>CM066328.1:218809947-221324114 GCA_033807585.1 Hydrophis major | reverse complement strand
TCTCTTTATATGGACTTCAATTAAATATCTTCATTATGATTTCTCCCCACTTTCCACTCTTCTTAATTATGTTTTATTTATCTTAATTTACATCATTATACTTGTATCTTTTGTCCATTCTTTTTCAATTACCCATTTATCTCATTCCCTATAGTAGAAGAAAAAAAAAAGGATTTCTCCTGAAATCACTAATCGAAGTATGATGCCTTTCCATCGCTCCCCTAAATTAACATTTAAGGTAACACCTGGTCCCCCATCTGATTCTGCTTAGTACATTCTACCTACTAATTTTTAAAAGAAAGAGAAAATCATTAATCCATAAAGTAATTAAATACATAATTAAACATTAAATCTTATAATATTCCAATTATCTATTCCAAAGTCAAATGCTGCCATAATAAGTTTATACTAACATAGTCAATTAAACTCTATACTTAAACTAAGTATTTTAAACATTCCTTTTAATAATTTATTAAATCTTAAAATCTATCATTCTTAAACATTTAATATTTTAATCTTTACTTAATTCTTATAAAATTATAATTTTCTATTTCTAATACAAATACTACAATACTATCTTATGTACCTTGCAGAATCCTTTTAAGAAAAATTTTACATTACCCTTTATCCCTAAAAAAAAATTTCTTTTTCCCCATCTTATTTCATACCTTTGTGGCTTTTTCCCCCCTTTTTCCTTCCTTTTTTATCCCACCTGGTCTTTTTACCCCCCCTTCTCCAAACCTCTGCCTTTTTAGCTTTCCCTCTCTGTTGTATTTCTCTTTTCTTTTGCTTTCTAATATTATATTGATTTTGCATCTTATTTTTCTCTTTCTTGGATGTTTTTTTAAGTCTTAAGTCCTTTTTCCTTCCTCTCTTTCTCTTTCCTTTCTTAATCAACTTTTTGGATTCATTAAAGATGGCTTCTCCTTCTTCTTCTTCCTCTGCTTCCTCCTTCAATTGTTGTATTTACTGGTAAGTAGCAAGCGCCATTTCTAAAAGGCAAATAGTTTCTCTCCAAGTTTCCTTGCCTTCTTTCTTTATTTTTCCATATTCCTCTCTTAGTTCATCAACAGATAAAGCCATTATAAACCTTTTCTTCTTTTCTCTTCTTCTTCTTAAGACAACCAAGATATTTCAAAGCCTAGAACAATTCCCCAAAATCCCAAAGTCATCAAACAGTCCAAACAGAGCACAAGATTCTTCCCTTCGCACTTTTTCTTCCTGCGGTAATATCAATTGGAAAGGGAAGAAAAAGCCCAATCTGTATTTAAAAATCTTATTGCAATTAACTTCCAATCTCAAAGTCTTCCAGGCATCTCCTCCAACAAAATCTTAACATAAATTTCTCCTTTGTCCTCTCCATCCCCACTTGTCACAAAGAGCTTTAAATTTTTACCTTCTATAAAAAAGCAGGCTTTTCAATGTCTATTTGTTGATTCCATAGGGAAGGAGAGTAAACTTTCTCTTTCAGCACTTTCACTCGCCGCTTATAAATCTCTTCTGGAAACAAAGTATCATTCAAAAATCAAGGTTTTCAGGCTATTAAATGCATCTTATGCTCCCGGTTCAACCAAAAAACTTTCGCTTCAAAACTTTCTCCTTCTTCCTCCAGCGCAATCTTGTCCAGCTGCCGGCTTCTTTGTGGAGGCCATTGCTGACCACCACTCCACTGCCTTGAGAAAAGTGCCAGGTGGGGAGAAAAGTGCCAGGTGGGGAGAAAAGTGCCAGGTGGGGAGGGGGTCTGCGAAACCCCCAAACCCCTGTCCAGATCCCCCTTGTCTTCGGCTGCCTCTACGGGGCAGCCTTATCCTCCAGACCCATCAGGATCGGAGGCACCAAGACGGCTAGCGCAACAGGGATTGCGCAGGATCGCGAAACCCCACCACCGCCGAAGCCTGGCAAACCGGAACCCTCATTATCCTTTAGAGTTTTATAGCATTTAAGGCATGTGCAGGTGTTGTGAATTAATAAAAGTGGTTGAATAAAGATTATTGAGAGCTTGAAGTAAAGTGCAGGGTTCTGGCCCTGCACTTCTGATTGGCCGATAATAGCGATATCGGATTGGTCCATTCAGGAGAATCTGATTGGCTATTAACGAGCCTCTCCCATTGGTTAACAGAGCTAGTGCTCCCTGTGTTTTCATTGGTTAAATACTTAAGAGCTTGCCTATATAAAGGGGGCCGTTGTGGCCATTGAGCTGAGCTGTTACACCATGTTAATAAAGAGTTTGAAGTTCACTTTTTCACCGGCTCGTCTCCATTCTTAGCGCCCATGCGCAGAACATAACACTGGCGACGCGGGTGGGATGTGGAGATGTCAGAGCTGACTGAACAACGAAGAATGATAACAGAGCTTGTGGCTGAAATGCACCAATGGCGGAACCATGTCTGGCAGTGTCATACCACCCGCTCCATTTGACCCGGCGCAGGAAGACTGGGACTCGTATATGGATCGCTTCCAGATGTTTCTGGAGACCAACAATTTGAAGGATGCCACTACCGGAAAGAAATGGGCGGTATTACTAACTCATTGCGGGCCGACCATATTCAAGATGGCCAAGGCACTAGCGAAACCAGCAGAAATAAAATCTATGGACTGGGACGTCCTCGAACCCCTGCTGAGGGCCCACTATGCACCGACTGAACCGACGCTTGTTAGAAGGCATGAATTTTACCAGAGAAGTCAGCAGAAGGGTGAAAGTGTTGCTGATTTCATAGCAGATCTCCAGAATCTGGGAGGCCTGTGCGGGTTTGTCGACCTCGAAGAAGCCCTGAGAGACCGAATAGTTCTGGGATTAGATGCACTCGGGACACAGAGTAAGCTAATGGTGAAAGGTGACATTAGCCTTACAGATGCCATCGCCGAAGCTACTGCAGCAGAAGCAACCAGGAAGTCGGCTGCCTGAATGCACTGCACCCACGCCCCGCTTTGCCAACTCGCCCGCGAAATTTCACCTCAGTCAGAAGGATAGCTTCCGACAGCCCACCATGAGGAACTCGAAGCGTCATCAGAAAGCGATGAAGAAGAGGTCCACCGACTTCGGTCTGAACAAGACCAACGCCAGAGATCGCAGTACCAATGCGCCGGTTGCGGGGCAAGCCACCCCCGATCAGAATGCAAGTTCCTTGATGCGCTCTGCCATGTGTGCGGGAAAAGAGGACATATCGGACGGGTCTGTAGAAGCAAGCTAGGACCCAGCCAGCCCTCGAAGGGGGCTAACTATCACCAACTGACAGGAAGCCATCCTGTAAAGCGAGAACCCTTGAACCACCAATGGAACAACCACTCCTACAGAAACAAAACCCTAAACCACTCAACGAAGTGAGAAGAGGCTCACCAAACTATCACAATCAGTCACGCCTCATCTCTTGATGCCAAGAAGATCCGAGTGAAAGTGGCCATTGAAAACCAGCCCTGCCTGATGGAAGTCGATTCAGGATCGTCCCTCTCGATGGTTTCCTGGAAGACCCTCAAGCAGCTCATCCCTATTGTCCGGCGGCAAGACCTCAGATTCCAAAGACTCATACTCAAAGACTATCAAGGAAATCGAATTCCAGTCGTTGGATCCAGCCAAGTCCGGGTATCGTTTAAGAACCGTACAGCTTTCCTACCCCTGACTGTAATCGACAGGGATTGGCCTAGTCTGTTAGACCTCCAGTGGTTCGCTCCACTCGGAATTGAAGTCGCCGGCATTCACCGAACCTGTAGCAGTGACTGGGAAGAGGACCTCGTCCAAGAATTCCAGGATGTCTTTGCAGAAAAGCTAGGCGAGTACAAGGGGAGCCCGATATCATTTAACCTCAATCCCGAAATATCTCCCATCCGCCTTAAGCCTTGTCGAGTTCCATTTGCCCTTAAACCAAAGATTGACGAGCAGCTTGATAAATTAATAGCCCAGGGTGTGTTAGAACTAACCGATCACTCCCCCTGGAAAACCCCAATCGTGACACCCATCAAGCTGGATGGATCGATAAGAATTTGTGGGAACTACCGAGCCACCCTGAACCACGCCCTTCAACAAAATGCTTACCCGGTACCGGTGGTGCAACACCTTCTCCATTCCCTGGGGGGCAGAAAAGTCTTCGCTAAATTAGACTTAGCCCAGGCATACCAACAACTGCCTATAGACAAAAAGACGGCAGAGGCCCAAACGATCGTTACGCACCGAGGTGCATTTAAATGTAACTGACTCCAGTTCGGAGTGAGCGTAGCCCCGGGAATCTTTCAAAGTTTGATGGAAAGACTATTACAAGGGATAAAAGGCATTGTCCCATATTTTGATGACATGTTAATCGCTGCCCCGACTTGGAAAATACTAAGGGATCGCCTGGGATTGGTTCTCCAGAGATTTAAAGACTCAGGTCTCAAAGTTAAAAAAACAAGTGTCAACTATGTACGGATCGTGTAGAATTTTTAGGATATTTAATTGATAGTCGAGGCATTCACCCCACCGATAGCAAGCTTAGGGCAATCAAAAATGCCCCCAAACCCCGAAATAAGGCCGACCTCCAGGCTTTTCTAGGCCTTATCAATTTTTATAATGTTTTCCTGCCTCACAAAGCAACCGTAGCTGAACCCCTACATCGCTTATTGGACAAAAAAGCAACCTGGGTATGGGGACACAGAGAGGAGCAGGCGTTTCGACATGTGAAAAATTTATTGACTTCTGATGCTGTGTTGATGCAGTATAACGAGACTTTGCCTTTAATGATCATGTGTGATGCATCACCATTCGGAGTGGGCGCCATTTTGAGCCATGTTTTTCCAAATGGTAGTGAAGCCCCTGTTGCCTATTTCTCAAAGACGCTATCAACAGCAGAACGCAATTACAGTCAAATTGATAAAGAGGCCCTTGCTATTGTGTCTGCTGTTAAGAGATTTCATGAATATGTGTATGGCCGAGCCTTTACTATAGTGACTGACCACAAACCTTTGCTGGGAATAATAGCAGGTGATAGGCCAACACCTTATATATTATCTCCCAGAATGACTCGCTGGTCAGAATTCTTGGCTGCATATAATTATAAGTTGCAACACCGCCTGGGGAAGGCCATTCCCCATGCTGACGCATTGAGCCGAGCACCACTTCTGGAGACCATTGATGACCCCGCTCCGACAGTGACAACACTGCAGATCGAGACACTTCGAACACCGCCATTAACAGCCCGAGATATCGCGATGGAAATGAAATGCGACCCCATTTTGGCACGAGTCCTCAGTTGGGTCGAGCGCGGATGGCCGTTGGACCAGATACCTGACGACTACCTCCCATTCAAGAATCGACAAATGGAACTGTTTTCCCAGAAGGGCTGCATTATCTGGGGTGATAGAGTCGTTGTCCCAGAGCGGTTATGACGAGCGATACTCAGGACCCTGCACGATGGTCACCCCGGCATCGTGCGCATGAAAGCCCTCACACGAAGTTATGCGTGGTGGCTGGGTATCGACAAGCAGATCGAAGCCTGGGTAAAAGCTTGTCACAAATGCCAGGAAGTTAGCAATGCCCCTCTGAAAGCAACCCCGACTGAATGGGAAACACCGAGGGGACCATGGTCCCTGTTAGGGATAACATTGTTTACCCTAACTGGTTTAGGTAAAATAATAAATATGTTATCATGGTTTATAAGTTAAAGTGTCTGCAACTTTAAATATAGGAATGTAATTAAGGGAGTGGTTGTGAAAGCACCATAAAAGAAGCAAGGAACGTCAGCTTGCTCTCTCTGGCTTAATGTTCCCTAATTACTGGATGAAGACTGCGTTTTTCCCCTACCGGAAACGGAGAGAGAAAGAACTGATTTGTAAGTGAACTGACATTGGATATTCTACACGGACTTTGCTAACTGAATATCCTTGAATGGACTGACTAAAATGATACATGACTAATGGACTGTTATTTTGACTATGCTATAAACTCTAAATGGAATAAACTATCTTTTGATAGCACAAACGTATCTGTTATTTTTACTGTATGTTAACAAACATACAAACATATCTCACTCATTTATCTGTGTGCCTATCTGACTAACACTGCACATTCTGTTCAGCTTGTCTCCTTAATCCTGGTTGGGGAACACAGGCTTAACAGTCCCGTATTCATCTGGACTTTGCAGGACCTACCAAAGGACACACATTTTTATTAACGGTGGATGCCTACTCGAACTGGCTTGAAATCCATGAGATGAGAAATACAACAACTGAATCGGTCATCAGGAAACTAGACAGACTATTTGCAACACACGGATTACCAGACGTTCTGGTATCCGACAACGGGCCCCAATTTACCGCGCTGTCCTTTGAACAATACCTGGCGGACCACGGTATTCGACATGCGCTGAGTTCACCGGTGCATCCTGCGGCCAACGGAGGGGGCCGAGCGCATGGTACAATTTGTCAAGAAAACCTTGCATAAAATGGACTATGGCGATATCGAAGACAAGATTAACCGGATACTCCTTTTACAGCATATCACTCCGCACAGCGTCACCAACAAAATTCCCGCTGAGTTATTGATGGGGCGGAAGCTCCGTTCCCATCTCGACCGTCTGCACTCATCGTATGAACCTGAAAACCACATGGATCCAGCGGGAAATGCCGTAGCTTCCAGGTAGGCGACTTGGTTTTCGCTAGGAACTTTTCAGGCGATCCGCTGTGGGTCGAGGCAACTGTGGTCCAAGTAACTGGCCCCAGATTGTACCGTGTGAGATGTCACGATGATAGAATATGGAAGCACCATATTGATCAGCTGCGTTCAAGACTGCAGTTGGGCATCTCCGAGTCCCCTGACTTCCAAACTGAGGGGGGAGGAGATGACGAGGAAGCTGAATTTGAAATGGCAGAAAGCCTAAGCGGAAGAAATGACCGCTCAGAGGCAACACGTGAAGAAGGATCGGGGATGGGGGTGAGCTCGCCTCAAGGAGATGCTGAAAACATTAGTGACAACGAAAATTTGGATAAAGAACTGGAGGCACCCTTTCCACCAGATAACGTCCTACCCAAACAAGACTGTAGCCAAATACCAGGAGGACAACGTAAATCAAATAGACAATCAAAACAACCTGCCTACCTCAAAGACTACGTGACCGCACCCCTTAAATGGAACCCAGGGGGAAGGGATGTTGTGAATTAATAAAAGTGCTTGAATAAAGATTATTGAGAGCTTGAAGTAAAGTGCAGGGTTCTGGCCCTGAACTTCTGATTGGCCGATAATAGCGATATCGGATTGGTCCGTTCAGGAGAATCTGATTGGCTATTAACGAGCCTCTCCCATTGGTTAACAGAGCTAGTACTCCCTGTGTTTTCATTGGTTAAATTCTTAAGAGCTTGCCTATATAAAGGGGGCCATTGTGGCCATTGAGCTGAGCTGTTACACCATGTTAATAAAGAGTTTGAAGTTCACTGTTTCACTGGCTCGTCTCCATTCTTAGCGCCCATGCACAGAACATAACAGCAGGAGTCTTGTGGTTCATTGGTGGGGATTACTTTCTCTTTAGATTGTGGTTTGGCATTGGATTTTTTTTCTTGGCATGGTAGGTTTGTTAAGATGGTATGTTGATTAAATTACTTAATGAAACAACTTTGGGTAATCAATATAGCCAATATCACACCAATCAATCAATTTCAATAATCTCTCCAGTCAAATAATTTTGCTGAGCAACAATCAGCCTAATCAATTAATTTCACTAATTGCTAATCAATTAATTACACTAATCATTAATCACACTGTTCAATTAAATTCACTAAATCACTAAATTTACTAATCAATTTAATTACATGAATCTTGATCTTTTAAACTAATCAGTAATCACACCATTTGCACTAAACAGTAATCACACCAATCAATTAAAACAATAAATCAATTAAACTATTAATAAATTATTTTGTAGAAATTGATTATCTAATCATTGATATAGGTAATGAGGTAGAAAAGTTGTATTTCATAAAACCAAATGGCCAGAATTTGCCAAAAGCCTTGACAGTATCATACAATGGATCCCATCAAGTCAACATTACCATAGATTTGTGAGGACTGTCTTCAGCTAAAAGATGCATCCCTCTAGGATTCAGAAAAGATAGAAAGAAAAGTTGCCTAGGAAGCAATCAGACTAGAGAAGGAGGAGCTTCCAGCGGTTTAACATCAAAGAAAGTAATTCAGGAAAGACCCATCCTAATGGATCAAGCAATTCATAGCAAATGTGTATACCTCGCAATATTTTGTAAATAACTGTTCTACTTTTGTAAACTGCCAAGGCACTTTTATAAACTGACATAGGCATTGCAATGCCATTATTTTCTCTGTTAGACTCTGGCAAGGCATTACTATTATAAAGTGCTCATATTAGCAATATGCTTTACTAGGGGGAAGAATTAAATGGATTAAGAAAGGAGGGGGAAGAGAACAAAGAGCCATTGAGGTGTTACAACATGGTTACATTCACCAGGCAAACAGTCCCTGCCGATGAAATTAATCTTCAGACTAATTTGCAAGGGACCCACTTTGCAGCATTTGATCTCATCCATTTGCACTTTATGCTAATTCCTTTGGATCTTTTCAACAGAAAGATGCCAGTATTTATTCACTAAAAACTCAACGTTTTATTATAGAAATATGGAACTGCAATCAATCAATCAATAAAATGCTACTTTTATGTACTATTATCCAGATACTTTAAATTAAAAAAACAGCTACCTACAAGGAGAGTTATGAACTATTTTATAGTAGTCTTCTAGTAAAAAAATTAAATATATAAGTATTTATGCAAGTATGTAAAACAGGCAGGAAAAATATTTTGATCAGTAGATGGTGACATTGTCTCATTTTCTAATACATATGTGGATACTTTGCTGATTTTATACCTTCTTTCTTTTCCAAACTAGTTATATGTATGTATACTTATATGTATGTGGCATAATGCTTTTGAAGTTTTATAAGGTTGAGTTTCTATATTTCTATTTTAAAATGATGAGTTGTTACATAACTACACCCTGGAGCATTCTGGTAAAAAAACCAAAAACCTACCATGTTTACCTGAAAACAAGACCTGGTCTTATATTTTTTGCCTCCCAAAAAGGCATTAGGGCTTATTTTGGAAGGATGTCCTATTTTTTTCATGTAATGGTGGTGAACATGGGGGCCGATGGGAGTGGGAGTACTGCTATCGCTGGCCCCACCCTCTCTGTCCCACCGTCTGCTTGCTTGCAGCCACAATAGACTAAGCTCTGAGCATACCTTGGCTTCCTCCCACTCTGCCTGCTGGCCCTTTTCCTGCTGGGACACTTCTTGGCCACTGCCTGTGCTGCTGCTGGCCTTGTGGGAGCCCTTTGCCCTCTCGGCAGTGCTACTCTCAGCCACCCTGCTGGGCTGCTCCTGCCTGATCTATGATGCTACCTCTGGAGAGCCTGCATTGCTTCATCCAGCCAGAATGAGAGCTGCAGTGCCCACCTAGGACCAGGGTCCAAAGAGCACTGGGTTCAATCCATAGCCCTGTGCCTGAAGCACTGAGTATAAATGCAGGCCATTGCTCAGTAGCCCAAAGGCAGCGATGGGTGAAGTGATGTGGTTCCAACTGTGACCACTGGTGAAGGGGCCCTGGTAGGCCAGCGGCAAGGAGAGCACTCCAGAGGTGGTAGATCTGGGCTGACTCACCCAGGGGTGGGATTCAAAAATTTTAACAACTGTTTCTGTGGGCGTAGCTTAGGTGGTGGGCATGGTTTGGTGGTCATGTTATTGGCTGGGTGTGGCCAACTCAATATCACTCACATCAAGGCACGCATCTCCTCGCCTGGCCTCTCATGACTGTGGGGATGCTGCAAAAGTCGTAAATGTGAAAAATGGTCATAAGTCACTTTTTTCAGTACCATTGTAACTTTCAATGGTCACTCCACACAAGCAAAGTACTAGCAAAGGAGGGGGAAAAAAACTCCAAAGAGGTTCCAGAGACAGGAAGTCTAGTCCTGCCATGAATGTAATAAGGATTAACAGAGAGGGTTTCCGGTTTTGCGTGGCTTCGGGGCAGCAGGAATTCGCGACCGCTCGCGATTCCTGCTGTGCTAGCCGCCAAGGTACCCCCGATCCAGATGGGTCAGGGGGATATGGCTGCCCTGTAGGGACAGCTGAAGAGAGAGGGGAGTCGGACAGGGGGTTGGGGGTGTCGCAGACCCCCTCCTTCTCCGGAAAAACCCCTTTTTCCCAAGGCGGTGGAGCGGCGGTCAGCAATGGCCGCCACAAAGAAGCCAGCAACCGGGTAAGATTGCGCTGGAGGAAGTAAGAAGAGTGAAACTGCTGTCTGAGCCGGGTCAAGTAACATCTTTCAAATTGGTTGGAACTGAGCTGTTTGAATTGCTGGAGGATACATTGTATCCCTACGAAGATCGAAAGTGGCGGAGAAGCTGTTAAAGGGAACTTTTTTTTTTCTTTACTCTCCCACCCCATGGAAACAGCAGAAATGTTTGGACATATTGGACATTGAAAGTGAATTGTTTTGAGAGTTGAAGCTAAGGGACAAAAGGATTTTTGGACATTGAAAAACTTAAGAAATTGGAAAACCCTTGTTGGAGGTATGGATTTCTGATTATTTAAAATTGATATTGCAAGTGGGAAGGGAGAGGAAACAAAATTGGAGCAGAAGCTGAAAAAGGAGGAGATTGCCTAGAATCCCAAAGAAAGGTATATGGTAATTGGACCTCTTTGATTAAACATTAACCCCAGAAAGAGAAAGAGAAGAAGGAAGAAAAGTATTAATTTTTGGAACTTTTTTTTGAATTATTTTTGATTAAAAATACTTGTGGTTGTTTTGGGAAAAGTTTCTCTTTTCATAATGGCATCGCTTGTGGATGAACTAAAGGCTGAATATCAAAAATATAAAAAGGAAGATACTTTGGGCGCTTTGTTTCAATTTTTAGAAATGGCGTTATGTACTTATGAAAAGTTGATTACGCAGCAGAAGGACTGGGACAAGGAAGAAGAGGAAGAAGAAGCCATCTTTGATGAACAATGGGTTCTTTCCGGGGAGGAGGAGAAAAAGGATAAGAAAAAGGGGATTTTAAGAATTATAAAAACAACCAAAGAAGAGAAAAATGAGCGGAAAGGTGGAGGCAAGGTTAGAAAGCAAAGGAAAAGGAGTAAGAAAAGGGAGGAGGAAAGACAAAGGGGTAAAAAGGGCAAGGAGAAGAATAAGCAAGAGAGAAAGGGGGGGAGGAGAAGCCTCAATGGGGGGAAGCAAGATCTAAAGAAAAAAAGTTTATTCAGAGAAAATGGGTGAATTTAATTTAGGATAAAAGAGGGATTCTGGAGGGTACATAAGATTGTGTTTTTTATATGTGTATTTAGAGTATAAAATTCATTGTGTAATTTTAGAATCTTTTAAACAGAATCCCAAGAAAAATTGTTATATGAAGTACTTTTAAGTTAGGGTAATGAGTTATAGACGTTACTCCAATTGGTGTATAGGAGAAGTATAATAAAAGAAAAAAGATGAATGGATAGTTGGAAATAGAACAGACAAAGAATATTATTGAAAATGGTAATAAGATATGAAAGGATATATAAAGGTTTTGTTATGCTTTTTTTTTTTTTGGATGTTGTATATTGAAAAAAGGCAAAAAAAATTTTTTTAATTCATAAGAAATAATTTGGATGAAAAGGAGAAGTTGGGATAAGATATGAAGTTAAATAGACAAAGTATTGATACTATAATTTGGGATTGTTATGTTCTATTGGTTTTCTTCTTTTATTATTTTTTCTTAGAAAAGAACTTATAAGCTGTTATGCCTTGTGCATTGTTTATATAAAATTGATAAAAATGGTTTATATATATAATATAAAAAAGAAAATGATAATAAGATATGGAAGGATATATAAAGTGAATATGATGTTTGAATTTGTGTCTGTGCGAAGAGTTTCAACCCGGGATCAGACAACCTTCAGAAAAGATCTTTTAGTTTTGTTTGTGTTCTATAAAATCAATAAAATTTGTTTAAAAAAAAAAAAGGATTAACAGAGAGGCAGTTTCTGTAAGCAACATCAGAATGTTTCCTTCCTGCCTTCCTTGCAGGATTAGACCAGTAATTTCTTCTAACAACCGGTTCTCCGAACTGCTTAGAATGTTAACAATCGGTTGTAGTGAATAGGTGTGAACTGGTAGAATCCCACCCCTGGACTTGCCCCATGCGAGGCAGGAGCAGCCCAGCAAGGCTGCAGCACTTCCAGGAGGGTGAGAAGCCCCCGCAAGGCAAGCAGCAGCATAGGCAGTTGCTTGTGCCATTTGCTGCAAGTGAATGGCAAGCATGTCAAAAGTGAAAAGCAGGACTCACCCACTGCCCCTTGTACTGTAAGGCAATGATATATAGATAAGAGCCACCTTGCCTTTGGGAAAGAGCCAGGAGGCATCTCAATAGCAGATCAAACTGGGTCTTATTCAAATGATGTCCCAGCATGTTTTGGAAGGGAGATAAAAATAAGTCCTACAGTCTCTTACCACCTCAGTGCAAGCCCCATGGGCAACAGCATGGGCAATAGCTACTGCACCTTCTCTTTTACAAAACCCTCCACTCTTTCTCCTCTGTTTCAGCCCAGCCGAGCCCTCCATCCAGCAGCTAAGGATGATGGGCTCACCTGCCTCTCCACATGGCCTCTCAGGAGACACAGCATGCAAATCAAAACAAAGCACCATGAGTTCGGGGACTCTTTCCATTTGTTCCATCCTCCTCTCTCTCTCTTGCCCCTTCTCCCTCCCTGGGAACTCTGTGGAGGGGGAGGGGAAGGACCATCAAGGGGATGCTAGCAAGACACTCCTGGGGAGAGAATGAAGAGGCCCCATTGCCACAGCCCAGGTGCTGCTCCTGACTTGGAAGGAGCGGCTTTTACATTTGTACACCATGTCTCCTTTTTTCAGTATATGTTTTTTTTAATTCATAAACATTTTGAACATAGAGTATTCTCAGGGCATATCATTTACAGAAAGACAAAGTAAAAATATACAGAGATATTAACATGTATACTGATAACAATACGAATAGTATAACAGAATAGTTTTGACTAGATTTGTCTTTGTATTAGCTTTTTTGTAGTTCTGCTCAGGGGTGGGATTTTACCGGTTTGTACCTATTTGCTAGAACCTGTTAACCTTTTAAGCGGTTCAGAGAACAGATTGTTAGAAAAAATCTCCTTTTGTTTTTTTTCACTTTACAGGACTAATCCTGTAAGGAAGGCAGGAAGGAAATATTCTGGTGTTGTTTCTAGCCTAATCTTTATTGCCCTGCTTAGAGAAACTGCCTCTTCATTAACACTTATTAAATTCTTGGCAGTACATCTAGACTTCCTGTCTCTGGAACTTCTGGGGCTTGACTTTCTTAAAAGGGAAGGGTTGTTTTAAGCTTTTTACACTGCTGTTGGGAGGAAATACTCTCCTGGAAAACCTTCCTGCTACAATGCAACAATCAGACTTTGAAGAAATAATTGAATAATGAAGCAGAACTGGTGGAAAGAAGCTTTTAATAACAAGGAGCCAAGATGAGTAACATTCAGCAAGGCTTCTTGGCTAGCTAGAAAGATTGACATTCAAATGTGATTTTACATACCCTTTCTGAGTTTTGGTCTAAAACTGGTTTTTGGTGAAGTTTTATTCTGTGCTTAGTGAAGTTTAATCCTGTGTTTATTTCCCTATTCAGCTTTGTTTGGCAGGAAAAGAGTTAATCTCTGTTCCTGGAAAGAAACTGGGTTGAGAAATCTGGCTAGTTTCTGTGTCTATTTGTTCTGGTAATTGGTTTAACAAGCAACAGATATTGTTGTGATTTAATTATTTGTATTGTGTTTGAATTTTTTCCTGTCTCATGGTTTCTTTTTCTATCCAGGAAGGGGGTCTTCCTTCACTACTTTAGTGGTTCCTGGTAATCTCCTTTTGGGGTGTACTTCCAAGAGGCAGGATGCAAGCTTGGCACTGATCTTTTTACTGCCTTTCTGGGGGACAGAGGTGGTATTCAGCAGGTCTGACCAGTTCTGGAGAACTGGTAGCGGAAATTTTGAGTAGTTCGGAGAAGCGGCAAATACCACCTCTGACTGGAGATTTTTCAGTGTCCTTCTCCTGCCACGCCCACCAAACCATGCCCACAGAACCGGTAGTAAAGAAATTTGAATCTCATCACTGCTGGGGGGCATGTGATCTTTCCTTAAATCTGGATGATTTCCTTTGGATATCTTGTGAGGTGAGTGAGACCAGCTGGTATCTTTAAGTGGTGCAAATGGATCTAAGGATTGCTTCTCCTGAGTGTGCTCTTTCTGGAGAGCTTAAATGACCTCTCTGCTAAAGGGTTTCACTTTATGAGCAAGAGTTGGCTGTTGATGGATCAAATTTAGAAGAACAAGGTATAAAGATGAATTGGTTTTCATATGTGTAAATACATGCAAGGTATCTTAAAGATTCTAAAACAGAAGGATTTTATGATAAATTGACTGACTTAGATAGGATTTTGACAGGTACTGATGAAAAAGTGATTAAAAAACTATATAGTTATTTGTTGGAAATTAAATTAGAGGAAGAACAAGTTAAAGAAACAATGATTGCTTGGGGGAAGAATTTTGGATATGGGATTCATTTAGAAAAAGGCAAAAATTGTGGTCACAAAATTATAAAATGACAATGTCAACAGCATATAAAGAAAATTTGTATAAGATGTTTTACAGGTGGCATTTCCCCCCGACAAGAATAGCAAGAATGTTCAAGAATAAATCTGAAAAGTGCTGGAAATGTCATCAGATACCTGGCTCATATTACCATATGTGGTGGACTTGTGAGGAGGCCAGGAAATACTGGACTAGAATTCGCATATGGCTGGAAAAAATGATAAAGAAACACATAGATTTGAAACCAGAGATTTTTTTTATTGGGAATCGTACCTGATATATATAATAAAAATTTAAAGTATCTGATTGTAAATGTATTAACAGCACTAGGATTGTATTTGCTAAACATTGGAAGAGTGAGAAAATACCATTAGAGGAAGAAATTATTAAGAAAATATTGGAATGTGCTGAAATGAGTAGATTGACATTTGAAATTAGAGAACAAGAAGATAAACAATTTTATGAAGTTTGGGATCTTTTTTATCAATGGTTAGATAATACAATATGATAATAGAATATTTAGAAAATTAGGAAATAATGAATATATAATTTTTCTTGGTTTTGATAATTTTTAAGAATATTTTATTAAGATAGATTTGGTATGATTTCATGATTTGTCATAAAATAATTTAACTTAATTATAGTTATCTTGCTTAAGTATGAATTAGTAAAATTATAGTCAAATGATTGTTCAATAATGATATTGGGATATTTTATTGATGATTGATAATGTGAGTTATTATGTAATATAATTATTCTGATGACTATGAAATGGATGCACAAAAGGGAGTGGTAAACCAACTGATACACTGTAAATTTATGAAGAATGTTATAATTTTTTTTATTTTTTATTTTTTATTTTTTTTATGTCATGTTTTATGTCTTATATGTTTTTTGTCTGTTGTTAAAATCAATAAAACTTTTACCAAAAAAAAAAAAAAATCTGGATGATTTCCTTTGGATATCTTGTGAGGTGAGTGAGATCAGCTGGTATCTTTAAGTGGTGCAAATGGATCTAAGGATTGCTTCTCCTGAGTGTGCTCTTTCTGGAGAGCTTAAATGACCTCTCTGCTAAAGGGTTTCACTTTATGAGCAAGAGTTGGCTGTTGATGGATCATTGCATTTTAACTATTTTATTTCCTCAAGGTGATCTGGCACCCTGCCTGATTTGTAACTCTGGCTTGCAGGTATTTTTAATTTAATGATTGGTATTTAGGGCAGCTATTTTGCAAGCAAATAAACTTTTTATATTTTTGTACAGATAATCCTTGACTTACAACAGTTCATTTAGTAACCATTCAAAGTTACAATGGCACTGAAAAAAGTGACCTTTGACAGTTTTTCACACTTACAACTATTGCAGCATCTCCATGGTTACAAGAGGCCAGGTGAGGAGAAGCGCCCCTTGACGTGAGCGACGTCGAGTTGGCCATGCCCACCCAGTCACATGATTACCCAGCTATGCCTACCCAGCTGGTCATTAGGGCAGAGAAACGATTGTTAAATTATTTGAATCCCACCCCCAGTTCTGCTGATTATATTAGCATTTCTATAATTATAAATCCTCTTTATATTTAATTCATACATAGCAGTAATCTTTCTTCACCTAATTTCCAGCTCTTATCACTAACCACTCGTAAAATCTATTCCATGTTAAGTAATATTCTGTGTCCTCTTTGTCCTTTATTTTTAATGTCAATCTATCCATCTCTGCACAGTCTAATATTTTCTGAATTATGTCCTCCTCTGATGGGGTATTCTTATTTTTCCAATATAAAATAAAATCCTTGCTGCTGTCAATACTTGCAAAACTAAATACTGTATAGTCCCTTTGTCATAACCCTCTGGCAATATACCCAACCAAAATATTTCTGGTTTCAGATCTATATTGTTGGGTCCATTCCGGGTTTCCAACCTGACAACGGGTTAGTACTTGGTAGTGACAGTGCTCTGTTCCAGCAGTGCTCTATTCCAGCTGACGTCCGTTCCTTCCTGCTGCTTTAATGGAGGGTCTGCCTAAGTGGAGGGTCAGTGACGTTTTAGCTGCTTCATTTGAGTCATCCTGCTGAATGGAAGGGAGGCAGTGTTTTGGTGTTTGGGCTGCGATCCGCCCTGGTAGTCAGCTGTTGGAAGGAGCGGTGGTTCATGGTTGCATTGGCTATTCAATGCAAGGCTATTCAAGGAACTGTTGTGTGTTTTTACTTTAATTGCGGATATGATGCTGGAAGGGCAGAGGGAGGGGTTGGCTGGATTGTTTAGGCACAGGGCAGCGGCGTATGAGTGTAATTAATGGGTGCAGTGCTGTTATGTGTTAATTGGGAGGAGAGTATAAAGTCAGCATGGAGAGGCGGTTGCTCTCATTGCTGACTTTGATCAGAACTCTGTTACTGTTACTACTGCTTGTCATCTGGAAATCCTATATTAAATCTTGTCACTGTGGTTCACTGCTTGTGAGTAACGTGGCTTATGGGAAAAGGTGTCCAGTGCCTGACAGATTGCGACATATATGTTGCTTAATCAGCTTTTCCAACTATGTATGTATTTTTGTCCAATATTTCCTTGCTTTTGTACAAGTCCGTTACACATGATAATAGGTACCTAGGGTCTGATTACACTTCCAATATTTGGTGGACATATTGCTAAACATTTCTGCCAATCTTGCAGGTGGCAAATGCCACCCATAAAACATTTTAGAGAGGTTTTCCTTATATGCAGTAGCCATTGTCATTTTATAGTTCCTCTCCCAAAGTTTTTGCCATTTATCTAATTCTATAGTATAACCAAAGTTTTTTGCCCATACAATCATTGTTTCTTTGACTTGTTCCTCTTCCATTTTATAACTTAATAAATAGTTCTATATATATAGTAGTGTTCCTCACATAATATCTTTGAAAATATCTATGTATTGTACTCCTTCCATACCATAAAAATGCATGCCACCCTCATTGAAGATCATGTCACTCCAATAGTAATAATCTGTATTTCAAGTTTATCCATTCTTTTATACCCATGTAAGTACAGATGCCTGATAGTATAGCTCCCAATCTGGTAATTCAAAACCCCCATTGCTTTTAGATTCCTGTAACATTTTCAATTTTATTCCTGCTTTTTTTACCTTGCCAAAGATTACCTTGCCAAAGATTACCTTCAAGATTGTTCTATTTAGTTCTTTGGAATATTTTTTCTCTATTCTTATCAGTATCGTTTGGAATAAAAAAGTAGTTTTGGTAGTGTATTCATTTTTATAGTGGCTATTCTCTCTATCAACGATAGTTGTGGATTCTTCCATTTCTCCAAGTCCAACTTAATTTGCTGCATTAGTTTTGTATAGTTATCTTTAATTGTTGCACATCTTGCTGATAGCTGGATACCTAAATATTTAATTTTCTTTACTATCTGAAGATTTATTTTCTCTGTTAATTCTTTTTTCTGTTTATCTGTAAGATTTTTAATTATTATTTTAGTTTTTTCTTTACTTATTTTCAACCCTGCCACTTTTCCATATTCCTCAATTTTCCCTATAATTTAGGATGAGTTTCTAATGGTTCTTCTAATATAAAGACTAGATCAACAGCAAATGCTTGTAGTTTATATTTTTCTTTTTTAATCTCCATTCCTTTTATTTCTGAATCTTGTCTTAATATTTCTATTCAAAATTTCTAGTGTTAATATGAATAATAATGAGGATAGTGGACAGCGCTATCTCATGCCTTTTTTTATACAGAAATTTTCTGTCACATCTCCATTGACCATCACTTTAGCTCTCTGGTGTGTGTAAATTGCCTTTATCATATTTATAGACTTTTCACCAGAGTCCATGCTTTTTAATTGTTGCAATATAAATTGCCAATTTACATTATCGAATGCTTTCTGGGCATCCAAAAAGATAAATGCTAATTGTTTTTCATTATGTACTTCATAGTACTCCAATGTATCTAAAATTATTCCAACATTGTTTCTAATTTGCCTCTTAGGTAAAAACCCATTTTGGTCAGGGTGTATGAACTCAATTAGGAATCTTTTTAATCTTTCAGCAATTATTGAAGCAAATATTTTATAGTCTGCATTTAATAGGGATATTGGCCCATAATTCTTTATTTGTGTTAAGTCTGCACCTTCTTTTGGGATCAAGACAGTGATGGTGTTCTAACAGTTTGGCCCAGTTCCAGCGTATTGGTAGTGCCAAGGATCAGCTGGCAGAGAAGCTGTTGTGAATGAATAATTGTATAATAAAGTTATCAAGAGCTTGAAGCCAAGTGCAGGGTTCTGGCTCTGCACTTCTGATTGGCCATTAATTGGCGAGATCAGATTGGTCCGTTCAGGAGAATCTGATTGGCCATTAATGAGCCATTCTCATTGGTTAACGGAGCTAGAGCTTCCGGGTTTTCATTGGTTGAATAATTAATAAGTTGCTTATATAAGAAAGGCTATAGCAGCCATCCAGTTAGAGCTGTCACACCATGTAAATAAAGAGTTGAAATTCACCTTTTCACTGGCTCGTCTCCATTCTTTCGCGCCCACGCTCAGTACTTAACACTGGCGATGAGGATGGGATGTGGAGACGTCAGAGCTGACTGAACAACGAAGAAAATAACCGAGCACGTGGCTAAGAACGCACAACGGCGGAACCATATCCGGCGGCGTCATACCACCCGCTCCGTTCGACCCAGTGCAAGAAGACTGGGAGTCCTACATGGATTGTTTCCAAATGTTCTTGGAAACCAACAACTTGAAGGATGCCATGACCGGGAAGAAACAGGCGGTATTCCTAATGCATTGCGGGCTGACCGTATTCAAGATGGCCAAGGCACTAGCAAAAACAGCAGAAGTAAAGGCTATGGACTGGGACATCCTCGAACCCCTACTGAGAGCCCACTATGCACCAACCGTGCCAACACTCATAAGGCGGCACGAATTCTACCAAAGAAACCAGCGGAAAGGAGAGAGCATTACAGATTTCGTCACGGACCTCCGAAACCTGGGAGGCCTCTGCGAATTCGCTGACCTGGAAGAGGCCTTGAGAGACCAAATAGTTCTGGGATTAGATGCGCTAAACGTGCAGAGTAAGCTGATGGCGAAAGGCAACATCAGCCTTGCCGATGCCATTGCTGATGCTACTGCAGCAGAAGCAACCAAGAAGTCGGCTGCTCAAATGCGCCGAAACCGCGCTCCAGTTCACCAACCGACTGGCGACCTTTCACCCAAGTCAGAAGGACAGTTTCCGATGGCCCACAATGAGGACCTCTCTTCAGCGTCAGACAGCAATGAAGAAGAGGTCCATCGATTGCGGTCCGAACGGGACCATTACCAGAAGTCCCAACACCCATGCGCTGGCTGTGGGGCCAGCCACCCCTGGTCAGAATGCAAATTCCGCGACGTGCTCTGCCATGAATGCGGGAAACAAGGCCACATCGGACGGGTCTGTAGAAGTCTCCTAGGACCCAGCCAGCCCTTGAAAGGGGCTAACTATCGCCAATCGACAGGAAACTGTCCTGTAAGGCGAGAACCAGTGAACCACTCCTACAGAAACAGAACCCACGAAGCGGGAAGAGGCTCACCAAACTATCACTATTGGTCACGCCTCCTCCTTGGATGCCAAGAAAATCTGAATTAAAGTGGCCATCGAAAATCAGCCCTGCCAAATGGAAGTCGACTTGGGATCGTCTCTCTCGATGGTTTCCTGGAAGACCCTCAAGCAACTCATCCCTACTATCTGGCGTCAAGAACTTCGTTTCCAAAGACTCATACTTAAAGACTATCAGGGGAATCAAATTCATGTTGTAGGATCCAGCCGAGTCTGGGTCTCATTCAAAAACCATACAGCGTACTTACCTCTGACTGTGATCGACAAGGACTGGCCTAGCCTGTTAGGCCTCCAATGGTTCGCGCCACTTGGCATTGAAGTGGCAGGCATTAACCAAATCGGCAGCAGCGACTGGGAGGAGGACCTCGTCCAAGAATTCAGGGACGTCTTTGCAGAAAAACTAGGCGAGTACAAGGGGACCCTGATATCATTTAACCTTAATCCAAAAATTGCTCCCATCCGCCTTAAGCCTCGTCGGGTTCCATTTGTCCTAAAATCAAAAATTGACGAGCAGCTTGATAAGTTAATAGCCCAGGGGGTGTTAGAGCCCACCGAACACTCTCCTTGGGAGATCCCAATTATAACACCCATTAAGCCGGATGGATCAATTAGAATTTGTGGGGATTACCGAGCCACCCTGAACCACGCCCTGCAGCAAAATGCATATCCGGTACCGGTGGTGCAGCACCTCCTCCATTCCCTGGGGGGCGGAAAAGTCTTCGCTAAACTAGACTTAGCTCAGGCATATCAGCAACTGCCGGTAGATGAAAAAACAGCACAGGCACAGACGATCGTGATGCACCGAGGTGCCTTTAAATGTACACGGCTCCAATTCGGAGTGAGCGTAGCCCCAGGGATCTTTCAGAGCTTAATGGAAAGACTATTACAAGGGATTAAAGGCATTGTCCCCTACTTTGATGATGTGTTAATCGCTGCCCCTATTTCAAAAATTTTACGGGATCGCTTGAGAATGGTCCTCCAGAAATTCAAATACGCAGGTCTTAAAGTGAAGCAAAATAAGTGTAATTTGTGTACAGATCGTGTCGAATTTTTAGGGTATTTAATTGACAGTCAGGGTATTCACCCTACCAATAGCAAATTGAGAGCAATAAAAAACACTCCCAGACCCCAGAATAAGGCCGACCTCCAGGCGTTTCTAGGCCTTATCAATTTTTATAACGTATTCCTGCTGCACAAAGCAACCATAGATGAACCCTTACATCGTTTATTGGACAAAAAAGCAATTTGGGTATGGGGACATAGAGAAGAGCAGGCTTTTCGAAATGTGAAAAAACTACTGACTTCTGACACTGTACTGATGCAGTACAATGAGACCTTTCCGTTAACGATCACGTGTGATGCATCGCCTTTCGGAGTGGGTGCCATTTTGAGCCACGTTTTGCTTAACGGTAGCGAAGCCCCTGTTGCCTATTTCTTAAAGACGCTTTCAAAAACTGAGCGCAATTATAGCCAGATTGATAAAGAAGCCCTTGCTATTGTGTCTGCTGTCAAAAGATTTAATGAGTACGTGTACGGCCGGGCTTTTACTATAGGGACTAACCACAAACCTTTGCTGGGAATAATAGCAGGAGATAAGCCAACCCCCTATATATTATCTCCCAGAATGACTCGCTGGTCAGAATTCTTGGCTGCTTATAATTATCGGCTGCAATACCGCCCGGGGAAGGCCATTCCCCACGCCGACGCATTGAGCCGAGCACCGCTTCCAGAGACCATCGACGACCCCGCGCCTACAGTGACAACATTGCAGATCGAGACACTTCGTACACCGCCATTAACAGCCTGAGATATCGCGAGAGAAACAAAACGCGACCCCGCCTTAGCACGAGTCCTCAGTTGGGTGGAAAGTGGATGGCCATTGGACCAGATACCTGATGACTTCCTCCCATTCAAAAGTCGACAAACAGAGTTGTTTTCACAGAAGGGCTGCATCATCTGGGGTGATAGAGTCGTTGTCCCAGAGCGACTCCAACGAGCAGTACTGAGAACCTTGCACGATGGCCACCCTGGCATCGTGCGCATGAAAGCCCTCGCACGAAGCTACGCGTGGTGGCCAGGCATCGACAAGCAAATCGAGACCTGGGTCAAAGCTTGTCATAAATGCCAAGAAGTAAGCAACGCCCCACTAAAGGCAATCCCAACTGAATGGGAAACACCGTGGGGACCCTGGTCCTGTATCCATCTGGACTTTGCAGGGCCTACCAAAGGCCACACATTCTTGTTAACCGTGGACGCCTACTCGAACTGGCTCGAAATCCACCGAATGAAGAACACAACAACTGAAGCGGTCATTAAGAAACTGGACAGACTGTTTGCAACCCATGGATTACCAGACATTCTGGTATCCAACAACGGGCCCCAATTTACTGCGCTGTCTTTTGAACAGTACCTGGCAGACCGCGGTATTCGACATGCGCTGACTTCGCCTGCGCATCCTGCGGCCAACGGAAGGGCCGAGCTCATGGTACAATTCGTCAAAAAGACACTACAGAAAATGGACTATGACAACATTGAAGAAAAAATAAACCGAATCCTCCTTTTACAGCATATCACTCTGCACAGCGTCACCAACAAAACTCCCGCCGAGTTGTTAATGGGACGAAAGCTCCGCTCCCCCCTCAACCGGTTACACCCAGCGTACGAACTGGAGAAACCACATGGATCCAGCGGCCGATACCGTACCTTCCAGGTAGGCGACTTGGTATTCGCTAAAAACTTATCGGGCGATCCGTTGTGGGTCGAAGCGACTGTAATCTGTGTAATCAGCCCAAGATCATACCTCATGCAATGCCGCAATGATAGACTATGGAAGCACCATATCGATCAACTACAATCAAGGCTGCAGTCAGGGATCCCCGAGTCCCCTGATGACCAAACTGAGGGGGGGGGGAGATACAGAGGAAGATGAACTCCAATTAGCAGAAAACCTTTTTGAAGGGTATGATAGTGGAACGGAAACACGTGAAGAGAAATCAGGGATGGGAGTGAGCTCACCTCATGGTGATACCGAAGATGTTGGTGACAACGAAAACTCAAACTCAGAGTCAGAGACACCCCTTTCGCCAAACAACGCCCTACCTCAACAAGAGTGCAGCCAAATACCGGGTGCACAACAAAAATCAAATAGACTAACAAAACAACCGTCCTACCTCAAGGACTACGTAACCGCACCCCGTAAACAGAACCCGGGGGAAGGGGTGTTGTGAATGAATAATTGTGTAATAAAGTTATCAAGAGCTTGAAGCCAAGTGCAGGGTTCTGGCCCTGCACTTCTGATTGGCCGTTAATTGGCAGGATCAGATTGGTCCGTTCAGGAGAATCTGATTGGCCATTAACGAGCCGTTCTCATTGGTTAACGGAGCTAGCACTTCCGGGTTTTCATTGGTTGAATAGTTAATAAGTTGCCTTTATAAGAAAGGCTATAGCAGCCATCCAGTTAGAGCTGTCACACCATGTAAATAAAGAGTTGAAGTTCACCGTTTCACTGGCTCGTCTCCATTCTTTCGCGCCCACGCTCAGTACTTAACAGAAGCAGTTCTCTCCAAGCCTCTCCAACACTCTGTAGTTGGGCCCACCTGCCTGCCCCTGCTCCTAGGTCCTTTTTAACCTCTCAGCTTTTTGGCATGGCAGAGCAGATTGCTGTGCTAAACTGCTGAGAGGCGCAGTAGCTTAGTTTTTACTGTTTTAACTCATGCGCAAGGCACGCATTTGGCGTGCACACATGCATGATCCCACAATTGCGCAAGTCACGCGATTCCATCCCTGCAGCCATGCCCATCAAGCCACATTACTGGTGGCAGGAACTTTTGAATCCCACCACTGGATCAAGGTAATGTTAGCTTCTGTCCATGTATCTGGTATCTTGACTTCTAATAAGACCTCACTGGACATTTCTAACATTGACAAACTCAGTGTATCTTGTAAATTTTTATAAATTTCTGCGGTTAGGCCATCTGGGCCTGGTGTTTTTTTTCTTTTTTATTTTGATCACTTCCACTAATTTTGCCGTTGTTATTCTTTCATTCGATATATTCTTCACCGTTTCCTAAACTTTTGGTAAATTAGCTTTTTCCAAGTATTGTATTATTTTTTTTCTTTCTGGTATTTTTTCTTTCTGGTATTTTTTCATAGTCATATAGCTTCTTATAAAACTCCTGTATTATATCTTTTTTCTTTTCCATTTGATAGTGTAGTGTACCTTCCCCATCTTGCAGTTTACTTATCCATTTCTTCTCTTTCCCCTTCTTCAGTTTATAATCTAGCCATCTTCCAGGTGTATTAGCATTTTTAAAAAATTGTTTTGATCTTTTTATTTGTTGTGCCAGTTCAATCTTTTTCCATTATCTTTACCTTATGCTTAATCATCTCCATTTGGTTTTTTAAGCATACCTTTTATGGTTCTTTTTGTAGCTCTGTTTCAAGTCTTTTATAATCTTCTTCCAAAGTCTTTTGATATTGTTTCCTTTTCTTATTTTTCTTTGCTATATAAGTTATGGCTAATCCTCTGATATATGCTTTCGCTGTGTCCCGCACATTTTGTAATGAAGTCTCTTCTTTCTTGTTCTCTTTAAAAAATCCCATTTTTCTTTTCATCATCTGTATAAATTCTTTGTCTTTTATTATAAATTGGTTTAAAGTCCATTTTACTCTTTTCTTTTGTCCTTTCCAACTATTTTTGACTGGATTATGATAGGCTCATAGGTTTGCTTCTATTTCTATCTCTTGCACATTTACACTCAATTCCGGAATCATCCAAATCTATTCTTGACCAAGATTGGTGCATATTAGAATAAATGTATACTGATTTTCCCCTGGATTCATATCTCTCCACATATCTTGTATTGATAGTTCTTCTGTCATTTTAACAAAAGTTCTGGGTAAAGTCCTTCTTGTTTTTTTTACCTATTTTGCTGCTTTTGTAGTCAAGTTTTATGTCAAATATTGCATTGAAATCTCCTATAAGACAAATATTTTTGTCTCATCTTCATAAGGAATTTTTTTTGTAGAATTCTTCTTGTCCATTATTTGGTGCATATATGGCAACCAAAAGTATCTGGTTTTTATTTAAAATCACTTCCACCATCAGGATTCTTCCTTTTTCATCTTTGAAGATTTGTTTAGCATTTATTGTTTCTTTAACGTATAGTACCATCCCTGTTCTTTTTTGTTGCGATATCGGGTAAAATAATTTTCCCAATTTAGCGGGTAAAATGATTTTCCCAATTTAGAATTATCCAATAGTTTATAATGGTGATTTTTTGATATGTACTTCTTGGAGTGATATTATGTCCAATTTTAGTCTTTGTAATTTTAAAAATGTTTTTTCCTTTTCATAGGAGAGTTCAGTCTATTTATATTGACTGATAACATCTTTGTTTCTTCTTGCATAGTTTTACTTATACAGTATATAGGTCTTATACTTCTGGTTACTCTTTTTTCTCTGGATTCTTTTGCAGTTGCTCCTTCTCGCTCTGCTCGTTCTATTTTTTCCTTTTCACTCTCATCTTGTTGTAATTACTTCTCTTCCATCATAGGTACTTCTTGGCCTTTATGCACTGTTTTTTCTCTCATTTCCTTTTCCTCTTCCATGTTAAAATGGCAATCATAGAATTCCATTGCTTTCTCCAATGAGTCTAGTCTGTATCTTTTTTCCTGCCGGGAGACTAATATTCCTTCAGGTATCAACCATCTGTAGTTTACATTGTATTTGATCAACACTGTGGTCAAAAAATGGTATTGCTTTTGAAGGTCCCTTACTCTTCTAGGATTCTGTTTCAAGACTACCAATTGCTTCCCCTTGTATTGCAATGGTTTGTGTCTTGCCTTGTTGAGGATCTTGTCTCTTATCGTTTTTTTCACAAATCATACATACACCTCTCTTGGAAGCTTATATCTTTTCGCATAATTTGTGTGTATTCTGAAGATTTCATCGATTTCCATTTCCACTTCCTGCTTATCTATTCCTAATGCCTTTGCAAGCAATTCTTCCATTATCTCAGGCAGGTCCTCCCCCTCTCCTCTTCTATTTTCTTGAATCTCAGATAATAAGTGGCTTTTTCTCTTTCCACCATTATCACAGAGTTTTCTAGCTCTTTATTTGCTTGTGTCAGTATATAATTTATGTCATCCACTTTTTTGTCTACTTGTTCTGATATTTCCTCCATTTTCTGGATCCTTTGCTCATTTTTTGTTATCATTTGTTGGAAATTCTCAAGTTTCTCATCCATCTTTTGGATATTTTCTTTCATCTCTCCTGTATCATTTCTCATTTCCCTGTGTCTTTCCTTAACTGACTATGATTTTTTGTCATGGACTCCTGGAGCTCCTGGAGCATCATCAAACCTCTTTTTGAGAAGTATTGACTTTTTCCAATTGTAACATACTCTTAATTGATCTCTGATTGGATGGACTTGAAGAAGCTGGTGATGGTGTGGAAGATGCCTTTCCCTGTTCTAGTTATGTTTGAAGTTGACATCTCAATAGCTAATGTTGATTTCTTCTTTCTTTCTTTCTTTCTTTCTTTCTTTCTTTCTTCTATTTATAAGCTAACGATGGGCATTTCTACTATTCCTACTAACAACCAAGAATAAACCTACCAAAAGGTAGTTCCCTATGATACCCCAATGCTTCAATGCCACACATGTCCGGTAGAAATAATCCACATATCAGAAGAAGGAAACTATATTACAACTTCAGCTTCCTCCAATTCAGGTTCAGTCAATCTTCAATGTCTCAGTGTCTCAGTGTCTCAATATTTCAATGCCAATATCAAAATCCATTAAGTTTGTAATCCATAGTGCCCACTGTAACCCCAGTCTTGGCTCTTTACTATTTCAATAGTTTATAGGGTCAGTCCATGAACAAAAAACAACAAAAAAGGAGAAAAGCAAAAAGCAAAAATCAAGAGATAAAAAAGGAAGGAGGATAATTATTTGTCCTTGGAAATGTCTTTTATATTCTGTCAGTTAATATGTATAATCCACAGGGCCCGCTGCATCCCCAGTCCTTGAAAATCCAATGTTCAAGAGGAAAAAAAAGGGAAAGGGGGAAAAAAATAACAATGCCAGAATCAAAGTTAATTAAGTTTGTAATCCATAGGGCCTGCTGTAACCCCAGTCTTGGCTTTTTACTATTCCAATAGTTTCTAGGGTCAGTCCACATGCAAAAAAAAGGGGGGGAGAAAGGGAAAAAAGGGAATAAGGCAACAAGAGAAAAAAAGCAAAAAAAGAAAGAAAGAAAAACAAAAAGAAAAAATAGCAAGCTAAATCCAAAATATTCTTCTCATGTCTGCAAAATATTTGTCTTTTCACATTTTCCCTCCATCAGCCAACTTAAAATGGACTTTTCATGACTTCCCACAAACTTTCCATTTTCAGTGTCACAAAAACTATTTTAAAACACTTGGTACATCCTTTACATTGTCTGTAAAACAGAAATAACTGTTTTGGGTCTCTTCTCTCTTTCTCAGATGTATGATTCATGTCAGACACAACCTAGTTAGAACCAGACTTAGATGTGTCCAAAGCAAAGAAAAGGAAGAATTATGCTGGAAAATCAAACACTGCTGCTAATAAAAAAATAAGACTGCAAGCCAGATGCTTAAATGTATAATCCAACTCTGTAATCCACACAAATAACAAGCATGTCTGTGGGCTGTAATGTTTTTAAGGAACCATATCCAGGATCCAGGTCCACAACATTTGGCAACATTTCTCTTCTTATGATGTCACCTTTCTTGCTTCCAGAAGGAACTTTTTGTTAATATAAGATCCCATCTACACTCTTAGAAAGTTCTTTCAAAATATCGATCCAGTTCAGTAAAAACACCTTACTGTTTACTAGTTTCTGCAAATTTATCCTTATATCCTGTTTTCCATCAAAAGCCAAAGCAAGTATAGTAGAAAGAAAATTATTCTTTATTATCAGTTTGAGACAGTGAGCAGAATACTATTACTGAATATATTGCTCAGAGTTCTTTTAAAGTTGCAACATTTCAACATTTCAACAATGAAACAAAACAGAATATGACTTCTATCTGTGTTTCAATAGCAGCACTTTAGAAAGTGGATATGTTGCTTTTTATGAATGAATGAAGGATCATTATTGACCTGCTTTTTGTAGGCTAGAAGTAATACACTAAAACTGTCTGCAATTACGCAAACAACATTAACTGCCTCCCTTCAGTTGCGAAACCAATTACTCAGTATTTTCCTCCAGTTTTTTCTCCAAACATCATTTCCAATAAATTTCTTTGCTGTTTTGCTTTGCAAAAGACCTTGATGCTTTAGGCAAACTTGTCTATTTGTGTTCTTGAGCCCAAACAAACAGGGAATTATTTAGAAGAATTCTGATAATACACTAGGCATGGAGCAAATCTTTCAAAGCACACCTCAGACAAGTTTTTCCTGCTATAGAGAACACAATTCAGTGACCAGCTGATTAATATTAAACTTACTTGAATAAATAGATTGCAGTTATTGTATGAAAAATAACATCTTCCAATATTTCTCAATTCCGTTTTGAGCTTCACACCACTTTCACATTTAAACTATTGAATTGTTTAGTAGCAGCAATTCCCCTGATATAAGATGTGCAGTATTTGTCATTATGTATAGTTTACAAAAATTCCAACTCTGCAACTAGGAAAAGGCTATAAGATAAAAAGAATAGAATGAGATACTTCTGATGTTTCCTAAAGTAGGGAAGGTGATCTTGGTGCTAAAGACCATAGGGTATGTTTATCATCTTCTTCACTTATATTTTATAAAACATTGACTAAAATGTTCCCATTCCTTCCTAATTCAATTTTCTCATTTATTTTATTTCATTTACTTTATTCACAAACATTTCACTAAATTATACTATTTTATCCCTCATTCTAATCATATGTTGTTTCCAATTTTCTAAAGTTATTTCTCTTACAAATATAACAATACAATCTTAGGTACCTTTACAGAATCCCTTTTTCAGTTAGATTTTCACCCATTATCTCTAAATAGGTCCTGTTTCTTTATATCTTGCTCCGGACCTTTGTAACTTCTTTTCCTTTCCTTCTTCCCTCTCTTCTTCTCTCTCCCCTTTTTACCCCTTTGTCTCTCTACCTCTGTTTCCCTCTTCTGTATTCCCCTTTTCTGTTGCTTTCCAGTATTATACTTATTTTTCAAATTATTTTTCTTTTCTTTGGTTATTTTTTTAAGTCTTAAATTCTCCATCCTCTTTCCCCCCTTTCCTTTTTCTTCCCCATATAGAATTACTTGTTCATTAAAGATGGCTTCTTCTTTGTCCCAGTGTTCTGGTTTTGCAGTCTTTTCTTGTTGTTTCTCATAGTTCCAGATCTCCATTTCTAAGAATTGAAAAATGAAGCCAAAAGAACCCTTCCCTTCTTGTGCATCTTCTTTGTACTTTTTAAATTCCATTTTCAATTCATCCAAAAGTGATGCCATTGTAGAAATTTTTAAACAACCACCTGATTGATTTTAGTCATTCAAATATAATAGCCAAAAATCCAAAAGTCACCAAGTAATCCAAATACACACAAGCTGTTTCTTTTTGCTCTTTCTTCCCCCCCCACTTTCTCTTCCTGGGGTTACTATTTAGTTGCAAAGTTTCAGTTAAAATGTATCTTTTAGAAGTCTTATTGAAATTTTACTTTAGATTCTTTTAAAGTCCAGGCAGTCTCCTCCCTCTTCCAGATCCTGCCCTTATTCTTTTTCTCTCCCTTCCTGCTCATAGAAGAAAAAGTTTTTAATGTCCAGAAATCTTTATTTGGCATTTAGTTATATTTTCAGCTTAATTTCCTATTGATGCCAAAGCGGATTTTTCCAATTTCTTATTCTTAGTTGTCAATATAAGGAAGGAGGGAGAAGAAAAAAACCCCCAAACCTTTCCCTTTTCACTTTCTTTCGCTGCTTCCGACTCTTCTTTGGGAGTGATGTTATTTCTTGTAAAATTTAAATTCCAGGGTACCTTAGTTGTTGCTTTTTCAACTTAGCCCAGTCAGCCAAAACTTTCACTTCTTATCTTCCTCCTGCATGTTCTTTTCTGGTTGAGTTCTTCTTTGAGGTGGCCATTTCTGACCACCACTCCTACCACCTTCGAGAAAGGGAGTAATGGCCTGCTGAGAAGGAGAGATGTGGCTCTCCTCGACCCTGCTGGTGGTCTCCCCCCTCTTCACCACTTCTATGGGGTGGCTTAGCCCTGAAACCGGCTGGCTCGGGGTGCTCCAGTGGCGAGCCCAGGCAGAAACCGTGCACGATCACGGATTCCTGTCTTTCGCTGAAGCCCTTCAAACCGGAAGTCCTGGTATGTTTATCATCTTGCGTTATATATACAAAATAAAGACAGGATATAAATAAATAGATACATAACAAAAATTCCCTCATCCATGACTTAATTTTGTATGAAAATTCTGATTTATCATTATAGGAAGAAACATAAGACCCACACTCCTTTTATTTCCCCTGAAAAGGCAAAGTAAAACCATTCACAGAAGCTGAAGCAATCCCTACCTCCCAGCCAAATGACCTCAAGTAACTCTGGTTAGAAGACTGAGACAGGCTGAATTGACAGGATTAACTCAGAAAACACAAAGCCACACAGAATTTACATTATTCACCTTTCTCCTAGGCTAGCCTTGACCCTGACCATCGCCCAGGAAAGCAAATAGAGACAATTAGAATGTAGAAAGCCACATTATTGATCTAATCAAATAACCCCACCATTTCAAATAACCCATCTCAAAGGTCCAAAAGGATATAAAAAACACTCTATTCCCCATGCCAAGCTGTCAGCTGTCTCAGAACCGATTGCTATATCACTTCGCTTCTGATTCCTAAATAAATGGAAACATCCTTTCCTGCAACTTGCCTCCAAATTCATTGGCTCCTGTGTCTTTCTCCCAGCTTGGAACCGGACCAGATTTTTCTTCCATTTTTTGTAAAATTGTACTAGTGGAGATTGCTGTTCATTTACCTTCTTATCTGCAGCGTAGCAGCATTCCTGCCTGTGCTCCTGGATTCTGTATCTGGAGTGAATTTCTCAGGCTTATGGTTTGGCGGGGGGGGGGCAACTTCAATCTGCCATTTTTGAGACCAGACATGAAGGTAAGGCAGAAGTTCATGCTGCTATGGTAGTCATGGACCTGGTCCAATGTATTCATGGCCCTACTCATATATGGGATCACATCAGATCTGGTATTTGCAGTGATGGAGTACCCATAACTCCAGGAGGCAAGCTATTCCATTGGTTAATTGTGCTCACTGTCAGAAAGTTTCTCCTAGATTGGATCTAGGACCAACTTCCACCCATTACTTCTTGGGTTGGACCAGATGACCTACAAGGTCCCTTCCAACTCTGATTATCTGTTATCTGATGCTTTAGAGCAGGGGTTGCCAAACTTTTGGACCTCAGGGACCACCAAACTCATAATTTTAAATCCCACAGACCAGAGACCCTTGAAAAATCCCCCAAAAAAGTCTGCAGGAAAATTCCCCACCTCATTTTCCTACCGATCAATCATTCTTTATTTAGGATCGCAGGACACCATCTCCACCTCCATTCTCAGGAGTGAGGAAAGAGAGAGAGAGACTTTTGGCTTCATGCAAGGAAAGCAGCAGAAGCAGCAGAAGTCTTTCTTTCTCTCCCCCAAACTGTGCCAGAAATGAATCTTTGCCAGTGCAGCCTCTTGGAGCAGGAGGCCTTGGAGCAGGTTCTAAAGATTCATTTCTGGCAGAGTTTGGGGGAGAGAAAGAAAGACTTTTGCTGCTTTCCTTGTGTGCAGCCAAAAGCAGAAGAAGAAAGAAGCGGAAAAAAGCAGCCCGGTGCCCAGGCAAGGCATATGGGGTGAGTGGGGCAAGTTTCCCCCTCCACCCTTCCCCCCCCTCATTACCTTGTGTTGTTCGCAATGCAAGGAATGCAAGACTTGTGTTCCCGTGGGCCATATATGTAGCACAGCCTTGTGTTCCCACACAGCCTGGATTAATTGCTTTGGGGCTGCTTTGAGGGTGACATTTCTCTGCGGACCACCAAAATTTTCTCACAGACCACCAGTGGTCCCCAGCCCACTGGTTGGCAACCACTCATTTAAACAGTGTGTCATCTGGGTACAAATATCTTGTGCAATAACCATTACAATTAGTACATATTCATTACTATCATATTATTATTTTTACTTCATACTACTACATATGATATATCTAATTACAATAACAATAATTAGCATATTTAATTTCTTATTCTCATGTTTACTATTTTTTGCTAGATTTATTGTTGTTAGATTTTTTGTTAGATTTTCTAATTTCCATTTTTATTCTCCAGCCATTGATAAAATGATTCCCATATCATATAATATTCAGTTTATTCCTTTTCTTTAATTGCAAGTGTTATCCTGTTCATTTCTGCATATTCTAATATTTTCCTGATCACATTCTCATCTCACGGAATCTTTTCATTTTTCCAATTTTGTGCAAATACAATTCTAGCTGCAATCAATACATGAATGATTAAATGTAGCTTTTCCTTACTATATATTTCAGGTATAATCCCCAACAGAAATATGTAGCTGTATTGGGACTTCTGGTTTGTTCCTCATCGGTGTCGGTGCAGAATCCGTGATTGTGCGCAGTTTCGCCCGAGCTCTCTTGCTGGAGGGTCCCAATAAGGACCGGAACCACCCTGGTGGGTGGTGAAGAAGGGGAAAATCACCTGGAGGGTTGAGGGGAGCCACAACTCCCATCCCTGACAGGAAAATCTCTCCCAAAGGCAGCTGTGGTCTTAAAATGGCCACCACGAAGACGAAGAACATTCTGGGAAACTAAGCATTGTGCTCAAGAGAGCAGTAGCAGGCAGAGTGTGAACCAGGCAAAGGAGGTACCCTGGTATCAATTTAAAGGGCTATTTTGGAGGAAAGTGTGTGGAAGTAGCGACCAGAGAAAGTGAGAAAGAAAATGGGTTTTTAAATTTGGATTTGATTATTTTACTGGATTAATCTGGAGGAGAAATTTAAAGGAAAATACATTAACACAATAAAGGTTTAAAAATTAAACTGGACAGATATTGAACTGTGGGCACTTAAAGGACATAACTAAATGCTGGAATTGAGTGTGTTGAAAAGAATAGCTAATGATTGAAATTAGAGAACTTAATAAAAACATCATATTCAACAAAGAAAGTTAAAAAGAAAAAGACTCCAGAGCACAACCTGATGGTACAGGAAAACTTTAATATGTTTTAAAACAAGCGTCTCGTCTTTTTGAAACTTTGGAACTTGGAACTTGAAAGAAAATAAAAGGAACTTTATTCTTGTCATAGAACCACCCGGTAATTTGGGAAACAGTTGGGAGGCCAATTAGAAGATTTGGAATAAAGATTCCCATATCATATAATTTGTTGAAAATAAACTCAAAAGATATTGGCTGAAATAAGATACTGGACTCTGAATTGAATATATCTATCAAAGAAGAGGATTTGAACTATTAAGGAAGAGGAAAGAAAAAGAAAAAAGGAAAGATATAATGGAGGAGCTACTTGTTGATATAAGACTGGATTTACAAGACATAAGATCGGACATGCAAGATACAAGGGACATGATAAAAATTGAACTTGAAATGTGTAATTATGTATTACAGAAATTAGAAATGATGACTCAGCATACACAAGAACACAATAAACCAGACGGGGAGGAGTTCTATAAAGAAGAAGCCAACTTAGAAAAACAAAGCGAACAACAATTATTCGAGCAGGGGGGGAAAGGAATTAAAATTTAAAATTAGTGGTCTGATGGGATGATAAAAGGGAGAATAGTTTGGAAAATGGTTAAAGAGAGAAGGGAAAAGCAGAAAAAGAAAGTGCAAAGGAAAAATCAAAAGAGGGAGACAGAAAAGTTTAATAACTGGAATGAGAAAAGGAGGGGAATAAGAATGGGGAGGGAAGGGAATTAAGTGAAAGAACCAGAAAATAAAGAGGAACAGGGACAAGGATGAAAAGAAGGTACATTGTTCAAAGAGTGAAAGATAATGGGTGAAAAAAAAGGGATAAGGAAGGGGATTCCGCAAGGTAATAGGTTAGGATGCATAAGAACATATTGAAAATAGTATTTTGAAATGTATAGATGATTCATAGAGAAAATATAATGCGGAATCTGAGAAAAATATATATATTTGTGTTTTATACTAGATAGGGAGATTGACATTAAGGAAGAATGAAGGTGGTTAGCTCGAATTATTAACTAGAGGAAACAACTATATTTACAGATAAGAATTGATAAAATGACAAATGTGACAGAAATAATAATAATATGAGAAATGATAATAGAAAGATGAGAATTTTAGATAACATTGTAAAATAAAATATGAGAATATACTAAGAAAAATGGAAGGAGATATATTAGGATTTGGAATTGAATAAATGAACATAGAATTGTGATGAAAATTTTAGATAATATTGTAAAATAAGATATGAGAACATGAATTGGGATTGGATAAGATAAGCTTAATATTTAATAATGACAAGGATAATGCAATATGAAATTAAACAAATAAAATAGGCAACTATGGTCATGTTTATATTGAGATGTGAAACCTGGAACCGCACTGCTTGCCAAATGAAAAATTTTCATTTTAAAAAATAAAATGAAAACAGAGAGAAAATTGAATAATGGAATTATTAGGTATGTTTAATTGATATGGTGGTAGGCATTTGGACAGAGTAAGGTTGAAAATAAATATTGAAGAAGTATGAATTGATATGAATATAATGCAGTGAGAAATGTATGATATATTGATGCCACACTGTTAATGTATTGTTGTTATATGTAGATTGAAATAAAAAAATGGGAAAAAAAAGAAATATATAGCTGTATCATCTTTTCCAACCATGTGTGTATTTTTGTCCAATATCTTATAGCTTCTATGCATGACCACCACATATGGTAATATGATCTGATGACATTTCCAGCATTTAGCTGATTTATCTTGAAACATGCTTGCCAGTCTTGCTGGCACAAGGTGCCATCTATAGAACATCTTATACATATTTTCTTTATAAGCAGTTGACATTGTTAATTTGTAATTTTTCTCCCACAGTTTCTGCCATTTGCCTAATTCTATGGTATAACCAATTTTTTTTGCCTATGTTATCATTGTCTCTTTCACCTGTTCTTCTTCCATTTTAATTCCCAATAAGTAATTATACAATTTTTTTTATCAGTGTTTCTTCTGTTACTGTTAATAACTTGTTCAGTTCTATCAATTCTTCATAGAAACCATCTAGTTTAGCATCTTTTTCATGTATTTGCACATATGAATACCAAACCATATCAATCCCTTGCTCTTTTAATTCTTGTTTAGTTTTGAGCTCACCCTTTTCATTCAAAATATCTTTGTATCTAAGAATATTTCCCACATTAATAATATTTGGATGTATAAGTTACACGGGAATGCTCTTGAAGACCACCTAGAGCAGGGGTGTCAAACTCGATTTCATTGAGGGCTGCATCAGGGTTATGTTTGATCTTGGAGGGCCAGGGATGGGGTGTGGCAGGGGGTGGGGGTGGCCATGGTGGGTGTTTGACACAGAGTCAAGATTGCATTCAAAATAAAGGGGGATTTATTTTCTGGCTCAAATAGTCTCAATTCCATAATGTAAAGATTAAAGACATGTACAATCTCCAGGTGCTATGGAACCTGACTTTTTTGTGTAGGAGCAGAGCATAAATGAACTGATAATGAAGAGATTAAAGACACGTAGAGGCCCTCCGTGCCCCGTTTTGGCTGGCAGAGTGCTTCAGGAAGCCATTCAGGCCAAAAACAGGGCATGGGGTGAGCGTGCAAGGTCCCCATGTCTAATTTTGGATGGCAGAGTGCGGCAGGAGATTGTACAGACTGAAAATGAGCTGTGCCCCATTTTAGCTGGCAGAGGCACTGTGGCCAGTCCTTTGTTATTTCCAGGCCGGCCCTGTGGGCCAGTTCTAAGCACCTCATGGGCAGGATCCAGCCTGCATACCTTGAGTTTGACACCCCTGACCTAGAGGCTACAATTAATCCAGAATGTGGTCCCCCCCCAGTAATGTGTGCCCCTAGTTTACCCATGTAACATCCCTGTTGCACAATCTGCACTGGCTCCAAATTTTCTTCTGGGTGCAATTCTAGGTTGCTTACAAGCTCTATATGACCAGGACCAGATTATCTATGGGACTATCTCCACCTAAGGAGATCTACCCATTCTATCAGCTCAGATAGGGCAGCTCAGATAGGGCCCTTCCCTTAAACCAGGGTCACCAATCTTTTGGACCTCAGGGATCACCAAACTCATAATTTTAAATCCCATGGACAAGAGACCCTGGGAAAATCCCAAAAAACATCTGAGAGGAAAATTCCCCATCCTGTTTTCCTACCTATCAATCATTCTTTATTTGGGATTGCAGGATAACGTATCCAGCTCTGTTCTCGGGGGTGGGTGGGTGGAGAGAGAGAGTTTTGGCCTCATGCAAGGAAAGCAGCAGAAGCAACAGAAGTCTTTCTTTCTCTCCCCAAACTCTGACAGAAATGAGTCTTTGCCGGTGCAGCCCCTTGGAGCAGGATGCCTTGCAGGATCCCTAAGATTCATTTCTGGTGGAGTTTGGGAAAGAGAAAGAAAGACTTTTGCTGCTTTCCTTGCATGCAGACAAAAGCAGAAGAAGCGGAAAGAAGCAACCCAGTGGCCAGGCCATGCAGGCAAGTGGGGCAAGTTCCCCCCCTCCGCCCTTCGCCCCCCTCACTACCTCCTGTTGTTCGCAATGCCAGGGACGCAAGCCTTGTGTTTCCACAGGTCATGTGGGCAGTGCAGCCTTGTGTTCCTATGCAGGCTGGATTAATTGCTTGGGGGGGGGGGTGCTGTGGGGGTGACATTTCTCTGTGAGCCACCAAAATTTTCTTGCAGACCACCAGTGGTCCCTGGTCCACTGGTTGATGACCACTACCTTAAACAATGCCCCCTTTTAGAATCTAGGAGGTGTGCCTTTTCCATAGTAACCTTGCCCTTTGGAATATCTTTCCCCTTGAGGTTTGCCAGGCCTCTATCTTCCTAACCATCCAAAAAACATTGAAGGCCTGGCTTTTCCCTCAAATTATATGTCAGAAATTTAATATTGGTGCCAAATTTTAATATTGATGGTTTTAGTATTACATTACTTTATTATTAATATTGTTTTAATTGATGACTGGGAGCCCCTAGAGTTTAATATAAGATGGGCAGTTATATGAATGTTTTAAATAAATAAACAAAACACTGTTTAAAACAACAGAAAAAGCATCAGTTTACATATGAATGCAGAACAATAGAAATAAGTCCCTGATTTACCATAACCTCTGCACTGTTAGCCTTCTTGGGTTAGGAAACACAACTAAGAAACACAACTAAGTAAATTAATTCTACTTTATTATAACATTACATTGACAGAATGTTGCAAGTCTGAAGGTACACATTTCCCACCTGTCTAATCAATTAGGACACATCCTTCTGAAATTTCTTCTTCTGACCTTTAAGCCCTTGGAAGGTCCCCCTTCTCTTGTTTGTTTCCTAAACAGTATATCTCATTGATCTGGACATAGCCTTGTCTAATTTCTTATAGGAATGCTTCCCACCCAGAATATCCCTGAGCCAGGTATACTCACATATATACTGTATATGTGACCATTGTGTGACTTTATGCTTTTCTCATATCTTTATTTGGTACACACATACTTTATTCCTATGCAACCTTACAGGCTACTTCTATAGTATGTGATGCTGGCTATGATTTTTTACTCTTTTAGCCAGTCTAGTAAGTCGAGCAGAGGTTATATGTTGAAAGGGAAGAGAGATACTCTTTGCAACCCTACTACTACACTAGTGACCTGTTACTTGGACTATTTCTCTTCTGGAAGAATGCTAAACCTGTGACAGATTGATGGAGCAGGGGACTGCCAGGACAAAGCAGGAGGACAGATTCGTAACTCAAAATGGATCTTTCCCTTTCATCACTGCTTACAGCACTGCTTTTAAAAGCATTTTTTTTCCTTTAAAGCCCTACATCTAATTCTAAGTATGCCTTTAATAAGATATAAACAACAGGAGCAATAATCCCTGGCTCAGGTTTCCAAATAAGTGTGATATGCTCTCTTCTCTCATTACATTCACCTGCAGTTGGTTAACCTTGGAGCACTCCTGTGCATTTCTAACCTTTAAGTGCCTCTTCAGTTCTTGCTTATCTAAATTTTAGGGCTCAATCAGATAAGTTGTATAATAGAGCGGAAGTGACCTCAGATGTCTTCTAGTTGAATCCCCTGCTCAGGGCAAGAGATATTATACCATAGAGGTCAAATGGATGTCCAGTCTATTTTTTAAAATCTTCAGTGGTGAAATACCCACAACTACAGGAGACAAGCTATTCTATTGATCAATTGTTCTGTCACAAAATTGCTCCTTACTTCTAGGTTGGATCTCACTTTAACAAACTTCCACCTGTTACTTCTTGTGTGCCTTCTGAAGAAGAATAAATCAATCTGTTCTTCTCTGTGACAGCCCCTCAAGTGCTGGAAGACAGTTATCATGAGATAGGCTAGACATACCTAGCTCCCTCAACTGCTCATCATACTATTTAGTCTTCAGAACATTTAGTCTCCATCTTTGTTATTCTCCTCTGCCTACTTTCTACAGTATCAGCATCGTTTTTGTATTGTGGTGACCAGAAATGTATGCAGTATTCCAATGTGGCCTCACTACTCCAATACAAAGCAGCATTATCATTTCTCATATCTTGATGATGCTTCTCTATTGATGCAATCCTGGTACTATACTTTTATTTGTGTTTGGATCAGCAGAGAGCTGTATTGATATGAAAGTGGCTGTCCCCTTTACCAATTGCTACCTTGCCTTTTCCCCCAATTCTAGAAATTCCCTGGCATTTTTGGATTTGGCCTGATCTAGGACTGTCATATTTTCCCAAATGAAACTATGCCAGGGAATATCTAGAAGCTTGGCATTCTGACAAATCAGTCATCAACAGGCACAACATCATGTTAACAACATGATAGACCATGCCAAGGGTCTTCAAACTTGCCAAGTTTAAAACAGTGATGGGATTCAAAAAATTTCACTACCGGTTCTGTGGGTGTGGCTTGGTGGGCATGGCATGGCTTGGTGGGCGTGCCAGGGGAAGGATACTGTTAAATCTCCATATCCACCCCACTCCTGAGAGAAGAATACTGCAAAATCTCCATTCCCACCTGGCTCCTGGGGGAAGGTTACACCAGTTCTCTGAACTACTCAAAATTTCCGCTATTGGTTCTCCAGAACTGGTCAGAACCTGCTGACTACCACCTCTGGTTTAAGACTTGTGGACTTCAACTCCCAGAATTCCTGAGCTAACATGACTGGAGGAGGAATTTTGGGAGTTGAAGTCCACAAGTCTTAAAGCTGTCAAGTTTGAAAACCCGTGGACTATGCAAAAGAGACAATCAAGCAGCCCAAAAGAGAACAAAAAGTTCAAAAGATCTCTCCATCAATAATCAGAACCCAGATTAGCATAGATTAATTCCAAGGTTAACTTCAGACCAAAATCAAGTAAGCAATACCCCAATCAAGAAATTGTCAAAGAGCAATCAATAAACAGCTTAACCAAAGAATTTCTAAGACCACTCATACAGACAAGCAAGTCACCAGAATATAAACTGACAGCAAACAGCATTCCTTACTAGCACTGATGACATTACTGAATTAGGATAATGAAATGCCTGCAAGAAAACAAGCAAGCCCAGGGAGTACCAAGGACCTCTCGTTTCAACTTTGAGCTACAAATATTCTTTTATTGGCACAAGTGCATATGTTTGTAATAAGAAGGGCACATTTTGGATAGAGCGGACCGTTAGTTCGAAAGATGGGTAAAAGGATCCATCTATGTTAGAACTGAACACCCATCCCTCAACAGAATGAAAGGAATAAGACACCACCTACCTCCAGTTTACAACACAGCCCTTGCAGCAGTTCCGAGAAAATTCCACAACCAATTGTAACCTAATTCAGGTCATCTTGAGGACACAGATAAATCCCAAGTGACCTCAACAGTTCTCAGAGAGTGCTAACAACCAAATAACTGCACAAAGATAAAATCCTTCCATTCCTCCGACCCCACACCCTGCCATCAGAACTGATGAAGCTTCTTGGGCAAGAAGCAAAACATTTTCTGGTTCATCAAGAAAAAACCACTCCAATTGCCTTTTGAAATAAAAAGCACCTTTGAGACTTCCATTGGTTTGTTGGTTTTACTCTGTTCCTCCATAAGAAATATCAAATAATAGGTAACAAAAAACCAAGCATCTGTTTCTAATTACTGTATATGATTTAGAGCGTAAAGAATGCTATATTGAGTAGTATCTTGCTTATTTAACACATATAACTGGAAACAGATCTGATTTTTTTTTTGCTGATGGGCAAAAAGAAGAAAATAATTTTTCATAGCTAGCAGAGCTACACAAATAATCAACTATCTGAAGTATTCCTGCACCCAGAACAAAATTTGTATTGTAATTTTTCCATCTAATTTTGTATTGAAAAAGGATGAGGAAGCCAACGGAAAAAAATATTAACTAGGATTTCATGGCAGAAAATTTTCAAAACCACAGAATACTTAACAATGTTTATTTTTTTATTTTATTTTAATATATAATCTCTAAAGCTCCTTCTTTCTCTTACTCTTTTTCAGTGGTATTGCTGGGCCTTCAATTGGAGGAGGAGATATTCAGATTACAGGTACTCCTCAACTTACAACCAGTGGTGGGATTCAAATAATTTTACAACTGGTTCTCTGCCCTAATGACCAGCTGGTTAGGCATGTCTGGGTGGCCATGTGACTGGGTGGGTGTGACCAACTCAACATCACTCATGTCGAGGGGCGCATCTCATTGCCTCGCCATGCCCCTCCCCTCTCAGCCACTCGTCACGCCCAGCCTTGCTCACCTCCTAGCCGCTCTGCTCAAAGGCCTCATCTTATCTATAGTTTTGTAAAAATGTTGTTCACCATTTTTTGACTTTATTATCTGCATCTACATACTATAGATGTACTTTCATGGACCACTGAAAGGAAGAAATGGCTCACATGCTTTGCTCAAGAGTGTGATAGGCAGGTCACAAAACAGGCTTTTGAGGGGCTGCCACAAAGTGGGGGGGGGGGGGAGAATGTATTTTCCAAAGCAGCAGAAGGCAAAACAAGAAACAATGGATGGAAACTGAACAAAGAGTGAAGCAACCTAAAACTAAGGAGAAACTGCCTGACAGTGAGAACAATTAACCAGTCTCCAGAAATTCTGGGTGCTTGATCACTGGAGGTTTTTAAGAAAAGACTAGGCAGCCATTTGTCTGAAATGGTATAGGGTCCTCCTCAATGTCCCTTCTAAGTGTTATTGTTATTCTGACACCTTTCCCAGGCCCTCCACTCAGATTTTGGTCTGAGCAAGAGTTTGAAGAAGAAAACCTCCAAAATCCCTTTCAACAAAATATTTTTTTAGTGTCTGTTTTGTTTTTTATTTACAAAGGTGCAAATCATTTTCAGATATAGATGAGATAGAATTGCAAATAAAAAAATAGATTAGATATGGGAATAGGATTGCATTCACATAAAACTGCAGTGAAAATAGCTGATTTCATTGCAAAAGACATGAGAAAACATTTATTTACTAAAATTATTGAAAAAACTTGCAAAATATATTTGATTATTGATGAAGCCTCAACGATATCTTTCAAACCAGTTCTTATACCTTACTTAAAAGTAAGGATTCAGTTTTCTCACCAACAATTTTCCTTGAGCTAGTTGAATTGGAAAAACAAGATGCAGAGACAATATTTTTTTCAGTTATGGCAAGTTTAAATAATGTTGGGTTTACTAAGAGCTATCTAGAGAAAAAATTAGTAGGATTTTGTGCCAATGGTGCCAGTGTTATGCTTGGGAGAAAATCTAGGGTAAGCACTAGAATAGCAAAAGACTTTCCAAACATCATAATATGGCACTGCTTAAGCCATAGTCTCCAACTTGTTTTAGATGATTCTATTAGGGAAATAAAGCAAGTAAACAATTTTAAAGTATTTCTTGATAAGATATATTCTATTTTTTCATCAACCCAATAAGAACCTAATTTAACTTAATAAAATATCCGAACAACCTGAGATTGAAATTATAAAGATTGATAGAGTTTTTGGACTAATATGAACTGCCTGTAGTTTAAGGTCAACCCTAGCTGTGTGGCGTGCTTATCCAGTGGGACATCAGTTTTTCATTCAAATAAAAAATACTCAGGTACGGCTGCCCGTCTTGAAAATGTATATTTTATCCCTGATTTGGCATTGATTATTGATATTCTAAATGAAATTTCTCTTCTTTCTAATGCACTGCAAGCAAGAAATGTAGACATCATAAAGGTTGAAAAAGTTGTGATAAGATCAATTAAATCATTTGAAATGCTTATTTATAAAGGAAAAAGGTGTACACAAAAAAGGTTGATGGATTAATTACTTCAGAAACCTTAAAAATATATAAATTTTATACAAAATAATTGATTTGTTGGACTTCCTTGTGAAAGACTTTTAGAAAGCATTGTAACTAATTTGAAGAAAAGGCTGATGAATTGGGAACATTTAAAAACGTAGCCAATTTCAAAACATTGGTAAATTAAAATTTCTCAATTTTTTGGAGCCCGATTACTGGAATATTGAAGAAGTGGTGGTTCTATGGAAAGCAACGGAAGAATAATTGATTGCATCTGGTAAAATTTTTCACTACAAAATTAATATTAATGATTCTCGAGATTTTATAGAAAATGTGTTAAAATATTCAGAGAAATATGCAATTCCTGAGAGTATTAAAAAAGCTAAAGAAATTGTCAGGGCAATTGCTGTAAGTTCAGCAGAAGTGGAAAGGGATTTTTCACAAAAAATATATGTTCAGAGAGCAAAAGTTGCCTAACTGTTTCCAATGTAACTAACCTACTGACTATTAATCTAATTGCCCTACCTCTGCAAGAATGGGACCCTGTTCCTATAGTAAAAAAAATGGTTGTGAACCCATCACACAGCTGCTGATGCTCGTGTAAAACTAAAAAAACTTGTGGTCCATCGATGGCCTGCAGAGCTGGCAGTGAAGTCAGACAGTGGACAGGAATATGGGCCAGTCCTGGAGTCTGGGGAGGGCTTGGATGAGGGATCTACATCTAACACAGATGGGGCGAGGGCCATCTGAGAGTTATGTGCTGACTGTGGAGCCTCCAGAATCTGACATCAGCGAGGCAGAGGAATAGGGGGAGCCTGTTCCCAGTGTGCACTTGTGCAGAGCTGCCAGAAAGCAAAAGGGCTTAAGTTAAGACAAAAGGGACAACTTGAGAGTAAGGCTTGGAGATGATTGGGCCCTCCCACAAGACATAAAGGAGGAGCAAAGGGACATGAGCCTTTGCAGGAAGCAACTTTGTTCATTCTGGTCAGTTTAAAATCTGAAGCTCCGTGTTGATTTTGTGCTCCATTTGGCCTTGTACAGCTAATTGGCAATTTAGTCGTTGGCAGCATTTCAAGGGAAATAAAGGTGGGTACTTATCAGCTTTATCCCGAAAGACTGTGGCAGACTTCTGCTGGACTATTCATAAACTGTTTGGGACTCATTATGGGCTGTGAATGCATATAATTCACAGCTGTTGAAATAAAACAAAAGGTTTTTGGGAACAGCGTGTGATTGTTACTGTCTTAGGAAGCCTTGGTCAGAACATAACTGCAAGTGAGGACGCTAGTAAAAAAGCAATTTGGCAATAATTTAAATAACAGTTTTATTGTTTTTTGTAAAATATTATGTAATAGTTTTTGATTAATATTTTAAAACTTTGTTGTAACTGTTGTGAATGCATAAATACCAATGAAGTTATCACTGAGCTTGAAGTCTAGTGCAGGGTTCTGGTCCTGCACTTCTGATTGGCTGTTAATGGCACGATCGGATTGGCCCATTCAGGAGCATCCGATTGGCCATTAACGGACCATTCCCATTGGTTAAACGGAGCTAGCGCTCCAGGTTCCCTATTGGTTAAGTAGTTAATGAGTTGCCTATATAAGTAAGTCTTGAGCAGCTTTGAGCTGAGCTGTCACAGTATGTAAATAAAGAGTTTGAAGTTCACTGTTCTACTGGCTCGTCTCCATCTTTCGCACCCATGCTCCAGACATAACAGTAACAAAATCTAGTTTTGTGTATCTTTTTATTATTTAAGCATTAAAGGCATGAAATAATAAACTACCTTTTGTTTTGATATATCTTTTTTTATACTTAAAACAGTCATTAGGGCAAAGAAGTCATGTTGAGTTGACTGCGCCTAGCCAGTCACGTGACCACCAAGCCACACCCAGCCAGTCAAATTACCACCAAGCCATATCCATAAATTAAGCCGTGCTCACAGAACCAATTGTTAAAAAATTTGAATCCCACCCCTGCACACTCCCCATCCCAGGTGACTCCCCTTTGTGCCCCTCCAGGTGCTGGTATGGATCTCCTTGGTTCCAAGAAGAAAAAATGTTATTTTGGCTACATAGTCCCCCAGCTATCTTTACTCCCCCTCCCTTTCTCACAGCTCCATCCAGTCCTACTGTGGCAACCCTGCAGACTCTTGGTCATCCTGCCCCTGTTCCTCCCTACCTACAAGCTGCCTAATCCTGAAAGGCTCTGGCCTGACTGACTCTGCCCTTCCCCATTTTCCTCTGAAGCCAACAAATTCACTCCCTCCAGCTCATCTTCCCCCACAGACAGGGACAGACACTAGATTTGAAATCATTCAGGAAATATTTCAGGAATTTTAGATATAATGAACATGTCTGGATCAAATCTCAAAAGATGCTTTAATTTCATATACTATCATTCTGCAGTTTTACATAATTCCAAATTTCTCTTACAATAATTGAGATGATTTAAAATTTAATTGGTGATTTGCCAATCCATAATATACTGTTACTAGCCATTATTTTTTTTCCAAAATAATTTAACTGTAATTTTCAAACTGTAATTATTTATTTATTTATTTATTTATTTATTTATTTATTTATTTATTTATTCGATTTGTCAATCACTTACAAGATAATAGGTATAAGTATAAACATGAGTAAGAATACAGGAAATAGGTACAAATAAATGGAGACAAAAGGACAGGGATGGTAGGCACGATAGTGCATTTATGCATGCCTCTTACAGACCTCTTAGGAATGGGATGAGGTCCCTCATTAGTTTGAGGTTAAAGGGGAGTTAGAGGATGTAACAACAGAGTCAGGTAGTGCATTCCAGGCATTGACCACTCTGTTGCTAAAGTCGTACTTTCTGCAATCGAGTTTGAAGTGGTTTACATTGAGTTGTATCTGTTGTCTGCTCTAGTTGTGGTTGAAGCTGAAGTAGTCATTGACAGGTAGGACATTGTAGCAGATAATTTTGTGTGCTTCGCTTAAGTCTAACTGTAGGTGGCGTAGTTCAAGATTGTCTAAGCCCAAAATCTCAAGCCTGGTGATATAGGGTATTCTGTTGCGAGCAGAGGAGTGTAGTGCTCTTCTCGTGAAATACTTCTGGACTCACTTGATTGTATTAATGTCCGATATGCAGTGCGGATTCCAGACTGATGAACTGTATTCGAGTATTGGTATGGCAAAAGTTTTGTATGCTCTAGTTAGCAATTCGATATTTTTGGAGGAGAAGCTTCGTAAGATTAGATATTCAGGTTTTAATACCTTTTGGCAATGCTATTACAGTGAGCTCTGGTGCTTAGGTCATTTGATATGAGAACTCCAAAGTCCTTGACAGAGTGAGGATCATCAACAAGGTCATATCCGCTTAGTTTGTATTTGGTGTACTGATTTTTTTTTTACCAATGTGTAGGACAGAGCATTTGTTGGTCAAGATTTGAAATTGCCAGATGTTTGACCATTCAGAGACATAATTAAGGTCACTTAGAAGGATAGTAGCATTGTTGGTGGTGTTGAATAGTTTTACATCATCCGCAAAGAGGACGCAGTTGCTTATAAGGTGATCACAAAGGTCATTTATATAGAGTATAAAGAGTGTGGGTCCTAGAATGCTGCATTAGGGGACACCACTGTTAACTGGAGCAGGGTTTGATATAACACTCCCTATTTTTACTATTTGTTGCCTGTTTGACAGAAACACAGTAATCCACTTATGAAGGGATCTAGAAATGCTGTAAGAGTTTAGTTTTAATAGTAGTTTGTCATGTACCACTGAATCAAAGGCTTTGCAAAAGTCTGTATAAATTGTGTCTATAGCTTTACCCTGGTCAAGTAGAGTGGTCCATATGTTTTTGCAGTGTAGGAGTTGAAGATTGCAGGATAATTTTTTCCTGAAACCAAATTGTTTTTTGGACAGTAGGTTGTTTGACTCTAAGTGGAGAGTGATGAATTGGTTAATGATTGATTCTATGACTTTGCACATGACACAACACAATGAGATTGGTCTGTAGTTTTCAACCAAGCTGGGGTCACCTTTTTTGAAGATAGAGATGACCATAGCTAAGGACCATAGATTTGGTAAGGAGCTGGTTCTGAATGATATCTCGTATATAATGCTTACAGGTTCTGCTATGGCAGAGGAGAGCTTTTTAAAGAAGTATGCACATAATCCATCAGGACCAATAGATAGGGATGGTTTTAGGTTACATAGTGTCTTTTTTATGTTATCTTCTGTAAAGTCAATATGTAGTAGGTCATTATGGTTAGTTGTGGTATGACTAGGAAATGTGGGGCATGAACCATTGCTGTTTACAAAGACTGAACTGAAGAATGTGTTGAAGAGATTGGCCTTGAGAGCTTCATTGTTGCAGTCCTTCCCATTTGGTCCTTTTAGGAGTGGTGTGGTTCTTTCTTTCTTGAGGTTAACAAAATTGTAGAAGGCGTGGGTGGATTTTGTATGTAGGAGGTTTTCTTCTTGCTTGCAGTGGAAATTTGTGCATTCTGCCTTTATCTGTTAGCATAGGGTATTGTATTGGTTTTTAAAGTTTGCTACGTGGCTAGTTTTGTTTTTACGCCATAGCGATCTTTTTTTGATCGAAGTTTCCTTATTGTTAAGGGTAATTTGTTATTTTTGTTTTTGGGGGTTACTAATGGTACATATAGCTTAATGACTCTTTCAAGTTCAAACAAGAATGCATTATAATGGTCTTCTGAAATATTATAGCTAGAGAACAGAATGTGTCAATCAAAAGATGATAGGTCAGCATCTATGAGATCATAGTTGGCTTTTTTGAAGTATTTTGGGGATCCACCGTTATGATCCTCTTTGTGAGGGCGTAAATTGAGACAAAAGTCAATCATACTGTGGTCACTGTTTGAAAAGGGTTCTTGTATTTGTAGGCCATATATTGAGTTTGAGCTGTTGCAGAAGATAAAGTTGAGGCAGTTATTGAGTCTAGTGTTGTTAATTACTAATTGATCCAGTCCCAGTGTAGTAACAGCATTGAACAAGGTTGCATGTATGGGTTTGGATGTACATTCATTTAGGGTCCAATTTATAAGAGGTAGATTGAAATCACCAAGGAAAATAAGAGTGTGAGGGCAAGAGGCAGCCCACATTATCAGTGAAGTTAGCTTGTTTGCATGAACTATGTCATAATCAGGGGTTCTGTAGCTTAGTAAGAAGCAGATTGTGGTATTTAAGGACAGTTCACAGACAATGATGTCTGGAAGAACAAGTTCCTGTGTAATTATAATCTTTTTTAGATTTAGGGATTTTTTGTAGAAGATAGCAACTCCACCTCCTCTATGGATTTCATGATCTGACCGATAAACGTGATATTCGCTGACTGTGGTAATGGAGTCTGGAAAAGATGCATTGAACCATGTCTCACAGACAAATATAATGTTGAATGTGGTTGTGCCTAATAAGATGAGGAATTCATGCATTTTGTTTGCAAGGCTTCTTGCATTGAGTAGTTTGCATTTTAGATATGTAGTAGTGAGCCTAGAGGAAGTAAGGGGCATGCATGCCTAATGTTGGATGTTGGGGTGATGGTTATTGGGGTGTAAGTTGAAGGTCTTGCTTTTTTTTACCCTGAGTGCAAGTTTATTACCCCATTTCTATGCAACTTTATTTCAAAATATTTACATCTACAAATGAATATCATTTTTATTGGTATAATTATTTAAAGACATTTACAAGAATTCAAACACCAAAGAAAGTTCAAACATTTATGCATTGCCTATATGAAATATATGAAACAATTCAATCAACTGAATAACTTTATACCAAACTGTTGAATGACAACAGGCATTTTTGATGATGATGATTTGCTTCCAACTGCTTTTGTATCCAGTATTTCCTTTGACTGTATGAAAGGCAAATCAGTGATTCCACTATCAAATTACTGTATATGCTCATTGATAAGCTGAAAGTTTTATGTTCCAAAATGCACCCTCAAAATTGGTTTCAGCTTATCTGCAGATGTAAGCAATATTTTTTTTTAAAGAATCCATATATTGCTTAAAAACTGGTTGCTGGTAATGTTCATTTAAAATGTAAATATTGACTGTAGAAAATATTATATATATATACATGTTGTGACTGAAAGGATAGATCCTGCTGTGAGTTTTGACTCTGATGACTCTGAAGATGGAAGGCTGGAGCCTGCTGTGAATGTGGAGTCTGAATTATTAGAGGACACAGATGTGAGCCAGGAGGATGAGAGTTTATCACAGAGACAACCCCCCTCAGAGCCTTCAACGTCATTCATGCCAGCAACTGATCCACAAAATGAGTCAGAGGCTTCGAGTGGGGAAACTGACAGATCGTGGCTTGATGCCAGAACTAGGAGGAGACTGAAATGTCAAGCTGAGGGGAGGCGTCAAGGCAGACATTGATTAGAGAGACTGACACGCCCATCTAGGTGATTTAAGGAGGCGTGATGATTCTCAAACTTTGCTTGGAAGCAAAGTGTTAGATGAGTCGAAAGCATAGTGTGGAGTGGCCTCTGTGATTGATGAACAATTCTGAATTACCAGACAGATTTTGGGAAGTTTGCCAAGGACTGGAAAAATAGTTCTTTTAACCCTTTTTAGTCTGGTTTTGTTCTTGTTTGAATATTTTGAACTCTGGAACTCTGTATGCTGACTTGAGAATATAGGTGAGACATAACATTTTTGCTTCCAAGCCTAACAAACCATCTTCAAAACAAGATGGACCAAACCCAACTGCAGAGTTTGGTAGAGCAGCAACAGCAACAGATAAGTCAACTACTTCAAATCAATGTGACTCTTCAGAATCAGGTAACACAATTGGTGAATCATATTTCCAGCTTGCAAAACCCTGCTGCTGCTCCCTCAGTCCCTCCCTTGAGGAAAAGCCCGGTATCCATGCCAGAGAAATTTTCAGGGCAAATGGACATGTTCCTGGCATTTATGGGTCAGTGCCAATTGTTTATCTCTCTGAAGCCTGAAGACTTCCCAAGCGACCGGGCTAAGGTAGGATTTATGATCAGTCTGTTAAATGGGCAGGCTGCCAAATGGGCTACTCCCTTGTTAGTTCAAGATAGCCCGTTGTTGGACAGTTTTCAGGGTTTTCTCCAACAAATGAGAGTTATGTTTGAGAACCCAATTAAATTACAAACTATGGCTAGACGTTTATGGGACATTAATCAGGGGAAACGTTCCCTGCAGGAATATATTGCAGAATTCCGTTTGCTGTGTATGGACTCTAATTGGAACGAACTGGCTCATATGGCTGCGTTCCAGGAAGGCTTGTCTGATGCCATCAAGGATGAGTTAGTCCATGCAGAGCGAGCTTCAACTCTGGATGCATTGATAATCCAGTGCTTACATATTGAAACTCGTTTACAGCAACGTGGAAGTAAATGGCCTGTTGTGGAACCACCTTCATCTTCTTGTGCACAAACCACGCCACCAAGAGTTTTCTAAACCACAGTTAAGGCTGAGGAGCTGATGGAGTTAGGCATACTCCGCCCTCACCTAACGGTGCGAGAACATTCGAGAAGGTTCCAGGAAGGCTTGTGCCTTTATTGCGGGGGTCCAGGACATTTTGCAAATTCCTGCACTTGGAGAGGGACTCGCAGACCTGTGCCTGAAACCACTCCTGGCCTGTCGGGAAACAGGGTAAACCCAAATAACCAAAGATCCACATACAAATACCTGTGAGAACCTCAGAAAACAAATACACACACACACACACACATATATATATATATACATACATATACATATACATATATGTGTATATATATATATATATATATATATATATATATATATATATATATATATGTTTTCTTAATTTTTCACGGGTATCTATATGTATAGTATTCAGCTTTGTTCGGGTATTTTCCCACATCATTATAGTTACCCAGGTCATTACAACACAGGAGGCGGATAGACACACAGCCAATTCCTCAATCACACATGTTCTTACAAAAAACCCAGCCAAACTGCAAACATCAACTCCATCAACCAATCAAGAACTGACAACACAGCCAACCTCCCCAGCATTATATATAGGGAGACGGCAGCTCCGATCACACTTTGCTTGCACAAGCACAAAGCCAAAAGCACCAGTCTGAAGATGGCGAGTGGGACCTCATCGAAACGTTGCCAAGATACTCTCAATCTTACATGGGAAAAGACCCGAACATACGTGTGTGTGTGTGTGTGTGTGTGTGTGTTTGTGTTTTCTTAAGTTTTTGAGGGTACTTACATGTATGGTATTCAGCTTTGTTCGGGTATTTTCCCACGTCATTATAGTTGTGCTTTTAAAGTTGTAGCAATGTTTCGGCAGAATCTCATCTGCCATCATCAGGCTTCTGTATAGTGTTCGTCTGTGAGTCAGACTTTCACAGCCATTTCAGTTTTAAATTTGGGGCTAGCCTACAGCTGTGCCAGAATGGTTTTTTCTTCATCCTGATTGATTGAGGGTCTTGGTCTGTGTTTATTGGTCTTGGAGTTTGCTGTGTTCTGCTTGATTGGTGTTTCTAATATCTTCTGTCTGTTTTGTGGCTGTTTTTTTGTCTTGATTGGCTGGCAACATTGTGTTCCTGTATTGGAGGCTTTTAGTGCAGCTTGGCTCCGAGTAAATGGACGGCTATCATTTATTAGGAAGCTGGGTTTCATCTGGGTGCCTGGTTGGGGTATGTTTGAGCTGGAGGTATCAGGGGGGATCTGTTTGTGCCCAGGTGTTTGCCTGGCTTGTGGTATGGAGATTTTTTTGTTTGTGAGTGCAGGCTTCCAAATAATTGACAGTCTGGTGGAATCATCTCTTCTATTCATGTTTTCAGGTCTTTTTTCAATCTCTATGGCTTCTCTGATAATTCTGTGGCTGGGGTTTTTTATAGTGGCTAGGGTTTTGGTGCCATTGAAGTTGATGCTATGACCTGTGGCTTTCATGTGTTGGACTAGTGAGGAAGTATGTTCCAGCTTTTTTACTGCATTTTGTGTTTTTGTGAGCAAAGAGATCCAACAGACGATCATCCCAAGAGAAAAGTCTTCCAGATGCCCCAAACTATATGGCCTCCCAAAAATACACAAAGAAGGCATACCTCTCAGACCCATAGTCAGCTCCAGAGGAGCACCACTACAAAACCTAGCTAAACACTTAGCAAAGCAGCTACCGCCCATGCTGTAGCAGCTTCACATGTACAAAACTCATACCACTTATTAGAAACGATCAAAGATCTACACATGGAACAAGAAGATCTGCTTGTAAGTTTTGACGTGGTTTCACTATTCACTAAAGTCCCAAATAAATAAACTCTTGAAATCATCAAAAATAAATACCAACCAGCTAAACACTTCATGGAACGAGCAGAACACTGCTTAACCAACACAGATGTCATGTACAAAGGACAAAGATACAAGCAAATTGAAGGAGCCCCTATGGAATCACCATTGTCACCCGTCATTGCAAACCTGTTCATGGAAGAATTCGAATCCAGAGCCCTGGCTAATGCCACCCACAAACCCAAACTATGGTTAAGATGTATTGATGATGCATTTGTGATTTGGCCCCATGGAAAAGAAAACTTAAACAATTTACGAACACACCTAAACAGCACACACCCCAAAATCAAGTTCACCATGGAAACGGAAACAAATGAACAACTACCATTCCTAGATGTACTAATCTACAAAAAAAACAGATGGCACACTAGGACACACCATATGCCAGAAGAAAACACACACCAACCACTACCTCAACGCCCAATCCCATCACCACCCAGCACAGATAAACTCCGTGGCCAAATCACTAATTGCCAAAATCAAATGCTTGGCAGACAAGACACACATAAATACTGAACTATGCACCCTGACTAAAGTACTGACAGCTAACGGCTTCCACAAAAGCAAAATCACCAGCTTGATCCACAAAAACACACTGAGACATAATGGAGACCTAGAAGATGAACAGACCTATGGAACAGCTTTCCTGCCCTACATAAGAGGTACTACAGATAAAATCAGTAAGATACTACACAGGCATCACATCAAGACTGCCTTCAGTCAGACATAAAAATTGCAGCCATCCTAAGAAACCCCAAAGATAAAATTGACCTGGAAAACCAAGGCATATACGAAGTCCTCTGTACATCATGCCCTGCCACATACATTGGACAGACCAATAGAAGAATAAGTACCCGTCTGGATGATGCAGTAAAAAAGCTGGAACACACTTTCTCACTAGTCCAACAGGTGAAAGCCACAGGTCATAGCATCAACTTCAATGGCACCAAAACCCTAGCCACTATAGAAAACCCCAGCTACAGAATTATCAGAGAAGCCATAGAGATTGAAAAAAGACCTGAAAGCATGAATAGAAGAGATGATTCCACCAGACTGTCAATTATTTGGAAGCCTGCACTCACAAACAAAAAAATCTCCATACCACAAGCCAGGCAAACACCTGGGCACAAACAGATCCCCCCTGATACCTCCAGCTCAAACACACCCCAACCAAGCACCCAGATGAAACCCAGCTTCCTAACAAATGATAGCCGTCCATTTACTCGGAGCCAAGCTGCACTAAAAGCCTCCAATACAGGAACACAATGTTGCCAGCCAATCAAGACAAAAAAAAAGGGCCACAAAACAGACAGAAGATATTAGAAACACCAATCAAGCAGAACACAGCAAACTCCAAGACCAATAAACACAGACCAAGACTCCTAACCAATCAGGATGAAGAAAAAACCATTCTGGCACAGCAGTAGGCTAGCCCCAAATGTAAAACTGAAACGGCTGTGAAAGTCTTACTCACAGACGAACACAGTACAGAAGCCTGATGATGGCAGATGAGATTCTGCTGAAACGTTGCTAAAAGCACAACTACAATGACGTGGGAAAATACCCAAACAAAGCTGAATATATATATATATGCTCTGAATATATATATATATATATATGCTCTGAATTCTGTGGTTCAAAACTTCTACCTACTTTTGTATTTGTTTTGAACAAGGAGATTATTTATTTAACCATGAACTTAAAAGACCATAGTTAATGTGTCTGTCTAAAATCTTTAATCTTTTACCTTTAGCTTCCATTTCAACAGTCAACTGATTTCACTCACAATATAATTTGTGATTTTAGCTTTTGCTTTTAGGAATTATTTTTTGCTTTTTAATTATTTTTTCTTTTTGAATAACTAATTTACTTTCCCTTCCATTCTTTCTGAGTTGAGAAGGGAATAAATTCATGTAAAGAATAAAATTCATGTAAAGAATATTCATGTAAATTCATGTAAAGAATATTCATGTAAAGAATAAAATACATTTTTTTTTTTAAAAAAAGAAGAAAGTTAAAAAATATACAGGCAATGCTGCATTTGCATGAAACGTCACCAAACTGGTATAATATATATGTCAGGTCCACTATCGTGTCATGCCATTCTGTTGGAAGGGGAGAGGATGATTTGCTGGCATTTTTTTCATGCTTTCACTTTTGCTGTTACTGCTTGGGAATTAGGGAAGTGGGGGGATTGTCTTCAGAGATGGACCAGACTTCCTCCCACATAGTTCCAAGATCATCATGCCCTGAGAGTGAATTGTTATCTGCCTAGTACCTCAGCATTCTCAAAACAACCTTGCAGCATCACACTGGCTGCAGGTGGACTGGTCAAGGAGGGTAGGGTGGGTAAGCAAAATAATTGCTTTATACTTTGCATGGGTTTTTCAGATTCTTCCTGACTTTACTGCAACTACTTTTTCTCAGTAAAAGTTCTTTTGACTCAACATAATGGAGTCAAGAGTTTTGCTTTCCTGAGGGACCAGCTGGGACCATTAGGCAGAATCTGTAAAGTCAATCAACCCAGAGGGGCACACTGCCCTACTGTGGGGACTGTGCACATGATGTCAGCCCAAGGCAGGGACCAGGAGAAAGCTGGGTGCTGGAGGGAAGCATCATCCAGCTCTCCCCCTAAGCTGAGCCTCTCTAAATGGACAGGAGAGGTCAGAAGCCTGGGAGACTTACTGAGATCCAGGTGATCCATTGGAATCAGAAAGAAGGAAGACTGGGAAGGAAGAACCAGAGGGGTAACCATCATTCAAGGCAGCCAAGGTAGCAGATGGCAAGAAAGGCAACCAGAGCTGGAAGAGCTTGAGGACAAGGAGGAGGAAGGTGGAGAATCCAGCTAGGCTGATCTACTGATTAACCAAGCCAAGTTCATGAGGAAAGCCTTCCAAACCCTGAAGGCATGTGAGCCACATGCCACAGCTAGCAGCGAGGCCCAGCAGACTCAGAGGAGAAAGATGGGAGATGAGCGTTGGCGCTAGACACCATGGTGGGGATTGCGGTGACCCCAGCTGCTACCACAACTGCTACAGGTGCTGTGCCAAAGGGGGCTGCCTCCTTGGTGGAAGCTGGCCAAGAGAGAGCAAAGCACTGAAAGGCCCCACCCATTGGTGTGAAATTTCCAAGTTTTAGTGTTAAAAGCAACCTTATGGGTCCTGTTAGACTCAGGCTGCACCAGGCACCTGGATAATCGAACCCTGGTTGAGAAATTGGGGATTTGCTTGAGGCAGCTAAAAGTACCTATTGCATTTCTTGCTTTGGAATCAGAAGTTTATTAATTCTAACAATTTAGCCCAGAGAAAATATAAGAAATAAGTAAAGAGTATATCAGTAATCGTGTACTTACATCAATGAACCATTGCAATGGGGTCCAAAAGACATAGCAGGTCCAAAAAGATAGCTATGGCCAAAGGGCCCCGCTCTGATGTTTATCCATACCTTTTATACTTTTTTCCAGTGTCCACCCTCATTTCATAATTTCACTTCCCTGTTCTCTTGCTGACCATAAGGTTTCAACATGTGTCCAAATACTTCTGAAACCCTTCTGCACTTGCTATACCCAGTTCCTAAATTTTCTTTTGGTTTCCCAACAAGTACTGCATTGCATGAGCACTTATTATTGCATAATCACTAGATTAAACATAAAACATCCATTCTGTAAGAGGAAGGAGGATCACTACTTAAATCATAATTGTGTTCTACCATAGTAATATTAGCAACAGAGCTAAAAAATAGGGTCTGTAGTAAAAAGTAAAAATGCCAATAACACTTAGGAAAGACATCCTCTATAAAGGGCATAGGATTCACAAGAGCCCAAAGGGGAAGATTAGCATATGGGCATTGGCACACTACAAGTTGGCCATAGAAGTTGACACTTCTCGAGTTTAGGAGGCTTGAACTTCATGGTAGCATACACAGGGTCACTAGATACCTGTCACATAGAGACATAAGTGGGTTCTCTTATGTTGAAACCTCCGTCTAGGCAAAGCAAGAAGGATGCTAAAGAAGGCTGTCTAGATACTGTCGGTGTCTGTGTAAGATACTTTGGAAGCAGGTGTACTTCACAGATATTGAAGCTAATGCTGTTGGGCATATTGTTAGTTTGGGCCAACATTAAAGGCAGTGCAGGGGATGTCAAGGCACAACATTTTTTTATCAGTACAATAGCAACACACAACAATAAGAGGATGATCAGCCCAGAGCATAATATTACTAAGATTTTTCCATCTAGGCCAGATAAGAGATTCCAGAATCCAGTTCCACTGAAGGGCCCTTAGGGTTTATTGGGACCGTTTCGGAACTGGCTACAGCCTGCTTAATTTTTGAGATGTATTTGAACAGGCTCTGATTCCCGTCAGGTATGAATACACAGCATGAATCACCTATTAGTTTGCACATCCCACTTTCTTTGGCCAACACATAATCAAGGACAACTCTGTTTTGTAAAACCTTTTGGCTGAATGGTTGTCAATTCTTCGCCAATCACTTCCAGTCCATGGGCTGTAATATTTGCTAATGACTCATAGAGGGTGGAAAACTGTTTGCATTGGTCCCACAACATATTGATACCCAATTGGGAAGGAGCATACTGAAAAAACTGTTCTTTTCTGCCCATGACTTTTAATTGGATTTTGCAAACTCACAGGTTTCTCCTGGGGCAGTAGCCTGGAAAAATCACTCCAGAGGTAGCAACATCCCTGCCACGGGACAATGTGTGATATGCTTTCTTACCGCATATAAAATAAACCCCATCAGGGGCTACAACACCATGAAGCCACTTGGCTAGGTCCCAGACAAACAGGTCCAGAGCCATTGCTCTTGATTCTGCATTTGTAGGCCTAAGATAAGATAGGGAAAAAGCATTCCCATTTTTACTATACTGGCACAGAGATTAAAAGTGCACTGTTTAGATTTCCTTGATTGATAACAAACTGTTAGTTGGAGATTAATTGCTCCTTTAGGGGAAGGGGTGAATTCTTGAACTCAGGGCTTCTGGCCTTTGTGGCTGAACACTTGTGATCCAAACATGGATACTTGCTGCATGGATCAAAGGAAAAATCATCATCAATGAGGGGCTCACAATATTCATCGTCGTTCCCTCGGGTGTAAGAGCATGGTCTGAGGTGTGGGTTTCCATCATATTTTGTCTCTACTGCAGCAATTATCACTGTCTCATTACATTCACTATGCCCTACTAGTGCCTGTTTTGGCATTGTGGATAAATTGGCTATATAGGATTCAACACACACTCCTCCCACTTCAGTATCATGCAAGGGGAAATATTTATTTTATTTATTTATTTTTTATTTGTCAATTGCTTACAAGATAATAGGTATAAGTAAAAACATAGTTATGAACACATGGATACATATAAGAAAAATAAAAAATAAATAAAAAATAAAAAATATATAAAAGAAACAATAGGACAGGGACAGTAGTCATTTGCTAGTTCTATGAATGGACCATGGTTGCTCAATTCCAATTTTGGGACAAGGATCTAGCAAATAAAGTATCATCCCTGGATCTATCTTGGGATGGATTTTCAGAACTGCAGAAGTTGCATACAAGAATGCAGTGCACAGCAGCACTGTAATAACTGCCTTCCAAATCACTAGTGGAATGGACTTTATGCCCATGCCTGAGTTATCCAGAGTGCTTCCATCCTCAATGTCCCTAGCTGAATGGATGGACTCATGAAAACAGGGGTGGGAAAATACCAAATGTGCCCTCACCCAAGCTGCAGAAAAATACAAACATCAGGCAGACAAGCACTGATCTCCTCAAACCCCTTTTAAAGGGGGAGATCGGGTCTACCTGGCCACTAAATACATTAGACTAAAGTTGCCCACAAAGAAACTGGGTCCTAAATTCCTAGGACTGTCTCCCATAGCGAAAGTAATAAACCCAGTAATGGTGCAACTAAGTCTACCTTGCTTATTAGGGAAAGTATATCCAGTGTTCCATCACAGTCTATTGAAACTGGCTACTAGTTCACAGATAAAACCAAGAGATCAGCCTTCCCGAGCCAATAGTACAGGGGAAGATACATTTTGAAGTAAAGAAAATATTAGACTCTAGATTGCATAGGGGTCACTTACAATACCTAATCCATTGGAAGGGGTACCCTTTGTCTGAGGCTATTTGGGTGAAAAGCTGGGATGTAAAAGGAGATAGGTTGGTGAAGCAGTTTAACAATAAGTTCCCTGATAAGCTGAAGGGGCCACGGGATTGTGTGTGCAAAAGAGGTGGTTAGAGAGCATTAGCCACTGATCCCTAACCTCTTGTCACTTGTCTCATTTCAGGACTCGATCCTGAACAAGCATATATTAAAATGAACAACATTTGAGCATCTGAATAAAGTCCATCTGGATGTGAACAAAAGGGCCCCAAGGAGGGGGATGGTAGCCAGGTTGAGTAGGGATAGAAGGACTAACGTTGTGTTGTTGACAAATTATGCAGTTGGAACAAAAGTGTCTGGCTAAGGCATGTACCCCTGGGGCAAACCACTCTTTGTTGATGGCAGCTGACACTCTTTCCTGGTCAGGATGGGCTGGTCCATGTTGGAGGCGAACAAGATATGGTAAGAGGGAGAGATGACAAACAGGGTGACCAGCCAGGTGTTGCCACATCCAGGTGTTGGGAGTGCAAGCGGCGTTGCACCATACCCGGTGTTCAGCAATTGGGGTGGACATCTGTGTTGAGACAAGATGGCCAAGGGAGGTAGAGTCATGAGGAGAAGAGTCCAGAACACAATTAAGCATAGAGGGAGGCAGAGGGAGAAGAGCAGCCTGTTTGGCCATAGTATCAACTAAGGAATTTCCAAGGGAGATCTCATCAGAGGAGGACTGGTGGGCAAGGCACTTCACGATGACAAACTGAGAAAGCAGCTGCAGAGCATCCATCAGACCCTTAACTTTCTCAGTATTCTTGATGGGAGATCCTTGGGCAGTAAGGAAGCCGCGAAGATGCCAAAGCTGACCAAAGTCATGTACCACTCCAAAAGTGTAACGACTGTTGGCGTAAATGGTGGCAGACTGACCTTTTGCCAACTGTAATGTTTTAGTAAGAGCAACCAATTCCGCAACTTTTTTTTTATATTTTTATTTTATTTTAAAACAAACATACTCAGACAATACATAAAAAAACATAAAACCATCTTCCATTTTGTATATACAGTGTTCAGTTGGTTTAGAATCTTTTGTGCAATCCTTTCATAATCATTGTTCACAATTTATATCAATCTCACACTGTCAAACTAACATATGCTTATCTATTTATCAATTATTAATTATCCTGCTATTTATTCCATCAATATTATATTATGCTGTCATCCAATGGTTATATATGTCTACATTATATTTTGTATCAGTCTATTAAACTTCTATAACAAAATTATCTATTCTGTTACCTTACCATGTCTTTTTATCCAACCATTGATAAAACAAATCCCATATCATATAAAATTGCTTGTCTTCTTGTTCTCTAATTTCAAATGTCAGTTTACTTATTTCAGCACAGTCCATTTTTTTTTAATAACTTCCTCCTGCATGGGTATTTTGTCATTTTTCCAGTTCTTCGCAAATACAATACTAGCTGCTGTTAAAACATTTACAATCAAATATTTCAATTCTTTATTGTATATGTCCAGTATGACTCCCAATAAAAAGATCTCTGGTTTAAAGTCTATATGTTGTTTTATTATTTTTTCCAACCATGTGTGGATTTTAGTCCAATATTTCTTTGCGTCCAAACATGTCCACCACATATGGTAGTATGAACCAGGTATCTGATGATATTTCTAGCATTTATCCAATTTATTCTTAAACATTCTTGCAAGTCTCGTCGGGGGTAGGTGCCACCTGTAAAACATCTTATACAAATTTTCTTTATATGCAGTTGACATTGTAATTTTATAATTTTGAGGCCACAATTTTTGCCATTTTTCTAAATCAATCCCATATCCAAATTTCCTCCCCAAGCAATCATCGTTTCTTTGACTTGTTCCTCCTCCAAATTTAAATTCTAATAGATGTCCATAAAGTTTTTTAATTACCTTTTCATCAGTACCCATCAAAATTTCATCTAAATCAGTCAACTTATCATAAATGCCTTCTGCTTTAGATGTATCCCTAAATACATTTAACCTTGTTCGTGACCTGTATTTTTAAAATTTCTTCCAACTCTTTCTTTCGTCTTGCTAACATATTTGTTCATTTCTTTGTTTTGTCTTTATTTATTCTCAAACCTGCTACTTTTCCACATTCTTCTATTTTTTCTATTAATTTGATGCTGTTTCCAGTGAGTCTTCTAATATAAATACCAGGTCATCTGCAAAAACTTGCAATTTATATTCCTCCTTTTTAATTTTCATTTCTTTCATTTCTTTTTCTTCTCTAAAATTCCTGTTCAACACTTCCAATGTTAACACAAATAGCAGAAGTGAAAATGGACAGCCTTGCCTTGTCCCTTTGCTTATATCTATGGATTCTGTTAATTGTCCATTCACCATCACTTTTGCAGTTTGTTCATGGTATATTGTTTCAATGGCTTGGATAATTTTTTTACCAAAGCCCATTTGTATCAATTGCAGTAAAATAAATCACCAACTCACATTGTCAAAGGCTTTTTATGCATCTAGAAACATCAAGGCCATTTGCTTCTCAGCTTGTGTTTCATAATATTCCAGAGTATCCAAAATAATTCTCACATTATCTTTGATTTGTCTCTTTGGCAGAAATCCATTTTGATCAGTATGAATAAAATTATTTAATATCTTTTTAGTCTTTCTGCCAAAATTGAAGCAAATATTTTATAGTCTGAGTTCAATAAAGATATAGGTCTATAATTTTTAACTTGCTGCAGGTATGTACCTTCCTTTGGTATAAGTGTAATGTATGCTTCTGACCATGTTTTTGGAATTCTTTTCTTCAACATAACTTCATTTATAACTTCTAAAAGATGAAGATTCAATATTTCCTGAAAAGTCTTGTAAAATTCTGCTGGCAAACCAACAGGACCAGGTGCTTTCCCAACATTCTGTTTTTTTAAGGCTTCTGTTAATTCCATCATTGTTACATTTCCTTCTCACATTGTTTCAATATCTTTAGGTATCTGAGGTAGGTTCACTTTCTGTAGATATTGCTTAATTTTTTCTTCTTGAATATTCTCTTGAAAGTACAGTTTTCTGTCGTAGTCTTGTATAATTTTTTTCTTCTCATTTCCATAGCAAACCTGTCCTTCTTTATTTATTAATTGACTAATCCTTCTTGCTTCTCTTTCCTTTCTCAGTTTATAAGCTAGCCATCTGCCTGGTTTGTTTGTATCTTCAAAGTAATTCTGTTTGGCATTTTTAACTTTTTGTGCTAATTCCTCTTTTTTCATTAGTTCCATTTTATGTTTAATTATATCCATTTTATTTTTAATAACTTTTTTTGTGGGGACTTCTGTAAAACTTTTTCGAATCTTTTATAGTCATCCTCTAATGTCTTAAATGTCTTTTTCTGTTTTCTGTTTCTTCTCCTGGTATAATCTATTATCAAGCCTCTTGTGTAGGCCTTCATCATGTCCCAGAGATTCTGTATTTTCTTTAAGAAGAAAACAAGTTCTTTCTCTATTTTCTGTTTAAAGTCTTTTTCTTTTAATATCATATTATTTAAAGTCCATCTAGATCTCCTCTTGTATCCTTTCCAAATAACTGACACTGGATTATGATCTGCCCAAGTGTTTGTTTCTATTTCATACATTAGTCAATAATTCTGCTGACATCCATATCATGTCTATTCTAGACAGGATGTATGCCTGTTTGAATAAAAAAGTATATTGCTTACTTTTCGCATTTCTCTCTCTCCATGCATCTTTTAAATTAAATTTTTCTATTATTTGAAGGAAGGATTTTGGTAGTATCTTTCTAACTTTCTTTGTTGTTTTCTGTGTTTTATAATCCAACCGGTTATTAATTATTCCATTAAAATCTCCCATCATACAAATATTAACATTGTCTAATTCAATTATTTTCATATGTAATTTTCTGTAGAATTCTTCTTGTTTATCATTCGGGGCATAAATTGCAATTAGAAGTGTTTTAATGCTGTTATCTGTTCCACCATCAGAATCCTTCCATCATCATCTGTGTAGATTAGTTCTGCCAAAATTGTTTCTTTAATATATAATACCACACCTCTTTTTTTGGATTGTGCCAGTGACATAAATAATTTCCCTAGTTTTCCTTGTTTTAGTATATATTCATGTTGTTTTTTAAAATGTACCTCTTGTAAGCAGATTATGTCAAATTTTAATTTTTCTAATTTGTGAAATACTTTCCTTCTTTGAGTAGCCAAATTAAGTCCATTTATGTTAATCGTAATCAATTTTCTTTCATCCATGTTAAGTTTTATAAGAGGGTTTTATTGCTCTAGTAGATCTCAATTCTCGTTCTCTGGGTTCACCACCTACTGCACCTTCTTCTATTTCTTTTTCAATTACTGCTATACACTCCTCTTGAAATTCAATTAGTTCAACTCTTCCTTTCTTTCTTTTTCCTCCTTTCCTCTAAAGTATTCTAAGTAGAATAGCTCAGCTTTTTCAACTGTGTCAATTTTATGTCTTTGTTTCTGCCAAGTGAACAAGAGGCCTTCTGGCATCAACTGTCTGTAGTTTACTCCTCTTTTAAGTAACTCTGTAGTCAAGAATAAATATTTTCTTCTTATCTCTCTTACTCTTCTTGGTATCTGTTTCAGCACCACAATTTCTTTGTCTTTATATTTTAGTGTTTTCTCTCTCACCACCTGGAGTATCTGTGTCTTAATAATCTTCTTAGTAATCTAACGTGAATGTCTCTTGGTTGTCTATTCATTGTTGCATATCTTGTATAGACACGAAACACTTCATCCATCCCAACCATCATCTTTTCTTTGGTTATTTCCAGTGCTTCTGCCAATATTTCTGCCATTATTTCAGCAAGGTTTCCACCTTTTCCTTCTTCTATATGTTGAAATCTTAGATAAAATTCTGATTTATCTGTTTCCCATCCTAATGGTTCACATCTGCCCTTTTCGACATCAGTCAATCGGATATCAATGTCTCCAATTTTCTTATCTCTTTGTATATTTTCTTCTTCAATTTTTTAAAATCTGTCTTCATATTTCATCATCTGTTGAATATTTTCCACTTTCTCATCTGTCTTTTCTATTTTTTGCTCAATCTTCTGGATTCCTTGCATAATCATCTGTAATGTCACTTCCTTCACTTTCTCTTTTTCCTGTTGTAATATTGTCTGTATAGATCATTGTCCTCCAGATGGTGAGGGGGTTGGTATTGAAGAAGCTGGAGCTGTTGTCTTTCTACTCATCTTATAATGCTTATCTGTAAAGAAAGAGAGAGAGAAAAAAAAGAAAAAAAGGGGGGAAAAATGACGAAGGCAAACAGTTGCGTCTCCAAAAGAAAAAAGGAAAAAGATTTCTAATTGTTTTATATTAGAAAGGGAGGCAAAAGGTAAAAAGCAATTCTAATATAAAACAAGCCTCTGCCGCCAAATATCCAAGGCTCTTTGATAAATCAGATCGGAGTTTTTCAAGGTCACTTCAATCTTCTTTCTTTCAACTTCAACTCCAGACTCCAGCTATCTCTTCAGAAATGAGCACCTGAATAAACAAACTGCCATGCTCATCTCTATCTTTTCCAATACAAAGCTCAGAGGCCTTGATTGTAACACAAACTAGTAAAAGAAAAAAGAAACAATGTAACCAAGCCTCTGGGCGGTAGTGCTACTTACTTTCCTTCACTTTCACTTCTCCCTCCTCAATCTACAGCTAGGAACTAAAAGAAAAAAAGTAAAATCTCCCCCCCACTTTTTTTTAAAGGGAGAAAAATAAATCTTAAACCAAGCAGAAGAGTCTTAATCAACAAAGAATTTTCAAAAGGATTCTTAAAAATAGGAGAAAGAAATATAAACAGAAATAAAAAGATTAAAAAGTACCAGTCCAGCTTAAACAGCTTTGTCAAGTTCAAAATTCCAATAAAAAGGGAAAAAAAGAAAAAAACTTTCACTTTGACAATTAATCATGCCGTTTAAATTCTTTTCTCTTCATTTTTAGTCCACTTTAATTTTTTCAGGATGTTCTCTCCAAGAAATAATAAGTAAAGGTTCATCTCACCAAACTGACACACTTTCTTCCAATCTCTTCCATTCTGGAGCTGTCCCAACTTCAGCAGCTTGGAAGCCTGCCTCTCCACCGCCAGCAAAAAGGGCTTTCCCTGGATCAACCAGTGACTTTGTGATGTCCCTGGGATCAACAGGATGTGACCTTATCAATCACCGTCTCTACGGGACTGTTAAGGTCCGTGGGGACCAACCAGCAGCTGAGATATCGATGGCAATCTTGGAGGATCAAGATCGCCCATCCTACTGCTGCAATGCCAGCTCCACCCTCCTCCCCAATTCCGCAACTTGTGGGAATGAACCCCAGACAGGGGACCTGACAATAGGAGTGCAAAAGGGGAACAAATAGCAAAACCAGTAACCAAGATGCCATCAGGGGAACAAAAGCAGGAGCTGTAAACAGAAGCAAATCAGAGTTAAATAAGGGAACGTCAGTAAGGTCCTGGAAAGGTTTAGAAAGCAGAGAGCAAAGGAACTCACAATCATGAGGTTATCCATCAGATGGGAATAGTGAGGCAGAATTGAATGAGGGACAGCGCCTCAACAAAATAAGCAGGGATGAAAGAAGCAAAACCTCATATTTAGTGAAGTGGGAGGCAGATAGAAATTTGGTCCTGATATGGACAATAAGGCAGAAAACGAGTGGGGGACAGCAACCACCAAAGTATGGCCAAGGACCAGGTCAGCTGACCATTCTACAAGGAAAGCAGTGGCAGCAACAGCATGCAAACAAGGAAGGAGGTCAGAAGCAATGGGGTCTAAAGCAGTAGAGAAATAGGCAATAGGCCTTTGTGCAGAGCAATAAAGTTGAGTGAGAATGCCAAGGGCAAAGGATTCTCTCTCATGACAGTAAATAATAAATGGCTTCAAATAATCAGGGAGGCCTAGTGCTGGGGCACAGGTCAGGACATACTTAAACTGCTGGAAAGACGATTCAGCAGTGGAAGACCAAGGAAGGGGCTCAGGAACATCATGGAGGGTAAAGTCATAGAGAAGGCGAGCAAGGGGAGCATAGGCAGGAATCCATTGGAAATAGAAGTCAGCCATGCCAAGGAAAGAACACATGGCCCTCTGAGTAGTAGGCCTAGGGCACTGAAGAATGGCTGAACATGAGAAGGTAGTATAGAGCGGGAGCCATGGGAGAGGATCACCCCTAAATAAGTAACGTGGGAAAGGTAGAGCTGTAATTTAGACTAAGGCTTTGAAGCAAGACTAAGGAATCAGTTAAGCTAGCATCCAGTGTATCAGAAGCGAGCAGAAGATCATCCATGTATTCTATGAGGACAGACCTTATGGGGAAGGCAATATCAGCCTTCCCCATGTTCCAGGATTTGAGAAAAATAGGGGGATTCCCAGTAACCTTGAAGGACACAACGCCAAGTTTGTTGCAGGCCCTCATACTGAAAAGCAAATTAAAATTGAAAGTCAGGTGAATAAGGATAGAAAAGAAAGCAGAGGCCTGTTCTGACCTAGGCTTCCCCAACAGCACGAAGCTGAGTCCTCATCCCAATAAACCCCCTTTATTTAATTTACAATAAATTTCCTCTCCAACAAAGTCCCAGCCAACAGTCTCTCAAGATAGTTCCCAATTACAGACCTTTATCAGGCTTGGAGCATGATCAGGCTGATATCTTTCAGATGCTGCAATACTTGGCAAGCATGCCAGAATGAACTAATTGTCTCTTGCAAAGTCCCACTCCCCTTTCGCTCTTCTTTTATACTCTAGGGGAGGGGCCATTCACCAGTCACCTGTGGCTTTACTCCCAAGTTGATCCTTGCTCCTCAGTTGTTCCCTTCTTCTGGCAACTCTGCACATTGGAAACAGGCTCTAGCTGTTCTTCTGTCTCACTGATGTTCGACTCCAAAGGTAGCAGATAACTGTCAGACAGTCCTGGCCTCATCTTTGCCTCCAACACAGAGCACTCATTAGAGCCTTCCCCAGACTCCAGGATTGGCCCATGTTCCTCCCCAACCTCCTCATTGTTTGAATCTGCTGCCAGCTCTTCTGGCTGCTGTCAGGCCACAACAAGGTCAGGTCCACTATGATGAAGTAGCGGGCCATACCGGGGATGGAAGAAAGAATGGTAGTGGTATTGGGGACAGTAGGATAGAAGGGAATAACCACGTGTTTTACCTTGCACAAGTCTTGCATGAATCTCCATTTGCAAAAAGGCTTTTTCTGGATGAGTAAGATGGGGATATTGCAAGGATTTTGGGTAGAAATCAGAATGGCATGCACACACAATCGTGCAAGTCACGCAATCCCATCTCTGCAGCCATGCCCAACAAGCCACACCCATAGAACCAGTGGTGGGAACTTTTGAATCCCACCATGGAAGAGATGGTTCTAGAGAGAGAGATAAAGAGCTGAATAAGTATCATACAAGGAGAGCATAATTGCAGAGGATTCATATTGTAAGCAAGACAACACCAATCAGAGGAAAGGAGAAGGCCATACACATTATAAATGATAAATGCTACACTGGATCACAGGCCAATGTAGAAGCCTTCCTTATTTACAGAAAGGTGGTCAGGCTCAAATGCTTGTGTTGGCATAAGTGCTTATGGTTACATCAATATCCCACAGCCACTCATCCATTTCAATCTTTCAAAGAATGAAAAAAGATTGAAATCAAAGATTGCAATCCATGCTCATCCATGTTCTCTTTGGTTTTTTTTCTCTTTTTTTTTCGCCCATTTCTGGCCATCTTCCTAATGGAAGAACAAAACTGCAGTTCTGGGCTACCACACTTGCATAGGACCCAGTGGCCTGTCACAGTTATTTGTCAATCGTACACCATTCACATTCTATTGGCTCTTTGGTCAGGATGGTCCCTACCTGCCATGAAGTATTAAAATACAAAAACAGTATATGAAATTTAAAAAATCAGAAAGAAGCAAGGATGATAAAACATTGTTAGAATTAATTGATGTACATTCATTTTACAGAATGTATTACTATATTAAATTTGTTGTTTGTACCTCATTTAAAAAAAAATACTCTAAAATTAAAATTTAAAAACAGTGAACCTATTTAATAATAGTGAAACAATTGTGCAATTAATACAGGGCAAAAATAATTTCTCACATAAAACACTGAAATTTTCATTTGTGCTTGAGAAGATTTGCATATCAACTTGTCATTATACATTTGTTAATCTCCCACACACATTTAAGTTGGATGTAGCTACTTTTTAAGCTAAAGCCTTTTGAAGTTGGTGTCCCCAAAAACAAGAAAAGTCAAGGCAAGTGCTGTAGTGTAAATGCAACTGAAAAATAATCTCATTTAAATTAATTGACATTAATTTAAGATTATTGCTCCTCAAGTATTTAATACTAAATCCACCAAATTTTGGAGGAGCTCTGGAGCCTACAAAACTTTGAGTACTCAAGCTGGGCACAATGTGATTTTAGCAGCTGATTAATTTTAGCAGCTGATTAATTTAGCAGCTGTCTAATCAGTATTAGACAGAATCTCTGACTTCAAACTTTCTTTACAGACATCTTAGGAAACATACACCTGTCTTATGGGCCTTGTTATCCGCAGATTTAAAAGGTCTCCCAATGTGGTGCTTTTCAGATGTGTTGCTCCAAGCCATGGAAACATAAGAGTTATGATTTCAGTCACTGGCTAATCTAGCCACTAGTCTGACATAACACAAGTATGCTTGGTACCAATTATATCAGTGGTGGAATTCAATTTTTTTTACTACCAGTTCTGTGGGCAAGGCTTGGTGGACGTGGCAGGGGAAGGATACTGCAAAATCTCCATTCCCACTCCACTCCAGGGGAAATATACTGTAAAATTTCCATTCCCTCCCCACTCCTGGGGGAAGGATACTGCAAAATTCCATTCCCACTCCACCCCACTAACCCGCTTTCCAGCTCCGTTCTCCTGTGCAGGGTAACAAAAGAAGACCCAGCCAATCAGCTGGGACTCAGGAGGCTGAGAATAGATGAAGGAGGGACCAGTCAAAGGTGGTATTTGCCAGTTCTCCGAACTACTCAAAATTTCCACTATCGGTTCTTCAGAACTAGTCAGAACCTGTTGAATATACCTCTGAATTGCATATATGACTTGCTACATTGGTGGACTGAATTTGAAGAAAATCTTGAAAGAGTTAAATGAGCTTAATTTTGATCTGTTTAGATTCCATGTAGAAAAACAAGGAAATGGAATTTTGTCTGTCTTTTGAAAAGCAGAAGAGGGCATTGGGTAACTTAAACAATGATCATGGGAAAAAGAGATAAAAGCAAATCTCTTTGGGATTTCAATGAACTTTGGATAGCAAAGTAGCACTGTTGACCACCGTAGGCTGCATGTTGATATTAGAATGAAATGTTTTAAAATAACAGCTGTGACTGTGGAAAAACAGCCAAACACAATATTTGATATAAAATTGTTCTTAAGTTGAAAAGTTTCTAAAAGTAACTTATCACAGATCAATGAAATATACACTTGTAATTTGGATATAATATATATTTTCAGGCAAGGGAAAGGTTAACTCAATAATCGTAAGTATTAAAGAAGGAAGAATGCTACTCATCTGTGTTACTATATTCTGATTTTCTCCCCTGAGATCTCAAGGAGATACACATTCAGAACTTTAATCCTCATAACTGTAGCCTTGTGAAATAGGTGGGATGGTAAAAGATTGATGTCATCCAGTGAGCTTCATAGAGTTTCTTTGGCTCAAGGCAAGCCCAGCATTTCAATCTTTATAACCTGGTACATTGAAGAAACCTGCTCATTTTCTTTGGGCTTTTCTAATTTGCTCTACTCTGGCAGACCTTGGGAAAGCCTCCCAGATAGCACCTTACCTTTTCCCAGATTCTTGAGGCTGGTCTTTGATTGAACAAGTTGTTACATGGATATCATTGCATCAGTTGTGACATTAAAAAAAAAAAAAATACTACCGGTTCTGTGGACTTAGCTTGGTGGGCATGGTGTGGCTTGGTGGGCATGGCAGGGGAAGGATACTGCAAAATCTCCATTCCCTCCCCACCTCACTAACCTGCTTTCCAGCTCCATTTTCCTGTGCAGAGCAATAAAAGAGGCTGGGACTTGGGAGGCAGAGAATAGGTGGGGCGGGGCAGTCAGAGGTGGTATTTGCCAGTTCTCCAAACTGCTCAAAATTTCCTCTACCAGTTCTCCAGAACTGGTCAGAACCTGCTGAATACCACCTCTGCATTGCATGCTCCAAAATATTTATTTGTCTTCAAATCTCAAAGGCTGTACCACCTTAATAGATATGTTGCCTATAAAGAAATACCTCAGGTAATTATACTGTAAAGTTAGAAGAATAAATCATACCAGGTCATATTCTTTTTCAATTGTATTGTGCATAGTAATATATTTCAGAATGTATTATTTTTAGGAGATATAAATTGTACTTGTTATCACCTTATTAATTTAGATTACATTGCCCTAAAACTGGTACTTTTGTTATTTTCTTTTACTTTGTTTTAAAGGCAAAATAAAGAAAAATAGAAAATAATTTTAAATTACCATAGAATTAATAAACAATAACATTTTTATTATATAGAAAAATTAATATAATTTTATTTAAAGTTTTAAAAACAAGTGTACAAATACAAACTAAAATAGAATAAGTAAGAAAAAAGAAAGTATCTCTCACATTCTGGTGAGAGAGAAGTTCCCTGAGGATAGACTCAAGCATGAATCCAAAAGCTTGGAAGATCCCTATTAGGATGCTGCCATTCCCGCAGAGAGGGCCTAGATGCCAGTTTACAACCTTTCCTTGCTCCGGTCTTGCTTTTACTTTGATGTACCTTCCTGGGAATGGGAGTGGGGAGGGAATAACCTGGGGCAATCTGTTTTGTCTCAGCTCCCGAGGGAACGAGTAAACGCTGCCTGAGAATAGCTTATTTTATTCCCATAACAAACTTGCACCTGTGGATTGGCTCACCTTTGGACTGGACAGAGGGGAGAGGTTTCTACAACCTTTAACCTAATGATTTTGAGTGGGAATTTCAGATCTTGTCTTGCTTTTCTTGCTATCACTATCTCCAAATAAAAGTTCATTTTGAAATGACGCTGGTTTCAAAAATTCTGCTTTCTTGAGAAGGGAGGAGAGGCAAGTCCTTACACTAAACCTCTGGTGCGGGTGACTGACCCAGATTTGATCCTGCAACATTATTCTGAGACATTGTATCTTCAACCTGCCATGTTATATATTCTGGTTTCAGTTAGGTGGGGCTCAGTTTTGTGAATCGAAAGAATGGCAGGAGTCAAAAATGAATACAGCTATAACACTATGCAATGCCTATGTTGAATGTTGTATTGTTTATTTTCAAAATCATGTCCAGAACATCATTTGGTGTATGGATTGGTTTAAGGTCAATTGGTGGGATGAAGATAAGTTAAATTCTGATGGAACTATGGAAGAGTATCAGGGGTGGGATTCAAAAATCCCAGTAACAGGTTTGCTGCCCAGTTGCTGGCTGGGTGTGGCCATGGTGGGCGTGGCCTACTGGAACTTCTGGAAGAGCCATTTTTCACCTTCCCAAGGGTCCAGAGGCTTCCCTCGGGCCTCTGGGAGGGCAAAAACAGCCTTCCCTGGCTCTGGAGGCACTTGGGAAGCCAGAAACAGATCCGTTTCCAGACTTCTGGTACTTCTGAAAGGCCCATTTCCTCCCCCCTCCCAGAACCTCCACATGGACCCAGCACTTGCCTGCATTGAAAATGGGCTGCCTGGAAACTCCTGGGAGGGGAGGGCCAGAATAGGCGGGGCCAGCCGGTCGATTCAAATACCTGTTCGGTGAACCAGATGCAAATTTAATATCCAGTTCACCCGAACCAGTCCGAACCAGTACACTGAACCCCTGAACAGTATCTATCTATAGGCCAGTTGCTAAATATATTAATACATTTTGGTAGAGGGTCTGAGTAACAGGAATAGAAGAATAATTGGTCTAAGTCAACCAAAAAGTTAATGACATACTATGAGGCTGTACCATTGGTGGGAAAATGTTTGTTTCCCAAATTGAAGCAATTGTGGAGAAATTACTGTGGCAGAGGTTGGTGACCTGCTATGTTCTACAGATATTCTTTTTATCCATCTTTATGAAGAATGTAGAAACGGAGGTTCTGAAGTTATTTCAGAAAATAACTTTTTTTGTTTCATGAGGAATAAGAATGAGGAAATATCAAAACTAAAATAGTTTTTATGAAAAAAATATTTTATGTATATTATTATGGGCTGTCTGCTAAAATAAAGCTAGGTTATGGCATACACTTGAAAGAAAACTGGGTGGCCTGTAATTGTGGAGTCTGTCAAGAACAAAGAATGCTTATTCATAGGGAATATGCATGTGTAAAACTTGTAACAATTCTGGGTGGTTAGAAAACTGATAAAAGTAACAAAAAGTTAGGCATCTTGCATACCACAGCTAGAAATTAGGAATAGGGATGGCCTGGAGCAAATAGAATGTGTATTAGATAACGCTAATGGTGCATTCATTAGCCAAGGCTTCAAAATAGGGAGGGCTAGAGACTAATAGAACAATTGTTAGATCATTACCAAAACGTTTATTAGATGATTTGCTTTATATATCCCACCTTATTCTGCCTTCTGCTTTAGTCAAATTGTATAAAGCTCTCTTAATCTTTTGCTCTGGGTCCTGGCATTTTGCTGGCTGGGGCCCCTTTTGCTGAAGCACTTCAATAAAAGGAAACAAAACTTGAACCTCATGTCTGGTGTTCTTCATTGGTTTTGGTGCTAAGCTCAGACCTGAATTGGGGACAAAAGAAGCTCCATAACTTCTTTTGATGGATAAAAAAAACAATAAATAACCCAATAAATAACATCTTACCCCTGTTTTGTACTTATTTCTTTTTTTCCTATTTATATTTTCCTAAAATAAAGTAAAAAATCCCCTTCCTTATTGGCTGTAATTAAAAGAGCTGGGCTAATGGAAAATTATTGTAGAAAGTAAATGGATATTTTATTGAATTTTATTCAAAAATCTGCCCACAAATTCAGGGAAACTTTATTCTACTGTTCATAAAGACATTGAAGGTAGCCTTAAAAGTGCTTTTAAGGCTTATTACTCATCAATTTGGAAAAGAAAACTACTTTAATTTATGCATTACTCCAGTGATTTCTGCTATGTTTCCTGCAGCAGTTAAAATGGTAAAGAATTAGAATTAAAAATAAGTAATGAAAGAATGAAAATACTGTTTATGATGCATTAATTTTATTTTTCCTTTGTCTTTTCTAAAGTTATGAGCAATTCTGTCTCAGTTTCTTAAGCATAAATCAAGCCTGTATTTTAGATTAAGATTTGGACCAAGAATATTATTTATATATTTAAAAATCTGAAGATGAAATAATAAATAGCTAGTGAATTAATAATAAAACTGTGTCTGATTAAAAGGATTCTGGAGAGTATGAAGGACTGCATTACATCAAGGAAATCAAGTTCTCTACCTCAGCCATGAACCATGGACCTTAGTGGCTCTGGTACATATTATGGTTTAAGGATTGTGAGGTTTTCTCCACAGCTTCCTGAGGGTAATACTCATTTTGTTCTGAAACCATGCGCACATGATAAGTAAGATCAGAGGTAACTAAACCATCTCAGTGAAATCAGCCCCTCTTTTTCTATGACAAAGGCAGAAAAGCTGCAGTCTGTGGGCCATATTCAGCTTCCCAACTCTAGCTGCAAGTTCCAGCACAATACTTAAAGCATCTAAAATGCATGGACTATGTTTCTGTTTTTCTTTCTGGAGAGGTTGATGAATTTTAGGGGCAAAACAACTACTTAAAACTATGCAGCCTTTAAAACCCCGACTATTTTTTTTTCCTGAAAATAAATTCCTCCTCCAAATAAAGAAGTCTAAAAATTTCCACTGTAGAAAGTCAGCACCCACCTACCCTCCTACAGAATGAAATATTTTAGGAGGTATTAAAAAGGCAGGATAGAATATTTCCCCTAAAGGAGGAAAAAAATATTTCCCCTCAAGGAAAAATGGGGGAAAATCTTAAGGGAGGCAGAAATCAGCCCCAGTCTCCCTGCCTCAAACAGAAACTGAAGAGGCCAGCTTTTAGAAATGCAGATTTTCATCTCTTTATAGACCACTGATCTAGCTTTCCTGGAAATTTAAATCTTTAAACATTTTCTGTAAAAGACAAAACTATTATAGGCACTTTAAAAGTATACTTAAAGACATGTCACTTAAAGTCCTTTGTACCAATTTCTATAAAATCCGGCATTCTTCTTTTACACGTAATTTTAAGACTACCCTGTAAATTTCACCCTATTAATAATAATAATATACCTGTTTTTTCCCATTCTGCATATGATGATGAAAGCAATCTGAACCAAGGAATTGTGAATTTTAGTCCTGCCTTATGCACAAAGCCAGCTGGGTGATCTTGGGCCAGTCATTCTCTTGCAGCTCAAGGAAGAAAGTAGAAAGCAAGCAAATCAATTCTGAGATCTTATTAAGAAAAATATGGGCACTAGGCCAGGAATCAGATCCTGACTCAAACTGGAAAACCTCATTAGTTTATATTATTTTATAATGTATATTTGTTATTATAAAATGTATGGCACATAATATACATGTAATATGTTATATGTTATGTTGCATATTATTTTAAAATCAAATAATTAGCAGAAAAATCCATTAATAAGGAAATGATTTTGTTTCTTAATTTGTTCTGAAATATAATTCCTATCAACTCAGTAACGAGAAATTAACTGGTTACTTATAGCAATAGCACTTAGACTTATAGACATTTCACAGTGCTTTTACAGTTCTCTCTAAGCGGTTTACAGAGTCAGCATGTTGCCCCCAACAATCTAGTCTTCATTTTACTGACCTTGGAAGGAAGGAAGGCTGGTGAGATTTGAACTGCCAAATTGCAGGCAGCTGGCAGGCAGCAGAAGTAGTCTGAAGTACTGCATTCTAACCACTGCACCACCATGGCTCTTATATTCTACTCAAGTCTTCATGATTGTTATTATTCCAGACAAAGTCAAAATAAAAAAAATCAGAATTTTATTTTTAATTAAGAATTGACAGTGGATAGGAAACTGCTGTTTAATTCATCTTGAGAATATATCTACATGGAAGAATTTAGTGATAAAGCCTCAATATTTATTTTCTTTCTCACAATTGAATATGATTATATATTTTTTGTCTCTTAAATTGCTTCCAGGTTGCACATACCAACAAAAATAACATTCCTAGCCAGCTTCCTAGCTTAGTCACTGGAATACTTTCAGATATCATAAAAAGATAATGACAATGTTGGCCTAATTGCTACAAGACAACACAAGTTAGCAATGAGAGTCAGCTACAGGAGAATGCACATATAATACTTTAGCAATACATACAGATTAGCATTCTATATTATTTTTCATGCAGGACAATTCATATATATTCAAATTTATAACCTTTATGTTATAGCTTACTATGTTAACTGCAGTAGGCCTTCCTTTCTTCCTTCCTTCCTTATTTTAATTACTTAGTTTTTCATTATTTCATTTTAATTTCTCTCCATTTCACATTATGCTTAAAACAATTTCACCCTAGTTCTATACCAATTTGTGATTTTAAATATATATATATATATATATATATATATATATATATATATATATATATATATATATATATATATATATATATATATATATATATATATATATATATGTCTGGCATTCAGCTTTGTTCGGGTATTTTCCCACGTGGTGCTTTTAAAGTTGTAGCAACGTTTCAGCAGAATCTCATCTGCCATCATCAGGCTTCTGTATGGTGTTTGTCTGTGAGTCAGATTTTTACAGTGGTTTCAGATTTAAATTTGGGGCAGCCTATTGCTGTGTCAGAATGGTTTTTTCTTCCTCCTGATTGGTTGAGAGTCTTGGTCTGTGTTTATTGGTCTTGGAGTTTGCTGTGTTCTGCTACTAATATCTTCTGTCTGTTTTTTTTTTGGGGGGGGGCTCTTTTTGTATCTTGATTGGCTGGCAACATTGTGTTACTTTATTGGAGGCCTTTAGTGCAGCTTGGCTTCGGGTAAATGGACGGCTATCATTAGTTAGGAAGCTGGGTTTCATCTGGGTGCCTGGTTGGGGTGTGTTTGAGCTGGAGGTATCAGGGGGGATCTGTTTGTGCCCAGATGTTTGCCTGGCTTGTGGTGTGGAGATTTTTTTGTTTGTGAGTGCAGGCTTCCAAATGATTGACAGCCTGGTGGAATCATCTCTTCTGTTCATGCTTTCTGGTCTTTTTTTCAATCTCTATGGCTTCTCTGATGATTCTGTGGCTGGGATTTTCTATGGTGGCTAGGGTTTTGGTGCCATTGAAGTTGATGTTATGACCTGTGGCTTCCATGTGTTGGACGAGTGAGGAAGTGTGTTCCAGCTTTTTGACTGCATTTTTGTGTTCATCCAGGCGGGTGCTTATTCTTCTATTGGTCTGTCCAATGTATGTGGCCGGGCATGATGCACAGGGGACTTCATATATGCCTTGGTTTTCCAGGTCAATTTTGTCTTTGGGGTTCCTGAGGATGGCTGCTATTTTTCTGTCTGTTTTGAAGGCAGTCTTGATGTGGTGTCTGTATAGAATCTTACTAATTTTGTCTGTAGTGCCTCTTATGTAGGGCAGGACAGCTGTTCCATATGTATGTATGTATGTATGTTTGTATGTATATATAATACCACTCATCGCAAAATCTCCAGAACCGTAAAGCCTACAAACTTGAAATTTGGCATGTATGTTTCTCTTGGCTTCTAGGTGCTCACTAAGAAGGGATTTTTTGAAATGACCGTCAGAGCATTAGTATTTCCTATATTATTATTAACACGCTCTGATGCTAAGGAGTTCTACTCCCCCTCCCCACCTGAAAAAAAAATCTGTTCCAAATGCAAAACACAAGCAGAGCAGAGGAGTTTCAATTTCAGTTTTAGTTTCACAGCACCAAACAGCTTTAGTACAGAACAGTTGAACTGAGCCACGCCCAGACTCCTTGCTATCTCTTCTTGCTCACATAGCAAGTACTGTTTTACTTTCAAAATAGCCCTCAACTCTCATACACTGACAGGACGCTAGGCAGAAGAATACTGATGGATGCTGGTAGGCAGAGGCAAATTTCTTTCCCCTTATTTTCTTCTGCAAAAACTAAGCCTGACCACATAGTTTTGTAGTGAAGCATCGTTATTGAGCTGGTTATTTATATTTTACCTTTCAATGACTTCCTGAAATGATTTACACTTAATAAGAGAATCATAAATAAAATACAATAAGTCTTAAGAAGCTATGATCCTGCTACAAAGCAGATGGTTATAACAGCCCTGGAAGCTGGAATAATTTATGAGGGGATTCTATAGTGGTCGGCACTTGCTGTCCTCTCTCTCACATAGGTGTCAATTTTCATCTTTCATATTTATATGTAACTTTTTTGCCTTTCAGTATTTTGCACTTTGCCTAATGTTTTTAATTTTGTAAAGCATTTCAATAATATAAACCTTTGATCTAGTCTATAATTGCTTATTTTGCAGGCAAGTTTTTAAAAAAATTGGAAAATCCAGAAAAGTTCAAATATTAAAAATATCTATGTTTTTGTTTAGTAAAGGAAAATATTTGTAATTCAGGGTTGACATAAGGGGTCCTTAGTGCTCTCTGAGCTTGCCTATTTTCTTGTAGATATTTTTGTTACCCAAACTAGGCACAGAGCTCCACTGATGTTGTTATCAACTATAGTTTGGGTATTGAAACATCTGCAAGAAAACAAGGAAGCTCAGAGAGCACCAAGGATCCCTCATGTTTTTATTTCCTCATCAGTTCAAGAAGTGTGTCTTGGATAGTTTCAGAATGAAAAACACCCCATTTTTTACTACCAAAAAAATTTAATCCCTTCTGAAACTTTTCAGAATTGAAATTATATAATCATGTTCTCCTGCTCCTGAGCTTATTATAAGAGTGAGGGGGGAAAAGTGATATAAATATTGTGCTTCCATGCATCCAAGCACAGAGACACTGTTATTTAATGCCTAGAGCCTTAGGACATAGAGCTGAAATCTAGTTCATATGTGTTTCTACAACAATGCACCAAACACTATTCTCAAAAAACATAATGAAAACAATATTTCATCAAGAATAAGCACACACACACACACAATCCTCTATGCTCTTTTGATTTTAGGCATAGACTGACATTGTGTAAGAACATGGTTTAAATCATAAAGTTCTTCTGAATCCTATTATTTTTGCGGGAGAGTAAATACCTCTGAAATCTGTTGCACTGAAATTAAACGGACTTCAACTTTCTTCACTTTGGCTAGAGTCTGCCTCGTAAGGATGAAAGGAACACAGATCTTTAACAAGGAAGAACCCTAAAGTTAAATCTAGCACAGGGAAATCCACTTCTGAAGATAGCCTTCATTCATCACAAATGTTCTTGTTTGTTAAAATAGGAAGAGGTAATGTTAGTTAAAAGTTAGAAGCTGCTTTGGGGCATGAAAGTATTGCATTTTGACTCAGGATGGTAAATTTGGATTCTGAACATTCAGGTTCCACTTAAAATAACTGTTAGTTACAATAAACCCTTATAATGTAGCCAGAAATAGTCTAAGGATAGGTTCCATTGCTCAGTAATTCAAATATACCAAATGGATTTTTCATTTCACATCTGTTTGTTGCACAGCCACAAGGGGTATCCATGGTTTTCTGCAAACGAAATATAAAACATGAGCTTGGGGAGTTGTTTATCTGAAACTTCACAGAAGAAGACATGAAGCAGAAGAAATTGGAGTGGTGATTGGGCTAGAGATGGTATAATTTGAGATGACCAAAACCAGATATTAAGGGAACTTTTTTTCAAGAATAGATTCCAGCAATTGGTTCCCTCCATTTTGATCTGCAATTTACAAATCCTTCTTTTCCAGTTTGCTGTCTGAATCCCAGGGAATTCTGGATCTTTAGAAGACCAAAGGCAGAAACCATTATGTATCAACAAATCTCATCCCCTCAGTATATACCGGACTCTCACTCACTTTTCTTTTTTAATATTTGCCTCTATGCTTCTCATTGCTCTTCCTATTCCTCTCTCCCAAGTCTCCAGAATCTCCTTGCTCCAGGCCTTTGCATTGGTTCAGTTATTTAAACCATTTTTAACCAGGGGTGGGACAACTGGTGTTACTACCGGTTTGGTGATTATGTTTTGCATGTGCATGTGTGATTCACGCACATGCACACCAGACGTGCACTGCAAAAAACCTTAAGCTGTGCCTCCTGGAGAGCTGAAAAGCGCAGCTCACAGGTGCACAGCATTTGAAAACCCTCTTTTTTCCTGCTTTTTCAACCTCAGTTGTGCTTGAAAAAGCAGCTGAGGTTGAAAAAGCAGGAAATAAAGGACACGTAAGAGCCCGGGTGGGCAGGTGGGCCAAACAGCAGCAAACACAGAACCAGTTTGGTGTCTGCTGCTCTTCAGAGCTACTGGTTCTATAGAGCCAGGCAAAACCAGTAGCATCCCACCCCTATCTTTAACTGTATTTATTCCACACTATTTTTTCAAGGCATTTTTCAAGGCACAACCCATGCAGGCCACAGAAGAGGAACAAATGATGACATCATCCCACAAACACTGCCTTTTCTGTATTGTGTCTAGGATTGTGACACAAGTACGTTATTATCCCATTTTGATGACATGATTATGTGCTTGTTATTACAGGTCGTCCTCGATTTATACGCCCAATTGAGCCCAGAATTTCTATTAGTAAGGAAGACAGTTGTTAAGTGAGCCCATTTTGCAACCTTTCTTGTCACAATTTTAATGTGAGTTATTGCAGTTGTAAAGTTAGTAATAGTCATTAAGTGATTCTTGCTTCCCCATTGACTTTGCTTCTCAATGGTCATTAAAAGTGATCACATGATCCAGAGACTGCAACCTTTATAAATATAGGCCAGTTGCCAAGCATCTGGATTTTGATCATGTGACCATGGATGCTGCAAGGGTTGTAAGTGTGAAAAATAATCATAAGTCACTTTTTTCAGTGCTTTTATAACTTCAGATGCTTACTAAAGAATTGGCTGTAAGTCAACGGCTATCTATATTTTAAAGTAATTCTGGTTTGTCATGGACACCCCTCACAACATGATTTTTCTCCACTTCCCTAGTACTGTTATATGCATATTCAATAGATTCCAGAAACCCAACATGTCTAGAAGTATGTCATGACTATTAAAGCTAAGAATAAAATAAACAACACAATTTTCAAAAAATGTACAGTGGACTAAAGCCAAACATTGAATTTAAATTTGATTTGCAACCTTAAATAATAGCTTTTGAATGGAAATCTTATTGATCTAATGTTACTTCTGAGAATTTGGTTTGTGATACTGTTGGGAAATATAAAAACATTTCTGTTTAAGAAAATGTGATGTAATGAGCCAAGCTTGTCTCCTGTGGATTTATACATTTATAATACTATTGGAAGAAATATCCTCTGGTTCAGTCCCAAACTGGGAGAAAGATATTGCAAACATGGAGGCTGATTGGAAAGAGAGGTTTATTGATGAAGCAGACCTAAATGTGATTCTGGGCAGCTGACAAAATTAAGTTGAGAGTCAGTGGGTTTTTATACCTTCCTTGGGCTTTGTATTTGAGTTTCCTGCTACTGTACAAGAAAATGTCCTCTAATATTCTATTGGCTGTTGTCAGATTCCTATGGGGTCATACAGAGGTTATGTACGGGTCATAACTGGCTCTGTAGGCAAAAGTGGAAATACAAATCCTAGGTGTTTCTCTGATTTAACTGGTCTTGAATGAATTATCAAATCTGCATTTCTAAAAACTGGCCTCCTCAGATTTTGCTTTGGGGAAGAGAAACTGGGGCTGATTTCTGCCTCCCTTAAGAGCATGTTTCTCCATTTCTCTTTTAGAGAAATATATCCTGTCTCTTTAATATTCCTCAATATATTCAATTCTTCTAGGAGAGGGGGCTTCCCACAATATCCCCCTTTTTGCCATAAGTGTCGGTAACACACACACTTTTACTTGCAAAAGATTAAAAATTGATTAAACTGTGGATGCAAAGAGGAAGGCATTGATAGAGGCAGCGGAAATGTATCCCTTCAATGACTCCCAAAAGGAGAGCTTTCAACCCATAAAGCAGCCAGGATCTTTTCTGCTACCTCTTCAGTGAGGAAATTCCCTGAAGGGCATGCCCCCTCCCCCATAGAAATGGCAGGGAGATATTGCTGTAGGAGATAAAACCAGCCTAGGAGAAGCTTTGTGTGGAGGGGTGTGTGTGTGTGTGTAGCTACTTCTACATGACAGGCAATACAAACATCCTGGACAAATTTCCCTCCCACCAGACAGAGGTTTGAGGACTTGCTGCGCCAACCATTCCCAAATGCCATCCTTCCATGAATACATTTAACTGATAGAATAGAATAGAATTCTTTATTGGCCAAATGTGATTGTGTTGCAGGAAATTACAAGACTCAGACATTGGAATCCAAAAATAAGTTGGTTTTATTTGCACAAACAGGTTCAGAGTATTTTAGTGACAGTCACTTCTGAACAAATTTCTTATGGAACAGCACATGCCTATATACTTCTTCAGAAGGGGCAAAACACAGAAATATAACTTGTCAGTCATTCATTGGTTACTTGAAGCACAGCTTTCCCCCTCCCCTGTTGCTCCCCTGGCTAACCCCTACCCAGGCTAGGATGGCTGGATGTCACAAACCCATCTTGCTAAACTCCCTAGCTTGTGGTTTTGTTACAGCTGAGACAAAGTTTCTTGGCAAATATGAGTTTGTGACCTTGTGGTTTGGGTTAGGGATAGGGTTCGGGTTCGGGTTACCCCTAACAAAGGCTAATCCTTGTTCTTTCTCTTGCTAATACCACATATTTCACTATCTATAAAATTTGTATCATTATTTCTCTAAAATTAATATATTTTTATGTCCCGCCTTAATTGGACACACAAGGAATTTGTCATGGTGCACATGTTCTCAATGTACATAAAAGAAAAGAGTCAAGAGTCAAGAATCATAAGGTACAATACTTAACGATAGTCTTAGGATAGATTAAGCAATCAAATCATACTAGGAAACAGTCAATATAAATTGTAAGGATACAAGCGACAAAGTTACAGTCATACAGTCACAAGTGGGAGGGATGGGTGATAAGGAGTGATAAGAAGATTAATACTACCCTGTTTCTCCAACAATGCAGCCTCTCCCAATAGGAAGTCCCAGCATGTTTTATAGGCATGAAATGAAATTAAGCCCCTCCCCCCAAATTAAGGCCTATATTAAAACATGCGAAATGGGGGGAGAATGGTGGGGGAGGCTTGCCATTAGGAAGTACTTTTGTTGCACACCCGGATTTGGTACTGCCTGCGTTGACCCTGATACGAAGTGCCTCACCAACGCCGAGGTCAACATCCAAGCTGTCGCCGCCCGCCCAAAGATGCAAGGGGGGGTGGAATTAAGTCACCCTGAAAAGACGGCCTAGCCATTTTTTCGGGGCTCAAAAAAAAATAAGACCCGGCCTTATTATATGAGAAACACAGTAATAGTAATGCAGACTTTGTAAATAGTTGGACAGTGTTAAGGGAATTATTTGTTTAGCTGAGTGATGGTGTTCAGGAAAAAGCTGTACTTGTGTCTAGTTGTTCTGGTGTGCAGTTCTCTATAGAGTAATTTTGAGGGAAGAGGTTGAAACAGTTTATGTCCAGGATGTGAGGGGTCTGTAAAAATTTTCACAGCCCTCTTTTTGACTCGTGCAGTATACAGGTTGAAGGCAGATTGGTAGTAATTTTTTTTTCTGCAGTCCCAATTACTCTCTGGAGTCTGTTTCTGTCTTGTTGGTTTGCAGAACCAAACCAGGCAGTTATAGAGGTCCAGATGACAGACTCAATAATTCCTCTGTAGAACTGTTATCAGCAGTTACAATGTGAATGAGGCAAAGAAAGAAAACCTTACAGTGAGTTTCCACCCTTCCTCCATAGTCTTTCCAGTTGTCTCCTGTGGTTTGAAGAAAGCATTTAGTCTTCACTGGTCCATCCCAGGGTCCTCTCTTTCATGTATGCTGGGTGGCATTAGACTTGGCATGGTGGTAACGCTGGTCAGTCAGACTTCGTAAAGTCTGCTCCATTCTGGTTTCTGTGATGATCTTCTGGAGTCAGCATCTGGATTAATGTGATCTGCTTTGTAGAATCGTCTGTGCAGGGCTGAAAGATATGAGATCAGGGCCCTTCCACCTCCACCCTTAGTAAGTGACTAAGAAAAAGCATTGTTGGAGGATAAAAGATGGGGAGGTGGAGTGGGGGGTGGTGGTGGAGGCAGAATGTGAGAAAAAAACAGGCAGAGTGTGAGAAAAAGGCAGAGTGTGAGAAAAAAAAAATCAGTACTGCAGTTGTTAAACAGGTAAACCAGTCACAAAAAAATGGGGACACCACAGTTGAGGAAAAAGAAGCTGGATTCCCATGCTTCAGAAAAAGGATGGACAGATAAACCACTTAAACACATACAGTAAATTCAAGAATGAAACCTTTCCTGTAAATGAACTTAAAATATTCCCTCATAACCTTGGACTGTTCTTAAAGGCACAGAGAGGGAAGGGAAAAAAGTGAACATAGTTCTCTTCACCCTGTTTTGCTGTCCAGGCAAACAAGGGTGAAGGTATTTTCTTTTTCATTGTTTAACTTAACATTATTTTCTAACAATTATTATTATTATTATTATTATTATTATTATTATTATTATTATTATTATTATTATTATTATTGCTGTTATTGCTGTTATTGCTGTTATTGCTGTTATTGCTGTTATTGCTGTTATTGCTGTTATTACTATTATTATTAAGGGATCAGAGACATTTAACAATTGCAATTACTTTCAGGGCACACAATTCTATGACACACAGATGCACAAAAGAAGGGAAAGAGAAAGAAAAGAACAGCAGAACTCTCCCTGGCCATTCCCACCATAAATCTCTGTTAACTCAAATTAGGGAAGGCACAAATCTTAACAAACATATTAAATGGTTGCATAGAAGACAGATTGGAAGAGTGTGGGGGAAATCAATGTTCCTATTTATATATTTCTCTTTTCTTTTTAAGTACCTTTATTTAGCCAAATTGGTTTTCCAGCTTCATTCCTGAGACGAGTACAGGGACCTCCTAACACAGGGCTTTGCTCAGTGACTTCCCAGTTGATTGCCCAAGTTCAACTGTATCATTCACTTTTCCATTCCATTTTCACACAGCCTCTCTCTTTTGCCTAACACAAGGTCCTGCACTCTGGCCTCGCCCCAGTTATGGTATTCAGCCAGTTTGCTGGCCACACCCCCAACCTGGTCGCTGCTGGCTCGCTTACCCCGCCCGCATGACACTCGCCCCTTAAGGTATTTTTCCCCCTCCCAACAATCAGCTGTTCATACAATCAACTATGCTGGGATTCCCCTAGCTGTCTTACTGCTTTGCCCAGGAGGATTCCCTGAGGCCAGGAAGGCGCTTTCTGGGAGCAAAAACGCCCCCCAGGAGGCTCCCCTGAGGCTCAGAAGGCCCCAAAATGGAGCAAGGGGGGTGCTTACTGCTTCCACTGGGGCCCCCTCCAGGCTCCATTTTTTGCCTTTCTCAGCCCCAGGGGAGCCTTCTGGGAGCAAAAATGCCCCCCAGGAGGCTTGCCTGAGGCCCAGAAGGCCCCCAAAATGGGTGGGGGGTGGCTGCAAAAAAAGAAGAAGCCACATCCACCCAGTCACATGGCTATGTCCACCAAGCCACGTCCACCAAGCCATGCCCACAGAACCAGTAGTAAAAAGTTTTGAATCCCACCACTGCCTGGCCCCCATACTTTCTAGGCTCCATTGGTAGAATAGATCTTTCTATAATTAGGAAAGACACAGAGGGAGCAGGATCCAGCTGTAGCAGAGAAGGGATTTTTCCTCAAGTGCATTAACATACACAGACACATACTCTGTTTCACCTCCTGGGCTTTTAAAGTTAAATTTTAGAGGTACTCACCTTCTTTCTAAGCATCCTTTCAGCTCAAAACTCAAAACTCCCTTTACTATCCTTGCTCCAAATGGGCAAAGGTCCAGGGGAATCCACCCATAGACACAATGGGTCTGCTACCAGCAAGGTGTGGGCTTACCCGGGCCTGGTCCATTGGTCAGGTTAGCTTGGAGTCCCATCTTGGGTGCCAAATGGTTGGTAGGGATATCCATCTGGTTCAGTTCCAAGCTGGGAGAAAGAAGCTGGAAACAACATGGAGGCTGATTAGAAAGTTGGTTTATTGAACAGAACCACAAAGACAGTGTGCATTTCCAGGTCAGCTAAACAAATGAAAATAAGTGGATGGATCTTTGTAGGTTTCTCTGAGTTTGAAATTTTAACTGTTCTGGGGATTGTGCAATGAAGGGGGCTTGTGTTCTGAAAGGATGTTGGGGAACTCCTATTGTGGCTAATGGCTTTCATCCTGTGTTGGATCTTGGGTGAGGGGCTGCTTTCTAATCTAATCTTTGTTAGCTGTGCTGCAAGGAGTTTCAAAATATCCTGTCTTGAATGGATTTCTGCCTCCAGTATTTGCTTTGCTTATGAATAGAGCTACTAGATACTTGTCTTCCTCTTTCAATAAGCTCTTTATCTCTTAAGCATTGGCATCTGCTGTGGGCTATTAAGAAGGGCTGTGGGCAGAGAGGGTGGAGCAGGCGTCGCGATGATACGGCATGCGATCTTGGAGGTCTGAGATCACTGCCGATATCTTTGCTCCTGGACGGTCCAATCGGATCTAAACCACCCCGAAGAGATGGTGAAAGTAAAGAGCGCATCCTGTTGATCCCAGGTATACTGCAAAGTCCCTGGTAGATCCAGGAGAAGTTCTTTTTGCCAGCAGCAAAGAGGCAGCCATTAAAGCTGCTGAAGTTGGGATAGCTCTGAAATGAAAGAGAACGGAAAGAGAGAGTGTGCCGGTTTGGTGAGAACTTTTTCTTTATTTTAAGATTTGAAAGGACACCCTAAGGAAAAGAAAGAATCTGTAAAAGTTTTGACAGAAGTGATTAAGCGGCAATTTCAAACAGGATTGTCAAAGTAATATTTTTATTTTTTTTCTCATTGCTGGATTTTCTACACATGATCTTACATTTTGAAACTGGACTGGTTTTTTCTCTTTTTTCATCTACTCTTTCTCTACTTTTTGACTTTATAATATTCTAAGCTAGAGACTCCCTTTTAGTTATTTTTTTAAAATATCTTTTCCTTTTTTAATTAATTCTTATTATATTTTGCTTGGAAAAGGAGGGAGAAAGTGAAAACAAAAGAAATTTTGTAACACTGCCAACTAGAGGCTTGGAAATATTCCATTTCTTTTTCTTGACCAGACAAAGCTGAGAAAGAACTGAGACTTCTTTTCAAGGACATTGCTATTTGATAAGATAGAGGGAAGAGCATGGGACAATGTTAGAAAGCAATATAATGATGATGGAGTTAACTGAAGCACTCAAGAAGCAAAATAATGGAAAGGCACCAGGCCCAGATGGATTTCTGGCAGAATTTTATAAAACATTATAAGAATCGCTGAACCTTCCATTGCTAGAAGTTATGAATGAAGTTATGTTAAAGAAGAGGAAACCTAAATCATGGTCAGAAGGTTATATTACACTTGTCCCAAAAGAGGAGGCCAATCCAAATCAAGAACTATAGACCTATTTCCTTACTAAACGCAGATTATAAAATTTTTGCTTCAATATTGGCAGAAAGACTTAAAAAATACTTAAATAATTTTATCCATCCTGATCAAAATGGATTTCTGCCAAAGAAACAAATTAAAGACAATATGAGAGTAATCTTGGACACTTTGGAATCTACGAGGCACATCCTGAAAAACATATGACTTTGATATTTCTAGGTGCACAGAAGGCATTTGATAATGTGAATTGGCGATTCATGTTATTACTGCTGGAACAGATGGGCTTTGCTAGAAAATTTATTCAAGCAATAGAAGCTATATATCATAAGCAAACAGCAAAGGTAATGATAGAGGGAGAACTGACAGACTCTTTTGATAAAAGAAAAGGAACAAGACAAGGGTGCCCACTCTGTTGTTTGTGTTAACCTTGGAAGTGCTAAACAGAAATATTAGAGAAGAAAAGAATATAAAAGGGATGAAAATTAAAAAGGAAGAATTTAAGTTGCAAGCATTGGCAGATGATCTGGTTTTCATTCTAGAAGACCCTCTAGAAACAGCATCAAAATTGATAGAAAAGATAGAGACATATGGAAAGGTGGCTGGTTTGAAAATAAATAAAGATAAGATAAAGATCTTGACAAAGAATATGCTATCAAGACAAAAGGAAGAACTGGCAGACCTATTGAAAATCCAGGTTACCAATAAGATCAAATATTTGGGGATACACTTGACAGCAAGATGCAGTACACTAAAAGAGAATAATTATATCAAACTTAAGCAGCAGATAGCACTAGATTTGGCAAAATGGGAAAATTTACAACTGTCATTAATAGGGAGAATATCAACAATCAAGATGAATATATTACCCAGAATTTTATATTTGTTTCAAACAATTCCAATTAGGCTTGGAAAAGATTACTTTGAAGATTTAAATAAAATTGTGTTGAAATATATATGGCAAGGTAAGAAAGCGAGAATAAAGTTAAAACTTTTGCAAGATGCTAGAATAAGAGGAGGATTTGGTTTGCCTAATCGGGAATTGTATTACCAAGCTACAAATTTGATGGGGGTTAAGGAATGGATAACATTAAGAAATACTAAATTGTTGACATTAGAAGGACATGATCTGTTGTTGGAGTGGCATGCTTTTCTATGGTTTAAAGCAACTAAAACACAGGGGTATTTTAGAAGACATTATATACGGGAGTCTCTGTGGTTAAACTGGGAGAAGATTAAAAGACAATGTTATTTGAAAATTCCAGTCTGGGTATCAACTATTGAAGCATTTTCTTATCCTATAATATACAAAAAGGAACAAACAGTTAGATATGGTGAAATATTGAATGAAAAGGGTGAACTTAAATCTATACAAAAACTAGAGGAACAAGGTATAAAGATGAATTGGTTTTCATATGCGCAAATACATTCAAAGTATGATAAAGACTCTAAAACAGAAGGTTTTTATGATAAATTGACTAACTTAGATAAGATTTTGACAGGTACTTATGCAAGGGTGATTAAAAAATTGTATGGATATTTATTAGAAATTAAACTAGAAGAAGAACAAGTTGAAGAAACTATGATTGCTTGGGGGAAGAATTTTGGATATGGGATTGATCTAGAGAAATGGCAAAAATTGTGGTCTCAAAATTATAAAATGACAATGTCAACAGCATATAAAGAAAATTTGTATAAGATGTTTTACAGGTGGCATTTTCCCCCGACACGAATCGCAAGAATGTTCAAGAATAAATCCGAAAAATGTTGTATTTGCTAAAAATTGGAAAAATGAGAAAATACCATCACAGGAGGAAATCATTAAGAAAATATTGGAATGTGCTGAAATGAGTAGATTGACATTTGAAATCAGAGAACAAGATGATAAACAATTTTATAAAATTTGGGATCTATTCTATCAATGGTTAGACAATAAAATATAGTAATGAATTATGTAGATTCTTAGAAATAATAAATATATAAAGATTTATTCTTTTCTTATTATATCTACAAAATGATTCTAGGATAGTGTTATGTTTTGAGCATGGGCGAGAAAGAATGGAGACAAGCCTCTGAACGGTGAACTTCAGCTCTTTATTTACATTGTGACTTCTCTCTTAATAGCAGTTAAACCCGCCTTATATAGGCAAACCCTGTAACTTTTAACCAATAAGAGCTAGGAGCGCTAGCTCTTATAACCAATAGGAACTCTCTGTTAAGGGCCAATCAGATTCCCCGGGACGGGCCAATCCGGTCTGGCCGCTTAACAGCCAATCAGAAGTGCAGGGCCAGAACCCTGCACTTAACTCCAAGCTCATAAAGATTATTAAATCTTTATGCATACACAACACCCCTTCCCCCTGGCTTCTTATTTGCAGGTGCAGTTATATAATCCCTTCGGTAGGACGGTTGTCTTATTAGTCTCTTTGATTTCCATTGTATCAGCTGGCTGCAATCACGCTGAGGTAGATTGTTGTTTGGCAGTGGGGCTGTTTCTGATTCAGAGTTCACTTCTACGTCGTTGCCCGCATTCTCTGCAATTTCCTGAGGTGCAACTGTTTCTCCCTCCGGCTCCTGAGTCTCTATCAAGCCGTTGTTTCCTTTGAATGGGTTCTCTAGGAATTCATCTTCTTCTGTACCTCCCCCCCATCAGTTTGGTCATAGGGGAGTTGCGGACTGGCCGCTGGAAGCCACGATCGTAATTGATCGATATGACGTTTTCAAAGTTTATCGTCAAGGCATTGTACAAGGTAGGATCTGGGGCCGGTTACACGCACTACTGTCGCTTCCACCCACAACAGGTCGCCCGATAGGTTTTTAGCATATACCAAGTCTCCTACCTGGAAGGTACGACAGCGGCCACTGGATCCGAGTGGTTTCTCCGGTTCGTAAGCTGGGTGCAACCAGTCGAGGTGGAAGCGGAGCTTTCGTCCCATTAGCAGTTCGGCGGGAGTTTTGTTGATGACGCTATGTGGGGTGATGGCGCCTACCCCGAAAGGCAATGCATCACAGGTTATAACTAATGGCAAAGTCTCGTTATACTGCATGAGTACAGAGTCAGAAGTGAGCAGTTTTTTTACATTTCGGAACGCCTGTTCTTCACGGTAACCCCATAACCAAATTGCTTTTTTATCTAACAACCGGTGTAATGGTTCAGTGACTGTTGCTTTGTGCAGCAAAAATACGTTATAAAAATTGATGAGGCCTAGGAACGCCTGGAGATCGGCCTTGTTTCATGGCCTGGGAGCGTTTTTTATCACTTTTAGTTTACCTTCGGTAGGGTGAATGCCCTGGCTATCAATCAGGTACCTTAAAAACTCAACACTGTCATTACACAATTTACATTTGTTTTTTTTAACCTTAAGACCGGCCTCTTGGAATTTTTTTAGGACAAATTTTAACCGGTCCTGTAAGATTTTTTTTGTAGGGGCTGCAATTAATACATCGTCAAAATAGGGGACCACGCCCTTAATTCCTTGCAATAACCTTTCCATAAGGCTCTGAAAAATCCCCGGGGCTACACTAACTCCGAATTGAAGCTGGGTACATTTAAAGGCACCTCGGTGCGTCACGATAGTTTGGGCCTGTGCCATTTTTTCATCTACTGGTAATTGCTGATATGCCTGAGCTAAATCTTTTCCGCCCCCCAGGGAATGGAGGAGATGCTGCACCACTGGAACTGGATATGCGTTCTGCTGCAGGGCGTGGTTCAAAGTGGCCCGGTAGTCCCCACAAATTCGAATTGACCCATCTGGCTTAATGGGTGTTACAATAGGGGCTTCCCAAGGGGAGTGATCGATGGGCTCTAACACCCCCTGAGCTATCAGTTTGTCGAGTTGTTCGTCGATTTTTGATTTTAAGGCAAACGGAACTCGACGGGGCTTTAGGCGAATGGGAGCTATTTTTGGATCTAGACTGAATGAAATTGGGGTCCCCTTTACTCGCCTAAGCTGTCCGCGAAGACGTCCCTGAACTCATAGATAAGGTCTTCCTCCCAGTCACCACTGCTGACTCGGTTTATGCCGGCCACTTCAATGCCGAGTGGCGCGAACCATTGGAGGCCCAGTAGGCTAGGCCTATCTTTATCGATGACCATTAAAGGTAAGTATGCTGTGTGCTTCTTGAAGGAGACTCGGACTCGGCAGGAACCGACGACGGGGATTCGATTCCCTTGGTAGTCCTTGAGGATGAGGCATTGGGAGCGGAGATCTTGGCGTTGAATTGTGGGGATGAGTTGCTTGAGCGTCTTCCAGGACACCATCGAGAGGGACGATCCCGAGCCGACCTCCATGTGGCAAGGCTGGTTCTCGATGGCTCCTGTGACTCAGATTTTCTTAGTGTCCAAGGCTGAGGCGTGACTGATAGTGATAGTATGGTGAGCCTCTTCTCTCTGCAAAGCTCGATTTCTGGAGGAGTGGTTTACTGGCTCTCGCCGTACAGGACAGTTTCCTGTCGATTGGCGATAGTTAGCCCCTTTTGAGGCCTGGCTGGGTCCTGGCAAGCTGCTGCAGACCCGTCCGGTGTGGCCTCGTTTCCCGCACTCATGGCAGAATGCGTCGCGGAATTTGCATTCGGACCTGGCATGGTTGGCTCCACAGCCAGCACAAGGGCCTAAGGGCTTCGGGCGATGGTCCCGGTCGGACCGCAGTCGATGGACCCCTTCTTCGTCGCTGTCTGACGACGAAGAGAGGTCCTCGTGGTGCGTCGTCGTAAGTTGTCCTTCAGACCTGGATAAAATGTCGCTTGTCGGTGGTGGTACCGGAGCGCGGTTTCGGCGTAGTTGTGCAGCCGACTTCCTGGTTGCCTCTGCTGCAGTAGTATCGGCAATGGCGTCGGCAAGGCTGATGTCGCCTTTCGCCATCAGCTTGCTTTGGACGCCTGGTGCATCTAGTCCCAGAACTATGCGATCTCTTAGTGCTTCTTCTAAATCGGCGAATCCACAGAGGCCTCCCAAATTTCAGAGGTCTGCTATGAAGTCAGCCACGCTTTCTCCCTTTCGCTGGCTCCTCTGATAAAACTCATGGCGTCTCACGAGTGTAGGCACGGTCGGGGCGTAGTGATCTCGTAGGAGAGGTTTGAGGTCGTCCCAATCCATGGCCTTCACTTCTCGGGGTTTGGCTAGTGCTTTAGCCATCTTAAATACGGTTGGACCGCAATGCGTTAGGAACACCACCCGTTTCTTTCCTGGTGTGGCGTCCTGGTGTGGCCGCCGGACATGGTTCCGTTGATGGTGTCGTCTGTCACGTGCTCAGTGTTCTTCAAAGTTTCGTTGGTTCAGATATCTCCAAATCCCATCTTCATCGCCAGTGTTATGTTTTGAGCATGTGCGAGAAAGAATGGAGACAAGCCTCTGAACGGTGAACTTCAGCTCTTTATTTACATTGTGACTTCTCTCTTAATAGCAGTTAAACCTGCCTTATATAGGCAAACCCTGTAACTTTTAACCAATAACGAGCTAGGAGCGCTAGCTCTTATAACCAATAGGAACTCTCTGTTAAGGGCCAATCGGATTCCCCGGGACGGGCCAATCCGGTCTGGCCGTTTAACAGCCAATCAGAAGTGCAGGGCCAGAACCCTGCACTTAACTCCAAGCTCACACTTTATTAAATCTTTATGCATACACAACAGATAGATTTGAGATGATAATATGAACTGTCATAAAACAAATTAAGTAAAATATGACTATTTTGTAAAACATGAATGAATAAAAATATAGTCAAATGATTGATTAATAATGATATTAATCTATTTAATACTTGATTGAAAATATGAGAATATATACAATGTAATTGTAATTGAAGACTACGAAATGGAAGCACAAAACAATTTGTAAACCAACCGGCACACTGTATGTATATATATATGGAAGATGGCTTGATGTTTTTATGTTTTGTTTGTTTTAAAACCCAATAAAAAAAGAAGGGCTGTGGGCTATTGGGGGCTGCTTTCTGTCTTTAAGAACACGTTTCTCCATTTCTCCTTTAGGGAAATATGATATTCTGCCTTTTAATATTTCCCAAAATATTTCATTTTTCTAAGAGTGGGGGGCTTCTTCCAAAGCTTTTGTTGTTTTTCCACCAGTCCTCAAAAGACACAAGAACAGAAGGAAAAGAATTTGGTATGTGCTTTGTTGGCATGAGTGGGAGGGAAAAGAAGTAGTATTAACCACAGTCCAGACAGAACACCAAGCCATTACTGAGGCTAAAGTGGAGGAAGCGATTGATATCCAGAATAAAATTTCTCAGACTGCCTTGAAGACCAAGAGACAAACATTTGAAGCCTGCATGCAAAAAAGCCTACAATTCAAGGGATTATGAGAACTGAGGGATAAGCAACTGAATGTTGCACATCTGCTCGTTAATTGTCCTATCCATGCTTTTTGAAGATTGATGTATCATGAGCCTAATAAAGGTCATTGTCTGTTCTGAAAACATCTGCAATTAAAACTTGTTTGATCAAACTAGTGATAAAAATTGAAGATTGACATATTATGAGCCTAATAAAGGTCATTGTTCTGAAAACATCTGCAATTAAAACTTGTTTGATCAAACTAGTGATAAAAATTGAAGTGATCTATGCAAATAATGAAACAATGGCAGAATTACATACCAAAAAAAATAGGATAATGATGATGATGATTCAGTAAAGCAAGTGACATAATACCAACCTTCACTCACAGAGAATAAAAAATGGAGAACTGCAGGACTACAGCCACAGCCAAACTGAAGTTTTACAATAATAGTGGACTTTAGGTTTTCTCAGAATTCTTGTACAGATAAAATAGTTTAAAACCCAGGAAAAGGAAGACTTCTGGGATTGGCCTTCAATCTTCTGGGATTGGAATTGTGGTACCAATGCCAATCTTCCACCAGCAAGAGAAATCATGGTTTGCTGAGCTGTCCCAGTTGCAACAGTGGCATTCTGCGCTCCATGGGCCGGGGGGGGGGGGAGAGGAACCAATAAATCTTTCACTTTTGAAATGGCAAATGACAGCTGATAAAATGCACTCTGTGCAAAAATACAAAAGAAAATTGAATTCCCGGCAATGGAGGAGCCTTTGTCTGGAGGGCTCTTCTCTAACTCACAAATGAAGGCAAATATATATGTTCCAGGATAATTTTTCAGAATCCAATCTGGGTCAGTCACTGGGAGTAAAGTGGGGTGGGCTGCTACCGGTTTGCACTGGTTCAAGCAAACCGGTTGTTAATTTTATCACTAGCTCAGCAAACCAGCAAATCCCACCCCTTTCTGGCCCTGCCCACCAAGCCCCTCCCCTCCCAGGAGTCCCCGCGTGGTCTGTTTTGGATCATGGGTAAGTGCAGGGCCCATGCAGAGGCTTGGGGAGAATGAAAAACGGGCCTCCTGGAAGTTCCAGAAGGCTGAAAACAGGCCCATTTCTACCCTCCAGAGAGCCTCCAGAGACTGGGGAGGCCATTTTGCCCCCCCCCCCAAGAGGCTCAAGGAAAAAATTAAATTAACTTGGTTAATTTGGTTAGAATTTTGGTTAGAATATTGGCTCCGGAGCAGTCTCAACTTTGCCTGAAGGACCCAAACAAGGAGTGGGAAATTAGAAAAGCCTTTGGTCCAGGGGTAGGCTTCAAAAAATTTAGCAACCGGGTCTCTGCCTGGTTGCTGGGTGGGCTTGCCTATGGTGGGTGGGGCCTAGTCAGCCTCCTGCACCACCGTTGCCTGGGAGCGAAAATGGTCCGTGCCCCCCCCCGTTTTTTCCCTCCCCTGGTTCCAGAGGCTCTCTGGAGGCTGGAGATGAGCCAATATTCTTTCATCAGGAAATAACTTCAACTGCTCCTTCAGTATCAGAATCAAAGAAAGCCAAAAAATATCTATCAAGAAATTCAGATAGATACATTTTCAACAGCAGAATAAAACTCACTTTTTAAATCCAGCATTTGTACATTATGTTGCTGAAAGTCATGCTGAACTGAAGCAGTATCTGAGCTGTGATAAATAAATAAACAAATGAACAATCATGCTTCAATTTCTGTTACAAATACCACTGTTATTTTGAAACATTGTTTCACAATAATAGTGAGTAAGGGGGAAATCAAAGTATTGTGGGAAGTCCCCCCCCAAAGAATGAAACATTTTGAGGAACATCAAAGAGGCATATTATATTTCCCTAAAGGAGAAATAGACTCCAAGCTAACCTGACCAACGGACCTGGCATGAGTAAGTCTCCACCTTGGCAGTAGCAGACCCATTGTATCTCTGGATGGTGTTATGTTCTGCGCATGGGCGCAAGGAACGGAGACGAGACGATGAACAGTGAACTTCAACTCTTCATTAATCATTCTGAACAGAGCAAAAACCCTAGGGCAGCAGCAGCCCTTTTATAGGCAAGCTGCTGATCTAGTAACCAATGAAAAACGTGAAGTGTTAACCCCCTTAACCAATGAGAGTGGCTCGTTAACAGCCAATCAAATTCTCCTGAACGGACCAATCCGATATCGCTATTATCGGCCAATCAGAAGTGCAGGACTAGAACCCTGCTATTTTCTAAAGGTTTGATAAAACTATTTAAGCGTTTTATTAGTTCATAACATCCCTTCCCCCCGGGTTCTGTTTAGGGGGTGCGGTGACGTAATCTCTGAGGTATGAAGGTTGTTTTGACTGTCTATTGGATTTACGCTGTTCTTGTCTGGAACCCTGTTTTGGCGAGAGGTTTTTGGGCAAGTCGGGTGCTGGTAGATCAGTGCCACTAATGTTCTCGTTGTTGTCCTCTGGCCTTTGCGGACTTGTCTCTGTTGAGGTGTTCCTCTGTGACGAGGACACACCCTTCCCTGATCCTTCTTCATACATTACGCCCTATTGTTGACTTCTTTCGTTCCCGCTTTCCGCCATTTCGAATTCAGTTTCTTTGACATTCCCTCCCCCCTCAGTTTGGGAATTACCGGAGTCGCAGAAACTAGGTTGTAGCCTCGAGCGAAGCTGATCTATATGGCGTTTCCATATTTTTCCATCGTAGGTTTTCACCCGGTACGACCTGGGTCCAGTGGCTTGAATTACAGTTGCCTCGACCCACAACGGTTCGCCAGAAAGGTTTCTCGTGAAAACTAAGTCGCTTATCTTGAACTCGCGGCATTTCCCACTAGATCCACAGGGTTTCTCTGGCTCGTAAGACGGGTGAAGCTGGTCAAGGTGGGAACGGAGTTTGCGTCCCATCAATAGTTCAGATGGGGTCTTGTTGGTGATGCTGTGCGGAGTGATGTGTTGGAGAAGAAGTATTCTCTTTATCTTATCTTCAGTGTCCCCATAGTCCATTTTGTAGAGGGTTTTTTTTCACAAACTGTACCATGTGCTCGGCTCTTCCGTTAGCCTCAGGGTGCGCTGGCGAACTTAGCGCATGGCGAATACCCCAGTCCGCTAAGTATTGTTCAAAGGGTAGAGCGGTAAACTGGGGTCCGTTGTAGGATACCAGAATGTCTGGCAGTCCACGCGTCGCGAATAACCTGTTCAACTTCCGGATGACGGACTTGGTTGTGGTACTCTTCATTTCGTGGATCTCGAGCCAGTTTGAACAGGCATCCACTGTGAGGAGGAACATATGTCCCTTAGTAGGTCCCGCAAAGTCAATGTGGATGCGGGACCATGGTCCCCAGTGTGTTTCCCATTCAGTCAGAGTTGCTTTAGGTGGGACATTGCTAACTTCCTGGCACTTTAAACAAGTCTTTACCCAGGCTTCGATCTGTTTGTCGATGCCCGTCCATCACGCATAGCTTCGTGCGAGCGCTTTCATACGCACGATGCTGGGGTGACCTTCATGCAGTGTCTTTAATACTGCTCATTGTAACCGCTCTGGGATGACGACTCGATCCCCCCAAAGAATGCAGCCTTTTTGCAAAAAAAGTTCTGTTTGCCGGTTCTTGAAGGGGGTGAAGTCGTCAGGGGTTTGTTCTACTGGCCATCCCCGTTCGACCCAGCTAAGAACTCATGATAAGATAGGATCGCATTTTGTTTTGATCGCGATATCTCTAGCTGTTAGCGGTGGTGAATGTAGTGTTTCAATCTGGAGTGTTGTCAGGGTTGGAGCTTGGTCGTCGACGGTTTCCGGAAGTGGTGCACCGCTCAGTGTGTCAGCGTGGGGAATGGTTTTCCCCGGGCGGTGTTGCAGTCTATAATTGTACGCAGCCAAAAACTCCGACCAGCGAGTCATTCTGGGAGATAATATATAGGGGGTTGGCTTGTCTCCTGCTATAATTCCCAGCAAAGATTTGTGGTCGGTAACAATAGTAAAAACTCGTCCATATACATATTTATGAAACCGTTTTATAGCAATACAACAGCAAGAGCCTCTTTATCGATTTGACTATAGTTACGTTCAGTGTTTGATAGAGTTTTTGAAAAATAGGCAATAGGGGCTTCACTACTGTTTGGTAACACATGTCTCCAAATGGCTCCTACTCCAAATGGTGACGTGTCACATGTAATTGTTAAAGGCAAAGTCTCGTTATACTGCATTAAAACAGCATCTGAAGTTAATAGGTTTTTTACTTGTCAGAACGCGTGCTCCTCTCGGTGGCCCCAGACCCAGGTTGCTTTTTTGTTGAGAAGCCTATGTAGGGGCTCAGCTACGGTCGCTTTGTGGGGCAGGAAGATGTTGTAAAAATTAATGAGTCCCAGGAAAGCTTGTAGATCAGTCTTATTTCTGGGTCTTGGGCGTTCTTGATTGCCCTTAGCTTGCTATCGGTGGGGTGAATGCCTTGTCTATCGATTAGGTACCCCAGGAACTCTACTTTATCTGTACACAGTTGACATTTATTTTTTTTAACTTTAAGGCCAGAGTCTTTAAATTTCTGGAGAACCAGTTTAAGACATTCCTTTAGTATTTCTCTATTCGGGGCAGCAATTAAAACATCATCAAAGTATGGTACGACCCCATTTATCCCCTGTAAGAGTCTCTCCATCAAACTCTGAAAAATCCCTGGGGCTACGCTAACTCCGAATTGGAGTCGGTTGCACTTAAAGGCGCCTCGGTGCGTAACGATCGTTTGTGCCTCTGCTGTTTTTTTATCTTCAGGCAGTTGTTGGTACGCCTGTGCTAAATCCAATTTAGCGAAGACTTTTCTGCCCCCCAGGGAATGGAGGAGGTGTTGTACCACCAGCACCGGGTACGCGTTCTGTTGAAGGGCGTGATTCAGGGTGGCACAGTGGTCCCCACAAATCCTTAATGATCCATCCGGTTTGATGGGTGTTACGATTGGGGTTTCCTAAGGAGCGTGGTCTGTTGGTTCTAAAACACCCTGGGCTATTAATTTATCAAGCTGCTCGTCAATCTTTGGTTTAAGGGCAAAAGGTACTCGACGAGGCTTAAGGTGGATGGGGGCTACTTCAGGATTAAGGTTAAATGATATCGGGGTCCCCTTGTACTCACTTAGTTTGTCTGCAAAGCCGTCCTGGAATTGGTGGACGAGAGCCTCCTCCCAGTCGTCGCTGCTGGTTTGGTGAATGCCGGCTACCTCAATCCCAAGTGGAGCGAACCATTGAAGGCCTAACAAGCTAGGGTGATCACGGTCGACGACAGTCAATGGTAAAGATGCAGTACGATTTTTGAATGAGACCTGGACTAGGCTGGATCCAATGACTGGGATTCGGTTTCCCTGATAATCCTTGAGTATGATTCTTTGGGTTCTGAGGTCTTGCCACCGGACGGCAGGAATTAATTGCTTAAGGGTCTTCCAGGAAACCATCGAGAGGGATGATCCTGAATCGACTTCCATCACGCAGGGCTGGTTTCGATGGCGACCTTCACTTGGATCTTCTTTGTATCTAGTGATGAGGCATGACCAATTGTAATGGTTTGGTGTGCCTCTTCTCATTTCGTTGAATGGGCTAGTGGTTTATTTCTGTAGGAGTGGTTGTTCCATTGGTGGTTCAAATGTTCCTGACTCACAGGACAATTTCCTGTGGTTTGGCGGTAGCTGGTCCCCCTCTGAAATGTGCTGGATCCTTGCTTGCTTTTACAGACCTTTCTGATGTGGCCTCTCTTCTCACAAACATGGCAGAGCGCGTCAAGGAATTTGAAGTCTGATCATGGGTGGTTTGCCCCACAACCTGCGCATTGATGCTGCAGTCTCTGGTTATGCTGGTGGCGTTGGTCTCATTCAGACCAGAGCCAGTTGACCTCTTCCTCATCACTTTCTGATGATGATTCAAGGTCCTCGTGGTGGGTTGCTGCTGTATGTCCCTCTAGGTGAGGTGAGGTTTCACCAGCGAGTTGGCGGAGCAGGGCATTGGTGCGGCGCATTCGTGCAGCCGACTTCCTGGTTGCTTCTGCTGCAGTAGCGTCAGCGATGGTATCTGCAAGGCTGATGTCGCCTTTCGCCATCAGCTTACTTTCCACGTGAGGTGCATCTAAACCCAAAACTATTCGGTCTCTTAGAGCTTCTTCGAGCGAACCCGCAGAGGCCTCCCAGGTTCCGGAGATCCGCGATGAAATCTGCAACACTTTCTCCTTTCCGCTGGTCTCTCTGGTAAAATTCATGTCTTCGGACAAGCGTTGGTACGGTAGGTGCATAGTGGGCCCTCAGCAGGGGTTTGAGGACGTCCCAGTCCATGGATTTCACTTCAGCCGTTTTCGCCAGTGCCTTAGCCATCTTAAAAACGGCAGGTCCGCCATGAGTCAGGAATACCACTCGCTTTTTCCCAGTAGTGGCATCCTTCAAGTTGTTGGTCTCCAGAAACATCTGGAACCGGTCCATGTATGAGTCCGTCTTCTTGTGCCGGGTCGAATGGAGCAGGTGGTATGGTGCCGCCGGTCATGGTTTCCGCCGTTGATGCACCTTTAGCCACGTGCTCTGTTTGATGCTCTGTAGTGTTCAGTCAGCTCTGACGTCTCCAAATCCCACCTTCGTCGCCAGTGTTATGTTCTGCGCATAGGCGCAAGGAACGGAGACGAGACGATGAACAGTGAACTTCAACTCTTTATTTAACATTGTGGAACAGAGCAAAAACTACGGCAGCAATAGCCCTTTTTATAGGCAAGCTGCTGATCAAATAACCAATAAGAAATGGGAAGCGTTAGTTCCCTTAACCAATGAAAGAGGCCCGCTAATAGCCAATCAGATTCTCCTGAACGGACCAATCAGATGTCGCTATTATCGGCCAATCAGAAGTGCAGGGCCAGAACCCTGCACTTTTCTAAAGGTTTTAATAATCTTTATTTAAGCACTTTTATTAATTCACAACACTTCCCACAGACAAAGGTAGGCTGGGATTGACACCAGCAGTTTTTGGTCTCCTAAAATGATAGATGGCTCATTCTCATGTTGAGGCAAGCAGGAAGTACAGCCCACTCTTACAGAATGGAGGACAAGAGAAGCATTGGTGGGAGGGTTGCTCAAGGAAGATCTACTGAATGTACCAGATCACCTAGATTTCCGGCACGAGAAAGAAAATGAGACCCTGATGAGGGCTGAGATTTTGTGGTTTTGAGTGAACAGACAGTATTTTTATCACTGCTTCTTACACTTTTCACTTGTAATTCATGCAATGATAAAGAGACTAGATAAATAATATAGAATATAATGATCAACATAATCAAAATGAGGAGAGACGGATAATCTTTCCCAAGAATTCATGGCAGAGATAAATTAATCCATACTGTACTCAACTGTATGTATTTCTCTAATTATAAATCATAGTGAGTGCAGTGAGCCTTATTTTTAAATAAATGTGTATAGAAAGATACTGTTGGTGCATGAGTCTCTTTATCAGGGTAGATGGTTGAAGCTAAATGGCTACACCCACCCATTCAGCCTTAAGAAGAGGAGAGCAATGAAGCCCCGGGGATGATGAAAGATAGTGGGAGAGGAATTGTTAGCCAGAGTCATAACAGCACAAAACAGAGTCCAGAAGAGCAGTGTGCTATCAATGATGTGTCTTTCATGTTACTGTACATACAGATTTGGACATTTTGTAGACGACTTCCAGTCTCACTGCCTCAAGTCTTCTAGTGAGTCATCTGTCTGCATTCCTTTTCAATGCTGTCTTCATGGTGACTACAGCAGACAATTTTGTTTGTTTATTAAAGGGCTGGCTTCTATTTTGGCTATAGTCATGCTGCCTTGCAAAGGATAAGGGGGCTGTTCAAAAGTAGGAGGATAAGCTTTCTTGATCAGCATTTTTGGAGGGTCATCAGTTGGCAGCAAAATAAAAGGGAGCATAAATGGAATATCATGGCATAGTTACAATTTCTTGACACCATTATAAAGTATTAGTGTTAATTATCATATGCTTATTATATGACATTAATTGCAGAGCATTTTGCATTCAGTTGAGGAAAAGACCCTTTTTCACCATTTTCCTTATGCTAACCTGCCATGTTTATCATAGTCAGCAGAATTTAAAGGGAGGCACTATAGTAGGCAAACTGCTAGTAGCCAAGAGGATATATTTTGGAGGAACAGCTCATAACTAGAGATGATTGGGCATTGTTCTTATGCAACTGATCAGGACTTTGATTTGTTTTCGCTTATTTAAGCTTATGCTTATTCTACATTTTTTGTTTTGTTTTGCATAATGAAAATATGAGAATAAATCAAATAATACAAATCTACAACATTCCCACAACACAAAAACATTTAGATGAGGTAAATTTGGCAAGTCCATTATGATTTCTGTGAATTACCACATTATTTTCAACACATTCAGTTTTATTTGTTCATGATCTGTTTTAGACTCTCCCAGAGATTGGGAACTGTGATTCAAGGATCAACTGTGGAATGATTCATTTGCAGTTCCTCAGATCCTCCTTCTTCCTGTTTTTGAAAACAGAGACAACATACATTCTCCTCCAGTCATTTGACACTTTGCCATTTCTTCAGGATTTCTCAAAAATAATAGGCATCCCCTTACCATATTTCTATCATTCTTAACCTTATTGTTAACCCTCATCCTTCACCCTATTCTTCATAATTTCCTGGTAGAATACATCGTACTTGTAGAATAGAATATGTGTAGCTCAGGGTTGAACTGTGGAGTCCTTGATGCTTTTTGAGTTTGATTGTTTGCTTGCAGAAGTTTCATTACCTAACGAGGTAATATCATCAATGCTACAGAGTTTGGGATTTGCTTCCTGTTCCTGCTCATAGTTTACCCTGCTCATAGTTTACTCCACCAGTGTTGGTGGAGATGTGGTATTTTTCCTTTGGTAGTTCCTTGATTAGGGTAACCATTTTTTGCTTGGTTATTTGCCTGGTTTTTAATCCTTGCTTACATACGTGTTGGCTGCTGGAGAGGATGTGTTCTGGTCTTTTTGTTCCCTTTTTAGTTTTGTTGTTTTCTCTTGGTGAAAAAAGTAAGGTCCTGCACTTAGGGAGGAAAAACCAAATGTGCAGATATAGGATAGGCAGTACCTGCCTCAACAGTAGTGCCTGACAATATCAAGATCACAAGATGTGATAGTACCGCTTTATACAATAGTAGTGAGGCCACATTTGAAATACAATGGAGCCTCGGGTCATGACCATAATCCCTTCCTTGATTCTGGTCATGACCCGATTTGGTTGCGTCCAAAAGCATGACCAACTGCGCATATGCGCAGTCAAAAAAATTGGTGGAAATCAGCACAGAAAGGGAATCTTTCTGCACCAATTTTGTTCACGACTTGATCTGGTAGCAAACAGGAGTGTTCACGACCCGAGATTCCACTGTATTGCAACCAATTTTAGTCAGCACAAGGCAAAAATATTCTGGGAATCCAGAAAAAGTGCAGAGAAGAGCAACAAAGATGATAAAAGGAGGCTAAATAGTATGATGAATGGGAACCAGATATGTTTAGCCTATAGAACAGAAGGCTTGGGGAGGCATGAAAGCAGTCTCCTAATACTTGAAAGGCTGTCATAGGGAAAATGGTATATATTTATTCTTCACATCTTCTAAGGGAAGGACAAAAAACAATGGGGGGGGGGGGAACTCATCAAAGAGAGATCCAACCTGCAAATATGGAGGAATTATTTGACAGTGAAAACAATTAATCAATGGAATCGCTTGTTTTCTGGAGTTGTGCTCTATCCTGGACATTTTCAAGAAAAGATTAGATAACTATTTATTTGGGATGGTATAATGAATCTTGCCTTGAACAGAGGGTTGGACTAGAAGATGTCTAAAATCCATTCCATTCTATTATTCTTTTAAATTGTGTGTAAATGTGGTTTATCTCTCTGTGTCTCTCTGTGTCTCCTGTTGGTTGAAACAGTTGGGTCTATCCATATATTGTTAGTTGAAGGAGTTTTCATCATATTGTCTGACTGTTAGTTGATGTTTATGGCTGTGCCCTGCTAGTTTTCTGTCTCTCTGTCCTACATAGTGCCTATTACAATCCTTATGCTATACTGTAAGTTCTAGATTACTCCATTATTTTCTTCTTGGGCTACTGGGTCTTTTGATTTATTAAGATGTTGTCAAGCTTGACTCACAAGGCACTTCTTTCCACTCACAACTTGACAAAGAAGCTATGGGAGCGGGAGGAGTATGATTGGAATATGTGGGGAACTGGAGGAAGAAAAGGAATTTACATGAGCCATTTGCAGCCTGAGGAAAACCTTGCAACCGCAAGGTCAGATGTTGAAGACTTCTGAAAGGTGCATTCTCCTGAGAGCCGGTCGGATCATCCAGAGAGTGGGAGGTGCTTCAGTCTGTGTCGTTGAAGGCTGAGCTTAATTACTGAGGAATGCTCCGCCCTCCATCACGTGGCTCCTTGCATTCCCCAGTTTATGCTCAGCCTTCGTGAGAGTAGGCTGTGTATTTCCACTCCTTGGCCGATTCAAGCTAATTGCTGCAAAGTCTTTTACTTTTTCAGGTTTGCCTTTTATTCTTGGCTCTTCCTTAGCCTCTGCGCACTTCAGATAGCTGTAGCAGGGGAGCGTGTTTTTCGCCCCCAGGGGGGATAATGAGCGGGCAGCTTTCGCGCTCCGGCGCCAATCCTCCCCCCCCAATTCGGCTCCTTTCCCTGCCACTTCTCTGCGCCGCAATCGCAGCAGCTCCATTCGATCGTGCTGATAAGGAAAGGGCGAATAGTTTACCTGGCTGCCTTTCCGGCCTCTAGACGTGCCGGAGAGGCTTTTTAATTGCTCTGAGTGGCCCGTGGATAAGAGATCGTGGGCGGCCGCCATTTTGGGTGCCGCCGTGTGTCGGGCGCTATATTTAAAGGCCTCATTGGGCTGCGAAGGGACTAGCTCTAGTCATAGCCCTTCCAGCCTGTGAGAGCTACTAGATTTTAATCACAATTGGCATACACTAGTTGGCTTCCGCAGCACGCTCAGGGCAGAAGCTTGCAGCTTATCCCTCCCAGTTGTTGCCTGGGACTCCAGCTGCCAGAGGCCTCATTCCAGCCTCAGGCGTTCATTTGGCAGATTGGTGATAACTTACAGCAACCTCTGGGGCCACTCCTTCCTAGGAGCATCGAACCAGACCCCGAACTGAATATTATAAAATAATAATAATAATAATAATAATAATAATAATAATAATAATAATAATAATAATAAATATTATACATATATATATAGATATATAAACTTTCTTGCTAAAGGACTATTACACAGTTTCAATACTAATTGTTTTATATATATTAATAATTATAACAATATTAATTTTATAGGCTGTATATGTCTAAATTCCAAAAGGGGGCGCGGGCCAGCTGAAAGGACACCTGGCCTTTGTTGTAGGTCGAACCCTTGGTGAGCCAACCGCCTTAAATTGGTATTTTAGTCCTTTCTTCTATAATGGCAGATGACATTTCCACAAAAGGCCCTTCTTTGAAGGCCAGATCTAAATCCTACCACCTGTGCAAACAGGCTAAGGAAGCCTCTAAGGATACTTCCAAGGTTTCTCAGAGAGATGCCCTAAGACGTCATAGGGCACTGGAGAAAGAATTTGACAGGCGATCTAGAGAGGCACAACCCATGCTTCCAGCTCTACCATCCTCCGTTCCTTCTACCTCTAGACACCTCCCCCCTCCTCCAGATTGCTCTTCCCTCTCCAGGCACAGCTCATTCCAGGGTCAGACCAGGTCCCTGGACCAGCCACCAGACGGCCGCCCGAAGCTACATTCACACCCACGGCCACTGGTCTGCGCCAGGAGGAGGCCGCCACAGTTGAGATCCCTGCGTACATGCAGGCATGGATGGAATGGGCTATCCGCCAGGGGATAGCAGGCGGCCTTCAACAGATGTCCAGACTCACCATCAGCCAGGTCCTCGCCCAGATTGGACCCTACTCATGGTCAGGTACCTTTGCAGGGGGACAATCCTCTCCCAGAAGGGGAACTGGAGGAGGCCATAGAGGACCTGGATCGATTTGGGGAGGAGAAGGAATTTGAATGGGGTTCTACACACCAAGGGGAAGCCCTATCGGAGATAGACCCGATGGAAGGAGACATGTCCGAGGATGAGGGTCTCACTCCCGATCAACCCACCGTTGTGGGTCTGTTCAAGCCACACATGTTTAAATCGCTCCGATTTAAGGCCAAGAACATTTCTGGCCTGTCTGTTCAGTCCTCCTCGGTTCTCCTTTCCCTGGCGGAGGGACAAGAGGACACCATTTTCAGGCAGCCCGTGGTGGAGGCGGAGGTTATTCCGGCCCCACCCATATTTCACGACCTAGTTTCAAACCATTTGGATTCTACAAGGGCCCCTCCGGCCCCATCCAGCCAGGACAAGAGGTTCTTTAACCTCGAGTCGAGCTTCTGCAACCTGCTTAACACTCCCAAGGCAGATGAGCCCATCGTGGGCTTAGCACCCTCGTCCTCCCCCAGTGATCCCCTGGAGGCTCTGAAACCCGAGGACAAGAGGTCCGAACTGGCCTTATGTAGGGCCCATCAAGCGGGCACCTGGGCCATTAGATTGGCCACAGCCGTTTCATTCTTCACCAGGTCTTCGATTCGGTGGCTCCGCCAACTGAAACAACATGTTCCCCCCTCTAACGCAAGGACACATCAGGACATCGCAAAATTGACGGCCGCGGCAGAATTCTCGGCCGACGCCACCTACCACGCGGTTAATTTCTCCGCCTGTGCAATAACCTCTCACGTTACAGCTCGCCGCCTGCTCTGGCTCAAACACTGGCAGGCGGACGTGAAAAACAAGGTTAAGTTGGCCACTGCCCCCATTAAGGGGGACAAACTATTTGGCACCACCCTGGAGACATTGCTATCCGAAACCCGAAGCAAGAAAAAGATCCTTCCTCCCCTCTTTCCGAGGTCAGAGTCAAGAGCACTTTTCGGAGAGGTTCCCCCCGTCCTTTCTACCAGTATCCTTTCCCGCCCAGGCGTCCGAGACCCCCCTCCTACCGGCCATTCCAGCCCCAGGATCAAGCCGATTGGGCAACAGGAACAGGAGGGGCGGCAGCTACAGGTGCCTCTTCAGGGGTTCAGGAGGGAAGCCTTTCCGACACAGCCCTTTGGCAGGTGGCCTAGAGGTGGAGCACTTGCCTCACAGTCAGGAGGTTGTGAGTTCGATCCCAGACAAAGGCAAATATTTGGAATAAACTCTCCTTCTCAAGCAGAGGGTTGTACTTAGATGACCCAGATAGATCCCATCCCTCCCTTCCCATTGGCAGACGCCTCAAGCATTTCGCCGACCGATGGGATTCCTCTACCTCCAATGCCTGGGTCCGAGACACCATCAGAATGGGCCTGGTGCTTGAATTCCAGCGTGCCCCCCCTGATTTTTTTAATGGCATCCCCCCTCCAAGGATTCCAATGGATTCAGCTATCCACCATCTCCTCACCATACAGGCCATAGAACCTGTACCACCATCTCAGCGGAGGCAGGGGTTTTACTCCCACCTCTTCGTGGTCCCCAAATCCTCAGGGGGATGGAGGGCTATTCTAGACCTGAAATGCCTTAACTGTTACCTGACCTACTGCAGGTTTAAGATGCACACCGTACAATCCATTCTACTGGGCATCAGGCAGGGAGACTGGCTATCCTCTATAGACCTTTCAGAGGCGTATCTTCACATCCCAATCCGGCCCTCTCATTCCAAATTGCTCAGGTTCTGCTACAACCATCGCCACTTCCAATATGTGGCCCTTCCCTTTGGATTGGCCTCTGCCCCGAGAACCTTCACTAAGGTCCTCGCGGCCCTAGCGGCCCACCTCAGGGACCTCCCGGTTCATCTCCACTGTTACCTGGATGACATCCTCATCCTGTCTCACTCCAGAACCCAAGCAGAAAGGGATATCAAAGCTACTCTCTCTGCCCTCCAAGACCATGGGTTCCTAGTAAACTGGCAGAAGAGCCATCTGTTACCATCTACACGGATCACCCACTTGGGGTCCGTCATTGACTCGGTTCAGGGAAAGGTTTTCCTTTCCTCCGAGAGATTCCATAGCATCCAGGAAACTGTCAAACATTTCAGGCGATCAAGGAAGGTAACACCTTTAGAATCGTCTAAATTACTCGGTAAAATGGTCTCATGTATCTCCATTGTTCCCTGGGCCCGTTTACAACACTATATTCCTACAGTGGTTCCTGCTCCCGTTCCAAAGGACTGGCAGAAGCAATTCAAAGGCCACGGTCAAGGTGCCTTCAAGGTCCTAACGTCTCTCCTCTGGTGGACCAGTCCCACCATCAACAAGGGACATTGCTTCAAGGAACCCCAACGCCTCACCCTCACCACAGATGCCAGCCTGTCCGGATGGGGCGCTCCCATCCACTCGCTCTCGACACAGGGCAAATGGTCACAGGTAGAATGGACACGCAGTATAAACTGGTTGGAACTTTGCGCCATCCACCTGGCTCTGCGCAACTTCCTCCCCCACGTACACGGGCGGCATGTCCTGATACTCTCGGACAACGTCACCACCAAGGCTCACATCAACTGACAAGGGGGCACCCAGTCCATAAGTTCGATGAGAGAGGCCGAGCGCCTCTGCTGTTGGGTGGAGTGCAATCTCCTCTCCCTCAAAGCTGAGCACATCTCAGGGGTCTCAAACACCCAAGCAGATTGGCTGAGCAGGACCACGGTGGACCAGTCCGAGTGACGCATCCACCCATCACTGTTCAGGGAAGCAACCATGATGTTCAGTCTCCCGTCAGTAGACCTCTTCGCATCCCCGCTCAACACCCAACTCCCCAGGTTTTTCTTGAGGTACCCCTCCCAAGGGGCCGAGAATCACAACGCCCTCCGTTGCCCCTGGCCCACAGGGCTTCTATATGCATTTCCTCCGTTGGCCCTGGTCCCAAGAGTCATTCAGAAGCTCATCTCTGAGAAAGCAGAGCTGATTCTTGTGGCACCCTACTGGACCAGGCGCCCATGGTTTGCGGACCTCCGCAACCTATCAGTGCCCCCCCCCTTGGAAAATTCCCCCGCACAGGATATCCCTTTCCCAGGGGCCCCTCCAACACCTGGATCCTCAGTGGCTCCAGTTAGCCGTTTGGAGGTTGAGCGGGAACGTCTAAGGAAGGAGCAGTTCTCTGACCAGGTTATTGATACCATTTTAGCCGCCAGGCGGCCCTCAACAACCAGAATATACAATGTCACTTGGCAGGGGTTCTGCAAGTGGTGCCATAGTCTCCAGATCAACCCGCTCTCACCCTCCATCCCTCAAGTTTTGGAATTCCTCCAAGAGGGTCTGAGGAAAGGTCTTTCCCCGAGGTGTCAGGTCGCAGCCCTCTCAACTGTCATTGTTTGCGACAACCTGGGTTCCCTTTCCCTCCACCCTCGCATTAGGGCATTTCTCAGAGGAGACTCTAACTTGTGTCTCCCAATCGTACATAGATACCCTGCCTGGGACCTCAATAAGGTCCTGGTGTCCCTTACTAAACAACCCTTCGAGTCTCTAAGGGAATCCTCACTCTAGTTCCTAACATTCAAAGTCGTGTTCCTGATGGCCATTACTTAGGCTCGCCGAATATTGGAGATAGCAGCCTTGTCGGTGAGGAGGGACCTTTGCATCTTCCATGCCAATCGGGTGGTTCTCCGACCGGACCCTACTTTCTTGCCAAGGTCAACTCAGCCTTCCATAGGGCACAGGAACTTATACTTCCGAACTTCTACCTCAATCCCTCATGGGAAAGGGAGAAGCTTTGGCATACCCTGGATGTAAGACGGGCCCTCTGCATTTACAATAAGTGTACCCAGCCCTTCAGGAGGCCCAAATCATTAGGCCATAAGGTGTCCCCGTCAACCATTGGCCGCTGGATTAGAGCTACTATTTCCAAAGCGTACTTGTCCCAGGCTCTGCCGGTTCCCAGCGGAATAACAGTGCACTCCACCAGAAGGGCAGCCACCTTGGGCCACCCAGGCTCCTATTGCGGATATTTGTCGAGCAGCCACCTGGGCATCCCCATCTCCCTTCACCAGGCACTATAAGATTGACATATTTGCCTCGGCAGAGACTTTGTTTGGTAGACGAGTTCTCCAGCGAGTCCTCAAAGAACCGCAGGGACTACAGAACCAGAAGGAGTCCCTCCCGTAGGACAGCCAAGCTTTGGTATGTCCCACTCTCTGGATGATCTGACCAGCTCTCAGGAGATTGGGCGTTGGTCCTTACCTGACACACCATTTCTCTGGAGCCAGGAGGATCATCCAGCCCCATCCTTTTATTTCACCATCTGGTAGGGTCTTGTTTCGGCCAATGAACCTTTTAGCATAGTAAGATGAGAGCACGATCTTCTCTTCACTCTCGACTTCACATAAACTGGGGAATGCAAGGAGCCACGTGATGGAGGGCGGAGCATCCCTCCGTAATTAAGCTCAGCTTTCAACGACGCAGACTGAAGCACCTCTCACTCTCTGGATGATCCTCCCGGCTCCAGAGAAATGGCGTGTCAGGTAAGGACCAACGCCCATTTTATTCTCAAAATAAAATGCTTTACCTGGATTGGTAGACAGTGAACACTGTGTGGCCCAGGGAAGAAAAAAAGGGGTTTTTATGGTAATATGCTGTGCTTCATGCCACCTTAGAAGTGGCTTTGCTTCTTTTGTATCTATATGGATGTGTCAATAAAGTTATACTCTTGGTAAAATAAATGTCCCAGGAATTTCTTTTGCTGTACATGCCAATGGGACGGTTGACATTCAACCACTTTCTTAACCTACCTGGATCCCACCAGGAGCCCAACAGCAACTTGAGAGTATTGGTTATCAACAAAGAGCTGGAGGTGGGGAAGAAGCTGGGAGAGGCCCTGGTCTGAGAGCCTCCAGTAACACTGCAGACTGGAACCGGGGCACAGCAGGCCAGCATGCACCTCACACAGAAAGCTGAGAGGTTGGAGCAGCTGCCAGCTGGTGTGTGTGAGAGAGTAAGATATGCCTCTTACCAGGAGCCAAAGACCTGACGGGTGACAAACACGGGCAAGGCAGTGGAGGCTGAATACCCCTTAGTGTCCTTGGGCATCAAAGTGGTCCGAAGGAGCAAGTGGAAGATGAGGTGACCAGTCGAGTGGGACAAGCCCGCTGAATGGAAGTTTCCAGTTGCAGTCCACAGCCCATCGATGGAGCAGCTGAGGGAGAAATTTTGTGGTTTGGAAATTTGGATGGCCACATCACCAGGGACTGCGGTAGTGGCAATCGGGATGAGCAAAGTCACTTGCAGTGGTTTGAAAACCCGGGCACACAGAGACCCACATCCAAAACCTAAAGCAAGCAGCCAGTGTTGGAATATATTCAAGACTTCTGCAGCCTGGCTAGCAACCTCAGGGATTGGTCTGAGTGCATGCTGAGTGCATGCTGGAGCTATATCACAGCTGCCTACCCCATAACCTGCAGGCATGGTACTGAGAGGCTACCGAGGTGGAGATCAATTTGATGGAATACAACAAGTACACCACACTGGGGAGTTGATCTCGCCAGGCACCCAAGAAGTGACCAACCCACAGGGAAGGAAAAGGAGGTGTGCCCCCGGCCACTGGTGGGAGGCCTCATCAAGTCACAGGGGCCTGCTTCCACTGCAGGAAAGAGGGGCACTGGGCAGCAGAGTGCCTTGTGCCAAGATCAGCGTCTTCTCCTCCACCCTCAATCCAGCCCAAGAAGAAGACCCCCATTAAACCAAAAGTGGGTGTTACAGCAGGTCATATAGTTCTCCCCTCAATCTAGTGAGGAGGAATGAACTCTGACTCCCACCAAAAAGGATCCCACCTTCTACAAGAGTGAGAGTGGAGGGGAGGACACCACAGTGATACCATTGCCTCTATGACAGTTACTTCCTCAGGAGTAAGGGGGATTCTCATAGCCCTATTGGACTCAAAGTGCACAAGATCAACCCCTAAGTGGTAGAACGATGAAGTGTGAATCTGAGGAAACTGAAGTAGCCCATGACCTTTTCCCAACTCGATGGCTCAATAACAGGCAAAGGGCCAGCAACTTGCTTCACTGAGCCAGGAAAGATCAAAGTTGAGGCCCGCCTAAAGACTGTCTGATTCACTGTGACCCTAGGGATGCAAACTCATGGTTCTAGGGTTGGTGTGATGGAAAAAGTGGAGCCTGACTGGGATGAAACCCAGTGGTGGGTACAAATGACTGTGGAAGCCCAACAGAGGTTAGTGGAAACACTGGCAACCAGCCACATGCCTGCAGTCAGAAAAGTGAATGAGGAAACTGCAAATAAAACTAAAGGGAACTGGTGAGTCAGAACTTCTGATTCCAGAGAATGACCTTGTGGAGACCCTTAGCAAAAAGGAATCAGATACGATCCCCTCTCACTGCCCCTTAGATTGTGCAATTGAGTTCGTGCTAGGAGCCAAATTGCCTAAGCCGAAAATATATTCGATGACACCCAAGGAGATGGAGGAACTCTGAGGGTAGGCAAGAACCTAGCTAGGAGTTTTATTTAGCTGGCAAAGTCAAGGATGATGTCTCCAGTATTGTTTAAGGAAAAGAAGATGGGTCCCTTAGACTGCATGGATTATTGAGGTCTGAACTATATCAGTGTAGAGAACATGTACCCCCTCCAGCTAATGAGGGATGAGTGCTAGGCCACCCAGCAAAGGGGAGGATCTTAAAAAAACTGGACCTTAGAGAGTCATATTACAGAGTTAGGATCAAGGAGGAAGACAAGTGGAAGACAGCGTTTAATTGTCCCTTGGGCTGCTACCATTCAGAGTGATGCTGTTTAGTCTGCAGCGACTGCCGGCTGTGTTAATGCAGTTAATCAATGAAATTCTACATTAATCGAATCGAATCGAATCGAATCGAATCGAATCAAATTGAATCAGATCAGATCAGATCAGATCAGATCAAATCAAATCTGGAAGGGACCTCGGAGATCTTCTAATCCATCTCCCTGCTCAAGCAGGAAAACCTATACCATTTCAGAAAAGTGACTGTCTAGTCCAGGGATGTCAAACTCAAGGCCCATGGGCTAGATAGTGGAGCTGCCCTGGAAACAGCAAAGGGCCAGCTTGCAGCACCTTGGCTTGGCCCAGGCCAACTGGGTGCCGATCTACAACCTAGCAACGGTCATCTAGGCCAGAATGTGTCAGTCTTAGATCCACAAGGCTGGCTTGGGCAGTGAGGAGCCACCCCTGGCCCGCCTTCCCCCACTCCCAACTGCCTGCTAGGCACACACACTGGAGGTGGTGAGCATACAAAGGGCCTGGCATTCCTGCAGACCATCTTGCCCTGCCAGCTGACTACGTTCTGCGTGTTTCACTCAGGACACCAGAGCTCACCACATCCTGTGCGCACACCCAGGGTGTGGGGCCGAGGCAATGGGGCAGTGTCTCGCTGGCTCCAGGGCAGCTGTATGGATCTAAGGCTGATTGTGTTCAGGCCCGGGTGGACACTACAACTTGTAGATCAGTGCCTGTTGGCCTGGACTGAGCTGAGGTGATGCAGGCTGGTCCTACACTGTTTCCAGGATGGCCCCATGGGCAAGGGGGAGAGTTTGGCAGCTGCCAGTGGCCATGCCACCTCTGGCTGTGGCTTTCCCATGCGGGGGCTGCAGCAGTCCCAGTGAAAGTGAAGCCTCATGGGCTTTGAGGCCAGGCTCAGAAAGAGATGAGGGGAGGGGGAGAGATGGCAGTGCTTCCTTTTTACTGGGATAGCCCTCACCCCATTGGAAAACTCATGTCCAGTGCCTGCCCCTGGCACCCTCGGGCTCCCATATCCTTTGAACCCACCAGGCAGGAGTTCCACTGGCAAAGTTGGTCCAGGTTTCCTGATCTGTGGGTGGAGGAAAGGCTGCTGGAACTTTGTCCCCTGCTCTGCTCTCCGAGGTGGTGCTCGTGGATGGGGCTTGGCCAGGGGCATCTGCAGGCAAGGTTGCGAGCCATCACATCTGGAGGGCACCATGGGGGGAGGTATTTGGGGTGAGCTGCAGGGTTTGTGCCCTGGCCTGACACCTGGGTGGGTAGATCAGAGTAAGACTGCAGCCTGGGTGTCTGGTGAGGGAGCCTCCGGGCACATGCAGAGCATCCCCTTGCTTGCTTTCCAATGGGGAGTGCTCCCAGTGACAGGGAAGCCTCACAGACCGCAAGGCCAGGCCAATGTGTGGGGCATGGGATGGGGCTGGCCTCCCCAAGGCCTGGAGGCTCTGGTGTGGACATTGTGCTATTCTGGTGGAGGCCATCCATGCTGGAATAGGGTCAGTCTTAGATCTGACTTGAGAGGCCAGCCCATCATGCCTGCCTCACCCCCTGGTATGTAAAAGTAGGAGATTTTATCTCAATATATATTTGAAAAAATATATTAAAAATACTTTGAAAATGTTTCATTTTTATTGCTCATTTAAGAATGTGGAAGATTGTGCAAGAGTTTTCCAGAAGAAAAAATTAAGTTAATAGGTTAAAAATATAATAGTTCATTTAAAGTTTTCAGTTTTAAAATTTTTAAATTTGAAAATCCCTTTTTTGGTTGGTGGATGTGCTTTGTTCTTAGCCTTGTTTGTACCTTTTCTATTTTAGGCAATTATGCCTATTTTTTTCTATCTGTTTTTCTGTCTATGTGCTTGTTTCTCTACCTTGTTATTTATGCAACTTGCTTACTGTTATGTTAGTTTTATTTATCTTTTTCTTCCCTATATATTTTTTAAAGTTTTGAGTTCCAGTTCCTCCCTACCTTATTCTTTAATATTTGCCTTATTTATTTGATTGATCTTTATTAATACTATTCTTCTTTCATTTATAATGTTCCAGTCTTATTGTTATTATTTGCCTATTTATTTGTCTTTTATTTTCTGTCTTGTGTTTATTTTTATTCTCTACGGGGGTCTTCCCTTCCTTCTTATTGGAACCTCAAGCTTAATAGTTGCCTTCACTTATTCGCTGGTCTGGCCTCTTGTCATTTTCTTTTATGAGCACCTGTACAAAGGGGTCTTGGTGTACCTGGACAATAAATTTACACCAAGACCCTGGAGGAGCATATGAAGCTGGTAAGGACTGTATTCAAAAATTACAAAAGGTCCAGCTCTATGTGAAGCTATCTAAATGCAACTTTCATAAAACCAGCTTACATTACTGAATCTTGAAGAAGAACATGGAGATGGACCCCAGAAAGGTGATGTCAGTACTGGAGTGGGAGGCCTTTCAAACCAGGAGGCAGCTGAAAAGCTTCCTTGGTTTTGTGAACTTCTATTGCCAATTCATCCCCAATTTTACCCAGGTAGCCTTGCCAATCATTAACTTGCTTAGGACAGGGAAAGGTGTGAATCCCAAGCCTGGGCAATCTCTGGATTGGTCCCTCGAATGCCAAGCTGTGTTCAAGAAGTTAAAGCACCTCTTCTGGGTCAGGGTGTTTCAGACAAACCATTTGTGATATAGGCAGATGCCAGTGATGTGGCTGTGGGGGTGGTCTTACTCCAGATAAATGCTAAGGGGGAGCTGCAATCCTGTGCCTACATGTCCTATAAACTTTCTGAGACCAAGGCGCACTGGGCCATCCAGGAGAAGGAAGCCTACATGGTCTGGTGCTGTCTCTTAACCTGGAAGCAGTTCTTGAAGGGCAGGAAAATATCCTTCGACGTAGTGACTGACCAGAGAACTGGAGTTTTAAAGTGCTAAAGCTATCTCCTAAGCAGTCTGGTGGACTCAATATTTCAACTGCTTCAATGTCACCCTCTGATACCTATTGGGAATTATTTTGGCAGAATCTCTCTCCTGCATGCCATAGTACAACAGTACCCAAGAGGATATAATCAGCTCCATCATCCCATCCAACCAGTTTGTAGCACCCACGGTTACAAGGCAGCAGAGAGCAACCTGATACAGCCCTGAGGGAGGCCCTGGAGGCTGCCAACTAGTTCCAGCATCACAGAAATGAGCTGTGTGCATCAAGAGAAGGTCTGGCATGGAAAGGGAGCAAAATCTATGTCACAGCTAGCCAAAGGATTCTAATTCTAAAGTGGAGCCACAATGTGAGGACAGTGGGGCATTTTGGGTTTGGAAAGACTCTCCATCTGGTGAAAAGGCAATTTCGGTGGGCAGAAATGAAGGAGGACATAGAGGCATATGTGGTTAGCTGCCCCATGTGTGCTTCAAAGAAGGAATTGCCTGGGAAGACCCTGGGATTGCGACAGCCAACCCCACAAGCCCAACCAGGGTTAGAGAGACAAGCTAAACAGAATGTGCAGCGTTAGTCAGATAGGCACACAGATAAATGAGTGAGCTAAGCTTGTATGTTTATTAACATACAGTAAAAATAACAGATACGCTTGTGCTATCAAAAATATAGTTTATTCCATTATGAGTTCATAGCATAGTCAAAATAACAGTCCAATAGTCATGTATCATTTAGTCAGTCCATTCAGGGATATTCAGTTAGCAAAATCCGTGCAGAATATCCTATGTCAGTTCACTTACAAATCAGTCCTTTGTTTCTCTCCCGTTCGAGCAATGCAGTCTTGATTCCAAGCAGTAATCAGGGATCATCAAAGCCAGAGAGAGAGCAAGCTGCAGTCTTGCTTCTTTTAAAGTGCTTTCACAACCACTCCCTTAATTACTTTCCTATAGTTAAAGTTGCAGACAACTTTACATATAAACTGTGATAACATATTATTATTTACCTAAACCAGTTAGGGTAAACAATGTTATCCCTAACAGAGGACATAGAGGCATATGTGGCTAGCTGCCCCATGTGTGCTTCAAAGAAGGAATTGCCTGGGAAGACCCTGGGATTGCGACAGCCAACCCCACAAGCCCATGGGAGAAAATCTCTATGGACTTTATAACAGAATTGCCAGAAAGTGCTGGGAATATCGTAATTTGTTCTCCAAGCAAGCCCACTTTGTGGTATGTTCCAAGATCCCTTCAGCTCGGACTTTGGCTAAGTTATTCGTGCAGCACATCTACAGGTTGCATGGCGTTACATTATCTTGGACTGGGGAGTCTAGTTCACTTTGAAATTCTGCTTTTATAGCTAATAGGGTCTTCTCAGAGGCTTAGCTCCACCCATCATCTTTACACAAATGGAGCATATGAACACAGAAACTCAATTCTACAACAATACCTGAGGTGTTATTTAAACTGCCAACAGACCAATTTGGACTGAACTTCTGCTCTTCACAAAAGTGCATATAATAATTCCATGCATAGTAACATCAGGTTTACCCCATTTCAAGTGGCCACTGGGATGGAATTTGCGCCGATTCCAGAACTTTCTCAGGAGAAGCCATCATCAGCTTTGCTAACTGAGTGAATGGACATTCTAAAGGCCACATGGGTCACACTGCATCAGGCCCTGGAGAAAGCAAGGGAGACCCACGAGAGCCAGGCTAACAAGAAAAGTTAGGCTGAAAAACAGCTTCTATTCCAGGGCAGTAGCTCTGTTGAATTCTACTGTACAGTGCAGTGTTGGTGCAGTGCTGGGGGTTTTCGGTTCAATGTGTAGAGTGTGAAGGATGTGTGTTTGTGTTTATTTTCATGGTCATGATGTGCACTGAAGATGATGTTTGATTTCATTGCACGAGGTGCAATGAAAATCAAAGTTAATGAAATTAAAATAAAAGGGTACCCCAGAGGGAATTCAGGGTAGGGAACAGGGTATGTCTACTGTTGTGTATGCAGTATAACTAATAAAGTATGAGCTTGGAGTCAAGTGCAGGGTTCTGGCCCTGCACTTCCAATTGGCTGTTAAGCGGCCGGACCGGATTGGCCCATTCTGGGGAATCCGATTGGCCCTTAACAGAAATGTCTTATTGGTTTAAGAGCTAGAGTTCCTAGTTCATTATTGGTTAATCGTTACAAGGTTCACCTATATAAGGCAGGTTTTACTACCGTTCAAGCAAGCAAGTCACAATGTAAATAAAGAGCTGAAGTTCACCGTTCAGAGGCTTGTCTCCATTCTTTATCGCCCATGCTCAAACTTAACACTGGCGACAAAGGTGGGATTTGGAGACATCTGAACCAACGGAATAAAGAAGCAACACCGAGCACGTAACAGACGGCGCCAACAACGGAACCATGTCCGGCAGCATCATACCACCCGCTCCGTTCGATCCAACACAAGAGGACTGGGAGTCCTACATGGATCGCTTCCAAATGTTCCTTGAAACGAACAACTTAAAGGACGCCACACCAGGAAAGAAATGGGCGGTGTTCCTAATGCATCGCGGTCCAACTGTATTTAAGATGGCTAAAGCACTAGCCAAACCCCAAGAAGCAAAGGTGATGGATTGGAATGACCTGGAATCTCTCCTGCGAGGTCACTACGCCCCGACAGTGCCTACGCTGGTGAGACGGCACGAGTTTTACCAAAGGAGCCAGCAAAAGGGAGAAAGCGTAGCCGACTTCATAGCAGACCTCCGAAATTTGGGAGGCCTCTGCGAATTCGCCGATTTAGAAGAAGCACTAAGAGATCGCTTAGTCCTGGGATTAGATGCACCAGGCGTGCAAAGCAAGCTGATGGCAAAAGGCGACATCAGCCTTGCCGATGCCATCGCCGAAGCCACGGCAGCAGAGGCGACCAAGAAGTCGGCTGCACAACTACGGCGGAACCGCGCTCCGGTACCACCACCGGCCAGCGAAATCTCACCTAGTTCAGAAGGGCAGCTGGCGACAATGCACCACGAGGACCTCTCTTTGTCGTCAGACAGCAATGAAGAAGGGGTCCATCGATTGCGGTCCAACCGGGACCCTCACCTGAACCCCTTACACCCTTGCGCTGATTGTGGGGCCAACCATGCCAGGTCCGAATGCAAATTCCGCGACGCACTCTACCACGAGGGCAGGAAACGAGGCCACATTGGACAGGTCTGCCGCAGCTTGCCAGGATCCAGCCAGGCCTCAAGAGGGCCTATCGCCAATTGACAGGAAATCATCCTGTAAGGCGAGGGCCAGTAAACCACTCCTACAGAAATCGAACCTTGCAGAGAGAAGAGGCTCACCATACTATCACTATCGGTCACGCCTCAACCTTGGACACTATGAAAATCCGAGTCACGGTAGCCATTGAGAACCAGCCTTGCATCATGGAGGTCGACTCGGGATCATCCCTCTCGATGGTGTCTTGGAAGACACTCAAGCAACTCATCCCCACAATTCAACACCAAGATCTACGGTTCCAACGCCTCATCCTCAAGGACTACCAGGGGAATCGAATCCCCGTCATCGGGTCCTGCTGAGTCTGAGTCTCCTTCAAGAAGCACACAGCGTACTTACCTTTAACAGTCATCGATAAAGATAGGCCTAGCCTACTGGGCCTCCAATGGTTCGCGCCACTCGGCATTGAAGTGGCCGGCGTAAACCGAGTCGGTGGCTGTGACTGGGAGGAAGACCTTATATCTGAGTTCAGAGACGTTTTCGCGGACAGCTTAGGCGAGTACAAAGGGACCCCAATCTCATTTAGCCTAGATCCCAAAGTAGCTCCCATTCGCCTGAAGCCCCGTCGAGTTCCGTTTGCCTTAAAAGCGAAAATCGATGAGCAACTCGACAAACTGATAGCTCTGGGGGTGTTGGAGCCCATCGATCACTCCCCGTGGGAAACCCCAATTGTAACACCCATTAAGCCAGATGGGTCAATTCGAATTTGTGGGGACTACCGGGCCACCTTGAACCACGCCCTCCAGCAGAACGCGTATCCAGTTCCGGTGGTACAGCACCTCCTCCATTCCCTGGGGGGCGGGAAAGTTTTCGCTAAATTGGATTTATCTCAGGCATATCAGCAATTACCAGTAGATAAAAAAACGGCACAGGCCCAAACTATCGTGACGCACCGAGGTGCCTTTAAATGTACCCGGCTGCAATTCGTAGTTAGTGTGGCCCCGGGGATCTTTCAGAGCCTTATGGAAAAGTTATTGCAAGGCATTAAGGGCATGGTCCCCTATTTTGACGAAGTATTAATTGCAGCCCCAACCAAAAAAAATCTTACAGGACCGGTTAAAATTAGTCCTAAGAAAATTCCAAGAAGCCGGTCTTAAGGTTAAAAAAAACAAATGTAAATTGTGTACTGACAGTGTTGAGTTTTTAGGGTACCTGATTGATAGCCAGGGCATTCACCCTACCGAAAGTAAATTAAAAGTGATCAAAAACGCTCCCAGGCCACGAAACAAGGCCGATCTCCAGGCGTTCCTAGGCCTTATCAATTTCTATAATGTATTTTTGCCGCATAAAGCAACTGTCGCTGAACCGTTACACCGATTGTTAGACAAAAGGGCAATTTGGTTATGGGGTTACCGTGAAGAACAGGCATTCAGAAATGTTAAAAAACTGCTCACTTCAGACTCTGTACTCATGCAGTATAACGAGACTTTGCCGTTAGTTATAACCTGTGATGCTTCACCTTTCGGGGTGGGCACCATTTTGAGCCACGTACTGCCTAATGGGAACGAAGCCCCTGTGGCCTATTTTTCAAAGACTCTTTCAAAAACTGAGCGGAACGATGGACAAATTGATAAAGAAGCCCTTGCAATCGTCTCAGAAAAGATTTCACGAATACGTGTATGGCAGGGTCTTTACTGTTGTGACTGACCACAAACTGTTGCTAGGGATAATAGCCGGAGATAAGCTGACTCCCTACATATTATCCCCTAGAATGACCCAATGGTCAGAATTCTTAGCTGCTTATAACTATCGGCTTCAATACCGCCCGGGGAAAGACATTCCCCACGCCGACGCATTGAGCCAAGCACCGCTCCCAGAAACTCTCGACGATCCGGCACCAACAGTAACCATGTTGCAAATCGAGGCACTCAACTCGCTGCCACTGACCGCTCGAGACATTGCGAGAGAAACCAAATGAGACCACACCCTAGCACGAGTCCTAGGCTGGGTAGAACGCGGATGGCCATTGGACCAATTGCCTGATGACTTCACACTATTCAAGTCTCGACAGACCGAGCTCTTCTCCCAGAAAGGCTGTGTCATCTGGGGTGATAGAGTTGTTATCCCATAACGGCTCTGAAAAGCGCTGCTGAAAACCTTGCATGATGGCTGGGCATTGACAAGCAAATCGAACAGTGGGTTAAAGCTTGTCACAAATGCCAAGAAGTCAGCAACGCCCCTCCAAAAGCCATGCCTACTGAATGGGAGACACCACGTGGATCCTGGTCCCGAATTCACCTGGACTTCGCGGGGCCAACCAAGGGCCACACCTTCCTGCTTACCGTCGATGCCTACTCGAATTGGCTCGAGATTCATCGAATGACTACTACAACCTCTGAGGCAGTCATCAAGATTTTGAACAGACTCTTTGCAACCCACGGATTACCAGATGTCCTGGTATCCGATAACGGCCCACAATTTACTGCACTAGCATTCGAGCAGTACCTCGCTGACCGTGGCATTCGCCATGCGCTCACCTCGCCTGCGCATCCTGCGACCAATGGCCGAGCAGAACGCATGGTCCAATTTGTAAAGAAAACCTTGCAAAAGGTAAACTACGATAACATTGACGACAAGGTCAATCAAATCCTCTTCTTGCAACACATCACCCCACATAGCGTCACCAACAAAACTCCCGCTGAACTGCTGATGGGACGAAAGCTCCGCTCCCACCTCGAACGGTTGCACTCTGCTTATGAACCAGAGAAACCACTAGGATCCAGTGGCCGCTGTCGCACCTTCCAGGTAGGAGACCTGGTCTATGCAAAAAACCTATCGGGCGACCCGTTGTGGGTGGAAGCGACAGTAGTGCGTGTAACCGGCCCCAGATCCTACCTTGTGCAATGCTGTGACAATAAACTCTGGAAACGGCATATCAACCAATTACGGTCGCGGCTTGCAGCAGCCAGTCCGCAACTTCCCTATGACCAAACTGAGGGGGGGGGAGGTATGGAAGAAGATGAAGCCCTAGGAAACCCGTTCAAAGGGAACGACGATTTAACAGAAAACCAGGCTGCGGAGCCGGAGGGAGAAACGTTTGCACCTCAACAAATTGCGGAAAATGGCCACGACGCAGAAGTGAACTCTGAACTGGAGGTAGCCCCACTATCAAACAACGATCTACCTCAGCAGGACTGCAACCACCCAATACAACGAAAGTCAAAGAGACTAAAAAGACAACCGTCCTATTTAAAGGACTATGTAACCGCGCCCTGAACTAAGAAGCCAGGGGGAAGGGGTGTTGTGTATGCAATATAACTAATAAAGTATGAGCTTGGAGTCAAGTGCAGGGTTCTGGCCATGCACTTCCAATTGGCTGTTAAGCGGCCGGACCGGATTGGCCCGTTCTGGGAAATCCGATTGGCCCTTAACAGAAATGTCTTATTGGTTTAAGAGCTAGAGTTCCTAGCTCGTTATTGGTTAATCGTTACAAGGTTCGCCTTGTATACCAGGTTCGCCTTATATAAGGCAGGTTTTACTATCGTTCAAGCAAGCAAGTCACAATGTAAATAAAGAGCTGAAGTTCACCGTTCAGAGGCTTGTCTCCATTCTTTATCGCCCATGCTCAAACTTAACATCTACCAAGTTCTGGAATCTGAGTCAGTTATATAAAATACTGGGCCCTATATCAGACCTTTCTCAATTACCCAGATGTTAAACCAGTGACAATGGAGCTGAAATTGTCAAAAGCCTCAGATACATTCACTGCAGTCTGTTAAAGCCTTTTAGCAGCTTGGCTTTAAGGCCAGCTACAGAGACTTCTCCTCCTCCCATCTAAGTGAGTGGAGAGGAGCATTTTGAAATTCAGGAAATCCTGAATTCAAGGAGGCATAATGGGAATTTGTAGTATCTACTTGTATAGAAGGGGTATCCCCTAGCACTGTGATGGCGAACCTATGGCACGTGTGCTAGAAGTGGCACGCAGAGCCACTTCTGCTGGCATGAGAGAGGTTGCTCGGAAGAGCCCACAACATCACCTGCCCAACAGCTGATTGTCAGGTATCTGCCGTGCATGCGCAGGGGGCAGGGCAGAGATGGTATTCAGTGGATTCTGACCAGTTCTGGAGAACTGGTAGCGGAAATTTTGAGTAGTTCAGAGTATTGGCAAATCCCACCTCCAACTGGAGATTTTATAGTCTCCTTCCCCTGCCACGTCCACCAAGCCACGCCTACAGAACCGGTAGTAAAAAAAATTGAATCCCACCACTGGGGTAGGGGTGCACGGGAGACGTGCATGCATACACAGAGATGCACAGCAGGTGCAAGGGGGAATCATGAGTGCATGTGCAGGGGGTGTGGGGGGGGGGCCATGCGCATTGCCTTCTGGGTGCTGGCATGCAAGTGAGCACACAATTTTTGGCACGGGAGCCACCACTGCCCTAGCAGATATTGAATGGGTAATGGCAAAAGATGTTAAGCCATCTGGACTTGTCTGCAGGTTCCATGCTAAATACCTGAACCACCCAGATAGAGTGTGAGTTAGGGGCTTATATGTTATGTAAATTTGTGTATGTTTTCTTTCCTAGGCCTATCTTTCTTTTGGAGGTTGGCATGACAAAGTTGACTTGAAAGACGCTTCTTTCTGCTCACAACTTGACAAAAATCTGAGGGAAGATGGCAGCGGTGGGATTCTACCAGTTTGCACCAATTCGCTAGAACCGGTTGTTAACATTCTAAGCAGTTTGAAGAACCAGTTGTTAGAAGAACTTACTGGCCTAATTCTGTAAGGAAGGCAGGAAGGAAACATTCTGGTGTTGCTTACAGAAACTGCCTCTCCATTAACTCTTATTACATTCTTGGCAGGACTAGACTTTCTGTCTCAGGAATTTCTCTGGAGTTTTTTTTCCCTCCTCTACTGGTACTTTGCTTGTGTGGAGTGATTATTCAAAGTTACAATGGCACTGAAAAAAGTGACTTATGACCGTTTTTCACACTTATGACTGTTGCAGCATTCCCCACAGTCATGAGAGGCGAGGCATGCCTCGATGTGAGTGAAATTGAGTTGGTCATTCCCAGCCAATAACATGTCCACCAAGCCATGACCACCACCTAAGCCACGCCCACAGAACCAGTTGTTAAAAAATTTGAATCCTAACCCCTGGAAGATGGGAAGATGGGTGGGGAGCTGGGAAGGAGAAAAAGAATTTACTTGAGCTGTTTTGCAGCCAGAGAAAGTCTTGCAACCCCAAGGTCAGACACTGAAAACTTTTTTTTAAAGTATTATTTGTTTTAATAGTATAACGTATAGAAATTCCATTTCAGTCGAACACTGTTTTGTCTGGGGACAATTGTTTTTAGGCGATCATAATCAAGGTGTTTACAATAATATTCATCACAATAACATTAATACTGTAATAACAATGATATTTTGTTTGTCCATTTTAACAAATTTCCATTTTAACATTTATCCTTTTTATGTCCCTTTTCTTTTCCAATTTCTGTTTTTATTGTCTAGAGACGCTGAAGACTTCTGAAAGATGCAGATTGTTTTCCCAATATAAGATGCTTAACCTGGATTTGTGGACAATGAACACTAGGTGGCCTGGGGAAGAAAGAAACAGGTTTTTATGGTAGTATATTGCGCTTCATGCCACCTTAGAACTGGCTTTGCTTCTTCTGTATCTATATGGATCTGTCAATAAAGTTATACTCTTGGTAAAATAAAAAATGTGGGACAGTTGACAAATGTTTTGTAGGACTTTAGTTGGTTTATGTGGTGATGATACCCTTCTTCAGGGGTGGGATTCTACTGGTTCTATCTGGTTCTATAGAACCCCTTGTTAACTTTCTAAGCAGTTCGGAGAACCTGTAGTTAGAAGCAATCTCCTTTTGTTTTTTTCCACCCTTATTACATTCTTGGCAGAAAGCCTAGACTTCCTGTCTCTGGAGCTTCTGAGGCTGGCTTTCTGGGGGGCATGTGACCTTTCCTTAAATCTGGATGATTTCCTTAGGTGAGTGAGACCAGGTGGTATCATTAAGTAGTGCAAATGGATCTAAGGATTGCTTTTCCTGGGTGTGTTTTTTCTGGAGAGCTTAAATAACCTCTCTGCTAAAGGGTTTCACTTTATGAGCGAGAGTTGGCTGCTTGATAGTTATCACTACATTTTAATTATTTTTATTCCTCAAGTTGCTCTGGCACCCTGCCTGATTTGTAACTCCAGCTTGCAGGTATTTTTAATCTAATGATTGGTATTTAGGGCAGCTTTTTGCAAGCAAAGAAAGTTTTTGTATTTTTTTTACAGGTAATCCTTGATTTACAACAATTCATTTAGTGACCATTCAAAGTTACAATGGCACTGAAAAAAGTGACTTATGACTATTTTCACACTTATGACCATTGCAGCATCCCCACTGTCATGAGAGGCCAGGCAAGGAGAAGCGCCTCTTGACATGAGTGATGTCAAGTTGGCCACACCCACCCAGTCACATGACCACCAACCCACATCCACCAACTAAGCCATGCCCACAGAACCGGTTGTTAAAAAAACTGAATCCCACCCCTGCTCTTCTCTGATACCTAGACAGAGAGCACAGGAGTCCCCAACCTTGGCAACTTTAAGCCTGGTGGACTTCAACTCCCAGAAGGGATTCTGGGAGTTGAAGTCCGCCAGGCTTAAAGTTGCCAAGGTTGGAGATTCCTGCTAGAGCAGAAGGACTTCATAGATCCACAAGACTGGAACACACTTGGTATTAACCCACTGCCATGGCTTTACTATAGCAGAGTTCTGTTCATAGCCAACAAATATAAGCTATTTTCAGAGATCCATTTGAAAACAGGTATATGATCACGTTTGGCATATATAGCAAAGGAGATCTTCTCCCTCACCTCCATGGCTGCTACCTTCACTGCTCAGCAGAAAAGTGAGTTGGGAAACTCTTGAGGTTCCTTCTGACAGCTTTACCTCAGCTGTCTGCTCTTGGTTTGGAGATGTTAGGCAGGAACTGGTGGAGAGAAAAGGTCATATAGTTCAGGATGAATGAGAATTGCACATTTTTGTGCAAATTGAGGAATGAAGCATTGCCTTTCCTGTTGTCTGTCTGGTTACTGACTTGTCAATAAAGGACTGAAATTAGATCCAAAGCACTTTCCCCTCCAAAGATTGAAATAACTATTTACTATTAGTCAATATTCTTAAAATTGTGAGCTTTGACCAAAATTGCATTTGGATCACCTATGCAGTGGGAATAGGACCACAGATTCCCGTAACATGACTGGAACAGGAAGTAGAAGCCTGCCAGTTTCTGGTGAAGGATTAGTAATATTTTCTGGTTTGTATCAACACCCCAAATATAGAAGAACCTTGACTGTAAAAATTATTCTTTAAAACCACACTGTCAAAACAAGCAGATTTTTAAACACATTCTAGAAAAGGTTAAAATAATTCCAAATAAGTACAGTGATTGAGCAAAAACTCTGAGGATTTTTTAACAGATATGTAGCAAGAGCTTAGCCTGCAATATAGGCAGAAAATTGGTCAGCGGAGTCAGATAAATAAGAGAACTGGAGTCTAGCTTCCTTTTTTTCTGAGGCAGAGATGACACATTAGCAAGCCCAGAAAATATAGTCTAATTTCCAAGGTTGTTTCAATTTTACAGTCAGCTGAGAGGACTGGCTTGTAGCACCTCTGCTGCCCATGTGTTTCCTTCCTTTCCTGCAAACTTTTCAAATTCAGCCTTGCAGTTGTTCAGTACTTGAAATTATTGCATTTTTAGAGAATATATTTACTTACTAAAGTCAGTGGGAGACTTAGCCCGTTTGTGCAACCTGTCCTCACTTCCAGAGCTGAGCAAGGTATTTCATTCTCAAGTAGTGGGAATTTAGGAATATAAAAAAGAAGGAAAGAAGGTAAAGAACTATTTCCCATGGCCACAGAAAGCAGGCAGGAATAATATATGCTGCAAAAACTGAACAAATAAACAATATTGGAAGACACAGCTATAAGCAACATATGACTTGAATGTCAAAAGAGTAGATTTTAATAAAGCCAATAATAAGTAGCATAACTTGACAAAATAACCTAATAAGAAAAGTTGTTTAAGATGATTGGGAGTTCCTGAAGAAAAAAAGTACAGTTGAAAACAGTTTCAGGGAGAAAAAGCCAATGTGCCTGTTCAAAGAACTCTGAAGATGTGAAAGCAAACAAAAAGAAACAAAAACAGAAGATTGTAAGAGGACCAGTCCATGAAATAAGAATACAGATAGCCCTTGACTTGTAACAGTTCACTTAGTAACTATTCAAAGTTACAACGGCACTGAAAAATGTGACTTACAACTGTTTTTCACAGTTATGACCTTTGCAGCATCCCCGTGGTCATGTGATCAAAATTCAGATGTGAGCAATTGGTTTATATTTTTGACAGCTGATGTGTCCAAGTGTCATGTAATCGCCTTTAATGGTCTTCTGATAAGCAAAGTCAATGGGGAAACCAGGTTAACTTAACAACCGGGTTACTAACTTAACAACTAAGTGATACACTTAACAACTATGTCAGGAAATGTTGTAAAATGGGGCAAAACTCACTTAACAAATGTCTCACTTAACAACAGAAATTCTGGGCTCATTTGTGGTTGTAAGTCAAAGACTACCTGCACAAGTAATCAGCCTGGAACTGTAGAGCTAAAATCAGAATGAATTGAAGTTGATGAAGGGCTAATTTGGTCATACTGTACATAAAAGATAAATAAAAGTAGAAAACAGAATTTATATTTGCAGTTACTCGCTGAAGATTGCAAAATACTAACATAAATTTTATTTTATTTAAAACATTTGTGTAGGTGCACATCTTGTTAACAACTGTTTTATTGAAACTAGTTGAATCTAATATAATAGACAGTTGGAGGAATTAGATATGTCTTATCTAGTGAAAAGAAGGACTGGTGTGACACAATAGTACTATTCCAATGTTTGAGGAGCTGCACAAAGAAGAGGGGAACAACCTGTTTTCCAAAGCACCAGAGGGTTAGAGAAAAAGCAATGGATGAATTAATCAAGGAGAGAAGCAACCTAGAACTGAAGATAAATTTCCTAACAGTGAGAACAATTAACTAATGGAATGGCTAAGAAGGGATTGAACAGACCTTTGTCTGAAAGTGTTGTTTTCCTTTGCATTCATTGTTAATGTTTTCTCCTTTTGTATACCACCCACACTATTTAAGTCGGGTAGTCAAGTATATAAATCTGATGGAGTAATCAGAAGAGATAAAATCAGAAATGAGACCATAAGGAAAGAATTGTCATGGAATCAATTCTAAGCTACAAACAAAAACAGCAAGTTAAGTGATGTGGTCACCTGGAGAGGATGTCTTGGGATTACATACTATACAAGGCATATACAAAAAGAGGAGAAGATCAAAGGAGATAACATCCAAGTACAACATAAATTAACAATGTTTGAGACTGCCAGAAAATCAAGAACCAGAACTTTGTGTGTTCATCCACATGGAGAGGAAAAGGAAGAGGAGGAGGAGGAGGGGAAGGCGAAGGGGAAGGGAAGGGGAAAGCAAAGGAGAAGAAGGAGAAGGAGAAGAAGAAAAGAAGGCAAAGGAAAAGAAAGGGTCAGTATGACCCTCATTCTCTCAGTCAAAATGTACATGTAGTCCTCCACTTACAAGTGGTAGCTTAGAACCGTTTGAAATTACAACGGAACTCCCATATGATACAATTTTGAAGTTCCAACAGCCATTTTTTTCCCCACCCCACCCCACCCCACCCCTCCCATCAATCACATAATCAAATTTTGGGCTTTGGCAACCAGCCTGTTTTATGCCTGTTCACATTGTCCCGCGGTCACATGACTGCGATTTTCAGCATTTCTTCCTGGAAACTGGTCTTTACTTCAGGTTTCCAATAAAGAATATCCATTAGGTAAAATGGACTCCTTCAATGACTGTGACATTCACTTAACAACCTCTGCAAAAAAGCTTGTAAAATTGGGTATGGTCACATGGCAACCTGCTTAATGACCACCAAAACTTATGACTGTAATTCTGGGCTGAATTATAATCTGTAGAAAGATAGCACCCACTCTTCTCCTAGAAGAATGAAATATTCTAGGTAATATTAAAAAGGCAAATATTATACCTCCCTGGATAAGAAAAGAAGATACATGTTCTTGGAAAGCAGCCTCCACCTTTGATAATAGCCCCAGAAAAATTGGGCCATCGTATCTACAAAACAAAAGGCTGAGCCAGCTTATCTACAACACAAAAAACCTTCACCCTCAGGACATAATAGGATTAGCCCTCTACCCATCTCACCACATGGCTCCTGGGAAGATTACATCACGCAGCAAGATTCAACCAAGCCCAGGACTCAAGACAACCTACAAAGTTACCCCTGCATTGCCTCATGTGAGTCTGACAACCAATCAGAATACATTTCTTTAACAGGAACAGGAAGCAAGGTCAAAGCCCAAGAGAAGGTAAAAATCTCTCTCACACACACACCCATGTGCTCAATTGCCCAGGACCTCAAACCATGTGGTCCTGTCCATCATTAAACCATCTTTCCAAACAGCCTCCATGTTTCTGATGCCTTTCTTCCCACTTGGAACTGAATCCAGAATGGACATTTCTTCCAAAGATGGGACTCCAAGCTAATTCGACCAATGAACCTGGCCCAGGTAAGCCTCCCTTGCTGGCAGCAGACCCATTGAGTCTGCGGGTGAGTTTTCCTGGACCTTGGCCATTTGGAACAAGGGTTTTAAAGGATTTTCTTCACTTCATAATGCTCTTCACCCTGGATCACTATTGATTTGGGAGATGGCTAATCTCTCGGTCTTAATTGAAATGTAACAGCCGATTTCAATAAGTTGCTATGAATTGCACTTTCCTCAATAAGCGAGGGAGACTTAGTTGCAGTTACGGGATTTATCACTTTCACTATCTGAAACAGCCCCATGAATTTTGGACCTAGCTTTTTGTGGGCAGCCTTAGCCTAAAGACATTTAGTGGATAGGTAGACCTGGTTGCCCAGTTTGAAAGGGTTTTGGGTGGATTGGTGTTTATCTGCTTGATGGTTCTACTTCTCAGTTGCTTGGCCAAGAGCCTACTTGGTATTTTCCCACCCTTCTCTTAGCGAGTCCATCCACTCAGCCAAGGACATAGAGGTGGGAAACTTTCTAGGCAATTCAGGCATAGGCATGAAGTCCATTATGCTGGTGACTTGGAAAGGAATTAAACCAGTGCTACTATGGACGGCATTGTTTTTGGGTTTTTTTAAAATTTTATTGAGTTTTAAAAACAAACATAAACAAACAAAACATAGAACATAAAAAAAAATAAAACATCTTTTTTGAAAGCAGCCTGATCCCGGGTTATATCTCTTCGTGCAGACACAAATTCAAGTTCATGCTCATTTTTATATTCCATTCCATATTTTATTATCATTCTACATTTTCTGTATAACTTCTCCCCTCTTTCAACTTTCTTAATTTTATTTTATTTATTTCATCTCAATTCAAATAATCATACTTATATTCTTTGTCTGTCCTGTTTCAGCTGTCTATTATCTTTTCTCATTCAGCAAAATTTCTCCTGTGATCACTAATTGGAGTATGACGCCTTTATATCTTTCCCCTAAAATTATAACACTTAATACATAATTTCCATTCAGATTCTGCTTGGTACATTCTAAAACTACACAATGTATTTTTTTTAAATAATTGTAGATATATAACATAATTAAAACAACAATCCATACCAATTCAATTCTATCATTAATATTAATATTCATTTAAATCTTGAACATTTTACACATTACTTTTCGAATAAGTATCATACTTCTATGGAAACACTTATAAACTTTCCATAATTACTTCCCTCCCACTTCACTTATATTTTATAAAACGTTGAGTAGTTAAAATGTTCCCATTCCTTCCTAATTCAATTGTCGCATTTATTTCATTTCATTTATTTTGTTCACAAAAGTTTCACTAAATTACACTAACTATTTTATTCCACTTTTTAATTATATGTTGTTTCCAATTTTCAAACATTATTTCTATTACAGATATAACAATACAATCTTATGTACCTTTACAGAATCCCTTTTTCAGTTAAATTTTCACCCATTATCTCTGAATAAATCCTGTTTCTTTACATCTTACTCCAGACCTTTGTAACTTCTCTTCCCTTCCTTCTTCCCTTTCTTCTATCTCCCCTTTTTACTCCCCTGTCTCTCCACCTCTATTTCCCTCTTCTGTATTCCCCTTTTCTGTTGTTTTCCAACATTATATCCCCTTTTCACATTATTTTTCCTTTTTTTGGTTGTTTTTTAGGTCTTAAATTCTCCATTCTCTTTCCCCCCTTTCCCCTTTCTTCCCCAGATAGAATTATTTGTTCATTAAAAATGGCTTCTTCTTTATCCCAATCTTCTTGTTGCGCAGTCCTTTCTTGCTGTTTCTTGTAAACACCGATCGCCATTTCTAAGAATTGAAAAGTAGAGCCAAAAGAGCCCTTCCCTTCTTATTCCTCTTCTTTATATTTTTAAAATTTGATTTTCAGTTCATCCAGTTCATTCAGTCCATCCAGAAGTGATGCCATTGTAGATTTTTTTTAAGCAACCAGCCAATTATTTTTAGTCATTCAAATATGATTTCCAAAAATCCCAAAGTCACCAAACAATCCAAATACACACAAGCTGTTTCTTTTAACACTTTCTTTTTTCACATTCTCTTCTTGGGGTTACTATTTAGTTGCAAAGTTCCAGTTAAAATGTATCCTTTGGAAGTCTTGTTAAGATTTAACTTTAAATTCTTTTGAATTCCAAGCAGTCTCCTCCTTCCAAGTCCTGCCCTTATTCTTTTCCTCTCCCTTCCCACTTATAGCAAAAAAAGGATTTTTTAGCATTCAGAAATCTTTATTGTCCCTTTGGCATTTAATTATATTTCCAGTTTAATTACCTTTTGATGCCAAAGTGGATTTTTCTGATTTCTTTATTCAGATCTTCTCGTTGTCAGCGTGAGGAAGGAGAGTGAAGGAAAAAAAAACTTTCCCTTTTCACTTTTGTTCGCTGCTTCCGACTCTTCTTTGGGAACGATGTATCTTCTGCAAAATTTAAATTCCAGGGTACCTTAGTTGTTGCTTTTTGTCCTGATCAGCCAAAAACTTTCACTTCTTAACTTCCTCCTGCACTTTCTTTTCCAGCTGAGTGCTTCTTTGAGGCGGCCATTTCTGACCGCCACTCTTACAGCCTTCGGAAAAGGGAGTTTAGCCAGCTGAGGAGGAGAGGTGCGGCTCCCCTCGACCCTGCCAGGTCTCCCCTGTCTTCACCATCTCTATGGGGTGGCTTAGCCCCGAAGCCGGCTGGCTCGGGGCACTCCAGTGGTGAGCACAGGCAGAAACCATGCACGATCATGGGTTCCTGCCTGCCGCTGAAGTCCTGCAAACCGGAACTCCTATGGACGGCATTGTTATAGGCTACTTCTGCAAAAGGCAGCAGATTGGTCCAATTTTCCTGTTGATAGTCTACATAGCACCTCTGGTATTGTTCCACCATCATGTTAGTTCATTCCATGGCCCCATTTGTGCTCAGATGAAATGCAGAGCTCAGCCCCTGAAAGGATTCAATGGACCATAGGAACTTATTCCAGAACTTTGCAGTAAACTGCACTCCCCGATCTGAGATGATCCACCGCGGCATGCCATGGAGCCTATAAAACTGCTTAATGAACATTTTAACTAATTTCTTAGTTGATGGTAATCCAGGATACACAGTGAAATGTGCTTGCTTAGAGAATAGATCAACCACTGTCCAAATGATGTTTCTGCCACTTTCTGGGAGTTCAACTATAAAGTCCATTGCTATTTCCTCCCATGGGTGGCTGGGCTCAGCTACTGGCTGGAGTAGATCAGGCAGCTTCCCTGGTTGCATTTTCATTGCTGTGCAGTGGAGCAGCTCTTTATGTAGTCCTCAACATTGCTTTTCATCTTTGGCCACCAGAACTGCCATCTGGTCAAGTGGAGGGTCTTAAGGAATCCAAAATGTCCAGCCAACCTTGAGTCATGGCATCATTGTAGTACTTTCAGCCTTAGGCTGGCAGGAATGTACAACTTAGGTCCCTTCCAGGCTAACCCATCTGGCATTGTGAGGACATTGGGTTTATCTTTTAATCACTGGTCGCAGATTTCATCTCTGTGGTGATTGGGTTGCTCATGTGGTCATCCCTACTCCTAGCTTGGCTTCGGGTGGTGACTTGAGCAGCTGGCTGAGATTGGGGTATGACCACATGTACTACTTCCTCCCACTTGCTGTTAAATTCAGGTTTTCTTGATAGTGCATCAGCTAACTTATTCTTCTCACCTGGGATATGCTTCAGCTCAAAACTGAAATATTTGAAGCACTGCACCCAATGGACTTGTTTTGGGGATAGTTTTCTGGGAGTTTTTAGAGCCTCTAGGTTCTTATATCAGTCCAAACTTCAAAAAGCTTCTTCCCCCCTCCAAGAAATGCCTCCAGGAGAGGAAGGTCCACCTGACTGCGAAAACCTCTTTTTCCTATATGGCCCATCACCACTTGGCATCGGTCAGCTTTTTGGACACATAAGCGCAAGGCTGCAACTGACCCAGGGAATTTTTCTGAAGGAGCACTGTGGTGGCAGCAACATTGTCCACTTGCATCACAAATGGCTTATCTGGGTCAGAGTGCAGCAGGATTGGTTCCCTCAAGAACAGTCCCTTCAACTCCTCAAACATTCACTGACACTCAAGGCTGGTTCAATGGCTGGTTGGGTTTTGGCTTTGGGTCGGTTCCCTTGATTTTTAACAGTTCAGTTAGGGGTAATACTATCTCAGCAAATGTGGGAATGAATTGCCAGTAGAAGTTTGTGAACCCCAAGAAACTTTGAAACTGTTTCCAGGTGCAAGGGGGCTGCCAGTCAAGCACTGCTTTGACCTTGGCTGGGTCCCTCTCTATCCCTTCGCTCGATACTTGGTAACCTAGGTAGTCTAAGGTGATCTTATGGAATTCACATTTTGACAGCTTGGCATAAAGCTTGGCATCTAGGAGTTTTTCAGTACCTGCCGTACTAGCTTAACATGCTCCTCTATGGTCTCACTGAAGATGAGAATGTCATCTAAGTAAACTAAGACACCCCCCCCCCGGTCTAGGTGCTCATGTAGCACCTTGTTAATGAGTTGCATAAATACCACGGGGGCTCCTTGGAGTCCAAAAGGCATCACTTTGAATTGGAAACTGCCTAGTGGGCAATTGAATGCTGTCGTCCATCCGTCACCTTCTCTTATGTGAACCTGATAATATGCTTCCCATAGGTCTAGTTTGGTAAATTGCCTTTTGCCAAATGGTTGAGCAGGTTCTTCATAAGAGGGAGGGGGAAGGTATTTTGTACGCAGACAGCATTTATTCTGCAAAAATCAATGCAGAGTCTCATCCCCCATCTTTCTTTTCTTTAAAGAATACAGGGGCTGCGACATTAAACCATCTTTCCAAACAGCCTACATGTTTCTAGTGTCTTTCTTCCCATTTGGAACTGAACACAGATGGACATTTCTTCCAACAAATCATAAATTGAGGGCTCCCTGTATAATTCCATTCTTTTTTGTATGAATAAACATAGTGCAAGTATATTTGAATGAATGTATATTTCAGAATTCTGCACTCTAGTTAAGTATATAATCTCATCATTTACTTTTTCAGACATTGAGTTTCAAACATTCACCTACAGCACATATATGTATTATTAAAACTCTCATTTCTGTAACTTTTAACTGGGCAAAACAGTAGCAGTGCACCATAAGGCAATTTCAAACAAATGGCTGTCCAGTCTCTTCTTAAAAGCCTCCAGTGATGAGCACTCACAACCTTGAAGGCAAGTCATTGTTATTGGTGACTGGTTCATTGTTTTCTCACTATTAAGAAATTTCTCTTTAGTTCTAGGTTCTTTTCCCTCCTTGTTTAATTTCCATCTATTGCTTCTTGTCTTGCCTTCTGGTGCTTTGGAAAATAGGATGACCCACTCCTCTTTTTGCTAAGTAGGGCTATTTTTTTCTTTTTCTGGGACAACAAAGGTAAAGAAAGAATTAAGCAGTTCTGCTTCATGTCAATTCCTTGCCACTTTCTCCCATTAATGGACTGGTTGCTCCTTTGGCTTTTTTCTTATTTTTTATATATTGAAATTTTTTTTTTATTGTTTTTGACATTTGTTGCAAGTCTTAGTTTATTCTGAGCCTTAGTTTTCATTAGACTTCATAGTTGCAGATTCTGGCTATATGCTGGTATTCTGCCTTAGTTATGTATCCCTCTTTCCATTTTTTTATGCTCACAATTTCTGTTTTTCAGAGAGTTCTTTGTGCAATCATGATCACTTCTTTTTGGATTTCTTATTTTTCTTTTTCAGTGGTATTGTGCTGGACTGTGTTTAATCATCGTTTTCAGGGTTTCCCAAGCTGCTATTGTCGTTTTCCCTTTAAGATTTTCACCAATGGACTCCTCTCCAAGCTCTTTGTGAGTTTGTGGAAATCAGCTCTTTTAAAGTCTAAGACACTCGTTTGATTATGTTTGGTTGCTTGTGTCTGCTTTATGTTAAATTCTAATATAACACAGTCTCTCTCTCCAAAAGTTTCTGCAACCTCAACCCTTTTATCATTTATTTTCTTTTTTTCTATCATGTCTTTTATAAAGTAATCATAAGAGTATTCTGTAATTAATTTGAGACTTGGAAAGGATTCCAACAAATTGAAATTCAATGTGGAGAAAAGCAGACTGCATAGCAGATTTTGGATTTGCTTTGATGTGACTGTATTAATGAATGAACTAAATACCAAGCTGCAATGCCTTTTTGTACATGAAATGTACAGCTTTTTTAAAAAAACAATTTTTTATTAAAAAGTTTTCCTCATTTTACAACACAGTTTCCATTCATTGCAATGCTTCGGTATCCATGTATATACTTTTTACATAGATTTTAACTATATGTACATTTATATTTATTCCTTTATATATTTTGTTCCACTATAATATCTACCATATCTATTTCTTATCATCATATTATAATATTTCATATTCTTTATTCATCTGCTATTTAATCAATTATACCATGCATTCCAAATCAAATAATATTTGGTTTCTTCTGTCTTGTATTTCCATTGTCAGCTTGTCCATCTTGCCGCACTCTAATACTTTCTTTTTTTTTTTTGAAAAAGATTTTATTAATTTTCTACAAACAAACAAGACAAACAAAACATAAAAACATCAACTCTTATATGTACATCCAGTGTGTCAGTTGGTTCATCATTTTTGTGCATTCATTCTGTAGTCTCAATTACAATTATGTTACATAACAACTCATATTGTCAATCCAAACTTATATATCCTAATATCACTAAAAAAAAAGTTTTTGACTATATTTTTAATCATTCATGCTTTATGAGCTAACAATACTTTAAACCAGTTTACTCTATAACAAATCAAACATCATATCAAATCAATCCTAAAAAAACTCTTTATAAATATAATGTCGAATAACAAAATAATAGCAAAATAAAGATATTCCTTACTGTCTAGCATTCTAAATATTCTATTATCGTATTTTATCATCTAACCATTGATAAAAAAGATCCCAAATTTCATAAAATTGTTTATCCTCTTGCTTTCTAATTTCAAATGTCAATCTACTCATCTCAGCACATTCCAATATTTTCTTAATAATTTCTTCCTGTAATGGTATTTTCTCACTCTAATACTTTCTGTATCACACTTTCTTTCACCAGCATAATATCATGCTTCCAGTTTTGTGCATAAATGATTCTAGCTGGTATTATTAAATGTAGCATTAGATATTGTATTTTTTGTCATATTTTTCTGTTATTATACCTAGTAACAATATCTCCGGTTTTAACTCTATTTGTTGCTTAGTTATTTCCTCTATCCATTTTCTTATCCAATATTTTTTTGCTACTGGGCATGTCCACCACACATGATAATATGTTCCTTGCTTTTGTTTACATTTCCAACATTCTGGTGTTCTATTTGGAAACATTTTTGCTAATCTAGCTGGGGGTAAGTGCCATCTGTAGAACATTTTATATAGGTTTTCTCTATGTGCTGCTGACATTGTTAACTTATAGGTTTTTCCCCACAAATTTTTCCCACTTTTCTAATTCTATCATATAGCCAAATTTTTGTGCCTATGTTATCATCATTTCCTTTACTGTCTCTTCTTCCATTTTGTATCCCAAAAGGTAGCTGCATATTTTTTATCAATTTTTCCTCTGGACCTTGTAATATCTTATCCAATTCCAATGTTTCCTTATAGAACCCATACGTTTCTGCATCTTTCTTGTATCTTGTCTGGATTTGCATATAGGGCCACCAATCTAGATCTATTCCCTGATTTTTTAACTCTTGTTTTGTTTTTAATTTTTCTTGATCATTTAGGATGTCCTGGTATCTCGCTATTTTATCTAAATCCAGCCCATTGGGCTATATTAATGCTTCCATGGTTGATAACCGGTATTTTATTTTATGATTTTATTTTATGATTCCTTTTAATCTTCTCCCAAATAAGTAATAACACATTTCCTTTTTGATGTCTTTGAAAGTAACTATGCGTTTTATTTTTGCCATCCCATATGAATGTGTGCCAGCCCAATTGTAGGTCATGTCCTTCTAGTGTCAAGATTCTTTGGTTTTTTAACATTATCCAGTCTTTAATCCATGTAAGAGCATAGTAATACAACTCCAAGTCTGGCAGAGCAAAACTCCCTCTGTCTACTTTCCTGTAATAATTTTAGTTTTATTCATGGTTTTTTTCCCCAGCCAAATAAAATTTGCTATTAATTTATTTAAATCCTCAAAAATTTCTTTCCTAATTTTATTGGTACTACCTGGAACAAGAATAGCATTGATGATAATACATTCATTTTGATTGTGGCAATTTGTCCTGTAAATGAAAGTTGTAATTTTTTCCAATTCTCCAGATCTCTTTTTATTTGTTTTATCAATTTATTGCAGTTATCTTCTTTAATTGATGCACATTTAGCTGTTAGCCATATTCCTAAATATTTGACTTTTTTGGTCATCTGCATTTCTATTTTTTTCTCCAGTTCTTTTCTCTATTGGTTAGTGAGGTGTTTGTTATAATCTTTGTTTTATTCTTATTTATTTTAAGACCTGCCATTTTACCAAATTCTTCTATTTTCTGAACTACTTTGGGTCCTGTTTCCAATGATTGCTCTAAAATAAATATAGAATAAATCATCTGCAAATGCTTGAACTTTATATTCCTCTTTTTTATTTTAAGGCCTTTTTTCTCTTGTTTTCCTCTAATCTGTCCAAGTAGCATTTCTAAAGTTAAGATGAATAGCAATGGTGATAATGGGTCTTGTGCCCTTCAATATTTGAAATTGCTCTGTTGTATCTCCATTTATTATTACTTTTGCCATTTGTGTAGAGTATATTGTTTGCACCATCTTTACAAATTTCTCGCCAAAGTTCATATTTTTTAGTTGTAAGATAATAAACTGCCAATTCAAATTATCGAATGACTTTTGTGCATCGAGAAAAATCAGTGCTAATTGTCTCCCAGAATGTGTTTCATAATATTCTAATATATTCATGATCATTCTCAGATTATTTTTCATCTGTCTTTTCAGTAAGAATCCATTTTGATATGGGTGTATCAGCTCATTTAGCACTTTTTAAAATCTTTCCATGATTATAGATATGAATATTTTATAATCAGTGTTTAGTAATAAAATAGATCTATAATTCTTTATCTGTTGGTAATTTGTATCTTCTTTTGGGATTAATGCAAAATATACTTCAAACCAAGATTTAGGTAGTTTAGACTCTGCAAGAGCTTTGTTATACATCTCTATCATTGTTGCCTCTAATGGGTCTTGTATAATTTTGTATAATTCTACAGGTGGTCTGTCTGGGCCTGGCATTTTGTTGTTTTTGTTCTTTTTACTGCTTCTATCATTTCCATCATGGTTATTTTTCCATTTAACATCATTCTTTTTGTCTCTGCTATTTTAGTTAAGTCCATCTTATCTAGATACTTTGTGGACATCATCTTCTACTATGTTTTCTTGACTATACAAATTCCTGAAAAAATCTTGGATTATCTTCTTTTTATCTTCAATTTGATAATATATATTTTCTCCTTCATCCTGCAGTTGATGTATTATTTTCTTTCTCTCTCTCTCTCTTTTTAGTTTGTATGCTAGCCATCTCCCCGGTTTATTTGCATGTTCAAAAAAAAATTGTTTCTCCATTTTAACTTTTTGTGCTATTTCTTCTTGTATCATCAAATTTAGTCTATGTTTTAAAAGATCTCTTTTTTCCTTTCTTTTAGTTTTTTGAGGTTCTTTCTGTAATTCTAATTCCAAAATTAAAAGTTCATCTTGTGCTGGGGGTTGCTTCTTGTTGCTTTTTCTTTTTTCTATTTTTCCTTGCCACATATGCTATAGTTAATCCTTATATATATGCTTTTGTCGTGTCCCACAAATTTTGTACTGTTGTTCCTTCTTTCCTATTTTCCTTAAGAAAGAGTTTCATTTCTTTTTCAATCATTTGTACATACTCTTTATCCTTCAGGATACTTTGGTTCATTGTCCATCTCCTTCTCTTCTTCTGACTTCTCCATATCACTTTTATTGGGTTATGGTCCACCCAGTTATTTGCCATTATATCTACTTCTTCAATTTCTTTTCTCAATCCAGGTGTCATCCTTGCCATATCAATTTATGATGATGATTGATGTACATTTGAATAGAAAGTATATTGATTATTCTTTTCATTTAATTTCCTCCATGTGTCCTGTAAATTTAATTCTTTTATCATCTCAAAGAATGTATTTGGAAGTATTCCTCTTTATTTCTTTTATCACTTCTATAGTCCTCTTTGCTATCAACTACTGTGTTAAAGTCGCCTATTAGACACACATGAAATGTACAATTTCCTTCAACCAAATGTAGAACAACATTCTCTCCCACTTGTCAACACTAAATGAAGCCACACCATCAGCTGATCACCTCCGGTGGTACTCAGCCATGTTAGATGCATAGCATGGTGAGTTTTCAGAACAGCCGAGAGAGTGAAATGCACAAGATTTTTCCTCCCTTTACCTGCAATGTTGATAATACACCTAGCAATGTTCAGCTCAAACTCATTGACCTACAGTCTGATGCACCCCTGGCAAAGCATCTTAAGTCAGTATGAGTGCTGGATTTTTACTCTTCTCTGAAAGAGAACTTTCCACAGATGAGGAGTGGTCAATGAGGTCTGTTTCCTACCAATTGGCATTTTATTTAAGAGTCATCAAGACTCAACCTCTTATCCTGCAGGAATTTTTATAATACCAATTTAAGACCATCTGCCTTCTAAACAATGAAATAAATTCCCAAATCTGTTTTTATATTTAAAAACCTTTTTGTTGGTCATGAATCTCAAGTGTTTAGCTTCAATTGATTGTCCCAAAATTTAATACTGCAAGAGGTAAAGATATTTCTTATTATGACTCTTGGGTGGAGGCCAGTGCTAGAATGCACTGTGTTATTATAAGCAACCTCTTTGGAAGGCAAGAGATTCATCCAATTGTCCTGTTGGTAGTTGATGAAGCACCTTAGGTACTGTTCCAGAACCTCATTAATTTATTCCATCCTCCCATTAGTTTGAGGAAGATGACTAGAACTCAGGCCCTGATTGGTACCCAGAAGGTTCAGGAAGGCTCATCGGAGCTTCGATGTGGACACCTCGCCCTGATTAGATATAATCCTTTTGCGGGGGCATACAGTCAGTATATGTGGTGTATACTGTGGTGTAAGAACATCTTGGCCAAGAACATCTTTGGCAGTGAGGATCTTCTGGCAAGGGATGAAGTGGACCTGCTTTGAAAATAGGTCTGCTACTACCCAAATGACAGTGTTTCCGGCACTGTCTTGCAGTTATACAAGGAAATCCATAGAGATCTCTCTCCATGGTGCTGACGTTTTGGTAACTTGGGATTTTCCCCTGCCTTCTCTTTGCGGCTGCATAGGTAGGACAACTAGCCTCATAGCTTTCTATATTTTTCTTTAAGTATGGCCAAAAGAATTGTCTTTTTATCAAGTGCAATGTTTTCAGGAATCTGGAGTGGCCAGTTGAGCTTTGAATTGTGGCAGGTTTTCATGAGACTAAGTCTCTGACTAGCTGGGACATTCAGTTTCTCTCCCATCCAAGCCAGACTGTCTTTTTGCAAACAAGTATTCTTATGAGCCTGGAATCAGTCGTCTGTGAGGAGAGCTTGTTTGAATGCTTGGGTGGTGTCATGGTCAGTTGGGAGATCATATTTTGTTTGCACTCTGGTCATTATTTTGGCTGCCAACGGGGAAGCTGGGATCAGGGGTTTGACTATCTCTCATTTGTTGCTGTTGTATTGGGGAATTCTGGACAGAGTACTGGCTAAAAAGTTCTTTCACCCAGAGAGGTATTTGAAAGTGAAATCTAAATGCTTGAAATACTGGGCCCAGCATACTTGTTTTGGGAATAGTTTCCATGGGGTCTTAAGGGCCTCCAGTTTTTTGTGGTCAGTCCAGATGGAAAGGGGATCTTATTCCCTTCCAGAAAATGTCTCCATATAAGGAGAGCCCATTGAACGGCATACGTCTCTTTCTCCCAAACAGCCTATCTCTGTTCTGTAAGTTTTTGGGAGGTGTATATAGCTGGCCTTGCTCATTCTCTTGGAGGAGGATGGCCCTGAGTGCAACATTGTTGGCATCTGCCTGGATGACAAAGGGTTTTTCTGGGTCTGGGTGCTTCAGCACTGATTCTGCTGAAAACAGCTGCTTTAGCTTTTCAAATGCTGCCTAACATTCCATCATCCAATTTAGTAGCTGGGTTTGTTCCCCCTTTAGTCTTTAGCAGATTGGTTATTGGGAAAGCAATTTGTGTGAATGCCAGGATGAATTGTCAGTAGAAGTTGGCAAACCCCAAGAAACAAGAAGTTGGCAAAACCCAAGCTATTTGTGTGTGTGAGGAGAAGCCCATTCAACCACCCCTTGCACTTTTCCAGGGTCCATTTTTACATCTTCGTGGGAGATTCTGTATCTTTTCCTTGTGGAACTCACATTTTGAAAGTGTTGCATAAAGCTTTGCAGCTGTGCTGCCCCCACTCACCCAAACATCAGGGTTGGTGTAGAGCTTTATTCAGTCTGTTCCCTCAACAGTTCTATTTCAGGTGTTGAGCTAACCCCCAACTGCAAACTTAGCACAGTAATTGACCTACAACCAAGTAGATAACCAAATGCAAAACAAACTTATAGCCAAACCAAAAACAGTCTTGGAAACAAAGGTTTTGCCTGGGTTGGTTCCAAAAACAAACAGCCCCAAATCCCCTCTGAGGTTAGGGGCCTCCACTGAGATTTGTCAACAAATCTGGTGGTCCGAGGGCTTGGTGGATTACCATCATGAAGCAGTCAAAGTTCTGCAGCTCCAGAGTGTCTGCATTGTGGAGGGTCACCATCCATCTGGCTGCTGCCCCTTCCAGGGCTAGGGTGATGACTTTGACCCGCGTGCCCTGGATTTGGAAGTCTCACCCACATTCCTGCATCTAAGTGAGGAAATGTACCAAGAAAAATCTCAATTGCTGTGGGTTGCCATTGTACTTCATGGCCAAGGGAGTGTCTTCCATTGCAACTGTGGGGACCCAAGGGCATTTTGGGGGATTGGTGCTGTGTATGGCAGATTCACCAAGGTGGCTGTCAGTCCTATTGCTCCATCTGGAAAGTCTGTGGCTGCTGAACCAAGAGTGGCAGGTCTGGCTCCATGAGCAGCTGTGGCTGCTTTGCCTCCTCCCTCCTGTAGTCCAGTTCTCCCCAAGCTCTCAGGTTCTCAAAAGCCTCCATCACAAAGCACATGACATGCTTTTGAGTTGCTCATCCCTGGCTATTTCTTTGGCCAGGTCCTCTTGGTCCCATGGGGCTTCCAGCTCATGCTTCCAGTTGCCAACTGCCCTGGGTGAAGGTGACACTTTTGGTCCTTCTATCCCAGTTGTCCTTCCTCCCTACTCCAATCAACCATCTTGGCTTTGTGGGATATTCCAAGGCAGTCTCATCTTTGACAGGTCACTCAGAGATTGCATTCGGCTGGGTGCTGGTAGAGATTTCACCCCAGTACTCTCCATCTTTGTTCTCGCCGTTTTGCTTGCACATGGTTTGCAGGGTCCCCTTCAGGGGTGGGATGCTACCAGTTCTACCCAACTCTATAGAACCGGTAGCTCTGAAGAGCAGCAGACACAGAACCAGTTCTGTATCTGCTGCTGTTTGGCCCACCCGCCCGCCCGGGCTGTTACCTAACCTCTATTTCCTGCTTTTTCAACCTCAGCTGCTTTGCAAGGCACAGCTGAAGTTGAAAAATCAGGAAAAAAGAGGCTTTTCAAATGCTGCACACCTGTGTGCAGCGCTTATCAGCTGCCTGGGCAGCATAGCTTTAGGTGTATTACATGTGCGCGCAGCGTGTGTCTGGCACACAAGTGCGTGCAAAATGTAATCACTGAACCAGAAGTAACACCCGTTGAATCCCACCCCTGGTCCCCTTGGTAGAGTGGAAGCTTCTCTGGGTTGACCACTTTGAAGATCCTGCTTTATGTAAGGACTTGCCTCTCCTCTCTGCTCAAGAAAGTAGAACCCTTGAAACAATTGGCATTTCAAAAGGAAACTTTTTTTGAGAGAAAGTGATAGCAAGACAAATAAAGCAGAACCTGAAGATTCCCAGGTAATTCCATTAGGTTAAAACAATTAGAGACCCCTCTCCTCAGTCTGGTGTTGGATAAGCCAGTCCACAGGTGCAAAGATGTTTTGAGAATTGCAGGCTGTGATAAGAAGTGATAAGAAGATGTTCTCAGGCATCGCTTACTGGAGGCTCTGGAGGTGAGACAAAACTGATGGCCCTTCCCCCTTACATTCCCAGGAAGTTAAATCAAAGTACAGCATAGATGGGCATCAGGAACAAGATTATAAACTGAGAAATGCCTCTAGGTCCCCCTCCCCACCAGAATGGCACCATCCCAATAGGGATCTAAGGGACCTGACAGATGATAAATTCCCAGATACAGAAGAGACCACACTCCAGCCACTCCATCTTAGCCTGGTCCAGCCGAAGCCTGTGGCTCTTCATCCCCATCATTGTAAGAGGGCACCCATAGCATCACTTAGTTCACCAGGGTCAGATATGTACAACTGGGTATTATCTGCATAGTGATGACACCTCACATTACGGTGGTGGATGAATTCACATAGTATCTTCATGTAGATGTTCAATCAATCAATAAAAATCAATCAATAAAAATAGAGCTGGAAGGGATCTTGGAGGTCTTCTAGTCCAGCTTCCTGATCAAGCAGTTGACACAAGAGCTATCCAGTCTCTTCTTGACAAAAATTCCAGCGATGAAGCACCCACAACTTCTGAAAACAAGCTGCTGCACTGGTTAATTGTTCTCACTGTTAGAAAGTTTCTCCTTAATTCCAGGTTGCTTCTCTCCTTGATTAGTTTCCATCCATTGTTTCTTGTCTTGATTTCTGGTGCTTTGGAAAATAAATTGACTCCTTCTTTGTGGCAGCCCCTCAAATACTGGAATATAGTCCTTTTTTTCTCTATAGTAGCCATACTCAGTTCCTGCAACTGTTCTTCATATATTTTAGTATCCAGGTCTTTAATCACCCTAGTTGCTGATCTCTGCACTTTTTTTTTTCAAAGTCTCAACATCTTCTTTGAAATGTGATGATCAAAACTGAATGCAGTATTCCAGATGTGATCTTACTAAAGTTTCATAAAGCACTTCTGTTCTGTCTCACCTGTGACCACGAGGTGAGAGTCCAAGCCTCCAAAGGAATATAAATAAACAGACAGGATCAGGAACGATAGAGTTAAATTCCTTTGACTGGAGAAATCCTTGGCAGTCTTCCAGAAGCTGCCTGCCAAGTCCGATAACAAACAAGACCATAAATCAGAAGGCGAACGCTGCACAGAGAAATTTTTCAAGTTGCTATTCCGAATAAACAAATTGTCCCGAACAAGTATTCGGAGCTAACACACTCTCTTTTATTTCCTGAGGGGCGTGTCAGTCTCTCAAGTCAGTTCCTGATTTGACATTTCCTTTTACGTTGCATTTCCCGCTTCTGCCTGCGTCTTTGCCTTGCATCAAACCAGCATTCCTCGGCTTGATCCTCAGCCAAGGACTCCGGCACGCTCTCCTGATTATCTGCCGACACCTGAGGAACAACCAGGGGGGAAGGTCCTGGGGAGGAAGATCATTCCGAATTCTTCAGCAAAGCAGGTTCAAACCTCAGAGCCAAATCCTCCTCTTCCTTCTGGCTCAAGTCTGTGTCTTCCAGCAAAGCAGGCTCAAATCTCGATACTAAGTCCCTCTCTTCCTTATTGCTTAAGTCTGTCTCTTCTAACAAGGCAGGCTCAGACCTCCGAGTCACAACACACTTCTATCCCTCTGTTTTTATACAACCAAGGATTGTATTAGCTTTCTTGGCTGCTGCTGCACACTGTTGGCTCATAGTTAAATGATTGTTCACTAGGACTCCAAGATCCCTCCCACTTTACTGGCACTGAGCCAAGCTTGGCCTAGTCTGTACTTGTACAGTTGATTTTTCTTTCCTAAGTGTAAAACCTTACTTTTATCTACATTGAATTTCATTTAGATAGACTGTTTGCTGTCATGAAGTGGTTGAAGATGCATAGCTCTGGGGCAGTACTATGCACTCTACAGCAGTCCCCTCCAGCTCCATGGTCACCCACTGTACCCTGGGTTCTTTCAGCTGGCAGATCAGCCCCCTACTCCTGCATGTAGGTCCAGACTTGGGCTAGGAAGAATCCCAACTGCTTCGTGTCTCTGCTGAATTTCACCTCCAGAGCTGGCAGCCTGCAGTTTCTCCTTCTCTGTGATGCAGCCCAGGCTGCTGCTGGTGGCTGGGTTACTAGGGAGAGTACTGACTGCTGTGCTGGGGCTGGGGTCCCTGCCAAGGGGATGGGTGGTGCAGTGGCAGGTACAGCCATGCCTTTGTCCACCAAGTCCTGTGCCAGTCAGGCGATTGGTCGAGCCATCTGAGCTAGGACTTCACATGCTGTGGGGTTGTTGAAGGCACCTCTCTGAAATTTGATGGCTTGTTCTACCAGCGTTCTGTTGCATTCCATCTCACCCAGAGTTGCTCCATCTTCGATCTCCATATGTGGTTCTCTCTGGCAGCTCCCTCAGCTTCCCTGCCTCAAGCTTACTCCACAGGGCTTTTCCTCCCACTCATTTTTCTTTCTGAGCCCTATTGACCATCTGGATCTTGGCTGGTCATTGCAGGCTTCTGCCTCTCCCAGCCACTCAGGGGGATCCCTTCCAACATGGGGTCTTGCTGCAGCCTCTCCACAAGTTTCAATTTCCTCCTGGTCACTGTCATGAGCCAACATTTCTTGCATGGTCCCTAGAGTAGAGGTGCATCTCCAGGTTGACCTTTGTTGCAGATCTAGACTAATGTCAGCCCTGTCGCAGTCAGGTCCTTAAGAAAGAAAGTCCCTCAACTCCATTTTGTTGAAGTGATAATTTCTTTTACTAAGATTACATGGTTGCAGTGAAAGAAAGACTAGATCGATGGCCCTCCCCTTTATCTAGTTCATCAGTATCCAATAGCATGCTGACTAGATGTTTTGGGAATGGCTTGGTTGTTGGCGCAGATGAGGAACCACCTTGCTGCCTCAACCCCGCCCCCTGGGTGCTCACCACCTCCTGTGTGAACCCATAGGGGGAGAGGTTGTGGCAGAAGGGGCGGCACCTATCTAACTCCAGGGCTACCCAGTGGATCTAAGGCTCATTGTGTTCCAGGCCAGATGCACCATCCAGTTGTAGATCAGGACTGCGGCCACCACCAGCATCTCCATGGCCTGCTCACTGGCCTGGCCTAGCCCATGAGGCTTCCCTTTCATTGGGATCATCCCCCACCCTGCCCTGTGTGAGAAAGCCACATCCGTGGTAAGCACAGCCACTGGAAGCGCTGCCATCTCTCCCACTTACCTCATCTCTTTCTGTGCATGGAGGAAGGGATGAGATGGGAATGAGAGGAGGGAGGCAGGGGAGGAAGTGGGGAGAGGGAAGGAAGGAAGGAAAATCAGGAGGAAGGAAAGAGAAAGAAAGCGAGGTTTTTTTTTGTGTGTGGAGAGAGCAGCATTCCTTGGCTGGGAAGCAGCAAAGGCAGAAAGGGCAAGCAAACCTCAGATTCTGTAAACCAATAGCAAAGTTCCTGCCACTCGCAGGAAAAGAAGGAAGAAAAAGGGGAGCCGAAAGCTAAATCCCCAAGGCTGACATTGCTCTGGCTGGCAGTTGATCTCTCCCTCTCTGGCTTCCTTTGATTATTCACCTCCTTTAGTTCAGAAGCAGCCATGTGTGTGTGGGGGGGGGGGAGTTTTCCTCCCTGGGTTTTTAAAGTTGTGAGGTTTTTCTTCCTCTTTTTCTTTGCTTTGCAGCATGGCTGTCAGCTCTGGGAATGTCATGGAGCATCGTTCCTTTGGAAGAAAAAGGGGCGGGAGTGGAGGAGGAAGTGACTTGGGCTTGCAAGGGTCCTTTCTCTGACTTTGGATTTGTCTGCCCTGTATGTTTGTGTGTGGCTTTTTTCTCCCCCTCTTCTCTCTTCTTCCAATTTCTTTTTTTCTTGGAAACAAAGGAAGCATGTGGAAGAGGGGTGGGGTTGTCCCAAAAAGCGAGACCCCAAAATTAAAAGACTGGCTTTTAAAATTCTTCAAAAATTATGATGCTGACCCTGGGCCAGCCATTTCTCTTTTTTTGGGGGGGGGGGAAACAAGCAGCAGATTTCTGAGTGGGCATCCCTGGCTCTTAATAAGGCCCACATTTAAAAGTGGGGGGGGATTCACCTTCTCCTTCAGGGAAGGGAGGGGGAAGAAGGAAGGAAGGAGGTGGGAGTAAGAAGGAGGAAGGGGAAGGGAGGAAGGAAAGATATGGAATAAGGAGGAGAGAAGGAAGGAGGGAGGGACAGAGGGAGGAGAGAGTTAGGAATAAGGAGGAGAGAAGGAGGGAGGGGAGGGAGGGAGGGAGGGAGGAAGGAAGGAGGGAGGGAGGGAGGGAGATGGGTAGGAGAAGGTGGGAGGCAGGGAAGCTGGCCATGCCCACCCCAGTCATATCCAGCCTGCCCATGCCCATGCCTTGGCCCCAAGGCAAGGTCAACCAGATGCACAACCCTGATGCGGCCCTCAATTAAATCGAGTTTAACACCCTTGTTGTAGGTCATTTAGTCCAACCCCCCACCCAAGCAGGAGTCCCTACACTGTTTCTGACAGATGGCAATACAATCTCTTCTTGAAAGCTCCCAGTGAGGAAGCTCCCACAAGTTCAGAAGGAAGCTGTTCTGTTGGTTGATTGCTCTAACTGTCAGAAAATTTCTCTTTATTTCCAGGTCAGTTCTCTCCTTGTTCAATTTTCATCCATTATTCCTTGTCTGGCCTACAGGTACTTTGGAAATTAGGTTGACCCCCTCCTCTCCGTGACAGCCCCTCAAATATTTTCTTAGTGTTGTGGTGCTACAGTACATTCTGGCCCTTCTTAACAGGGTCTGGACACAGTATCTTTTGTGTGCAGCAGGGTGGTTGCTTGTGAAACTAAGGATCTGGTCTGTGTGCATGATTTTCAGTAGACATGGGTTTCCGTTTCACTGTTGTCTAGTCTCCTTAGGTCAATGTCGAAGAATGGGAGCCTCTTGTCCCTTTGCATGTGAATTTGATCCCAGGGAATATGTTATTTACTAGGTGGTGTGTTTCTTCAATTTGGGAACGTTTGATGATGACGAAGGTGTCATCAGTGTAGCATGTCCAGAATTTTGGTTGGCTGGTGGGTAGAGCTATGGATTTGAGTCATTGATGACTGCTTCTGCTATTAGGCCTGCTGTTAAGCTGATTCTCAAGCTTCTTGCCTCCAGAGGCTGCAGATTTGGGGCTAAGTTTAGCAGAATAGCAATCTGCTGCTCAGTGTCCCTCCTTCCCACATTTTAAGCATACTGTGGATCTTGATTTGGGTGCTGGCCCACCTTTGGCAGCTTTTGGGGAATCTTTATGAGTAGGAGGGGAAGGCTTGTTCCAGCTGCAGTTGCCACGGTGCTGGTCTCTGGCCAGGTCTATTTCCACCTCGTCTGCCAACACATACCATCACTGGAGGCCTCGAGGGGCCCCTTGGGAGATGCAGGTGTGATAGACTTCATGGTTAAGCCCATCCTTGAAACATCAGGATTTCTTCAGGCTAGGTGGCCAGATGGCAGGCCATCTCATGGAATTCCTGGGTGTATTCTGCCACCGACTGCTGCCCCTTAGTAATGGCCTTCATTTGGGTTCTAGCCTTGCATTTGGCTCAGGAGTCCTCAAATCATCAAGGAAGTGCTGCCATAAAGTGATCATAATTCCATTGTTGGGGGGCATTGTCATTGTGACAATGCTCCCCAACTTTTCTGCTGCAGCTCCTTCCAGGGCCATGGTAACACATCTCACTCTGGCAGTCTCAGGTCCCAATTTGCCCCCCATCCTCTTGTATGTAATTCCACACTTGGCCTAAGAAGAATCCCAAAGCTTTGGGATCCCCCCTGAATTTTACTCCCAGTGGAGGATCTTTAAGAATTCAACACTTTTGGGGTGTGCCCTTCCCCCACCAAGCTGGGGAACCGGAGCCACTGCAGAGGTTGCTGGCTGAGTTGCTGCAGCTGGAGCTGCCTCTGTGGAACGACGGAGGCCACCGCCAGAGCTGTGGAAGTGGCAGGTTTCCCTGTTGCCTGGCTGGTCTCTCCATGCAGTTGCTGGACAAACAACCGGGCAAGCATTTCCTGGCCTCTCCAATTCTCGATTGACTCTTGCAGAAAATACAATGCATGACTCAGCATGAGGTCTTCTTGGTCAGGGTCAGGCTTTTTTTTTTTTTTTTTTTTGCCACATTCTCTTTCTCATGCCTCTGCTCTGTGGGTTCCTCAATGCCCTCTGGTGAAAGTCACCCCCTGTGGGTGTTCCTCAGGGTCCTCCAGCTGTCCTACACCTAGCAACCATCTGGCTTGGGCCAGCTCCTGTTCAAGTTCCAGCTACTCTAGCCACTCTGTCTCATCTCGATCCTGGCATGGCTGAAAAGGGGTTGCTCCCAGGACTCCAGATTTCTCCTGGTCACTCTATGGGTTGACTAGGGTCTCTGGGTTGGCTGATAAAGCAGATCTCACCTAATATCAGGTCTGCCTCCATTCAAAACCTAAGAAAGAAAACCCCCAACTCCATTGGTTTAGAGAAGAGGTACTGTTACTAAGTTTGAACTGATAGCAGAGAAAGTGAAACAAGATCTGAACCAAAGCATGTAAAGGTTACACATTGAAAATCACCCCAAATCCCACCCACCCCAGAGTCCAGCACTGAGAGTCCAATCAACGTCTACTATGGTGATATGGGAGAACTCATCTTCAGGTATTTCTCGCATCTGAAGTCGCAGGATGGCTGGCCTTGATAGAGTATAAACAACTCCACTCAGCACTATAATTTATGAATGCAAACCTCCCTTCCAGTTCTCATGGGGTCACTACACATCAGCTCACTTCCCCAACCCAAATGCACAAGCCCCCCCCCCCCTTTGTTTCTATGGCAGCTGAGAACAAGCAAGCTTCAGAAAACCATGCTTGAGATTTGGTTGATAAAACTCCTGGGACATTTTGCTTTCCAAAAGTAAAACTTTATTGAATATACTACATTGGCATAGAGAAAGTGAAACCAGCTCTGGATTTCCCACACAAAATCCCACATAAACTTTTTCTTCTCTTGGCCATCCCACTCAGTTCATTGCATTGTCCAATTAAATCTGCTTCTTTTGTTATGGGAACAGTACGGATCATGCAAGCACCCGTGTGGTTGCATATGCTTTCTCTCCAATGGTGTTAGCTTTTTCTTTTTCCATTTTTCTTAGGGTGTCTTTTATTTTGTTTTCTAGCTGTTTTGTTGAATCATTATAGCTTATTTGATAGGTGTTGGTGTCACTGAGATAGTTTTTAGCTTTGCTGATGTTGTCAGTTTTGTCCATTACTACCGTCAGTCTGCCTTTGTCTGCTGGTAGGATGACTGTTCTGTCCCACCTTTCATCCACAGATGAAACTTCAAGTTATATAGTTCAAATGCTTTACAAAACCAGAGGCAGAAGATTCAGTTGCTCTGTTATCATAGTCCTTTGGCAATCCTCCTAGAATCTGTCCGGCAATTCTGTACAGTTCATAAATCACAACGCAGTAATCAGACGCAAATCTTTCCAAGGCAAAACTCACTTTGTTTCCAGCAAATATTACAAAGTCATGCGCTCTCTTAAATCCTCTAAGAGAGGGCGTGTCAGTCTCATTAATTAATTCTTTGCTGGAGGTCTCTTTTCTAATTGAGATTGACGTCTCAATCTTCTCCTAGTTCTGGCATCCAGCCAGCATCCGGCAGTTTCATCTCTGCTTGAAACCTCCGACACACTTTCCTGATTAACAGTTAACACCTGAGGTTTAATTAGGGAAGTAGGTTCAGGGGAAAGATTGGCCTCTGAATCTTCCAATAAATCAGGTTCATCTCTCAAATCCAACTCCTCTCCCTCTACTTGACTCCCCTCTAAGTCACTTAATAATGCAGGCTCGAATCTCAGTGCCAGATCTTCCTCACTCGAACCCACATCTGCTGATTGATCAGGTTCAAGTCTCGGAGTCACAACAGATGACAATGCTTTCATCTTGTTCCAATATCTTACTGTTCTCTTCTTCTTTTGACTGAGTGTTTCATATTGTCTGTTGCACTGCATGTTGGGGATTATTCTTTGTCTGATGTCTTCTTGTGTTTCTTGGTCCTGGTGGTGTGTTTTTAGAATGGATTCAAGATTGACAAGGAATTCGATGGGGTCAGCATCTTTATAGTTGAAATTGAGGCCGTGTGTGAGGACAATTGTTTTGTAATCAGATGGAGGTCTGCTGTATAGATTTCTAATCCATAATTCTGAGTGGTCATATTGTGATTTTGAGGTGATAGTATTGAGTTTCTCCTGTAGTGCTTTGTGTTTTTGGATTTGTATTTTGTTGGCATTCCTGTGGATCGTGCATTCTAAGGTGTCTGTCAGATCTTGTCCGATGGAGATGAGGCATGGTTTTTTTGTTCATTGATGCTGTGTTGGTAATTTTTCAGGTAGTTGTGGGCATCAGTGATCATGAATCAAAGCATTTTGCACACATTTTGGAAGGCCAGTATCCATACTTATGGGTGGTTGATTGGTGGCTGGTAGCATTTGCTTTTTGGGTTTGTTTGTTTGCAGTGGCATTCATGGAGGAAGTTTAATGTTCTCAGGTTTACAATCATCTCACAGGAAAAGTCTCCCAATGGCGGGCAAGTTTAAGCATTGCACACCCATGTAGGTTTGCAATAGTGGCAAATATTTGTAGTTCAGGTAGAGAATGAGTGTGAAGGTTTGTTTTCTGAGCTTGTTTCTGAACATTTTGTTATCAGGCTAGGTAACAGTGGACTTTAGGGGATATTGGTGTCAGTATTCTTCTTTTTATAAAGGCTTCATGTGTGGATGCATCAAGTGACGGTCTTGTGATGGGTCTGGTATGGGTCATCAGTGAGAATCTTTGATGGATCTTGTGATAGGGAGGTTACATCAGATCAAGGTCATTGGGAGGTGAACTGCTGGTGATGATAGTGTGGAGGTCAGAAGCTGTATCTAGACCTGTTCAGAAGAGCCAGGATGCACTGCAGCACCACAACACTAAGAAAAGTGGAAGAGAAAGAGTTGCTTAACTTTCTCCATAACAGCTATTCTAATGGTCTTTCTCCATAACAGATATTCAAAAACCTTCATATTCCAACACACAACACACAAACCACAATACACTATACAGCCAACCACCTGTTGTGGTCCGCCAGCAGCCTGCGGAGATGGCAGCAGAGTCAGACAGTAGGGAGGAACATGGACCAGTCTGGGGAGGACTCAGATGAGGGTGCTGTGTCTGATACAGAGATGGGATCAGGGCAATCTGGGAGTTATGTGCTGACTCCAGAGCCTCTAGAATCTGACAGCAGCGAGGCAGAGGAACAAGGGAAGCCTGTTCCCAGTGCACACGGTGCGCAGAGCTGTCAGAAGACAAGAACAGTTAAGACAAAAGGGGCGACTCAGGAGTAAGTCTTGGAGATGATTGGCCCTCCCACAAGACATAAAGGAGGAGCAAAGGGACAGAAACCTTTGCAGGAAGCAACTTTGTTTGTACTGGTTGGTTTGAAACCTGAAGCTCTGTGTTAAATTTGTGCTCCAGTTGGCCTTGTATAACTAATTGGAAATTTAGCCATTGGCAGCATTTCAAGGAAGATAAAGGTGCATGCTTATCAGACTTATCCTGAAGGACTTTGGCAGATTTCCATGGAACTGTTACAACCTGTTTGAGACTCATTATGGGCTGTGAAAGACTAAAATTCATAGCCATTGAAATGAAGGAAAAAGGGTTTGGGGACTAATGTGTGTTTGTTAGTGTCTCAATAAGTCTTCGTCAGAACACCACCCTGCAAAAACTAACCCTATCATACACAAAAGGGATATTATAAATGACAGCCAGAATCCTCCAACTCTTAGGAATAGCAATAGCCCACAAACCTACAGCCCCACTCTGCCTGGAATTATCCAGAACCAAAGATACAGAAGTATGAAAGAAACAATGTAATTTACAAAATCAACTGTAACCATTACAACCACTTCTATGTGGGACAAACATCATGTCCATAAAAAACCAGGATCCATGAACACCGGCTATCAAATACCACGATCCCAGATCTTTTACCTGCACTGGCACCTAACAGCACAAGTTCAATTGGAGCAACACAAAAATTATCAACCATGCTGCCACCCACCACACTGATGAGTTCGAAATTTGGCACATCGAAATTTGGCACTCCGTAAGCAATTCCATCAACAGACACATTGACTTCCAATCAGCCTATGACCCCTCAGAATCCAAATCAACCACCTAGCCAACCAGAGACAGCACCAACCCTCAACCAACCCATGCAACCTCCCCACAAGCAATTCACCTTCCAATGAACCTGACGTGGTATAACCTCCTTATCAAAAGACTCGCACAAGACTCACTGATGACTCACACCTGACCCATCACAAGAGCCTCACTTGATACACCCACACCTGAAGCCTTTATAAACAGAAGAACACTGACATCCCGATGTTCCATTGAAGGTATTACCTAGCCTAGTATCAAAATGTTCAGAAAACCAACCCGCAAGCTCAGAAAACATAACTTACCCTCATTATACACCTGAGCTACAGATATTTGTCACTATTATGAGTTGAATAGTTGTTTGGCCCAATGACCACTATTGGCAGCAAAAGATTGGGATTTTCATGCCTTCACTGCCATTAAGTGGGCATCCAGATTTATGCAGCCACTGAATGGACACTGTTGAAGAGCTGGAGTTTGGTAAAGGAATTTATCTATGCAAATCAGCATGGGTCAGCTGTAACTTCTAAATAACAATATCAGGAGAGAAAGCCAAAGCTTCTGTGGGATTAATGGGCACTCGGGAGAGAATTCCCTTCCAGACAGATTATAGAAGTCTGAAAGATAAATCAAATCTTTATTGTCTTAGACCAGCATTAGCAAAAATAAGTCATTTTGATTTCATGCATTGAGCTAGGCAATTTAAAGGTTTGCACTCTTTAGACTGGTTGACCAACTGTGTAAAAAAAGAAGAAAAAGTAGTTCTGGAAGCTGAGTTCCAGGACTTCCAATCGCAAATGGAATATTGAGAGGCTGGAGAACAGATCAGGGACTTGTCTCTCCTTCTATCAAGGAGGAAATGGCAGAATTCATGGCAATAACCTATTTGTCAACACAAACTTTGTAATTTCAGATTGTCTCACTATGTACCTCAATGCCTTCAGCACTGCCCTCATGAAGTATCTGGAAACAGAATAGGAGGGATGCTACTCAGATGTGGTATTCAGCAGGTTCTGACCAGTTCTGGAGAACTGGTAACGGAAATTTGGAGTAGTTCGGAGAACCGGCAAATCCCACCTCTGACTGGAGATTTTACAGTCTCCTTTCCCTGCCATGCCCACCAAGCCATGCCCACAGAACTGGTAGTAAAAAAAAATTGTATCCCACCACTGATGCTATTACTTCCAGAGTAAAGCACTTAAAGATGTCCTCAGGCTGTCTCCACTGCAATTATATGATAAGATCAGGGGTGGGCTTCAAAAATTTCAGCAACCGGTTCTCTTCCCAATTGCTGCTTGGGCACGGCCATGGTGGGCATGGCCTAGTCAGCCTCCTGCATCATGGTGGGGGGGGGGGTTTGGCCCTCCCTGGGCTTCTGAGGCTTTCCTTGAGCCTCTAGGGGGGGGGAAATGGCCTCCCCCGGGCTCCAGAGCCCCTTCAGAGACTCCGGGAGGTCCATTTTCCCTTGTCCCCGAGCCTCCACACAGGCCCTGCACTTACCTCACTTCCAAAATGGGCCATGTGGAGCCAGGGATGGGATTTGGCGGTTCTCCAAACCGGCCATAATATTAGCTATGGGTTCTCCTGAACCTGGGTGAACCCATAGCAGCCCATCCCTGAATGAGATCTAGGCAATGGCAGGTGAGCAGATCCTCTGGAAACATGGCTATTGCTGTGTTAGGGCCAGGGGACTGTGTGGACTTGCACTTCATATTGATACTAATTTGCCTCCATCTGTCTTTCCACAACAATGTAGTCCTGATGAGGAAAAGAGAAAAGTCAATTCAATTGATGTTTTGCTGTTTCTCAAGGAAAATAAAAAGTCCCCTGTATTTCTCGCATATAATAAGTGGCTTGCCTGTCTTCCTAGTTTCAGTTGTTATTGTTTCATGACTTTATAATGAAGTGTTTTCCTCCCTCACTTTGTTGTATTTCCTTAGAATTCTTGAGGAGAGTTGCAACATTCTGTATTTCAATCGGCCAACTAGGCTGTTCTCCAAGGTAGCAAGTTTTATTTCCTCTTCCCTGTGACCTCTACATGATTCCTCTTCATAAATCAGCCAGCATAACATTCTTTACTGACTGAGTGTAATCTTCACCGATCCATAAGAGTTAGCTCAATTAACGGATTTGCCAAATGGAGATACTCAGCATGAATTGGATCCCACACCAACTAAGATCCATCTGGAACAATAGTAATGCCAAACGAAGTAAAGAATGCTTAGTTCTCTGCCTCCAGTGCTTCCATACAGAAAAGCTTTTGCTTTTGCACACTATGCAGTTTATCCTCCAGCAGGCTATCTTGGGGAGGGGGAAGCCTCCGCAATCTGTGGCTCACTGTGAGCAGTTTGTAACATTCTTTGTAGCTAAAGTCACACAGATCTAGCTTGATGTAGACTGGAACACATGGCAGAGGGCAGTGATGTAACTTGGTAATTATTGGTCCTGCTGCTTTGGATTGTTTCAACATGTGGATCTTCAAGAGATGAACAAGATATCTGGAGCTGTTTACACAGCTTTTGCCCCACTTGGCTGATTTATTTGGCCAAGGAACTATTGGCCTATGGTTGGAGGGAAAAAAAATATTTTTTTTTTAAAGAAGAGTATATTCCTCTTAATATTTCCTTTTCCCAAGGAAATATTATTATTATTTTTACTACAATAAAATAGTCAACTTCATCTTGACGTAGAATTGCTTGTCTCAGATATATGGTTTTATTATTATAGAAAAACAAAAAGCTGTTATTTGATGTTAATGCCCTATTTTACCACAACATAGAGAGAGAGATATGGAAGTCCACAGTTCTTTTTCTTTTCTTTTCTCCAACTTTCCTCACTTCTCTCTCCCCCTTCCCCTCCCTTTTCACTGCTCTTTTATTTACTTTTGGATTTTGCATTTTATAATACTATATAACTTGTGGTGGGATTCAATTTTTTTTCCTGTGCGAGTGGCTTGGTGGGCGTGGCAGGGGAAGGATATTGTAAAATCTCCTGTCAGAGGTGGTATTTGCCGGTTCTCCGAACTACTCAAAATGTCCACTACCGGTTCTCCAGAACTGGTCAGAACCTGCTGAATACCACCTCTGTATATAACCTAATAAAATGTTTAAATAAATATATTATTTTGGGATAAGCTGATAGAAGAAGTATTTCATGACTCCAAACACAATTAGAAGACATTGATTATCACTTAGCTTTTCAGATGAAATGCGACTGGCACTGATTTGGTTATCTTGATAGATAAGCTACATTAGGAACTGAATGAAAGGCAATTAATTCAGTGAGTGCACTTGGACCACATCATAACTTTTGATATCAGCAAGTTTTATATACTTTTAGGGCTTGGCTTTGGGGACCTTAATATAGTCTTTTCTCTACCCAGAATGTAGTGGTGACAGATTACTCTTCATGAAAAACATCATTGGCTAGGTGGCTAGGGAATGCCATTTTGTTCCCTATTCATTCAGTAGCTACAAAACCTCTGGCAACCATTGAGTGCTACTAGAATGCCATTTAAAAATGTTACTGTTCCTTGCCATTCAATTGTTTGACTGGTCCCTGGATTCAATAATAGACTGGATGCAGAGGTGGTATTCAGCAGGTTCTGACCAGTTCTGGAGAACCAGTAGTGGAAATTTTGAGTAGTTTGGAGAACCGGCCAATACCACCTCTGACTGGCCACGTCCCCATCTATTCTCTGCTTCCCGAGTCGCAGCTGATCGGCTGAGTCTTCTTTGGTTGCCTTGCACAGGAGAACGGAGCTGGAAAGTAGGTTAGTGGGGTGGGGAGGGTGTGGTGGTCTCCCATGGAAAGAATGAGACACAAGCGTGTGTACTCGGGATGGGAGTCCAGAATAAATTCCAGTGCTTCCTTTTATTGAGATTTTAGTAGATAGTAAGCAAAATTACATTGTGGATTACAAGTTACATTATGGATTACAGTAATTAGAAATAGTACAGACTTGTTTGCAGTTGTCTGAGCTGCTTAATTGTTTCTGGGGTTTGCTTTTAATTTCCTTACATTATCTCAGTAACCTTTAGGCAGACATGTATGTATAAAGCATTAGATTAATCATTACTTGAACCCAATGCCAAAGTTTATTATTCCCACATCTCCCCTGTTTTAGTTTTTTGATGATCGCGGATGCCTCAGTAGCTTTTCGCCATCTGCAATAGCAGTTCTCCTTCCGTAGGTTTCACCCAACACATTCCTAAAAGTCTAGGGAGACATTGGATAATACAGCATGCACAAAGAGAAAGTATAAAAAGCAATATAACTCCAACAATTAGGTGACGAATCCATGAACCATTTGGCAACCAGGACCAAAGTGTAGACCACATGTCCAGTCCCTCACCCTTCGATTGTAATGGATTCTCCTTCAAGTTTTGTTCCATATGCTGTATAGTAGCTGTAATGTTTGGAGAGTAATCAGAGATATACATGCAACAATGCGTATGAATCATAGCGCAAACTCCCCCTTGCGCAGCCAGAATAGTATCCACCGCATATCTGGTTTGCAGGACAAAGTCAAGGATTTTTCCTTGTTCTTCTTCAAGCAGCCTTAGCGTTTTAATGGTGTCTTTAAACATAGTAACTGTCCAATTGTTTAAACGATGCAAATCTCTATAGTTCATCATGACTCCTAAAGGAGGAATAACTCCCCTTGATATTTTTGTCCAGTAGTCATGAGTCAAAACTGTGGCTGTTCCCACTATTAGTCTGTTATCTGCTCTGCTAGTCTCAGTAGCAACCACCCACCACTACTTCCTTTGATCTCTCTCTCTCTCTCTCTCTCTCTCTCTGGTCTCACATTCACTGACTGGATTCAAATTCTTTCATTAAAGTACTACTTCTTTTTTTTTTTTAGTATTCTGCAGAAGAGATTATTTTAGTAACTCCCCAGGTCATCTTTACTTAGGTGTGGAGACTTTACTGAAGCATTTCCATCAAACTTCAACTTCTTTCTCCTTATACTTTTTCTTTTCTGAATGCTTTTATAATGTTGCTATCAGGATAACTTCTTTTTTTTAAAAAAAAATCATGGCTTACAATAGGAAACATCCAATTATTAATTCAGAAAGTTAGCTGAATCAGAATGGAGCTGGAAGGGACCTTGGAGGTCTTCTAGTCCACTACCCCCTGGTCAAGCAGGAGATCCCGTCCAGTTTTTTCTTTAAAACCTCCAATGATCAAGCACCCACAACTTTTGAAAGCTGGTTATTTGTCCTCACTGTTAGGAAGTTTCTCCTTAATTCCAAGTTGCTTCTCTCCTTGATTAGTTTCCATCCATTGTTTCTTGTCTTGCCTTCTAGTGCTTTGGAAAATAAATTGACCTCCTCCTCCTTATGGCAGTCTTGCAAATACTGGACTACTGCTATCATGCATGAAGAACACTGTAGATACAGATCTCTGATATCAGTTGAAAGAAATTATAAGGGTATTTTATCTTTGCATTTTAAATATGTAATATTAAATTAAAATGTTGCTATTTGGTCAGCACTATGATGATGAAGTTTCCCGCTGTGGAAAGGGTCCTTTTTCCTCACAGATGAAATAAGCCCCATTTTGTTCTATTCTATTGTTCTTTTTTTGGGGGGGGGAGGTTGTGTGTGATTTTCTTCCCTGCCTCTCCCTAGCCTTTAGGCTTCTTTGTCCAAGATACGTTGTCTGTGCAGATAGGGCTAGTAAATTCAGTGGAGTTTGCTTAGGGGCTTTTCAATAATTAACTGCCCCCTCCATTTAGATTTAGATGAACGGAGTTGAAAGCGACCTTGTAGGTCATCTAGTCCAAACCCCCCTCCCCCCCAAGCAGGAGACCCTACACCATTTCTGACAATTTAGGAGCCTCTCCAAAGATTTTGTGGACAAATGACAAAAGCCAGGATCATTTGGGAGAGGGAAATAAATAAGTACATTTATTTCATTCTGCCTGAGGTGTTGAAGGTCTTTTGTTAATTTATTATCATTGAAAGCTCAAAAAAATTGACCACTCTGCTATTGGCCAGCTAAGAGACTAAACAAATGCCTGAAGTACTTGTGCAAGGGAATTAGAGCTATCTTTTTTATGTGTGTTGCAGGGACAGGACTTGGAAGAAGGGTAAATTGATGTATTTATGGAAGGTGACTTTGAGCCAGTAGTCCTGTCTCTCAGGCCAGCCCACTTCATAGGATTGTTATGGGATAATAGGAGAAGGAATGTTAGCTATGTTGAATTATTTATGTAAAAAGCTGAATAAAAATCTATATTATTATTAAACTTGTATCCTGTCTTACAACCACAAACTGAGTTTTGGCAGCTAACAAAAAAGGCAATAACAAACGTCTTATAAAAAACATACATTGTTCTGGTTAGATACAGTAGGACAGTCAAAACAGCAGAAGGCAGCCTCTTAGATAAACACATATGAACCATATAGATCCTCAAAGTGACAGCCATCATCTGGAATTTCACCTGGCTTCTATAGTATGATAAAAGCATCCAGAAAAAGCATCCAGAAAGTCCAGAAAAGGTGTTAAGGCACAAACTGTTCTGGTGGCTATTTTGATGGATTTGAATTTTTGTGTGTTTGCTAAAAATAAACAGAAAATTACAGGGAAAGATCTAAGAATTGGTAGGCAAATCTAAGGATTGGTGTATAAGTATAATAATATATTGTTTAGATGGATTAGTGAAGAGGAAAAGAAAAGAAAGGAATAGGAAAAAGAGAATAGAATGGGATATCTGCTTATACTATTCAAGATAAACCTTGTAATGGGTTTCACTGTAAAAAGATAATTTCTCAAAACCTGATAGGTGGGAAATAGATGAAACATGAGCAGTTATTGTGATCTACTTTTGGTCCTATTTGTTATGACAATTATTTTGAACCTACTATCAGCTGCAGGAAGGTGATGGGAAGTAGTCGCACCAAAGAGAGCATTTTAACATACTGCACCTCTGTATGGTTTGCCAATTGCACAGCGGCAGATAGGAAAGCACTCCAGAGGGTTCATGTCATTGCCCAGAAGATCATTTTCCTAGTACCTTCCTGATCCTCCTAGTACCTTTAGGCTGTCCACCACATCTCCCCCGATTTTCCATACCCCCCCCCCAAAAAAATAGAATCTTGCTTAGAGTCTTGTCCATTATTTTAGGCTCAGATTCTATCCCTTGTATCTAAAGTTTGTTAAATAGAGGCTAGTTAACTGGGTATTGACAGTATTAAAAAGAAATAATCTTCTATGTTACTTATATAGTACATTTAAGATGGAGTGGATTGGGGTTTCCTGCAGCCCCAAATTACTTTTTAATTAGATATTTTAAAGCAGATATATAATCAGAGATAAAAAAAGAAACTAAAGGTAAATCAAGTAGAAATAAATAAAGGGATTAAAGATTTGCAGAGATTATAGTTCTCTAGTATATCACTAATTCATTATGACCAACTGAATATATTATAATTTTAAACAATTTAAAATTGCTATTAAGCTCTAAACTAACCATAAATAGCAAGAACCATACTCAACAGTATAAATCACCAAATAAGGTAAATAAGATTTTAATCCATGTTACTAAGAATTTGCTCTGATTTGGATAACTTGTAAAATTGAAATGTAGATTCTATTTATTGAGAAATCCAACTTTCCAAAATGATTACAAATCCAGGGATTAAGTTATAGTCAAGGAGAGTTTGAATTTTATACGTGAATTTTATTTTTTACTTTAAAATACAAAATTAATCTAGATGTGAAAGCATATCCTCACACCTAGCCATTCTTTTAGTGAGGGGATCAAACATTTCTTCTAAAAAAGGTTGCTGTATATCCTTGAGGCAGTTGGGTATATTTTGAAGGAATAAGTGGTTTAATAAAATTCAGTAACAACATGGAAATTTAACTCGAATATACAAATCACTTATTTTGTAGCCCTTAGAAACTGAATAAAATCAGATATGGAGATGATATCCCAGGTAATCCTAGCCAATTCCCTTGCTCAGTGCAGGATCTGTTAAGCATTTTCAGCTTCTGCACGAAGATCTCCATCGAAGGGGTATATTAGATTCTCATATCATTTGGACTAGTTGATTTCCAAGGTCCTTTCTTTATTCTATAGTCTTTAAAAGGAAACAGTGTGATGCCTTTAGCTTCAAATATAAAGAAGCTAAACACGCTCTATAGAAAGTCCCAAAGAGTTGTCCAGATCTTACTCAGATGTAAATATGCTTTTGTTCTCCTGTTTTCTTTCAGGTTTGGAAAATCTATAGTGGCAATGGACAATTGAGAACCTTGATTTTTTTTGCATTCCTGTTAAGAATTGATAGTCACCTAATAGTTGGGTTGGAAATATATAAACCAGGATAGACGTTTAATATTGTATCTTTAAGGGAATGCTAAAATTGTAACTGGGTGTGGTTCCTCAAACGGCCATAAGATGGAACAGGAAACCTGGGTTGTTATGTTCTGTTGTTGGTAGTTGTTTGTTGGATGTTTTTGGTTCCTGCATTTTTCCCTATTGACTGTTACTGATCATCGTTCTTCTTGGATTTGATGTGAGTCTATTAACTGAACTGTTTATGATACTGGACTTTGATTTTAGATTATCCCTGGACTGAATACTGACTGCTTTAAACATGTATGACTTGGACTTCTTGTTGGACTTTGCTTAATCATTTACTGGAAGTAAAACCTACATTCTACTGTTCAGGGTATCTGTGTGCTGGTCGTGTGTTATTCCACACCACTCTCCTTACGTCTCCCTGTGTGCACTCATTCTCCTAACGGGGAATTACCTCAACAATTCCTATTTGCACAAAGAACTTTCAGAGATAAAGTCTCTATTACATACATGCACTCTTTACACAGGGAGGAAGGTAGGCTAACATAATACTTCAGTTAGAATGGTGCAAAAGGATTCTCTCCATTTCTGCCTCCATTTCGTTGACTTGCTCTCATTATTTTCACATCTTACCCATTTTAATAATATCTTCTTCAATTCAAATATTTGCATCAACCCTCTCCTCAAGAAAAGGTGGCAAGGCTAGTGGGTTCTATTCTATCTCCTTGTGTATTCGCACTGTGTATATAATTGCAGATACATAAAATATTTTTTAAAACCTTAGGACAGAAATGAAGTACTGAAACAAAAACTTTTCATTCTTGACTTTTGCTTTATCATGACTAAATTAAGTTTGGAAAGCACCAGAAGTGGTATTCAGCAGGTTCTGACCAGTTCTGGAGAACCAGTAGCGGAAATTTTGAGCAGTTCAGAGAACTGGCAAATACCACCTCTGAGGGGAGATTTTACAGTATCCTTCCCCTGCCATGCCCACCAAGCCACAGCCACAGAACCAGTAGTAAAAAAATTTGAATCCGATCACTGGAAAGCACAATATGCTTGCATAAACTCTCAATATTCTCATCTCCTGTTGTCAACCCCTCCCTATGGAACAGCGTGCCCTGAAGGTGAGGCAAATCCTCCTTCTCCTGGCCTTCCAGAAGAGTGTTAAGATCTGCCAACTGTCTGGGATTCAAGAGTGCCATGCAACCCTTGGGATGGTTGATGGGCTGACACTGCTTCCTCTGCCCTTTAACTCTACATTTGTTCTTTTAAACTTCGTTTTAGTTTGGTTTTTAATTTTGTTTTAAACTGTAGCTTTTATATAATTTTACTGTTTTATTTATAAACCACTCAGAGGTAAGCAAATCTGTTGGGCAATATAGAAATATAATAAATAAATAAAATAAAAATGGCAACCAAGCACCAACATGAAACACCAACATGAAAGGGGACTCCAGTCAGCTGGTTCTTAAAACCTGGAAGAAATGAATAAAAGCAATATGATTATTACAATATTTGATCACCACTATTAAGAAATATATCTCTGGATAGTTTATATTTTGTACTCTTGCCCATGGACAGTGGCAGATCTCACTGGTGCCCTAAGCACTGACAAATCTTGGTGCCCGCCCCCACTTTGTACATACTGTACAAAGGAAGCCAAGCTTAGGCTACATAAAAGTTTTTGTGGTGCCCCCTTTGGGCCTGATGCCCTAAGCATATGCTTAGTCTGCTTAATGGTTAATACATCGCTCCCCATGGATGTTATTGAGAATTTTCCTTTTTGAAAATAATGAAGCTAAAACTCTAGGTATAAAAAGGAGCTTACTGAGAAAATGAAAAAAGGGGAAAATGAAGTAAAAGGCAGCAACCAAACACAATAAAATCAATATAGCCCCCTTAGCTAAGCTAGTTACTTATTAATTGTTTGAATAAGCTCTTGAACAACAACACACTGTTCAAAGTTCATTGGAAAGGGACACTCTGGGTCTCCCATTTGGCTTTCCTTCTTTTCCTTCTTCTCACCCTCTCTTCTTTGAGCACTATCTTCAGCTATATACGTGGAAGATAAATAAAAGTCACCCCCTTTGGGGAGATTGACTCCTGCTTTGTTCTTTGAATAACCAAATAATCAGAAATTATCTTGTGATGGAACCTAATTTCCTTACAATCCTTAGTAAAGTCACCGTGTTATTTTCATCAGCCACATCAAAAACTTGGGTTTATTTTTTTAAAATCCTACCTAATGTTTTGAAGATGGAAGAAAAAAGCAAATCAGTTAGATCCTATTGAGGCTAATAAATTTCCATTAGGGATATGGATGTTTTTTTGAAGAAGAAGAAACAATACCCAGCATGTTAAAGGATCAGGATGGAAGCTAGAAAGTGACTGTTACACAGGGAGCTCCTATTGAATTAAAATCTTCTGTATTCATATTCAAATATATAAATTGCATCATTGTGCTAGCAATGCTGAGAGTCCTAATAAAATTTAATCCATTATCTCTCTAAGAGAGCATTGTGAAAGGGTAAAGTACAAATTAACTGAAAGAAGGTAAATGCTTTTCCTGGAAAGGGGAAAGAGGGTTTCAGAGTGAGTCACCAACTGACTAACATATCTTGGAATCTCAGAAATGTCCTCCATACCTTGGAAACAGTGCAGCAATTGAAGTCAGCATAAGTTTGTTAAGAGCAACAACTGCCAAATAAACATTATTACTTCTCACTGTTTCATATTTAACAGACTGTTGTCATGTTATTGACAAAATATATCTGATCATAAGACAATTATTAGGTACAGGGTCCTGCAGGCATTCTGGATAGTTAAGTGTGGGCCAACTAACATAACTTTGATATGGGTCCAAAGTGGCTAGAAAACTAATGTAAACTAATGTAAAACTGTTCTTCAAAATGAAGTGCATTCTGTTGCATGAGGCAAATTTGTTGATGGCACAAAACTGATTAGAGTAGCTTTTCTATAATATAAGAAAAATAATAATTAAAAAAAATCTTGTAAGATGGCGGCATGGACTAAGAATGATAACATAAAAGATACTCTCAGGAAATCTCTTTTCGGTTCCAGGTTGCTTCTCTTCTTGGTTAGTTTCCATCCATTGCTTCTTGTCTTACCTTCTGGTGCTTGGGAAAATAGGTTGACCCCTCTTTTTTGTGGCAACCCCTCAAATATTGGAACACTATGATTGTGTCACCCCTAGTCACTCTTTTCACTAGTCTAGACATACCTAATTCCTGCAATTGTTCTATATTCTAATCTACATCTCTCTAATCATTTTTGTTGCTCTTCTATACACTCTAGTGTCAACATCTTTTTAATATCGTGGTGACCAAGACTGGATGCAATATTCTAAGTATGGTCTACCAAGGCCTTATAAAGTGGTACTAATCGGTTCTTGAGTCTATCCCTCTGTTAATGCAGCCTATGATTGCATTCACTTTTTTTAGTGGCTGTAGCATACTGTTGGCTTATATTTAAGTGATTATCCACTAGGACTCCAAATCCCTCTCGCAGTTACTGTTATGGAGCTACATTTCACCTAATCTATACTTGTACGTTTGGTTTTTCTTGTATAAGTGTGTAAAACCTTGTTTGTCTACATTAAATGTTATTTTGTTACACAGAGACTGTGTTCAAGTCTGTCAAGATCCATCTGGATCTTAAGCCTATCTTCTGGGTGTTGGCTATTCCTGCCAGCTTGGTGTCATCTAAAAAGTTGATAAGTTCCCCTTCTTTTCCCTCAACCAAATAATTAATGAAGATATTGAAGAGTGCTGGGCCTAAATTAGAACCTTGGGGTACTCCGCTGCTTACTTCTCTCCATGTAGATGTAGTTCCATTAAGAACTATATGTTGAGTGTAGTTTGTTAGCCAGTTATAAATCCATCTGATGATAATGTTGTCTGTCCCACATTTTTCTAGCTTACCAAGAAGTAGGTTGTGGTGTACTTTGTCAAATGCCCTGCTGAAATTGAAGTATATTATGTCCACAGCATTTCATTGGTCCATTAATTTAGTCACTTTGTCTAAGAACGAAATAAGATTTATTTGTCATGTTCTGTTTTTGACAAACTCATGTTGACTTCTTATAACTTTGCATGCTTCTAGGTGTTTCCATCTGTTGCTTCATTATCATTTCCAGGATCTTCCCAGTAATTGCTGTCAGACTGACCAGTCTGTAGTTTCCTGAGTCTGTTTTTTTACCCTGTTTTGAAGATGGGAACATATCAACTCTTTTCCAGTCCTCTGATAATCAACACACACCCAAAACTCTGAACCTTTATCAAAAAGAGATAAAGACCAAATAAAATGGATTATGACCCATGTGATTTGGAATTGCGAAGATCTTGCATTTGCATAATAAGTGTGCACAATTGGCAAAATATTTACTGTACAGTGTTTTTTTCTATCTGAGGCTCAGAGAGGAGATGTGCAAACTATAGTGGGTACTTTATATATACTTTCCTGGCACTGAAACTTTTACATTTGAGTGCTATTTTGTTAGAAGATACAAGACAGCAATAGAATAAAGACAGAGGGGGAGGGAGGGAGGGAGAAAGGAAGAAAGAAAGGGGGAAAAGGGAAAAAAAGAAAGAAAATGAATTTCAACCAGTTTTCTTACAATGGGACATCTGCTTTCAGAGCAGATGAACATAAATACTTAACAGTGTGGAATTACTTCATATGTTCCTGGGTTCAGTAATTTAGTTACAGAATTATGGGACAATGTGGTAGAGAGTTTCTCTGAGTTAATTCTCAGAGAATTAAATCCCCACTACAAATGCATTGTTATGTTTTATGCCATATTAAATTTTGTCTTTTGCGTTTAAGTTATCTTTACAGTGATGCTTTCATTGTCCAATGATTGCTAGTGAACACAACATTTTTCCATATGGGAGAAACACAAATTTGTATTTATATTATAGAATAGCAACATAATATTGCATATAAGCTACATATACCATAAAATGAGAGATGGTTCAAAATCAAAAACTTTTCGATTTGCATGTTTTAAAAAGCAATCAGAAAAATAAGAAATAACCATTTCCCTTTTCTTCTTTATTTATAGATTTTTATAAGTACATAATTTACATGATGATTGGCTACATTTAGAGTGAGCATAGTATTTATTTAGCATCAATTTAAATCCAACAGCATTTTCCACTAGTGGAAACTAATAAGGGAAATACTTGTATCTTTGTTTGTCTGGGACATAGGAAGTGCAGCAGGGAGTGTGAGGGGTGCTAGGGGCAAGAATAGTCATGAAAAAGCCTCTAACACATAAGTGTGAGCAGCTGTTTACATCAGCTAAGGAAGCTTTGTAAACAGGATGCACTTTGTTCCCTATCCAGAGTGCAAAACTGCTTGACCTGAGGAGATACCTTTTCTAAAAGGAAGAAAAAGACCCCTTTCTTACTTTTATTTTAAAGAATGCTGATAATAATACTAAACTTTAGCCTTGTTAAAGGATTGGAAGCTTTTAGCTCTCTAATTTTAACATCACTTCTGGCAAAGAATGCTAAAGTGCAGTTTAACAGTCAAGTTGTGGATTCTTTACCCACTGAACAAAACTTTGGAGACTGCATAAATGTTTTCTTTTTCTGTTCTTTGTTCCAAAGAACTTTCAGAAATAACCAAAATAGAGGAAATACTGGATTATCCTGTGAGTTTTTCCAACTCCCATAACTGCCTGTGTTTACCAAGTGTGGATGGCTGTTAAGCTCTCACCAGGAATGAGGAAGAAATATAAACTTTGCATTTTGTATTTCCTGCAGTTCTATGCTTCTCAGCAATATGGATTAAATATCTGTGTCTGTCCATAAGCAGTCATCAAAAAAAATTTCAGAGCAGAAGTTAACAGACTTGCTGAACTGAACGATTTACCAATGTTCAGCTTTTTAAAAATTTAATAGGCAATCAATAGGGACCACCTTCATATTGAAGATTCAATATTGGTATCTATAATTCCCCCATGGTTGTTTAATGTATTTATGGATATGTGTATAAGGAATGCTTGCAATGAGAATAGAGATATGTTGGTTGGGGACATAAATGGATGTGGACATTTGTATGCCAGTGATGCTCTGCTGTTGGCCAAAAAACAATGATTTGTAGCAAATGTTAGATTTATTATGCAAAGGAGCATGGATTTAAAAACGAATGCATTATTGAACAAAATGTGAATGATATATTATAGGAAAACACTGGGATTATAATTAGAATAACTATATTTAATTTGCAAACCTTGATAAAATGTTTATTAAAGATAGGGAAATGAATGGAGGAATGTTAAGATATGGAAAGACCATGAGAAAGGCATTGGATGTTATATGATTAGTTATAAGGAAGAAATTCTTGTTGCAAGAAATAATAATAACTTGGGTAGAAGTCTTTGTTGTATGGAAGCAAGCAGAGACTCAAATCTAGTTCTCCCAAATCCTGGTCCAACACATTGATCAGAACCCTGCACAATACTTGAGAGAGACAGTATGCTGAAGAATTGCAGAATATCTTATAATTATCAGTAAAAGCCATAATTAGGGAAATATGTCATTTCAAATGAAGAAAGGGGACAAACACAGGCAATTGCATTGCTTTCTACATCTAAGAATTCATCGTTAAGGAAACTTTAATTATCCATTTTTTTGGTTCAGTTCTTGGCATTCAAATTAGGGATATATCTTACATGCAGGCTAAAAGACAACTCCAGACAATGATACCATGATATACGTTTACACTTAACCCATGTTTTCACTGAACAAATGATCTGCTCTGATGTTCTTTCTTCAAAAGGCACCTTATCTTATTAGCATAAGTTATTCGACTCTTTGGATAAGTAGAGTAAAGTATGTTTTTTCACTTTTTTCACTTGGCTGCAACTTTAATGTTGTTCCTTTTTTCACTATTATTTTAATCTAATGCTACAAAAAAAGATAAAAACTCTGGCTCAGCAAAAGTCATATTTAATTGCTTTACCTTACAAGTGAGAAATCCCTAGTTCAGACAGAAGGCAGAGACTTGGGGGGGGGAGTGTAAATACTAAAGGGCCATCTACAATATCCTGTTTACCTGCTTTGCAACTTCTAGTTTCATCAACATTCAAATGAACCAACTCCTTGGTTTGTTTACTGAATTTTGATTTGGTTTAAATTGGGACTAACAACTCGCCAGGTAGATGGCTAATTATGTAATCACTATCCAACAGTTTACAGGAGCCCCGGGGAGTCATAGGAGCTCAGTAGGCAAATGCCTTTGAAAGATGGCCATTCTGCCCTTTCCATTTCCATTGGTAATGGAGAGCTCCCCATATTGACAAGAGTCTTGCAGGGCAACTAATGGAGGTCCAAAGAGCCTCTAGGATTTACAAACTACTTCCCATCAATGTTAAGATCCAATATCTTTTCAGAAGATGGCATCCCAATCCAGCAAAAGCCAGGAACGTCCATTTCTTCTGAAACCAGAAAATCATTTGGAAAGAAAACTTGCAGAGAAACTTTTATGCATATCTTCCTATCAGAAGTGCAGTGGTCAAAATATGCAGTCCTATTGCTTCCTTTCTATTTATGAGAAAGAGGCTGTTAAATCTCTCTACATTCATGCTTGCTCTTGAATTATCAGGGTTAAAAAAACCTAACTCTGCCTTCCAAAAGAAATGTAGGAACTGAATAAAATGCTATGTTTGTGCTAGAGCTAATCATTACATTCCCTTCACGGAAAAACTGTACACTGTTATTTACAACCATTTATGGAACACTTCATGATTTCAAAATACCTTTGTACTTCAAGTAGTAAACCAAATATCTTTTTAAAACTGTCTGAACGTTGTGAGTGTGGAATTAGCTGTTACAAATTTGCAACTAGAAATATACTTTTAGTTCGTTGAGGGCCGGATCAGCATAGTGGTTGTCCTCCGGGGGCTGGAAGAGAGGGAGGGACATGGCCGAGGGTGGCCTGGGGGCATGGCCAGCTTGCCATTGCTCACATGGGTGGTGCCTATGGGATCTGGGCAGGGTTAGGGAGGAAATGTCCTGCAGTATGAGGGTAGGCAAGGTAGGGGGAAGGGCAGCTACAGCCAGAAACCGGTGGTGAATGGTTTCCGGGTGTTGCTACAGCCTGCTGGCCCCTCAGCTGATCAGCTAGAAAGGCTGTGGTGCCGAGGTGCATCAGGTGTACAAGAGCAGCCCTTCATCAGCAGGCCCAGCAGGAAGTGGGGAAAGGTACAGCACTTCCCCGCCCACTATTAGACGCAACACACATGTTATGGCCTGCCAGCAGCCAGTGGAGCTGGCAGCAGATTCAGACAGTGAGGAGGTTGGGGAGAAACATGATCCAGTCCTGAAGTCTGGAGAAGGGCTGGCATGGTAGGGGTGGTGAGGATGGAGTGCCTGATTGCAGCAGCAGCGGTAGTGGCAGTGGCTGCATCTCTGATCTGTGAGGAAGAGGATGTGTGACCGAGGGTTGAGCAATTGATAAGGAAATGCTGGCATACTGCCTCCTGTGTGCAGGCCGGAATAGCGTGGGCCAGGCCAAAGTGATGCAGGCCAGCCCCTTACAATTTCTAAGACAGCCGCAGGGGCTGGATCTGACCATATTGTGAGCTGAATCTCGCCGTCGAGGCTTGAGTTTAACACCCTGATTTGGAATGTTTAAACTTACTTAAAATGTTTAGAATCAATGTACCAATCACAACCAGGATAATGCTGTTATAGAGTACTCTAACCACTTTGTTTTTGCTTCTGAGGAGTAAACGTTGGTAAAAAGAAACTTGAATGAACAAACCTGGAGCCAGCAGATCTAGAGCCAAGCTAAGCCTTTTGACTCATCTACAGATAGTCCTCCACTCATGACCAATTGGGCCCGAATTTATGTTGCTAAGTGGAACATTTGTTAAGTGAGTTTTGCCCCAGTTTACAACTTTACTTGCCACATTTGTTAAGTGAATCACTGCAGTTGTTAAATTACTAACATGGTTGTTAAGTGAGTCCAGCTTCCCCATTGACTTTGCTTATCAGAAGTTTGCAAAAGATGATCACATGATCCCGAGACACTGCAACTGTTGTAAATATGAACCAGTTGTCAAGCATCCAAATGTAAAGCACATGACCATAGGGATTCTGCAGCAGTCATAAGTGTAAAAAATGGTCATGTCACTTTTTTCAGTGATGTAACTTTGAACAATCACGGAATGAACTGTTATACGTCAAGGGCTACCTGTATTTGAATAGGAGAATCTGCATGTATTTACAATTCTCCGGTACAATGTATGGAATTTAAAAGGATTTAACATTGATGTGATTATATTAACAGATAAAGACTTTATTATATTCATGTTTGTTTAAAATAAATAACTTGGCATTTTCTTAGATGGTTCTCAGATGGCCAGCTCTTATCCCAACTTTCCTCTGGATTGCAATGTCTAAATAATAATAAGTATTTAAAACATATGACTCAAAATAGAGACTATTTTCTTTTCTTTTTTTTAACTCTGGAAGCAATATTTCTAACTGTAAAAAGTAAATGAAGCTTGGTCAAAATTCAAGATGTCGTCTCTGTAACATGATGTGTGAAGGTAGACACTGATCAAATTGCTTCAGTTCCAAAAATGATTTGTAATGAAAAAGTCAACCAATGACTCTTGCTTTTTGCAAACTTAAATAGGGTTAATTATGATCTGTGTCCCTAAATGCAAAAGTCCACATTCGCCCATTTTCTTTGCTATCATCCAGATATAAACATTTTGAGTGATTGACTCATACCTTCAATCTTCTTACCTGCTGAAATTCAGCAACTCTGCATTTGAAGACTGCAAGCTTGCATGCAATATACATTGCATTCAGAAAGTATTCAGATCCCCTTCACTTTTATCAATTTTGTTATGCTGCAAACTGATTCTACAGTTGTTGAAATTCTTTTTTTTTCTCATTAATCTACACTAATGACAAGGCGAAAACAGAATTTTAGAAATGTCTGTAAATGTATTAAAAAGGAAGAACTGAAATATCACATTGGCATAAGTATTCAGACCTTTCACTCAGTAATTTGTTGGCAGCAATTACAGCCTCAAGTCTTTCTGAGTATGACAGGACAAGCTTTGCACATCTGGATTGGGGGATTTTCTGCCATTCTTCCTTGCAAATCCTCTCAAGCTCAGTCAGATTGGACGGTCACCGTAGGTGTACAACCATTTCCAGGTCCCTCCAGAGATGTTCTCTGGGGTTCAAGTCAGGGCTCTGGTTGGGCCACTCCAGAAAATTCACAGAATTGTCCCTAAGCCATTCCTGTGTTGTCTTAGCTGTGTGCTTAGGATCATTGACATGTTGGAAAGTGAACCTTCAGCCCAGTCTGAAGTCCTGAGCACTGTACTTTACTGTACTGTACTTGTACTTTACTCCATTCAGCTTTCCCTCAATCCTGACTAGTCTCCCAGTCCCTGCTGCCGAAAAACTCACCAACAGCATGATGCTGTCACCACCATATTTCACTGTTGGAATGGTATTGGTCAGGTGATTAGCTGTGTCTGGTTTCCTCCATATATAATGTTTAGAATTGAGGTCAAACAGTTCAATCTTGGTTTCATCAGACCAAATAATCTTGTTCCTCACAGTATGAGAATCCTTCAGGTGCTTTTTTGTAAACTCCAAGAGGACTTTCATGTGTTTTGCACTGAGAAGAGGCTATCGTCTAGCCAATCAGCCATAAAGCCCAGATTGGTGATGGGTTGCAGTGATGATTGTCCTTCTGGAACTCTGAATGTAGAATAGAATAGAGTTGGAAGGGATCTTGGAGGTCTTATAGTCAAGTCCCCGGCTGAAGCAGGAGAACCTCAGCATCTCAGGCAAGTGACTGTCCAGTCTCTTCTTAAAAACTTTCAGTGATGGAGCACCCACAATTTCTGGAGGCAAGCTATTCTATTAGTGAATTTTTCTCACTCTTAGGAAGTTTCTCCTTAATTCCAGGTTGCAGTATTCCAGATGTGGTTGCCTATGGTAACTCAAGAGCAGGCCAGAGATGCTTTGCAAGTTGGCATTGGTCTTACTAGAGTTTTATAAAGCTATACTAATATTTCATGTGATCTTGATTCTATGCCTCTGTTTATACAATCCAGGATTGTATTAGCATTTTGGGCTGCTGCTGCACATTGCTGGTTTATATTTAAGTGATCGCCCACTAGGACTCCAAGGTCTCTCTCATAGTTACTGTTTTTGAGCCAGGTCTAGCCTAATCTTTGATTTTTCTTGCCTAAATGTAAAGCTTTGCTTTTCTCCACATTAAAATTCATTTTGTTGGAAAGGACCCAACAAAGTTTGTTCAAGTTTGTCAAGATCTTTCTGGATCCTGAGTTTGTCTTCTGGGATGTTGGCTGTTCCTGCCAGTTTAGTATCATTTGCAAATTTGATGAGGTCCCCATATATTTCCTCATCTAAGTCATTTATAAAGATATTGAGGAGTACTGGGCCTAAGACAGAACCTTGTGATACCCCACTATTTATTTCTCCATATGTACCATTAAGGAATATTCTTTGAGTACAGTTTGTCAACCAGCTACAAATCCATCTGATGTTGTCTTTTCTACATTCTTCTAACTTAACTAGAACTAGATTGTGATCTACTTTGTCAAATGCCTTACTGAAATCTAAGTATACTATGTCCACAGCATTTTGCTGTTCTACTAATTTAGTGAATTTATCAAAGAATGAAATAAGATTGGTTTATCATGATCTGTTTTTAACAAACCTGTGCTGCCTGCTAGTTATAACTATACTTGCTTCTAGTTGTTTGCAGATCCGGTTTTTAAAAATTATTATTATCTTTTCCAGAATCTTTCCAGGTATTAGTCTGTAGTTTCCTGGGTCTCTTTATTTTTCCCTTTCTTGAAGATGGGAACCATGTCAGCCCTTTTCCAATCTTCAGGTGCTTTCCCTGTGCTCCAGGATTTTTGAAAGATATGGTACAATGTTTCTGAGACAACATTTGCTAGCTCCTTCAAAACTCTGGGATGTAATCTGTCAGGTTTATAGCGATTTATATTTATCAAGGTCAGATAGGTGTTCTCTTACCATTTTCCTGCTTATTTTAATTTTAATTTCTGGTTTGTCTTTTGCAGTAGTTGTTTTGGTACTGTTGGAAGAATTTTTCTGAGTTTGTTTCCCAGCTAGGAAGCAGTCATCAATGCTGAGAAGAAATAGACATGGAAGCCAGCTGCCAGAAAAGAATCCTTTAATTCAGGAAGGCAAGAAAAGTAGTCACACAGTGTCCCTGGCTTGCAAGCAGAGTGGCATGATAAGTTTATGGATTTTTATACCTGTTTTCCCTTTGAAATTTGTGTGGTTTGATGAGATTTTGTGTGTGCCTTTAGTTAAGATGATTGCTTTGAATTCTGTCTTCCTACCTTAATGGGTTAATCCTGTTCCTGGAACTTTCTTTCCTATCTTGGGGGTTAATTCTGCCAGGAAATAGGAAAAAGGAAGTTCCAGGTGAATTATTTTTAGCCTGATTCTCCTCATCTTAATGGCTCTATTTAAATTTTTCTAGTATCAGCTCTGTTAGCAGGGCTGCTCTGAGTTTTTCTTTCAGCTGCTGATTCTTGGTTTTCTTAAAGGGAAAAGGGTTGACTTGGCACTGTTTTCTGAGGTTTCTGGTGCTATGATGTTTCTGGCACTGTCCTTTTGGGGTATACTTCCCACAGTATGTGGGCTATAATTTCTTTTTGCATGAAGACTGATGCAAAGAATGAGTTAAGCAGCTCTGCTTTCTCCTTACTGTCTGTTACTTCCTTGCCATCTTCTCTCTTTAGTGAACCTACTGTTTCCTTGACTTTTTTCTTGTAATTAATATATTGAAAGAAACATCTTTGACTTTTGTAGCAAGTCTTAGTTCATTCTGAGCCTTGGCTTTCCTGACTTCATCTTCGCATGTTCTGGCTTTCTGTTGATAATCAGCCTTAATTATGTGTCCTCCTTTCCATTTTTTGTGCTTGTCCTTTTTGTCTTTAAATTTGTCAGAGAGATCTTTGTGCAGCCATGATGGTTTCTTCTTGAATTTCTTTTCTTTTCAGTGGTATTTTGCTGGACTGGGCTCATATTATCTCGTTATTCAGAGTTCCACATGATTTTTTAGTTGTTTTCCCCTTTAGGATTTTCATCCACGGAATCTTTCCTATGCTCTCCAGGAGTTTGTTCAAATTAGCTCTTTTAAAGTTTAAGGCACTGGTTGGATTATTTTCTATTGCTTGTGCTTGCATTATATTGAATGCCAGTATGACATGGTCACTTTCATCCAAAGTTCCAGCAAGCTCACCTCCCTCTATCACTTCTTCTCTATTAATAAGAATTAGTCCAGTATAGCTTTATTTCTAATTCCCCCCTTTTCCTTTTGGATGATAAAATTATCAGCTAGGTTGGTTAGGAATCTGTTCGATATTCCACTCACCACAGAGTTAGTCTCCCAGTTAATATCTGGATAGTTAAAGTCTCCCATTATTACTGTAGTATGCTTCCTGCATACATTTGTTAACTGGTTGGCAAAGAGTTCGTCTATTTCTTCTGATTGGTTGGGTAGCCTGTAATATGGCAATTAATGTCAGTTTTTTCCTTTATATTGACCCATATACATTCTGGAGAGGTTTTATATTTGAACATGTGCATTTCTATATATATGTAGTGATCTCTCACATATAATGCAACTCCACCTCCTCTTTTCCATCACATCTCCACATAGGATCTCTGGACCTAAGTGTGAATGACCATAGGTTCTTGGTCACCTCTCTTATTAAGGCTCTTCTCCCCAGATTGCTCAATTTGACTGGGTAACCAGCTCTTGGTTGTGCCAAACTTCTTCCATTTGAGAATTATGGAGGTCATAGTGCTCTTAGGAACCTTTAGTGCAGCAGTAATTTTATTGTAGCCTTCCCCAGATCTTGCCTTGCAATAAACCTTTCTCTGAGCTCAAAGGCAGTTCATTTGACCTTGTGGTTTTTGCTTTACTACAGTACAGTATGCATTGTCAGCTGCAACTTCTGTAGAGGTGCGTGCTTTTCCAAATCATGTCCAATTAACTTAATTTACCACAGGCCGATTCCAATCAAAATGTAGAAACAGGTCAGCAATCCAGAGAAACGGGAGGCACTGGAGCTAAATTTCAAGTGTTGTTGCAAAAGGTCCAAATACTTAAACCAATGTGATATTTCAGTTTTTTCTTTTTAATAAATTTACAGATGTTTCTAAAACTCTATTTTCACCTTGTCACTTTGTCACTATAGGATTAATGAGAAAAAAATGAATATCAACCACTGTTAAATCAGGCTGCAGCATAACAAAATTGACAAAAGTGAAAGGGGTCTGAATACTTTCTGAATGCACTGTATACGTGTGTTCTCAGATACTTATACAACTTTTTAACATTGATTATTATAGGGCTTGTTATAGCTCTTTGCAGGTATATTCAAAATTCAATTCATATATTGATTCATACTTATAGTACAATAGGCCTGCTTAGAACTTCTGTGTGTATGATTGTGCATATACGTCTTAGTCTATCCCTCCCTTTGAATAGTCAGGCAATAATACACACATGCAATATGTTAGTTCCACTAGTTTTAGCAGTGATAGTTAAAAGATGATTGGTTTGGTTGGTAATGGCTGGAATGCAGCTGAATTGGGTTTAATAGATAACATGGCTTTCACAATTCCTGGATCATTCCACTACTCTAAAACCCTTAACATTTGTTTCTAAATTATTTGTTTAGTTGAACTACTCAGATTTAATGTAGCAGTAGCATCATCACCTTGTTGATTGAGATATTGGGTGAGCTGCTTTTATTTAAATACAGGAATGTATATCATTTGATCAATGACTAGAGGCTAAGCAAGAAGAATTCAGTGGGAAACAGTGCCTTTTGATCAAATAGTACATTATATATTTATTTTTATTTATTTATTTGATTTGTCAATTGCTTACAAGATACAGGTATAAGAATAAACATAGTTTTGAACACATGAGATGGATACTTATAAGCAAAATAAAAAGTAACAATAGGACAGGGACGGTAGGCACAATTGGTGCACTTATGCAGCCCCCCCAGGCCTCTTAGGGGATGAGGTCAATAGTAGACAGTCTAAGGTTAAAGTTTTTGGGGTTGGGGGAAGAAATCACAGAGTCAGGTAGAGTATTCCAGACATTGACCACTCTGTTGCTGAAGTTGTATTTCCTGCAATCAAATTTGGTGCGATTAACCTTGAGTTTGTATCTATTGTGTGCTCTTGTATTGTTATGATTGAAGCTGAAGTATTCATTGGCAGGTAGGACATTGCAATGTATGATTTTATATACCATACTTAAATTGGACCGAAGGCGGCGTAGTTCTAGGTTTTCTAGGTCTAGAATTTCAAGTCTGGTGGCATAAGGTATTCTGCAATGAGAGAGGAGTGGAGAACTCTTCTTGTGAAATATTTCTGGACATTTTCAATTCTGTTAATATCAGATACATGATATGGGTTCCAGACTGATGAGCTGTATTCAAGTATAGGTCTAGCAAATGTGTTGTATGCTCTAGTTAGTAGTGTGATATTACAAGAGAAGAAGCTACATAGGATTAGATTAACAACTCTTAATGCCTTTTTTGGCTATGTAGTTACAATGGGCTCTAGTACTTAGATAATTAGAGATGAGTATTCTAAGGTCTTTGATAGAGTTTGGATCCTCAACAAGGTCTTGACTATTCAGCTTGTATTTTATTTTCTGATTTTTTTTGCCAATATGTAAGACAGAGCATTTATTTGTTGAGATTTGAAGTTGCCATTTGATTGACCATTCTGATACATAGTCAAGGTCTTTTTGGAGGGTAGTAGTATTATCTGTGGTGTTGAATAGCTTTACATCATCAGCGAAGAGAATGCAATTGCCCTTAATATGATCACAGAGGTTATTTATGTAGAGAGTTGGTCCTAAAACACTGCCTTAGGGGACACCACTGTTGACAAGTACAGAATTTGATAGGACACTCCCAATTTTGACCATTTGTTGTCTGTATTATAGGAATGTTTCTATCCAGTTATGTAGGTGTCCAGAGATACCATAAGATTTTAGTTTTATTAGTAGTTTATCATGTACCACTGAATCAAAGGCTTTACAGAAGTCTATGTAGATTGTGTCTATTGCTTTACCCTGATCGAGTTGTGTAGTCCATATGTTTTTGCAGTGTAAAAGTTGCAGATTACAGGATAGCTTTTTCTGAAACCAAATTTGTTTATTAGAGAGTAAGTTGTTTGTCTCTAAATGGAGGATAATGGATTGGTTAATAATTGTTTCCATGACTTTACAGGTGATGCAACATAAGGAGATTGGTCTGTAATTTTCAACTAGGCTGGGGTCTCCCTTTTTGAAGATGGGGATGACCGTGGCTTGTGACCATAGTTTTGGCAAGGAGCTGGTTCTGAAAGATTTTTCAAAGATTATGCTTAGAGGTTCAGCTATGGCAGTGGATAGCTTTTTTAAGAAGTAGGCACATATTCCGTCCGGTCCAAGAGATAGGGATAGTTTTAGATTGTGCAGTGCTTTTTCAACAATGTCTTCTGTAAAATCAATATGTATTAGATCCTTGTAGTTGTCTGTGGTTCGATTAGGAAGCACTGGGCTTGATCCATTGCTGTTTACAAATACTGAGCCAAAGAATGTGTTAAAGAGGTTTGCTTTGATGGTGTTGTCGTTGCAGTCTTTGCCATTAGATCCTTTCAGGGGTGGACCTTGAGTCTTTTAGTTTTTTAGTTTTAGTACAATTTTGGTTTTATAGAGAAATCTATCTCCTATTCAGGTTGACAGCAGAAGCCAAATTGATTTTAACTAGCCTTTTCCAACCTTTTTATCCTGGAAGAATCTTGAAATAATGTTCAGGTCTTGGGGAATTCTCTCCTTCAGGCATATAAAGAAACTATTACATACACAGTTCACAGTGCACTAGCATGATCGATAAGTTGTGTTTATGATTATCTAATATTGTCCTCTTTTAAGGAAAGAATGTTATTTTTCTGTGGATTTGTTTATTTTGGCCAACAATAAACTCTTTTATTGGATTCCTCCTCCCTTGCAAAGGACATATACTATAATGTAAGCAGGGTAGGGAAAACCTTCTTAAAAAGATTTTTTTTAATCTTATCCCAGTAGGCCTAAAAGTCTTATCACAAATTTCTATTCTATAAGATGCTAATGAGGAATGGTATCTGCATACATACATTTCCTGCCTATTTAAAATTAAAAATGATTTTTTGTCCCCCAGCTTCTTCTTTTTTTTTTGAAAATTTTATTGATTTTTAAAAACAAACATAAACAAAAAAAACATAGAACATAAAAACATAAAACATCTTTTTTGAAAGCGGCCTGAACCCGGGTTACATCTTTTCGTGGAGACACAAATTCAAATTCATGCTCATTTTTATATTCCATTCCATATCTTATTACCATTCTACATTTTCTATATAACTTCTCTCCTCTTTCAACTTTCTTAATGTTATTTTATTTATTTCATCTCAATTCAAATAATCATACTTATATTCTTTGTCTGTCCTGTTTCAGCTGTCTATTATCTTTTCTCATTAAGTAAAATTTCTCCTGTGATCACTGATTGGAGTATGATACCTTTATATCTTTCCCCTAAAATTATAACACTTAATATAATACATAACTTCCATTCAGATTCTGCTTGGTACATTCTAAAACTATACAATATATTTTAAAAAAAGAAAAATATATAAATATATAACATAATTAAAACAACAATCCATACCAATTCAATTCTATCATTAATATTAATATTCATTTAAATCTTGAACATTTTACACATTACTTTTTGAATAAGTATCATACTTCTATGGAAACACTTATAAACTTTCCATAATTACTTCCCTCCCACTTCACTTATATTTTATAAAACGTTGAGTAGTTAAAATGTTCCCATTCCTTCCTAATTCAATTGTCGCATTTATTTCATTTCATTTATTTTGTTCACAAAAGTTTCACTAAATTACACTAACTATTTTATTCCACTTTTTAATTATATGTTGTTTCCAATTTTCAAACATTATTTCTATTACAGATATAACAATACAATCTTATGTACCTTTACAGAATCCCCTTTTCAGTTAAATTTTCACCCATTATCTCTGAATAAATCCTGTTTACATCTTGCTCCAGACCTTTGTAACTTCTCTTCCCTTCCTTCTTCCCTTTCTTCTATCTCCCCTTTTTACCCCCCCTGTCTCTCCACCTCTATTTCCCTCTTCTGTATTCCCCTTTTCTGTTGCTTTCGAACATTATATCCCCTTTTCACATTATTTTTCCCTTTTTTGACTGTTTTTTTAGGTCTTAAATTCTCCATTCTCTTTCCTCCCTTTCCCTTTTCTTCCCCAGATAGAATTACTTGTTCATTAAAAATGGCTTCTTCTTTGTCCCAATCTTCTTGTTGTTCAGTCTTTTCTTGTTGTTTGTTGTAAACACTGATCGCCATTTCTAAGAATTGAAAAGTGGAGCCAAAAGAGCCCTTCCCTTCTTGTTCCTCTTCTTTATATTTTTTAAATTCAATTTTCAGTTCATCCAGTTCATTCAGTTCATCCAGAGGTGATGCCATTGTAGAGTTTTTTTTTTAAACAACCACCCCATTGTTTTTAGTCATTCAAAGATGATTTCCAAAAGTCCCAAAGTCACCAAACAATCCAAATACACACAAGCTGTTTCTTTTAACACTTTCTTCTTTTTTCACTTTCTCTTCTTGGGGTTACTATTTAGTTGCAAAGTTCCAGTTAAAATTTATCCTTTAGAAGTCTTGTTAAGATTTAACTTTAAATTCTTTTGAATTCCAAGCAGTCTCCTCCTTCCAAGTCCTGCCCTTATTCTTTTCCTCTCCCTTCCCACTTATAGCAAAAAAAGGATTTTTTAGTATTCAGAAATCTTTATTGTCCCTTTGGCATTTAATTATATTTCCAGTTTAATTACCTTTTGATGCCAAAGTGGATTTTTCTGATTTCTTTATTCAGATCTTCTCGTTGTCAGCGTGAGGAAGGAGAGTGAAGAAAAAAAAAACTTTCCCTTTTCACTTTTGTTCGCTGCTTCCGACTCTTCTTTGGGAACGATGTGTCTTTTGCAAAATTTAAATTCCAGGGTACTTTAGTTGTTACTTTTTGTCCTGGTCAGCCAAAAACTTTCATTTCTTAACTTTCTCCTGCACTTTCTTTTCCAGCTGAGTGCTTCTTTGAGGCAGCCATTTCTGACCGCCGCTCTTACAGCCTTCGGGAAAGGGAGTTTAGCCAGCTGAGGAGGAGAGGTGCGACTCCCCTCGACCCTGCTGGGTCTCCCCGTCTTCACCACCTCTATGGGGTGCCTTAGCCCCGAAGCCTGCTGGCTCGGGGCGCTCCAGCAGCGAGCCCAGGCAGAAACCGCGCACGATCGCGGATTCCTGCCTGCCGCCGAAGCCCTGCAAACAAAAAAAGAATTTTTTTTTTTAAAGTTACATTTAGCGTACATTTCTTGTAATTAACCTTTTTGTTTCCCCTTCATGCATTTTAAAAACTCATGGCCAACATAATTATTTTTTGTCAAATAATGGGCCTAGACAAAAAACAATATTGATTTTTTTCACTCATATTCTCTTGTTGCCTTGGCAACCTCTCTTGGAATTCCAGTTGAGAAATGTTTCGAATGAATTTATTTTATTTATATTTCACCTATTTTTCATGAACTCAACATGTTTTATAAGGAGATCCCTCTTTGTTCAGTATTTACTTATCTATTTACAACAATCCTGTGAGGTAGTCTAAACTGGGACAAAACAACTGTCCCAGAGTGGATTTGTAACTGGCTGACAAACTTTATCCCAAAATTAGTCCTTAATGGTATTACATCTTCATAGAAAGTAACAGAAGGTTTTTCTAGCTTAGGAGCATTTCCCCTCCAGAGGAAGATCTTACTGCTGCAATATCCCAGGAAACCAGCCCTCTGCCGCTTCCTCTGGCGCAGTCAAGCTCAGCCTACAGTGGAGTCTACTGAGGCAACAGGTAGAAAGAGTGACTAACCACTACACCAAACTGGCTCTCTCTAAGAATAGAAATATTACTAATTAAATATTATTTTTTGCAAATCAAAAGTACAGTTTAAAAATACTATTTTAAATATCAGAAGAAATATTCTTTTATTATATAATAAAAACATCAGATAATAAAAGCATCTGGTTTTCAAAATGTAATTAAAATTTTGTCCTAAAAGTATGCTTTAATAACATAAACTTATTAAAATGGCTTTGAGGGCAGTTTTTAATATAACATTTTATTGTACAGTTCACCACCCAATATCTTCTGAATAAGCAGTACAAAAGTGCTGTAGACTAATAAAAAGAGTGCGAGGCATAATAAACCAGAATATCCCAAACACAAATGTGTGCCGAGTTCATACAATGCTAAGCCAAAAGTCAACAAAACCCATGGCTTAATGTGGGGATGGAGCAGTTTCTCTGTTCTCCAGCAATCAGAAGGATTGTTCCAAATGCCATTGGATGGGGTGCAACCAAAGTTTTTGCTTGTATTTGGAAGGCAAAAGTTAAGACAAAGAGCTTTAGCCAGTTTCTTATACCACCCTAATGCCTGGCTGAAGATGTTGATTCTTCCCAATTTAGAGGTATCCTGGATATCAAGTCTGACCATTAAAGGCAATCTCCAGAAAGCTGATATAATACAGTGGATCAAAGACTGAGCTATGAACTGCTTCAAATCTATTTTTTCCTATGGACATAATAGGTTATCTTAGACAGGATATTTGGTTCAGGTCCTCAGCTTAAATATGTGTATAACCCTATTGTTATAAATGTTATGACAGTAAAATTAATGTGAAGTGAGTTGAACATGAGAAAATGTTACAGAAAATGTTACTGTTACTTCTCTTTTTCCACTATGGGGCAAAACATTCAATCCCCATACGAAATCTCTCCCTGAAATGACCATATTATATTGCCTTCTACTGTAAATGCTGCCACAACTGAATTTTATCTAAATTGGATACATTATAATGATAATTGTGGAGTAGGTTTTATTAGATGCTGCATTTTATTTTTTATTTATAAATCATATTTATATAGCTGCTATCTCACAATCAAGTGACTCTGGGTGGCAAAAAACAAGGTTAAGAACAAAGTACATTTTCCAAGGCAGAGAGAGAATTTTTCAGAAGGCTGATACTTTTCCCAATGTTCTTTGCAATATTTAGTTGCAGAAACAATAAATTTCTTTTGAGGATTGTAACATTATATTTATATGCTAGTTCCAGAAAAACATATAATCTGCTGATATTAGTTGAGGAACAACATTTAAATTCAACAAAACAAAATGAGAAAGTAATCAATCATAGCTCAATGGAAACATAAGTGCTTGGAAGCAATGTCCCTCAGTCCTTTTCCAAGATCTCCACTGGATAGGTTCTCAGGAAGGAGCTGAAAAGCTCCTTGAAAGATGTAGGAAAGAGCAACAAAGATAATAAGGGGTCTGGAGGCTAAATCGCACAGTCAATGGTTAATGGGAACTAGGTATGTCTATTCTAATGAAGAGTAGGACTAGGGTTGACATGATAGCAATCTCCCAATACAGTACAACCTCTGGTCACGAATGCTCTCTGACCACGACCAAATCAGGTTCTGACCAAAAAATTCACAATTGTTTTTCCAGTGGCCAATTTCCCCTTCCGCACCATTTTTTTTTGGGTAGGTGCCTAATTTCCAAAATTAGGCTTAGGTCACGACCAATTCGGGTTGTGACCCAAGTTATGGAACAAATTATGGTTGTGACCAGAGGTTCTACTGTACTTGAGATACTGTCACAGAAAATAAAGGGTTGACCTATTCTCCAAGGCATGTGAGGGCGGGACAAGAAATAATGGCTAGAAGATCATCAAAGAGAGAGCCAACCTAATATTAAGGAGAAATGTCTTGCCAATGGAACAGCTTCCATGCAGAAGTTGTGGGAGGTTTTCAAGAAGAGGTTGGACAGCCATTTGTCTGGCAGAGCATACAGGAGAGGGCTAGATGGATCAAGAGTCTAGGCTTGGAGAATCAGCTCCAATTCAACTTTTTCAGGGTCCAACAATGTTGAAATATCAACTACAACAAATGTCATGCAGAGTTTCTCTTCCAGCTCTCAACAGTGCCTCTTGTACAACATCTCAGAACTCTGCATAATTTCTAGATGTTATACCGTGCTATTAAGAAGAAAAAAAACTTCTTTAATGGGATTATCATGTGGTGGAGAAGACAGAGATGTCAGATAAAATAGTGATTACACAAACATTGCCTCTTTTACAATATTTCCTGTGGTTTTCCTGAGGCATAAAGTTTCCGATTCTCAATTAAAATTTCTCTATGGTAACAAAATATTGTAATGAGTTAAATAAACAGAAGGCAAAGATAATGCAATTTCAAAATGTATGTTATGTTACCAATGAATCTTTGTTTTTATTTATTTTAGTATGTTACCAATGAATTTTTCCTTTTAAAGCAGACTTGCTTCTCAGCAACTTTTAATGAAATTGAAATCATATAATTGAACATAGAATCATAGGGATGGAAGGGTACTTGGAGATTTTCTACTCCAACCTCCTGCTCAAGGCAGGGGACTTTTTAATATCATGACCAAATGGTTGTCCAGTTGTTGTTGTTTTTGAAAACCTGCAATGATGGAGCACCCATAACTCCCTGAGACAAGCTATTCAGTTGACTAATTGTTCTGTCAGAAAATTTCTTACTCCTGATTTCTAGGTTGCATTTCTTTTTCACAAGCTTCCAACCATTACTTTTTGCCTTTGGTGCTTTGGAGAATAACCAACCTCCTCTTCTCTATGACAGCCCCTTGAGTACTGGAAGACAGTTGTCATGTTCTCCCTAATCCTTCTCTTTTGATAGGCTAGAGCAGGGGTGTCAAACTTGATCCCATCACGGGCTGTAATCAGGATTTTGTTTGCCTTTGGGGGGCTGGGATGGGTGAGGCCTGGTTGTCACAGCCAACTAGGTGGGTGGTGCCAGGGTGGGCCAGGGCCGGAGCAGCATGGACCAAGCCCTCACTGTCTCCAAGATGGCCCCTTGGGTCAACTCTGGGTCCATTTTGGACCAAATTTGGCTTGAAGGCCACATATTTGACACCCCTGGGCTAGAGCATACCAAGCTCCTTTAATTGTTGAAAACTTTATCATCTTTCTTGCTCTTCTCTGTATATTTTCCAGGTCTCAACATCTTTTTTGTATCACACTGACCAGAACTGTACACAGTATTCCAAGTACAGCTTGACTAATGCACTATAAAGTGATATTTATGCTCCTGATGCAGCCCAGGAGCAGTACACTGCTGGTTCATATTAAGTAGTGGTCCACTATAACCCTTTCTCAGTTATTACTGTTCAGCCCGGTACCAGTTATTTTATTCTTACGCATTTGGTTTTTCCTGCCTAAATCCAGGATCTTACTTTTCTCATAATTGAACTGCATGTTTTGGATAAATCCTAATAATCAAGTCTTTCAAGATCCTTCTGAATTTTTAATCTATCTCCAACGTTTTAATAATTTCCCCCAGCTTGGTGTCATCTGCAAATTTAATGAGCTCCCCTTCTCATTTAATTCATTTATGAAGATATTGAAGAACACTAGGCTTAAGACAGAGGTACTCCACTGCATGCTTTCCTCCATGTAGATGTAGTTCCCTTAAGAACTACACACTGGGTGTGATTGGTCTGCCAATTGCATATCCAACTGGTTTGGTTTGGAAGAATCCTGTCTAATATGAAGAATCCAATAATCAAGTGTTTAAATTCTACTCCTTTTCATTCCTGTTACCTTCTGAAACTAGATTATTTTAGCAAACTATGCAGAAATCTTCATTGGATCTTCTAGAGCAGGGGTGTCAAACTTGATTTCATTGAGGACCAGATCAGCATTGTGGCTGTCCTCCTGGAGCAGGAGAGGTAGAGGGACATGGCCGGGGTGGTCGCAGCTGACTGGGGGTAGCCGGGGCATGGCCAGCTTGACATTGCTCACATGGGTGGTGCCTATGGGGTTGGGTTGGGTTAGGGAGGGAATGTCCCATAGTATGAGGTGAGGCACGAAAGGGAGGCAGGGCAGATACAGCCAGAAACTACTGGATAGGCCACTGCATGCTTGCTGCCCTTTGAATGTGGGTGGTGGTAAATGGTTTCTGGCAGTAGCTTTAGCCTGACTGCCCCTCAGATAGCCAGCTAGAAAAGCTGCAGTGCCAAGGTGCATTGGGTGCACAACAGCAGAGCTTTGCCAGCAGGCCCAGCAGGATGAGGGGGAAGGTGCAGCCCTTCCCTGCCCGCTACCAGACCCAACACGTGGCACCTGGCTGGGCTTCCCCAAAATGCTTGGTGGCAGGGTAGAAAGTGGCACCCATCCCAAGCCTGGAGGAAGAAGGCCTTACTGTGGGAAGTGGGGCTTTGAGTCCTCCAAGCGTTGCCTCTGCGCAGCCCTGTGATTGACAAAGTGGCAGGTGGCATGTGGGAGCCAGGCAGACACTATTGTTGTGGGCAAGCTGACAGGAAAGGGAGAGCAGAGGAGGGGGAGACGGCACAGCCCTCCTGAAGCTTATCTGCCCCTTGTTCTCCAGCCAGGCCGAGTGCGGCTGCTCCAGCCACAGCCTTGGGGCTCCCTGGTGGCCGTCCCAATCATGCCAGCCTTCCACCTGGCCAGCCTGCTTCTCTGGCCACTGCCCAATAATTCTTGTGCCCCCCCAGCCTGGTCCATGCCCACTCCAACAGCCTCAGGGCTCCCCTTGCTCCTATTGTGCCAGCCCTCCACTTGGCTGGCTCACCTCTCTGGCCTCTGCCCCAAGATTCTCATGCTCCCCGGCCTGCTCTACACCCACTCCAGGCCTGCTCCTCACCCACTCCAGGCCTGCTCCTCACCCACTCCAGGCCTGCTCCTCACCCACTCCAGCCACAGTCTCGAGACTCCTCAGTGGCCACAGTGCCCCACCTCTCCCTCTCCCCAAGCAGGGGGCTTCTGGGCACAGAGCAGATAGGGGAGCATGAGACTTGTGGGGCAGTGGCAGGAGAGGCAGGCCAGCCACCCAGGTGGAGGCCTGGCATGGTGGGGGTGGCCATGGGGCTGCTGCCTCCTGGGGAGAGTGGGTGGCTAACGGCAGTGGCAGTGACTGTGGCTGCGTTCCCAATCTGCGAGGAGGAGGCAATGGCGGTGGCATCCGAGGGATAAGTGATAGATGAGGCAACACTGGCCCACTGCCTCCTCTGTACACATGCACACGCTGGGATAAGGTAGGCTGGGCATTGGTGTGCATGCGCCTGTCTTCTCCTGCATGCGCATGCGCATGCCAGGATAGTGTGGGCCTGGTTGAGGCGATGCAGGCCATCCTGTTACAATTTCTAGTATGGCCACAGGGGTCGGATCCAACCACGTTGTAGGCCAGATCTGGCCCAAGGGCATTGATTTTGATGCCCCTGTTCTGGAGAATCTTTCTAAATTACTTCGATAAATATCTCACTCCTGTTCTTATGACTGTATTTATTTATACTCTCTTTTTATTGAGAAGCAAAGGAAAGAGGAAATGTTTTCAAATGACAAGCATGAAAGAGAACAGCAGATGAAACAAAATTAAATAATTTCCCCGAGGAAAGAGTGAGATTATTACTAAAGAAAACTATGTAAATAGTAGGTCACTTATATTAGTCCAGAATATTGACTGGCATCAATGCAGACCTAGTTTAATCAATGGAACAAATTGTTCTCCCGGTCACCCACATGAGCAAATAAGACTGCCCACTATGAGCAAGAGCGGAGAATGTATTCTACTGTGTGAGAGTTTTGTTGGCAGATGATCATATTGGGCAAGGCAACATCAGGAGAACATCTTAAATATGCCCGGGGTGGTTTCTAGAACAAACAAGGGTTCTAAAGGACGAAGAGAACATTTTTAAAAGATGAATCTGGTTGTCTACCTCAAGCCTAAGAATTCTTAACTATACAAAAAGGAATGATTTCCATGAATGGTTAGGAGATAACCACTGAAAAACAGTTAAATATTTAGATTATTCATCAACCTAAACATACCACCAAAATGCAGGTCATGGCTACTCCGTAGCCTCACTGGTACAAAAGGGTAATTAATCATAGTTTATGCTGGGAAGAACCCCAAAGCAGACACCAAAAACCTCCTGAAATAGGAAAAAGGAAAAACTAATGCCAACCCACAGCATTCTTCTTCTAATTATTGCTTTTGATACAAAGTAATAGTTAACATCATCTCTGGGAAAGTTGTGTTGATGTAAGATGGCTGTGAATATCTAAATTTGACATTGACCTGAAATCTAAATATATCAAGAATGCAATTCTAAACATACTTTTCTTAAATCAATGGGACCTGTGTGTAAAACATGTCTGTAGCTAATATTACAGTGTCTAACAGTAAAGTGCAACAGGGTTGGCAAAGAAAACATTGGGAATCTTCTTTCTTTCCAATGCTGTCTTCCTCAGTAGAGTACCTCTAATTTGGCAACTGTTCTTTGTCCCACCATCTCTTTGTTTGCCCAGCCCATTTATAGCCTAATGATTTTTAGCTTTGATATACAAATCTAATAACATAATAGATGAGCAGATTTATAAAGTTGGAAGGTACTTTAGAGGTCTTAGTCCTTTTTTTATTGTTTTCAATATTCCTCATAAGCCTTAGTTCACTCTGAGTTCCATAAGTCTTCTTCAATTATGTTTCCTACCTCCCATTTCCTATACATAGAATTCTTTATTGGAAAAGTGTGATTGGACACAAAAGGAAATTGTCTCCAATGCATAAGCTCTCAGTCTACATATAAGCAACAAGTGATAAATCATAATCATAAAATACAATCATAAATCATAAGTGACAATACTCAGTGATAATCATAGGATAAATAAAAGCAAATAAATCATAAGATACAAAAACATACATGTCCTTTTTTCAATCAGAGGAATTGAGTTTGTTAGTGATTGGAACCCGAGGGTTCAGTAATGGAGACAAGCGGATTGTTTTCAGCTGACTTAAGAATAAATGAAGGCCATTGAAATGATATTGGGATAAACCAGGACTTAGAAGCAAGTGTAAGTTAGTGTGTTTTGAATACCTCATCTTTTCCTCAGCATTGGAGTTTAATGGTGTAGGGTATTATTATTTATTCCTTTTATCTTTTATTTCTTTTATACATCCACTTATGCTTCCACTTTCTCAGTACCAAACTAATAAAAATTGACAGATAAAAACCTTCCCCAAAGGAAAAGGAATCCCATGGAGAGAGGAATGGAAAAGGGGGGAGAAAGAGAACTGGGAACTTATACAAATAAGCCTTGAGGCCATGAACTGAGACTTGAGTGAATAAATTGCCATAATGGAGGCAGTGGTAGTGGGAATATTATCCCAGTTTAAACTAAGCCTATTAAAGCTATTAGTTATGTTCCTACCCATGATGAATCACTACACCTTAGTGCATGTGTATAGGATTTAACTGAGATTTAAGGGAGAAGTTATTGTTCCTGTGGCCCCTTCCTCACGGGTCTCAATTATGTTTCGACACCGCAAGAGAAGCTAAAGTCGTCAGTTCTAAAACTCGAACCTCTTCGGACACTGGAAAGTTCCCGTGACTGGCTGATCCCGTAGGGACCAAATATGACCCGCTGGCGGGATTCGCTAAGCTGCAGCAGCCCCCGCTCTCACTCCCCACAGACCCTCTAAAATTTAGCCCCAGTTCAAAGCTTTTGGAAGAGAGACCTTTGTTTGCTCTGTAACGCAAACCCCGGGCCGTGACGCTATCACTCCGCCTGGGCCACTTGGAAAGGCATTGCCGTCCGAAGGGCGTGTCTCCGGCGAGACCCTCCTCCTTCTCCTGTTCTCCCCTGTAAAGCCTCGTGGGGGTCCCTGTGGCTAGGCACTCTATATAAATCCAATGTGACCCAGGGATCTGCCCTTCTCGCAGCCTGTAAGGGTTGCGCCAGACAAGAGAAGCGAGGACTGAAAGGAGGTAAGAGAATTTGCAAGTTTCCCCTCATCCCACTTTATCAACCCGATCAAATTGGTTTTTGCCTCCAGTTTCAAATACGATCCGTTTATTTTCCCGACAGCTTTCCAAGATGCCGGACAGCCGATCAAAGCGAGCGATTCTTTTGCTATTGACCCTTTGTTCAGGGGCAGGGGTCTGGGGTTCTCAACCCCGCGGGGGAAAAGGCAAAAGGGAAACGCAACAGCATATCGTTCAGCCCTCTCTGCCGGTCGGCCAGAACAAACGTGAGTAATTCTGGGATGAGCAGCAGCGGCTTTTTCAAGGGAGAGGAAACGGTCGGATCCTGGACGCTTTGATAAAACCGAAATCAAACTTAAGGAGCATACCGAAAATTGCAACTTTAGATGGTTATGAAGGGGAGTAAAATTTACTATATGAATGTGTTAATAGCTCTTTCTTGAGTCTACTCAGGTCCTCAGATTGAGATGAGGAAAAATTTTCAGAAAACAAAACCGATGATGGGGAGTAGTATTTTTGAACTTAGGGATTTAGCAATGCCTGTCTCCAAGTGTCTTACTTACAGAGCGTTACAGCAATTTAGGACAACCTTTTAATGGTGCCAGAGTTACTTCCCTTGTGGTCTTATGTCTCCAGTTAGCTTTGCAACCTATCACAATTGCAGTTTGATAATGGACTCTTGGATGTGAAGACACAACTGGACAGCTAGAACATTTCTGGTGCACAAAATGGTTAAATCATGAAACAGCTTTGTCCAGGAATTTTGCAGATTAATTAAACTGAACCCTGTTGTTGAGAGGGGTTATTACATTTATATCCACTTTTTCTGCCAAGAAATTCAAGCTTGGGTTTCTCTTGAGACTCAAGCCTAATTAAGATTTATATATTACATTGAGGCCAAAGATAATTATGTCTGAATACTGAAGGCCTCCTGATTAGATTGGGCACCCTACTCTGGTTAAAAAAAAAGGTTTGCTGCTTCCAAGCTTTGCCAGTTTGCTCTAGCAGGGTGGAAATTCTTAATTTTTATTTTTCTCATTGACACCAGTGAGAAGCAAAACGATCTCATCAGATTTGGCAAATTTGTGAAGATGTTGCGAGAACAACTGTTTTTGTTTTTTTAATCCAATTGGAGATGGACTCTTAGTGGTTAAATTCCATATTTTAGGGCCTGCTGGTGGAAACCTTATTTGTATATATATATATATTGATTTTTTATAAGTTTCCTGGTCCTTTATATTCTTCATTGCTGAGAAAAGGGATTCTTGTCCTGGACTATTTCTCTTTCACACACATCTGCTCGTTGAGGGTATATTAATTTTCCTGAAATCCAGACATTTCTCAAGAAGGGTGTAATTAGCATTGCATTTTTTCACTGCAGTTATAGCAGCTAAAGAGACAAATGAGAAAATCTAGAAAGGATAGATTTCTATTTGTTCTCTTTTCTTACAGGAGGACTAGAAGCAAAAATTTATTAATTATATTGACTTGAAAGTAAAAAAGTGGAAGGCCATCTTTTCATGTTGTAAAAAACAGACTTTAAAATTAAGGTGTTTGAATTAATTTAGAAAAGAATAGAACATACTTTTTCATTTTAAAATTAAAAAAAAAAAGATGCTGAGATAACACTTTTAAATTGTTTAGAAAGTATGATTTTTCTTTAAAGCAGTCATCTCAGGAAATGGTAAGACTAAATGTAAGTTGGAAAAAATATTTGGAAATTTTTAAAAAAGGAGACTAGTTCTACTTGGCAAGAATAAACCTTAGGGAAGAGAGCCAAAGTTTCAAATCTTTTGGGGTCTTTCCATAGGCTTTCATGAAACATTGGATTAAGCCTCCCAGTTGAGCAATCTTTTCCAGCTGTTAACATGCTGCTCCAGAATGTGAACTCTCTAGTGGTTTTATCCTGTACATTTAAAACATGGTTAAACAAGAGACGGATGGAACTGTTTTGAGTTTAACTCCAGTCTTGAGTTGCCTGCATCTAATATCAAATTACACAGTGGTTTCAAGATGTACAAGGAATGTCTGGCCAGGAGTTAATGTCTATTCCATGCATGTTAGGGGCTGACATTGCTCTCTTCTCCCCATTCTTTCTCCTTACACTTGGTCTGGGTGATAGGATGTAATTAAACAGTGCTGTTTTTTTCTCAGAGGGATGCTATGACAATGGACAACATTATCAGATAAACCAGCAGTGGGAACGCATTTACTTGGGGAACACTCTAGTCTGTACTTGCTATGGAGGCAGTCGAGGATTCAACTGTGAGAGCAAACCTGAGCGTAAGTGGAATGCATCTTTTGACAAACTTCTGGCCAAGAACATCTTTTTTTTTTTTTTCTAGAATAAAAAGTAGATATTTACATGTATAGAAATATCCTGGTTTTTTAGAAAAGGCAGCATCCACATTTAACATCTCTTCTTCTTCTGAGACAATTATTGTTACTGGAGACTAAAACATATGAAGAATGGTTACAGGAACTGGGCTTGGCTAGTCTAGTGAAGAGAAGGACCAGGAGAGACATGATAGCAGTCTTCCAATATTTGAGGGGCTGCCACTGAGAGGAAAGGGTCAGGCTATTTTCTAAAGCTCCTGTAGGCCAGACAAGGAATAATGGATGGAAACTGAACAAGCAGAGGTTCAACCTGGAAATAAGGAGCCATTTTCTGACAGTGAGAGCAATCACCCAATGGAACAGCTTGCCTTTGGAAGTTGTGGGAGCTTCATCACTGAAGGCTTTCAAGAAGAGATTAGACTGCTATTTGTCAGAAATGATGTAGGGTCTCCTGCTTGGGTAGGGGTTGGACTAGATGACCTACAAGATCCCTTCCAACTCTGATTATCTGTAGATATGTACTTTTTACCGTTCAGTCCCCAAGCCTGTCAATTTCTGACTATTCCTATCTACTGCAGATTGGGAATGTTCTGAACAAACCTTGCATTATTTTATGCAACAGATTATTCCTACTGTAGTTTTCACACTAATTAGATTCAAGAATTGCTAGTATGGATTAATCTGTCAGAAAGTCTTTGTGGTTGCAACTGGGTGCTCCCAAATATTGTAGAAAAAATTCTGTGACCCCGATATATCAAGCTTCTCTAGTGCCCTTGTTTTTAATCAGGTGAATCCAGAGGGAGCTGAATTGCTTGATGCATCCTTATCATTGTACAGTGTAGAGGTAGAGCAGATTAGGAAGCCAAAGTCTTATATTAAGGCTAACCTTATGATAAGATTATAAAAACAGAATCTTACAAGTCTAAATGTACCTCCCACATACACACACACACCCTTCATGAGAACTAGTGAGAGGTGTCAGAGGTGTTTTCTCGCTGGACTCAGGGTCCTTTTAGCCGACTGTTAGTAGCTGCTCTTCCTCCTGTTCTTTAAGGTCATTCTACCCATTACAGCTAAGTAGCAATAGGTAAGTTGTCTCTTAAGAAAGTTTTGTCCCTGGACTCCTTTCTCTACATAACCTTAAAAGGAGCCTTCAGAGGCAATCTAATCTGAAGATGATTCATTGGCCCCCTAAGCTCTTCTGCTTGGCTTTTTGAAAAGGTTTGATTTGGCCTTGTCAGAAAGAAGTCACAGTGTTAATGGTCTGCAGATAACAATGTACGGAAGGATACCACCCCCACATAAGATAGGACAGTGATGGCAAACCTTTCAGCACCAAGTGGCCAAACTGGAACGTGCATGCAGGTGTGTGCATGCGTTCATGCCAGAGTGCTGGAAACCCAAACACCAGCTGCCAGTGCATGCATGCCTGTTTTTTGGACATTTTGGGGGCCATTTTCGGGGCTGTTTTTGGCCTGCAAATGGCCTGAAAAATTACCTGGTTTTTTTGCCATTTTGGGGGCCGTTTTTATGCTGTTTTTCAGGCTGTTTTCTGGCACTCCGGCTCCTGCAAAGACCAGGGCAGTGCACTTGTGCATGGCAGAAAGCAGAAGAGCAGCTGGCAACGGCGCGCATGACCAATGAGAGGGCTCTGCTTGCCACCTCTGGCTTGCGTGCCATAGGTTTGCCATTACGGAAGATAGGATGTTGCAGAAAATGCTGCAATAAAACTTGAGGAGAAAAACAAAAAGCTGACAGGTCAGATTTGCTATGGAGAACATTTTGAAGCAAAGGAAAAAGTATCCTTCCAAAAATTGTCAAGACCAAGACATTTTTTTACTCGTGCTACCGAAAAAAGCTATTAAACAGATTAAATTTATTAATTATTTATAAATTCTCATGTCCCCGTGTTAAAAAAGTAATGCCATCTCAGAGATATGATAGAATAATAAAACTATATATAATTATAGAGTAAGATAATGATTGGAAATTACAACAGATTACAAACATTTTGCATGTCACCACCAAAACATTGTGATAATAGGAAGCTGTCCAAATAAATGTAATATATTCGTGCTCCCTTGTGCTTAGAGGCAGGCTGTGTGCTACTCTTATCTTTCCCCCCTTTCTGGAGTCTGCACCCTTCAAACTGCTGCCTATAATTAATCCTTCATACCATCTCCCCCTCCATGGGCATCATCTCTCACATTCTTTCTGTAACATTGTATTTAGCAGAATTGCATTTCAGTACAGTACTTAATTGTCCTGCAAGGGATGTATAATATCATCTAAAGATCTGAGGTTATTGGTGTCAAAACATGAAGGATGGTAATTTAGAAGTGAAATCCCAAGATTTACCTTTTGTATGTATTCATGTGTACATATTGTTCATATGAATAAAGGATAGATCTTGGATAATGACATTGCAATTGTCATCTTGTCTGCTTTGAACCTCTTCCTTAGAAGTGCCAGTCTTGGCATCAGGAACTGAGTCACTGTAGCATTCTGCCTTGAATTCCCAATCTTCATGGCTGACTCATTAAGGAGACCAAGTTTGTTTGGACCATATATCTGGGCTTGTGCCCAGACTAGAATAGGTCCAGAGAGTCTATTTCTTCCAGAAATGTCTGCCCAAATAGTTCCTAGGGGGATATTAGCAACAGTTAGTTGCTTTGAAGAACTCAACATCTCATTTGGGTTTCTTGAAGCTGTACTATCACGTCTTTTAACATAGCTGGCGTTTATTGCTTCCCCATTAAATTGAAACTAATCCCATAGAACCAGATTAATCAGACATCAGATAACAGACTTGCATAGCAATAAGTAATGTTATCTATTAACCTACTTTGCAAATATATCACACAGTGTCTCTGTAGGTTCCAGTACAGTCTTATAAAAGCATTTTTCCCCCTGACAAAAATAGTTTTCCTGATGGCTGCCTGAGATTGCAGTGGCAGCAGCAGAAAATAGTTTTTATTCCTTTACTGCTACATCGTTTACTTATCTTGTCTTCTTGATAATGTGCTCTGTCAAAATGTGCTGTTACCAGTCATGCTTTCCTTATATGTAGGCGAATAAGTAAACTTCATTGAGAAATTGTCTAACCATGACAGTAGGATAATGACAACTGCCTCCAGTTTCAGTTCATCTTGACAGACTTGAAGCTTAACAAGACTTGTGTGACAGTCCTTTGGATAACAAGGCATTTACTTGGTTTCTATAATCTAATCTAGTAAGGGATTAAATATTTGACCAAATATTTGAACTTTGGTTTTCCAAATGTCTGTTCTATATCTCTTGGTCAAATGCATTTTTCTTTATTGTTCTCTCCACTTTTTTTTTTTTAAAGTACTTTCATACAAATTGCCTGGAAACTCCCTTCTACTGTTAATGTGGATTTTTTTTTAGCTTTCTTTCTTCTTTTATTGGTCCAAGCATCTCTCCTATTCTTTGTCTTTAGCTACATCACTACCATCCAAAAAGCCTTCTGCTTGTCACTAGCAAAACAATAGCGGTCAATGCCACAATTATTTTTTGTGTGTATACCTCTATGAATGAGGTAGGGAAAGGAGATTAGAAGCTGCAAGTGTAGGTTTATCTGTATTGATTCTTTTTTTTCCTTCTTCCTATACAGCGGAAGAAACCTGTTTTGATAAACACACTGGAACTACTTATCGAGTAGGGGAAACCTATGAACGCCCAAAGGATTCCATGATCTGGGACTGTACTTGTATTGGGGCTGGGCGTGGAAGAATCAGTTGCACTATTGCAAGTATGCATTAAATATTTCAGTGAGATGTTTAGATGATGTCTGCCAAGATTATGTGTTAATCCATATGCTGACATTGCTGGAATTTCACAAAATCTAGTGGTTTTCACAGTAAGAAGAAGTAGGTACTACATGTAATGTTGCATAATTGTAAGGAATTTGTGACAAAGTTGGAGGGAGAGAGGGAGAGGGAGAATTGTAAAATGAGACCACTGATATTTGCTGTATGTTGACATTATGAATAAGTTATACCTGAGATTTTTATACCTGAGTTATACCTGAGATTTTCTCCTGCATGAAGAAAAGGAGAATGGAAGAAGACTGAAATAAACAGGATTCAAGGAAGTGCTAGATTTCCCCCTCCACATCTCATGACTTGAAGCTGGACTTCAGTTCTCAACTCTGATATATTGTACATAAACTGGAGCCTGTATCTATGTAGCTACCAGGGCCTTTGTGGAGCTGCTCCATGAGTGTTTTTTCTTGAAAGATTATTTTTCGTTACTATATGTCAGAACTTTGACTTCATTGTAAAGCAAGGATGAAAGTGTTCTGCAGATGACTTCAAATATCTAAATGCAATTTCTAGCAGTCCTAATTACCGTGTTTCTCACATAATAAGGCCGGACCTTATTTTTTTTTGACCCTCGAAAAAACGGCTAGGACGTCTTTTCGGGGATGACTTAATTTCCCCCCCCCTTGCATCTTTGGGTGGGTGGGCGGGCGGCGACAGCTTGGATATTCAGGAGACCTTCGGGTTCGGGCCACCATTGCTTTCCCTTCTCCTTTGCTGCCACGGCGTTAGGCATTTGGCGCAGCCACATGCAGCCAATCAGGGCTACTCCCTGCAACCGGAGCCCTGAGGAGACACTTGGCTTCAGGCACTCCCATCTTCCCTTTGCTTTTGAAGGTAAAGCGAATTATTTTACAAAGCCTCCCCTGCCCGAGAGGGCAGCCCAACCCCACGTGGGGAGGCTAATTTCCCGGGGCCTCTTCCGTTCCTCCCCAACCTCCCTACACTGTGCGCCTCTGACGCACTCGTCCCTTCAGCCCAGTGAGCCTTTCCACCTCAAAGAAAGGCCAGGCGGGTGGCTGCGGAGCAGCAGCAGTGGGTCTGAGCCGCTCGCAGCAGAAGCAGCCTTAGCCCGACGCAGGGAGAATGAGCGAGGTTAGCGCCCGCCAGCCTATTCTTCCCGCCTCTGCGGCTCGGTTTCCCCTACCAGTGGGTCCTCCTTTCATGCGGAGGGCTGCGGGGAGAAGGCGCTCGCCCGAGAGGATCTTTCCCTCTCTCTCCCCTCAAGGACAACGTCTGCGTGGAGGAGGAGAGGGCAGGAGGTTCCTCCTGCTTGCTGAGAGGTGAGGAGGTAGCCGCGGCTCGCCCGGCGAGATCTGGCAATGAGGGGCGGGAGGAGGCATGCACACACCTGTGGCTCATTTTCCCAGTTCTGCCCAGCAGTTATGGCTCTGGCACGGCCCTGGCAGGATGAGCGGAGGGTCCAGTGGGGTGGCGCGGGTGTGTGCGTGCCTCCTGCAGTAGCTCTGACTGGCCGCGCGTGGCTGCGCCAAACGCTGCGGTGTTGCTCTAACGCCGTGGTAGTGAGGGAGAAGGGGCAGCAAGGGAGAAGGGAAAGCAACGGTGGAAGGTCTCCCGATATGAAGTACCCCACCAACACAGGCAGCACCATATCCGGGCATGCAACAAAAGTACTTCCTAACAGCAAGCCCCCCCCCCACCCGTCCGCTCGCTCGTTTTCCCCCCCATTTCGCATGTTTAATATGGGGCTTAATTTGGGGGGAGGGGCTTAATTTGATTTTATGCCAATAAAACATGGTGGGGCTTCCTATTGGTGGAGGCCGTATTGTTGGAGAAACACGGTAGTATAGTAAGTATGAGACATGAAGAGAAGTGCAGTTCAACATTTAACTTCTCTTCTTACAGTTTTATAATCCAGATGTTTTTAACATCCTGTCAGGGTTCCAAGTAACACACCCAGTGCAATCAAAACTCCTCAAATTATAGATTTATTAGGCATGTTATATTGGCACATCTGGGGAAATCCGACTCTAAACCCCCCTCAGGTTTTCTCCCTAGTTAAAAGTAGAATTTATTTCCCCTACCCATGTAGTTCATCACATGATCCAGTCAGGCCACAGTCCAAGGGTCACCTGGTCGCAGATCCCATTTCCTTGTACCTGGTGGGAAAGTTCTTGGTTCTCAAAAGAAATAATTTTATTATGGCAATAATCCTCTAGCTATCTCTTCGTTCCCACTGGCTCGACTCACTTCACTGTGGCAACCCTAAAAATGCTGCGTGTGAGGGGGTGTAATGGTTCCAGGGCTGACACATCCCTTATTAATTATGGAGACTTATGATAAGACAGGAAACTGGCATGACCCCCTCACTTCCCAGACATGAACTGTTTCAACTCCTTCCCTCAAAACGACTCTATAGAGCACTGCACACCAAAACAGCTAGACACAAGGGCAGTTTTTCCCTGAAGGCCATCACTCTGCTAAACAAATAATTCCCTCAACACTCTCCAACTATTTACAAAGTGCACTACTATTACTATTAATTTTCTCATCACTCCTTATCACCCATCCCCTCCAACTTGTGACTGTATGACTGTAACTTTGTTGCTTATATCCTTACGATTTATAATGACTGTTTCCTAGTATGATTTGATTACTTATTGTACCCTATGACTTGTACCTTACGATTCTTTAATGTATACTGAGAGCATGTGCACCAAGAAAAATTCCTTGTGTGTCCAATCACACTTGGCCAATGAAGAATTCTAATTCTAATGTTATAGTTACTAGACTGTAGGGACTTTCATATTGGAAAAGAAACTAGCTGCTTTTCAAAGCTGAGCACATTATGAAGGATTGTCCAGCACTGAAATGTATGAAGGGATCTAAGTCTTTATTATAATAATAACTGGGACAATCTTAGAGTTGCTGAACGAATAGACAACATTGAAGTAGATACATTAATGATATAATTTGGAAAAACAGCTTCCTATGCTTTGTTTTTCAGATAGATGTCATGAAGGTGGCGAGTCCTACAAGATTGGTGATACCTGGCGCAGGCCTCATGAGACAGGAGGCTACATGTTAGAATGTGTCTGTCTTGGCAATGGAAAGGGTGAATGGACTTGCAAACCAGTTGGTATGATTTTGTTTTCTTTTATGCATTTCAGAGATCAAAAATATTTCAGTTGCGAATAGAGCTGTTTGCAATAATTACTATAAGCAAACTTTTGATTCTTTGTGATAACATTTTTAAATTTTTTGTCTCAGTTGATATATATATATATATATAAATACTCAACATGCATACATGAGCAAGTTTTACCTGGACTTTTGATCTGCAGGTAGTGCTTCTGAATATCCCTCTATAGACAATAAACAAATTCACCTAGAAGATAAGTATGCCATAGAGAAGATGTCTCGGTTAATATATTCCCTGCTGTCCAGTCTCTAGAATTTTTGATAAGGAAGGGCATACTTGGTTAAGAGAGTCATGCTCCAGAGTTTGATGTGTTTTATTGACATAACAGAAAATTATCCATATCATTTCAAAATATAATCCTATATATAGTTATATACTCAAATATAGCTATACCTTCAAAAGGAGCATAAAATAAAACAAAGCTTATCAGCAACTCCAGTGTTGCAAACTCTTAGAAACCTCTATTTTTTTTGAATTGCCAGCTTTCTGCATGCTGTTTTTTTTATTCAAATGCAAAAATTATGAAAGCATTTTCTTTCCTTCCTAATTAAGAAATTTAATTCTTTCCTTGATGAAATTGTAAAGAAAACAATGCAGTGAGTTTATTTTTTCTTTTTTACCTTTGGGAATTAATTTCCCTTAGCTGAGCGGTGCTATGATAATACAGCTGGGACATCATACGTTGTTGGAGAAGTTTGGGAAAAGCCATATCAGGGCTGGATGATGGTGGATTGTACTTGCCTTGGAGAAGGCAGTGGGAGGATTACTTGTACTTCCAGAAGTAAGTATGGGTTTGTGGCAGAGCAGCTCATGCAGAGTATTAGGATGAATGATCTCTTGGGTATTTTTCATTTCCCCCGTTATTTTGAGGGCGGGCCCAAAGTCTGGAATGTTCTGCACAATGTTTCGCTGATTGTATTCACACTATCCATGAAGCTACAGTAAATTATTAACCTAGTAAATTAGCAATTTGATTGCTGCTACCTCCTCTATTCAAGTATTGTGGCTAAAATATTGCTTGTCAGTATTTTCCTTAAATCAAGGGTACTGGCCTTTCTCATTTCTTCAGTATGGTAAAGCCCCAAGGGACATGACAACTGCGCAAAGACATCACCAGGGAGGAGGTCGAATTGTGACAAAACAATGGGGGCGGGATTGGGTTGCAAAAAGAAGCTAAGCACATAATGTAATGTTTGGGGGACATACTAATGAAAAAGTTAAGTTTTAAAGAAATTCTGCTTTGAATTACCTGGAAATAATAATTGCATTTTAACAATTTACAGTAATCTGAGAGATCAACAGTCTCCTAATAATCTTCCAAACTGTATGTGATACATAATCGTATCATTTCCCTTTCCATTACAAGATGTAGATGTTACCCTCCAAAAAGCAAATAAAATATTGCTGCACCTGATTAATGTTTTGTATGAACACAACTGCTAAATTCAGAATAAGATATATATATATATATATATATATATATATATATATATATATATATATATATATATATATATATATATAATATAATATAATATTATATTATATTATATTATATTATATTATATTATATTATATTATATTATATTATATTATATTATATTATATTATATTATATTATATTATAGTGATATATATTGGACTGAGTTATATCAATTGACTCAAGTGTATGTTAAAAGAAAGTACTGTACTTTTATTTCCAGTGGATCTCATCCCTAAATAAATAAGTACCCACAGATTCTGCATAAGTGATATTTATATATCTTCAAGAAGATACATTTTATTTCAGTCTTTGATCTGTCTTAACCTTGCTGTTTCTTGTTGATATTTTTTTCTCTTATGTATGTCTATAAAATTATAGAATATCTTGTTTTCTCTATCCTGAACTTTGTGCTAGGAATAGTACCTTAGATTGTCTAGCAGTCATGAAAATATGACAATTATTTAAAAAGCTAAAGATTTTTATTTTGGAGAATATAGAGATATGTCTTTGAATTTTAGAGAGGTCAATCAATCCTCTTCAATTCCAGGATAACATTTATTGTACCTACTGGATATTGGTAGAAAGTACAGTACGTCTTGGTGTTATCCTGAAGAGCTAGCTTAGATTCCAAGATACATTTATGAAAGTTTTCATTATTTCTTCAGACTATCTTTGAAGACATTGAGAAAGTTCCACTAAACAACGTGGAAGTATTTAGGAATAAAGAGTATGAAACTTTAATTCCATAGTTAAGTTATCATTAATTAACAAATAAACTTATTTAGTTACTCTTTCTCAGGAGCCCTTTCTACATTATTCAGACGAGTCTCCCAGCTTTTTTGAGTGGCAAATGACTGCATGGCAATGGAAAAATTAGAAATTTTTCGTTTGGTGTATTTTATTAAATTCTAATCCATTATAAATAAGATTGACATATTAAACATGAAAGAACCTAAAATGAATCTTGGAAATGTTCTTTCTTCTATGATGATGTTAGCTTGTGATGAAAAATTACTACAACTTGGATCCAGTTGTATACAAGATAATCACTGATATGCATAGCAAGTATTTAAAAGAAGAGTCATTGGTTAAGTATAAGCCATACTAAAGCTGTTTTGGGACACACATGGTCTTTTAGAACTTTTTTGTGATGGATTTTGAGATGATATTTAGCTTTTAATTGAGGATAACAACTTTGCTTAGCATAAAGTCAATTATATAAAGTAAATCCTCAGTTTGAAAATCAAATTTAAAACCGTTAAAGCAACACTTTTATTTAGTCTGGACTGGAAACTTGTGGAGGAAAATGTGTGTCTTAGTGTCAAAATGGGAAAGATACAAGGATGGAATGTTTCCAACTGCCAGGAAAAGCATGATCAAATGAATCACATTGACAGTATGTTATAATATAGTATATGTCCCATAAATCCTTTGCTGGATTCAATAGGAATTCTTATTTTCTTAATATTAATCATTTGTACTGTTTGAAACTAAAATACTTGGCTTTGTACAACATTACTATTTATTTTAAAATACAAACATTTTATAGCATCCCAGCACACACATTGAATGATTCATTACCTGTAACCAGAAAATCATTGAATAGAGTAAGCCATCATTTATTAATGATGTGAATTTGGGCAGATTGCATGTCTGTGTGCAGCACTTTCTCTTGAATTTTGTAATAGTGTTGATCAGTACCATAATTTCTTAATATAGTGTGAAATGTGTAGGATCATGTAGATTTGAAACAGACTCTGAAACTTGCTTCAATGTTTGGATTGTTTTATCAGGTATCTTCTATTTGTTTCGTTTCCATTTTCTCAACGTTTGTAATATTTCTTTGTTCTCCCAGATTAACATTTAGTTTCTAAATATATCTAGTTGGGACTAAGAACTTTGAGCTTAATGCTGTTCAGAGTAAATGTGTTCAAGTTTGCATTAGAAAGTTTACCACAACATTATTTGCATTTTGCATTTAGTTTTATTGAAGTATATAATTACTGAAATGGTGGATATCCCCTTGTAAGTATTGTCAACTCTTAACCATCCAGCTGGTTCCCAGCTTTGAATATTTTAAAAAATATGTCCATTCATATAGCTGAAGCCACAGACCAATTTCCTGGCAAACTCACATATTCCCAGCAATCTGACTTTGTGTCTTAAACATTTTCCTCATGTTCATTTTTTGAAACTTGGCAGCTGAATGATTGTAATGACATAGCAATTTTCTTTCCAGAATTGTGTAATAACAAATGTGTGGGTGTGTTCCCCCTTGGTTTTATTTTTGCTGATGTTGTTCTTTCTTCTTCTTTGGGTGATTTTTACCATATGATTTAGATCAAGAGTCATTTCAGGTTCCCAGATAAATGAAGTTCTTTTGTCTCCCTTCTGTGGCTCCCTGTCTGATGATCTGGTTGGCCCCATACCTCACCCTCCCCTCCCACTCGCTCCTCGCTTGCTCTGAGAAGGGAAGGGCAACAGTGGTGGATGGAGACTCACTCCCTATTCCAGAGAGAAAGCAAAGTGCCCCTCTACTTGCTTCTTCTTCCAGTCCTTCCTGGTTCTGTGACTTTCTCACTGCCCCGAGACACTGGCTAGGCTGCAGCCGATGCTCCATGTCATAATGGACTCCAGGAGGAGGAGGGGACACCGTCTTCTCCATTGTGAAGCGCACTAAATTTAAGCGTGCTGCGCAAGGCACTGCAAGAGCAGCAAGCAGCTATGGAGGCAGCAAGAGGAATATGGGGAGATGCGTGACTTTCTCTTCACCCCGAGATACTGGCAGGTCTGGCTGTGGCTGACACCACTCTCACCACCTCCATGGCCGCTTGCTGCTCTTGCAGTGCCTTGCACAGCACACTTAAATTTAGCACACTTCACATCTCCTCCTACTGGAGCCCATTATGATGTGGAGCATTGGCTGCAGCCGGCCCAGCCAGTGTCTCGGGGCGGAGAAAAGTCACGCATCTCCCCCAGCGGCCGAGGTGGGCATAGCAGCAACAAAGGCCGGAAAAAGAGGCAAGTAGAGAGGCGCTTCATTCCCGGTCTGGAATACGGAGTGAGTCTCCATCCACCACCGTTGCCCTTCTCTTCTCAGGGCAGGCGAGGAGTGAATGGGAGGGGAAGGTGAGGGGTGGAGCCAGCCAGTGGTGGGATCATCAACAGGGAGCCATAGGAGAGGGCCCAAAAAGGCAGCCTAGGGTGTGAATGACAATGAATATGACCTCCTGATCCAGAAGCAGGTGCATCTGATGCACAAGGCAAACTTGCGCAGAGCCCTTCCTAGGCATGACTGCCACTTGCCCTTCGAGCGGGTCCAGAAGGATCTAAAATTGACCCAAAGAATATCAGCTTTAGGGGAAGGCACCAAACAGTAATATCTGGTATCAAACACTGCACAAAAACATCATGTGATTTGTTTGATTTGGCTTAGCATGCTGCCTAAACTCAATTACTCTGTCATGTTATTTGTCCATGCAGCCTCAGCATCCTTTTTGTGGCCTCAGAGTTTCTCTGGAATGACTGGAATCAAAATTTGCAGACATTTTAGTATTGGGGAGTTGTTTGAGAGTTTTAAGAGTTTCTATAAAAATTCTGACCTGTCTTTCCTTAGATACCAGATTAGAAAAGGACTGTTTCTCACACAAATGTACTGAAAAAAAAATCCATTTTTAATTGAAGCAGTTAAAATATCCCAAAGGTAGTTTTGAATGAGATTAGATGGAAATATTGACTATATTCAAAAATTTAGTATCAGTCCAAGAGTATCAACCTTCATGAATGGGTGCAGATTGTTGAAATAGCACAGATGTGTGGACTCTTCTTTTCTATAGATAGATGCAACGATCAAGATACCAAGAAATCTTATCGAATTGGAGAAACCTGGAGCAAAAAGGATAACAGAGGAAATCTACTTCAATGCATCTGCTCAGGGAATGGCAGAGGAGAATGGAAATGTGAAAGGCATTCCTCTTTGCAAGCCACAGGCGTAGGTAAGCAATATATCTGGATGAAGTTGGATGTTTTTTCTTTCTTTCTTTCTCTTCATAAAAATTACCCTGGGAAATCATACATTAAAATTCAAAGCATTCAAACTGTGTTAGAATCTGAAGATAATAAAACTAACTACAAAGCCAATAAAATTAAAAAACATTCTTGCCAACTAATGAAGTCTGGCAAAAAATCCTCCTATTTGGCAGGGTTGACCTGATTTAGTACTTTGAAATGATGAGAGCATAACCAAAGACTGAAAGTACAGATTCAGTTATCCACAGAGTGGAATGTGCTAGTTAAAGTATCAATAGCAGGGGAAGCATTTTGGCAACAATGTGGAATCAGTTTTAATTAACTGCAAAATAGATAAGTGATAAATATAATCCAGTAGAACAGTTTAAAGGGCTTTTCAGTGAAAAAGAATGTTCATAAATCTAAATGTATTTAAAATCCAAAGGTTTTCTTCTGATTTTTTAAAAAATTCCCTTCAGCTACAGAGCTGAAGAGAAAAAGGCTTTTTCTTAATATAAATTTAGGTTATAGGAAAGCAGATTCCAGTGGAATGTTCTGAAAAATATCCTAACTATAAAAGTAATTTGGCAGTGGAACCAGTTACTGATAGAGACCTGGAACACCTTCCTTCCTTTGCTACCTGTGTATAAGCAGAGACTGGATCTTCCAGGAGATATGTAAAATTGGACTCTTTTCACTGTGCAGTGCGTTGGAAGATACGCTAACTGGTGCTTACCTTCTGATAAACTTAGAGCAAAATGATCAAAAGTATTGTTGCATTCCCAGTAGAAATTCAGTTTTGCTAGGATGTTGAGAGGACAGTTTGGTTGATAATTTTGGTTCCAGTCAAAATGGTAAAAACAGTATTAATGTTGGAAATTTCAAAGTTCCACATTAATTTAACTACAACAGATTACACGACTCATAGGAGAGTATTTTGTCTGTCCATTCATCCATAGTATTAAATAGCTGCCCATTTCAAATTCCTGACAGGGTGGCTGATGTGATTAAAACCAGAGTAAAAGTAATTGTATCCAATCTTTTTTTTTTTTTAAACAAGTTTTATTAATTCTTCAAGACAGACAATACACAAATACACAAGAACACAAAACATAAAAACGTAAAAAATCTTTTTTCTGAAAGTTGCTTAGTTCCGGGTTATAACTCTTGGTGCAGACACAAATTCAGATTCATATTCCTTTTATATACCATTTCATATCTGATTAACATTTTCAATTTTCTACATGACTTCTCTCTTTTAAATTTTCTCAATTTTATTTTATTTATCTCCTCTCAGTTCATATCATAATATTTATCATTCTTTGTCTGTTCTATTCCAACCATCCATTTATTTTTCTTCTTTAAAAAAGAAGAAAAACTTCTCCTGTACACTATATGGAGTATGATGCCTTTATCTCTTTCCCCTATATTTGTAATACTTAATATAAAACACATAACTTACGTTGGGATTCTGTCTGGTACATTCTAAAATTATACTATGTTGTCAAAAATAATACAAATCTATTCATTAGTATTAATATTCATTTATATCTTAAACATTTAACACATTACTTTTCAGTTAAATCACATACTTTTAGGGGAGCCCTATTTTCCATAATTATTCCCCCCCCCACATCACATATTATAACTCCTTATTTCATTACAGTGTTCCTCCTTCTTCTACGTCAAATCTCTCATTTCGCAAAAAATTTTGCTTATATACCATAATCTAATCATTAATATTAACAATCATTTATATCTTAAACATTTTATCCATTTCAATTAAATATCATGCCTTTATATGAAAACTTATGCTTTCTGAAAATTATTATTACCCCCCCCCCCACATCACAATCTTAAGTCATATTTCATTACAGTACTCCCTTTTTCTTAACAAAAATTTCACTAGTTTATATTAAATATTTTATCACATTTTAAATTACATATTATTTCCAATTTTCTATGGTTATTTCTAAATATAAATATAAAAATGCAGTCTTATGTACCTTTCTAGAATCCCTTTAACAATAAAGTTTATCCATTATCTCTAAAAAACTTTTGCTTCTTAACATCTTGCTCCCCACCATTAAGGCTTCTCATCCCTTCCTTTCTCCCTTGCTTCTCCTTCTCTTTGTCCTCTTTTTTTTTTTTTTTAAACAAATTTTATTAATTTTACAAAAAAAAACAATACACAATCCAGGCATAACAACTTGAAGAATCTTTTCTAAAAAAAATAATAATAATAATTAAAGAAGAAAGCCAATAGAACATAACTCCAAATTGTAATATCAATATTTACATTATCTATTTAACTTCATATCTTATCCAAACTTCTCCTTTTATCCAAATTATATTTCTTGCTTATTAAAATTTTATTGCCTTTCATAAACATACAAAACACAAAACATAAACAAAACTAAAACATCTTTTCTGAAGGCTGCCTGATCCCGGGTTGAAACTCTTCACACAGACACAAATTCAAACATCATATTCACTTTATATATCCTTCCATATCTTATTATCATTTTCTTTTTTATATATATAAACCAATTTTATCAGTTTTACAAAAACAGTGCATAAACTATCAAGGCATAACAGCTTATAAATTCTTTCCTAAAAAAATAATAATAATTAAAGAACAAACCAATACTTTATCTATTTAACTTCATATCTTATTCCAGCTTCTCCTTTTCATCCAAATTATTTCTTATTGATTAAAATGTTATTGCCTTTTATCAATATACAAAAAAACAAAAACAAAACCTTTATATATCCTTCCAAATCTTATTTCCATTTTCAATAACATTTCCAACTATCCATTCATCTTTTTTCTTTTACTATACTTCTCCTATACACTAACTGGAGTGACACCTTTAACTCATTACCCTAACTTAAAAGTACTTCATTTAACAATTTTTCTTGGGATTCTGTTTAAAAGATTCTAAAATTACACAATAAATTTTATACTCTAAATACACGTATAAAAAACACAATCTTATGTACCCTCCAGAATCCCTCTTTTATCCTAAATTAAATTCACCCATTGTCTCTGAATAAACTTTTTTTCTTTAGATCTTGCTTCCCCTCATTGAGGCTTCTCCTCCCCCCCTTTCTCTCTTGCTTATTCTTCTCCTTGCCCTTTTTACCCCTTTGTCTTTCCTCCTCCCTTTTCTTACTCCCTTTCCTTTACTTTCTAACCTTGCCTCCACCTTTCCGCTCATTTTTCTCTTCTTTGGTTGTTTTTATAATTCTTAAAATCCCCTTTTTCTTATCCTTTTTCTCCTCCTCCCCGGAAAGAACCCATTGTTCATCAAAGATGGCTTCTTCTTCTTCTTTGTCCCAGTCCTTCTGCTGCGTAGTCAACTTTTCATAAGTACATAACGCCATTTCTAAGAATTGAAACAAACTGCCCAAAGTATCTTCTTTTTTATATTTTTGATATTCAGTCTTTAGTTCATCCACAAGCGATGCCATCATGAAAAAAGAAACTTTTCCCAAAACAACCACAAATATTTTTAATCAAGAATAATTCAAAAAAAAAAAAATCCAAAAATTAATACTTTTCTTCCTTCTTCTCTTTCTCTTTCTGGGGTTAATGTTTAATCAAAGAGGTCCAATTACCATATACCTTTCTTTGGGATTCTAGGCAATCTCCTCCTTTTTCAGCTTCTGCTCCAATTTTTTTTCCTCTCCCTTCCCACTTGCAATATCAATTTTAAATAATCAGAAATCCATACCTCCAACAAGGGTTTTCCAATTTCTTAAGTTTTTCAATGTCCAAAAACCCTTTTGTCCCTTAGCTTCAACTCTCAAAACAATTCACTTTCAATGTCCAGTATATCCAAACATATCTGCTGTTTCCATGGGGTGGGAGAGTGAAGAAAAAAAAAAAAGTTCCCTTTAACAGCTTCTCCGCCGCTTTCGCTCTTCTTAGGGATACAATGTATCCTCCAGCAATTCAGACAGCTCAGTTCCAGCCAATTTGCAAGTTGTTACTTGACCCGGCTCAGGCAGCACTTTCACTCCTTACTTCCTCCAGCGCAATATTACCCAGTTGCTGGCTTCTTCGTAGCGGCCATTGCTGACCGCCGCTCCACCGCCTTGGGAAAAAGGGGTTTTTCCGGAGGGGGAGGGGGTCTGCAACACCCCCAACCCCCTGTCCGACTCCCCTCTCTCTTCAGCTGTCCCTACAGGGCAGCCATATCCCCCTGACCATCTGGATCGGGGGTACCTCGGCGGCTAGCACAGCAGGAATCGCGAGCTGTCGCGAATTCCTGCTGCCCCGAAGCCACGCGAAACTGGAAACCCTTCTCTTTGTCCTCTTTAACCCCTTATCTCTCCACCTCCTTTTTATTCTGCTTTCCCCCTTTCTGTTGTTTCCTAACATAATGTCCCCTTTTCATCTTATTCTTCTCTTTTTGGATTGTTTTTCCAGATCTTAGAGTCCTCTTTTCCTTTTTCTCTTTCTTTTTTCCTTCTCCAACCAGAGTCATTTGATCAGCAAAGATGGCTTCTTCTTTATTGCCATCATCCTGTTGTTCATTCTGCTTCACATAGTTATAAACCGCCATTTCTAAAAATTGAAAAATAGTGCCAAGACCATCTTTCCCTTCTTGTTTTTCTTTTTCATATTTTTGATATATAAGTTTCAATCCATCCACAGATGATGCCATTGTGTAGAGAAAAAGTTTTTCCAAACAACCACCCAGATGTTTTAATCAGAAATAATTGTCAAAGGTTCCAAAGTCACCAAACAATCCAAACAGGCTGTTTCTTTTAAATACTTTCTTCTTCTTCACTTTCTCTTTCTGGAGTTAAAGTAATCACAAAGTTTCCTTTCAAATATATTTTTGGGAAGTTTTTTTTTTATGTTCAGTAACTCTTCACAATTCTAGGCAATCTTCTCCTTATTTTCAAATTCTGCTCCAATTTTTTTCCTTCTCCCTTCTCACTCACAGCCAAAAAGATTTTTTTTTCTCCACTGTCACTTTAAGAAGGAGAGTGGAAAGAAAAGAAAAAACTTTCCCTTTTAGAATATTTGCAGCTTATAACTCTCACAAGGAACAATGTATACTTAGCAGCCTTCAAGGTTCCAGGTCACTTTCTCTTGTCTTGTCCCGGTTACAAGCAACTTTCACTTCTTCCAACTTTCTCCCTCCAGCACCTGCTTGTCCGGCTGCAGATTTCTTCATGGCGGCCATTACTGACCGCCGTTCCTCCGCCTCGGGAAAAGGGGGTTTAGCCAGCAGAGGAGGGAGTTTGCGACACCCCCAAACCCCTTTCCGGATCCCCCCTGTCTTCAGCTGCCTCTACGGAGCAGCTATATCCCCCCAGATCCAAACGGATCGGGGGAAACTTGGTGGCGAATGCAGCAGGGATCGCATGGTATCATGAATCCCTGCTGCCGCCGAAAGCTAGCAACCGGAAGTCCCAGTAATTGTAATACCAATCTTAATCAAATATACGTGTGTGTGTGTGTGTGATGTCATTGTAGTTGTGCTTTTAAATTTGTAGCAACGTTTCGGCAGAATCTCATCTGCCATCATCAGGCTTCTGTATTGTGTTCATCTGTGAGTCAGACTTTTACTGTAAAAGTCTGACTCACAGACAAACAAGCCTGATGATGGCAGATGAGATTCTGCCGAAACATTGCTACAACTTTAAAAGCACAACTACAATGACATGGGAAAATACCCGAACAAAGCTGAATACCATACATGTAAGTACCCGCAAAAACTTATATATATATAATTAAGCTTTGTTTGGGTATTTTCCCACGTCATTGTAGTTGTTCTTTTAAAGTTGGAGCAACGTTTCAGCAGAATCTCATCTGCCATCATCGGGCTCCTGTATAGTGTTCATCTGTGAGTCAGACTTTTACAGTGGTTTCAGATTTAAATTTAGGGCTGCCCCAAATTTAAATCTGTAACCACTGTAAAAGTCTGACTCACAGATGAACACTATACAGAAGCCTGATGATGGCAGATGAGATTCTGCTGAAACGTTGCTACAACTTTAAAAGAACAACTATAATGACATGGGAAAATACCCGAACAAAGCTGAATGCCATACATGTAAGTACCCGCGAAAACTTAAGAATATATATTCTGTGCAGAGCTGAAGACCAAGCCTGAAGATGATGAATGAGACTTCATCGAAACATTGCCTAGATACTTCCAATCTTACGCGGGAGAAAACCCGAATAACCAAAGATCCACATACAAATACCCGTGAGAACCTCAGAAAACATATATATATATATATATATACATATACATACATACACTACACACACACGCACACACACACACACACACATATCCTAGACCTACATGCCTGTACCTGTGAAAATCTATGAAAACAAATATATATATGTATATAATTTCTTACTGACTATTGCAAAACATTGTTTTTTTATATGCAGGCAGTGCAACTGCAACCATCACAGATGTACGAACTGCACTCTACCAACCACAGCCTCAACCTGCTCCTTATGGTCATTGTGTAACTGACAGTGGTATGATGTATATTTTGGGAATGCAGTGGCTTAAAGCACAGGGAAGCCAGCATATGCTTTGTACTTGTCTGGGCAATGGAATCAGCTGCCAGGAAACAGGTAGGACATAGTTTTAAATATTTATTGGCATATAAAAGATGCTTCAATCATTAGCCTATGATAATGCCTGTTCCTAACTGATTAGAATAAACTGGGCTAAAGATCACTGTGAAAAACAAATGATTATCATCATTTATACAAGGTCATGTGATCAGTCTGGCAGTCTGGCCTTCATACAGTTATGCCTATAATCCAGAACTGTGACTTTTTCTTATATACAACCCCCCTCTACAGCTACAGCTATACCTGTTAAGTACTTGGACATGGGTCGGAGTAAATGGAGACAGCCTCTGAATAGTGACTTTCAGCTCTTTATTAGCATAGTGACTTCTCAAAACAACAACAGTGAACTCTGCCTTATATAGGCAACCCTTGTAAGAATTGTCCAATAGCGAGCTATGAACGTTAGCTCTTTTAACCAATAAGAATCCTCTGTTAAGGGCCAATCGGATTCCTCAGAACTAACCAATCCGATCTGGCTGCCTAACAGCCAATCAGAAGTGCAGGGCCAGAACCCTGCACTTTACCTCAAGCTCATACTTTATTAACTATGGTACATACACAACACCCCTTCCCCCTGGCTTCTTAATTACGGTGTAGTTATATAGTCCTTTAAATAGGCGGTTGTCTTTTAAGTCTTTCGGATTTTTGTTGGACTGGTTGGTTGCAATCCTGTTGAGGTAGATTGTTGTTTGGCAGTGGATCTGCTTCTTGCTCAGGTGCAATTTCTTACGGTGCAAACGATTCTCCTTCCTGCTCCATTTCCTGAGTATCACTTAGTTCGTCGCTCCCTTCGAGCAGGTTCCCTGGAACGTCATCTTCTTCTGTACCTCCCCCCCCTCGGTTTGGTCATGGGGGAGTTGTTGACTGGCCGTTGTGAGTCGTGACCGTAATTGGTCGATATGCCGTTTCCACAGTCTATTGTCACAGCATTTCACTACGTAGGATTTGGGGCCGGTCACTCGTACTACTGTTGCCTCTATCCATAACGGATTGCCCGATAAGTTTCGTGCGTAAACGAGGTCTCCTACCTGGAAGGTGCGACAGCGGCCACTGGATCCTATTGGCTTTTCCGGTTCGTAAGCAGGGTGCAACCAGTCAAGGTGGGAGCGGAGTCTTCGTCCCATCAGTAGTTCGGCGGGAGTTCTGCCGGTGACGCTATGTGGAGTTATGTGTTGCAAAAAGAGAATTTGGTTGACCTTGTCATCGATATTGTCATAGTCCACTTTTTGCAAAGTCTTTTTAACAAATTGGACCATGCGTTCCGCTCGGCCATTGGTCGCAGGGTGCGCAGGTGAGGTGAGCGCATGGCGGATGCCGCGGTCAGCGAGGTACTGCTCGAACATTGGTGCCGTAAACTGTGGCCCGTTATCGGACACCAGGACGTCAGGCAATCCGTGGGCTGCAAAGAGTCTGTTTAGGATCTTGATCACTGCCTCGGAAGTTGTAGCTGTCATACGATGAATTTCTAACCAATTGGAGTATGCGTCGACTGTCAGCAGGAAGGTATAGCCCTTGGTTGGCCCCGCAAAATCCAGGTGGATTCTGGACCAGGGTCCACGTGGCGTCTCCCATTCAGTAGGCATGGCTTTGGTGGGGCGTTGCTGACTTGTTGGCAATTGGCACACGCTTTGACCCACTGCTCGATTTGCCGGTCCATGCCCGGCCACCATGCGTAGCTTCGTGCAAGCGCTTTCATCCGCACGATGCCGGGGTGGCCCTCATGCAGAATTCGTAGCAGCGTCTTCCGGAGTCGTTCTGGGACAACGACTCTATCGCCCCAGATGATACAGCCTTTTTGGGAAAAAAGTTCAGTCTGTCGAGATTTAAATGGTGCGAAGTCATCTGGAACTTGGTCCAATGGCCATCTGCGTTCTACCCAGCCTAGGACTCGAGCTAGGGTGAGGTCTCGTTTGGTTTCTCTCGCGATGTCTCGGGTGGTCATAGGTGGCGAGTTGAGTGTTTCGATCTGCAACATAGTTGCCGTTGGTGCCGGATCGTTGAGAGTCTCTGGAAGCGGTGCTCGGCTTAATGCGTCAGCGTGGGGAATGGCTTTCCCCGGGCGATATTGCAGGCGATAATTATAAGCAGCTAGGAATTCTGACCATCGGGTCATTCTAGGGGATAATATGTAGGGGGTTGGCTTGTCCCCGGCTATTATCCCTAGCAACGGTTTGTGGTCAGTTATAATGGTAAATGTCCTTCCATACACATATTCCTGAAATTTCTTTACAGCTGAAACAATTGCGAGGGCTTCTTTATCAATTTGTCCATAGTTCCGCTCTGCTTGTGAAAGAGTCTTCGAAAAGTATGCAACAGGGGCTTCGTTCCCATTAGGCAGTACATGGCTCAAAATGGCGCCCACCCCAAAAGGCGATGCATCACAGGTTATAACTAACGGCAAAGTCTCGTTAAACGAAATAAGTACAGAGTCAAATGTGAGCAGTTTTTTAACATTCCGGAACGCTTGCTCTTCCCGGTAACCCCATACCCACAATGCTTTCTTATCTAATAATCGGTGTAAGGGTTCAGCGACAGTTGCCTTGTGCAGTAAAAATACATTATAGAAATTAATGAGGCCTAAGAACGCCTGGAGATCGGCCTTGTTGCGTGGTCTGGGAGCATTTTTGATCACTTTTAATTTACTCTCGGTAGGATGAATGCCCTGGCTATCAATTCGGTATCCTAGAAACTCAACATTGTCAGTATATAAGTGACATTTATTTTTTTTTACCTTAAGTCCAGCCTCTTGGAATTTTTTAAGAACGCATTTCAAACAATCCTGCAAGATTTTTTTGGTAGGGGCTGCAATTAATACGTCATCAAAATAAGGAACCACGCCCTTGATTCCCTGTAATAACCTTTCCATGAGGCTCTGGAAGATCCCCGGGGCTGCACTAACTCCAAATTGCAATCGGATACATTTCAAGGTACCTCTGTGCGTTACAATTGTTTGGGCGTGGGCCGTTTTTTCATCCACTGGTAGTTGTTGATAAGCTTGAGCTAAATCTAATTTAGAGAAAACCTTTCCGCCCCCCAAGGAATGGAGGAGGTGCTGCAGCACCGGAACTGGATAGGCATTCTGCTGTAGGGCGTGGTTTAAAGTGGCCCGGTAGTCCCCACAAATTCAGATTGACCCGTCTGGCTAAATGGGTGTTACAATAGGGGTTTCCCATGGAGAGTGATCGATGGGCTTCAACACCCCTTGAGCAATTAGCTTGTCGAGTTGTTCGTCGATCTTTGCTTTAAGAGCGAACGGAACTCGACGGGGCTTCAAGCGAATGGGGGCTACCTTTTGATCTAGACTAAATGAGATTGGGGTCCCCTTATACTCGCCTAAGCTATCCGCGAAGACGTCGCTGAACTCAGAGATAAGGTCTTCCTCCCACTCACAACCACCGACTTGGTTCACGCCGGCCACTTCAATGCCAAGTGGCGCGAACCATTGGAGGCCTAATAGACAAGGCCTATCTCTATCGATGATCGTTAGAGGTAAGTACGCTGTATGCTTCTTGAAGGAGACTCGGACTCGGCAGGACCCGACAACGGGGATTCGATTTCCTTGGTAGTCCTTGAGGATGAGGCGTTGAAATTGGAGGTCTTGGCGTTGAATTGAGGGGATGAGTTGCTTGAGTGTCTTCCAAGACACCATCGAGAGGGACGATCCCGAGTCGACCTCCATGTGGCAAGGCTGGTTCTCGATGGCTACCGTGACTCGGATTTTCTTAGTGTCCAAAACTGAGGCATGACCTGTAGTGATAGTATGGTGAGCCTCTTCTTTTTGCAAAGCTCGATTTCTGTAGGAGTGATTTACTGGCTCTCGCCTTACAGGACGGTTTCCTGTCGATTGGCGATAGTTGGCCCCTTTTGAGGCCTGGCTGGGTCCTGGTAAGCTGTGGCAGACCCGGCCGATGTGACCTCATTTCCCGCACTCATGGCAGAGTGCGTCGTGGAATTTGCATTCGGCCCTGGCATGGTTTGCTCCACAGCCAGCGCAAGGGCGTAAGGGCTTTGGGCGAGGGTCCCGTTCGGATCGCAGTCGATGGACCCCTTCTTCGTCGCTGTCTGACGACGAAGAGAGGTCCTCGTGGTGCGTTGTTGAGAGCTGCCCTTCTGAGTTGGGTAAGATTTTGCTGGTCGGTGGTGTTACCGGAGTGCGGTTTCGCCGTAGTTGTGCAGCCGACTTTTTAGTCGCCTCCGCAGCCGTGGCTTTGGCGATGGCATCAGCAAGGCTGATGTCGCCTTTCGCCATCAGCTTGCTTTGCACGCCTAGCGCATCTAATCCCAGAATTACTCGATCTCTTAGTGCCTCTTCTAAATCGGCGAATCCGCAGAGACCCTCTAAATTTTGGAGGTCCGCCACGAAATCGGCCACGTTCTCCCCTTTTCGTTGGTTTCTCTGATAAAACTCGTGGCGTCTCACGAGTGTAGGCATGGTTGGCGCGTAATGGTCTCTCAGGATGGGTTTGAGGTCGTCCCAGCTCATGGCTTTCACTTCTTGAGGTTTGGCGAGTGTTTTAGCCATCTTAAATACAGCTGGGCCGCAATGCGTCAGGAACAATGCCCGCTTCTTTGCTGGTGTGGCGTCCTTCAAGTTATTCGTCTCGAGAAACATTTGGAAGCGATCCATGTAGGATTCCCAATCCTCTTGGTTCGGATCGAACGGAGCGGGTGGTACGATGCCACCGGACATGGTTCCGTTGTTGGCGTCGTTTTATCACGTGCTCGGTATCGCTTCCTGGCTTCTTCGGTTCAGACATCTCCACATCCCATCCTCGTCGCCAGTGTTAAGTACTTGGACATGGGTCGGAGTAAATGGAGACAGCCTCTGAATAGTGAACTTTCAGCTCTTTATTTGCATAGTGACTTCTCAAAACAACAACAGTGAACTCTGCCTTATATAGGCAACCCTTGTAAGAATTGTCCAATAGCGAGCTATGAACGCTAGCTCTTTTAACCAATAAGAATCCTCTGTTAAGGGCCAATCGGATTCCTCAGAACTAACCAATCCGATCTGGCAGCCTAACAGCCAATCAGAAGTGCAGGGCCAGTACCCTGCACTTTACCTCAAGCTCATACTTTATTAACTATGGTACATACACAACAATACCCACCCACAAACACACACATAGAGTGAAATCTTGAAAAAATTTTGGACTACAACATACTTAAAAAAATTTTTTATACAATTTTGTTTAACATACATAAGTATTCAATGAATAGTGTATTGTCTGGGTCATTTTACATACATACATACATACATATATACATATATACATATAATATTCTTTACTTGTATATAATATTTTCCCCACTTCTAATTTCTACTTTTATTATCTAACCATTGGTAAAACAAGTCCCATGTTAAAAAATATTCTGTCTTCTTTATCCCTTACGTTTAAAACAGACCTTCATGTAGTCAAGAAAGTAAAATACCTGGGAATTTACTTAACAGTTAGATATGTTACAATCAAAGAAGATAATTATACAAGGTTAAAAGTGGATTTGGAGAAATGGAAAAATCTGCAGTTATCAATGGTAGGAAGAATGGCAACTATAAAAATGAATATACTGCCCAAGTTATTGTTTTTGTTTCAAATGATTCCTATCAAGCTAGAGAAAAAATGTTTCGATGAATTAAATGCAGTAATGTTGAAATTCATAAGGCAAGGAAAAAGAGCGAGAATAAGACTGAAAATGTTGTAAGAATCCAAAAACAATGGGGGCTTTGGTCTGCCAATTGGGAGCCTTACTATCAGGCCTCAGCATTAACCTGTGTAAAAGAATGGATAAATCTTAGAAATAGAAGAATGTTACTGTTGGAGGGACATTATCTTCAATTGGGATGGCATGCCTTTCTGTTGAATGATAAAAATAAAATACATAGATATTTTCAAAAACATTATATAAGGAATGTTGTACTCCTAATATGGGAAAAAGTTAAAGCAAAAAATTACATGGAAATACCAGTCTGGTTTTTTATAGTGGAAGCTGTGATACATCAAAATGTGGTAAATTTGCAATATATATATATAAAATGTATAAAGATATTTTAAATGAGAAAGAGGAATTTAAAACTAAACAGGAATTGCACAATCAAGGGGTGGACCTTGCATGGTGGTCACATCTGCAAATATTATCAAGATATGAAAAAGATGTAAAGATATATGGTTTCTATAAAGAGCCAACAATACTCGATCAGATACTATTAGGTGTGGATGAAAACCTAATAAAGAAAATATATAGTTATTTATTAGTCGATTATAAATTCCAGTTCGGTTTTCTCTTTGCTTTTATACTAACTCTCTTAAATATTCCATCTCTTTCCCATATCTGTCTCCTTGCAAAACAGCTCATCACTTTTTACACTTTGGAGAGTTGGTTTTAAAAAACTGTTTTAGTTGGGGACAAGTCTCTAGCATAGAAACTAGAAGAAATCTCACCCAGATCCAGTACAATGTTCACGATCAGCTAATTAGTGTTTCTTCTTTTTTGGTTGTCCCAGTTTCAGTCAACCATAATGGCCGTCTTTCTTCTCCATTAGTTGGAAGGGTGTTCTCGGATTCAGCAGGGAGGCTGCTGCCTTCCTGTGATCAACGAGAGGTCCCTTCTTTCTTCATCATCCCTCCAGTAGCCCCATAGAGCTTCCAAACAAGGGAGGATCAGCCGGGATTCACAGAACCCCACTAGCTACGGCTGTCTTTGCTGCAGCGCCAAACCAGAAGTTCTGGATTACAACAATTTCCACTTGATTTTATTTGTGTAATGAGATTATCATACAAATGATATAAATTGATGCAAGTAATATAATTTGCATCATTTGTGTTACGACATCATTCAGTCTGTGTCAGTTACTGAAATGACATACATACTTAAAGTTTTCAAAGACAGGAACTATGATCCCACTTGTTTGAAAAACTGAAGTTTCCCTATAATATGTATTTTTATACAAATGCTAAATATTAAATATTTTACTGAAACCAAATAACACCAAATTCTTGTATAATTATAATGGTATTTTATGTTTTAAAGCCGTGACCCAAACCTACGGTGGCAATTCCAATGGAGATCCTTGTGTTTTCCCATTCACATATAATGGAAGGACTTTCTATTCATGCACTTCCGAAGGACGTCAGGATGGGAATCTCTGGTGTAGTACAACCTCCAACTTTGACCAGGATAAGAGCTACTCCTTTTGTACAGAGCAAAATGGTAAACTTTTTTTTTGAAAAAAAAAAAAATCTCTTGGGGAGAAATGAGTTGCAGATTTTAGCATCCATTGGGAAAGTGTGGTCATGGAAATACAGAATTAATTATAATTTAGCATTCTTTCACTGAGTATGTTTAACATACCTTTTAAAAGGGCTGGGCTGAATAGGAGAGGTGATCTGCACTGGATAAAGGATACAAGGAAAGTCTTGAGAACTAGGAAAGTGTAAGACGGAATACAGAAGTCGAACATAAGTCTATCAGAAAGACTGATACGAAATAGGTTAAGCATAAGAAAGCTAGGTTTATATCATGAGGCTATCATAGCATAACTAGATAGCAATGGATAGTATTTCTCTACAGAAGTCTTATCAGATAAAATGAAAAGCAGTAATAGTATACTAGATTGCAAGCTTTCCCTAAATGTCTTGAAAAGGATGTATTTGACTATTGCTTGAGGCAGAATATTTATTTTAGTTATTTCTTTCTTTGTAAAATGTAATTATCCACTGTTTCTCTTCTGCTGCTGTCCATCTTTATTCTGAGCATGCCCACTTTTGGAGTATGGCTTTTAACATACCATAAACACTCAGTTTGGCCTTCCGTATAAAAGTAGTTTTCTGCTCCTATTCTAAGTGATTGCTCCTTATGTTGTAGTCTGAAATTATCTTTGTTTTTTGTTCCATGCTGAAGTGAAACTGGGCAACAAATGGGTTGGAATCAGTTTTGCAATTAGTTTTTAGCTAAGAAATCTTGCCATTAGGAATAACTGAGGCTAATCAGTGTTAGGTGTTTGCTAACAGTTGTTTTGTTATTATTCCATTAACTAATCCAATAAAATGTATATAGTATGCAGACATGTTCAAAGATAATAAGTTTGTGCCATTTTGCTCACTTGGGTGTCCTATGTTTGTGAGAAGGAAGTGAATTCAATAGAAATAAAGCTAGCAGTCTGTATCTTTGGTTTTCTGCCTATGTTTGGCTGGCATTTCTTCTTTTTTTTAAGATAGAAGCCCAATCTCTATATTAGGGTAGAAGGAAAGAGGTCTTTTGAATCTGATGCTCCGATGTCACACCAAGCCAAGCTGGAATTCTCAGCCAGGTTGCCATATATGGCAGCCCTAAGAACTAGGAAGGGTCGACTGTGGCATTTTACCCTGAGAGATCTGGAGGAATGCATGCCTTAAAACTGGGATTCATTTGTATAGTTTAATAATTCAATATTATTTTATTAAAAAAGAAATTGCCAAATAATTTTAAGATTTTTACGATTACCCATTATATAAAAGAAACATACCAAAAGCTTTGACTATTTGCCTTATTTAATTTTTGATCTTGGAGGGTGGGGACAATATAATTCTGCTATCGCCACATACATGGAAGTTCTTGCAGAGAACTGGGTGTATAATCTGAAAATACAGTTAAATTCTGCCTCATGATTTCTCAAAAAAAATCTGTCTCAGAGGTTTCTATTTTTTTAATAAGATTTTCAGAGATCTTGTGATTTTTGAGCTTATTGGAGGTGATGGTTCTTTACTATTATTATTAGATGTTTATTCTGCCTTTTACATACTTTGGTAAAATGAAACATGACTAGATATGTGGTGAACATATCTAATAATTCTGCTTCCTGTATATAATTTGATCTCCTACTACAACCATCCTGTGAGAAGGTAGGTTTGGCTCAGAGAGGAGGACTGGCCCAAAGTCACCCAGCTGGCTTTCCTGCCTAAGAACTCATTGTCTTTTGCTTCTAGGCCAGTACTGTCACTATGACACCATCATTCCGAAACTCCCTTTTGTTGTCCACACTTTCTAGATAGTAGATTTCTTCAGTTCTGAAATTTTTCATGAGATTGATTTAGACTTGGTAGAACAAAGCTAGTTTGAATTTTTGGCAGAGAGCTACTGTGTAGACTAGCTATTGACTTGCAGATGCTTTCATGCATTTTAGAACCAAGACAGAAGAGTGAGAGGCTAAGTCTCCCAAAGTGGATAGAGCAAAGCATTCAGCCCTTTTTCTCCACGGTGAGAAGGAATGAGCAGAAATAAAATGGATGTTTTAAGCCTTATAGATACTTAAAACCCATTTCAACCCTTAACTTTCCTGAAGGCCCTCTAACCAAATGGGGCTTGTTTGTGACCACTTAAGAATGCAATACTTGACATGCAAAGGTTGGTGCAGCTCTTGAGCTGATGGAAGTTGCAAGCTGACTTGACTCTGATTTGTTTCTTAAGTGGTTTGGAACTTGTTTATACAGGTGTTTCCAGCTTACATTTATAGTCAAAAACCTGGAAAGATACTCATTTTTATTGGATAGTTGATCAGTTAAAAAAAGCCTGTCTTTTCCTCATTTTATGTTCTCAGTGGTCCACATAAAAATGACAAAGATTGCCATTCTTTGTTGTTTCTTTTTCTCATTTCTCAATTTCTTAATTCATGACATTTATTATATTTTCTTTAAATGGTGATTTCCCATTTGTCAAAAGAAAAAAGAAAAGAAAAATGACTTCCTAATGGAAGAAAAATGGTTGCAATAAAGTTTTCAGAAATAATTTTCGTGAGTGTGGTATGCTGGACAACAGATAGTAAAGTAATTGGCCACAGTATTTATTTGAATAACAATTGCTTTCTTGCAGTGTTGGTTCAGACACGTGGTGGAAATTCCAATGGTGCCCTATGTCACTTTCCTTTCCTTTATAATAATCGGAATTATACTGACTGTACTTCTGAAGGACGAAGAGATAATATGAAGTGGTGCGGAACTACCTCAAACTATGATATTGATGAAAAGTTTGGATTTTGTCCCATGGCAGGTATATTGCACATATGTATGTTAGGACCCAATGTCATTCCTTAATTCTTGGGAATTATGAAAAATATGATTTGATATAAATATTCATTCATCTTGTATATATAGTTAGTTGTTGCATATAAAGATTAGCCTCAGTAAAACTGATTTTGCAATTTTATTATGAGAATAACATTTGTGAAAATCTATTTAACACACATACAGGGTTTAAATAGAGATTCATATTTGAAGTGGTCAGAAGAAAATGAATATTATTAGCACTGATATAAAATAAGTACAGAAGAAATAACATTCCTAAGAGTCAATCTTGTTACTTTCATGAACAGGAAGCATGTAATAATCAAAATAAGCCTAATTTGTTTTTTATACATTTACTAGCTCATGAAGAAATTTGTACGACAAATGATGGTGTTATGTATCGTGTTGGAGATCAGTGGGACAAACAGCATGATATGGGCCATATGATGAGATGCACTTGTGTGGGAAATGGACGTGGAGAATGGACCTGCATTGCATATTCCCAGCTCAGAGGTATTTTTGGTTTGGTTTGTTATTCATAATGTGATATAGCTAGTTAAGAATTAGTACAGTAGGTACTGTGCTTGAATTGGGAAAGTCTTGGTTTTCCAAATGGTTACTTATGCTCAAGTAGCATGGTCAATAGTGAGGAAAGCTAAGAGCTGTCTCTGAAGGGGCACATATTATCTCTCCTGAATTAGAATATATTTGGAAAAGAGACTGTGGTATAGGATCAGTTTCATTTAACTATTAAATTTGTTTCATATACAGCCAACAGTGAGTAATCATTCACAGAATTTTGTTTTCTAGGACTTATAGCAAGAAAAAATATATGAGGAATATACTATAATTTTAGTACATGCGAAAATGTTCCTTGAAATCTCAGAGAATCATATGCAAAGCCTTTGTGACAGCATACCATACACAAATCTTATTTATTGAGTGTAAATCTCAGGCTCACATGTCATGGAAATTATGCACAAACAGAGCCAAAACCAATATAAAGGACAAAACAAGAAACAGTATGTGAACAGAATCATCGCTGTTTGTAGCCTGTGATTCTTGGAGGAACTAGTCATTACAACTCTGAGGAAGAAATAACGTATTAGTGACTTAAGATCTATTAAACGATTATAAAGAATGAAAAAATGTATAGAAAATGCACATCATAATTTACTTTTTAAATACTTTATATGACATTCTTGCTTTTTATTTTACTGGAAGATTTTTGAATATGGAAAAAACAAACTATTTCATTCATGAGAGATATTGGTAAACTGAGTGGAGAACAATATGCAGCTGTGCAAAGTTACAGCCATTATTTGTTCAAAGTAATCAATGATACAAATATGTTCTCTCTTGAAATAGATCAGTGTATAGTTGATGGGATCACGTATGATGTTAATCAGACTTTTCACAAACGTCACGAAGAAGGACACATGCTGAACTGTACTTGTTTTGGCCAAGGTCGGGGGAGATGGAAATGTGATCCTATTGGTAAGTTGATTCCTTTCATGCTTGTGTTCGTGTCGGAAGCACTAAGGCTCTTCAGGGTTGAAAGGTTAGCTGATGATATCACTGTTGCCCAGAGGAATGCCCAGTGGGGGCGCCTTTCATATCTCCATTAATGTGCCCACCGAAGTGGTATCTATATGTCTACTGTGCTATTGCGCACTTTATAACTCCTAGGTTGGCAGGAACTGGAGTGAATGACAGAAGCTCATTGTGTCATGTTGCAGGCCTTGGGTCTCGAACTCGAGTTTGTTGATCATCAACTCAGCATCCTAACCATGCTAAGCATCCTTACCTTTCATGCTTAGAGCAATATACTATAAGGAGTTACCACCATGACTATGCCAGTAATTTTAGGCTGCTGCAAACTATCAGTAACAGTAAGAATTGGTCTACAAAGGAACCTCTATGACTTAATGCTTATCTACATCCTTACCAGCACCTCCAATCTCTTGCTTCTATTCTAATGAATAATCGAATCGAATAGAATTCTTTATTGGCCAAGTGTGATTGAACACACAAGGAATTTGTCTTGATGTAAATGCTCTCGGTGCACATAAAAGAAAAGATAATATTCATCAAGAATCATCACATACAACACTTAATAATAGTCATGGGGTACAATAAGCAATCAAATCAATCAATCAAATCATACTAGGAAATTCTCCTTCCTGTGTTTTTCTCTCATTTTCTTTCCTGTGTTTTTCTCTCATTTGTATACTGCAGAATACAACCAAATTATTGCTTTTTCCCTAGTTGGTTGTTAACCAGCCATCATGTCCAAGTTAGATAGCTCTATCTCTCAATTTGAAAATCCTAGAATTAAAGAACTAAGGCAGAGCTCTGATTAATATTATCTTACCTGAAACAAAGTTAGCATGTTTTATGGGGTTTTGCTAAACTCATCAAAAGAATCTGGGGGTGAATTGATCTAGGCTTCCACAGAAGAGGAGAAGGAGGGCAAGTGACAACCTGTGCATCAAAACAGAAACTGCACATTTCATTATGACATTAGATGCAAATATATAAGGAGAGGGCTTCAGCTGTAATTTCAGGGTGCATATTGTCATTTTCATAGCTGGTGACAAGTACCTCTATAAGCACTCTTGACTTAAAACTTTTTTCCTAAGTATTTATTATTAATATTTAGTGTATTATAAGAACCTGACAGAAGAGAAGTAAAGATATACACATAATTCACATAATTATACACAAAACCTCTATGGGGATATGGCAGTGGCCTCATAACTGGATGTCCAGTTCAACTATCCAGGCAATCACCTCTGGCTTTGCTTCATTCAGATCTTTTATAGAACCAGGGAATGCATGTTGTGGGCAATCTTGCACAATATGTATAATACTTTGCATATTAACACCACATTTTCTGGTGGAGTTTGACATTGACCATTTGGGTGTGGGTACAATATTCAACTTGGAATAAACCAAGTCAAGGCTGTTGTCCATGGGATATTAGGATCAGCACTCCAAGATGTTCCAGCCAGTCTGTTCAATAATTTTTTGTGGCTTTTCAGTTTTGCACCTGCTTTTCCCAGGTGTTTCAGAAAATTAATGATCTGTCCAGTGTACTTCATAAAGTTATTACATTGTACAATACAATTCTGGAAGTTCACTGAAGGTTGGTAATTTGCATACCTAATGCTGAGGTGGAATGTGACTATCTGTTTTTGTTAGGGTTTGCTTGGAACCACATTTTTATTCGTTGTCATTGAACTTCTGGAGATCTTGAGAAAGGGCATCCTCTGCATCACTGAAGTTGGTTCCTTGGGTTGTGAGATTGATAGCATCAACACAGATGCATTTCTGGGAAACATAGAACATAGAATAATAGGGTTGGAAGGGACCTTGCAGGTCTTCTAGTCCAACCCCCGACCATGGCAGAGATCCTATACCATTCCAGACTTTCTTTGGGCTTGATGGGATGTATACACATGATCATAGAAAGAATAATGGAACAAACCAATAGAGTTTGGATGCCAGAAGCCCTCCAGTCCAACCCTCCACTCAAGCAGGGGACCCTATACCCTGAACCTTTGCCATGTGGGCCAAAAGTGGCATGCAGAGCCATCTCTCTGGGCATGCCAGCCATCGCCCATTTCTCTTCTGGAACTAACTGGTTTTTGTGTGCTCTGGAGTGCCAGAAACCAAAAGAGCAGCTCCCAGTGCATGCACGCATGCCAACCACCAGGTCTTCTGGTATTTAATGTGCACGCGCACATGAAGTAACTGGCCATTGCATGCATGCATGTTAGTTGCTCTTCCAATTTCCAGTGAGCATGCATACACAAGTGTGTTTTGGCACTCTGCGCCTTTTGGGTGTGCACATGCTCCCGTTTCGGCACTCGGCGCCGAAAAAGTTAACCACCACTGCACTATATTATTTCAGACAAATGGTTGTCCAATCTCTTCTTAAAAACAGTTTCATGCAGGTCAAGTGTAAAAAGCGCAGCCCATAGCACTGATCTTTGTAGTAGTCCATTATTCAACTTACAATATCTGCTTCTATTAAATTCTGTAAAAATGTGAAATTACTCATTAGTCAACAAGGCAATGGTATTACAACAAGGTATTACCTTTATTAGTTAGAGAAGCCCTTCTCCCCAGATAGTATTGTAGGCTGCCAAGGAGTCAAGAAAAACAGATATTTTTCATTTTCCTTTGGAATCCATTATCCAGATAGGAAGTTAGTGCAAGGACTTGATTGCTACAATCATGCTTGGGGCAAAATCCAGTTTGTTCTACTTGGATTACAGATTCAATTGCTAGGGCTATTCTACTTGACACAAGTCTTTATAAAAGTTTGTACAGAGAAGAGCAATTGGCTTGTAATTTTGAGGAAGGTTTGAATCCTTCCCTGGTTTCAAAATAAAATTTTAGGCTGAAAATTAAGCTTAAGCATGTCTGAATGTTCTCCTTGAAGCTGTTTATCTTTTTTTTTGGGGGGGGGGGTTCTCTGTGATTTAAAAAGACCCAGATTTCATTAGGTTAGCTAATGCAGGAAACTTTAAATAGGTCAGTGTTTAACTACACAGTCAATTTGCTTCACACAGAACAGGTACAACTCCAGTTAGAACCATATCAAGTGAGTCTGTGTAAGGCATTATTTAGACTTAAAACATATGTAAACAATTATTTTTCCATTTTGTGCAGGCAGGACTGACACAAATTAGGACAATTTTTTTCTTCTTATCAAAGACTATAACAGTGTAAAGGCAGCAGAGAGAAAAAGAGGATGTTACTGTGAGGAGAATGAAAACGATATGTCTGTTCCTGGAAGGTGTTTGTTTTAGCTATTGCTTCTGCAAAGTATGAGTCTGTTCCTTGGCAAAGCTTATTGCCTCCCTGTTAGAGGAGCAAAAGAAATAGTTTCTCTTAATTACAGGAAGGAATGTCAAGAAGGTTCATAAATCCAGGCTTTTTTTAGCCTATTCCTCCCTCTTTCCCAGTACCTCAAAGCTGTTCAACTGCTTGTTGAATTGATAAAAGTCTCTGGAATGCGGTGCCTTCCTTCTCTCCCAGCTGCTGACAAGGTCAGACCGAAGGTGGGGAATTGCAAGCAACTTTTGCTCTGCCAATGGCTGTAGTGTTGAAAATAAGCGCACTAAGCCCTGTTGCCTTTGCTCTAACTGCATACTGACTTTCCAGAGCAGGGCATTTTTAAAATTACGGAGTTACTTTCTGAGAGTCCTTCCATCTGCTGTTGATTAGATTATTTGGTTCACCTACTCATTTGTGGTTAGTTTAACCATTCGTTGAGTGAGCCATAATAGTTTGTTTGATCCATTGCACTAAAATGGAAACAATTATTTACAACAGCAACAGTTTTTATGGAAAACAGATCTTGGTTGCAAAAACATACATAACAGGAAGATGAGTTTATGTTTTTTTGTGAGTTTTTCTGCTCTTTTCCAAAGAGGATTTCTGTGTTTAGTGCACAAGATTGATGCACCACATCTAGGGCATCAGATTTTATTTTAACATTGCAAATAATGGAAGCATTTTCAACCTCTACGTTCATAATTGTATTTTTTGTTCTGGTGTGGTATTTTGTTTAAATGAGAATCATTTATATGATTTTATGAGCTGTTCCACACAGATATGTTCTGCAGTGCCTTTGGTTGAGAATTATATCCAAAATACATCAGACTGCACATATGGGGGTTGTACATCAGGTGATATTGTTTAACACAATATTTCCTTGGGCAATGGGATATATTCCTTTTGTGAACTGTAAATACTTTGTGGCAAGGTAAACTCTTATCACCTACTTCAAAATCTTTTGGGTTCACACGTTTTTGGTCAGCTTATTTCAGAATCAGAATCAGAATAGAGCTGGAAGGTACCATGGAGATCTTCTAGTCCAGCGTCTTGTTTAAGCAGGACATTTTATACATTTCAGACAGGTGACTGTTCAGTCTCTTCTTAAAAACCTCCAGTGATGAAGCAAGCACAATGTTGAAGGCAAGCTATTCCATTGGTTAATTGGTTTCACTGTTCGGAAGTTTCTCTTCAATTCCAGGTTGCTTCTGTCCTTGATTAGTTTCCATCCGTTGTTTCCTGCCCTGCCCTCTGATGCTTTGGAAAATAAATTGACCCCCTCCTCTTTTTTGTGACAGCCCTCAAATACTGGAATACTGCTATCGTGTCTCCCCTAGTCCTTCTTTTCTCTAGACTAGCCAAACCCAAATTCTCCAACCGTTCTTCATATGTTTTAGCCTCCAGACCTTTTTTCATCTTTAGTCGGCAACAATCTTAGTGGCTCTTCCTTACAACTTTTTTGTAATGTGGTGATCAAAACTGGGTGCAGTATTCCAGGAGTTGTCTTACCAAGGCTTGATAAAGTGGTACTAATACTTCACATGATTTTGATTCTATGCCGCTGTTTATACAACCTAGGATTGTATTAGCTTTTTTGGTGCCGCTGCACACTGCTGACTCATGTTTAAGTGATCATCCACTAGGACTCCAAGGTCCCTCTCACAATAACTGTCCTAGAGCCAAGTTTCGCCTAAAATATACTTGTAGCTTTGGTTTTTTTTTCTGCCCTGGTGTAAAACTTTGCTTTTCTCCATATTAAATTTCATTTTGTTGGATAGGGCCCATTGTTCAAGTCTATCAAGATCTTTTTGGATCCTGAGCTTGTCTTCTGGGGCATTGGCAGTTCCTGCCAGTTTAGTGTCATAAGCAAATTTGATGAGTTCCCCTTCTATTCTCTTATCTAAGTCATTTATGAAGATATTGATTCTGGGTCTAAGACAGAATATTGTAGTACCCCACTGCTTACTTCCCTCCATGTGGATGTAGTACCATTAAGGGCTACTCAGTCTAGGTTTGGCATCCCTTTTTGTAATCCTGGAGTACTCTTTATATGCAGGAGGGAAGGACTTGCCCCATCCGTTGGCATTGGTCCTGGGCGAGGTCGATCTCCATTTCATCTGCCAACACATGTTTTGTAGCTTTGGTTTTTTTTTTTCTGCCCTGGTGTAAAACTTTGCTTTTCTCCACATTGGAGAAAAGCAAAACTGGAATACTGCATCCAGTTTTGATCACCACATTACAAAAAAGTTGTAAGGAAGAGCACAGTGTTTTAGGATGTGTGGGGCCTCATGCGAGATGCAATTGTGGTAGATGTTGTTGAGGCCATCTTTGAAGCAGTTGATGAGGACATCTTTGGGCCATGTGGCTAGCTGGCATGCCAATTCTCAGAACTCCTGGGTGTATGCGGCCACCAACTGTCGCCCTTGGGTGATGGTTTTCATCCGGGTCTGAGCCTTGTGCTCTGCCACTGGGTCCTCAAACTGTTGGCGAAGGGCTGCCATAAAGTGGTCATAGTCCCATAGTTAGAGGAAGTTGTTGTGGAGGGAAAACTCAACCATTGCATCCTCCAGAGCCATGGTGACCCATTTTATTCAGGCTTCTCCCGTCTCCAGTTCAGCCTCATACTCCTGCATGTACTTCCTGATTTACACCAGGAAGAACTTCAGTTGCTTATGGTCTTCCCCATATTTCACCCCCTTTGGGACTGGTGCCTCTCAGGAGCAGTCCTTGCAGGCTTACACAGCAGCCACTGCCTGGGGTGGCATCATTTGCACTGGTGCCAGTTCAGGGAGAGCAGGTGTGACCTCCACAGTAATAGCTCCATCCATGGCCTGGCCTGGGGTGACCCAGGAACCTTGGGTAGCCGTCAGTGTGAGAATTTCTCAGGCTCTTTGACTCTCCCTAACCTGTTTATCAGGAACAGGACCTTGTTCAGCATGGTTTCCTCTGTGCGTCCCTCTGGAGGGGGGGTATCTTCCCTCTGCCCCATGCCCCTTGCCCATCTGAGCCTGATAGACTTCTCATTGAAGTCCAGCTCATCTCGCTATTTTGCCTTGTCTCGAGCACTGTGTGGTCTAGTGGGGGAGCTGTCTGTAGCTTCAGTTTCCTCCAGCTGACTCTTGTGGTTGGATATTGGATGTTCAGTCCCCATGGTAGATGACCGTCTCAGGGTTGAGGATTAAAGCAGATCTTACCTAATGTCAAATTTGCTTCTTTTCATTTCCCGGGGGGGGGGGGGGAATGGACACACCTTTGGTTACATAGACTCCAAGAAAAGGTACATTTACTAGGAACGAACTGAATGCAACAAGTTTCAGGCAAGATCTGAGGCAAAAGTGGGCAAAGCAGCAAATTGAAACAAACTGTAGAGCCCAACTCCCTTGTAGCTAGGCAAGCAGAGAGGCTGCTGCATACCAAAGCTAGAATAAATGACCTTGGAGAGATAAGCAAAGACTTATTTGTAAAGGGGCAGTGAAAAATTCTCCACTGACCCCTCCCCCCTTTTCCATGGCATCAAGCAGCAGGCTAGTTGACACTTCCCCCCACCCACCCCCATTAACCTTCTATATATAAACCTGGAGCAAAGAATCGCATTGAAACTATCATATTAATATGGGTTTTTTGATGAATAAATATTCATTTGCTCAGTGTGTTCTGTTCAAGTCAGAAAATAGAGTAACTCCCACAATATTTTATTTCAATCAGTTCAAAGGTAACTGATTGGGATCAAATTTGTATGGAAATTTCAGCAGCCGTCCAAAGACCTGCTTAATCTCTAAGGCAGCAGAACTCCACCCTTGTAATAGGGCTGAAATAACCATTTGGTGTTCTGTTTTTAGACCAGTGTCAAGATTCAGAAAGCCAGACCTTTTACCAGATTGGGGATTCATGGGAGAAGCATGCTCATGGAGTGAGATATCAGTGCTACTGTTATGGTCGGGGTATTGGAGAATGGCACTGCCAGCCTTTGAACACAGGTAAGAATCCAAATCTATGAATGAGGGAGACGACATAACTTGTTTTCACATGACTTATGGTATGCTTTCTGAGTGCATTATAATGACTTTTAAAGCACCATTTTAAGAAGAGGGAGAGAAAAAAATTCAGAAGTCATTGAACATAAAGATCCTATATTATGAATCATAAAGATCCTATAATTATACCATTGGCTGGGCTAATCAGACACATGACAACTCCTTTTGAAATAAGTAACGTTATATACAAAGTACAGAAAAGAAATAAAAAGAAATTTTCAAAGATCTTGATGTTTTAACTGTATCTATGTAACTATCCATTGCGCCGTGTTCTTTAAAATTCTCATGCTTTTGTTTTTGATGAAGTCTATATTTTTTTCCTTTCTTCCCTTTTGACATATTAACTGTACTTCAAATATTTGTTTTTGCCATTTGAGCTCTTTCATTCTCCCTATGTGGCTTAACCAGCTCAATGTAACTTATGGTCATTCTCTTTTGTACTTAGTCCACATTCATTCAGCATTCTAGAATTAATTATTGAATTAATTCAATTAAATTTGTCTTTCTTGATTATTTTCCAGGCATTTATACACACTGATGCCAATCACACTGAACTATTTCTCTTCTGGCACATAAAACTCTTCTATTTATCTAAATGGGCAGAAACATATTCATGCAATCATTTCCACTTCTTTCTACAAACATATCACAACTGATACTTTTTAGCATCATTTGTAAATTTTTCCATCCATTCCTCCATCTTGATTAACTTGCGGTTGTTTCTTATCAGACACAACTGCTTTGACCTTTTGATAGATTACTTTTCAGACCATCTTCCTTATTACATCTAACATTTTCTGCCAATCATTTAGGTTCCCAGCCAACAATAGCATAGCATCAACAGCACTACTGTGTTTATCCATAAATATATTAAACAAGAGGACATCATATGTTCTTGTTTCACTTTCTGATCAATTTTGAGTCAGTGTTGAACTTTTCACACTTGCTTTACTTCCCTCCTATATTGTTTTAATTAGATTTAGCAATCAACCTTTGACTTCATATTCAACCTATCATATGCTTTCTCTGAATTAACAAATGTAAAATATACATTCTGTTTTGCATAGTCAATACATTTTTCAGTGACCTGAAAAGCAAAACTCAAATCTGTACTTCCCTAGTGTTGCTAGGTTATCACATCTCATATTCTTTCGGTCACAATTCTGCCAGATATCTTCCCATGCACAAGCCAATCCCCTGTAGTTTTTACATGAATTTTTCTAACTTTTTGTTTGCAGAAAGAGGAACAGTAATGACATTCTTCTAATCCTTAGGTACAGATGCAACCTTCATACACATTAGTTGCACAACCAGTCAATAAATAAACTTCACTCATAATTGACATGCACCAGTTTCATGCCTGCAACTTCATCATTTTCAAAGATTTCCTCATCATTTTTCATCAGATTTATCTTGGAGATTAACATAGAATTCACTTCAGTTTGGCTTCTTGTGACATATTTTATACTGCCCACACAAATATTTAAAATATATATTTAATAATCTCGTGCCAAATACTATTGCATTTATTCAGTTCTCTCTGTTCAAAGTACCTTGTTTTGAAGCCTTTTCACTCACTTCAAAAATACTGGCCTATCCTACATTCATAAGGTACAACTTAATGAAAGTCATGGATACAAATAAACAATCAAATCATATTAGGAAAAAGTCAATATAAATCGTAAAGATACAAGCAACAAAGTTACAGTCATACAGTCACAAGTGGGAGGGGATGGGTGATAAGGAGTGATAAGAAGATTAATAGTAATGCAGACTTAGTAAATAGTTGGACAGTGTTGAGGGAATTATTTGTTTAGCAGAGTGATGGCATTCAGGAAAAAACTGTTCTTGTGTTTAGTTGTTCTGGTGTTCAGTGTTCTATAGCTATGATTGTGAACCTATGGCACTGAAGTACAGAGCCATTTGTGCCGTCATGCGAGCCGCAGGCAAATTTACCTTACTGCACATGTGTGCGCCTCATAGTGAATTTTTCTGCTGATTTCAGGCCTTCTTTGGCCTCCCAGAGGCTTGGAAAAAAACATCTGCAAGGCTTTTCAGGACAAATAGGCCCGTTTTGTCACTTCCTGTAATACCAGAAATGACAAAACAGGCATATTATTTGGCCTGAAAAGCCTTGCAGATGCTTTTTCCAAGCCTCTGGGAGTCCGAAAAAGGCCTCAAACCAGCCTAAAAATCAGCTGTGAGGCGCAGTGCAAGTAACGGGGTGGTGTGAGGGGGGGCTTATGCATGCATGCACAGGGGGCACACATTGCATTCTGGGTGCTGGCATGCGAGTGCGCATGTGCTAATACATGTACAATTTTTGGCACAGGAGCCCAAAAAGGTTAGCCACCACTGCTCTATAGTGTCGTTTTGAGGGTAGGAGTTGAAATAGTTTATGTCCAGGATGTGAGGGGTCTGTAGATATTTTCTCAGTCCTCTTGTTGACTCATGCAGTATATAGGTCCTCAGTGGAAGGCAGGTTGGTAGCAATTGTTTTTTCTACAGTTCTAATTATCCTCTGAAGTCTGTGTCTGTCCTGTTGGGTTGCAGAATCAAACCAGACAGTTATAGAGATCCAGATGACAGACTCAATAATTCCTCTGTAGAACTGTAGAAGATGGTAGTATGGAAGGGGTGAGGGTGAGGAACAGATGGGGCCGTTCTCAGATGTGCACTCAGATGTGCATATGCGTAGAGAGGAGAGAAAAGCATAAGCTGGCTCTCAGGGAAAAGACAACATAAATGCTAGCCAGCCCCTCCCTGGCTGGGAAATAAATAGTAAGGGTTACTCATGAGTAAACAGTTTCTCATTGCTTCAGTAGGCTGGGTCAGAACACAGTGTGGTGTTGCATCTGTGCTGAGATATTATATGTGCAGCCACTTATAACTGTGTGTTGAGATGAATAGCACATTAGGTGAATGTTGAAGTGAAACAGCATAAATTAAACTCTTAGATTCCTTTCATTGACTTTTGAAATGAGCCCCAGGAAGTCTTATCCAACTGTTAAAATAAACTTCTAATGCAGTTATGTGAAGTATGTACTCTCAAAGTAGTGGTCAATGCCTTTCCTTACATATAACTTGTTTGATGAAAAATATATATACATAACCAAGGTTTGCTTTGGGATTTGGGATATTTTTGAAATGGGGGTTGTTTTTATGGAACATTCCACAGGTATCTGTGTTATCTACTTATCCAAACCAAGACATAAAATGGGGAAGTTTAATTGCTAAAATAACAGACGTTTTTTGCAGAGTAAGTTGTTTTGGTGATGTACTAAGGGAATTTCTGTCTTGTTCACAAAATTCTGTAGGCCCGTTCAGTAACTAAATTAATCAACATTGAACTGGGAAATTTATGCAGGTGATTATAAAAAGTAAGTAAACTAAAAAGGAACTGGGAATTTAATAACCTTGACTACTTTTGAGTGATGTTAGCTAATCAGTAAAGGTGTTGAATTGCAGAGTAAGCAGACATTTTTAAATTAAGCATGTAATTAGAATATAGTATTTTGTATCATGAAAAGCCAGGAAATTAAGCTAATTGACCAAACTACAATTTTTAATAGAGTTCATCTTAGAATTCCACTGGCTATGCCCAGTCTTTGAGGACCGTATTCTGCTGAAAATAAAAAGATAACATATGAAAACAAAATAAGAGCTCCTAAAAGGGAGATAATGCAATATTTTTTAGAAAAATAAATTTTGAAAAGCAAATGACCACATTTGAATTATTTTGAGAGGAAGGTCAAATGGTCCCTCCTTGGAGAGGGCATGAGAGTCCCTAATTGCAAGGGTCTTATTCTGTTCTCTGTCTTTTAGCTTATTGTAACTCACAGTGGCCATAGAAATACTATAAACAAATCAATAGTCCAGAGAGAACCATGTGGTGTAAACACAGAGGTTTATATTCTGCAGCAAATGGCAACTAGGATGGGGTTTTTAGGTTTTTAAAAAATGGAAGAGAGGGATTTGATTGGGACTTGCCTTCCCAATCTTCTACTTTTCACCTCCTTTCCCATTCATAGGGGAGTATTTTTCCCAGTGCTTAAGGCTGCATGTGGGGGATTGATTTTGGTGGGAATTGCAATGAAGCATCACTTCACTATGAAAAACCCTAGGTATAGCTGCTGATTTCTCACCTGTATATAACATAAAAGGTAGATTCAGTCTAATTTTTTCACCTGGATGTAAGGAACATAAAATAGAAACCCAGAAACCTTTCAAGAATAAATAAATAACAATAGAATAAATTTGGTCTGTTGCTTAAGGCACCAGGATAGAATGAGAAAGATCAGGGGTGAGATTCTACAGGTTCGCACCTATTCGCTAGAACTGGCTGTTAACATTCTAAGCAGTTTGGAGAACCAGTTAGAAGAAATTACTGGCCTAATCCTGTAAGGAAGGCAGGAAGGAAGGAAACATTCTATTGTTGCTTACAGAAACTGCCTCTCCATTAACTCTTATTACATTCTTGGCAGGACTAGACTTCCTGTCTCAGGAATGTCTCTGGAGTTTTTTTCCCCTCCTTTGCTGGTACTTTGCTTGTGTGGCGTGACTATTCAAAGTTACAATGGTACTGAAAAAAAGTGACTTATGACCATTTTTCACACTTACAACTGTTGTAGCATCCCCACAGTCATGAGAGGCCAGGCAAGGAGATGCGTGTCTCGATGTGAGTGATGTTGAGTTGGCCACACCCAACCAGTCACATGACCACCAAGCCATGCCCACCAACTAAGACACACCCACAGAACTGGTTGTTAAAAAAATTGAATCCCACCCCTGAGAAAGATCATGACTTCTATTCCCATCTTAGCCATTAAAGCCAGCTGGGTGACTTTGGGTCAGTCTCTGACTCTCAGCCCAACTCATCTCATAGAATAGTTGTGCGGGAAAACAGGAGGAATAAGTTTGCCATCTTGAGTTATTTTGTAAAAATTGTAAAGGTGTGATCCAAATAAACAAATATATTACAGAAAGTTGCACAAATAAGGCTACAGGATTTGCAGATGGCAGCAAAGAGATACAGAAAAGTGCTACCATTTCACCATCCCTTGGTTTTTTACAATCCAAATCTAAGCCCCAACGTTAATAAAGCTCTATTCTGATTATTAATTTATTAAAAAAACTGGCTTTGAAAAGCATTTACTTATTCTTATGTGGCAGCAGCTCTCAACTGAGCGCCAGTTCTTAGTATTCATACTCAAGTACAGCTTTCCTCCTATCCATAGAAAGTTTTAAACAAATGTTAGTACATAGTTTAAGTAAACATCTGTTTTCCTTTTGTACCACTTTCCTGTCAGTTGCCTAGGGTACCCATTCCTAAAACAAGAGGAAGGTGATATTTAAAAGTCCCACATATAAAGTTCTAATTTGCCTAGACTCACTGACAGGAAAGATGATATGCCTTTTATTTGCACCTCTCCCTTGATCAGTTTGGCTACAGATCTCATTGCAAAGGTAACTAAAAGTGAAACAATTTGTGAAAACTAGTTTATGAAAATGAGGATATTCTATCTAACCCAAATTGGAAGCACCATTAAGAGGTAGCAAACAGACTCACTAAACTAATAAGGATAATCTTAATTTTAGGTTCCCCTGGTCACCCTGTTCAGGTGATTATCACAGATGTTCCAATTCAACCTGATTCTCATCCTATCCAGTGGATTGTACCTGAGTCCTCTCACATTTCCAATTATATTCTTCGCTGGAAACCGGTAAGCCTTTTTGTCATATAGTGACCAATTTTTCTTTATTCAGACATTTAGAATTTCTTACAGATTTATATTTGCAATTCAACTAGATCATAAAAAAACATTGTATTTCTTAGTTTAGGTTTACGTTAATACTTGGCAGTGCTTTCTAACTTGGCTAAGGATATACTCTGTGCTGCAAGAGATTGGGCAGTGTGTCAGGATTGAATGACAGATGCCTTAAAGAACCATCTCTCTTTCTGGACTTGTATCTGTTCTCTTTAGGAGGTTGGTTCTTGAAGCAAGTAACAGAATTTATAAAGCACAGCTTACATTATTTATAGTGGGGACACAGTGGTGCAATGGCTTAAAGATGCTGGAATTGCTGGCAGGGTCCAAGACACAGTGAACTCTCACCACTCTCCCTGGCTTCTGCCCACCCAGCAGTTCAAAAGCATATAATATTGTAAGGAGATAAAAGGATAACACTTTGGTGGGAACAACTAATTACGTTCATGTGTGCGGAGAGCGGAAGCTGGCATACTGAACCTGGCTGGATGTGAGGCAATGCAGAACGAGGTGAAGTGAGACTGGCAGAGATGCCTAGAAAAGCCAACAACCCAAGTGAGTGTTGCTACTTAGCTTGGTATGAGCTAGTTTACCCTCTGGTGTGCCAAGGATAGATTTTCCTTACATTGTATGTAATAAAATAAAATACATAATTTATTTTCAACAAAGCCACTTGGCTGGAATGGTAATAGATGCTGTGTTTAATTGCCTCAAGATTGGGTGTTATGTTTATCTTTGCCTCTCCTGGATTTTTAATATTTTGGTATTTGAGCTGTGCATATTTTTATCTTAGAGCATATATATATATCTTTCCTTGCTTTCCTTGTTTTTCTTTTGAGAAAATTGTGTATTATATTCTAATGGAGAAATTATCTCATCAGATCTCATTTTCAACTATTGTCACATTTACCATCCTGAACAAAGAATATAAATTCATTTTATTTATTTCCTCATTTTTTTACTGTTAATGAAGGTGTGAATGAATTCTTTTCATTGGGTGGTTTAATAAGTTCTATTTCAGTCACATTCCTGTATTTTAGGCTAGAAGAACACTTGTCTGCAGTCAGATTTTAGGGCTGTTTCACTACTCACAGGATTCAATTGAAAGCTTTCCTGCACAATTTTGTTATCTCTGGCCAAACTCTTTTTTACCAATCTTTGTGAGTTTCCACCAACTTGTCCATCTTCCAAATAACTCACATTGCAGTCCCAGGAATCAAGTTCTCCCCTACTTCCAGTGAAATGCATGCAGAGTTTGAAGACAATAATTAATATTTGTGTTTTTGCAGATTATTTTTTGTTCTTTTCCAAACATTGTTGCTAAAATAATCTGATAGAAATTAAAGCTAGTAGCAATAACAACATTAGAAAGAAACACTGCAGAATTCTACTGAGTATTCTCATGCTGATATCCATTATGTTTAATTCCATTAGAAAAATTCTCGAGTGCAATGGAAAGAAGCTACAATTCCAGGCTATTTAAATTCCTATACAATCTCAAGTCTGAAACCTGGTGTGCTTTATGAGGGACAACTTATAAGCGTGCAGCATTATGGTCAGAGAGAAATCACCCGTTTTGAATTCACTACCTCAAGTACAACAGCTATTTCATGTAAGTGTTTGGATTTGTCTTTATTGCATTTTATTACCCTGGACTGTTTATTTATATTACAGGTAGTCCTCGACTTATGGCTACAATTGACTTACAACCAAACTTTCTGTTGCTAAGCAAGACAGTTGTTCAGTGAATTTTGCCCCATTTTATGATCTTTCTTGCCACAGTTGTTAAGTGAATCACTGTAGTTGTTAGCGATACAGCTGTTAAATGAATTTGGCTTCCCCATTGATTTTACTTGTCAGAAGGTTGCAAAAGATGATCACATGACCCCAGTACATTGCAACTAGCATAAATATTAGTCTGTTGCCAACCATCTGAATTTTGATCACATGACCATGGGGGGGATGCTGCAACATTGTGTGAAAAATGGTCATAAGTCACCTTTTTTCAATATCATTATACTTTTGGTCACTAAATGAATTGTAAGTTCAGGACTACCTTTTATATTGTTTCAACTGTATATGTTAATGCAAGCATGGGATTTGACATACGGAGTTTACACACTTACGGCAGTATAGAAGTTAAATTTTGACATAAATAAATAAGATTTTGAAAGTGAATATGAATGCGGAGGAAAGCAATGTACTTTGTTAAGTCTTTCAGCTCTGTTTAGTTTCTATCCCTTCTGGCTCTAAGACAGAATTAGACATAATTTACTGCTTTTGTAATTATGTTACTTCTAGCACTTTCTCTGTGTTACTGTTTTCAAGCAAGATTATTTATGCTTTGAAACCACAATATAAATTCTGCTGTAATGAAGTACTAATACTGTTTTAACCTCCATTGCCCTTAATAATTTCCTATTATCTCTGTTCTGAACCACACCCTTTTCCAACAAATCAAACACAATCCAAATAGAACAAAAACCTTGTAATGCTTTTTTGCAAAATAATTAGCTGTGATAAGCACAAGCCTTGCCAAACTGTACAAGAGTTGCCAAAAGATAGCAAACAAGAAATAGTTTGCAATACAAGAATCTTCATATACAAACTCAGGGTACTGGAATGTCCACGAGGCTGGAGTTTCAAAACGTCTTTGTCTTCTGCAAAATACGTTCGTTCACAGCTGGCTTTTATCTTCTTGAAGGAAGGGCCATTACTTTGCAGCCTTACTCCCGAGTCACCAGAGCAATCCTGCATGCACAAGCACTTGGCATAGGCTCCTCGGGAACCTTCTCATCACTGCTGCCAGTCCCCACAATCTCTGAAAGCAGCAGTCCACTCCCTAGTTGTCCTGACTCCTCATCTGAGTCCTCACTCTCCTCAGCTGTCCGCACCTGCTGCCGGCAAACCACAACAATCTCCCTCTTCCTAAAGAACATGATTCAGCTAAGAATTTATTACAATGGATGATATAGGCATGTGTCATCGGTGCTAATCCTGAATTAATACCAATATTATAGTACTACCTATAGCAATTGTAGTAATGAGCATAAAACTGCATTTTTTTAGCTTATATAATGTTTTTTCACAATATATTATCAGCTGAATATCCCCATATCTGCAGATATTAATTACTTGTTTGTGTCTGAAAGCCAGAGTTGCCTACTATATATATACGTGGTTACTCTGTTAATTTCTGTCCATCCAATCATGGATGAAAATATCTCTTTGTCTTTGAACTTGTTATTTTTTACTATCAGTTTAACTGTACAGTTTATTTTATTGATTAAAAAGTTACAGAAATCATACTTAAATTTATTTTTTCATCAACAGAAACAGAACCAAGGAGCCAAGTCTCCATGAAAAATACTGCCATTTTATACTTTGATCTTTGCTTTGCAGCTAGTCGTGTGACGGGAGAAACAACAGCCCTTCCCTCTGTCGTCTCTATTTCCGAATCTGTCACAGAAATCACAGCCAATAGCTTTGTGGTCTCTTGGGTTTCTGCCTCAGACACTGTGTCAGGATTTCGCGTGGAATATGAACTGAGTGAAGACGGTGATGAACCTAAATATCTTGGTAAGGAAGATAGCCAATCTACTGAGTCACAGAATCAGCTGGCATAAATAAAGTGTGTTAAGCCTGGTTTCCCCAACCAGGGTTAGGGAGACAAGCTAAACAGAATGTGCAGCGTTTGTCAGATAGGCACACAGATAAATGAGTGAGCTAAGCTTGTATGTTTATTAACATACAGTAAGAATAACAGATACGCTTATGCTATCAAAAATATAGTTTATTTCATTATGAGTTCATAGCATAGTCAAAATAACAGTCCAATAGTCATGTATCATTTAGTCAGTCCATTCAGGGATATTCAGTTAGCAAAGTCCGTTTAGAATATCCTATGTCAGTTCACTTACAAGTCAGTCCTTTGTTTTCTCTCCCGTTCGAGCAATGCAGTCTTGAGTCCTTGCAGTAATCAGGGATCATCAAAGCCAGAGAGAGAGCAAGCTGCAGCCTTGCTTCTTTTAAAGTGCTTTCACAACCACTCCCTTAATTACTATCCCACAGTTAAAGTTGCAGACACTTTAACTTATAAACTATAATTACATATTATTATTTACCTAAACCAGTTAGGGTAAAACAATGTTATCCCTAATATTCTCCCCTTTTAGGAAATAATAATAAATATAACTATTTACATCTTTAAATCATATTTGTTACAACTCTCTTTAAACTTAATTACTCCTTGAGCTTTTGTAAATTGGTCTGCAATGTTTTCTTCTGTCATGCAGTATTCCAATTTAATTAGCCCATTCTTTACAGATTCTCTAACATTTAAGTATTTTAAATCAGTATGCTTTGATCTAGTTTTTACAGCAATACTAGTAGCTAACTTTATAGCTGCTTGGTTATCCTCGTACACAATAATGGAATCTTTAACAGTTATACCCATGTCTAATAATAACTGTTTGTACAAAATCAAGTCAGTGCATAGTAATGACAGACATGAAAATTCCGCTTCCATCGTGGACAAGCTAATATGCTGTTGTCTGATTGACCTCCACCCTATTAGTGTCTTACCAAATAATATAGCCATCCCAGATGTTGATTTTCTAGTGTTTATATCAGTTGCAAAACTTGCATCTGCATAAGCACTAAGACTCAAATCACCCTTTGGTTCTATATACAATGCATGGTTCATTGTTCCTTTAAGATATCTTAAAATTCTCTTCAATGATTGCCAATGACATTGATGTAGATCTGAATTAAAACGTGCCAGCTGATTTACACTATAAGCTATATCTGGCCTAGACCAATTGCTTATATATGATAAGCTACCAATCAAAGATTGATATATGGACTTATCAAATTTGGGACTTTGATCATCAGTTTGGCAAACTTCCTGACTCATTGGAGTCTTTGCCGGTTTACAAAGTTCCATTTTAAACGTTTTAATTAATTGGCAAATTTTATCTTCTTGAGATATCTTAAAACCATTTTTTGTTTTGTTAATTGTCAATCCTAGATACTTTTTAATTTCACCTAAATGCTTTAATTTTATCTTTTTGGCTAATAATGATATCATCTCATTAGCTTCATTATTAGTCTTAGTTATCAAAGCAATATCATCTGTAAATAATAACAATAATGACACCGTTCCATTATTTTCTCTTTTAAACACACATGGATCTGCTAAACCAGATTTAAAACCTATATTGTTTAACTCTTTCACAATATATTGGTTCCACTCAAACCCAGATTGTTTCAACCCGTAAAGACTCTTTTTGAGTTTCCAACAATCATTACTATTTACTTTATTGTCTTTTATACCTACTGGTTTTCTTAAATATATAGTGTGCTGCAATGGTGCATGCAGGTAAGCAGTTTCTACATCTAAATGGTTAATGACATAGTTTTTCTTAGCTGCCCACACTAATGCTGCTCTTAAATATGTTGCTTTAAGACTTGGTGCAAAAACTTCATCGTAATCAGATGCAGTTTGATTAAATCCTTGAGCTACCAACCTAGCTTTATGGGTAACAGTCCCATCATTTCCAGTTTTTACTTTAAATATCCATATGCACCCAATGGATTTTTCTCCTGGAGGTAATTTAGCATCTTCATAAACTTTCATTACCTTTAATGAATTTATTTCCTTTTCCATTGCCTTTTGCCAATTCTCCTGATCCTTAGCAGGATACATCCTAAGTTCATCTACACTAGTTGGAACTTTATTTACTTGGCAAACTATACTTGCTTGATACCTATCAGGTGGTCTAGTTACACGTGTAGTACGTCTAGGTATTACAGGACTTACAGGTGGACTTTCATTTATTAACTCTTCTTGATTATCTAACTCTTCCTGATCAACTGTTTCCTCTTGTTCTGGTCCTATTTGCTCTTCTTGGACTTCTTCTTTAATTGGACTCTTATAACTAGTCTGATCTTTCTGCCTTTTGTAGGGTTCAATAATTACTTCATTATTTAAATCTTGCTCTAATCTATTCCATCCTACATGTTCTAGGAATTTAGCACTGGCACTGGTGTAAACTCTAGATGTACCTAGTTCCCAGAATCTATAAGATCTATGATTAGATGTATATCCTACAAAATATAATCTTTTAGCTCTATGCTGTCCTTTGTGTCTAAGTTGTGAAGGGATATGCACCCATGCTGGTGCTCCAAATGTGTGCATGTAACTTAAGTTAGGTTTTGTACCATGCCACAGTGTGAATGGTAATTCACCTGTTGTTGAATTAACAACATTATTTAATATATGATTACCACACATTATTGCTTCTCCCCACAAATTGTCAGGTAATCCTGAATCAGACATCATAGTTTGTGTCATTGATTGTAATGTTTGGCCTCTTCTCTCTATAAAGGCATTATGTTGTGGCCTATATGGTGCAGACTTTTTATGTTGTATACCTAACATTCTTAGTCTCTTCTGGAATTTATTATTTGTAAATTCTGTACCATTATCTGTTATAAGAGTTACTAATTTCTTTTTAGTTTTCCTTTCAGCAAATTTAATCCAATTAAAGAGATTTTGATATGTTTCAGTTTTGCTCTTCATTAAATAGCAAAACCCATATCTAGAATAATGGTCCATTATACTTAATATGTAACGAGCTCCTCCTACACTTGGTTTTTTCGGACCTATTAAATCAGCAAATACTACCTCTAAAGGTTCTTTGGTAGTAAATCCATCAACTCTATTAGCCGGTGTGACCCTGGCTTTGCTTTGATTACAGGCATTACATTGCAAATACTTATTACAAGGTTTCAAACTTATTCCGTTAGATAATTCAACAGTTTTCTTAAGCATTTTAAAATTTAAATGCCCTAGCCTTCGATGTAACAAGTGAATACATTCATCATGAGGTTTCTTATTTTCATAAACCGTGTTAGCCACCTTTAAACCATCATCATTTAACACATATAATTCACCTCTTAAAGATGCAGTAATTTTCTTATCTTCTTTTTCAATTATGCAGTTATCTCCTTTAAAAGTAACTACATATCCTAGTTTAACCAAAATTCTAACTGAAATTAAATTAAACTTAAGTTGTGGTACATATAACATTTTTACATTCTCTTTTATAAAAGAACAATATGCTATACCTTGACCTTTAGCTTTCAGTTTCCAGCCATTGGCTAACGATATCTGCTCTGTACTCTTGGACATTTTAATAAAATTTTTGTTGTCATTTGTTATACATTGGGATGCTCCACTGTCAACCACCCATAAATTATTTTTTACAGCTCCGTTAGTATACATGGCTAACTCTAAATTTTTATTTATCTTTTGATGACTTTTTGTATTCTGGCCAGCGTTCTGGCACTTTGCTTTTTTACAAAATCTTGCCAAATGTCCTCTTCCTCCACAATTAAAACACTTTTTAATTGCATATGCAGTAGGAGATTCATTATCTTCTTTTTGAGGTTGCTGCCTCCTTAACTCATTTCTTTCAAGCCTTCTTCTGGCCTCTTCAATCAATCTGCCAGTTATATCAGTTAAAGTTAGGCTTTCCTTTGGCAAAATTTCAAGGGAAGTTATGTAGTTATCATAACTTTCATCAAGGGAAGATAAAATTATGTAGACTTGGTGTAGTTCAGAGAAAATAAGCTCTTTCTCGTGCAGTTCTTGAAAAATGCTTTGCATAGTTTTCAAATGATTCAGCATATCACCATTTGTTTGGAGATGTGTACTGAAAAGCTTCCGTGTTAGATTTATGTGAGCACCAACATTATCTCGAACATAAATCCTCTTCAGCTTCTGCCAACACCCAACAGCCGTTTTCTCTCCGTGGATATAAACAAGCTGTTGATCAGTTAAGGTTAACCCAATTATGCAAATAGCTTGTTGATTTTTATGCATAAATTCTTCTATCTTTAGTTTATCTTCCTTATCCTCTGGATCCCATTCTTCTACGTTTGGTGGATTTTCAATTATGTTCCACAAACCTTCTCTTCGTAGAAGCAGACTACATTTCATAGACCATGATACATAGTTTGTTCCATCCAACTTGGATATAAGAGACAAACTTTGTAGATTGACTTGTGCCATGTTTTCTTATATGGATATAAAACTATAATTAATAAAACACAGCTGTCTGTTTACTGTAATGTATAACAACACAAACTCTCACTTTTACATAAATCTGTTTTATCCTAGTTAAACTGACTTTGCAGCCTCTGGGCCCATAACCAGTGTTAAGCCTGGTTTCCCCAACCAGGGTTAGGGAGACAAGCTAAACAGAATGTGCAGCGTTAGTCAGATAGGCACACAGATAAATGAGTGAGCTAAGCTTGTATATTTATTAACATACAGTAAAAATAACAGATACGCTTGTGCTATCAAAAATATAGTTTATTCCATTATGAGTTCATAGCATAGTCAAAATAACAGTCCAATAGTCATGTATCATTTAGTCAGTCCATTCAGGGATATTCAGTTAGCAAAGTCCATTTAGAATATCCTATGTCAGTTCACTTACAAGTCAGTCCTTTGTTTTCTCTCCCGTTCGAGCAATGCAGTCTTGAGTCCTTGCAGTAATCAGGGATCATCAAAGCCAGAGAGAGAGCAAGCTGCAGCCTTGCTTCTTTTAAAGTGCTTTCACAACCACTCCCTTAATTCCTATCCCACAGTTAAAGTTGCAGACACTTTAACTTATAAACTATGATTACATATTATTATTTACCTAAACCAGTTAGGGTAAAACAATGTTATCCCTAACAAAGTTAATCTCTCACATCCTAAAATTCTTATCTTCTATAACTAGCCTGGATAGTATCTGCTGTTCAGACTCCAAATTCCATAAGCCTGAATCTGAAGGTCCATAGAGCTTCTTGAATGTGTATTCAAATACATTTATAGCCTGCAATCAGGCAAATCTCTATTGAAAAATTCCTTCAAAAGCAGTGCTTCAGAATATGTAAATCCACAATTAATGCATCTCTTTCTAAACCATAGAAAGGGTTTTCGATGCTCATGTATTGCAGTGGTTAGAATGCAGTCCTGCAGGCAAACCCAGCCTACAGCTTGGAGTTTGATTGTTTTTTAAAAAACATTTTTATTGAGTTATACAGTGTTATGAAATGCAAAAGTAAATAGAAGAGCAGTGAAGGGGGGAGGGGAAAGGGGGAAGTGAAGAAAAATAAGAAAAAGAAAAAAGAAAGAGCATTGATTTCCGATTCTCTCTGTTACAGTAAAATAAGGCATTAATATCAAATCACAACTTTTTGCTTTTCCATAATAGTATGAACAAGTCATTTCTATAAAGATCTGTTAGTCTAATCTGTAAAATCCAAAGTCCGAGTTTCATTTTTTTTCACATCAAGCACGAAGTTCAGAAGCGGTCTCCATGTGGAAACAAAAATTCTTATGTTCTTTTCTTTAATCAAAGTAATCTGTTTTGCCATTTCAGCCAATTCTATCAACTTCTGCAACCATCTTCCACAGTAGGAACTGAGGTGTCCTTCCATTTTTATACATACAATAGTCTCGATGCTGTTGATATGTTGATATATAGTAACAAAGTTCCAAATTTGTTTTCCAATTCTTTTTCCATTAGTCCCAAAAGGAAAAAGTTCTGGTTTCATTTTTATCTCCATTTTCAGAATATTCTGTATTAAAATATGAATCATATTCCAATTTTTTTCTGCTTTATCACATGTCCACCATAAATGATTAAAAAGCCCCTTCTTTAGTTTTACACTTCCAATATTCATTTGACATACCTTTATATATATTAGATAATTTATCTGGTGTTAAATACCAAAGATACATCATCTTATACAAATTTTCTTTTAGATTATAATTTAATGTAAATTTTAAACCCTTCCACATATTTTCCATTGTTCAGGCATCACTGAACATGTTATATCCAAAGTTCCTTACCCACTGAATCAAAAAATGTTTTTTTTATGTTCATTTTCCAAATTCAATTTCAATAACATGTTATAAATCTTAGCAATAATATGTTCATTGTTACCACATAATGAAATTTCCAATTCATTTTTAACAAAGTCGAATCCATAACACTTTTTATCCAATTTGAACCTTTTTTTCAGTTGCTGAAAAGTAAACCAATGGCAAACGTAACCTTCTGATTCAGGTTCTTCCCTCAGCGTTAATATTCAGTCACCTGAATGAAAAGACAAAATTTTGCCATACGTCAGCCAATCTGGCTTTGCCACTATTTCTTTTCTAAAAAAAAGCTTCCTGTGGTGACACCCAAAGGAGCAGTTTCATAGAGAGCCTTGTTTTATATTTATTCCAAACTCTTAGTATGGCACGTCTAATGAAATGGTTATTAAAATAAACATTAACTTTACTATTATCATACCATAAGTAGCCGTGCCATTCAAACCTTAATTCATGGCCCTCTAATTCGAGTAGCCTCTTGTTCTGGAGATTAACCCATTCTTTTCTCCGGGTCAGGCACCATGCATCAAAGTACAATTTCATATCTGGTAGGCTCAACCCCCACCCATCCCTGTTTCCTTAGCATCTTGCAATAGCTTATATCTAATTCTTTTTTTTCCCCCTTGCCATATGAACTTAGAGATAATCCTTCTGCCATTGTTTAAATAGATTGTCAGTTGTGAGTATTCGTAACATCTGAAATAAAAAAAGCATCTTTGGTAAAATATTCATCTTGATTACAGAGATTCTACTTTGGCAGGTTTCAAGATAAATAAACAGAAAACAACCATGTTGATTAAGAATATATCTTCTCAGGATAGTGATATAGTGAATAAAAAAATGAGTTTTAGGGCTGAAAAAAAAGTGAAATACTTAGGGGTTATATTGACAAATACAAACATAAAATTGGTTCAAAATAACTATATTCCTCTTTGGAGGGATATTAAACAGTATTTACAAAGATGGGATAAATTGCATTTATCAGCTTGGGAGTTTGATTCTGATGGGGCTCAAGGTTGATCAGCCTTCTGTTCTTCCGACGTCAGTAAAATGAAGACCCAGATTGTTAGGGGCAATATGCTGACATTGTAAACCACTCAGAGAGTGTTGTAAAGCATCGTGGAATAGTATAGAAGTCTAAGTGCTATTGCTGTGTGTCTGCTTTCAAAGATACTCCATGCGTGTAATGGAAGCAACCAAACAAGACTGACAAAATGTACAACATACATATTCCCCAAAGAAGTCTCAATATCATAACTCAGGGAAAAGATTAATTCAAGTGAATCCATACAGTGTCATCAAAATAGATCTGGAGCTTCAAGGCCACTATGTTCTCAATCACCTTACATAAGGATGGAACAGTACAGACTCCCCCATAATTAAAAAAATCTGGACCAAGGGGGAGTTTATTTAAATGGAATGCTTTTAAATGTTGCATCCTTCAAGGAAGTGGAAATGTGTTGCATGTCCAAAGAGGCATTAATTAAGCTCTCTTTAATATGGGGCTACTGGCCAGTTTAATCAGCCAGAAGAAGCAAAGGTTGAGAAACAGGCAGTAACCCTCTTCCACTTCCTGAGATATACTGTCTGCAAAAAATGGATACAGTAAGATCAGAAGGAGCAATGTCAAAATTATCTACCTATGACCAGCCCCAACATTGTAATCCCTGTCCACAGCACATATGGCACATTTTACAATAAAAATTGATGTCAGTAGTTGAATAAAGCTTACAAATGAAAACTCTTTTCTATTTATCTCCTGATGCTCATACATAAAGATCAACTGCTTGGCTTCCTCAAGGGATAGCCCCATTCCGGATTGCTCCTTGAAGGGACACATCCCTTTACATGTGAACATAAAGGGGCTTCAGCTAGGCAATTTTGGGCAATTATTACTTTCAGATCTTCTCTCACAATGGTTCTTCAAAATAAGACATTCTGGAGAAATTCATATGAATTTATGAGTATTCTGAACTAAAATGTTGTGAGATAAAAATTTTTTTAATGCGATTCAATTTTTTGTTACTGTAAGTTTATGAATTGAATGTATTCATTTTCACTAAAGAATGTAGCCTGTGCCCCACTATTCTATTTTCTTCTTAAAGATCTTCCGAACACAGTCAATTCGGTTAGCATTCCCAACTTGCTTCCGGGTCGTAACTACATTATCAAGGTCTATCAAATTTCCGAGGAAGGAGAACAAAATCTAATTCTTTCAACAACACAGACAACAGGTATGTTTGCTATCAGACAGGAACAGATGAATATGGGCATTTTCTCTCTGAAAACTGAAAGTTGTCCAATCAGCTTTCTTAATTGTTATCTCTTTACACAGCACCTGATGCTCCTCCTGATCATATTGTAGAAAATGTTGATGATACTTCAATAATTGTCAGTTGGAGAAGACCCAAAGCTCCAATCACAGGTCTGAAGTGTCAGCCTATATCTGTTTTGGAACTAGGGGGTGGGGGTGGATTCCTTCCATTTGTAAGATAGGAAAGTGTGTTAAGCATATCTTAACAGCCAAAGAAGATGTACGCCTGAAACTTGACTAGCCTTTACTGTCTGTTTGATTGAATTTGTTTTATAAAGCAACCTTTTTCTTGTTTATAAATTGTACTTGATGTAGACTCACTACATCACAAAACTATGGTTGACCAAAAAAGATGGTCTGAACAAAGATGGGTAACTTAGCATATGGAAGAACACCAAATCTTTTTTGACTATGCTGTTGGCTGACTGCATGTTTGCTATACAAGGTTACCGGGTCGTTTATACTCCTTCGCTGGAAGGTAGCAGTACAGAACTCAATCTCCCTGAATCTGCTACATCTGTGACACTCAGTGACTTGATGCCTGGTGTTCAGTACAATATCAGCATTTATGCTGTGGAAGAGAACCAGGAAAGCAGTCCTATTTTCATTCAGCAGAAAACTACAGGAGTGCCAGTGGCAGGTATTAACGTATTTATGTAATTTTGTGATTTTTTTTTTGTAAGTTCTCCTTTTTCCTTCTTGGATTCCAGAATTGTTCTCTTGAGGGCAGTATTTATTTATTGCATTAATCTATTCATTTTATTTAACAATTTATATAGCTGCCCGTTTGCAAAAAGTGATTCTTGACAATGAACAATGATCTAATAAGGCAACAAATATTTAAAAACAATCCATATTAAAATATAAAATAACCTATAATTAAAAATACAAACTACTAGGCACAGGGGAAAGTAAATATTAACAATGATGGAATCAGCTTTAAAAAGCCACATAGATTACAAGAACAGATTGTTTATTTTTCCTAGTGTTTTCTTGTAAATGCAAGGTCCACTTTTTTTGGATCAATTGAGTGTTTATTCATTTGGTTGCAACAGGAACTGTATGATTGGCTTGATCTAAGCCTGAGTTTGTGGGCTGAAAGAGTGGCTGGCTCAAGGTCACCCAGCCAGCCAGCTTTTCATGCCTAAAGTGGGACTAGAACTCACAATCTCCTGTTTGTAGCCTATGCCTTAACCACTAAAACAAATTGGCTTTCAAAAATTAAAATTGAATTGATTTAAAAAAAAACAATAATTTCTAGTTTTTGTTGTACCAATTGTTTGCTTTTCTAATTGTGAGTGATTTAGAAAATGAGATATATTTGCTTTTACTTTTTATCTGAGTCGCAGTGGCACAGTGGTTAGAATGCAGGCCATTTCTGCTGACTGCCAGCTGCCAGCAGTTTGGCAGTTTGGGTCTCACCGGCTCAAGGTTGACTCAGCCTTCCATCCTTCTTATGTTGGTAAAATGAGGACCCAGATTGTTGGAGGCAATATGCTAACTAAACCGCTTAGAGAGGGCTGTAAAGCACTGTGAAGGAGTATGTAAGTCTAAGTGCTGTTGCTATCCGGTAGTCAATTTTGGAGAATAGAGCTGTGTAAAGGAACACTGCAACTTAAGTTTTCCACTGTTTTATATTACTGTCTGCTTCTCAGTGATGAAGATATTTGGCAAGATGGAAAGCTATATGCTGGTTTTGTCTTCAGTAAGAACCCTTTTCATGGACTGTCTATGGGATTTCAAGGAACATTGAAACAAGTATCAGAGGCAGCTTTTGCTGAGAGATTAATTTTGAAGTAGGATGGAAGGAAGAAAGTAGTGGCAATGATACATTGTCAAAATTTTTGTTTCCCCGCATACAGTCTTACCATTCATCAAACATTTTCTTTTGTACATCTATTTGGCTAGATGACATTCATCCTCCCCAGCAACTTCAATTTCTGGAAGTTGCCAGTGACAAAATCACCATCATGTGGAGCCCCCCTGATAGTGCAGTGATTGGCTACCGTGTAGAGGTCATTCCAGTTAACCGCCCTGGAGAACATGGTCAGAGGTTACCCATTAGCAGATATACTTTTGCCGAGGTCACAGAACTTTTGCCTGGAACAACGTACCTTTTCAAGATCTACGCTATTGGACAAAACACGGAGAGTGAACCATTAACTGGAGAACAAACAACAAGTAAGTCTGTTTTCTCTTAATTCATTGTATAGATTTTCCATAAATTCATCCTGAAGATGTTCCATCATTTCACAAAGCCACAAAGAATTTAGTACGATGAATCCATTGGCTTTGCTAAGCAGTGAGAGGTCCACTATCCTGTAGCCCAAGCCTTCCCCTCAGCAAAGTTTTCCTAAAGGAGTCAACAAGAAGAAAGGGATGAACTTCCAAGCATTTCCAACATCTAGGTAGTTCTCTAAAGCCACTTTTTGTTTTTATATAATGCACAAGTTTGTGACATAATCTTCTACATCGCCTTTCATCTTTGGCCACCAGAATTGACACTGTGTCAAGTGGAGGGTTTTTAGGAACCCAAAGTGTCCACCAGCCTCTAGTCATGGCAGTGTCTTAGCACTTTCAGTCTTAGGCTGGCAGGGACGTACAATTTGGGACCCTTCCAGGCTAAACCTTCCCTCATTGTCAGGAGATTGGGGTTATCCTTGGTCTGCAGCGATAGCCGCCTTCAATTCTGCTGAGATTGGATTGGTTGTGGGTTCTCCCTGACATCTAGCTTACCTAGACTTGCGCTGCTGGTTGTGAGGCACCACCGCATGTCACTTCCCCTTGTTTATTGTTAAACTGAGGTTTTCTTGATAATGCATCAACTAATTTGTTCTTTTCATCTGGGATACGCTTCAGTTCAAAATTGAAGTGTTTGAAATACTGTGCCCAGCAGATTTGTTTTGAGGACAGTTTTTGAGAGATTTTTAGTGCCTCATAAGTTCTTGTGGTCAGTCCAGACTTCAAAAGGCTCCTTTCCCCCTTCCAAAAAGTGCCTCCATGAAAGGAGGGCCCAATGAACCATGAAAGCCTCCTTTCCCATATGGCTCAATGCCGTTCTGCATCTGTCAGTTTTTTGGATACCTAGGCACAAGGCTGCAGTTGACCCTCTGAAAGGAGGTTAGCAGCGACAGCGTCATCACTGGTGTCCACCTGCATTATAAATTTGGATCGGAGTGCAATAGGATTGGTTCTTTAGAGGAAAGTTCTTTTAGTTTCTTCAACGCTCGCTGGCATTTGAGGGTCCAGCTCAGCAGTTGGTTGGGTTTTGATTTGAGGTCAGTCCCTTTTGTTTTCAACAGCTTAGTTAATGACAATGTTATTTCAGCAAAAGTGGGAATAAATTGATGCTAGAAGTTTGCAAACCCAAAAAACTTTGTAGTTGTTTTCGGGTGCAAGGAGGTTGCCAATCAAGCACCACTTTGATTTTGGATGGGTCCATTTCAATCTCTTCATTGGATACTCAATCGCCTGGATCCATGTTGGTGAACCTATGGCATGCATGCTGGAAGTGACACGCAGAGCCACTTCTGCTGGCACATGAGAGCTCGCCTGGAAGACCCCCTCTGTGCATGTGCGCGTGCCGCCTCCGCCCAGCACACATTGCCTTCTGGGTGCTGGCACGCGAACGCATGAGTGCACTCGCACATACAATTATCAGCACAGCAACCAAAAAGGTTAGCCACCACTGGCCTAGATAGTCCAGTGAGTTTTCATGGAATTTGCATTTTGAAAGTTTGACATAAAGTTTGACATCAAGGAGTTATTTCAACATTTGCCACACCAGTTTTACATGCTCTTCCATGGTCTCAATGAAGATGAGGATGTCATCTAAGTAAACTAGGACTCCTTTATAGAGATGCTCATGTAGTACTTCATTTATCAGTTGCATAAACACTGGGTTGTTGGGGGGGCGCTCCCTGAAGCCCAAAAGGCATCACTTTGAACTGAAAACTGCCAAGCGGACAATTGAATGCCATTTTCCATTCATCACCTTCTCTTATTCAGACTCTATAGTACGCCTCTCACAGATCTAGTTTGGTAGATATCTTGCCTTTCGCCAATGGTTTAGTAGGTCTTTCATTAGGGGGAGGGGGTAGGTATTTTGCACACAGACTGCGTTTATCCCACGAAAATCAATGCAAAGTCTCTCTCTCTCACACACACACACGCTGGGGCAGTGACTCATGAATTTGATGGTTCAATGAACCCTCTGGCTAAATTGGAGTGTATGTATTTTCTCAGTTCATCCATCTCCTTTGGGGACATTGAATGCATCTTTGGTTTAGGTAGTTTTGCCCCAGGGATGAATTCAATGGTGCAGTCTGTGGGTCGATGAGGGAGGAGTATGTTGCATTCCTCCTTACTGAACACTTCTGCCAAATTTTGATACGCTTTGGGTATGTGTGGGCAACCTGGGGGTGATTCTTTCGGGGAAGCCACTTTCTCTCTTTGGTTGTCGCCCCTGGGTCCTAAAGGCCATTTGCTTTTGGACTCAAGGGGGGAGTCTTTCCTATCCTTATTTTACAGTAGCCATCTTTCCAAGTGATGGTAGGAGCCCATTTGTCGAGCCAACCCAACCCAAGACGCTGTCATTTTTGTGACAACCACAAATTGTATCATTTCCCAATGTTATCCTATCTCCAGCTTTATGGACTCAGTGACTGAAGTTGCACATCCCCCCTTCCCCCCCCCACATATACACCACCAATCGGGGAACTGTCTACTTGTTCAAATGGATAGGATGGCTCAGGGTGATCACTTTTAACCCTAATTTCTGAACCAGATGGGGGCTGATTAGGCAACCTCCCTTGTGGCAGCCCCAAATCCAATTCAAGATGGATGGTGCTGACACCAACTCTGACAGGGCAAGCCACCATAATATAAACTGATAACAAACAGCACTCCTTACTAGCACTGATGATATTCCCTAGTTTGGGTAATGAAAAGTCTGCAAGAAAACAAAAAATAAGCACCAAGGATCCCTCATTTCAACTCTGAGCTTGCAAATATTCTCCTTTATTGATTCTATGCCTCTGTTTATGCAACCAAAGGTTGCATTAGCTTTTTTGGCGGCGACTGCATACTGTTGGCTCATATTTAAGTGATCATCCACTAGGATTCCAAGATCCTTATCACAGTTACTGATTTTAAACCAGATTTCACCTAATCTATACTTTTGATTTTTCTTGCTTTACATATAAAACCTTAGTTTTCTCTACATTAAATTTCAGTCTAGCTACTCTTAGTACTGCGAAAAAGAGATCAGTTATTCTTTTATCACTTTTTTCCTATGAGGAAGCCAGACTGTGTTCAATCCTGAAAAAAAAAATCATTCTTCAAACATTTAAAATTTTGTTTGTGAAATCTGCATAGGTTTCCCTGTACTTCCACTGCAAATATACTTGATCATTTTCAATTGATAATCTTATAAACAGCATGGCTTAGAATAATTAAAATATTGTGCATGAGGGAACAGTATACAAGTGAATGTGTATTACTATAAGGCTGCAATGGCGAACATATGCCACGCGTGTCGGAAGTGGTATGCAGAGTAATCTCTCTGGGCACACCAGCCATCACTTGTTGCTCTTCTGGGTTCTTCTGGGTTCTGCATGCACGCTGGCTAGCTGGACTTCACATATGCAGGAGCACCAGAAACCGAAAGAGCAGCTCCCCAACATGCGTGCATGTGCCAGCCAGCTGGTCTTTGCATGTGCATGCACGTTAGACAACGGAAGTGGTAAGCACGCATGCAAGCACCGGGAAGCTAAGCTCCCGGTTTTTGGTGCTCTCATGAGCATGCGCCAGAGAGCTGTTCTTCCGATTTCTAGCATGTGCATGCACGTGCTCCGTTTTTAGCATGCACGTGCCGAAAAAGTTCACCACCATTGCCATAAGGAATATGCCAGAGGTTTATGCTCATTTAGTTTGAATTATCAGTTTGTTTAAATAAGGATCATAGACTGATTTAAATTTAACTTGTGATTTGTGTCATTTGGAACAATAGCTTTAGAATCTATTTTTCCCTGAAGCAGCAGACATCTGTATAGGCTTCTCTGTGCAATTGTACCACTAGGATGTGGTGTTCATCTCCGTTTCTTGGCTGAGAGAGTCAGTGTTGTCCAAAGACATTTTCCATAGTCATGTGACTAACATGGCTATATGCCAAAGATGTATGGAACTCTATTACCTTCCTACTGAAATGGCACCTATTAATCCATTTATTTTATCTTTTAATAGGATTAATTTATCTATTAATTCTATTAATGGTTTTTGCATATTTTGAATTGTTTGGTGTGCAGGACATCTGTGTAGCCTTTATTTACAAATCAGATTAGACTAAATTAATTGTTTTTCTTTAGCAGTACCTCCTTAAAATTTAATATCATAGAATAACAACCAATGTTTGTTTCTGTCTCTATCTTAATCAAATGTATAAGTTTAATCAATACCAGATACTTTTTTAAAGATACTCTTAAAAATCACCTTTACATTCAAACATGCTGACTTTGTTTGTAATGAATGCTAAAAGGAAGTTCATATTTGTATGTTGAACTGTCATCTAACAGTGATTTTTTTTTTCTAAATTGTAGAGTGGGCTTCTGAAGAGAGAATGCCAACTTCTTTCATTCATTAATAGGTTACTTGTTTGACAAGCAAAACTGAAGATATAAACAATGACAACAAAACGTATCTTGGAATCAGCTTATGGAGTAGCTTAAGTTATTTAGAAAATGCTGGTGTTTCATAGAACAAAGATTGAGAAATCCTCTTTGTAGCTAGAATTCTGTCTGATAGGTCAGAGGGGTGCATTTGGTTTTTGAGGAACTTCCCTTACAAATAGTACATTGGGTGATATGCTGATAGGCAAGAACACACACACACACAAAGAAACGGGGGGACGACGACAAATTGAGGATTAATTCATCAAGTACACTAGACTTCATATAATCATGTCCCATGTATTCAATAATTTTCTGTTTTTATCTCCCCCTCCATACCCCGCCAAAATTAATTGACAACTTTTTTATGATTTGTATGGCTGAATATGGCTGCAATTTAAACTCTAGATTGTAGTATAGTTCACCTCAGGTGCATGTTTATACCTCAGTGAAAAATAGCCCTGTACAGTATTCTTCTATACACCCAATATGCAGCATTTTGACTAGGTTGAAAATCTAATGGCATACGTCATGCAATGATGTAGCAAGCTATTTTATTCCAGAGCCCACTTTCCTAGATGTGGACAAAATCAAGAGTGATAGGAAATAACCAGAATGAAAAGATTGGACATACAAAATTTTGTAAAACCCATTTAACAATATACATAATTTAGAGGTTGTAAAAAGTCAATGTCAGGTTCCTATTACCATGTTTCCCCAAAAAGATGACCTACCCCAAAAACAAGCCCTAGCCCGCTTTTCACACCTGTGCCTAAAATAAGCGCTAACCCAAAAAATAAGCCCCAGTTAAGCCTGCCTGCCTTCTGGTTGTACAAGGTGTAGAGGTGCACTACAAGTTGTGTGTGTGTGTGTGTGTGTGTGTGAGAGAGAGAGAGAGAGAGAGAGATTCAATCCAACCTCAAAGAGGTATAGGAGAGTTGGCGGTGGTATGCTCTCTCTCCTCTCTCTCTCTCTCTCTCTCTCTCACACACACACACATACACACACACACACACACACACACACAGGTTTGATCAGATCATTCTCTCACTCTATCACCCCACCTCATGGTGGCGGAAACAGCCATGATCTCCACGGTGGCCTGCAGCTGATCCAGAGTATTGCAGGCCTATGCCCTTTGGGTGCTTTGCCTCCCTCTACCTCCTGCAGTTGGCCTCTGTGTGGTCGCTGCCTCCTATGCATGTGGGGGGGGCATGGGGGGGGTCTTGTGATGAAAAAAAAGTGCTTATTTTGGGGCTCAAAAGAAAATAAGACTGGGTCTTATTTTTTGGGAAATATGGTATTAGTATTACTAATTGTTCTTAATATTAGCAGTATGTAATTGTGGCTTAATAGAATCTCTTGTTCATTCGCTAGAATTTTTTGGGTAGATGGATGTCTATATACCATAAATAATAAATTTATATTTTATTATATTATAAAAAATATTTTGACTTACCTTTCTAGAACTTGATGGTCCAACCAACTTGCGGCTTGTCAGTGAGACACCCTCTACTGCACTAGTCACATGGAAGTCCCCGCGAGCTCGTCTTACAGGATACCAACTTACTGTCCAGCCTGTCCCAGATGGTCATCCAAAACAATACACTGTGGGGCCATCAGCCACCAAATATCTGCTGAGGAATTTGCAACCTGGCTCTGAGTATACTGTGTCTCTAGTGGCTGTCAAGGATAACCAAAAGAGCAATCCAGAAAAGGGAACATTCACAACATGTAAGTGTGAAGTAGTCTTTGTTTACCGCCTCCCAAAAATGATTCTCAGAACTACTTAATAGCTTAATAAAGAAAAAAAATGACCCTAATTGGACATTTGAAATTTCATTAGCAAGGTGTTCAGATTAAATCTAACATTGTACCATCTAGGGATTTTTTAAATTAGGAAATTTATCAATGCCCAGGACTTAGTTTGGGAGTCATAAGATTGAAAAGTATTTAAAGAAAACCACAGGTTTCTTATTTGACTTCCTTTAATGCAGCGGTCCCCAACTTTTTGGGCACCAGGGACTGGTTCTGTGGAGAAATGTTTTTCCGTGGACTGGAGGGGGCGTGGTTTTGTATGCTGCCTGTATCTCGCAGATGGGTTTCACTTGTTTGTATGGACCGTTCCTGGCATGCCATAGCCCTGTGCTGGTCCACGGTTGGGACCCCTGCTTTAATGTTAGAACTCTCCCTCCCAGAGCCTATGAAATGAAAAATAGCTTCAGGCTATGGGGGAAAAAATGGATTAGTTTTCCTCTGGAACCCCTAATTTCAGCACATTTCCTGCCTCATACACCTGTAAAATATTTATTATTAGTTTTAGTTAAAGAAAATAGTAAGTTTTATGGCATGTCTCTTAATCATGTACCTTATTAAAAACATATTTTTAGTTCAGCAAAACTTAAGAGCCATCAGGATGGCATAAAAAGCACTATAATTCCATTGTACCAGAAACAATTGTTTATTTCTTTCTTATTGTACAAAAATCACTTGAATGTCTTTAGTCAAACCTTACAGTTCTTGTATTTTTCCAGTGAAGCCATTTTCTTTAATGAAATACAACTTAAATGATCTACTTGAGGTCACATCCATGCTTAATTGATATTGCTTTGAGTGAAAACATAGATTGCTGCATAACGGTTAACTTAATAAACTGACCATGGCACATTATTATGAATAGCAGCCTTTCAGAAACTCAGAAAATCTACTTTTGCCATCCAGATGGGTGTCAGACTTTGTGCCTGACAAACTGTTTTTTTTTCTACTGACCTAAGTAGACTAGTTAACTGCAGACAGTTGATCAACAGTATGGCTAAATCAATGAATTAGCTATTGTATACAAGCTGTGTTTGGCTGATAGATGTAAACATTTTCTAATTTAGAAAGGTTAGTTCGTATCAGACTTGGCTGAATCTGCTACTGGTTGTTTTCTGGCTTGTATGTGTTCCAAATTAAATGTTCCTGGTGACTAAGACCTAAGATGCATGCCTAGTTATATTCCAAGGTCATTCTAGGCTGTGATTCATATGTGATATCAAATATTCAAAATAAAACCTGAAGGAACTTTAAAATATTTTTTAATCACAATTACTACATATGGCTATGTAGATATTTTTTTAAAAGTAATTTTTGATTCCTAAGCCGCTGTTTAGCTCAATTTCTTCAACTGGGTTGAAATAAATAATGAAAACGTGAAATAACTAAAACAAGGTATATTAGGTTTACTCCTAGATTTAAAATGTTGTATTGGAATTGATGATCTCTGGTTATCACAGGACTATGATGGAACCTCCAGCTGAAGGAGAGGAGGCTCCAATAGCAAAGGGTAAAAGATATTCCAGCTTAAAGTCCATTGAGGGAGGAAGCATTTGAGGTCAGACTCTGCAATTTCATAAGTAAAGGTAGTCAGTCTGGCAAGATTCTTTTAAACTGGTGATCAACAATAAAGACATCTATTTGAACCATTCTAAGAGCTCTATTCTTGAACTATTTTTAGAGTTTTTGCACCTGACAAGATTAACATTACTGGTGATTAGTATGTGTAATGTACGATTATAAATATTTTGTAAATCTGTGATTTTAAATTTTAGTTACAATTTAATTCTGTTTAATTTTAAATTATCTTGCCAGCCACTTTGACATGCTTTTTAAATATGAAAGCAGGCTATTAATAAATAATACATATATAAACTGCTATCTCTAAGCCTGGCTTTATATTTGATTTGACAGTGCAATCCACAGGCTCAGTTCCTCCCTATAACACTGAAGTAACAGAGACATCCATTGTTGTTACCTGGATACCTGCACCTAGACTTGGTTTTAAGGTAAGAAATTAGTCTCTTATGTCTCTACCCTCCTGTTCATGAATTGTTGGCTCACAGCAATTGTGGATAACTTTGTTTGGGAAGGGTTTTTTGGGTCTTTTTAGAATATAATTATACATTGCTAGTAATTGTTTAACAACGTGTGGTAGTTTTTGATAAATTGATCCAAAACTATACATATATGTAAATTCTAATATGATAAAGGAAGACAACAATGTTCATAAAGATCTCAGCTTGTTGTTGTCCTGATGAATTTTTAATAGCCATCCTAATTAATTTTATTAAATAAAAATGCCATACTGCTTTCTAGATAAGGACTACTCTATAAATGTTTTAATTTGCAAATAATAAAAATCCAGATGGTATTCCAGGAAAAGTCATTCTGGATCTGGAGTGAACAATTCTACAGTAATATTTAACAAAAATGAAAAACTGTCATTGTTGATATTTAAGAGCTTTGTATTAGTCTTTTGGAGTTCCCAAGACAAGAGAAAAAGTAAGAAATAAGATAAAGAACAGCCCCCTCCCACCCACCCCAAAAATATACAAGAGGACAGGAATTTGTTCTAAGCTTTAACACATAACCTATGGAACAATTTTCAGCTTAATGAAAAGGAATGTTAGTAACAGTTTTGCGTAGCAAAATCATCCAAATTTTGAGATTTTTCTTTGTTAAAGTTGAGTATAAGAGAAGTGGGAGTGTACCATGCTGACTGGGGAAATTTTGGGACTCAAAGTCCACACATTCTTAAAATTGGTAAGGTTGAAAACTACTAGATTTCTGCTGTCTAAAATTATTTAAGTTATTTTTAAAGATATTATTGAAACCATAAAATATCTTATTCCTTCACCTATCCATAGCAACGTTAACTCTTACATTGGCAGCTTTAATTCCATATGCATTTCTAACTTATATTTCCTGAAAATTGACCAGATTCTCAGAAAGTTGAGGTTCATCATTCTTGTCCTAGTATTGGACAGAAACTAATATATTATTACCAGTAAAAGATTGTTTATTCTTTTCCTATTACAGCTAGGAGTGAGACCAAGCCAAGGTGGAGAAGCTCCAAGGGAAGTCATCTCAGAATCTGGAAGCATTGTTATATCTGGCCTAACTCCTGGTGTAGAATATACCTACAGCATTAATGTTATTAAGGATGGTCAAGAAAGAATGACACCTATTGTCAAGACAGTAATCACACGTATGGGTCATTTAATTATCTCATTATATGGTGAAGCAAAGATACCAAAGCTACTTAGTCTCTAAGTGTGTCCCCACTAACTTCAGTGGAAATATTTGGAGTCAAATGACTTTCTTAATAAAACATTTTCAGAAAATATCTTAATATAATTTGAGATAAGAAAGGTAGGAGTAATGATGTGATTTCATAACTATATTTTTATAACATATTTGTAAATAGTGTTTAAAATAATGACAAAATGTGCATTATCTAAATGAAGATTGGTCTTATCAATTTAGAAGGAACCCTGGGGCTATAGTTGCTTATCCTGTCCTATAGATCAACTCACAGAGATCAGCTGCTGTTGGAAAAAGTACTACTAAGCTATCAATACGTTTCTAGAACTGAGTTTAGACAGTCATTTTACCATATCTGTGACATAAAAAATATTGCAAATGGAAAGAGCAATTGTTAAACCCTTCTCCTGAGGTTTGATTTTGTGTCTTTAAAGCACGAGAAATGACAAATTTTGTTTTTATTTCTCAGCACCATCTCCTCCAACAAACTTGCATCTTGATTCTAACCCTGACACTGGAATCCTTACTGTTTCTTGGGGAAAAAGCACAACTCCAGGTACCTTATCCTTGCCCATGAATCTCCTTTTGACTAGTGTACTCCAGCTCTCTGGAATAGCTCACCTGAGGCTTATGCCAACTGAATTGATATTTCTAATACTGTTGGTAATCAGGTTATTAGTATGGGATAGGGTCTAGTAGGTAGTTTTCCTAACAGGAAGTGGCTCCATTTTCTAGAGTATTTTGCACATTTTGAGGTACTCTGCTGAGTTTTGAGCTTTGGGCATTTAAAATTAATGAAAAATAACATAGTATGTGGTAGAATAAACATTTGATGTTTGATAGCAAGAAAAATCATACTCTGATATAGAAATAATCCTCTTAATCTATGGTCTAATAATTAAATATTACTTCAGCATTGACCAGAATAAGGATAGTAAATATCAAATAGTCCTAAATCAATATTTGAAAGGTATATAGACAGTTACAGCTGCTTGATCTTGAGTGTTAAAATAATTGAATATTTTAAAATAACTATACTGATTCCTATATTTTAAAGATTACATTATGTGTTGGCTCTTTGTCATTTTGTATTAGATATCACTGGATACAGAATTACAACAATCCCTACAAACGGGCAAGAAGGCTACACTCTGGAGGAGCAAGTGCAAGCAGAAGTTACATCCTGCATTTTTGAAAATTTGAGTCCTGGTCTGGAATACAATGTCAGTGTTTACACACTCAAAGATAATCAAGAGAGTTTGCCCATCTCTGAAACCATTACACAAGGTAAATTAAAAAATGAGCAATAAATCTGGTAAATTACTGGTAAGTTGCTCTCTCTCTCTTTTTCTCCCTTCCTCTCTCCTCCCTCTCCTTCCCCCTCCCTCTCTCACACACAGTTACTGTCACTTAATTCCTAGAAGACCAATTGTATTTAACACAAGAATTGTAAGAAGATTGTAAGAGCCAGATGAAGAAACAATCCTACAGACCATCAGAGAAAATATCAGAGTTTAGGGGAGAATATTTTACCTTCTGGTAAAATATATTTGAGCCTTTGTTGCATCTCTTTTGTTGTCTTTTCTTTTTTATATGGAGTAGAAATCAACTATCAGAGATTACTGATGGCTTTTACAAAGCAAACTTGATACTGGCAAGCATATGTGCTGCAATTGAAGAATGAAATAGCAAAACAAGAGAATGAAATATTATTTTTTAAAATTTATATTTTGCTTTTTCTTTAGAAGTTCAAGGTGGAATATATAGTGTTCCCCTCTACAGATTTTTCCTACAATCCTGTGAGGCAGGCTGGGCTAAAATCACCTAGTAAAGGTAGATAACATTGGTTCTCCTCATCCTGGTCCAGATGCAACACCTTCACTCCTCCATCTTGAGAGTGTTTCCAACAGTGTGGCCAAGTTGGTAATTTTTCTGGGAGATTTCTGAGAAGTCCCATGATGGTCCTTTCTTTATCTTTGCTTATTTTTTGGCAGCATTTTTGTTAGATTGAACTCTAAATCTTATTTCCTTATGAAATACATAAAACAGTTTTGAAAATTGGAAGAAGAGTAAGATACTTCGCTAAATACTAGTTATTGTAAATTGTGGTGTTATTACTATAACAATATTACAATATCACTATAGGTTCTTTACTCTTTGTTTCATTTTTAGTTGAAGTAACTTGATGATCATTCCGTTTTTTTCTCTCTTGTTCTTTGTCCTGTTTTGCGTCTGTTTGTTATTACCTCCATATTTTGCTGTCTAACTCAATAGAGGTGCCCCAGCTTACTGACTTAAACTTTGTTGATGTAAGTGATACAAGCATCGGCCTAAAGTGGACCCCAATAAATACTTCTGCCATTATTGGCTACCGCATCAAAGTAATTGCCACAGGAGAAACTGTCCCCATTTTTGAAGATTTTGTGGATTCATCAGTAGGATACTACATGGTTACAGGCTTGGAGCCAGGCATTGATTATGAAATCAGTGTAATCACACTCATTAATGGCGGAGAGAGTGCCCCTACTACGCTGATTCAACAAACGGGTGATTAGTGAAAAACTACTGAATTAAAGTGCTGTTTCATGATGTCACTAGCTGCTTGGACGACAAGTAGAAATAGCCCCTTTACCACTATTTTGCAGTGGGGATGGCCAGTAGCTATTTTTTTTTATTTTAGATAGTAAATGAAAATTGGAAGCCTGTGCATTACCACCCATTTGCAATCATCTGCATTTGGCTTATTTAACTTGTGAATCTGCATTGGAAGTCTCTTATTTTCATCAGATCCTATTTTCTTAAACTCTAACATTTGGTGGAAACACGTAACATTCATTCTCATAATTTCCCTATCAGAGAGGGAACAACTATACAATGCAATATTCTTTGCCACATCAGTTTGAGATGTGCAAAGTTTTAGCATCTTCACATAGTATTTATATATGATAGTGGCCCAAATGTTGAAATAAATCCCCAAAATGACATGGAGAAAAAAAAACTTCCTCCAACTCATGCTAGTGACAACTATGGCAGTATGGGAAGATTCTCGGTAGTGCATGTACCAAACATGACCTGAGAATTCATTATGCATGACAGGCTAGTGTTTATTCTACTTGAATGGCTACTTTGATGAAGTCATTGTACAGTAGAGTCCTACTAGAGACTTCAGAAAAGTTGTTTAGCCTCCTCTCCTGCATGTGTGTCAAATGTTATAAAAAAAGGTATGTACTGTTTCCTTCATTGTGCTGCTGCAAAGTAAACTTAGCCTCTCATTTCATAATCCCAAAAATTGTGTTATATAGTTGTAAAGGATCTCAGTGCCTGTCTGAAGAAAAGCAAAACAATAGCAATAATATAAGAGATAATTAGAATCCACAAAGGTTGAACTGAGAGGTTAAAGATGCTTTACAACATGCTTTGGTTTAAGTGGAATTAAAAATAGACAGAAAGTTATTTGCATGTGTTTGGCTCAATAGTGGATTTTCTTTGTGCATGAGCTTGCATATTTTTGAATCATTATTGAAGCTATCTCTGCTTCTTCTGAAAATATGTAAATCATTATTATTTAAATTCAGCTGTTCCTCCACCAACGGATCTTCGTTTCACCAATGTGGGACCTGACACTATGAGAGTTACCTGGACTCCACCAGCATCTATTGAATTGACCAGCTTCTTGATTCGCTACTCACCCATGAAGAACAAGGAGGATATTGCAGAACTTTCCATTTCACCTTCGGACAATGCTGTGGTTTTAACAAGTAAGGCATTTCTTCAGATTGAAAACACTTGATCGCGTAATGCTGATCTCTTGGGAGATGTATGAAAGGTTAGGTGCCTGAGCTTTTAGCTACAATGGATTTTCTTCCACTTTTTATAATCAGCTATAACATTCTATAAAAATAGTTGAAGTACCTGAGAGAACATATGGCACTATAAATTAGAGGAGATAAAATATTGAATTATAAGCAACCAAGAAAAAGAAAAAGGAGATGAAAAAGCGATATGATGTCAGAAAGCAATAGAAAAGAGAAATACAACAGAGAGGGAAGATTAAGAGAGTGAAATTGGAGAGATGGGGGGGGGGGTTTAAAAAGTTAGAATGGAGAAGAAAGAAAGGAGGAAAGGAAAGAAAAGTCATAAAGGCTTCAAACAAGATGCAAAAAAAATGTTTTTTTTTCATAAGGGGTGAGATAATCTTTTTTTAAAAATGATTCTGCAAAAGTACATAAAAATGTATTGCAGACATTAGTATTTGAAGTTGAGTTAGAAAATTAGAATATTATATGATTTAAAAATGTATGAAAGCGAAATCATGATTTAATTATAGAGTTTAATTTTTTAATTTCATAAAAGTATTGTTTAAGAATTAATAATAGAATTTAATTTCTTATGAAACATTGCTTTTACTATATTATAAATTTAATATTTCTTTTTTACTTGTTTTTAGTTTTATTATTACTTATTAAACTCAATATTATTTGTTTGTTTTACTATTTTGAAATGTAATATTTTGAATGTACGGAGCAGAATCAGCACGGAAAATATGTATTATTTTAAGTGTTATTTAGGGGGAAGATAAAAAGTTGTCATACTTCAATCTGGGTTTACAGGAGAAATATTGTATTAGATAGAAAGGATAAGTAGGTGATTGAAAGAAAACGGACCAAAGATGCAAATATAATTATTTAATTGAGATGGAATAAATAAAATAGAATTAAAAGAATGAGTAGGAGAGAGAAAATATATGGAAAATAGAGAATGTTAAATAAGATATGAGATAGTATATTAAGTGAGTATAAATTTTGATTGATGTCTGCATAAAAAGAGTTAACTCAGGGTAAGCCACCTTCCAAAAAGAAGTTTTATGTATTTATGTTTTGTGTAATGTTTGTTTAAGTCTGACAGGATGTGGAAAAATACTAATGAAAATATATATATATTTAATACAGAAGAAATATGATTAAATAGAACGAAAGGGAGTAATAAAGAAAAGTTTTGAAAAGATACGAAGTTGATTAGATAAGATAAATATATATATAGAAGTGGGATAATTTGGAATTATCTTCTTTTTAAATAAGATTTGTTTCTTCTAGAAAATATATTTTATGTTACTACATCCTATGTTTTGTTTGTGTGTGTTAAAATTTTTTAATAAAGTTTGTTATTAAAAATATATATATTGAATTATAAAGTAACATAGATATTATATATATCTATGCATATATTAATCCCTATTGGAATTAATCTAGCCTTCAAATATCTTTTTTCCTTCAAAGTAGAGAAATTGATTTATTGGGCATCATCTTTCTTAATGACTGGCCATATAATTCAGAAAAATCTGGAAAGCCAGCAGTTAACTATTTTTTTGCTTTCTTCTTTTAGTTGATATGATAGAATAAGAATAATTGAAAAATTTCCACTTAAATTCAGTTTGAGTTGCTGACTTGCCGTTGATAATTAGCTTATGATAGCATTTTTCATCAATTAACTCAGAGGTTACTGCCTTTTTTAACCTTTTGACCCTGCAATAAAATTATTTTTAACTCTCAGAACCCTTTCATAAAAATGGCAAAGAATACAAAGCCTTCACAATGCAATACAAATCACATTTCATAATCCATATTTTATGTTTAAAACAATAGAGAAGTGGTAGGCTGGCAGCTGAGTTATGATGTGTTTAAATTTCCATCATTGCAGATTCTAGGAAGTTCAAAAAACAATGTTTGAATCTTTTTATAATTTAACTGCTATGTATTTTATGCAGTATTAAATGAATGATGGAAATAATTAAAAAATTCTGTTCAAATTCAGTTGATTTTAAGGAAATTCTTATAAAGACAATGGCTTGAGACAATGATGGCTAACCTTTTTGTCACCTGCCTGCACCCATAATGCAATGTGCATGCTACACCCCACCTGTGCTCCCCCCTCCCCCTGCGCATGTGCACGAATCTCTCGCATCCCGCCCCCCACGCATGCGCGGCAGATACCTGAAAATCAGCTGGCTGGCAGGAGATGTGTGTGCATGTGCAGTGGAACTGAGCTGGGGCGATGGCTCATGTGCCCGCAGAGATGGCTCTGCATGCCACTTCCGGCACGCATGCCATAGGTTCACCATCACAGGCTTCAGGCAAAGGCTGGGTATCATAATCCCAAGGAGCAGAGGTGTATGGAGAGATTTGGGGTTGGGAATGAAAATGATCTTTGCTAATACTCGGATATCAATGTGGTTGTAATCTTTCAGATCTCCTTCCCGGTACAGCATACTTGATCAAGGTTTACAGTGTATATGAACAACATGAGAGTAAACCTCTGAGTGGAGAGCAGAAAACAGGTATGTGAAATAACAAATATAAAATAAGTATTTCTTTAATTTTTGCATGGAAATAAAACCATTGATTATATATCTCCCTTTTATGATTGTACCATCATTTGAGCTAGAATAAGCACAAGCACACACACACACAAAATGTGGTTTCAATTTTGATATTGTAAAGATTGTAAAATATGAGATTTAGACCATGATTAGCCAGGTTTCAGCTGGAGATCAAGCAGGGTGCTTCAGACAATTAGATTTACAGAAAAAAAAAAGTTCTTTTCCAAAACAAACATGATTTCAATGTTTCAGCAGTCTAGCGTGGATTAAATTAATTCACATCTGTAGGTTTATGTATGTAGTTTTCTTTTTGCAAAAAGACATTAACCAGTCATTGAAGTTTAAGTTTCTATTGTATTTTCTTGTGAAATAGGCCTTGATTCCCCTACTGGACTGGATTTCTCAGAGATAACAGCCCATTCTTTCATTGTCCATTGGATTGCTCCTCGTGCCCCCATTTCTGGCTATAAAATACGCCATCACCTTGAGCAAGGTGGAAGTAGACCCAAAGAAGTCCGTGTTGCACCGTCTCGCAACTTTATCACTCTCACAGATCTGATTCCAGGGTCAGAGTATGTGGTTAGTGTATCTGCCTTCTATGGCAAAGAAGAGAGTTTGCCCTTAATTGGACAGCAAAGTACAGGTAAGAGCTGAATAAAAAAAATAATTTCAAATTATTAGTATCTTTGCCTCCTGAATCAGATTTCACTTTTGGGAAAGAAAAAAAAAACTCTTTCCAAAAACGGAATTTAGCAATTGAGTCAGAAACTTCATTTTAATGTGTTTGGTGTGGTATATAAACACAAGAACCTAAATGTTTAAAAGCAACTTTTTGAAAAATGAAAAGATGCATTGCAGCAACTTAATTTATATAGGGACAAAAATTCCTACACATTTATTCTGTATTTATTATTACTATATGCAGAGATCCAACCCTATATCTCTGCTTGCTCTCTTTTCAACATAAAGATGAAAAATGTGACAGTATCTGCAGCCCATGAGCCAGGGAAACTTGGAATATACTCTACTGACATTAAATACAATAAGAAGAAGAAGGTGCTTTAAGTGGTTATGAAGAGTGTGAATAAGATAAGGAACCTCTGAATCTGTTTGTGAAATACCAGTTTAAAATACTGAGACTGTGCAGATATTGAAAATTATTCAGATGAAGTGTTTTGGACCTTGTGAACACAGGACCTCTCTGCTGTTAATGTTGCAGTGTTTTTTTCAGACTCCTTAATCCAAAGTAGAGAGGTGCTGTGAGTGAGATGAGAATATGAAAGTTGAGAGGTGCTGCCAGCTCCCATTCAGACTATGGGCATGTGTGCAACCTTGTATTGCACTTGGAAAAGGGCTGGGACTTCTGTTTTGATGCTTGTCAGATACTTGGCTGCTGGATCATTTCATTAATAATTTTAAAACATGCATTCCCTAATAATCTCTACAGTAAGACCTTAGTGATCATTATGTGGTACAGGTTTGGGCAGGATAAAGCAATTGTACTATTTTGGAGGGTTGGGGTAAATTGGGCCCCAAAGGCACTAAAGAAGCAATGAAGTATCTTGAAATTGGCCGAATTGAAAATTCAGCCCATGTGGGCTTCCTCAACTAGGTATGCATAGCCTACCCATACTTATTTTTGTCTTAATTGCTTTACAAAGAGGAGGAATCCCATATCTGAAAATTACCCTTTTGTCAATGTATTTTGGCAGCGTGATTTGGGAAACTTTAAAGTCTGCAAAAATGGATCTATATATATATATAATAACAATTAAAAGATTAATGACATAAATATTAAACATTCCTGTTAAAAATATTCCTAGTTTCTGATGTTCCAAGAGATCTACATGTGACTGCTACTGGCCCCAGTAGTCTAGTCATTTCTTGGGATGCACCTGCTGTTACAGTTCGATACTACAGGATCACATATGGAGAAACAGGTGAGCACTATTGGATGCTGATATTTGTAAGAAAAGATTAGGCTTCAACTGAAAAATATAAGGGGATGGTAAGAGCAATGCATAAAAATCAATGATACCTGGTAATGGAATATGAGTTAGAAAGGTGATAAAGGGTGTTCCTAAAAAAATGTCCTTCCCACTTTAAGAAAAAAAATCAGTAGCACATAGCAGATCTGAATCCAACGAGATTTGAAATTATGACTCAGACAGTCTTAGTATAATTGTAATATACAGATTTATATTGTTTGGTCATAATGTAATACAAATATAGAAGCACTTAATGGATGACGTCATGCATTATATTTTAAACTGTAGATGTCAGGTCCATGCAACCAAGAATCATTCATGAACAGACCCAAATAGATACTTAATTGTTGATCGCCGATATTACTAGAATCTCACCAAACTGTCTACCTCTCTTGGGAAATGGCAGATGGAAACTCAAAGGTTTAACTTCAGGCAGTTCTTTTCTTGAACCAATTCCAAGCTGGAATGTCTCTTTACTCCTCATAGAATGTCTCCTTTCCTTCAGCCAGAAATGGCTCTTCGCTGTTAGAAAATAGCAGCAATTATTTAGAATATCTGCTGGGTATAGTCCATGGATAAAGGGTTTCAATAACCAAGGAAGGCAGACTATTAGTTTAAATATACCTTCAGAGCTGCATTCTTGGAGTTTTGAGAAAACTTTTGAAATAACTTTTGAAGATATCTTTGATGCAAGTTATTTTACAACAGCCAAGAACTAGATTAAATTATCTATTCTGGTTTTTCAGATATTTTTATAGTTTAGTTGGAAGATGCTACTAAACCATTAATTGTTGTGGCTGGTCATAACAGTATATACGTTTTTTGGGACTTCCGGCTGATATGACAGCGAGATTGGATGAGAGGAGCGGGTATCTGTGCTCCTGTGCCAAGTTCTTCCTGTTAGAGGGCTCCGAAAAGAGTTAAAGCCACCTGGTGGTGAGATGAAGAGGGGCGCCCTGCAGGTTGCGGAGAGCCGCAACTCTTCTGCTCTGCTCAGGGCTTCTTGCCTCTCATCCATGACGAGGAGAAGAGGCAGACATTATGGCTGCTGTGAAACTGGGACAGCCGAGGCAACAAAGAAAGTGCAGGAGCTGTGTAGATGAACAGTGACTGGAGCTGGGTGAGAAGATTTTTATTTAGACCCTAACTTTAAAAGAAAAAAAGAGAAAATTATGAAAAGAGACTGTTAGAATTATTTGTTAAAGCAGCGAACAATTATACAGAGAAAAATCGAAAGAAAAGAACTGAGGGGAAAAAAGCTAAAGACTTTTTAAAACATAGAAAATTGGACTTTCAAACTGGGTAGGCATTGTTTTGGAAAGGCATTTTAAAATGCTGGAAGGATCTACTTGAATAATTGACTTTCCTTCTATAAATTGAATTAAAATTGGATTAAATAACTTGTTACATTTGAAACAACACTGAAACCTAAACTGAGGGTGCCACCTGCTGATGAATGGAAAATATACCATAACCCTACAAGCCTGAGAAAGTTTCTGATAAGAGAAATAAACAATATTCATCTGGAGGACTGTGGTGATACCTACTGTTCTATAATTATCTACTTTATGATTACTGGAGACTCAACTGTGGGAATAAGGAAGACTCTCAAGTTCTGATTTTTGGAAAGTTTCTTGGACTATCTAAATGGAACTGATTGAATTATCTTGGAATATAAAGAACTATGAGTATTGTGCTTTCTGAGGAGCACCATTAGGCTTGAATATATTGTTTTTGGACTGTTGAGTAAGAGCGGGACTTACTAAAATAAGACAAGATGCTCCATCAGAGGGAGATAAGTGAAATTTCAAAAAAAATGGCATTGATGTTGCAAAGCATTAAGGACACAAAGAATTACAGGGAGATAAAGAACTTATTGCATGGCATAAATTGGAAAATAGAAAATACCCTGCAACTGACAATGAAGACCAACAATTCCAGGAAAGAGAGGAGACAACAGAAAAAATGGAGGAAAAGATAGTACAGACAAACCAGCAAATAAAGCAAGAAGATGAGAAGAAGATAAAAATAGTAATGACTGATGAAATAAATCAAGGGAAAAGTACTTTAAGAGATTTAAAAATAGAATTGGATAAGCAGGAAGATACTTTTGAAAGGGAGATAGGGCTTGGGTAGAGACTATGGAGACCTGGCAGCAAAGGAAGATAGAGATGGGAGAAATGTTTAGACTGAGCAGTTAAGATACAGATGTAGATAGAGACAACAATCCAAGAGAGGAGTATGGGAGGCAAGCTAAAAAGCAAATAAGAATTGAAGTATTAAAATGGACAAGAGATGATGGATAGAAAGGAAATATTTTTTTCTTCCTTTTTTAACATAATGATGGCCTGATTAAAAACTAGAATAGAGGTAGAAATAAGAATACACACACTTATATAAAGTAATAATTAGATGGAAAAATTGGAGATTGAAAGATGGTATTATTAAGTATGTTTAAATAATATGGTGATTGGCACTAGAATGGCACATTGAAACACTGAATAATTAAATAATAAAGGACTATATCTTAATATAAGCATATGTACTAACACTAGGATTAGTAATGGTGGCCAGACTAGAAGTCAGAATAGAGGTAAGAAATAAGAAATAGGGGGAATATTAGCACACATTTTTATATAATAGAATAAAAGCAATAACTAGACTACTAGAGGGAAAGATTAGATGTTGAAAGATGGCATTAAAACGGAACATTGAAATTTTGATAACTACTTTAAAACAAATGTATATTAATACTAGGATTTCATAAGTAATGGCAAGACATTTCTGAAAAACATTGTCAAGAAAACTGGAGGGACTTGTCCAAGCAATGTCAGAGAATTGAACAGAAGGGGAAAAATTGGAAAGCAGTTCATGATGATGATGATGATGATGATGGTGGTGGTGGTGGTGAAGAGGAGGTGGAAGACTAATCTCTTATTGTTTTGTGCTATTACCCTCAGGTGGCAGTGGGCCTGTTCAAGAGTTTACTGTTCCTGGTCATGTCTCCACTGCTACGATTCCTGGTCTTAAGCCTGGAGTAGATTATACCATCACTGTGTATGCTGTCACTGGGCGAGGGGACAGTCCTGCCAGTAGCAAACCTGTCAGCATAAATTACCGAATAGGTAAAACCTGTTTTCTCTTTGGATTAAATAGACAAAGAAACAGTCTATTGCCTTCATTTAATCTGTTATATGCTCAGAATGTTTTCTCTTTTGCTCTGATCATTTGCAACATTGAAAATATTTACATTTTGCTTTTATGGTGTACTGAAATGTTTTGCAACAGTAAAAGGAAACATGTTTTTTATTTCTGAATCTTTTGGATTAGATGAGAATGGTTAACAGTTGTTTTAATTTTTAAAAGTTTAGCTATCATTTGCAAGGATACAAAGAAATTGAAACAGGCACCTAAGAGAGATACCGACAAAGTAGAAAAAGCAACAAGGATGATAAGGGTTCCTAATCGTAAACTTTAGCAGAACCAGTTGCCAAGAAAGGTAATGAGTAAGGAAACACTATAAACCAAATTTTAAAAAACTTGTAAATAAGAGCATTAGCATTCCCTTGTTGATTTTTTTTAGCATCTGGAATTAGGAACAATACATATTCCTGGAGCTTCATAAGGAGAGACTTCCGTAAGAAGGAGTAGGTAAAAGGAAACTAATACCATTCGATTTAGAATGATGAAAGATCTCCAATAATTGCTACCACATTATTCTAAGCAGAATGAGAGCAATGTTAGGTGTAACTGAAATAAACTGTAAAAATGTACAAAGAAAGCATTAACTAAAACAAAAGAAAAATTAGTATGTTAACCTTAATATTTTTAAAACTATGTTTAATAGTAACAATAGATCTTAGGATGGAACCTCAACCTTTACAGAACTGCCATAATGGATCTGAAAAAGAACTGTATGAAGAACATTCGTTCTCTATATTAGCTTCCTGCATAATCTCTCATAGTGGGGTATCCTGAGTGTTTTAATATGGTAGGAAGATTCAATTGATACAACCAGGAATTAATACAAAGTAACAGGGTGCTATGTATTCCTTTGGTTGCCAGTTTTATTGAATAATTGCAGTAATAGTTTTGACTTCTAGTTCTCTGTTTTGAAATTGCAGTCTTGCATAATTTTTAATAAGCTTAATTTTATGCTTCACTGATTTCTTGTTATATTGAAATTGTGATTCTTAATCTTTTTTTTTGTGCTTCGCTAAGAGGCATCCTGACCAACAATAATAACAATATGATGTTAGGATTTCAGAAAATCGGAACCTGAAGGACAAAATCTAACATTGAAAGTTAAATTTTCATGCACAGAGGTTGATACACCATCGCAGCTAGAAGTTACTGATGTTCAAGACAACAGCCTTACTGTGCAGTGGCAGCCTTCTTCTTCCCCAGTGACTGGTTATAGAGTGACAGCTTCCCCCAAGGATGACCGTAGCCCCACAAAAACTAGAGTTCTTTCTGCAGGTAAGCACAAAGAAATCACAGGAAGCAGGATGCAATCTGAGTATTTCAATGAAAGTAAGGAAACTAATTTTAATTTGACTCATTTGAAGTATAATGGGGGATTATGATTGTCTATTATGTCTTTGGGAGGTTTTGCAGAAGAGAAGGAAATTGTGAAGACTGGAAAGATGATGCTGAGATCTATGGAAAAACTGGCATCATACCATTAATACCACATGGTCCACCTAAGAAATGTTGAGATTGAATCTCAGTAAGCTTGGAAATCTTTTTGCTTTACTAGTTAGAGTGATTGTCAGAACTCTGGCTAGTCTGTAGAATAGAGAAACCACCACTTTGGAAACCTATCACTTCTAAGCACATTCTTTTCTTTGCAGAGTTGAGCCAGATTTGTTTTCATGGGGAACTAAGAGCAATAAATTAAGAGGGATGACAAATGGAAGAAATTTCAAGTCAAAAAGAGATCAAGAGTGTGTTACTACCATGGAATTTTATTCCATGGCCATGGATTAATGAAGAACATTTACTTCTCTGCCTTCTGGTCACAGAATAGACCACATTTTTTTGTTATTGTTTGTGGAATCTCTTTTCAAGGAAAGGCTTGTTAGGGGAATTAATTACATGATTCTTTTCAGACCTGTTCTTTGGTTTATCTTGAGTTAGGCCATAGAATACAGCCTTAGCAACTGCTTTTAATTTTGGGTTCTTTACAGTTTGTAAATTTTGAGGAAATGCAAATATGAAATTGTTCACTCAATTCTCAATTAAATCAGCCATAACATGGGCTTCTGGGAAGTGAACAAGGATTTCTTGTGAGAGATATGACTTTCTCCTGCTTAAGAGAGAGAGCCAAGAATTAGAAAGCCATAGCCAATATTAAATATTTCATTACTGGTGAAGGTACTTATAATTGTACTTCAACAATATTTTTTTTTTTGCTATCTTGATGAAGTGGTGAATTAGTAGCTTTGTTTGGGAGGGCTGTTTTGCAGTGTTGGGCAACATCCTGATAATGTTGTTGAGGGATTACTATTGGCTTTCCACAGAGTCCAATTTTATCCCTTATGTTCCACTATATTCCAAAGCCCCCTGATCCACTTCTGTTTAATGTGTAATGCTATAGAAGCATTTAATTCCTTGGATAGTTGCTTATGTTTGATAATGGAATGGATGAGTATGAATAAGCTAGAATTATGCCCTGAGACAAGAGAGATGTGCAATTGATCATTAGAAAATTGGGTTAGATTTCTGAATTGTGGCAGTAGTAAGGAAGATGCTTGCATATTATAGTTTGTTCCTGAGCTGGTCTGATTACAATGCAGTCAGTGTAATTAGATGATATAATATGATCTATGTTGGACTATTTTTTAAGAATGTCTAAAAACTTCCATTGATGACGAATGTGGGAACCAGATAGATAAACAGAGTGTTAGACATGAGATTACAGTGCTTTGCTGAAAAATATCTACTCTGCCCATTTTTTTCATAATGCAATTGAAGGTGCTGAGTTTAACCTTTAAAAACCCAAAGCATCTCATACTTAATTGTTTGAGTGGCTGATTTCTCTCTTTGCTCCTCAAGATATCAAGATCTGCAAGTCAGTTCCTGTACTTTAAAAGTACTGTTTTTATACCTACCTAGAGACCAAAATTTACTGTAGAATATAATATTACTAAAACATTATTTACATTGGTCTATGGCCATAAAAGATTTGATTTGATTAAGATATTAAAGAACATTAAAAAGGAGAACTGGTAAAACAATAAAATGTAGTTGCTACATGGCACTGTAAATATAAAATCCTATATAATAATGCTTGAGAGAAGATAAATAGCTTGACAGCCACCCACTGTAATCTTAGCATGTCTCCTGTGGAATATAAAACGTGGCAGAATTCTTGAGTTATCACTGCCCCCAGTGTTAGAAGAAATGAGTATCTCTTTATACAGACATTTTGAATATTTTATAAAGATGTTAATAATTGTGTTATTAATTATGTCATAATCATTCCACTTTGCATTTTTGGAAATGATGATAGCTGTTTGGTTTGTTTGAACTCATAGCCTTTGATGATACACAGTCACATTGACCAGCATTTGAGAAAGCAATGCATTTTTCCTATCCAGTTTTAGTATACAAATTGTGGTGGTTTTGACTTAGTATATTATGGAAAATCAAGCAGATGTAGTTGATTCAATAAATCAATAAATTGCTTAGTATGAAGACTGTATCACAAGTAACAAATAATTTTTGAGTCTCTTTCTAGAAGATTTTAAAAGCCATTTATGTTAGGCATGGGGACCCATTCTTTAAAGGAAAAAAAATGCGTTAACTATATTTGAAACTTGGAATACCAGCAGTTGCTCCTATATAAGACTGGAGTCATATATTATATATAAGCAAACTTCTCTACATTGGGCATATTTTGAGATGTTGTTCTAAAACAGGAATAGTTGTTCCAACACCTGCTAAAAGAATGCTTGCCAAAAATGTAGGTCTTATTAATCATGTGATTTACATGTGATTAAATGATGACGTTTAATCTGATGACGATCTGTTTTTAAAAACACTGAAACACAATGGATACTGTTGAGGTAATTCCCCGTTAGGGGAATGAGCGCATACAGAGAGACGTATTGAGAGTAGTGTTTTGAATAATACACACACAGCACACAGATACACTGTACGGTAAATGTAGGTTTTTTTTACTTTCAATAAAGGTTTTAGGCAAAGTTCAAAAACAAGCAGTCCAAAGTCATTCACAGGTAAGTCAGTCTTCAGTCCAGGGATAATCCAATAACAAAGTCCAGTATCAAAAAACAGTCTAGTATCAGACTTACATCAAATCCATGAATATCAGTCAATTAGAAAGAAAGGCAAAACTCTCCAACAGAAGGAAACAGACTCACTGAGACTCCACTAAGACTAAGACAACCCGGGTTTCTGGCTCCATCTTATGGCTGTTTGAGAAACCACACCCAATTACACTATTTTTCCATTTTCTTAAAGATACAGTATTAAAATGTCTATCCTGGTTTATATATTTCTAACCCAAATAGCTGTTAGGTGACTCATACTCCTAACAGATACCATGGACTATTTCTAGAGAAAAGTATTTCTGCATTTACATTGTCAAAATATTTGTGACATTTGAAATCTGTTAAAATTGTTTCTTTTTGCTCTGAAACAGTTTCTATGCAAAATTATCCTATCCTATCCTAAGATTATTTAGAACTAGTTATCTTTCTTCTTGATGGGCAACTGAATAACTGAGACCATATATAAATATATTTTTATGTCTTGCAGAACAAACCAAAGTCACAATTGATGAACTACAACCTACAATTGAGTATGTGGTTAGCGTCTATGCCCAAGGGCCAAATGGAGAAAGCCAGCCTTTGGTTGAGAAAGTTGTTACAAGTATGTAAATTCACATTTCCCACATTTCATAGTAGGAGAACAATGTCTGCACATACCTGAATATCTCGGGACATTATGTTTATTATCAAAATTTTGAGAAAATGGCAAAAACTATACTTTTCTCATAGTTATGTCATGAAAAAGCTGTTTTACTACATTTTTACCCACAAACTGCTTACACTAAAAATTAAAATTATAAGTCTCAGAAACATTAATTGGTAAATAATTTGGAAAAGATAATCCAACTGAAGAAAATCAATTCTTCTTTATGTACTATTTATTTACAATGCAACATTTTTTATTTTTTTATTTGTCAAATTTAATATAGTTGCCCACTCCAATAGACTCTGGGCATATTACAAAACAAAATACTACTTTGGGTATAGATATATAGGTCATATATCTAACTTTTTTATTCCTCTCAGGAACTTGTGAGCAGCAAATAAATAATAAAAGAGGCCTTTGCATTAGAAAATATGAAGAAATTTAAATCCAGGATTTAAAATAATTTTTTTAACCAAAATTTGCCTTTGTTTGACACAAAATCAAATCAAATAACCTGTTTGGGATTTATTGCTACTCACACTGAAGCCGTCATCCCACAAATAAATAGGTATATGAGCAGTAGTAGTAGGCTGCAGTCTTACTCTCATTTAACTGGAAGTAAGCCCACTGAACAAAAGGAAACTTCTTTTCAAGGTAACAGTAAGATCAACCTGTAATCAATTAGCTGTGATGTTATAAGAGTCTTTACGTGATACTTCAGGAAGGAGAAAAATGAATTTTATTTCTTGATGTGTAAAAACAAGAATGCTTTGCATGCTTATAACAAGGGCGCTTTGTGCTACCCCAAATCTGCTTTGCGTCCTCCTCTGCTTAACCTTTCACCATTAATTTGCCTAACAGACATTGACCGTCCTAAAGGACTGGCATTCACTGCAGTGGATGTCGATTCCATCAAAATTGCTTGGGAAAGCCCACAGGGGCAAGTCACCGGATACAGGGTGACCTATTCATCCCCTGAGGATGGAATCCAGGAACTATTCCCTGCTCCAGATGGTGAAGACGACACTGCGGAGCTGCATGGCCTCAGGCCGGGTTCTGAGTATACTGTTTACATTGTTGCCTTGCACAATGACTTGGAAAGCCTACCTTTGATTGGGACCCAGACCACAGGTATACATGAAATAATGTCACCTGGTGGCCATGATAGCTGTTCCTTCTTGTGAAGGAATCCAATTGCAACTAATTATCTATGAAGTACTTGGGGTATGCAGTGCTGAGGTATGGGATCGGAGCAACATAAGTGAGTAATTATAAGGAGGATTAATAGAAGCAAAACATACTGTGCAACATTGGAGACATGGAAACACACACAAAATTCCACATCCGTGCACAAACAAAAGAAAAATGTTTTAGTATCAGATATTTTTAACCCAAAGATAGATGCTGTTCCTTCTCTAACTTTGCACAGCTTCCCTTTTTCTGCAGCTGATATAATAACTCAGATATTATATATATGTAATATATGTGTATATATAATATATTTCAGCTGTAATATAGTTTTGAGAGGCCATAGGTGGCGCAACAAGGATTAGATCTGGATTTATGACATTTGCGTGAACATTTTGTTTTAATTTTTTAAGTAGGAATTTCCTCTGGCTCAAATCCTGATCACAATAATTGAGAAATGATTCTTTATATTCCCTTTTCTAAAACCAAATGTTATAGAACAGAACTATACAGTTGTTTTAGGAATCGTTTGACATTTTGAAAACATTTTTGCTGTTTTTTCTCAAAATGGCTATCACTGTGAATTTTATTTAATTGTGACATTGATCATATGGTGATTGTGACCAGTCTCAAAACATTCATTTCTTCGGAAGAAAATGGGTGGGTTTCTTTGTACCTTCACCTTTAGTCTGTTACCTCTACTATATCAATTTACCTTGTCATTTTTGCAGCATGTATATGTCCATGTCCAGATTAAGTTATGATGTAATTTGTTATTTTGCATTGTGGGACAATGTTTTTAAATTTCAAAATAGATAAGTGTATTTTTGAAATTTACTGACCTATGTTCAATAGGAAAGATGGTTTAGACTAATTTTCCAGCTTTCATTTACAATGCATGAAAACTTTCAAAAAGCTGTTGTAATTGTAACAATAAAATGAAAATACGGAATTGATAGCAGTTAAAAATCTTAAATGGCTTTTTGTATTATTGAGTTCTTTCCATGTAATCTCAATTTGTAATTCTAAATTTAACAGCAATCCCACCTCCTACGAATCTGAAATTTATTCAGGTTGCTCCAACAAGTCTCACACTAACTTGGACTGCACCAAATGTGAAGCTTACTGGATATCGAGTGAGAGTAAATCCCAAGGAAAAGAATGGCCCAATGAAAGAAATTAACCTTGCTCCAGATAGCACATCTGCTGTTATCTCTGGATTAATGGTAATACTTTTTTATTATTGTTGTTGATTTGATATACTTGTTTTGCAGCAATTTAAAATATAGTGGGAGAAAAATATAACTAATGTACAGTTTTATTTAGTATTTATAAAATCAATTGGACTTGAAGATAATTATTTAGAAGACATAAATTAAACATGAACATTTTTCATCCTTGTTTCTCTTTATAATTAAAATTAATCTTTTAAGAAAAAGATTACCCATCTTTCAAGAGTTGTATAAAGACATTTACATATGTAGCAAGTTGTATAGAGTAATTATCCAAGCCTGAGGATTTTTCTTTTTGTAAAGCATCTAAGATACAGAAGGAGAAATAAGGATGGGTACCAGTATGGTGAAATAGGAGTTCCTTTTCCTGTTCTTCTCCATTTGAGGCCTTTCCCATAACTTTAAAATATTTGAAGCAATTTTTGAAGACCAAGAGATTGCAGTAGGAGATACAGTTTTCTTCCCTCCTAGTCCATTAATAGAAGCCATATCCATGTTAGGCTTGGGTATTAATGTTTGGGCTGTTGGAACAAAAGAAGAGAACCACTTGGTTGGCGGGGAGGAATCCTCACCACCAGCCCCTTTAGACACGAATACAGCAGATATACAGTCATGTTAGGAACTAAGGTTCTGTACTAAAATGGCTTGTGTGTTCTTTGAAGGATGCAAATTTCCTAACTTCACATGTTTTGTTTTGTTTTAATGCCTAGGTGGCAACTAAATATGAAGTTAGTGTCTATGCTCTGAAGGACTCTTTGACCAGCAGACCTACCCAAGGTGTAGTTAATACTCTGGAAAGTAAGTGAATCCACATAATCAAAATTGTCACAAATCACTGAGTTGAAAGGCTAAACACTGTGTGGCTTTTTAGGCCAGAAGTACAAAGAAAGGACCATTGTCAAAATACATACGGTCATTTTCCATCTTTGACATAACAAAATTGTATGTCATTCAGTAAAGTTAAAATTCAAGACAGATAAACGAAATGCCACTTCACACAGCACATAACTAAATTTCTACAAGATATGGTATGATTGGCTTTGAAGATGTTGAAAGGGGATTCGACAAATAAATGAGGTCTCTACGTGTTTATCAATGGCTGAGGAGGTTGGCTGTGCACTACCTTGATATTCAGAAACACTGAAATATAGTCATGTAGGGTTCTTAGTGTGATATGACTATTTTTCTCATATTCTTCTACAGGCTTCTATGTAGACATTTTGTTATGCACTATGAGATAGTGGACAAGGAGCTAGACTTTCGGTAATCCAATAAGATTACTGTTGCATTCCTGTGAAATTTCCAAGAAAAAAATGTTCCTAATATTCCTGAATTGCTATCCTGGTTTTCTCTTTCCTTCTTGGGCAATTTCAGTCACTGTGAATAGGAGAGGAGAGATCCAGCCCTCAACTCCTGTTGTGTGGGATGGGTTCTCTCTTCTCCTGTTTAACATCTATGTGAAGCTACTGGCTGAGATGATCCAATCATTTGGGATGAGGTATAATCAATATACAGATGATACCTAGCTATAGATCACCACCCAGACACATTGAATGATGCTGTGGATATCCTATTCTATCTGGAGGCTATAGGGGGCTGCATGAGATGCAATGGGCTCCGACTCATTCCAAGCAAGACTTTGGTTTGGCTTTGGTTATTTAGTTCTCCTGGGAACAAGGTTCTTCCATCTTTGCTACTGGATGAGGTAGCACTGCCTTAGACAGTCTTTGCACGCAATCTGGGGGTCCTCTCAGACTTGTGGCTTCTGCTTGAAAAGGAAATGGCAGCTTTGAGAGGAGGGCCTTTGCACATTTTCAGATTGTGTGTCAGTTGTGCCCTATTCCTGATCTGGGGGGCTTTGTTCATCACTCATGCCATTGTTACCTCTCATTTGGATTATTGTGATGAGCTCTGCATGGGGCTGCCATTGAGGTTGTTACAAAATCTGGCTGCACAGTTAATGATGACTATTACCCAATACATGTAACAGCATTACTTTGGGAGCTACTCCGTTGTATTTCCAGATGCAATTCAAGGTGCTGATTGTCAGCATGGTGGAGGATAGTTTGTCATCCAGAATCCATTGGATTGAACATAGAACATAGATTCTATCTATTGAATATTGAATCTATTAATTGAGATTGGCAGTTCAGTCAATGGACTGTAGACTGCAATTTATTTTAATATATTTTTCTCTGAAACTTCTAAGCTCATTGTGACCAGTATATTAATGATGGACATTCTATCTTTTTGGTAGATGTTAGTGCTCCCCGTAGGGCTCGTGTCACAGATGTCACGGAGCGAACCATCACAATTACCTGGCGCACCAAGACAGAGGCAATCACAGGTTTCCAGATAGATGCCATCCCTGCAGGTGGTCAGAATCCAATTCAAAGAACAATTGGTCCTGATGCTAGAACCTACACCATTACTGGTATGTGAGCATCATTTCTATACCCTGAAAAGTTCAATGATGATAACTTTGCAGGAAGGAAGAGAAATGTATTGTTTAAGGATATCATGCAGAATAAAACTAAATCAAACTCTGTTAACTTTCTAGCTCTTAAATCTTAACTAGGGTATTTTGTCCATTTTTTATTACCCTGTTTAGAACACTATAAGCAGCTGGGCAGCTCCAGGGAGAATTCAGAAAACATTGATTTTGCTACAGCTGAAGGACCAAGTTTTGTAGGGTTAGGGTTAGGGTTATAATTTTTCAGAGCTTATTTTTTCAGAGCTCCCTATCCTTCTGAGTTGCAAATATTAAGAGTCACATTTCCTATGTGTGTTTAATAAATTAATTTCCCCCATCAAATAACCATGCAATAAGTAGGAGAAAAGCAATCATTGGTGGGATTTTCTTTTCTGTGCAACTAAGATCTAAAACAGTTTGGCTCCCCTTTGGGATCTCTTGTCTTTTGTGATTGTAGAAATTCAGGTTTTAGAACTTCCCCGCCTGTTAATTTCTTTCTTGCCATCATATCTTCTGTCCTGGGCCCCCAGGTGATCATTAGAATTTGGTTCGATTTTCGATTCCTTCAGTTTCCTTAGTGCCCTTAGTTATTGTTTTTTCATTGTTTGCAGAATGATTTCAGAATTGTGCAGGGATTTGGAAGACAGATATCTCTAATACAGTCAAAAGAAAGCAACAGAGTTACCTCAGTTTTTCTATTCTAGGGCTTGTGAACTGAATTTCTTTAGCTCCTTTGCTACCTATTTTTAATGAATGTTAGCATGTAGGCTTCCTCCAACCAGAACATTCTTTAAGCACCAATAATTTCTTTTTAATACTTTGTTTTGATTTACAGGCTTGCAACCTGGCACTGATTACAAGATTTTTATCTATGCACTGAATGAGAATGCTCGCAGCTCCCCGGCAGAGCTTGATGCTTCCACTGGTAATGATACTGAGTAAAAATCCCCATGAGCTGAATATAGGGCTTTGTTCTTTGATCTTTGTTCTTTACAATTCTCTGTGACTAGTTTCTGTCTCCACTCACCTGAGAATGGGATAAAAAAACATGACAGTGACTAAAATACATGGAAATTGTAATAACTAATATTTATTTAAATGATTTTGCTCCTTAGCCATTGATGCACCTTCCAATCTGCGCTTCCTCACAACTACAAGCAACTCCTTATTGATCAGTTGGCAGCCACCACGGGCCAAAATAACAGGCTACATAATCAAATATGAGCAAATTGGTGGCTCAACCCGGGAGTTATTTCCTCGTCCTCATCCTGGTATTACTGAGGCTACTATCACAGGTATGAACTTTTCATAATGAAACTTATTGACGCTGCACTGGAACTTCAAACAGTATTGAGGAAAGATAATTTGGCAGCATTTAGAATCTCTGCAGTTGTAGGGAAAAACAATGAGTTTGGAATTTCAGTTATAATATTGAGTTAGACAATTGGCAAAAGTTATGGGGAAGAAATAGAATATTAACATTGCTAACTTCATATAAGGAGAACCAATATAAAATGTTTTACAGATGGCATCTTCCTCCAACTAGATTGTCCAAAATTAGTAAAAGTATATCACCACATTGTTGGAAATGTAACATGGAGATAGGGACCTATTATCATATGTGGTGGAAATGTATAAAAGCAAAAAGATACTGGTGGAAAATAAAGGTGTGGATAGAAGAGATGGTTAACCAGAAAATAGAGTTCAGACCAGAAACGTTCTTACTGGGAATTATTAATGAGAAATACAGTAAAGGGGCAATATATTTAATGATACATATAATAACAGCTGCAAGATTGGTGCATACCCAAAACTGGAAGAATGAAGATACCCCTACAGAAAGTGAAATAATAAGGAAAATATTAGTCTGTGCAGAGATGGACAGACGAACTTTAGAAATCAAAGATAAGGGTGAGACAGAGTATTATGAAGTCTGGAGTAAAATGTATCAATGGCTAGAGTCAAGGAAAAAGAAAGAAAGGGTTGATGCTTTATAGGAATGAAAGTTAAAGTTTTATAAACCAAAGAGAATGGAATATAATGGACAAATATGAGATTATATGAATGCATGAGTATAAAAGACGGTTGTAAATATGTATATAATTATATATAAATGTAAATAGAAATAACAGATAACAGATAATCAGAGTTGGAAGGGATCTTGTAGGTGATCTAGTCCAGCCCCACGCCCAAGTGGGAGACCCTACACCATTTCTGACAAATGGCAGTCCAATCTCTTATTGAAAGTCTCAAGTGATGATGCTCCCACAACTTCCGAGGGCAATATAATATAATAATATGCAGCTAGCACTATACTAATAACATAAGGGAAAAAGGAAATTAACTGTTAAGTGTATCTCTATTCTATAGCTTGTATGGACAAAATGATGGCCAAGAAAGTTGCACCGTTTTTAATGTTTATTCAATAAAATTTATTTTTGAAAAAAACCAATGAGCCTTTGGAACTTCTATTAACTGCTGGAGTACAAGGAATAGCAATGGGTTTACAGGAAAAGTTTTTTTCAGCTGCGCTTTAAGATTGTGAGGATTGAACTCGGAATCTTTTTGCTTCTAAATATTGTGAAGCTTTTTTAAAAAGTCTAGTCAAATTGGAACTGGTGTATTGTATAGTAACAATACATTATTGGGACATGAAGTAAAGCATTGCTTTTCAAAAGTAGGATGTGTTCTCTATCTAGTGACTTAATGATTTTTGAAGGCAAGTATAGATTTTGATCCCATCCTAACATGTTTTCCATTTATAACTGATCCTTCTTGTCTTAAATCTGAAGTAGAATAGTCCACATGGGTACTTATTGCATCATAAGCTATCACGGAGATTGAAGGCAGATGATAATTTGGTGTTTTTTTAAAATGATTTGTAATGCTTGATGCCACTTATAATGCTATAACATTGTACACCACCAACATAAAATGCTTTTGAAAAATGTAACATATATTACACAAAAGTAATAAAAGATAAAGCAATAAAGCCACAGAAACAGATAAAATCCTCATAAACATAGTTTAGATATTAAAAACTGAGCAGGCTTTGCCTTTCTGAACATCCTAAATCCTGAACTGGCTGCAGTGTCCTTTTAAATTTTTCTTCCATCAGGTCTGGAACCAGGGACAGAATATATCATTTATATAACTGCTGTGAAGAACAATCAGAAGAGTGAACCATTGATTGGAAGGAAAAAAACAGGTAACTTTAGCTTGGATTTCATTCCTGTGCCTTCATATAAATCCTATGCAATTCAGTGAGAAATATTTCTTGAATAAACATACGTAGCATTGCATGGTCAAATCAATCTCAAAAGAAAAGCTAAAAAGTACTTTTGAATTTTTGATAATGTTAATATAAGGCAGTCAATTGTTACTATTTCATTGGCCACAGTCAGTTATATATTTGAAGATAAGTGAGTATACTTTTGTAACTTACATAAACATTGTTTATGACCTCTCATTACTTAATGTTGATTTATGCAATAGAATTCTAACTTACTATCATTTCATGAATGATAAAGTTAACCTTTCTTTCTGCTGAATTTTCTTTGACAATGATTAAATTAAAGTACTGTTTAGCCTCTGAATTTGGCAGAAGTATTCCAGATAAACTGCTCTAGTTCACTTCAGATGTCCACATCCAGTTGAATAACTTTCTCTATCATTATCATGCAAGATGAAGGACTTTTTTGATTGCTAACATCTCAAAAACATACCACTTGCACCCCAAATTGCCTGCAAAATCAGCCTTTCTTACTATGACATAAAATCCCCTGAAAATGATTTTTATTTTTTATTTAAAAAACCATTCCACTATTTAAAAAATTGACCACTTCTGCTCTACTAATTTATTCAGAATGAAAATTCTCTCTGCTCAAGAGCATTTAATTCCAAGTAAACAGATAATTTTATATTGTAGTATTGAATTAGATTTCAGTTACAGTTTAATACTTTCTTATTTCCATCGACTCAGTAAAAGGGGATAATTTGGTTTGAATTATTGCTTCCAGTGGGTTAAAACTCTCTCTTGCTCTCTCTGTTTCATTATTTTAGTGCTTTCATTAGATCTAAATCAGCTATATTTTATGAAAAATAGTGATTTATAACAAATAACAAATGAAACTATGCATTTATTGGTGAAAGAAAACTGCCGTTTTACCTATGATCTCATAACTAAAGGGCAGAAAGTAGATCCATAAAAGTCTTATGAATAATTTGTTGGCTCTCCAGTTGAAACTGTAGATTCAATGTTGAAGCATAGATGGGAATCCAAGGGTTGACATTTTAGGAGAACTAATTTTGTAAGTATGTAAATATGTGTAATGCAATATATAATATTTCTCCCTTAAGAATTTTTTTTGAAAACTATAGCAGTAAAGGTGGTTAAGGTGTTAATTTCATTTATTTATAAATATAGCAGTAATTCAGTAGTTTGGCAAATGGGACTTTTGCTTTTTATGGATCTTTCAAGAAGTTCTTTGGTTGTCATTCTAACTTGGCTTTAATTCCAAATTACAATGCTTTCTTTCGCCTTTTGATTCAAGTGCTATGGGAGTAATTTAACCAGGCTTTGCAGAATAATATTGCTTTTTTGAGAAGATTGCTAACATTTAATTGCTTGAATTAAGATATTATGGGGCAGATTTCCTCCATCTCAAATAGAACCCTTGCTGGAGCCTTCAGCACCTGGCTTTCATTGCTTCTAACCTTTCTTTGGCTAGATGAGCTTCCCCGGCTGGTAACTCCACCGCATCCTGGTGAAAGGGTGACAGAGATATTGGATGTGCCTTCTGTTCTGGAGAATGTACCTTACCTCACAAACAACCCCTATGACAATGGAAATGGTATCCCAATTCCAGGTTCTTCTGGTCAGCAATCCATCCTGAGCAACCCAGGTCAAAAAGTAATTGTGGAAGAATTTGGGTCTCGAACCCCCACAACTCCAGCAACTCAAGGAGGGGCTAAACCAAAGAAAGAAGAACAGCCAGTGGTGGTGATCCATCATCCCATTCAAATTCCTGATGTTGACAAACCTTCTTATCATCATACCCTTCTATCCAAGGATAATTACACAAGGCCCCAGGAAGCACTTTCTCAGACAACTATTTCATGGACACCTTATACAGATAGCTCTGAATACATTATTTCTTGCCAGCCTGTTAGTGCTGAAGAAGAACCTACTGAGGTAACTTAGATAAATTGTTAGTGATGAAACAATGTGCCCATATTGCTTTTACTTTAATAATAGTTTCTGTATAAGATCTACTAAATAAGCTGAACCAATTGTGTTGTTTTGTGTCCACTTAGGGCAACAATGAAATTTGCGTATGTTGAAGTTATCATTTAAGAATGAGGATTTAAAAAGAAAAGCAGTAGTTCTGCCTGTGATTGAGGATTAAAGTGTCTCTTAAGGAGAGAGTACTAAGTCTAAGAAACCACAATCCAGTGTGGGTTGAAGTCTCTTTAGGAGACCAGAAATGGCTAGATTGGAAGACCAATACCTCTAAGAATGGATAAAAATCTGAAAATAGGGATTTTTATAGAACAACTTCACATGGAAACTATTCACAGCAGAGTTTGGAAGAGAGATGAATAGGAAAGCCACATAAATCTGGTCAGAAATCAGTATTTTAGAGGAAAGAGATCAGTATTTTAGAGGAAAGAGAAATCAGTATTTTTTAATGGAAAGAGCTAGAAATAGGCGGTGTATACATCAAAAGGAAGTGAGTTGATCGCTGCATTTGCACAGCACAGGTAAGAGAATTATTCCCCATCTGTTTAATTGTCTTCCTGCTGAGACAGTGACAATTACAACTTGCTGACCACTTTTGCAGAAGCTCCAGGGGTCACCTTTAGGGCCTTTGCACTTCCTGTTGTAAATCTGTCCTCTAAATAATAGCATTTGTTCTGACACCATGCTGACTAAGAATAACTGGATTAAAAGATTAAAATGTAACATAAAGAAGAATATATGGTCAAACAATAAAGCAATGCAATGAAAAAAAGTGAGCTAATTAATTGAACATAAGTGAAAAATAATTACTAATATTAGAGAGAATAAGCTTTAAATAGAAAAGTAGCCAATAAGAGCAAGATTAGCATAAAATTTGTTTAAGATTGAGCTCTGGTGGCTACATAAACAGGACTATGTAATTTTCTTAGCAAAAAAATGTCAAAGTAGCTTCCTCTAAAGTTTGTTCAATTTCTCAGTTTAATTTGGAGATATGTATCACCTGATAGTCTCCTATCTACAGTATGTATTCACTAGGACTGCCCTTCTGAATTCAGCCAAAGTCTGCTGAGTGCTGCCACCTCAGTAGAGCTTGTATCTGAGTAAACACTTTTAGGTGCAAAACAATAAGCTGCCAGTCAAAGCATGGTTACAGTGAAGGAAATCCTACTAAAATTAACAAGAGTTGTGAATAAAGAAGGCTAAAGTTATATTCCAGAGTAGATTTCTGTTGTCTAAAAAGGCATACAGAGGTAGGGAAATAGAGTATTGCTCACGCTAAAGGTAATAAGAAAGTTAGTTAAAGGTTATACTATAAATCCTTTCTCCTGGGTTTTTTTTTTTTTTTTTTGGCTAAATGGCTCAGTACCTGAAAAAAGTATAAGAACCATTTTCTATATTGCTAGAAAGCATGAAAGTTTTAAAAACTGTTCTAAACAACATTTTCTCAAACCACAGATCAAAGTTCCTGGCATGTATTCTAGTGCTACTCTTAGGGGTCTTACTCGGGGGGCAACCTACAACATCATAGTAGAAGCAGTTAAAAATCAGAGAAGACACAGAGTTCTTGAAGAGATGGTCACCGTGGGCAATGATGGTGAGTGCAAATGAGAACATTCTACTTTTATGACTTTTATGTTACGCTAATTTTATTTCATAATGGTATTTTTTGACTGTTTACTAGTTGATAGAGAGGTGTGGTGGCTCAGTGGCTTAAAAGACGCCAGAGAAGGTCTGTTCCAACAGTTCAAGTCCTACCACCATGTGACAAAGTGAGCTCTTGTCACTTGCCCCAGCACTTGCCAATCTAGACTATTTGAAGGGAACAGTTAGTCCTTTGGCCAGTTCAGTTCCCCTTTCTGTGTTACAATCTGAACCTAATCCATGAATGTGCATTTCAGTTCTTTAAATATGCTGCCTTTTACAGTGGGAAGTACTGATTTCTTTTGGAAATAATAAGGGAAACTGAATGAGAATTCCATGCCATGTAATTATGATGAGGCATCTGTTATAAGGAGTATAGAGAGGATTCATCATTACCTGCAGAATGTAGTGAAGGAAAAACTTAAGATTTAACAATGTTTTATTTACTTTACTTTCCAGTTTCTGGAAGATTACCCACTGATGATGTATGTTATGATACCTTCACTGGTTCTTTTTATTCCATTGGGGATGAGTGGGAAAGGATGTCTGAAACAGGATTCAAATTGTGGTGTCAGTGTTTAGGTCTTGGTAGTGGACATTTCAGATGTGATTCTTCAAGTGAGTACCTTCTCATACATCTCTTTTTCTAATAGTTAAGACATACTGAATTCTTAAGTATTAATTTAAATTTTTCTACACCAGAGTAGTGCCCATATTGTAATGTTCATAAGTTCCCCCTTTTTTGTAGTCTACTTTGTCATTTAACTTGAAATTACTTCGTTACAAATTTGTATTCCTGTATTTGGTCTTATTAGTGACTCATTATTACTGGTGATTAACAAGAGTTATTTTGAAAGCATGGTTCTTGGTTGGCAAGTAGCAGTTAATCAGAAATATGGAAAATAAAGCTCAGATTATTCAGGAATAATCATGAATCCAGGAACAGAGAATGCACAAACATTTCAATTTGCATGCTGAATATCAGGATTATGACTTTTTAAAGGTATAGAGCCTGGGATAGGGAGAATGACTCAAAGTTCTAATCCTTCACTGGGTGAATTTGGAGCCAATCATTGTCCTGTCACTCAACCTATCCATTCATATCTGTCACATGCAATTCCATCAACATAATGATTTTATCAGAACTCTCAGATTATGCTGTGGCTCTTGAGAGTACTATGGTCCTAACCAGAAAATTACCTCTGTCTAATTATGATTTAGTCTCAATGTAGGACCCTCCTCTAAGGTAATCCATCACTCTATTCAGACAATCACACAATGCAAACTGTAAGCATTTGCAGACATTATTAGAATCCAACTTGAAACCTTAATTGATTGATTTATCCATACTGTGGATTATAGCTGAGCAGTTATTCTCCTGTATTTTCAACCCTGTGGAGTCAAAAAGCTTGTTAAAACAACAATAATCTTGAATTATCTATTACATATGATGCATTTTATGTTCCAATAATAAACAAGGTATTGAGATGAAATTTTAGGAAGAAATTTTTGCTGACCCCGGGATATGGATATGTAAATTGCTACACATTTGAGTAGAGGTCATAGTGGGAATCTTACCCACGCTGGGTCACTGAGTTCACTGGAAGGAGCTGTTCTGGAGCTCAGACAGGGATTTTCTCGGCATTGTGCACCCAAAGACACTGGTCATTGAATAACGGTCCTTCAACACAACTACTAAGCTGCCTTGACCTAAGAGCAAGTATTCACGTTTGCAAAGATAGAAAATGTCTGAAATGTTGATAATAAATAGCGATAGACTTGTATCCTGCTTCATAGTGCTTTACAACACTCTCTAAATCTAAGTGGTTTACAGAGTAGGCATGTTGCTCCTAACATTCTGGGTCCTCATTTTACCAACCTCAGAAGAATGGAACGCTGAGTCAACTTTGAGCTGGTCAGACTTTCTTAAGATGTCCAATTGTGATTAAGTTGTCATTTCATTTCAATGGCCTTGGAGCAGAGCTTTCTCAACTAAGATGTTGCTTTGTGTAGTTTCCTATCATCAATATATCAGTTTCAGATGACAGCCAGTACAATAATCAACTTGTATTAAAAGCTGCTGCAATGGCAGATTATTCAACTTCCATCTATTATTTTGTTTCATTCAGAGTGGTGTCATGACAATGGAATGAACTATAAGATCGGTGAGAAGTGGGATAGGCATGGAGGAAATGGCCAGGTGATGAGCTGCACTTGCCTTGGAAATGGAAAAGGAGAATTCAAGTGTGACCCTCGTATGTATTTTTCATGAATAGTGTCTCTGATTTATGTTGTACAGGTAATACCCGAGCATTCCCTTAGTGAACATTTGTAGTTACGCAATAAGTGCCCTCTAGCGCTTATGAACAAGTCCCAAAATTATGAATATTGCAGCATCATGGCAGTTGTTCGCCCTTACAAATGACCACAGAGGCTCTGCAACATTCGCTCTGTCTATTCCCCCCCATCCACTGTCACATTATTCTCACATCGTTGCTTCAGGGTTTTAGTGCATTTGCAGAGAACACAGGCCTAACATTCTGTGAGATCATGTGAGATTTCACGCTACTGATCTCGTGTGATCTTGCACTTTAGCCCTCTATTCTCTGTGTATTGAGGCCTGGACATGTGCAAACAGAGGGAAGGCCTTCAGGCCTTCCCTCCATTTTCTGTTTCCTTGCTGTAGCCTGCTGGGAGATTGCATCCTTGTAGGCTTTGGCAGCCCTTTGCAAAAAGCCTTTGTTGACACCAGTGGAGCTTGGGAAAAACGGGTGTACCGCTCCAAAGCTCCGTTCCTTCCAGCAAAGGCTTTTTGCAAAGGGCTGCCAAAGCCTACAGGGACGCAATCCCCAAGTGGTTTGGTGGCGAGAAAGGGGCCCAAATGCTGAGCCTTGCCAGCCTCGGAAACCAGGGATCTTGCAGGCATACTGGCCACATAAAGGCTGCCCAAATCCCCAAGTTGTTTGCAACTCAACCAAGCCGCACAGCCATCCGCCCCAAACCAAGTGGCGGGGAAGCTTTGGGATGACACTCGGGACTGCCCAATCGAGGACAGCACCCTTCTAGTGCCTGCCATCCTGGCAAAGGTGAAGTAGAAGCATGCAGGATCCACGCAGGGCTTCTCCAATGGCCGCCCTACCCCCAGAGCTGTGCAAGCTCCAGAGCAGTGCTGGGAAGGTGGGGGTATTCCAGAATTGCAACGCTCAAGGCTCTCAGGATGAAGCCTTTTTTGTAACTTGAGCAAGCCGCACAGCCATCCTCCGCCCCAAACCAAGCAGTGGGGAGGCTTCAGGAGTACAGGCAGGAAAAGCAGGACAGGAAGGAAAATCCCCCTCGCAATTTTCCTGCCGATCACCAGAAAGGCTCCCACCCAAGTCTTCAGCCTTTACTTAAGCTCAGCACAGAATGAGAAAAGATCAGGTGGAAAAAAAAACCTCCCCATTTTCCTGCTGAGCCTTCAGCATTGCAATCCTGGGATACATTGAAAGCTCGTAGGGGGAGCCTTTTCAGCAGTCCCGAGCATCATCCCAAAGCCTCCCCGCTGCTTGGTTTGGGGTGGACGTCTGTGTGACTTGGTTGAGTTGCAAACAAGCTGGAGATTTGGGCGGCTTTTACATGGCCAGTATGCCTGCAAGATCCCTGGTTTCCAAGGCTAGTGAGGCTCAGTGTTTGGGCTCCAGCACACTCTTCTCCTCCCAGGCAGTGGCCGCGCATGCGCGGCACCTCCAGCTCACTGAGTGTGGCCTGCTGATCTTGGCTGGTGGCGGCTCTGACCTGATTCTGGCCGCCAACACTGGGGGCAAGAACCGGCCATGACGATTCCGCTTCATGGCCACACAGACGGACCCTGCACCAGCCGCTGCTTCATATGGGAGAGGAGGCACTATGAGGGAGCCCATTTGTCGCATTGGCCAGGTGGGGGTCACCCACACAGGTGCTAGGCCTCTGGGCTCCACTCTGAACAAATGCCAAGCTGGAGGCAGGGGAGGCTCAGTCCCCTTACCCAGTTGCCTGCCCTCTGCTGTTTCTCAACAAATGTCTGTGTGTGTGTGTGAGAGAGAGAGACAGAGACAAAAAGAGAAACGGTAGAGGGGAACTCCTTCAAACAGCCTCGCCTGCAATACTTGTTACTCCCCTCCATCATTTCTCTCTCCCTCCCCCTCCCTCTCTTTCTCTCTCTCTCATACACACACACACACACACACACACTGACATTTGATTGCTTGAAAGGGATAGGCTGCACTTTGCTACGACCGTAAGCACATGGTTCCCACAATCTTTCAGAGTTGCCTGCCTTTTCATCCTTTTCTCAAGCAGCAGCAGCTGGGTAGAGGTGGGGAACATCTCCAGGCACCCGGAGACACATAACTCCCGGCCCTCCTGGATCCCAGCAGGCTGGGGTTAAGAGGCCAAGTTGACAGGGAAGGGAAGGGCTGCCTCCTGGGCTGGCCATGCCCACCCACTTCATTAGGGCTTATTTTTGGGGTAGGGCTTACATTAGGCCCCCCAAATAAGGGGAGGACTCACTTCTGGGGGAGGTCACATTTTGGGGGAAACACAGTAATTTGGCAGTGTTTTAGGATGAAACTCATGTTGAAGATAATGATTTAGTTAACAAGGCACTGATAGTCCTCCAATTTTTGAAAAATTCGTTAATTGATTGCAGATGAAGCAACTTGTTATGATGATGGCAAGATGTATCATGTAGGAGAGCAGTGGCAGAAAGAATATCTTGGGGCTATCTGCTCATGTACTTGTTTCGGAGGACAACAGGTAGGTATTTCCATTCTATGTCATTTTTTTTGTTTATTTAACCAGTCAATTTTTATAATCATGCTCCTGCTGAAAGCACTTAAAATGACTGCTCTGAATCAATTTAAAAGATGTCAATTTTAAATTTTAGATATATTTGACTCTGTGTGTGTGTGTGTGTAGTAGTACTACTACTACTAGTAGTAGTAGTAGTAGAAACCAATCAAGTAATTAAGTTGATCTGGTACATACAAATAGTCATATGCACAGGATTGACTGTATCTTCAAAACAGACCTTATGAGAAATGGTAGATCAGATAAAATTATCAAAAGTGATGATGGAAAATTAAAAAGTTATTTTTATATGAAATGTATATACATAAAATCTCCATTATTTTCATAAATTGTTATTTGCAGCAATGTTTAATAAGAACAGCCTATAAGACATATTTGAGTGGGCAGCTATAAAAACTTTAAATTAAATCTGTTTCTCTTGGAGTTGTTGAAATTATATTATTTCCTTAATCCATTGTATAGCCACCTTCTTTAAATCTGGACATGAAAGCAGGTTTCTTTCTGTTCCTCAAATATTTTTGGAATCTCTACCATCCCAAAGAGCCAGGTCAAGAAGGAGGTGAAGTCCAACAATATTTGAAAATACCCTCAAACATTCAGGATTGGATTTTTGTTTTTTAAATTTACACAGGGCTGGCGTTGTGACAATTGCCGTAGACCTGGTGCATCTGAAGGTTCTCCTAGTCAAACCTATTCACACAGAGAGCAACAAAGCCCAAACACTGTAAGTGGACATTTGCCTACAGGTTCTATAGGTTCATATGTGGTTCTTAAATTTTAATCAATACTAAGAATAAAATATTTTTCCACTAATTAGATGTTATGATTCTTCAGAGTGTTCTACTGTATAAGAATAAATATGCAATTCTGCCTTTGGTGCTCAGAGTCCCTTTGCCTTATCCACTGGCCAAAATACTGGAGCATATATTCTAAAGTAAATTTCACAGCTTCCTAACATTAGTTATAGGAAGTACACATCATTAAGTAAACTGTTATATAATTTGGCAGCCTTTCCACTATATTTAAGATTTCAAGATTTTTTACTTGGGAGCAGGAGATGGATACTTGAAAGATAGTTGCATTAGAATTCAACTAGAAGCAGTTTAGTCTAGTGTTTAAGGAACCAGGCTAGAAACAAGGAGACTGTGAGTTCTAAGCCAGCCTTAAAAATGAAAGCCAACTGAGCAACTTTGGGCAAAGTCATAGGTAGGTCAACTCCTGTCCCAACTAGCGAATCAACACTTGATTTATTTAAAGAAGTGGTCACTGCCGTTGTGGGAAAATATTAGGAAAAAAATAGGTATATTAGATTTCAAATAATTTCAATTTCTTTGGTAAATTATATGGGTCTGTTTGCATTCTACATGATAGAATTACAGTAATATAATTCAGTAATATAGTATACAGTAATATAGTATATAATATAATATAATAATATAATACAGTAATATGGTAACTAGAAAAGGTAAGACTTAAACAAAATATACACAAATACAAAACACTTTTCCGTGGAGGCCTAAGCATCAATTACATTAACGTAGATGTCTGTAGGTGTCAAGTGATAAAATGTGCACAAAAAAGCAAAGTCTGTGATTATGTATTTGGGCCAAACATTACAATCTAAGTACAGAAGGATATAATTTACATCCTATAATGTCACATGTATTTTGATCTAATCTCAGGTTGCTGCAGATGGTGAGGCACAGTGAATTTTTCTTCTAAAATCAAATGATCATATAAAGATTTTTCATGAAGAACCTGTAGTATAAATGTTGTTCAGATTATCCATATTTTCAGTAAGATACTTGCTGTCTTTTAACATTATGACTACTAATTATATTTATTCATGTTTCCTCCAGAATATCCATTGTCCAATTGAATGCTTCTATCCCTTACATCTACACTCAGATGCACAGATCCAACGTGGAGAATAATTATCAAGATTTTGACATCAAGCAAAAAGAGGTTGCAGCCAAGACTATCACTATAAATGCTGCTGGGAGAAAGCAGATCTATATTATCTTGTGGTAATGAAAGCATTCAGCTATCTTATTTGGGCTTCATAAAATCTGGATGACCACAGGTTTGTTAGCAAAGAGATACAAAACACTTTAGATTCTTTTCTGTCCTCTTGTGGTCATCTGGATTTTCCTATCCCAGGCCTGACTGATAGCTTTAGAACAGCTGCACTTCTCCACTTTTGCTCAGTTCACAGCTTGTCCAAAGGAGACTAATCCTGGTGCATTTCAAATCTTCTTTTCAGCAAGGAAGCAGATATGCTGTCCATTCTTTTCTCAAAGTCCTTCAATATTGTTCCATATTTTCCTTAAAGCAACTATTGCTAATAATGCTCAGCAATTTGTAAGCACCCTTGGGCCCATAAAAAATTGGAGAGAAAATACTGAATACTCAAATTAAAATCCAAAAGAGAAATATGTTCTGCTAACATGCAGGCGTCAATAGGAACTACATATCCTATTACTGTGGTATTTATAATATGCACAGCCTTAATCTTTATAAATTATCCTAATTTTCCCCCTAGCGGTATATATGTAACTCGTACTGTTATTTATCAACATCAGTTTCCTTCTATACCTCCCCCCTTCATCTCTAAATGTCTTTATATTTTTCTACAAGAAAATACATTAAAGACATTTAGTATACTGTTGACAGAAAAATTTGATATAATGATGGTCAGTGATTATTTTTTATACTGTAAGTGCCAAAGCTTTCTGCTGAGAGACAATTCTTTTAATAAAAAGTTTCACCAAACTGTTTAAGTATTGTCTGGTTTTTTCTAATTAATCAGAGCTCAGCAATCTATAATCATTTCTGACACCACTGTTATACTTAGCAGCCCACAGAAACAGAATGGAACTAAAGAGAACCAATATTAGTTATTCTAGTTAGCCATAGAAAGTTTGCTAAATTCTTTAATTCCCTATTTTTTCCCTCAAAATAAAGCTCCAAAGGAAATTAGATTGATAATAGATTATTGCCCCATTAAAATGCCCAGTGAGCTGTCTACCTGAGTGGAAGTTTTAACTGTCTTTTTAAACATGCACATTTTGGTCCATCCACATAGGAACCAGAATGGAAAAGTAAATTTCTGCGAGTCAATTATTAGGAATTATTAAGACTTCTGGAATCATAGAGGGATAGCGCTATTATATTCACCTATAAATGAGAGATAAAGTATGCCTATTCAGTACCCAAGATTCTGGAATCTAGCCCTTTACCTTGCACTAGATGTGACTGTGACAACCTTTCTTGGCTGTAAGCAGCCTTCAAGAGCTTGAGCCTATTGTGCAGTTTTGAAGGCAAACACACAGGTCTCTTTAAGGGAGACCTTGACAGGAGCAGTGTACATGTGAATGCTCAGTCCAAAGCACCTTCTCAGTTCGAAGGTGCTTCACATCCCTTGTGCAATATATACTCAATATACTCCAATATACCAAATTGGAGAAGTTGCCTACGACTTTATATTTCAGTAAACTTTCCCATTTCCTTGTCAGGTGAGGGAGTCAAAACATTTTCTGGACTCAACATCCGCTGGCATTTTAGCAGGTCAGGCTGCAAGTTTTGATCGACTTGAGAGTAGAGACTTGAGATTTTGCGATTCATGCACATATATCCTACCCAATTTATAGTACATAGCTGTATCTCACTGGTCTATACAGGTGTCAAGTGTGAGAAATCAGGAAAATCAGGCAGTTCAAATAAAGATTAATTGCAAACTTAAGCTCTCTACAAGAATATGAATTACTGTCAAAGCAAATTGGCAGTAGATAAGAGTTAATGGAATTCGTGGTTGGCTCTCTTTTGAGGGGACTAGAGACTCATGATACGTTTGACCCCCTCTTTCGAGGGGCATCTAGCATGTATTTAGAACAGCTGCAATGCTCATGTGATCACCAGTAGACCTTCCCGGCCAGCTTTTTACAGTCAATGGAAGAAGCTGAATTCACTAAACAATTGCATGACTCATTTAAATGCAGTGATTCACTTGATTGTGGAAAAAAAGGTCATAAAAGTGGGTATCACACACTTAACACCCATCTTGCTTAACACCAGAAATTCTGGTCCCAACTATCATAACTCAAGGACTATCTTTACAGATCAGATTGTGATGGGGAAAGAGAATGAATTTTAGGGCTCCACCCCAAGTTTCTTCCGAGTAAATCACTGGGAAAGCAAAAGTGTGAGATGAGAGGCTGAAGTATACAACACACCTCTGGTGATAATCCAATAGCTGGAGTTGAGAAAGCAGATGGAGTGATGTTCCAATAAATTCATGGTCTTTGTATTAGGGAGGAAGAAGTTTTGAGAACAACATTAAGAATTCCAAAACCAAGCAAAGATTGCAAGTTTAACATTCAGAATAATAGGGCTGGAAGGGGCCCTAGGTTTGAAGGCTTAGAAGCCTTATAACATCCCAAATGATTGCCAAACTTCCAGTGATGGGAGTACCCACAATCCAGGAGGGATTTATTTTCCATTGATCTCACTGTCAGAAAATTTCTCATGTCTAGGTTGAATCTCTCTTTAAAAAGCTTCCACTAATTACTTTTTATCCTGCCCTCTGGTGCCTTAAAGAATAAGTCCCCTTATTGGTGACAGCCCCTCGAATGCTGGAAGAGAGTTATGTCCCCCCATGTCCCCCTTTGATAGGTTAAACATACCCAACTCCCTCCACCATTCAACACATGGTTTAGCTCCAGATCTTTTATCAAGTTTGTTGCTCTTTTTTGTACTTTTTCCAGGATCTCAACACCGTTTTTGTACTGTATTCCAAGTGTGCCCTCATTAGTGCAATATAAAACAGTAAAGCAGCATTGGTGCGGTACAAAGAAGTACTATCACTTTTTGTGATCTTGATGCAGTTTGGGACTATGCTGGCTTTTAGGGAAGTTGCAGTACACTGCTGGCTGATACATAATGGTTCACTAGTCTTCAACCTTGTCAACGTTAAGACTTAGGGATTTCAACTCCCAGAGTTCCTCAGCCAGCAAAGCTTTGCTGGCTGAGGAACTCTGGGAGTTGAAGTCCACAAGTCTTCAAGTTGCCCAAGATTGGAGACCCCTGCACTAGGATACATCCCTGACAGTTACTACTGTTGAGCCAGATACCTATTCCTATGATGGTGAACCTGTGGCATGCATGCCACAAGTGGAATGCAGAGCCATTTGTGCCGGCATGCAAGCTGCGGGCAAACTTACCTCATTGTACATGTGTGCACCTCACAGCTGATTTTTTGGCTGGTTTTCCGGCCTTCCAGTGGCTTGAAAAAAGTCTCTGCAGGCTTTGCAGGTCGAATAATAGGCCTGTTTTGTCACTTCCTGTCATATCAGAAGTGACAAAATGGGCTTATTTGTCCTGAAAAGCCTTTTTCAAGCCTCTGGAGGCCGATAAAGGCCTCAAACCAGCCAAAAATCAGCTGCAAGGCGCAGTGCAGGTAAGGGGGCGGCGGCAGGGACAATTATGTGTGCATGCACAGGGTGCATGGGAGGGCACACGTTGCCTTCTGGGTGCAGGCTCACAAGCACGTGAGCCCAAAAAGGTTAGCCACCACTTACCTATTCTGTACCTATGCCTCCGGGTTTTCCTGCCTAAGTACAGGAACGTACTTTTCTTACCACTGAACTGTATCTTATTACTTAAGGCCCAGTATTCAACTCTGTCAAGGTGCTTCTGGATCTTGAGTCCATCTTCCGAAGTATTAGCTATTCATTAAAACATTTATTAAATCCTTTGTTTCAAAGGACAAGAATACACAATGGAGATTTTCAAAGTAAGACAAGGAAATTAATACAACATACAAACAATCCTTGAAAAATAATGTAAGTTTGTATGGTGACACATACACAAAAAGGTTCCCATCTTACAGCTCCGCTTAATAGAGAGTTTTTTGGTGTTTGTGTATGTGCCTTCAGGTCAGTCTTGACTCGTGGGACTGCTTTGACAAATCTCTGTAGTTTTCTGGCACCAATTTCAGAAGAGATGGATACATCTACAAATAATACTAAAGTGATGCCAACATTCCCCTTCCCCATTTCTTACACTAGTTTCTCTGCACAATTGTTCCATCCAGAAATCATCCTATTTCTTTCCGCATGGAATCAATTTCAGGAGAAACTGCCATTCTACTGTTAATGAACATCTTAGTCAGGTTCACTAATTTAAAAGAACACATTTCCAATATGTACAATCCTTATCTGAAAATGATAAAAAGCAGTGAGTGATTTTATGTGCCGATGAAAACCACACCCATGCCAACTCCTTAAAGAATTCATATTCACTATTGATAGTTTTGCACTTTTATTTTTCAAGAAATTTTCATACTTTTTATCTTATTTTAGTCCTCTCAACATGTGTAGATTTTAGCAGATTGTGTAAAGAAGATGCTTCAAAAATACTGATTTTTAAATATCAGTGGTGAAACAGGCGAAGGTTGGTATGAATAAGAGTTATTCCCAGTTCATCACAAGCTTCAATCACAACTTGGTCAGCAGCAGAACCAGATGGAGAAACAATGAACTGGACTCCACTCTGAGAAAGGAAAACAGTTGTTAAGTGAATCACTTCAATTATTATGTTAATAATAATTATGGTTCTTAAGTGAATCTGGCTTCCCCATTGACTTTGTCAGATCTCAAAAGGGGAATCACATAACACTGAGTCAGTTGCTAAGTGTCTGAATTTTGATCAGATGACTATGGAGATGGTAGAACAGTTTTAAGTGTTAAAAATGGTCATGTTACTTTTTTCAATGCCATTATAACTTCAAATGGTCACTAACCAAACTGTTGTAAGTTGAAAACTACCTGTACTCAACTCAAGGGCCCAGTTAAGTGATACACTTCTCTCCCCCTTCAGACCACATAGAGAAACAACAGGCATGTAGGATCAGTATACCAATTACATTTCAACCCATATTCCCTAATGACCGCAACCCTGTAGTTTCTTATAAACATTGGATACTATCAAAGAAAGACAGTATCCTGGGGCATCTCATAGTAAGACTCCAGACTCCAACCCAATCTTAGTACAAATCTTGGGAACATACTATTAAAAGCATAAGTATTACACAAACGTGCCGCCCAATTCATACAACTGATCAATTCTGTCAACTGACTCAAAAGCCAGAGGAAAACCAACTGAGAATCACATGGATTATTTCTCTCCTGTAAAAGTCAACTAAATCAAGGCCATTTTTTCACATAATCCAGATGAAACACAGTCATAGCTTTACAGGATTATTTGTCTCTTAAGTATGCTTTCAGTTGGGGATCATCATCTTCCTCTGGATTCCCTAACCCAGAAAAAGATATTTACCTTTTTGGTCCGGAACAATCAATCTCCTGAAAAGACTAGTCAAAGCACTGCCTCTTTATGCGAAGAACCACCTCTTAAGAGCCATGGTTAGAATGCAGCACTTCAGGCTGCTTCTGCTGTCAGCTGCCTGTAATTTGGCAGTACGAATCTCATTGGGCTCAAGGTTGACTCAGCCTTCCTTCCTTCCGAGGTGGGTAAAATGAGGGCCCAGGTTGTTGGGGGAAATATGCTGACTCTGTAAACCACTTAGAGATGGTTGTAAAGCACTGTAAGGCGGTATGTAAGTCTAAGTGCTATTGCTAATGCAATAAAGCATTCAACACCCTTCTTTGAGATTGCTTAATTGACCAAGATGACCATATTATTGGGCAAGAGTCAACATCTACAGTCTGGATCTTCAGCTTGCAAAATTTAGACTGTTCCTTCAAGACTAGAAAAATGGGAGTTTCTGCTTTAGATACTCCATTTGGATCTGAAACAATGATGGCAACTTAACTAATTATGGATTATTTTACTTTGGTATGTCTTGCAAATCTCTGCGTATCACATGACATAGTGGGCCTTTCATGGGTATAATACTAATCTGCATGTAACTTTTAAAAGTTCTGTAGATCTGTTACTTGAGAATGCAATGAAGCCTCAAGAAAGTCCTTTTTACCACCCTCATTGTAATAGAGCAGGTGCAATAACCTAATATTTCATTCAACCTCAGTAGCATTCTGGACACTAATCTCTTTGCTTTTCTGATTGCAGTATTAGCAAAAATCTCAGCATTGGTGAAGGGCATTGGCAGCAATCATGTCAATTGCCCATTACATCCCACTGCATCCCATAATTTCAGAGGAAAAAATATTTTAATGTGTTTCCTAGTCCTGCATATTTCACCCCAAAATGGTAGGAACATTACAAACGAGTGATTTCAATCCTAATTACATCCTATCCCAACACCTGAGGCAAAATGTCATGCCCCTGTCACGAGTCTGAATTCAAGGAGGAAGACGAACAGCTGACATGGAGTGGGAGTGTGGCTTTGTTGGCTGTGGAGGAAACTGGGGAAGGGCAAAGTCCAGCTGGGCAGAGCGAGTTCAGAGGAAGACCCAGGCCTACCCACTCTTCATCCTAGGGCAATGGAGAAGAGAGCAACGTGGGTTGCGTGGCTTATGGGGGAGGAAAGGGCCCTGATTTCCTTCATTAGACACAGCTGGAAAGAAAGTTTATAAAAAACGCATGCTGAGTACGGCAGCTGCTGAGAGCAAACATGAGTTTATCTTGTGTTGTCTTTGGTTGTATGTTCCTGGCATCCTCCCAATTGTGTTGGGTTACTGGCATGTTTTCACGTCTGGAATTCTTGCTCCTGCCCTGCTGGACTAATTACCTCATTTTGCCTTGATGGATTTATAGTTACAGTTTTTGTTGACCAAATTTTAGACTTGATTCTCTGCAGCCAAAGTCTGTTCCGGAATGTGTTTTTCTCTAAGCCAGAAGGCAACCAGGACATTGGGGGTAAAGTTGGAGCTAATAAAGGGACTCCTACTGATTATCTGACTGTATTGCCTTTGTGTCATGCCCCGGGTCATCACACAAAATCTAAGTTCAGGGTATTATCTGTGATACACTTCTGTTACTTTTACTTTTTCTTTCATCTCCTTTGAGGGGTACAGCCCAAGTTGGTAACATGAGGGTTTTTTTAAAAAATTTCTTAAGTTAATGTCTTAAGTTAATTAATCAAGGACCTGTGAACTTGGAAATTCAGAAGATGAAATGAAGTTTGCATTCTGTTAGTGCTAAATTGCCAAGAGTCTGATTTGGAATTGCAGGAAGCAATGTAGGTATCAGTCTGAGATCCATGTTGCTGATCATTCTCTAACACTTGTCCACAATCACCTCAGTGTGGTAATCTAGCTTGCTTGCTGCTTTAAGTATGTTTCAAAGAGCCAAACATTTCCATTAAGAGTATGGGGTAGCTGATTAAACAAGAACATCTTCTATTATGTGACTTGAACAAAAGATCACAATGTCAACTTACCTGGTTTGCTCTATCGACATTATCCCTAAAAGGGAAAAATGCATCAGAGCTTAGTGAGACACCATTTAATTTTCCAATCCAGGCCTTTTTTTCTGCTTCAGTAAGCAAACTGGGGACCTCCTCAAATTGTGCCTTCCACTTTGCAAAATCTTCACCCTGTAAAAATGTATTTTTAATCATCTGCTAGATGGAGCAAATCTCATTCATATAAACATGGCAAATACAGTGGCAATTTGTTTTATCCACCTTTTTCCTAGCCTCATAATTTGAAACAGAAGTAAGAACTGCAGCATCAGCTTTTATGGCTGGAATGTATGATATTTTAAGCCAAATGTCAGAAGCTGTTTCTTAACTTTCATGAGCTCCCAACTGCCTCAAGAAATCAACAATCTGGTTGACTTGTTTTCTTATGAATTTCATTTAATATGAGTTATTTTTCAGATAAAGGTAAGAACACGTTTGGTTGTTTAATACTCATTTCTGCAGAAAACAATAAAATTCACTGTGCTTTAGTGTTCCCTCTATCAACATAAACTTTTCTGGTAAAGAGAGCTCAAATAGATGAATAGTCCTGTTACTGTTGGTTCAACAATATTAAGTAGGGAGTTGAGCTGTCATCTTTGGTGATCTGATGTGCCACTGCCTTACAGGATTCCTAAAAATGAAGACATGGCTCTTTCTGATGGAGCACTCCATTGAGTCCTTAAGAATGAATTGCTATTCCATACGCCATGCCAGGTACCCCCATGCCTTCTTTGGAGGAGAATATATTTGGAAAGCTCTAAGGTTCATGTACACTCCAGGAAGCACAATATTCTTGAGGACTCTGCCCCTGCCCCTTGAGGACAGTGCTAGTAAAGGGGTGGGTGGTTATGGTAGTGGGTACTAATGGGGAAATCACAAGACATTGGTGCAAAAGATATCCCAAATATTTTTCAAAAAAGTCCCACAAATATGTATCTTACAATAATTTGCATCTGCTATAGTCAAGTTAGATTTCACATAAATAGGCATCTTCATTGGTCTAAGGCTAATTCGGGCAGAATGCTTTGGTCTTCAATCATTAGTGATGACTCTACAAAAGGGTTCCCCTTCTCAAATGAAATTTAACTAGTTTAAGTAATTGGTACAGATAGTCCTCGAGTTATGACAGTTCACTTAGCGATGGTTCAAACTTATGACATCCTTGCCAAAAGTACTTCCTGGTCCCAAAGTTATGTATGTTACAACCGACCACAGAGAAGCTGCAACATGATTCCTGAATATACCCCTGCCCCCATCCTGCCCTGCTGGGTCTCCACAAGCACTGGGCCTGTTTTCCTATCCTATTGGGTTTCCACATATTCCTCTGCATCCTGTCACCAATCACTCTTACCTTTTGAAGATCTGTAGAGCTTTAGAACATGCTGGGCCACACAGCAGAAAAGCAGCCATTTTTTTTTCTCAGATGCTGTCAAAGCTGGGGGGGGGGTGTTTCTTAAACCTCACATTCTTACACACTTGTTTTTGCACTACATGTGGCAGACAGAACTAGAGCACCAAGCTCTCCATTTCTTTTGCTCAAACCTTGCCAATTATACCACCACAGAGACAGAGAAATGGAGAGCTTGTTGCTCTGGTTCGGCCTGCTTTGCAGGCCGCAGTAAGGATTGAGTAGACAGGGAAGCATCTACAGGGGTCTCCCTGAGGGAGAGGATTCTCATGGGAATGCAGGCAGCTGTGGGGGTGCCCTCCTGCAGCTGTCAGGGACTCCAGCATCCAAGGCACCAGAGGTGAGCAACCAAGGGTGGTACAGGGCTTCCAGGCATGGCACTTGGTGGCTGCTCTGACCTGGTTTGCTGTGAGAGGTTCAGCCATCCCTGGCAACAGCACTGCTGCGAGGGACTTGATTCTTCCGCTGCCATTCTAGCTGGCTGCCCAACCACCTGTGTCCCGCCTCCTCTGGTTCAAATTAACTTTTGAACTGCAATTCCCAAAGCGGCTCATTTAAATCAGTTACCCAGCCAACACCTGTTGCATTGCTCAGGCTGGAACCAAAGGTGGCCTACAGGGGCATGATAGATCTTCTTACAGACGATTCTATCTGTGCAAAAATGAATGTGTGTAAGAACACAAGATGTGAGGGGAAAATACAGCTTTGCCAGCATCTGAGAAAAAGTCACCTACTGCATGGCTAAGCCTGTTCTGGAGCTTTGGAGAAGGTGATTGCTAATAGGGATGGTGGTGTGGAGAAGGCACAAGCAGCTGTGGAGATCCCATGGGGTGGGAAGCGACCATGATATATCTCGGTGGGTGGGGAGATGCTGGAGACCATGTTTTTGCTACCCCTGAGGGAGCACATGTGCAGTTAACTACCCATGCATTTGATTAACATATGAATTGGGGAAGAGCGTGTGATTCAGTTAATGTTATGATCGTAATGGGTAGGCTTCATTACTATTGTATCTTGAGGACTACCAATACTTAGAATGTTCTCAATCATCATTTTTGAGAAGTGGACACATTTTTATGTAGTCCAGACAAAATCTCAGCAATTAGCAATATCAACAGCCTTTGTGGGTTGATGTGAAAAAACTATGAGACTGGTGTTCCCAATATTATTCTCTTCTAGTGATCCTTCCAAAGATATGTTAAATTAAAAAAAAAAAAGCATGAATAAAGTTTTCCAGGAAGATATGAAAAAAGTTACCAAAGTTACCCATCACTTCTGGAATTTACCTGCTATGAATGACCAGAACCAGCACAAAATAATGACCTTCTGTTCTATTCCAGACTCTCCCTCAGTGTAGAAAAAGGTAATATCCAATATTGTCTCAAACCTTTGAAAAAAACAGACTAACTTCAAAAGTACTCATTCCCATTTGATCCTAATCTGCCACAACCATTAGGGACGATGGATCCCTAAGGTTGTTTTGGATATGCGTAACATATTTTTGAATAAAGAAAGGATAAATTTCAATGGTTGAAACTCTTGTTTTGAAACATGCTTCATTATTATTCAAATGGTAATATGCATCAGTGTTTTTCAAATTTGGCAGCTTTGATGAGTGGACTTCAACTCCCAGAATTAGAGCCAAGCTTCTCACACTTCTGGTTGGAAATTTTGAGAGTTGAAGTCCATGTATGATTTTAAGAGTTGTTTCTATTTATGTGTCTGATTGCTTTACCTCACCAATGGTCCCAGTAACGTATTGATCAATAGCATTGGAGATCTCTGCTCTTTTTACTCCAGTTTTGAACTTCATGGAAAGCACTCGTGGGTGATGTCTGAGCCACCAGAAATTTGCCTTGTCTCCAGCCAGACGGGTACAGTGGATACGGGATTGCTGCCCTGCCCCAATTCCAATCACCTAAAACACATGGAACAATATAATTAAAAGGCATATGGAAAGCTTTGTATATACTTATTCATTATGTCATTATCCCAAAACGCCATGACATTAGAGCCATATTCATTTATTTTGTTTTCCTTACAGCATTGCCAGTAGACAAGAATTTTATTATTTCAAATCACAGGTTTTCAAGTTAATAGTACAAACTGTTAACTTAGGGCAGGGGTGTCAAACTGGTGGCCTGTGGGCTGGATGCATCACATGCAGGCCACTCCCATCCCCACTACACAAAGGAGAAAAATATAGTGAAACATCATGCAACAGCAGTGTGACGCTGCCAGTTTGACACCCGTGACTTAGGGCCTTTTCACTACACAACTTTTGTTAGCTCAGTTCTTGTATTTGTAAAGTTATCTTATTTCCGATAAAGTATATGTCCCTTCCAGTGTTTGCAACAGCAGCCTCTGCTTTTTCAGCAGAAAATAATTGTTCAGTTGTCTCACTTTCCAAACCTCTGTCAGGCCTTTTAGAATAAACAAATACTACCATTCACTTAAAGGGAACATTTGTTAGGGAGCTCCTGCCTAAGCTTTTCCACTGACGTCACATTAACTGACTCTTTGGAAACTGCCTTTTACTCGTTCTATAGGCACCGCAAGAGATTCAACAGGAAGCAATCAATTATTCACAATGCAAACCGTCTCAGGATTCTCCTCTTGCAATGAAAAGGAAATTCACGGATACTTCTTCACCTCATACCTAATCCCTTAGACTACAAACTGGTCAGAGTTCTTGTTGAAATCTGCTGCAAAATTTCCTTCTTTGCTTGTATATTTAGTTCAATGCACTTTCAGCCCTATCTGTAATCTGTAAGAACAATGATTAAAAAGGGGATTCCAATAAAAGTTGAAGAATACTCATCAAAACCCCACTGTATGCTTGTAACAATATAGATCAAATAAAAGTTGGAAGCTTGCTTCTTTGGGAGGAACAACAGCAGTTATTTCAATTTAGAGCTTTGTGGTCTTTTATTGAACCAGGAATTATGGAAGAGTTTAATGGGAATGACTAATTATTTAATTATATTAGGAAAACAAAATTATTGTCAAAGTCAGTTGGAGACTGGGAGATAGAAATAGGCAAAAGCTTTGTGAATCCTTCTTCAAGAGTTACTTTCTCCAACTCAAGGGGGAAAAAGTGATATTTTAGAAATCTTTGTAAACTCAAGATTAAGTAATGCAGAGAGGACTGAGGAATATGTTACTGTGTTAACAGCCTATTCTATTGCACTGCAGCATCCCCAGAATCACATGATCAAAATTCAGACGCTTTCGATTGCTTCCAGTTTGCAGGGCTTAGGCAGCAGGCAGGAATCCGCGATCATGCACGGTTTCTGCCTGGGCTCGCCGCTGGAGCGTCCTGAGCCAGTTGGCTTCGGGACTAAGCCACCCCGTAGAAGTGGTGAAGGGGGGGGGGCCTTCCAGTTTGTAAGGCTTCTGCAGCGGCAGGGATTCGCGATACTGCGCGATCCCTGCTGCGCTCGCTGCCAAGGTTCCCCCGATCTGCTTGGATTTGGGGGATATAGCTGCCCCGTAGAGGCAGCTGAAGACAGGGGGGATCCGGATAGGGTTTGGGGGTGTCACAGACCCCCTCCCCAGCCGGCAAAACCCCCTTTTCCCAAGACGGAGGAGCGGCAGTCAGTAATGGTCGCCAAGAAGAAACCTGCAGCCGGAGAAGATTGTGCAGGAGGTAGAAAGTAGGAAGAGCTGTGAAAGTGGTTTTTGACCGGGACAAAGCAAGAGAAAATAGCCTGGAATTTTGAAAGTTGTTAAAAATACATTGTTTCCAGAGAGTTATAAGCGGCGAATGGAATTCTAAAAGGGAAAGTTTTTTTCTTTTCACTCTCCTTCCTAACGCGACAGCGGATGGAACCATAAGAGAAATCGGAAAACCTGCATTGGAGGTAATTAAATGCTGAAGGGATATGGATTTCTGAACATTTTTTTAAAAAAAAAGAATCTTTTTTGCTGTGAGTGGGAAGGGAGAGGAAAAAAAATTGGAGCAAAATTTGAAAATAAGGAGAAGATTGCCTAGAATTCTAAAGAGTTATTAAACATCAATAAGACTTCTAAAAGATATATTTTAAATGGAACTTTGTGACTAAACTCTAACCCCAGAAAGAGAAAGTGAAGGAGAAAGTACTTAAAAGAAACAGCTGGTTTGGATTGCTTGGTGATTTTGGAACTTTTGAGAACTATCTTTGATTAAAAGCACTTGGGTGGTTGTTTGGAAAAACTTTTTCTCTCTACAATGGCATCACTTGTGGATGTATTGAAACTTGAATATCAAAAATATAAAAAAGAAGAGCAAGAAGGGAAGAATTCTCTTGGCACCCTTTTTCAATTTTTAGAAATGGCAGTTTGTACTTGTGAAAAGCTGACTGCACAATAGGATGACTGGAATAAAGAAGAAGCCATCTTTGATGAACAAGTGACTTTAGTGGGGGAAAGAAGGGAGAAAGAGAAAAAGGAAAAGGGGACTTTAAGACTCGGAAAAACAACCAAAAAAGAGAAGAATAAGGTGAAAAGGGGGTACTATGTTAGAAAACAACAGAAAGGAGGAAAGCAGAATAAAAGGGAGGTGAAGAGACAAGGGGGTAAAGAGGACAAGGAGAAGAATAAACAAGGGAGAAAGGAAGGGATGAGAAGCCTCAATGGTGGGGAGCAAGATGCAAAGAAACAAAAGTCTTTTAGAGATAATGGGTAAACTTTATTGAAAAAGGGATTCTGGAAAGATACATTAGATTGTATTTTTACATTTGTATTTAGAAATAAGCTTAGAAAATTGGAAACAATATGAAATTTAAAATGTGAAATATTTAGTATAATTTAGTGAAATTTTTGTCAAGGGGAACATTTTAATGAAATAATGATTTAAGATAAGTGATGGGGGGGGGGAATAATTATGGAAAGCATAAGTGTTCCCATAAAGGCATGACATTTAATTGAAATGGGTAAAATGTTTAAGATAAATGAATATTAATATTAATGATTAGATTGTGTTATTCTAGTGAATTTTTTTGTGAAATGAGAGATTTGAAGTAGGAGAAGGGGGAACATTCTAGGGAAACAATGATTTAAAATATGTGATGTGGGGGGGGGAATAACTATGGAAAGTAGGTGTTCCCATAAAAGTATGATATTTAGTTGAAAAGTAATGTGTTAAGTATTTAAGATATAAATGAATATTAATATTAATGAATAGATTTGTATTGGCATTGATAATCTTGCATAATTTTAGAATGTACCAAACAGAATCCCAATGTAAGTTATGTATTCTATATTAAGTATTATAAATGTAGGGGAAAGACACAAAGGCGTCATACTCCAATTAGTGTACAGGAGAAGTTTTCTTTAAAAAAGAAAGGTTAATGGATAGCTGGAAATAGAACAGACAAAGAATAATAAATATTATTATTTGAATCGAGATGAGATAAATAAAATAAAACTAAGAAAATTTAAAAGAGAGAAGCTATATAGAAAATTGAAAATGTTAATAAGATATGGAATGGTATACAAAATGAATATGAATTTGAATTTGTGTCTGTACGAAGAGTTGTAACCCGGGACTAAGCAACTTTCAGAAAAGATGTTTTTTTTTATGTTTCTATGTTTAGTGTTTTTGTGTGTTTATGTTTGATGAGCTAATAAAACCTTGGAGGAATATTAGAAGAGGACAATTGAGAATAAAAGATAGAAGAGAATAAAGCGAGCCAGAAAGGAAAAATAAGTATAGTGAATAAAAACATATAAAATAGATAAATATAGAAAAGAAATATAATTGAATAAAAGTAAAGGGAGAAATAATGAGGAATTTGAAAGGATATGTATGTATTTATAAGGTGATGTGTTAATGATGTATGTTTTATTTGTTTAAAATTTACAAATAACTTTCAAAAGAGGTTTTATGTTCTTATGTTTCATGTTTTGTATGTTTTTAAAAATTAATAAAATTTGTTCAAAAAAAAAAGAAGTGGCGAAGAGGGGTGAGATCCCAGCAGGGTCGAGGAAAGCCGCATCTTTCCTCCCCAGCTGGCTAAACTCCCTTTCCTGAAGGCGGTAGGAGCGGCAGTCAGAAATGGCCGCCCCAAAGAAGCACTCATCCAGAAAAGAAAGTGCAGGAGGAAGTTAAGAAGTGAAAGTTTTGGCTGACCAGGATAAGAAGCAACAACTAAGGTATCCTGGAATTTAAATTTAAAAAAAAGCTCCCAAGGAAAATTTGGAAGCAGTGAATGAAAGTGAAAAGGGAAAGTTTTTTTTCATTCTCCTTCCTAATGTTGACAGTGAACAGAGATGAATGAGAAATCGGAAAAACCCGCTTTGGCATCAATAGGTAATTAAACTGGATAATTAAATGTCAAGGGGATAATAAGGATTTCTGAACACTAAAAAAATTTTTTTTTTTTTTTTGCTGTAAGTGGGAAGTGTTAAAAGAAACGGCTTGTGTGTATTTGGATTGCTTGGTGACTTTGGGACTTTTGGAAATTATATTTGAATGACTAAAAACACTTGGGTGGTTGTTTGAAATTTTTTTTTTACAATGGCATCACTTGTGGATGAACTGAAAATGGAATTTAAAAAATACAAAGAAGAGGAACAAGAAGGGAAGGGCTCTCTTGGCTCTGTTTTTCAATTCTTAGAAATGGCGATCTGTACCTATGAGAAACTACAAGAAAATACTGCGCAACAATAAGATTGGGACAAAGAAGAAGCCATCTTTAACGAACAAGTAACTTTACTTGGGGAAGAAAGGGGAAAGGAGGGAAAGAAAATGGAGACTTTAAGACCTAAAAAAAACAACCAAAAAGGGGAAAAATAAGGTGAAAAGTGGATATAATGTTAGAAAGCAACAGAAAAGGGGAACACAGAAGAGGGAAATGGAGGTGGAGAGACAAGGGGGTAAAAAGGGCAGAGAGAAGAAGCAAGGAAGGAAGGAAGGGAAGAGAAGCTACAAAGGTGTGGAGCAAGATGTAAAGAAACAGGACTTATTTAGAGATAATGGGTAAAAACTTAACTGAAAAAGTGATTCTGCAAAGGTACGTAAGATTGTATTGTTATATTTGTATTAGAAATAATGTTAGAAAATTGGAAATAACATATGATTAAAAAGTGGGATAAAATACTCAGTGTAATTCAGTGAAACTTTTGTGAACAAAATAAATGAAATGAAATAAATGCGACAATTGAATTAGGAAGGAATGGGAACATTTTAATGACACGTTTTAAAATATAAGTGAAGTGGGGGGGAGAAATAACTATTGAAAGTTTATAACTGTTCCCATAGAAGTATGATACTCGTTTGAAAAGTAATGTGTAAAATGTTTAAGATTTAAATGAATATTAATATTAACGATAGATTTGAATTGGTATGGATTGTTGTTTTAATTATATTATATATTTATAATTTTTTCTCTTTTTAAAATATAGTGTGTAACTTTAGAATGTACTAAGCAGAATCCAAATGGAAGCTATGTATTATACTAAGTGTTATAAATTTAGGGGAAAGAGATAAAGGCATCATACTCCAATCAGTGATTACAGGAGAAATTTTATTTAATGAGAAAAGATAATAGACAGCTGGAAACAGGACAGACAAAGAATATAAGTATAATGATCTGAACTGAGATGAAATAAATAAAAGTAAGAAAGTTAAAAGAGGGGAGAAGCTGCATAGAAAATGTAGAATGGTAATAAGATATGGAATGGTATATAAAATGAGCATGAATTGTGTCTGGACGAAGAGATGTAACCTGGGATCAAACTGCTTTCAAAAATGTTTTATATTTTATGTTTTGTTTATGTTTGTTTTTAAAAATCAATAAAAAAAAATTTTTATTTTTTTTTTTTAAATTCAGACGCTTTCCAACTGGCTGATATTTATGACCTGAGATCCTGTGATTTACCTTTTGTGCTCTTCTGACAAGTAAAGTCAGTGCGGAAGCCAGATTCACTTAACCATGCTATTAACTTAAAAACTGCAAGAAAAGTTGTAAAATGGGTCAAAATTCACTTAAGAACTCTCTTGGTAAGTAGCAGAAATTTTGAGCTCAATTGTGGTCTTAAGTCAAGGACTACCCATAAAAGCATTTGAAGGGTGCCCAAGTTAGACTCAATCAGAATTAGGGCCTTCTAAATCAAAGCTGCATATTTATACTATGCAAAAGAATCCATTTAAACTGAGAACTGCAAAAAAACAGACTTCAGAAACCCTGATATAAATTTAGAGCCATCTGAGATATGCAAACATATGAAATTGTCTAGGATTCCTGGAATCTCTATTCATTAAGTTAAGCATTTCACGATCTCAGAACTATGAATTCTTAAAGGAACTGACTCATTGCAAGATAATGACAAAAGCAAAATGAGGATGCTATAATATTTCAGGGACTACAATGCTGCAAGGACACCAAATCTGAAGGCTGAACTTTATTGGAAACTATACACATTTAGCTGGATGGGCTGGAAAATATACGCACTAAACTTAATGAGACCATTAAGTGAGAGCAATAAACTGTAGAAGAGATATGTGGTTATGTGAATGTTTTAAAAATTAAAAAAAAAAAAAACCAAGTATACAAACCCCATGTGCCCGTAAGTCCACCTACTTCACATTTTTGAAAAGACAGAGATGTGTATGTATGTTTCTATCTCTGTTTTAAAGGTCTAAAATGTGTCAAAAATTGAAATAAAATACAAATCAAACTTTTAATTCCGGGGTGTCAAACTCAAGCCCGCAAGCTGGATGCATCACATGCTGGCCCCACCTCCATGGGAAAGGGGGAAAAAAGTCCTGATATGTCATGTGATGATGCAAGTTTGACATTACTGTCTTAATTGAAAAAGCTTTAAGATCCTATCCCTTGGTGACCTCATTTGTCATATATCTCTGTAGTTCTTGCAACTTTGATTCATTCCTCTTTAACAAGCCAAATCTATGTCTGCTTTTAGGCACACCATCCACTATCACTAAACACATAATTATTTTTAAGCTGTGGTCATTTTGTAAATATATTTGTGCCCATTAACTATCATCACTCTTGAATTCAAGCAAATTGTTGCTTATGTATAAAACCATTAAAAGTTTGCTGAACTAGGCACAGACAACACAAGAAATTAGCTAAGTAAACATGTATAGAACTCAAATATATGAGTATATGAGTCAAGTCTGGAATACTCACTTGAGATCTATCATTTCAAACTGAAAGTGTATACATCAGCAACAGATCTTAGCCTGTTCTGGATGATTTCCTTAGTACATTTTTATTAAGTACTACGAGGGCAGCATTTACCCTGATGCCAACAAACTGAAAAGGCAAAAGCAACATATTCCTAGATGTACATTACCTATCCCCCCAGCTCCTGAAAAACCCTTTGAGAACACAAACAAATCATAGGATTCAGTGAATTGAAAAGTTCTTGACTGAGGAAAAATATGCATATTTTTTTAACAAGTTTGAAAATATTGGCATAAAAATAATTTTTGTTTTTAAATAAAAAGGTAGACTCTATAACTCTGAATAAATATAGTATCAGCAACAGGGATTAAGCTTGTTCAAGTCATAAACTTGCTATGCTAAAACAGAATGGACATATGTGTTATTTGCCAGATAGTGCTTGCTTTTATTTTAATTTGACTAGAGACTACCTTTTGCCAAATCACAGCTGCAAATTCCCTTATAATAACATTATTTCTACAAAGACCCAAAGGGGCTCTTGCAGAGAACACATTAAGGTGAAAAAATGAAAATGCTTGAATGAGTTTTTAAAAGTCAAGTTTTATTAAAGCTCATGAAGAACATGAGCTTGGCATGACAAAGAGAGATTAAGAGATACCCACATGGCTTCTTTAAAAATAAATACAAATAGTAAAATGCCATTTGATGCCTTCATTTGAGAGAAAGTCCCACCATGCAATCTTGCCATTTATATTCAAGTAAACACAAAACGGATCAAACTTTATAGTTATGAAACCTTGCTTTTCTACTTTCTTTTAAAATATTTGGAATTCTTCAATTTTCCTTTAATTGAATCAGGTGGAAAGAGCTATTTATCCCATCCCATCCAAACTACTAAATATCTAAATTATTTCAAATTAAGCAACCCTGACAGAGGACTGTTTTCTGCTGATTGAATACACCTGGTGTAGGGAAGAATCACCACCTTTCTTAGTAGTTGACTTCATGGTCAAACTGCTCATATTAAGAAATATTTCCTTTCAATCAAGATCTGCCTTCCCACAAACTGGACTCAGTACTCAAGCTGGGGTTCGATAAAGCAGAAAAATTGAACTGATTACATTCTATACACTATACTTAATGCACTTTAAAATTGCATTTGTGTTGTTTTTCAGACATGTATGCTATTCAATATGCAATCAGCTACTATTTTAAGATCTTTTTCACAAATGTCAAGCACAATATTCCATATTGCATACTTTATTTTTGGACCTAATGTCAGCCACTTAATATTATTTTCTTATTTGAAAGACATACTTTTTGTATATGAATATTATTTTCAAACCAATTATGTACCTTTTTGATTGACATCTATTCAATTCAGTGCATAATTAGCTTGCCAATTAAAGAACTGCAGGTTATTTTGTCAATCATTTTTCCCGACATCAAGATACAGTATGCATACTATTACATACCGTATATACTCGAGTATAAGTCGAGTTTTTCAGCCCATTTTTTGTGCTGAAAAAACCGCCCTCGACTTATACTCGAGTCAGCCGCTAAGGCACCATGCCTAGCCTGTGCTGGCGTGGCTGCAACCGATCGCGCCTCCAGGGCAGCATCGCCGCCGCGGCTGTCTACCCGCTGAGGGCCTCACAGGCGACCCCAAGCGGCCTCTCCTTCCCCATTAACGGGCGCCTGGGGCCCCCGCGAGCTCCTGCGTTGCGCGCTTCCAGCTTCGCCAACAAACTGCCAGTTAATGTCCCAAGATCACTATATAAAGATGGCGAGAAGACAAAGATTAAATGAGTGCAGCTAGAATTCTGATCTGAGCTACTGAAAGCCTGGAAGTCCACAACATCAGAATGTATAGACTGGGTAGGGTCTGATGATTCAGTAATTCAAAATATGAACGAAGCCTTATTAATAGAAAGTCAGTGTTGCACTTTTGTACAATATTTAGCTTAATGTATGTAAAAAATGTTTATATCAGATCTGAGAATCTGATGTTGGTGAGATGTTGTTGAACACTCAACAACTGACTATAGATCATGTTAGTTAGAACCTGCATGGATTACATTTACTTAGATTATGAGCTTTTATAGAATCTGTAAAAGCCCTTATCACTGCTTGATATCATAGCACTCTTCATATTCTTGAAGACCATCTCACGCAACAAGATGAAAACTGATATTGTCCAGGATAACAATTTATGTTGGAAATGTTAGGAACAATTTTATAACAATAACATCGGTTTTGATAGCAATCATGTTTAAAATTGAATATTAAATCAGGAAAAACAATAAAACCCTCCTCTAAATGTCCCCATGTACATACCTGTCCATTCTTGGCATAACAAACAGAATTAGACTGAGTATATTTAACAGCAATGGTGGCAACAATGAGATCTCTGATAGCAGAATCAGACAACTGAAACAAAGCAAGATTATTACAATGGCATCGTGGGTCTTTAAAGGGAAATGAAAACATTACTTGGTTACAGATAGTCAAGACTTACAATTAATCAGTTAACAATTCAAAGTTACGATTGGCCTTGGAAAAGTGGTTTATTACAGCCATGAAGCATTTCCTGCCATCAAAAAATCCCCCACCCCCATTTACCATGTGAAGATCTAGCAAGCTATCTCCTCTCTAGCTTTTCAGCCATGTGGGCCCCTTTACAGCTCCATTTTGGCCTCATCATCAGATCACATACACCAATCCCAAAGTAAGTTTTAATTCTTCTCTGCGCCACACTCTGTAACCTTGAATTATCAAAATAATATATTTTGTCTACTAAGAGCTATTCAATTAACATCACCCCCTCCCACTTTCTTCAACTATGTGGCAGCAATGAATTCCATAGCTGACATTTGCCAGTATTGAGGTAAATAGGAAGGTTGCTTCATAGCTGTCATCAGTGTTAAACGTTTTTGCAGTTCTTTAAGCCATCTTGCCTTACACCTAACCAACCCAAAGTTGCTGTTGTTGCAACTGGACCTCGATCACCAGAAAAGGCAAAATTTGAGATTCAAAGGGCAAAATAAGGAGTATTAATTAACTTTTAGAGTTTGGTTAAACATCTGGCTTGTGTCAGAAAGAGTAAACTGTTTCATAAATCATTCTCACAGCTAATGGTCTAAGATTCTCCACCTATAATCACTATAGGAACTCAGTAGGATAGTTTTTCATGAATGAAGGCAAATATACATGTCCCAGGATAATGATGTTGAATCAAATTTGGGTCGGTCACTGGGACCAGATATGTACATTTCCGAGCTTTTGGACTCATGATGAAGCCCATCTTTAGGGATGGAATACGTGCTTTGGGCAGTTTTCAGAGTTATGTTTATTTATGTGGCACCTTCCTTGTCAGCACGGAAGGACAGCCAATTGACAAGCCATCAGCACACCCATCAGCCAATAGGAAGGCACCACATAAACATGACTAGTGAACAGCCCAAAGCACATATTCTAGTGAAGAAATTCCCTGAAGTTGGTCTTCAAAAACTCAGAACAGTAAATAGCTGGTTCCAGTGACCAACCCAAATTCAATTTTGCAGTATAGTTTTTGGCTATTCTGAAGCAAGCAGAAAGTGCCCCAAAACAGCAGCATAAAGACTAAATCAAATTTACCATAAACCCCTTCCCTTTTCCTAATCCAGATTACCATTTCCCACAAAATACAACCTACTCTGAAAGTAAGTCCTAGCTTGATTTTTTACATGTGCACCCAATAGAAGCCCTACCCCCCCCAAAATAAGCCCTAATTAAGATCCCATCCACTCCAGAGTACACTGGTAAAAATTAAGCTAGGGTGGGGATGGAGGGGGGAGCTGCCCTCCTACTTATTTTTGGATAGTTGTAGCCAGGTCTCACACACCCCAACATCTGCCTCGCCAGCCCACTTCTTCTGCAGCCGGCAAGGTTTTCCTGAAGGCCTCTGTAGCTGATAACAAAGCTCCAGATCAATCCGGAGCTCTGTTATCGGCTGTAGAGGCCTTCAGGAAAGCCTCACTGACCACAAAAGAAGAAATTCCTGAAGGCCTCTTACAGCAAAAAGGAGGCCAGGGGCGATGCGCGCAAATGAGGTTCGTCATGGATGACATCCCCTGAAAATAAGACCTGGTGCCTTTTTTGGTGGCAAAAAAATAAATAAGACAGGGTCTTATTTTTGGGGAAACACGGTAATAAAGCAGAAAATCCAAAATTTTTCAAAAACTGTTACTTGAACCTGCCAAATCTGTAGTAACAACAGATTTGTCAGTGTGAGTTCTAGAGAGACTTTAGAGCAAAGTCTGCTAAGCTACATTTTTCTGGGACTGGTTCTTTAAAGAAAGAACTCCATTTCCTCTCTGATAATCACAGTCTAGTTCAGACACAAAATGAATTTAGCATCTAATTATCTCCAACCCTCTTTTCTTCTCCGCACTTTCTGACTATATAGTAAGAGCAATTTTCACCATCTGGTTCATAAGCAATCTTTCTCAAAGTTTTCAAAAGTGTTTAACAGCTTTGTTGATAGAGATCCTTTTAACAGCAGTTGCAATAGGACTAAGCATTACTATTGGAATTAATCCCATTTTCATTCAAGATGACATACCTATTAGATACCTAATTTACAGATACCCAATTTCAAAACATGCCTTTTTTCCTACTTACATTTTTGTTTTTAGTAACAATGTTTTTGAATAGTGATCGATCAATCACACCATCATTCCTTTTCTGCATTAGATGCAATCCAAAGAGAGTACGGATTTCATTTTCCTCTGGTTCAAAAGTTGGATCTATCTAAAATCAGAAAAAGATTGCACATCCTTGACTCATTATTTGGTATCAATTACTTATTATTTAACATATGACAAAATAAAGTATCAGCAAATATATATACATATACATACATCATATATACATACATCTTTATGACCCAGGAGATTACAGCACAAGACCCAGGATGTCAAAACAATAGAACTCAGAAGGTCATCACACAGCCCATTATCTAGGTCGTTACAACACAGGAGGCTGATAGACACACAGCCAATACCTCAGCCACACATGTTCTTACGAAAAAGCCAGCCAATCTGCAAACATCAACTCCATCAACCAATCAAGAAATGACAACACAGCCAACCTCCCCACCAGTATATAAAGGGAGACAGCAGCTCCAAATCACGCTTTGCTCTCACAAGCACGAAGCCAAAAGCACCAGCCTGAAGATGACGAGTGGGACCTCGTCGAAACATTGCCAAGATGCTCTCATCCTTACACAGGAAAAGACCCGAACACACCAACATACCTGTACCCGTGAAAATCTATGAAAACACACACACAAACATATATAATAAAAAAATATGTGGACAATGCATAGGAGATATATAAAGATAAAACCATGCAGCCACAGAATTGCAATGTGATGGATGTTATGATTCGACATCGAAGGAAGCTAACCATCTAACTGCTTCTGGTGTGGGTGCAGTGAGATCATCCCAGGTGCCTTTAAATTTCCTGAGGGTACATTCTTGAATTATATGTGTTATCGTTTGTTCGGGTACATCACAGTTGCATTCCTGGCTCTTGGCCATTCCCCATTTGAAGAGCTTTGCCTCAGTTCTGACACATTCTATCCTGCTTCTATTCGGGTGGCTCCATATTTTTCAGGGAAACTGCATTCCTGGAAGTAGTTTTGTTGGATCTGTGTGATCTGTTTGGTTGTAGTTATTAAAAATTGCCCATCTTAATTGCCATTCTTCATCTAGATTGTAAGACTTCGGTATGTTATTCCAAATTAATTTCCTATACTTAAGCCTGGTGAGAATTAGAGTGTCTAATATGGTACTTTATATATTGGAATATCTTTATGCAATAGCAATATCATAGTCCATGAGCTTAGTATCGGTGAGAGAGTTACTAAAATATCTAACTACCGTTAAGTTAAAAGATTGCCAAGAAATTGTGGTCCTTACAATAACAAGATACAGTTCAAAATACTGAAATGGCATTTGTTTGGTGTTCAGAATGTTTAGAATTGCAACCTTGTGAATGCAAAAGAAATCATTTTGAGTAAAGGTGAATTGGACTGCTCTGCTCGAATTTGCAATAGTGGGAAGATGTACAGGGGTGGGATCTGACTGGCATAACAACCGGTTTGGGGAGCGTACGCATGCACGTCAAATGCACATGCGCTACTGGCTCCGGCAAGCATTTACCTTCTCCAGCTGACAATTAGCACTCAGCTGTGCTTCACAAAGCAGGTGAGGAGGAAAATGCAGCCACTAAAGGACAGCCTAGAACCCGAGAGGGCAGGAGGGACAAACAACAGACCAGAACCTCATCCCAGTGAATCAGTTCGGTGTCAGCTGCTCTTTGGAATCACGTTCTATAGAACCAAATGGAACTGGTAGGATCCCATCTCTGAAGATATATATATGTAACAACTACAGCTATACTTTATTCTTTTGAGAGCAATTGGAAACCAAACTCACTTGGTCACCCCCAAATTGTTAAATTTCTAATCACCAGGATTAACTTTAGTTACTGTTCCATTCAAAAACTTCAATAATTAATCTTATGTAATAATACTGTGTTTCTCATATAAGGCCGGGTCTTTTTTTTTTTTGAGCCCCCCAAAAATGGCTAGGCCGTCTTTTCGGGGGTGACTTAATTCCCCCCCCCTTGCATCTACAGGCGGGTGGGCGGCGACGGCTTGGATGTTGGGGCACTTCGTATCAGGGTCAACGCAGGCAGCACCATATCCAGGTGCGCAACAAAAGTAGTTCCTAATGGCAAGACCCCCCACCATTCCCCCCCATTTCGCATGTTTTAATATAGGCCTTAATTTGGGGGGAGGAGCTTAATTTAATTTCATGCCTATAAAACATGCTGGGACTTCCTATTAGGGGAGACCGTATTGTTGGTGAAACGGTATTTATTATTACACATCAAGTATTCTTATTTCATTATTAAATGTAACAACAATAACAACAATAATAATAAAAAACACAAAACAACTACTGTCTATTCCCAGATCCTTGGGAAGGATTCCATAGGTAGATAGAAATGTCAAACGAAGTCTAAACTTTTGACTGTGCGACCAACCGTAAGTTTTAAGCTGCATGCTCTCTAACTTCCAATGACTTTGGGTAGCTCACAACAAAAGAAATTATAATAAAATAGAGTAAAAGATTTTTAAAAATGGAAAAATCCACTGACCAATCAGAATAACACAAGGGATCTCACTTTCTTTCACTAAAGGTTTGGGTGGAAAGTCAGGTCTCCACAGCTCCTCCAAATAACAACAGTGGGACTCATCTGGATCTTAGCAGTGTACCTTATTCCAGAGACAAGGCATTTATAAGAGTTCATTCTGATCTGCAAGCATGATAGGCAGTTTTGTTTTGTTTTGTAGCTTCACTTGGACCTCCGAATGGATGAGACTGAAATTTTCAGCCCCAATTTTTTCTTTATACAGAAGGCAAAAGCACCTATTTTTCCCTTTAAACCCCACCCCATCCCCCACCCCAAATAAAGGGAAAAAGAAAAAGGAAAAAAATTGCCAGCTTGAGGGCGGAGGGGTAACTTAGATTTGCCAAAAGGCCTGAGACTCAACTATGTGGACAGGGAGGAGGCTAGAGAGATGGGGCTTTAGGGAGTTTATGTGAGGTATTGGGGGAAAGAACATGCAGCCAAGAGATGATCAATCAGGACTGATAAGACATTCAAATATATTAACAGTAAAAACAAACATTTGATGTTCTAGTGTAAAAACCCTTGCAAGCAGTTTAAAGAGGTTTAAGAATGAGATTTCTTTTTTTTTTTTTTTACTTTAGTTTGTATGAACACATTTGGAACAGGCAAATCAAGAAATCAGATTTTAGGCTGAGAGCCACAATGGAAATAAGACACATATTTAAATCATTTATTCTCAAGAATAAAACACAGACCTGGAGTACACAGTAACTGCCATTTTTCTTTTTGGATAGTATTTTGAGGGCTTCTTCTTCAAAGCCTGGAGCCACAATCCCATCAGACACCTACACAAATAATGGTTAAACCATCAAGTGGAACAAGAAGACAAAGTTTGAGTACTGATTTGTACATTGCAGAAACCCCAGTATTTATGTACAATACAAAAGAACAGCTGGAATTATACTACCAGTAATAAGGAGGAACACAAAAGGACAGTAAGGACTGAATTTGAGAACACAGTAAGGACTGAATTTGGGAAGAGAGGGAGAGAAAAATCAGAGGATGGGAAATGGAATCAAGAATCTGGAGATTTGACTGACTGGTACTCTGACCATCTTGTCAGGCAACATTTTGCTTAAATGTATGGCACAGATTCACTTCGTCACAGTAGTTTGAACAATGGAGGCAACTAGAGATGTTACCCAATTTACTTCAAAAATTGGGGGGGGGGAGGGGAGATATGTTCTGTGGCTCAGTAGCTATATTCTACACAAATCTCCCATCTTAGCATACACCGTGGGGTTCCTCACAACCTACATTGCAGCTATTCAGCCTAGAAGTTCTGTGAGCACTGGCTATAGATTTCTTGTCTTCTAAGAATTTTTCTGACAGTGAGAGCAATCAACCAATGGAACAGCTGGCCTTCAGAAGTTGTGGGAGGTTTATCCCTGGAAGCTTTCGAGATTGGACTGACATCTGTCAGAAATGATATAGGGTTTTCTGATTGGGCAGGGGGTTGGACTAGATGACCTGCAAGGTCTCTTCCAACTCTTGTTAATCTGTTCATTTGTTTAAGTGTGCTGTGCACTTCTTGCAGTTTGTACTGGAGTCATCCAATCAGAAAGAGATTAGATGTTCCCTCAACCAATACTGGGTTGCCTATTCTGGGAACCCTTAACCAGCACTGCAGAAGTAAACTTCTCAGCATTTTATAAGTTCCTTTTCACTTTCATAAAATCCTTTTTCAATTCCATATTTGAAAGCACTACTTTCCCAATTTCCACTTTGTTATAAACACTAGAAGCAGGATAAAACCAATTCTCTAGTGCAGGAGCATATAATTACTATGGCTAGAATCATTATTAGAGCTACAGGGTATGTAATCATGACATTCTGATCTCCTGTAAGTTTACAGCTTGTGTTTTGATTGTTGGGGGTATGGACACAAACTAGCCTTATTTGAGGGACTGAGGGGGAGGAAATCAATATCTTAATGTTTCACAAAGCTTAAGATACCCTTTTGACCCATGAACGCATTACCATTATTTGTTTACTTTATTAATCACCTCTGGCCAGTCATACATTGATATAGTTATTTTCAACTGCAATTAAGACTGTAGGAGAAAATGGTAATTACTGACCTCTCTTGAAATGATCTTAGCTGTAGGAACATCACAGATATCAGATAAAGCAATGAAATCCCCAAAAGATGACATCCTATCAGCACCTGGAAAAAAAGCAATGTTTTCGAAGTGAGACACTCTCACTGAGTAAGACCCATGTTATATATAGAAGAAAGAACAGAGCAACTGGATGGAACCTGCCCCAGACTGGATCCACTCATTGTAGAGCTTTAAAATATGTAGAAGTTGTTCCTTTACTTGACAAATCAGGTATCTTTCAACTATTTCATAGCAACTGGCATTTATAAAGTAACTGAAGTTGTCAGTCATTTCTGTAAGACAGACGTGAGAAAATGCCTTAACAGTTTGGCCAGTGCCATCGTCCACCACCATTATACAGACAGAGCAGCATTTCCAACCAGAATGTTAAATGAAAATATGGTCTTCTTTTGAGACCCCACTCACCTCTTGCTCTGGCATATGCGGTGGCCAAGGGTGTTAGAGTGGGGTACAAGTCACGCACCATGCACACCTGAGCTTCTTCCTCACTGAGGGGAACACCAACAGCGGCACCTAGTAAGTGAAAGACAGTAAGAGCCGCTTTTCAGAGGTCTGAAGGTGACTTCTCAAGTTACAAAGGTGTAATGTTATTTCACATGTTGTTCTGAGACCCACAATGATTGTTTCTATTCCACTTAAATAATGCACATCATTATTTTTCATTACGTTATTATACACAACTTTGTTAAGAAAATCAATTTGTTTAACCATGGGATTTTTTTACAAGGCTGTCTCAGAAATGGAGCATTTCTTAAAATGTGAGCCAACATGCTCACCAGTAAAATACACCAGTAAGCAAGAACTTGGAAGTTGAGAATTACCTGCTGGACTGACGTGCTTGAATGAAGAGGCAGCGGAAATGCCCAATGCTTGCTTCAATTCCCTGACCAATTGCCAGGCATTCAGAGCATCACAGAGATTTATAAACCCTGGGGAACCATTCAGAACTGTGAAGAGATGAAAAGACTCATTCAGCTATAAAAGCCATTCTGCAAGATGGCACCACATGCATGTGTAGAATATATTTGCCAACAATTCAGGTTCAGAACACCAGTTTTGAGTAGGTATAAATTCACACTGTGCCCAAAAACCCCTTTATGGATCTCAGCTCAAGAACCATATTGTAAACAGAACCATTTATAAAGATAAATGGTTGACATATCAGGACTTATTGGAAAATTATAAGGAGAATTTACAATCAAATCAAAAGAAATATAGCAGAAGAATGTTGTCAGAGTGTGCACACCTTTACTACCTGAGACAACCCAGGAGCAATAATAGCAAATAGCAGTTTGTAATAAATAGTGGTTTTACCTACAAAAGAATATACTTTATATTATACATGCACACGCCATAGGGAGGGAGATGCTCTAACAGGGCCTTTTTAAATAAAACAGGCTCTTAAACAGAGGTGGACTGCACAGACTGTTAACAACCAGTTCACCTAATGCAAAACCGAAAATGTGAGTGCGTGTGCAGATGTGCACCATCCCCACTTGCGTGCAGCTGCAAGAACAAGATTTCCTGTGCACGGCAGCCATTGAGTAGATTGGGCGAGGCATGATAATCAGCTGGGTAGCGTGGGTGGAGTAAGAAAGCCATATACGACGGGATAGCACCCAGCCAGCGGTCGGAACTACCAGTACCAGTAGGGCAAGTCAGTCTGAACTGGCAGCAGCCCACCACTACTCTTAAAGGGATAACAGCCAAAAACCTTGCTGACTCATTCCCATCATTATGTCATTGCATCAGCTTGTCAGCTCTTAAATCACTACCCTGACACTCCTCCCATTTAAAGCTGAACAGTTGGCAATGGAAATGTTTTGACATACTCTTGACGCTTGTCTACATTTAAAGGCTTTGTTAACGTATTGCCTATATTATGTTCATTGGAACATTGCTGCAATCATATCAGTTTATCCTTTACAGCCTCCCTGACATTACAGTACTTTACATCTACATGTTTACTCCTAGCTTCTGGTTCTCCTGTTGCCATTTTTATATACGCAACACTCTCTTCAAATACTGGTACAGCTCTCTTTACATTAACATTTACATCTTTTAGTAATTGTACATATCAGGTTATTTTAGAACATGCCTCAGACAATGCTATGAATTCAGCTTCAGCAATGGAAAGTGCTTCTGAAAGCTGTTTTTTGGATCTCCATCCAATTACAGTGCCAGCAAACAATACTACAAACCCTGAGTTTGATTTTCTGTCCCACACATCATTTGCCCAGTCACTATCTACATAGCATTGTAACAATAATTCATCAGATGGCTTTATCCATAGTCCTAGTTCCATTGTCCCTTTTAGATATTGCAATATCCTCTTGATTCCTAACCAGTGTTGTTTTGGTGCCAATGTATGCTGACTTAAAATGCTAACTGCATTGGTTATATTAGGCCTTGACCACTGGGATAAATATTGTAAACTACCTATAGCCTATTGGTACACCTCTTTATCATATTCTGTGTCATTTTCTGTTTCTACATTGTTCTGGAAGCTTAATGTCATAGGATTTGATACACTTACTTTCTAGTATATCATATTTTTCTAGTTGTTTTATTTTCTTTGTTTAGCTTAGCATATATCCTCTCTGTTCTGGTTTCCTTATCTCCACACCTAGGTAATTCTTTATTTACCCAGGCTTTTTAATTTAAATTCCTTTTCAAGCTGCCTGGCAAAGGAGTAAGCCTGTGAGCAATGTTTAACAATAAAACATATGTCATCCACATAAACTAACAGCAAATCCTCTGCTCCCTCATACTGTGCCATGTATAAACATGGATTTGCTTTGCTCTCTCTGAAATCTGAGAGCAGCATCTAACACTGATTCCATTTCTTGCTGACTGTTTTAATCCATATATGGCCTTATTTAATTTATATACATATCCAGGATTCTCCATTTCATAACCTGGAGCTTGAGCTATATATATTTATTCTAATTCTTCATTTAAATATGCAGTATAAATATTGAAGTGATATATGGTATATCTGCATGCAGCTGCTAAAGCCAATGCTAGACTTATAGTCTCCCTTCTTATTGTTGATGCAAACATCGTCATAATGAACATTTTTCCTTTGCGTAAATCCCTGCACAAATTAACCATGCCTTATACTGCAGTTCATTGTTGTGGAAAACTTTTTTTTAATATACCCATTTACACCCCACTGCCTTTTGTCCTTCTGGTGATCTCATGGGTGTAAAAACCTGATGCACATTCATAGGCTAACACCCAGAAATTCATAGGCTAACACCCAGAAATTCATAGGCTAACACCCAGAAACTTAAAACTGAACATTTCTTCCACTCAGTCTCCATTGATAAGCAATGGCTGGATATCTGATCTATTCCTTCTATAGTCCACTATAAACTCCTTGGTATTATTGTGTTAAGGATCAATTTATTGTCTTCATACCACGAAAACAACCAGTCCACCTCATCTCAATAGGCAGACTCATCCCCTCCAGAGATGAGTCCCACTGTTGTATCATCTGCAAATTTAGTATTAGTATTACTAGCGTGAGTAGGAATGCAGTCATGCACATAAAGAGTATATAGTAACCTGCAACCCTGTGATGTACCAGTGTTAAGAATAAGGATTGAAGAAATATGATTACCTAATTTGACCCTCGACCAGACAGGAAATTCATAATCCAAAGGCAGATTCAGTAAGAAACTTCAAGATCCATAAGTTTAGATACTAATCTACATGGAAATATTGTGTTAAATGCAGAGCTAAAATGTGGGTTTGCTGGGCACATGTTCTATATTAAGCTTAACACTGCCTATGTTTTTGAATTTACTCACCAAGTGCTAGAGATTTAAATTAAAAAACATAGGCAGTTTTAAGCTTAAGCTATTAGGAAAATGACAATAGTAGATTTGACCTACCTGACAAAATTACTGTTACAACTACAGCAACATAATATTTTGAACAATATTGCTATTTACTAATGGTTCTGCTGGAGTGCCTTCAAAGTGGATTTTGAGTGCCTCCTACCTGAGAGAGGAAGTTGAGGCCTTGAAGTATAGAGTTGAGCGGGAGTTTGATGGGGATTCATGCCATATCTCAGTGGAAGTTGAGATACTCCTTTGCTGTACTCTTTTCTAAAGTAGTCAGAAATTGCTGTATCATATTGAGCGGTGTGGGTAAAGGCCTACAAGAAGTGTGAGAGAGATGCAGCTGTCATCAAAGTAATGAAAATATGAACATTCTCTGTGTCACAGGCACATCATATAGGTTGTCATAAGTAAACTTTACCTTTAAAGCCAACTGACGCCGAATTTCCAAACTGGTATCATTATCAGAATGGTTTTTCATTTCTTTTGCTATATCAGTATAATCCCCAGGATCACAAATAACTGTCACCCGGGCATGATTTTTTGCTGCAGCTCTCAGTAAAGCAACACCTCCTGTGAAAAAAATGGAAGCGAAGAAAACATCATAGTCAGCATTTATAGCTCAGTACCTTTCACACCTACAATTCATAGATCAAGTACAGATCTCTCCCCACTTTCGTCCACAACAGGATCAGAATCTCAGACATTGTGGGAAGCAATTAAGTGAAACGACACATAACCACTTCACTCAACAGCTGCAATCCAGGCTCTCCCAGTTGCAGTACTAAGTAATTGCACCGATTGCTAAGCTGAACACCAGGGAGAGGGCCCTCTCCGTGCTCTACCATGTCTGGGAGGACTGGGTCCTCTCCCCACCCCAACATGCTAGGACAATTTACCCTTGTCTTTTTCTGCAGCCAAGCCCCACTCTGGAAGGCTCCTTTTACAAATGTGTGATTTGGAGAAGGGCCCTCAAAACTAGATTTTCTAGCAAGTCTAGAAAACTAGCAAAGACAATCATTCTAAAGGCTAGTAATCCTAGCTTTCTAGTCTTCCCCAAAAAGCTAGAGAATGTCAACTTTCTGAAATCTACAAATCTTTCTAGCTTTGAGAACAATGGTGTTCACTGGAAAGAAGGCTAGGAAGCTTCAGAGGGCCTGAACACTCCTCTGTGTAAGAAAGATTATGCCTCTGCCATGCTCAGATTTTCAGGATTCAAGCCCCTTTTCTGCAGCTCAATGGAGAGGTTGAGCAGTTCTCTTGGCAGGTGGCAGCGGCTTGCAACCTTCTCTGCCAGTTCCTCATTGATTTTCTAGAGAAGCTTGAAAATGGTAAGTAAATGATAATGGGGCGCTTGGGAGCCAGGTTATCAAACACCAAAAATGTGTCCATGTGGTTGTGGAGTGGCTGGTATAACATTTTAAGATGGCCAGGAGTGCTTTATAGGCCATAAAACATCCTCTCTTGAGACTGTTGTAATTTTGAACAATCATTAAACATAAAATGAGGACTACCTGTATTGCAGTCAGCCTCTCAATAATTCAGAAGAATGCATTACTAGTAGAACCCACACAATATATCTGCAACCATTTCTTGAATTATCTTTTCAAAATAATGCTAATAACTTTTGTAAAAGTTATTGAATATTTGTTTCGTGGTTTCCAGAGAAATCACTTTGTCTGTGTTATACTTTCATTCACGGGGATCAAGGAATTATGCCTTCCCCTCCTAAGAGAAGGCAGCATTTTGAAAGCAAACCGTATTAATGCCAGATTCTGACTAAGATGCAGCTATCACAGGATGTCCCAGGAAGAATGATAGAAGAGAAAGAAAGCTAACAGCTAAGCTACTAGACCGGAACTGTGTCAAGCTATTAAAGACCATAAGACCCCAGCATTTATAGAAGGTTGAAAAAGAACACAAACCTGGCAGGACTGACTGATCCAAAGCTGAGTGGAGGAAACAGGACAAACGACTATAAAAATATGAATCCCTTTCTGTCAAACTGAAGCACAAGAGAGGAAAGTTGTGACTGCCTCCTTGCTATAACAAGGAAAAAGTGTGGTAAAGTTTTCTCCTGCCTCCCACTAAAACGTTCATCAGTGTTTGTGCAGTACTATGAAGTCATGCTTAAATGTTTTCATTAAATTTCTGATTTGCAAAAGATGTGCACATATAATAGGGAAGGATTACTTTACATATTAACTTCCACTTGTAGTCTATGCACATATACCAATCACAAGCTCTCAGTGGAATTGAAGCCTAAACATGTCAGTAAGAAGATGAAGAGGAAAGAATACTATTGGAACACAGTATTACTCATTGACTGATACCTAAACCATATTATTATGGGAACTGTGAAAACTGTATTAATATACAAAAAACATACAAATGAATACTTCATCTCAGAAAACTCAGACTTTGGAAAGATTTCAGACAAATCCAATTCCAAAGTCTGAGTTTTCTGAGACTAAGTATTCATTTGTAAGGAACTATTTCAAAAGTATCCCTTTAAAAACAAATCAATCTCACAAAATTCTGATCCAGTAAAAACAGAGATTCAAGACATTTCATATCAAGTTATCTGCCACAATCAAAAGTCTTCACAGACATTTTAATACTATTAAATGCAAATCAGATCAATGTATATATTTATTTTTGTATTTCTCCATACTACAATAACTTACCAAGTAAACTGGGGGTGCACTAACTGCAGTTTAACAAAATCCTTGAAGGTATTTTCCTCTAATTTAATTGTATGCACTTTGCTAGCCTGATATGGGAATAAGAACAAACAAAATCCTTCTACTAGTGGAATCTGAAATAACAAATGTGAAGATAGAGGAATCTAGTATCATGCCTACAATGCTTGTGGGACAGTTCCTGCATGAAACAACCTGGCATACATTTGTAGCATGTGCAAGCTTGTAGAAATTATTGAAAAAGTCAAAGGAATGGTCACAACACTTCAGCTAATGAAAGAGAATTTATCAGATCAAAGAAAGAAAGAAAAAACAACTCTCTGATACCCAAGCAAATGATTAAAAATTAAAACCAAAATTGAGATACAGAAGGTAGTTTGCACCACTGGAATTCAAATTGTTGTTACAATACTTTACTATCAGCATATATTTGAATTATGGTACAAAGTAGTAATGATGTTAATTTCCACAACATATTTTGGAAGACAAACTACAATATGTGTTTCTTTCAGGAAAGTTGCTGGTAACATTCTCTTTCATAAGATGGAAGAAGGCACAAAAAGTTTAGCTATCCTTACTGACCATTAGGAAACTGCCAGGAGGAAGAATATTGGTGAGACAGATCATGTAATGCTTAGTTCTTGAATGAAATCTTCATTCAAATTTCAAGGAAAACTGAATGTAAATAGGTTATCTTGGATATTAACAAAGTATATTTCAAGAATAATAAGTAGACAGAAGTTAATGAAGAAAGAAGCTGAATATGGCAAAATATTTCATGTAATGAAGAAAAGTTAGCACTTTTTAATTTTACTTTCCATTTCACTTCTATCCATTTCAACAGGGAAAGAGAAAGGTGGAATAGTAGGACTGACATATAACCACTGACTACCTCTTGACTCTGAATGAATTAAAATCTCCTATTATCAAATGGAGAAAAAAAGATTCAAGAGAGCTAATAAGGACAGACTGGAGGAACCAGGAATGTTTAGCCTTGAGAAGAGAAGGCTGAGGAGGGACATGACGATGCTCTTCAAATACTTGAGTAAGACCAACATTCTGCTCCACAGTACAGGATGCAAGATTATGATTTAAATTCCAAGAAGGTAGATTCCAATACTAGAAAACAATTCTAACAGCAAAAGTAGTTCAATAGCAGAACCATTTTATCTTAATGAAGCCATGTATTGGGGATGCTCTGATTTGAGCAAAGCATCAATGAATAGAGACTAGACTCAGTGACCTACATGGCCCCTTCCAACTTAATAATTCCAAAGCTTTCCTTAGCAGAGTATCATGCAACAAAGTGGGAAGGTCAATGGAAGAAAGTATTATATGAACACTGTTTTCACTTAATAGGTGATGGTATCCACAAAGTACTGACACAAAGCAATGTGTTTGCAATATATAGTCCATACTGACTTACCAATATCAATCTGTTCAACAGCTTCTTGTATAGTAACATTTGGGGAAGCCACTGTTTTGACAAATGGGTAGAGATTGCAAACTACAATTCTAGAAAAAGAAGCATGGAGTAACGTTAAATTAAATTCAAAAGGCAGAAGTGAATTCTTTACCATGTCTCAATGTAATGCAACTGTAATTTTATCCCTGCTGTGGCCGATAAAGAGTCTTATGCTTGTTAAACTTTTCTGAATCATCACATGAGAATTGTGTTAAGGCAGTTCAAGACATTGGTGCTCTGGTGATGGGGATCTTCCTACATTTTCTATTAACTATGGCTAAAAGAAGAGCACTACAATAAACCAAGCTAAAAACATACTTCTGTGATTATAGGTTTCCTGCTGGCTAATACACATTGCCAACATTTTTACATCCTTCAGATTTCACTAATGGGATGTTTTGGAACTTGCCTACATCATACCAACAGACTGCCTCCATTATATGCTCTTTCTAGAATATTTGTGAACTATGGAAAATATAAAGGGAATACTCTTAGCAATGATAATTTCTGTGCACTTACAGTGCACTTCCAATAGGATGCTATTCATCCACCAGCATGAAGGAACTTAATCCTATGGAAAATCTTTTGAACCTTTTGGTTGCAAATGAACTTTAAATGTTGAAAAAGGTTTTTCAGAATATTGGTTATATTAAAAGGTTAGAAAAGTCATACTCTTTTACTTTCACCATGACTGCCTTGAGTTATAAACTCCATACTCCTGGCCTTCTGGAAGGGCCTAAAAGCTAGGCTCTTGCATACTATATTGGGGGTAGCTAACAAGGAAGAGAAGATCTCTGGCCTGAAGCTACCCATCATCTTGGTTTTTTTTTTGTTTTTCTATTTAACTCTCCTAATTTTAATTGCATTCTTTACCTTTTTTTACTTTTTATTATATCAAAAACCAGCCAGAGTTGCTGTATTAGTAAGATGGGTACATAAACATTTAATAAATGAATAAAACCAAACATTTTATTTGTGTCTCTTTCTTGGAATACTTGTGACTTTAATACTGAATCCACCAACTATATTTTTTTTCTTTCAATATTTGATTAAAGAAAGGAGCAAAAGTTATGTAGTGGCAGACTAAGGATAGTGGAAGACCAAAATCTCAGCATCAAAGACTGGCCCTGACACTTTGTCCTCTTACGTTTGAAATTGATTTACATGTTGAAATTCAAACAAAGCTAGGTAAATCTCAAAAGGGTATATTTGCCAATGCTTCAAAGTAAATAATGAGAAGTCAAGATTTGACAATCTCTTGCACAATTACAAAAATCCTTTCCAGTTTCACCAAAAAAAACCCCATCAATTCTGAAAATGCGCATTCACAAAGAGACCAGAGGTACTTTATAGTGAAAAACCTTTAATCTCTATGCAAGTTAACTTCCATCAATTGATATCAAAGGTTGACTTCATGATTATTTATTAACCCCCAACTACCCTTCTTACCTTACAAGGCTGAAATCCAATTTTTCCATGTCAGCTTTATCTTGTGGAATATCACGAGCCAGGATGCCTAGTTTTTGTATGAGGAAAAGGAGAGGCTCAGAAAATGTAAGACAACCCAGTCCCTCCAAGCCCTTGTTAAAAATGGCCAATGGGAAATAGTAGTACCTTACCTACACTAAGACAATAATATAAAACAGTTAGTGTATGAAGAAAAGAGAGTACCATCACATTCTCTTGTAAAGGTTTTACTCTTAAAAGTAAACTGGCTTCTTTTCTTTTAACCTTAGCCACCCCACTGTTGCTTGAAAAACACCAAGAAGTTGTATATAAAAAATATTACCCGAGAAACAATATCTACAATGCATACTATTTTAAGTTTTATTATAGAAGACTTTTGGCCTTTGATGTGTGAAGTAAGGTATCACAGATAAAATGACTTTTCCTGTCACTCACATCTATTGTGCTGAAAAATGCATTCATATGGAAGAATCCTTTATGACAAGTTCCCAGCTTGCAGTCTGAATAGATACAGCTGGGACACAAGTTAGCTGTCTGAATAACAATAGTTTTAGATCAGCCTTCTCCAGCTGGCTATTCTCGAAATGCCCTGGACTTCAATCCTGAATCCCTTCATCATCCCCATTTTGACTGAAATGATCAGATGCTAAGGGCAACAGGTTGAGAAAGGCTGCTATAGATTAATTGAAACTCCAATCAAATCACCTTTTTGCAGATGCCATGCAAATTACAAGATCAGTTTTATGTAAGAGAATCTGTTTTTTGTAATTAGCTGTTCTAGGACCATAATAAAGCACTAATTCATTTACAACAGAGTAACATACCTGCATGCACTGCAGGATGAAGAGTTTTCACACGTCCTCCAAGCATTTCTGGAAAGCCAGTAAGATCGGAAACATCTCTGTTCCAAAAGAGAAGGAATAAAAACATTATGTAGCATCTACATTATATCATTCATATAACACAAGGGTTAACATCTAGACTTCAGTTTTGCTGTCTCTAGACTGTTTTCTTATCTACACGAAAATATTAAGTCATGCATCAAAAGTGTCTGCTCTATGGAATAAAGAATGGTGGATACAATTTACTTGTGTCAACTTATTCCATGTCAAACTGGGATACTTGAGAAAAAGTGTAGGGGTCAATATCCACCTGTAGGATATTTTGTACCAGTTTTCCTTCAGATTGTAGCTTGATGTAAATTTTATTGATTTGCTCCATAACTGTTCCACTGGTTTTTTTCCTTTGAAATTTTGCATCTATTTTATCAATTTTTATTTACTATCTCCATGTTATATTTAAATAACAATTTGTAAATACAGCTTAATAAATTATTTTGATTCCGTATTAATATTTCAAATCCTGCCATTTTTCTTAGGATTTCTCATCCTTCTCCAAGATTGCCTAAGATTTTTCAGCTATTTGGAAATACGTTAATCATGATAGATTCCTTCCTTTACTAAGCGATTGTCTTTTGTCTATTCGTGGGTCTAGAAATTGGCATATATAATCAGATTTTTTATTATGTTCTTTATTAACAAAAATTGTTTGATGAAATATTCATATTCTCCCCAGAAAAGAAACATGTGGACACTGTTGACTTTGCCAAATATACCAGTGACAAAATATAAAGTAGCTCAGACTTTGTTAAAGGAAAAAAAAAGGCACGCGTTGGTGATCGGAGATTCATTTTTTAAAGGAACAGAAACAACAATCTGTAGACTAGACAAATTCTTAAGGGAAATGTGTTGTCTTCCAAGTGCAAATATTAAAGATAAGATAGAGAGGCTCATCAAAATAATCCAGCCCTTTCTCCTGTTTCATATTGGGATAAATAATACTACTAAGACCCTGGAAGCAATTTTAATGGACTATGAGCAACTAGGCAGGGTAACCAAAGAAGATGACCACAGGTGGTCATCTCATCTATACAACTGAAGGTCAATATCCAATGATGGAACAGAGGATTTTAAAAGTAAATTGCTGGCTCAAAAGATGGTTGCATCATGAGAACTTTGGCTTTCTTGACCATGGATTCACTGTCTACAGGAAGGGCTTCCAGTAATAGATAAGATTGCACCTCACAAGGATAAGGAAGCACGTGTCTGGAAATAACTTGCTCAGCTCTTTTGAAGAATTTGAACTAAAATTGGTGGGAGAGGATGACCAACTTATAGAACTAAACTACAAATCAGATAGCATCAGATAAAGGGATACCATTAAGACAATGAGAAGCGATAATATTGTTTTACACCATGCTGGTTAGACCAAATTTGAAATACTGTGTTCAGTTCTGGTTACCAAAATACAAAAAGATGTTGAGACCCTAGAAAGTGTCCAGAGAACAGCAACTAAGATGATAAAGGGCCTGGAGGATAAATTGTCATGATGAACAGTTGAGAGAGCTAGATATGTCTACCTTATCAAACAGAAGAATTGGGAGGACATGATAGTTGACAGAAAAGGATTGACATTCTCTAAGGTATCATAGGTCAGGACAAGAAATAATGAATGGAAGTTTGCCAAAGAAAGATCCAACAGAGAAATGACAAATTTTCTGTGAGAGCAATTAATAAATGGAACAGGTTGCCTCCTGGGGTTGTGGATGCTCCATCGCTGTAGGTTTTCAAAAATAGACTGGACAACTATTTCACCGGATGGGTATTAAGGCTCCTTCCTTGAGTATAAAGTTGGACTATAAGACCTCCGAGTCTCTTCCAGCACTATGATTCTATTTATTTATTGTTTAGTGTATGGAATTTGCAGAGGTCATTCAATCACAGATATACAAATGATATATCACTAACAAACTCCGTGTGTGTGTGTGTGTGTGTGTGTGTTCATAAACATATGCAGTAGCCAACAACTTCTGTTTTCCTAGTAGTAGACTGCCAACAAGTACAAGTCTTTCTGTCCTCTTGCTAGATGCAGCTGCTTCTCTATTTTTCAGAGATCAATCATCCTACCTCTTCTTCAACAGAATCCCTTTTCTGCTCCTAAAAATTCTGAACCCACATTTTTTTTACAAATAAGTACAAGCAATTTCTGAATTCCAGTGGTACAAAGTGTCTTTTTTATCATTTGTTTCTGGTTCTTTCTCATCATTGTTTTTGTATCCTTTATTTGATTTTCTTCTTACCAGAGGATCTTCATTCTTTAATTTGATCACATCAGTTTAAGCATGGCCACTCATGGCTTCCATTTTTTTTTTTACTTTTTGTACAACCACAACTGTGAGCTTAGACTTGTTGCAAATATATGCTGAACTGTTTTCAGACAGGGAGTACAAACATTACATGTCATAACCAAATACCATTTCCTGGTTTATTGGTTTATTTTGGTCAATTTTTTATTGGTTGTAAGGGCATCTGTAACACAAACAAAACCTCTAACCTGTGGGACAGTAGCAGAGCTTTCCTCGAAGACTGCAGCTGACCAGGTGGTTAGAACAAAGGAAGACATACTTTGATGTGACCTGATCTTGGATTGCTCACAGCTTTCTTATGTAATATAAGCAGCCAAGTTTGGTGGCATTCAAAGAACTTTTAGCACATGGAAGCTACAATAATTGATATAGCATTTCCCTATCAAATTTTTGCTTTAGTTGAGTCTTAGAAACACTTGCAGCTGATATAAGAACCTCTAAACAGAGTTGTCATGATAATAGTATCATCAACATACTGATGGTATCCTGCTCAAGTCCTGTAATGACTACATCCAAGACTTTGTTAGGATTTTCCAATAAGGGTCAGCCATTAAGATGACTCCAGTCAATTCCAACCCATTATAACAGGGGTGTCAAACTCAAGGCTGCGGGCTGCATCCAGCCTGTGGGGGTGCTTAAATCTGGCCCACAGGGCCGGCCTGGAAGTAGCAAAGGACTTGCCCACAATGCCTCTGGCAGCCAAAACAGGGAGCAGGGGGCATGTGAGCCCCCCACTGTTCCCTGTTTTCAGCCTGGATGGCCTCCTGCAGCACCCTACTGGCCAAAATGGGGTGCGGGCAGCTTTCCCATATCCCATTTTCACCAGCAGGGTGCTGCCAGAGGCTGTCCAAGCCAAAAATGGGGAACAGAGTCTTGCACATACCCCCACACCCCATTTTGGCTAGCAAGGTGCTGCAGGCCACCATCCAGGCCAAAAACAGGATGCGGGGGGCCTCGCACTCTCCTCTACACCCTGTTTGGCCTGCAGGGTGCTGCAGGAGTCTGTCCCATCTGCCCCCAGCCCCAGACTGACCTGCAGAGAACTACAATGGTCATCCAGCCCTCCAAGAAATCCAGTTTGACACCCTGGTCTAAAACATAAATCAAACCTAAATTAAACAAATATTGCTGAAAGACACCAGTGAGAATACAATTATTTATGTTCTGGACTTTGTTCTCACCTATCTCACATGATTCTAGGCAGTTCCCAATAACTGATAAAAATAAGGATAAATAACACTTCCATCAGAAGACACATGTGTAAGAAGAACCTCAAACTGCATACCAGATCAGTTGGGGAAGTGTTACAGAAAGACAAACAGATATGTCAACTCTTCTAACTCCAGGGGAAAAATGATCCACAACCACTCCATCTTGCTAAGGTTGAGTTTCTGTCTCATTAGATCTTTTCAGTCTCCATGCAATGAGCTAGTAGCTGAATAGCATAATTTGTCCAGTAGAGATGTATAATGGGATATGTATAATGGGACAATGATGATGATGAACTCCCAGAGACTTCATATAGATGTTAAAGAGGAGAGAGACTTGAGCTGATTAACCCAACATAACAGGATCTAGGAATGGACTTCTCTTCCACCATAACTGACTGGTATCAGCCACAAAGGGAAAAAAGGAAAACTACTGCAAAATAGCACCTCTCACTCTCAATCCCTGGAGCTGGTCCAGCAAAATACCAAGCAATGGTATCAAAAACCACTAAGAGTTCTAGGAGGGCCAGAAAACACTGGCCACCCTTACCCTGAGCCTCCAAAGGTCAATGACCAACATAATCAATGTTGTGTATTATGTAGCCTGGCCTGACTGAAAAGGGTCTAGATAATCTGCTTCACCAAACCTTGCACAGCTGGGAACCTACTACTATTAGGACCTCATTACCTTTCAAACTAAATATTCCACTGGATGAAAATTAAACAATTAACAATGGAAGCATTATGAGCAGTTTATCAGAACACCTTGCAAATTTTAACACAGCAGAATTCTGAGTTATACAATAATATTTCCCAGAAGTGATGTCAGAAAGCTCTATTTGTGATATAATGGAAGAAGCAAAGTGAGGCTATGTCATAGCAGTCATCAGGCCAAGCCATAAGATAACACAGTAATATCCAATCAAGTCCAATCTTTTATTTTACCTGACATTCAAACCTGCATCCCGAAGAACTTTTGCTGTTCCTCCTGAGGCAACCAAAGTCAAACCCAAAGAATTCAGACATTTTGCAAATTCCACCAGGCCAGTTTTATCTGAGACACTAAATAAAGCTGAAACAAAAGAAAAACAAATTCTTTAATGAGAGAATATTGATGTATAGCAAAACCCCACAATCATAGGGGTCAGTTATACAACTAAATTCACTATAGTTCTATTGTAAGAACTGGTAATCATCAATGAAAAAGGAGATTGTTTTTACAAACTGATCTACCAAGTAGGTTTCAGTCACACATTGCCTTTCCTGTTATGACTAAATGGAAACATTGCAACTTCTCAGCATAATAATTCTACAATAACCTATAATTCAGCATCTCCAATAGATGTAGAAATTACAGGGTCAATTACCTTCAGTGTTGCTAGCATTGTAATTCACACGAGGAAGGCATTACTGGTAGAGGGAGCTTGCCCAGAATAAATTTAATTGAACTAAGAGGGCTTGTATAACAATCTTGCAGTTTTTACAAAATGTATTTTACAAAAACATTTTCCAATTTTCTTCTGCCTTCCAACTGATGTAATGCTTGGGATAACTGAAAATAGGGCAGCTGCTGTTCCTTTTGTTAATTTACACCTCAAATTATTTCATGTTTCCCAGGAATTACACAGAGAAAAATGTATTGGCCACAAATAAGATGGCAAAGTGCACTGTAAATGTGAATACAACAGAATGAAAAATATAAACTGAAATGTAACATGGGGCTTTCAACATTATTTTATTCTCCCAGGATGATAAAGGCTAACTCTTTTCATCTTTTTTCCTTGATTTAAAGTGTGTCTTCAAAAATAAGTCCATATATTCATATTTCTATTATCCTGAATGAATCCACTGCAAGATGAAAATCTTTTCATCACACGTGGACAGAAATGTAATTAGGCAGGGCTGTCTGCTTTATTTCTCACCTTCATGCCATTTTAAGCAGGTATCCTAGATGCCTTTCAATGGGATAAGAGCTCCTCTGTTCTTCAGAATGTTTGTACTCTGCCCTTCAATAGGATTTGGAGGATTCCATTTAATTCTAAGTTTGCGAAACTGCATCGCAATCATGAGAATCAAATAGCTAAGATCGCATTGCACTTTATGTTTTACACTGCAAATTGTCCCTACGTATTTGCAAGCTCCTCTTTAAAAAATATGCTAAAAAGAAGGGAGCAAACCCGGGAGAAAAGTTACGTATTACATTCATCGGGAACCAAAGAAAATGCATTGAGAAAAGCAACTAATAGTTGAAAGGGATTCAACCCAAGAACGAAACTCCACTCGCTTCTCCTGAAGGGCCTTAACTTCCAACTTGGACGGGGCGGGGTTAAAACTTTTAACCTATCAGGGCACTGATTAACATTGATTTTTTTAATACGCAATCACCTAGTAGTCCATGCAGATATTCTGTTTGTAGCTTTTGTGCAACGGTTCCCCTTCAATTTAATCATATGGGGAAAAGCGTCAATGCAGGTCACGAGGCTTGCTTCTGAATAACACGGGTTAAGATCGGACGAACTTCAGAACAGAGCGTACACAAGGCAGAAGATGAGCCCTGCCCACTTTTTTTTTTTTTTTACAATTACCAGAGTTGGAAGGGACCTTAAAGATCATCTAGTCCAACCCTTCGCCCAAGCCCTCCCGTAAGTCAATCACCAAACCGGGCAGAGCTCTCCATTAAGCCAAAAACCTTTCAGAGAGGAGTGTGTTTTGCTGCTGAGAAAGTGAACGAGCAAAACTTCTGCAGTGCAGTGAACCCGCAGGGTCGAGATGCCAGGCGTGGCAATCGAAACTCACCCAGCTGCTGCCTCGAAGCCATGTCTGCAGACCCTCGGCAAGAAAACACTCCGGGAAAAGAACAAGCAGCGAGAGAGAAAGCCTGCCCCTCGCGGGTGGATATAAATAAGGAGGTGGTGGTCGAAGGAAGGGGGTGGGGTTACGATTGCATGCCGGGAAGGCGGGGAAAGAATTGAATCGCTTCGATACAGCAAATAGAAAGAAGTGAGGGGAATTTAGGCCTTGCTGAATAGAATAGAATAGAATAGAATAGAATAGAATAGAATAGAATAGAATTATTTATTGCCCAATTGTGGTTGGACACACAAGGAATTTGGCTTGGTGCAAATACTCTCAGTATACATAAAAGATACATTCGTCAAGAATCATGGTACAACACTTAATGATAGTCATAGGTTACAATAAGCAATCAAATCATATTAGGAAACAGTCAATATAAATCGTAAGTGGCAAAGTTACAGTCATACAGTCACAAGTGGGAGGGGATGGATAAGGAGTGATGAGAAGATTAACAGTAATAGTAGTGCAGACTTTGTAGTAGTTGAACAGTGTTGAGGGAATTATTTGTTTAGCAGAGTGATGGCTTCTGAGAAAAAACTGTCCTTGTGTCTACTTGTTGTGGTGTGCAAGTGCTCTATAGCATCGTTTTGAGGGAAGGAGTTGAAACAGTTTATATCCGGGATGTGAGGGGTCTGTAAAGTTTTTCACAGCCCTCTTTTTGACTCGTGCAGTATACAGGTCCTCAATTGAAGGCAGGTGGGTAGTAATTGTTTTTTCTGCAGTCCTAATTATCCTCTGAAGTCTGTGTCTGTCCTGTTGGGTTGCAGAACCAAACCAGACAATTATAGAGGTGCAGATAATAGACTCAATAATTCCTCTGTAGAACTGTATCAGTAGCTCCTTGGGCAGTTCTCCTAGTGCAGAACAATAAATGGATTGGTCCCTGAATTAGACCTGCTATATTCTAAGTCAAGGGACAGTGTAAAAGCTGAAACTATTCACTGGTCACCTCAGACTAAATGCCTTTGATGCAGTAAGTTTCTTCTACCTCGTTTGTACCATGCAAAATTCCATAGTTCTGCACAATCTTGGTATACGATTGTTCCCTGCATTGAGCTTTTCTTTAATCGTGTAGGTAGTTTTGCATGTTTCAGCAATATGGGTGATAGAGCAATTATTTTTAGATTCCAAAGTTGGGAGAAAGACACTGGAAACAGGAAGGCTGATTGGAAAGATGGTTTAATGATGAACAGAACCATCAGCGTTTATGGTTCTGGTGTAGCTGACAAATTGGTTTGATGAGTACATGGAAATTTTTTTTTTAATTTCAGAAATGTCGTTAGTGGGGATTGGCCAATGTTTGAAATGCCCTTAGGAGATTGCAATGTAGTAAGCTCTGAGTCTTCTGCTAAATGTTAGTGGGTTAATCCTATTATGTCCTGAAGGGTCATGCCCTGTTTTTAATCCCATCCTGGAGATGAAAATTGTAGATAAGATGGCCCAATCTTTCTTAATGGGCACAAAATATTTGCTGGGGGCTATTAAGAAAGACTGAGCCTGCTTCCTGCCTCTAAAAATATGTTTCTTCATTTCTCATTTAGGGAAATATAATATTTGGCCTTTTTAATATTTCTCAAAATATTTCATTCTTCTAGGAGGGAGGGTGACTTCCCGCAGAATCAGAGGTGGTATTCAGCAGGTTCTGACCAGTTCTGGAGAACCGGTACTGGAAATTTTGAATAGTTTGGAGAACTGGCAAATACCACCTCTGACTGATGGAGATTTTACAGTATCCTTCCCCTGCCGCGCCCACCAAGTCACACCCACAGAACCGGTAGTAAAAAAAAACAAAACAATACCACCACTGCACAGAACATTATTGAATAACTGAATAAAATATACATGTACATAAATATTAATATAAATGTGTAAACTTCAAATATTATAAACGGAATACTGTTGTTTGTATAGGTAGTCGTCAACCTAGGACCACAATTGACACACACACCCCCCGCAAATTTTTGTTGCTAAGCAAAACATTTGTTGAGTGAGTTTTGTCCCATTTTATGATCCTTCTTCCCAACTTGGTTAATCACTGCAGTGAAGTGAGTAACCCTGGTTGTTAAGTTAATATGGTTTCCCTATTGACTTTGCTTGTCAGGTCAAAAAGATGATCATGTGACTATGGAGATGCTACAATGGTAAGTGAAACATGGTCATAAGTCACTTTTTTCAGTGCTATTGTAACTTTGGTGACTAAATGAACGGTTATAAGTCAAGGGCTATCTGTATCTTGCATAAATAGAATATATCTAGAATAATAGAATAAAATTAAATACCTTTAATTTAAATCCAGCTTTACATTAGTGTAAAACAGGGGTCCCAACTCCCGGTCCACGGACTGGCCTCAGTCCGTGGCATGCCAGTCGCCAGACTGTGCAAAAAAGCTCCATCCATGGCATGCAGGCAACATACACACACACAAGCAGAGAAACCTTTCTCCCTGGAAACAGTCCCTGGTGCTGAAAAGTTTGGGGGCTACTGGTGTAAAATATCACAGAACAGGTCTTGATGCTACCTGGCTGTGATATTCTTTTTTTAAGTACTGAATAAATCTAATCTTTTTAAGACAAAACATACCCAGCACCTTCAATCTTTCTTTATGGGATTTAGCCTTGAGACTTAATTACTCTTGTTTGCCTTTTCAAACTTTCCCAAGGGTGGTGCCCAGAACTGGATCCAATATTGAGGTCATTCTCACTAAAGCAAAGGAGTAGATCAAGTACTTAATGCGATTTGCAAATTACTTTACATAAATGAGATTTGCAATCAACTGTGCATTTGGTCTCTTGTATCTTTGTTCCTATTAAATTTCAGCTCAGTTTTCAAACTTATCAAGGTTACTTTGAATAAAATTTCTTTCTTCTAGCATATTAATATAATTCCAGTTTTAGGTCATCTGCAAATTTGTGGTTTAGTTTCACCTGTTTCATTGAAATCATTAATAAAATAATTGAGAAATAGAGAGGGCAATATTGTACCTTTTGCACCCAATATCTCTCTCCAATTTGACAGAAAACCATTGATGGTATTTCATTATGAAATCTATTAGGAAAGTTATCAGATGAAAAAAGCAGGTATAGTTCGTATTGTTATAACAAATATCTCTAGCTGTGAAACCAAATGAAGTAAATAACTGTTGCATTACCCATGTTACCCTAACTGTTGCATTACCCAGCTTACACAGGACTGCAGAAATGCGTTATAGTTACTCTGAGACTTGTTCTTGACAAATCTATGTGGATTTTGAGTTACTATGGTATGGTTTTTTCAGGAGAATCTGAAAATCTATTCTAAAGTCTTTGCAGCTATTGATCCAAATTAGTTGGCCCTCCAAACACCTGCACTAATTCTCTGGAATTTCTTAAATATATATAAAGTTTCAGCTAATTACTTCAGATGTAATTCAGATCAGGGGTAGCCAGCCTTTTGGACCTCAGGGACCACCAAACTCATAATTTTAAATCCCACAAATCAGAGATCCTGGGAAAATCCCCCAAAAAGTCTGCAGGAAAATTCCCCACCCTGTTTTCCTACTGATTGATTATTCTTTATTTGGGATCATAGGATACCGTCTCCAGCTCCATTCTTGGGGAGAGAGAAAGAGAGAGACTTTTAGCTTCATGCAAGGAAAGCAATAGAAGCAGGAGCAGTCTTTCTTTCTCACCCCCAAACTCCGCCAGAAATGAGTCTTTGCCGGGCAGCCTCTTGGAGCAGGATGCCTTGGAGCAGGTTCCAAAGATTCATTTCTGGCGGAGTTTGGGGGAGAGAAAGAAAGACTGCTGCTGCTTTCCTTATGTGCAGCCAAAAGCAGAAGAAGAAAGAAGTGGAAAGAAGCAGCCTGGTGGCCAGGCCAGGCGCATGGAACGAGTGGGGCAAGTTCTCCCCCTCTGCCCTTTTCCCCCTTCCTTCACTACCTCATGTTGTTCGCAATGCAAGTGACACAAGCCTTGTGTTCCCACGGGCCATGTGGGTGGCATAGCCTTGCGTTCCCGTGCAGCCTGGATTAATTGCTTTGGGGGGATGCTTTGGGGGTGACATTTCTCTGTGGACCACCAAAATGTTCTCACGGACCACCAGTGTCCCCGGCCCACTGGTTTGGTGACCACTGATCCAGATGGTACTAGAAAGTAAAACTCATTCGGAGAAACACTTGCCTGACCAATCCTGCTCTTTACAGTTTGAATACTGCAAAATATTTTCTTATTGGAAAATACAGAACCAAGATAGGAATTGGAGTGCCTTTTCTTTATTATATTATGTCATAGCCTTTAACTTTCACTGAGCAGCTGATTGGCCATTCCTTTGGTTTCATTTTACATAAGTCATCTTTGATTTTCTTAGTAATCTTTGCCATCTTCAGTTCATTCCTGATACTGTCATTATAGTTTTAAACTATTCTTGTTTGGTATGTACTCTTTGTTGATAACCCAATCTCTAATTCATTTCCCATATGTCTGCTTTTTATGGTTTAGATTTCACCAAAATTGTTTAGGTAGCCACATTGACTTTTTCTGCTATTAGCTTCTGTTTCCCCCCTCATTGGAATTATTTGCAGTTGTGCTTTTAATACGTCCTTTTGCAGAAACTACCATTCGCCTTGAGCTCCTTTTCCTATTTCCACTTCCTTTATGAAAATCCAAAGTCCAAAAATATAGAATTACAGAATAGCAGGGTTGGAAGGGACCTTGGAAGTCTTCTAATTCAACCTCCAGTTCATGCAGGAGACCCTATACCATTCTGGATAAATGACTGTCCAGTCTTTTCTTAAAACCCTCCAGTGATAGAGCACCCACTTCTGGAAGCAAATCATTCCACTGACTAATTTTCTACTGATAGGAAATTGGATCTCTCCTATAAGCTTCCACCCATTATTTGTTGACCTGTCCACAAGTGCTTTGGAGAATAGATTGGCCTCTTCTTTCCTGTTCAACCCCTCAGATATTGGAAGACTATCATACCACCTTTAATCCTTCTCTTTAATGGGCTGGGCCAGGGGTTGGCAACCTTAAACCTTCAAGAGCCATTTGCACCTGTTTCCCACAGAAAAGAAAATATTGGGAGCCACAAAACCTTCCCATGCCTGACTATTTAGTGAACAGCCACAAAACTACCATATGTAGTTGCATTATATGTTCTGTTCTCTTCTGAAACTTTTCATTTCTTGGATTTATTCATGGTTGGCCTACTGGGGGTCGAAAAACTCAACAAATCATATGCCAGCGGGTGTTGCACATTGGCAGTTGTGATGCATATTTTGAGCGACAGAGCCATAGCAGAAGAATGAAAGAGCCACATGCAGCTCTAGAGCCGCAGATTGCTGACCCCTGTGTGTACCAAGCCTGACACACAAGATTAAAAAGAACCCAATACACAAGCCTGAAGATGGCAGATGAGATTCTGCCGAAACGTCGCTACAATAAAAGCACAAATATTAAGACGTGGGAAAATACCCGAAGAAACATAAATACCATACATTATGTGTGTGTGTGTCTGTGTGTGAATAGAATAGAATAGAATAGAATAGAATAGAATAGAATAGAATAGAATAGAATAGAATTCAATTCTTTATTGGCCAAGTGTAATTGGACACACAAGGAATTTGTCTTAGTATAAATACTCTCAGTATACATAAAAGAAAAGATACATTTGTCAGGAGTTGAGAATCATAAGATCTGATACTTAATGATAGTCATAAGGTACAATAAGCAATCAAATCATACTAGGAAACAGTCAATCTAAATTTTAAGTATACAAGTTACAGTCATACAGTCACAAGTGGGAAGGGATGGGTGAGAAGGAGTGATGACAAGATTTAACAGTAATAGTAGTGCAGACATGTACACCAGTGGTGGGATTCAGATTTTTTTACTGCCGGTTCTGTGGGCGTGGCTTGGTGGGTGTGGCTTTTTTTTGCTTTTTTGCCACCCCCACCCATTTTTGGGAGCTTCCTAGCCTTAGAGGAGCCTCGGGGGGGAGGCATTTTTGCTCCCCTAAAGTTCTTCTGAGGCTCAGGAAGGAAAAAACAGAGCATGGGAGGGGTGCGCAGCTCCACTTAAAATACTGCAAAGCCTCCTCCCAGAAAGTAACAAAGGAAACTGATTATGGAGAAGGTATGTAGTTTCCCTTAAAGGAGAATAAAGGAGAATATCTGTAGCTCGGGGTTAATATGTGGTGCCCTTGATGTTCTCTGAGTTTGGATGTTTTCTAGTAGATGTTTCATTACCTAAACTATGTAACATAATCAGTATCAATTTCTAACATGAACATCAACCAAGCTCGGAGGGAGCTAGGATCCCTCATACTATCAATTTTTATTCCTCAATCCCAATGAGATGGGCGTTACTCACATGGAGACATTTCCTAGAATGTAGTAAAGGGCCTTTTGACTGATCATAAGAACCTTGATCTGCTAAAAACTCTTAAATTGGTTTAATTTCATGCTATGGTACTTACCTGTTGATACCCTCATCAGATTACCCCAATATAACAGCACCAGAGAGGATCTCTACCATCCCCTCCAACCAGATAGCAGCAACAGCCACAACCAGAGCACAAAGTAGCATAAAGTCCAATTTGGCTAATGATGTAACCCAGGCATTGAGAGTGGCCCTGTTCAAGGGTAAGTGGTTCACTAATCACAAAAATGATGTCTCCTTATGTGATAGCCTTTCTTGGGTAGGAAGGAAACTTTATGTGCCTGTGAGTCAGAGATCCCTAATTCTACAACATAGCCACAACTCCCTAAAAAAACTGTGGGGCATTTTGACTTTGTAAAAACCCTGCATGTCCTTGGGCGGCAATTTTGATTGCCAAGCAATGAAAAAAGACATAGAAGGATACATGGCTAGTTGCTCCATGTGTGCGTCGGGTAAAAGGCACCCCAATCCACTGGGACTTTTGCAACTAGTTGCTAGCCCCACAGCCTGTGAAAGGTGATCTTCATAGACTTCATTGTTGAACTAAGAGCTTGGGACACTGTGATATGGGTCACCACCAACTTGCTTTCCAAACAGGTACACTTTATGGCATGGCCCAAGATCCCTTCTCCATGAATACTTGCAAAACTCTTTGTTCAACACATCTATAACATCCATTGGATGCCCGAATGAATTATCTTCGACCCAGGGATGCAATTCACTTCCTGGTCCTGGCAGGAGTTCCTAAAGTTACTAGAGACCACACATTCCTGTGAATGTACAAAAAAATGTCTTGGAACAATATCTCAGATGTTACATTAATTACCATTAGGACAATTGGTTAGACTTCCTTCCCTTTGCAGAAGTAGCTTACAACAATTCTATACAAAGCAGTACTAGCTTTGCCATTTTGTGTGTCACCACCGGCAGGGATTTTGTTGCTATGTCACAATTCCCGCAACAGTCATCCCAATGTGTGTCTCTGGCTGAGTGGGTAAAACAATTGCAATCCACTTAGCCTGTAGTATGGAAAGTGCTAGGGCCACATACAAAAAATATGCCAATAAAAAAAGGTCTCCACAGAATAACTACAACGTTGGACAGGAAGTGTATCTTTCCATCAAGTACCTACAATCTAGGCAACCTTCAAAGAAAGGGGGGAGGGGGTTGAAATATAAAGGCCCTTTCCCATTAGCAAGAATTATTAATCCAGTAACTGTTGAGCTAAAGCTACCAAAGAACCTTAAAGAGATAACATCCTGTGTCCCACTATAGTCTGCTTAAACCAGCCAAAACCTCTCCATTAAAGCCGCCTGCAGAAGCTCCCTCTCCCTCTGAATTAGTTGAAGGCAAACATCACTTTGAAGTAAAGGGAATCCTCAATTCACATTGACAATAACCAAGCTCAGAGAGTAGCAAGTAATAAACTAGACACTAAAGTTCTCTCTAGAGCAAAGCTACTATCAGACCACACATACTGAAGAGAGCACAGACCCAAAGGTCATTCATCCATATCTTGACAAATTCATACTCAGGCAGCTCATTTTCAGGGAACTCTTTGGGAAGCATTTCCATGGAGGGCAGAACAAATATTACACAGACACATTAAAGGCCTTTGTTAAGTCACTTGAGATAGACATGATCACCTGGGAAATCCTGGCACAAAATCACTTTACCTGACATGGATTATCAAGCTTACAAAATAAGGCACACCTTAAGAGCACAATAAGCATGAAAGGTGCAAATCTAGAGCCATCAGTGTGTAAATAAGACACATAAGTAAGGTGCCCTCGGTGTAGGTAATTACACACAAACACATACATGTAATAAACAAATGGATTGGCACATTCATTGACCTTACATTTTGGCATGAACTACCGTATATACTCGAGTATAAGCCGAGTTTTTCAGCCCATTCTTTGTGCTGAAAAAACCGTCCTCGGCTTATACTCGAGTCAAATTCCCCTCTGAAAAAAAAAATGGTGTGGAGCTCCGGAGCTGGGCAGCCGCTTTCCTGCAGGCAAGCCCCACTTCATGGACTCCGTCCATCCTCGCTCCCATCCACCCACCCACCCAAAGCGACGAAGTCCCCCAATCGCGCAGCCCAGAATTGCCCTCCCCTCAGGGGGCAGCAACGACGCCCGATGTTTCCCGAGACAAGAAGCTCCACCGTGCAATGAAAGCACCCTGGCTCTAGGCTCAGAAAACAACCCGAGGCGAGGTCGCTTCGGCTCCGCTCAGCTTCGTTTCCTAGCTGCTTTCAGTCCGCTCGGGAGGAGGGGGAGGAGGTGGTGGCGGCAGCTTGCATTGTTTTCTGAGCTCTAGGCTCGCGGGTTCAGAAAACAACGCGAGGCGAGGTCGCTTCGGCTCCGCTCAGCTTCGTTTCCTAGCTGCTTTCAGTCCGCTCGGGAGGAGAGGGAGGAGGTGGTGGCGGCAGCTTGCATTGTTTTCTGAGCTCTAGGCTCGCGGGTTCAGAAAACAACACGAGGCGAGGTTGCTTCGGCTCCGCTCAGCTTCGCCACCACCTCCTCCCCCTCCTCCCGAACGGACTGAAAGTAGCTAGGAAACGAAGCTGAGCGGAGCCGAAGCGACCTCGCCTCGCGTTGTTTTCTGAACCCGTGAGCCTAGAGCTCAGAAAACAACGCAAGCTGCCGCCACCACCTCCTCCCCCTCCTCCCAAGCGGACTGAAAGCAGCTAGGAAATGAAGCTGAGCGGAGCTGAAGCGACCTCGCCTCGCGTTGTTTTCTGAACCCGCGAGCCTAGAGCCAGGGCGCTTTCATTGCACGGCGGAGCTTCATCTCGGGAAATACCGGGCGTCATTGCTGCGCAATTGGGGGACTTCGTGGCTTTGGGTAGGTGGGAGCGAGGACGTTGACTTTAAGTGCTGCCGACCAAGTGTTTCACAAATACCAGTGGGACCTCCGTCCACCACCACCCCTCCCTCTTTTGCCTCCTTCCTACTGATCAATCAGGTTTTCCCAGTATTTGCTCACAGCTGCGTTTTCTCTTCTGCTGTGCTAGGCATTGAACGCGGGGATTTCTGATTCCCCTTACACACGCGTGGATATGCCGCGGGGCATTTTCTTCCAAATGCCCCACTGGCAGAGAACACTGACTTTCATAATAGTGAGATCATTTCCCAAATTAATTGATTCACTAACCCAAAAGAAGATGTCGATGACAGTGGGAGGCAGGAGTCACTCTCTCCCTTGCAAGAAAAAAGCAAGAGCCCTTCTTATGATCTCTCTCTCTCTCCCCGTAATACAGTCAAGCCCTTTCCAGCACGCGAGATCCGCCCCCGCCGCTTTGCACTTTGCAAATGCAAAAACCCCGGGATTTTGCATTTGCCAGGTGCAAAGTGGCGGCGGCAGATCGCACGTGCTGGAAAGGGCTTGACTGTATTATGGGGAGAGAGAGAGAGAGAGAGAGATCATAAGAACGGCTCTTGCTTTTTTCTTGCAAGGGAGAGAGTGACTCCTGCCTCCCACTGTCATCGTCATCTTCTTTTGGGTTAGTGAATCAATTAAACCTTTCATGATAGTGAGATCGTTTCCCAAATTGATTAATCTGTTTTTCTTTGAAATAAATATTCAAAAACATTTAATCTACTGATGCCTCAATTAATGTGATTTTATTAGTATCTATTTTTATTTTTGTAATTTACCAGTAGCTGCTGCATTTCCCACCCTCGGCTTATACTCGAGTCAATAAGTTTTCCCAGTTTTTTGTGGTAAAATTAGGTGCCTCAGCTTATATTCGGGTCGACTTATACTCGAGTATATACGGTAATCAAAAGCCATGTTGTCACTAATTTAACAAGACAAACCTCTTTCTTGTATCTTCTTTGTCTCTTCATTATACTTATGAACACGTGTTCCTTTGCTATTTCTAAAATCTATCTGTAAGATTTGGCATTTTTCTCAGACATTTTTCTCACCTCCTACTTACCACAGCATAAAAATGCTTTGATAATTCAGTTTTAAGGGACATGTGCACATGAAATTGCCTCTGTCTCACCTAGCCCAATAAGGAGTGAGCTTGAAATCTCTGTATTGAAATGGTATTTTCCTTTTGCCAATACGTATCTCCATACAGTCTACAACTACCCAGTTCCTATAGCTATTTCTATTGAAGGCATGTCCCTTCTCAGTCTGGTCACTGGATTTTATCAGCATTGCCTTCTATGCACTGCAAGAGAGACTATGCCTCTGGTTTGCACAGCCTTGTTATTGTTTTTGACATGGAAATATCTCCTTCCTGGCACTTTGCAAATGAATATTTCATTAGATCAATAAACTCATGTGAAAAGCCAATGTTTGACAAATAAAGATTTAAAAACAACAATGAAACATTGTCTATTGATTTCATGGGAAACTGACATTTTAATTTTTCTTTTTTAGAATTAACTTTGAGCATCTGGCATTATCTTCAAAGTTATTTTGACTTGGGCTGAAAGAGAAACTGGACAGCTGACTTGTACAGAATAGATTGCCGGTTTGTATTTGTATTGCTATACCTCAGATTAATATAATGGCAAAAAAAAAATCTGACTGATTGGTGGGGCATATGCCGAGGACCAGAATAAAGATGGAAGGAACTGTTTATCTGCATGTCAACTCCATTCCAACTGATAAATCAGATTTTTAAAAATCTTTTGCTGTTGACACAGATCTATTGATCTCCAGGAAGGAGTGCCTAGAGCTCTCCAATTCTGCCCCATTATAAATTATTAACAACAATTGTTGTTTTCTTTTCCCTCTGAGTGGGGGGCAAGGGGGAAGGAATACACATCAAAGCAGCCATGAAGAATTGCTCTCCAAGTTTGAGTTTATTCTTTTCTATAAGTTCTTAAGAAAAACTTAGATGGTATGAATAATTAGTGCAATGATTCACTAACTTGCATATTCTTTTATATCTCCCGTCAAACTTTTTTAGAATAGTGTTTTTTTATATAACTGTTCACATAGAGCTCTTAGAACTTGAACTGCCTCATCTGCCGCTGTAAATAATTCTGTGGTCCTTTCATCTCTGTGTGTTTTCCTATCTGTTGCCTGACATGCCTTATTTTTCTAATGGCATTAGTTCCTGAATATATTAGTTCTCAACAAATGCTTCTTTTATTCTGTAAGGCCATTTTAAAGACTTATGGCATAGCCTTTCCATCTTTAACATCATGTGTCTCTATCAGAAGACTGTGATAACTGTTCAGTCTTTCTTCCCTAGCTAGAAATCCTCCCACAATCTGTTTGATCTTAAAATATTTCTCATTTTCTTTCCTTTGTTATTTGTTGACGTGCTTGGTCTAGTTATCTTTTCTTCCTTAGAAGTCTGTTCAGTCATTGTACATCTGTGTAGTGCTCCACCATTTTCTCTTTGCTTTTCATGATTTTAGACCTTTTTGAACCCAAACCTATTTGGACCTTTTGTGTTATGAAATTTGAGGGTTTTTTAAACTTCAGTTTTCACAGTGTCTTCCTGGGTCTCTTCAGATTCACTTCTATAAAAGTTAAAATATGCTAAATATGTTATCAATGTTGTCATATTTTACAGTTCTAAGTCAAATTTATTCTAATAATTCATTATCTTTTAGTAGTCTGCATTCTAGTTGATTTGATTATACATCTTTACTTTATTATATATTTAATTGAGATAACCAACTGGTAACATCCTTGTTGAAAAATTGTGCTTATGTTTCTTCAACCAATTGTTGGCATTGAACAAAGAATTCTATTCACAAGCTGTATTAACTTATATACTGCAATCTTGAACCTAGTAAATCTAGCTCTTTCTGTAATTCTGGGCTCTTAAATTTCTCTTAATAGTTTGCACTCCTGTCACCAATGAATACTGTTATGTCCATGATGTAACTAACACACCTTGCAAATTATCATAAAAATTCTTAGCATCTTCCTCCATGATGTCTTACAATAATGTGTATACTTACATTAATACAGATGTTTACTAGATATCCATTAATTTTAATAGGTATAATTTCTGTTTATTGGATTATAGTTGAACACGTACTGTATTTTTCGGAGTATAAGATGCATCTCCCCCCCCAAAAAAGTGGGTGGAAATGTCTGTGTGTCTTATACAGTGAATATGGCCCCATTTTTGGCCTCCCAAAGCCTCCGTGCATCCCGTTTTTGCCTTCCGCGGCATCCCGAGGCACTCTGCAGGCCAAAAATGTTGGCCTGCAGAGTGCCTCTGGACGCCGGGTAAGGCAAAAACAGGACACATGGAGGTATGTCTTACAGTCTGGTGCATCTTATATTCTGAAAAATATGACAGGTTCTTTTTTAATATCACATTCATTTTTATTGGTCTAAATGTGGAGTCATGAGCATCTAAAGTGCTCATTTAGGCTCACTTACATTCACTTTGTCCTAGGACATTTAATTTGGCATATTTTTATTTCTGCTTTAACTATTGGTTCATCCTTTTGGTTCATCCTTTTCAGAGTGTATGTTTCCTTTTAAAATAATGACTGGAATTCCTTGCTGGTTTTGTCTAGCCACATCATCATCTTCCAGTGCACTCAATGTACTTCCTGGTAAATTACATCTCTTTCATCTGCACTAAAAGTTGTCTCAAATGATTCGATCCCTATGTATGACATTTCTTGGCAATAATACAGAAGTTGTTTTCAATTGTTTCCTTATGGTTTTTAATTCAATAATTGTTTTTCTTAGGTGGATTGATGTCCTTCTTGCCTACCCAGTACCAGCTGGCTCAACTCCTCACTGTAAATTAGTCACAGTTTTGCCTTTACCCTTTCAAATTTACTGGGTGTGTGTTACTCTCCTGTCATTGGAGTTCCTGATCTTTTTTGCCACCTGAAGGTGGCAGTCTCTCAGTAGGAGAGCAGCTACCAGTAGGCAGACTGCTGATATGCATTACAGTATATAGCAGGTGCCTAACTTTTCAGGATGCTAATGCTAAATAGATGAATAGAATATCAGAGTTGGAAGGGACCCTTGGAGGTCTTCTAGTCCAATCCCCTGCTCAGGCAGTAAACCCTATACGATTTCAGACAAATGGTTGCCCTGTCTCTTCTGAAATCATCAGATCATTTAGGTAATACTACATGATTGAATTTTGTAAATTCAGAATTATGAAATGCATGTATTAATAGTTACTGAACTTTCAGGTTGCAAAATATTAAATTACCAGGGGATCTTCCTGCAAGCATGGGGAGTAGAGGTATAACAACCTCCTCATCAATGACCAAAAAGTAAACTTATCAAAAGCCTCCAAAAACCCATAAACAAGCACAGAATTGTATCCATAGTACAATGAATGAATAGTGAAAAGACTAGACCTGGAGAGAAGAGTTGAGTTTATGGAAAATGAAGTTTTACTTGGATGCAAAGTTTACTCTGGTGAGTTCAGTTGAGTAGTGTGGTTGTTGGCACTCTCTTGGGAAGAAAAGAGGCCTTCTGCTGAAAAGAGAGGAGACAAATCATAGCAATTCAGCATTTTTCATCTCTTCCTTATATAAACTACCCTTTTTAATTTTTGAATTTTAAATACATCTTTTTTTATCATTAATTGTGCATACTTTCAAATACCGGTATATAATTGAAAAATGAATTAGGTGCAACTCTCTTTGCAAAGGTGTTTTTTTCCCCTCTAACTACAAGTACTGCATATTTGTAAGGATTTATAAGGATAATATCTGAACTGTACTTTATATTTTATATGCACTAAATAATCCTGAATGAACTGTGAATTTTTATATATATTGAATGATCTGAGAAAAATTGATGATCATTTATTCAAGACTGTATTTACTATACAAGCCTCTACGTTTATATTAATTAAATCAATCAGTCTAAAAACAGTTCAACTCTTCCAACAGCTAAACCAGATCATAAGCAGCTCTGAATGCACAAACATGAATCAGAATTATAACAGAGCTGGAAGGGTCTTCTAGTCCAGCTATCTGCTCACCCAGTTTAATTGACCGTGACAGAGTCAGAGCTGGGAAGCCTCTAGCTCCCATTTGTCACTTTGGGCTACTGTAGGGCTCAATCAGAACAGAGCTGGAAGGGACCTTGGAGGTCTTCTAGTCCAACCTCTTGCTCAAGCAGGAGACCTTATATCATTTCAAACAGGTGGTTGTCCAGTTTTGTCTTAAAAACCTCCAGTGATGAGGCACCTAGAATTTTTGAAGGCAAGCTGTTCCACTGGTTAATTGTTCTCACTATTAGGAAGTTTCTCTCCAATTCCAGGTTGTTTCCCTCCTTGAGTAGTTTACATCCATTGTTTCTTGTCTTGTCTTCTGGTGCTTTGGAAAATAGGTTGACCTCCTCTTCTTTGTGAAATGGGACCTACAGGTTCCCGCCTTTGGCCTCACCTCAGCCATTTACAGCCAGTTTTCCTCCTCCACTGGCCCTCCCCCAGCCATTCGCCCTGGCCAATGGGCCTCTGGCCCTCTGTCCTGCGCCATTCAGCCTGGCCCATTTGCCAAGACATTGTCCTGGGCCTTTGGCTGCACGGGACAATTAACCGCCACCCAATTAGGTGACAGGCAAAAGCCATGGTGCTTCTGCCTGCCAGCGTGCGATGGACAATAGGCGATCGCAGGGACTGTGTGGCTATGGGGGAGGTGCAGCAGCCAAACAGCAGAGCCTCACAGCCTCAGGCGCAGGGGAAAGCAGCTTCTGACATGGGGGAAAGAGGCTCAGGGCTTCTGGCATTGAGGGGGCGTGGCAGCCGAACAGCAGAGGCTCATGACATCTGTGAGAAAAACCACCCAATTCACAGAACACCAAGGACCCCACAGTTCAACCCTCCCTACAAAGATTTTCTTCTGTTCAAACCTAAGAATGTTTTCCAACAAAGTAGAAGCGCCTTGTTTAATTACGTCTTAGCCTGCTTTCTGAACCCAGTCGTTGTGGTTAGTTCAGTAACCGAGATGAAGCCAATAATGGTTTGGGTTGATGTGTGAGTCCATCTAAGCTGTACCAAAGCATCAAAAAATATTTTGAAAGATGTCTTCTAATTCTTAGGGACTAGCATCATTCTTTTTTACTTCTGATCCCTGGGAGATATATGACATCACTGGTCTTGGAATACATGTAGTGCTTGATTTACAACCATACTTTTAGTGACCGTTCAAAGTTACAACACCACTGAAAAAAGGGACTTAGGACTGTTTTTCACACTTAACGACCGTTGCAGCATCCCCATGGACACATGATGAGAATTTGAATGCTTGGCAACTGACTCTTATTTATAATGGTTGCAGTATCCCGGGGTCAGGTTCTTGTAGCCTTCTGATGAGTGAAGTCAATGGGGAAGCCAGAGTCAGCGATTCACTGAACAGATGCAGCAATTCACTTAATGATGGTGGCCAGAAAAGCTGTAAAATGGGGCAAAACACACTTAACAACCAACAACATTCACAACTGCAACGATTGCAAAACTCACTTGACAACCAGCAACCTTCAGAATTCCAGCAATTCACTTAACTGTGGCTGTAATATCGTACAATAGGGCAATACTGACATAACAACCAACAACCTTCACAACTACATTTAAGAACGGAGGCCAGAAAGATAGAGACAAATTCACTTAACCAGCAACAATATTCACAATTGCAGTGATTTCCCTGTTGCTGGTTGTAAAATTTGCAGGAATTGCAGGCTGATCCGAAAGTTTGTTACAGGCCAAGATTAATTGTTTAAATGCAAACCTTGATTTGCTCTGAGGTGCTAACCCACCCCCTTCCTTTGGCCCTGGGTTCAGCTGAAAGCTTGTTTGCAAGTAACTTGCAATCTGGCACAAGGTTGCCTTTCAAACTCGAGGCATGACACGTAGGCTTGTCTGGGCGGGGGAATGCAGTTGGTTAATTCCTCCCCACAAGCCTGACAATAATGGTTTGTCTCCACTGGCCCAACACCTAAGTCCCAGAGGCAAAAGGGAGAGGGAAGAGGGAGCCACCCGGATTAATCTGTGCTAAGCCACGATGAAAATGTCTGTTTATGCAGGATCCAAGTATAACTGCTTGGAAGATTTCAGCTAGTCCTCAACTTACAACCACAACCGAACCCCAAATTTATTTTGCTAAAGAGTCTTCTGAGCAGAAAATGTATTTCTTTTACAAATGCTCCTCAATTTACGACCACAATTAAGCCCAACATTTCTGTCTCTAAGTAAGACACTTATTAAATGAGTTTGGCCTCATGTTATGACCTTTCTTGCTGCTATCATTAAGAGAATCCCTGCTGGTATTATCTTAGTCACATGCTTGTTAAGTGAACACTGGCTTCCTGCTTGTCAGAAGGTTGTAAAAGGAGATCCTGAGACTTCAGGACACAGCGACCATCATAAATATGAGTCAGCTTTCAAGCGTCTGATTTTGCTGCGACAGTAGCAAGTGTAAAACAGAGTCCTAAGTCCCTTTTTTGGTACTATTTTAAGTTCCAATGATCACTAAGTGAATGGTTGTAAGTCGGGGACTATCCATTCAGTTCATTTAGTGACCACTGAAACGTACAATGAAGAAAGTGACTTAAAACTGGTTTTCACACTTATGACCATCGCATCATCGCTATGGTCACGTGATCACAATTCAGACATTTGGCGAATGACTCATATTTAACGTTGGTTGCAGTGTCCCAGGGTCATAGCATCCCCTTTTGTGACCTTCTGCCAAGGAAAGTCAATGGGGAATCTGGATTCGCTTAACAACCCTGCTCTAATTTAACAATTACATTGATTCGCTTAACAACAGTGGCAAGAAAGCTCGTCAAAGGAGGTAAAACTCAATATCTCGCTTAGCAACAGGGGCTCAATTGTGATTGTAAGTCAAGGACTACCGTACTTAGAAAAGAAATAAAATTGCACCCCAGGAAACCCTTTAGCCCAATAAATTTGGGCCTCCATTGTGGTCATAAGTCAAGAATCAGCTGTACTGAAGTCTAATTTCCTAATCAATGGACCAAATCTGAGATACAATCCGGGGAAAAGGATTGCTACGGCTGCTTTCAATGTCAGTCATAAGTCTGAGGACTCCTCTATTCAGTCCAAATTCCATATTGGCATCCTGTTGGATGGCTGCCTGTCCTCCTGCCTTTTCCACTCTCTCAAAAACTCAACAGTTTAATAACAAAAGGAGATTTTCCACCTGGTGCTGTGGTCTTTGTCTCTTCCCCACCCTCTGAGCATGTACTGGGTTCTCTAATTCGGTTGGACAGATGGCCAGTCTTGATCAGATGGGATTAATTCCATTTATGTCACATGCTTTGAATGGCTGCTTGACCAGATCCCAAATCGGTCCAATTCAGCCTTTCCACACAGGTTAGTCCTTCATTTATGACCAAAAATTGAGACCAAGCTTTACATTGTTAATTTGTGAACAATTTGTGAAGCAAATTTGTCCCTTACCACATTTGTTGCAGGTCACATGATCTGGCTTCCCCAAATCTCCATTGCTAAGCGGGAGGGTGCGCATGAGTGGGGACACCCTCCTCAAAAGTCAGGCTTGGCCAAAGCGCAGCAAAGGTATATGCAGGGTGGGCAGTTGCTCGCTTGAGGAGGATCTCCCTGCTCATGCGCACCCTCCCGGCCCTGCCACAGCTGGATAGGGAGTCACGAGAGAAGGAGGAGTGTTGCCCAAAGGGAAGCCTCTGTCGCAACTCACGCTAATTTCTCATCCAGGCAAGAAGTTGCCAAGAAGAAAGAAAATGAGAAGTGAAGCGCTCCAAGGAGAGCTTGCCAGCTTGGCCCAGCCTCAGCTTTCCAAGAGAGAGAAAAAAGAGAGAGAAAGAGATGCAGACATAAAGAGAGGGGGGGCAGACCGGCTGATGGGTGAGCGTCTTTGGTGATGCACTCTGGCTTTCTCCGAGCCTGACACTAGGGGGTGGGCATACAAGGTTCAGCAGGGCCAGCTCCCTTTTCCCGCTCCCTGAGCTTCTTAAACCCATGGCTGGTTGCTGCAGGCCCATTCCCTCCTCCCGGATCCCATTCCTATCCTGCCAGCCCTAGTGTTAGTGAGCGTCCAGCACCAACAAGGGCTGGAAGAAGCTCCAGCAAGAGTGAAGCGCTGGAGAATCAGCCTGATCACTTCTCAATTTCCTGCCGTCACCCTTCTCAGCCCATATGAGGAGTGACTTGGCAGTGGAGGGCGAGGGGCGGGGCCAACCAGTGGTGGGATCACCCAATAGGGAACCACAGCAGAGGGCTCAAAGGGCTGCATGCGGCTCCAGAGTCATGAGTTGCTGACACCTGGGCTGGGGGACCTCAGAGGCATTCTTCCAGAAGAAGGGGGGAGATGAAAGGAGAAAGAAGAAGTGAAAGATGGAAAGGCAATACATTTTTATGTATAAGTGATAGGAAATAGAGAAGGGGAAATGACAGGTGAGAAGGACCAGAGCACCCAGATCCTGTTTTTACCAGTATCCCACAGCTAGTCAACTTAGGAAATATGCGAAATACCCCCAAACATTTCACAGTTCTCAAAACATCTTGGTGAACTCTAGTTGGTTGGAAATAGACTGATCATGGGGAAAGGGATGGGCTGGGGGCAAACCTATGTCTTATTTTTGGAAACAATTTTATTGATTTTCTACAAACAAAATATAAAAACATCAACTCTCTTATGTACATACAGTGTGTCGGTTGGTTCATCAGTTTTGTGCATTCATTTCGTAGTCTCAATTACAGTTATATTATATAACAACTCATATTGTCAATCCAAACTTATATATCCTAATATCGCTATTAAAAAATCATTTGACTATACTTTTAATCATTCATGCTTTATGAGATAACAATATTTTAAACGCAGACTATAAAATCTTTGCTTCAATTTTAGCAGAAAGACTTAAAAAATACTTAAATAATTTCATTCACCCAGATCAAAATGGATTTCTGCCAAAGAGACAAATTAGAGACAATATGAGAGTAATCCTGGATACTTTGGAATACTATGAGGTACACCCTGAAAAGCAAATGGCTTTGATATTCCTAGATGCTCAAAAGGCATTTGATAATGTGAACTGGAGATTTATGTTATTAATATTGGAACAGATGGGTTTTGCCAGAAAATTTATCCAAGCAATAGAAGCCATATACAAGAAACAGACAGCAAAGGTAATGATGGAAGGAGAACTTACGGACTTTATTAATATAAGAAAAGGCACAAGACAAGGATGTCCCCTATCTCCTTTGCTATTTGTATTGGCTTTGGAAGTGTTGAATAGAAATATTAGAGATAATAAAAGCATAAAAGGAATGAAAATTAAAAAGGAAGAATTTAAACTGCAAGCCTTTGCTGATGACTTAGCCTTTATTTTGGAAGATCCGTTAGAAACAGCTCTAAAGTTATTGGAAAAGATAGAGATATATGGTGAGGTGGCTGATTTGAAAATAAATAAAGACAAAACAAAGATTTTGACAAAGAACATGCTACTGAGACAAAGAGAAGAACTGGCAGACCTGTTGAAAATTCAAGTTACGAATAAGGTCAAGTATCTGGGGATGCACTTGACAGCAAGATGTAGCACATTAAAAGAGAATAATTATATTAAGCTTAAACAACAGATAGCTTTAGATTTGAAGAAATGGGAAAACTTACAATTGTCATTAATAGGGAGAATTTCAACAATTAAGATGAATATTTTACCCAGAATCCTATTTCTGTTTCAAACAATACCAATTAGGCTCGGAAAAGACTATTTTGAAGATTTAAATAAAATTATGCTGACGTATATATGGCAAGGCAAGAAAGCGAGAATAAAGCTAAAGCTTTTGCAAGATGCAAGAATTAAAGGAGGTTATGGCCTGCCCAATTGGGAATTGTACTACCAAGCTGCAAATTTGATGTGGGTTAAGGAATGGATAACATTAAGAAAGACTAGATTGTTGACACTAGAAGGACATGATTTGCTGTTGGGTTGGCACGCTTTTTTATGGTATAAGGGAAATAAAACACAGGGTTATTTTAGAAGACATTATATACGGGAGTCTTTGTGTTAAACTGGGAGACGATAAAAAGACAATGTTATTTGAAAATTCCAGTTTAGTTATCGACTATTGAAGCATTTTCCTATCCTATAATTTATAAGAAGGAACAAACAGTTAGATATGGGGAACTATTGGATGAAAAGGGTGAACTTAAATTGATACAAAATTTAGAGGAACAAGGTATAAAGATGAATTGGTTTTCATATGCGCAAATACATTCAAGGTACGATGAAGATTCTAAAACAGAGGGATTTTATGATAAACAGACTGATCTAGATAAGATCTTGATGGGTACTGATGAGAAGGTGATTAAAAAATTATATGGTTATTTACTGGGAATTAAGCTAGAGGAAGAACAAGTTAAAGAAACTATGATTGTTTGGGGAAAGAATTTTGGATATGGGATTGATCTAGAGAAATGGCAAAAATTGTGGTCTCAAAATTATAAAATGACAATGTTAACAGCATATAAATTAATTTATCTAAATAATATTTAGAATGTTAGACAGCAAGGAATATCTTTGTTTTATTTTATTTTCCTCTTTTGTTATTTGATATTATATCTATAAAGTGTTTATAGGATAGATCTGGTATGATTATATGATTTGTTATAGAATAAACTTATGTCTTATTTTTGTATCCATGAAGTGAGATACTTTCAGAGCTGGCTTGACTTTACTGCAACCAACACTCTTAGTAAAAGAACCATTTGCTTTTCTTTCCTAAGGGATTGGATTGGGGCAGGTCTGACACAATCTTAGAGAGTAAAATGAAGATTACGGAGCAATACTTGTCTGGACAGAGATGGAGTTAGATTGTTGTAATACTAGCATTTTAAGATAAACCAGAATAACCAGAATATTTAATAAACAGTGGAAATAATAACTCTTGGTATGCTCCTGCATAAAGATCATAGTGTGTTCCATCAATTCAATTATTCCACTGCTGCACAGGCGGAGTTTTTGTTCAAATAGAATTTTTTTTTAATTTTCCTTCAGTAATGGCTCATGAAGGACATTGAATGTGGCTGAAGAAAGGGCTGTTCTGAATTTGGGATAGTTATGCAGTTGAGATATCTGGCTGGTTAGAGAGGGTGTCCGGGGTGGCTCAAGAAGGATGTTTCAGGGTAGGGCTGAATCTGCAGCTCTAAATCAATGGCCTGCTGCCTAAGATCAGTTAGAGCATGTTTGTAGTTAGTCGATGTGATAGTTGGCCATGAATAGCCATAGAGTTGTAATTTGACTTGTATTCCCTGGCTCCTCCTTCCCTGACTGACTGGAAGAAATAGGCTCTTAACCTGGTAGGAGTAGAGGTAAATCCAGGCAGATGTTTCAATTTTGAGAAGGCCAGGTTCATGATGAAGGACCATGTTTGAAACACAGGGAAGTACTTGAAAACTGGTTCTCAGAAATTTAAACTGAACTCTTTCCAAGGGAATGAATGACCTACAAGGGCCCAACTATGCTGGGAGCTGGGCTCGAGTCTTAGCTAAGAAGACTTTATTTGTTGGAGGTATATGGTGAGCACTTTTGGAGAGAGGAGCTACTGTACGGGCACCTTGTTGTAAATCCCTGTACATTGGTTTGAATTAGGTTTTTTTTTTTTCTTGTTACATGTAGACAAATTTTTATTTTTCTCTATATTTCCAAGAATTAAAATAATTAAATAAGGATCAACATAGAGTCTAAGAATTTCTTAGGAAAGCCACCTATAAAGTTAGGGTGATTTATTAAATTACAATCATATTATAATTTATATAAGAACCACTTGATTGCAAGATGGGAGGACTATAAATTTAATAGGTAAATAAATAAATTCTTCTATTCCTCTACCAAAGCACTGAATTCTTTCCTAGCTTATACAGAAAGTCTCAAACTGATTGATGTGATTTGTGTGACATTTATAAGACACTCCTTAATGCCCACTACTATTTTTACTTTATTATTTTAAATGGAATCCTACTTTTTTCTATTTTGCTATTAAACAATGTTTATAGGCATTTTAAAAAGATCTATATATACTGTAGATCATACAGGGGCTGTGCAAATTATATATATCTACAGTATATATAATTTGGAACACTTTATCTACTTGTGTTAACTTTTCACACACACAAAAATCAACCAACATTATTACATTTCTCTATTATTACAATTTCTTTCTGTAATATTATTTTCTTTGCCATGTGTTTCCCAAGCTTGATAATAAGAGGACCGGGTACTTTTTCTTCCCATTCATGTTCTAGAATTTGGAGCTGCTCCTCAGATTGACACAAAGCCAGTTTAGCTCCTTTCAGAGCCAGGATTCAGCTACAAAACAGGTTAGGCAATCCTTATGCATTCCTACTATCATTCAGGCTCCGAGCAAATCTTCAAGGATTCATTCAGATCTCATTTCTCACACTTTATTGGAAAAATTATTGCTACTTAACAAGAGTGTTTCACATTTTTCACACACTGTTTGAAATTTGCCTAGCTGAGCCATTTGAGACACACTTGACCGATGTAGATACTAAGAAATGTTAAGTTCGCTCTTTCATAATAAAAAAAAACAGGAACTTATTTTATTAAAAGGTATAAACCTTTCTGAGCTTACTTCAGTTCACAAAAGCATATTAATGTTAATTAAATGGGTTAGTTGGAAAGGCTGTTTGCTGGACTCCTACTTTTTTACACCATAGACTAATATGGGCCTCCTCTTAGAGTACAATGTATTTCATTCCCACTATTAAAACTCCAAAGAGGAAGCTTGGAATACAGTGTTTAAGAATGTAAATTAGGTGCAACATCAATTATATAATTCATTCAAATCTCTCCCTTTGCTTTGACAGGAAGATTGCATTTCCTGTCTCCTGTTACTCAACAAACATGGTTGTTTTGCAACGAAATAAGCTGGCAGGGAAACAGCCTCAACAGACCTGTCAGGGAAGCCTTCCCACCCAGTCATATTACACGAGCAGCTGTGTGCTGACAACCATTAGTCATGATGAATATACAGCTGATTTGGGCAATATAGCTGTGATGAGACAGGCAGTATTCTAAATTATTAAATATTAAAATATATGTTTATTTTAATAAAATATTAAAATAAAAATAAAAATTTAGTAAATTGAGAATATAAAATATTCTCAATAAACTAAATTCAATAATGAGGACTTCCAGCAGAAGACATCATCTGTTCTCTTATTGTCATTTTTCTCTCCAACTTTGGTTCTGTTTACAATTTGGGTCATATGTTGCCTTAATTCCATGGAGGTTTTTACTGTGTTGTAACTTTCCGAGATTTGAGGCCGAATAAAAATAAAATCAGATCCAAATCAAATAAATAAATAATGCCATATACAAGATCCAGATAATTCCCTCATGGTGTATTGACAGGGTTGAGTCAGCCTATTGCAGATGGCAGCATAGAATTGCCCTCTGCCAACCTCAGGAAACTAAATGTGTCACATCAGAGAATCGAACAAATACGTAAAATTAAAAGTTATTTGGGAAAAACTGGCAAGCTGCTTCTGCTTTTGGCTAAGAAAACAACCAAAACATATCCACTAAGCCAGCAGGAGACAAGGATTATTCCTCACAACCCTCTCCCACCCTCTCCCACCTCATCCCACCTACAGGATGGAGAATGGTTTTTTTGCAACTAATTGTAAATTTCTCCTTTATGCTTCTAATGCCTTGATTTGATTCCAACTCCTAAGACGTTTTCTGAATTTATGATAGGATAGCAATGTTTCATATTTGAGGGGCTGCCACAAAAAAGGAGGTTAACCTATTTTCCAAAGCACCTGAAGGCAGGACAAAAAGTAATGGATGGAAGCTAATCAAGGAGAGAACCAATCCAGAACTGAGGAAAATTTTCTGAGCATGAGAACAGTTAACCAATGCAACAGAAATTGTGGATGCTACAACACTGAAGGTTTTTAAGAAGTGATTGAACAACCATTTGTCTGAATGGTATAGGGTTTCTGCTTGAGCAGGGGGTTGGACTAGAAGACCTTCAAGATCCCTCCCAACTCTTGTTATTCTGTTATTAATATACTTTTTGTCTAATTGTATTAACTCTGCTGGACAAAAATGAGAGATTTCCAACAAGTTCAACTGGAAGCTTGGTTAATTTTGGTGGCACAATACACTATCGCTAATACACTTTACAAAGGGAACTCAGATGTGTCTTACTTCATCTGAGTACTGCAGCTAGAAAAAAGGATCCTACATGTATTGCATATCTACATGTGTGGCCCTCATGAAATTCTGTCGCTTTCTCATATCCTCATGTTAGTTTAACAAGAAAGTAATGAAAGATAAGACTTGGGGACATTAGAGATTTAGGGGACATGTATACAGTGTACAATTACTTAGAAAACTGGTTTTGTAGCAAGACTTATATAATTGAGTCCTGTTCTGAGGCAATATCTATAGAAATACAATATCTTCTTGGGGACATGCATACCGAGATTATGCAATAAAAATTATTTAGGAATCCATATAATGTAAGAATTGGAAGGGAAGATCTAAACCAAGTGGCCATCCACTTCTGTTTGAACCCCACCAGCAAGAGGGAATCTATCCTATTCTAAAATATAAAACTATTCAACAAATTAAACAGATCTCACTGTCTGAAATAACTGAATTTTCTGAATCCTTTTTTTTTATTTCAACATGTTAGTCCCTTTGTTGTCTTCAGTTTTAGCGCAGAATAGATTTGTCTCACTTGCACATGACAACTTTTTGAGTATTTGTAGACAATAACCATAGCTCCCTCAGTATTCTCTTTTACAAGTTAAACTTGCCTACATCTTTTAATTGTTGCTTGTAGGACTTAGTTTCCAGACTTCTTATATCCTAGTAGTTCCTCTCTGAATCTGCTTCAGTTTCACTCTGTTTAGAACCAGGCATTTTAGCCTGCCTATTGACTTTCTTTTTTTCTTCAATGAATAAAATTGTTGATATTTGATTTTTGTATTTATTTTTGTATAAATGCATTTGAAAAAAATATTGGAATGGAATATAGAATAACAGAGTTGGATAGGATCTTAGAAGTTTTCTAGTTCAATCCCCTGCTCGAGCAGGAGAGTTTATAGCATTCAGGACAAATAGTTGTCTCTTCTTGAAAACTTCAATTGATGAAGCACCAACAACTTCTGGAGGCAAACTGTTCCTCTGATGAATTGTTCTTCACTGTCACAACATTTCTCCTTAATTTAATTTACAATGAATTTGTTTAGAGTAGAATAGAATAGAAATAGAATAAAATAGAATAGAATAGAACTCTTTATTGGCCAAGTGTGATTGGATACACAAGGAATTTGTCTTGGTGCTAATGCTCTCAGTGTACATAAAAGAAAAGATACATTCATCAAGAATCATAAGAATCATAATTTAAGATTGTTTTATGTTTAAGATTGCCATAAAACAATCTTAAACAAAAAGGAAGACATTTATAAATGTGACTTCTAGCAAAGGTCAAATATTGTGACCAATATGCAACAATCAGAAAAATGCTTCATGACATGATCAAACGATCAAAGGACTTAATATTATCCAGCAGTATAAATAGCTCATCTGCAACTTGACTGACCATTTCTCTTTGTTCTTTGTCAAAATGACACTATCACTTATTGTGCTTTTGAGAGATGTTCTTTTTTTGACTCAGTAAACCAAGAAGGGGGAGCTTACATAATACAGGTAGCAACTAAATATTAGTAATGGGACAAGAAATGGCAGTCCAAAGAATCAATAGAATCTGTCAGTTCTCCCCCTATCATTACCTTTGCGGTTTGATTATGATATATAGCTTGCTTGAATAAATTTTTTACCAAAGCCCATCTATTCTAGCTGTAATAACATGAATCACCAATTCACATTATCAAATGCTTTCTGTGCATCTAAAAATATCAAAGCCATTTGCTTTTCAGGGTGTGCCTCGTAGTATTCCAAAATGTCCAAGATTACTCTCATATTGTCTTTAATTTGTCTCTTTGGCAGAAATCCATTTTGATCAGGATGGATAAAATTGTTTAAGTATTTTTTAAGTCTTTCTGCCAATATTGAAGCAAAAATTTTATAATCTGCGTTTAGTAAGGAAATAGGTCTATAATTCTTGATTTGTAATGGATGGGCCTCCTCTTTTGGAACAAGTGTAATATAAGCTTCTGACCATTATTTGGGTATCTTCTTCTTTAACATAACTTAATTCATAATTTCTAGCAATGGAAGGTTCAACAATTCTTGTAGTGTTTTATAAAATTCTGCCAGAAGTCCATCTGGGCCTGGTGCCTTTCCATTGTTTTGCTTCTTAAGTGCTTCAGTTAACTCCATCATCGTTATATTACTTTCTAACATTGTTTCAATCTCTTCAGGTATCTGGGGTAGATAAGCATTCTGTAAGTACTGTTTAACTCTTTCCTCATCAATATTCTCTTGTGTGTATAGTTTCCCATAACAGTCTCATATAATTTCCTTCTTTTCTTTACTACCATAGCAAACTTGACCTTGGTCATCTATTAATTGCAACATTTTCCTCGCTTCTTTCTTCTTTCTCAGTTTATATGCTAACCATCTACCTGGTTTATTTGCATCTTCAAAGTAGTTCTGTTTCGCACCTCTGATTTTCTGTACTAGTTCTTCTTTTTCTATTAGTCCCGTTTTATGTTTAACTATATCCATTTTTAACTTAATGTCCTTTTTCTGTGGCATTTTCTGTAGCTCTTTTTCAAGTCCTTTATACTCATCTTCTAATGCCTTAGAGGCTAGTCTTTCCATGGTATTTCTTTTCCTTGTATAGTCTATTATCAAGCCTCTGGCATATCCCATACGTTCTGCATTGATGTATCTTCTTTTTTGTTTTCTCTAAAGAAAAAAAACCAGCTCTTTCTCCATCTACTGTGTGAAGTCTTTTTCCTTTAATATAGAATTATTTAACATCCATCTAGATCTTCTTCTTTGTCCCTTCCATTTAATTGTCATTGGATTGTGATCTGCCCAAGTACTTGTCTCAATATTTATTTCTTGAATATTAGCTAACAATTATGTTGACATCCATATCATTTCTACTCTGGACCATGATAAATGTCTATTTGAATAGAAGGTGTATTGTTTAGTCTTAGCATTTCTTTCTCTCCATGTATCTTTTAAATTTATTTCATCTACCATTTTAAAAAAAGATTTAGGGAGAGTCTTTCTGTTTTGTTTTGTTGTTTTCTGTGCTGTATAGTCCAATTTATTATCTACAATTCCATTAAAGTCTCCCATCGTAACTATATTAGCATAGTCCAGTTCCATTATTTTCATATGTAATTTTTTTTATAAAATTCTTCTTGATTGTCATTCGGGGCATAGATTGCAATCAGGAGTGTTTTCATATTATTGTCCATTATTTCCACCATTAGTAATCTTCCATCATCATCGGTATAGATCAATTTCGCTGGGATAATATCTTTAATGTATAAAACCACTCCTCTTTTCTTGCATTGTCAAAGAAGTAAATATTTTCCCTAATTTTGGCTGTATCAGCAATTGTTCATGTTACTTTTTAATATGTACTTCTTGTAGGCAGATTATATCAAATTTTAATTTCTCTAATTTATGGAAAGTTTTCCTTTTTTAAACAGCTGAGTTAAATCCATTTATGTTAATTGTAATCAGTTTTTTCTCTTCCATGGTTATATTTTGTAGTTAGGTTTAGCAGCTCCTGTAGATCTTGGTTCACGTTCTTTGACTTCCACCTTTCCGCCTACTGCACCTTCTTCTTTTTCAGTCATTCTTTGGCAGTCCTCTTGGAATTCAATTAGTGACATTTCCTTTTCTGCCTCCTCCTCTTTCCCTCCAAAGTATTCTGTGTAAAATAATTCAGCTCTCTCAATTGACTCAATTCTATGCCTCTATTCTTGCTATGTGAACATTAAACCTTCTGGAATCAGCCATCTATAATTCACCTCTTTTTTAAGTAGAATTTTAGTCAGAAATCAGTATTCTCTTCTCATCTCTCTCACTCTTCTGGGTACTTGTTTCAGGACCACAATCTCCTTGTCTTTATATTTCAATGTTTTCTCTCTTGCCACTTGCAATAATTGTGTTTTAATGACTTTCTTTATAAATCTGATGTGAACTTCTCTTGGTAAGCTATTTCTCATTGCATATCTTGTGAAGACTCAATAAACCTCATCTATTCCATCCATCATCTTCTCTTTAGTTATTTCCAAAGCTTCAGGCAAAATTTCTATCATTGTCTCAGCTAGATTTTGTCCCTTTTCTTCCTCTATGTTTTGGAATCTGAGATAAAATACTGATCTATCCATCTACCATCTCAACATCCCACTTTTATTTTGTTCAACCACAGTTAATCTGCTATCAATATCTCCAATCTTCTTATCTCTTTGTTTGTCTGCTTCAATTTTTTGGAATCTCTCATCATACTTCATCATCATTTGTTGAATGTTCTCCATCTTTTCATCAGTTTCCCTGTTCTTTGTTCAATGTTCTCTGTTCTCTTTTCAATGTTCTCTTATTTGTATATTTTGAATTCCTTGCATAATCATCTGCAGCATAACTTTTTCCTGTTCTTTTTCTTGCTGTAACATCGTCTGTATTGAGTGTTGTCCTCCAGATGGTGAAGAGGAAGAAGTAGAAGTTGAGGAACCAGGGGCTGTTAGTTTCCTACTCATTTCGGACAATTCAAAATCTTCAGGTTCTTCTAGACCTTAATCCACTTGTGAAATAACCAATTGTAATTCCAAGTAAAAATAGTGGGGAAGAAGAAGCCAAATAATAACATTAATAATAATAATTTTAAAAAAATCTTCAGATTCTTGTATACCTTAATCCAATCGATTGGTTAGATAGCAGTAAAAACTCAAAAATGGAAGAAAAGACCATAAACACACACACAAAAGAAAAAAATTGTTAAATCCTGGAAAAGGTGGAAAAGTAGAAAATAAAAAACTAAAGAAGAGAAAAGAAAAGTTCTTCAGGTTCTTCAACACCTTAATCTAATTAAAAAGTCTCAGGTATAAAAGGATGCAAAAGAAGAAAAAGAAAGCCACACACAAAAAAACCCCAATATGGAAGGTAAATAGAAAAAAAAATACAAGGGAGGGAGAGAGAAAAAAGAAAAGAGACTACTCCCTTAAAAAGAAAAAAAGGAAGGAAATCATTAATACTAAAGCTTTTCCTTTAAAATAAAATGCAAACATAAAAATTAGACTTCAAAAACAAAAAGAAAGACAAAAACAAGTTCCAAAAGGCCAAAAATCCAAATAGCTATTACAAAAAGTAAGCTGGTAAGGATTGGGTTTGTTAAAGTAAGAAATAGCCCAGCTTAAAAAAAGTAAAAAAGCACACTGCACCTTGTTTGGTTATCCAAGGCTTTTGTTAAAATTTATAATTCTCTTCTCCAGAGTCTTATCACCTTTTTTTCTATAAACTTCAACACCAGACTTCAACTATTGATAGAAACCCAGAAGAGCACCTGCAATAATACTCTCCATGCTCTTCTCTCTATCTTATCAAACAAGCAATGTCCTTGAAAAGAAGTCTCAGTTCTTTCTCAGCTTTGTCTGGTCAAGAAAAAAAAAGAGATATAATATTTCCAAGTCTCTAGTTGGCAGTGTTACAAAGTTTCTTCTGCTTTCACTTTCCCCCTCCTTTTCCAAACAAGGTATAATAAAAATTAATTAAAAAGGGAAAAAGATATTAAAAAGATGACTAGAAGGGAGTCTCTAGCCTAGAATATTATAAAGTCAAAAAGAAGAGAAAGGATAGGTGGAAAAAAAAAAGTCCAGTTTCAAGATATAAAACCATGTGTAGAAAATCCAGCAATGAGAAAACTAAATAAATAAAAATATTACTTTGACTTCCTGTTTAAAATCGCTGCTTAATCACTTTGGTCAAAACTTTTATAGATTCTTTCTTTTCATTAGGGTGTCCTTTCAAATCTTAAAGTAAAGAAAAAATTCTCACCAAACCAGCACACTTTCTCTTTCTGTTCTCTTTCGTTTCGGAGCTGTCCCAACTTCAGCAGCTTTGATGGCTGCCTCTTTGCCACTGGCAAAAAGAGCTTCTCCTGGATCTACCAGGGACTTTGCGGTGTCCCTGGGATCGACAGGATGCACTATTTACATTCACCGTCTCTTCAGGACGGTTTAGATCTGTTTGGACTGTCCAGGAGCAAAGATATCGACAGCGATCTCAGATCTCCAAGATCACATGGCGTATCGTCGTGATGCCAGCTCCGTCCTCTCGCAAGTATTATTTCAATGACACACTATTCAACAACCTACAAACCACAAAGGACGGCCATTTTATTTATTTATTTATTTATTTTGTCAAGCAATTATAAGATAACAGGTATTAGTATAAACGTAGTTATGAATATATAAAATAGATACATATAAGAAAAATAAAAAGAAACAATAGGACAGTGATGGTAGGCATGTTGGTGCGCTTATGCACGCCCCCTACAAACCTCTTAGGAAAGGGGTGAAGTGAATAGTAGCCAGTCTAAGATTGTTTTTGGGGTCTGGGGAAGAAACCACAGAGTTAGGTAGAATATTCCAGACATTGACCACTCTGTTGCTGAAGTCGTATTTCCTGCAATCAGGTTTGGTGCGGTTTACCTTGAGTTTATGTCTATTGTGTGCTCTTGTATTGTTATGGTTGAAGCTGAAGTATTCATTCCATAAGATTTTTTTTTTTGCCAATATGTGAGATAGAGCATTTACTTGTTGAGATTTGAAGTTGCCATTTGTTTGACCATTCTGATACATAGTCGGAAGTCTTTTTGAAGAGTAGCAGTATTGTTGGTGGTGTTGAATAGCTTTACATCATCAGCAAAAAGAACACAGTTGCTCTTAATATGATCACAGAGATTACGTAGAATATGAAGAGAGTTGGTCCTAGAACACTGCCTCAGGGGACCCCACTGTTGACAGGTACAGAGTTTGATAGGATGCTCCCAATTCTGACCACTTGTTGTCTGTTTGACAGGAATCCTTCTATCCATTTATGCAGGTGTCCAGAACTACCATAAGATTTTAGTTTTAGGAGTAGTTTGTCGTGTACCATTGAATCAAAGGCTTTACAGAAGTCTATGTAAATTGTGTCTATTGCTTTGCTCTGGTTGAGTTGTGTAGTCCATATGTTTTTGCAGTGTAAGAGTTGCAGATTACAGGATAGTTTTTTTCTGAAACCAAATTGTTTATTAGAGAATAGGTTGTTAGTCTCTAAGTGGAGGATAATGGATTGGTTAATAATTGATTCCATGACTTTACAGGTGAAGCAGCATAAAGAGATTGGTCTGTAATTTTCAACTAGGCTGGGATCTTCCTTTTTGAAGATGGGGATGACCATAGATTTGGCAAGGAGCTGGTCCTGAAAGATTTTTCAAAGATTATTCTTAGAGGTTCGGCTATGGCAGTGGATATCTTTTTAAAGAAGAAGGCACATATTCCATCTGGTCCAATAGATAGAGATGGTTTTAGATTGCGTAATGCTTTTTCAACATTGTCTTCTGTAAAATCAATATGTATTAGATCATTGTAGCTGTCTGTGGTTCGACTAGGAAATACTATGAATGATCCATTGCTGTTTACAAATATTGAGCCAAAGAATGTGTTAAAGAGGTTGGCTTTAATGGTGTCATCGTTGCAGTCTTTACCATTAGGTCCTATCAGATGGGATGGACCTTAAGTCTTTTAGTTTGTTGTTTACAAAATTGTAGAAAGCGCGTGTGGAATTGGTGCATAGAAGATTTTCCTGATACAGTTCTACAGAGGAATTATTGAGTCTATCATCTGCACCTCTATAACTGTCTGGTTTGGTTCTGCAACCCAACAGGACAGACACAGACTTCAGAGGATAATTAGGACTGCAGAAAAAACATTTATTACCCTCCTGCCTTCAATTGAGGACCTGTATACTGCACGAGTCAAAAAGAGGGCTGTGAAAATATTTACAGACCCCTCACATCCTGGACATAAACTGTTTCAACTCCTTCCCTCAAAACGATGCTATAGAGCACTGCACACCAGAACAACTAGACACAAGAACAGTTTTTTCCCAAAAGCCATCACTCTCCTAAACAAATAATTCCCTCAACACTGTTCAACTATTTATAAAGTGTACACTACTATTACTGTTAATCTTCCCACCACTCCTTCTCACCCATCCCCTCCCGCTTGACTGTTTCCTAGTATAATTTGATTGTTGATTGTACCCTATGACTATCATTAAATGTTGTACATTATGATTCTTGATTCTTAATGAATGTACCTTTTCTTTATGTATACTGAGAGTATTTACACCAAGACAAATTCCTTGTGTGTCCAGTCACACTTGGCCAATAACGAATTCCATTCTGTTCTATTCTATTCCTTTTGTTTAATGTGATGATTGGTGTATTCAGTATACATAGAGAAATAATATACACATCCTCATCCATAAGAATGCAAATGTCAGGGTCAGATGATTCTTCTTTCTGGAATACTCTATCTGACTCTGTGGTTTCTTCCCCAAACCCCAAAAACTTTAACCTTAGACTGTCTACTATTGACCTCACCCCTTTCCTAAGAGGTCTGTAGGGGGCGTGCATAAGTGCACCAACGTGCCTACCATCCCTGTCCTGTTGTTTCTTTTCTTTTTTCTTTTTCCTTTGTTTCCGGAAATAAAATGGAGCTCTTGTTTTCTGGGCTTTTGCTGCCTGCCCCAAAACTTTTGCTGCCTGCCACAAAAATAGTTTCTTCCTGTCCTCAAAATAAAAAGTAGGCCAGTTGGAAGCTGCTCTGGGGAGAAGCATGAAATTGAGGATAGCTGCAACCAAGAGGAGAAGAGCAGGGAAGGCAAAGGATCCCAATCTCTCTAGTTTTTCCCCCTCTCCAGCAGGCCTCTGTGCTCACTGGTGAGGAAAAACTATGAAGGCAGATATTGGTTGGAGAAAGCAATAGTAAGGTTACCAGTAGGCATATCCACCTATAAAATACTGTTATTATGTGAGTCTTAAAAAGAAAACAGAACAAGAAAGAAAATTTTGGTTGATAGAGAACTTCTATTCTGGCAGAAGTGACCTCAGAGGCAAAGAGTCCTGTACATAGCCAGATGAGTGAAAAGCCCCATTGCAAGTTGCAACCAGGCTTTTCCCTATAAATCAGGATGTTCACATAGAAGTATTGCAATTTGCTGCAGGGTTGCAATTGGCCAAAACTCCACTGTTTTGCAGGATCACATGACTATAGCCTGCCCCAGCATGTCTCCACAAATTATTAGGATAGGATTGTTTCTGTCATAAGCCTTTTTCTTCTAATCTTTGCTCAGGCCAGAGTCACATACTCATTCATATTGCCTACACACTTTCCTTCCAACGTCATGTTCTAGAATGGGAAAATGGGATCTGCTTTGCATAAGGCATCTGCTTAGCTCAAAATTATGTTTTTAAATTACTGAATTGCATCATAAAGAAATTTAATTTCACAGGATCCAGTCTGTGTGGGTCACCAGAACCAGAGGTTTATTTTTCCATATGTTCAGGTTCATGCTGGAGTCATGCTGTTAACATGGTATCAATTCCTTGAGAGGAGCAAAGTGCTGTTTGAGGTGTAGATTGATTATAAAAACTTGGCGGTGCTTCAGACTCCCAAAAAACTCTCATCCAAGTAAGTTTGGTGGGCGCAATACTTCAACCAATTTGATTTCTAGCTGAAGTACATCCAGTGGGGGGTAGTATTTCCTGGCAGACATCCGATACCATCTGCTGAACTACATAAAAAGCTGTGCCATGCGCGCAACAATGAAAAAAAGTCCAGGGAAGAGCCCAGGACTGTTGCAGCAGATAGCTGACCCAACTCAGCCACGGGAGGAGATAGCAATGGAATTTATAGTGGAACTCCCAGAGAACAGGGGGAACACAGTAATCTGGACTGTAATAGACCTTTGCTTAAAGCAAGCACACTTTGTTGTTGTCTGCTCGAGTCTTCCATCCGCCCAAAGATTGGCCAAGATGTTGTTGCAGCACATCTGTTGGTTGCAAGGTATGCCACGAAGGATTATCTTGGACTGGAGGGGTGGTTCCAGTTCACTGCTAAATTTTGGAGGGAGTTTATTAAGTTGGAGGAGGAAACCCACTAGAAAGTCAAGAAGGTCCTGGATCCCAGGCTATGAAAACTTCAATACTAGGTCCAGTGGAAAGGATATCCACTAGCAGAGGGATGATGGCAGGGGTGGGATCCGACAGGGTTAACTACCAATTCAATCATTGACGAGGTTCGGTGATTTACGATGTGCTTCCCTGCACGCTGCCGGCACGTGCCTGTAAATCATCATCAGCATGCTATGTGCAGAGAAGCAGCCTTTCAAAAAGCCCTTTTTTCCTGTTTTTTTTTTTTTTTAACTGCAGCTGTGCCTCGCATGGCAGCTGAAGTTGAAAAAAATCAGAAAATAAAGGTCAGGTAAGAACCCAGGTAGGTGGATGGGCAAAGACATCAGCAGACATAGAACCGGTTCTATGTCTGCTGCTCTTCAGAGCTACTGGTTCTACAGAGGTGGACAGAACCAGTAGAAACCCACCCCTGGGTGATGGCAAGGGATATTAAAGCAGACCACTTGATAAAAAAGTTTCATGAGAATTACCCCTCAAAACTGGAAGGTCCTCCCCCAAGTCAGGGAGGGCCCAGCCACCACTAATGTGTGTGTGTGATTAATATTTTTCAAGATTTCTCATTCTTTAGGGGGATCCAACAACTTCGAAATGGATTGAGCCCTTTGCAGCCATTTTTCTCCATTTGTCAACTTGACATACTTTGTGACCTAGGTTACTGTATCTCAAATGAAGGAGTGGAAATGGACCCAGAAAAGATAACGACAGTGTTAGAGTGAGCCCTTCCTTGCACTAGGAGGCAATTGCAAAGCTTCCTGGGTTTTGCCAATTTCTATTGGCAGTTCATACCCTCATTTGCAAAGATCGCATTGCTAATCACCAACCTTTTAAAAACTAAAAGTGAGGGGAAACTGAAGCCAGGTCAGCCACTTAAGTGGACCATGAAGTGCCAAGCAGCATTTGAAAAACTCAAACTATTCATGGCAGAACCTGTGCTGAAGCACTCTGACTTGACTTTCCATTTGTAATTCAGGCTGATGCAAGCACTGTAGCCGTGGGGGTGGTGTTATTGCAAAAGAATACCCAGGGATTGTTACAGCCATGTGTATGGACCTTTAAGAAACTCACAGAGACTGAACAGAGGTGGGCGATATGGGAGAAGGAGGTGTATGTAGTGCGGTGGGCCCTATTACTTGGTGGCATTTCCTGGAAGGGGCAAGGGCCCCGTTCGAGGTATGGACTAACCATAAAAATTTGGAAGCCCTGAAAACTCTGTTCAGGCTCAATACTTAAATCGTTCAAGCTGGGCTCAGTACTTAAATCGTTTCAACTTCATCCTGTGTTATGGTATCTCTGGACAACTGCATAATTGGACAGAAGCATTCCTGTCAAACAGACAACAAATGGTCAAAATTGGGAGTGTCCGATCAAATTCTGTACCTGTCAATAGTGGTGTCCCCGAAGGCAGTATTTTAGGACCAACTCTCTTCATACTCTATATAAATGACCTCTGTGATCATATTAAGAGCAATTGCGTTATCTTTGCTGATGATATAAAGCTGTTCAATACCACAGACAATACTGCTACCCTTCAAAAAGATCTTGACTATGTATCAGAATGGTCAAACAAACCCGCATTACATATCTAATATTAACACAGTTGAGAAAGTCCAGAAATAGTTCACAAGAAGAGTTCTCCACTCCTCTACTTGTTGCAGAATACCTTATGCCACCAGACTTGAAATTCTAGACTTAGAAAACCTAGAGCTACGCCACCTTTGGTCTGATCTGAGTATAGTATATAAAATTATATATTTCGATGTCCTAAAATAAAATACAAGCTGAATAAAATACAAGCTGAATAGTCAAGACCTTGTTGATGATCCAAGCTCTGTCAAGGACCTTGGCATACTCATCTCTAATGATCTAAGTGCTAGAGCCCACTGTAACTACATAGCCAAAAAGGCATTAAGAGTTGTTAACCTAATTCTATGTAGCTTTTTCTCTGGTAATGTCACACTACTAACTAGAGCATACAAAACATTTGCTAGACCTATACTTGAATACAGCTCATCAGTGTGGAACCCACATTACGCATCTGATATTAACACAGTTGAGAAAGTCCAGAAATATTTCACAAGAAGAGTTCTCCACTCCTCTACTCGTTGTAGAATACCTTATGCCACCAGACTCGAAATGCTAGACCTAGAAAACCTTGAATTACGCCGTCTTCGGTTTGATCTAAGTATGGTATATAAAATCATACATTGCAATTACTTCCTGTCAATGAATACTTCAGCTTCAACCATAACAACACAAGAGCACGCAATAGATACAAACTCAAGGTAAACCGCACCAAACCTGATTGCAGGAAATACGACTTCAGCAACAGAGTGCTCAATGTCTGGAATACTCTACCTGACTCTGTGGTTTCTTCTCCAAACCCCAAAAACTTTAACCTTAGACTGTCTACTATTCATCTCATCTTTCCTAAGAGGTCTGTAGGGGGCTGCATAAGCGCATCAATGTACCTACCGTCCCTGTCCTATTGTTTCTTTTTCTTATATGTACCTATTTCATGTATTCATAACTATGTATATACTTATACCTATTATCTTGTAAGCGATTGACCAATCAAATAAATAAATAAAATAAATAAATATGTCTTGGGAGAGGAGCAAGACCCTCTAATAACAATAAACAAAAAGGCATTATTATTATTATTTTAAAAAAAGAATTTGGAAAAATGGAGCTCAATGGCTTGTGAAAAGCTCTCTAAAATAATGATAATAATGATTGGTTTTCCTGGAGAAAGTATGAAAGGAAATATTTATACATGGCATTTTTTTTTTATGCAAGCAGTTTGAATGGAGGATAAATGTGTAATCATTTTCAGATTCAAAGGCTGGGGGACTCAGGGGTGGGATTCTACCTGTTTGGCCTGGTTTGGGTGAGCCAGTAGCTCCGAAGGTCAGTTGTGAGTGAACGGATTTGCTCCAACGATCAGCTGTTGGGCCTACACGCCTGCCCCAGTTCTAATCTGTGCTTTATTTCTGGGTTTTCCAGCTCAGTGGATTTGTGCAGCACAGCGGATTGCCACACATCAACTGTTTTACACATAGGGCTTGCAGCAGAAGGTGAGTTGTAAATGCTGGGCACGGGCGCAATGTGTGCATTTGGCATGCTCACCGAACCAGTTGTTACACTGGTTGAATCCCACCCCTGGGCTGACTGTTAAAACAAAGCAAGGTTATGGCATACACTTGAAAGGAGACTGGGAAGCCTGTAATTATGGAGTCTTTCTGGCAACAGCAAAGAATGCTTATTCACAGAGAATATGCATGTGTAATACTTGTAGCAATTCTCGGTGGTTAGAGGACTGATAACCGTAACAAAGAATTAGACATCCTGCATAGTTCAGCTAAAAGTTAGGAATAGGGATGGCCTGGAGCAAATAGAATGTGTATTAGATAACTCCTGGAGCATTCATTAGCCAAGGCTTAGGAATAGGGACAGCTAGAGACCAATAGAACAAATAGCTAGATCATTACTAAAATGTTTATTAGATGATATTTCTTATTTTCCTGCCTTGTCCCACCTTCTGCTTTAGTGAAAATGTATGAAGCTTTCAATAAAAAGCACTCCAATAAAAAGGAAATCAAAATTTGCACCGCATGTCTGGCATCCTTCATCAGCCTCAGCACCAGGCTCAGACCCGAATTGAGGACAACAAATGTGTCCAAAGTACAAAAAAAATGAGTCTGTACTTTGGGCCTCAACTATATTGTCTTGTTCAGTGATCCACTTGTTTGTTTTATTCTTAGAAGCCTATTTTTTTATTGTGGTTATGCATGTATTTATTTATTCATTCATTCATTCATTCATTCTCTGAGAATGCTCAGAGAAGTGAACCACTGACTCTTTTTTTTGTTTTCACACAGGATGTAATTGCATGCTGTGTCTTGTCTTTTATTTCGTAGCGTCTCTCTTAATCTTTCTGAAGATTCAGGACCAGGTTCTTCTTCAGGGACAATTGAAGCCAATTGAAATATGTGGTACAAAATATTTTCTATGAGTCTTGCTTGCCCAATCATTTGACTTTTCCTTATGGAGAATTGCTTCCCACGTCAGGACTTGTTTCAGAGCATTCTTCCTTTGATCTGATAAATCTTGGCCCAGCTGTGGTGTGGCCCAATCATTTGACTTTTCCTTTAAAAATTACTAGAACTTTGCACTTGCAAATGCATGTCAGGTGATATTCTTGCATAAAAGCCAAACAGGCTTCACTGCATTGCAAATTATTGTTGAAGGCCCTTGCTATTTGTAATGTTAAAGTGATGTCTTAATTCTTGTTATAGTTTCTAAATTCCACAGGTTAGCAAGTGCACACTACTTATTTAGAGGGAACATTTGTTAAGGATTACTTATATTCCAAAAATCTGTTTGTCTTTTGAACAATGCTGTGGCCAGCATTTATATATTTATATTTATATTTATATGTGTTTTCTTAAGTTTTCGCGGGTACTTACATGTATGGTATTCAGCTTTGTTCGGGTATTTTCCCACATCATTGTAGTTGTGCTTTTAAAGTTGTAGCAACGTTTCAGCAGAATCTCATCTGCCATCATCAGGCTTCTCTATAGTGTTGGTCTGTGACTCAGACTTTCACAGCCGTTTCTGTTTTAAATTTGGTGCTAGCCTATGCTATGCCAGAATGGTTTTTTCTTCGTCCTGATTGGTTGGGAGTCTTGGTCTGTGTTTATTGGTCTTGGAATTTGCTGTGTTCTGCTTGATTGGTGTTTCTAATATCTTCTGTCTGTTTTGTAGCTTTTTTTGTCTTGATTGGCTGGCAACATTGTGTTTCCTGTATAGGAGGCTTTTAGTGTGGCTTGGTTCCAAGTAAACGGACGGCTATCATTTATTAGGAAGCTAAGTTTTGTCTGGGTGCCTGGTTGGGGTGTGTTTGAGCTGGATAGAAGAATAGAAGAATAGAAAAGATGACTCCACCAGACTGTCAATTATCTGGAAGCCTGCACTCTCAAAAAAAAAAAAAAAATCTCCACACCACAAGCCAGGCAAACACCTGGGCACAAACAGACTCCCCCTGATACCTCCAGCTGATACCTCCAATCAGGATGAAGAAAAAACCATTCTGGCACAGCAGTAGACTAGCCCCAAATTTAAAACAGAAATAGCAGTGAAAGTCACAGACGAACACAATACAGAAGTCTGATGATGGCAGATGAGATTCTGCCGAAACGTTTCTACAACTTTAAAAGCACAACTATAATGACATGGGAAAATACCCGAACAAAGCTGAATAACATACATACATACATACATACATACATACATACATACATACAGTATATTTATATATATCCTCCCAACTATTCAAACAGGTGAGGAAATTCTGTTTTTGAGCCCACAAATGATATGTGTTATAGCTTTTTGCACATATTTCCATTCCTCACTTCCACTAAACTCACAGACCATCTTGATCCTCACTGCTACACTGAGATTTCCCACTAGCTTTTTCTCATAAAGAAGGTACTCATGAAACTGTCAAAGCTAGTTCATAAAAATATTGTGTGCTGATGGGCATAGTTTTGAAGAAAGGTTTCATGTTATGTTTAATTTTCCATTATATTAGGAGGTAATTATCTCCTCAGAACTTTATTATCTCTAACAGGATCACAATTAATTTGATTAAAGACCTAATTGTAGGTCTTTTCTCAATTACATCTAACAGTAGAACAAAGTCATCATGAACAAACACTTTTCCTTAGTGGCATCTAACCACAGAACACAACCCTATATTGTTTCTGCCTTTACCTCATCCCCAGCTCATGAAAGAGACTGGATTAAGCTTGTCCTTAGCACAATATTTTCTGTCAATATCTAAAGGCAGGCTCCAGATGAATAGAATAGAATAGAATATTCTTTATTGGCCAGGTGTGATTAGACACACAAGGAATTTGTCTCCAGTGTATAAGCTCTCAGTATACATACAAACAACAAAGTGATAAATCATAAATCATAAGATATAAGTCATAAGATATAACCAACAAAGTGATAGTTGTAAGTTGTCTGCTCAAGGGTGGAATATAATTAAGCTTACAATGAGAAAAGACCCAATGTGTGGCATAATGTTAATTTACGCATTATGCATCAATCTAAACCATTTACCATGAACTCATATATGGTCTATAATTTTTTTAATGCTCTCATGGAAAATAATGTCCTGTCTTTTGCTTTAGACAAACGTTAACATTAATTTTATTTAAACGGAGTATAACAAATGTGTGTAATGTACCTACTTTCTATTACTCCCAGTCAATTTGTGTGCATTAAATCAGGAGAAAGAAATAAAACAGGTCTTACTAGCTTTGCAACCCACTTGGTTGCTTGCTTCTTTTGTCAGTTCTTCTGTAGGCTGTATGTGTAGGTGGTAGGGAGTTCCTTATGGGAGAAAAGGTGCACTTCTTTAATTTCAGCAGAAGCATCTTCTTGGAATGACACCAGCCTTATCACACCAGGACTGAAGAAAGCTGAGAGAGTAGTTTAGTATCATAATTAAGCACTCTTTGATTCTCATTGGATGAGTCAACCTGTTGCATGTGCAACAGGAAAGTCAATGAGATGCACAGAGCAGAGACAAAGAGATGAACTGGCCATCTGGGTTGTGTAGAAAAAGAGCATAGGCAAAGCAATACAAATCTTCATCACAGCATACATTTTTGGCAACCTAAGACTGGGTCATAGAGAAGACAAGAAACTTCTTTTGCCGAAGCTCTTCTGAGGATGGCTTCCCTCTTCCAACACCTGTGGGTGTTGCTATGGAAGAACTGGCTGAGTGTCAAAAGGCAACCGGTAAGTATAGAAATTAAAAAGCAAGATAATTTTAAGTCCCAGGGAATCTGGGAGAAAATATTATTTAAGGAAAGGTAGTAATACACTTTTTCAAAATGATGAGTGTGAACAATATTTTCTTTAGTAAAATTTGATTGCAAATGTTGTGTTCTTCCATGTCTGATCAATGAATAAGTGTCATAACTGTATATTTTATACATACATGTATCTATGAATTCTTACTTGGCAAGCAATGTTTGGATTAGAATCTTTTCTTCATTGCTAATTTTTTCCATATTTTGGGGGGGGGGGGTAAGTTTTATTTGGGTTTTCACAAAACATAATACAAATAAAATATCTTTTTGAGAGCAGGATGATTCCAGGTTATCACATCTCCATACAGATATCATCTCAGTGACATATTCATCTTTGTATTCAATTTCATATCTTGTCACTATTTTATCAATTTCTCAATAATTTTTCCTTTCCCTTACCTCAACCTTATTTATGATTATCTCATTCCTTTCTAATTCAATTACATATCTTTTTCTAAATTTCTATATCTTTCTAGTCATTATAATTGTACTTTTGTCTGTCCTGTTTACAATTTCATACATTCTTTTTCCATCATCATCACGAAAAGGAAAAGAATTTTTTTCCATTTTTGTTTTAATGGAGTAGGAAATAAACATGTCCTTGTACTCTAAGTATTATTGCATTATAGTATTTTTACTGAGCTGCTTATATCTTTACGCATCTCAAGAGTTGGCAACTTACAGCAGGAAGTACTTTGCTATTTTATTAATTAGATGATGCTCATCTATTATGGTTCATTGCACAGTCAGCCAGATATTCACACTGGATTTGACATTTTTCTACCTAGTCCTTTCAAGGATCTGGGATAGGTAGATGTGGATTATATTATTATTACATTTATTTGCTGCCTATTTTGCCATGGACTATTGTAGGCAACTCACAATCATTAAAAAAGAAAAAAAGAAATAGAAAGGAAGTTTAAAAATAAAAAATAATAGAACAATAAAACAAGGAAAAGAAAACAAAGAAACTACATCAATATGACTAGTAAAAAAAAATGCTATGCTGGCTGGAAATTCTAAAAGTTTTAGTCCCAGCACTAAATTGGGGAAGGCTGGTTTAGATTAAATTAGAATCTGCACAAGGAAGCAGTTATGCCACAAGTAACTTATTAAAGGTATCAGCCTTTAATTGTATATATTACATTTTATGTACCATAGCAGAAATGCTGATGGATTTAGTCATTTATTTTTTAACCTTCTCTGTGCTGGATTCTCTCTCTTTTGTGATGCCAATTCTTCATCTAAGAGCTTTTCATTAATTATTTTTAACTAGTATATTTTTTGTTCTATATCTCATCAAGGCTGATTCTTTGTATTTTCCATATATGGAGTTTTGAAGGGTTTCTCCCCTCCCCCCATTTTAAACAATCACATGATAATTGCTGATAGGAGATGGCAGTATTTGTAACAATTTGACTTAGCTTTCAGCCACATAAATAAAGCTAGGCTGAAGTAAGGATGAATGTGCTGAGCCAGTGTAGAGTCTTTCCCCAAATATTTCCTGTTCGTTCTCTTTCTATTAACAACACAGAAGTATTGGAAGTCTCATTCAGAATGGATTATTTATTCTGATGCTCTACTAATGGTCTTGCTCCCCTTTGTAAGTTACTTTCTCTAAAGATAAGGGGGCATTTACCTCCTTGTCTTTAGCAATGCATTTTCTGTTTTGTTAAGTGCTAAAGTGCAAAAAGCCAAATTGAGAAATGGCATATGAACAATGCATCATAAAATAAAGCAGCTCCACTCAATATAGCAGCTTCTGACCATGACAGTACTGACAGAGAGGGAAAGGAGAGGAACAGTTTGATATAGGGATGAAGGTGTTGTCCTAAAAATCAGGAGACTCTGAATTTTAGCCCTTGCCTTTGGCATGAAAGCCGGCTGGATGACTTTGGGCCAGTCACTCTGTCTCAGCCCAACCTCCTGCCCAGGATTATTGTTGTGGGAAAAATAGGAGGAGGAAAAATATTGTGTGTTCACCAACTTGAGATAATAATAATAATAATAATAATAATAATAATAATAATAATAATAATAATAATAATAATAATAATAATAATAATAATATAACTAATTAACTAAATAAAATAGTCACAGTGAAGGCCAAATGGGAGCAACAGGGGGACTGAGTGAAGAAATGGTTACAAACTTTTATTAACGTAGCTGCTTTCGTGGCTTGCCACCAAAGTAGAAAATTTTGAAGATTTTTAAAGTCCATTTGCTCTGTTAAGTATTGTTCATCTAATCATGCATATACTTTTAGTATAATTTTTCTACAAGTTTATTTCTCCAGGGTATCACATTTATGGAAGTGAAGTCCAAGGTTTTACTGATACTGTTCTAATATGTTAAACATATAATTCATTCATGGTGAGACGGGACCACAGCAGATGCATTCAGTTGACAAATTATGCTTCATTTTATGCTGAGGAGATCAACATTTTACACTTGAGTTTGGTATAGGCAAGATTTCTCTTTGCATCTCAAAAATATGACAAAACTATTGAAGAATTATTACTATATGCGTGAAAATAATTTTAACATTTTTTAAAACGGGTATTTAGAAGTTTGTAAATGCCCATTCTTGGCATTATTTCAAAGACGCTATTTCTCTCCACTCACCTGACCCCCCAATTTGTGAAAATAGAGCTTGGGAAAGTAGTATCCAATTTAGCCATAAAGTATTAGCTTTTATCTTAAATATCATTCCTCTATTTTTTTTTTTAAACAAATTTTATTAATTTTACAAACACAATACACAAGACATAAACTAAAACATCTTTTCTGAAGGCTGCCTGATCCCGGGTTAAAACTTTTCACACAGACACAAATTCAAACATCATATTCATTTTATATATCCTTCCATATCTTGTTATCATTTTCTTTTCTTTTTTTTTTATAAACCAATTTTATTAATTTTACAAAAACAGTGCACAAACAATCAAAGCATAACAGCTTATAACCATTTTCAATAACATTCTTTGTCTGTTCTATTTCCAACTATCCATTCATCTTTTTTCTTTTACTATACTTCTCCTATACACTAATTGGAGTGACGCCTTTACCCTAACTTCATATAACACTTAATTTATCTTGGGATTCTGTTTAATAAATTCTAAATTTACACAATAAATTTTATACTCTAAATACACATATAAAAACACAATCTTATATACCTTCCAGAATCCCCCTTTTATCCTTAATTAGATTCACCCATTGTCTCTAAATAAACTTTTTTTCTTTAAGTCTTGCTTCCCACCATTGAGGCTTCTCCTCCCCCCCTTTCTCTCTTGCTTATTCTTCTCCTTGCTCTTTTTACCCCTTTGTCTCTCCTCCTCCCTTTTCTTACTCCCTTTCCTTTGCTTTCTACCTTGCATCCACCTTTCCTCTCATTTTTCTCTTTTTTGGTTGTTTTTTCAAACCTTAAAATCCCCTTTTTCTTATCCTCTTTCTCCTCCTCCCCGGAAAAAACCCATTGTTCATCAAAGATGGCTTCTTGTTCCTCTTCTTCTTTGTCCCAGTCATTCTGCTGCGTAATCAACTTTTCATAAGTACATAACGCCATTTCTAAAAATTGAAATGAAGTGCCCAAAGTATCTTTCCCATCTTGTTCTTCCTTTTTATATTTTTGATATTCAATCTTTAGTTCATCCACAAGCCATGCCATCCTGAAAAGAAAAACTTTCCCCAAAACAACCACCCAAGTATTTTTAGTCAAAAGTAATTCAAAAAGAAAGTTCCAAAAGTTAATACTTTTCTTCCTTCTTCTATTTCTCTTTCTGGGGTTACTGTTTAATCAAAGAGGTCCAATTACCATATTTCTTTTTTTAGTATTCTTGGCAATCTCCTCCTTTTCCCACTTCTGCTCCAGTATTTTTCCGCTCCCTTCCCACTTGCAACATCAATTTTTAAATGATCAGAAATCCATACCTCTAATAAAGGTTTTCCAATTTCTTAAATTTTTAAGTCCAATGTCCAAGCAACTTTCAGAATATTTCACCTTCAGTGCCCAAACAAATTTCAAATCTTCTTCTGCTTTTTTCATGGGGTGGGAGAGTGAAGAAAAAAAAAAAGTTCCCTTTTACAGCTTCTCCGCCTCTTTCGATCTTCTTAGGGATACAATGTATCCTCCATCAATTCAGACAGCTCAGTTCCAGCGAATTTAAAGGATGTTGATTGACCCGGCTCAGCCAGCACTTTCACTTTTCTTGCTTCCTCCAGCACGATTTTACCCGGTTGCAGACTTCTTCGTGGCGGCCATTGCTGACCGCCGCTCCACTGCCTTGGGAAAAAGGGGTTTTTCAGGACGAGGAGGGGGTCTGTGACACCTCCAACCCCCTGTCCAGCTCCCCTCTCTCTTCGGCTGTCCCTACAGGGCAGCCATATCCCCCTGACCCATTTGGATCGGGGGTACCTCGGCGGCTAGCACAGCAGGAATCGCGAGCGGTCGCGAATTCCTGCTGCCCCGAAGCCACGCAAAAACCGGAAACCACATCATCCCTCTATTTATGAAGACTTTTTTTTAGCTATTACAGATCTACTTGTTTTGCTTTTTATCCAGTGTGTCTTAAAATTCACCAGGATGATTAATGTTCTGCAACAGGCATTAATGGGGAGTGACAGGGTGCTCAATCTTGGTGTTACTATTACCAGATTTCAGTAATGATTCCAGGAAAGCATTTTTCAGGATTTCTATGGAACAGCTAGTGAGCTGGTGGGGTGGGAGTGCATCCAACCCCTTTTCTCTGAATACATCCTGCAGGTCTTGATACTCTTCAAGGATTCAAGGATTTGCCTTCTTCTATTCTTGGGACATAGCTCCCATCACTTGTCTGGGATGCTGGGCGCCCTGGTCTTTCCTCTGATTTTTCCCTGGGTTGATCCATCATATTTTTAACAGCCCCTTCCCCCAATTCACATAAGGCTACCAAAGCTCAGAGTCTTGGTATGTGCCCCCATCCGCAACTCCACTGGTTCAGTGATGAATATTGCTGGGATCCCCCCTGCTACAAGCCATCTAACTGACAGAAGGCCACTGGCACCTTAAGCTGCTTGAGTCTGATCCTTAGCTTCTCAACTAGGCAGGGTTGTCCAGGCATCTGGTGTGACCTGAGTCCAGAAGGGCCAGCAAATTTGCTTTGCTTCCTGAGGATTGGACCACTAGTTCTATGGGGATGGTCACCAGGGGGATGAGGCCACTTACCAGGGGAAGGTGGGGGGAGGTGTAATCAGAGTTGGTATTGGTTTCCACAGGGCCCTCAGCTGAATTGAGTAGACTTCCATCGCCACCCCTGGGGAGGAGAGAACTCTACAACTTGTACTCTCTCAAGGATGTTTCCTGGATCTGTGGGAGTGACTTGGTGGGTTTCTTTATGGGCCCAGGGATCAGTTTTTTTTTACTGGGTGGCTGGATCTGCACTCGGCTGGCAGTGGCCCTCCCTTCCATACTTGAAGCAAGCAGTTGAGTGCTGCTGTGGGCCTTGGGTACTTGTCAGTGGTTTTGGAGCATCCTGCTTCCCAGGGAGGGATTTTCATCACCCATGTCCTAGTTGGTGTTTGTTCTGGGCCAGGTCAACCTTCACTTCCTCCTCCAAGACATATCATCCATGGAGAGCCCCTGGAGATGCAGGTGTTATAGATTTTATCACTCAGATTTTATCACTTGAAGCACCTGATGTCTTGTGGCCAATCAGTTAATCAATATGCCAGGCTGTGAAATTCTTGGGTGTATTCGGCCACATCCCTCCTCCCTTGCAGGATGGTTTTGATGCGGTCCCTGGCTTTGTGATCTTTGAAGGGATCTTCAAATCACTTGTGGAGGAAATCATGAAGCAGTTGAGATTTCTCAGCTCTGGGGCATCGTCATTGTAGAAGGTTACCATCCACTGGGCAACTGGCTCCTCCAGGGGCATGGTAATACATCTCATCTTGGCTCCTTCTGGGGGTATTTCTAGGCTGTACTCCATCATGTAGGTCCAGACCTGGGTCAGGAAGAATCCCAGTTGCTGGATGTCTCCATTAAACTTCATATCCGTGTGTGTGTGTGTGTGTATGTGTCTTACGGGCTCTCCTTCCTCTTGGAGATGATCCTGCAGGGGCTCCCTGCTGGGCAGCCACTTCTGGCACAGCGGTGGTGGCAGCTACCATTGTTGGGCTGGCTGAGGTGCCAATTATCGCAGCAGAGGTGGATGTTCCATTGCCGGCTGTGGTGGGAACAGATGCATATCAGATTGCTCCATTCAAGCCAGGGTTTTGTGCGCTTTATATCCTGGTCTGTCTTCCAGTCCGTTTGATTGCTTTCTCTGCACTCATAACCTTCTTCCTTCAGCTCCTCCAGCCTTCCAGGTGGTTGCCCCGTCCCCGTGAATGAATGTCACCCTCTGGGATTTCTCTCTCCAGTCCTTTTTTTCTTCCTAACCCTAGGGACCATCAGGGTCTTGGCAGGCCACCCTCCCCCAGCCACTCAGACTGATCCAGTGCTCCTGGAAGAGGGCCTCATGGATGCCTTTGCCCAGGTTTCAATTTCTTCCTGATCTCTCCCTTGAGTCAACATTGTATGCACAATCCCCACAGTAGAAGTAATATCCTCTCTGGGTTAGCCAAAATTTCAGATTTCACTTAATATCAGACCTACCCCAAAACAATCATTTAGGAAAGCAGACTCTCAACTCCAATGGAAGTGAAAATTTTTTTTTCTAAAGATGTTGGTTGTAGGAAGGTGAGGTGGAATGTTAAGTTCCTGCTCACTGATACAAAGAGCCAAACTCAATGTTCCCCATCCCCCCCCCCATTGTCCAGTCTGTTTCCAGCCAATCTGGGATTACTGGGATTTGTGGGAAACTCTGGGTTGTTTAGGGCGCTGGAATTTCACATCCAGTAGCAAGTGGCCTTGAAGATACTTGGCATAACCAGTACAAACAGCTCTGGTTTCTTCACATGTCAGTTCCCCCTCCTCATTTCCCACCATTAGATACACAGGTGTGAATTGCACCAAATGCCTCCCCCCTTTTCCCCTTTGATGGCAGGATGCCAGCAAGGTGCCAAGCTGACAGGTGTGTCTGGTGCACTCTTGCCAGTCGCAGGCCTGCCCGGTGTAAGGCAACCTCACAGACAAGGGCCTCTCTCTTCTGCAACTCACCTTGTGACTCTGGAGCAGGCAATGACCACAGTTTGTGCTCTGCTAGTCCTAGAACTCGGGTCTTGCTCAGACTGAGGCTACAATGAGGGACAAAGCTGTGAGGAGCATTGGAATTGGCTCCCCCGCCCCGCCTCTGCCTGGCTGCTGGGTCTGCTGCACCTGCTGCTATTGGCCTCGCAGGGCCTCATTGTCCTCCTGGCTGACCTAACAGACAGGAAGCAGCAGGTGAAGCTAGGCAGAATCATATCGGATATCTGTACAATCAGCACAGCCCCCCCCCCCCCCCCATGGCTGTGTGCTATCTCCACTTTTCTTCTCCCTATATACCAATGACTGCATCTCAAATGATCCTTCTTCTTTTTTTTTGAATTAAACAGCCTTTATTTCACCAAAAGAAAGAAAATGGAAATAAAAAAAATTGAAGCATATTATAATTATAATTAAATAATTACAGCCTTGGAAATGTCCAGAAATGAACGATCTTCCTTTTACTTTTTTTTTGAAAATTACAAGACAGTGACCCATATATTCTTCTTTAAACCTTTCTTAAGATGTTAAAGAAACAGAACTACAGAACTACAAAAAGATTAGAAATAAAACCCTTGTAATTGTCCATATAACTGTAAATGCTTGACCAGCAAATTTAATTGGCAGGTAAATCTCTTGATTGCTATCACCAATGTAATGTTACAGGTTCAATTAAACACATACTTCATTTTAAATCGGATAAAAATATGATAGCAATAAAGATTATGTTATAATGTTATAAATGAATAATATTGTTTTCTCATTTCATTACCTTTTTCTCATTCCTCTTTTCTTTTTCTTGAAAATTTTATTGATTTTTGAAAACAAACATAAACAAACAAAGCATAAAACATAAAAACATAAAACATCTTTTTTGAAAGCAGCATAATCCTGGGTTACATATCTTTGTACAGACACAAATTCAAGTTCATGCTCATTTTTATATTCCATTCCATATCTTATTACTATTCTACATTTTCAATATAGCTTCTCCCCTCGTTTAACTTTCTTAATTTTGTTTTATTTATTTCATCTCAATTCAAATCATTGTACTTATATTCTTTGTCTGTCCTGTTTCAACTGTCTACTATCTTTTCTCACTAGACAAAATTTTTCCTGTAATCACTGACTGGAGTATGATGCCTTTATATCTTTCCCTTAAAATTATAACACTTAATATAATACATAACTTCGTTCGGATTCTGCTTGGTACTTTCTAAAACTACACACTGTATTTAAAAAAAAGAAAAAATTATAAATGTAAAATATAATTAAAACAACATTCAATTCCAATTCAATTCTCTCATTAATATTAATATTCATTTAAATCTTAACATTTTACATATTACTTTTCAGATAAATATACTTCTATGGGGACACTTATAAACTTTCCATAATTAATTCCCCCCCACTTCACTTATATTTTATAAAACATTGAGTAATTAAAATGTTCCCATTCCTTCCTAATTCAATTCTCTCATTTATTTTATTTCATTTATTTTGTTCATAAAAGTTTCATTACATTATACTGACTATTTTATCCCTCTTTTTAATCATATGTTGTTTCCAATTTTCTAACATTATTTCTATTACAAATATAACAATACCATCTTATGTACCTTCACAGAATCCCTTTTTCAGTTAGATTTTCACCCATTATCTCTAAATAGGTCCTGTTACTTTACATCTTGCTCTAAGCCTTTGTAACTTCTCTTCCTTTCTTTCTTCCCTTTCTTCTTTTCTCTCCCCTTTTTACCCCCCTGTCTCACCACCTCCATTTCCCTCTTCTGTACTCCCCTTTTCTGTTGCTTTCTAATATTATATCCACTTTTCAAATTATTTTTCCCTTTTTTGGTTGTTTTTTTAAGTCTTAAATTCTCCATTCTCTTTCCTCCCTTTCTCCTTTCTTCCCCAGATAGAGTTACTTGTTCATTAAAGATGGCTTCTTCTTTGTCCCAATCTTCTTGTTGCACAGTCTTTTCCTGTTGTTTCTCATAGTTACGAATCGCCATTTCTAAGAATGTAAAAACAGAGCCAAAGGAGCCCTTCCCTTTTTGTGTCTCTTCTTTATATTTTTTAAATTCCATTTTCAGTTCATCCAGAGATAGTGCCATTGTAGAATTTTTTAAATAACCACCCAATTGTTTTTAGTCATTCAAATATAATATCCAAAAATCCAAAAGTCAGCAAGCAGTCCAAATACATACAAGCTGTTTCTTTTTACACTTTCTTCTTTTTTCACTTTCTCTTCCTGGGGTTCCTATTTAGTTACAAAGTTCCAGTTAAAATATATCTTTTAGAAGTCTTATTGAGATTTTACTTTAGATTCTTTTGAAGTCCAGGCAGTCTCCTCCTTCCAGATCCTGCCCTTATTCTTTTCCTCTCCCTTCCTACTTATAGACAAAAAGGATTTTTTAGTGTCCAGAAATCTTTATTGTCCCTTTGGCATCCTTCTGTTAAAATACTGAAGTTTGCTGATGACACAACAGTGATTGGTCTCATTCGAGACAACGATGAATCTGCATACAGACAGGAGGTTATACAACTTGCCTCTTGGTATAACTAGAACAATCTGGAAGTGAACACACTCAAAACTGTAGAAATGGTGGTAGACTTTAAAAGAAACCCTCCCATACTACCACCACTTACAATACTAGACAACACAGTATCAACAGTAGAGACCTTCAAATTTCTAGGTTCTACTATATCATATGACCTAAAATGGACACTTAACATCAAAAAAAGCATTAAAAAAGCATAACAGAGAATGTTCTTTCTGCGCCAACTCAGAAAGCTTAAATTGCCCAAGGAGCTGCTGATACAGTTCTACAGAGGAATGATTGAGTCTGTCATCTGCACCTTTATAACTGTCTGGTTTGGTTCTGCAGCCCAGCAGGATAGACACAGACTTCAGAGGATAATTAGGACTGCAGAAAAAACAATTCCAACCCACCTGCCTTCAATTGAGGACCTGTATACTGCATGAGTCAAAAAGAGGGCTGTGAAAATATTTACAGACCCCTCACATAAACTGTTTCAACTCCTTCCCTCAAAATGATGCTATGGAGCACTGCACACCAGAACAACTAGACACAAGAACAGTTTTTTCCCAAAAGCCATCACTCTCCTAAACAAATAGTCTTCTAGCCCTAAAAAGCTACCCAAGGCCATATCTTTGAAATCCTGCAACAAATCACCTAATAATGTCGCTGATTTCCAGATACTTTTAATTGTCAAATAAAACAAAAGCCTTCAAAGTTCTTAAAGCATGTATAAGACATAAAAATAAACCTTTTCCAAGGAAGCAAACAAGGAAGCAACTGTCCATCCTTGCTTCTCTAACCATGCCGTAAGATCATTGGCCCAGAATAACTTACGGTATGAATCTGCCTTCTCTGGCAGAGTTTTCAATACCAATATTTCCTAATTAGCAAAAGTTGGGACTTTCCATAACAAAGTTTGTTCTTTATGCTAAAATGAAAATTGACTTTATTTGTTAATTTTTCCTGCCTTTCAGGTGTTTTTTTTGTATGATTATTATTGTTAAAATGTTCCAAATATATCAAACTTGAATATAATTTGTTCTTTTTTCACAGCTTTGGTCTTTCACATTAATTTCTTTGCCTGTATTTTCATTCATTCTTATGGCTGTCATTCGAATACAATTTCCTCCAGAAGCCCAATCAAACTGTAAGTAATTGTTGATAGGCATTATAAGAATGAATCTATTCTTTTTATTGTTCGCATATTTTAACAAATATTTGTTCTAGTTTTGTAAATGCCAAAGTATGACCCCATGGAAAGGGAGTCCTCAGATGAGGCACATTTTTCTTAATTACTATCCATCTTTAAAATTTGAAAGTAATGATGGCATTTGATTGCTTATTGTACCCTATGACTATCATTAAGTGTTGTACCTTATGATTTTTGACTCTTGACTCTTCTGTTTTATGTATACTGAGAGCATTTGCACCAAGACAAATTCCTTGTTTGTCCAATCACACTTGGCCAATAAAGAATTATATCTTCTATCTAGATGAGATGTAATATGGAATTCCATTATGGCAGATATTAGCATGGTAGTCCTTTACAAACATATGACACATACCTGCCAGATCCTTCAGAGAATTTCCTCTCTGACCAATCTTTTACCTGATTTCAAGGTGACAGAGTAGAACATTCTACCAAGAACATGGAAAGATGTTGTGGCCACCTGGTTTGAGTGAGTGGGAAGATGCCCCACTTTCTCCATGGTTCTCAGGAATCTTACAGGTCAGAACAGGAACATAGAATAATAGTGCTGGGGTTCAACCCCTTGTTCAAGGCAGGAATCTTACCCATCCCAATCAAATGGTCAACCAGTTTTTGAAAACCTCCAGTGTGTCAGGCCCGCTTCGGAGTCTGAATCTGCAGGGGAAGATGAGCTGGAACAAGAGCCAAGAGAGATCAAGAGGGCAGTTCCGTTGGCTTTGGAGGAAACTGGGGAAGGGCAGAACCAGTCTGGCCAGAGCTTGTCAGGATTAGAAAGGCTTGCAGACAGGGAGGAGCAGGAGACAGAGCTCAGATGACAAGCAAGGACCATCCCCTCCAGATCCTAGAGCACGGAGAGAAGACAGAAGGCAAGATCAACGTAGACTGAGCTGGCTCTGAGGAAGGAGAATGCCCCTTCACAAGGCACACCTGGGGACTAAGGCGCACCTGCTTGGGACGAAGATGTAAGGAAGTGCCAATGGGAGAGGCATTTGTCAGGAACAAGCATTGAACCAGTAGAGCCTTGTCTGTACTTGCCGACAACTTGGTGATTACTGTGGCCACCTGCTCAAACCAGGTGGCCACAGCTCTGTCTTGTGGGGCTTGTCCGGTTTGCCTGCTTTGCTGAACTCCTGGCCCTGGTTACAGTTTGGCTAACCTGGCTTACTGGATTGCTGGCCCTGGTTACTGTTTGGGTAACCTGGCTTACTGGACTACTCACGGCCACAGGCTGCTGAAGATGCACGTGAGAGCTTTGCTCCAGGAGTTGTAGTAAACGTGGGGAAGTTTGGGGGAAAAGTTGGAGCAATAAAGGGGAGTTAGACCTGATCTCTGTCTGTGTTGCTTTCATGCCATGCCCAGATCATTACACAGTGATCAGGCATTCACAACTTCGTAAGCAAATTATTCCATTGATTAGTTGCTCTTACCATCAGAATTTTTTTCCTTATTTCTAGGTTGGTTTTCTTTTTAACAACCTTCAACCCATTACCTCTTGTCTTATTTTCTGTGCTTTGGAGAATATGTCAATTTTCTCTTTATCTCTGTGACAGCCCCTCAAGTACTGGAAAGACAGTTATCATGTCCCCCCAATCCTACTCGTTGATATACTAGACAGGAGTGTCAAACTCAAGTTCATGGAGGGCTGCATCAAGGTTCTGGTTGACCTTGGGGGAGCCCTAGCTGGGGGGAGCAACCGTGTGTGTGTGTGTCACAGCCGGGGGCCATAGCCAGCTCGATGTTGCTCATGTCTGTGGGTGCCTCTGGTAGCCCAGGTGGGGCTGGGGAGATCCATTGTCTCCAGTGGAGGAAGGCGAGACCAGGGCGAGCACCAAATCCTTGACGTATGTCTGTTTCAGATCAAAAAATGCTTAATAATAGTGGTAAGAGGAGTCTGGTTTTAGAGTAGATTCACTGAAGTAAACAAGGCTTCATTGACCATATCTAGTTTAGCCCAAACAGTTGCAGGTAGTACTCATTTAGCCACTGCCTTGTGTACTGACTGTTCACAGTTACAACAGCGAAGAAAATGTAACTTTTCAATCAATCCTCATATTTATATTCATAAATTCAGATCATAAGCACAGTGGCATTCACTTAACAACCACTTTATTAACAACTGAGTTACTGGTCCTTACATTTCAGTAGATCCATTGTAAATACTGGAGGCAACCTTTGGATTTGAATGAAGTTGGATTAATTTTAATTTAATTAATTTAATTATTGTAAAGTAATAGCATTGTCAATTATTTATGTGCACCTATAGTCCATATTTGCACTAGAATTATTTGTAGCAAGAATCCAAGATGAGAAGTACCTTTGCACTAGCAGGCCAGTTTTCTTGTAAATTTCTACAGTGAACAAGTCTTTGCTTGTTTTAAAAAAGTGTTCTACGTTTGTACCATTTCTTTTTGTGTATTGTTCTATTTTATTTTTTTTGTCAGAAACCTTTCCATATTTTTTTTAAAACCAGATAAATATTTTTTCACTAATTCCCATAGCTGTATCATTTTTTTTCATTCTTTTCAGGTTACCTGGCCCCTCGGAATCTTCCCAGCACAGGTTTCTTGCCATTTCTCCAAACTGTGCTTTGCAGTTCTGATTCCACATGCAAAAGTGCACCATATACTCCTGAAGATCTGTTGCCCAAATTGAATATTTCACTCAAAAGCAGGTAAAAAGAGTTGCTTGGCTTCCTATGTGTGCACTATATTGTATATGATCATGCTAATTAAAATGAAGAAACATGGAGACCACTGGCCTAATCCCCACAGAGAGAATCATCACCTCCTGGATGTTTAACCTCAGATTCACATGCTCTTTTCTAAGAGGAGAAATTCACTTCCTGGAGGAGCAATCAGGTACATGAGCTCTTTCAGAATTGGCCTCTATCAAAGAAATCTGGACCAAGATTTTTGAGGTCTACGTTCTCTTGAAAGCACATAGCAGCTTGAAACCAGGCAGGATCAAAACCAAACGGGAATTCCACTAAGGATTTGATCTCTTTAAAACTTTGTTGAGATTTGAAATATGTTAGTATGGACTACTTTCCCCAAGTAGTGAAATATGGAATAATGTTGGATGTGTCTCTCTTGGTCTACCTCAGGAAAATGAATTCAGGACTTCCAAAATGAGATCTCTCTGTATCCCAGATTTGTTTCCTCTGTTTACTTCTCACTTGATAATCGAGCTGGATATCATTTTTACCAACAGGCATCTCACCCTTGACACATTCATTTTCCTTATAGCAATATAAATGCTATTTTTTACCTGAAGCTTATCATTATATGAAATATTAGAAAATATTGTAGAATATGCATATTTGCATATTCTTAATTCTATTGAGATTGCTAAAATAATTCTTGCAGACAACGGAAAGAGCCTAAATAAATGTCAATGTGGTAACTAAGAGTCAACACTAATTTGAAGGCACATTATCTATCTATCTATCTATCTATCTATCTATCTATCTATCTATCTATCTATCTATCTATCATCTGATCAATATAGTTTGTATTTCAATAAATATTCATTTCTGACAAACTGAGTTTGTTATTAATATGCTTAATTTATATATAAAAGCAGTAGGAAATTAAATACAAAGTAGAAGAAGCCTCTTCTTGCTTCTTTTCTTAACAGAAGACAGAGAAGTTCTGCTAGCCAGGCAGAGGAGAGAAGCCCATCATCCCAAAGTGCAGATGTCTTCCAAAATAGGAATCATCCATTGGGTAAGTTATTTAATTCACTATCATTAATAAATAATAATGGACAAAGAGTACTGTGTAGGTAAAATTTTGTAAGCCTCTGTAATAAAACAAGAGCAGTTGGTTTTAATAATTATATCAGCACAATAATAGATTGGATCATGTGTAAAAACTTCATTTAATAAATGATAATTTAGCAACAAGAAATCCAAGGAGACAGAGTGATGTGATGAGGTGGGTGGCAAACCAAATGTCAAGGTTCTGACTAACGAATCCAAGCAAATCAGAACCCTGAGACTGGAATCTTCTCAAATGACTTCTTTATTGGATATATCATATTGGCACGGTCAAATATAAAACCAATTCTAAATCTTTCCCATGGTTTCAGTATAATTAAAATAGGAAATAACTTCCTCCCCAATTGTCACAGGTCATGTTGGCCAATTAGGTTAAGTGGGAGATTCTCCAGGCACTCCTCTTCGATTTTATCTATCACCTGTGGAAATAACCTTGGTTCTCACAAGAAAACTCTTTTTTGTGTGTAGCAATGCATTCCATCCACCAACAGACGGCAAAAGCCTCTTTTTCCCACATTGCCCATCTCCTTTCGAGGACAGTGAGCTTTCTGGTGGTGTATGCACATGGTTGCAGGTTTTCCTCTTTATTTCTCTGGAGGAGATCTGCACTCATAGCTACATCACTGGCATTAGCCTGGATGATAAACAGCTTGTTAAGCCTGGTTTCCCCAACCAGGGTTAGGGAGACAAGCTAAACAGAATGTGCAGCGTTAGTCAGATAGGCACACAGATAAATGAGTGAGCTAAGCTTGTATGTTTATTAACATACAGTAAAAAATAACAGATACGCTTGTGCTATCAAAAATATAGTTTATTCCATTATGAGTTCATAGCATAGTCAAAATAACAGTCCAATAGTCATGTATCATTTAGTCAGTCCATTCAGGGATATTCAATAAGCAAAGTCCGTGTAGAATATCCTATGTCAGTTCACTTACAAGTCAGTCCTTTGTTTTCTCTCCCGTTCGAGCAATGCAGTCTTGAGTCCTTGCAGTAATCAGGGATCATCAAAGCCAGAGAGAGAGCAAGCTGTCGTCTTGCTTCTTTTAAAGTGCTTTCACAACCACTCCCTTAATTACTATCCCACACTTAAAGTTGCAGACACTTTAACTTATAAACTATGATTACATATTATCATTTACCTAAACCAGTTAGGGTAAACAATGTTATCCCTAACACAGCTTCTTTGAGTTAGAGAGTTTTAGGATCAGCTCCTTCCCAAATAGTCACTTGAGCTTATTGAATGCCCCCTAGCATTTGTTGTAGTTTGCCAGCAGCTGGTGCAGCCGGCAGCAGAATCGGACAGTGGGGAAGAACGAGGACCAGTCAGGGAGTCTGGAGAGGATTCAGACGAGGGTCCTGCGTCCGATGCAGAGATGGGGCCAGGACCATCTGGGAATAGGGTGCTACCTTTGGAGCCTTTGGAGTCTGGCAGCAGCAAGGCAGAGGACCCAGGGGAGCCTGTTCCCAGTGCATGTGTACAAGGCGAGAGCAGCTAAAACAAAGGGGCACCTCGGGAGTAAGGCTGGGAGGTAATTGCCCCTCCCATAAGGTATAAAGGTCAGGCCAAGATGATGATACCTTTACAGGAAGCAAAGTAGTTCGATCGGTTCAGAGTCATTATGGAAGCTCTTCGTCTTTTGGTTGAGGGTTTTTTTTTGTACTTCAGTTGGTTTCTTTTCCAGTTCATTTGATACTTCTGTTTTTGGCAGCACTTCACAGAACTGAAAGGTGTGTGCTTATCTCAGGGGACTGTTTGAGATTAATTCTGGCTGGGAATGAAAACAATTCCCAATGTTGCAATAAAATAAGTCTTGTTTTTAAAAGATGTGTGTGCGTAATTATGGTTTGGAAGCCTTGGTCAGAACAGTTTGCTTCCTGTCCAAATGAAACAAACCTTTAATGAGACATGGAACAGCTTCATGCAGAGAACGCTTAGCTTCAGCAGCAGCTGGCTTTGCAGGCAAACCAATTAGGCCAGCTTCAAGTTCATGCTGCTCCACCTCCTCCTCAAAGGAAATGCCTGGTCGCTGTGCCTAATAAGTTTGATAGCAACCAGGCTATGTTTCCACTGTTTTGGGGACAGTGCTAGCTACTTATTAACTTAACAGCAGAGGACTTCCCCACTGACTGGGATAAAGCGGGGTTTATAATTAGCCTGCTCTCTGGCTCTGCAGTTCACTGGGCCACATCTTTGTTGGTCCAGGGTTGTCCTTTGTTGGATGACTTTAGGGGGTTTTGCGATCACCTCCATTTGATGTATGAGGACCCCATAAAAACACAGACTGCTGCCTGTCATCTGAAGGAACTGCAGCAGGGCCAGCAACCCCTGCAGGAATGTCAGTGAGTTCTGGCGGCTTAGCCAGGATTCGGCCTGGTGCGAGGCTGCCCTCATGGACGTGTTCCAGGATGGGTTGTCGGAGAATTTGCAAGATGAGCTGGTTCGGGTGGATTGTCTAACAACCCTCAATGCGCTTGTTCATCTGTGCCTCAGGATCGATGCCCGCTTGCAGAGATGGAACAGTCACCATGCCTCCCAGGAGATTCCTGTGGTACCTGCTGTGCGTGAGACCCCGGCTCCATGGGAGGAGCCCATGGACCTAGGTGCTGCCAGGCCCCGCCTGTCGGTAATGGTGTGCAGGGGGTTGTGTTTGTATTGTGGGGAACCTGGGCACATGGCTGCTTCATACCCCAAGAAGCACTGAGGGGCGTTAGCCCCTGTGCCTGCTCCCTAGCCAAAGAAAACCCTGTCACAAAACACCTGGAGCCTGAGCTAGGGGAGACCCTGGGTCAGGCATGCACCAGCCTCGAGTCACGCCCAGCGGACATGGATTCTGGACCTCCTCAGCATTTGATCCTGGCAACACAAGTTTTTCTGGCTGGTAGCTCACAGGGGATTCCGGTGCACACCCTGGTTGATTCTGGCGCCACCACAAGCTTCATGGATGCAGTGTTTGCAGCCCAGAATACACTCCCTCAGTGCCCAATAGATCCCCCCATGCTCGTGGAGACCATCAATGGCTGGGTGCTTTTGTCTGGGCCTATCAAGGCCGCCACACAACCCTTGTGCCTGACCATCGGCTCGCATGAGGAGGACATTCAGTTCTACATTATTTCTGGTTGCATTTCCCCATGGTCTTGGGCTTGGCATGGCTCAGGATGCATGATCCCCAGATTTACTGGTCCCAGAACCTAATTATGTTCCTGACCCTGCAATGCGTGGACCACACCTGCCAAGTCTGCGCAGGACAGTTGCTGAGTCCACCTGAGGTGTCCATGCCTTCTGAACTAGTGGACTGTGGATGTGTTCAATGAGCAGGAGGTGGACCAATTGCCCCCATACCACCCCTATAACTGTTCCATTGATTTGTTGCCAGACACACCCCTCCTCGTGGGCTGTTTGTATTCAGTATTGGACCAGGAGTTGGCTGCATTGCGGGACTTTTTGGACAAGAATCTCACTTGGGGTTTTATCCGGCCCTTATCGTCACCACTGTTTGCCCCAGTTCTGTTTGTTAAAAAGAAGACTGGTGACTTGAGGCTTTGTTGCAATTACCACAAATTAAATCATGGTGCGCAATCAGTATCCTCTGCCCTTGATTCCTGAACTGATGGAAAGCCTCCAAGAGGCTACAGTGTTCACCAAGTTGGACCTGTGCAGAGCATATAATTTGGTGTGGTCTGGCCCGGAAATGAGTGGAAGACGGTGTTCGGTACCAGGTACACGGTCATGCTGTTTGGTCTCCTGCTGTCTTCCAACATTTTATGAATGACATTTTTCAGGACTTCTTAGATCAATTTGTTCTGGTTTACCTTGACGACATTTTGATCTATTCAAACTCGAGGGAGAGTCACCTGCACCACCTGCACCTGGTTCTGCAATGGCTCTGGGAGAACTGCTTCTACATAAAACTGGAGAAGTGCCAGTTCTTCCAGTCCACCATTGAGTTCCTGGGGCATTGCATCTCTCCCGATGGTATTTCAATGGAGCCGAGTAAGGTCGAGTTGCTGCATGGTTGACAACCTCCCCAGTGAGTGAAGGATGTCCAGCGATTCTCGGGTTTGCCAACTATTATCAGACCTTCATCCCCAGCTTCACTTCCCTGACCGCGCCCCTCACTCGGCTCCTCCAGAAAAAGGTCCGGTTCCGGTGAAGTGCTCCTGAGCAACAAGCATTCCAGGCCTTGAAACAGGCCTTCATGAAAGACCCTATCTTGAAACATGCTGATCCACACCGTCCATTCATGGTGGAAGCATGTGGCACTCGGAGTGGTGTTACTCCAGGCTCATGCGTCCTGCGGTACCCTCTTCCCTTGCGTGTATTATTTGCGGAAGCTCAATTCTTCCAAGCACAATTATACCATCTAGGAAAAGGAGCTACTGGCCATTAAGGTAGTGTTTGTGGTCTGGAGGCATCATTTGGAGGGGGTGCGACATCAAGTTGAAATCTGAACAGATCACAAAAATTTGGAGTTGTTGAAGACCACCTGGAAACTGAATCAACACCGGATCCAGTGGTCCCTCTTCTTTGCCCAGTTTAATTTCCATGCCACTTATATCCGGAGTGGTTGCAACCAAAGGGCAGATGCACTCTTGTGGAAACCCAAATACTCAGGTACTGAGGATCAACTCCCACTCTGGATGGTTCTGCCCATAGAGTCTTTCTCTGCAGTTCAGGAACCAGTGGACCTACAGGCTCAGATACAGGAGGCACAGCGGCATGATGCTTGGGTGGATCAATGGAAGCAAGAGGTGGGGCCCAACTCTCCATGGTTGTTTACCGAGGAACTCTTGTGGTACTGCAACAGGTTCTATGTACCAGTTGGGCCACTCCGGGTACTTATCTTGTTGCAGTGCCATGATAATCCTGCGGTGGGGCACTTTGGCCTCTTCAAAACTTTACATCTTGTGTCTCAGACTTTCTGGTGGCCTCGACTACGACATGACATCCAATCCAATGTCACGTTCTGTATGCTATGCTGGCAGACCAAATCGGTGACGGGGGCTCCCCCAGGACTGCTCCAGCCCTTGCCAACACTGGAGAGACAAGAAGATCAACCACCAGTACTTGGCCCATTCCCTGTGGAGGCAGTTATCAACCTGGACGCCTACTGCCTGACCTTGCCTCACTCACTACTATGTGTCCGTTCCATTCTCCATAGATACCTCCTAGTTCCTAAACAGCCAGCCTGTCTGCTTCACCAATCTGACTATGCCCAGCCAGCACCATGTGATGGAGATGAATTGCCTAAGTATGAGGTCATCAGCATTTGAGACTCTCGGTTGGCTGAAAAGGCAGTTCCAGTACCTCATTGAGTGGAAGGGTTATGGACCGGAGGATTTCACATGGGAAGATGTGACTTCTGTACATGCCCCTGCTTTGGTGGATGCATTCCACACCCAATTCCCATCATGGCCACATCAGGACCATCAGACCCAGGGGAAGGACCCTGCAGTGAGGGATAGTGTTGTGGTTCGCTGACAGCTGGTGCAGACAGCAGCGGAATCAGACAGTGGGGAAGAACGGTGACCAGTCAGGGAGTCTGGAGAGGACTTGGATGAGGGTCTTGCCTCTGATGCAGAGATGGGACCAGAACCATCTGGGAATGGAGTGCTGCCTTCAGATCCTTCTGAGTCTGGTAGCAGTGAGGCAGAGGACCCAGGGGAGCTTGTTCCCAGTGTGCATGTGCAGAAAGCTGCTAGAAGTTGAGAGCAGCTGAAACAAAAGGGGCAACTTGGGATTAAGGCTGGGAGGTGATTGTCCTTCCCATTAGGTATAAAGGTCAGGCCAAGATGACAATACCTTTACAGGAAGCAAAGTAGTTTGATCGGTTCAGAGTCATTCTGGAAGCTCTTAGTGCTTTGGTTGGTTTTTTTTTTTTTTGTACTTCGATTGGTTTCTTTTCCAGTTCATTTGATATGTGTTTTTGGCAGCACTTCACAGAACTGAAAGGTGTGTGCTTATCTTGGGGGACTGTTTGAGATTAATTCCAGCTGGGAATGCAAACAATTCCCAATGTTGCATTAAAATAAGTCTTGTTTTTAAAAGATGTGTGTGCATAATTATGGTTTGGAAGCCTTGGTCAGAACAGCATTTCATAGCCCACTCTAGTGGTTGGCCTGGCCCCTGCTTTCCCTGTCTTTAGTAGTTCAGTGATTGGCAAGGTTGTCTTGGCAAAGGAGGGAATGAACTGCCAGTAGAAGTTTGTGAACTTCCCAGAAAGCTTTGTAGTTGTTTGCGGGTTCAAGGGGGTTGCCATTCCAGGATGGCTTTTACCTTTCCTGGGTTCATCTCTCCCCCTATCTCCTCAATGCTTGATACTTGATATCCTAGGTAGTCAAGGCAGGTCTTATAGAATTCACATTTAGACAATTTGGCAATTTAGGCAATTGTGACATTTAGACAATGAAGAAATTTTCCACTTACCCCCCTCTTTAATACTCACTCTCTAGTATGCCTCCCTCAGGTCTGGCTTAGTGAAGATTTTCCCCTAGGCCAGATGGGCTAGCATGTCCTTCATTAGGGAGAAGGGGGTACATGTTATCCACACACATTTATCCCCTTAAAAGCAATGCACAAACTCATTGTCCCATCTTTCTTTTCTTTGAACAGTACTGGGGCCACCATGTGGGACTTCGCCAGCTGGATGAAATCCCTAGAAAGTTTTTTTGTCAATGAAGTCATCTCCCTTGGGGTGATGGAGTACATCTTTGGTTTGGGAAGTTTAGCTCCCAGCAGAAACTCATGGGCATAGAGGATGTGAGGTAGCATGTTGCCTTGTTTCTCACTGAATACCCCCGTTAGGTCCCAATACTCTTTGGGAATTTGGGTTCTTCCTCTTTATGATTCTTTATAATTTATCCCAGGCTTTATATTGCAATGATGAGGTAAAACATTTTCTTCTTTCACTTACAGGGATACTTGATTCAACATTCAATCTGAAAGTTTTTATTGAAAATATTTCATCACCAACCAGCTATGACAAAATATACTTGCTTAATGATATTCTCACTTTAGCAGAGGTAATTATCTATATACTGTCATCTTTAAATGCCCCCTTTTACCTAAAGTTAATGTAGGTATATACATTTTAATGTTTTTATGAAGAAATAAAATAAATATTTTAGCTTTAAAAAGTACCCAAATGTCATTTGTTTATACTCCCATGTGTACTGAATATAGATAATGCAAAAAATGATAATTCTGATCATCAAATAAAAACAAAATAATTTATATTAGTGGTGCAAATAGTACAGCATGAAATAAATGTATTTGTATTTAAACTTAAAATAACTGAAACCTTAACCACCCTGAAGAAAGCTAGGGCATCTAATCTTCTAGTCGCTTCAAACTTCATGCTTCATGCTGGTTTTCAAGTGAAACATAAAATAAGAGAAAAAAGTGTATATTGCTAAAAGGCTATATGCACCTGGAAGCTACCTGAAATAGTAGATGACTGAATGGACTATTCTATACAGTAGAAATATCAATTGTGTTCATCCACCAGGAAAGCCCACCATCTGCTGGTTTACTGGTAATGCAATAGCCATCCCATTTGTAGAGCTATTTATTACTTCTCTCTCTTCAAATAATAGAAATGATTGATTGGATTGGATTTATAACCAACCTTTTGTAAGAAGCTCATGGCAGCATTATATAGTGCTCCATCTTTGCTTTAAGTTTCCATATCTTTCCATATCTTTTTGGGTTGTTGAAGTTACAACCCAATAGATCCTTGCTTTAAAAAAAAATATTGTTTTTTTTTAGCAAAGGACCATTCCAACGTCAAGTAGTTGTTATTTTAGAAAAATTTCCTAGTTGCAAAGTTTGGACTGTTTTCCACTGGATGAAATTCTAGTTATTTTATGAAATTTTATGGTTATCAGAGGCATGCACAGAAGCAGTGATCCTAAGACTTTTGAGACTTCTAAATACAGTATTTTTACTTTGTTCAAATGAGCTTTCCTTGCACACAGACTGAGACAACTATGCATAACTACATGTAAACAAGCACATGGAGTGTTAGTAGACTTTTTGGGTTGTGGGATGGATTCTAGTAAGTAGCTTCCTTCATTTTCATAAAATGGGATGTAGAAAACCTCATTCACAGACCTGGTGAGTGGGACACTGAATTATTTTCCATTTTGGAAAAAGAAACAGTTAGTGACATGGTTAAGTGAATCTGGCTTCCCCATTGACTTTCCTCATCAGAAGGTCACAAAAGTGATAACATAACCCTGGGACACTGCAACCATCATAAAAAGTCACTTGTCAGATATTTTAATTTTGATCATGTGACCATGGGGATGCTGCAATGATCATAAGTATGAAGAACAGTCGTAAGTCATTTTTTTTGGTGCTGTTGTAAATTTGAGTGGTCACTAAATAAACTGTTGTAAGTCAAGGATTTCTTGTATCATGTTCTTCCAAACATTTGATCAACTCATTTTAGAAAAACTGTATCTAGTCATACTGAACAAAATAATTTTATTTCATTACTTTTATATGCAATTTTACTATTTGGATGCAGAAACAAAACTCTTCACAAGCAAACCTTAAAGTTGCTGTCTGTGAGGTTCTATCAGTGAATGCATCTTTGCAAAGTCTCCTTTTGGAAACTCTTGGAATAAACATCTATCAGCCATTGTGCCTCAACAATATGTCTCTTCTGGAGTCATTTTTTCAAGAACTCAGAACTCATATTTCAAAAGTAAGTATCCATTCATCTCTCATTCCTTTTCTTTTTCCCTTCCTCTCCCTTTGAGGAGAATATACACTGCTCAAAAAAATAAAGGGAACACTGTACAATGTAACTCCAAGTCAATCACACTTCTGTGAAATCAAACTGTCCACTTAGTAGCAACACTGATTTGACAATCAATTTCACATGCTGTTGTGCAAATGGAATAGACAACAGGTGGAAAGCATAGGCAGTAAGCAAGGCATCCCCAATAAAGGAGTGGTTCTGCAGGTGGTGACCACAGACCATTTCTCGGTTCCTATGTTTTCTGGCTGATGGTTTGGTCACTTTTGAATGCTGGCAGTGCTTTCACTGTAGTAGTAGCATGAGACGGAGTCTACAACCCACACAAGTGGCTCAAGTAGTGCAGCTCATCCAGGATGGTACATCAATGCGAGCTGTGGCAAGAAGGTTTGCTGTGTCTGTTAGCATAGTGTCCAGAGCATGGAGGCGCTATCAGGAGACAGGCCAGTACATCAGGAGATGTGGAGGAGGCCATAGGAGGGCAACAACCCAGCATCAGGACCTCTACCTATGCCTTTGTGCAAGGAGGACAGAAGGAGCACTGCCAGAGCCCTGCAAAATGACCTCAGTAGGCCACAAATGTGCATGTGGCTGCTCAAATGGTCAGAAACAGGTTTCATGAGGGTGTTATGAGTGTCCAGACTGTCCAGGAGTTGGAGGATGCTTTAGTCCAGATGTGGGAGGAGATCCTTCAGGAGACCATCTGCCACCTCATCAGGAGCATGCCCAGGTGTTGTAGGGAGGTCATACAGGCACGTGGAGGCCACACACACTACTGAGCCTCATTTTGACTTGTTTTAAGGACATTACATCAAAGCTGGATCAGCCTGTAGTGTTTTTTTCCACTTTAATTTTGAGTGTAACTCCAAATCCAGACCTCCATGGGTTGCTAAATTTGATTTCCATTGATAAATTTTGTGTGATTTTGTTGTCAGCACATTCAACTATGTAATGAACAAAGTATTTAATAAGAAGATTTCGTTCATTCAGATCTAGGATGTCTTATTTTTGTGTTCCCTTTATTTTTTTGAGCAGTGTAATTTACTACATATAACTTTCATAAACTGCTTAGAAAAGAGCTCCCTTAATCCATTTTTAAAAAATTTATCAGTTTTTCCACACTCTATCTATTTGATTACCATGCATGTACAAACTTTAAGCTGGTTATTTTGTAAAAGAAAAAAAACCTAATAGTTATGGATGAAAGAGTCGCAATTATGCATCTGAAAAGAAGGAACGGAATTTCTTTCAGCGCAAGGATAAAGGCAGATGATGAAAAATATTGGAAGAAGTTGTTAAATAGAAACCTGCCCATGTGATGATAGATATGGGTATTAAATATTGGTCTGCTCTGTCATTGAGAAAAAACGGGTGGGAGTGTGGAGCCCACTATATTAGCTAGCAAATTACATAAATGAGAGATACTGAGCTCTCCTTTTCCTACGATTAGTTTATCTGAAATTCAGTTGATTTATGATAATCAATATGAGCTTAGCCAAAATAATAGAATCAAGGCAGCTGTAAGGGCTGTAAGGTCCTGCCTCACCAGTCTTCTCAAGAAAACAGAATTCTTGAAACAAAAGCCATTTCAAAAGGAATTTTATTGGAAGACTGTGAAAGCAAGAAGATGTAGGCAGGAACTAAGATTTCCCATTCAAAATGTTAGATCAAACCATTGCAAACAGAGCCCCTCCCAAAGCCCAGACCATCATCGAGCCAATCCTGAGGTATAAAGACGTTATGAGAAACTCAGTTTGAGAAGGTGATAACCTCCAGTTCCCAAGGCAATGCTGCCCCTCTTCTCCAGAGATGAGATAAGAGAGATGGCTCGAGGCACATTCTGTTCCCCACTCCCAAGATCCTGAAAGTTACATCAAGGCAAAGAGGAAGAGAAACAGAAATCCCATACAGAGACCCTTCCCCAAGCTTCCCACCTTCCACCTGAATGACAGTGTCCCTATAGAAATCTACACCAGACTCTATCAAAAAATGTAAGAAACTGCAGTCAGGTGATCACAGGATGTACAAATCATTGTAAAGATGAACCATTTACCAAATGCCCAAAGAGTGATCATGTGATGGGGTTGTGCAGTTGTCATAAGTCCAAAAACATCATAAGTAGCTCTGCTGAGGGGGAGGTCCATCAGTCATTAAGTGACCAGTCATAACTTCAGGACTACCTATACTCATACTGTATTTTAAAAGATGTTCTTTTGCTTCTCTTTCCAGTTACAGAAGGATCCTTCTTACCAGATGGCTTTTGTCCAGGAAGCTGGATCATTTTTATCACTCATCTCCCAAGTACAGAATGAAACTTCTATATGGAACCTCCTCCTGATGACTCCAGATATAATTCATGGTGCCACCACAGTGAGAGACATGGCTGATACTCTTCACAGCAGGAAAAGGTAAAACAGATGGAAGCTAGAAACTGTTGTATACAGGATTTCACTAATAGTGCTTTTTGACTGTTACACAAATGAACCCAGTTTTGATGAATTGAGATAATTTAAGGGCTTTCCCCCCCCTTCTAAACATCAATTTGTGTCCAATTATTCCACAATGGATGGTGATTACTTCCATATGAAATTAAAGTAAAGTGGAAAAATTTGATCATTTTGTAGTAAATTTATAGACCACCATTATGATTTTTTAATGTATGGTAAAATTAAATTTGGCAGCAAAAAAGGCCTGCATTGTTATATTTATGAAGAAATATGCCTCCACTTTATAATGAATGGAACATTGAATCAAATGATTGCAGTTGTCCTTGTTTTCATCACCCCCTCCCTTTTTTTTTTTTTTAAATGGAGGCAGTTAGTTTTTGATGGCATGGTTTCACTAGCGGCTATCTCCTAGCAGCTGCCATTTTCTTTTCCTAAAATGCCTCAGGTAATGGTTAGAAGAAATTCATTTCTTTGATAGCTCCCATACTGTCAAATTCTTTTTATTGTGTGTGTGTGTGTTCAAGTCAGTACTGACTACTCAACTGCCTGAAGAGCCACCCCCCATCCCACCCACAGTGTTGAAAAGAAGAAAGAAGCATGTGGAAGAGAATCACTGAGATAAATATGAGAAACAAATTAATACATTCTGCAACATTTCCCCAAAAGCCTTTTCACATACAATTTCACTGGTGTTGCATTATATGAGAAAGCCACTGGTGAGAAAGCTGCTTTTAAACCAGTCCCTTCTGGGTCTTTCATGGTACAGTAACATTTTATTTATAGCTGAAAAAGGTTAAAAGTGGAGTGTGGGACTGGTTATAAATTTAATGTGAGTGGAGGTTTTTTTCCCTGCGGCTATGAATTCTAGTTCTTTCAGGATTTTTTCGGAGACATTGTTCAAACACTTTTAAAAAGTGCATATTATAAAAGAGCTGAGCATGTCCCTTACATGGAAAACTGTGCTATGAGCCAGAATTGGCTCATTCCTGATTTCATTGCATCATCAGACTTTTCTTGTTTTAAAGGCTATTTATGAAGAGGGATAAGAGTCACCAAATGATTTTAAATATGACCAGTTGGCTATCTACTTTGAACTGTTCAGAACAAGGTGAGACTAGTCCATTTGTTGTACCTTATCAGAGACCTAAGTTACTTAGGTCATTTATTCATTTATTTTAGTTATCAAATTTCCATATCACCCATCACACTTGGTTGACTCTGGATGGTTTACAGGTAAAATAAAATTATATAAAAGCCATAAAATAAATATTTAAGAACAAAATTAAAAACTAAATTGAAAAGAGTTAAATGGAACTATTGAAATGTTACTAGATGTTGCAAGTACCTTCAACCCACCAACCCTTCCCCCCTCGTGCTTGCATGATAGACCCTCATGCCAATTGGCAGAGCCAAACCTTGAAGCTCTTCTAAAAGGCTAGGAGAGTGGAGACCTATCTAGTCTCTGGGACAAGATGTTCCACAGGGCAGGAAACACTGGCAGAGAAAGGTCTCTTCTTAGACTCTACCAGTTGAATTTCTTCAAGTGATGGGATCCACAACATACCTTCCCTGCTTATGTAGGTGGGATGAGTCAGTGAAATGAAATGGAAACTCCTGTAGGTAGATCCAAATCCTTGTATTACTAAATGTTCTTGCTTCAGGTCTCTTACATAGTTAATTGAATATGGTTCTTCCCAAAAAATTCCCCAAAACATTATTCAACAAAAGAAATGCTGACATTGCTATAAATATTGCAGCCAATGTATAAGATTCTAATTTTAAATATTACTCTGTTAAATTTGAAAACAGTTCCCTTCATTCATTCTTCCTCGTGAACACTGGCAGTGATGTGTCAGTCCCAATTTATCTATCTAGATTTCTAAATAGGCAAACAGATACCTCATAATGATCTGAAACAACCCTGAAGACAAATATAAATCAGCTTAAGGTGGAATACATGCTTTGTACTCTCTGGAAAACCATAAAAAAAAAACTCAGAGAAGCATTTATAGGTTTTTTTCAATGCTATTATTTTACAGGCAGAGAGCATAAAGTGACTCAGGGATGTAACAAAATAATAGTACCCTCTCACAATTGAAAGATAATAATTAAAATTAGTAATTTAATTCTTTTATTTGTTGGCTTGTTTCTGTAGATAAAAATAATTTGGCAGTAAATTACATTTGTGAACAACCTGATTTCTCGAAAAAGATTCTGATTTTATTTGACAGAATGAAAGTAGTTTTCAGGTGAGTTCTGAGTTATGCAAAGTTATTCTTTCTGTTGCTATAAAGTGTTACTTCAAAAGGAATGGAGAAACTACTCTGTTTTCTTCCAGTCATTTGAGTATTTCTCTAGTTCCTCTTATATTGTTAAGAAAGCAGGTATAAAATATATATCAGTATTTGAAATACAGATAATCCTCAATAATAATGGAGCCTGACCATTCATATTGGAAATCATTGAATTCTTTATTGTCATTGTACGTATATACACAGTATACATACAACGAAATTCACATAACACCCAGAGACCAGACCCAACATGCACACACACATGACAATCCCCAACCATCACCCCACCTGCCAAAACTTCCCCACCTCCTAAAAACACACAAGCATCCACACAACAGACCAAGTAATACTATTCAACAGTTCACTGATGGTGGTCCTTAAATTCATTGTTAAGTGCAATTATAGGATAAAACTTATTCAGAAAACGTGTGGTCCAAGTTTTAATTGTTCTGTCTCTTCTGCCAGAAGGCAACAGTTTATAAAATTGTAAGCAGGATGGGAAAAGTCTCTGAGAATGTTGTGCAACTTCCTCAAACAGCGAGATGCGAATATGTCATCCAGGGCTGGTAGCTGGAGCCCGATGATAAATCAAGTATTACATTAAATGAAGTACATAATTAACCACCTCCCTGTCCCTGCTTTCCTAAAGCATTTGTTTAATTAATGTACAGGCCATTAGGTAGAGCATAATGTGACTCAGGGATGGGGCAAACAATGGGAGGCTTAGTCCAGGCACAAGCACATCAAGGAGGCCTCCCCCACCCTCTGAGATATCCCACGCTCTCCCCTTGTATCCTGGGTTCCCCAAAACCCTAAGGGCCTCCTCCATACTCCACCCCACCACTAATGCACACTTACCTTTTTAAGATATCCAGAATTCAGGAAGTTGGAGAAGAACACTGTTGTTTAGGGACCTAGGGATTCCTAGAATTCCTTAGCTCCCTGAACACCAGTGTAACATTCTACCCCTTTGAAAGAAAGAAGTTGCTTTGCTGAGTTATTCCACAAAGCATGAACATTTCCTCCTCATGCTGGGTAGAAAAGACTGTATTTTGTAACCTTATTTGGCTGAGAACAATGCAGCTACTTTGGGTGTTGTGTAGATTTCACAACAGGCTGAAAAGGAGGCTGCTGGAATCCTCCCATGTGACCTCCTCCTTCGCAGCCTCCTGAGTTGTGCTAATCTTCAGAAGCTAAGTGTGGGATTGTGAGGGGTGGAAGAGAGCCATTTGGAATTTGGTTGGGAGACAAAGTGTCTTTGTTTGAAAACCTGTTAAGGCAGGATGGAGAAGGAACTAGATATGTTGGATGTGCTGCGGTGTCTCTGCAAGGTTAAGAGTTCTATAGAACCCAATCATTTGTAAGGTGAATGATCAGGTTGGTCCTGTAGAATTTAGAACTTTGAAAAAGGGTTGTTGTGTATAGGGTTTTTTTTTTTTGGGGGGGGGGGGGTCTGTTGTAACTTTGAACGGACAATAAATGATCTATTGTACTTTGAGGATTACTTGTATCAGAGGTGGTATTCAGCAGGTTCTGACCAGTTCTGGAGAACCGGTAGTGGAAATTTTGAGTAGTTTGTTGAACCGGCAAATACCACCTTTGACTGAAGATTTTACAGTATCCTTCCCCTCCCATGCCTACCAAGCCACACCTACAGAACCGGTAGTAAAAACCACTGGCCTGTATGTACATGTAAAAGCCAGTGTTCACGCAAGATCAACAGACGAACTATACGTGTCTATCCAAAAATGAGTGCCATTATTTTTAATGTACTTTTTTATTTATAAACTAAATTTATATATGACTTTAGCATATGATAATACACTTTATAAAATATAATTCAACAGAATATGCATGAAATTTGAACTGCCATATTTCAATTGAATGTGGAGCTGCTGAAAATGCTCCCATGTGAGCTACTGTTTTCACCCTGATTGAAGCAGTAGGAAGAAACAGATTAACTCTCTCCTATAGATCAGCAATCATATCTTTTGCAGTACAGTACTGTAAGCATTTAAGAAACATCCACTGACATTAATAAAAGCTATTAACAGAGTTTTAAATTTTTTATAGTTTAAAGAGAGGTTTGGCTAGAAAAGAGGAATTTGGGAACTAAAAAAGCGGGAGTGCCTTGGAAGAAGACAAAAAACTGGGTCAGAAACCATGAAAAACTATATCTGGAATTCTTCATGTTTGATTATTTAAAATCAGTCATAAGTATAAGCCTTATGTTTAATAGCAAAATATGATTTGTTAAAAATAGAAGCAAGCAAGGTGTATGGAAGAGGTCGGTGGGAAGACAAGTTATAAAAACACTATTGGAAAGGGGAAACAAATTTCATGGCACTTCATGGCATTTTCATTTGCTTTGTTCTGTTATAAATGATGCACTCTGTATCTTTTTATTACAGGAATCTTTTAGGTCTTGATTTTGCTGATGAAGAGCTTAAGACTGGTCATTTTTTAAAGGATTTCAAAAGAAATACAAAATCTCAGAATAGCTTGAAGAAAATGCCATTATTTGATTTAAAAGAAACTCAAAATATCCACAGTTTAAACAGGAGCATCAGGGATATCACATTTTTAAATAATATTATTTTTAAAACCAGAAAGGCATGGCAAACTGTTAAAACCAGAAAGGCATGGCAAACTGTCCTCAAATTTTTTTTCCTACCTGAAAAATATAGAAAATACTTAACTTCAGTGGAAGAAGTGCCATCATTAGTAAACTTTCTGCTTAAGCCTGTAACAATTGACAATTTTCCTGAGAAGCTTTTGAAACTTCAGAAAATCTTTAGTATCATAACAAATAGCAGGACTAATCATAACTACCTATTGATCTCTTCCCTGACCAACCTGATGCAGAAAATCCAAAATTCCATTAATGAATCTCAGTGGAATGAATTCAACGTTTATTGGCACATTGTTGAAAAACTGAGGTCTGCAAAATGGAGTGATACAGACATCCTTATATATAGACAGATTTTAGATACATTACATGACAATCTGTATGTCAACCATGATAATTTTGGACTTCCTTTGAAGAAAGAACTAGAGCAAATGATTAAATTTGTAAATCACTTATTGAAAAAATATGCTGCAGGGAGCATCAAGGGAACAAATGTTTCAATGGTTTTAAATACAATTTTGAAAAGTTTACAAGTGTTAGAGGACCTGGAGAAAAAGTACATCAGCAAATTCTTTATTGTTAATCCACTAATGAATACCAACAATGAAACTGTACAGAAATTATTTCAGTTAATTATGAAGGGTATAGAGATACTTTCTGATCCCAGTCAGATAGAAGCATTTAATATTAACAAAACAGATTCCCTTCTCAGATTTTCACAAGCATTATCTTTACTGGATTTATATATGACTCCAGTGTGGCATAATTCTTCAATACAAGCAAAAATGTTGCAACTCTTATATTTAGCACCAAGCCTTCTTCAAATGGAAAACATTCAGGCTGACAACAGCCTCTCAGACTGCACTGTCAAAGATTTCCACCTCATTACAATTGAAGTGTTTTTCAATAATGCCACACTAAAGGAAGCCTTAAGTAAAAGAAAATGTAATTTTCGTTTCTCTTCTCTGGATTTTGAAAACCAAACAACCTATCATTATATGTTTACCCAATTGTTTCAGTTTACAACAAAAAGTCTCAAACCAGCATCACTTTTTGAAATAATCCAGGGAAACAAAAGCAAACACTTCCCAGGTGAATTTCAGTGTTTCATCAGATTATTAGAAGTTTCATCCAGTGTTCTGTCTAAATTAATTGGACTCCATAAATACCAGAATTCCTGGATAGAAAAGATTGATAAAAATCTAAATGCCTTTTCTCTTGATCTGTCTCAACATAATCTGACTTGCAGAGAACCATTGCTTAGCAATATAATTGACAAAATTTCTGCTTTATACATTCAGAGTCCTTTTAGTTTTAAAGAAACAGTAGCAGATATTAAAAATATCCTGGATAGCCCATCATTTTGGAATCAAACATTTGTGCCTTCTTTTTTGCTACATAATAAACATCAAAAGATTGTAGCAAAGATTTTACAAATGAACAAAAGTGTTCATCAGTTGAAATGGAATAATTTTTCAGAGATCTTGAGCGAGACCGCAGAAATATTGCACTTGAAACAGAATGTGACAAATACAAAGCAATATATTCAACTGCTAGAAATGTCCAGAAAAGCAGTAATTCTTGTTGGCATTGGATTAGCCAACAAGGAAAAAGAAACATACAAGCTTCTTGAAACTTTAAGCAGGGGCATGAAAGTTTCCTCTTTAGAAGAGGTATTAAATATGTTCAGATTGTTCCTAAATTCCAGTTCTGGCATAGATTATAAAACTTATTTTAGAAAAAATATGAATACTTTTTTATCACCTAACGATGCTCTTTTTCAAAGACTTTTCTACAATAATCCTTCTCCAGAACAAATCAAACACATATTAAACAAAACTACAAGAATGTTGAATGAATTGTTTTTAAATTGGATCAACTTAAAATTTACAATGATATGGAAAACTATCCACAAGGTAATATCTATAGCAACTACCCAATTTCCAGTGAAAATACCATGGGCTTTTAATTCAAAAGAAGAAATTCCTTTGACATCTTCAGATTTTTTTCTTAAATCTTCAGTAATAAAAGACATTCTGAAACCATTCCTCACCCCTCAGAATAACTATCGTAGTAAAAGAAATGTAAATCTGATTACTTATCTTTCACAATTAGTGCGAAGAATCCAAAATACCGCTAAAAAATCCTGGTCAAATGAGTTGAAGGCCTTTGTAAATATTCATAGAGAACTACGGCCTGTAATGTATAGCTCACTTTTTTTAAGTACATTATATAAACATTTTTCTTTACTGAATAATGCTTCTGACCTTCATTTTAACTCAGAACTGCAAGGGTTAACTCAACTTTTATCCTATGTACTACCAAAATATAATGAAGAAAACCCAGATATTAACACTTCAGAACAAATTATTGCTGTTAGGAAGCTGTTATTTCAGCAAAGGTTTGTGCATCAATTTATCATCAGTCAATTAGAAACCATCCTCCCATTGGCTAATAATAGCCACAAAATCTTTGAAAATATTTATGACATATTGAATCAAGGAGCAATGATACTTTCTGACAGCAAATTGGAAGAAACTGAGAAAGGAAAAATTGCCACCTTGTATGGTTTTTCACAATTTCTGTTTCAAAAGGAGTTCAGTGAATCTTTCTTAGGTGATCGAAATGAAACAAAAACAGTGGATATCTTATATTTAATTCTAAGTCCATTATTATATAGTTGGACCAACAAAATGGGAGACCCACATAATTGCAATGCTCAAGATATAATTCACATAATTTTTCAAATGCTGTTTAGAAATGCTACTCTCTCTGAAGTACATAACCAAAACCATTGTGAACTGCTTTTCTCTTCTATGGATTTTGAAAAGAGAACAAATCAAACATTTATTGACTTCTTCCTTTTCTCCATAAAAAATTTCCAGCAGACAAAATTAACAAATCTTTACCAAAAAAATAATGTGCATTTTTCAAATGATTTATTATGCATCATCAAATCACTACAATTTTCTTCTGGCTTGCTTTTGAAAATGAATATACTCTTTGATTTCCAACATCCTTGGATACAGGAGATCTATGCAACTTTAGCAAAAATTTCCAAACAATTACCATTAATTAATTCAACTTGTTTCATCCCAGTTCTTGATGGTATAAATGATGTTACTTATAACCCTTCAAAAATTCCCTTGCTGTTTTCAGGTTATGAAACAGAATATTATATACAAAATTTCATTGACAAATTAATAGACTGGAGTGAGTTAGCAATACTCCTTAAGCAGCTTCAAGATTGTACATATCTGAACATTCCTCTGATTGAAGCCACACAAAAAAATGAAGATGAAATCTCTATTCCATCTAAAAGCAATTTTTCACAGATTTGGGCTATGTTGTCCAAATGGTACCATACAGAAACTGAGAATGCAAGATATGGCTTTGAAATGATGGAGAAAGTTCTGGATAACAACAAATCGGTTCCAGAAATATTTAATGTCAGTATTTCTATTTTAAATCATTTGGATTTGCTAAAGGAGTTTAAAGCAAATCCAGATCCAAATTTTCTGTCAAAAAGAACTAAGCTGCAATATAAATTTGATCGTATTAGGCATCCTTTTCTGATGATTGCAGAAACAGTTCTAAATAAGACATTTTGGAAGGAATGGGAACAAGCACAATCTCCAAGCAATTTGATTGCACAGTAAGTAATGTGTTTCATAATTAGTTGAATGAAGAGAAATTCATTCTCTTCTTTTCAGCAGAAAAGAAACATTTTTGAGATGAAGTTGACATGAGAAATAATATTGTATAAAATGTTCAGAATGATGCAGATGTCAGGATTCCGGCAGGGCAGAATGATTGATGTCTGGTTCATAATTCTTTTTTAAAATGTATATTTATGCATTATTGACAGGATGACTTTACTACAGAGCAGAGAGTGTTCATATATACTGGTACTTAAGTATCTCACATGATTGTCAAAATTCATTTTCTGATCAAATAGAAATTGTTCTATTTCCTCTTTGTTTTGAGTTAGATTATAGAATAACAGAGTTGGAAGGAACCTTGGAGGTCATCTAGTCCAAAGGTAGCATTCTCCCTCCTTGCCACTCAATCTGCACACATTTTATAAAAATTGAGTTAAAGGGGAGAGGAAATGACTTCAGGTAGGGAAAGGAGAGTTAAAATGTTGTCAGATTAACAGAGTTGGAAAGGACTTTGGAGGTCATCTAGTCCAACCCCTGCCCAAACAGGAGACCCTACACCATTTCTGACAAAAACAACAGTCCAATCTCTTCTTCAAAGCATCCAGTGGTGAAGCTCCCACAACTTCTGAAGGCAAGTTGTTCCATTGGTTGATTGTTCTCACTGTCAGAAAATTTCTCCTTATTTCTAGGTTGAATCTCTTCTTGATCAGTTTCCACCCATTATTCCTTGTCTGGCTTTTGAGTGCCTTGGAAAATAGCTTGACCCCTTCCTCTCTGTGGCAGCCCCTCAAATATTGGAAGACTGCTATCATGTCTCCCCTGGTCCTTCTCTTCACTAGACTAGCCGGGCCCAGTTCCTGTAACCGTTCTTCATATGTTTTAGTCTCCAGTCCCCTAATCATCCTGGTTGGTCTTCTCTGCACTTTTTCTAGAGTCAACATCTTTTTTATAGCGTGGTGACCAAAACTGGTTGCAGTATTCTAGATGTGGTCATATTAAGACTTTATAGAGTAGCATTAGTACCTCACTTGATCTTGATTGTATCCCTCTGTTAATGCAATTTAGGATTGTATTGGCTTTTTTGGTGGCGGCTGCACACTGCTGACTCATATTTAGCTAATCCAACACTGCTCAAGCAAGAGACCTTATACCCTTCTGGCTAAGTTGTTGTCCAATCTCTTTTTGAGAACTTGAGAATGGAACACTCACAATTTCTGAAGGCAAGCCCTTCCCCTGATTCATTCTTCTCACCATCAGAAAATTTCTCCTTACTTCTAAGTTGAATCTCTCTTTAAGGATCTTCTATCCACTACTTCTTGTCCTGCCTTCAACTTTTGAAAATAGTTGACCCTGTCTTCTCTGTGACAATCCCGCAAGTATTGGAAGGCTACTATCATGTCACTCCTAATTTTCTAGACATACCCAATTTATCATACGGTTTAGATCCAGACTCCTAATTATCTTGCATTATTTCTAGGGCTTCAGCATCTTTTTTGTATTATGGTGACCAGAACTGGACAGAACAGTGTGGTCTTTCAATGCAGTGAAAGCAGTACTAACACTTCACATGATCTTGATACTCATCTTCTGTTGATACATGTTAGGATTGCATTTGCTTTTTTTGGCAGCTGTAGCACACTGCTGGCTCATATCTAAGTGGTTGTCCATTAAGTCATCTAGATCCCTTTCACTGTTACTGTTGTTGAGACACTTATTTTATATTTGTGCATTTGGTTTTTCTTGCCTAAGTGTAAAACTTTACTTCTCTCACTGCTGAATTGAATTCTGACAAATAGTTATCCAGTCTCTTTTTGAAAGCCTCCAGTGATGGAGCACCTACAACTTCTGATGGTAAGCTGTTCCACTGGTTAATTGTCTTGTCACTGTTAAGAAGTTTCTCCTTAGTTCCAGATTGCTTCTTTTCTTGATTGGTTTCCAACCATTGTTTCTTCTCTTGCCTTTTGGTGCTTTGGAAAATAATTTGGACCCCTCGTCTTTGTAGGAGCCTCTCAAATATTAGAACATTGCCATCATGTCTCCTCTAGTCCTTCTTTTCATTAGACTAGACTAGGTATATCCAATTCCTGTAGCCACTCTTTCTATGTTTTATTGGATCCTTTCAAAATAATTCTTTAAAACAAGGGTGGGAAACAATGGGCCTTTTATGCAGACTTGCAGACTTCAACTCCCAGAATTCCTGGGGCAGCTATGCTGGTTCAGGAATTCTTGGAGTTGAAGTCCATAAGTTATAAAGGGGCCATCATTCCCCACCTCTGCTTTAAAAATGTTAAGTGATATGAATATTTTTTTACTGTTAAATTCAAGATAATGCTATAAAGAAGTTGATACAAAGGTGCCAGATATAGTCCAAGTCTTTTGGGCTCCAGTCCACCTTGGTGTGCAGGCTCCCGCAAACTGGGATTCTCCATTACTGCTGCAACTTTGTCTTTATTATTAATTTGTTCGTTGATGTGTTCCTCAGTAGGATGTGCCCCCTCTAATATGTAGATTTCCAGTGTGTGCTTGAAAAGTAAACCACTCTGAAGTTTCATTCTCAAACCCAGATTGATGAGTGTAGCCCATTGAGCAGTGGGGCATGATGGTCATGAACTGGATAGTAATTAGGCACTCCTGACCCAATCTCAGTTCCATAGCTCTTGCTCACCACCTCCAACTCCTCCAGAGTGTTTAGCTTCTTGCGGTTCTGGACCGTGCAGATGAATTCTGTGCAGGGCAAAGACAGGCACATGGCCTAAGTGGGGCAGACCAGCATACGGCTGGCCCCACATGCCCTCTGCCACCAACAGCAGCACTGTTTGTAGTCCTCAGTTGCCTACTTCTGCTCTTGCTTCATAGCAATGGCAGGCCCCTCTGACCCTCGCACTAAAAAGCGCATCTGCATAGCCTATGCTACCAAGCACCTGCCACAGCAGTCCCAGTGTCATCCTAAGACCTCTTCATGACAGACATCAGGCATCTTAGTTTCAATCAAAATTAAATTAATTAATTAAGGTAATTAGTTTTCTTAATTCCAATTAAAATAATTGCAATGATCCAGTCTTAAAGATTTATTAAACAAAACTCAATAACTTCAGGATTAATCTGCAATTTTAAAGTTAAAATCAAGTTTCTCACTCTGAAGAAAATCTAATCTCTAGAACCAATCTCTAGGGTTGTGTAACAGAGCTCTCAGTGGATTTTCAGATCTGTTCATTTGGTTTGTTATTAAAATTGGGAGGAAAATTTTAAACTAAAGTCTAAGTTATTCATTTGGAAAGACTTGGGAGAGTCTTATTGATTGGTGGGGTTTTTTTTAGCCCAAATCTAGTTTGAAATTAGAAAATGACAAATCATCTTGGTATTTTGTTAATTATATCTAAAGTATTCAGTGATGTAAGTCAACTGACAGAAATAGAACTCTTCTTATTTAGGATCTGTTAACTCCTATAAAGAAACATTTGGGTACATTTTCTGAATTAAATTGGCTTAGTGCTGCTCTAGGTAAATTGAAGACTTTCTTTTAATTGCAAACCATTCTTTAATGTGTATGACTTTACATGAGACTGTTTTGTTCTGTTTTGTCCCAGAATTCTGTTTTCAGAATTTGAAAACGTCTTCCTAAAAACATCTCATAATAGTAACTTTTCATCATATTTCATTTGCATAATGAATGTGTGTCAAGACGATGAATTATCAGGTAACACATATTTCCATAATAGCATGCAATATATTTGTTTTTAAATGTTCACCTTGTGAAAGAGTTTAATAGCAACTAGGTGCTCTGTGGTGATACTGATGGCAATTCATACTCAGATAAAAGCCAGGAAGCCTGATCAAGAAGAATCCTACTGGGTCTGTTCCCCCAGCATTTAATAAACATGCACCTGCTGTTGTCAGCGTTCCAGAGAAAATCCATTCCTTCCAGTAACTCCAAGACACATGCCATCTCAAAACACCTTTATTGGAACAGTACCTGGCACACACTGGGGAAGTCTGGAACTGATTTTTTCCCGACTTCCCCACACAGTCCCAAGCTACAACCCCCACCTTTTTTCCCTCATCACCAGATCACGTGCACCAATCCCACTCACTCTGTAACCTTAAACTATCAAAATAATATATTTTGTCTACTAAGAGCTACTCAATTTACATCACCCCCTCCCACATTCTTCAATTGTGTGGCAGCGATGAATTCCATAGCTGACAGCTGTTTACACTTCATTAAAATCAATAGTAGCAAAAGTCTTAATGTAACTGTAGCATATTAGAATTAGAATCAGAATTCTTTATTGGCCAAGTGTGATTAGACACACAAGGAATTTGTCTCCAGTTCATAAGCTCTCAGTATACATACAACAATAGTGATAGATTAAATAACAACAATAACAACAACAGCAACAACAACGTGTAACAGTGATATGCATTGTCATCAGAGCACTTGGCACCATGTCCAATAATTTTGCAAAATACATCAAGAAGTTGCAGCTTCCTGCTGTGGCACCAGCTGAGCTGCCAAAGACTGCACTATTCAGAACATCATCGATTTAAAGAAGATACTTGTTTGATACCTAGGATGATGAACTGAAAACTTGCAAAGAGAAACATTCTTTATTTTAGTTAACACAGATGGATTTGAAATGCTTTACATTCAGGCATTTTATTTTGTGAGAGTGATTCTAGCTTAAACCTAAAAAAAAATAAATGTTCTGATGTTCATTCAAAGGAAAAGCTATTTGATGAAACAAATAACATCCTAAAGTTGATACAAACATTTGATGGAATACTGGTTTGAAAGTTTATTCCCTGGATGAACCTTAGAATGTTCTTTGGAATGAATGGTCAATACAAACATTGTTTTTATTTGTGCTTGAAAAGAGCTGAAACATGAAATGGAGTAATAAAGAAAAGAGTGGTCTGCAGTATTGTTTAGTGTGCATGATTCCAACATCCTTCCTTTAAGGCTGGATTCAGCTCATGATGGTTAAATATAATTTCCCCCTGAATTCTGGGTAGAATTATTTCACTTACAACTACTTTAAACTATAGAAATCAAATATATCTCCATTGTCATTCAATAAATTAATCTAGAAGACAAACACTTGCTGGAACAACATTGCTTTAAGTTTCAGTGGTTTTCAAAATACCTGCAGAGATTGTGGAAATCTATAAAATGTATTACAAAAGACAAGAAGGTGTTGTTTCTTACAGGAAATTGTACTCTTCCTCCAAAAATAAGAGAGCTAAAAGAAGTTCTTTTTAATTCTCGAAGTCCTTTTGCCACAGTTCCAGAGATTCTGATGTTAAAAGTAAGTATGGTATGGATGTGAAAAATACCAATGATAATATGAAATAAATATTAACAATTTTTTGAAGCTTAGCTAGCTGTTTTTTGTAGAGCAGCATTGCTAGGGAAATGGACAGAGAAGTGTCCCCTTCCAGCTGCTTCTCTACTCCAAATTTTCCCTCCCCTTGTTTCTTCAGCTATGCCTCTGAAGTCCTGCACTAAGCGCAGTTTGGAGCAGAATTGAAAAGGGTCTGAACTTGCTTTTTGGAGCTAGAAGAACCAGTTTTTCACCCTATATTATATCAGGACCAGCTCTAGTCATTAGGTGCTAGATAAAATCATATTTTAATACCCCCTCCTTTTTGGTTCATGTTCCAATATTTTAAATTTTAAAAAGCATCCTCGTGTTCCTTTTTTTCCTTTGATTTTTTTTATAGCTTTAGTATTATGATTTTCAGCTCTGGATTTTCCTGGCAGACATTTGTCTTGCTCCAGTAATATTATCAGGTTTCTGAGGTCCATAGCTATAATATATTTTCTTCAACATTTGGTTAGTGTGCTGCTCACCATCATTCTGGTGACTTTGTAAATAAGTATATCAAAAAGTGTAGAAGTTCTAAAGCAAGAAGGAACGCTTATTATATTTTATACTCATATTATGTATTTTGGAAGTCTTTTCAATTTTAGTGTCCCCTAAAATCTGGAACTCTGGGCAACTGCCTTACTTGCTTAGACCTAGAAACCAATCCTGATTATATGCAAAACTTCCATCATTGTCATGAAAGAGTATTTCTGTTCAATATTGGGTAGGTTCTTTTCATTGCTTTTTATAATTCATTTGTGATTAATTTTGTCTCTGTTTTGATTGTTTAAAGCTAACCCATCTGCAAAACCTAACATCACTCCTTTGTGATTTTGAGAGCATTAGATGGTTGCAGCAAACATGCCAGCTTGCTAATGTTAGTTTTGCTGAGTTGTGCAGTCAAAGTGAATTCCACAAGAAGCTTCTTCATAGTAGAAACCAAAGTGATAGTGCACTGTCCAATTTAATTAGCCACAGAAGACTCTTCCAAGAATTTCAGAAAATAATTGTTGGGAATCCCCAAAAGCTTCAGCAACACATTAAGTGGTAAGATTCTTTGCATATAATCTGTAGCAAGTATCTATTTGACAGGGCCAATGCTTACTCCTTTTCTTTTCTTCAAAAAGGTTACAAGAAAATGTCCCTCAACTTAAATATTTCCGTGATAACTTGAAGTATATTTCTTCTTTGACTTCAGTAATGAATATCACTAAGATTACACCACATTCCAGAAAACAAGGTAATCTTTGCTTTCAGCAATTATGTATGGATAGATATTTTTATTACAGTTTTCTGCCTATTTCTTTTAACATTGCCAAAAAATCTTCATGGACTTGTTCAGTGTGGTCATTAGGAGTCAAGGCTGACTTGAGGGCAACCTATCTCCATCACAAATCCCAAAGGGAAAATGTTAGGGATAATATTGTTTACCCTAACTGGTTTAGGTAAAATAATAAATATGTTATCATGGTTTGTTGGTTAAAGTGTCTGTAACTTTAACTACAAGAATGTAATTAAGGGAGTGGTTGTAAAAGCACCATAAAAGAAGCAAGACAACGGCAGCTTGCTCTCTGGCTTGATGATCCCTAATTACAGGATAGATGGGAGACTGCGTTTTTCTCCTACTGGAAAGGGAGAGAGAAAGGACTGTTGATCTTATCAATTGTGAGAGGACTGATTTATTGTAAGTGAACTGACACTGGATATTCTACATGGACTTTGCTAATTGAATATCCTTGAATGAACTGACTAAAATGATACACGACTAATGGACTGTTATTTTGACTATGCTATAAACTCTAAATGGAATAAACTATATTTTTGATAGCACAAGCGTATCCGTTATTTTTACTGTATGTTAACAAACATACAAGCTTATCTCACTCATTTATCTGTGTGCCTATCTGACTAACGCTGCACATTCTGTTTAGCTTGTCTCCTTAACCCTGGTTGGGGAACACAGGCTTAACAGAAATAAATTGTTGTTCTAAAGAGATTTAAATGAGCTGTCCATATCTATTCAGAAAATACAGTTACTGACTAATAATACTGTCTGAATTAATAGGGATTTCTCAACTTGCTGATGAAAAAATAACAGTTTTTGAATTTTAATTTAAGTTGATTAGATTTAACCAAGAAGGGAATTTAATTTCATTTTAAGAATGTATTTCTTAGGCTTCTGCAATGAAAGAATCAGATGAAATTGAAGAAGTATGAAAATTGTTATTTTTATATAGTTAGCTTTTTTTATTTTAATAAAATACTACCTAAATGGGAGTACCAAATAATTGAAAATGTATGTGGCTCAAGCTTCTCTTTGAGATAAAAATACAAATTAATTTTAAATAGGGGAATAAACTTTTTGAATATTTTCTTATTCGCTTTATTACTTTCTAGCATAAGGCACTTTTCTTTTGCAAATCATCTTTTAAGTGTTCTGTTTATAGTATTTTATGAAAACTGGAGGAAAACAAACTTTTTAATTTTAAACTTTTGTCCCATGATGTTTTAAAGATATGGTCATAGATCTGTTCCGAAATACTGATGGCCTCAAGAATGATCTCAAAAATATTGTAGGATTGTCTACCAAAAGTATCAGTGCTTTCACAGAAATGCCCCTTTCAGAAAACAAAACAAAGGTAAGTATTTTGGGAATAATAACTATATGCTTAGATGACTTTTCATAGATTATATCATACACGCTTATTTGTGTAAAAAAAATCAGATGTGACTGATTGATAACAATGGATAACTCATCTTTTTCACTGATGTATCTGTTTAATGTAAGTTCTCTTCTAAATCAAAACATAGTATTTCAGCTATGGTAGTCTGGCATTCTATTCTATTCAGCAGGCAAAAAAGTGATGCTGATACATAGATGAAAAAAATATTTAAATCCCAGTGCTATTGATATAAAGATAATTATTGAAACAGTCATTAAAAATAAACTGGCTGAATGTCAGATAATATCCCCAATGAAAGCTACACATTAAAAAAAAAAAAAAAAAGCAGAGGCCTTCCAGAAGGTTTAATTCTGCTTTTCACATTTTTTATCAATCTGTTTAAAAAAAGGTTTATAAAGATTAAATGTGGGTTGAATAATAGATCATGCTGTATGTTTCTGATTTTATTTTTGGAAAGTATACAGGGCAAGTTTTTGCATTGGTAAACACATATAATCTATTTCACCATGCAATAAAAATAGATGTATTCACAAGAGGAAAGAAAGTCTATGTTATGTCATACTCAACGAAGGAAGTGTTAAGCCAGGCAACAATATTGGAAACATGAATATAGCATATGTTTGCACTTCATCAATAAGTTATTGTTCTTGATCATAAAATAGCAAGATACAAAAATTACTATATTAATAGTTAAAGCCCCACGAACTGCCTGTTGTAACAACTGGAATCTATCTGCTGCTTTGTTAAGTGATCTAGGTCTGTGATTTTAAAGAGAGCTGCTTAATTTAACCTTGTTAGCGAGAGCCTAGGATTTACCATTCTGCTTTTTTCATGCCAATACAGCTGATATTTCAAATACTGAAGCTAGAGTCCTGTAATACTGATATTGGTGATGCTAACCTGGAAATTATAGCGAAACAATTCTGCAACTTCTCCATTGCAGAAAGGGCTTACAAGTCTTATCTTTTGGGGATCACATTTCTGCGTTACTTAGATGTCTACAAATTCATCTACAAGGTTTGTTTCATGAGTTGGTTTTCTTTGCCATTCTATGCACAATGGGAAAGAGATCCACAAGATCAACATTGGAATTTTAATGGGTGGTGGATATATCCATTTAATGGGACCAGATGTAGCTTGAGCAACTCTGTGATCCAACATGATTGAAACTAAAATACAATGAGTATAATTTATTTTATTTATTTTTTATTTATTTGATTTGTCAATTGCTTATAAAATAATAGGTATAAGTATAAACGTAATTATGAGTACCTGAAATGGATACATATAAGAAAAAAAAAAACAGAAACAATAGGACAGGGATAGTAGGCACTTGGTGCACTTATGCACACCCCTTTCTCTATAATTAGAGATGACTCTTTAGCAGCTTTATTTGGAAGGAAGGAGTTGGTGTAGACGAGGATACGTTCCTATACATAGATGCCAGACACAATTATGGAGCACCAGTAGCATCATATAAACTGCTGAAGTGAAAGTAAGGTGTTAATAAATAGTAGCATTTATTAGCAAAATAAGTATGTTTCATATACAGTAGCAGAAGGAAGAAAAACAGACTATTTATTCTGTATTTATGAAATACATAAAGTGGGTTCAATGTCACACTCCTACACACATACAAATGCTTTTTGCTTTAAAAGGGATTTAATTAGATTTAAGCCTGATTTTTCCCCTTATATAACTGCAGGTGGCAACACCTAGTGGACTTTGACTAATCACAAAAAAGCTAAACGGATTTAAATCTGGTTAAAACTTCCCTGAAAGGTCATTGGGAAATCTCAGAGCTATTAGCTAGACTGGGAAGTTGAAAAAACTTGTTGGAGGAGGCAGAGGTGAATCATTTCCATATTTTTGCTTAAAAAATTGAATGGGCATGTCCTTGTAGTTTCCAGGAGCTGGGTTTGACTAAGGAGGACTGTGCTTAATTCCCCTATTGGAATATATGCTGGCACTGATCTCCCTTCATCTAGCTGAGCAGATGGTTAACTACTTTTAATCATTGAAGATTTTAAAAGATGGGGACATAGTAGTTTGAGGTGCTGCCTTCAGGCCTATTTCTCTTCAGTTATTGCTTTGGCAGTGGATGGAGGGATCAAATCTCTTCACTTCCTCTCTGAAACAATCCCTGAACCAATGAACTGAGATTCTATGGAGGTGGTTTTATTCTGACATTTTTTAAACCTTCCAGTGAAATAAGAATGATAGAAAAAAACAACTATAATGTATTTTGAAAAACAATTACATTTGTAATTGTTCCAATTATTTAAAAACAATCTTAAATAAATTTAGTTTATGATTTTACTCAAAGTCTTTGTATTACTATTGCCACTATTAATTTTTGCTGTGCTTCCAAGACTATAGCTGAACTGTATATGTACTCCTTTGTAGCAGATATTTTAATGTGTGATTCTATAATATTCATTGAAAGATTTGGAATTATATGAATATTTAAATTTAATATTCAAGTAGAGATTTTATTTATCTAGCAGTATGAAATGCTCATTAACACCCCTAAATCTCAGTGCAAAATCTAAAGTTACTGTTTATGATGTTGCTTTTTGTGGACTTCTCTAGATGCTTTTCCCTAAGGAATTTCAAATTCCTGTGGATAAGGCATTAGAAGTTCTGAGAGACATGGATCACTTGAGGATGAAGCTTGTATCAGATGTTCATCCGCTCTTAGATGCAATTCATTCCCTGAAAAAGCTGAGGATGGCAAGACATGCACCACTTTCTAAGGTTTGTTTTTAATATGTGTTAATTTTTAGAAGCTGGAATTACCAAAAACTGATTAAAAATATCAGAAATCTATAAAATGTTTAATTTTCATAGAAGTCAAATAATCAGTTCCAACATATTATGGGAAGGATTCTTATTATGAGACTAGAAGCCACAATGTCACATTGAAGGAGAACAAAAAAAAGTGCAGAGAAGACCAACCAGGATGATCAGGGGACTGGAGACTAAAACATATGAAGAACGGTTACAGGAACTGGGCTTGGCTAGTCTAGTGAAGAGAAGGACCAGGGGAGACATGATAGCAGTCTTCCAATATTTGAGGGGCTGCCACAGAGAGGAAGGGGTCAAGCTATTTTCCAAGGCACTCAAAAGCCAGATAAGGAATAATGGGTGGAAACTGATCAAGAAGAGATTCAACCTAGAAATAAGGAGAAATTTTCTGACAGTGAGAACAATCAACCAATGGAACAGCTTTTCTTTGGAAGTCGTGGAAGCTTCATCACTGGAGGCTTTGAAGAAGAGATTGGACTGCCATTTGTCAGAAATGGTGTAGGGTCTCCTGCTTAGGTGGGGGATTGAAGAAGATGACCTACAAGGTCCCTTCCAACTCTGTTAATTTTGTTAGACATTGTTTCATCCACTTAATGGTTACAGATACAAGAATTTTAATAGTATATATAGGTAGATTCTTCTCGTGAAGTATAAATCTGTAGTTGCCTTTTCTGAAGTCACATCATAATGCAACTTCAGTTTCATCGTATCAAAGTTTTGTAATGATCAATAATTTCAAGATATTTTGCACAGGTTCTCTTGCCCTCTAAGCATCTCTTATATTTTACCTGTGGCTTATGTTACTTAATTTACGAGCTTGGCATTTATCTCTAAAATTTCATTTTGTTATTTCTGGCCCACAGTTATAATTAGTGCATTTTCACTGACATTTTTTATCCTGTCTTGATCACATTCATTAAGAATTTATCTATTGCTTATTTATAGAATCTTTGATGTTATTCTTGTATTTTTTTATCTATACATATCTTTTGTATAATAGATTAAGATGTAAATTTCATGATCCAGAGACAGATATAGCCTAGTACTAACAACTTTCAACCCATTTTGGCTTCTAATGTTAAATGGTACCATATAAGTATTGTATTCCAAGTAAATTTTAATGTCTCTATTTATCTTTACTTTGGCACTTAACTCTTGATGTAAATGACAAATAGATTAAATTAAATTAAATTAAAAAATACAATAAAAGAAATAAACAAAATGGAAAATCAGTACCACTAGCATCAAAATACGAACATATAATACACATGTATAACAAGGGATTCCATCCATCCTACTTTAAGGAACCTGGGAAAAACAGTCAGATTGTAAGACTTTCCTGAATGATGTTAGAGTGGGAGCTCTCTGGATCTCAGTGAGAAACCCATTCCAAGGGTTCATTAATTACCTTCTTTGATTTACTTTTTTTTTTGTCATTGTGTCTTCTGTTTATTTTTACAGGCTTTATTTGAGGCTGGCAATCTAACAATAAATAACAGAGTGCTGGAAACTCTATCAAAAACTTTCTGCAACCATGACATCACTCCCTTGTTTTTTGAATCTCTGTTACCTGATTTTGAGGAACAGAATGTTCATCATTCTTCTGCAGATGGAGATGAACAAGTTCAACAAATTATGAAGAAATATAGTATCCCATCTGACACTAGTAAGTTTGGCAGTTGGAACAACATCCTTTCAGCACAACCAAGCAGAAATAAAGTTAGTGAAAGTGTGGGATAATTATTTTTTATTTCATTATATTGTTTTCAACAGCATAATATAATCAGCACAATTAAAATTACACAAAGTTATGTTCTTATTTATGGAATCTAGCCATTCTGTGGATTGCAGAAATCTATGTATAGCCTGTAAAGTACAGGGAGTCCTCAACTTATGACCACAATTGAACCCAAAATTTATGTTGCTGAGTCAGAAATTCGTTGTGAGATTTCTCTGTTTTATGACTTTTCTTGCCACATTTATTAAGTGAATCACTGCAGTTGCTAAATTAGTAACAGAGTTGTTAAGTGGATCTGGCTTTCCCATTGACTTTGCTTGTCAGAAGGTTGCAAAAGGTGACCACATGATCCCAAGACAATGCAACCGTCATAAATACAAATCAGGTGCCAAGTGTCTGAATTTTGATCACATGATCATAGGGATGCTGCAAAGGTTGTAACTGTTAAAAAATGGTCATAAGTCACTTTTTTCAGGACCGTTATAATTTTGAAAGGTGACTAAATGAACTTATTGAGAGTTTTGCAGCATTAATTCAATGCCAGAAAAATAAACACAGATGGCTGATGCTTCATTTAACATCTTTATAAACATAAGTAGATTTTACAAACCAGTTATAGATTTCTCTAACATGGAGCAAACTCAAACAGAAACATGTTGCAAGTTCAGAGCAGAGCTCCAGACTTCAGCAAGCAAGCAAGTTAGTTTCATCTTCAATAGACAGACTCAGAGCTCAACATAGCTGCAGAGTTGAAGAACTTAACATATTTCGTTTCAGTTTCCAGCCTAGGTTCCTTCTAGTTTCAGTTTCCAAAAACAGTCCTCATTGGCTGACTTAGTTGCTGTGCCTATTCATTGGCTGACCTTGTTACCAAGCTCTATTCCAGTTCATGAATATACTCTGACAGAACTATTGTAAATCGAGGACTTACAATAGTAAGTCGAGCAAAGACACCAGGGGATCCTTTTGTTCAATATAATTAACTTACAAAAACTTTTTAACACCCTACCATTTTTTACACTCCTAAAATGTGGGATGATAAATCTCAGTTCAAATCTTATTCTAACTTCATATTCAATATTGAAATTGTGCTTTAAAGAAATGTGGACAAGGCTTCACTCAGAACACTGAAATAAAAAAATAGCCCTTGTTTTGTGTCATACTCCTACTTGGATATCTCAAGTGGAATGGAAAAGGGCTTCAAGTAGGAAGCAGAATTAAATCTATCACTGCCGCCATAGAGAGCTTTGCTGTCAGACACTGGCCTATCTGATGGGCTAATAGTCTCACTCATTGTGATAGTTTTGCATGACTGTGAGAGCAGTCTTTGGCATAGCAAAATCCTATATAAATATAAGGACAACTGGCAATGTACTGGCAGATAATCCTTCCAAGTTTATCTTAAGACTTTTCTTAAACATTAAGTCTTTCTGGTCGAGTTAAGCAAATGGAGAGGGTAGTTTTGTCAAAAGTATTACCTTAGTATGTGATCACAAGGTTATGAGAGGATCCATCAGGATTCTAACAGACCCGCGTATTTGACTGAATTTGCTGTGCTTCATTTGGTTGGTCTAATATTTTTCTTGTCTCTTCTGTAGCACCTTTCTGCATATCATTGTTTCTGGACTTGGTTAAGACACCTTCTGGAGCTTTAATTTGGTCTTTCTTAAAGCCAATGGTGCGTGGACGGATTCTGTATTCTCCAGATACTCCTGAAACACGTGCAATCATGGAAAAGGTAATGACATATTTTTTAAAAAATAACAATTCACTATTATTAGAATTGTTGTTGTTCTTGGTTATGAAGTCATGTCCAATCCAGTGGTGGTGTTCTACTGGTTGGCCCGGTTTTGGAGTACCAGTAGCATTGAAGATCAACTGGCAGAGAACTGGTTCACTCCTAGACTCTCCTACACTCTGCAGTTGGGCCCACCCAACCGCCCCTGCTCCTAGGTCCTTTTGAACCTTTCAGCTGTTTGTCACAGCAAAGCGGATTGCTGTGCTAAACAGCTGAGAGGCGCAGTAGCTTAATTTTTACTGTCTTAATGCATGCATAAAGCACATGTTTGGTGCAAGTCCCACGAGTTGTGCAATCCCACCCCTGCAGCCATACCCACCAAGCCATGCCCACAGAACCGGTGGTGGGAACTTGTGAATCCCACCACTGGTCCAATCCATCACGACCCCATGGACAACGTTTCTCCAGGTCTTCTTTCGCCTACCATCCCCTGGAGTCCATTGAAGCTCATGCCGACTGCTTCAGTGACTCCATCCAGCCACCTCATTCTCTGCCAGCCCCTTCTTCTATTGCCCTCAATCATTCCCAGCATTAGGCTCTTCTCTAGTGAGTCCTTCCTTCTCATTAGGTGGCCAAAATATTTGAGTTTCATCTTCAGGATCTGGCTTTCTAAAGAGCAGCCAGGATTGATCTCCTCTAGGACTGTTTTTTTATTTTTTAAAACATACATCAATATCATTTCATGGAAAGTGTGGTGTCTGAGTGTTAATCATTTTGATACAAAAGCAATGATAATACAATAAGCATTTCTAAATTAAACCAATTTACATAATCTAATGTTATACATAACTATATCAAAACACAATCCATCATTTTCAATTATAAATATTTGCTACATCCTTTTAATAGTAATAGCATTATTTTTGAGCATACCTAATAACATCATTTTTCAAAATCTGATTTTGATCTCTAATATTCAGTTTAGTTTTATTAAGATATGTATAAAGGTATTCCCCCATTTCTAAATTTTTGGTCTGTTCTAATTTGTAATACAGCCACTCTTAAGAATTGCTACATTAATCTTATGTTGTTATACATAACTATATTAACACATGAGCCTTCATTTTTCAATTATTCAATATTTGCTACATCCTTTTAATAGTAATAGCATTATTTCTGAACATACCTAATAGCACCCTTTTTTTAATTCTAATTTTGACCTCTAATATTCTCTTTAAGTATTGTATTAAGTAAAGCACATATAACAGTATTCCCCTTATTTCTAAATTTTCCATCTATTCTAGTTTTAGACCAATCTCATTTTTTTTTCTTTCTTTTTTTTAATCCCTCCTATCCATCATTGCTCATTCTCTTACAAGCTCCACTTCTTCTCTTTTTAGCTTGCCTCCCGTATTCCTCCCTTGGGTCCTTAGCTACATATTTCATATTTAGCCCAATCTTTATTTCCCTGTTATTCTGGTTATCTTTTGGCTTCCTACTTTAGCATTCCAATCCCCCATGATGATAAGGACATAATTTTTTGGTGTTAATTTTAGAAGGTGTTGTAGGGCTTTATAGAACCAGTCAACTTCAGCCTCTTCAGCACCAATGGTTGGGGCATAGATTTGGACTACTGTGATGTTGAATGGTTTGCCTTGGGTTCGAACTGAGATCATTCTGTCATTTTGGGGATTGTATCCTAGTATTGCTTTTCCTACTTTTTATTGACTATGAAGGCTACTCCATTTCTTCTGAGGAATTCTTGCCTGCAGTAGTATACCTGGTCATCTGAATTAAATTCACCCATTCCTGTCCATTTTAGTTCACTGATTCCTAAGATGTTGATGTTCAGTTTTGTCATCTCTTGTTTGACCACGTCCAGCTTCCCTTGATTCATGGATCTTTCATTCCAGATTCCTATGGAGTATAGATCTTTACAGCTTCGGACTTTCCTTTCACCACTAGATACATCCATAGCTGAATGTCCTTTTGGCTTTGAACCAGTTGCTTCATTCTTTCTGGTGCGACTAATACTAGCCCTTTTCTCTTCCCAGTAGCATATTGGACACCTTCTAACCTCAGGGGCTCATCTTCCAGCATCATATCATTTGGCCTTTTGGTACTGTCCATGAGGTTTTCATGGCAAAGATACTGGAATGGGTTGCCATTTCCTTCTCCAGTGGATCACGTTTTGTCAGAACTCTCTGCTGTGACCTGTCTGTCTTGGGTGGCCCTGCACAGCATAGCTCATAGCTTCATTGAATTACGAAAGCCCCTTTGCCACGACAAGGCAGTAATCCATGAAGGGGATTATTAAAATATTCTTGATAAATCATCAGAAACTGAATTTGAAGATCTGATTCATGAAAAAAATCTATTAGTAAGTTTCTAGAATATGTAATTTGGTGGGGTTTACAAAAGCAGCAACTCAGATATTCCTTTTAATTTAAGATAGATAGATAAATTGAGATAGGAACTTAAATGGGGAATAAACTAAATTTTCTAAATTTCAAATTCTGAACATTTATACTAGCACCTTTATTATTACCTGATTAGCTATATTCCCTGCTTTTATGAAAGCATGAAAGCCAACTTTGTGCTAACAACATTAATCTTTAAAATCACTTCTTTGCCTGTCTACAGAATAGATTAATGTTTGATTTATTTGTTCCAATTCTTTAAGTCCAATTCAACATTGAAACTGATGGCTGATTTAACACAAAAAGCCCAGGAGTGGTTGGACCATTCACCATTGCTCATGGATTCACTAACTATATTAAATGACACTCTTCCATTGTTGAAGGTATGAAACATCATTTCATATATTGACTATCCAACTTGTTACTCTCTTTTTTATACCAATAATTTGGTTTAATAATTATTCTACATATTCAAGTATGCAGATCATATCCAGAAACTACAGTAAATTATATGATGAAACATTGAGATACATGAAAATAATTATCTCTTCAGACAGAGAGAAACCATTATTGTCCAGGTATCTAAATGTAAAAACTTTTCATAATAATAATTGTAGATACCAGAGAATATTATCTTTATTTCCAGTATTACACTCATGGGTGAAAAATGAACCAAAAATAACTTATAGTAAACAAATGAGCTTTTATTTCTACAATTGTGTGTGTATTATATGTATACAGCTAGATAGAAAGATAGATGGAGGAAGGTGCAGGGTGATTAAGCAAAAGAAACAAATTTGGAGTCTAAGATGATGCATTACTGAGATCCTATTGCATAGTTATCAAAATAAATACCCTGCCCCAGATCCAGGGTATCGACAGAATGATGACTGTAAGATGTTGCACTGATTTTTTTTTGGTGGGAGGAATACTTTGCATAGGGAAGGTGGGAATTTTTCCAAGCGAAGGGCAGCAACGGAGGAAGCATAGTTACATCGCAGGGAGAAAAGTTGCTATTAAATTAAGATAAACTATCAGAGGAGAGGTGGAGAGGGAAAGATAAATCATAGAAAAAGAAGAAAAAAGTGGCAAATGAAAAAGGAGAGGAAAGTACAATCTTTCTAGGAGGAAAATGCCACCAAGGACAGCAACTCACAGCAACCTTGGCTTGCTGTGAGAAGCCTAGCTGCACCCGAGAGGCCTACCCAAGAGCCCAGAGATCCATTGAAGTGACATGAAAACAAACTGGCGAAGAACAAGGAGGTGAGCCAGTGAGCAAGTGGGGCTAGCTGTAGAGCATCCATGTGGCAGAGAGGTGAGCTAACTGAGGGCAAAAGGAGAGCTGGCTGTAGAGAGAAGACAAGAGGCGAACTTATTGTAGGCCATCCAGACAGTCCTGTTTGCTGGGAGAAGCAACACAAACAGGAGCCACGTGGCTGAGGAGCAAAGAGCAGAGGCAGCACAAAATAAAGGAGAGCCAGCAGCAAAGGGCAACACAGCAAAGCATATCCTGACAACAACACAGAGAGCAGTGTGGAAAGTGATGGTAGAGCATCAGTGGAACTGGAGGCTGTCGGCGGTGGTGGAGCATTGCAGCACAGTGGACCAGTGGACCAGTGACTGAAAATGGCAACAGAACAGCGTAGCAGAGCAACAGACAAGGGCGGGGGGGGGGGGGAATGCCATGAACTGAGAAAAGCAGGGAGAGCTGACTACTCAGTAGTAGCAGGAGAAAAGCAAGTAGGAAGAGAGGATAGACAACACAGGACACAAGGCAAAAAAAAACAACCAAAGGCAAGTAGACAATAGCAAGTATGGAACATATAAAGTCAGAGATAAATTAAGACCACAAGAAGGCAAAGAGGGAAAGGATCATTAGAAGGAAGGGAGGAAAGGGATAATTATAGAACATTCCAGGACAGGTTAAGGATGAACCTTGCACTTAAACCCACTCAACACTGAAAATTTTAAAATTGGACAACCAGAGTGCAATCTAAAGTGCAATTTCCTCCATAAATTACAAACCTTTTGCTGAACTACAGAAACAGCACTATGATATGAGAAATAAGAGAACTGAAGTATTTGTGTATTATAAATCACAATATATCTGAATTCAAAATGTAAAATTCAGAATTTTTTAAAAAATATAAATCAGTGTTTAATCCCAAAAATATAGCCATGGCTTCTATTTGGGGGGGGGGGTGTTCTTCATCATATTTACAATGAATTTGCAATTGATCTTGCTATCTTTGTTCATAAAGCAGTGGATGAAATTCATGAAAGTCAATAAAGCACATTCAATATAATAAGGCTAATAGACAATCTTCTTTTATGTTTTAGAATTGTGAGTATTGTCATTTTTATGGCTGAATGAAATCATACTAATGTTTTTGTTCCAAACATGTCTCTTAGAAAAGTTCATTAAAAACTATTGCTTATGAAGCTATTAGGAACAGAGCTCTTCATTTGTATTAGGAAAGTGATTTCCTTCTTGTTTTTGAAATAAATTATTTTTATAACTTTTTCATGGTAGCATTTCTGTGGACTTCACCTTGGTTTAGATAGATATTAGATATCATAAAATATCTCATTCCATATATTATATTTGCACATAATTAAAAACTAATTTATGCACAGAGTCTTATTTATGTGAGTGCACTTGATTACGCTGTTATTAACACCTGCATAACTAATTTTATAGTGAAACAAATCTTATGAGGAAATTTTGTGTAGAAATACAGGCAGTCCTCATTTAGCAAGTGCCTCTCACCTAAACATCTGGCTGACTGTACAAACAGCTATAATTTTAATTCTTAAAGTTTGGTCCCTGATTCTTAGATTGAAAGGATGCTTTATTGGGAAATGTCAACTTTTTATTTGAGGGGAATAATTTCAATCACAATTTTAAAAAATAGCTTAATGTATTTGCAGTTGAATATTAATACTCATCATGTCATTTGGCAGAACACATTGCAGAATCCTTTTGTACAGGTTTTCATCAAACTTATGGTGAAGTTGGATGCTGTTGAATTGTTAAACCAAATTAATGAACTGGGTGAGTTCTTTATTTTTCTAATCAGGTACAATATAGGTTCTTGACTGACTAGTGATGGCGTTGTAGTATATTATGAAAGTGAAAAAAATAAGAACATGAGGAGTGTGAGCATATAAGATGTATTCTTCATAAAACTTGAAAGATTGAAAATAAATTTAGGACAAATGAGCAGAGAAGTTTTTCTTAAATGACTATTCTGGGGATTCTAAGATTAGTGACTAAATCTGGGAATTCTAAGCACTGAGCTTATCTCTATTAAATTTCATTCTGTCATTTCAGTCATTTTTTTGTAACCAATTTTTTGAAACAGTATCTCAATCTTCTAGAATATTGAAGTTCCCATGAGGAGATGGAGAAAATGCTTATCATTTTTTCCAAAATGTTCCTCATCCAATTCATGATATTGAAGAGGACTAACCTCAGAGAATATACTCTCTGATTTGATGAGGAATTATGAAATTTAGTCTAATCTAATCTAATCTTTGAGTCAACACTGTCTTCTGGCAACTGCCTGAGCTAGTCCCTGCAGTTTTCTTAGTAAGGTTTTTCAGAAGTGCTTTGCCATTGCCACCTTCCTATGGCTGAAAGAATATGACTGGTCCAAGGTCACTCAGATGGCTTTGTGCCTAAGGCAGGACTAGAACGCACTGTCTCCTGCTCTTCTAATGTCTTAAGCACTACACAAAGTGGCTTTTTCTTTCTTTTTTAATGCTATCTATTCAGGGGTGGGATTCAGTTTTTTTTAACAACTGGTTCTATTGGCGTGGCTTGGTGGTCATGTGACTGGGTGAGCATGGCCAACTTGACATCACTCATGTCAAGGGGCGCTTCTCCTCGCCTGGCCTCTCATGACAGTGGGGATGCTGCAATGGTCATAAGTGTGACAAATGGTCATAAGTCACTTTTTTCAGTGCCATTGTAACTTTGAATGGTCACTAAATGAACTGTTTAAGGAAAGGTCACATGCCCCCCAGAAAGGCAGTAAAAAAAAAATCAGTGCCAAGCTTGCATCCTGCCTCTTGGAAGTATATCCCAAAAGGACAGTGACAGATACCACTAAAGCAGTGAAGGAAGACCTCCCTCCCCAGATAGAAAAAGAAACTATGAGGCAGGAACAAATTCAAACACAATACAAATAATTAAACCACAACAGTAGCTGTTGCTTGTTGAAGCTGAATAGGGAAAATTATCCCGCCAATAAACACAGGATTAAACTTCACCAAGTATAGAATTAACTTTCACCAAAAACCAGTTTTAGACCAAAACTCAGAAAGAGTATGTAAAATCACATTTAAATGTCAATTTTTCTAGCTAGTCAAGAAGCCTTGCTGAATGTCACTCATCTTGGTTCCCTGTCACTAAAAGCTTTGCTTCATTATTCAATGATTTCTTCAAAGTGCTGATTGTCCAGGGAAATATTTCCTCCCAACAGCAATGTAAAAAATCTTAAAACAATCCTTCGCCTTTAAGCAAGCCAAGCCCCCAAAGCTCCGGAGACAGTAGGTCTAGGCTGTCTGCCAAGAATGTAATAAGGGTGGAAAAAAACAAAAGGAGATTGCTTCTAACTACAGGTTCTCTGAACTGCTTCGAAAGTTAACAAGGGGTTCTATAGAACCAGATAGAACCGGTAGAATCCCACCCCTGTACCTATCTTTTTAACTTTAATGTCAATCAGCCTATATATACTTAATACAAATGTTATGTAATGTTTTTCAAATTTCTACTGAAATCATAATATATCTACAATATACCCATGCTTTAATAAGGAAATTATCTAATTAAAAATAAATAAATATTCACAATTCTATGGAATGCATATGCATTATGCATTGATGACATTAGGTAATGTTAAGTAATGACATCTGCAAGAAAACAGCCACACTCAGCTAGCATCAAGGACCCCACAGTTCAACCCTTGGCTACAAATATTATCTTCTATTAATGCATATACTCTAGTTGAATAAAGTAGAAAACAGACATTAAGCAATCCCTTATTTTGCCCTATTTGCTGAATAGCATATGAATTTCTTTCTTTTCCTATAATTATAAATCTATACTATCACTTTCTCCCAATGTACCTGCTTCTCTCAGTTTTCTATTTTGGTTAATATAAAATCAAGAAGAGCTAATGTTTTGGAGTCAATAGTGCAAATGAAAATTAATTGGAAGGAACATGGGCAGAATTTATTTCCCAGTAAGTATCAAGGTCTTTAAAAATTTGCAGGTTTTTTAAAAAATAATAATCCCAAATTCTTCCACTCTTACCAACTCCATTTATTCCAATATCTGAGTAGGAATGGATTCTCTTCAACCTTTTCTCCCATTCTGTTCTGTTTCTTTTGAACAAATTATATCTTTTGTGTATGCCAGTCACATGATTCAGCCCACCTGGTCTCCATTATATCTAGTAAATTATATTTGACTTCATATACTATGAATCCAATTTTCTTGTGTTTTTCCTACTTGGAGTTTGGGTGGACAGTGAGGGCCATATACCTTATCAGCCAATACTCAATCTTAGTTTCATTGGTGTTTTGTAATGGGCACTATTGCAACACAACTCCAATGTTCTTCTATAGTGCCTTGTGACGAAACTTCAATTGCAGAATAGGTCAGACTTGTTCTTGCCTAGAAACAGAGATAACCAGAAGCAGAGGGTACTTTTAGCCCTTGATTATGTGTTTATTATTTTTACATAAGTGGACATTTAGCATTCATCTACAAGGAAAAGTATTCCTTCAATTGCCCCCCATATTACATAACCCTCTCCTTACAAAGAGAACCCAGCAGGTGTCTCTGGAGAAGCTTACAACATATTGCCATCCCTTTGAACCCTCTGCCTGAGGGATTATTGCAAGGTAATTTTTCACCACTGTTCTCTGTGACACATAGTATTTAGATAATGAAGGCTGTTCTTTAGGTAGACCTACAGTATGTCTATGGTGATCATATTTTTTTGAAAAAAATAAAGGAGAAACCGGAAAAGGAGCACATCTGAAAAGGGTTCACAAGGATTAAAAAATTGTTTATAACTTAAATTTAGAAAGGAAAATTCAAGAGCAAAACCAAGAAACTTAACAAAAACATATATTCTAATAAAATATCTTAAATCAAGCAGTACAATATACGGTATGTAAATAAATTTTAAAAAACAATTTACACATTTTTCACATGAATGTGAAACGTTTCCATTTGTATGATAAAAGTTAAATGACCAAAATAAAATGAAAAATAAAGTAAATAAATTTAAAGGCTTGTTTTTTGAATAAAGGACTGCCCTTTATAATAAAGGACATGTAGCTGCTATACCAATGTGTGAAAAAGAGGTTTTGATTAGTTTCACTAGCACTCTCTTCCAGAAAACTGTTCCAGATTTGTTTAACAGGAATAGTTAAACAGTCACTGTATTGCACAGAATTCTGGAAATGGTTTAATTGCATTATTCTGTCATATAAATTAAAAATGAACTCCAAGCTACATCCCATTTTAGAGGACAACCAACTATTGTGGCAAAAAAACTTTCTTATAAATCTTGGCCTGCAACTCCTTATTTTGCAGTAAAGTATTTCTGAACAAAACTACACCTGCTATATTAGTATCTGCATATATGCAGTGTATATTTAAGTGTGTGTTTATGTGAGTGTGTATATAGCAATAGCAATAGCACTTAGACCAGTGGTGGGATTCAAATTTTTTTACTAATGGTTCTGTGGGTTTGGCTTGGTAGGCTTGGCAGGGAAGGATACTGTAAAATCTCCAGTCAGAGGTGGTATTTGCCGGTTCTCTGAACTACTCAAAATTTCCACGACCAGTTCTCCAGAACTGGTCAGAACCTGCTGAATACTACCTCTGACTTAGACTTATATACCACTTTATAGTGCTTCACAGCCCTTTCTAAGCAGTTTACAGAATCAGCCTATTGCCTCCAACAATTTGGGTCCTCATTTTATCCACCTCGGAAGGATGGAAGGATGAGTCAACCTTGAGCCTAGTGAGATTTGTTCTGCCAAATTGCAGGCAGCTGACTTGTAAGCAGAAGTAGCCTGCAATTACTGCACTCTAACCACTGTACCACCAAGGCTCTTATAAATATACATGTATATATACTGTATACATATCTGTAGAAACCAGAATGAAGAAAAAAATGCATATTGGTAGAAAGGATGGGATGAACATCTACAGAAAATTCCTTATCGACGATCTGAGACAGATCACATCTGCAGCCACCTTACATATCATTTCTTATTATTAATAGTAATAACATCCTATGAGAACAAGTCTATTGCCAAAGAGTGTTTAAAGCTTTAGAAATTTCATAACTAAATTTATTAAACTAATTTGTGATAATTTGGGGGCTTTTGTGAATTTTTTAAGTCGGTAAGACATGATAATTTGAAGATTAAAGTTTTCTTGTTTGATTTCTTTTATTTCAGATGATATACGTTTGGAACTACAGAATAGCACTGATATAATAAATCAACTTATTATTTTAGCAAGACTATCAATAAATATTTCTTCATGTGTGCTGCTTGATCGCATTCAGCCAGGCAAAACTGTAGAGGAAATGGAGATGATGGCAAAAGATCTGTTTCTGAGAAATGAACTTTTTGCAAGTAAGTAAGGTTATATGGATTTTTTCCCACTGGAACTTTTAAGAAATATCAAGATTAGACATATTATTTTGAGCTAAACTGCCATGCCCATAATTTCAAAGTATTCATATGATCAAACTAATGCACATGTGACATGTTTTTCATTTTCAACAAATTAAATTATTTTATCAATAAATAAACTATCCTGGAATGCATATGGGCATAAACCAGCAGACTATAGCATTTCATTGCAGCCCTCTGGAAATACTTCTGTTTCATAAGAACAGGTAAAGGAATTGGATTGAATGAAACCTTAGCAGTAATTACAGAAGTCAGGTGTAAATTACACCAACATAACTGACATTCATTTTTATTTTATTATTTTCCCAACTGATGAATCATCAAGGTAGGTGCAGCCTTTTTTGGGCTCAGATATAAACATGCATTTTATCATATACTACCGGTAGTTATTTGGTAATTGCAAATCTTTTTCTTCCTTTTTTAAAGGTGTCATTTTCAAGTTACCTTCAAATGAGACAAGAAAACACGTAATACCTAGTGGACTTTCCCTTCCACCATTAGTCAATTATACCATCCGAATGAGCAGCAAGATTTCCCAAACAACGAAAAGAATACGAGAAAAAGTTTGGACAGGGGGACCTCATAATTCAGCCTCGCAAAGCCAAATCTACAGTCGAGCATTTGTCTACATCCAAGATAGCATTGATAGAGCAATAATTGAACTACAGACCGGGAAAAGTGCAGAAGAAATAGCTGTCCAAGTTCAGGCTACACCATATCCTTGTTATAATAAAGACATGTAAGTCATGAGAATTGGCAGAATATTTAATATGTTAGTGGGGAAAAGTAGCTAAAGTTTATTAATTGTATGAGATTCCAGTAACAGTATACATGTTGATTTGTTTTTTTTTAATCAAAACTCTGTTACAGCTGAACTTGCAAATTGAATAAGTGAGATTTCCAAACTGCGATGTGCAATAGTGCATAAGAAAGTATCAAATGAGAGTTGGGATAAAGTTTTTTATGTTCCATTAACAGCGATTATGATGAATTATTTTTACTCTCCAGTGAGTTTAGGCCTATGAATGTGACCTCATGGTTAGTTGCATGAATTTTTGACAGATGTTCATCTAGCTTCTGCTTGATTGAATACAGCTCATCACCCGTTTAATAATTGTCTCCACTGTTAAAATTAATGTTTACTTTTATTTTTTTTCTGCCTTTTTCTAATTTAAACCCACTATTCCATGCCCTGCAGTTTGTGATGATGGAGAGCAGGATATAGCATTTTTTGGGAGGGACTTCTTTATTTGCAGAGTGTTGTCATATGCCTCCTCACTTGTCTTTCATTTGAGATCTATTAAATCATTATGTTCTGCATAGGATGCTTTACATAAGTATATGAGAACATGTGTTGTTTCAAAAACCCAGCATATGGAACGAACTCTCCGTTATGATGAGAAATATCACAAGGTGAAGTGATTCAGCCAAAAATGAAAGAATTTTATCTGGTTATTTCCATCATTCCATCAGTGCCAGCTATATGTAATAATCATTGATTTGACCTAGATTTAATGTTTTTCTTGATTGAATTTACCGTATATTACTATATTATATCATTGTAGCTTGATGATTTTATTGTGCACCGTTCTGGAATCTGTCAGGCTACAGAACTTTTCCCATTCAATCAACTAGAATGAACTTCTGGAAACATATCAAAACATATAAAAAAGGAATCCTTTATTGAGATGAGACAATTCCTGTAGGGATTAAAAGCAGCGTCTAATGCAGGGGTGTCCAACCTTGGCAACTAGACACCCCTGGTCTAATGTCTCTCAGGCATACTGGGATAGATAAGGGAGTTTAGAACCCCCCCCCCCTTTCTCTCAATGTGTATTTTGTGAAATAAAAGCCAGTATGTTTATTCCACCCCCACTCCTTCTAAAGGAACAATCTTTTTCACAGTTTCCCAAGCAAACATCTCACTGGAATTTTTATGCTCTTCTCATCTCCTGGCTGTGCCGCTCAGAGGTGTTAGGTTCCGGCCATCTGGGATTCCTCTCTCCATTGTATCATGTGTGGGTTATACAAATTCAATATAAGATTGAATGCATTCAAGTTACATCAAGAAAGGATTTCTTTATTAGTCTCCCCCCCCCTTTTTTTTTTCTTCTTCCACTGAAGAAATGACAGATACACGGATCTGACATCCTGCCCTCCTTAAGACAGGTCTACCTGGAAAAAACAAAAATCATGCATTACATGAACAATTCAGAATGGTTTATCAGGGTATTTTAGGTGGAACTTTCATAGTAATGTGGGTGCTTTTACATGTCATTTGGCTACCCACTCATTTTCTGAGGAAGGAAGATGTTTCCAAGCTACTAAATATTGTGTTGATCCATTGTGAGTGTGTGAATCAAGGATATCTTTAATTTCAAAATGTTGTTCCCCATGTACCATGATGGGGGTTGGATGGTTGGTTGGAGGTATGGGAAGGGGGGGGGGTCTGAGGTTTGAAGTGATCTCCGGTTTGAGCAAGCTACAGTGAAATACTAGATGAATCTGCCTAAGTGTTTTTGGAAGTCAAAGCTCTACCATCACGGGGTTAATAATTCTGGAGATTGGAAATGGGCCAATGAATTTTGGTCCTAATTTCTTAAGAGGGTTGTAATGATTTTAAGAATTTTGTGGACAAATTTACCTGGTCCCCAATCTTGAAAGATTTAGGATCACAACGTTTTTTTGTCTGCTTGAGCTTTGACGACTGCTTTAGCTTCCTGTAAAGACAATTTACATATAATTTACATGGCTTGTAAGTTATCCACCCACTCCTTAAGGGAGGGGATTTCAGGTTCTTTGGTGGGTAGTTCCAGCATGGGGTTAAATTCTTGGCCTGTGGCTACTTGGAATGGGATAAACCCCGTGCTACTATGGATTGAGTTATTGTATGCTACCTCTGAAAAAGGAAGAAGGTCAATCCAATTGTCCTGTTGGTAATTAATAAAGCATCTTAAATATTGTTCTAATAGGCTGTTCACTCTCTCTGTTGATCCATCAGTTTGGGGGTGACTTGATGACAACAACCCCTGGGTGGAGCCTAATAGGTTTAAAAATGTCCACCAAAATTTGGATGTGAACTGAACACCCCTATCTGAGATAATCCGCTGGAGAGTTCCATGAAGGCGATAAATGTGTATTAGGAACATCTTTGCCAATGCCTTGGGAGTTGGGATATTTTGGCATGGAATAAAGTGAACCTGTTTGGAAAAAAGATCAGTTACAATCCAAATGACAGTATTCCCAGCACTTTCAGGAAGCTCCACTATAAAGTCCATAGAGATGCAGAAAGGTGCAGAAGGGTCTGCTACTGTTTGTAAAAGTCCAGGTTATTTTCCTTGTCTTCTCTTTGCAACTGCACAGATGGGGAAGCTCGCAACATAGTTTTCAATGTCCTTTTTGAGGGACGGCCACCAAAATTGTCTTTTGATGAGGTGCAGGGATTTTACAAACCCAAAGTGTCCCACTATTTTGGAGTCGTGGCAGCGTTTCATGAGGTCCACTCTCTGGCTTGCAGGGACATAAAGTTTGTTTTCTACCCAAGCCAGTCCATCTTTGAGTAAACAAGTGTTTTTGTTAGCCTGGAGCCCGTTGTCCTTGAGTAGTGCCTCTTTAAATACTGACATCGTGTCTTCAGTCAGGGATGATTTTTTTTTTTTCTCTTCTGCCCGGGTGATTACTTTGGCTGCTAGTTGGGTCGGTTGGATCATCGGTTTTATAACCTCAATCTTCTTGCTGTTGTATTGGGGTTTTCTGGACAGTGCATCTGCTAAGAAGTTCTTTCCCCCAGGAAAATATTTGAGAGTGAAATTAAATCATTCAAAATATTGAGCCCACCTTGCTTGTTTTTCAGAGAGTTTCCGTGGATTTCTCAGGGCTTCCAGATTTTTGTGATTAGTCCATACTTCAAAGGGGATTTGGTTTCCTTCCAGGAAATGTCTCCATGTGAGAATTGCTCACCGCAGAGCATATACCTCTTTCTTCCATATGGCCCATCTTTGCTTGGTTTCTGTCAGTTTCATGGATGTATAAGTACATGGTTGTAATTGTCCACTTCCATTCTTTTGGAGGAGGACTGCTCCAACTGCAACATCACTAGCGTCTGCTTGGATGACAAAAGGTTGTTTGGGATCTGGGTGCTTAAGGACCGGTTCTGCTGAGAATAGACGTTTGAGTTTCTCGAATGCCGCTTGGCACTCCATTGTCCAGATAAGGGGTTGCCTTGGTTTGGGTTTCTCTCCCCCCCGCATTTCATTTTTAGCAAGTTCATGATAGGGAGGGCGATGTTTGCAAAAGCTGGAATGAATTGGCGATAAATGTTTGCAAACCCCAGGAAGCTTTGCAGTTGTTTGTGGGTGTGCGGTGGGTCCCAGTCCAATACAGCTTTTACTTTCTGTGGGTCCATCTCTATTCCCTCGTGGGATATTCTGTACCCCAAATAGTCAATTTTTTCTTGGTGGAATTTGCATTTAGAGAGTTTTGCATATAGTTTAACGTCTAAGAGTTTTGTGAGGACTACACAGAGTAGCTTGATGTGTTCTTCCATCGTTTCCGTGTAGATTAAAATATCATCAAGATACCCTAGAACCCCTTTATATAAAAATTCATGAAGGGTTTCATTGATCAATTGCATAAACACGGCAGGCGCTCCTTGCAGTCCAAAGGGGAGCACTTTAAATTGGTTGCATTCCAATGATGTGTTAAAAGCTGTCTTCCACTCATCCTCTTCCTTTATTCTTATGTGGTAATATACCTCTCATAGGTCTAACTTTGAAAAAAAAAATCCTTTTGAGAGGTGGGCTAACATGTCCTTCATGAGGGGGAGTGGATACATATTCTCTATGCAAATCGTGTTTAATTTTCTGTAATTTACATACAAATGTACTGAGCCATCTTTCTTTTCGTGGAATAACACTGGAGCAGCTATTTTTGGTCAGGTGAGTTCGATGAAACCCCTTTTTAAATTTTTGTCAATCAATGCTCTGAGTTCTTTTAGTTCTCTGGGAGACATGCAGTACATTTGTGGTTTTGGGAATTTAGCCCCTGGTAGGATTTCGATAGCACAGTCTGTGGCATGATGGGGTGGGAGTTCATCACAAGCTTCCTCGCTAAATATTTGGGCCAGATCCTGGTACTCATTGGGGATGTTAATGGGTTCAGCCGACTGTCTGGTCATGACTGACTCTCTGTTCTCTGTCCCTTTCTTTATCCTTTCCTCTGAGCTATTTGCAAATACTACGTCTCTCTGGAATTGTACGATTCCTCTCCTCCAATTTATTTTTTTATTCCATTTCCGCAGCCATGTGAGACCTAGGACTAGCAGCTCTTCCATTCCTGGGGGCTACAATGAATGTGAACATCTCGCTATGGTTCCCTAATCTTATTTTCAATGGTTCTGTGGTAAACCTGGCTGGCTTCCCCCTGCTATAGTTCCATCTAATTGGCAGAAAGCGATGGGATTTTCCATTTCTTTCAGTTGGATCCCCAATTTCTCTGCACACTCACACAAACACACACTTATTAGGCATCGGGTGCATCCCGAATCCAGCAATGCTCCAACTTCCCTCGGCTGGGGATAAAAACAGTCTTAGGGGTAGAGTGATTGGTTCAATTGGGTTGCTTACTAGTGGGTCATCTTTTGGATCACTTTCGGGCTCAAGTCTCCTCAGAGCATTGGGGGTTCTTCCTCTGGGTTGGGGAATCGGAATCCCACAGCTACTCAGCTACTCAGGTCAGTCTCCTTTCCTTGAGGGCTGGATGTTCCAGGTTTCCCTCCTGATGGGTGGTCTGGCTTTCTAGCAGAGGTTTTCGAACAGTATTCTGCTGTGCAGTGTCCCTCCTTTCCACACTTAAAGCAACCAGACATGAAGACTTGCATCAGGAAAAATCCCAGTTTCTGGGGGTCCCCATCAAATTTTACTCCCAGGGGTGGGATCTTCCTCTGCAGTTGTATGTCTCTGGGTTGGTCAGGGTTAATCCCCTGTTCTGGGGCATTTAGGGGTCGGGTACCTGGTATGGTTGCTGGTTCTTCAGCTTGTCCCGCTGCCTGATCATTCTCAGCTGAATCCGGTGTGGCGGCTCGGGTTCTTTCATTTTCTGGTTCCCTCGCTCTCCTGCGTTGGCGTCCTGGTGCATCCCTTACCTTGAGGTTCTCCATGGTTTCCCTCACAAGGCAATTTATGTACCGTCTCAGTCGGTCGTCAGCCGGTAGCTCCTCGTCCCATTCTTCCTGATCCGATAGGGCCTCCTGGGTTTACGATTGCTCCAGGTGAGGGTTACTCCCCTGGTTCTTCTGTTCCAGCTGTCTCTCTTTCCTATGCTTATAGACCACTGGGGCTTTGTGAAGGTTTTGTAGGCAGCTTTGCTATCTTCGATGGGGTGCACCGAGTCAGTATCTGGCTGGGTAACTGTCGACATTTCTCCCCAGCATTTGGCTTCCCCTTGGTCCTTGCTGTACTCAGACATTTTCCTTTCTTGCAGGATCTCCTTGGTAGAGTGAAGGTTGTTTTTTTTTTAAATCCTCTCCGGGCTGACCTTTATTGCAGACATTGCTTTATGTCAGGCTACAGAACTTTTCCCATTCAATCAGCTAGAATGAACTTCTGGAAACATATCAAAACATATAAAAAAGGAATCCTTTATTGAGATGAGACAATTCCTGTAGGGGTTAAAAGCAGCGTCTAATGTCTCTCAGGCATACTGGGATAGATAAGGGAGTTTAGAAACCCTCCCCTTCTCTCAATGTGTATTTTGTGAAACAAAAGCCAGTATGTTTATTCCACCCCCACCCCTTCTAAAGGAACGATCTTTTTCACAGTTTCCCAAGCAAACATCTCACTGGAATTTTTGTGCTCTTCTCATCTCCTGGCTGTGCTGCTCAGAGGTGTTAGGTTCCGGCCATCTGGGATTCCTCTCTCCATTGTATCATGTGTGGGTTATACAAATTCAATATAAGATTGAATGCATTCAAGTTACATCAAGAAAGGATTTGTTTATCAGACTCCTCCCCCTTTTCTTCTTCCACTGAAGAAATGACAGATACACGGATCTGACAGAATCTTTAATGAAATGCAAAGTTGTAAAGTGCTATGTGAGCATTAATATGCTGATGTTTTTTATATATATAAAGTTTTTTATTTTTAACAACAAACATAAACACAAAACATAATACATAAAACAACAAATAAAATTTGTTTCAATTGTACAGTGTGTCGGTTGGTACATATGTCTTGTGCACAATATCTATAGTTTTTTCCTCTTAAATTTACATTCATATTCCACTAATTAACTTTCCATATGATATTATATTGTTACTATATAATCATTAGACTTTAATTTCAATTTCATATTTTCCTTTAGAGCACATCCCAATTCTTACTAATTTTTATTCGTATTATATTTCATTCAAAGATAATCAGCATATTATTACTATTATACTATACTTTTATTTCCTACTTTTCTATTTAGCCATTGATAGAATAAATCCCATATTTTATAATATTCTTTTTCTTCTTGCTCTCTAATTGCTAATGTTAATCTGCTCATTTCTGCACATTCCATTATTTTCTTAATCACTTCAATATGCTGATATTTTGAACATATAACTAGCTATTGAATTTTAGGGGGAGTATTGAAATACAAAACAATAGTCTTTGGCTTTTCTGGACCATATTACTTCAGCTATTTCTAAGATTTTGTGGCGCTGTAGAAAAATCAAATCAACGATCAGGAATCATGCAAGTAGCCGTACATATTGTATTGTGCAATGTTTTGCAGTACAAAAGTTCATATATCTGTACCAGTGTGATTAGAGAATGAGGAAAGATGAGATATTTGTCAAAGAAGGCTGAAGTTGCATACAGCAAAATATATTCTGTTCTTAAAATGATCAAACACTTTTTAATTATAGGCTGTGTGAGAGAAAACATTTTTACTGTTCAAAGGTTTTTATGGTATTTTGAAAATTATCTTAATTATAATTCACAGAGGGAAACTACTTTGTATTTACCTAAGTAATTACTTTGCTTTTACAGGTTTCTGACTAGTGTGACCTACTCTCTTCCATTTACATTAATGGCTGCTTGGATACTTTTCATTGCATCTTTTGTGAAAAAGCTTGTTCAAGAAAAAGACCTGAGACTTTACGAGGTAGGCTGAAGCTTTGAATACTTGCCAGATCCTGAACTTTACTTGCATATTAATCCTGCAAAATTAGATTGCCTGCATGCAAAGGGAATCCAACCATAATATTTTCCTCTTGACTTGTTCACAGAATAATAAAAATCCAATCTTCTCTCCAAACAATGCAAGCAAATTCACTGGGAATTGCTATTAGCAATTCCCATGGCTGTGGGCTAGATATTGTCCTGAGAACATTAAATACATACTGCTTAGCTAGACTGCTCATGGAGTTTCAATATGGGGACAACAGAGCTAGTCTTCTACAAATGCAGAGAGGCACATACGTGTGAATATTGTGTTGCTAGTTGATGACTAGTACACTTGGGCTTTTTCTCTCAATGCTTCTTTGATATTGGATATATGCACATTTAGCACACATCTTACCTGCCGGATATGCCTTAGTTATTACTTGGCTTACAGATTGTTCCAATTATAGTAGAGTCTGAGCAATATATATTAATTCAGCAGTCAAACAATACATAGGAATTAATGTATTGGATTAATATAGAGATACTCCAGGCATGGTTAGCAAACAATTCATGTACAATTTATTTGCTGCGAAGAGGAATAACATATCCAAAAGATGCAGTTCAATGGTGAGAAAAGTAAGGTCCTGTACTTGGCAGGAAAAACCAAGTGCTAATGTATAGCATAGGTGATACCTGGCTCAACTATTGTAACTGTGAGTGGGATGTTAACGTCCACCACTTAAGTATGAGATCACCACTTAAGTATAAGCAGCAGTGTGTTGCAACTTCCCCAAAAGCCAATGCCATCCTAGACTAGAATCGATCAATAGATCATGAGAAGTGATACTACCATTCTACACTGCACTAGTGAGTCCATGCTTGCAATACTGAGTCCAGTTCTGGTCACCACAATGTAATAAATAAATAAATAAATGATGAAGCCCTAGAGGCACAGAAGAGCAACAAAAATGATAAAGGTTCTGGATAAATTAAACTATGATGAATGGTTAATGTCTAGCCTAGTGAGGAGATGGATTGGGGGTGACATGACAGCTGTCTCTTGTCCAGTACTTAAGAGGCTGTCACATAGAAGAGGAGATAGACTTATTTTCAAAGCACCTGAGAGTAGTACAAGAAGCAATTTGTGGAAGCTCATTAAAGAGAAATATAAACTGGAACTAAAGAGAAATTTCCTGACAAAACAATTAATCAACGGAATAGCTTGCCTTGTGGATGCTCCATCACTGGACATTTTAAAGAAGAGATTGTAGAATCATTTTTCCAGAAGGATACAAGGTCGCCTGCTTTGGGTGGAAGGTCTGACTAGAAGACCTTCAAGGTCCCTTCCATCCTTATAATTCTATGATTCTATAACATATAGTACCAAGTTCCAAAGACACTTTTCCAGGGACACAGAGAACTAAGAAAGAGACAGAGATGGATAGACCTTTAAAAAAAAATTTAGGAGCATAACCATTGATCAAATATTTGGGGGAACCTTGTTCCCGAGATCAGGGGAAGCAACATAGAAGTCTATCCTCCACAGATCCAGCAGATGTCACTATGTCAGAGAAGAGGATTTGTATAAACTCCTCTCTTTCTGGGTTTAATAGATGGGCAGAAACTACTAGGAATAGATAATTGTAAAGATACACAAGCCGTAGGCGATGAAGAGTTTTAAAGGGGATGTCAGCATTATGAAATACAGATAGTCCTCAAATTATGATCCTAGTGGAGCCTGCCCATGACCGTTGGAAATCACAGCAAATGTTAACACCTCAAGTAATGACCAGTCATCCCTGCTCTCCCTAGTGCATTTCTTAAATGAATACACAGGTCATTAAGTGGAGTTCAGACGTGGGGGAGATACTGGGAGGCCAAGTGCAGACCCACATTTCTCAGGCCTCCCAAGGCCCCGCTCACCCTGAGAGTCAGCCCATCACGCAGCTGACTGTCTTGGCAGCGAGAAACACTGTGAATCCAGGTGCCCTGCTTTTGGTGGCAGGAAGAAGAAGAACCAGTTCCCCAACCTTTTTGGAGCTTTCTGGCTGCTGATCAGCTGGCCATCAAGCAGCTGCAAAACTCTCCTGACTGTTGCTAGGCTCTGGGAAGCCACATGTGCATGCAAAGGTGTTAGCTTCAGGGGGAAGGAGGGGAGAAAGTTGTCTATCGCTCACAGCTTTTTTGTTTTGTTTATTGAAAAAAATGGGCTTATGGGGGGGGGGGGGAGAGTTAAGCAAGGGAAAAGTTTTAGGAAGGTTGTCCTGAAGCTTCCAGCTTTGTATGTAGGCTGGCTGTTGCTAGGCTTCCCAAAGCCCAGCAACAGCCAGCCAGGAAAGCTTTGCAGCCTCCCAAGGGTGGTCAACTGATTGGGGCAGAAAACTCTGAAAGTAGCCACCATTTCTGCGAGGAATTTTCAAGGCCCTGAAAATACTGACTGCTTCCGGGTGGCATGGGGAGCAAGCCTAAGTGCTGTGGGGCAGGAAGGAGGGAGGAAGGAAGAGAGGTGTGGGGGGAGGTGGGCTCTGCAGCATCCTCTGGTCTGTCACAAAGTGAGTCACTGTGGAAGTACTTACTGCTGTCATAACGCCTCCCCATCTGTCATAATTTTGAATATTTGTTAAGTGGCCTGCCATTTTTCAAGAGCTACTTGCATACCCAAAAGCAAACTGGTAACCAGTGTAGCTCTTAGAGTAGTTATGTTATGTGGTTAAATCGATTCTCATATGTAACTTGCTGAGCTTCTGCATTTTGGACATTGTAGTTTCTGAGTGGTCTTCAAGGGCAGCCCTATTTTCTACTAGAGTAGGGATTTAATAAAAAACAACCTAATATCTTCCCAATTAGGATTATTTTAGATCATAATGTAATGTAATGTTATGGCAGCCCTTAAGCTTCATTCTCAGGATTTCTTATATTATTTTGTATTAAATGTTAGAGAATTAGATTATTCTGTAAGAGAGTGAGTACTCTGCACTGTACAGTAGCATGAGAGAAAAAGCTGGTTCTTAGATTTTCTGTACTTAACTAAAACAAGGCAGTGTTTTAAGTAACCAGGGCAAAGTACTTTTTACTAACTGGCAGCACTGAAATCCATTAAATCTTCTCAGATTAAGACTATCTATCAACTAACAATTATTTTATGAATGTTTGCAATAGAGAAGAAAAAAAACAACCCTAGGATTTTAAGTTGGCCATATTTCAGAAAAAACTGTGATTTGTTCAATGGATTGGCTTCCACTAGAATGAGGGGCTGGTTTTTTTTTTTTTTTTTTTTTTTTTTTTGAGAGAAAGAGAGAGAGAGGAGGTAAACTATTTGCTATTTAATTATTTGGCTGAGTTTTTAAAATAGTCCATTACAAGCTAGAGACTCCCACTTCTCTGTTTATTAAAATTTAGTGGAGGAAAAAGGACATTCTGCCAAATTGGCAGAATGATAACTAATGCATTTCAACAATCTCTGTGTGGAGAACATATGGTAAACCAGGAGCTATCTTATTGATCTGCATATTTGATCAGACACGTAAAACAAGTAGATAAGAGGTGTTCTAGCTTATCTCTTGGTCTGAGAATCAACAATAGCAACTGGGGATGGAAAAGGATTTGATCCACAATTCATGAAGCATGAGCTATATTGGGTTGACATTTGCATGTGACCTATAGACTAGCATTTCCAAGGCTACAGAAGTGAAACGAATAATGCATGCTACTATTGAACTTTTCTGTTTTGGAAGAGAAGTTGCTAAAATGTATCTTAATGACTTGGTATTTAAGGATTATAACTGAACTACAGAGTATGCATTTTACTCATTAACAAGTTTTCAATTTTTTCTTTTCCATAGTATATGAAGATGATGGGTGTAAATTCCAGCAGCCATTTCTTTGCTTGGTTCATTGAATGCATCATATTTCTCCTGCTTACTAACATATTTCTTATTTTTATTCTCAAATTTGGGAATATCCTTCCAAAAATAAATGTTATGATCTTGTTCCTGTACGTTCTGGACTACAGTTTCTCCATCATAGCAATGTGCTATCTCATTAGTGTTTTCTTCAACAATACAAACATTGCTGCTTTGGTTGGCTGCCTGGTCTACATCCTGGCCTTTTTCCCCTTCATTGTCCTACTAGTTGTTGAGAATCAGATGAGCTTCACCATCAAGAGCCTACTGGTAAATCTGTCCTTGTATACATTTTCTAGAAAAAAATGGGGAATTTACAACTGGACTTTTGTGAGGGAAGCAATCCAGGGGTGGGATTCTACCAGTTCGCACCTATTTGCTAGAACCTGTTGTTAACATTCTAAGCAGTTTGGAGAATGGGTTGTTAGAAGAAATTACTGGCCTAATCCTGTAAGGAAGGCAGAAAGGAAACATTCTGGTGTTGCTTACAGAAACTGCCTCTCCGTTAACCCTTATTACATTCTTGGCAGGACTAGACTTCCTGTCTCAGGAACTTCTCTGGAGTTTTTTTCCTCCTTTGCTGGTACTTTGCTTGTGTGGAGTGACCATTCAAAGTTACAATGGCACTGAAAAAAGTGACTTATGACCCTTTTTCACACTTACGACTGTTGAAGCATCCCCACAGTCATGAGAGGTCAGGCGAGGAGATGCATGCCTCGATGTGCGTGATATTGAATTGGCCACACCTAGCCAATAACATGACCACCAAGCCACATCCACCCAGTCACATGACCACCAAGCCACACCCACCAACTAAGCCACGCCCACAGAACCAGTTGTTAAAAATTTGAATCTCACCCCTGAAGCAATCTACTTATAGATTTGGATTTGCGTTGTCTTGCAGCCACAGACAATAGTAGCATGAACATTGGAAACTGTTTTTTGGTATGTCAAGTAATGCCCCATGCATTTTAATTAAATACGGTGCTTCACTGCTTGAGATGGAAATTGTTAGGATGCCTGAAGTGTCCATTTGACTTGCCAAGTACTGAATCTGGGTCCTTTACTGCACAAAACATACCTTCTGTGCCAGTGCTGCCCCATCACAACTGTAATCCTTAGTCATTGGGCACCTACTGTAATATGGAAATGTTTAAAAATTATTTCACAGATCAAGAAAATAAGATTGTTATTTTTGTTTTTTGCTTTTAGTACTGGTTTTGAGAGTAGTAAAAAGAAAAAAAAACATAGCCATCAAATTAAAAAGAAAGTGATAGTACATTATTAACAAAGTCCCTGCCAAACCTTCTTCATATGTGTCCAGGATGAAACAAGGACTCCTGCCATGTGCAGGGGTTGGACTAGAAGATCTTCAAGGTCCCATCCAGCCCTTGGAGATTTTTCTTTTTTTAAAAAAAAAAAGTCTTCAACACATAGAAATGATGGGAATGATATCTTCTCAATTTTGTATTATCAGCCAGACAACAATTTTGTGAATAGAGAAGCTATTTTGTGAGAGTTCTGAATAAAGTATTAGCACTCCTTCTACAAATTGCTTGAATTGGATATTGAATGTAGCTGTTCTAAATGAAATTAAAATTTAGTTTTCAAAAAATGTTTATTTTCTAAATATACAGTAGAATAATAATGTTTTGAGTTTGGATACCTTATCCTGATTAAATCTGGGCTGGATGATGAAGCTTATTAGAATAAGTTAAAATAAAAATAAATAAGCTGAAATAACAAAAGCTAAAAGTACGGTAAGCCTTTAATTCAATTACCTAAAGAATAGTTGTGAACATGATTCTTGTTGGAAAGATGTGAGCTAAATTAAAATCCATAACTACTAATCCATCACAACTAGAGCCAAATCATCCTTGTGTTCTTTCTATTATAGCTATGTTTTTCTACCGTGTCTCTCATAAAATAAGGCTGGGTCTTACAATTTTTTTGAGCCCCGAAAAAATGGCTAGGCCGTCTTTTCGGGGGTGACTTAATTCCCCCCCTTGCATCCTCGTCTAGAGTGCCCCGCGGGCAGTCTCACCACCAGCTGTTCCTAATGGGTGATCATGGCAGAACACAGAGAGCTCCCTACTCCCGCCAAATACCTTTGCTCAGACCTGAGACCTTCAGCGCCCACCGCTGTTGCTTTCCCTTCTGCCCATGCCGCCACTGTGTTTGGAGCTGCCACTTCTGTGTTTGGAGCACCACCATGTTTGGAGCTGCCGCTTCCGTGTTTGGAGCTGCCGCTGCGTTTGGAGTGCTGCCGCCATTTGGAGCAGCAGCGGTGCTCCAAACATGGAAGCAGCAGCTCCAAATGCAGTGGTGCTCCAAATGCAGCGGCAGCTCCAAACAGCGGCGGCGCTCCAAACATGGAAGCGACAGCTCCAAATGCAGTGGTGGTGCTCCAAATGCATTAGCAGCTCCAAATGCGGAAGCGGCAGCTCCAAACGGCAGCAGTGCTCCAAATGTAGAAGTGGCAGCTCCAAACGTGGCAGCGGTATGGGCAAAAAGGAAATCAACAGTGGCAAGCACTGAAGGTCTTGGGTCTGCAGCAAACATGCTTGGCAGGAGTAGGGAGCTCTCCGTGCTCTGCCATGATCGCCCATTAGGAGCAGCTAATGGCAAGGCATGGCTACCCATGGGGCACTCCTAACGGCAAGTACCTCCGCCCTTCCCCCCATTTTGCATGTTTTAAAATAGGCCTAAATTTGGGGGGAGGGGCTTAATTTCATTTTATGCCTAGAAAACATGCTGGGTCTTCCTATTGGGGGAGGCCGTATTGTTGGAGAAACACGGTATTGTTCAACACTACCAGATAAATAGATAGATAGATAGATAGATAGATAGATAGATAGATAGATAGATAGATAGATAGATAGATAGATAGATATACAGATACAGATGAATCTCTGTCTCTCTGTCTCTCTCTGCATGTGTGTGTTTGGAAATATCTCCGTCAATTACCTTTCTTCCTGTTTTTTTCCAGAGCCTTTTATCTCCAACTGCATTCAGCTACGGAAGTCAGTATATTGCCCATTACGAAGAAAAAGGCATTGGTATCTATCTATACCTATATATTTTTATAAGAAAAATATATCTTAGTAGTCCAAATTAAATACTGTGTGTTCATTTGCTAATGCAGGTTATTCTGTGTATCCCTTCTCTTCTTTTTTTATAGGTCTGCAATGGGATAATATGCATGTGTCACCAATATCAGGAGATAATACTAATTTTAGCTGGATGTGCTGGTTAATTCTGATAGATTCTTTTATTTATTTCATTCTGGGCTGGTACATCAGGAATGTTTTTCCAGGTATGCAATAGTGATTATTAAAAATACTGTATTTTGAAGGATGCTATTTGACAATTAAAAATGTAAAGTTAGGACAAATTATCCTATAATATCTATGCTATCTTTATTTCTGGGAAATCATTAAAACCATCCACTAGAAAAGGATAATGATCCATAGAACCATCCACTAGAAAAGGATAATGGAGTTTAAGGTAACATCATTGTATTACTACTTATATATAGAATAATGACTGGTGACAATGAGAAATAGGGAAAATTTTGATTGGACCCACCCACCCGCCCCCACTCTTATGTCTTACCTCTCCTATATTCTATTGTTTCTTGGCTCAGCTGATTCGCGCTGCAGAGCAGATTGCAATGCCTCAGCTGAGCTAAGAAACAGCTAATGGTCAGTGTTGCTGTTATCTGCATGTGTGTGAGAATCACGCATTTGGTGTGCCCCGGAGAAGATAAGAAACAGTTGATGGTCACTGTTTGTCCCGTTTGTATGGGCGCAAAGCAGGGGGCAGGAGGCAGAAAAGTTCAGCCAAGTCTTCTTCTCTTTCTCCTTATTTTGTCAGCCCATGGGCGGAGAGGGTGGAAGGTACGTATGTAGGCAATCTCCTTATTTCTGCAGCATTGGTCATGTAACTGAGTGGGCGTGGCCAACGCAACGTCATTCACAGGAAGATGCCGCCCCACCTTGCCATGAGTGACATTGAGTTAGCTATGCCCACCCAGTCACATGACCACCAAGCTATGGCCACAGAACCGGTGGTGGTAAATATTGAATCCCACCACTGCTTCAATTCTTCTGGTTATTTCCAAGAATCCTAGGAAAACAAATGAACTGTTATTCTCCATCCCATGTGTTTCCCCACTTGTAAAGATTTGACTACAGCAGCCTAGCTGCAAAAATGCTACCGTGCTATTTTTTTAGCTTCATAATTAGCAGAGGCTTTTACAACAGAAATAAAAGGAATTAATTCTTCAAAGCAGAGTGCTTCTTGTTGTAACAACTGCTATGCGGAAGTGTCCATGATCTCACACAGGAAAATGTTCAAATGAATTCTGTAGCACGCTGTTTCCTGCTCTGTTTTCATAGATTTCATTTCAGATAAATTCAGAAATGCCTGCCTACGATTTCACATGAATATTTAGCAGTCAAATGTTCAGTTGAAATAATGTGGCTGTTTGTTGTTTGGGAAGAGAACAGTATTCTCATACTTTGAGGTGATGAAAGCACACAAAACTCATCTATTGTTTTCTTTAGGTCTGATATTGTTGAGATAATATCAAAATGTTACTACAGAGCTTTTCAATCCCTCTCCCATTTTTGTCATTATTCTCATTTCAGGGAAATATGGGATGGCAGCTCCATGGTATTTTCCATTCCTTCCATCTTACTGGACTGAGCGCTATGGTTATTTTCCTTTGTTGAGTGAGAAGTTATCAGGCTATCTTTTCACCAATTTCTTCTTAAGAAAACAACCTGCTTTCCCTGAAAAGATGTGTATGTTTCCTTTTAAGTATAAAGAAAATCTTTTGATAGATTGGATAATGAAAATGTTATTACTGTCTTAGATGAGAGAGCAGCTAAACTATAATAAGCATAAACCAAAAATTAAAAGAAAGAACCAGTAGAAAATAATAAGAAATCTATATATTTAAACTTTTTAAAAATTTGTCCTAAATTATTTACAAAGTTATTTCAGCCCCAAGGTTACAAGGCCTTATGTCAGCCTTTTGCAAAGGAATATGTAATTTTTGACTTCTTTGTCTCTGAATAGATATTGAATGTAAAATTTATCTGGATGGTCTGGCAAATTTATTTAACAATGGTTGGTTTCACCTTTGCCCAAGGGTCAGGATAAAAATTTCCACAGTGAGGAACCTATGCAATTATCTCAGTGTCCCTTGATTTATGCAGATAGAGTCTATAGGATATAACTATCAGATATCTGAACAGGCAAAGGAAGACGCAGACAATTGGAAAGGAGGCCAAATGGGGAGAAAAGGAGGAAAACACCCTGACTGTTTGGCATCCATTATAAAAATCAGAGTGAAAAGCTATAAAATGTACTTAGGACTATAAGCACATGAAATTATCCCTTTTCCAGTATTGTGTTTTTTATAATCACAATATCTTCCCAAAAAACTTTATTTTCAAGAACTTATGCTAGTCATAATATTGAAATGACAACAACGTGCTTTTCCAATTTTGTGACTATAGTGATCGTAGATTTGAAGGCGCTGGATTGAATCTAATTGCTGAAATGACGGAATAAATAAATTATTTATTTATTTATAAAATTGATTGGCCACCCATGTTACCCTAAGGTTATGGTAAGATGGGAGGGTAGGAGCATGCGCATGTGAGCATTCTCTGCTCATGCCAGGGGACGGGGGGGGGGGGGGGGCGCTGAGAGCGCCTGCGGTGCTCATACAAGTGGAGCCAAAAGCACTCGTGCAAGAAAGGAGACATTAAGAGCAACTCTAGAAAATAACCATTGATACTTGAGACAGTCTATGCGTATGTCTATGCGTATGTACCTTTGAGTGTCTTTTTTGACTGGTTGAATCCTTACAGTTTTCTTGGCAAGATTTCTGCAGTTTGCCATTGCCTCCTTCCTAGGGCTAGAGAGAGTGATTGGCCTGAGATCACCCAGCTGGCTTTCTGCCTAAGGCAGGACTAGAATTCACTGTCTTCCATTTTTTTAGCCCTGTGTGTGTTAACTATGATATCAAATTAGCTCTCTTGGGAGAGATGAGTGGAAATAAATAGGCTACTGGATTCCCCGGTATAACTGCCAGTCTTTGACATTCATCTTAAGTTATTCTGTGACTCCGTATGCCAGATCCAGTTTGGTTACTTCTTGTGCCCTATCTCAACCTAATAATAGTAATTACTTTGATGAGAGGTTGTGGGAGAGCTGATTAATTTAGTATAGAACAGCCTTCTTTGACAATGCATGATTTTTGGGATGAAGGGGTTAGCAAACTTGCTTTTTAAAAAGGAGAAGATATTAGTTACAACTCAAAATCTTTTAAGAGTGAGGAGATGGAAGAATAAACTTTAAGAGCAAATTGTAATTCTTATTCTACAAAAATTGGCTATGTCTAGTTTAATGAAAAGAAGGATTAGGGGGTGACATGACAGCAGCATTCCAATATCCCACAAAGAAGAGGGAGTCGAGCTATTCTCCAAAGCACCTGAGGGCTGCAAAAGAAGCAATGGATGGAGACTGATCAAGGGGAGAAGCAACTTAGAACTAAGAAGTAATTTCCTGACAGAACAATTAATCAGTAGAACAACTTGTTTCCAGAAGTTGTGAATGTTCCAACACTGGATGTTTTTAAGAAGAGTTTGGACAACCGTTTGTCTGAAATGGCACAGGGTTTCCTGCCTAAGCATAGGGTTTGACTAGAAGGCTTCCAACGTTCCTTCCAACTCTGGTATTCTATTCTATTCTATTCTATTCTATTCTATTCTATTCTATTCTATTCTATTCTATTCTATTCTATTCTATTCTATTCTATTCTATTCTAAAACAGCTTGTATTTAACATAAGATTGCTTACATTTGTACATTATTCTACTTCACAAATATATTGACTAATTTCATCAGGATGTAAAAGTCAATTTAAATCTGAACTCTGGTTGGTGGGGTGGGGAGACATTCTCACAGACATTGGGAAAAGCCATTGTTCACATTTAAACTTTCACATGTAATTATATCTTTCTATGGTTAAAAAAAATCTTGGATTTGCTGTTAAATATGGTGCTTATTAAAGCCAGAGTTATCCTAATATTCATATTAATTTATGTAAAACATCTACATACAGCCTGTTCACTATGTAAAAATGCTTTTGTGCATTCACATTTAGTGAGTTTGCTATGCAGAATTTTCCCTGTTCAGGATCTCTCTTCTGAACAGTTCTTGCACAATGCAGCAAATTCTAACAGTAAGACAACCAGGCAGAAAGAAGGAAGGAAGGAAGGAAGTGTTCTGTACCTTCATTTGCATTCTTTTAAACCCTGCGTCTTGATTGGTCAAAGCGCAGGGTGATCTGATTGGTTTAGCAAGCTGCACTGATTGGCCTGCTGAGAATCTCCCGCGATTGGCGGATACGAATCGCGGGAGATTCAAAGCGGTGCCATTGGCCGCGGCTTGAGAATAAAAAGCCGCAAGTTTTCCCTTGGAGCCAGATCGGTTCCGGGGGTCTAATAAAGAGCTGAAACCACAGTCACTGCCTCCTGGTCTCCTTGCCGAATGGACACAACACTGGCGACGAGGATGGGATCCCAAGGCTGAACCCCATCGAGCACGTGTCCGCCGGAAGCAAGACCGACGAGATGGCCAGCATCGCTCCGCCCACGCCCTTCAACCCCGCTAGCGAGGACTGGGAATCCTACATGGACAGATTCCTCATGTTCCTCGAATGCAGCAACATGAAGGACGCCACCGGGCCAAAAAAACGAGCCGTTTGCCTGACACACTGCGGGCCCGCAGTGTTCAAGATGGCGAAAGCCCTCGCGAAACCCGCCGACATTAAAGTGATGGACTGGGACGACCTCGAGCTCTTGCTCCGCAACTACTACGCCCCCGCCGTGCCCACCCTGATCAGGCAGCACGACTTCTACCGGCGGGACCAGAAACCGGGCGAAAAGTGAAGAGGGAAAAATGCCAACTTTACACAGAGCAGGTCGAGTTCCTGGGATACCTCCTAGACCGGCACAGCATCCACCCCACTGAAACTAAAATCAGAGCCATTAAGGAGGCTCCCACACCCAGGACTAAAACAGAACTGCAGGCGTTTCTGGGACTGCTTAATTTTTACAATGTTTTCCTGCCCCAGAAGGCGACCGCGGCGGAGCCTTTGCATAGGCTCTTGGACAAGGCGGCTACCTGGACTTGGGGGAAACGCGAGGAAGCCGCCTTCAGGAGAACCAAGGACCTGCTCACCTCGGATGCCGTCCTCATCCAATACAATGAGACCCTACCACTCACCGTCACATGCGATGCCTCACCCTTCGGCGTCGGTGCCGTCCTCAGCCAAACCTAACCGGAGACCCATTATGGGTACCAGCAACCATAACCCAACTGACAGGTCCCCACTCGTACCGGCTGCAAACAACTGACGGACGAGCGTGGAAACGCCACATCGATCAAATAAGATTGAGAACGGCCACAAGAAACACAACCGACGTGCAACCAGACACAGAAAATCCCCTTAACACAAGCCAAGAGGAGAGGGAATACCCCGGGAACCAAAACCCAGAAGAAAACCAATCATACTCACCAGCAAGCAGCCAGCTCGAAGCCTCACCAGGGAGAAGCAGCCAGGCCAGCTCGACCAGCCCAGAAAGACCGGGCGGGAGCGGCGAGAACCGCAGCTCAACCAGCCCGGGTAGACCGGGAGGGAGCTGTGACAAGCGGCCCGGCCAAGGCCTACCAGGCGGTTCCATCGACGAGGCCGAGAGACACAGAAAACCTGACTGAACCGGCCGGGAGCCAACCAATGACTGACCTGCGCAGGTCCAGTAGGCAAGTGCAGAGCCCCGCCTACTTACGGGACTACGTTATGTAGGACCAAACCAAGAGGGGAGGGGTGTTCTATACCTTAATTTGCATTCTTGAAACCCCGCATCTTGATTGGTCAAAGCGCGGGGTGATCTGATTGGTTTAGCGAGCTGCGCTGATTGGCCCGCTGAGAATCTCCCGCGATTGGCGGATACGAATCGCGGGAGATTCAAAGAGGTGCCATTGGCTGCGGCCGCGACGGCTTGAGAATAAAAAGTTTTCCCTTGGAGCCAGATCGGTTCCGGGGGCCTAATAAAGAGCTGAAACCACAGTTACTGCCTCCTGGTCTTGTTGAATGGACACAACAGGAAGGAAGGAAGGAAGGAAGGAAGGAAGGAAGGAAGGAAGGAAGGAAGGAAGGAAGGAAGGAAAAAGGCACAGCAGGTACAGAACAAGACCATGATCCTTTCAAATTGAGTTTATCAGAAAAAGTCTGGAATCAAAAGATAGACATGGTTCAAACTTCAAACATAGTTCAAAAGTAGCATTCTCCCTTCTTGCCACTCAATCCACACATATTTTATAAAAATTGAGTTAAAGGGGAGAGGAAATGACAGCAGGTAGGGAAAGGAGTTAAAATGTTAAAATTAACAGAGTTGGAAGGGACCTTGGAGGTCAACTACTCCAACCCCTGCCCAAGCAGGAGACCTACACCATTTCTGACAGATGGCAGTCCAGGCTTTTCTTTAAAGCTTCCAGTGATGAAGCTCCCATAACTTCTGAAGGCAAGCGGTTCCATTGGCTGATTGCTGTCACTGTCAGAAAATTTCTTCTTATTTCCAGGTTGAATCTCTCCTTGTTCAGTTTTCATCCATTATTCGTTGTCTGGCCTTCAGGTGCCTTGGAAAATAGCTTGACCCCCTCCTCTCTGGCAGCCCTTCAAATACTGGAAGACTGCTATCATATCTCCCCTGGTCCTTCTCTTCATTAGATTAGCCATGCTCAGTTCCTGTAACTGTTCACTGTATGTTTTAGCCTTCAGTCCCCTAATCATCTTGGTTCTCTTCTAGACTCTTTCTAGAGTCTCAGCATCTTTTTTATAGTGTGGTGACCAAAACTGGATGCAGTATTTTAGGTGTGTTCTTACTAAGGCTTTACAGAGTGGTATTATCAATGGAGCCACAGGTCTTATTTGGACATACTGATTTAACTGCAGGGAAGCTTGCATTGTACTAAATCAACATAAACTATTTCAGTTCAATTCAATCAGATATTGAGAAATGTGCATAGTATTTTCACAACTTCTTGCACTTTCAAAATCTCTACGAATTCTGACAAGACTCCCTGAACTGAGTTAAGTAGGAGAAAGAGACATGGGCAGGGGGAAGATTCTATATAGGGTTCTTTATAAATTTTACATCTTTTTTTTTTTTTTTTAGATGTTCACAGTGCTTCACCCTCTAACATTGAACCTGAACCCACTCATCTCGAAGTGGGAGTTTCTCTCCAAGGAATAACAAAGATTTATGAATCCAAAGCTGCTGTTCAGAATCTCAATCTGAATTTTTATGAAGGAAATATCACCTCATTGCTAGGTCACAATGGAGCTGGAAAAACTACCACAATGTAAGTTCTGTTAGAAGAAAAAATATCTCAGAATAACTAACAAAGTTTATATTGAGTATAACATTACATTGAGAATAACATTTCATTTCATTTCATTACATTACCACACTGATGTAATGTTTCTTGAGTCCTGTTATCTGCCAGGTTGGGATCTGGTACATTTCCTGGATCGAGGATCTTTTTGTTTTCAGAGCTGGGTTGAGAACGGCAGGAATCAATTGTCTCCCCCCACCCCTTATTTCTGAATTCTGTAACCTAACCAGTCTACAATCTCCATGATGATAGATAAGCTTTTGGTTTTATTTCTGGACTTTCCTCATTTCTTTCCCCACTCCTAGAGAATTCAGAAGAAGTGCCATTTTAGATGCATGTTTTGGTATTGATCACATTTCAGTCTTTTCTGTCTTCAAAGAACTGCTGGGAAGAACTGCTTTCCAATTTGCTAGGGGCAAAAATGCCCTATTCCACTAGATCAAGGGTCTTCAAACTTGGCAAGTTTAAGACTTGTGGACTTCAACTCCCAGAATTCCTGAGCTAACATGACTGGAGGAGGAATTCTGGGAGTTGAAGTCCACAAGTCTTAAAGCTGTCAAGTTTGAAGACCCCTGCACTAGATGGTCATTCCAGGTAGCCAGATTATATATCCCAGTCCCAGGGTTCGACTCTCATGCTGTCATTGGCAGTGAGTGATTTGTGAATACAAAGAATTAATGGCAGTCTTATCTTTATCCTCCTCCAACGTAGAATTGGTCCACTTTTTTCCCCTTCAGTTTTTATACCAATGTAACTACCAACTTCTATTGAATAAAACGTTGATATTTTTTCTCAACTTTTCTTCCCTTTCCCCCATATAGATCTATACTGACAGGTTTGTTTCCTGCTTCATCTGGCACTATATTTGTTTATGGCAAAGATATCAGAACTGATCAAGATTTCATCAGGAAAAATATGGGAATTTGCATGCAGCACAATGTATTATTTGATTACCTCACCACAAAGGAGCATCTGCTTTTATATGGCTATATCAAGGTGCCCCAATGGAGCAAAGAAGAGTTACAGGAAGAAATAGACCGGTATGTCATAGTATTTTTAACAGCATAAAACGGTCTTCCTTTTATGTTTGTTAAATATTTCTCTTTTTCCTTTTGCAAAAAATATGTAAGAGTGCAATTATTTAGTAGCACTAACATCACTCTGTGGAAAATAAATTTGGGGAGAATGCTTATATACATACATACATACGTACGTACGTACATACATACATACATACCTGTCATGGTAAGCCCTTTTAGGATAAGTAGTATGAAAAACACACTATGTTTATCCCAAAAGGGCTTAGCATGACAGGTATTGTATGTACATAGGTATGTATATAAGCATTTCCCCCAAATTCAGTCCTCAGTGATTATTATTTATTTAGATGAAGGAACAGTGAATGTATTGAAAGGAAGCAAAGAGTTATTATATAAGACTTCTTCTTCTTATAAAGAAAAAAAATCAAAGCCATAAGAATAAATTTTGAAATAAATTAAGTCTAGTCTACACTAACCCCATTCACTATGCACTCTCTCTCCATATCTTTCATTTCTGCAAACTATTCTTACTTTTACTATCTGCAGGCACAACTTCATACATTCCTTTTTATTCTTTAATCTAATCTTTCTCTTTTTAAGGATCTCATCAATTCTATTGTCTCACAACTTTCTCATAAGTGTCACAGTCTTAATTTCCTTTCGACACATTCTCTGTTCCTTCATATATTTGTTTTGCTGTTCAGATCTCATTCAGTCTTTCTGTATGACCAAAATCAACATATATCTTTTGTACAGGTCATTCTTTTTTTTCCAAGACCCATTCATTTGTTTCCTTTTTCTACATATTATACAATATCTTTTTCTTATCCTCATTTCTTGCTGTGCATTTATCTAACTCAGCCTTAACAAATTCTGGTCTTCAGTCCCAGAGTTTCCCCATTAGCATGGCCACTGCTGATAATCCAAGAGGTCCATGCATCTGGAAGTTCCCAAGGCATGGAAATTCTTCAACATTGTTTTAAATTTTTTTTTTCTATCTTGCTAGCTATTACATCCTATTTTTCACACTCTGCAGATTTGATAAGCAATGCTTTCACCTCCATATTCAAGTCAATAATTAATAATATATTGATGAATGTGAATGTGAATGTTTGCAAACCCCCTTTATCTTTATTCACCTACAATCACATATGATATTCCACGAAATGACAACAAAAGTAGAACAACCTTTTCTTACAAGGAATATACTTTCTATATAACATTCTTGCTCTGTTGACCAAAATCGAGCTTATAGTTAGTTGGAAACCACTTGATGGAAGCCTTACAAAGTTCTCATATCATGATGAGTTTGCTAGCATTTGTCCACTGCGCAGATGGGCTTTGAAGTCCTTTATTGCTGCCAATTTTTAATAATGCGTCAATGAAATATTTGATAATACTTGGCTGATTCTCATTAAAAACCAGCAGGGTGCTAAATCATGCATAATATTTTCCATGTCTTTTGTGATTGGGAAGTTTTATGCTGAAACTAACCTGTCATTTAAAAAATATTGTAATAAACAAAGGAAAGTGCTTGTAGTTTAAGGTTTATTTCAGGAGCTCTGTTTTGCTTTATTCTCCATGTTATGTTACTCTGTTATGACTGAATCATGTGGTGCCTTATGCAAGCATCCCCCCCCATTTTAAAGAATCATCAAATGTTCAGGATGATAAAAATATTGAAGATCATCTAGTTAAACCTCCTGCACAGTCCTACAGCATCCTGACAAGTGCCTGTCCGAATTTTCTTCAAATATCTCCAGGGAAGGAGAGTTAAAAATAACAACATTAACAAGTAAACATTAACAAGTAAACTGTTAATGTAATGCCTTTGTTGAATCATTGAACTCTACTATTAAGATTTTCCTGGTGTGCTTTCAAAATCCAAGTCCTTGTAATTTAATTGTTTCTTTTTCTAATTTTTTAAAACTAAAATTTTATCATTCTTTCTTCTACGTATTTACAAAATAATGTTCTTCCTGGGTGCTGTTTTGAAGGATTTTGAAGGAAACTGGATTATACAACCATCGTCACAAGTTGACAGGCTCTTTATCAGGAGGGATGAAGAGGAAGCTATCTATTTCAATTGCTCTACTGGGAGGTTCAAAGGTTGTAATTTTGGATGAACCAACCACTGGAGTTGATCCCTGTTCTAGAAGAGGCATTTGGGAAATCATATCAAAGAACAGAAAAGGTAATACGGGCAGATTATTGTGATTTTAGCTTTTTAGAGCAACAAGTATTACTACAATATTAACATAATAACAGGTTAAGCTTGAATGACTATTACAAATATAGCCATAGTTATGGAACAACAAACATACATTAAAGAGAAGTTTTCAAATGTTAAACTTTCTCTTTGATAAGAAGAGAGGCCTGTGCAGCTGCTCTCCTGCAAAATAGCAGTAGGAAAAGCCAGACTTTACCTCTTCTTGCTCCATGGCTGCTTGAGTTCTAGCAGGAGAGACATCATCGCAGAAAAGACCAACTTTACCAGGAGCTCTTTGTCCTAGGTAAAAAGACACCTACTGCCATAGATGGAGAACCAGCAACTCATGGTTCTTGGTGACTGTAAGATTGGATGGCAGTTGAGGCTGATAAATTGACTTGTAGCAGTGGTGGGATTCAAATTTTTTACTACCGGTTCTGTGGGTATGGCTTGGTGGGCGTGGCTGGGGAAGGATACTGTAAAATCTCCATCAGTCAGAGGTGGTATTTGCCGGTTCTCCAAACTACTCAAAATATCTGCTACCGGTTCTCCAAAACTGGTCAGGACCTGCTGAATACCACCTCTGACTTGTAGGTATGTGATAAAATGTGCTGGAAATCTCAAATTGGGATTTTTGATAAACAGTCTCCAGCATTCCTGAATTGTTCTAAAAAAAGAAAGAAAATTGGCTGAAACAGCCCTTGTCATTATGCTGACTGGTTCTTCTCCAGGAGAAAAGAAAGAAAACTGCCAGTGTTTATTTCATTCTTCCCATTGGTTTGAATCCTTTTCTGGCCTCTGCACCCAATGAGCTCCTGAGTTTGAGCAATTCATTTTTCACTTGGCAATTTTTCTGCTGCCACAAGAATCTGTATGGAAATTGTAGTGTAATTGTCCCCTTTATATGTTCTTTTCAGGCAGAACAATCATCCTTTCTACACATCACTTGGATGAAGCAGAGGTCTTAAGTGACAGGATTGCATTCTTGGAACATGGAGGTCTCAAATGCTGTGGGTCCCCATTCTACCTCAAGGAAACTTTTGGTAGTGGATACCACCTGACACTTACTAAAGAAAAGGTTTGGAGCAATAATTACTCTCAGTATTTAATAAAAAGTAGGAAATTCTAAAAGTAATTTCAAAATCAAAGTAAGCTCTGGTGGAAAAAAAAGTATCTTAATGAAAATGATACTGTATTCTTTTGATTGATTGATTAGCCCTTGGGCCTTATCAAAGTGAAAAGCTCCAGAAGCAAATTATTACTAAAATTTGATAAAATGGCTTTAATCAATTTATAGGTTTCAGTGACAGACAAGATAAAATCCAGAGACAGAGTATAATCTTTACTTTTCATGGTATTCTGTAAATTTTTGAACAAGTTTTGAGGAGCATGTAGAATGTTCCGACATTCTCCAAGCCATCAGTAAACATTGATTTAATGATTTAAGACAGGACTGAACTTGGCTAATATTATTGTAAATACAAGACTATGGATATGGTACAGTAATGATAAATATTATTAGTTGATGAATTACTCTTTTAATTACGATTATTTCAAAAGTTGTTATTGGATTGTTCAAAATTTGCTTACAATTTCCCAATAGTTTAGGAAGATTTTTAGTCATTATGTACTCCATAGTATCTAAAGAGATTTCTTGTTCTTTTTATAAATTGGTATAATAATTCTAAAAAAGTATTTGAATGTTTTTGTTGTCCATGTCAATCTTATTCCCTCTTGAAGCTTGGTTATATCTTCTTTTCTGTTTTCTTAGTGCGTATACCAATCTGGTTTATTTGCCTGTCCATATTGTTGTTTCATATATTGAGGTTTGTTTTCAATATTTGAAACAGTCAACAAAGATATTTGTTGTTTCAATAATTTTAGTTAATTAAGTATATTACAATCTTCTGGTGAATTCTGGAGTTCCCTCTCTTTCAGTTTAATTTCTTGTAACACATTTTGGATTTTTTTCATCCATCTTTCTCTTAATTACTGTATTGTATTATATAAAATATCCTCATATCACAGCCTTACAAGCATCCCAAGCTGTTGTCAAATTGATTCCCTTACCTAAATTATTGTTAAATAGTCTTAAATATCTGTTTACATTATTTAACAATCTGTGGTTTCTGCAAAATAGATGCATTTAATCTCCATTTAAAAGAACCAAATTTAAGATGCAAAGTCATTGGATTATGGTCAGAAAATATTTTGGAAGAATAATAAGAATTATAAATTAATTATAAATAGTTGCTTTGTTGAAGTAGACTTTTTGTAATCTAAATCATATCAATTGTAGAAAAGGATTTATGTCTGTCTGAAAAAATGGTAATGTCTTTTGTTAGTCCATTTTTATACCTCCAAATATTGATCAAATTTAAAGTATCAGCTTGAAAAAAGTTTGGGGCAGTTCCCCTTGTGTTTCTTTAATTCCTTTATCAGCTGATCTATCCAATTGTGGGGTTACCTACCCCATTGTAGTCTTCAATTACAGACAAATATTGAAAAGAAGTGTCCAGACAGATGTTTTAAAAAAACCTGGCTTTTTCTTGGTGTGAGGTGTATAATCTCACCATAATTCATTTTATTCCCTGTAATTCAATTTGCACAATTACATACATGCCTTGATCATCAGCAAAATATAAATATGGATGTAATTGGAGTTTTATACACAAAACTACCCCATTAGTTTTTTTCGTTGAATTGGCAGAAATAAATTCCAGACCCACAGTGTTATTTGTTAACTACTTTTTCTCAGTCCCTTTAATTTGAGTTTCTTGCAAATACATTGTATCATGGTTCACTTTTTAAAAATAACGAAAGAATTTTTTTTCAATTTTGTGGGGAATTTGCCCCATTGACATTTCATGTCTTGCAAACCATCTGTTATGAAGAGGAAGTTCCAGGGAATTGAGCTGAGGCTCCCATCTTCACAGGCTGTCCTTGATAAGCATCAGACCTCTTTTTATCTTTTTGTTTCTAATCTTTATCTTCTGAAAAATACTGTAGTTTTGATCTGTGTTTTTCCAAAAAGTCTTGTGCTTTAAGGACTGAGTTTAGTCTATACCATTGATTTTAAAAGATAACCCCTTCCAGCTTATCCCAGTGAAAGGAAATATTATTTTGTTTCAGAAAATCTGTCAGAGAAAATATTCTTTGTGTTTCCTTAATATTGTAAATGAAATTTCTCTAAACTTCAAGCTGGGTGCCATATTACTAAGCCTTATTATCATGAGAGAAAACTAAAATGAATTGGAGGATCTGCACCTCTACCTCCTTTTTTTAAACTCTTACTTTCAGTGAGCAATCATGTGTCTTGGCCACTCCAAAGCAATGCAAAAGGACCAAAGGTGCTCTTTCAACAGGCAACTGGACTTTCTGGAAACCAAGAAAGTCCAGATGCCTCTTGAAATAAGCATCTTTGGGACAACCGTGACTGGAAGACTGAACAATCCCCATAGACAACAGACTCCTGTACTCAGGGAACTGACAAAGCACCTTTCATACCCAGGAGAAGCAATCCTTAGAGCCATTTGAAACACTTAAAGATACCAGCTGGTCTCACTCACCACATAAGATATCCTAAGGAAATCATCCAGATTTAAGGAAAGATCACATGGCCGCAGAAAGGCAGTAAAAAAATAAGTGCCAAGTTTGCATCCTGCCTCTTGGAAGTACATTCCAAAAGGACAGTGCCAGGAACCACTAAAACAATGTAAAAAGCTTAAAACAACCCTTCCCCCTTTAAGAAATTCAAGCCCCTAATAAAGCAAAGCAAAATACCAGCAAAGTAAAAACAAACTCTGGAGAAGCTCAGGCAGCAGTAAGTCTGGGCGTACTGCCAGGAACCGTGAGCAGTTTAGCTGTTACAATGTAATCAGGTTTAACCAAGAGGCAGTTTATTTAAGCAGGGCAATAAAAATTAGGCTAGAAACAACACCAGAATATTTCCTTCCTACCTTCCTTACAGGACTAATTCTGTAAAGTAGAAAAAACAAAACAAAAAGACATTTCTTCCAACAACCAGTTCTCTGAACTGCTCAGAAAGTTAACAAACGGTTCTCCCGAATAGGTGAGAACTGGCTGAATCTCACCATGTGTGTGTGTGTGTGTGTGTGACAGAGAGAGAGAGAGAGAGAGAGAGAGAGAGAGAGAGAGAGGTGACATTCAGGTTCTGACCAGTTCTAGAGAACTGGTAGCAGAAATTTTGAGTAGTTCGGAGAACCAGCAAGTACCACCTCTGACTGGAGATTTTACAGTCTCCTTCCCCTGCCAGGCCCACCAAGCCACGCGTACAGAACCTGTAGTAAAAAAAAATTGAATTCCACCACTGGAGTGTGTGTGTGTGTGTGTGTAAAGATAATACAAAGGTAGTCCACAAAAATATTTAAAAGTATTTAAAACATTGTAAAAAAATGCACTGTCTGATTATTTGTAATCCACAAAGCAAGGTAGAATGATAACGGCAACTCAAGGCAACAAAAGCTTACCATCCAGACAATAAATATTTGCGAACCAGCAGTAAAACTTTACAATAGTTGTAAACAACTTTTTAAAAGGTTAATTCAGTTTTCTCTGGATTATTCAATTTGTATATATAAATCATATTTAATTAATTCATGATTAATTAGTTAGTAAAGGCATTAATCTTTATAGATCCTTATAAATATGCAGAAAGAAAAAGAAAAAAATATCCTTGCAAACACATTTAATTCAATAGAGGGGGGAAGGGGGAGAACACTCATGCAAACAGATCTATGCCTAATTCATTTTACAATTATGTCTATATAAGTATGTTTGGTTGATGGTAAAAAGGACGATGCAGTCAATATTGAAGAAAAGCAGTTCACTATATAAATAAAATTTTCTCAGTGCTGGGATGCTGTGCTGTGTTTTGTCATCAGCAGAACAAAGGAAACTGTAGACAGACCATACTACACAGCAAAACCCAGCAAAATAAACCAAATAAATGTTTGATTTCCAAGATTTCTCTTCTCTTCTCTTCTCTTCCAGTCCAGTCTTTTCCTCCATTCATCTTTTTTTCCTTGTGGTTACTTTTTTTTTTTTTAGGCTTTTAATTAGATTATTTAGGAGAGCCGCGCTTCTGCAGTCTGCTCTCACTGGCTATTCTCTGTTCACTTCAGCTCTGTGGATAGGAATTTAAATATCCACCAAACCTTTTGCTTTTCCAAATGTTGTGGTGCCAATTAAATTTATGAAAACCGTGGTGGTTAACCTTTTCAGCACTGGGAGAATGCGCGCCAGCCACCTGGTCTTCTGGTTTCTAACATGTATATCCGTGCGAAGACCAGCTGGTGGGCGCACATGCAGGTGCTGGAACCCAAAAGAGCAACAGGCAACAGCTGGCATGCCCAAAGAGATGGCTCTGCATGCCACTTCCGGGACATGTGGCATAGGTTCGCCATCACGGTATTAGAGTATCTTTTAAATATGCATTTAAAAGAAAGTCCATGTATTTAAATATGTGCATTGTATGGCCTTTTAAAGCAGAGAATTAATAGAAAACTTTATCAAAATTATCAAATATATCAAATTTGGCATGACCAGGTTTGTACATATTTTGCATATTTTAAAAGAATTTCATTAGATATCTATTAAATTTTGGACTTTTTTTGACTAATCATATTTATATGTGGCCCAAAGCAAATTGCTAAAATCTTTAACCGAGGCCCTTTTTCAAAGGCTCATCATGAGAAAATATAGTTTAAGGCTATCTGCTTCTTTGCTGCTATACTCCATAACCAAAAGTCCTCCATAAAGAAGCTAACTTATTTCCAATGTTGAATGTTTTGGGCCAAAGCTTATTCAAATTAGGATATCTAATCCAGAGACTTAAATTGCAAGCCACTTTCCTGCTGTCTATATCCATCAACTAGCAGATAGAGTTTACTGATGTACTCAGGATACCTGAATATAGTTTTATTCAGTTGTTTCAAACTTAATTTCCTTCTCATGTATCAAGTTTTATGGTATATTATGAACATTAAAATTTTGCTGTGTGGTGTTTTATTATTCCCTTATGTTTCCCCAGAGCTCAGTTCTGAATGTAGGAGAATGCAATACCTCTACTGTGACAGCCACAATACAGGCTCATCTTCCAGAAGCATATCTCAAAGAAGATATTGGTGGAGAACTTATCTATGTACTGCCTCCATTTAACAATAAAGTTTCTTTATCCTATCAGTCTCTTCTGAGAAACCTGGATAGTAATTTAAGTGATCTACATATTGGCTGCTATGGAATTTCAGATAGCACTGTAGAAGAAGTAAGCATCTAGCACAGTGGTGGGATTCAATTTTTTTTACTAGCGGTTCTGTGGGCATGGCTTGGTGGGCGTGGCAGGGGAAGAACACTGTAAAATCTTCAGTCAGAGGTGGTATTTTCTGGTTCTCCAGACTACTCAAAATTTCTGCTACCGGTTCTCTAGAACTGGTCAGAACCTGCTGAATACCACCTCTGATCTAGCGGCTTTAAACAATCAGATTTATTAATATTTTATAAAATGTTATTATTTTGTTGCACTGTGAGCCAAATGTTTAAACTGGATTTGTCTTCCCCCCATCTATTAAGATCTTCCCTTAAGGACCTGGGATAGGCAGATGTTGTTTTATTGTGTTAAAATTATTATCACAGAATGTACGTTGTTCCAAGTAAAGCTGCCTCTTGCAATTGACTAGTGGTGATTTTATGAATGCTGATGGTATTCAAGTGATGCTTGTTATGTTTGCAGTTATTATTATTCACTGAATATTTAATTATATGTAAAGATAGGAAAATTTGTTGAGACTTCATTTTAATGTGTCTCAAATGTATATGGAACTCATATAATTTGTATACTAAAATAGGTATTTAAAATTGCACTTAGTTTGCATTACAGGATTCAGTAAAACAATATATTAAGATTATATGCAAAACCATTTGAAAAAAATATAAACGTTTAGAGTTGCACCAAATGCAAACTCAAGTTTATATGAACTTTTTTTTTAAAGTTGCAAACTGATCTGGATCAGGAAATGAAAAAAATAAACTGAAGATGGGAAACAGTGAATCCCAGTGATGGGATTCAAATGTTTTTACTACTATTTCTGTGGGTGTGGCTTGGTAGGCATGGGAGGGGAAGGATACTGTAAAATCTCCAGTCAGAGGTGATATTTGCTGGTTGTCCGAACTACTCAAAATTTCCTCCACCAGTTCTCCAGAACTGGTTAGAACCTGCTGAATACTCCTCTGAATGACACCTTCTCTAATTGTAGGGGGTTCTTTGTCTAGTAGTGCATTTTTGTCAGTCAGTCAGACCATAGAGGAAATTAATATTCTCTTCCCATTATGTTTACATGTTATATCTATGCAATGGCTTCTTATGAGGATGGTCATTTACAAAGTAGAAACTGTATGAATAAAAGTTATTTACAGAACTATGAACTGACATAAGATTCTGCACACAAACTGGAAACAATCAGTCTAACTTAAACTTAGAGCATATGTGAAGTTGCATGTGTTTTCAATCTTGAGTCCAAGTAGAAATTTTTAATAGATCAAGATCAAAAATTTTTGCTTTAGGAATTGTGAGAACTGAAATTAAAATATTTTTAATATTACTGTTTTGCAGGTATTTCTTAATTTGACCAAAGATTTTGCAAAAGATGAACAAACTGATGCAGAATTATCTCAAGAGGGGCCCAGTTTTAATGTGGATAATGATGGCTTGTCCATGAACTCTAACAATGTCTTTGAACCAGATGGTATGAAAATAGTGTAATTTTTCACTGGCTGAAGTTTTTATCAAAGGAAAAGCTTGTAGTATCTAGAACAGTGTACAGTGAATTACAGCAAGATGGCATTTTCAGCAAGATTGTGAAATATCAGGTTAACTTCACAAAAACGACAAAATTACTAAGTATAGTGATGGAGCAATTTCAGGCTACAATTAGAGATAAGATAGCTTTGTGAGAACTCCAGTATCTCTTAACCTGAAATCAAACACTGTTCATGACTAGAAATATAATGAGGAGTTATTCTGTGCCATTTCATCCTTGATCTGTTTTGTCCCTCAGAAATTAGCTTACCAAGAAAAACTACTTCCATCTCAGACTTTAGTGAGAAGGTGGGAAATGGTGACATAATCTAATAGGACACTATGCCTAGGCTTAGGAATAATTCACTTGCCACTTAAATTTTATATAATTACTTAATAATTGCAATAGCTCCTTAAATATTGTTCAGTTATTGAAACATAGGCTGAGTTTTAATTAAGTACAAGGCTGCTACTCAGCAGCAATCCACAAACTCCAAAATCACCCCCCCCCCACCTTCCCAGTTATCATATGAAACAAGAACAGTGAATGACTGGGACTATCACTAACTTCATAGATCTTGTTTTTGTCAAAGATGCAAACAACCATAACTAATTCAGGAAATCAGACCTCTAACGCTAGAACTCCCTGGCTTGGAGAAGATATTCAATTACCTGTATATCTGGCAGTAGCACCTTACCTCCTTATAGTCCTAGGAACAACCTTATTGAAACACCATGATCTGTTTAATCTACTGATCTACTTATCATGTAGCTTTCATTCTTTCCAGTATAAGCACAATGTAGGCCTGAGGGGAGAATGTTGATGACCCAGGATGAGAGGGGTTAGATAGGTTGCCTTACCAAAAGCAAAACACAGCCATTTCCAGAAGTGCATTTGGAAAAGAAGAAACATAGTTTGACTCCTAACGTCAATTTGCTAATAAGGCAGCAGCCAGAATTTAGGATTGTCTAGGATTTTAAAAGAGAAATAATATTTTTGTATGGTTTATGTGTACTGGTGGGATGAATTGGGTAAAACTAAGTATAATAAGGAAATAGAATTAAGTCCTTATGTGTTATGGTATTTCTTTTCTTTTTCTTTTTGATGAATAGATCAAGTCCTGATTAACACAGGAAAGCCAAGCAATCTTTCTCTCCTGCTGAGGAAGGCCACAGCATTGTTCATTAAACGTTTCCATCACACTCGACGCGATGTGAAAGGTTTTATTGCTCAAGTTATCCTTCCTGTGCTCTTTGTGACAGCTGCTATGGGCTTGGGCACCTTGAGAACCAAGGTGGCAGAATACCCAGCTCTCCATCTCTCACCAGCCTTGTATGGTTCTTCCAGCCAGTCAGACTTCTTTGGGTGACTATTCATTTTTAGTAATTCAGTTGGCTTAATGGAATGTGACGCATGTGGAGTAAGAGGGGTGACCAAATCGTCACCAGTGTGACTAGAATCATTATAGTTCCTTGTATGTAAGTATGAGATATGCTAAGAAAATGAAGGCTAAGAGACAGAAAAAATCTTTTTTGTTAACTTCAGCAGTATCATACTTTCTAGAGTTTTAAAAGTAAAGCAAATTATAAGTTTATGTCAGCTCTCCCAGATAAACCAGACAAGAAACATTGACTAGATGAATTAATCCCCCCCACCCCCCAAGGCTATCTTAACAAAATATTGTAAAAGTACAAAGTTCCCAGTGCCACATTTGACTGCTTGATCCATTAGGGAGGGAACTTCTTGAAATTCCACTGGGGTTATGCCACTGGGGTTTTCTGGTTGTCTTGACTAATTGTTCCCTAGGCAGCATCTTTTCCTCTTGTTCCCCAATGTCATTCATACATTCTATTGTATTTTTATAAGGCTTATCAATATAGCCCAACAATTCAGTAAGTTTTCAGGGTATTCAATTAATTTGAGCAAATCTCATATTTGCCACCATGTGCTGCTAAAATTCTTCAAGTGTTTATTCATTTTTAACCTTCAGTGTCCCATGGGGCAACCATTTTTGAACCAAACGTTACATTTTGAATTTAACTTACAGAATGCCAGAACATATTATTCCTATGGGAATGAAATACGAGAAATTTATCATATGATTGCCCTGTCAAATACTCCCTGATAGCTTTCCACAAGTCAGTGGGGAAGCCAGGAGGAAGTATACATTTTATTGTGACTGTTGAGACTCCTTGCCAGCTTCCCACAAGCAAACTGGAAGGGAGTGTCAACAATGAGGAAGCCAGCAGGGAAGGTTGCAAGTGGCTCAGTTAAGCCTCCCGCAACCATACAACTTCTCTAGGCTTGTGCGCTTATATCACATCAGTCACTTGCATAGTCCTGTGCACCTTTCCCAACCTCTACCTCATCCCCAGGTAGTCTCCCTGACTTATGTTATGGCTCTTGTGCATACCATGAACCCTTCCCAACCCACACTGTGTCCTTCCTGATTTGCACAACCCACACTGTGTCCTTCTCTCACATATCCTGCATACCTTCCTAATCCACACCATAACCTCACACAGAAGAAGTGCTGCACAATTCAGGGATGGTGTGTGGGATGCATGAAACATGCCCCCTGGGTTGGGGTGGAAGTATGCAGGGTGTGGCATGGATCAGGAAGGGTGCACAGGGATGCAAAGGGATGACTGTTTGGTAAGGAAATTCTTCTGAAATGCTGATCCTTGGATCGCAAAGGAACTACTATCTCTTATATGTTCATGGAATCATTTGTGAATTGGAGTTTTACTAAGAATTTTGAGCATATTAAATATCTTATAATTATCTAAAATTGGAAATTTTGTTTCAAGATAAATATTTCAATGGCCCTCATTTTTAAAAAAAAGTTTGTTAAATTACTTAAGGGGGAAAAAAGAAAATGAAAAATAAATTGAGGCTCTTGTATGCTGCTCCTCTCCGGAGGGAGGCTAGACCCATTCATATGGTCCACCCCTGGCGATGGATGGATCCTGATGGGTTCCAGAGGGAACTGGGGATATCTTGGAGTTGCTGCTGCACAGTCCTGTTAAAGGCATGGCAGCAGCTGGAATTTAAGGGTGACCGCAACTTTGGACAGGATCACGTCATGCAGCCGCTCTTGACTCATCCTTCCAGACCCTTCCCATGGCTCACACAGGAGCTATGGATTCTGAAAAGAGCCAAGAAATGCCTAGAATATCGCTGGAGGAAGACAAGGGATGACTCTGACCAGACTTGACTTAGATTCGCTATTAAGACCTACTTCTGAGATTAGCCCATACCACTCATGCCAGCAGAGAGGCATATTGCAGGTTCCATCAACCTGATTTTTCTGACTGGTAAGGTCCAGGAGGAAGGCCTTCTCTACTGTTGCTCCTGCCCTCTGGAACATCTTGCCCCCTTCTATGTGAAGTGTGAGGTTGGCACCAATCCTTCTAGCCTTTCATAAAGGCCTAAAAATATGGTTCAGTCAGCTTGGAGCTCCAGTGTGAGAACAGCGCAATGGAAGTAGTTGATTGAATAATATCGTAACAGATTCCACCTCCTCCACTCTGCTCCCACCCTCCCCATGTGTCCTTGGTTTTAATGTCTGATATTAACTTTTAATGTTTTAATTGTATATGTAACTGTAAGCCACCCAGAGTTACCCTATAGGCAGCAAATCAATCAACCAATCAATCAACCAATCCAAAATAATCCCTCCAAAAACAAGGAACATCAAAAAATTTTAAAAAAACAAAATAAATCACATGAAATATTTAAATAGTGTGTGTGTAGATATTAGTATTCTGACACAAGATAGTTTTCTTCAGTTTCTGTTGTCATTCAGTTTTAACATGGGATATTCAGGGATTCAAAAGAATGTCGACTATCCTGTTGATTACTTATACTTGCCTTGAAATTGCAGTTAACCATTTGGTTTGTTTGTGTGTTTAGGAATTTCAATCAAACCACATATATTTTGGTTGCTTCAATGCTCTCTTTTCCTGGAATAGATAATATCTGCCTAAACAGAAGTAATTTGTAAGTAGCTCTTCTTCATTTTTAAGTAACTGTCATATACAGAATAATAATCTTCTTTCTACTTTTAATAACTCCTCTTCTAAGAAGACAAATGACTGAAAATTATGAGTCATCTGGGTAATCTGCTCAGCTATTATACCAAGCTGCCAACATCAGAAAATATTCTAGCAACAATCAGTGATTTATATCAAAATTTGGTGCAATTAAATATCCAATATTAAATGTGCAATATTCTTCACCAAAATATCAAATATAGATTTATAGTTCTCACTGATGTTCAGTGTTCTCAAAATTAAGATATTTTAGATTTTTTGTTGTTACTAAATCTTGGGGTTCAGCAGTAACGCAATATAAATTATTATTATCTAGAACAGTGGTTCCCAAAGTGGGTGGTACCGCCCCCTGGTGGACGGTGGGATGCCTTAGGGGGGCGCTAAGAGGCAAGGGGGGGTGGCAGGGGGGCGTTCGAGGCGCAGGCTCACTGACTGCCGGCCATGCAGCCCATTGACTGTTTCATCACTCTGTAGCCGGTGCCTCAAATGCAGAACCCGCACGCGGTGAACCTTGCCTGTGGGGGAGAGAAGTGGGAGGTGGAGGAAAGGGGCCGCCTTAGCTTTCCAGCTGCCCTTTCCGGTGGAAGCGGCGGAGGCATGCCAGAAGGCCTGTAAGCAAAACCCTCCCAAGGTGTGCAGTGGAAGGGGTGGGTGGTTCAGCATTAGGGCTCCTTCCCCGGAGGAGAACAAGGGAGTGTGCAGCATCCGCCCGGCCTCTGCCTCCAGCCAGCCGGGCTTGTGCGCAGGATGAGGGTAGGTGCAGCTGCAGCTCTCCAAGGTGCGTGGCTCAGTTTGGTTCATCTCTACATGGATGTCCCGGACCTAGAACCTTGCCTCCCTCTGCAGCCCGGTTCTTCCGACTGAGTCCTGTGCTTGCTTGCTTGCTTAGTTTCCAGGCAATCATTCCCTCTTCCTCTTTCTAGGCATGAGGTGAAATTAAGCCCTGCTCCCAAAATTTAGGCCTGTTTAATCCATGCGCTTCCCCGCCATTTCTCACATCGTTCATTAAAACTACATGAGGTGAAGAGAAATGGGGGGAATAAAACTTGCCTTTAGGAGCGCCCTGCACATAGAATAACCCAATCTACTACCGATAGAACATCGGCCGATAGAAGCTCCCTGAAGGCAGAGTCACCAGCCGCTTCTATTGACCAGTAGAAGCCCATGCACACTCCCTCGCCACAAAGCTGTTTCTATTGGCTGATGGAAGCTCCCCGAAGGAAGAGACATCAGCTGCTTTGGGGTGAGGCATGGCTGCCCGCGGAACACTCCTGACAGGAGCGCTCCACGCACACTCCCCTCACCACAAAGCCGTTTCTATTGGCCGATGGAAGCTCCCCAAAGGCAGAGTCACCAGCCGCTTCTATTGGCCGGTAAAAGCAGCCTCAGGGCGAGTGCCCCACACACACTCCCTTCGCTCTGAACCCGCTTCTACCAGCCGATAGAAGCAGCTGGTGACTCTGCCTTTGGGGAGCTTCCATTGGCCGATAGAAATGGCTTTGTGGCGAGGGGAGTGCGTGTGGGCGCTCGCCCTGAGGCTGCTCCTACCAGCCAGTAGATTTCCTCCCCCACGCGCACCCCCACCTAGAGCAGCCCATGCGCACTCAACTCTCCACGAGGCCGCTTCTACCAGCTGATAGAAGCGGCTGGTGATTCTGCCTTCGGGGAGCTTCCATCAGCCAATAGAAGTGGCTTCGTGGAGAGGTGACTGTGCATGGGGCACTCTAGGTTGGGGTGTGGGGAGGAGGAAATTAAGTCACCCCCGAAAAGATGCCCTAGCCTTTTTTTCGGGGCTCAAAAAAAAAAAAAAGACCCGGCCTTATTTTATGAGAAACACAGTACCAATATAGATCTATCTACCTACCTACCTACTTATCTACCAATCTACTTACCTACCTACTACCTATCCATATATTCATCCAAAAGATCTGCCTGCCTGCCTGCCTACCTACCTACCAATCTATCTACCTACCTACCTACCTGTCTCTCTCTCTCTCTCTCTATCCATCCATCCATGTTCGAGGCGCCAGCCCTGCAGGCACATTGGGAAGGTAGACCAAAGCCAGTCTGGGAGGGAGGGAGGGAGGGGAGAGAGAGAGAGACTTGATGCATCAGATTAAAATGAGGCCTAGTTTGTACTGAGGCCCTTTTCCACATTGAAACCTCTTTGCCAGCACATTGAAACCTCTTTGGCTTCTATTAAAGGTTTTGTGGACAAAACATGGTCAAGACCATCAGGAAGCTTTCACATTTTGTTGAGGCTTTAAACAGGATCCATTGGACCAGATCTCCACCCTAAAAATTACTTTTCCCCAATGTATTACAGTGCCAATTCTGAAGAAGGCAAAACCAAAATGTACTGGTAAATTACAAGGAGAACACACACACACACACACACACAACACACACACACAAACACCCTTCTAACCCTGCTGGAGCAGGTGATTGGACTAGAATAGATATCTCATTATCTTTCTCCTCCCTCCCTCCCTCCTTTATTTCTTTTTCTTTCTGTCCCTTCCTTGTATCCCCCCTTCTTTGTCTGTCCATTTTTCTTTCTTTCCCTTTTCTCTTTCTTTTCTTCCTTCTCTCTCTCTCTCTTTCCCTCTCTCAGGCTCAACCCATTGACTTGACTTGCTTGGGCAGGTCCCTCCCATTGTGCAGTGGGCTCAATGGGGTGGACCTGCAGGGCCGGCACCTAGAACGCGGTAGTGGCAGCATGTTTGAAAAGTAGACCAAAGCCAGAGGTTGGTAATTTTTGCTGCAAAGAATCGCAAAAGCTTCTGGGTTGTGCACAAGAAGGGACACACATGTCAATGCAATTCAGCAACATAAAATAAAGAGATACAAAGAAAATAAATCAACAAGAATCGGCAAAGCATCTCTGATTAGATTTTATTCACTACTAGAATCTAATCAGAGATGCTTTGCCGATTTTGTTGATTCTTGTTGAGCTGCTCCAGCAGAGTTAGAAGGGAGTGTGTGTGTATGTGTGTGCATGGCTGTCAAAACTGCAAAAACAGGTCAAGTATCTCTGGGGAGGCCAGTCATAAATTAGAACATTTGCTAAACAACTGGCCATTAAGTGAAAACCACTTGTTTGCCAGTCACCTGGCCACTCCCACCCAGTCACATGACCACCAAACCACACCTACCCGGTCATGTGACCAGCAAGCCATGCCCAGCCAGCAAGCCTAGCCAGCCAGTCACGTGACCAGCAAGCCACACCCTCAAATTAGGCCACACCCACAGAAATTTGAATTCCACCCCTGGGTGGGGGGCACCGAGGATGAGTTTGTAGCATCAAGGGGGCAGTGGACTGAAAAGGTTTGGGAACCACTGATCTGGAAAAATTCAAAAATAAACCCAAGAACTTCAAACAGGCTGATAGCTAAATTAACATGCACAGTAAGCATGTTTAAATATTTGTTTCCAATTAATGGAACTCAATATGGTGTTAAGTAAGCATAGATGTAGTCTTCCTACAGATTCTAGTCAGAAGTAAATCCCATTGAATTATGCTTGATTGACAGAAGCTTTATAAGGCGTATAGAAGTGCAGTTTTGTCAAGTTATAGTTACTGATGAAAGAGGAGGGTTGAAATAGGGAGGTGTGAAGATTCTTGGAAATATATTTTAATGGTGTTTATAGATTACCAAATTTAAATTACTTATTAATTAAAAAGAAGATTGAAAGCTTCTGTTCAACACAATAAGAGATATTTATGGCATTCTCATGAGTTCTTATAAGAGTTTTGTGCAAGAAAGAAAACTTCAATTTTGATGTTCTTTGATGAAATCTGATGTTCTTTGATGAGTCGTGAAATGGATGTCAGCTTAGGTATATTTCTTCATTTTTACACATATGTTCTCAGTGTCTTCTTTATTATTTTACATCACACAATGGCATCCGGTGCCTTAATAAGTTGCTACTATTACTGTTTGAGGGAGCTTTTGAATGGAGCATAAATGGACCACCTTTGTGTGCCTCTGCAGTTCTTGACATTTGGGGAAGAGTGAAGGCAAGGATACAAAATGGGTTGAATCAGGCTTTGTTTATTATTTTCACACTGTGCTAAATTTATTTTGAAAAGCACACACTATAGTTTTTGTCTGTTTTCCACCACACAAAATGGCAAAAATTAGGCCTCTAATTTTCAGCTGTTGTTGGACGGGACTTACAAAAACTACAAAAAAATGATATGTTAGCCCTTTTTTTATTTATTTGTACATGTAACTATTTTTTTATTTTTCATTAAAATAATTGTGCCATGGGCTATACATACAGTATACAGTATCACATGATTTTATGGGTAAGCATGTATTAGAGTTAGGCAATCTTTCAGGCACAAGATATATATATATACACACACACACACACACATATACATATACATATACATATACATATACATATACACACATATATATTGTGTCCAGACGGACACAATACAGAAGCCTGATGAGATTCTGCCGAAACGTTGCTACAACTTTAAAAGCACAACTACAATGACATGGGAAAATACCCGAACAAAGCTGAATGCCATACATATATATATATATGTATGTATGTATGTTTGTATGTATGTATGTATGTGTTTGAATGCCATACATATATGTGCCATATATATATAGCGGGTACTTACATGTATGTTATTCAGCTTTGTTCGGGTATTTTCCCACGTCATTATCGTTGTGCTTTTAAAGTTGTAGCAACGTTTCGGCAGAATCTCATCTGCCATCATCAGGCTTCGTCTGATGAACACTATACAGAAGCCTGATGATGGCAGATGAGATTCTGCCAAAACGTTGCTACAACTTTAAAAGTACTACTATAATGACGTGGGAAAATACCTGAACAAAGCTGAATACCATACATATATATATACATATGAAAATATATATTTATTTCATGTTACTGTCGATATTTTTTGGTTTTTAAAATGGTCTTATTAAAACTTTCCTTCTCAAATTTTAGTATTGAATAAAAATAGATGAACAGAAGAATAGTTAAACCAGTAAGAACTAAGCAAAGCTGATCAAATTTAGCTTCCATTGGAAAAGCTTTAGGAAATTAATAAATAATGAGGTATTCCTGCCTAGTGTTCTGCATTAGCTAGGAAATTCCCACTATGCTGTACACAAATTTATAATCAATATCAATATTAAATCTGTTTACTTTCAGAACATGTTTCAAGGAAGATGTGGCTGAAAAGTGGATATTCAGTGGAAATAAGAGTGATCAGTATACTGCTTGCAATTGCACACTCAGTGGAGAGGTAAATTCAAATTAGAATCTCATGCCATGAGGTCACTATAAGATAGAAATAAAAAAAGACTGGAGGTTCCAATAAAGACTAAATAAGTGGATTCCGCCCCCTCCCAAAAAAAACCTAAGCCCCAAGTTTAAGAAAAACAGATATATTTAACAACTATATTTATAAAAGCTAATTTCCCAAAGTTGCCAATTTGACAGTATTTTTATTTAATAATACTACTTAACAATATGAATGGTATAGTAATTTATGGTTATAACTTGCTTCCAGTAGAATCTTCCTTCACTTTCTCAAACATGAAAACTACAATGCCAGTCTTGGAGACAAAACTAAATATGATGTTAATTATTATTATCTAGCACTGATGATGTTACTTAGTTGGGTAATGAAATATTTGTAAGAAAACAATCAAGTTCAGAGAAGCAAATTATCAGTTCTTCCTTTCTACAATTTTTCCTTGAGCTACAGAGGAACATATGAATAAAAGAACAAGCTGTTCTGGTATTTTTATTACTGAAGCATCGCAACAATAGAACCATAAGGGAAAAAATAATAACCAAGAAGAGTCTGTTTTAATGTTAGAGGAGAATGGGGGTGGGGGTGGGGACTAGGAAGGAGGAAGCAATCCATAAAACGGGGGTCGCTAACCTTTTGGACCTTGGGGATCACCAAACTCATAATTTTAATCACTCAGACCACTAATATGAATTTTGACTGACGGTGGCTTGCTGATGTTGAAAATCTCCACCGTAGGTTGGCACGTGTAATGTGCAAATTTGCAGGTGGTACAACATGCAAAAAGCAGCGCAACCCTTGCCAGCCAGGATGAGGTAATGGTGCTGTTGCAGCAAGAGGGGGGGTAGGTGGCACAGGTGGGCCGAAGTGATGGAGATGGCTGGAAGGTGTGGGAGTGCCACACTAATTGCATTTGCGCAGCATCAGCATTCTGCCTTCGCTCAAGGAGCCCGGCCTAGGAGCAGGGGTAGAAGGGTGGGCCTAACTGCAGAGCCTTGGAGAGCTTCGGAGAAAACCGGTTCTCTGCCAGTTGATCTTCAGCGCTACTGGTACACCAGAACAGGCCCAAACCGGTAGAATGCCATCACTGGTTATAATGAGAGAGTGTGAGCATCCAGCATTAGCCTTTGGCTACCAGCAGCCCTACTGCCTTGTCCCCTTCTCCTGACCTCTCCTGGTGGTCTCCCATCCTTTCAATGATAGGATTGGTTACAAAGCCAGGTCACCTCATAAGAAGATGAAGTGGACCTCCCTCTGACCTACATGCTTTGCCCTCCTGCACACAACATGAGCAATCTGGCCAAGGAGAGCGAAAGCAGCAATGGGAGCTGGCCATGCTCTCCACGGCCACACCTACCACGGCCATGCCCACCACAGCCCCCCCAAAGTCAATCACAATCCTGATGTGGCCCTCAATGAAATTGAGTTTTACACCCCTGCCCTACAGTATAGAAAGTATATCTGCCCAGCTGAAAATTAATTTGTATACATGGTTTTATTTTTTTATTAAATTCTAATTTAAAAACCTTTCCCTTGTTTCATTTGCGTCAAGTTTTATTTGCTAAAATAATATTGTATAGGGACACTAAATAATATTTTATATTAATATTGTTTGTCAAAATAAATAATTTAAGTTGTAAAAATCTTTCGTGTTCATAAATTTATTTTCTTTGTAGACTTGTCCAAAGCTGAACTTTTCACCACCTCACAAGAGAACATTCTCTTCCCGAACAATATATAACCTTACTGGACATGATGTAGAAACTTACCTTCTAGTTACTGCCAGAGAATTTGTTCAAAAGAGGTATTCCATTTATCTTATTGCTGTCCCTTGCTTGCTCTATTTAACTTTAACAGAAAGCCTCTCCTGAAAGTATTATTGCCAAAGCAGCATTGTACCATTGATATGTAAATCCTGACAGACACACACATACACACACAACACACACAATATCATGATGACTCTACAGAAGGGCAGATCTTGTGTTGCAACAATGTAACACTAATTTCATCGTGGTCCCATTGAGATCACCACCACCTCTCCTGATGCCTCTGGTTATCACCATCTCTCTGGTACCAGTTCAGGGAGAGGATGGGATAGCAGGCCCTACATATGGTGGGACTTTTTCATAATTTCTTAGTCATCAATTCACTGAAAAAAAGGGGATTTAGATTGCTTAGATTATGTTTGTGGCTATAATCTTTAATTTTGATTTTAAAAAGTCAGGAGGCACCACTAACAAATTAGGATTCTAAAATTATTTTGCTTTTCTTCTGTTTTTAAATTTTAGTCCATAAATCTTGAAAGATGATAATGAAAACATACATTAATTTTAATTAAACTCTTGAGATTATACAGTTCCTGGTAGCTCTTTCAGTATGTGGAAAAGAACATGTTGGTACACCTTATTTTCATAGGACCTGGGAATTGCCTGGTTTTTTTTTTTTAATTTGAATCCTGAGTCTGCAGCTCCCTTGTCAGCTTCTTCTTCTTCTTTTCTCTGTATAAGAAGTCCTTAAGGGGTGTATTAGGAGCATGGTGACTCACATGGTTAGGATGCTGGGTTGGAGTTTAGCAAGCCTATATTTGAGACTCAAGTGCTGCTGTGCAGTGGGATGAGCTCCCATCACTCACCTCAGCCTCCTTGACAGGATATAAAAGAAGCCCCTTTGGGCATCCACCGGGCACCGGTGATATCATGGGCTAATCCTTTCAACCCGGAAGTGCCTCCAACATGAATAGGATGGGGATGAGATGTATGAGATTAGCATACCCATATGGTCCAAGAACATAGAAAACTTGCTTAAAGAAAGAAAACTTGATGGTGCCATCAATCATTGCCCAAATACGTCAAGCTGTCAGAAATGATGTACACTTTGGAATGTGACTAGATATTTTAAATGAAAAGGGTGAGCTCAAAACCAAACAATAATTAAATGAACAAGGATTGGAGAGATATAGAATGGTACTCATATATACAGATACAAACAAGATATGAGAAAGATATGAAAGATGAAGGGATCGGAAAGGAGTTGACAGAATTGGATAAAATATGAACAGGAGCAGAGGACAAATTGATTAAAAGATTATATAGTTATTTGTTGGGTGTCAAGCTGGAAGAAGAACAAGTTAAAGAAATGATGATTGCATGGGCAAAAAACTTTGGACATGTTATAGAACTGGATAAATGGCAGAAATTATGGGATAGGAATTATAAATTGACAGTATCGACATGTATAAGGAGAATTTGTATAAGATATTTTATAGATGGCACTTGTGCCAGAAAGACTAGTGAAAATGTTTAAAGATAAATCAATGAAATGTTGGAAACATCATCAAACACCAGGAACATATTACCATATGTGGTGGGCTTGCACAGAGGCTAAAAGATATTGGACTAAAATACACACATGGTTGGAAAAAATGATTAAATAACATATAGATTTGAAACCTGAAATATTCCTATTAAGAATGGTACCAGAAGGCTATAGTAAAGAAAATATTAATTTATTTAATTATACGTGTTTTAACAGAGGCTACAATTGTATTTGCCCAAAATTGGAAGAGTGACAAAAAGGAAAGTAATTGAAAAACATTTAAATGTGCATAAATGAATAGATTGACACTAGAAATTAAAGAAAAAGAAGAAACTGAATATTACTTGGTATAGAATCTGTTCTATCAATGGATAGAGAACAAAACAAATTAAAAGAGATTTGATGTATTTAGAGAGTAATTAGAGAAATTAATATAATAGACACATGCGATACTATTATATATTTGGGAATGTGATTATTGTTGTATTGTTAGATTTGATAAGAAAAACATCATTTATAATGGTGAAATAATTGAAATATGTATCTAATCGACACACGATTGAAATGAAATGGATTTGCTGTATATAAAAAACAATATTTTTTTTTAAAAAAAGAAGTGATGTACACTTTATGTTTTATATACCTTCCATGGAATTTAAGATATAATTTCCATGTGAAATTTAAGATGTTTAAAAAATGAAAACTTTATTTCTAACATGTTTTCCCCCCCCCCCCCCACATCTAGATATGGTGGATGGAGTTTTGGGCTGCCCTTGCCTAGTGATCTCCGATTTGATATAAGCCCTGTACCTGCTAACAGAACATTAACTAAGGTAAACTATGGTTAGTTGTCATGAAACATAGCAAACCAATCAGTGATTTCTTAAATTTTATTTATATATCAACATTGAAGTTGATATATATATATATAAATATATAAAAGTTCTGGTACTCGTTTGTTAATGAGGGTTAATGAGATGATACCTCCCACCTACCAGCCATTTGGAAACCCACCCTCATTAACAAACAAGTACCCAACATGAAGAATGACACCAGACCCACACCCACAAGGGCCACACAAGATGCTACCACCACACTTCCACATAGAAAGCAGACTCACACCCACACAGAAGATGAGACACGATCACGGACCAGAAGCCATACCGCAGCTGCATCACTACCCGCTTCAAACCCCTCTGACCCATACATGAAGTGAACTGACGCCCACCATGAAGATGTGGCACGACCACGAACGTGAAGCCAAACAACAGGATCACAGCTCACCAGCTCAAATCCCCCAGCAACTAAGAATAACCTGAGCACAACCAAGCCCCCACCTGAACAGAACACACCCCCAGCCAATCAGAACACAGCCAAGCCCCCACCCAATCAAGTCACACCCCCACTAGCAGTTAAAAGGAAGAAGCAGCTGCAAGCTCACATTACTCCGAGAAGCACAAAGCCGAAGACACAAGCCTGAAGATGATGAATGAGACTTCATCGAAACGTTGCCTAGATACTTCCAATTTTACGCAGGAGAAAACCCGAATAAATAAAGATCCACATACAAATACCCATGAAAACCTCAGAAAACATACATACATACATACAAACATACATATGTTTTCTGAGGTTTTTGTGGGTATTTGTATGTGGATCTTTGATTATTTGGGTTTTCTCCCACGTAAAATTGGAAGTATTTTGGTGACGTTTCAACGAAATCTCATTCGTCATCTTCAGGTTTGTGTCTTCGGCTTTGTGCTTCTTGGAGTAATGTGAGCTTGCAGCTGTTTTTTCTTTTAACTGCCAGTTGGAGTGTGGCTTGACTGGGTGGGGGCTTGGCTGTGTTCTGATTGGGTGGGAATGTGTTCTCATTGGTTGGGGGCCTGGCTGTGAACTGATTGGTGGGGGGTTGGCTGTGTTCTGTTTGGCTGGGGGTGTATTATGTTCAGGTGGGGGCTTGGCTGTGTTCAAGTTAGTCTTAGTTGTCGAGGGATTTGAGCTGGTGAGCTGTGATCCTGTTGTTTGGCTTTGCGTCCATAGTCTTCTCTGATAATATAATATAGTATGTAATGTAATGTAATGTAATGTAATGTAATGTAATGTAATGTAATATAATAATATAATATAATATAATATAATATAATATAATATAATATAATATAATATAATATAATATAATATAATATAATATAATATAATATAATATAATATAATATAATATAATATAATGATATGATATGATATGATATGATATGATATGATATGATATGATATGATATAATATAATATAATATAATATAATATAATATAATATAATATAATATAATATAATATAATATAATATAATATAATATAATATAATATAATATAATATAATATAATATAATATAATATAATATAATATAATATAATATAATATAATATAATATAATATAATATAATTAATATAATATAATATAATATAATATAATATAATATAATATAATATAATATAATATAATATATTGCCAAAACGGAACACTTCAACAACAGAATAATCAGAGAAGCCATAGGGATAGAAAAACGCCCACACAGCATGAATAAACAAGATGATACCTCCCGCCTACCAGCCATTTGGAAACCCGCCCTCATTAACAAACAAGTACCTAACATGAAGAATGACACCAGACCCACACCCACGAAGGCCACACAAGATGCTACCACCACACTTCCACATAGAAAGCAGATTCACACCAACACAGATGATGAGAAACGACCACGGACCAGAAGCTGTACCGCAGCTGCATCACTACCCGCTTCAAACCCTTCCGACCCATACATGAAGCGAACTGACGCCCACCATGAAGATGTGGCACGACCACGAACACGAAGCCAAACAACAGGATCACAGCTCACCAGCTCAAATCCCCTGACAACTAAGACTAACCTGAACACAGCCAAGCCCCCACCTGAACAGAACACACCCCCAGCCAATCAGAACACAGCCAACCCCCCAACCAATCAGATCACAGCCAGGCCCCCAACCAATGAGAGCACATCCTCACACAATCAGAACACAGCCAAGCCCCCACCCAGTCAAACTGCACTCCCACTGGCAGTTAAAAGAAAAAACAGCTGCAAGCTCACATTACTCCAAGAAGCAGAAAGCTGAAGACACAAACCTGAAGATGACAAATGAGATTTCATCGAAACGTCGCCAAAATACTTCCAATTTTACGCAGGAAAAAACCCGAAAACCAAAGATACACACACACAAACACACACACACACAAACACAGACAGACAGACAGTCAGATAGATAGATAGATAAATAGTATTCAGCTTTGTTCGGGTATTTTCCCACGTCATTATAGTTGTGCTCTTAAAGTTATAGCAACGTTTCAGCAGAATCTCATCTGCCATCATCAGGCTTGTATATTGTGTTTGTCTGTGAGTCAGGTTTTCGCAGCCGTTTCTGTTTTAAATTTGGTGCTAGCCTGTAAAAGTCTGACTCACAGACGAACACAATACAGAACCTAATGATGGCAGATGAGATTCTACCGAAACTTTGCTACAACTTTAAAAGCACAACTATAATGACGTGGGAAAATACCCGAACAAAGCTGAATACCATACATACGTACGTACATACATACATACATACATATGGGGTATTCAGCTTTGGTCGGGTATTTTTTCACGTCATTATAGTTGTGCTTTTAAAGTTGTAGTGACGTTTCAGCAGAATCTCATCAGGCCATCATCAGGCTTTTGTATTGTGTTTGTCTGTGAGTCAGACTTTCACAGCCGTTTCTGTTTTAAATTTGGTGCTAGCCTACTGCTGTGCCAGAATGTTTTTTTCTTCATCCTGATTGCTTGGGAGTCTTGGTCTGTGTTTATTGGTCTTGGAGTTTGCTGTGTTCTGCTTGATTGGTGTTTCTAATATCTTCTGTCTGTTTTGTAGCTTTTTTTTTTTTTGTCTCGATTGGCTGGCAACATTGTGTTTCCTGTATTGGAGGCTTTTAGTGCGGCTTGGCATTGAGTAAACGGACGGCTATGATTTATTAGGAAGCTAGGTTTCATCTGGGTGCCTGGTTGGGGTGTGTTTGAGCTGGAGGTATCAGGGGGGATCTGTTTGTGCCCAAGTGTTTGTCTGGCTTGTGGTGTGGAGATTTTTTTGTTTGTGAGTGCAGGCTTCCAGATAACAGTCTGGTGGAGTCATCTCTTCTATTCATGTTTTCAGGTCTTTTTTCAATCTCTATGGCTATTCTGATAATTCTGTAGCTGGGGTTTTCTATAGTGGCTAGGGTTTTGGTGCCATTGAAGTTGATGCTATGACCTGTGGCTTTCATGTGTTGGACTAGTGAGGAAGTGTGTTCCAGCTTTTTGACTGCATTTTTGTGTTCATCCAGGCGGGTACTTATTCTTCTATTGGTCTGTCCAATGTATGTGGCAGGGCACGATGCACAGGGCACTTCATATATGCCTTGGTTTCCAGGTCAATTTTATCTTTGGGGTTTCTTAGGATGGCTGCTATTTTTCTGTCTGTTTTGAAGGCAGTATTGATGTGATGCCTGTGTAGTATCTTACTGATTTTGTCTGTAGTACCTCTTTTGTAGGGCAGGACAGCTGTCCCATAGGTCTGTTCATCTTCTAGGTCTCCATTGTGTCTCAGTCTGTTTTTGTGGATCAACCCAGTGATTTTGCTTTTGTGGAAGCCGTTAGCTGTCAGTATTTTAGTCAGGGTGCATAGTTCAGTCTTTATGTGTGTCTTGTCTGCCAGGTGTTTGGTTCTGGCAATTAGTGTTTTGGCCACGGAGTTTATCTGTGCTGGGTGGTGGTGGGATTGGGCGTTGAGGTAGCAGTTGGTGTGTGTTTTCTTTTGGTATATGGTGTGTCCTAGTGTGCCATCTGTTTTTTTGTAGATTAGTACATCTAGGAATGGTAGTTGTTTGTTTGTTTCCATTTCCATGGTGAATTTGATTTTGGTGTGTGTGCTGTTTAGGTCTGTTAGGAAAACTGTTTAGGTTTTCTTTTCCATGGGGTCAAATAACAAATGTGTCTTAACCATAGTTTGGGTTTGCGTGTGGCATTGGCTAGGGCTCTGGATTCAAATTCTTCCATGAATAGATTTGCAATGATGGGTGACAGTGGTGATCCCATAGGGTATTCTTTAATTTGCTTGTATCTTAGTCCTTTGTATATGAAATATGTGTTGGTTAAGCAGTGTTCTGCTAGTTCCATGAGGTGTTTGGGTGGTTGGTATTTATTTTTGATGATTTCTAGGATTTCTTTTATTGGGACTTGAGTGAACAGTGAAACCACATCGAAACTTACAAGCAGATCTTTTTGTTCCACGTGTAGATCTTTGATCATTTCCAAGAGGTGGTATGAGTTTTGTACATGTGAAGCTGCTGCTTCAGCATGAGGCTGTAGCTGCTATGCTAGGTATTTGGCTAGGTTTTTTAGTGGTCCTTCTCTGGTGCTGACTATGGTCTGAGAGGTATGCCTTCTTTGTGTATTTTTGGGAGGCCGTATAGTTTGGGGTATCTGGAAGATTTTTCTGTTGGGATGATCGTCTTTTGGATCTCTTTGCTCATGTTGCTGGCTATGATTTTCTTCTTGGTTGTTTTTTCCAGATATGTGGTTAGGTCCATGTTTATGGGTTTGTATGTGGAGTCTTGGAGTAGGTCTGTCAATTTTGTTTCATAGTCTTTTCTATCCATTACTACTGTGGCATTACCTTTATCTGATGGAAGTATGATTATGCTGCTGTCGTTCCTTAGGGCTTGCACCAGACTGTCAATCATTTGGAAGCCTGCACTCACAAACAAAAAAAATCTCCACACCACAAGCCAGACAAACACTTGGGCACAAACAGATCCTCCCTGATACCTCCAACTCAAACACACTCCAACCAGGCACCCAGATGAAACCTAGCTTCCTAATAAATGATAGCCATCCGTTTACTCCATGCCAAGCCGCACTAAAAGCCCCCAATGCAGGAAACACAATGTTGCCAGCCAATCAAGACAAAAAAAAGCCACAAAACAGACAGAAGATATTAGAAACACCAATCAAGCAGAACACAGCAAACTCCAAGACCAATAAACACAGACCAAGACTCCCAACCAATCAGGATGAAGAAAAAACCATTCTGGCACAGCAGTAGGCTAGCATCAAATTTAAAACAGAAACGGCTGTGAAAGCCTGACTCACAGACAAACACAATACACAAGACTGATGATGGCAGATGAGATTCTTCTGAAACGTTACCACAACTTTAAAAGCACAACTATAATTATGTGGGAAAATACCCGAACAAAGCTGAATACCATACATATAAATACCCGTGAAATATCTTGTTAAATTTCACTGTATAATTATATTGAAAACTAGGGTCTTATTGCAGATTTTTCAAGTAAGTCAGTATTATTATTTAAGTGTTAGAGACAGAAAAATTGAGACTTGGAGAAATGGGCTCTATTAAGGCAACTTGTCAAGTTCTTGAAAAGCATGAGATGGAAACAACTTCATGATTTATAACTCAGATTCACAATAACTATATTTTATCAACTCTGCTGTAATTTTTATTAATAGCTTATATTTTACATCTGTATAGCTTATGCATAAAATGTTCCCCTTAACTCTGTGGTCAAGGAAATAACGGTCCGTATTAGGAGGGACCATTCTAGCAGATGTGTCAGCTGCAGATCTGTTTTTTTTTCTATAGCATTGTTCTAATAATTTTCAAAGAACGTGCTGCTGTATCAGGAATATCTAATTTTGGGTCATTTCAGCATTTATTTAGTAAAGGAACTTTTGTTTTTCAGTTCCTAATGTTCTGAGAAAGCCTGTCAAGGCTAGAAAATTCATCTGACAGTAATTGCTTCTAGTGGAACTGGACATTGACTCTTATCTGAGCTTTCTCAGCAGAGTTATTTTTAAATGTATTTTCTGTCCTCAGGTACTGTGGATAAAAGCTCTAGTTCTACTAAAACTGGAGTGACACTTTGAGGACTTGCTTTCTTGCTTCTTTGAGTTTTGAGAAAAACTATGTTTCGATTTTGCAAATTTTTTGGGGCCAATATAAATTTTATTTTGCTTCTACAAAAACAAATAGATCCTAACATTGGAACTGTGGGTTGAAACTATTATCACACAACTTATGAACTTAACTAACTGAACTTAGAAAAGTCTCTGCTCTCTTTAATTCTCCAAGGATTCACAACAGTGATGGCATTCAAAAATTTTTACTACCAGTTCTGTGGGTGTGGCTTGGTGAGCGTGGCAGAGGATGGATAGTGTAAAATCTCCAGTCAGGTGGTATTTGCCAGTTCTCCAAACTATTCAAAGTTTCCGCTACTGGTTCTCCAGAACTGGTCAGAACCTGCTGAATACCATCTCTGATTCACAATCTAGAGGCCTGCAGATTTTCAAAATCCCCTTTGACATGAATAAACAAACAAACAAACAAATACTTTACTTTAATATTCTTAATGTTGTTTTCTGAAATGGGCCTGCAAGTATATTCTGTCTCATTGTTCTCTTGAATTCTAAGCTTCACTGGTTACAAATGTATTCACAAAATTACAAATACATATGAATTGCCTGTTATTTTTGTGTCTGAAATTTAAATATAGGTCTGGTATACTCCAGAAGGATATCATAGCCTCCCAGTTTACCTTAACAGCTTGAATAACTTCATTCTCCATGCTTACTTACCACACGGAAACACCTCTGGATATGGTAGGTATCCACTTGCCACATAGTTTTCTATTTCAAGATTAAAGCTTTTGTTTTCCCACCTATCTTTATATTATGTTCCTATTCATCCCTTCTAAAATTGAACCTGCAAAATTGCAGAATAAACTCTTGATTGTGGGCAGAGTTAGATGCAATTCTGCATTCTGCCACACGGCTCCTCAATCAAACAAAATGAATACTAATGAATACTAATTCTTGACATGGCACCAGTGTAATATATATCATTCTTGAAGGCCTTTACTATTGAACCTATTAATAAAGAAAAGGGGCAATGGTAGCTAGAAGCTCAGTAGTCATAAATAGAATATAAAAAATAGAATAATGTCAAAATATTATTTTTACTATTTTTGAATTTCATTCATTTTCAAACTTCCATTTTTGAATGCAACGAACAATGTCAGTATCTGCCATACTGCTCTGTTGTTGGATTCTAATTAAATCTGAGTAATGTAGTAAATGATCTTGGGTAATTTTCCAGATTTTTTCCAGGTAAAATCTATTTTACTGATAATATTTTGTATCAAAAATGGATTTTTAAAATGTTTGATAAACTTCCCTAGATGGTATTTTAGCCTCAGCAGGGAGAATTTTGAGTGGAAGTAAAAGATAGGTTTGTGAAAAACCATTTAGGCATTTTGAATAACTAATTATAAAAAGTCCTAAACTGAAAAATGCAATTATTGCTTTTCTATGTTTTTTTCACTTGTTTTTAATCTTCCAACAATTGCAATGAGAAATAAGGGAAGATGAGGCTGGTAACTGCCCAGTATGCTTTATCACTAAATTGTGAAATCAGATGTCTTAACATCTTTAACACCTTATGTTATGTTCTGTGCGTGGCACAAGAAGCGGAGACGAGTCGACGAACAGCGAACTTCAACTCTTTATTTAACATGGTGCAACAGCTCTGAAAACGGCCTCAACAGCCCCCTTTATATAGGCAAGCTCTTGGGTATTTAGCCAATAAAAACACAGGAACGCTAGCTCTTTTTAACCAATGAGAAAGGCTCGTTAATAGCCAATCAGATTCTCCTGAACGGACCAATCCGATATCGCTATTATCGGCCAATCAGAAGTGCAGGGCCAGAACCCTGCACTTTGCTTTAAGGTTTCAACAAGCTTTATTCAAACACTTTTATTAATTCACAACACCCCTTCCCCCCGGGTTCCGTTTAAGGGGTGCGGTAACGTAGTCTTTGAGGTAGGCAGGTTGTTTTGATTGTCTATTTAATTTACGCTGTCCTCCCGGTATTTGTCTAGAGTCTTGTTGGGGTAGGACGTTATCTGGTGAACAGGGTGCCTCTGATTCTGTATCTAAACTTCCGTTCCCATTAATGTCCTCGATATCTCTTTGAGGCGAGTTAACCCCTGTCCCCGATCCTTCTTCACAAGTTGAGTCTGAGCGGTCGTTTGTTCCGCTTGTGCCTTCCGCCGTTTCAAACTCAGCCTCCTCGGTGTCTCCTCCCCCCTCAGTTTGGAAATAACTGGAATCGCAGACCCCCAACTGCAGCCTTGAACGCAGCTGATCAATATGGCGCTTCCATATTCTATCATTGCGACATTTCACTCGGTATGATCTGGGTCTGGTTACTTGGATTACAGTTGCCTCGACCCACAACAGCTCGCCATAAAAGTTTCTCACAAAAACCAAGTCGCCTACCTGGAAATTTCGGCATTTCCCACTGGATCCGTGTGGTTTTTCAGGTTCGTACGATGGGTGTAGTCGGTCTAGGTGGGAGCGGAGTTTTCGTCCCATCAATAATTCAGCGGGAGTTTTGTTGGTGATGCTGTGTGGAGTGATGTGCTGCAAAAGGAGTATCCGGTTAATTTTGTCTTTGATATCACCATAGTCCATTTTATGTAGAGTTCTTTTGACGAATTGTACCATGCGCTCGGCCCTTCCATTAGCCGCAGGGGGAGCCGGTGAAGTTAGTGCATGGCGAATACCACGGTTCACCAGGTACTGTTCAAAAGAAAGCGCGGTAAACTGGGGCCCGTTGTCGGATACCAGAACGTCCGGTAATCCGTGTGTTGCAAATAATCTGTCCAATTTCCTGATGACCGATTCGGTTGTTGTATTTTTCATCTCATGGATTTCGAGCCAGTTCGAGTAGGCATCTACTGTTAATAAAAATGTGTGTCCATTCGTAGGTCCCGCAAAGTCCAGATGAATACGGGACCATGGTCCCCTGGGTGTATCCCATTCTGTTGGGGTTGCTTTCGGTGGGGCATTGCTGACTTCCTGGCATTTGGAACAAGTCTTTACCCAGGCTTCGATGTGCTTGTCTATGCCCGGCCACCACGCATAGCTTCGTGCAAGTGCTTTCATGCGCACGATGCCAGGGTGGCCATCGTGCAAGGTTCTCAATACCGCTCGCTGTAACCGCTCTGGGACAATGACTCTATTGCCCCAAATGATGCAGCCCTTCTGGGAAAACAGTTCCATCTGTCGACTTTTGAAGGGGGCGTAATTGTCAGGGATTTGGTCCAATGGCCATCCACGTTCTACCCAACTGAGGACATGTGCTAGAACGGAATCACGTTTAGTTTCAATCGCGATATCGTGAGCTGTCAGTGGCGGTTTTTGGAGTGTCTCGATCTGCAGTGTTGTGACGGTTGGAGCAGGGTCGTCAACAGTTTCTGGAAGCGGTGCATGGCTCAATGCATCAACATGGGGAATGGCTTTCCCCGGGCGGTGTTGCAACTTATAATTATAGGCAGCCAAGAATTCTGACCAGTGAGTCATTCTGGGAGATGATATATAAGGGGTTGGTTTATCTCCTGCTATTATTCCCAGTAAAGGTTTGTGGTCAGTTATTATAGCGAAAGCTCGCCCATAAATATATTCATGAAATCTTTTAACAGCAGATACAATACAGCTTCCTTATCGAGTTGACTGTAATTGCATTCTGCTTTTGACAGAGTTTTTGAAAGGTAGGCAACAGGGGCTTCACTTCCGTTTGGTAAAACGTGGCTCAAAATGGCGCCCACTCCGAAAGGTGATGCATCACAAGTAACAGTCAAAGGCAAGGTCTCATTATACTGCATCAAAACAGTGTCAGAGGTCAATAAGTTTTTTACTTGTCGAAACGCCTGTTCCTCTCGGTGCCCCCAAACCCAGGTTGGTTTTTTATCTAGTAAACGATGTAGGGGTTCGGCTACAGTTGCCTTGTGAGGCAGGAAGACATTATAAAAATTGATAAGGCCTAGGAATGCTTGGAGATCCACCTTATTTCGGGGTCTTGGGGCGTTTTGATTGCCCTAAGTTTGCTATCGGTGGGGTGAATGCCCTGTTTATCTATTCAATATCCTAAAAATTCTACTCGATCAGTGCATAGTTGACACTTGTTTTTCTTAACTTTGAGACCCGAGTCCTTAAATCTCTGAAGAACCAACCCCAGGCGCTCCCTTAGTATTTCTTGAGTCGGAGCAGCAATTAAAACGTCATCAAAATAGGGGACAACGCCTTTTATCCCTTGTAATAGTCTTTCCATCAAACTTTGAAAGATTCCCGGGGCCACGCTTACTCCGAATTGGAGTCGGTTACATTTAAACGCGCCTTGGTGCGTAATGATCGTTTGAGCCTCTGCCGTTTTTCTGTCTACAGGCAGTTGTTGGTATGCCTGGGCTAGTTTGGCGAAGACTTTTCCGCCCCCCAGGGAATGGAGAAGGTGTTGCACCACCGGTACCGGATAAGCGTTTTGCTGCAGGGAGTTATTCAGGGTGGCTCGGTAGTCCCCACAAATTCTTAACGATCCATCCGGCTTGATGGGTGTCACGATTGGGGTTTCCCAGGGAGAATGGTCAGTTGGTTCTAACACCTCCTGGGCTATTAATTTATCAAGCTGCTGGTCAATCTTTGGTTTAAGGGCGAATGGGACTCGACGAGGCTTAAGGCCCCTTGTACTCGCCTAGTTTGTCTGCAAAGACGTCCTGGAATTCTTGGATGAGAGCCTCTTCCCAGTCGTTGCTGCTGGTTCGGTGAATGCCGGCTACCTCAATTCCAAGTGGAGCGAACCATTGGAGGCCTAACAAGCTAGGCCGATCCCTGTCGACTACAGTCAAGGGTAGAGATGCAGTACGATTTTTAAAGGAGACACGGACTTGGCTGGATCCCACGACTGGAATTCGATTCCCTTGATAATCTTTGAGCATGATTCGTTGGAACCGGAGGTCTTGTTGTCAGACGGTAGGGATAAGTTGCTTGAGAGTCTTCCAGGACACCATCGAAAGGGACAATCCTGAATCGATTTCCATCATACAAGGCTGGTTTTTGATGGCCATCTTGACCCGGATCTTCTTGGCATCCAGTGATGAGGCGTGACCAATCGTAATAGTTTGGTGTGCCTCTTCTTGCTTCGTTGAGTGGTTTAGGGTTTTGTTTCTGTAGGAGTGGTTGTTCCATTGGTGGTTCAAGGGTTCTCGCTTTGCAGGACGGCTTCCTGTAGATTGGCAGTAGTTAGCCCCCCTCGGGGTTTGGCTGGGTTCTTGCTTGCTTCTACAGACCCGTCCAATGTGGCCTCTTTTCCCGCACACATGGCAGAGCGCGTCGAGGAATTTGCAGTCTGATTGGGGGTGGTTTGCCCCACAACCAGCACATTGGTACTGCGATTTCTGGCGTTGGTCTCGTTCAGACCGGAGCCGGTTGACCTCTTCTTCATCGCTTTCTGATGACGATTCGAGGTCCTCGTGGTGGGCTGTCATTGCCGGTTCTTCTAGGTGAGGTGAAACTTCACTGGCGAGTTGGCGAAGTGGAGCGTGGGTGCGGCACATTCGAGCAGCCGACTTCCTGGTTGCTTCTGCTGCAGTAGCGTCAGCGATGGCATCTGTAAGGCTGATGTCGCCTTTTGCCATCAGCTTACTCTGCATGCCTGATGCATCTAGTCCCAGACCTATTCTGTCTCTCAGGGCTTCTTCAAGGCAAACCCACATAGGCCTCCTAGATTCCGGAGATCCGCTATGAAATCTGCAACGCTTTCACCCTTCCGCTGAACTCTCTGGTAAAATTCATGCCTTCTCACGAGCGTTGGTACGGTCGGTGCATAGTGGGCCCTTAGCAGGGGTTCGAGGATGTCCCAGTCCATGGACTTCACTTCTGCTGGTTTCGCTAGTGCTTTGGCCATCTTGAATACGGTTGGCCCGCAATGAGTTAGGAATACCGCCCGTTTCTTTCCGGTAGTGGCATCCTTCAAATTGTTGGTTTCCAGAAACATCTGGAAGCGATCCATATATGAGTCCCGGTCTTCTTGTGCCGGGTCAAATGGAGCGGGTGGTATGACGCTGCCGGATATGGTTCCGCCATTGGTGCGTTTCAGCCACATGCTCTGTTATCGCTCTGTAGTGTTCAGTCAGCTCTGACGTCTCCACATCCCATCCTCATCGCCAGTGTTATGTTCGGTGCGTGGCGCAAGAAGCGGAGACGAGTCGACGAACAGTGAACTTCAACTCTTTATTTAACATGGTGCAACAGCTCTGAAAACGGCCTCAACAGCCCCCTTTATATAGGCAAGCTCTTGGGTATTTAGCCAATGAAAACACAGGAACGCTAGCTCTTTTTAACCAATGAGAAAGGCTCATTAATAGCCAATCAGATTCTCCTGAATGGACCAATCCGATATCGCTATTATTGGCCAATCAGAAGTGCAGGGCCAGAACCCTGCACTTTGCTTTTAGGTTTCAACAAACTTTATTCAAACACTTTTATTAATTCACAACACCTTATATATATGAATGCCATATATATATGCAGAATCTCATCTGCCATCATCAGGCTTCTGTATAGTGTTTGTCTGTGAGTCAGAATTTTACAGTGGTTTCAGATTTAAATTTGGAGCAGCCTATTGCTGTGCCAGAATGGTTTTTTCTTCCTCCTGATTGGTTAAGAGTCTTGGTCTGTGTTTATTGGTCTTTGCTGTGTTCTGCTTCTAATATCTTCTGTCTGTTTTTTGGGGGGGGAGGGGCTCTTTTTGTATCTTGATTGGCTGGCAACATTGTGTTACTTTATTGGAGGCCTTTAGTGCAGCTTGGCTTCGGGTAAATGGACGGCTATCATTAGTTCTGTCAAAACAGACAGAAAAATAGCAACCATCCTCAGGAACCCCAAAGACAAAATTGACCTGGAAAACCAAGGCATATACGAAGTCCCCTGTGCATCATGCCCAGCCACATACATTGGACAGACCAATAGAAGAATAAGCACCCGCCTGGATGAACACAAAAATGCAGTCAAAAAGCTGGAACACACTTCCTCACTCGTCCAACACATGGAAGCCACAGGTCATAGCATCAACTTCAATGGCCCCATAACCCTAGCCACTATAGAAAATCCCAGCCACAGAATCATCAGAGAAGCCATAGAGATTGAAAAAAGACCAGAAAGCATGAACAGAAGAGATGACTCCACCAGGCTGTCAATCATTTGGAAGCCTGCACTCACAAACAAAAAAATCTCCACACCACAAGCCAGACAAACACCTGGGCACAAACAGATCCCCCCTGATACCTCCAGCTCAAACACACCCCAACCAGGCACCCAGATGAAACCCAGCTTCCTAACGAATGATAGCTGTCCATTTACCCGAAGCCAAACTGCACTAAAGGCCTCCAATAAAGTAACACAATGTTGCCAGCCAATCAAGATACAAAAAGAGCCCCCCCCAAAAAAACAGACAGAAGATATTAGAAGCAGAACACAGCAAACTCCAAGACCAATAAACACAGACCAAGACTCTCAACCAATCAGGGGGAAGAAAAAACCATTCTGACACAGCAATAGGCTGCCCCGAATTTAAATCTGAAACCACTGTAAAAGTCTGACTCACAGACAAACACCATACAGAAGCCTGATGATGGCAGATGAGATTCTGCTGAAACATTGCTACAACTTTAAAAGCACCAATACTATGACGTGGGAAAATACCCGAACAAAGCTGAATGCCAGACATGTAAGTACCCGCGAAAACTTAAGAAAACAAATATATATATATATATATATATATATATATATATATATATATATATATATATATATATATATATATATATATACACACACACACACACACACACATATATATATATATTTGTTTTCTTAACTTTTCGCGGGTACTTACATGTATGGTATTCAGCTTTGTTCGGGTGTTTTCCCACGTCATTATAGTTGTGCTTTTAAAGTTGTAGCAACGTTTCAGCAGAATCTCATCTGCCATCGTCAGGCTTCTGCATAGTGTTCGTCTGTGAAAGTCTGACTCACAGACGAACACTATATAGAAGCCTGATGATGGCAGATGAGATTCTGCCAAAAATTTAAGAAAACAAATATATATATATATATATTCTTATTTTTTTTGTGGGTATTTATATGTATGGTATTTAGGTTTCTTCGGGTATTTTCCCATGTCTTAATATTTGTGCTTTTATTGTAGCGACGTTTCGGCTGAATCTCATCTGCCATCCTCAGGCTTGTGTTTTGAGGATGGCAGATGAGATTCTGCCAAAACATTGCTATAATAAAAGCACAAATATTAAAACGATTTGCACCCCAGAGAGATGCTTACATTGCTTTCATTTTAACTCTACTGCTCTCTGGATTTTTACTTCTTCCTGAGCTTTTACATATTTGATCTTACTGTAACTCTAACATTCCACCAGAATTTGCCTTTCTATAACTTCAGTCCATCATACTCCACACTCTAGAATGAGAGAGGACAGGTCTTCTTCCAACTGTTTGCCACTCTCTAGGTCAGGGGTGTCAAGCTCAAGGCTTGCGGAACAGATCCAGTCTGTGAGGTGGTTAGATCCAGTGGTGGGATTCAAATATTGTTGCCACTGGTTTGGTGGGCGTGGCTTTGCGGGCGTGCACACACTTTGCGTGCATGTGCATACCACACACTCACTTTGCACAGGCGCAGAGGCATTCTAACTCACCTCCTGCAAGCCTATACCTATACCATTGCAGATAACTGATTGTCCAATTTCTTCTTAAAACCCCCCAGTGATGAAGCATTCACAACATCTGGAGGCATTTATCTGACAAATTAATAAATAAATATATTTAATACTGCATTTACCTATGCCTTTGGAAGTTCAGACTGATTTATGTAAAATTGCCAGTGAATTTTCATTAGGCAGAGATAAAATTCAGAAATAGTTTGCACATAATTGTGGCATCATGAGTATATGCTTAGATGGAGACGTACCTTTCCACTGTAACTGATGTTTGGAGGAATGCTGCTCCACCACTCAGGTTAATGAGATGGAAATCAATAGTTCTCAAGCTACACAAAGTCACCGCATAAACATAAAACAGACGTCTTCAGCTCTCAAAACTGAGAAAAGAATGCCCTTTGACTCAAAAGGGTAGGAGGAACATTTTGCATGGATTAATTATACAATATATGAATAATTTTCTTGATTCTGTTCTAAATCTTTCTCTAATTAACTGAATTGGATAACCCTAATCATTCAATACTTGGGGAAAAACATTCCCCTCCCCTCTTTCACAATCAAGATGATTTTATACTCATTTTCCACTCATTTGTCTTTTTTTCTGAACCAGATTCTCAAATATTCTTTCTCTCAGCATTTGAGCAATAGATCATTTTACTTGTCTTTTACCTTAATTAATGGCAGAAATATAAAACTGTTAAATCTTTCAGTTGTTGATCTAGCACCTATATTCAATAATGAAAATAAATCCCTAAATGTGTTTCATTATTATTGCAGGCATTTCTGTTGTTGCTCATCCTTATCCTGGTGGAGAGAGTCAGGAGCAAGCTATGTAAGACATTAATTTTATCATTTTTCTCCTTAATATAATTGTAAGAAAAACAGTCTGATCTTTTTTTCAATACAGTTATTTTGAAATATAATCTAGATCGGGGTGTCCAACTTGCAGCCATACCTAGGCCCAGTTTAGCGAAGGAGAAAAAAATTGCAATATGTCACATGACACTCCCCTTATGACACGAGTTTGATGCTCCTGATCTAGATTATATTATATGCATGTCACTCATTGTGAATAGGGACTGATTATGTTTTATACAGTATGTTTTGAATTTATCATAAATATTCTCCCAAATAGTAGAACAAGAAATTGCATAGCTTTGGAGAATATGTATATATTTAAATATTTATAAAGTTCTGTAATTTTATTATCTATCCATTATATCTATTATCTATTCATTAAAATCAAGATAAACAATTCAACAAAAAGTAAGTAAAATGACCTGATTAAAAATAAGAGTAGAAACTGAGTTATTATAAGCACAGTTTGTTAACCGGACTTTAGTTAGTAGCTTCTAGGGAATGAAAGCCCATTTCCATGTATAAGCAACTTTATTTTACACTGAGCACACAGTGGCTCATGTGGTTAGGATGCTGAATCAGAAGACCATTGAGAGGTCAGTCCTGAGTTAGAAGACCATTGAGAGGTCGACAACTCGGCAGTTCAAAACCCAATGAGCTGCATGACAGAGTGAGCTCCCATCATTTTGTCTTAACTCCTGTCCACCTAGCAGTTTGAAAGTATGCAAATGCAAGGAGATAAATAGGTACCATTCAGTAAACCAATAATAGGGACACATCAAGAGCCCCTGTGGGTGTCCCCTGGGCAACAGTGATGTCACCGGCTAATCCTTTCAATCTGGAAGCATCTTAGTAGGTGCTTTCCACATGAATGTAGCAGCAGCCATCCACAAACACTGAATTAGCAATATTGAAATCTCAGCTGGAAATCTGTATATCAGGCAACTCAATTTTTTAAATTGCTCTACATATATATATCTATGAATGAGCATGAGGACTGTGGTTACAAATACACTTGAAAATTCACAAGGTAAATTCACAAATCTAGAATCCACAAACAATGAGAATTGATGGAATATTGTTAAAAGACACCCTATCAGCAGACCTTAGTATTTGGGTGGGCAGAGGTATATCAAGAGGGATACCCAAGAGATATGTTCCCTCAAACAATCTATGTCTCCAACTATGTAAATGTTTAAACCTCATCACTACTAATGATTACATATATATAACAAGTATATTTCTAGCCTTTGTATATAATATTTTTTCTAAGTAATGTTTGGGTAGGAATCTAGCTGCTATATTCAGCTCTAGCAATAACCTTCATAGCCCAAATAAAACAAACAGGAATAAAACTGAACCAGAATTCTCATTGTTCTTCTCTTTGGTACTTTACAAAGCACCAGACTTTCTCACAGAAGTGGGGTGGGGTAGGGAATAGATTGATTGAATCATCTTTTCTTCGTCTTTTGTCTGGAGTGTGAGTGGTAAAGGAAATTTGTTATTCTAATATCTTATTCTCCACATTCACAGCTTTACATCTGCACTTTAAGAGCAATAGCTTAGTGTTTGGGGTTGGGTTTGTTCTTTCTTTTTTTTGCAGATAGGCACACACTAGCATAAATAGGAGAGGGATAGCAAATGATTTTATTTCCTTTTGCAATGAGTGGAGGAACAAGAAGATTTTTGTTTCTTTAGGGCCTGCGGCACTTGGGGGTAAAGATTTTTAATACCCATTTACTGGTCAACTAGAGAAAGCACTGATGAAATCCCTTTTCCTGCATTTCAAAGTTTCGGGGAGGGAAAAGGACACAGCTGCTATCAAAATTTGTTGGAAGGACTAGGAGTGGAAGTAGTGCCATGTATAAAAACCCTTGTTTGCCTAGCTTTCCAATTTATTTCTGGGCTGTCGCCCTTCAGGTTGCAGGTTCTCCAAAGAGAACACTTCTCCGTGATATTTAGGAATATGGAAAGGAATGTTTTGGCACCAAATCATATGACATTAACTCCTTCAGACTTACTAATCTTAGAAGTTGTCATATTTAGTTATAATTGTTCTAACATATTCATTGATCGTGAATTATTTTTGACAGCAATTGCCAGTTCAGTTATGAATAAAGATTATGGAATAAAAATAAATGTTTATATTTTATTATTTTACATCTTTGAAATAAAACATATCTGCATGCTGTTCATTATCATCTGGGGCTCATGGTCAATACTTAACTTCCTTCCTTTTTAATTTCCTGATCAACTTTCTTAGACACTTACCTCAGACGATTTTGAATTTCTTACAATGCTTCCAACTTAACTTTACTCTGAACAATGCAGAAAATTAAGCCAATCCTCCAGAGAACTCCAGCAAAAGTCAGGCCCATTGGAAGATTCTTTGTGGTGTCAAACTCAAGGGCCAGGGGCCAGATCCAGCCCGCAGGGTGCTTAGATCTGGCCTGCTGGGCTGCCCTGGAAACAGCAAAGGACTGGCCCACAGTGCGTCTGCCAGTGAAAATGGAGTTCTGTTTTCTTTGGCAGAGGGTTGAAGAAGCCACTGCAGCCAAAAATGGAGCTCAGGAGCTTGCTTTCACTGGCAGAGTGCTCAGGACACCACAGGTGTCCCCGACACAAGTGATGTCATGCTGGCCATGCCCACACTGGCTCCCTGAAGTCAAACACAATCTTGATGCAGCCCTCAATGAAATCGAGTTTGACACCTCTGGTATAGAACATCCTAAAAGCTGGAGCTGGCTATGGTTGGCCTATTCATCTTTTAAAATGTTTTCATTACATTTTCATCTCCTCAGGCTTAGTAGTTTACTGGATATCATCGTGTCCATGTCAGTCTTGATTGGATACTCCATCACAACAGCTAGTTTTGTGCTTTACGTGGTCAAGGAACATCAAACAAAGGCAAAACAGCTACAACATATCTCTGGCCTCGGTATGACCACCTACTGGGTGACTAACTTCATTTATGACATGGTGAGTAGCTTATCTCTTAAATATAATATGGAAAATGCCACATGATGAAATGAAGCAAAAAAAAAAACTATTAAAAATGCAGGATTCACTTACTCATAAAACTCCATGCTACATTCAGTTTTTAAAATCTTAAAACATAGAATTAAGCTCTTGCACCATGCTTAATAATACATGGAGCCCATCCTCTTTTTGTTGTTGCTGCCACACTATATGTATAAAACTCAGAACTTTATAATAGCCCAATCTACTACTAAGATCAGAAGTTCATTTATATTTAACTATAAATTAATAAAGTTGTTCTCAGGTTAAATTATGAAAAATATGGCAAAAAGGGAGAGTTAATTGGCATCCCTTAATAGATCTGAGTTACCTATTATTATATGAACATTTAACTTTGATGTCTTAATTACTATTGTTAAAAATAGTGTAATTTGATGTGATATTAGAAGCTGGCTAATCTTCTTTATCCTCCAAACCAAAATTCGTCTTACCCATCCTATAAAAATTGTTTTCCTTTCTTCAGAGGAAAATAACTTTTCCCTTTTTTACAAGAGATGGAAAAATCACTGGTAGGAAGCTTTTGTTATGAACTTAGTCATGGAGAAAAAAAATCACTGCTTGTTTTCAGATCACCTTATAGGCCTTTTTGTATATTAGTTTAAAAACAATAAAATCTTTGGAGCATATTTCATGTTTATGTATAGTTTATCCTCCAATTTTGAATACAGCAGTACTCAGTGATTCTGATGAAAAATAAAATATCTTTTAACATGAATCTTATCAAAAAGCAAGTACTGAAATATGCAAAGTTGGCTCTAGGCAAAGCATAGTCCTAAGATCTCAGGGTAGCATTTATATATTGTCAGAAGAATAATTTGGAATTCCAATTTGAGGTGGGGTTGCACAAGAATAAATAAAAATGAGATCCAGACAGCTGTGAGGAAAAAAAAACTTTTTATAATAAGTAGGTATGCCTCTTTCATGGTTTGGCCCCTTGGTTTGAAATGGCAGATTTATGCATTTTCTCTTGGATAGCATCCCATATGAGCTAACTGAAGCCAGCATTTAAGAGACTGAAACTAATGTTAGTGATATGCTGTTACTTGATACCTTTCACTGAATTCTTGCTACTAAAAAATCCTCTTACTAGGAGGGGAACTGGAACATCTTGTGAATCCTGCTAATTAGGAACTAGAATAGGAACTATATGTAATAATACCTGTCATCATTGTGAGTAATGAACTCAGAGAAGTCACGATTCTGACACTTCGTTCAGATTCAAGAGATCTTTTATTGAGTACATCATATTGGCACTTAGAAAAGTGAAGCTAGCTCCAAATTATTTCCATGCTTAGGGATAGTTAAAAGAATGAGACCTCCCCATTCCCCTTTTGTGTCTCATGTCACATGGGCCAATCAGTCCAGATGTAGGTTCCTGTTCAACTTCAACAGGTGTCCGTTGAATGATCTTGGTTTACATGCTTACTGGTAGATGTTATGGCTATCCGACTGAGGCACCACATTCCTGAGTTCTCCCCTTCCAATGGTCTCCCCACCTGGAAACCAAGAAACAAAGCAGAAATAAGTATGGCCTCAGCTGAAGTTGCTTTGCAGGTTGACAATACCAATATGCATGCTGCCCTTCATAATTTGTATATGCCCAAAATAAAGGAAAATAATGTGCATGAATCTCAAGGGTTAATGTGTCCCAAATATTAGGTTTTCCTAACCTAATTAAAATTTAAAGCTACTAACCTAGGCACACCTAAGAGGCAGTTTATTTCAGGAAATCAGATTCCTAGAATTGGGGAAAAAAGGTCGTAAAACACGTCACACAGAAAATTTAGCCTTTCTGTAAGTACCACAGTGTCATCATTTTTAAATGTAAACTTAATTGTTTATAATAATCTTCTCACACACCTTTTCTCTCTTCCCATTATTGCTACCATTTCACACCTAACTGACTTTATAAAATGATATCCAGCTCTACAATTTAATATGTATTTTATATTATTGTACTTCCTAGACTGGACATGTAAAAATAATTAATAACAAAATAATTATTATGGAAATGCTGACACATAATGTATGAATAATAAAAAAAACACATGAGAAGGGACCATGGTTTGTGTTAATACATTTTTCTTTCTGGTTGGCAGATTTTTATACTATTTCAAAATAAATTCAACTAGAAGACCCAAATAGCCTTCATCTTTCTGAAATACATTACTTCTTTCAAATCACTTTGAGCTATGTTAGAAATATTGTTTGTCTCCAGATTAAAGCTTTCTATAGCCATTACTTTCTAGGACCTCTGTAAATAATGCTTGCTTCCTTTGTTACTAACTTTTCCATAGTTAGAAGAAAACCCAGTTGTTTCAATCCAAATCAATCCAATGAAGTAGTAATTCAATTCCATGATAATGACTGAGCAAATAATGGGGAATGGTAATTATTCTTAAAGTAAAAAAAATGATGTTTCTGTATTTATATCCTATGAAGGGAAGTTTTTTTTCTCATGCATTTAAAGCCACATTTGGTCCATATGTTTTATATATATGATACTATAATAAACAGGCTTAGCATTTGGTCTGTGATAATCAGTTGTATTTATGAACATTCTATAGGTTTATTTTCTGGTGCCTGTTATACTCTCAGTGGGCGTTATTTCAGCTTTTCAGATACCAGCTTTCTTCAATGACAATAACCTGTTGGCTGTATTCCTGCTTCTTCTTTTGTTTGGGTAAGGATTTGTATAGTTTGATTCAATTTGAATTGAATCTCCAATTCTAGTTTTGAACAGAGCTATTTGAATTGCTTCTTTTTAAAAGTAATTTTAAAAATTCAATTTTTTAAAGTAATTAGTCATAAACAAAGCATAAAAGAGGGTAAATAAAAATAAACCAACCAACTCTAGAAATAAGGTAGGTACATTAAAAAAAAAAGCCAATCTATCTAATGGGCTTCAAAGATACTTAATGATATAGGATTATGAAAGAGCACCAAAAATGGAAAGGCTGTGTTGCAAGAAAAAAAAATTGATAAAATATGGAAGACTATGAGAAAAATAAATTCAACAAGCTCACCACTAGCTCTTCTTTAAGTGCTTCTCATGTCAGAAATAACTATATTGGAAAAGTATGATTACATATGCCATTGATGGCTGACTTTTTCCTCGTCGCGTGCCGAAAGTGTTGCGCACGCACATGTGCCTGCACCCATAATGCAATGTTTGCATGACCCTTCTGGCCCCCTGCACGTGTGTGTGTGTGATCCCCCCTGTGAGCCCCCACCCCCTGAACATGCTCATGCATCTCCTGTGCGTGCATCTCCCCCTGCACATGCACAGCAGATACTCAACAATCAGCTGGCTGGGGGGGGGGGCTCGTGCACATGTGCAGTGGGTCTGTTCCGGGCGACGGCTTGCCTGCTAGCAGAAATGGCTCCGCATGCTACTTCCGGCACATGTGCCATAGGTTCGCCATCACGGACATATGCAGATATGATCCATTTACACTCCATCAATAGGTTAAAGACACAGCAACAACGACTTCAAAAGGCCAGAACATACCATGGTTGATGTACCTGTGCATTGCTGGAAGAATAAAACTGATCTCAGAAATAATGGAGGGCCTCTAAGAAAAATGTCAGGATTTGAAATGCTTGTACAGAATCAAGATGGCATATTAAGGCAACTGTATGCACTATTGTTCAGATAGAACAAATAAAAAGTTTCATAATAAAATGGATGCAAAACAAACAAAGAATAAAAAAATTACAAACTATGGACTTACTAGACAAAAGAAAACACTGGACAGCCAGCTATCTGAAATGATATAGTGCAGGGGTTTCAAACACAATGTGATCGGATCTGGCCCATGGAGCCATCCTGGAAAATGTAAGAGGCCAGCCCATGTTGCTTCGGCCTGGTCTACCCAATGCAAAGAGGAAACATTGGAGCAGCGTGGCTTTGGCCCAATTTACCCATGCAAAGAGGAAACATCGGGTCAGTGTGGCTTCAGCCTGGTCTACCCATTGCAAAAAGAAAATATGCCAGCAGTTTGGGGAGTGGCATCAATCTGACCATGGCCACCCAGTCAGCCATGCCCAGTGAGTGGCATCAAGCTGGCCACACCTACACATTCAGCCATGCTCTTCTGGCCCTCTGAGGTCAACCATAGCCCTGATGAAATTGAAATTGAGTTTGACACCCCTTGTATAGTGTCTCTTGCTTGAACAGGGGGTTAGACTAGAAGACCTCCAAGGTCCCTTCCAGCACTATTCTGATTGGTTCAGAATGTATATTACTGGATGGGAGATCACTGAGAAATATAACAGCTGAAAGCTAAACTTGGATGTTGAAGAAAATATGCTGACAATCCTTGTTAATATTGTGATCAAGAAAAGGTATAGGAATACCAAAGAAGTCACAAGTTCAAAGGAAATTATAGAGAGAGTAGCAAATGTTTAGTTTTTGTCTTGAATAATAAGTATACATTGCCTTGCATGTGTATCTGAGTAGGAAGGAGTAGGAAGGTACAAATAAATGAATAAAATAATACATTATGGTTGTCAGAATTAATGTAGATCCTTGGCAATTAAATAAGCTCCAAAATAAAATAGTTCACAAATTGGACTAAAAGCCAATTAAATACTTTGCTATCTGGATTGCTTGCTTTATTCTGCCTGTGGTTTTTAATGATCTGCAGATATTCAACATTTTCATGGATGTACTTACTGGCTGGAATCTTCAAGGAAACTGGGATGGCCTTTATTGTTTATGTCTGCATCAATTTATTCTTTGGTGTCAACACAATCATCTCCCATTCAGTTGTTTTTTTACTTTCCCAAGAAAAAGCTACTGATAAGGTAATAAGCTTGAAAACATGTCACCAACATGTAATCAGATTTTTCATTAATGTTCCAGATTATATAAAATAGAGTAGAATACCAATAGTAATATCCCAGAGGACAGAAATAAAAGTTACTCCTTATTTAGCTTGATAATGATTTGCATGAAAATGGTTTTAGATAAATATAGCTTCACATATGGATATGTAAACACCTAGTTTTGCCAGTTGGCCTGGTGAACCCAGAATGGAATGGAGCCCATCAAATGGGTAGTGTGATCTGCTGTCGTCAGGGCGGGGGGTGGAAGTTGAGGGGTGATTTCTCCCCCCCCCCCAGATTTTGTTCTATTGTACTATATTATTTTATTTGATTCTTTTTGTTAGTCTTTCTTGTTTCTTACTTTTTATTTTTATTTTTTGTTTTAAATATGGTTTTACATTGTGTAAGCCACCTCGAGTCACCATAGGTGAATAGGCAGCAATATTAAATTAAATAAATAAATAAATATTGCAATGTGATATGCAATGAAAACAAACTCTATTTGAGGTATATCAAGAAAAATAAAGTTTAAAAATCCAAGGAACCAACAGTTCTATCTTGGTCAGATTCCTTCTTAAGTAATGTGTTTTATTTCAATCTTTAAGAAACATCAGACTAAATGGAACTGACAGAAATGACCAGGTATACCCTATATGTGACTTGCTAATGATTTACATGAAAAGGATAAATATGAGTCAGCAATATGCTATAACACAATCTGTTATGAAGGGGGTTTTTTTATGATAAGGTAATTTTGTAACTACAAAAGTACAATGACCAAAGAATTTTTATTTCTTTCAGGCCCTGCATGATCTTGCTGAAACATTGAGACATATTTTCCTGATATTCCCACAATTCTGTTTTGGTTATGGGTTAATAGAATTATCTCAGTATCATGCCCTGATGGGTTTTTTGAAAGCCTATGGAGTAGTTTACCCTGATAAAACATTTGAATTGGACAGGACAACATCCAAACTGCTTGGGATGTTCATTCAAGGAACTCTGTTTTTTACAGTCCGCCTCTTGCTTGATGATGGAACAATTCAGAAAATATGGCATAAAATATTACAGTAAGTAACCAAAAATGTATATGGAAATTCTAAAATTGCAAATAAAACAAGGAATTGACAAAAAGTAAGTTGCAGAATATAAACTTGCTGTAATGTATTGTTTTAACAGGATTTTATAAAAAGTTTTGTTAAATTAAACTGGTTAGGCTTTTTATTAAATTAAGATTATGTAGTAACAGGAACTGTCAAGTTTATGTTGGCCCATTTTGCAATGAAGGGACTACAATCTCTCCTTTCTGCATCAAATATATGTGATTAAGGAGTTGTTTTATTACAGTGCTAAAATGCCAGAAATAAGAGAGAAATTCATCACAGCTCTTGATCCACAAAGCAGTTTAAACAAATAGTTGTTGTGTTTTGATTTAAGTGCAGATTAGAATAATCCTCATAATATTCAGTCTAAGCATAGGCCCTACCAAGTTTCAACAATAGATGGAAGTATCTGATTTCTCTCACTTGAACTCAGATACTATAAACGGACAGATTATTAGGATGGGAAATTACAGGGGAATTCCAAGGCTGTAGGCTATATGAGTTTAGATCACACCTTAGCTGAAGTTAAACAAAATGCAGCAAAATGTTTGTTTCTTTGCTTGTACCTCACCTTTATTATTTTTACAAATAACTCAAAGGGGTGAATATATTCAACATGCCTTCCTACTCCTTATTTTCCTCACAGCAACAATCCTGAGAAGTGGGTAGGGCTGCAATAAAGTGACTGGCCTAAAATCACCCTGCTGGCTTTCTTGGTTAAGGCAGAACTTGAATTCAGGGTCTCCCGCACCAGATCAAACTGACTCTCATAATTTTCAAAAGAGAAACATTGGTTTCCCACTTAAATCAACGGAATTATTTTGATTGAACTATGTCTATAATTGCAAGTCTTTTTGTCTTCCATTTACATGTGTCCAATTCTTTGAGACTGCTAGGAGAAATCTCTGCAGTTTTCTTGGGAAGATTTTTTTCAGATGTGGTTTGCCCTTGTTTCCTTCCTAGGGCTGAGAGAAAGTAATGCAGGGTCACCCAATTAACCTCATGCCTAGGGTAGGACTAGAACTCATGGTGTCCTGGTTTCTAGCCTGATACTTTAACTCAGGGCTTTTAAAAACTCGCAGCCGGCAGGCTGGATGTGTTATGTGCTGGTTTAGTGAAAGGGGGGGAAAGTTGCAATTTGTCACACAACAACACTGTGACAATGCAAGTTTGATACCCCTGCTTTAACTGCTACACCAAACTGCTTCAGACTTGAGAAACTTCCTGAAATATGTAATAATAAAATCTATAACATTTATGGTTTATAAACATTCTAACAGATAGGAAGCAGCAGGTGAAGCTAGGTAAATCACATCGAATTCCTGTTCAATTAGCATAGCTGTCCCCCAGGGCTGTGTGGTCTCTCCATTACTCTTTTGTCTCTATACCCAGGACTGCATCTCAAAGGATCCGTCTGTTAAAGTACTGAAATTGATAGATGATACAACAATCATTGGTCTAATTCAAGATGATGATGAATCTGCATAGAGACAGGAGGTTGAACAACTGGCCCTGGGGTGCAGCCAGAACAATTTGTAACCGAACACACTTAAAACTGTAGAAATGATAGTAGATTTTAGAAGGAGCTCTCCTATTCTACCACCTCTTCCAATATTAGACAACGCAGTATCAACACTAGAGACCTTCAAGTTTCTGGGTTCTATAATCTCCCAGGACTTGAAATGGACACCTGACATTAGAACCGTCATTAAAAAGGCACAACAAAGAATGTTCTTTCTGTGCCAACTCAGAAAGCTCAGATTGCTCAAGAAGCTGCTGACACAATTCTACACAGGAATTATTGAGTCTGTATTTTGTACTTTCTATAACTGTCTGGTTTGGTACAGCAACTAAACAAGACTTCAACAGATAGTTAGGACTGCAGAAAAAACAACTGCAACCAGCCTGCCTTCCATTGAAGATCTATATACTGCACGAGCCAGAAAGAGGGCTGAGAAAATATCTACAGACTCCTTACATCCTGGGCATAAACTGTTTCAACTTTTCCCTTCAGGACACCACTATAGGGGATTGCATGCCAAAACAACTAGACACAAAGACAATTGTTCCCCCCATGTCATCATTCTGCTAAACACATAATTCCCATAGCACTGCCTAAAGATAACTAAGCGTGTGGTAGGACTGTATTACTATTATCCTTCTCATCTTTCCTATTATCTACTCCTATTGATATGACTATTACTTTGTTTGTTGTATCTTATATTTATGATTGTATCTTATGATTTGTGCTTTGTAGCTTTGTTGCTTCTATGTATACTGAGAGCTTATGAAACACCAGAGACGAATTGCTTGTGTGTCCACTCACCCTTGGCCAATAAAAATATTCTAGTCTAGTCTAGTCTGTTATTTGTATTTTCATTCCATTCCATTCCATTCCATTCCATTCCATTCTGTATATTGATTGGTACTGAATAATTGAATTTTTAAAAAGCTTCTGCAAAAAACTCATTGTATACACAAAAATATTTCATAAAACAACATTTAAAAATAAGATAATACTAATATGATTGATTTTAATTTTTGATAGATTCTTATTTAATAAATTGCATGGTAAGTCTCCATTCTACCTTGAAGACATTATTGGGGAGGAAGACAAAGATGTCCGAGCAGAAAGAGAGCGAGTGACACTGGGCTTGTCAGATTGTGATGTGTTGCAGCTCCAGAATCTTTCCAAAATCTACCATCTTCCCTACAGAAGGATTGTAGCAGTAAGAAATGTCAACATTGGAATCCCAGCAGGAGAGGTAAGTCATTAAACCAAAAGTAGGAAGTGGAAATTATCAGAGGTAAACTCTCTTAGTATGTCTGTAGTTACTCACAAAAAAAATGTGCACAGTTTAAGAGGCATCTTCAGGCATTAATCTGGACATATCAGGCATATACAGCCTGCTCATTTCTCTTTTTGCCCTCCTTATGTTAGCAGTAGCAAAAATATATAAATGTAACCATTTAAATAATACTTTGAACATGTTTCATGTGAATCAAAATCTGCTGCATAAGGCATATATCTTACTCTGTATCAGGGAGGCTGATCCAGCATAGAACTCAATCATTTCAGAGATTAGATAGGAGGATTGCAAAAAAGATGAAACATTCATCTGAATGTTTCTGCTGTCCCCCCTTTGAAACTGACATTTTGTTAACTATTTAAGTTATGAATGCATATAAACATGCTGTTTTCTATATCTCCTGGGTTTTCTATTTTGTTAACATCTTCTTTTATTAAAATTGCAAACATTATGGATAATATGAAAAAATATTTGTTTTTTGAATCTATTTTAAGTCAAGGAAACTACAAATGGATTAAAAATCATGTGATCTTTTTTCCTCCAGTGCTTTGGCTTGCTTGGTGTGAATGGGGCTGGGAAAACCACCATTTTTAAAATGTTGACAGGCGACATTGGTCCAACTGATGGAAGGCTACTGATGCAAGATGAAACTGGGTATGGAGGATGGATTCATTCTCCACAAAAAAGTGGGGCAACTTAGCTGAAAATAAATCCAAAATGGAACAAAATAATTTATGTTAAAAAGAAATCCAAATAGAATTTTCTGTTACTTTAGTGACACTCATTTCTGTAATGCATTTTTAGCCTTAGTATAAATGATTGAGGCCATGTGAAACTTAAATCAAAGTTTTGTTAAATTATAGCATTTCTAAGTAATTCATTCAACAATATTGTTTTTAATAAATTTAATAAATTCACAAGAACTACAAATCACAGTTGCCTTAGCCGCAAATGACTTCCCTGGCGTTCTTATGCCACTCTTGAGAATGAGGCCTTAAATGGAAATGCTAAACAGACATCAAAATGTGGCCTTAGACCACCCCCCAATAAAACCCAGTAAGAAGACTGGAATTTTACAGACTGTGATTAAAATGATCAAAACTCATGCAATAAGTTGATTGAAGCCAACATAAATTCATGCTTTATACAGTAAGTCTTGTCAATAAGAGATTATCCATAAATGTGGCTTTATCCAAATGCAATCTCAGATATATAGAAGACAGATACAATGAGACAGCAATGTCAGGGACATTTTCTCTTTCTACTACACATGTTTGTACAAGTATTTCACATGGCTTCTTGCTATATTAACTTTTAAGCACTTTTAAGAATCTTTCCAGACTTAACAAAAAGAATGTTTGCAACTCAGATCCTTAAATGAAATTAATGATGCACACCGTTCACAATTTGGATACTGTCCTCAAGAAGATGCTCTTGATGATTTGCTGACTGTTGAAGAACACATGTATTACTATGCACGATTACATGGCATCCCAGAGGAAGATATTAAAGGGGTATGTAAAATTAAGATTAAGTAGAAATATCAGAAGTTTGCTGGGAAACTACCAAGTAATGCGGGAGTTTTGCTTTTCAGATAGTTTAAAACTGAATGTAGCTAAATACATATTTTGGACTGAAAGCTTTCTGACTACTTAATGCAACTTCTCAAGGGGTTCAATTTGTTTCTTTCTTCATTTTGATTATTAGGGTTTGTTCAGGATGAATTTTCAAGAACATAATCAGGTTTCAGCTGCATGTGGAAGCTGCTTTGATGGAAGCAGAGGCTAGAATTTGGCTGCTTATGCTTAATCTTTGACTATCATTTTTTTCCAAAGGGCCTATACTCTCGTCATCGTGGAGGATGAATTTCATTTTTCATGGAAATGATCAGCATTGACAAAATTAACATTAGGGCTCTCTTCACCACTTGTAACTCATTCTAGACTATGTAACTTATAATAGGTCAGAGGTGTCAAACTCATGGTCTGGGGGCCAGATCTGGCCCACGGGATGCTTAGATCTGGCCCACGGGGACACCCTGGAAACAGTGAAGGACCGGCCCACAGTGCCACTGAAACAGAGCTCCATTTTCACTGACAGTGGGTTGCAGGAGGCTGTTGCAGCCAAAAACAGTGCTCAGGAGCCCATTTTTGCTGGCTGAGCACTTGGCCACCACAGGCCCTCCCCCAACATGAGTGATGCCATGCTGGCCATGCCCATCCGGGCCCACCTGAGGTCAAATACAACCCTGATGTGGCCCTCAATGAAATCGAGTTTGACATCCCTGTTCTAGGTTATGTGAAAGTCAAATCCTTTTTTTCATTTCAAGTTTTTATTTTTATAGCATTCCAATTTCAGTTGAACAGTGTGTTGTCTGGGTACAAATATTTGTAGTATATAATAATCAAAATGTTTACAATAATATTCATTACATTGATGTTAATAATAATAATAATAATAATAATAATAATAATAATAATAACAATAATAATAATAATAAAACAAATTCATCATACCTTTCTTATATCACTGATCCTATTCATCTATTTCCCTGTATCTAGCTCCTGTTTTTATAGCTAGCCCAGGGGGCTGCAACTTTAAATACTCAAAGAGCCATTTGGACCAGTTTCTCATAGGAAAAAAAACACACCAGGAGCCACAAAACCTGGGTGGGCGTGGCGAACTTGATGTCACTCATTCCCACCCAGATCCCCTAGCCACATCTACCCAGCCACAAAACCCTTCTCTCTGTCTGTCTCTTTCTCTCCCACTTCTCTGTATCTCTCTCTGTACCTCTCTGTACCTCTGTGTCCCTCTCCCTCTCTCTTCCCCTCTCTCTGTATATCTCTCTCCCCTTTTCTTTCCCCCTCCCCCTTTCTTTCCCCCCTCTTCCCCTCTCTATCTCTCCCCCTCTCTGTCCCTCTCCCTCTCTTATCCTCTCTCTCCCCCTCTCATCTCCCCCCTCCTTTCCTCTCCCTATCTTCCCCTTTCTCTCCCTCTCTCTCTGTGTATCACTCTGTGTGTGTATCACTATGTCTCTCTCTCTCCCCTCTCTGTATCTCTGTGTCCCTCTCCCTCTCTCTTCCCCTCTCTCTGTATATCTCTCTCCCCTTCTCTTTCCCCCATCCCCCTTTCTTCCCCCCTCTTCCCCTCTCTATCTCTCCCCCTCTCTGTCCCTCATCCTCTCTCTCCCCCTCTCATCTCCCCCCTCCTTTGTATCTCTCTCTCTTCCTCTCCCTATCTTCCCCTTTCTCTCCCTCTCTCTCTGTGTATCACTCTGTGTGTGTATCACTGTCTCTCTCTCTCCCCTCTCTGTATCTCTGTGTCCCTCTCTCTCTCTCTTCCCCTCTCTCTGTATATTTCTCTCCCCTTCTCTTCCCCCATCCACCTTTCTTCCCCCTCTCTTCCCCTCTCTATCTCTTCCTCTCTCTGTCCCTCATCCTCTCTCTCCCCCTCTCATCTCCCCCCCCCTTTGTATCTTTCTCTCTTCCTCTCCCTATCTTCCCCTTTCTCTCCCTCTCTCTCTGTGTATCACTCTGTGTGTGTATCTCTATGTCTCTCTCTCCCCTCTTTGTATCTGTCTCTGTGCCTGTCTCTCTCTCTCTATGTCTCAGAGTGTGTATGTCTCTCTCTCTCTCTCTTTCTCTCTCTCTCACTGTCTCTCTCTCTCTCACACACACACTCGGTCTCTCTCTCTCTGTCTCTCTCTCTCTCTCTGAAAGCTGTGGCTGCACCAAGCCAGCAAGCTCTCTTTGGGGCTCTTTGCTATTCCTTTTATTTCTTTTTGGAAATCCAGGCTGACCCTCCTCCCCTTCCTTCTCCTTCATGAAGGCAGGTACAAGGCTGCTTTGCTCCTGCACTAAAGTTCCAGCCAACGCCTTGCCATGTTCCCCCTCTGCAGCTCTTTGGCTGAGCGCAGAGGGCGCAAGCTCCAACTTGAAGCAGCAGGAGGTGAAGGCTGCCTTATGCGCAATATGGCATGAAGGCAGGTAAAGTGCCATTTTGTTCCTGCACTAAGGCTCTGGCGAGTGCCAAAATACAGCTTGAGGAGCATCTCTCCATGTATGCGCACCCTCCCACCCCCACCACATCCAGCCAGGGGGTCACAAGAGGTGAAGGAGGGGAAGGAGGAGGAGGGTCGCCCAAAGGAAAACCTTCGCCACAGCTGGCTCTCATTCTTCAGCCAGCCCGGATTTCCAAAAAGAATAACTAAAAGAGCCCCACAGAGGCCCTAACCCTAACCTTAACCTTTGCCATTTGCTTGTTATATATTGCCTTAATCATGTTAATAAATCTCTCCCTAAAATCCATAAATTTTAGTTGTAACAACATAAATTGCCAGTTTACATTGTCAAATGCTTTCTGCACATCCAGAAAAATCAACGCCATTTGTTTTCCAGGATGTGCTTCATAATATTCCAATGTGTTTAAGATCATTCTCAATTTGTCTCTTAGTCAGGAAACCATTTTGATCTGAATGTATAAATTCATGTTGAAGAATGATAATTTTTCTGAATCTCTTTTCCCCACAGATTGTATTTCACCTTCTCTATCGACTTAATCTCATGCCTTACCGATGTAGAATTGCTTCTATGTGCAGCTATGGCACCAACAGAAAGTTATCGACTGCTCTAGCCCTTCTGGGGAAACCATCAGTTTTGCTATTGGTATGAAATACAAACTTTATTTTGTGAAGAATTATTATGCTTTTTCATATTCTCTGTCTCATAGTCTTGCTTTATAACACAGTTTTCTTTTCTTTTTTGCTTTCTTTTCTAAAGTATCCTCTATTTAATACTCAAAGGTTATAGGGATAAGCAAGTATTTAGTTTCCTTTTGTTTAATTAATTTCATTTATTTAAATTAAATCATGCTTCCATGATTTCCATGCTTCTGATTTAATTTTAAACTTTCTTTTCATAGTCGAGAGAGATATGGATCTAGTCCATATGTTCTGACAATACCATCTTTTCCTTTTGGTTGCACAATTTTGAATAAACATGTTGCCACATTTGCTTAGCAGTTTTACAGAATAAACTGTTTAGCTTATATTTTCCACCACAACTGTAAGGTGTGTATAATCTGTAACATTTTGCTACCCATGATTTTGGAGGCAAGTAAATTATGAACCTACTTGTGGTGGGTTACTTTACTCCCTTCATTTTTGACCCTTGTCAAAAGGGTTGTCAAGTTCTTCCCATAACTATCACCTTCACTCCTTCACTCAGCATTTTTGAAACTGGTTTCTCTTCAGCCTTCAAATAAGCAGCCTCATTTTTTCTCATTGCGAGGTCTGGATAATAATGGAAGATCTCCAAGTAAAAGAAGACCTTTTGTTTGTTGATTGGTTTCAGTCACTTCTCCCCATTCTCCCGAAGCCAGATCATGTGGTGACCAATTAGCTACTAACCTACTTGTACAGTTATTCTAATATATTGAATCTAGGTAGTTCCACAAGGATAGAATAGGACCTCTCTGTACTCTGATGCTATTTCTGCCCTGTTTTGTTTCTGTTTCTTGAGCTCATATTAATTTATTGTCCCCAATAGTAAAATGGGAGCAAAACCAGAGAATAAAGCCAATTACACTACTTATAATGAAGGGCATGCTCACCAATCAGGACAACTTGATTCAATAGGATTATAAAAGAGGCAATACAGATAGGATACAGACTGGTAATGGGAGCAGTATAGTTTTATTTATCAAATTTATATGCTGCCTATCTCACAGTTTGAGCCGATAAAACAAAATTATGCTGTCAATGTTTTTTTATTTTTATTTATTTATCAAATTTAGAGATTGCTCATCTCACAAAGCAACTCTATGTTTTATGTTGGCATACAAGACAACAATGTGGAAATGAGCACTTACCACAGTCAAAAAACATATTGTAAATAAATTAATGAGAAAGGGGTGCCATATAATAGTAGAACAGTAATTAGAAAAGACCTGAACCAAGTGTCAGTGGGGAAAGTTTCTGTAATGAATTAGGGAACAATTGCTTTCCTAGGGAGCATTTAGCCTACTTTCTGGCTATCAGACCATAATTTTTCTATTTGAAAACTATCAGCAAATATTTTATATCTATCACAGCTTTCCATTTTTATGTATTTGTATTACTACATTTACTTTCAAACCAGATCTCATTTATAATATTAAGTGCAATATTAATTTCATATGGTTAGCATTGACTTCAGGTTTGCCATTAAGGTTTTTTGACATCATTATTTTACTGCTGTTTTTGATATAAACCCTGAATCTTCTATACTATCCAAGGTTAATACAAAGATCTATGTTAAATCTCCAGGGATTGCTCTTATTTAGATGAGATTGTGGATCCCACCCCTTCCTAGAAACTCCTACATTTATCCAGGTTGTTTCAATCCCCTCTCCTGAGTACATCAAAGTTATGGACAACCACAGTATTTAGATGAGCAAACATTGGTGCATTAACAATAGATAGGCAATGTAGCAATTTCCGGTTCCGCGTGGCTTCGGTGGCAGCAGGAATTCGCTACCGTTCGCAATTCCTGCTGCGCTTGCCGCCGAGGTACCCCCGATCCAAATGGGTCAGGGGGATATGGCTGCCCTGTAGGGACAGCCGAAGAGAGAGGGGAGCCGGACAGGGGGTTGGGGGTGTAGCAGACACCCTCCTTGTCTGGAAAACCCCCTTTTTCCCAAGGTGGTGGAGTGTCGGTCAGCAATGGCCACCACGAAGAAGCCAGCAACCGGGTAAGATTGTGCTGGAGGAAGCAAGAAAAGTGAAAGTGCTGGCTGAGCCGGGTCAATCAACATCTTTTAAATTCACTGGAACTGAGCTGTCTGAATTGCTGGAGGATACATTGTATCCCTAAGAAGATCGAAAGCAGCGGAGAAGCTGTTAAAGGGAACTTTTTTTTCTTCACTCTCCCACCCCATGGAAATAGCAGATGAAGATTTGAAATTTGTTTGGGCACTGAAGGTGAACTATTCTGAAAGTTGAAGTTAAGGGACAAAAGAGTTCTTGGACACTGGACTTAAAAATTTAAGAAATTGGAAAACTCTTATTAGAAGTATGGATTTCTGATCATTTAAAAATTGATGTTGCAAGTGGGAAGGGAGAGGAAAAAAATTGGAGCAGAAGTGGAAAAAGGAGGAGATTGCCTAGAATCTCAAAGAAAGATATATGGTAATTGGACCTCTTTGATTAAACAGTAACCCCAGAAAGAGAAATAGAAGAAGGAAGAAAAGTATTAACTTTTGGAACTTTCTTTTTGGATTACTTTTGACTAAAAATACTTGGGTGATTGTTTTGGGGAAAGTTTCTCTTTTCAGGATGGCATCGCTTGTGGATGAACTAAAGATTGAATATCAAAAATATAAAAAGGAAGAACAAGATGGAAAAGATACTTTGGCACTTCATTTCAATTTTTAGAAATGGCATTATGTACTTATGAAAAGTTGATTACGCAGCAGAATGACTGGGACAAAGAAGAAGAGGAACAAGAAGCCATCTTTGATGAACAATGGGTTTTTTCCGGGGAGGAGGAGAAAGAGGATAAGAAAAAGGGGATTTTAAGGTTTGAAAAAACAATCAAAAAAGAGAAAAATGAGAGGAAAGGTGGATGCAAGGTTAGAAAGCAAAGGAAAGGGAGTAAGAAAAGGGAGGAGGAGAGACAAAGGGGTAAAAAGGGCAAGGAGAAGAATAAGCAAGAGACAAAGGGGGGGAGGAGAAGCCTCAATGGTGGGATGCAAGACTTAAAGAAAAAAAGTTTAATTTGAGACAATGGGTGAATCTAATTAAGGATAAAAGGGGGATTCTGGAAGGTACATAAGATTGTATTTTTATATGTGTATTTAGAGTATAAAATTTATTGTGTAATTTTAGAATCTACTAAACATAATCCCAAGATAAGTTAAGTGTTATATGAAGTACTTTTAAGTTAGGGTAATGAGTTAAAGGCGTCACTCCAATTAGTGTATAGGAGAAGTATAGTAAAAGAAAAAAGATGAATGGATAGTCGGAAATAGAACAGACGAAGAATGTTATTGAAAATGGTAATAAGATATGGAAGGATATATAAAGGTTTTGTTATGTTTTTTTGGGTTTTGTATGTTGATAAAAGGCAATAAAATTTTAATTAACAAGAAATAATTTGGATGAAAAGGAGAAGTTGGGATAAGATACGAAGTTAAATAGATAAAGTAAATATTGATATTATAATTGGGAATCATTATGTTCTATTGGTTTTCTTCTTTAATTATCACTATTTTTTTTTTAGAAAAGAATTTATAAGCTGTTATGCCTTGATTGTTTGTGCATTGTTTTTGTAAAATTAATAAAATTAGTTTATAAAAAAAAAAGAAAATGATAATAAGATATGGAAGGATATATAAAGTGAATATGATGTTTGAATTTGTGTCTGTGAGAAGAGTTTCAACCCGGGATCAGGCAGCCTTCAGAAAAGATGTTTTAGTTTTGTGTTTTTTTTCTATGTTCTGTGTTTTGTATGTTTATGAAAGGCAATAAAATTTTAATAAGCAAGAAATATAATTTGGATAAAAGGAGAAGTCTGGATAAGATATGAAGTTAAATAGATAATGTAAATATTGATATTACAATTTGGAATTATTTTGTATGTTCTATTGGCTCTCTTTAATTATTATTATTATTATTATTATTATTATTATTATTATTATTATTATTATTATTATTATTATTATTATTATTATTGGAAAAGATTTTTCAAGTTGTTATGCCTGGATTGTGTATTGTTTTTGTAAAATTAATAAAATTTGTTATAAAAAAAAACAATAGATAGGCAATGTAAACTAAATGCAAAAATATAACAAAAATCTCAAGATCTATATCTTGAAATGGCTTTCTGTATCATTCACCTTACTCATAGGTATTCCATGCTTGCAGCAATACTGAAATCACACAAGCATTTTTTATCCAGTAATTCTGCATTTTAATAGTATACGTTGTTTCCTTTCAGTTTGTATATTTAAATAGGGAATACATCACACTGAGTGATAAAAGAGAAATATGCACATGACATATTTTTCATCCTATTACTTATTAGGCAGTGGATAAGCTTGTTGGCATAATGGATTCCTTCTCTCTTTGGTATGCTGTCCATTTCCCACACCTGTTCTGGTTTGTGGGGAGAACTTTCAAAGCATATTCAGAGGGATTAGTATAAAAAGGTATATATATATATAGTATATTAGTATATATATGGTATTCAGCTTTGTTCAGGTATTTTCCTACGTCATTATAGTTATGCTTTTAAAGTTGTAGCAACGTTTCGGCAGAATCTCATCTGCCATCATCAGGCTTCTATTAGTGTTCGTCTATATTAGTATGGTATCAACTTTGGTTACTATCTTTTATGTTTATGTTATACTACAATATCTATAACATACTCCTATAAAAACAAGTATATATGGTATGATCTCTAGCCTCACAGCACTATACGTGGTGTATTTGAAACTACAATAGGGTAATGACAGGTTCCTGAGTTTTTGAGAATTCAGAAAAGGAGAAAACTTCATTCTTATTTTCTTTGTTTTCAATCAATAAAAGAAAAATATAAAAATAACCAGTTATATTTCAGATATAACGGATTCAGCTCATCCATAATTAAATCAGAAGCTCACCTTTCCTAGCTAAGAACTGTTATTTATTTATTTATTTTGTGCAATATCATTTTTGTTGCTTAACAGTGAAGCTTTATTCAATAGGAAGCCTTCCTAAGATGGCAAAAGATCACAAGCAAGTGAAGAATTTCATTGTTTACCATAGTATAGTGAGAATTATGCTGTAAACCTTTAAAATCATGTTCAGTAAAAATGTGGGAGGAGCTAACAGGAAAGCTAGTAGTGCTTTTACAAATGTTAAAAAAATGTTTTTCTTAACTTGTAATATTTGTTGTCAAATGTTTTGATTTTAGGATGAGCCAAGTTCTGGTATGGATCCTAATGCAAAGAGGCATTTATGGAAAATCATCACCGAGGAAGTGCAGAACCAGTGTTCAGTGATACTTACTTCACACAGGTATAATATGTTATTTGAGGCATAATAGCAATAGCACTTAACAATAACACCAACTCTCTCATTTAATGACTTTAATGTCAATATATAAAATACAGCTAAAAATTAAAATAGGAAATTAAGGGAAGGAAAAAGAGACGGGGAAAGAAAATATGAGTTACAAGGGAAGAAAGAAAAAAAGCAATTGACATCTGACTTTTTTAGTACGGCACAAGATAACAATATTCCAGCCTTAACTTTTTACTTTTATCCATTAGCATATAAGTAACCATAACAACAAATCTATCTAATCAGCAAAAATAAGGTCAGAGTTTCCTTTTTTTTCATCACAAGCAAAAAATCCAGAAGTGATATTCAAATGAATAACATAATTAAATATATTCTTTGAATAAAACAATCAATTTAACCATTTCTGCTTTATATTCCTTGTTGTGGAAATAATATGTATTTTTATTTGTACTTAATAATCTTTGTAAACTGTCACCATTTATATTAACAAAATTCACTGTATTCTTTCAGATTCTTTAACCTTAAAGGAAAAAATACTTTTTTCATCCATTTTAAAGCACTAAACCTTTCTTTAAAACCTTTCTTTAATCAAAACTTTCAAAAACATCTTTTTTAAACTTCCTCTTAACATTGCATAAAGTTCACCATTAAATTTAGATTACTCCCTCCAAATTATCCTCATAGAATAATTTTTTTCTTCTTTTATACATCCTTTTTAAAACCCCAAATATTTCTTTAAACTAAAACATCTTTTTTTAAGTTTCTCTTAACATGGATACTCTCAAATATACTCATCACCTTTTTTTTTTTTGCATGCAATTTTATAAAGACTGTCTCTTTGTTCCTTTTGAAGATCCATAGGATCCATTGGATTTCAAAGTTGGAAGGTTCAATTTATTTAGTAGAGACCAGTGGTGGGATTCAATTTTTTTTACTACCAGTTCTGTGGGCGTGGCTTGGTGGGTGTGGCAGGGGAAGGATACTGTAAAATCTTTGCTGGTTCTCTGAACTACTCAAAATTTCCGCTACCATTCTCCAGAACGGTCAGAACCTGCTGAATGCCATGTCTGCTCTAGAATGTTTGTCAAGTAATTATAAGCTTCTCTTTTTCTCAAGGATTTCTCAACCTCAAGGATTTCTCAATGAGACACCTCTAACTCTCAAGACTGGGAAAACAATGGACAAAGAGCTGTTGACTTTAAAAGGCAGGAGGAAAGCCTAGGATTTAAAACCTAAGATTAACATATATTTAGAACTTGACTCCTGTATTCTGCAGAAAATATAACTTCTGTGCAATTTCAGCTTACATATTTGTGCCAAGTCTGAGACACAAGTATGTTATTAAGTGTTAGTGATTATGGCATTAAAGCTATACATAGTTTTAAATCTCATTTAAAGCTATGATTTAAAGCTATGACTACCAAGAAAACAGATTTAAAATGTATACTTTTGATAAATAGCCTATGAAATAGCGAACGTTCTCTTCTTGATGCCTGATTACCCAGTTCAATATAAATTATTATGGCTTATATTTAGAATAATTGCTGCTTTCTTTAACATTTAATGTGTATATCTACTATGGAAACTAATATCCAAGGAAAGTCACAACAAAATGACTACATCAGGGGTGGGATGCTACCAGTTTTGCCCGGCTCTATAGAACCGGTAGCTCTGAAGAGCAGCAGACATTGAATCAGTTCTATGTTTGCTGCTGTATGGTCCACCCGCCCGCCCGGGCTCTTACCTGTCCTTTGTTTCCTGCTTTTTCAACCTCAGCTGCTTTGTGCGGCACAGCTGAGGATGAAAAAGCAGGAAAAAAGAGGCTTTTCAAACATTGCGCACCTTTTCAGCTTTCCGGGCAGCACAGGTTGATTTTTTACATGCATGCACAGCAAAATGTCATTGAACCAGTAGAAACACTGATTGAATCCCACCTTGTACTATATCTACATGGAGGGTAAGTTGTGGGGCAGAACTGGTAGCATCCCACCCCTGATGTAGTACCATTAAGGACTACTCATTGAATACTACAGCCAAAGTGGAGAAAGTAATAAAATCTGGAAAGGAATGTCTTCAACTGTCTTCATTTCCAAGTGGGAATTAAGCAATTTAAGGTTATTGTGCAAAAGTTCAAAGAAGGCAATGTGTTTGAGGATATTAGTTCAGCTTCTTTAAAATCCATCAATCTCCTTACAATTGTAACGACAAGTCTAACTCAGAGAATTTTGATAGGCCTCTGCATACTTGGGATCACAGAACATTGAATGGACTGAAGTCCTTGATCTCAAATGCTTTAACGAAGTTTCTCTCTGGGATAAGCAAAAGGCTAGGCTGAAGTGAAGGAAGGCTTGTCTGCCCCTCTCTGCAGTTCTTCTGAGTGAATGTCTCTACTAAATAAATTGAACTCAGAATGTCTCTACCAGAGGTGGTATTCAACAGGTTCTGATCAGTTCTGGAGAACCGGTAGCAGAAATTTTGAGTAGTTCAGAGAGCCGGCAAATACCACCTCTGACTGGAGATTCCCCTGCCATGCCCACCAAGCCACGCTCACAGAACCGGTCGTAAAAATATTTGAATCCCACCATTGGTCTTTATCAAATAAATTGAACCTTCCAATTTTGAAATCCAATGGATCCTATGGATCCTCAGAAAGAACAAAGAGACAGTCTTTATAAAATTGCATGCAAAAAAAGGTAAAAAAAATATGATTGAACCTATGTGGTTAGATTAACATTAATTAATTAATGAATAGCCCCATTGTCTTCAAAAAAGCTTTACCATGAAGTTGTATATTTTGTTGTTTAATGCCTTTGGATAGAAAGAATTCATTATCTGATCTAGCTAATTGATCTTCATCACAATAGAAGATGGGAAGACTATTCTTTTCTTTAAAATCCATTCAACTCCATTCCTAGATCCATATAACTGATGCACAGCAGAGTCATTGTTTGGCCAAGTGCAATATAGATGTATGGTACCCTTGCTCTTAATGGACTCTACCTGGCAAAACTGCAATAAACCAAATGTGCCAAGTTCAAAAAACAGTTACAGCATGAGACTAGAATCACAGAGAATGAACCATTTAGTTGAGTCCAACTCCCAATTTATGCAAGAATCCAAAATGATCCCAGACAGAGGGCTACTTTGTCTGTTCTTAAACACATCTGGCAGGGGAACCCAACTTGAAAAGAGGTGCCATGGTTGACTCGCTACACATCCCTGCTCACAAACAGACAACAGTAACAGAATAGTGGAGGGAAGGCATTGGAATGTATGGGAGATTTGGGAGGGACCTCTGGAATGCAAGTGTGCCACCTGGAGACATGAGACAGACCCAAACCACAAGGTCATTGCCTGGGAACATCCAAGACAGTCAGGCTGTTTCCAAAATAAAGCAAGTGCAACTGATTGGTGGACAATGGACAATGGGAGGTCCAGGTGGCAGGGGAAGGGAAAAAATTTCCTATGTTGTGTTGCATATGAAAATGTCACAACTGGCTTTTCTACTTCTGTAGCCATAATGGCTTTTCAGCAAAGTTATACCCTTGGAGAAAAAAAAATGTCATGTGAGTTTCTCTTGCTCTTTAATGCAGTGGGATGGTTGACAATAGGTTCCATTATTGAGTAGTAAGACCACTAATTTTGAGTAATTACTGTTAAATTAATAGAAAACATCAATAGGTAAACATCTACCCAGTTCTGGTATTTTCATCCTAAGAGAATTTCCCTTTTAATATTTTATTAGCCTATCAAATAGTTCCAATACTTCTTCCAAACCTTGTGGAATGTGATTCTTACTATCTTCTCCATGAGAAAATAATGCTTCTCATAACTGGATTGTATACTTATCTTGCAAACTTGTCAGTCCCATCTTGCTGGTTATTGATCGATATATAAGTTGGGAATTTTTTGAGAAGATTGCAGACAGCAAGATGTGTTCTAATCATCAGGCATTCTAGTTGAAATGGAATTGAAAATGCAATTCCTTTTGGTTTTCAGCATGGAAGAATGTGAGGCTCTCTGCACACGCCTGGCTATCATGGTAAATGGACATTTCCAGTGCTTGGGTTCATTGCAGCACATAAAAAGCAGGTTGGTAAAATATTTATTTTGTGACAACTTTTACTTTGCCACCTAATTGAGCAAGCAGTAAAGTGTATTAGAGCAATTTAACAAAAATTACCAAACAAGTAACGTTTTAGCTTTGTGGATAAGTGAACCAAGGTGATATAATGAAATTATTGCATTCTATAACATCTTTTTATCATAACGTAGATATTCAGAGCAAGATTTGTCACATTCAAATATCAAAGGATGAGCATAAGACATAACATAGATAGGAACTCTACCTATACAAACCACTGATGCTGCAGCATTTAAAACATTCTAACCTTCTGAAATTTGAAGCTGACCCAGATCCTTAATGTGCATTTGGTTGTACTAGAAATTATGCTTCATTTGGTTTTCTAGAAGTACTGCTTGGGATTACTAGAATTTTTATTACACTTTGAATCTAATAAATTATACTTTTCATATTTTCCTCTAGATTTGGAAAAGGATTCACTGTGAAGATGCATTTGAATAACAGTGCAGACAACATTGAGAAGCTGACTCTATTTTTACAAACAAACTTTCCAAATACATATTTAAGGGTACATATTTTTACGTATCTATACTGTGAAATGCCTGAATGTCACATTAACAATTTAGAAATCTGGTTACATTTCTTTGGGCTTCAGGGAGATTTCTAACATGATGAAATTTTCTTTCATGCGCTTAAATCAGCAGAATTCGAGGACCCATATTCTTGGCGGCAATATTCTGACTTTGTAAACCACTTAGAGAGGGCTGTAAAGCACTATAAAGCAGTATATAAGTGCTATATCATTAAAGCTAAGCTAAAGTGCAAAAAAGTGCAATGAATATTTTCATAGAAGAGAATGTAATAATGTGAGTGCCTATTGTCTCGCCACAAACTAAAAAGAGACCAAATTATTCTTGATTAATGCTCTGATAGAAATTATAGCATCCTGAATTAACTGTAACATTCACAAGGTAATATTATCAGCCAAATGTTATCACATTTGTTCTATAAAATTAAAGTACACAGTGTGTTTTATAGGTTTTTGGGGGAAATTGGGATTATGTTGTCAGATGGACAATCAGTATTTGATTTAAAAATCTGCATTTGTCTGCATTAAATCTTGTTCATACAGGACCATCAACTGAACATGGTGGAATATCATATCCCAGTGTCTGCCGGAGGTGTAGCAAACATATTTCAACTTCTAGAAATGAACAAAGCAGTTTTTGAAATTAAACACTTCTCTGTGAGTCAAACAACTCTGGAAGAGGTAAGCAATAAATTTGTCTCATTTTTTGTTGATGCAATAGAAATAAACTGTAAGAAACACATATTTCTGGATTGCAACTCCTTGGACATTGGATCTTTTTTCCTAGTTTGAGGCAAGATAACTTATAACTGTTACCAGCAATATGTGAAAAGCATGACTTGTATAGAATGCCTAGGAATCTATAGAGTATGATATTTTTAGGCAAAGTATGAAATGCCTGTATTATTTTAATATGTTATATGCTTTCTTTGGCATTATATATAATACCTAGGCATTATGCAGAATGTTAAGACCTATTTAGGTAAAATATGAAAAAGAGAATCATGAAAAGAGTCAGGGTTAGAATTAGCCTAACCCTAACTCTTTATTGAAAACATATATATGAAAATGAAAGAAGAAAAGCAAACTGAAGTATACAACTTTCTTACTGAAAAAAACAAAGGACCAAAGTACTCAGAAAAAGCCTAGGAAAGATTTCATAGATGAAAATTCTAAAGGAGAAAACAACTCAAGAAGTGTGAGAAACTCTGAAAAAATGTGATCATAAAAGCCCTGTCTAGCACAATATGACTGAAAAAGAAAAATAAGAAATTCAAGAAGAAACCAGCATGGCTGCACAAAGATCTCTCTGATAAACTGAAAGACAAAAAATACAAGTACAAAAAAATGGAAAGAGGGACACACAGCTAAGGCAGAATATCAGCAGATAGCCAGAACCTGTAAAGATGAAGTCAGGAAAGCAAAGGCTCAGAATGAACAAAAACTTGCAACAAAAGCCAAAGACAATTTTAAAAAGTTTCTTTCAACATATTAGAAAAAAGTCAGGAAGCAGTTGGTTCACTAAAGAGAGAAGATGGCAAGGAAGTAACAGGCAGTAGGGAGAAAGCAGAACTACTTAACTCATTCTTTTCATCAGTCTTCATGCAAAAAGAAACTATAGCCAAACCTACCAAAAAAATAAAAGACTACTGTAAAAGACAGAGTAGAAAATTAAAATTAAAATAAGCAAGAAAATGGTAAGAGACACCTGTGTGATCTTGACAAATATAAATCCCTGGGACCTGATAGATTACATCCCAGAGTTCTGAAGGAGCTGGTGAGTGCTGTCTCAGAGCCATTGTACCACATCTTTCAAAAATCCTGGAGCACCAGGGAAGTACCTGAGGATTGAAAAAGAGCTGATGTGGTTCCCATCTTCAAGAAAGAAAGAAAAAGCTGAGCTAGGAACCTAGAGACCAATCAATCTACATCAATACCTGGAAAAATCCTGGAAAAGATAATCCAAAAACAATTCTGCGGACAACTAGAAGGAAATAAAGTTATAACTAGTATTCAGCACAGGTTTGTGCCAAACCAATCTTATCATGCCAAACCAATCTTATTTCATTCTTTGATAAGGCAACTAAATTAGCAGACCAGCGAAATCTGTGGACATAGTATATTTGGATTTCAGTAAGGCATTTGACAAAGTAGACCACAGCTTACTTCTTAATAAGCTGACAAACTGTACTCAACGAGTAGTCCTTAATGGTACTACATGTACACGGAGGGAAGTAAGCAGCGGGGTACCACAAGATTCTGTCTTAGGCCCCATACTTTTCAATATCTTCATAAATGACTTAGATGAGGGAATAGAAGGAGAACTCATCAAATTTGCAGACGACACTAAGCTGGCAGGAATAGCCAACTCCCCAGAAGACAAGCTCAGGATCCAAAAAGATCTTGATAACCTTGAACTATGGGCCCTATCTAAAAAAATAAATTTTAATGGAGAGAAAGCAAAAGTTTAACATTTAGGGAGGAAAAAAAAATCAAAGATATAAGTACATATTCGGTGAGACCTGGCTCAAAAACAGTTAAGTGTGAGAGGAACCTTGGAGTCAAAGTGGATGATCATTGAATATGAGCCAGCAGTGTATGGTCGCAGGTAAAAAAGCTAAGGCAATCCTCGGTTATATAAAGAGGGGCATAGAATCAAAATCACATGAAGTATTAGTACCACTTTATAAAGGCTTAGTAAGGCCATGCCTGGAATACTGCAACCAATTTTGGCCACCACACTACAAAAAAGATGTTGAGGCTTTGGAAAAAGTTCAAAAAGGAGAAACTAAGATGATCAAAGACCTGGAGATTAAAATGTATGAAGAATGGTTCCAGGATTTGTATTTGGCTAGTCTAGAGGAAAGAAGTGGGGTGACTTGATAGCAATATTCCAATATTTGAGGCACTGCCCCAAAGAAGAGAATTATTCTCCAAAGCACCAGAGGGCAGGACAAGAAAAATGGCTGGAAACTAATCAAGGAGTGAAGCAACCTGGAATTAAGGAGAAACTTCCTAACAGTGAGAACAATTAATCAGTGGAACAACTAGTCATCAGAAGTTGTGGGTGCTTCATCACTGGAGGTTTTAAGAAAAGACCTATCTGAAATGGTATAGGTTCTCCTGCTTGAGCAGGAGGCTGGACTAGAAGACCTCCAAGGTCTCTTCCTATTCCATTCCATTCCATTCCAACCTACTTGTTGTAACAAGGAAGGATAGAATGGCATTTTAGCGGGAGTATTTTATACTTTGCCAGTGTGCCTTTTGGTACTACATAGAATGCCTAGGAAATGTGTGAAATATTAAGCATTTCATACTTTGACATCCCATTTTTGACATTCTATAGATTTCCTAGGCATTTTATAACAAATTTCACACACTGATGGTAACATAACTAAAGTTTCCTTCCTTATAAGTCCATTTCTAAATTTTCTTGAAAATTTATAAAAAAGCAAATTAATTTGTTTTTCTTTTAAAGTATTCTATCTCACTTTAGTGAATCTTCAAAGTAGCAATATCTTAATAAATTGCTATTACAAGATAAAACACTTGTTAACTTTTAAACATTATAATCTGAATATTAATATATTCAGTATTGCTAATGAACATGGACTTGGAAGAAAAGGTAGATCTTAGCCATATGCCTAGTAAATAACATTCTTGATCTCTGGGGAAATAATTCCAAATAAAAGCACCCTCATCTTACTCTCCAAAGTCATTTGGAGGAAGAGCTGAAATACAACTTCATTTGCACTCCATCTCTCTGGGTGTAATACAGCCCTTGGCCCCTAACATAGGAATCAGCTATTAATACTAAAAGAGGCAAATGAGTTAATTGTCTTTGTCTGAAATTCTTTCCACCCAATGTCTAAAATTAATTTAGGTTGAATGTTACAAATTTGATAAAATAAGAGCTGTCATATAAGAAGTGTCTTCGCAGTACCTGCAGATTTCTTCATTCTTGATGAGCCTCTGTTTTATTTTCACAACCGTAACATGAATTTCACACTTACAGTAGGTATAAGAAGTCCATTAAGAAACTCTGAAAAATAGAATGTGTTTAATTTCATGTAATATGTTTTTGTTTCATTTTAGGTTTTCATCAACTTTGCTAAAGCTCAAACTAGCCCTGATATTTCAGATGCAATCACCTATACAAGTCCAGAAGCTTAAGGGAACATTTAACTGCTATACTAAAGCTTTATGCCAAAACTTCTTGACTACTGTATTAAAGCTTTTCTTTGCAAGTTATTTTATCCATATTGTACTCTAGACCATGAATCTAGGCCCTTCCCTTTATATCAGATTGGTCTTTACTTCTTTCTCAAGTTTTTTTTTCATACATAAACAATACATAGCAGATACAAATATATTTCTCATCATATATTTATGAAATTCTTTCCATGCTCCAGTTCCAAGAAATATATTCTCAGTGAAAAAGAAGAGCTGCTTTGTGTTAAGGAATATAAACGAAAAGATTGCTATAGAGAGAGATTATGACAATGTTCAATAAAAAAAATTAAAATGACTGCATAATCTGTTAATTTCTCATCTTTGTTTAGTTCTTGGCAAAAGGAAATGTTTGTAAAGATAGAAAAGCATGGAGATATATAGCAAATAATGTGGATAAAAACTAGTTTTAGGAATATTTTCTTTCCTTTAAATGTTTTAAATATCTTTATGTTGCTCCTTATCTTTGCATAATGTTGCTTACCAGAAGGGAATAGCAACATGATGGGTATGGGTTTGTGAAAGTGTGGCAAATGATATTTCTGTCCCAATGCCTAAAATTTGGCCACCTATAATATATTCTACTTGGAAATTTGGGCAACATTGTATTATATTAATTGTGGCCTCACTATTTCATACATGTCTCTTTGTAGTGAGAACTTTTTTCCTTTGGAAATAAACAAAAGCATACATTATACTCTGTAAACATACATGAATATTAACAATTTGTTTTATTTCCTGTGCATCAGTGGAGAATAAGAGGACTTTTATTGCAACAGGATTTGCAAGAAGTTTCACAAGACAGGGAATTGTGAATTACATTGCACATTCTATTGGTGAGCTGGAGAGAGGGTAGTGATTTGCTCAAAATGGTCTTTGTCTATTTTGCATATTTCAACATCAATGGAAGGGAAAGCAGTCAGAAATCACTGCTTAATTTAGAGTTACCCTGTGGTAAGATGAGCAGCCAATAAAATCAATCAATGGAGCAGTGGAGAAGAAATGGAGAGTAGAATTGCCCTAAAAGTTACAATTGCATTTAGTCAAATATCTTCATGCTTGATTCCTAATGACTTCAAAATAATGTCCATGCAATTATCTTGCTAAGAAGATTAAACAAGTTTGTGATTGTCTTCTGGGATGTTTTTGACTTCTAAAACTAGGTGTGTTGATGTTGAGCTTCTGAGTCCAAACAACACCAACTGGGTTACAACTATTGAACAACTTATAGAGATGTAGTACACATATAAATATGCCATCATTCTGTAATGCATCTTAAAATTGTACAGTCAGCATCCATTCACTTGCCATGATATAGGTGACTGATAGACAAGAATAGCAATAAGAGGAGAGAGAGAGTGTTTTCTAATTCCTCTCTCCAAAAGAGAAAAAAGAAGAACATAAGTCACCAGGAGGAATCCAACCAGAATCATGAATTCTGATCCATTAGGAGTGGCATCTGTTAATAGGATACCCAAGATTCTAGTGTGGACTCCTCAAAGCACCACCTCAAATCCATGGTGACATTGGGTTGAGAATCTGAAGGCTGAGAGGAAGAAAAGCCCAAGACTGTGGAGGAAAAGTCAATGCTCCTTAAGTAAACCAGATAGTCTCTTGGACAAATACAACTACAAAGATCAGGTGGATGAATACTTGGAAACTGCACTATGAATCTTAATACTTAGGGGTGACACAGTGTTAGGAACATCTAGCAATCCTGCCCTGAATCTTTGGATGTTGCTGTGGCTTCGACCTGATTTTGCCTCGGTTTATGCCTCTTCCATGTTTTGACCTAGTTGAAGTATGATACTGCCTTGGTAGCCCATTTCTGCCTGCCTTTTGTAGCTTGGAAAATCTCTTTTTGCTCCCTCCCTGCATAGCTTGTGGAGACAGAAGAAATATTGCCATGGTTTTTGCAACATGTAAAAAACCGAAGAGACACTCTGCAGACAGTCAACAGACTCTAAGGAATCAACAGACTTTAAGCACAATAAAAGTGTGTTATTACTTTTTGATGTTTTGAAACTCTTTAAAAAAAATATCTTTAAAAATTTAGAAGTCTTTTAGAGGTTATCTTTAGAAGTTCTAAAATGTTTTATAATGTTTATTATAGAAATACCCACCTTTGTTGTTCTTCCTTTTTCCTGCAATGCGAGTTTCCCCCCCGTCTCTTTTAGAAGGGGCTAAATAGCAATAGCACTTAGACTTATATGCTATTTTACAGTGCTTTACACCTCTCTCTAAGCGGTTTACAGAGTCAGCACATTGCCCCCAACAATCTGGCTCCTCATTTTATCCACCTTGGAAGAATGGAAGGCTGAGTCAACCTTGAACCTCGTGAGATTTAATCTGCCAAATTACAGGCAGCCAGCAGGCAGCCTAAGTAGCCTGCAGTCTTGCACTCTAACCACGGTGCCATCATGATTCATTTGAAAGCATCATGAGAAAGCACAATACTCTTGAGATTTAAGTGGCTGCTGGAGAATCATCAACTTAACAACCAATGAAATAGTTTATCTTCATTTGTTTAAATTCCAAAACTGCTTACTTGTTGCCCTCAAGTTCTTTCTTGTAAAGAACTGTATTTTCTAAACTACTTTAGTGCTTCAATTTTTTTATCCAAAATATTTGCTTTTTAAAAACTGCTTGTGCTCATGTTGTTTCTCCCAAATGCTATTTTATTTTAAATCTTATTATTTTGTTATGCTGAAACAAAACACCAAAAAAAAAAACCATTATGAAATACATTCAGTTCTTCAAATTCTGCAGAGGACTGAATCATTATAGCCTTATAAACAATGTGATCAGAATTACAACAAGCTACTCACGGAAAACAACATAATGCATTTCCGAGTGCTTCCTAGCTTTTTCTATTTTTCAATATAACTGCTGTGACTGCGTGACACAAAGCATCAAATTACCTGTTTCCTTAATGATAGAATTGCTGTAGCTGCAAAGAATTTAGGGACTGAATGCTAATGCTTTGAAACCAATCTCTAATTCCAGGCAGCACTTCTCTTTATGATGCCAGTGGCATAATGCTGAGTAGAAGAGGTTGCTTCTTCGTTCTGATCTGTCCTGTGATATTTTATATTTGATTGAGTGGGGTAAAATGAGAAAGCCATCTTTTGACAAAAAAATCTATTGAAATAGGTTAACAAACTTTAGCATTACATTATCACTTATATGAAATCATTTATAGTGTAAGGTCTCCTGGCTTGGCTGTGGGTTGGACTAGAAGATCTCCAAGGTCCCTTCCAGCCCTATGATTCTATCTTTCTATCCTGGGATAAGTTTCATTACAGGAGACACTGGAATATGGGGTAGCATTATTAAATTAGTTACCATTTCTAATTTCAGTAACAGTTTTTAAAATTTATGTATGCATTGAAGCCTGGCAATAAGCAGAAGGTATCATGTAAGAAGATTTCTGGATCTTATCAAGATCACCCCTTGAGAACAAGATTTTTCTGTTCAGTTCCAGATCTTATATCCTGAATGGAGAATAAAACCAAAATTAGTGTTCCCTCAATTTCATGTTGTTTAAATTAATCTAAATTCATTGTATAATTTCCAGCGCTGTACCTGAGACTTTATAGTTCCCCTCCCTGATGAGCAGGCACTCAGGTCTGATACAATTGCTTTTCAGAAGGTCCTGCGGAAAGTCAATACTCAGAAAACTGCTGGTCCTGATAATATCCCTGGGTGAATACTTAAGGAGTGTGCTGACCAGCTAGCTAGCCACTGTTCTCACAGACATCTTCAACCTCTTGTTGCATCAGGCCATGGTTCCATCATGTTTTAAGACTGCCATCATTGTACCAGTGCCCCCAAAAACTATCATCACATGCCTTAATGATTACCGTCCAGTTACACTTACTTCCATTACGATGAAGTGTTTTGAGAGATTGGTTTCATGCCTTTCCCTACATTTGACTCATTAGTTTGCCTATCCGAAGAACTGCTCTATAGATGATGCATTTTCCTATGGGCTTCATCTTAGTTTGGCACACTTGGAGGAGAATACTCATGTGCAAATGCTATTTGTTGATTTTAGTTCAGCATTCAACCCAATCATTCCTCAGCATTTGGTGAACAAACTGGCCCTATTAGGTTTTAATACTCTTTTATGTAATTGGATACTGGATTTCCTTATTGATAGGCCCCAATTTGTGCGAGTTGGAAGAAAAGTTTCCAACTCCATCTCCTTGAGTACAAGTTCTCCACAGAGCTATGTCTTGAGTCTGCTACTATTCACCTTGATGACCCACGACTGCTATGCCAAATCTGTTACAAATCATATTGTGAAGTATGCGTATGACATGGCAGTGGTGGCTCTTATCTGGGATGACAGTGAAGATGCTTATAGGGAAGAGGTGAAGGGTCTGGTGGACTGGTGCACTAAAAGTAACCCAGTTCTAAATGTTAATTTAAAAAAAAGGAAATCATTGTAGTTTTTAGAGCCAGCATGATCACATTCCACACAGTATCAAGGATGCAGCTGTAGAGGTGGTTAACAGTGTTAAGTATCTGGGGGTGCGTATAAGTAAGTAATAATCTGAACTGGTCTCTCCACATGTCATCCTTAGTGAAGTGTACAAACCAGTGTCTGCATTTCCTGCGTTGGATGAAGAGATCACATCTTTCTCTTTCTGTCCTGGCCACTTTTTACAAAGGCACAATTAAGAGCATTTTAACAAACTGTATCACTGGTGGCTGCAGTACTTCAGAAAGAAAGTCCATTCAGAGAGTGGTAAGGACAGCCAAGAATCCTGTTATTCAGGATACAGACTAGAGCTGAAAGCATTGTTAGAGACCCCAAACACCCACTTCATGGCCTGTTTCTGTTGCTTTCCTCTGGGAGGAGGTTTTAAAGTATTTCTAGCAAAACTGCCAGATTCTGTAATAGTTTTGTACCCTATACCATCCATCTGATAAACTTGCATGATTTGTTTCTCTCGCCATGTGCATGTATACATCTGAACTAAACTGTATTGTTTCTCCATGTCATATAATATATGTGGGTATATGCATCATTTTTTATTTATCTATTTGGTTATGTTTATGTAGTGTATATTGGAGATATACACTTTGAGAGCTGTATGCAACAAAATTTCATTTTAATGTATGCCAATTTGTGTACATTCAAGGTGACAATAAAGTTATTCTGAGTCTTTCACTTTACTCTGCATTTGTCAGGACCCAACTCAAGTGCTAAGTCTATTTCTAAACTCAGCATTTCAAGAAATTTAGAGAAATTGGAACTAGTTCAGTGAAGGTTACAAGGATGATCTGGGGATTAGAAAGAAAATACCATACAAAGAGACAAAAGGAGTTGACCATGTTCAGCCTTTAGAAGAGAAGACTTGGACAGTACTGCACTCTTGAAATACTTGAAAGGATGTTACTGCCAGAGTGCCAAGTAATAAATCCATCGCAAGCAAGGCTTCGAGGCAATTGAGTTCCTCAAATATTTCTTTTATTGGAAATATCATATTGGCACATATCAGGTGAATACCAGCTCTGAAAACTTTTCACCTTATTAAAAGATTTTCTACTTTCTCAAAACAGTCAGTCACATGGTCCAATTACCGACAACTGGGTGGCATCACTCCACCTTCTTCCGACCAGGTGTGAGAATGTTCTTGGTTCCCAAGAGAAAGTATTTTGTTTTGGCTACAAAAAACCCTCTATCTCAAATCCCCACTCCCTGACCCTCAGCTCCAGTGTGGCAACACTGAAACAGACCAAATGGTTTCGGTGAGGACAGCTTCCGGGTTGACAGTCACAAGAAGAATATCAAACCCTTTTTCTATTGTTCTACAACAGAGGTGTCAAACTAGAGTTTTTATACAAAAGCTCAGAGGTGGTATTCAGCGGGTTCCAACCAGTTCTGGAGAACCGGTAGCGGAAATTTTGAGTAGTTCAGAGAACCCACAAATACCACCCCTGACTGGCCCTGCCAATCCCATCTATTCTCTGCCTCTTGAATCCAGCTAATTGGCTGGGTCTTCTTTTGTTGTCCTGCACAGGAGAACAGAGCTGGAAAGCAGGTTAGTGGGGTGGGGACGGAATGGGGTTTTGCAGTATCCTTCCCCTAGCATGCTCAGCAAACCACGCCCACCAAGACATACTCACAGAACTGGTAGTAAACATTTTTGAATCCCACCATTGCAAAAGCTGATTCTATCTGAACGTTAAAAATGTTGTAGGATTCCTCAAAGGTAGTTGACAAAACTCCTGATTGCTTTCAATCAGTAGCTTCAGTATTCTAAGGTGAATTTCATCAAGGCCTATGGACTCAAAGGCATTCAAAAGACTTTTTTCAGTAACTGCTGGCATATTCTTACTACGTCAGTTTCGCTTATTAAAACAACCCTTTTATTAATGTTTTAAATCAAGTTTTTATTAAACAATGCATGGTTTTCCTTACTGCCCACCTCAGCCTTTGGAAAAAGAAAATTATTTCCAACACATGCCAAGAACATATAAGACATTTTAATAGAAACAGTCTTTTAATAAAAGCCTGGGTAGAGAAATCCTCAATGACTACTACGTCATATTTTTTTAGGCTTCAGATGCCTGATTTTGTACATCTTCTATGCTGGTAATTTGTAGCAGATTCAAAGCAAGACTTACCATCTGCTAACTTGTTCTTTTTTATTTAATCCAGTTGCTTCAACACTCCAACACTGGACCATCAATCCAGAGATTGTATGCAAGCAAATTAATTCCTGATACTCACAGCCTCCTCCCTTGTATTGTCCATTGCATTGAAATAAAGGTGTATCCAACAAGCCCAATATTCCATAGGTGGGTTATCCCAACATGTTTCCATAATCCCTAGTATATAAATCATACCCTTATGCGTCACAAAATCCAGCTCAACCTGTTTGTTATTCATATTTTATGCATTAGCATGGAACATTGAAAATAATGGGTTCAATTCCCTTTGATCAGCTTTTCTTTTCCTCTATGCCTGCATTTCTTTTGATTCTTTGTTAAAATAATAATTTCCAAAACACTTCATTTTGCATTTGTATTCAATCCATTAATTGCTAATTCATTACACACTAATGATCATGATTCCCACCCTCACATTCCAGTTTCTAGATATAAACTACAAACAATCCCAGCTTTTAGAAGATATCACCCAAAGCCAATTTAATTAAGTAAAAACACAAGCTTACTTTGTTCAAAACTTCAAACACTTTTGTTAACAGTCACTTATATCTATTTAGTAATTATAAGAGAAAGTAAATGGCTGCATCGCAGAGATAAAATTTAGGGAGATAATTTACTTCCTTTCCCCCTCTATGTGTAAGATATATACTTAACAAAGCAAGCATGATCCTAGCATCCAACCTTTAATTTGGATGGTTGGACTATACGGTCAATATGTGTTTTAATAGCCTGGTTCGCATAAGAGTGATTTCAGAGATTAGAAATATAGCATTGCATAATGGGGAGAAAATGAGAAAATGGATGGGATTTAGTAACTGTCAAATCTGTCACTTGGTAGGAAGTTTAATAATGGAACAAATGTTTAAGTTTTAGACATCAGAAGTATGTGAAGCTTGTAATAGTTTACTATACTGTTTAGAATATCATCTTTGCTCACTTAATGTGCAAACCAGAAAGATAGAAATAGGGATATTAATATTAATGGAGTAGAATATCTCCTAACTTTTGGGGGGCAGAATCTATATAAAAAATCTACAAGTTGAACCAAATTTGAAAAACTTTCAGAATTTTTCCTTGGTGTCAGGGTCATCAGAATCATAAGTCAGAGACATGTGTTTATATATACCCCACAAATGGATTTCTGCTTCAGTCTGCAGGACTTGGGATTTGTCTTTGATCTGACACTCTGTTCCTCCAGGAAGGTGTTGCTGTTCCCCAGTTCTGGTGCATTGTTATTATGGAGTCTCATCACCCACTCTATAGTTTCCTCTCTAGATTGGTGGCCATTGTGTTCACTATCACCATGTCATATGGGTTAGCTGGGGCATAGCAGTCTAGATGAGCCCACACCTGGTCGGGGAAGAATGCCAACTTCTCCAGGTCCCCATCAAATGTTTTCATTGGTGGCAGGTTTACTAGCAGCGGAGGAATGGGGGGTGCCCACGGCCCAGGCCACAGACAGTAAGGCCACAGCGGGTGCCCGTGCCATCTAGGGGGAGGCTGAGGTTGCTCCACTCAACACACCATTTGCTGCTGCTATGGGGGCTTCTGCCATGGCTGGCTGGGAGGAGTAAGCTGCTAACCCTAGTACTGCCTTTGCTGGGACTGTGCAGCCAGCAGGTCAGATCAGAGAGGTGATCCTACCACTCTTTTAACCTCTCCTTCACCCCACTTTCCCAGGGGGGCTCTTTCTCCAATAGTTAATTTTAATTTACATTTCTCACCCAGCACGATCACACCTTCTTTCCAGTTTCTCTTTCTTCTGGTAGCTGTCCCAGCTTCATAGTGGCTTGCAATGACCATTCTTCCATGTTGTTGGCTTTGAAGGCTTTCTCCGGATCAACCAGGGAATTTGCAGTTTCCCTGGGATTGACAGAGTATGCCTTCTTCAATTATCATCCCTTCTGGACAATTTAGGTCCAACTGGACCTCCTGGCAGCTGGGATTTTGATGCTCCCCCTGGAGCTCCGGAAAAGCTCGTCATATTGCTGCGACGTCAGCTCTGTCCTCCCAGAAAGAACATTTATTGAAGAGCAGAAACAACCTGTAGTTCTAGGGCAGCTGACCAATCGGTTTGGTTTTACATGGGTTTTTATACAGTTTTTTTACAGCATTTTGTAATCTGGAGGCTTGCTTTGTGTGGGTTTTTATTATTTGATTGGTTTTACTTGTTTTGCATAAGCTCATAATGGATCTTAATTATCAGCTTCCTGAACCTAATCCTGTCAGGCATGGGTAATTGATTTTTATCCTGTTATTTATTGCCTCTTGCCTGCCTTTCTTAATAGACAGGTATTGTTTCATATCCTGCCCTTAATCCCAGATTGGGATTAAGAGGTAAAGTTCTTTTGTCTTGTGAATAGCTGGCACAATCTTTCTTAAGAGGCACAAAATATCTGCTGGGGGCTATTAAGATTGAGTCTGCCTTTTCTCTTTAAGATCATGTTTCTCCATTTCTCCCTTTGGGGAAATATAATATTCTGCCTCTTAATATCCCCAAAATATTCCTGGGTGGGTGGGTGGGGGGTTTCCCACAACTTCATAACACAATGATATAAGCCACTATTGCTCATGTAATAGGAGCTGTTTGCTATATTCTGACAGTTATTTAAGGAATATTGTCAACTAAATCTTACTGCTCTGCATCACAAAATTCTAATGATGAAGTTCCCCATAAGAAATAACTTGCCTGCTCCAAATATCTTTTGAATAACAGATTTATGATTTCAGACAGGATTTTGTAACACAAATGTCAGTGAACCTGTTATAAATTGCTTTTGGCATCAACATTCTATCTTTTATTGGGCTTAGAGTATTTTTATCTGAAAGTGATAAATTGTCCTTTAAGTGCTTTGTATGCTTCAATAATTACAAATATATGGAAGAAGTTTGTGCATGCAGGTTTCTGCATAGGTAGCTTTAAAAAACATATTCAGTAAAGAAAAAATAGGATGGGCTGAACCATGAAATGTTACTGAAGAAAAATAATGTGCCAAATAATTTGATAAATGAGAGAGAGAGATAAAAATACATGTTAATAAAGATTTTTGAAGCACCAAGTATGGGTATAGGAAACAGATTTTATTTTCTGCACAATTTTTGTCCCTTTTATCCAAAAAGGAAATTATGTGGATTAATATTCAAGTTTAAATTTTGCTTAAACTTGGATGATCTATGCAGTTTATTTTACTAACTCTTGCTCTTGTTTGGATGCTCAAATGTAAAACATGTAGGAAGCCCCAAAGTAGCAGCAAGATTACTTTGGTTCTGTGAGAAGCAAAAGACACCGGATGTTAGATAATAGAGAAAATTAATGTTAGCCATATTAGTGGATAAAACACTTAAAATGTTTAACTCTTAGAACTTATTCAGATAATACATTTAATTTCAAACATTTTTCTCCAGCAACTGGAGTTGAAGAAATATTTTCATTGTCTTTCTTCCATTTATAAAATTGATTCTTGTGATATTGGTTTTAAGAATTGTGATGTTTTCTGTGATCACGTAATATCTATTCTGCAATGCGCATAGCTGTGTGGCAGCGCTTTTCCAAATACAACTGGTGCTCAGTGGACACATTGAATAAAAAGAATGTACCATGCACTGTTTTTATAATCCCCTTTGGAACACCAATCACTAAAGATTGCTTGTGTTTCCAGGCATGGGAACTAGAAAGTTACAATCATTCAAAGCCAATACATTGTAGTCATTTTTTCTGCATTGGAACTGGGCCTCTGCTGTCATTGTAGGATACACACACACACACACACACACACACACAAACACACACACACACACACACACACAGAGTTCTTCTTGAAGGGTTTTTTGTTCTGAGTTTCATATTTTTAGAATGGCAAGATAAACAATGATATAATTCAAATTGATAAACTCAATCAAAATGATGATCAGTTGTAATCAGCAAAAGGTAGCCAGTATTACATAACTTTTGTCACATTATATAGCACAACCATATTATTGGATTTTGTTATTTTGTACAATTTAAAACCATGTACACAATGCTCTCACCTATTTTCTTCCACAATAACCTCGTTAGGTGAGTTGGGCTTGAGAGAGAACGACGTCCAAAATCACTCAGCTGGCTTTCATGTCTCATAAGATACCTACCATTCTGCCATTATATATAAAGATGGGGGTCATGTTGTCAGATATCTATTTTCAATGCCCATAGGTTTCCTAAAAGCATAAGCAGTTGGTTGTCTCAGTGGTCAACTCTCTAATCAATTGAACAGGGATCATTTGGGAAAACATTGCACAATCTATCATTCCATGCTGGGATTTCCAACTACCTCAAACAAAGGCAGAGTAAGGAATACAGGTAGTCCTCAAGGTATGAATTAATGGAGCCTGCCCATTAGGTTCATAAGTAAAAAAAAATCATCAAATGAATCAGATTTTTAAAATCAAATACAATGGCTCATTAAATGGCTCATGAATCCAATGGCTCATTAAACAAAGATCTGACTTACCGTATATACTCGAGTATAAGCCGAGTTTTTCAGCCCATTTTTTGTGCTGAAAAAACCGCCCTCGGCTTATACTCGAGTCAGATTCCCCTCTGTGTGTGTGTGTGTGTGTGGATTTTAACAGAGGGAAGATGTAGGGAGAAGGCAAAAGCGAGGCTGAGAAAACAACGCGAACTGAGGTTGCTTCGGCTCCACTCAGCTTCGTTTTCTCAGCTCCAGCTGCAAGAAAAAAGCAAGGCTCTCTCCCTTGCAAGAAAAAAGCAAGAGCCATTCTTATGATCTCTCCCTCTATCTCTCTCTTTCCCCGTAATACAGTCAAGCCCTTTCCAGCACGCGGGATCCGCCCCCGCCGCTTTGCACCTTGCAAATGCAAAAAACCCAGGATTTTGCATTTGCAAGGTGCAAAGTGGCGAAGTGAGTGTGTGTGTATGTGTCTGTCTGTCTGTCTCTGTGTGTGTGTGTGTGTGTGTGTGTGTGTGTGTGTCTCTCTCTCTCTTCCTCGCACCAGCGCACCTTCCTTCCACTGCTACGCGTTTGGGCTGCTTTGTGCCCCCCTCCCTCCCCGGCTGAAACTGCGGACGGCTGCTCCAGAGGCGAGCGCGGTAGCTCCCATACAACAGGCGGGTAAAGGAGCCGCTCGCCACCAAGTCAGCGGCGCTTTGCAAGAAGAGCGAGAGAAGGAGGTGAGGAGGTGAGGTGAGGCGCGGCCCGGCTCGGCTCTGCAAAAGGCTGCGCCTGCAATGCCGCCCCGGGCGCTGAGCGAGGCTGACTAGCGGTGCCCAGGCTGTTCGGGAGTGGGAAGCGGTTGTGCCCCTGGCCGGCCAGGGGAATGGGGACCCTGCCTGAGCGGGAGGCGGTGGCGGCGGTGGGGTCTGTCCAGTTAGGATCCAGGGGCGGCAGCCACCCAGGCGTCCTCCTCTCGTCTTTCGGCCGGCTGTTTGCAGGGCTCAGCCAGTCGCGGTCTCTGCCGTCGCGGCTGCGATCGCCTCCCGTCAGGCGGTGGCACACACACACAGAGAGAGAGAGCGATTGAGAGCGAGACAGAGGGTTGGCAGGGTTTGTTAGCAAGATAGCAGAGAAGCTGTCTGTGGAGTTGTCAGGGGAGCCCAGGAGGAAAGCGAAGGGTGGGCTGGGCTCCAGCAAGGCTTTTCCTTCCCTTCAGACTGCAGTGCAAGCTGGGAAGGGAATTGCCAGCAACTCTCAGTCGCCTCGGCCGCGGCATCTGCTTCGGGTTTCTCCCAGCGCGTCAAGCAGCCACGAAAGCGCGCGTGGGGGGAGGGGGGATTACTCGAGCAGGCTGGAAGGAGGAGGTGACTTCCCACACGGGGAGTCATCTTAAGTCACCTCCGCCGTCGCAAGAGCGGTCAGTATTCTCATTCACACTCTTTCTCACTCACTCTCTCTCTTTTTTGCAAAGCCCTCCCCCCCCACACCCCTCTGGCAGCAGCAGGTGGAGAAAGCCCCGCTTCCCCCTGGCCTGTCTCGGGGAGAGGAAGCGAAGGGCCCCGTCTCGGCTCCCGTCCTTCTCAGATACCTCTGGGTTTTTTTCCCCCTTCCAACTGGACGATGGCGATGTCCTTGAGCAAGTCTTAAAATGCCAGTGATGAGTGGCCTCCTGGCTCCCCAAAACACCTTCCTGGATACCATAGCAACCCGCTTTGATGGCATGCGTGAGTTGGCTTCCCACTCTTTTTTTTTTAACTCTCCTCCTCCTCCTCCTCCTCCTCCTCTCCTCTCCCCTTGTTGTCTGGTCTTCCCTAAGGAAACTCGAGGGCTCACACTTCCAGGTGTTTCTCCCTGTCTTTCTCCCTGTCAATGATCTTTTCTTCCCTTCCCTTCTCTCAGCCCCATCCTCCTTCACCTTTGTCACCACAATCCTGAACAGATGAAGTTTGTACTTCTCAAGAAAGGTTGGATGTTCCTTTTGAGGAGGGAACCTAGTGTGACATCTGTATGTTGACCTACTACTGAGCCATGGCATGTGTGCACATGCAATGGAGGCATGAGAGAGAGCTGTGAAAGAGATGGTGGCTCTCCAACACAGGATGTACATGCAGCACATACACATGCTTTTTTCTTGCAAGAGAGAGAGTGACTCCTGCCTCCCACTGTCATCATCATCATCTTTTGGGTTAGTGAATCAATTAAACCTTTCATGATAGTGACATCGTTTCCCAAATTTCCCTTAAATCAGGGAAGAAATCAGAAACAAATCTTTGGACTGCGAATAAGCCTGTTCCTATGATGCCATTTTTGTTCACTGCAGTGTGAAAAATGTGAAAAAACACACTTCTTTTTCTTCATCTTCTTGTTCCCTATTTACTGGTCTCTTTCAAAGAGGAAATTGTGAAGATCAAACTTATTCTCAACTGTCCTAGTGAAAGTTTTAATTAGACAATAATTCCCTCCCGTGGCATTATTATGGATTATTTGAGAAACACTTTGCCATGGAAAAATGTTAAGAATGTGAACATGTTTGATTTTAAATGTAATGCCAGTTAAGATCTAAAGTTTCCTAAGAGGACTTTCATCTGTCAGGCACTTCATCTGTCATGCACTAAAAAATTAGTTTATGGAAAGCGAAACGGTGTGCATGTGTGTGTGAAACTAACCTCATTTACATTTTAAAGCACTCTAGCCTGAATGAATATCCACTTTTGTCCATAAATATAATATACAGATGAGGAGGAGGAATCCAGTTTTGAAGGATTTTAACTCTTGTGTTTTAGCTTGGTTGCTGATTGAGCTAAGGTTTTTGTACTTTTAAAGTTATTGTTGATGCCATATTGGTTTTGTTGGCTCTCTTTTCCACTTACAGAGTTAGTTTACTGTTTTTCTTTGAAATAAATATTCAAAAACATTTAACCTACTGATGCCTCAATTCATGTAATTTTATTGGTATCTATTTTTATTTTTGAAATTTACCAGTAGCTGCTGCATTTCCCACCCTCGACTTATACTCGAGTCAATAAGTTTTCCCAGTTTTTTGTGGTAAAATTGGGTGAGTATATATGGTACTTCCCACTTATAATTAGCTGTTTTCGGTATAGCCAAAGGAAGGAGGAACTAAATTGCCTCCAATCAGTTAGCTGAGCTCTCCATTTACAGTTTTAAAAATCCCATTTGCTGCTGATCAGCTCAAGCTTCTTGACAGTTGTTCAGAGGGGGTGGGGCAGTAATTTACAGTACTCTCCTATTGCAGTTGCTTTTCAAAAAAATACCTGCCACTAATTTCCAGTAGCTTAAGAGTCTCCAGCCAGGCATCAGGGAGATTTAAAGAACTCTTGGCTTGCAATAGTAACACAGATGGAAGGGACCTTGAGGTCATCTAGTCTAACCCACTGCTCTCACAAGAGTATTTGTAATAAATGCCTATCCAGTCTCTTCTTAAAAGCCTCCAGTGATGGGGCCACCCACAACTTCTGGAGGCAATTTAGATTTAAAACCTGTTTTAAAAAAAGCTGCCCTGATCAGTGCAAATCTCTCCAAGCCAAATCCAGAAACTCATAAATTGCTTGCAAACTTGAAAATCAAAAGTTTAGAGAAGAGATACAGCACACAACATTATAGAATGCTTTGTGTAGATGCTGCCTAACATTTCTACAAGTAGTTTCAAAACAAATGCAAAGAAACTTCATCTATGCAAAGAACTGTACTTACAAACACAATACTGAAAAGTACTGTACAGCAAAGTATAGCAGAGTACTTAAAAAGAAGCAGAGCAGTTCCCAAAGTGCTTACAAGCAGTACAGTACAATCAGAGGTGGTATTCAGCAAGTTCTGACCAGTTCTGGAGTACTGGTAGTGGAAATTTTGAGTAGTTCGGAGAAGTGGCAAATACCACCTCTGACTGGCCCCGCCCAATCTATTCTCTGCCTCCCGAGTCCAAGCTGATCGGCTGGGTATTATTTTGTTGCCCTACACAGGAGAATGGAGCTGGAAAGCAGGTTAGTGAGGTGGGGAGGGAATGGGATTTTGAAGTAACCTTCCTCCAGGAGTGGGGAGGGAATGGAGATATTGCAGTATCCTTCCCCTGCCATGCCCACCAAGCCACGCCCACCAAGCCATGCCCACAGAACCAGTAGTAAAAAAATTTGAATCCTACCACTGAGTACAATGGTGTAACAAAAAGGAATATTTTAAAATACTTACAAAAGCAATTCCAGCACCCCAGTTCTCAAGCCCAGGCAGCAGCAGATCCTACACACAGCACAAAAACAAAAACAAACTTGCCGCCTGGCTGGTTGCAAAAATCACCAGATCTTATTTGTCCATGTGACCACGGGCAAAAAACAAAACAAAACCCTGCCAGCTTCAGGAAACTGCATCTTAACTCTGAACCGTTCAGAAAAAAGACAGAGTTAAAAATGGTGGCTGCTGCATCAGTACCTGAATCCAAGTCACATGGTTACAGAGGCCTCTTTTTGATTGCAGTGTTGAATTTCTAATGTAAGTATCCTATCTGAATAAATTTGTTCTATTGAAAATTTGCTAAAGGAACTTTCATATATAACCTGTAAGGGTTATATATGTGGTTGTTTAAAGCTACACTCATTATTAAACTATCATGTTGCTGGAACAATGTACAGAAGCTGGCTGTAACAAAATATTTCCAGACTTCAATATGCGTACAGGGATTATGATATCCTTTCTCTTCCCGAAATACATCTCAGGTCTTAAGATTTTTTTTTCTTCAGTCATGGTTTGGGGAAAATAACTTATTAACTCAAAACTTGGAAACTACATCTGGTAAGAGAACAAAAGATTCTAGAAATGAACCACTGGCTAAAGGGTTGGTGTGGCCAAAAAAACTTTGGATTCCTGGACTATACTATCTCCAGGATGGGCTTCTGGTAAGGGATGGATTATTGCACTTCACAAAGACTGGGAAGAATGTTTTCAGAAAATGACTGGCTCAACTTATCAGGAAGGCTTTGAACTAAAATTGAGGGGGAATGGTGACCAATCCCTCGTAAACAAGTCAAATAATGAGGTAAGGAGGGATGGGAAGGAAGAAAAACTCAAATACCAAGTGGGAGACATAGGAAGCATACCCAGTCAGACATAAAGACCACAAGGGCCTATATACAAATGCATAAAGTTTGAGAACAAACGGGGTAAACTTGAACTATTAACACATGAAGGTAGATAAGATATAGCTGGAATTACAGAAACTTGGTGGGACGAAACCCATGACTAGAACATACTGATAGAAGGATACAAAACTATTCAGAAAACCCAGACCACATAAAAGAGGAGGTGGAGTTGCATTGAATGTAAAGGATATATATATAGAAGAATGATATGGCCATAGATGTATACTGCAGGCCACCCAACCAAGCAGAAAAATAGGTGTAATTTTTGCTAATCAACTAACAAATATATGTAGGAAATACATTTAAACAGTAATGGGGGACTTCAATTATCCTGACATTAATTGGAAAACTAATTCTGCACTGTAGGAAGTTAACACCCACCCCTCTCCTAGAAAAATGAAATATTCTAGGAAATATTAAAAAGGCAGAATATTCCCCTAAAAAAGGTAGAAACTCAGAAGCTGAAACTCACCTCAGAAGCCTGCTCCCACATTTGCTGATGGACCATTACTTTGGTCTAGGCCAGTCTATTTTATATAACAAAGATCTCCAGGTAGAGCTATAATAGGAATTGCCCAAAGCCCTTTCATTACATCAAGGCTTAACCAAGCCTGCGACTCAGGACAACCTACAGAGTTGCCCTTTGTATGGCCCTAAAACGTAGTCACTGAACAGTAGTCACCGACCTGGTAGTAACACCAATTGAATCCCACCCCTGCAGGGGAGACCTGAAGCAGTGTTCCAATATTGGAGGGGCTGCCACAGAGAGGAGGAGGTCAAGCTATTTCCCATAGTACCTAAAGGCCAGACAAAGTGTTGCGAACTAAGCAAACTCGTTAGTTTGCGATTCTAGCAGTTTTCTTTCCATGAAAGGTTCCTAGCGTGCACTTCTGATTGGCCCGTTGACAGCGGATCATGACTGGTCACTTTTGGCTGATCGGATTGGCTGATAGCGGGTTGCTGCTAATTGGATGCTCTCAGCGCAGCAAACTCAAATCATTGGGTGTTGTGACAGCAGCCAGCTCTATAAAAGAAGCTGCTGCTGCCCTAGTTGTTGCTCTGTTCTAAAGTCACTGATAAAGAGTTGGAGTCACTATTCGATGCCTCGTCTCCGTTCCTTGTGCCCACTCTCCCAGATCTAACACTGGCAACGAGGGTGGGATGCGGAGACGATAGAGCTGAATGAACACTCATTGAACACAACAGAGCATGTGGCTGAGAGTGCACCAATCGCGGCAGAATGACCAGCGGCACCATACCACCCGCTCCATTTGACCCGGCTAACGAAGACTGGGATTCGTATATGGACAGGTTTCAGATGTTCCTGGAGACCAACAACTTGAAGGATGCTACGCCTGGCAAGAAACGAGCTGTGTTCCTGACTCATTGCGAGCCCGCCGTTTTTAAGATGGCAAAGGCACTTGCAAGAGTCAAGACGATGGACTGGGACAATCTCGCCCCAATCCTCCGGGCCCATTATGCCCCAGCGGTGCCAACACTCATCAGGAGACACCAGTTTTACCAGAGGAACCAACAGGAAAGCAAAAGTGTTGGAGACTTCATTACAGACCTCAGAAACTTGGGAGGACTCTGTGGTTTCGCAAATCTCGAAGAAGCCATAAGAGATCGAATCGTTTATGGCAAAAGGGAACATCGCCCTCACAGATGTCATCGCCGATGCTACTGCAGCAGAAGCAACCAGGAGTTCGGCAGCTCGAATGCGCCGAGTAAACGCACCACACCACCAACTCGCCAGTGACCCTACGGCCCCTTCCGAGAGGCACGCAGCTACAACCCACCATGAAGATCTTGAATCCTCCTCAGAAAGCGAAGAAGAGGAAGTCAATAGACTCAAGTCAGACCGAGATCAGCAAGATCAACGGACTCGCAAACCCTCGTATCAGTGTGCTGGATGCGGGGGAAACCACCCACGGTCAGACTGCAAATTCCTAGATGCCATCTGCTGCTCCTGTGGAAAGAGGGGCCACATTGCAAAAGTCTGTAGAGGCAAGCGAGGGTCCAGCCCAAATCGAAGAGAAAATAATTTCCGGCAGACAACAGGACCCCACCAGTAAATCGGGATCGCCCAAGCAACCAATGGAACCACTACTACAGAAATTGAGCGCCAGCCACTTCTACCAGACGAGAAGAGGCGCACCAAGCCATCACCATCGGCCACGCTTCACCCCTTGATGCAAGAAAGATCCGAGTGAAGGTCGCCATTGAGGACCATCCATGTGTTATGGAAGTTGACTCCAGGTCCTCCCTATCAATGGTCTCCTGGAAAACCCTCAAACAGCTGATCCCTGACATTCGTCGCCAGAATCTCAGCCCTCAGAGAATTATATTGAAGAACTATCAAGGAAACAGGATCCCGGTCGCTGGTTCCAGCCACGTCCAAGTATCCTTCAAAGACCACACCGCGACTCTACCACTTACAGTCATCGATAAAGATCGACCCAGCTTATTAGGCTTGCAGTGGTTCGCACCACTTGGAATCGAACTGGCGGGCATCAACCAAACCGAAAGCGATGACTGGGAAGCGGCCCTTGTCCAAGAATTCCAGGAAGCATTCACTGAGAAGCTAGGCAAGTACAAGAGATCCCCCATATCATTTAAGCTCTGCCCAGATATTGCGCCCATTCGTCTTAAGCCCTGTCGAGTGCCTTTTGCACTCAAACCAAAGATTGATGAATTGGACAAATTGATAGCCCAAGGCGTATTGGAACCGATTGACCACGCCCCATGGGAGACCCCAATAATAACCCCCATAAAGCCTGACGGATCTCTGAGAATTTGTGGGGATTACAAGGCCACCCTAAATCACGCACTTCAGCAGAACGCTTACCCCGTGCCTGTGGTCCAACACCTACTGCACTCCCTTGGGGGCGGGAAAATATTCGCAAAATTGGACCTAGCCCAGGCATACCAGCAGCTGCCTGTAGATGCAGAGACCGCAGAAGCCCAAACTATAGTCACGCACAAAGGGGCATTTAAGTGTAATAAACTCCAGTTCGGAGTGAGCGTGGCACCAGGCATCTTCCAGAGTCTGATGGAGAGATTATTACAAGGTATAAAAGGGGTCGTGCCATATTTCGATGATGTCTTGATAACTGCCCCCATTAGAAGTATACTAGAAAAGCGGCTAAGAATGGTCCTCCAAAAATTTAAAGACGCTGGCCTGAAGGTCAAGAAGGACAAGTGCCAACTATGTACAGAGAGGGTTGAATTCCTTGGTTACCTTCTTGACAAACAGGAAATTCACCCTACTGAGAAAAAATTGGCTGCAATCAAAAATGCCCCAAGACCTAAGAACAAAACAGATCTTCAAGCCTTCCTGGGACTTATTAACTTTTATAACATCTTCCTACCCCAGAAGGCGACTGTTGCTGAACCCCTGCATAGGCTCCTCGATAAGAAGGCTTCCTGGGTTTGGGGACATCAAGAAGAACGAGCTTTTCAACAAGTAAAAGACCTTTTAACATCCGATGCCGTATTGATACAATATAACGAGACTTTACCCTTAGACGTCACCTGTGACGCCTCACCGTTTGGAGTAGGAGCCATCCTGAGCCTCATCCTGCCAAACGGCACTGAGGCTCCCATTGCATTTTTTTCCAGAACTTTATCTAAAACTGAAAGAAACTATAGCCAATTAGATAAAGAGGCTCTCGCTATTGTGGCTGCGATTAAACGATTCCATGAGTACGTGTATGGAAGGTCCTTTTCTATAATCACCGATCACAAACCATTACTGGGCATCTTGGCGGGGGATAAACCAACTCCCCATATCTTATCGCCAAGAATGACATGTTGGTCAGAGTTTTTAGCCACATACAACTATCAACTACAACACCGACCGGGGAAAGCCATTCCCCACACTGACGCCCTGAGCCGCTCTCCGCTACCAGAAGTCATAGACGACCCAGCTCCAACCTAGCTGTACTACAGATCGAGACACTCCCTTCACCACCACTGACTGCGCAAGACATCGCATCCGAAACAAGGAAAGACCCTTGTTTAGCACGAGTACTCAGCTGGGTAGAAAGAGGTTGGCCTGACAACGAACTCAACAAAACCTTCAAGCCTTTCAAGCACAGGCAGACAGAACTTTTCACCCAAAAGGGATGTGTGTTATGGGGAGACAGAGTCGTCATACCAGAAAGACTTCGGCATAAAGTCCTAAAACTATTGCACGATGGACATCCGGGTATCGTGCGGATGAAGGCACTAGCAAGGAGCTATGCTTGGTGGCCAGGCATAGATAAGCAAATAGAGACTTGGGTGGCCACCTGCAACAGGTGCCAGGAAACACGCTCAGCTCCACCGAAAGCACCACCAACTGAATGGGAAGCACCCCGAGGTCCCTGGTCCCGTATCCACATTGATTTTGTGGGACCCACCAAAGGGCATACATTTCTCATAACAGTGGATGCCTATTCCAACTGGCTTGAGATCCACAAAATGAAGACCACCACCACAGAGGCAGTCCTTCAAAAATTAAACAGACTATTTGCCACACATGGGTTGCCAGATGTCTTGGTTTCAGACAATGGCCCACAGTTCACTGCCTTGGCATTTGAACAGTACCTAGCAGACCGGGGGATACGCCACGCCTTAACATCGCCAGCTCACCCTGCGGCCAATGGTCCAATTCATAAAGAAGACCTTACACAAGATGGAACAAGGGAACCTCCACGACAAGGTAACCAGGATGCTTCTCCTCCAATATATCACTCCAAACAGCACCACAAACAAAACCCCAGCCGAGCTCCTGATGGGCCGGAAACTTCGATAACATCTTGACCGTCTACACCCTGCCTACATGCCGGAAAAGCCTCTGGGTTCCAGTAGCAAGTACCGCACATTCGAGGTAGGCGACCCAGTCTTTGCAAAAAACCTTACCGGTGACCCTTTGTGGGTCCCTGCTACCATAACTCAACTTACGGGTCCCCATTCCTACCGTTTGCAAACTAATGATGGGAGACTATGGAAGCGCCACATTGACCAGTTACATTCCAGGCTGGCACCTACCCCTTTTACAAGCCCTCAACTCCAAACCAGGGGGGGAAGGGAAATGGAGGGGGCCGAAAATGAACTAGTACCTGATCCAGTACGCTGAGACTCAGCGACCAGCGCAACCAAACCTGGAGTGCTCACCTTCCGAAGAGGAGCTGGGACAGATGGCCATCTCACCACGGAGCAGCATGGCGGCATCAGCAATCTCAGAGAATTCAGACAGCAGCCTTGACGGGAGAAGAGATGACAACCCCGAGTCACCCAACGGAGAAGTCGGATCTCCGCTACTGCTGAGTCTAACAAACAACCACCGGAACCAGAGTCCAGCCAAGGACTGATGGAGCAACGTAGATCAGGTAGGCAGGTGAAACGACCTGCCTACCTGCGTGAATACATCACCCCACCCTTGAGACAGAACCTAGGGGGGAGAGGTGTTACGAACTAAGCAAACTCGTTAGTTTTCAATTCTAGTAGTTTTCTTTCCGCGAAAGGTTCCTAGCCTGCACTTCTGATTGGCCCGTTGACAGCGGATCGTGATTGGTTGCTTTTGGCTGATAGTGGGTCACTGCTGATTGGACGCTCTCAGCACGGCAAACTCAGATCATTGGGTGTTGTGACAGCAGCCAGCTCTATAAAAGGAGCTGCTGCTGCCCTAGTTGTTGCTCTGTTCTGAAGTCACTAATAAAGAGTTGGAGTCACTATTCGATGCCTCGTCTCCGTTCCTTGTGCCCACTCTCCCAGATCTAACACAAAGAATAATGAGTGGAAAGTGAACAAGGAGAGACTCAACCTAGAAATAAGAAGACAGTTTCTGACAGTGAGAGCAATCACCCAATGGAACAGCTTGCCTTTGTAAGTTGTGGGAGCTTCATCACTGGAGGCTTTCAAGAAGAGATTTGGACTGCCATCTGTCAGAAATGTAGCACACAAAATTATCTGCTACAATGTCCTACCAGCCAATGACTACTTCAGCTTCAACCACAACAATACAAGAGCACACAACAGATACAAACTCAGTGTAAACCACTTCAAACTCAATTGCAGAAAGTACAACTTCAGCAACAGAGAGATCAATGCCTGGAATGCACTACCTGACTCTGTTGTTACTTTCTCTAACTCCCACTCCTTTAACCTCAAACTAACCACTATTGACCTCACCCCATTCCTAAGCGGCATGCATAAGTGCACCATCGTGCCTACCGTCCCTGTCCTATTGTCCCCATTTATTCGTACCTATTTTCTGTATTCTTACTCATGTTTATACTTATATCTATTATCTTGTAAGCAATTGACTAAATAAATAAATAAATAAATAAATAAATAAATAAATGGTGTAGGGTCTTCTGCTTGGGCAGGGGGTTGGACTAGATGACCTTAAAGATCCTTTCCAACTATGTTAATCTGTTAAAATATGTTACTACTGCTACACTCAGCTTCAAAACAATAAACGAAATTATACGGGGGAAAAACAGCCACATGTTTGCAATACAATTCAGGAGTCTTCAAACTTGACAGCTTTAAGACTTGTGGATTCAAATCCCAGAATTCCTCCTCCAGTCATGTTAGCTCAGGAATTCCGGGAGTCCACAAGTCTTAAACTTGCCACGTTTGAAGACCTTTGGCGTACGTGCTCACTTCATTTAACAAGCCTCCTTCCCGAGAAACCTCTATGTGAACAGGGGGCAGCGTTGCCAGATTCAAAATGTAAAATTATCGTACCCGAGACTCAAAATTATCGTTTTTTTGAGAAAATTATCGTACATATAGCAAACTCTATATCTCACAGGAAGTACCAACTGTAGGCATATATCCATGTGGAAAATGTCCGAACTGAAGGCATGAAGCCACAAGATACGATCCCGCAAAACTTACGATCAGCAATAAACTACCTCAATGGGCCTGACGCGCGCGACGACACACACACGTGATCTAGACTCATGAAGTTGCATGAACCCACGAAAAGTACAGTATGGTAAAATACTAGCTCTTAAGGTAAAATACTAGCTCTTAAATTGCCAAACTGTAAAATTATCGTACATTTGACCTTTTTGGGAATTATTGATCGTACATCGTACAGAGGGCCAAATTATCGTACAAATACGATAATTATCGTACGTCTGGCAACACTGACAGGGGGCAAAAGATCGCAGAGCTCGCATCAAAAGTTCCACCCAGCGAACGAAACGATCAATCAGAGGCGCGAGACGCTGGCGGCATACGCATGCGCATACACGCAAAATTTTCCTCCGATCCGGAAACTTTCCCCTCGTCGGGCTTTTCGCCGCGATGCTGAAGGCTTGTTCGAAATGTTTCGTGCCTAATGCATCATAGAGTTACTTCACGCGAGTCCTTGACTCTTTCTTCGGTTAACTAAGCGGGGATTAGAATTCCATAAGGATGAAATCGCCGGGGCTTCCCCCGCCCCTATTATTTGCAGGGGCCAATTAAACGAAGTTTCAAGCGGGGCTATGAAAGCCGGCTACCGAATCTCAGCCCTCGCTGACAACCTCACGCATGCGCCCTCGGCAACTGACATGCGCGTGTTGCATAAATCGCAAAGCGCGCAGTTTGAACCGATTCTTCGGGGCTGGGTTTGTTTGCCTTCTGGCCTGTATTTAGCGGGAAGGGAAGAATTATGCGACCCCGTATATTTCGGAGCCGTTCCGGTAATGAACCCGCCGGCCACATGGCGCAGGAGCAGCACCCGCAGTCCGGAAGCCCGTGGAAAGAAACGCGGCTGGCTTTGAGAAACTTGGCCGAGTGCCTGAAGTGCTCCCTTTGGTAACCGGTTATGCCTAAGCAAAAGGAGGGCGGAAGGGATGGCGCAGAGGCTTTGGATGGGGAAAAGGGATTTGGAAATTAAGTCATCTTTGCTGTTATCAGTGGTCCTGCGGCTGCTTCCAGTCCAGAACTGATCCAACAGACCACATTGTTTAGTGCAGGGGGTTCCAACCTTGGCAACTTGCGCATAAGCGCACCAACGTGCCTACCGCTCCTGTCTTAATGTTCCCTTTTATTCATATCTATTTCATGTATTAATAATTATGTTTATACTTATATATATTATCAAAGGCATGCTTGACAAAATAAATAACATAAATAAACAAACTTTAAGACTGGTGGACTTAAACTCCCGTAGTTGGAGATCCTCCTCCCCCCCCCCCAGTTTAATGAGTTATTTTTATTTATTTTTGTCAATTGCTTACAAGATAATAGATATAAGTAAAAGCATAGTTATGAATACATGGATACATATAAGAAAAATAAAAGAAACAATAGGACAGGGATGGTAGGCATGTTGGTGCACTTATGCACGCCCCCTACAGACCTCTTAGGAAAGGGGTGAGTTGTGTAAAACTTGTCAATAAGAAAAAGCTACGAAAATTGATGATTTGAGATAGCATCATATATATTGATCTACTCCAGCCTTTTCTGGATCCATATAAAATGTTCGGCAAGTGGCATTTTTAACAAAATCATATGGCAGAGAATATATCTGACCATTAGTGAGGGATGTTTTTGTTCATTTGCTTTTTGTTTGTTTCTCAAGCGTGTACAAGCCCTTGCAGTTTTCATGGCAAGGGTTTTTAGAAGTGCTTTGCCCTTGTCTCCTCCCTTGAGCCCAAGCATAAAATGAAGTAGAAGTCATGCTCTCTCCCCTGTTTCTAGCCCAATGTCTCAGCCACCACACAGATTAGCTCTCAAATTTTGCAAGCAAAATTATTTTAATTTTTACTTTTAGATGTGGTTTTCCTTGAAATGGGAGTTTGCAATTGTAGATGGGATTACTATAAATGAGTGCTATTCCATAAGTTAGGGAATTCCTTAAATATAGACATTTCCACTTATATTCAGAGGATTGTTTTCTTTGGAAGAATGTACAGTGTTGTGATTCCCTATCTTACAGATTTCCTAGATAAGAGTTAATTACATTGTTGGCACTGGTTATCCTTCCTCAATGTAGAATGGGTCAAATGAATTAGGAATTGCAGTCTCAACAACTAGGCTGCCAGGTTATAAAGACTGACTTGGGCAAGGAACGTTACTTTAGAGTATACTCTATTTCATTTGTGTTTGGGTTCTGATATTTCAGTGGCAAAATCACACTAATATTGCAGAATAAATAAAGGGTTTCAACACTGGTTTGCACAGTTGAAGGTAAAACCATTAAAACCTTGTCATCGAAGTTGCCCTGAATGTCCATGGATCTTGATATTTTGGTTGTAACCCATCTCTTCCAGAAACAGACATACAAAAGTAGCCTGTAGCTTCTTATCACCACATATAAAGACAGCTTCGTTTCAGTTTTCGCTCATGCTATAAGACACTGGAATAAGGAGCAGCTAGGGAAGTAATCATCCTATTAATGTCTGCCTCCCTCTGTGCAGAAGACCCTTTGATATTTGTATAACATTGTTGAAATTTACCACAAGAAATACCATGAGGAATAACTTGAACAATGCTGTAATTAATTATTGATTGTGAAAACGCAGATAGAAGATTCTTTATTTTCTGGGTCTTTAGTATGAATTTTGTGGACTCCTCTGTTTCTATTCAGCTCTGTGCCTTACCCAATTTTATTTATCAAATTCTTTTAATTAATAATTAGGGAGCCAATATGCTGCAGTGCACCAATCTTTATTTTCAGCAGTGCTTCTAAATTCTGTATATTCCCTTGAGGGGTTTTGAAAAATAAGCAATACTTTGTTAAAAATAACAAGGTATTGTTTATTAAAGAAAAAGGGCTGGAGGTGGTGGTGGCAATGTGCCCATCTGCTCAATAGTGGTGGGAGGTTAAAAGGAGCAGCAGCAAACAATTTAGCTGCTTTGCCGCTACCAAATGGATGTTTTGTATAGCAATTGGATGAGGGAGTCCATAGCACAGTGGTGGGATTCAAATAATTTAACAACCGGTTCTCTACACTAATGACTGGCTGGGTAAGTGTGGTTGGGTGGTCATGTGACTGGGTGGGCATGGCCAGCTCAACGTCACTCATCACACCCAACCCTGCCTCCCGGCCACTCTCCCAACTTTCCCCAGACCTTGGGCCTATACACAACACCTCCAGAAATGAAAGGGTTAACCAACCCTATTTCCTGGTGCAAATGCTCCCTTCCTTGAGTGAAAGGATGGGAAGAGACCAGCAAAGCATTCTGCTCCCACCTCCAAGGAAAGTAAGACATTGGAGGCTGAGCTTATTAAAAAGCAATATATTATGTCATAACAGCCAACATTTCACACCTGAAGTGGCAGAGGCAATAAATCCCACAGACTCCTCAGAAGCAATTTACAATTAAAGCCCGTTTCTACCCCAAAAATAATAAATAAATAACAGAAGGAGAAGGATTGACAATACTTTTGTGTAGGCAATTATGAAAGAAACTAAGCTAAAGCTGGATTAACCCCTGCCTCCCTTCTTCCTTCTTTCCCTCCTTCCTTCTCCTACCCATCTCCCTCCCTCCCTCCCTTCCTTCCTTCCCGGCTGCTTTTTGCCTGAAAACAGCCTCAAAATGGGCTGAAAAACAGCCCCCAAACAGCCATTTTTTGGACCTTTTTTGCCTAAAAAATGGCTGAAAACTGCCAGGAAAAAAAAGGCCTGAAAATGGTCAAAACAGCAATTTTTTTTACTTTTGGGGGCATTTTTTGCCTGAAAAATAGCCGAAAATGGCCCAAAAAACAGGCGAGAGTGGGGCCAGCCAGTGGTGGGATTAGCCGGTTTGCCAAACTCTGCAGAATTGTAACAACTGGTTCCCCCAAATCTGTCTGACCTAGCTGAATCCCACCTCTTCCATAGCATGATTTCAGAATTTTAGATGCTAAAAGGATTAGGATCCCTGATCTTTTTCAAACAGTTGAGAAATATAATGAATTTGATGAGCCTTGATGCAACCAAACAAAGCTTTAATTACTGTAAACCTACATGCCTCTGCTTTAGAGGGAAGCTTAAACTGTCCTCCAGATTCTAAAAACACACCCATGTATTTGCAGCCTGTCCTTGACACCACATTGCTAGCCATGTTTTTCTGTATTGGAGGTGGAATTCTTGACAGGTAAAACTTGTCCCAAGAGGCAGCTGCCTAGAGAGAGATTATTTGAGTATAAAAGATGAACACATTTTTTTCATAGTATCCAGTTTTTTATGTTAATGTAGCGTAAAACAGTGTTTACTTAGCTTATTTATCTTGATATTATTTACCTTGGGGATGCAATGAAAATGTGTCCATTCTAATATTTAGGACAGAAATAACCCAATTCCATTTATTCTCTTCTTGACAGTACTAACATTCTGAAGAAACCTGTGGACCTAAGAACTTGTGAGCATGTCTTCTGTCTGTGAGTCATGACATAACTTTATGGGAGATGAATAGTTAAAAAATGTGAAAAATAAATAAAAATTGTTACATAGCTTTTCCCAAGCTTGCCTATTTTGATCATATTTTTAGTCTGAAGTAAATATATGTTATTGCTTTCTATTTGTGGCTGCTAGTATGATTATATCTTCTTATGTAACCATATATATCTGTCTCAAGAAAGCACTTATTTGTTGTAATTTTTTTTCCTTTTTATCATTGTAGATGAAATAAAGATTAAATTATTTAAGTCTCTGTTAGGTTTGACATATTTATTATGCATTTAAATGCTTTCTACTCCACACAAACACACACATCATCCTATCAGTATAATGTTCTAGAAATACTCAGAAGCTATATATACAAACTACAAGTAGTCTTTGCTTACCTATTCCTCGTTCAGCGAACCTTCAAAGTTATGACACTGCTAAAAAAATAACTAACTAATGCTGCATTTTCAACCTTTGCAGCATACCTCAGTCATCTGATTGCCATTACAATCAATATATGTTATCCTTTGCCTGTTGTTAAGGAATTATAAGACAATAAATAGGCACACAATGGAAATACGTATCAAAGGTCTGTGTTGCCAGTCCTTGGCACATTCTGGATTGGAATGTTGAAGTACATTATGCAAACAGTCAAGTATATTACTTATTCTGTCCCTGTTTACTGTCTTGTACTGTCTCTCCAGTCTCTGCTCTGTGAAAGTGGGGGAAGGTTGGGAGGAAAAACAACCCCAAGCAATCTCTTATTCCTGACTGTTTTTGGTCACGTTGCTTTCAATGTATATTCCCTATTGTGCCTGCTTATCTAAATGACAACTTGGATTATTTTTTGCAAGTCTTTAGAAATAGTACTTCATATTGCATATGATGCTGGTTCTACTACATGTAAGTTTCATTTGGAGTGGATTTCCCAGATTAAATTAGACAAGTATAATTACTTGTTCAGTTGAAATAGTTGTAATTTATTTTAATTTTGTCTTACATTATTTTGTAAACCTTTTCATGTAATATTTGTAATATTTTTTCTCTTTCCTTTTACAATAAATTGTGTTTTTAAATATATGATATAAATATCAGAGCAATTAAAAAGATGACTGTAAAGAGATCATTCTCTAAGCAAACCAGTTAAGTAAATAAACTGATTCATATAAACATAAGCAAGTATGAAGCTAGCTTTTTTGAAATTTTTGGTTATGCATAGCCTCAGTTAATCCTGGCAACACCAGAAAGGTAAAATTTATAATCCAGAAAGAGGGAGCATGCAAAAGTTAATGCCACTGTCCTTCTCTCTGTAATTTTTCTTACTTGTGCATTTTGTTCTAAATTACACTTTGGTGTGATGTATGAACATAGATTTTGTATCAAACTATTAACTTATATAAGCTATCAGTGAAAACTTCACCATTTTAAGTGCATTATAAACAATTTTCTTGTTCTTATGTATTTTAATTTCTAAGATAAAGACTTATTTAACCATGTGTTAGAAATTATTGTTTGTTATCCAGGTGTAGTTTTTCTCATGAAACCATGTTTATATTTTTCAGAACTTGTGTAGGCACAGCTTGCCCAATATGTCAGGTACCAATCATGAAAAAGGATGTGAAAATAAACAGCAAACTAGTCACCATCATCAAACTCTACAGCAAATTGCAAACTTTGCAGGACAAGAACTTCTCAGGTAAATGAAATAATACTTTTTAAAACCTGAAATTATGTAGCTTGAAAGAACAAAACCATCTTTCAAGACTCTTTTCCACTATACATTTAAAATGGACTGTAATTACATTTTGGTGTCATTTTTGTATAACTTGACATTTTTGGTGCTGCTGCTGTTATTGTTATCCTTCGGATGGTGACATTATTCAGTGGATGGCATTCCTTCTTTTGAGAGCGAGGCATCAGAATTTCATTTTAATATGTGTTGTTGTATATACAGGTAAATAACAAATTTTATATTTTCATCTTATTTTATCTAACTAGAATCTTACTGGTCTGATATTTGTTAACATTTCCCTTCTGAAGTGGCAGAAACACTGGCATTCAGTAGGATTTTGACCCCTAGAGATGGGAAAAACCTAATAAACACCAGCATTCTGAAAGGCTCAGAATGTTGGTGTTCACTGGCATTTTTGCCAGATTTGGGGTTGTTCCTCTAGTGTGTGGAAGGATTTTCCCTCCCTGTACAGAGGTGAGGGAAAATCCCTTGGTGCACTGGGGAAACAGACCTCAAATCCAACATCCTTTTGCTTGCAACCTTTCCTGTTGGCTTCCACATTGACTTTTGGGATAATAGCAATAGCTCTTAGACTTATATATCACTTTAAAGTGTTTTACAGCCCTCTCTAAGTCAGCATATTGCCCCCAACAATCTGGGTCCTCATTTTACCTACATAAGAAGGATGCACCTGAAGCATCAAAAGAGGAAGTAGAGAAGAAGACCCCTTGTTAATTCCTTAGGATGGAAACCAAACAAAGATATTTTCATAGACATTTAATTAGAGATTCTCTATTGGCCAATTGGAATAAAATAAGGAAAAACATTATTTAAAGATCCCTATCTGGCTCTCAACAATGGAGGCGATAATTCACCTGAACCACTTGAATATTAATAAGATGTTAAAGCATAAAGATTCATTGGATATACAAGGAACTTTGAAATTATGGCAAGACCTTCAGGAACAAGGGTTACGAATTGACCGGTGGGCATATCTTCAAGTCCAGAATAGATATAGACAGGACATGAAAGATTTCGGAATCTATAATAAACCACAGCAATTAGATAAAATTTTATTAGGCCCAGATAAAAAAACCCCACCATTTTATAACTATTTATTAAAGATAGAATTAGAGGAAGAAATAGTTAAAGGTAATATGATATCTTGGAGTAGTAATGTAGCCGTAGCATTACTTTATCAGAATGGGAGAAGATCTGGAACAGAAACAATAAAATTACAAAATCGTCATCATATAAAGAAAATGCTTACAAAATGTTCTATAGATGACACCTACCCACTTCTAGATTAGCGAAGATGTTTCCCAACATGAGTCCTAAATGCTGGAAGTGTAAAAAGAAAGAAGGAACATTTTACCATATGTGGTGGTTGTGTACAGAATCTCAAAGATATTGGCTGAGAATAAAAAAAATGGATGGAGGAAATTACGATTGAGCAGATTGAACTTAAACCAGAATTCTTCCTATTAGGGATTCTCAACAGACAATTCCCCAAAAAAGTTAAATATATAATACTACATATATTGACGGCAGCTAGATTGGCCTTCGCACAATGCTGGAAACAATCCTATACTCCACCAGAGGAAATGATTATTCAGAAAATATCAAGCTGTGCAGAAATGGATAAACTAACTCTAGCACTAAAAAATAAAGAACTATCAGAGTACTATATGAGTTGGAACTGTTGGTATGAGTGGATAGACCGAAGATAGACCATATAATTATAATAATAATAAATTGTAAATGAGGAGGAGTGACAATAGTAGTAATTAGATATTCGCACTAAAGATTAATTGCAAATATGGTACAAAATAATGAGATAAATAAGAAACCACAAACTGTTGATGATGTAATCATTTTTAATTGTTTACCCTTTTTTGTTTTTCTTTCCTTTCTCAATCTGTGTGTGTGTTGTTTGTATATTTTAACAGTAATTTTTAATAAAGTTTATTACAAAAAAAGAAGGATGGAAGGCTGAGTCAATGTTGAGCCTGGTGAGACTTGAACTGCCAAATTGCAAGCAGCTGGCAGTCAGCAGAAGTAGTCTGTACTGCACACTAACCACTGTGCCACCGTGGCTCATAAGCTATCAGAAGATTGCATATGGCAATCGTAATCACTGGGCACTTGGCAACTAGTCATAAATATGAACAGATTGCCAAGTGCCCAAAGGTTATGTGACTAGGGGAGTCCCCATCATGATGTTTTACAAAGGCCAGAATTAAAGCACCTATTCCAAGATCATCTTGACTGTGGTCATTAAATGACCAGTTGTAAGTCCAGGACTATCTGTAAATCCTGTGCTAATGTTGTCATATTGATCATGATCATGATTACCAACAATTGTTCAAAAAATTGTTATTATATTTAGTAAAACTTATTTTTCAAGAGCTAACTTTCATAGAAAAAACATGCTGCTTAGGTAAAGCAGACTAAACATTATGTAAATAGGTATATGTTCAAATATATTGTTTGATTTGTGTCTAGAATAAAATGGTGAATGCAGTTTTTTGAGTTCAAAGTGCAGTTTGAAATATAGGGAGTCCTTGATTTGCGATAGGCTGCTTAGCAATGATTAGGACAGGCTGCCTCATTGTGGGGACTCGTGGCAGAATTCCACAAGAGGCATTGGCAAAGCTCTTGTTTTTTCTTTTCTCAATAGTCGCTAGCCTTCCCTCCCTTAGCATTCGCAACCGTAAGAAGTCCTTTTGGCTTTCCTTTCCTTGCTAGCCCTAGCCTTCCCTCTCCTACCATTAGCATATTATCATTTGGCTTCTAATGTTGGGAGAAGGAAGGCTAGTGACTAGGCAGGGAAGAAAAGCCACCAGGATTTCTTGCTAGTGGTAGCCTTCATTTCCCCGGTGATAGCTGCAATACGCTTGTGGAATTCTGTCATGTGGCCCAGCAATGGAACAGCCTGTTCCTCTTTTTGTTCAACTTGAGTTCTGGAGAATGTCTGAAAGGTAAATTAACAATCAGTGGCAGGGGTGGGTACAAGGCCCAAAGCATTAGGATCCAAAAGGATGGGAAGTAGAGCATGGGATAGGTTTCTCAGTGAGGGGAAGGGAGGCATTGGGAGGCTAGAGAGAGTTGTGTCTGCATTAGGATCTCCCCCACCCTTGAGGCATCCCATATTCCACTTAACATTTAACAAATACATAGAAAACAGGGACACAAGTGAAGCAGATCACTTAACCCCCCCCCTAAAATTCGCCCACAATGGGGAGACTCCATTATGATTACCTGTATTGTTTTCTCTGACTATTTTTCATCACCCAGCTCATGCCAGTTAGTGCAATAAGAGCTACAAGGTGAATAATAGATCTGGAGAGGACAGAGAACACAGTGTTGTATGATAAGATGCTAAGAAGAACAGAATGTGGGGCAGTAACAAAAACTTGATAGAAATCATGTTTGGGAAAAAAAGTAGAGCCTCTCATTTTCTATTAATTAGCCATAATTATCATCCTGGACCTTGAACCTTGGTTTTAAGCGTGTATTCCAAAAAGGCTTAATTCAAAGACATTGAGAAAGAAATATTCCATATTCTTGGCTGCTTCTGAACAGCTAACTCCAAAAGATTCTTTCTTGATATAATACTTTATGGAGCTAAATGTGTATCATTATAATAGATAGATACAAAAATTTTGACCTCAATCTTCAAAACCTCTTTCCATTTGCATTGTGCAACAGCTTAATAACTAAATATACTGTAATTTGTCACTTCAGGCAATAAAATTGAATCCATTAGCACAAAGTTTATCCTTAAAAAAAATCTTTTTTCCCCCTTGATAAGGGGAAAATTGCAGCCTAGTTCCTTTAGTCAAAGATTATTATGGTGTTTGAATAGCATCATGCAGTGTTATTAATATATTTAATATACAGGTTCATTGTAATGGAGCCTAAAATTACAATCATAAGTCATTGTTAAGGTGATCACTACACAACAATGGTCAACTTTTATACCTTTTTTGCAGGAGTTGTTAAGCAAACCCATTTTATCCAATAGGCATTTTTTGCCAGAAACTGGAAGTAAATGCTAGTTTCAGGCAAAAAAATAATGACCATAGGAACCATAAGTGGCGATAAATGTGGGCTGATTGCCAAGTACCCAAATTGCAATCATAACTGTGTTGGGGTGGCCATTGGAATTTCAAAAATAGGTTGTAAGTAGCTTGGAAAGATTCCTTGTAACTTTGTATGTTGGCTAGGTGATCAGTTGGTGGTTGAGGACTATCTGTAAACATAATTCATTAACATACAGGCTCTGCATTTGGATCATTTTGATGGGAAATGACAATATTTGCTTTCAATTACAGGCAGTTAAAAATAAAGTTGACAGTGTCCCCCTTCCTATTTTCTGGATATGAATATTTATATCCAGGTAAATATTTTGCAATTGCAGTAATTTTGATGAGGGTAAATAAATAATATGAAGAGTAAATGTCACCTGTAGAGTGTTTGTTTCTAAGCTTGTTGGCAACCTGGCTTCACAGATTGTGTTGCTACAATGGAAGGTTACTTAAACTTTTTCTAGTGATAGAACAATCTTGTTCTGTTTCTGTTTTGTTCTACCCATAACTTCCAGCCAGTTCTTTCATAGGCCTAACTAAAAGTACCAATGAAATTTTTCAACATTAATTGGTTGTTATTGCCTTAGGCTATATTAATAATTTATCCTTGCAACTTGCTTTATCAAGAAATACGACATTTGCATTAAGTCTAATATATTAAATTTTATGTAGGATGTTATGAAAGTTACTACTTGATGCCCTTTGTTCTATTAATTTACTCTGCAAATTTAATTGCACATACTGCCCTTGAGACACAAATCACAGAGATTTTCACCCATTAAAATAAAATACCTACAATAGAAAATAAGATTTTAATAAAAGTTGTTGAGTACAGAGAAGCCAAGGGACTTTGTAATTTGATTATAGTGATTTTGATCTTTTAAATTGAATGTTTATACATTTATTCCTCTGGTTATAGATTAACTTGTTAATAAAATATCCTAAAAATACATAACTGGGATTTTAATGCAGAGTGGTATAAGTAATGTTGAATTCAGTTAGTCTCAATGGATTCAAATTTTTAAAATAATTGCATATTTCAATTTGCATACCATGTCCCAGTATGCAAAGTAACTAAAACTTTCCATAGTATAATGTCCTTGTCTTTCACTTTTTAAAAAAAGTTTTGCATTAGGCTAGATACTTTAGTGTTTGAACTTCTATAATTTATAGCAATGGATGCATTGTTTGTAAATCCATTTGACTTTTCAGTATTTCTACACAAAGAAGACCTAAGATGTGATTTGTTCTCCACACAAGTCCTAAAACTGGATAGAGAGAACATGTATTATGAATGTTCAAAAGTGACATTGAGACAGATGTGCATAGTATTGTAGATATCATGGGGGCTATTGCATTTATAATTTTGGGCAAATTGAGTGAAAGAAGTGACTGATACATATGAGATGCATAAAATACTACTGGAAGCTACAGAACATCCCTGGAAGAATTGCATAATATGGTGAGTTACAACTGAACAGAGTATAGTATAACACATTCTATATATGAGTCCTCTACTGAAATGCTTAATGGGTGCATTCACAGTTAAAGCAGTGATCTTTACAGCTCACCAGATGACTGCGGCTATACAGGTGTAGCGAGATATTTTCTTTAGACCTGCTTGGATAGAACTCATTTTCTGTAGGTAAAGAATGTTTCTACCACTGGGGGGCGGAGCTGGCGTCGCGACGATACTGCATGCGATCTTGGAGGTCTGAGATTGCTGCCAATATCTTTGCTCCTGGACGGTCCAAGTGGATCTAAACCGTCCCGAAGAGATGGTGAAAGTGAAGAGCGCATCCTGTTGATCCCAGGGATACTGCAAAGTCCCTGGTAGATCCAGGAGAAGCTCTTGCCAGCGGCAAAGAAGCAGCCATTAAAGCTGCTGAAGTTGGGACAGCTCCGAAACGGAAGAGAGCAGAAAGAGAAAGTGTGCCGGTTTGGTGAGAACTTTTTTTTTACTTTAAGATCTGAAAGGATACCCTAAGGAAAAGAAAGAATCTGTAAAAGTTTTAACAGAAGTGATTAAGTGGCGATTTTAAACAGGAATGTCAAAGTAATGTTTTGTTTTATTTTTCTCATTGCTGGATATTCTATATACGATCTTGTATTTTGAAACTGGACTGGTTTTTTCGTTCATATTTATTTTTTTTCTTCTCCTTTTTGATTTTGTAATTTAGGCTAGAGGCTCCCTTTAGTTAATTCATTTTTTTAAATATCTTTTTTTATAATTAATTCTCATTATATCCTGCTCAGAAAAGGAGGGGGAAAGTGAGAGCAAAGAAACTTTGTAACACTGCCAACTAGAGGCTTGGAAATATTCTTTTCCCTGCAACCAGACAAACCTGAGAAAGAAAGAACTGAGACTCTTTTTCAAGGACATTGCTATTTGATAAGATAGAGGGAAGAGCATGAGAGAGTATTATTGCAGGTGCTCTTCTGGGTTTCTATCAACAGCTGGAGTCTGGTGTTGAAATGTAGGGGGAAAAAGTGATAAGTTTTTGGAGAAGAGAGTTATAATAAGAGCCTTGGATAATTACTGTAAATAAAGTGCAGTGTGCCCGTTTCACTTTTCCTAAGTTGTGCTATCCCTCCTCACCAGCTTCATTGTATTTTTTTTTTAATCTTTTTTTTTTTGGAATAACTATTTGGGTTTTTGGCTTTGTTGGAGCTTGTCTTTGTTTTTCTTTTTTTTTCTTTTTTGGGAAGTCCAATCTCTACGTTTGCTTTTTATTTTAAAGGGAAAGCCTTAAAAGCCTTTTTTTTTTTCCTTTCCTGGTATTTTTGTTTTTTCATCTACCTTTTTGGTTTATTCTTATGCACTTTTTTCTATTTGGGACCTTTCAATTGGATTAAGGTGTTGAAGAACCTGAAGAATTTTTCCCTTTTCTTTCTTTTTCTTTTTAAGCTTTTTTTCTTTATCTTACTATTGATTGGATTAAGGTATACAAGAACCTGAAGACATTTTGTCCTCTCCTTTTTTTCCCCTATTTTATTATTATTATTGGGCTTCTTTTTTTTACTATTTTTATTTTGAACTATAATTGGTTACTTCACAATTGGATTAAGGTTTAGAAGAACCTGAAGATTTTGAATTGCTTAAAATGAGTGGGAAATTTACAGGTCCTGATTCTTCAACTTCTAACTTCTTCCTCTCCACCATCTGGAGGACAACGTTCAATACAGACAATGTTAAAGCAAGAAAAAGAACAAGAAATGTTGTTGATGATTATTCAAGGAATTCAAAATATTCAAGCAAGATCAGAGAATATTGAAAAGAGAATAGAGAACATCGAACAAAAAACAGAGAACATTGAACAAAGAACTGAGAACATTGAACAAAGAATAGGGAAAAACGATGAAAAAGTGGAGAACATCCAACAAATGATGTTGAAGTATGATGAGAGATTCCAAAAAATTGAAGAAGATAAAGAGACAAGAAGATTGGAGATATTGATAATAGATTAACGGTGGTTGAACAAGATAAAAGTGGTATGTTGAGATGGTAGATGGATAGATCAGAATTCTATCTTAGGTTCCAAAACATAGAGGAAGAAAAAGGACACAACCTAGCTGAGATAATGATAGAAATACTGGCTGAAGCTTTGTAAATAACTCAATAGAAGATGATGGATGGAATAGATGAGGTTTATCAAGTTTTCACAAGATGTGCGATGAGAAATAGCTTACCAAGAGAAGTTCACATTAGATTTACAAAGAAAGCCATTAAAACACAAATATTGCAAATGGCAAAAGAGAAAACATTGAAATACAAAGACAAAGAGATTGTGGTCTTGAAACAAATACCCAGAAGAGTGAGAGAGATGAGAAGAGAATACCGATTCCTGACTAAAATTCTACTTAAAAAAGAGGTGAATTATAGATGGCTGATTCCAGAAGGTTTAATGTTCACATGGCAAGAACAGAGACACAGAATTGATTCAATTGAGAAAGCGGAATTATTTTATACAGATTTTTTTGGGAGGAAAGAGGAAGAGGCAGAAAAAGAGATCTCATTAATTGAATTCCAAGAGGACTGCCTAATGGCAAATGAAAAAGAAGAAGGTGCAGTAGGTGGAAAGGTGGAAGCCAAAGAACAACGTGAATTAAGATCTACGAGAGCTGCTAAACCTAACTATAAAACATAACCAAATGAGAAAAAAATGATTACAATTAATATAAATGGACTTAACTCAGCCGTTGAAAGAAGGAACACCTTTCATAAATTGGAGAAATTAAAATTTGATATAATTTGTCTACAAGAAGTACATATTAAAAAACAATATGAACAATTGTTGGTACAGCCAAAATTAGGGAAAATATTTACTTCCTTGACCCAATGTAAGAAAAGAGGAGTGGTTTTATATATTAAAGAGACCACCCCAGCAAAATTGATCTATACTGATGATGATGGAAGAATATTAATGGTGGAAATAATGGACAATAATATGAAAACACTCCTGATTGCTAATTTACCTCAGATACCTAAAGAGACGGAAAAAATGTTAGAAAGCAACATAACGATGATGGAGTTAACTGAAGCACGCAAGAAGCAAAATAATGGAAAGGCACCAGGCCCAGATGGACTTCCGGCAGAATTTTATAAAACATTACAAGAATCATTGAATCTTCCATTGCTAGAAGTTATGAATGAAGTTATGTTAAAGAAGAAGATATCTAAATCATGGTCAGAAGCCTATATTACACTTATTCCTAAAGAGGAGGCCGACCCATTACAAATTAAGAACTATAGACCCATTTCTTTACTAAATGCAGATTACAAAATTTTTGCTTCAATATTGGCAGAAAGACTTAAAAAATATTTAAATAATTTTATCCATCCTGATCAAAATGGATTTCTGCCAAAGAGACAAATTAAAGATAATATGAGAGTAATCTTGGACACCTTGGAATACTATGAGGCACATCCTGAAAAACAAATGGCTCTGATATTTCTAGATGCACAGAAGGCATTTGATAATGTGGATTAGGGATTTATGTTATTACTGTTGGAACAGTTGGGTTTTGCTAGAAAATTCATCCAAGCAATAGAAGCTATATACTATAAGCAAACGGCAAAGGTAATGATAGAGGGAGAGCTGACAGACTCTATTAATATAAGAAAAGGAACAAGACAAGGGTGCCCACTATCACCTTTGTTGCTTGTGCTAACTTTGGAAGTGTTAAACAGAAATATTAGAGGTGAAAAGAAATGAAACAGAAATATTAGAGGTGAAAAGGAATGAAAATAAAAAAGGAAGAATTTAAGCTGCAAGCATTCGCGGATGATCTGGTTTTCATTTCAGAAGACCCTTTAGAAACAGCATCAAAATTGATAGAAAAGATAGAGACATATGGCAAGGTGGCTGGTTTGAAAATAAATAAAGATAAGACAAAGATTTTGACAAAGAATATGGTATTAAGACAAAAGGAAGAACTGGCAGACCTATTGAAAATTCAGGTCACGAATAAGATCAAGTACTTGGGGATATATTTGACAGCAAGATTTAGTACATTAAAAGAGAATAATTATATTAAACTTAAACAGCAGATAGCGCTAGATTTGGCGAAATGGGAAAACTTACAACTTTCACTAATAGGGAGAATCTCAACAATCAAGATGAATATATTACCCAGAATTTTATTTGTTTCAAACAATTCCAATTAGGCTTGGAAAAGACTATTTTGAAGATTTAAATAAAATTGTGTTGAAATATATATTGCAAGGTAAGAAAGCGAGAATAAAATTAAAACTTTTGCAAGATGCTAGAATAAGAGGAGGATTTGGTTTGCCTAATTGGGAATTGTATTACCAAGCTACAAATTTGATGTGGGTTAAGGAATGGATAACACTAAGAAATGCTAGATTGTTGACATTAGAAGGACATGATTTGTTGTTGGGGTGGCATGCTTTTTTATGGTACAAAGGAACTAAAACACAGGGGTATTTTAGAAGACATTATATACGGGAGTCTCTGTGGTTAAACTGGGAGAAGATTAAAAGACAATGTTATTTGAAAATTCCAGTCTGGTTATCGACTATTGAAGCATTCTCGTATCCTATAATATACAAAAAGGAACAAACAGATATGGTGAAATATTGAATGAAAAGGGTGAGCTTAAATCTATGCAAAAATTAGAGGAACAAGGTATAAAGATGAATTGGTTTTCATATGCGCAAATACATTCAAGGTATGATAAACATTCTAAAACAGAAGGTTTCTATGATAAACTGGACTGACTTAGATAAGATTTTGACAAGTACTGATGAAAAAGTGATTAAAAAATTGTATGGATATCTATTAGAAATTAAACTAGAAGGACAAGTTAAAGAAACTATGATTGCTTGGGGGAAGAATTTTGGATATGGGATTGATTTAGAGAAATGGCAAAAATTGTGGTCTCAAAATTATAAAATGACAATGTCAACAGCACATAAAGAAAATTTTTATAAGATGTTTTACAGGTGGCATTTCCCCCCGACAAGAATAGCAAGAATGCTCAAGAATAAATCTGAAAAATGTTGGGAATGTCATCAGATACCTGGCTCATATTACCATATGTGGTGGACTTGTGCGGATCTAAAAAATTCTGGACTAAAATCCACATGTGGTTGGAAAAAATGACGAAAAAACATATAGACTTGAAACCAGAGATATTTTTATTGGGAATTTTACCTGAAATATATTGTAAAGACTTGAAATACCTGATTGAAAATGTATTAACAGCGGCTAGGATTGTATTTGCTAAAAACTGGAAAAATGAGAAAATGCCATCACAGGAGGAAATCATTAAGAAAATATTGGAATGTGCTGAAATGAGTAGATTGATAGTTGAAATTAGAGAACAAGAAGATAAACAATTTTATAAAATTTGGGATCTTTTCTATCAATGGTTAGTACAGAAATGAAATATGTAGATTTTTAGAAAATAATAAATATATAAAGATGTACTTCTTTCTTATTATAACTACAAAATGATTTTAGGATAGATTTGGGATGATAATATATAACTGTTATAAAATAAATTAAATAAATTATGGTTATCTTGTAAAACATGAATGAATAAAAGTATAGTCAAATGATTGATTAATAATGATACTAAGGTATTTAATTTTTGGTTGACAATATGTAATGTATATGTAATGTAAATGTAATTGAAGACTACGAAATGGAAGCACAAAACAATTTGTAAACCAATCGGCACACTCTATGTACACTCTTAAGATCATAAGAAACATTCTTCAAGAACTTTAGCTAGTGACTTGGGAGAAGGCGGAGCTTCGTCGCCGCGATAAAGCTGTGATCTCGGAGCTCCGAGATCACAGCTGATATCTTCGCCCCTGGTCGGTCCTAACGGACCTAAACTGTCTTGTAGTGACGGGGACAGTAAGGGGCGTGTTCTGTAGATTCTGGGGACATCACAAGTCCCTGGTCGATCCAGAAGAAGCCCTTTTGCCAACGGCGGAAAGGCAGCCATTAGGCTGCTGAAGCTGAGACAGCTCCGGAAGGACGGGATAGAAAGAAGTGTATCGGCTGGTGAGGATTTTTTTTTTTTGCTTGGAACTTAAGAACACTCTAATATGAGAAGAAATCTGTAAACTTATTGACAAAATTTGATTTAGCAGCGATTTTTTTAGTAAGGTCAAAGTGAGGCTTGGCTTTTTATTTTTACTTTTTTTTTTTTCTTTACTGAATTTCTATTGCGACTAGTTAATCAGACTGGTTTTTTTTTCTTTTACATTTTTACATTTACTTGCTTTCTCTTCTCCTTTCTGACTGTTTATATTTTTTAAAATAGAGGCCCCCTTTAATATTTTTTTTAATATACATAAATATACATATATACTTTTTTTTCTCTTTTTAGGCTTTTTTCAGGGGGGAAGAAGGGGGAGTGGTTTGAAGAAACTTTGTAACACTGCCAACTAGAGGCTTGAAAATATTCTGTTTGAAGTTGAAAAACTTTTGTTTGAAAAACTTTTCTCAAGGCTATTGGAAATGATAAGATAGAGGGAAGAGTACTGGAGGATGTTTACACAGGTGCTCTTTGGAACTTCTATTATTAAATGAATATCTGAAGTTTGGCTTTGAAATTTGTGGAGAAGCCAAATAAGAGCCTTGGATAAATAAAAGGCAGTGTGCATTTTTTTTAAACTCCTTATTAATTGTTTCATCCCTCCCCTCCAACCCCACATCATTTTGTAATATTGATATTTTTATTTTTTATTATATCTCATTTTTATTTTTTTTTAAAGGGGAAGCCTCAGAATATTCTTTTTTCGCTTTTTTTCATAGGGATGTCTGCCTTTTGATTTCTATTTCTGTCTTATTTTTATGGCTTTTTTTCATTTTCTGAGGTTTTTCAATTGGATTAAGGTGGGAAGAACCTGAAGAACTCTCTTTTTCTTTTTTCTTTTTCTTTTCCTTTTTCTTTGCTTATTACTTTTTGATATTATTGGGCTTTATTTTGTTTCTGTTTTTCTCTTCATTTTTTAATTTTTACTTTTGAATTATATTTGCGTATTTCACAATTGGATTAAGGTCTTGAAGAACCTGAGGAATTTTTTCTTTTTAATTTTGGGCTTTTTACTTATTACTGGTTTTGTTTTTCATTTTTTTATGGTGTTTTCCTTTTTCTAAGTTGGATTATAATTGGCTACCTCACTAATTGGATTAAAAGACCTGGAAGACCCTGAGTCATCGAAATGAGTAAGAAAATTTTACCTTCGGGCATCTCAACTTCTGCTCCTGTCTCCCCGTCATCTGGAGGACAACTCTCAACAATGGTGAAGCAAGACAAAGCGCAAGTGGATTTAACGATGGTTATGCAAGGAATACAAGAACTTAAAATGAGTATTGAACAAAGAATGGAGAGTATTGACCAAAGAATTGGAAAGATGGATGAGAAATTTAAAAATTTTCAACAAATGATGGTGAAACACAATGAGAGAATCCAAAAAATAGAAGAGAAAGACAAGCAAAGAGATGATACAATTGGAAATATTGATAACAGATTAACAATGGTCAAACAAGAAAAAAGTGGGATGGGAGATGGACAGGTCAGAATTTTATCTTAGATTTCAAAATATCGAGGAAGAAAAAGGACAAAACTTGGCAGTAATGATTGAAATTCTGGCTGGAGTCTTGGAAATAACAGAGGAAAAGATGATGGATGGAGTAGATGAGATATATCAAGTCTTCACAAGATATGCTACGAGGAACCAATTACCAAGAGAGGTCCATGTTAGATTCACCAAAAAAACTATTAAAAACCAAATATTACAAGTGGCAAGAGAGAAGAGGTTGAAGGCAAAGAGATCCTGGTCTTAAAACAAGTACCTAGAAAAGAGAGAGATTAGAAGAGAGTATCGATTTTTGACCAAAATGCTATTGAAAAAAGAGGTGAACTATAGATGGCTGATTCCAGAAGGATTAATGTTTACATGGCAAGAACAGAGACACAGAATTGATTCAATTGTGAAAGCAGAAATATTCTATAAGGAATTTTTCGAAAGAAGAGAAATGGAGATAGAAAAAGAAAAGATTTTAACTGAATTTGAAGGGGACCAAATGGAGATGGAAAAAGAAGAAGGCGCAATAGGTGGACAAATGGAGATCAAAGAACAACGTGAAATAAGATCCACGAGAGCTGTTAGACTTAACTATAAAGCAAAACCATGGGGGAAAAAAACTGATTTCCATGAATATAAATGGACTGAATTCAGCTATCAAAAGAAGGAAAACTTTTTACAAATTAGAGAAGCTAAATTTTGATATAATTTGCTTACAAGAAGTACACATTAAAAAACAACATGAACAATTATTGATACGACCAAAGTTAGGGAAAATATTTACTTCTCTGACTTATTGTAAGAAAAGAGGAGTGGTTTTGTACATTAAAGAAACCACTCCAGCCAAACTGATTTATACTGATGAAGACGGAAGAGTATTAATAGTTGAAATGGTGGATAAAAATATAAAAACACTCTTGGTTGCAATTTATGCCCCGAATGATAAACAAGAAGAATTTTATAAAAAATTACATATGAAAATAATTGAACTGGACTATGTTAATATACTTATGATGGGGGACTTCAATGGAATTGTAGACAATAAACTGGACTATACAGTAAAAACAACACGACAAAATAGGAAAACTCTCCCTAAATCCTTTTTCAAAATGATAGATGAACTAAATTTAAAAGATATATGGAGAGAAAGAAATGCTAAAACTCAACAATATACTTTTTATTCAAACAGGCATTTATCGTGGTCCAGAATAGATATGATTTGGACATCAACAGAATTATTATCTAATATTCAAAAAATAAATATTGAAACAAGTACATGGGCAGACCATAATCCAATGACAATTAAATGGAAAGGACAAAAAAGAAGATCTAGATGGACATTAAACAATACTATTTTAAAGGAAAAAGATTTTACACAATGGATGGAAAAAGAATTGGCCTTCTTTAATGAAAACAAAAAAGAAGATACTTCAATACAGAATGTTTGGGATACAATGAAGGCATATGCAAGAGGATTAATAATTGACTATACAAAGAAAAAGAACATTAGGAAGAGGCAAATGATTAAAGCTCTAGAAGATGACCATAAAAAACTGGAAAAAGAATTACAGAAGATGCCACAGAAAAAAGATATCAAACTTAAAATGGACATAATTAAACATAAAATGGATCAAGCAGAGAAAGAAGAACTGGCACAAAAAATTAGAAGTGCTAAACAGAACTATTTCGAAGATGCAAATAGGCCAGGTAGATGGTTAGCGTATAAGTTGAGAAAAGAGAAAGAATCAAGGAAAATATCACAGTTAATAGATGATCATGGTCAAATTTGTTATGGTAATAAGGAGAAAAAGACAATCATTCGAGATTTTTATGGACAATTATATAAACAGGAGGATCTTGATGAGGAAAACATTAAACAGTATTTACAAAATGCTAACCTACCTAAGATACCTGATGAAACTCGGAAAATGTTAGAAAGTGCTATAACAATGATGGAATTAACCGAAGCACTCAACAGACAGAACAATGGAAAAGCACCAGGACCAGATGGTTTCCCGGCAGAATTTTATAAAACATTACAAGAATCGTTGAGCATTCCACTGTTAGAAGTCATGAATGAAGTTATGATAAATAAGAAAATACCTAAAACATGGTCAGAAGCTTATATTACACTTATTCCAAAAGAAGGGGTTGACCCATTACAAATTAAGAACTATAGACCTATTTCCTTATTGAATGCAGACTATAAAATCTTTGCTTCAATCTTGGCAGAAAGGCTTAAAAAATACCTAAATAACTTTATTCACTCTGACCAGAATGGATTTTTACCAAAGAGACAGATTAAAGACAATATGAGGGTAATCCTGGACACATTGGAATATTATGAGGCGCACCCGAAAAACAAATGGCTTTAATATTCTTAGATGCCCAAAAGGCATTTGATAATGTGAACTGGAGATTTATGTTATTACTATTGGAACAGATGGGCTTTGCTAGAAAATTTATCCAAGCAATAGAAGCCGTATATTATAAGCAAACGGCAAAAGTAATGATAGATGGAGAATTCACAGACTCTATCAATATTAAAAAAGGTACAAGACAAGGATGCCCATTATCTCCTTTGTTATTTGTATTGACCTTGGAAATTTTAAATATAAATATTAGAGAGGATATAAACATAAAAGGAATGAAAGTCAAAAAGGAGGAATTCAAATTGCAAGCCTTTGCGGATGACTTGGTCTTTATTTTGGAAGACCCTTTAGAGACAGCTCTAAAACTATTGGAAAAGATAGAGATGTATGGTGAGATGGCTGGTTTGAAAATAAATAAAGACAAAACAAAGATTCTGACAAAGAACATGTTATTAAGACAAAGAGAAGAGCTGGCAGATTTATTGAAAATTCAAGTTACGAACAAAGTCAAATATTTGGGGATATATTTGACGTCAAGATGTACTACACTGAAAGAGAATAACTATATTAAACTTAAACAGCAGATAGCATCCGACCTGAAAAAATGGGAAAACCTACAATTGTCATTGATAGGTAGAATTTCAACAATTAAGATGAATATTTTACCCAGAATTTTATATTTGTTCCAAACAATACCAATAAGGTTAAGTAAGGATTACTTCAAAGAATTAAATAAAATTGTGTTGAAGTATATATGGCAAGGCAAGAAAGCGAGAATAAAAATAAAACTTTTACAGGCTGCTAGAATTAGAGGAGGATTTGGCCTTCCTAATTGGGAGTTGTATTATCAAGCTGCAAACTTAATGTGGGTTAAAGAATGGATAACGTTAAGAAAGACTAGATTGTTGGCATTAGAAGATCATGATTTATTATTGGGTTGGCATGCTTTTTTATGGTATAAGGGAACTAAATCACAGGGTTATTTTAGAAGGCATTATATACGGGAATTGTTATGGTTGAATTGGGAGAAAATTAAGAAACAATGTTACCTGAAAATTCCAGTTTGGTTATCAATTATTGAAGCTTTTTCGTATCCTATAACTTATAAGAAGGAACAAACAGTTAAATATGGGGAAATATTGGATGAAAAGGGTGAACTTAAAACGATGCAAAATTTAGAAGAACAAGGTATAAAGATGAATTGGTTTTCATATGCGCAAATACATGCAAGGTATCTTAAAGATTCTAAAATAGAAGGATTTTATGATAAATTGACTGATTTAGATAGGATTTTGACAGATACTGATGAAAAAGTGATTAAAAAACTATATAGTTATTTGTTGGAAATTAAATTAGAGGAAGAACAAGTTAAAGAAACAATGATTGCTTGGGGGAAGAATTTTGGATATGGGATTGATTTAGAGAAATGGCAAAAATTGTGGTCACAAAATTATAAAATGACAATGTCAACAGCATATAAAGAAAATTTGTATAAGATGTTTTACAGGTGGCACTTTCCCCCGACAAGAATAGCAAGAATGTTCAAGAATAAATCTGAAAAGTGCTGGAAATGTCATCAGATACCTGGCTCATATTACCATATGTAGTGGACTTGTGAGGAGGCCAGGAAATACTGGACTAGAATTCGCATATGGCTGGAAAAAATGACAAAGAAACACATAGATTTGAAACCAGATATTTTTTTATTGGGAATCGTACCTGATATATATAATAAAAACTTAAAGTATTTGATTGTAAATGTATTAACAGCGGCTAGGATTGTATTTGCTAAACATTGGAAGAGTGAGAAAATACCATTAGAGGAAGAAATTATTAAGAAAATATTGGAATGTGCTGAGATGAGTAGATTGACATTTGAAATTAGAGAACAAGAAGATAAATAATTTTATGAAGTTTGAGATCTTTTTTATCAATGGTTAGATAATAATATAATAGAATAATAGAATATTTAGAAATTTAGGAAATAATGAATATATAATATTTCTTGGTTTTGATAATTTTTAAGAATATTTTATTAAGATAGATTTGGTATGATTCTATGATTGGTTATAAAATAATTTAACTTAATTATAGTTATCTCGCTTAAGTATGAATTAGTAAAATTATAGTCAAATGATTGTTCAATAATGACATTAGGATATTTTACTGATGATTGATAATGTGAGTTATTATGTAATATTATTTTGATGACTATGAAATGGATGCACAAAAGGGAGTGGTAAACCAACCGATACACTGTATATTTATGAAGAATGATATATATATATATATATATATGTTTTATGTCTTATATGTCTTATATGTTTTTTGTTTGTCGTTAAAATCAATAAAACTTTTATCAAAAAAAAAAGAAATTTGTAAACCAACCGGCACACTCTATGTACACCTATGGAAGATAGCTTGATGTTTTTATGTTTTGTTTGTTTATGTTTGTTTTTAAAAACCAATAAAAAATTTTTTTTAAAAAAGAAGTTTTTACCACTGAACAACTCTATGCTGCTTTGATCTTTGTTTTGAGGCAAATCTTAGTTTAACATAATGGCAACATGTTTTCTGCAAATCTGAAAGTAATTTTCAGGAGGAGGAAGAACAGGATGTACTGTGCTATGAGTAACCATAATACTCATCTCTATAGTGTTGAATTGTGATATATGTGGAACTCTTCTGACTTTTTTGTAGAATTTTTGATCAGAGATTATACTCAAACATGATAAGAAACTCTGGAGAAATTAGAAGAAAATGTTTATATACAAAAAGCCTGACAGATTTTTGGAATGGAAAAAGCATTTCATCATGACTGCAGCCTTAAGTGAAACAGTGCAGATACAAATAATACCACCAGTAAGAGGTAATATTGTTATAGTGTACATAAAACTAAATATTTTTCCTCCCTTCTGTTTCCTTGTCAGATCCTGAAGATAACTTGTCTGTTTTGGGAAAGAAAGTTGAAGAGGCAGAAACTAAAAAGAAACAAATCAAAATGTGTTTCAGTCCTCACAGTAGGAAGCTGAAATTCACCCTGAAGACAAGCCCAAAGAAATTAGAGCAGCTGAAGGAATCAGTCAAGGACAGCGGGTCTTGTAACTTAACCTCCATCTATGACTTTGTTTCTTCACCTCCTCATGAGAAGCCTTTCAGAGAGGAACAAACACATCAGCAGAAATATAAGAAGAAGCTAAGAAAAAATACTTTAAAAGACTTCAGCAAACAGGGGGATACGTTTAGGGGCCAACAGGAAAACTCCAGTGAAAGGTATAAAGTAGGCCTAAATGAAAGCAAAGATCCAATCCCCACTTCTGGCTCAAAAAATACCTCAGTGCTGAGGCTGATAACCGGGACAGAGCTTACAGAGAATGCAGGTGAACTCTCAACAAGCAATGTTAGACCTGTGAAACCTAATGAGAAGAGTAGCAATTGCAACTTTTCTCTTATGCCTAATGTTTTTGTGGGAGATCTGACTTCTGAAGACTGGCTTTCTTTGTCAAAGGAAACAACTCAGTTAAAGTGTGACAGGCAGTTTGCTGGCTCTCCCATTTCTTTGCCCAAGAGTTACAAAACGAAAAAGGGGACTATCCAGCAGAAGTCACAATTGCTGAAAAAGGCCTCAGAGCAGTTGCCTGGGAATCCTGTGGTGGCCTTTCCCCTCAGGGACTGTGCAGTTTCTTCCCCATCTCTGCCATTGCCTGGAATCACATCACCACTAAGGAATTTGGAAGACTTTGTATCTGCCAGTGACCCAGAACTTCCAAAAGTGTCTAGAAATCGTGCTGCAAAGGAGGTGTTCCTCAAGAAATTTCCCAAAAACTTATCAGCCAAGAGAAACCATAAAGGGGAATCTTTACTCCATACTGCTTCTATTGAGGTAAACTAACCCCTGGAATATTTTTTTCTCAGTAATATAACAATTTTTCTATTTCTCAATTAGAGAAGAGTAAGATATTTCTAAACCATTAAGTTCATATAACAGTCTACATCTTCTGTTTTCCAGAGATACTGCATTATAGTGTATGTGCTTTCTTTTGCTGTTTTGTGGATATTGTAGTCATGAAAAGAAATGCTCTTCAACATTGGGAATGCATGTAAGAATGTTTCAGTCATTAGAAGAGAGATGCTTATTATTCCTGTGTGTTGTAAAAATGTGTATAATCTTGGGTGAGTGTATATAGAAGCAACCCTAATTAAAATGTTCAAATTCCTGAAGGCAGAAGATTGGGGACTAATCTGTCCTCAGGGAGTACATGATACCAAAATATTAATGAAAAGGATGTCTTTTGTTCTCCCTTGGCTTTTGTCTGTTGTTCCAATAAGCATTATAAGTCCAGGAGAATGCCAAAATGTATATCAGTTGCCTCAATTTGAAAAAATAAAAATGGAGCATTTTCAAGATTATCAAACCTTACAAAATATTGCCATATTTGCTATTTTATGAAATTTTAAGTAACATTGTGCAGTTGTGCTCAGGGTATGAAAATATTGTTGGTCCCTTAAATGCTGCATCTGGTATAGCTTCAGTGGTGGAATTCATTTTTTTTACTACCAGTTCTGTGGGCATAGCTTGGTGGGCGTGGCAGGGGAAGGATACTGTAACATCTCCAGGCAGAGATGGCATGGCAGGGACAATCATCTTGGTTTTTTTAATCTTCTGAATAACACGTTGCCATCAATCTTCCTATTGGGCTTCATTTTTCTTTGTAGTAGTTTTTTGCTTGCTGCATTTAGTTTGAAAACAGATTTCTGCCTTTCCAAGATATTCCTCACTTTCATGGATGAGACTCAGAGTGGCTAGAACTTTCTCCTCCAGAATCTGATCAGTTTACACTAGGTGCAGGTATAATTTGAATCCCTCTTGGATAGGAATACAAACATAGTACACCTTCAGTTTTGTTTTGCGCGGGCAACTTGATTCTTTGGAATTCTAAAGCCCTTTCTCATGGGATTTTTAGAAGTGAAATTCAAGGAACCAATTTCCTCAAATTGCAAGGTGTTTTCTGGGGACCAGTTGCACAATGAAATGAAATTCTTTCCTCCTACTTCTTTCCAAAAAGGGATTTGGGTGACTCCAAATAAAGCTGTGATTGCGCCTCCTATAAATCCTTTTCTCAGTCATGCAGATATTGCCAAACCAAGTTAAAAATTCCAAGACTATACTAGCCTAAATAAGCGAATTAAAGGGGTTCTGTCTGCACATATATAAACCAGATGGGACCAGCATCTGGAAATGGACATGATTACTTGAGCAATTTTGAAGATTTTAATAGCCCTAATTTTAAATCAGCCAAAATGAGTCCAGTTAAATTGATAGGCTGGTGAATCTTGCCTTCAGATGGGGAGTTCTTAGGATTTTTGTTTCTTTGCGTCTACTTAATTTGTTGGAAATTAATTACAACTGCCCTTAGTCTAAGTATCTTGTCTGAAGGGAGTTTAAATGTGATAGGAATTCATTCTTCTCTCTTTAGTCTTTTCTGGATTCCCTTGTTAGCCTGTCCTTGCCGGTAGACTGATCAAAAATTTCTGCTAACATATCACTGGTGAAATTGGCATGTGGTTTCTTTTTGTATAATTGATTTTATTATCAGATTTTACCATGTGTGACTCATTGTTAGACACATGACAATAACATCAATTAACAATTGTTGAGGCTGCCAGAAGAGCAAGAACCAGAACTTTGTATCTCCCTTAGCACCTGAAGCAGCAAAAGAGGAAGTCGAGAAGAAGACCCCTTGTTAATTCCTTAATTTTTTAAAATAACCTTTTCTTTGTGAAAATGGAAACAAAAATGGGTATAAGTATACAGTACATATTTGTACAGTATTTGTATTTGTATTTTATTTATTACATTTAATATGCCACCCATCTCGTTTGTTGGAGCAACTCTGGGCTACTTAAAAATGGTAAAAAGATAAACACAAAAGTTAAAATTAATAAGGATTAAATAGAGGCTAAAAGCTAAGGAGACAGACAATAATGGGAATGGAATTTTTTTTTGTATCCTATCAAGCACCTCTAGCACAGAGCACCCCCATCAGGGCCCCAAGCCACCTGGCAGAACCAGATTTTAAGACCCTTCCGGAAGACCATTTTATGCAGCTCTTCCAACGTTATATGATCCGGATTGCTAATTTTAATTTCTTTTTGTGGTATTTGTCTTTGTAAGCCTTTTAGCCTATTTTGATTGAAGATTGCCAACATTTTTGGCTTCATGAACTGATATTGTCAATTTAATTTTGAATATTTGAATACTAATTCTCCTGTGCTGGTTAATGACCGCAATAAATTTAAGTAAGATTTTATTAATGGTCACCTTTTTACCCTGTGTGACTCCTGATTAATTTCTTAATTTTTTAAAAATAACCTTTTACTTGTGAAAATGGAAAAGAAAAAAGGCCAGAGACTAATTTTAAAGCACAATAAACTCTTTTATGAGGGATGATGATGGTGATGATTTCTATCAACCTATATATCCCACCCTAGTAATTGTAGGCAGTATACAAACTAAAGTCTAAAAAAGCAAGTAGACACAGACTTAATAAAAAGAAAAAAAACTTTTAGGGAAAGACACTGTCTTGAAAAGTCTGGAATTAGCTAAAAGGAAACATTTCCTGTTTCGTCCTATTCCCCACCCAGCCATGGATTGTTCTATTTGGATTGCACTGTTAAATAGCTGCAGCTATTTTCTGAATTTCGTATCCAATTAAACTTGTCAATGTAACAGAAACAATCTCATGGGAGAGTAAATGGAAATTACATTTAATTCTTCTGGGACTTCATTAATTATCAGATAAATCTATACTGTTTTCATTACTATGTAGGGCTTAATACACCAAACTTAATGAAAATTAAATGAGTTCAACTTTTGGATTGTTTAAGAGAGTCCGTTAAAAACATTTAAAATTAAATATGTTTGTGTATTTCAGATCAATCTAAACTGAAATTGCAGGGTTGTCTTTCCCATTTTACAACTTTGACAGTCATAGTAAATATCCTAAAAACACTTTGGTTCTGAAAAATGATTCCAAAGTTCGATGAGTTTACAGTTGAACTGCATTAATAAATTGAAACAAATGTAGCCATTTGTTTGGTTAACTGGAATCCATGTTTTTTATTACTCATTAAAAGTAAAATGAAAGCCAAAATCTCTGTTCTTGCAAACATGTCATGCACTCCTGATTTTCTGCAAAAAATTCCTCTACTTTGTGTAAGTGTACATAAATGCATACAAAGCTTATTTTTCACATGGATACCTTGAATGGGATTATGGGGCAACCGTACCAAAAGTTAGTTGTAAAATATTCTAAAACCAGGCAAAGCAAAAGATCATATGGATAAAGTTACTGCTAACATGTTTAACTAGACTTGTTGATTTACAAATTAAAAAATGTAGTAAACAGCTTTTGCAAAATGATTGGTCATTTTGCTTTTCAGTTTCAGGCTTCTTTATAACGATTCACAAAGGCTGGGTGTCTTATAATAGCTCATTTAATGAGGTGGACCGGTTGCTTTCATGCTGTGGAGACAATAATTTGGTCCTTAACACCAATAAGACCAAGGAGTTTATAGTGGACTATAGAAGGAATAGATCAGACATCCAGCCCTTGCTTATCAATGGATAAGCGGAGTGGAGCAAGTGTCCAGTTTTAAGTTTGTGAGTGTTATCATAAAAGAGGACCTGACCTGGGGTGCTTACATTGCAGCACTGGTCAACAGGGCCCAGCAGAGATCATACTACCTGAGACTTCTCAGGAAACAACAACTAAATAAAAAACTGCTGGTGACCTTATACCATTGAGAGTATTTTAACTTACTGCACCAGTGTATGATTTGCCAATTGCACAGTGGCAGATAGGACAGCATTCCAGAGGATTATTGGTTGCCCTCTCCCCTCTTTGAAAGCTTTGTAGTTCCCGCTGCCTTAAGAAAGTTCAAAACATTCTTAAAGATCCATCTCATCTTGGGTACCCTTTGTTTGACTATTACCATCTGGCAGACAGTACAGGATAATAAAAACAAGGACAAATAGCTGAAAAACAGCTTCTATCCCAATGTTAACAGTTGTTAACATTGCAATATTGGGTTTTCAATTCAATTGTATAGAATGTGAAGGATGTGTGTTTGTGTTTTATTTTTATAGTTATACAAGGTGCAATGACAAAGTAAATAACTAATTTTAGTGATTGTCAAAGTTACAACAGCACTGGAAAAAGTGACTTATGACCATTTTTCACATTTACAACTATTGTAGCATCCCTTTGGTCACATGATCAAAATTCAGACACTTGGTAACTGACTCATATTTATGAAGGCTGCAGTGTCCCAGGGTCATGTGATCATCTTCTGTGACCTGACAAGCAAAGTGAATGAGAAAGTCAGATTCACTTAAAATGTGTTACTAATTTAACTGCAGTTGGTTCACTTATTTGTGGCAAGAGAGGTCATAAAATTGGGCAAAATTCATTTAACAAATGTCTCACTTAGCAAACATTTTGGGATTAATTGTGGTTGTAAATTTAGGACTACCTGTACATTCATTTTTACCATAGACATTCTCCCCAATAATGATAATCATAGCATTCCCCTCTTTACCTGTCCTTCATTTCACTTCATACTTTCACATAGCTATTTTGAAATAACGTACAATTATCATCATCCATATTAATCTTGATAATACCCAGATATTTTACTTTGTGAAGTGCATATCAATTGCACCCATTTAATAAATGTTTCTGAGCTTAATGAGGGGTCAGGATAGAAATAAGCATAATAATAAATAAGGGATAATTTAGCAAGAGCGTAATGCATATATTTGCTTTCATAATTGCTAGTCTTGGGAGAGGACAAGTAACTGTTACCAGGTAGACTGAATTCCAAGTGGAGGCAGTCCTATGGTTGAAAATCAACACCAGTTGAATGGGTTAGTTCTGCCACAGGTCTGTTAGCATGATTACAATTAATTTGGGTAATCATATTTTTATCATTTTATGGTACACAATTTTTATCCTCAACTTGCATTCTTTTACTGTCATTTTTTAAATTCATAGAATATTTTAGGCATTTTTCATAATGAAGAAATTAATTTTAAAAGAGGAGTAAGAAGGGGCTGTAACAATTGTATATTTTTCTAGATGAGGGAAATAAATAAAATCAGAATATCAATTAACTATAATATTATTTAATATAAAGGGTGATTTTTAAAAATTTGTATTTCTGAAAAACTTCCATGTTTTACTTTATTCTGTTGGATATTTGATTCCCTCTTACCTTACTGATCTTCATTTTTTTAATTTGGGTTTATAGATCTTCAATAAACTTAAATTGTTTGTTAACGTTTAATAAACTTTAATGCTTTTTCATTTCCCTTTTCTAGGGTAATCTTTCTGCTGTTGAATGCTTGTTGAAAAAAGGAGCTGATCCCAACATTAAAGACTATGCTGGTTGGACACCACTGGTAATTTAAATGCTTCATTCCTTCCATTCTTCCTTTGTTCTTTATCTCACTCTTGTAGAGACGATGTGATACAGAGGGTGATTTAGATGAACTCTTTCTCAGCTTGCCCTGAAAAAGGAAAAAAAAAAACTTGTTTTAATAAACTCAAATACTTTTGAGATCCTCTTTCTCTTGCTTTTCCTGTTATATTGTTTCTGAATAAAGATGGTTTCTTTCTTCAGGTGAATTTCTATTGCATTTTCAGAAGCAAGAGAAACAGATTTTAAAAGTCTAAACAGAATCTAGAAAGTGGTAAAATACATTATAGATCGTTATTTTGTGTTCATTTTTTTCCTGCCAGATACTGTTAAGTTAACATAAGTTTTTTCCTTTGCTCATAGTGAAGATCCTGTAAGCTATCTCGGAGTCAGTCTTGGTTAAATAAATAAAATTCATTTTCCTGCTTTATCAAACTTCAGTTTTTAATTGAGCCAATTCTTATTCTGTCACTTCTATATTGGTTTTCCCCCATTCAACATTTAGCATGAAGCCTGTAATCATGGACATAAGCAGATAGTTGAATTATTGATAAGACATGGGGCACTGCTGGATGTGACTGGGTATGAGAATGATATGCCACTTCACGATGCTGTCAAGAATGGACATATAGAAATAGTGGAACTGCTGCTTCTGCATGGAGCTTCTCGAGACGTAGTGTGAGTAATTACTGTTTCCTTCCCCCTACCCCACACTCAATCCCACTTCAGGATAGAGGAGCGTGCGCTGGAAATGCGTGTTCAGGATGATGTCAGAGCATACCTTCTGACCCTCTGTGCTCAACCCACAACTCTCCATGCCCCTCCAGGCCCGGCTTGCTGAGGAGCGGGGGGGGGACAGTCCTGATGCCTTTGCTGCCCCCTCCCCCCATGGCCCTAGCCATCACTGCCCGGCTTCCTCAAAGGTGTGCGTTTCAAAGCAGGCAGCTTGTGTCTGGAGGTGCCGAACAGTGGGACAGCTGCGAGAGCCAAGCCAGACCTCTCCACTGTCCGACTCACCAATGGGGTCATTTCTGTTTGATCAGCCACACACCCCGGCCGCTAGGCTTTTGTTCTCAGTGCTTGGCTGGCGGAAAGCAACGCTTCCCCACACCGCCCCTTCTTTCTCTTGGCCCCGCCAATGAGGGAGGAAGGCCAGGCTTGGGGGATGGCCCTCACCCCGCAAGATCTGCCCCCGCCATTCTCTCCCAACCCTCTTTTCTGGTGGCAACAGCAAATGTACGACGAAAGCGGAATGCTGTTGCCATGCAAAGGCAAATACAAGGGTTCCTCCCTCCTACACTAAGGCTCCACTCATCGCCACCGCCATGACAGGGCGACAGTTCTTTCATCCCTCTGCTGCGACAGGACCACAGGGAGCCACAGCAGAGGGGTGAAAAAGCTGCATACAGCTCTGGAACTGTGGGTTGTCGACACCTGCTCTAGAAAAAGTACAGAAAAGAGCAACCATGATGATTAGGGGTCTGGACACTAAAACATATGATGAATGGTTGCAGGAACTGGGCATGGCTGGTCTAGTGAAGAGAAGGACCAGGGGGGACATGATAGCAGTGTTCCAATATTTGAGGGACTGCCATAGAGCTATTTTCTAAAGCACCTTTAGGCCAGACAAGGATAAACTGGTCAAGGAGAGATTCAACCTAGAAATAAGGAGAAATTTTCTGACAGTGAGAACAATCAACCAATGGAACAGCTTTCCTTCGGAAGTTGTGGGAGCTTCATCACTGGAGGCTTTCAAGGAGAGAAGCCATTTGTCAGAAATGGTGTAGGGTCTTCTGTTTGGGCAGGGGTTTGGACTAGATGACCTACAAGGTCCCTTCCAACTCTGTTAATCTAACCTGTATTAAAAATATTGAACTTTATTCTATTATTTTCAATCTACTGAGCAAATGTGAGTTAGGAAAATGAAGGGACAACACTGTGTTTGATGGAAACTTTGTAAACAAATATTTTCTTGCAAATAAGCTGCAAAAATACGTGCAAAAAAAAAAAAGCAGGCATGGCCAAGATAAGAGAAAAGAAAGACTTTAATTCATTATAACATTCTTAACTAATCAGCTCCACTGATTTGGGCATTACTGGTAGTCCTTGACTTACAACCACAATCAAGCCTCAAATCTCTTGCTAACCAAGACAGTTAAGTGAGTTTTGCCCCATTTTATGACTTTTCTTGGCTCAATTGTTAGTGAATCTCTGCAGTTGTCAAGTTAGTAACACAGTTGTTCAATGACTCTGGGTTTCCCATTGCTTCTCAGAAGGTCATAAGAAGTGACCCTGGGACACATGCCAGTTGCCCAGCACCTGAATTTTAATCACGTGACCTCGGGGATGCTTCAATGATTGTTACTATGAAAAATGGTCATAAGTCACTTTTTGTAATTTTGAATGGTCACTAAACAAATGGTTATAAGTCGAAGGCTATCTGTACAGCATGTTGAAAATTTTGGTCAGTGCATAATATGAGATCACTAAAACGACCTGCTTAGTTAAAAGTGAGCAGTTTCAATGTGTTGCCTCCTTTTTTATATTTCTTTGCTGTTCTTTACCCATCTGACATAAGTGTTAGTGGTTTAATTGTTTTTTTATGCAATTTTTCTTGTAAATATTTAATGACCATAAAAATCCTGTAGTGCAGTTATAATTAGATGATTGGTAACCTAGTCTCATCCCTTGTTTACTTAAAATCTACCTTTCCTTTTACTAGTAATATATTTGGTCACAAACCTGTGGATTATGCTGAAACAGAAGAAATGAAATTGCTTCTAATGCAACCAGGAAAGAATGATTCTTCTTCAATTATACAGTATGCAGAAGTATGTATTCTTTTCTTTGTTTAACTATAGTTTGGAATAATATAAAGCTAGCCTTGTTAAGTGAGGGCAATGTATAATTCTCAATATTATTTGTAATACTTCTCACTATTTTATCAAAGTGCCTAAGTCATAAGAAATAAATAATAAGTTAAGAAAAAGATATAAACCAGAGGTTCTCAAGATTTCTTTTATGTGATCTTATGCAACCATTAATCATAGAGAGCCATTGCCTGATCAAAGGAACTGATTAATTTAGGCTCTCCCATGTAAGTAAATAAGCAGAGCATAACAAAATAATGTAGCAAAAATACAATAATAATATTATAAAATGAAGTAATAAAAAGAGTGTTAGGCATAGGAAAGTTAAAGCAAGATAAAGCTAGATTTAAAACTAAGAACTTAAGTATTTTTCTAAGTTTATAAGAGAGCAAAGTAGCAATCCGACTAACATTTGGAAACACAACTTTGAAAAATTAGCTCAGTTCAAGGCATGAGGCCTTGAGTTTACCTACCATCAATAATTTGGCCTGGATTTATAAATGAGGCAGTGGAAATAATAATTAACACCGTAACGTCTGACAACTGACCAACCCCACAAGGAGAGAGACATGATGTAACGGTATTTAAAAAGATCTCCCTTTGAGATAGTCTAAGGTCATGATTTGTGGGCGAAGGGATGTAGAAGACTTTCAGTGAGAAACTGATAATATTAATCAGGTACTAAGAGAAGTTTCTATGTCTTTTATGGTGATGTTACCAAAATTAAAATTTGGATGACTCTACTGTAGTGATATCTTTATTGGCATTTCTTTTGGAAAGCCTTTTCTCAGTTCCAAGAGATGAGTAGGTGGTAGTGAATACATTTAGGATGGATGACAAAGGTTTGGTCAAGTGATTCCAACTGTATAATGAAGCAAACAGAGTTTGGCAAAGTGGGATTCTGGAAAGTTTCTAAGTTCTTATAATAGCCACACAAGATCCATTCTAGCAATGATGGAAGGCAGTCTGTTCTTCAGCCTTAGATAAGGAGTGGGGATGCCCTGGAGGAGGCCTAAAATGAGACAGCCTTGTATGACTCCTTTCTCCAAATAAATAGGATCTTACAAGGACCCTTGTGGGACTATTATTACTCTAGCTGAAATGTCAGTATGTAATTCAATTATTAATTTGAGACGTCACCTATTGATGTCTTGTCAGATGCAAAAATGTTACTGTGTACATTCAGATAAAATATTTACATAATAGTATGAAAAAAAATTACATTGTGAATAATATAATCCTTAATATTATGCATAATAAGTACTAAAACTAAAGATGCATCATTTCAACCGTTTGAAGATGTTTTGTTTTTCTGAAGATACAATAAAGCTGTACCCTAATTGGCTATATTATCTAACAGTTGAATTGCTGTGGGAATAATTGGTTTTTCAGAATCTCATGGAAAAATTACTCTATATAGCTATTGAAGATGTCTTAAGCAACAAAAAATGGCTTTGGTCATGAGAATTAAGAGTGCAAGTTTCTGAGTAAGGAAATTGTGAACTTGTCTCCAAAGAAATAGAGACGCTCTGACAGACCAGCAATGAGCCCAGTCAAAAGGAACTTCTCCAGATAAAGAAGCAGATGAGTTACTTGTGTTCTGGACAGCAGCTCCTCATGAGGAGACTGCAGAATAGCAATTTCCCTTGGGATTAGTGCCAAGAGATAAGGAAAGCCATCAAGTTCTCAACTGTGGTATGGGCAGTAGGTTTGTTGAACCTCACATTGTAAACAATACATTTGAAACAGTGATGGGATTAAAAAAATATTTACTACCAGTTCTGTGGGCGTAGCTTGGTGGGCGTGGTTAGGTGGGTGTGTTCATGTGATTGGATGGGTGTGGCATTTTTTGGCAGCCACTCCCCCACCTGGTTTTGAGGCCTTCTGGGCCTCAGAGGAGCCTCTGGGGGGAGGGTGTTTTTGCTCCCAGAAGTCTTCTCTGGGACTCAGGAAGAAAAAAAATGGAGTCTGGAGGGTGCACACAGAACCCCCCAGCTTTGTTTTGGGACCTTCCTGGCCTCAGAAGAGCCTCTGTAGGGTGGTTTTGTTCCCAGAAGGCTCCTCTGGGACTCAGGAAGAAAAAAAACAGAGCATGGCAGGGGCACGCAGCACCCCTCCATGCTCCATTTTGGGACCTTCCTGGACTCAGAAGAGCTTCTAAGGGGGGCGTTTTTGCTCTCAGAAGGCTCCTCTGGGGCTCAGAAAAAAAAAAAAAAAGACCATGGCAGCACCCTTCCATGCTCCGTTTTGGGATCTTCCTTGTCTCAGAAGAGCCTCTAGGAGGGGTGTTTTTGTTCCTAGAAGGCTCCTCTGGGGCTCAGGAAGGGAAAAAATAGAGGGGGGGGGCTAAGCCCCTCTCTCCATTTTTTGCCTTCCTGGGCCTCAGCAAGGGGAATCCTGGCACAGCTGATCGTATGAACAGCTGATTGTTGGGAGTGGGAAAAAAAAGAAATACCTTAAGGCAGGGGTCCCCAACCACCAGGCCGCAGACCGGTACCGGTCCATGGATCACTTTGTACCGGACCGCAAAGAAAATAAAAAAAATGGCGGCTTTCTTTGCTTTCGGTGAATGCTGCTGGGATCAGGGATCAAGGACACAAATGAAAGAAGGGGAGGGAGGAAGCAACCAAAGCCTGTCCTGCTCTCTGGCTCAGCGGCTTCAGTTTCCTCCCACCTCGTTCCTCTCTCAGTTGCTCTCTCGCTCCTCCACCAGCCCAGGAAGAAACTGCTTCAAAGAAGCCGGCAGGGTGGCTTTTCCTGTCGGCGCAGCTCCTCCGAAGCGCCCGTTCATCCCCACCCAGCCGCCCGTGGTTTAATCCAGTGCTCCGTTCTGCCTGCCTGCCTTTGTTTCTGGTTGTTTCGGAGTAGCTTCGGCTGAGAATAATAACTATTCGCCTCTTTTTATCAGCCGAAGCTACTCCGAAACAACCAGAAATGAAGGCAGGCAGGCAGAACGGAGCACTGGATTGAACCGCGGGCGGCTGGGTGGGGGTGAACAGGCGCTTCGGAGGAGCTGCGCCGACAGGAAAAGCCACCCTGCCGGCTTCTTTGAAGCAGTTTCTTTCTGGGCTGGTGGAGGAGTGAGGGAGCAACTAAGAGAGGAACGAGACAGACACCTGAGGGAGGGAGGGAGACACCTGAGGGATGGGGCTGAGGAAGGCAGGGCTGAGAGGCGGGGCTTCTCAGCCGTCCTGCAGGGACTTGTCCTGAGCCGTGGAGACAGCCGTGGGCCGCCACCACCCAGTGCTCAGTTTTGAAGGCGCTCCTCAGCCAGGCACAGTTCCTGAATCTGCAGCTGAAACCCTCCGTTTTAAATGTCCCAATAGAAGAGAATATCTGTCGCTCAGGGTTGCAATGAGGAGGCATTGGCGCTCCCTGAACTTGGTGGTTTGCTGGCAGACGTTTTATTACCCGACTAGGTAACAACATCAGATGTTACCTCGTCAGGTAATGAAACGTCTGCAAGCAAACCACCAAACTCGGATTTCCCCCCCACCCCAGTCCTTGAAAAAGTGTTTCTGCTTGAAACTGGTCCCTGGTACAAAAAAGGTTGGGGACCACTGCCTTAAGGGGCAAGCATCAGGCGGGCAGGGTGAGCAAGCATTGGGCAGGCAGGGCAAGCGAGCCAGCGGAGACCGGGTTGGGGGCATGGCCAGCCAGAACTTACTACCGGTTCAGCAACCCATGTTACATTTGTTATACATGTGATGAATATTGGAATTCATTTCTTTAAATAATGCTTTTTTAAAACTTTTTCTTTGCACATTTTCTTTTCTTTTTTCTATTTTTTCTCCCAATTTGTATTTTATTGTTAAAATCCTTAATAAAAAGTTATATATTGATATAAACATAAATGGTTTTGATAATCACAAAGGGCTTCTGGTCCTATTAAAAGATAAAAGGAAACCTTTACCTTTTAATAGGCCAGAAGCATTTTGTATCTGGCCCTGGAGCACAGAGCTCATCTACCTTTCTTGGTCAAGGGAGGCAATGTTGTCCGAAGATGATTTCCATAGTCATGTGGCCAGCATGGCTATATACCAAAGGTGCACAGAATACTGTTACCTTCCCATGAAAGTGGTACCTATTAATCTACTCATATTTTGCATGCTTTCAAACTGCTAGGTGGGCATGAACTGGGACACATTCCTGCCCACCTATTGTGACCTGCTGGCAGCTGGCAGCAGAGTTGGACAATGAGGAAGTCGGGGTGGAACCTGGACCAGTCCTGGAGACTGAGGAGACTCAGACGAGGGATCTGTGGCAGATGGGGCCAGGGCAGGTTGGCAGTCATCAGCTGCCTTTGGGCTCAGATAGCAGTGAGGCAGGGGAGCAGCTGGAACTGGTTCCCAGCCTGCGCATGCACAGAGCTGCCAAAAGGAAAGAACAATTACGAACTTAGGGTCGACGTGGGAGTAAGGCCACAGGTGGATGATGAATGGCCCCTCTCATAAGGATTAAAAGAGAAGCAAAAGGGGAGGGGGCTTTTGCAGGAAACAATTTGTTCGTTCCATCATTGTGAAGATCTGTCTGTGCATTCTGGAGACTCTGTGCCAAGCCCTTCCTTGTCAGCTTTGCATTTGGAAATATTTACCGGGCAGCTTTCCAAGATAGATAAGGTTTGAGCTCCTAATTATACCCTTGAGAGACTGTTTGCCAGGCCATTGGCTGAATGTGAATGCAAGAAATTCACATTCGTTTAATAAAAGGTGTTTGGTCAGGACAAAGAGTCTGCCTAGTGCTTTTGGGGGAAGCCTAGGACAGAACACCATCTATCACTGATGATGTTGCCTAGTTTATGTAATAAAACATCAGCAAGAAAACAAGCAAGCTCAGAGAGCACCAATTACCCCTCATGCCAACCCAGAGGTACAAATATTCTCCTTTATTAGTACTGGGGCAAGTAATGTGGAGGTTCAGTCTTGAGCCCAGGCTGCCAGCTGTCTAGCTGACAAACTCAAATACATTTCATCTCCTTTTAATTATCAAAAATTATGCTTATTTTGAAATAGTTCTTTATTATGTAATAGAAATGTTGAGTAAATTTGAGTTTACTATCTTTTTTAAAGGAAGAAAGAAATATAGGCTGTTGGGAATTTAATAGCTCTCTCTTTTGTCTTTAGTGTAAAAAACTAAATTACTGTAAAAAAGGACCTGTTGTTCTGCTTGGGAGTGGTCTTGATCCAGATCAACAGCTGCTGTTAAGCAAATTGGCCACAATTTTGAAGGTTACAGTATGTACAGGTTTTAACAATTCTGGTAAGTTAGATTTATTTAATATAATAATACTTTATTATTTAGTCATAAGGCTATACAAGATACAGAATTATATAATAAGACAAGGATAGCAAAATACAGTAAAAGGCAAAACTAAAAGGAAATACAAATTGTATTTCCGGGTCACCTCTCACAATTTGGGGAATGTATTATTTTGTTCACATAAAGAACCAAGTTATGCATATATGGGTTCTGAATGCACATGAAATATATTGTATTAATATTTAGATCTCAATAGGCCATTTGTTTAAAATGTGATCTAAGATATTGATCTCTATCTTTTTTACACAATTGGCATTCAAATAATGAATGAACTATGTCTTCTGCATCTGGAATTCCACCAATACATGCACATTTATCATGAGGAACTTGGTTAAACTTTCCATATTTAACAATTATGTTCAGTTACTCAAATCTTGCTTGAGTAAGTATCTCCCCGCCAAGATTCCCAACCATTCCTGTATTTAATTATTTTACAAATTATATTTATATTTAAGGTGCATTTATAGCAGCTCACCCATTTTAATGTGCCAGCCTTACTGAGGGTAGCTATATTTCTCTTCGCTTCTATATGCAATTTTTTGTGTGTAGCAATCTTTCTGGCTTGTTTTGCTGAGTAGCCCAAGAAATAGGGTAATCACAACTCCTAATATAGTTTGTAGGTTATACAATCCAGGAGTTCTCTAATTGAGATTTATGGATAGTTCTCACTTAACCTCTTAATGACCCCCATTGAGATTGGCAAGTCTGTTATTATGTGACATAGTTGTTAAGCAAAAATCATGTAAACATACTGCTTAGCTATGGCAATTCTAGCAGCCCCAGGTACTGTTGTTGAACAAATCTCAGGTGATCATTGAGCAAGGACCCTCCTGTATCCAAGCCATTTTTGGAAGAAAGTAAAGGACTGCCTCCACTTTAGTTCCGCCCATCCACCAGGTCAGCCTTTTTCATCCTCTGCCACCAACTCTGCCCACTGCTGTGCCCGCTGCACCACACATTACTAGGTGGACTCTTCTTTTGGCTGCTGGCCAGGGCTTTCTTTCACAAAGAATATAGCTGCCTTTCAAAAAGCCATACTCTTGAATCTCTCACTGTTGCAGCTTTGCATGTAACATTATTTTTTATGTTAGTTTGGAAGTTTCAATCAGTTTCAAATCAATGAACTGGATTGCATAATATGATCTTATTAGGATAATGTTTTGTGGTTCTACTGTCTTCCATCCTCATTTTGGGTACAATTCAAGGTTTTTATGCTGACTTTTAGGGACTTGAATTCTTGAAGCCAGAGAATTTCACAGAATATATTCTGCCTTACTTGAGTGGCCATATCAAATGGAGCAATATATAAAACAAGAAACAGAAGAAAATGCTAATGTGTTTTCAGCTCCAGAATTTCCCCCTCAGCATTTCCATAAACATTGCTTTTAATTTGATTTTAAATGCCTGATCTAAAGTGGAAGATTATATTTTAAATTTCCTGTGCTATTTGCTACTAACATATTTATTATTTTGGTTTCTTTTATTATTGTAAACTTGAGGGTTATATATTCCAGTATAGGAATCTACTATTATAGCATCCTCGACAGACCATTCAGCTTTTGTGTAAACAAGTCCAGAAAATGAGAATCCATCCTCTCCTGAGACAGTTCTTGTTATATTGAAAAGCTCTTAATGTTCAGAAATGTTGCCTAATGTCCAATTTATTTCTACTTCCCTGTAATTAATGCAAATATTTTGGAACTTTTTGACCACAGAATTTTATCTATCAGATTATGGAGTAAATTATGATATAATGTTAACATATAGGTAAGAGGGATACCTAAAAATATACATAATTAATTTTCTCAATTCACAAGGTTTTCTGTTCCAGTAACTATTTCTCAGAGATTGAAAACTTTAAAATAATGATGATAGAGTTCTATACTTTTCTGCTGATATTTGGCAGTTTTCCGTTTCCCTATCTTCTTAAATCACTCCTCACCCATTCAAGGAACTTCTGAGCCCATGAGATGTAAGAAGCTTTTCAAACAATATAATGCTTCTCTTCCTTTTGTGGGAACTATTCTGCCTGTATTGTTGGCTAGTGGCTGTAAAACTGAATTATTCTCTGAATGTGAAGGATCAGATCAGTTGTGGTTTGTTTACACAGGGAAGAATTCATCCTGCAGTTTATACATTTTAACAAACTCTCATTTTAGTGACACATGTTGTTATTCCTGCAAATCCTGTGCGAACTACTATGAAGTGCATGCTGGCAATTTTATCTGGATGTTGGATCTTGACATTTATGTGTAAGTAATTCAATTTGGGGGGTATTTAAGAAAAACATGTTTGAGGTGATGCCACAAAGATAACAGGAATGTAGCATTGATGCCATTTTTCAACATGCTTCAACACTTTTCAGAAGCAATAATCCTAAAATTGTGCAAAATATTTTGAACATTTCCAAGCATACAACAGTTATTCCAAGTTCATGGCAAGATAAAGTGTATTCAACCATTTTGTTCTGAGAGTGGTATAAAACGTGTAGCTATTGTAACTGATTATCAAAAATGCTTACAAGATAGCAGTATTCATAATATGCTGATTTTTCCATGGTAGATTAACAGTATTATGAAAATTAAATGTGTGTGTAATTTGAAAGAGTAAATACCTATTCATAATTGGATAATACAAATTTATCTTAGAGAATTGTTATGACCCCACTCTGCTGCTGTTTAGAAAATCTATGAAGACCTGACTCTTCACCCAGGAGAGATAAAGGCTACTTGCAAAAACAAATTCCAGGAACATACTTCAAGAGTAGAAAATTGGCTCACATTCTTTGGTATTTTTGCCATATAATATGTAGCATTCCTTTCATTATAGCATCTTCTGCCAACTGCATTCTGTACTTCTTTGTACAATAATACGTTCTTTTTAGATTTATGAAAAATATCCCTGATAACCAAAAGGCAAATTAATATTGTATTAATATTTAAATTTGTATTTAACAGAAAGATAAAAAGGATAAGTACAAAAAAGTGGAAAGAGGGATGCTTACTTAAGTCAGAATATGAGCAGTTAGCCTGAATCTGCTCAGAATGAACAAGGATTTGCAACAAAAGTTGAAGATAATTTTAAAGTTTCTTTCAACATATAAATAATAATTTAAAAAGTCAAGGAAACAGTCAAAGAAACAGTCAGTCCACTAAAGAGAGAAGATGGCAAGAAAGTAACAGGCAGTAGAGAAAAAGCAGAGCTGCTTAACACATTCTTTGCATTAGTCTTTACGCAGAAGAAACTATAGCCCAACCTGTCAAAAACATAAATGTAAAAGACAGACTAGAAATAAAAATTAAACAAAAAATGGTAAGAGAACACCTGTCTGACCTTGATGAATATAAATCACTAGACCTGATCAATTGCATCCCAGAGTTCTGAAGGAGCTGACAGATGTTACCTCAGAATCATTGTACCATATATTTCAAAAATCCTGAAGCACTAGGGAACTACCAGATAATTGGAAAAGAGCTGATGTGATTCCCATCTTCAAAAAAAAAAAAAAGTGAGGGAGAGGGGCACAGACCCAGGAAACTATAAACCAGTCATCCTAACATCAATATTTGGGAAGTTACTGGAAAAAGTAATTTTAAAAAACACAGATCTGTGAACATCTAGAAACAAAGTTATAACTAGTAGCCAGCACAGATTTTTTAAAAAAACATATCATATCAAGCCAATCTTATTTCATTTTTTGACAAAGTGACTAAATTAGGAGACCAGCTAAATGCTGTGGACATAGTACACTTAGACTTCAGCAAGGCATTTGACAAAGTAGACCACAACCTACTTCTTAGTAAACTAAAAAAATGTGGATTTGTAAACTGCCTGACAAAATGTATTCAACAAGTAGTCTTTGATGGTACTACATCTACAGGGAGGGAAGAAAGTAGTGGGGTACCACAAAGTTCTTAAATTTTTTAAGAAAAGGCTGGATTAGAAGACCTCCAGGGTCCCTTCCAGCTCTCTGATTGATTGATTAATTTGATTACTTAACTCTCATATGGTATTGAGCCTTTCTCTTTGCCTGGCACATGTTCTAGCCAATCATCTGTCCATCTGTTCATGATATTTTTTCCTAATCCTTCAATTCCCCCTCCCCAAATCCACTTCTGGATTTGCAGAAAATAACATTTTCTTTTTTAAAACTTTCTTTTCCAACTTACAGGGGTAGAAGCCAGCTTGAGGAGTGGCACTTTTAAACAAGAAGAGAAATATGAAGTAGATGGTGGACCTCGACAAGGCCGCCTGAACACAGAACAGCTTGTGAGGACTTTATCAGTGTTTGAGTCTTTTTTTTCCAGACAAAGGAAGAAGAAAATGTTTGAGAAATAGCTGAATTAAATTAGAAATATAATTTAAAACTATAGATTGATTTTTATTGTGAATAAATGTTCCTAAATATCGAGGGTTTAAGTTTTGGAAAAATGTTTAGAGCCATTACCTGAAGTAGAATGGATTCACCTTTGATAAATTTTAGTACATCAGTAATTTTGGTTAGCAAAACTGTTTGGTAGCCTCCTTCCCCTGTGTGTGTTGTTATGCAAACATGAATATTGTAGTTAATATGTTCTACTGAACCTTAAATTTGTTTCTCCTCCCACATCTAGATATATTTTGTAATCATTTCTTAATTAAGAATAAACACATGCACACCAAGTTCAGATTATTTTTAATCAATATATAAAGTTATCTCTACCTGTTCCTACCAATTTCTTCTGTTGCAAAGCTCCACATTTTTTTGTTCATTTGCTATACCTCATTTCCACAACATAACTAATGTGAAATTTTTTTCACAAGACCTTTTTGTTTTTTATTTTTTCTCTTATTCCATTTTTTCTATCCACAGGACTGTTCACTCCTTTTTTATTGCTGAGAATAGGGCATATATCTGTTTTCCTTCTTTGAAACCATATCTCTTGTTTGTTGTTCTGTTCTGTCCTATTGTCAATTCTGGGCTCCTGTTTCTATCTTCACCCATTTTTTTTCAGCAGCTTCGACTCTTTAATTTGTTGCTAGTTGAAAAAAATCGTATTATTAGTTGCACTGTAACTCACAGATCAACAGATTATTAAATAAGAAATTATGGCTTTATCTCAGAATTGTCAGCTGCATAGAAGAGAATAATCTATTCTTTATTTCAGTTGCCAAAACTTTTTGATGGCTGTTACTTCTATTTCCTGGGAATATTTAAAGAGCACAAGAAAGATGACCTCAAAGAACTGGTGAAAGCTGGAGGGGGACAGATTCTCCAAAGGAAGCCTAAATCAGATAATGATGTGACTCAGACAATCAATACAGTAGCCTATCATGCTGAGATTACTTCTGACCAGAGTTTCTGTACACAATATATAATCTATGATGCCTCTTCTAACTACAAACCACAAAATGTTCGTCAAGGAAAGGTTTGGGAAGTGCCCTCCAGGTGGCTTATTGACTGTGTGATGTCATTTCAACTGTTGCCTGTTGAGAAATGATTTTCCTAGCATTATGATAACATAAAAGTTGAGATTTAAATTTTACATCAATTTTATTAAAAGATACTGAAATTATGTACTGAAACAAAAATAGATACACTTCTGTATAGGAAGGTTGTATAAAATTGAGTCACTCTTCAAATCTTAAAATGTATATTTTTAAAAAAATAATAACTGAAGATTCAGATTCCCAAAATTTATTGCATGTTGATATTAGGGGAGTTTTCCTTTTTTTTGTTTGTGTTCTACAAATTATATTAATTATTATTATATATACTGAAATTATAATAATTCTGCATTGAAATCTTACAAAATCTCAGAAAGCTTGGTTACTGGTTTCTGTGATCATAATATGAGCCTCAGCATGCCCAGGTTTTTTTTTCATTCTTTATATGGTGAAATTGTCACATTTGTTTAAAGAGATTACTTATATCTATAATCATGATTATGTTCTGCTGAGAGATTTGTTTCCCTTTAATGTTTCCTATATCACAAATAAATCACGTTCTGAAGCATTAGCACGAAAGACCTTTATTTAAATATAAGCTTCATTTATGTGTGAGAAAGAGGGAAAGAAAGTACTCAATATAACAAAATCTCACAACCAGTAAAGAGCTTGCAATATAATCAATTTTCAGCAATCAGTAGAGTCCTTTCAATTATAGGCCAGGGTTGAATTGAATCAAATGGTTTTACAGTTGAATTGAATCAAATGGTTTTACAGTCAGTTTTCTCACCAGGGAAGCAATTTGCAGCTATCCAGATATTAATGGGGACTAATACAAGTTATAGTTCAACTTCTCATTCTGTTACCTTTCCCTCTTTTAATCTTTAATTGAAGCATTGACATTCTCTGGACATTATGTCATCTTACAAGGCACAAGAATCAATATTTCTATAAAGAACCTGTAGCCTTACAGATATTGGATTTCTTCCAGCCCAAGGCAATATGGACAATGCTTTGAAACAATAACATTCTATTTCATAAATTCTACACTGTATTTCCATTCTCTCATCTTCTGACTTAAATGAAAGAACTGTATTTTTTAATTGTTTATGGAGATGAATAACAGTAAATGCTAGACACAGTTATCTTGGACTAGTTACATGTTGCCTCTTTTATTCTATCTACTAACTCTTCACTTTTCTTCTGTCCAGCTGCCTTTTAGCAGAAGGAAAGTGTTGTGTATGTACCATAGTTAATAAAGTATGAGCTTGAGGTAAAGTGCAGGGTTCTGGCCCTGCACTTCTGATTGGCTGTTAGGCGGCCAGATCGGATTGGTTAGTTCTTAGGAATCCGATTGGCCCTTAACAGAGGATTATTATTGGTTTAAAGAGCTAGCGTTCATAGCTCGCTATTGGACAATTCTCACAAGAGTTGCCTATATAAGGCAGAGTTCACTGTTATTGTTTTGAGAAGTCACTATGCAATAAAGAGCTGAAAGTTCACATTCAGAGGCTGTCTCCATTTACTCCGACCCATGTCCAAGTACTTAACACTGGCGACGAGGATGGGATGTGGAGACAATACCAAGCACGTGATAAGACGACACCAACAACAGAACCATGTCCGGTGGCATCGTACCACCCGCTCCGTTCGATCCAAACCAAGAGGATTGGGAATCCTACATGGATCGCTTCCAAATGTTTCTCGAGATGAATAATTTGAAAGACGCTATGCCAGCAAAGAAGCGGGCACTGTTCCTGGCGCATTGCGGCCCAGCTGTATTTAAAATGACTAAAGCACTCGCCAAACCTCAAGAAGTGAAAGCCATGAGCTGGGACGACCTCGAACACATCCTGAGAGACCATTACGCACCAACCGTGCCTACACTCGTGAGATGCCACGAGTTTTATCAGAGAAACCAGCGAAAAGGAGAGAGCGTAGCCGATTTCGTGGCGGACCTCTGGAATTTAGGGGGCCTCTGCGGGTTCGCCGATTTAGAAGAAGCACTAAGAGGTCGAGTAATTCTGGGATTAGATGCACTAGGCGTGCAAAGCAAGCTGATGGCGAAAGGTGACATCAGCCTTGCTGACGCCATCGCCGAAGCCACGGCTGCAGAGGCGACCAAAAAGTCGGCTGCACAATTACGGCGAAGCCGCACTCCGGCAACACAACCGACCAGCGAAATCTTACCCAACTCAGAAGGGCAGCTTGCGACAACGCACCACGAAGACCTCTCTTCGTCGTCAGACAGCGACGAAGAAGGCGTCCATCGACTGCCCCGAAGCCCTTACGCCCTTGCGCTGGTTGTGGAGCAAACCATGCCAGGGCCGAATGCAAATTCTGCGACACACTCCACCATGAGTGCGGGAAACGAGGCCACATCAGCCGGGTCTGCCGCAGCTTACCAGGACCCAGCCAGGCCTCAAAAGGGGCCAACTATCGCCAATCGACAGGAAACCGTCCTGTTTGGCGAGAGCCAGTAAACCACTCCTACAGAAATCGAGCTTTGCAAAAAGAAGAGGCTCACCATACTATCACTATAGGTCACACCTCAGTTTTGGACACTAAGAAAATTCGAGTCACGGTAGCCATCGAGAACCAGCCTTGCCACATGGAGGTCGACTCGGGATCGTCCCTCTTGATGGTGTCGTGGAAGACACTCAAGTAACTTATCCCCACAATCCAACGCCAAGACCTCCAATTTCAACGCCTCATCCTCAAGGACTACCAAGGGAATCGAATCCCCGTTGTCGGGTCCTGCCGAGTCCGAGTCTCCTTCAAAAAGCATACAGCGTACTTACCTCTAATGATCATCGATAGAGATAGGCCTATTCTCCGTAGAACTGCTGCGAGCATCCAGAGAGTGGGAGGTGCTTCAGTCTTCACTTCTCACAGGCTGAGCTGAAATTGAGGAACACCCTCCTCCTCCACGTGGCTCCTCCATGCGTTCCAGTTTTAGCTCAGCCTTCGAGAAGCAGGCAGCTTTTTCTGATTCCTTGGCCGTTTCAGGTGATCGATGAAAGTTGGATCAGGTTTGATTCATTTTTTCTTTCCTCTCCCTGCAAGGCTAGTGCGATCCCAAATTTAGTTGGTGGAGCGATTTCGCTCCCAGGAGGGAAGTTAGGGGTTGGAGCCTTTCCCCTCCCCCTTCTAGTCTATCCTCTGCCGTTCCAAGCGTGCTGGGCTCAGCCGCTTGGCCCTGCGCTGTATTTTAAAAGCGCAAATTGCGTCTTCCCCCCTAGAACGCCTCAGAGGAAGCAACGCTTCCTCTCCCAGCTCTTTCCTTCCTTTTTTGAAATTGCGGTGGGCTGGTGCGCTTCTGAGCTGTGCGTTCTGAGCCGGGCGGCCATTTTGGGCACGCCTCGTGGCCGGCGCCATTTTGTTTTTCCTAACAAGTAAGGCCTTTTTTCCCTTTACTTTGAGAGTGAGCTGCGAGGTCTTTTGTAGGCCCTTAGCGGGACCGTCAGGCCGCGTGGAGCCTTTATTTTTACTGTGAGAGCACTGTGGTCCTGTGCCCTGCTGTCTTTCTTAGTGTTAATATTGTTGGCTTTATTCCTTGACTCGCAGCTAGTTCAGAAGCGCAGGCACGTACTCTCCATGTTGTTGGGGGGCTGCCTATAGAGGCCTATTTCCTTTTTTCTTATCTTGCCTTTTCACACTTGCTTGGCCTCAGCGTTCATTTGGTCTATTTGGAATTATTATTATTACTATTATTATTTGCAGTACCTTTTGGGGCTATTTGGTTTTCCTTACTTGAACCTAACCCCTTTTTTGTATTTAATAGCTAGTGTATATATTCAGAATTTTAATTTAATTGCTAGAATTGTTTTCTGTTTTTTTATTGCATAAGGTTTTTTTTTTTTTTAAAAAAAATTATTTCAAAAAGGGGGACGTGACCCAATTTTAGGAAAACCGGTTTACGTTTGTAGGCCGAACTCCTAGGCGTGCCAACCGCCATTTTTCTTCCAATACCATGGCAGAGGCTAATCCTACTGGCTCTTCTCTGAAGGCCAAGTCTAAGACGCACTACCTTTGCAGAAGGGACAAGGATTCTTCCAGTGCTTCTCAAAGAGATGCCTTACGACGTCATAAGGCCCTAGAAAGGGAGTTTAGCAAGCGAGCTAAAGAGTCTCACTCTATAACATCTGCCTTCCCTTCTACCCCCCCCCTGCCGAGCCAACCATCTTCCTCTAGGGGCAGTACTTCCACCCGAGACCGCCAGCCTTCCCGTGTACCAGAGGCGACATTTACGCCAACCGCTGCAGGTCTACGCTCTGAGGATCCTGCTCCAATTATTGTACCTGAGAACATCAGAGAATGGATGCAGTCTGCCATCCGTCAAGGTATAGCTGAAGGAATGCAGCAGCTCGCGAGACCGGATTCCCGAGGGAGGACTCCCGAGGCTGAGTCTTTATCCGGGAGATCTCCTTCTGCACCAGCGTCACAGCATGGTCAGGTACCTCCTCACATGGATGTTCCATTCCCAGAGGGGGAGGATACCCAAGAAGAAGAGGGAGTGGGCCTTGAACCGTTCGGAGAGTACGAAGGTTCTGACAGAGGTTCCTTACAGTATTCGGAACCCTTTCTGAAGGGGGACCTAATGGAGGGAGAAATGTCGGAAGATGAGGGTCTTTCTCCTGAACAACCGGCTGTTGTGGGTCTTTTTAAACCCCATTTATTTAAGTCCTTGCTATTTAAGGCAAAGAACATTTCAGGTCTGGCCTCTCAGCCTCCTTCTGAACCCCCTCCATCAAGTCCAGAAGGTCCTGATGACCTTATGTTTAGACAGCTGACAGTGGCAGCAGACATTATTCCGGCCCCCCCAATCTTCTCAGATCTGGTAGCAAAGCAGTTGGCCTCGGTGGGTCCTTCTCCGGCCCCTTCTAGTCAGGACAAGAGGTTGTTTACCCTGGATTCGGATTTCTCAGCTATGTTAGATACCCCGGAAGTAGATGATCCAATTATAAGGCTTGCTTCTTCTTCCAATCCTACCGATGCAATAGAGGCACTGAAGCCGGAGGATAAGCGAGCGGAGATGGCGCTCCGGCGGGCTCACACCGCTGATGCCTGGGCTATCCGGTCGGCTACGGCCGCTTCCTTTTTCACCCGATCCTCCATCAGTTGGCTCAGACAGCTGAAGCAACACATTTCCCCAGCTGATACCAGAGCCCATCAAGATATTGCAAAGATCACAGCAGCGGCGGAATTTGCAGCCGAAGCTGCCTTTCATTCGGTTAAATTCTCATCCCGAGCTATTTCTTCCCATGTTTCTGCCAGATGATTGCTTTGGCTTCAACACTGGCAGACTGATATTAAAAATAAGTCTAAGTTGGCTTCAGCCCCCATAGTAAAAGGGGAATTATTCGGGCCCGCTCTGGAGCCATTACTCCTGGAGACCCAAAATAAGAAAAAGTTTCTGCCTTCACTTTTTCGTAGGCAGGAAGCCAGGAGTTCCCAGTCCTTTTGGAGGGGCACCTTTCGTCCCTCCTTCCAGTCATCATTCTCTCCTAGATTTCAGGGCTCTCCCTCATTTTCGCCGTCCTACCAGGACCGGGGCGCCTCGGGAGACAGAGGCAAGAGAGGGGGCAGCTACAGAAGGTCCTTCAGGGGTTCCGGGAGTAGAACGGCCCGCCGGCCCAGGTAACGTTGCAGGTTTTCTTTCTATAGAAATGCCTCAGGCATTTTGCAGACAAGTGGAAGGAATCCACCTCTGATACTTGGGTTATAGATTCAGTGCGCTTTGGCTTGACCCTGCAGTTTCTTTCTCCTCCCCCCGAACATTTCAGGGTTTCACCCATTTCTAGGAATCCTACTAAACGGGCTCTTATGACTTCTGCCATCAAACATCTCTCTGATATTAGGGCTATTCAACCTGTACCCCTCTCCCAAGAGGGAAGGGGTTTCTATTCACTTTTATTCTTGGTGCCTAAACATTCCGGGGGATGGAGACCCATTTTAGACCTTAAGAGGTTAAATCGTTTCATTGTACGCCATAAATTCAAAATGAAGACTCTGCAGTCGATTTTACAGGGCATTAGAGAAGGAGACTGGCTTACGTCAATTGACCTTTCCGAGGCTTATCTCCATATTCCCATTCATCCCTCATATTCTAAATATCTCAGATTTTGTTATAATAATCAGCATTTCCAGGATGTAGCCCTCCCCTTTGGTCTAGCCTCAGCCCCGAGATCTTTCACTAAGGTGTTGGCGGCTATTGCAGCTCTCCTCAGACAAATTCCCATCCGGATCCACTGTTACCTTGATGATATCCTGGTTGTATCCCCTTCGCGACATCAAGCCGAGAGCGATACTAGCGCTACCCTCTCGGTACTTCAGTCCCATGGGTTCTTAGTGAACTGGGAAAAGAGTCAGCTTACTCCTTCCACTAGTATATCTCATCTAGGGGCTGTGATTGACTCTGTTGAAGGAAAGGTCTTTCTCTCTCAGGAGAGACTTATTATTATCCGCACCACTATCAGAGATATCCGGTGGACCGGGAAAGCATCGTTGCTCAATTTATCCAAACTGCTAGGGAAGCTAGTTTCCTGTATTTCCATTATTCCATGGGCTCGCTTGCATTCCAGATCTTTGCAATGGTTCCTCCTGCCATATCAGCGTCCAGGAAGGAGCACGTCAAGGTTTATAGTGAAGGTCCCGCCGAAAGTTCTCGCCTCCCTCCTGTGGTGGATGCGACCATCTGTCAACAGAGGTCAGCTATTTCAGGAACCTCAAAGGGTTGTTCTCACGACAGACGCAAGTCTTTCCGGATGGGGGGCCCATCTCCAGTCTCTCTCGGCACAGGGAGTTTGGAACCGTTCGGAGCGAAGTCGCAGTATCAACTGGTTGGAGCTTCGTGCAGTGTACCTGGCTCTGCGAACATTTCTTCATTGGGTAAGGGGGCGCCATGTCCTGGTCCTAACGGACAATACTACAACCAAGGCCCACATCAATCGGCAAGGGGGCACCCATTCCTCCCTTCTCATGAGAGAGGCCGAACGACTGTGTCGATGGGCAGAAGCGCACCTCTTATCCATCAGAGCGGAGCACATTTCCGGGGCCTCCAACGTCCAAGCAGACTGGCTCAGCAGGGCGACACTGGATCAGGCAGAGTGGCGCCTATACCCACATCTGTTCAGAGAAGCAGCAGTCAGGTTTGGTCAGCCCCTAGTAGACCTTTTTGCGTCTCCGCTCAACGCGCAAACACCGAGGTTCTTCTCCCGTTATCCCTCCAGTGGAGCAGAGAATCACGATGCCTTGCGTTGCCCGTGGCCTCCCGGGCTACTGTACGCCTTCCCTCCGCTTCCATTAATCCCCAGGGTGATTCGAAAATTGATAGCCGAGAAAGCAGAGATCCTAATGGTGGCACCTTATTGGCCCAGGAGGCCATGGTTTGCGGACCTCCGCAATCTGTCAGTATCTCCACCATGGAGGATTCCGTTGGATCAGATTTCGCTGTCGCAAGACCCGCTGCTCCATCCAGAGCCACAGTGGCTACAGTTGGCCATTTGGAGGTTGAGCGGGAAAGGATGATTGAGGAAGGCTTATCAGCACAGGTCATTAACACCATTTTGGCGGCTAGAAGACCTTCTACCACTCGCATTTATGATGCAACCTGGAAAAATTTCTGTAACTGGTGCCACAAATCATTCATCGACCCACACTCTCCTTCAGTTGCACAGATCCTGGCCTTTTTACAAGATGGCTTAGATGGAGGTTTATCGCCTAACACCTTAAGGAGGCAGGTAGCGGCGCTCTCAACGGTGGTTGCTGGCGGTCCTTTCGGTCCCCTTTCCCACCATCCTCGAATTAAGGCTTTTCTTAAAGGGGCTTCTAATTTGCGCCCGTCAGTAGTGCATAGGTACCCGACATGGGACCTTAATAAAGTTCTCCTGGCCTTGACTAGATCTCCTTTTGAGCCTCTCAGGGAGGCGTCACTTCAATTTCTTACATTTAAAGCAGTTTTTCTGGTGGCTATTACTTCGGCTAGAAGGATATCTGAAATTGCAGCTCTATCCGTAAGAAAAGATCTGTGCATTTTTCATTCAGATCGGGTGGTTCTGAGACCAGACCCAGCATTTATGCCGAAGATTAATTCACCGTTCCACAGGGCGCAGGAGTTGGTCCTGCCTAATTTTTGCCCGAAGCCTCTGCGCGAGCAAGAGAGGCAGTGGCACACCCTTGATGTTCGAAGGGCTTTGCGTATTTACATTTCTCGCACGCAGTCCATCAGGAAGACAGAGTCTCTCTTTTTGTCCTTTCAGCCAAAGACACTAGGCTGTAAGGTTTCTCCGTCCACGGTAGGCAGATGGATTAGGGCTACCATATTCAAAACCTATTTAGTTCAAGGTATTCCAGTTCCTAGTGGGGTTACCGCTCACTCCACCAGAAGTGCAGCTACCTCAGCAGCCTGGGCTACTCAGGCGTCTATTCTTGATATTTGCCGGGCGGCCACCTGGACTTCCCCATCTCCCTTTATAAGACATTATAAGATTGATGTTTAAGCCTCAGCTGAAGCATCTTTTGGCAGGCGAGTTTTGCAGCAAGTGGTTAGAGATCCTGGGGAAGTTCCAATCCAGACGGACTCCCACCCGTAGGACACACTGGCTTTGGTATGTCCCACTCTCTGGATGCTCGCAGCAGTTCTACGGAGAATGGGCGTTGGTTCTTACCTGATACGCCTCTTCTCGTGGAACTGCGTAGAGCATCCAGCCCCACCCTGTTGGTACGTCTGTAAAGGGGGAAAAACCTGTTTCGGCCAATGATTTCTAATGTTGTAGTTCATGTTGTTCAATACTTAAGAATAGAGGGGGGTTTTTTGCCCTCTCGTCTTCGATAAAACTGGGAGGAACGCATGGAGGAGCCACGTGGAGGAGGAGGGCGTTCCTCAATTTCAGCTCAGCCTGTGAGAAGTGAAGACTGAAGCACCTCCCACTCTCTGGATGCTCTACGCAGTTCCACGAGAAGAGGCGTATCAGGTAAGAACCAACGCCCAGTCTATTAGGCCTCCAATGGTTCGCGCCACTCGGCATCGAAGTGGCCGGCATAAACCGAGTCGGTGGTTGTGAGTGGGAGGAAGACCTTATTTCTGAGTTCAGCGACGTCTTCGCGGACCATTTAGGCGAGTATAAAGGGACCCCAATCTCATTTAGTCTCGATCCAAAAGTAGCCCCAATTCGCTTGAAGCTCCGTCGAGTTCCATTTGCTCTTAAAGCTAAGATCGACGAACAACTCGACAAGCTAATTGCTCAAGGGGTGTTAAAGCCCATCGATCACTCTCCATGGGAAGCCCCTATTGTAACACCCATTAAGCATTGTGGGTATGGGTTTACCGGGAAGAACAAGCGTTCCGGAATGTTAAAAAATTGCTCACATCTGACTCTGTACTTATGCAGTATAACGAGACTTTACCATTAGTTATAACCTGCGATGGCTAGACCTTCGGGGTGGACGCCATTTTGAGTCATGTACTGCCTAATGGGAACGAAGCCCCTGTTGCATACTTTTCGAAGACTTTTTCACAAGCAGAGCGGAACTATGGACAAATTGATAAAGAAGCTCTCGCAATCGTTTCAGCTGTAAAGAAATTTCATGAATATGTGTATGGAAGGACATTTACCATTATAACTGACCACAAACCTTTGCTAGGGATAATAGCTGGGGACAAGCCAACCCCCTACATATTATCCCCTAGAATGACCCGATGGTCAGAATTCCTAGCTGCTTATAATTATCGCCTGCAATATCGCCCGGGGAAAGCCATTCCCCATGCCGACGCATTAAGCCGAGCACCGCTTCCAGAGACTCTCGATCCGGCACCAATGGCAACCACGTTGCAGATTGAAACACTCAACTCGCCGCCTATGACCGCCCGAGACATCGCGAGAGAAACCAAACGAGACCACACCCTAGCTCGAGTCCTAGGCTGGGTGGAACACGGATGGCCATTGGACCAAGTCCCAGATGACTTCGCGCCGTTTAAAGCAAGACAGACTGAACTTTTTTCCCAAAAAGGCTGTGTCATCTGGGGCGATAGAGTCGTTGTCCCAGAACGACTCCGGAAGGCGCTGCTACAACTTCTGCACGAGGACCACCCCGGCATTGTGCGGATGAAAGCGCTTGCACGAAGCTACGCATGGTTGGCCGGGCATGGACCGGCAAATCGAGCAGTGGGTCAAAGCGTGTGCCAATTGCCAACAAGCCAGCAACGCCCCACCAAAAGCCATGCCTACTGAATGGGAGACGCCACGTGGAACCTGGTCCAGAATCCACCTGGATTTCGCGGGGTCAACCAAAGGATATACCTTCCTGCTGACAGTCGATGCATACTCCAATTGGTTAGAAATTCATCGTATGACGGCCACAACGTCCGAAGCAGTGATCAAGATCCTAAATAGACTCTTTGCAACCCACGGGTTGCCTGACGTCCTGGTGTCCGATAACGGGCCACAGTTTACGGCATTAATGTTCGAGCAGTATCTCGCTGACCACGGCATCTGCCATGCGCTCACCTCACCTGCGCACCCTGCGACCAATGGACGAGCGGAACGCATGGTCCAATTTGTTAAAAAGACTGCAAAAAATGGACTATGACAATATCGATGACAAGGTCAACCAAATTCTCTTTTTGCAACACATAACTCCACATAGCGTCACCAGCAGAACTCCCGCGGAACTACTGATGGGACAAAGACTCCGTTCCCACTTCGACCGGTTGCACCCTGCTTATGAACTGGAAAAGCCAATAGGATCCAGTGGCCGCTATCGCACCTTCCAGGTCGGAGACCACATTTACGCACAAAACTTATCGGGCGAGCCGTTATGGATAGAGGCAACGGTAGTGCGAGTGACCGGCCCCAAATCCTACGTAGTGAATTGCTGTGACAATAGACTGTGGAAACGACATATCGACCAATTACGGTCACGACTCACAATGGCCAGTCAACAATTCCCCTATGACCAAACCGAGGGGGGGGGAGGTACAGAAGAAGATGACGTTCCAGTGAACCTGCACAAAGGGAGCAACGAATCAAGTGAGACTCAGGAAATGGAGCAAGAAGGAGAATTGTTTGCACCGCAAGAAATTGCACCTGAGCAAGAAGCAGAGCCACTGCCAAACAACAATCTACCTCAACAGGATTGCAATCAACCAGTCCAACGAAAATCCAAAAGACTTAAAAGACAACCGTCCTATTTAAAGGACTATATAACTACACCGTAATTAAGAAGCCAGGGGGAAGGGGTGTTGTGTATGTACCATAGTTAATAAAGTATGAGCTTGAGGTAAAGTTCAGGGTTCTGGCCCTGCACTTCTGATTGGCTGTTAGGCGGCCAGATCGGATTGGTTAGTTCTTAGGAATCCGATTGGCCCTTAACAGAGGATTATTATTGGTTTAAAGAGCTAGCGTTCATAGCTCGCTATTGGACAATTCTCACAAGGGTTGCCTATATAAGGCAGAGTTCACTGTTATTGTTTTGAGAAGTCACTATGCAATAAAGAGCTGAAAGTTCACATTCAGAGGCTGTCTCCATTTACTCCGACCCATGTCCAAGTACTTAACAGAAAGCATCTCCTCTCCAGCACAATAATACCACTTATGCTAAATTACCTGTTATAATACATTCATCAAAAATTGCAGGAAAAATGCAATGGCAAGAAGAAGAGTAGAGAAATACTGTACCTCTGCCTCAGGCAGAAACAATGAAGGAAAGCTGACTCTGCTATGTATTTTTTTTTACTTTATTGGGGCTTTATAAAATCACTTTGAGAATTTTAAAACTGTACTTTTCCAATTACAGTGCATTCAGAAAGTATTGAGACCCGGACTTCCGATTTTGCGTGGCTTCGGCGGTAGCAGGAATTCGCGACTGCTCGCGATTCCTGCTGTACTTGCGGCCCAGGTGCCCCCAATCCAAATGGGTCTGGGGGATATGGCTGCCCTGTAGAGGCAGCCGAAGAGAGAGGGGATCCGGACAGGGGTTTGGGGGTGTCGCAGACCCCCTCAGCCGAAAAAAACCCTTTTTCCCAAGGTGGTGGAGCGGCAGTCAGTGATGGCCGCCACAAAGAAGTCTGCAGCCGGGTAAGATTTGTGCTGGAGGAAGCAGGAGAAGTGAAAGTGCTGGCTGAGGCGAGACAATAACAACTCTTAAATACCCTGGAAACTGAACTGCTTGAATTGCCTGAGGATACATTGTTTCCCAAAGAAGATAGGAAAGCTGTGGTGAAAGCTGTCAAGGGAAAGTTTTTTTTTTCTTCACTCTCCCTCCCCATAGAAATAGCAGACGGAGCTCTGGAAAATCTACTTGGGCACTGAAGGTAATTCAATTTGAAATTTAAAGCCAAGGGATAAAGGATTTCTGGACATTGGATTTAAAAAAAATCTTAAATTTCTTTTTATTTTTTATAAGGGGAAGGGAAGAGATAAAGACTCATTATAAGATTGTACTGAAGGAGATTGCTTTGAGCCTATAAGAACAGGATTAAAAGACATTAAGACTTCTAGAAGATCATCTTGGAAGTATGTATTTGAATTCTACCCTAGGAGGTGAAAATATAGAAAGAAGAAAGTGCTAAATGAAACTGTTTGCTCTGATTTGGTTTGCTTTGTGACTTTGAGATTTCTGTGAAATTTTGTTTTAAAAAAAAAGGGACTAAAGACATTAGGGTTGCATTAAAAAAGAAAGAAAAAATGGCACTATCTTTTGAAGGACTACAAATGGAATTTCAAAACTGAAAAAAAGATAAGGGCTCTTCTGGATTTATCTTTCATTTTTTGGAAATGGCGATTTCTACCTATCAAGAAATACGACAACGACAGGAAGGCGGGGATGAAGGAGAAGAAGCCATCTTTAATGGACAAACACAGTGGAGGAAAAAAAGCAGAAGGTGGGCAAGGAAAAGATGAACTTAGAACTTAAAAAAGCAACCAAGAAAAAGGAGATGAAAAAGCGATATGATGTCAGAAAGCAACAGAAAAGAGAAATACAACAGAGGGAAGACTAAGAGAGTGAAATTGGAGAGATGGGGGGGTCAAAAAGTTAGAATGGAGAAGAAAGAAAGGGGGAAAGGAAAGAGAAGTCATAAAGGCTTTAAACAAGATGCAAAAAAGGTGTTTTGTTTTTTTTCAGAGATAAGGGGTGAGGTAATTTTTTAAAAATGATTCTGCAAAAGTACATAAGAATGCATTGTTGACATTAGTATTTGAAGCTGAATTAGAAAATTAGAATATTATATGATTTAAAAATGTATTAAAGTGAAGTCATGATTTAATTATAGAGTTTAATTTCTTATGAAATATTATCTTTATTGTTTAAGAATTAATAATAGAATTTAATTTCCTATGAAACATTGTTTTTACTATATTATAAATTTAATATTTCTTTTTTACTTGTTTTTAGTTTTATTATTACTTATTAAACTCAATATTATTTGTTTGTTTTACTATTTTGAAATGTAATACTTTGAATGTACGGAGCAGAATCAGCACGGAAAATATGTATTATTTTAAGTGTTATTTAGGGGAAGATAAAAAGTTGTCATACTTCAATCTGGGTTTACAGGAGAAATATTGTATTAGATAGAAAGGATAAGTAGGTGATTGAAAGAAAACAGACCAAAGATGCAAATATAATTATTTAATTGAGATGGAATAAATAAAATAGAATTAAAAGAATGAGTAGGAGAGAAAATTTATGGAAAATAGAGAATGCCAAATAAGATATGAGATAGTATATTAAGTGAGTATAAATTTTGATTGATGTCTGTATAAAAAGAGTTAACTCGGGGTAAGCCGCCTTCCAAAAAGAAGTTTTATGTATTTATGTTTTGTGTAATGTTTGTTTAAGTCTGACAGGATGTGGAAGAATACTAATGAAAATATATTCAATGAGTATATATTTTTAAGGCAGAAGAAATATGATTAAATAGAAGGAAAGGGAGTAATAAAGAAAAGTTTTGAAAAGATATGAAGTTGATTAGATAAGATAAATATATATATATATAGAAGTGTGATAATTTGGAATTATCTTCTTTTTAAATAAGATGGTTTATTTGTTTCTTCTAGAAAAGATATTTTATGTTACTACATCCTATGTTTTGTTTGTGTGTGTTAAAAAAAATTAATAAAGTTTGTTAAAAAAGAAAGTATTCAGACCCGTTTCAGTTGTCAATTTTGTTATGTTGCAGCCTTTCTGCAATTGTTGAATATCATTTTTTTCTCATTAATCTACATTCAGTACTCTATAATGACAAAGTGAGAACAGAATTTTAGAGATGTCTGTAAATGTATTAAAAAGATAAAAAAGTGAAATAGCACATTGGCATAAGTATTCAGATCCTTTGCAAAAACACTTGATATTTAGTTCAGGTGCCTCCCAGTTCTTCTGATTGTTGCTGATATGTTTCTACACCTTGATTGGAGTCTACCTGTGGTAAATTAAATTGATTGGACATGATTTTGAAGCTGTGACTTCTGCAGAGAGGTACACACCTCTATAGAAGTCACAGCTGACAATACATACCATAGCAGAACAAAAGCCATGAGGTCAAAGGAACTGCTTGCAGAGCTCAGAGACAGGATTATTGCAAGGTGCACATCTGGGGAAGGCTATAATAAAATTTCTGCTGTCCTGCAGAAAGAGAGGGCTCAGATTAGGAACTATATTATACGGCAGTAGCCCTTACAGGGATCAAAGATCGGGTAATATTGAAAAATAAAAGAATATTGACAATTGAAGAGCATGACTTACAATTAGGGTGGCATGCATTTTTATGGGATGGGAAAAACAAGATGCATATTTACTTCCAAACACACCAAATAAGAAATGCATTGCTATTAATTTGGGAAAAGATTAAAATAAATCATCATGACAAAATTCCGATCTAGTTATCAACCATAGAAGCATCAATATACTCAAATGCACTTCTGGGTTGAGTCCTCGCTGACGGACTGTAGGTCGTGATCATCCGTGGCTACAGCCTGTGCTTTTTTGTCGGAGAGCCCCAATCATTGCGATTAAGGGCTGAAGCTGCCTTGGAGGGGCGGTGGAGAAAGGCGAAACCACCAGCCAGGTTGAGGGAGCAGCATCTCCCTTTCTGGGTTTGGCAATTTTTACCCCTGAAGACGACTGAAGCGGTGGTCTAAAATGGCCACCCCAAAGAGGAGGACTCAGCTGGACTAAGTTTGTGCAGGAGTGAAGAGGTGGCTAGTTTGTGAGCCGGGACAATTGGGCTCAACAATCAAATAAAAGGTATCCCGGGATTAATGTAGCAATGAATTTCTAAAAAAGAAAACAAAGCAGCAGAATTACAAAGGGAAAAAAAGAAAAATAACTGACAGCTAAACAGGGCTTTGAACTGGGAAAGGAAGAAGTCGGAATAAGATACTTAACTAAATTGGATTAAAATATTTTGGCAACAAACAGGCATAAATTAAAGCTGGACATAAGAGAGTCAAAAAAAATGGGGGGGGGGCAAATATACAAACTGGAGATTTGATTGCTTTGGAATATTGAGGCTCGAAAAGTCCTGAATAATAAAGCAGTGGGGGAAAAGGTGAAAATTTTTGCATAACGGAGAGTGCCATCTTGTGGACAAAAATTCAAATTTAAAAATAAAAGGGAAAAGATCCTGGTTTTTTATGAACTTGAGTTGATACAATGTTAAAGAAATATTGAAACAATAAAACAAGAACCCTAGAAAGTGAAAGTTGAACTAGAATAAAAGAAGTAAGAAAAGATTGACTGCAGGACTAATTGGTGATTTTGGTATAGACCCAGTGTTGGAATAATTGTGACTCTAGGAGGCCTGAAGAAGAAAGATGGAAAATAAAAGTTTTTGTGGATTTTAATGATTATAAAATATAAATGCAACGATATTTCTTCAGGAACTAAAAATGGAACTTAAAAATATGAAAAACTTACTACAGGAAAAAGGTGAATCACTTGGCTTTGTTTTAAAAGCTATGGAAATCGTGATTGAAGAACATGAAGAAAACTTCAGAGAAGGAGGACTTAGTTCAAGGAGAAGCCATCTTAGACAGACAACACAACACCACAAAGAAGAGGGAAAAGGGGGATTAAAAATTTGAGATTCAAGAAGGTAACTAAAAAGAGGAGTACATGTGAAATTAGGAAAGGTAGAAAGGAGCAGCAGAAACGGGGAAAGGAAGACAAAGAAGGAGAGGGACACACCGAAAGAAAAAATGGGAAAATGAAGGGGAAGAGAGGTAGTGAGAAACAGGAGCAGGAAATAAATATGGGAATTGTATCCGCATGGAGATGAGGGGTAATAATACATTTGCAATTACAAAATATTTAGAAAATAGGGAAATATAGATTATCAAAGGAGGGATGGCCACTGATATTCTTTACTAGATGAATGTATATTTTTATTTTTATCTTTAAAAGAAATGTTAATCTTTATTAAATAAATTCAAATAATTGAAATGAACTATGAGGATGTTTAAAAATGAGATTAATATCAGTGACCAAGATTAGTTTAATGGACTATTTTTTTTTTCTTGGTTTTGAAACTATAAATAAATTCTATGAAATTAAAGGGGAAAAATACATTGCGGAATCTGACTAAAAACATATATAACGTTATGTAGGGGGTTTTTTAGGGAATGACTATTATAATTAGTTAAAAGTAAATGTTCATTGGGAATTAAGATGAGGGAATTAAGGTATATTTTAACCACTGATGTGATACACTCAAATTAGTAAGGAGGGGGGGAGTTTTTTTTTTTTTCTTGTGTTAAAGCTTGTAGTAATTTAGAACTTATGGAAAGAATATGCGATGAAATTGCAAATCTGAGATAAAAAACCATTTAAATGAGAAAAGTATTTTGGAAAAGGTAACAATAAAAGTATTTGTAATAATAAATTAGTCAGTTAATAAGGTTATATAGATTATTGAGAGGAAGGAGGGACATTGATAATGTTTATTAGGTGAGTGCATATTGTTATTCCTATTTTTAAAAGAAATATTAATGTTTAAGAAATATATTTGCAATAATTGAAATGAAACAAGAGGATGTTTAGATTGAGACCAATATCAGAGACCAGGATTAATTTGTTTGTTTGTTTTTCTTCTGTAAAAGTTGGAATGAAAAAGGTAATAATCAAATTAAGTAAAAATTGGACCGATCCCACCTCCCAGCTTCAGCTCACCAGTTATCTTCAAAGCTTGACTTCTAAAACAGCTTGCAGGATGTTGCTGTTATCAGAGGATCTTGAAGGATGATTGTGAGGCTCTCCTTAATCCCAGAGAGTCAAATAAACAAAAGGTAACCTGTTCCTTCTGTTGTTAAATTGGAAAAATGACAGTTCAGAGAGAGGAGATTCTCTGGATGTGTCTGCTGCTGGCCAAGTCTTCACCAGAAGGGAAAGCCAACCAATTTTCATAGCTTTAATTTAGTTGGATAGCATAGTTGTGTATTGTTGACCCCACACCACATACTATTAGAACAGCCAAGTGTCAAGGTGGAAAGGCAGCTGTATACATGGACAGAGAAAAGAACATGTTCACAATATTTTACAACTGGGATAAAAAGATACTGCTTGTTTTGCTCTCTGTTGAAGATGCACAGTACAAAGCCAAATGATTTGATGTTATTAAATCTTGCTTTCCTTTTCTTATTTTCATTTATGGGTGCAGCAAGTACACCAAAAGGACAGTGCCAGAAACATCACAGCACCAGAAACATCAGAAAACAGTGCCAAGAGACTTAAGCCAGCCCTTCCCCCTTTAAGAAAACCAAGAATCACCAGCTGAAAGAAAAAACTTAGAGCAGCCCTGCTAACAGAGTTGACAATAGAAACACTTAAATACAGCCATTAAGATAAGGAGAATCAGAAGAGAATAGAGAATAAGAGAATAGCAACTAGAAACTCTAGCTGTGTCACTACTTTTCTTGCCTTCCTAAATTAAAAGATCCCCTTTCTGGCAGATGGTTTCCATGTCTATTTCTTCGCAGCATTAGCAAAGGTGGTATTCAGCAGGTTCTGACAAGTTCTGGAGAACCGGTAGCGGAAATTTTGAGTAGTTTGGAGAACCGCATATAGCATCTCTGACTGACCCCGCCCCCATCTATTCTCTGCCTCCCGAGTCCCAGCTGATAGGCTGGGTCTTGTTTTGTTGCCCTGCACAGGAGAATGGAGCTGGAAAGCAGGTTAGTGGGGGTGGGGAAAGAATGAGATTTTGCAGTATCCTTCCCCTGGAGTGGGGTGGGAATGGAGATTTTACAGTATCCTCCTGCCATGCCCCCCAAGCCACACCATGCCCACAGAGCTGGTAGTAAAAAAAATTGAATCCCACCACTGAGCATCAGTTACTGCTTCCCATCTAGGAAACAAACACAGGAAATTTCTTCCAACATGAGGATCTGTAATTGTTCAGTAGAAACAATGAGGGTCTAGATATTATAGAAAATAGACATAGGTTACTAGGGCTCAAGTTTTAGGCCACTCCATGTAAGAATCAACTCTTTGCATTGGTTTTGGGAAGGAAGCTCCAGCTAATTCACATCAAAAACCATTGCAGTAATGTTTTTAGAGTTGGGCCAAAGCATATGAGTTAAGAAAGCTGAAAAGGCTTTTTAAAGTCTTAAGGAAGTTTTGTTTTAAGCTAGGTTATTTATTTGTTATTTATACCCTATTGAGTGTCCTTGAGAGGGGTTGTTCATGGTATTGTTTCCCTGTAGCTCAACTGAATATGAGCAGGTACAGAAGTTTGGATCAACTTTGTAGTATTTGACTTCTTCCTGAAAACTGTCTAATGGTGATTAGCACCTTACCAAGCAACTACAATTAGTTTTGCTCTGCTAAAGCACTACACTCACATAGAAGTGAGGGGGTTGGTTCCCATTTTCAAATACCTTTGGAAGCAAGTTTATGAGATTTTGAAACACTGTCTTTCTAGAAATTTAGCTGAATAGAAAACTGATTCAAAAGTCTCATTTCAACCAGGCCAAACTAGATGGAAGAGATGACTATGGGTAATATGTGATTTAATTTGTGGTTCATAGAGTAGGACCCTCAGTTCTGCAAAAGCAATGTGTGGAGGGACCCAAAATCATTCATTCTAGCTTAAAAAAAGACCAATTGGAATATATATTCAAATAATAAAATATTTTGGATGGAGACCTTCACTGACCTGAATGATGAATGATGGTACAGTTAGAATTTTGAGAGATATTACAGCTACTTTCACAGAATGGCCATCAAAGAGTCAGAGATCTAAGCCAATTTCAGAAACTTGCCTTCTGCCCCTTACTATGCCCTGCCACTCCAGATCATTATCATGTTTGTTTTTGTGAACAAATAAACAGGTCACATGTGCCAGACAAGTACTTAGTTGCAACCACCCACCATTTTTATTTACAAAAATCCAGGTATGTGTGTGTGTGGAAATAGAGGCATGTTTTGTGAATATTGTTCTAGAAATGTCTTGAAACATTTTAGCTTACCATTTTCTAAAATGAAAACTTAATAGACATAAAATCTTTGCAGAAATCAGGCATTGGTCTCACTTTATATACCCCTACTTCAGAGTCCCACCTGTAGCAGTTTTTATAACATAAACAGCCTGACATAAAGCATATTGTATGATTACACTAATAAAGCCTGGAAATAAATATTTGGTGATTGCTGTCCACATAAAAGAATACTTCAAGTATAATACACTGGGATTTGAAGAAGATAAACAGTAATGCACCACCTACAGTATTTCCCCTGGAGTCCCGCACCATCCAATCAAATTATTTCTGACATTCTCAGAAAGCATACTGTGAATGCTACTAAACATATCAAAATTATGGCAGGTGAATTTTCTGTCTGGCCAAAGAAATGTTCTCTCTACTGTTGACAGGTTGCCATTTAATTCTTCTTTCCAAGGTCATTCCCAAGGTCATGTTCATCAGATCCGACTTTCCTACAATAAAGGTTGCTATATAACTTGTAAACCCCATGTACTTTTTCTTAAGTGAGTATAACCTGTAACCTTGCTGGCGGGGGTAGGATTGCGGCTCTTCACATTCTTTTGATGAAGGTCCAGGGATTACTATAGTTGTGCATACTAATATAATGCATTGTGTTGCCACTATCTCCAAATGTTTTGGTTCTTTACTTAAGTGAGGGTTTTTCCCACAGAACATATTTGAAATTGAATAGGGAAGCCTGCTGGTATGTAGTGCAAAGGAGAACACAGGAGACATTTGCTGGATAGTATTTTATATTTAACAAAATATTTTTAATAATATATTTTTCAAATTTGTTTTCTAGAGTCTTTTTTTACAGTAGGGTGTTTTTTTTCCACTAGTTTTCAGGCACACTATTGTTTAGAGGTGTAAAAATTCTGACAGGTATTCTCTTTATGAAGAACACAGTTCCTCCTGTTTCCTTAGCAGTACTTAATCTGATCTCCAAGCAAGTAGGGTACAGCACAGCTTTATTTAAAACAGGTAGATCAAATTATACCAACATAATGATCTGGCCCTATGCTATGTCATGTATATGTATATACAAATTTCTGGAGCCTCATTATGCATAGGATTGACCTCTATGGAACAGGTACAATTTTCAGATGCACATGCTTGGGAAACTTCCTGAGCTCCAGAACTTGTAGTAAGCAATGTTTATTCAGTCCTTCTAATATTCTAGCAAGCTCTTATCAGTGACCAATGGTTTAGTAGGATAGGAATCTGTAGTCCAGAGTACCCAAAGGACTGTAGCTAGAAGAAGCAGTGCAAAATGACAATCAGCTTCTCCATCCGTTCTAACAGGTTAACTGTTGAATTTTCCTTGTGCCTTTTCATTCAGGGTATGATCTGAAGGCTCATGCTGGAGTGTCTGTGCTGGAACTTAGCAGATAATTTCTGGTCAGTAACTGAATGGGAGAACACTTGAGGTCACCTTCATTTCCATGCCAGAGAAGCATAATGAGGAAAAAATATATATAAACTATGTCAGAATAATCAGTATACTTGACCAACATTTGTAAATTGCAGCATACCTTTTTGATTAGTTGCAACTATGCTCTCTATGCTTGAGAGTCAGTCATGAGTAATTTTTTCTATCAAGCAAGACATTTATGTACAGACATATGACATAGCTATTATTCATAGCAGTTTGAACAACACAATCTATCCATTATTTGTAGTGTAAAAGAACTGGAAATGAAGAGTAATATTTGGGGGGTTGGACTAGATGACCTACAAGGTCCCTTCCAACTGTTAACCTGTTAATTGTTAGTAGCTCACTACACCTCCCAAACTGATCCCAAGAACATGGAAAAAAGAGAATAACCCTAACCCTTAAGAGCACAGCACAAGACTTTTCAATAAAACCAACTTATTTTAATTGATGAACTCTAAATGTAGGGAAAATATTAGCATATTTGGCTTTCATATAGGACATAAAAGAAAGTGCGATTATCCATTTTTTCCAAATGTAATGAATGATCTCCTTAAAATTCAATACACAGAAAATAAACAAACAAGTAAATAATGCAGCATAACTTCTCCAGACAAATCCATTGAGGTGGGATTAGAAAGGTAAAAGGCCTTCCCCATATTAAGCAATTTATGAAATGTGATAAAAAGGATAGAAGTCAATCTGATAGAAGTCAATCTGAACTGACATGGGTTTTTTTGTTTACTTCATAAAGCATTTAATCAGTGTTATTTACACTAGCATTCAGAGCTGGTGCATTTACCACAGATTTTTTTTTTTTAAATAAGACTGATAGTTTTTTAAATTGTTCAGATTGGTTTGCAAAGTAACAGAAGAAGAAAAAAAAAACTCCAGGGTTGTGCAGGGCTTCAGATTTGAAGGGGGGAAAAGTGCTTTGGTGCACACAGAGATGGTCTCATAAAACCTGTTGACAACTCTTTCTAGCAGATACATCATTTCACAGGATCACCTTACTGTGAAAAAGGTAAGTAGATCCCAGAGGTGATAGAAAGTTCTAGATGCTTCTTGGAGGAGAATAGAAGAATTTGGAAAAGAAATGCAGCTGATGAGCCATCCAAAGCCAAAAGCTGCCTTTTCCTCCAATAGGAGAAATGTCAAAACAGCATGACTTTCATTCCTCTGAGAGAGGGAGCTTGAGGACAAAAGCAGAGGTAATTTATCAATATTAGGAGGGCCAGACTAAAAGAAGGCCAAGGAAGCAAGGAAAGAATGGACTGAAGAGAAAGGCCAAAGATAGTGCTAATTATTAGGTTCCTTAATAAATTCTGACTGATATAAATAGAACCCAAATCTTGGGAAATCTTGCAGAAACGGGGAATAACTCATTTTGCTACCCAATAAAATGGTTGATGGTAGGTGCAAAATTTCCATACATATTTCTGGGACCTTGGTGTTTCAGTCATTTTCCAATTAACACAATGTTCTTCCATGGAACATCTTTATACTAATGTGTAAAAAGATTGTGTAGGAAATGATTTCAATCTTATCCAAGAAACTGCAAAATTTAAAATAGATTTGGTACATGATGTTTCTTTCATAATATATTTTACCTAAGAAGAAATGGAGCAACGGACAAAAACTTCTCCCTCTTAATTTAGCCCCAAATATATGCACTTTTAAGCTCAAGCAAGGAGGACTTCTTCATTGGAGTTAGAAATGAACACTGAAAAGAAAAATGAAAAACAAATTTAATTCAGGAAATTTGCACAGTTAATTTTCTTTGGACTTTTGAGCCAAAAAAAAACCAAAACAAAACAGGATTACATTATATTTTGATTTCCAGACAACCTGGTCAAATGAATCTTTTGTGTGATTTCCCCCACCCCATCAGATTTATAGGAATGTTATTCAGCATTAAATGTTTTAAAATATATTTGTGCTGATAGTTAACATTTGGATAGTCTTGAATTGCAACTCCATGTCAGATGATTTCTTCCAGTAGAGATGTACATATTATCTCTTAAGAACCAGTTGATTTCTACATTCATGCTGAGATTATTCAAAGATGGCGAGAGAGCAAAGAGGGCAGTAATTGTCATTAAAATTAACCTGAATAGGAATATTTAGTCTGATGGATTAGGGAAAGGCAAATCTCTAGGAAGCTGCAGTTTTTTTCCTCCTTGCCTAGGACCAAAGAGGTGGGAAAAATGATAATGCAACAAATCGACACTGGTATGTGTTGTTGAGTGATGATCTTAAGAGTTTGGTTTTCTTAGGTTGTATAATCTCTTTCATGAATATTGACTGCTTACACTGGTTGGCTTTAGCTTGCTTTTTTTTGAAATTATAGCATACATTTTTCTTTTCAATTATCTCCACGTGGTGGAGAAAACATAAACAATCATCAGAAGAAGCTCTGTAAAACATTCCATTCCTAAGCTAACTTACCAACCTGTGTTGCTTGCTCTAATGTCAAGCTACATATATTTTTTTTCAGAGAGGAAAAGAGAGGAAGAGAACAAGCTCACAGTTAAAATTGTCTTATTTAACCCTAAAAGATTTTGCTGGTGAACCAACTGCAGCTGGCAGATTCAGCTTGGAAAACTGTCACAATGGGTGCGCAAATATCATTGCTGGGAGCTTTGCCCTATGCAGTCGGCTTGCCTTGACATTCACGTTTGGAACACTGGGCAGGTTTCCACCAGTCCCCGTGATGGCAGTGACAGATGTTACACTCATCCACTTTGACTTCGATGCCAGCCGGAATGATGGTGGTTCCTGCAAAGCAGTTTGGACCTGCAAATGTATATACATAAGTAGATTAAATGATTAACCAGATTGGAGAACATGGTCTTGATTACATTGAGCATAGTCCATCCAAAATTAACATTTTTAATTCCACTGCAGCTATCACAAAGATTGAAACTCAGATTTAAAACGGCTTTACTTATAATGTTATTGTCCATGAACTTTGTGTTCTTTTACTGAGAATAGAAATACTCTCAGTAAATACTATATTCATGATGTAACATACAGAGAAAAATAATAATTTCATTCCATGTACAAAGACCAATGTCTTAATAAAAATGGGAAAAACAGAAAAATCAACATATGATATTTTGAAAGCTGTTTCATATATATAGATGATTCAAACAGCAATCCTTTTTCATCCTCCATTTTGGTATTCTTAGTACCTAACAGACACTGACCTAAGTACTTTAACGCCCAGGGATGACTAACCTTTTCGGTACCTAGTGCCCAAAGCACGCGTGCGCCCTGCACATGTGCCCCGCCTCCATGGATGCATGCACAACCCCCCTCACCCAGCACATGCACGTATGACCCCTCGCATCCCCTGCACATGCCCGTGACCCCCATGCATGCACCCTGCCCCCGCGTATGTGCGGCAGAGACCCAAAGACTAGCTGGCTGGTGGGAGGTGACGTGCGCATGCGCAGCAGAGCTGAGCTGGGGCAACGGCTCACGTGCCCAGAGAGAGGGCTCTACGTGCCACCTCTGGCACGTATGCCATAGGTTCGCCATCACGAGCCTAGAGTATGATGGGCTTTGGTGAGCTTTTAGTTATTTGAATATCTTTTTTCCCTGTCTACTTTTATGTTTGCAGATGAAAACACAAATATATTTATTGCATATAGGGAGAAGAAAAGATGGCATAAGAGGTAGCATCTGTTGTAAGGAGCAACCTCTGAAGCCTTTCTTGTTTCAATTTTTTAACAAGCTCTTTTATTTTATCCCATTTTACTCTATACTTTCATCTGCTTTACCCTCCTGTTGGAGACTGGCAATAGTGATCTTATTGTTCCTCTTCCAGACAAGAGGAAGCAAACTGTAGTCAAAATCCTGTTGAATTACAAGGCCTTAGCTCAATGCTTTTAACCAGAGATAAGCTCCCCCTCTGAGCATTGGTACTATTCTGAGTTGCCAACCAGCAAAATCACCTCATTCAAATTGTCACCACCTCCCTCAAAATTCTCTGGAACTCATGCAACAAACAGCAAGGCTATGGTGAAAGTGGACAAGTGTCAAACCATGTTGTTTTTTGACACTGAAATAATTTTGGAGAATATCCCTTTAGTGCAGTGGTAGGATTCCAATTTTTTTACTACCCGTTCTGTGGACATGGCTTGGTGGGCATGGCAGGGGAAGGATATTGTAAAATCTCCAGTCAGAGGTGGCATTTGCCGGTTCTCCGAACTACTTAAAATTTCTGCTACTGGTCAGAACCTGCTGAATACCACCTCTGCTTCAGTGGAATGACTGAAAACTCCTGGGCTTCAACCCAAAATTCCAATCCCTTTGAACCATCCCACTAACTTTAAGCACAAATGTTCCAACCAACTACTGACTTGGAACATGGTTGGCTAGAAGAATAGAGCAACAGATGGGGACTTGATGGAGATTCTCTCCAATTTTGACTTTATAGCAAGAGTCTTGAATGAATGATTGATTGATTGAATGAATATATACTATTTTAGAACAGAGAATAGAATAGAATAGAATAGAATAGAATAGAATAGAATAGAATAGAATAGAATAGAATAGAATAGAATAGAATAGAATAGAAGCTGGAAGGGATCTTGGAGGTTTCTAGTCCTATACCATTTCAGATAGGTGGCTGTCTAGACTCTTCTTAAAAACATCCAGTATTGGAGCACCCATGATTTCTGGAGGCAAGCTCTTCCTCTGGTTAACTGTCCTCACTGTTAGGAAGTTTCTCCTTAATTCCAGATTGCTTCTCTCTTACTAATCAGTTTCCAACTATTGTTTCTTGTCCTGCATTCTGGTGCTTTGGATAATAATTTGACCCCCTCTTCTTTGTGGCAGCACCTCAAATACTGCTATCACGTCACCCTTAATTTTTCTTTTCTTTAGATTAGCCAAACCCAAATCCTGCAGCCATTCTTCATATGTTTTAGTCTCCAGGCATTTGAACATCTTAGTTGCTCTTCTCTGAACTTTTTCCAAAGTCTGGACATCTTTTTTGTAATATGATAGCTAAAATTGGTTGCAGTATTCCAGGTGTGGACTTACTAGATATTTATAAAATGGCACTAATACTTCACATGATCTTGAATCTATGCTTCTGTTTATACAACCAAGGATTGTATTAGCATTTTTGGCTACTGCTGCACGCTGCTGGCTCATATTTCAAGTGATCATCCACTAAGACTCCAAGGTTCCTTTCGCAGTTATGGTTGATTACAAATGAAGAGAAGATTCAATTACCAGGCTTTAGTTCATGGATTATTCCTGCAAAGAAATTTAAGACTAAGGGGAGACTAAGAGGACTACTACTCTTGCCAAGGGCTGGCAAGAACAGGAACTCAAACTTTCCCATCTAGCTGTCAAATTTTCTTATAAATTCTCTGAAATAGTTCTACTTTATGTTCCACTGCACACAACTCCTCACTTTTCTCCTAATATGTGGGAAAATCTAGAAAAGACAGTGATAAACTCACCCTAAAATCACTGTAATTCTCACAGGAGACTTAAATGCCAGAGTGGGGGCTTCCTTCCAACATTTTACTCATGGGTGTTATTACAGAAGATTGTCTAATTAATGATCCCTCCTGGCTTGCTAGAGGCACCAAAAGACACACCACAGGTTCACCATTGGTCTCCTTGATTTGTTAATATAGTCTCCATATTTTAGGTAGTAAAGAACTGGTTTTATATATTCTTTTGCATACCATTCAGGAAACTCCACCAGTGTTTTAGATTACATGTGTTACACATCCAAGCCCAGGTTAGGGAGGATAACGACCATTATCACAGTCCATTTTTAAGGCAGATCTGATACTAGGTTATACATGCCCCATGATAAGAGGTTATTAGCTAACCTAGAAGTGAGGTACAACAGAAAGCTTAATCGGGTCAAGATTGATATCAAGGCCTAGACTTGGAGAAAACTCAATTTCCTCCCGTACTCAAGATTCACATAAAATCTTGACCACCAATATGCAACATTTGTTGTTCACTGAGAAAAAAAAATGAATAGACGAACTTCCTACTAGAAATCATCAGCAAATAAATTCAGATTGGTTTGATTCTGATTATGTAGATGAAAGTTATTGAGGACAACAAATGTGCCAGGCCTTAGGATACCCTACTAGAAAAAAAATGCTAAAAAATCAAGCATAACTACAAAAAATGCATAGGCTTTCAAAATGCCTCCTATTAAAGTTAAAACATGGTCAGATCTGGAAGTTTCAGTGAAAGGGACAAATTACATTTTCTTCTGGAGTATGCTATCAAGTTTATTAAAGGAACATACATTTCAATTTGATATTCTTATTTCAGCCTCAATTTAGGAGGATTTTAATGCAGATCTATTTCCTAATCCTAACCAGGGCCTCTCACACAAACAGATGTTCAATACTTTAGCTGTTCAAAATCTTCCCCCAATCACTGGCCTCTATTAGAAATCAGGGCTGTTCACCCATATAAACAACACAGGCTGTATTATAATTGGATGGGAAATTACCATTATACGCCCCCTGTATAAAAACGGGTGACAAAGGTGACCCCAAACTATAGACCAATAAAACCTTATTAATAAAATTGTGGCTGACATGAATGAAAAACAGAGGACTGGGTAATGGAAAGAAACCTCTTAGTGAATAAGCTGTACTCAGATACCGGTAATAGTTTTACTTTAAAACATCTCATAACAAAGCAATTACCAATAGCAAGAAACTATGGCATTTATAGATCCTAGGTTTTTGATTCTATAAATAGAAATATTATGTGTGTGAAATTGGTTTCATATCTTAAATATGAAACCTAGATACTTATTCTTTATTAAGGCCTTCTACTCAAACATCCATTTGAAAGTCCATATGGGTATAAATGGTTGTGTACCCACACATAACATGGTGTTAGATAGGATTGCATCCTTACCCCAATGCTTGTTAATTTCCATGCCAATGATTTACCAGGATTCTTATATTCTACAGACATTCATATGCCGAAGATCCAGATAAATTTATTAATATCTTTTTATGTGCTGATGACATGATATATAGCAGTTAGACTTATATACCGCTTCACAGTGCTTTACAGCCCTCTCTAAGCAGTTTACAGAGTCAGCATATTGTCCCCAACAATCTGGGTCCTCATGTTACCCACCTTGGAAGGATGAAAGGCTAAGTCAACCTTGAGCCAGTGAGAATTGAACTGCTGAACTGTAGCCAGCAGTCAGCAGAAGTAGCTTGCAGTCCTGCATTCTAACCACTGCCACCATGGCTCAAGATACTAATGGTGTACTCCTAAATAGGCTTGAGAAGACTGCTGCAAAGGCTAAATATCTACTGTATTCTTAATTTGTTAAGCTTCAATAAATTTCAAATTTAATGATGGTATTTAGTGAAAATGTAATTGGCAGATAAATGGGGAACTATTAGAACACAGAATATAGAATAACCAAGTTGGAAGGGACCCTATACTACTTGGGTCAAATGACTGTCCAATCTTTTCTTGAAAACCTTCAGTGATGGAGCACCCACATTTCAATGATTAATTGTTCTCATTGTCAGAAAATTTCTTCTTGGTTCTATGTTAGATCTCTCTTTAATGATCTTCTACCCATTACTTGTGTTGACTTCAGATGCTTTGGAAAATAGGTCAATCCCCAAGTTCAGACCTATTTTTAAGCAGCATACTGGGAAATGATAGTCAGAGCAGATATAGATATCCATTCCTTTTATAGTCATTTAATAATTTTTTTTTTCGCATATTGGCAGAGAATCCATTCAATGGACCCTGACAGCCTCCCCAAAATAGGCATAACAGAATAGATAAGCATGGCCCAGCTCAACTCCTGAACCAGACAACTTTCCAAAATTATTTTACAACATGGATTTTCTATCTAGCATCTACTGTCAATGGCCTTCCAGGCAAGGGAAATTTTTAAACAAAGAATCCTAGTTATTAGTGCTAAAACTGATATGGGATTATTGGCTAAAAATATATCCCTCGGTTGGCTGGCTAAGAATAAAACTATTTTTCAATTTGAAAAATGCCTTTCGTTAAGTCTGACACAAATTTTAAAAAGAGCCTATTTAAAAGCAAGATTGGAATTGTTGGACTCTATGGTGAAATATGGGCATTTCCACTATTTCCCATATTATGAGAGAACCTGCATATGTGGTATTCCAATCATTGAAAATATTTCTCATATTTTGTTTGACTGTAAATTATACGCCCCCATTAAGCTTTAATACTTATCATCCCTATTGAAAAAAACAGCCCACTGGGATCCAAACTACACATTTTCTTGGACTTAAATGTACACATTGTACACAGAACTGCTAAGGCTCTGATTCTAAGAATCTGATACTGAATATATTGGAGTACCTTGTAAAGGAAATTCATTTGTCTGGTTATAGACTCTTTGTATTATCACATATGTAGTATTTTATCATTTTTTCCTATCTTTTTCCCAAATTAGACTATGTGCTGTATTTCATTTTTTTACTGATGAAGTTGCAAGACTAATCAATGAATTAACTACTACTATTGCATATTTATCTTGCCTGTTTTCTAACAATGATCTCCCTAAATTTTATTCCTAACTAAGGAATCTGAGGCAGATTGTCTTTGAAAGAACCCAACTGATCCAAATGAAGATAGTGATAACCCATAGTTTATTTAGGCACAGGGTGGAAAACAAATTTATTATTTATTAGAATTTTATCATGTCTTTATTTCTTTATAAGTAACTTAAGGCAGAGAAAACCAATATTCTTTCTTTTTCCTTAATCTCTGAAGAGAGAGTGACTGGCTCAAAGTCACTCAGTCAACTGAGTGTCTAAGGCTATGATGGCGAATCTATGGCACGCGTGCCAGAAGTGGCACACAGAGCCATTTCTGCCGGCATGCAAGCTGTCCCTCCAGATCAGGTGCACTGTGCATGCCCACGCCTCCTGCCAGCCAGCTGATTGTCGGGTATATGCCGTGCATGTGCAGGGGGTGTGGGTCATGTGGGAGATGTGCGTGCATGTGCAGAGGCATTATGGGTGCAGGCACATGTGCGCGCATGCACGCACCCACGTACTTTTGGCATGCGACGACGAAAAGGTTAGCCATCACTGGTCTAAGGCAAAGGTCTTCAAACTTGACAGCTTTTAGACTTGTGGACTTCAACTCTCAGAATTCCTGAGCTAACATGACTAGAGGAGGAATTCTGGGAGTTGAAGTCCACAAGTCTTAAAGCTGTCAAGTTTGAAGACCCCTGTATCTAAAAGGAGACTAGAACTCACTTTTTCCCAGTTTCTAGGCTAGAATCTGAGCCACTAAATTGATCTGGTTCTCAATATATATGTCATATCCTGGCAAATAGCTATCATTACAATCTTAGGCAGATGTTTAATTATTTCTGTTCCAAGACACAATGTCTCTGAATGGCTAACAGTTTAAAAAAAATTCTATATCAAAGAGAAAGAATACAGATAGTCAATTCAACCTCACCTATTCACTTAGTGACTTTCAAAGATAGAACAGCAGCAAAATGCAACCCATTCTTGCACTTATAACTGTTGCAGCATGGACATTTAGCAATTGACATGTACTTAAGAGGGTTGCAGCGTCCTGGGGTTCTGTGATCATCAGCCAATTTCTGGGAACATACAAAATCAATGGGAGAAACCAAATACCCTTCACAGCAGTGATTCGCTTAACAATCGTGGCAAAAAAAGATTGTAAAATCAGGCACAACTTATAAAACACTTAGCAACAGAATTCTGCTCCCATCTGTGGTTGGAAATTGAGGACTACCTTATAGATAATAGGAGGTAGAACCCAAAACCAAGGAGGATGAACCAGCATCTAACTTAAGGCCTGGGAGAACAACCAGGTTTTGAACAATTGGGTGGAAAAACAAAAGGGTAGGAGCAGTCCAGAGCTCCATTCTTAAGTGCAACAAAGTGAATTCTCCTGAAATCTTTGTATAGCTGCAAAGACCACCGCAGATAAATACTAGCTGCAATCTTCTCCAGCTTTTTATTTTTGAAGTCCCAAGTTGGTGATTTAGCAATGATTTTTTGTATGGCAAAACTTATTTATTTATACACCTTTTTCACTGGTGTTATTTATGAATTAGATTCCTTATGAGTTTATCTTTCTTTCCCCTTCAAGTTATTCATGAGGGAAAAAAAATTGAAGCCGTCATTTCTAAATCAGCAGGAATTTTACTTTCATGCTATAAACAATCCACACCATGTTTCTTGGATATCCTGGAGGTCTTCTAGTCAACCCCCCTGCTCAAGCAATAGACCCCCATACCACTTCAGTCCAATCTCTTTTTAAAAACCTTCAGTGATGGAACACCCACAACTTCTGAAGGCAAGTCATTCCATTGGTCAATTGTTCTCACCATTAGGAAATTTCTCCTTAGTTCTAGGTTTATTCTCTCCTTGATTAGTTTATATCAATTGCTTCTAGTCCTCTCTTCTGGTGCTTTGGGGAATATATTGACCCCCTCTTCTTTGTGGCAGCCCCGCAAATGTTGGCACACTGCTATCATATCACCCCTAGTCCATCTTTTCACTAGATAATAATTGTTCTTCATATATTTTAGCCTCCAGCTCCCCTAATCACTTCTGTTACTTTTCTCTGCACTCTTTCCAGAGTTTCAACATCTTTTTGATATTGTGGCAGCCAAACTGGATGCAGTATTCTAAGTGTGGTCTTACCAAGGAATTATAAAGTGGTATCTTTCTGTGTTCTGGAGAATGACTCTTCCCATCATCTATGACAGCCCTTCAAGACTGTCATGTCTCCATTTAGGTTTCTCCTCTTTAGGCTAGAGGTGTTCCTTTAATTGTTCTTTGCAGGATTTAGCCTCCAAGCCTGTTTCTCTCTGTATCGCTCAGACATCCTTCCAGTTCCTAGGTATCTTTTTGAGACCAATTTGTCATTTCCATGATCTTGACAAGATGCCTATGTTGATGTAGCCCCAAACTCCATTGGTTCTTTTAGCAGCTGCCGTTTGATGACTTCTCTGAGCTTCTCAGAGAGTTTGGCGTTTTTCTTCCTGGAAAGTAGACTAAGAGATCGCTCCTAATGTCATTCCCATGAAGGATAATGTTTCTGATTTATTTAACCACTGCAATTTTAAACCCTAAATAATTCCTAACCATTAGGTGACTGTCACAACAGCTTTTTAGATTCATGACAGTCATAATCATGTCTCTTACATTGAATAGAATCTTTGTTTATTTCTAACTGTGCCCCAAGCAGTACTCAATGGCTTAGATTTTTCTGACATATGTGAATTGATAACAATATCATTCAAAATCCAGGTTTCAAAGTGCCAAATGTTTTTGTCAAAAAATGCCAAAGGTTTTATTGTTCTCCAATATAAAATTCAGTTTAATCATAGTCTGTTACCATGACAAACAACTGATACAAAGGATCAGGGGTGGTATTCAATTTTTTTAATATCCGGTTCTGTGGGCATGGCTTAGTTTGTGGGTGTGGCTTGGTGGTCATGTTATTGGCTGGGCGTGGCCAACTCAATATCACTCGCATCGAGGCACGCATCTCCTCGTCTGGCCTCTCATGACTATGGGGATGCTGCAGCAGTCGTAAGTGTGAAAAACAGTCTTAAGTCACTTTTTTCAGTGCCATTGTAACTTTGAATGGTCACTCCACACAAGCAAAGTACCAGCAAAGGAGGGGAAAAAAACTCCAGAGACATTCCTGAGACAGGAAGTCTAGTCCTGTCAAGAATGTAATAAGGGTTAATGGAGAGGCAGTTTCTGTAAGCAACACCAGAATGTTTCCTTCCTGCCTTCCTTACAGGATTAGGCCAGTAATTTCTTCTAACAACCAGTTCTCCGAACTGCTTAGAAGGTTAACAACCGGTTCTAGCAAATAGGTGTAAACCTGTAGAATCCCACCCCTGCAAAGGATGCATTTTCAAGGCTTTTAAATAACCCTTTTCATCATCTTACTTTTGTCCCTTCTAGATTAATTATTAAATAAAGGTTAAGGTAAAGCTGAGCAGACAGTGACTGCTGAATTCTCCATGGCTCTTACTGAGTTTTTGTGAGATAAAATAAATGGTACAATACAGGAACTGACCCTCTTTGTTCAAATACTACAATCCACTAGAATAAAATACATGTTTGGCTCACTTCTGAATGAAACTCCTTTTATATTGTATATGAATTCTATTCATTTTTGGTGGAAATTCTCATCCACCATTCATATAACCCACTCATACTGGATGGTGACTGTGGGGTACTCTCTCAATATCAGCAACACCCAGTGGTGGAATTCAAAAAAAAATTCTACCAGTTCTGTGGGCGTGGCTCGGTGGACGTGGCAGGGGAAGGATACTGTAAAATCCCCATTCCCTCCCCACCCCAGTAACTTACTTTCCAGCTCCATTCTCCTGTGCAGGGCAATAAAAGAAGACCCAGTTGATCAGCTGAGACTCAGGAGGCAGAGAATAGATGGGATTTGCAAGGCCAGTCAGAGCTGGTATTTGCCGGTTTTCCAAACCACTCAAAATTTCCACTACCAGTTCTCCAGAACCCTTGAATACCACCTCTGACAACACCTCTAAATTTAACAGAGTTGACATTCAACAACCTTTGAATGGCTGCACATTGTCTATTTCTGTCCTGCAAAATGAATGCAATGCGAGGGAGCTTCCACATTTGGGCTTTAAGATCATTTTTTAAAATGTTCAGTATTTGATAGTTTTGCCCTTGCAGCACTGACCAGAAAAGTGATTAATTTTGCATGCATGACATTTTGGTATCTATGTAAGTAGACTTTTTGTCACAAACTATTTTCTGTGTTCTGTTTGATTTTGCAGCCAAGATGATGAAATTCAGTTTAGGATTTGTACCCTAGCTAATAATCATTTCTGTAAAAAGCAAGCAGCAGCAGCCAAAGGACCAACAGCAGTCCAAAATTATGATGTGCCACTACCTAAATTTCACTTCTCACTGACAAGATCTAACAACAAATTTTATTAATGGTCCAAGATCCTGGCTATTTCTCAGTAAGTTTCTATAATTTTTTTCTGGCCTGAATCACAAAACACTCTGGGTGATTGTAAAGCTAAACATTTCTGTACATAAAATTCTCTGTGTTCAGCAAACTAGAATGCTAAGGACAGACCTTTCACTATGATACACAGGTTCTGTATATGCAACTTCTGTCCAAAATGGAGCAACTTCCTTCATTTTATTTTATTCAATTTTTGTTCAATTTAATAAATTCAGTTCAAATTTATTCAATTTATGTGGCTCTCTCCAGTCACCAAGGGACTCTATGTAGTTAATAACATAGGTCTTGGCCATATTTATCTGTTGCTGTTCCAATTAATTCCTTACAGTTGGGGAAATGTGTTTCCATGTGATATTTGAGAAAATGGCCATTGCCTAATTATTGGGTTGATATCAGATCCCATTTTATCCCTGTGGCCCTGACAAGTCAACTCAGAACAACTCCAGAGGGATTCTGTGTAGGCAACCTTGGCCAAAGAATCCAACCTGCCCCCACAACATTCAGGGTACTAGTCTAGTTACAAGACTCCAGAGCATGTAAAGACTTGTGGTTTCTGTAAAGGAAGACAAGAAATATCTCCCTTTTAAGACTCACCCTGACTTTAAGACTCACCCTGACTCTTTCCGGTCACCTATTCAGACAAGAGTAATTCCAATATCATTGAGTTGGAATTGTAACCCGTTAACTCAAGAAAGGTATCTTGGTCATGCTTTGTTTCTGTTTGTCAAACTATTGCAAAATCTTCTGTTAGCACTTGATGAAAGCGCTGCTTCCTTGCCTTTTCTTCATCTTTCTTCTCCATGGAATGGGCTAGTTTTCTCTTTTGCACTGCTGCACTTCCCATCTACCTACCATGCAATTGTAGTCTCACCTCTTGAATTGATAAATTGTAGCTAGTGCTTCATGGAGATATCATCACTGGAACCACCCATTCTATGAGTAAAATCTGCCACAAGACCCAAGCTTGGGTTTTGTCCTAATATCCTGAAAAAATGTGTAATCAGCAAAAATATATCCTGGTTTTGGCGAAAACCTCCTAGATTCCAGATACACCTTCCTAAACCATCCAGAAATAAGATCACCAGCAACAGCAGGAGCAACAACTTCATTCTTGCTGCTCATTGCAATTACAGATATTAAACTGTCTGGACTATCACAACAGAACTGTAAAAGCCTAAACAACCATTAATTTTAATGTAGAAATTATGAGCTGCTGCAGCAAAGCACAAAGGAAGCATAGGAAGTAAATTTTGTCAATAAAAATGTTGTGAACTAATAAAATACTCAAATAAAGTTTATCAAAAGCTTTAGAAAATAGCAGGGTTCTAGCCCTGCACTTCTGATTGGCCGATAATAGTGATATCGGATTCAGGAGAATCTGATTGGCTGTTAACGAGCCACTCTCATTGGTTAAGGGGGTTAACACTCTACGTTTCCTATTGGTTACTAGAGCAGCAGCTTGCCTATAAATGGGCTGCTTTTGCTCTAGAGTTTTGCTCTGTTCAGAATGTATAATAAAGAGTTGAAGTTCACTGTTCACCGTCTCGTCTCCGTTCCTTGCGCCCATGCGCAGAACCTAACACTGGCGACGAGGATGGGATACAGAGATGTCAGAGCTGACTGAACACTACAGAGCACTAAACAGAGCACGTGGCTGAAGGCGCATCAATGGCGGAAACCATGACCGGCGGCACCATACCACCCGCTCCATTCGACCTGGCAAAAGAAGACTGGGATTCATACATGGACCAGTTCCAGATGTTTCTGGAGACCAACAACTTGAAGGATGCCACTACTGGGAAAAAGAGAGCGGTATTCCTGACTCACTGTGGACCTGCTGTTTTCAAGATGGCCAAGGCACTGGCGAAACCAGCTGAGATGAAATCCATGGACTGGGACGTCCTCGAGCCCCTCTTACGGGCCCACGATGCACCTACCGTACCAATGCTTGTATGAAGACATGAATTCTACCAGAGAGACCAGCGGAAAGGAGAAAGCGTTGCAGATTTCATTGCGGATCTCCGGAACCTGGAGGCCTCTGTGGGTTCGCTGACCTCGAAGAAGCTCTCAGAGACCGAATAGTTCTGGGATTAGATGCACCGCACGTGCAGAGCAAGCTGATGGCGAAAGGTGACATCAGCCTTGCAGATACCAGTAGCATCGCCGATGCTACTGCAGCAGAAGCAACCAGGAAGTCGGCTGTCCAAATGCGCTGCACCAACACCCCGCTCCACCAACTCACCGGCGAAACCTCACCTCACCTTGAGGGACATGCAACGGCAACCCACCACGAGGACCTCGAATCGTCATCAGAAAGTGATGAGGAAGAAGTTAACCGGCTCTGGTCTGAACGAGACCAACACCACCAGCGTAACCAGAGACTGCAATATCAATGTGCAGGCTGTGGGGCAAACCACCCACGATCAGACTGCAAATTCCTCGACGCACTCTGCCATATTTGTGGGAAGAGAGGCCACATCGGAAAGGTCTGTTGAAGCAAAAAAGGAACCAGCCCATTTCAGAGGGGGACCAACTATTGCCAACCCACAGGAAATCGTCCTGTGAATCGGGAACATTCGAACCACCAATGGAACAACCACTCCTACAGAAATAAACCACTAGCCCATTCAACGAAATGAGAAGAGGCACACCAAACCATCACGATTGGTCACGCATCATCATTAGATGCAAAGAAAATCCGAGTGAAGGTCGCCATCGAGAACCAGCCCTGCATGATGGAAGTCGATTCAGGATCGTAGTGAAGCCCCTATTGCCTATTTTTCAAGAACTTTATCAAAGGCTGAACGTAACTATAGTCAAATCAATAAAGAGGCTCTTGCTGTTGTATCTGCTGTTAAACAGTTTTATGAATATATTTATGGACGAGTTTTTATTATTGTTACCGACCACAAAACTTTGCTGGGGATTATAGCGGGAGACAAGCCAACCCCCTATATATTATCACCTAGAATGACTCGCTGGTCGGAGTTTTTGGCTGCGTACAATTATAAGTTACAGCACCGCCCGAGGAAAGCCATTCCCCACGCTGACGCATTGAGCCATGCACCACTTCCGGAAACTGTCTATGACCCAGCTCCAACCCTTACAACGCTCCAGACTGAGATGCTGCATTCACCGCCGCTGACTGCTAGAGATATCGCGATCGAAACAAAACGTGATCCTATCTTAAAGCGGATTCTTAGCTGGGTCAAACGAGGATGGCCAGTAGATCAAACCCCTGATGACTTCATTCCCTTCAAGAATCGACAAACGGAACTTTTTTCGCAAAAGGGCTGCATCCTGTGGGGGAATAGAGTCGTTGTCCCAGAGCGGTTACAATGAGCGGTACTAAAGACACTGCATGAGGGCCACCCCGGCATCGTGCGCATGAAAGCGCTCGCACGAAGCTATGCGTGGTGGCCGGGCATCGACAAACAAATCGAAGCCTGGGTAAAGACTTGTTATAAGTGCCAGGAGGTTAACAATACCCCACCAAAAGCAACTCTGACAAAATGGGAAACACCTTAGGGACCGTGGTCCCGCATTCATATTGACTGTGGGACCTACTAAGGGACATACGTTCCTATTAACAGTGGATGCCTACTCAAACTGGCTCGAGATCCACGAAATGAAAAGTACTACAACCAAGTCTGTCATCCGGAAGTTGAACAGATTATTTGCGACTCATGGACTACCAGACGTTCTGGTATCCAACAACGGACCCCAGTTTACCGTGCTTTCTTTTGAACAATACTTAGCGGACCGCGGTATTCACCATGCGCTAACTTTGCCAGCGCACCCTGCGGCTAACAGAAGAGCCGAGCGCATGGTACAGTTTGTTAAAAAAACCCTCTACAAGATGGACTATGGGGACATTGAAGATAAGATAAATAGAATACTCCTTCTCCAACACATCATTCCGCACAGCGTCACCAACAAGACTCCTGCGGAACTATTGATGGGACGCAAACTCCGCTCCCACCTCGACCAGCTTCACCCGTCTTACGAGCCAGAGAAACCCTGTGGATCTAGCGGAAAATGCCGCGAGTTCCAGATAGGTGACTTAGTTTTCATCAGACACCTTTCTGGCGAACCATTGTGGATCGTGGCCATTGTTATTCAAGCCACTGGACCCAGGTCGTACCGGGTGAAAACCTGCTATGGAAAAAATATGGAAACGCCATATTGATCAGCTTCGCTCAAGGCTACAACCTAGTTTCTGCGACTCCGGTAACTCCCAAACTGAGGGGGGAGGGGATGTCGAAGAAACCGAATTCGAGATGGCGGAAAGCAGGAATGAAAGAAGTCAGCCATTGGGCATGACAAGTGAAGAAGGATCAAGGATGGGGGTGGCCTCGCCACAGAGGAACAACCCAACAGAGGCAAGCCTGCAAGGGCCAGAGGACAACGACTAGAACACTAGCGGCACCGAGTCGTCCAACGAAGAACCACCAGCACCCAACTTGCCCTAAAACGCCCTGCCAAAACAGGCTTATGGACAAGAACCGGTGGGACAGCGTAAATACAATAGACAGTCGAAGCAACCTTCCTACCTCAGAGATTATGTCACCGCACCCCCCAAACGGAACCCGGGGGGAAGGGGTGTTGTGAACTAATAAAATACTCAAAAAAGTTTATCAAAAGCTTTAGAAAATAGCAGGGTTCTAGCCCTGCATTTCTGATTGGCCAATAATAGCGATATCGGATTGGTCCATTCAGGAGAATCTGATTGGCTGTTAACGAGCCACTCTCACTGGTTAAGGGGGTTAACACTCCACATTTCCTATTGGTTACTAGAGCAGCAGCTTGACTATAAAAGGGCTGCTTTTGCTCTAGAGTTTTGCTCTGTTCAGAATGTATAATAAAGAGTTGAAGTTCACTGTTCACCGTCTCGTCTCCGTTCCTTGCGCCCATGCACAGAACTTAACAAAAAATATGTAGATATTACCTACATAATATGCTCAATATTACTTTTCAGCCTGCTAAGTCTAAAATGTTTACAACCTGGCCCTTTACAGAAAAAAAATTCTGACTCTTTTCTAAGGTTTCTGCTTTTATCAGAGACAGAAGGGCATTGTCTATGCGAAAGGGATGTCTGAATATATCTTTGGCTGATAGAAGATCCCTGAGTGATTTTTGGGCCCATTGTTTTCTCAAAAGAAAATACTATGAATGCTGCCTTGAGCTGCTGAAAAAAGAACCATATTTCTCACAACACAAGAGTGCAGTAGGGAAGAGGAAGTGTTTGACATTACTCAAAGCATCTCCATTTCAGAGAAGCATTAAATTCCAGAGTTTTGGTTTTTTTCTGCAGTGTTCAATTGGAATTCTTGGAAACTACTGATTGACAATAAATATACAAATGAATGAAAATTAATAACAACCTTTACTTCATGTTTACTCATACTTTGTATTCTCTATTGTTTTATTAAAAGAATAAACTGCAGAAATGTAAATCTGAGAATAAGATCTAAAGTAGCAGAAGAATCAGTAAAGTATCACCAGGTAACACAGACAGATGCAAACAGTACTAAAATACTTAATGCCTGGAGAAATGAGAGATCATAAGTTGGATGATGTTTAATGGCAGCGTGTTTATTATTCCTATAGTATTTTGATGAATACACTAAACTGAATTGTCTAGTTATCTCAGTATATAATTATATATAAAGATTATTACATCTTTGGGTAATACATTTAAAATGCATTTTTTTTCTCCTCCAGCAGTGTTTACCTACATTGGTGTTCAAACTTTCAGATGACTTAACCTTGAGGAGTCCTAGAAACAGTTACGGAAAGAGAAGAATCTATTCATCACATGCAGGGCCTCAAGAGTGCTGTAGCTAAGAAGCAGTGGGGAGTGGAGAGAAGAAAGAGGGCCAGTATTCTACTTAGGCCCACTACACAAGATTGCCATAAAAGGGAATGATGCATCTTAGCATTTTAGCTATTATTTAGTGTTTTAATTGATGAATTGGCATTGGCATTACACTTGGAGAGAAGATGAAGTGACTGAAGGAGGATGCATTGATCTGTTGTTTAAATTATTTATTTTGTTTATTAAATGTTTGTGCCACCCATCTCCCTATAAGATGATTCTGTTCTAATTTATGCTTTCAGACCCAATCTTTTCTAAGCCAAGACTGGGAAATCAAACAACAGCCATCAAACAATCCACACAGGATTTGGGTAGTAGATTGCAATCCATAACCTTTAAAAGAGAAGAATCCTTCTTTAATGGATTGATTTGTACATGCACACAACACTGCTACGTAAATCTCTTCACACACTTTTGTCCAACTCTTCCCCCAGTATGAAATGGAACGTACTAGAATAAGCACAAATGCTCCTGCAGTTAAAATATTTAATTCTGTGCTGCGGTAACATCTAACCTGCAGGAAGATATTTGCAGCAAATCACTAACTATATGAAATTAGAATGGCTGTGCTGCCACAACTTTTCATCCTGAGTAATTTATAACATCATTGGAATGATTTGGCAACCACAGTTTTACCCCCACCTGCTTGCTTGACACTAATAATGCCTCATCCTAGACTGTAATTTATCCTTGCTTATCCTACTCTTTTTTGAACAGTCAAATGCCAAATACCAACCAGTATAAAAATGCTAAGGAATAAAGCAAGTGAAGACAATGCTTCCTGATACTGGCACCTCTTTTGGTTACCGCAGTAAGAACCCAGTTCCTCTAAGGACTGCTGGTGGTAAAAGCTCTGCAGTTGCTAAAATAACATTGGGATAAGTTCCACAGCTGAGAACAATTATGATAAACAGCCATTCTTTTTCAAAGTAAAACACCAGATTGCTGTGGTATCTTGGAAAAAATATGTGTGAAAGCAAATTGGAAGCAAAAAGCATGTGGCTTATTTGTTTTAAAGCATATGGCAGATTGCTAGTATTATGCACATTTAAAGAGTTGCACATCAGATGCAATAGCAGTTCCAAAACTCAGCAGAGATTAAATATGATTTTGTTATCTTGGGAATCACTCTGCTAGCCAGAGACCTTCATTAAGAATTCAGTACATAAAGCAAATCCCAGAGGAACCACCAAGAGAAAGCAGGAAGATTATCCTTAGTACTGAGTATAGTAATAGATTAAAGGCTGTGAATTTCGTTGGAGTATTAATAAGTAATATTATGATCTAAGCCTTATGCTGTTTTGATGTGGTTACTGGAAGAAAAGAAACTTCTGCAATTCTTGTTATGTGACACCATTATTTGTATGATAGCTAACTTCAGAATAATATGATTCTGAAAAAATATTAAAAATGTAGGCAATGCATAGTATTTTAAAAAAATAATAGCAGAAATACTTTATTATCTCAAAACACTCATTTTAGTATGTTGCTTACTGAGATCCTCCTAACAGTTTACCATGACCCAGTTGTGACTTGTGAATACAAAGCTGGGAAGAATATATAATTCAAAAAGTTATGTTCCATCAATTTTTGCTTTTGAAATATTGCAGAAATGTTTGCATATAACCTTTTCAAGAATGGAAAAGCAACCATGACCAATTCTGTCATTATTGTTTAAGTCACTGTTTGAAATGTGCATCTCCTGTGCTAAACAAAACCAAGATAGTGCACATATATCATTCTAAAAATGGAAATTCTTTGACATTTAGCATAATATTGCAAAGCAGATTTTCAAACCAAGCATAGGACACAAAAACCGCTTAGCTAAATCAGCCCAAAGGCATATTTCAGAATGATTATCTTGCATAAAAAGTACTGATATGATATCTCTGGAAACTCAAAAACAGCTATGAAGGTGACCCCATTACATATCATTTTAAAATGATTAGATAATAAAAACGGGAACATAAAATGGATAAATGTTAAAACAGAGATTTGCTAAAGTAACTTAAATATTATTGTTATTATAAAATCAAACACACTGTTTGATTGAAATTGAATTTTTATATGTTATGTAAATAAAACAAATAAAACATAAAAAAGAAAAGTAAGTCATATGGTATTCTTTATGGCAAAATGGCTGCCATTTTGAAAAGGAGAAAGACTAGATGTGGCAAATTTCTCCACACTTCGACCCAGCCCCTCCATTGGGGCTGTGCCTGTTAAACTTCCACTAGCCTCAGCTCTTTTCACCTGGCATCTTCCCTCTTATCTTAGTATGTAAGTGATAGAGGTCCCACAACCATCTTTCTATTATCCTAGCAGCTAAGTTCTGCAAAATACAGCATGAAATAATTTCAACAGTGCTCCATAAGTGTCTTATACAGTAGAAGTATGTAGCTAAATGGTTTAGCTTTCCCTATTGGAGATAGACCAATCTAATAAAAGATAATTACAGTATTTAATGGTATTCTAGGAAGAATGTTTAAATACAACCCTTTTAAAAACTTTAAATATCTTTAAATTATGGAGAAAGGAAGGAAGGACTGACTCCAGCAAGGCCACATATAGAGTCTATGGAGATTCTCAGTCATCCAGGTTATGGTTGTGCCAAAAGGCAAATGGACTTTCTTGAGAGTCGTTGAGGTCATTATCTGTGTCCTCAGGGTCACCTGAGTAGTACAAGTGGGTGTAGAGCAGTGGTTCCCAAACTTTTTTTTGCCCCGCACCCCTAAAGAAATTTCACTCGAACCTCGCACCCCCTGAAATATAGACTTTAGGAACTACTGAACGCATTAAATATATGGTAGGATTGAATCTTTTCAGCTATATATGTGATGGCCACTAAATAAAGATACTTAACTCTAAAATGAAAACAAAGTTAATCCATTGCATAATAAATAAAAATGCCAACATATAGCCAATATCCTATTATTTACCTGGACTTTTCTCGCACCCCCTGGAATATTGTCTCGCATTCCCAGGGGGTGCAAGCACCCCAGGTTGGGAACTCCTGGTGTGGAGCTTTCTTGGAACCGCTGAAAGGACTGTGTTCTAGATTGAAGATAGATGATGTCATATCCCCCCCTCTCTGTTGAGAGAGGGCTGTTCAATTTTGACATAGATGGCCTCTAAAAAAGCTCAGGAGGATCTTCAAACAACACAACATACATGCACACTTTAAATCCAAGAATACACTAAGGCAGAAGCTTTTCCACCCCAAAGATAAATCACCCAAACACAAACTGAGCAACATTGTATATGCAGTACAATGCAGTGAGCCATGTGCAGAGCTGTACATTGGGGAAGCAAAATGCTTGGCACAACATAAACCCATCAGGACAAGATTTAGCAGCCCATCTGCATTTAAAAAACAAATGTCACTCTTTTGAAGACAGCAAAGTCCACATTTTGGACAGAGAGGACCACTGGTTTGAAAGAAAGGTCAAAGAGGCCATTATATAAAAATTGAACAGCTCTCTCTCAACAGTGGGAGAGGGATATGAGATCTTCTATCTCCAACCTACAACACAATCCTTTCAGCAGTTCCAAGAAAGCTCCACACATATTTGCACTACTCAGGTGACCCTGAGAACACAGATAATTCTCCAAGTGGCCTAAACAACTCTCTAAAAGAATGCAAATGACCAACTGTCTGCAACGAATATAAATCCTTCCATTCCCTACCATTCAGTCAGAGCTGAAGAAGCTTCTTGGTTGAAAAGCAAAATATCTTTAAAAAAAAAAACAAGACAGTCCATTTGCTTCTTGAAAAAGCAACTTTGGGGTCACAAATAGAAATAAAAAGGTAAAGGTTCCCCGCACAAATACGTGCTAGCTGTTTCCAGCTCTAGGGGGCGGTGCTCATCTCCATTACAAAGCCAAAGAGCCAGCGTTGTCCAAAGACGTCTCCATGGTTATGTGGCTGGCATAACTAAACACCGAAGGTACACGGAATACTGTTACCTTCCCACCAAAGTGGTCCCTATTTTTCTAGTTGCATTTTTACATGCTTTTGAACTGCTAGGTTGGCAGAAGCTGGGACAAGTAACGGGAGCTCACTCTGTTATGCGGTGCTAGGGATTCGAACCGCCGAACAGCCGACCTTTCTGATCAATAAGCTGTGTCTTAGCCACTGAGTCCCTATAAATATAAATATTTATATTTAATATAAATAGAGGATACTTTTTCTTGAAGTCTCGAAAAGAAGAAAATGACATATGATCTCCTGTTTGATCAGGGAGCTGGATTAGAAGACATCCAAGGTCCCTTCCAATTCTGTTATTCTGTAGGAGTTCCTAATTAGCATTATAAATTAATAGAGGATTTCTACAGAGAAAAAAAGTCTGGAACACAACCTGAAGTAGGAATCCAAGTTGAAAGTAAATACCCATTTATATAATTAATAGAGGAAAATAAATATAACAATACTGAACAGCACAGTGGAAAAAGAACCAAAATTCCTTTGAAATTCCTGACTTATTTCCTCAGTTTCTGTTTCTTTACTTTACTTTTGCTCAAGTGCTCAGCTTCTTGGAAATTCCAAACCTCTAGCAGAGGCTGAAGGGGATCTGGCACTTTCCAGCCTGAAGGTGCAGCTTTTCTACAAATCCTGCCTGAAGTTGTAAAATGCCCCTTTTTCTCTATTCCTAGCAGAGGGACCAGGATTATCTTTACATGACAGGAAGCACCTATCACTGTGATGGTGAACCTATGGCACATGTGCCACAGGTGGCACACAGAGACATTTGTGCCGGCACTTGAGCTGCAGGCAAACTTACCTCACTGCGCATGTGCTCGCCTCATAGCTGATTTTCAGCGGGTCTGAGGCCTTTTTCAGCTTCCCAAAGGCTTGAGGAAGGCTTCTGCAGGCTTTGCAGGCTGAAAACTAGCCCTTGTTTCATCACTTCCAGTTTTTCCGAAAATACCGGAAGTGATGAAACGGGGCTAGTTTTTGGCCCGCAAAGCCTGCAGAAGCCTTCCTCAAGCCTTTGGGAGGCCAAAAAAGCCTCAAACTTGCCAAAAATCAGCTGCGAGGTGCAGTGCAGGTAAGGGGGTAGCAGTGGGTGGGTGAGTGGGGATTGCATACATTGCCTTCTGGATGCTGGCATGCGAGTGTGAGTGTGCAAGAGCACGCACAATTTTTTGCATAGGACCCTAAAAGGGTTAGCCATCACTGACCTGTCACCTGAGAGAACATGGAATGGAAAGCTCTGCAGCCTGCATAAGGCAAGGTCCACAGGGAGTGCCAGAGTTCTGTGGAACTTCATTCACCATAGCCTTTTTCAGTCTTTTTGGATGCTATATTAGGCTGATAATTTATTATGCATAATGTCGTGGACATGGACACTTTAGGAACAATAAGATATTTAAAGAATAACTCTGACTTCTGCGCACACAGTATGAATGGAGGCTGAATTTTTTCCTTTCTTTGTGCTCCCGCTCTGTCCTTTTTATCCCATCACAGAGTTGGCCTTCATGCTGAAGGAGCACAACATGCACCTGCTCAGAAAAAAAAATTCAGAAAATGCATTTTTGTTCTCAGGAACCAAGTATTACAGGAATATCTCCTCGCTAGCCTGTAGAATTTTCCTCTGCAATATTTTTTGCCTCCATCCTGATCCTTTGTCATGGAATAGATGAAAAATGAAAATACCACTTGGCAGCACCTGTTCTGGTTCTTGAATTTCTTTTTTAGTCTTTTGCTGTCCAAACTGGCAAAATCATAAATCTCCACAGGAGTGAACAGGAACAAACAATTGTCTGCATTGCTATTCTGTCACATTCCTATTCTGAAGGGTACCCTATTTCACAAGACATTGGTTCTGACCAGTATCCTGTTCCTAACTGTAGGATGCATCTATTTGCTACAACGTTTCCTTTTGTCCTATTTCAGAAAGCAGTTGTATCCCCTATGATCAAGTCTCTTGCTCAGCGTGGTTCTCTTGCTCATCATCATCAAAGTTCTTTCTGTATTATTACCTTTCTCTGGCCAAGAATAGCCAATAGCCGGTTCTGTTACTCTTCAGTGACCATTGTAAGTTTGCAATTGTTGTAAATAAATGCCAGGTTTTCATCAACAGGAAAGCAAACTTGTCATAAGCCTGGTGTTGTTAGAACTGCAGATATATGTCTTACCGTGTAACACATACATGTATGGATGGATGCACTGTCCAGTAAAAAGAAAATTTATCAGGAACTTTTCTCTTGATCTTTGCAAAACTTGCTGCCAAACTCCTGTTAACAGCCAAAATAACTTACTGTCTGACTCTGTGGCTTTTCTTATATGACTTATACTTAAGTATCAGCTGCTTGCTTTTCAGGAAAAAGTAATTCAGTTTCCCACAATGGATAGTTAAGAAGTTCTTAGAACATTATTTTCTAATTAGCACCTAATCAATTCCATAGATTGAAAGAATAGGTAGAGTACATAACTCATATGGTTATCCTCCTGTCAGGTCCCATAGATCCTCATTGGGATGCTGCCATTTTGGTGGGAGGGAGCCTAGGTGCATTCTTTAGTTTATAACCTCCTTTCTGGTGCCTATGTATTCTGTACTTTGATTTACCTTCCTGGGAATGTAAGGGGAGAGGGCCATTTGTTTTGTCTCAGCTCCAGAACCTCCAGCAAGAGATGACTGAGAACAGCTTCTTATCACCTTTTCAGCCAGCTTATAAGAAAAATACTTATAAGAAAAATAAAAGAAACAATAGGACAGGGACGGTAGGTATGATTGGTGTGCTTATGGTTAAAGTTTTTGGGGTTTGGGGAAGAAACCACAGAGACAGGTAGAGTATTTCAAACATTGGCCACTCTGTTGCTGAAGTCATATTTCCTGCAATCAAGTTTGGTGCGGTTTATCCTGAGTTTGTATCTATTGTGTGCTCTTGCATTGTTATGATTGAAGCTGAAGTATTCATTGGCAGGTAGGTCATTGCAATGTATGATTTTATACACTATACTTAGATCGGACTGAAGGTGGCATAGTTACAGGTTTTCTAGGTCTAGAATTTCAAGTCTGGTGGCATAAGGTGTTCTGCAACGAGTAGAGGAGCGGAGAACTCTTCCTGTGAAATATTTCTGGACTTTCTCAACTGTGTTAATATCAGATACATAATGTGGGTTCCAGACTGATGAGCTGTATTCAAGTATTGGTCTAGCAAATGTTTTGTATGCTCTAGTTAGTAGTGTGATATTAACAGAGAAAAAGCTACGTAGGATTAGATTAACAACTCTTAATGCCTTTTTGGCTATATAGTTACAGTGGGCTCTAGCACTTAGATCATTAGAGATGAGAACTCCAAGGTCCTTGACAGAGTTTGGATCATCAACAAGGTCTTGACTCTTCAGCTTATATTTTATTTTCTGATTTTTTTTTTGCCAATATGTAAGACAAAGCATTTATTTGTTGATATTAGAAGTTGTCATTTGTTTGACCATTCTGATACATAGTCAAGGTCTTTTTGGAGGGTAGCAGTATTGTCTGTGGTGCTGAATAGCTTTACAAAATCAGTGAAGAGAACGCAGTTGCTCTTAATATGAATATCAAGCTTGTCTTCAGAAGTTGTGGATGCTTCATCACTGGAAGTTTTTAAGAAAAGATTGGACAGTCATTTGTGTGAAATGGCATAGGATCTCCTGTTTGAGCAGGGGATAGACTAGAAGACCTCCAAGGTCCCTTCCAGCTCTATTCTGATTCTGATTCTGTTGCACATTGTTAAAGAGAGGTAGAACTGGGGAAAAAAGCTGAAAATTGAAAATGGTTGAGTAAACACAGCAGTATAAAAGAAACTGGACAGTCAGGAAACAAAAATAGGCATTTTAACTGAGAAAGTACAATTTACAATTCAAAATTAGCAATCCAAGGATGAATTTGGTTCATAGCAATAGCACTTAGCACTGCTTTATCATGGTTTACAGTGGTTTACAGAGTCAGCATATTGCCCCAACAATTTGGGTCCTCATTTTACCCACCTCAGAAGGATGGAAAGCTGAGTCAACCTTAAGCCTGGTGGGATTTGAACTGCCAAATTGTAGACAGCTGGCTGCAGAAGTAGCTTGAAATACTGCACTCTAACTCCTGTGCCACAGAGGCTCCTAGGATAAACTACTTTACTTTACTGTCATTGCACCTCGTACAATGAAATCAAACAGCATCTTCAGTGCACATCATGACCATGACCATGAAAATAAACACAAATACACATCCTTCACCCTCCACACATTGAACCAGAAACCCCTGACACCACACCAACACTGCATTATACAGTAGAATTCAAAGGAGCTACTGCCCTGGGATAGAAGCTGTTTTACTATTTTTATCACTATTAATTTTCGGATTTAGTATTAACATCATGTGCTGTCTAGCCAGTGTATGGGAATTTGATAGTTAGGTAGCAATTGTGAGCTGTCCCCTTACCCCATCATGGTAAATGTAGTTAAGGTATCCTGGGAAATGTAGTCCATATCATGTGACCACATCTGTAATCCTGATTGGTCTCTAAATTGACCCTCGAGGGGTTGGGGGAGGTTTTCCTCACTCTTGGCTGAACTCATAGACTTGTGGTAACTTTTCTACTTCAATTGCTACAACATGAGGGAAAAAGGATAGAAGATAAATAATCTTTTTACAAAACATCCATAACAAAGTACTTTTATTGGTTCATCAGGTATCCTCATAACTCACATTTGTGATGAACTTCTTCTTTAATGACCAATCCTTTGCATATCTGTCTTGTAGGTAAAAAGATGATTTATCTTCTATCCTTTTTCCCTCATGTTGTAGCAATTGAAGTAGAAGAGTTACCACAAGTCTATGAGTTCAGCCAAGAGTGAGGAAAACCTCCCCCAACCCCTTGAGGGTTAATTTAGTGACCAATCAGGATTACAGATGTGGTCATGTGATATGGACTACGTTTCCCAGGATACCTTAACTACATTTACCATGATGCATTTCCTTAAGGGGACAACTCACAATTGCTACCTAATAGGTAGCTACCTATAGTTACCTATTGCTAACTATCCAATTCCCCTACACTGGCTGGACAGCACAATCACCACTGTTTGGATTTGAAATTAACATCACTATTAATTTTGTATTCAGAAGTTCTAACATCAATACAGATAGCAACAGCATTTAGACTTATATACTGTTTCACAGTGCTTTGCAGCCCTAAGTTGGAAGGCTGAGTCAACCTTGAGTCGCTCAGAATGAAACTCCTGGAGTGAACAGTGTTAGCTGGCAGTATTGCATTCTAACCACTGTGCTATCATGGCTATACTATATATAGTAACATATTCTGCATCATTTTAATGTTTTTTTAAAAAAGCCCTACAATTTGAATAAAAAAAATATTGTGCATGTAAATTTGCATGGCCTTAGGCAGGTTTTTATGCTGTTCCAGCTGCCATCCAGAATGCTAATCACTTGCTAGGTCTTTTATTGTTATGTTGATTTTTCCAAGGATTCATGACCATAGAACAAACAAGAAATGTCTTAATTTAGACAATCCACATAATTTATTTTTCAAAATCCTATTTGCATTATTTTAAATACTTTCTTTTGTGGGAAATAACTTTGTTAGTTAGAGGCAGGGAGGAGGAATGAGAAATGTAATTTCTTTCTCTAGGATAATTTAATTTTTCTTTTCTTAGAAAAACAAAACATTCTATTTTTTGTTTGATAATGCAGATAGTTGTTGTTTAGCAACCACACTTGGGACTGGCAACTTGTCACCAAACAAGTGATTGCTAGGGGAGAAATAGAAAAATTATATTTTTCTTTTCCCCATTCCATCACTTTTTGAAATGTTCATGGCAGAGCTGGAATAGCCACCTTGAAACTGATATGTTTAATCAGTTTCACATCTCCTGCTTTTGTTACAATTCAGCAGGTTCTGACCAGTTCTGGAGAATCGGTAGCGGAAATTTTGGGTAGTTCAGAGAACCGGCAAATACCACCTCTGACTGGAGATTTTACAGCATCCTTCCCCTGCCACGCGCACCAAGCCATGTCCACAGAACCGGTAGTAAAAAAAATTGAATCCCACCACTGTTTTGTTTGCTTCCTAACCATTCTCCCAAATGGTCATCCCAATGCTGGGATAATTAGCAAGAATTAGTGTTTGTATGTGCATTCATTGAAGAGGAAGGGATTATAAGACAGTAAGTAAGTGCTACACTGGGGAATGCATAAAAAGCAATGCCCTTGTCACTGCAGCAGTGAATGCATTGGACAAACAGCCCAGTTTTTTCCTCATTGTGTGCCTGTTTACCTCTTCTAATTCCTTCCTCTCCAACCTTTTTGCACTGCAAGCAGGGGTGGGGGGAAACAAAAAGTCAAGCAGATAATGTGTACTGGCGGTAATGGTGATCACATGACCGGATGTATCAAAGGTTGCAAATGTGGATGGATATTGGTCATAAATGTTGCTTTCAGAACCTTTGTAACTAATCACTGAAGCTTTCAGAAAATAAATACATGAAAGAAGCAGTACTACTAGCTTCCTGCTTCAATACTAACTATAATAGGATCTCATTACAAGTTGCTCTTATTTAAAGTCCTCGTTTTAAAAGCTCTTCCACAATTCTGTATATACTTCATTAAGGGAAACACCACCAAAAGTGTCAGATCTGTAATCATACTGCTTCAGCCCTGCTTTGCTTTGATGGCAGCCTGCCATAAAGCATGGGACCAGGGATGGGAGGATATATAGGGAGGGGCGATGTCAGGGACCAGAAGTGCCAACCAGAAATAATGGTTGAATCATCCAAGGACACTGGCCTGAGAACAGAATGCAAATGCATGCCAAAGAGGTGCTAAATCTCAGAATTGTTATCAAAACACCTAATTTGAACCTAATTGGACACTACCAATGACCAAGGAGGGAGGGTCTGGAAGAAGGGAAAATTACTGGGTTTGCATGGCAATCCTCAGATCTCGCTTTCCTTACACTGTAACCACTTGGTTTTAGTAAAAGTATACCTTTCGCTACAAATGGAGTGGGCTGTGTTTCTTTCCTAAATGCCCAAGCTGGGGTAAACTTGACAAAAAGTCTGTATTAGTGCACAGTATCTTTCTAGGCTAATATGCATATAATTTTGTCGGGTCCCCTGAAGACAAGACCAGGGGTGTCAAACTCAGGTTGTCACAGAATCATCATGTGACGTATCATGGCTTTTTTCCTCTTTACTACACTGGGGGTAGCTGTGGCCAGCACGTGACGCATCCAGCCTGCAGACTGTGAGTTTGACAGCCCTGGTCTAGACCTTTCTTTTTCATTAAATGCCTTAAAATTTTGCCGATACATTAACAAAATGTCACATCATATAATCGGCAGAGACTGCCATCACCTGCCTTGAGGATCAGAGTGATTCTAACAGCTAAAATATATGTTAGAAAAGTTTAATTAAAGAAAGATCCAACAATGAGTGATTCAATCTGCAATATAGTGGCCTTTGTGCCATATAATCACTACCAAGGAGTGTTTTTCTATCAATAATTATATAGCATATATTATATTTGACATCTATATATTACAAAATTTACATGCTTTATCTGAAAAATGCAGGAAAGGAAAGTATTGTTTATATTTGCACTTATTTATATTTATCATACAATTACTACGATCAGTTTTGAATGACTAGAAAGCAACATTTTTTTTTCTTCTTCCATTCAATTGTGTCCAATGCTTAGAGACCGCCTAAACCAGTGATGGCAAATCTTTTCGTTGTTGTGTGCTCAAAGCACACATGCATGCTGGCACCCGCAATGCAATGCGCCCCACCCCCCTGCACATGCATGCGCAACACCCCCGCCCCACCCCCTTACCTGCACTGTGCATGCATATACCTCCCAGCTGAGTTTTGGCCCGTTTGAGGCTGTTTTCGTCCTCCAGGAAGCTCGAGGGAAGCTTCTGCAGCCTTGGGAGGCTGAAAAATGGGCCTTCCGAAACACCGGAAGTGCCCCTTTTCAGCCTATGGAGGGTCTCTGGAGCCCGGGGGAGGCCATTTTCACCCTCCCAGAGGCTTGAGTGAAGCCTCTGGAGCCTCTGGAGGCTGAAAATGGGCCCATTTCGGCACTTCCGGTATTTCCAGAAGGCCCATTTTTTAGCCTTCAGAGGACTGAAAATGCATGTGCAATGCAGATAAGTTTGTCTGGTGCTTGCATGCCTGCACAAATGGCTCTACGTGCTACCTTTTTTGGAAGCAGTTTGCCATTAAACCTTTCCAGTTGACTTTGTGCCTAGACCAGAACCCACCATCTCCTGGTTTCTAACCTGATGCCCTGACCACTACATCAAACTGGCATCTAAAGCAATATTAATGACATTCAAAATAACTGATTCAAACTAAAATATGCCTTAGAAAATTACCTATGGATCACGGGTGGAGATCAGAGGTGGTATTCAGCAGGTTCTGACCAGTTCTGGAGAACCGGTAGCGGAAATTTTGAGTAGTTTGGAGAACCGGCAAATACCACGTCTGACTGGAGATTTTACAGTATCCTTCCCCTGCCATGCCCACCAAGCCACACCCACAGAACCGGTAGTAAAAATTTTTAAATCCCACCACTGATGGAGACACACACACACACACATACAAACACACACTAATAGCATATACAGAAATTTCTATAATAGTCATCTGAAAACTATTACTAATCCTGTTAAATCCTGAAATGTCTCAAAATCTCATGAGTAAAGCTTCCTTAAAAAGATTAGCAACCATAAATCCAAGCAAGGGCTGTGAAGGGTTCAACTCTCAGCCAAAATGAGTGACCATAGAAAGCAGTCTGGCTTGTCCTTGCCAGAACTCTTAAGAATAAATGTTCCTATGAAACTTTCAGTTTCTCTATGTAACATGCCATGTAACTAGCTCCTTCAAGAATTGGTCAAGTCTTTAAAATGGATACTGAAAAGAGTTAGTGAAAATAGAATATTTGAAAATAACCATCCTGGTTTGCTTTGGGCTCAAAAACCCGAATCTTTATTTGAATAAACTTTTCTAATTCAGATTCATGATAGAATACTTAGCATCATGTGATTCTGCATTAATGCATCTGTCAAAATGTAATAGAATCTGCTAAATAATTATTGGAATTTTTTAACTCAAATGTTTATGAATCAGACTTACTGTTGAACTGAAACAGAAAGATTATGTCTATAAAGACAGTGCCAGTATTTGCAAGATACAATAGCCTAGTTTACATATTAATAAAAATAATCACAAAAGATTTCCAATTAATCCCCACCACAGATGACATTGCTACAAAATATGTTATCCTCCTGCAATTATGTATTCAGAAAAAGATTATAAGTCTCCATTAACCTCCAAAACAGAATTTAAAAAAATCCAAGTCAAAAAAACTTCTGAAGAAAACAATGATAAATCTGGTTTATTATGGTTCAAAATTCTTTACTACAAAAAGCATATTTTTTGGACTATAAGACTTTCTGGACTATAAGATGCTTTAGAGGAGGAAAAGAGAAAAAAAAATCTACCTCTGCTTCCCAGCATTCATCTGGTATTCATCTGGCTAGTGTCCTTGCAGCAAACAGCAAACAGCCTGGTCAGCTTCAGCACATTATTGCAGCCCCAGTACATGGCTTGTCAGGGCTCCTCTCCATTGCACCCACCAGTGGTCGGTCAGCTGAGCTGAGCTGCTGCTGCCACCAGGGAACACCGGAGCCTTTGCTGCCGAGCAGCTATTGATGATTGGATTTGCCTCCCAGGATACTACAGATCAGCTGTTCTAGGTGGCAGGGATCACCATGGCTCATTTGACATGGCCCGTTTGTAGTGGCCCATTTACTGTGGCCAATTTGCTATGGCTTGTTTGCCATAGCACATTCACTGTGGCCTGTTCACTACCTGTTTGCCATCACCTGTTCACTGCTGTCTGTTCGCCACCAATTGCCGGTGAATGGGCAGCAGCAGTGGTGATAGGCGGTGGAAATCCCTGCCACCTAGAACAGCTAATCAGTGCTGCATCAAACCCCCCCTCTGTCCCTGCCAACAAACTGCACCCCGCTCTAGAATGGCAACATCTCTAGGAGGACCTGATAGGACCCTCTTGGAACTGGCATGGCTTCAGAATTTGAACCTCTATGTTAATTGGTGAAAGAGACTGTTAAAAATCCGGCGGTGGGAGCCTGATAGAGGAAAAGCTTTTCCACAGAAGGCTAGCAGCAAAGCCACTTGCAGTGTAATGAAACTGGCTGTAGTGGCACAAAACCAACCAAAGCAGGACCCAAAATTCCCCAAAGAATACTGGGACCTAGGGCACATGTTTAGTGAAAAGGGATCAATGTGTTCTTGCCACACTGGTCGACAGACTGCACCATTGACATCCATCGGAACTAAGCTACCAAAACATAAACTGTACTTTATGACTCCCTGGGAGCTGGAAGAACTTGTGCATTCATAGACAAGAATCTGCAATGCAGGTTCATCCAGGCAGCCAGGCCCCAGGTAGCCACCCCAGTGTTATTACAAGAGAAAAAAGATAGATGTCCCTTACCACAGGCTTGATGCAGTCTGTGTGGAAAATATGTACCTCTTGCTATTTATGAAGGACATGTTAGCCCACCTAACCAAGGGAAATATTTTTATTGGACTTGTGCAATTTTTATGTGGACTTGTGCAAATCATGTTATCCTGTCAGGATTAAGGAAGAGGATGAGTAGAAAATGGCCTTCAACTGTCCTCTGGGGTGCTTCCAGTTCAGAGTGCTTCCTTTTGGATTATAAGGGGTCTCTGCTGTGTTCATGCAGCTGATAAATGAAATCCTGCATGAATCGCTATACAAGGGGGTGCTGGTGTATTTAAACATTCTGATCTACACCAAAACAAGAGACAAACATATTAAGCTCATGCGAGCAGTGCTAAAGAATTGCGGGTGGCTCAGCTGTATGCTAAACTCTCAAAATGTGATCAGGACAAAATCAAATACTTAGGATACCAAATCTCCCACAAGGGCGTAGAAATAGACCCAGAAAAGGTTAAGGGGATACAATGTTCCCCCCTGACACAAGAAAACAGTTTCAAAGCTTCCTGGGGTTTGCAAACTTTTACTGGCAGTTTATTACCTCTTTTGCACAGATTGCCCTATCTATCATGAATCTACTAAAGATGAAAAGGGAGGGAAAGCCCAAACCTAGCCAACCCTTGAGATGGATTATGGAACGCCAGGCAGCATTTGAGAAATTTAAGTGGCTGTTCACAGTGATACCCGTGCTAAGACACCCGAATCCAGATGCCCCGTTTGTGGATGCTAGTGACATAGCTGTAGGGGCTGTAGTGGATGCTAGTGGATGCTCTTGGATAAGTGGATGCTAGTGACATAGCTGTAGGGGCTGTATTGTTACAAGAACATCCCCCACCCGTGTTCCTACACCTCTAAACAAATTAACTGACACAGACCAGGGGTGGACAGTCTGGGAGAGTTTGGTGGGCATTACTAATCTGATGGCATTTTCTGAAGGGGTCTAAACACTCATTTGAAGTCTTAACAGAGCACAAGAAGCCTTAAAAATTCAGTGGAAGTTATTCCTAAGTAAGCCTTAGGATTTTTTTTTTTTCCCCTCTTAGGGGGTTTTCCCCAGGAGGGAAAATTTTTCTAGTGGATGCCATATCCAGACTACCTCAATACAACAATGCCAGACCCCAAATAATCAAACCAGTCATTCTGTCAAACCAATTGGCAGCAGCAGTAATCACGAGGGGTCAGGGGGAAGCTGAACAAGACATTCCTGGTGAAATGCTAGTCAAACTGAAAGCCTCCTTAAAAGATGATGAATGGCAGATGGCCCATAAAGAACAGTTCACCATCAGGGATGGACTGGCCTGCATAGGGTCAAAGTTATTTGTCCTACCCCCTCACAATGACCTATGATCCTACAAAATTGCCACAACTCAAAAGTAGCAAGGCATTTCAGCTTTGCAAAAACCCTACATTTAGTCCCTCAAAAACGGCATTGAAAGCTATCCCAGTCTGTGCTTCAGCCAAAAGATGCCCAGTCTGTGCTTCAGACAAAAGATGGCCAGTGAAACCTATGGGGCTACAACAATCAGTAGCAAACCCTCATGCACCTTGGAAGGAGACCTCTATGGACTTTATAGTGGAACTACCTGAGAGTGTAGAGAACACTATGATTTGTGTGTTTACAGACATATTCTCAGAAAAAAATCCATTTCATTCCATGCCCAAAGAGCCCATTGGCCCTCACCATGGCCAAACTATTTGTACAACATGATTATAGGCTTCTGTCAGCTCTGGAATTTCACAGCTGCCAAAGGAATGGTGTGTGAAGAATGAAGGGGGTGAGGGGGTTGAAAGTTCAAAGTTAATTAGTATGTCACATTAGAAATTTCAACCGCAAGCAATTGGTTCTTGTGATTAATGAAGTGTAGTAAGTGGGAGGAGATAGGGTGGAATTTGTGAGATGCTCTGGGAATGAATTTCAGTTTTGGAAATTCATAGATGTAACCAGTGTTGTTCCTAATAAATCAATTAGAGATTATGCCTGTCTCAGAGTTATTGATTACAATGGACAATTTCTGGATGCCTAACAGCTTCATGATATCCCTGATCATATCATCTCAGACTGGAGATTCACTTTGTGATTTTGGCATAATTTTTAAAAATTGATGGGAATCGCCTAAAGCTTAAGCTCCTTCCATCATCCCAAATGAATGAGGTTGTGTGAGAGAACCAATTTAGTACTGGAACAATACCTCAGATACTATATTAATTACCAATAGGATAACTTGACTGATCTTTTGCCATTTTTAGAGGTGGCATATAAAAACTTGGTGCATATCACCACTGGTTTTACTCTTTTTAAAGTAGCCTTGGGTCAGGACTTTGTTGCAATCTCCAAGCTACCTTTGGAAACCCCCAAAATCCATTGTTACTAGAGTGGATACAACCATTGCAAAACACGTGGCCAGAAGCCTACAAATATTAGACTGGTAAAAAGCAAGCCAATGGAATTTAAAGTGGGCAACAGAGTATACTTTTCTACAAAATACATACAGTCTACCCAACAATCCCCACCCCAAAAAACATTGGGCCCTAAGTACATAGTCCATTCCCTATCAGCAAAATTATCAACCCGGTCACAGTACAACTAGAACTGCCAAAGAACCTGAAAAGAATCCACCCTGTGTTACACTGTAGTTTGCTAAAACCAAAAATCACTTCCCTCTTCTTCATCCTTCTACACCACTCCTTCCCATTTTTATAGAATGGGAGCAACACTTTGAGATCAAAGAGATTTTGGATTCCTGAAAACACAAAGGCAAAGCACAGTACTTAATTGTGTGGAAACATTTCCCACCTCACAATCCGAGTGGGTTGATGGATGCCATTTTTGAGTTGCCAAACTGCTGTTTTTTTTCCACCAAACCCTAATTGCCCAATCCTGTTTGAGAGCTTACTTAAATCTTCCTTTTCCCACCCCAAGGGCTAACACCTTTGAAAAGGAGGGCTGAATGTCAGCTGCCTACCTACAAGAATATTGTGGGAAACTGGGGAGTATGGACAGTAACAGAAACCAGAGGTGCCAAACCGAGACATCTTACTGCCTTCAAGGATTCCAGCCCTGGGAAAGGAACTTAAACAGCCCAAAGCATTGGTTCCCAAAACTTTGGGACAGGACCTGATTGGACTACTCTTACGGGGGGAAGTGGTTTGGACATTGGGGATCACTTTCACTATATGATTTTTGTGTGTTTTTTTTTCCAGAGCTTGCTTTGCTCATGCTCACTCAGTGTCTCTAGTAAAAGTACCTTTTTTCTAATACCTATGGAGTCAAGGGTTGTTCTTTCCTAGGGAGCAGGCTGTGGCCAGTCTGACCAGAATGGAATGGAATGAAACAGAATACTTTATTAACCAAGTGTGATTGGACACACAAGGAATTTTATCTCCTTTAACATTATGATCAGATGTGATACGCATATATTTTACATTACAGGTAGTCCTTGCTTATTGACAACTCATTCCACAATTATTTGAACTTGGGATGGTGTTGAACAAGTGGTACTTACAACTGGTCCTCAAAGTTGTAGCTATCACAATATCCTTCCTTTCAAAAAAAAACCAAAACACCCCAAAGCTTAATTATCAATGGCCAATTTGGCATGCACTTCACTGATATCAATCTGATCACATAATGATTTGAGTCAATCATTACCTATCATCCTCAGTTGTCTCACAGGACTGTAGGAAAACTCAGAACTCACATTGCTATAGGGAAAGACAGGAGGAGGGCATATTATATATGCTAACAAGGAAATGCCAAATAAAAAGCTAATAAATAATACATTTAGCAAATAAAGTGAATTGGCTTGAGATACTGAAGAATCTTTCAGTACGATCAACAATTGGCTAGATTAGGCTGGATAGATTGGCTTATTTCTATATAACTAAAGTTTATTTCTATATATAAAAATGCAAACCTATATTTCAGTCAGAGGCCATTTCCAGAGAATCAACCTTACAAGTACAACCTTACAATTGTGTCTTTGGAGGGCACAATTAAACTGCAATAAGGATTGGGCAGATTAGACATATTTATATGTCTGAAACTGTTGATTCCACAGCTAAAAATCATCTTCATCTGTCAACAACTATGGACAAAGAACTGTGAACCAATCAGAGCTTGTTTTGCACCAAAATCCCTTCCTTCTTGTAAAACAAAAGTGAACAATGTTTATACTGTTAGACAGTTTCCAATAACATTGTCTTTATCTTTTGTCTTTTAAAGAAAACTCTTTAAACTGTAGTTTTCTCTCATAACTGTAGTTTTATGTTTTTGTAGAACAAATGTTGGTATCCTGCCTTGTGTTGGGTAAAACATTCCAATAGTACAAACTCTTAACGAAATTATTTTACAAAACTAGGTTTTAATGCTTCACTTTAACAGATTGGTGTTTTTCTGTACCAATTAATTACTTAATTGGCATCTTAACAGAAAAATAGGCTCCGAGAATCCTGTTCTTTGTGCAAAAGCCTTTTACAATGGCTAATTAAACACTGTAGAAAGACCTGAATAGAAACAGAAATTATCAGGGGTTTGGCTATTTATCGAAGAAAACTGCTGGCATGAACAATTGATAAACATAATCTATACTTTTATGCTCTCCTATATTAGATACTAAATATATTAAATAGAGGATATTACATTTAGGAAAATATAAGATTGTACAGTGAAAACATCCTGTGCCAAAACTGGACAAATCAATGCATTAATTACAAAATTTCCAAACATATTTCGAGCTTGCTATTTGACAGAAACCATCATGCTCAAAACCAAACAGCCTACAGGATGTAGTTTGCAGCACCTAGTTAATTTTGGCTGCATACATGATTGGAAGACAGCTGTGGCATACCCCTTGCTTCCTGTTCCCAAATTGTTGCATAAGTATAGGAACTAGTGTTCAAAATATATTTTTCATTAAGTGTTTTCCAAAGTTTATTAAAGAAGTTCACAATGTTTGTTGCACTGAGAAATATGGAGTTCTGATAAACCTAGCAGGAGCAGTGACTTCTGCAGAAAGACTTAAGTTGTAGGGGCGTATGTAACTTTTAATTCCAAACATGTGTAAACGATGTAATGCTTTTGAGTTGTAGGTTTTCTGTTTTTTCTTAGAAATTGATAATGTAAGAGTGGTCCTACAACAGACTTGCAGAACAAATCCACTTTCAGGATGTTTATAAAGATTCATTTAGATAGAACAAATTAATGCTGAGGTGTTGTCACAGGCATGGGTGGACCAAATTCTAGCCTGGTTTAGGTGTAAAATTCAGCTGGGTGCTCTTGGGCCACTCATTCTGTCTCAGCTCTAAGAAGCAAGCAATGGCAAAATACTTCTGCAAAACCTTTCCAAGGAAATGGTATAGACTGACTTGAGGAGGGATGGAGGGGAATAAATCAAGTAATATTTGAGGAGAGGATCTAGGCCAAATCTCATACACATGAATTATACATTACCTAATTTGCAAATACGCACTGCCCTGTGCCAATTCTGGATACTTCTTGGCAAAGCAACTTAATCAAAATCGTGAGATTTTGAATAGTGGAGTAATCTGCAGTTAATGCAGAATATATAAAACAACTTCTTTGAGGAATAGCAAACACATATTGAATTTTCTAAGGTGGGGAAAATCAGTAACTAACATCGCTTGTAGATTGGGTCAGGAGCATCTAGAATACTAAGCATTTTGATAATTAGTTCAGTCTTGGCATCGAACAAGGATAAACTAAGGTGTCCTGTTGCTAAGGTCAGTGTTTGTTGCTAAGGTCAGTGTTTGCCACTCTGTGCAAGTGCTGCATATCTGACAAAGTGCACTGGATGCATTTATATACATGATGTGTGTGTGAGAGATTTGTGAGCGAGAAGTTACGAAAGATTCAGAGTCTGGTTGCTAGAACTGCAATTTGAAATGCTTAGTTTTGCTGAGAAATAATTGCAGTGGTGTCCTGTCACTGGTGTCAATCATATTGGAAAGGGAGAACAATGTGCAATATAAATTGGAAATGTTATTGCCAAGGAAAATTTAATGTCTGGAGGACCTCAGTGTTTGAAAATCCAGTGACCACAATGAATTGGTTAAAGAGATGACAGTATGAAATGGGAGTTGACTTCTGAAGGTTTCGTATAAACTGCTCTTTTGAAAAAATGTTGATATAGATAGATATAAAGTTGTGTCAGGACAGATGGAGGGGGATCCTTTATGAGATTGCAAAGTCTGAGTGACAAAAATGAAAATGGAAATTTGTGAGAGACATAAAGTGGAGATTAGGATGCTTAATAGAGCAGGAAGTCATGCATCAAGATGGAATTGCTGCTCTGGACTTGGGAAACATTGATGATTTTCAGTTAAATTTAGTTAATTTTTTTCTTCAGAGGAAGAATAATTGGCAAAATAAATACTTCCAGTTTTGGACAACACATTGCTGCTAGTGGTTATAGATTTAGGGAGGAAAATGCAGAACCTTTTGGGTGGATATCCAAGGCTATTACAGAATGATTGGAGCCTCTGTATTTCAAGATGACCATTATTTTGTCTCAGAGGTATGACAAAGACATCCAAACACTGACAGCATTGACTTTTTTCAGATTGCAAGAGATCATTTGAGGATAATGATACTGTCAGGTCTATCATCTTTGGATTGGCATCTTGCTGACAGCCCCCCATCAAAGGACAGAGTGAGTGTGTGTGACAGTTTGACAAAACCTAGGGAAGCACAGAACCTTTTTGTGCCAGTGCTTAAGGCTACACACCCTGAAATTGGAATGTGAACTATCCCAAACATCTCAGCATTCTCAAAACACCTACAGTTGTGCTCATAAGTTTACATACCCTGGCAGAATTTATGGTTTCTAGGCCATTTTTCAGAGAATATGAACGATAACACAAAAACTTTTCTTTCACTCATGGCTAGTGTATGGCTGAAGCCATTTATTATCAATCAACTGTGTTTACTCTTTTTAAAACATAATGGCAACAAAAACTACCCAAATGACCCTGATCAAAGTTTATATACCCTGGTGATTTTGGCCTGATAACATGCACACAGGTTGGCACAAAGGGGGTTGAATGGTTATTAAACCATCCTCACCTGTGATCTATTTGCTTGTAATTAGTGTGTGTGTGTGTGTGTGTGTGTAAAAAGGTCAATGAGTTCCTGGACTTCTGACAGACTCTTGCATCTAGTGCTGCACTGACATTTCTGGCTTCTGAGTCATGGGGAAAGCAAAAGAATTATCAAAGGATCTTTGGGAAAAGGTAGTTGAACTGTATAAAACAGGAAAGGCAGGGGTGGGATTCTACCGGTTCTGACCAGTTCTATAAAACCCCTTGTGAACTTTCTAAGCAGTTCAGAGAACCACAGTAGTTAGAAGAAATCTCCTTTTGTTTTTTCCCACCCTTATTACATTCTTGGCAGACAGCCTAGACCTACTGTCTCCGAAGGTGGTGTTTTTTTTTTCTTAAAGGGGAAGGGTTGTTTTAAGCTTTTTACACTGCTGTTGGGAGGAAATATTCCCCTGCAAATACTTCTTTTTGGCTATCTAGAAAGATTGACATTCAAACATGAGTTTACATACCCTTTCTGAGTTTTGGTCTAAAACTGGTTTTTGGTGAAGTTTATTCTGTGCTTGGTGATGTTTAATCCTGTGTTTATTGATGGGATAATTTTCCCTATTCAGTTTTGTTTGGAAGGAAAAAAGATAAATCTCTGTTCCTGAAAAGAAACTGGTTTGAGAAATCTGCTAGTTCCTGTGTCTATTTGTTCTGGTAATTGGTTTAATAAACAACAGCCATTGTTGTGATTTAATTATTTGTATTGTGTTTGAATTTTTTCCTGCCTCATGGTTTCTTTATCTATCTGGATATCTTCCTTCACTGCTTTAGTGGTATCTGGCACTGTCTTTTTGGGATATACTTCCAAGAGGCAGGATGCAAGCTTGGCACTGATTTTTTTACTGCCTTTCGGGGGGGGGGCATGTGACCTTTCCTTAAATCTGGATAGTTTCCTTAAGATATCTTGTGAGATGAGTGAGATCAGCTGGTATCTTTAAGTGGTGCAAATGGATCTAAGGATTGCTTCTCCTGGGTGTACTCTTTCTGGAGAGCATAAATGACCTCTCTGCTAAAGGGTTTCACTTTGTGAGCAAGATTTGGCTGCTGAAAGTTATCATTGCATTTTAACTATTTTAATTCCTCAAGGTACTCTGGCACCCTGCCTGATTTGTAACTCTGGCTTGCAGGTATTTTTAATCTAATGATTGGTATTTAGGGCAGCTCTTAGCAAGCAAAAAAGTTTTTTGTATTTTTGCATAGGTAATCCTTGACTTACAATTCATTTAGTGACCATTCAAAGTTACAATGGCACTGAAAAAAGTGACTTATGACTGTTTTTCACACTTATAACCATTGCAGCATCCCCACTGTCATGAGAGGCCAGGTGAGGAAATGCACCCCTTGATGTGAGTGACGTTGAGTTGGCCACGCCCACCCAGTCACATGACCACCAAGCCCCCCAGTCACATGATCACATCTACCAACTAAGCCACACCCACAGAACTGGTTGTTAAAAAATTTGAATCTCACCCCTGAGGAAAGGGATATAAAAAGATATCCAAGGAATTGAGGATGCCAATCAGCAGTGTTCAAACACTAATCAAGAAGTGGAAAATGAGGGGTTCTGTTGAAACCAAACCACGGTCAGGTAGACCAACTAAACTATTCAGCCACACCTGCCAGGAAAATTGTTTGGGAAGAAAAACCCACAAATAACTTCAGGTGAAATACAGGACTCTCTGAAAACATGTGGTGTTGCTGTTTCAAGATGCACAATAAGGAGGCACTGGAAGAAAGATGGGCTGCATGGTCAAGTCACCAGAAGAAAGCCATTACTATGCAAATGCCACAAAATATTCCGCTTACAATAGCCAAACAGCACAGAGACAAGCCTCAAACCTTCTGGCACAAAGTAATTTGGAGTGATGAGACCAAAACTGAGCTTTTTGGCCACAACCATAAACGCTGCATTTGGAGAGGAGTCAACAAGGCCTATGATGAAAAGTACACCATTCCTACTGTAAAACACGGAGGTGGATCTCTGATGTTTTGGGGATGTGTGAGCTACAAAGGCACAGGAAATTTGGTCAGAATTGATGGCAAGATGAATGCAGTATGTTATCAAAAGATACTGGAGGAAAATTTGCATTCATCAGCCTGGAAGCTGTGCATGGGACATACTTGGACATTCCAACATGACAAAGATCCTAAACACAAGGCCAAGTCAACCTGTCATTGGCTACAGAAGACTAAAATGAAGGTTCTGGAGTGGCCATCTCAGTCTCCTGACCTCAATATCGTTGAGCCACTCTGGGGAGATCTCAAACATGCAGTTCATGCAAGACAGCCCAAGAATTTATAGGAACTGGAGGATTTTTGCCAGGAAGAATAGGCAGCTTTACCATCTGAGAAGATAAAGAGCCTCATGCATACATACCACAAAAGACTTCAATCTGTCATTGATGTTAAAGGAGGTAATACACCGTGTTAAGAACTGGGGTATGTAAACTTTTGATCAGGGTCATTTGGGGAGTTTCTGTTGTCATTATGATTTAAAAAGAGTAAACACAGTTGATTGATAATAAATGGCTTCAACCAACCAGTAACCATGAGTGAAAGAGAAGTTTTTGTATTATTCATATTCTCTGAAAAATGGCCAAGAAATCATAAATTCTGCTAGGGTATGTAAACTTATGAACACAACTGTATGTGGCTCTTCATTGGCTGAAAACAAATTGATCGTAGGGGTAGGGTTGGGATGAGGAGAAAAAAATTCACATGGAAAATTTAGTTCTAGCCTGACTTTACTGCAACAAGCAGCCTTTAGTAAAAGAACTTATCACGTCACCCAAATAGAGTTAAAGGTCTTTCTTTCCTAAGGAACCCCCACTGAGGCAGGTCTGACATTAGGCCCATGAACAGAACTGGCGCCGATGCTCCACTGGCTGTTTCAAGTGCAGGAAGGAGAGATACTAAGCTGAATATCAAGCTACATACCCAGCCCAGGGGACACACTTGGGACCCACCAAGAAGCTAGCAAAGCTGGCTCAAAGAACTCAACAGATGGCTCTGGAGGAAATGGAAGTTGTTGGGTTCACCCCAATCCCCCAAGGGTGATGAGAGAATTCCAACCATTTCAGCTGAAGGTCTGATGGAGAGTGATACTGACTCTGATGACAGCCCCTTGATAAGTCGCCCAGTGATCCCAGCAACTATCCTCATAGAACTGTTGCTTCCATCCCTGGGGTGCAAGGGGTATCTAAATGTCTGATCAACCCTGTCCTAATTGAGAAACTAGGTCTAAGACTCAAACAGCTTAAAGTTCCTGTGGGTTTTTTTTTGCCAGCTGGATGGCTCAGTACCAGGGGAGGGGAGACAATGTTCATCACTGAGTCAATAGAAATGAGAAAGGGGGTACACACAGAAACCTTGAGCTTTATTATGGCACCTGGGATGGAGAGATCCCTCACACTAGGCTTGATATGGCTGCTGAAGTGGAGCTGGATGTAACTCCTGATGTAACTGGAGGAGGAGGATGTTAAAGATTTGGTGGGCCAGCCCAAAAGGGGAACTGAAGAGGAAACTTGAACTCCCTGCCCCTAAGTTGCTGTGGGAAAAGCCAAGAAGGGAGGTAGGGACTGCAATGAAGAAGTGCCCCAAAGGCAACTCCTGGATCCCTAAAGAATATTGGGACCTATGGGGTGTTTTTAGTGAAAGAGGTTCAGACATGCTTCCACTCTACCAGCCAACTGACTGCTCCATAGAGATCATACTGGGGCTAAATTGCCCAAACTCAAACTGTACTCAATGATCCCTAGAGTAGAAACTGATCAGGGACCAGTTTCAAGCAGAAACACTTTTTCAAGGACTGGGGGGGGGGGGGGGGAGGAGTCCGAGTTTGGTGGTTTGCTTGCAGACGTTTCATTACCTGACGAGATAACATCTGATGTTGTTACCTAGTCGGGTAATAAAACATCTGCCAGCAAACCACCAAGTTCAGGGAGCGCCAATGCCTCCTCATTGCAACCCTGAGCGACAGATATTCTCTTCTATTGGGACATTTAAAATGGAGGGTTTCAGCTGCAGATTCAGGAACTGTGCCAGGCTGAGGAGCACCTTCAAAACTGAGCGCTGGGCAGCGGCGGCCCACAGCTCTCGGCCCTGCCTTCCTCAGCCCCATCCCTCAGGTGTCTCCCTCCCTCCCTCAGGTGTCTGCCTTGTTTCTCTCTCAGTCGCTCTCTCGCTCCTCCACCAGCCCAGGAAGAAACTGCTTCAAAGAAGCCGGCAGCATGGCTTTTCCTGTCGTTGCAGCTCCTCTGAAGTGCCCATTCACCCCCACCCCGCCGCCCGTGCACGGTTCAATCCAGTGCTCTGTTCTGTCTGCCTGCCTTCATTTCTGGTTGTTTCGGAGCAGCTTCAGCTGATAAAAAGAGGCAAATAGTTATTATTCTTAGCCGAAATTGCTCCGAAACAACCAGAAACGAAGGCAGGCAGGCAGAACGGAACACTGGATTAAACCACGGGCGGCTGGGTGGGGGTGAACGGGCGCTTCGGAGGAGCTGCGCTGACAGGAAAAGCCATCCTGCTGGCTTCTTTGAAGCAGTTTCTTCCTTGGCTGGTGGAGGAGCGAGAGAGTGACTGAGAGAGGAACGAGGCGGGAGGAAACCGAAGCCGCTGAGCCAGAGAGCAGGACAGGCTTTGGTTGCTTCCTCCCTCCCCTTCTTTCATTTGTGTCCTGGATCCCTGATCCCAGCAGCATTCATCAAAGGCGAAGAAAGCCGCCATTTTTTAATTTTATTTTCTTTGTGGCCTGGTACAAAGTGATCCACAGACCGGTACCAGTCCACGGCCCGGTGGTTGGGGACCCCTGCCCTAGAGAATTAGAGGAACTGTGAGGGTTCATAGACAAAAAACTGAAGCATGGCTTCATATCACCTGCCAGACTTTATCAATTGATAAAAAAATTGATAAAAAAAGACAGTGGCTGCTCCGGTGCTTTTCAAAGAAGTCTTTTCATCTATGCACTGACTATCACGAGCTAAGTGCTGTTTGCATTGAAAACATCTACCCACTGCCCCTGATGAAGGACATGCTAGCCCATTTGGCCAAGGGGAGGGTTTTTACCAAGCTGGATTTGAGGGAGGTATATTACCAAGTTAGGTTTAAGGAAGGCGATGAATGGAAAATGGCTTTTAATTGCCCCTTGGATGTGTCCAATGCTGAGTCCTCCCCTATGGACGGTAGGGTGCCCCTGCTGTAATTATGCAATTGATAAACGAAGTGCTGCATGAACACCTGTACAAAGGGGTTTTGGTCTAACTGAATGACATTTTAATCTATACCGAAACCATGGCACCATGTAAAATTAGTCAGAGCTGTGCTCAAAAAGCTCTGAGCAGCCCAATTGATAAAGTTGATAAAAAGTTGATAAATTAGAGTCAGCAATTATATTATTTATAAATCTGATTTCCCAAAGTAAATTGCCTCTTTTTTCTTTTCTTTTTCTTGCAGCATATGAATTACTACTGTTTCACCTGCTACTTTTTTGCTACCAGGCAAAAAGTAATTCTCAATAGTTTTATAGCTGAATATAAATATATGTAATCTGATGTGGCATGTATAAAACAGATTTTATGTAAGCTAGGGGAAGTAGCACTGAGATCCCATCTCCAGCTGTTTTTGGCAGTATTTAATTCTTAATCTAAATGAAAGGTTAATAGACACCAAATCCTAATCTGCTATACTCAATCTTTATTCACATGGTTTGATCAATCATAATTTCCACTATTTATATTGAGAAGTTTAGGAAACAATTTAGCCAAAAATGTTACTTCCAGTGATTTAGATGAATAATATTAAGCAAGATTAAATTATCCTAGTTAAAAGCATTATACTGGGATTTAATATAGTGTTTAATTTAAGATGGATTGTGCTCTGAGCTTTTACTTTTGTGTAAAAATGCTTTTAGTACTCGAATCAAAATTATGAAGGAAAATTAGATCAAAACAAGATTTTTTTCTGTGCAATTCAATGCTTTTGTTAATTTCCCAGTTACTCCCAGCATTTATTTATTTATTTATTGTCAATTACCAAACATTATACTTTAAACATAGCAGCAAATTCTTAGAGCATCTTTTACAGACTGGAGAAATTATACTATACTTTCTGCAACCTATTTGGTTAATACAATTCAATGCGTCTAGAGATCTCAGGCTAGGAAAGCCATAGCCAAACAATTGTGGCTAGTATGCATTCCATCCACAACTCATAGCATTAGTGTCCCACAATAGTTTTCACAACACTTTCAGAGAGAGCTGTCAATTTCAATGTAAAAGTGAGGGTACTGTGTAAGAGGCAAGCTGCCTTTGGAATATGTGATGCTGTTTCCCTCAGTTGTTCTCCCCCAGAGAGTCACATATCTGGTGGTTTAGTGAGGAGATTGACAAAACATTTGGAGCACCTCTGGAGGCTGGATCAGGAACTGCAAGACATTACTCCAACCCATTTGAGGACACTTGAAAGTTGCTCCTGAGTTTGACACTTCTCTGTTCCAGTTTAGAGAGTGGATGGAAAATGAAAAACAAATTGCTCAGTGAGTCAGTCAAGGGGGAAATACACTGCTTACTATTCTAATATAAAAACAATTTAGAAAAAACGCAACTGGTTTAAAAAAAAAGTTAAAATAGTAGCCTCGTGATAACAAGTATTTGTTTTTAATCATACCTTCTTTCACTTGTTAAAATAATTTATATTCTACATTTCCTGCACATTTCTTTTATGCACAGAGATCACTTGAATGGTAATCAAACATTATGTCCCAAACCCATTTCCTTTGCCTGCAACTTTTATGAGAACACAGGAGATATGCAAAGTAAATACAGAGACTTAAACAAAATTCTTTCATTATTATGTGACATTGGTTGTCCTGGTTTTATTTGCAAAGAAAAGACATCTGCAATTACCAATAGTCTTGAGCCTATGCTGGAATTTGCTGCATTACTCAACTAGATAATCTCCATTTGTGTGAATTGTGTAATGCTCTTTGAGGAGCTTTTTGTGTATGCAAGAATATTCCTGCACTTACCCTGCCTAAAAAAAATAGGCAGCAAGGTTAGTATCTGAGGATTATTTTGGAATATGATTAAAGCCTTTTTTTTTTTTAAGAAATAGCATATTAGTTAGATCATAATTGAAGAGGCTCTGCCTACCACATATAATTTACACCCAGAGGTTTTCCCCAAACTAGTCACATATTACCAATATGACAGTAAAAAATAATATGGAAAATTATATCTCAAGAAAACAGGCAAAAGAAATATGGAAGTGGGAAGATAAATATATACGATAGGGTTAAAAAAAGATGTCTTGGAACATAATTTAACCTGTAGAAACTGCTGAATTTGAATGTTTCAAACATTAATCCCTGTAATAGAGTAATCAAAAGTTCAAAATAGTACAAAAAGGAACAACAGAAAGCAAAAATAATTGATTATGGACAAAACTAACAAAGCCACTCCGTTTAGCTTTGTAAGAATTTCAAGTTCATCATTTCCATACTGCTTGCAGAAACATCTACTGTTACTCCAATTCAACAGGTCTGGATCAGAAAGATTTGGAAAGGGCCGTTAAAGACACTGAGTCCAACTCTCTGTCTTCTCTTGTAACAGATCATTATCCCCTTCTCCTCTTTGATGTGGAGATGAATGATACAACAAAGAGCCTGAAAACAATATTAAGAAACTATGAGCAACTAGAAATGAAAGCCGAAAACATGGGAGCACCAGTGGTGTTTTCATCTGTATTTCCAATGGAAGGTAAACATCCTGTGAGGGAAGAGAGAATTTTTGAAGTAAAACCACTTTCTTAAAGGATGGTGCAGTCAAGAGAACTTTGGATTCCTACACCATGGTTTACAATACAACATTAAGGGCTTCTAGCAGGGATTGGGCTGCACATCATAAGAATCAGTAAGAATTTTTTTGAAACTTGATCAGCTTATCTGAAGGACTTTAAACTAAAACTAGAAGGGGGGGGGGATTTTTAGAACCTAATCTCAAGTATAAACCTTAAGGAAATCAACCAAATGGTGTGAGAGAAGGGGAATAGGAGATACAAAACAGGAGACATAAAGCAAACATAGGGTCAGTCAAAAAGGACTCCAGTTGTTATATACTAATGTTCAAAGTATGAGGAACAAACATGGCAAGCTTTAATTCTAGTACATGAGGGGAGATATGACATTGTTGCCTTTACCAAAACTTGGTGGAATGAAACCCATGACTGGAATGTACTACTAGAAGGATTTACATTGTTCAAAAGAAACAAACTTAATAAAAGAAGAAGTGGGGAAGCAGGGATGATGTCACGGCAAAATGGTGTGAATTCACAGGGCTCTGTGAAATCCTTCTGAATTCTGCCCGGCGGGTGATCCTATGGGGCCAAAGTCACCTAGAGGGGTGACAAGATAGAGGGGATACTCTATCTTTGTCAAAGATACTCCACTGAGACAGCAATCTTTTTGTTTGATCCAGAAAAACTACTCAAACTGCTGGGAGAAGCCATTACAGTCATTACAGACAGAGGCTGTGACAGCCAGACCAAAGGAGAAATGAAGAAAAAAAATCAAATAACAGTGTGGTTGATTTGGGTGGGATTTTTCCAACTTATTTTGAGGAACTTTCCCCTGAAAAATTCTTTTGTTGAAAGTGGGACTCAAGAGAGGAGGAAATTTAGTTTTTTTCTCACCCCTTAGGAATAGTGGTGATTAAGACCTTGAGCTACTGACAGATGAAAGAGAGAAAATGTTTAAAATATATCTGGCAAGGAAAATAAGCAAGAATAAATTTGAGAAGATTCTAAAAACAAAGGGGTTTTCGGATTGCCAGGCAGGAGCTGTACTACCAGGCCTCTGTACTTACATAGGTGAAATAATGGATAAATGTGAGGCATCTCGATTATTGATTTTGGAGGGACATGATCTCCAACTTGGGTGGCACACCTTATGGTATGGGGGGAAAATACATAGATATTTTCAAAGACATTATGTTAAAAATGTATTATTGTTCGTATGGGCAAAAATTAAAGGAAAACATTGTATGAAAATACTAGTCTGGCTCTCCACGATGGAGGCATCCGAACATTGTTAACATGGAAAAAATTACAAGATATAAAGACATTCTGAATGAAAAAGGGGAACTTAAAACTAAGCAAGAGACACTGTATCATTGCTTTGGAGAAATTAAAAAAGAACCACTATGTGAAAATGCTGCTATGGCTATCGACAATGGAAGCAGTAATATACCCTAACTCTTTAGACCTAAACAAAATGATAAAATATAAAATTCTTCTAAATGAAAATGGGGAATTAAAAACACAAAACCAGTTAAAACTACAGGGAATTGGAACAGGATGGTAGCCTTACTTTCAGGTCCAAACACATTATAAAAAAGATAAGGATCAATTTGGTTTCAGTACAACACAGCAAGAATTAGATAAAATATTACAAGGGGTTGAAAAAAAATGATTAGTAAAATATATAATTACCCACTGGATTACAAAATGGAAGAGGAAACTGTTAAAGAAAATATGATAACCTGGGCTAAAAACTTGGGCCACAGCTTTGATTTGGAACAGTGGGAATGTATTTGGCAGGTAAATTATAAGCTAACATTGATGGTCTCCTACAAAGAGAACTTATATAAAATGTTTTACCGTTAGCACCTCCCCCCAGTGAGAATAGCTAAAATGTTCCCAAATATGATAGCCAAATGCTGGAAATGTAACCATGGTCAGGGAACATATTTTCACATGTGGTGGATGTGTCCTCAAGTACAGAAATACTGGCTTAAAAATTAAATCCTGGTTAGAGGAGTTAACGGAACAGAGAATCAAACTTAAACCAGAAATCTTCCTGTTAGATATATTAGAGCCTAATCTGAATAAAAAACACCAATATTTAATGCTCCATATTATAACTGCTGCTAAAATTTCCTTTGCCCAAAATTGGAAACAGGCTGTGATCCCCCCAGAAACCACAATAATTAATAAGATATACGAATGCACCGAGATGGATAGATTGACGAAGACATTGAAAAATAAAGAAAAGGAGAATACTATAAGATATAGGATATTTGGTTGGAATGGATAAGGAAAAGATGCAAATGATAATGTATGAGAAATAATAAAATAATAAGGCTCATGTGTAAATAAATGTATATATATAAATGTATATACGTATAAAATGCTTAGAATGATGAAGAATGAAGATCTAAATATAGAGATGGATAACACAGTAATAAATGCTTAGAATGATTCACTGTTATAGTAATGTTGCAAAATGTGGAATTATGTTTTTAATTGTTGAAACATTGAATAAACAAATTTATTAAAAATACACTAAGCAAGAATTGAAAAGTCAAGGGATGGATTCAGCATGGTGGCCACATGTGCAAATACAATCAAGATATGAGAAAGATGCTAAAATGTATTGTTTCTGTAAAGAACCAATAGAACTAGAACAGATATTAACAGGGACAGATGAAAAACTAATTTAAAAAATCTATAGCTATTTACTGAGCATTAAAATGGAAGAAGAGCAAGTAAAGGAAAAAATGATAGTATGGGTTAAAATTTTGGTTATACTATAGAGTTAGATAAAAGACAAAAATTGTGGGATAGGAACTATAAATTAACAATGTCAACTGCATATATGGAAAATTTATATAAAATGTTTTAAAGATGGCATTTTTTACCAGCAAGACTGGCAAAGATATTTAAGAACATGTCTGCTAAATGTTGGAAATGTAATCAGATACTGGGTTCATATTATCATATATGTAGACATGCCCAAAGGCAAAAAAAAAAAAATGGACAAAAGTACATGGTTAGAAAAAATGATAAAGCAACATATAGATTTAAAACCAGAAATACTGTATTTTTGTAGGGCCTCCTACCAGAAAAAAAATATAATAAAGGAAATACATATTTAATTTTACATGTGTTAACACAACAGTGGAAAAACCAAGGGATCCCTGCAGATGAAAGTGTAATAAAAAAATTAGAATGTGCAGAAATGGATAGTTTAACACTTAAAATTAAGGAGAAGGAAGAAACTGAATATTTTTAACATGGGATTTATTTTACCAATGGCTAACTAACAGAAACAGAAATTAGAAATTTAAAAGCATAAGAGAATGATTAATTATATAAGGAAGGTTTACTAAAATGGATAAGCATACTATTATTATTATATACTAATAATACTATAATTATTATGTGTTCATTATTAATGTAATGGATATCATTGTTATTATCATTATTATTTCTCAAAATTAACTGTACCCAGACAACACACTTATGTAGACATTGATTTTTTTATGTTTGATAATAAAAAAGAATGGGAAAAAAAAGAAGAGGTGGAATTTCATTATATGAAAGAAATAACTGCTTTTTTACAGAAATGCAAAAAACCAAGTATGAAAATCTTGAATGCATTTGGGTTAATATAAAAGGAAAAAGAAATGTCAATGCCATGAGTGCATACTACAGACCAACCAACCAACCAAACAGAGGAAATAAATGAAATTTCTGCTAATCAGTATGCAGTAAGTACATTACAATAGTGACTGGATTTTTAACTACCTGACATCAACTGGGAAACAAACTCTCCATCAAGTGGGAGGTCAAACAGATTCCTGACAAACTTAGCAGACAATTTTAGAAGAGGGTAGAGGAGGAGAGCAGCGGGCTAGCTACACTGGACTGAATTCTTTCTAACAGTGATCAAATCACAGAGGGGGTTGAAGTTGCAGGAACTTTGGGGGAGAGTAACCATGACATATTGGAATTCAGCATAATGCAGGTACCAGTAAAAGCTATTACTAGAAGCTAACATGGGTTTTCAAACATGGATGATGCCAGACAAATCTTACCTCATTTTTGACAAAGAAATAAAATTAATGGATCAGGGAAATACTGTGGACTGTAAGGCACCTGACAAAGTAGAAGACAGCCTACTTGTCGATAAGATAGAAATAAGTGGGATAGACATCACCACTACCAGATGGATTCATAACCAGGTGACCAATCAATCACACAATGTATAACCCTCAATGGAATTACATGGAGGGAAGCATGTAGTAGGGTACTTCAAGGCTTGGTCTTAGGCCCAGCACTTTTCAACATCTTCATAAATTATTTAAACAAGGAGATAGAAGGGGAACTCAACAATTTTGCAGATACCACCAAGCAGGGGGAACAACCTAAGACAGACATAAGATACAGAAAGATCTTCACAGACCCTAATACTGCACCCTATTCAACAAAATACAATTCAGAGTTAGAAAAGTAAGGTTTTATATTCAGGAAAGAAAAAACAAATCTACAGACACAGAAGAGGTGGTACCTGCTCAATAGCAGTAACTGTGAGAGGGATCTAGGGTATGTTTGCCTCCAGAAGTTGTGGATTGCCATCATTGGAGGTTTTCAAGAAGAAATTGGACATCCACTTATGTGGAATGGTATAGGTTTTTGTTTTTGTTTTGCTTGAGCAGGGGTTTGGACTAAAAGACCTCCAAGATCCCTTCCAAATCTCTTATTCTGTTATTTTATTACATGACAAATCTTAAGATGTGAGATCAAAATTAATTACCTTTTTTCACTATAAAAATCCAAAAAGGATACTATTAAGTAAATTTGAAATGAAAACTATATAAGAACTATAAGTAATGCATTTCTGGAAAAAAATGGAAATCCCAAAATATGATTTCTTAATAATTCATCCATAAAATATTTTCACTTTTTCTCCTTAAAAAGTAGGTGTTGATGTTGTTTGTTTCTATGTGGGTTTTCTTGGAGATCCAGATTAATGAATTTGAAGTGTTCAGTCATCTCTTCTAATCTCAAAGTTTCTGTGTCTTCTTTATCCTGCAACAGTTGTGTTAAGTACTTGGACATGGGTCGGAGTAAATGGAGACAGCCTCTGAATAGTGAACTTTCAGCTCTTTATTTGCATAGTGACTTCTCAAAACAACAACAGTGAACTCTGCCTTATATAGGCAACCCTTGTGAGAATTGTCCAATAACGAGCTATGAACGCTAGCTCTTTTAACCAATAAGAATTCTCTGTTAAGGGCCAATCAGATTCCTCAGAACTAACCAATCCGATCTGGCCGCCCAACAGCCAATCAGAAGTGCAGGGCCAGAACCCTGCACTTTACCTCAAGCTCATACTTTATTAACTATGGTACATACACAACACCCCTTCCCCCTGGCTTCTTAATTACGGTGTAATTATGTAGTCCCTTAGATAGGATGGTTGTCTTTTAAGTCTTTCGGATTTTCGTTGGATTGGTTGGTTGCAATCCTGTTGAGGTAGATTGTTGTTTGGCAGTGGTTCTGCTTCTTGCTCAGCTGCAATTTCTTGCGGTGCAAACGTTTCTCCTTCCTGCTCCATTTCCTGAGTATCACTTAGTTCGTCACTCTCTTCGAGCAGATTCCCTGGAACTTCATCTTCTTCCGTACCTCCCCCCCCCTCGGTTTGGTCATGGGGGAGTTGTTGACTGGCCGTTGTGAGTCGTGACCGTAATTGGTCGATATGCCGTTTCCACAGTTTATTGTCACAGCATTTCACTACGTAGGATTTAGGGCCGGTCACTCATACTACTGTCGCCTCTATCCATAACGGGTCGCCCGATAAGTTCTGTGCGTAAACGAGGTCTCCTACCTGGAAAGTGCGACAGCGGCCGCTGGATCCTATTGGCTTTTCTGGTTCGTAAGCAGGATGCAACCGGTCGAGGTGGGAGCGGAGTCTTCGTCCCATCAGTAGTTCGGCGGGAGTTCTGCCGGTGACGCTATGTGGAGTTATGTGTTGCAAAAAGAGAATTTGGTTGACCTTGTCATCAATATTGTCATAGTCCACTTTTTGCAAAGTCTTTTTAACAAATTGGACCATGCGTTCAGCTCGACCATTGGTCGCAGGGTGCGCAGGCGAGGTGAGCGCATGGCGGATGCCGCGGTTAGCGAGGTACTGCTCGAACATTAGTGCCGTAAATTGTGGGCCGTTATCGGACACCAGGACATCTGGCAATCCGTGGGTTGCAAAGAGTCTGTTTAGAATCTTGATCACCGCCTCGGAGGTCGTAGCCCTCACACGATGAATTTCTAACCAATTGGAGTATGCGCTGACTGTCAGCAAGAAGGTATAGCCCTTGGTTGGCCCCGCGAAATCCAGGTGGATTCTGGACCAGGGTCCACGTGGCGTCTCCCATTCAGTAGGCATGGCTTTTGGTGGGGCGTTGCTGACTTGTTGACAATTGGAACACGCTTTAACCCACTGCTCGATTTGCCGGTCCATGCCCGGCCACCATGCGTAGCTTCGTGCAAGCGCCTTCATTTGCACGATGCCAGGGTGGCCCTCGTGCAGAATTTGCAGCAGCGTCTTCCGGAGTCGCTCTGGGACAACGACTCTATCGCCCCAGATGATACAGCCTTTTTGGGAAAAAAGTTCAGTCTGTCGAGATTTGAATGGTGCAAAGTCATCTGGTACTTGGTCCAATGGCCATCCACGTTCTACCCAGCCTAGGACTCGAGCTAGGGTGTGGTCTCGTTTGGTTTCTCTCGCAATGTCTCGGGCGGTCATAGGCGGCGAGTTGAGTGTTTTGATCTGCAACGTGGTTGCCATTGGTGCCAGATCATCGAGAGTCTCTGGAAGTGGTGCTCGGCTTAATGCGTCGGCGTGAGGAATGGCTTTCCCCGGGCGATATTGTAGGTGATAATTATAAGCAGCTAGGAATTCTGACCATCGGGTCATTCTAGGGGATAATATGTAGGGGGTTGGCTTGTCCCCGGCTATTATCCCTAGCAACAGTTTGTGGTCAGTTATAATGGTAAATGTCCTTCCATACACATATTCATGAAATTTTTTTACAGCTGAAACGATTGCGAGGGCTTCTTTATCAATTTGTCCATAGTTCCGCTCTGCTTGTGAAAGAGTCTTTGAAAAGTATGCAACAGGGGCTTCGTTCCCATTAGGCTGTACATGGCTCAAAATGGCACCCACCCCGAAAGGCGATGCATCGCAGGTTATAACTAACGGCAAAGTCTCGTTATACTGTATAAGTACAGAGTCAGATGTGAGCAGTTTTTTAACATTCCGGAACACTTGCTCTTCCCGGTAACCCCATACCCACAATGCTTTCTTATCTAATAATTGGTGTTACGGTTTAGCGACAATTGCCTTGTGCGGTAAAAATACATTATAGAAATTAATGAGGCCTAAGAACGCCTGGAGATCGGCCTTGTTGCGTGGCCTGGGAGCGTTTTTGATCGCTTTTAATTTACTCTCGGTAGGATGAATGCCCTGGCTATCAATCCGGTACCCTAGAAACTCAACTTTGTCAGTATACAATTGACATTTATTTTTTTTCACCTTAAGTCCGGCCTCTTGAAATTTTTTTAGGACGCATTTCAAACGGTCCTGTAAGATTTTTTGGGTAGGGGCTGCAATTAATACGTCATCAAAATAAGGGACCATGCCCTTGATTCCTTGTAATAACCTTTCCATAAGGCTCTGGAAGATCCCCGGGGCTACACTAATTCCGAATTGCAATCGGGTACATTTAAAGGCACCCCTGTGCGTTACAATTGTTTGGGCTTGAGCTGTTTTTTCATCCACTGGTAATTGTTGATAAGCTTGGGCTAAATCTAATTTAGCGAAAACCTTACTGCCCCCCAAGGAATGGAGGAGGAACCTTACTGCACCACCGGAACTGGATTGACCCGTCTGGCTTAATGGGTGTTACAATAGGGGTTTCCCATGGAGAGTGATCGATGGGCTTCAACACCCCTTGAGCAATTAACTTGTCGAGTTGTTTGTCGATCTTTGCTTTAAGAGCGAATGGAACTCGACGGGGCTTCAAGCGAATGGGGGCTACCTTTTGATCTGGACTAAATGAGATTGGGGTCCCCTTATACTCGCCTAAGCTGTCCGTGAAGACGTCGCTGAACTCAGAGATAAAGTCTTCCTCCCATTCACAACCACCGACTCGGTTCACGCCGGCCACTTCAATGCCGAGTGGCGCGAACCATTGGAGGCCTAATAGACCAGGCCTATCTCTATCGATGATTGTTAGAGGTAAGTACGCTGTATGCTTCTTGAAGGAGACTCGGACTCGACAGGACCCGACAACGGGGATTCGATTTCCTTGGTAGTCCTTGAGGATGAGGCGTTGAAATTGGAGGTCTTGGCGTTGAATTGTGGGGATGAGTTGCTTGAGTGTCTTCCAAGACACCATCGAGAGGGACGATCCCAAGTCGACCTCCATGTGGCAAGGCTGGTTCTCGATGGCTACGGTGACCCGGATTTTCTTAGTGTCCAAAGCTGAGGCGTGACCGATAGTGATAGTATGGTGAGCCTCTTCTCTTTGCAAAGCTCGATTTCTGTAGGAGTGGTTTACTGGCTCTCGCCTTACAGGACAGTTTCCTGTCGATTGGCGATAGTTGGCCCCTTTTGAGGCCTGGCTGAGTCCTGGTAAACTGCGGCAGACCCGGCCGATGTGGCCTCGTTTCCCGCACTCATGGCAGAGTGCGTCACGGAATTTGCATTTGGCCCTGGCATGGTTGGCTCCACAGCCAGCGCAAGGGCGTAAGGGCTTCGGGCGAGGGTCCCGGTCGGACTGCAGTCGATGGACCCCTTCTTCGTCGCTGTCTGACGATGAAGAGAGGTCCTCATGGTGCGTTGTTGATAGCTGCCCTTCTGTGCTAGGTGAGATTTTGCTGGCCGGTGGTGGTACCGGAGTGCGGCTTCGCCGTAGTTGTGCAGCCAACTTTTTAGTCACCTCCGCAGCCGTGGCTTCGGCAATGGCGTCAGCAAGGCTGATGTCGCCTTTCACCATCAGCTTGCTTTGCACGCCTAGTGCATCTAATCCCAGAACTATTCGATCTCTCAGTGCCTCTTCTAAATCGGCGAACTCTCAGAGGCCCCCTAAATTTTGAGGTCCGCCACGAAATTGGCCACGCTCTCCCCTTTTCGTTGGTTTCTCTGATAAAACTCGTGGCGTCTCACGAGTATAGGCACGGTTGGCGCGTAATGGTCTCTCAGGATGGGTTCGAGGTCGTCCCAGCTCATGGCTTTCACTTCTCAAGGTTTGGCGAGTGCTTTAGCCATCTTAAATACGGCTGGGCCGCAATGCGTCAGGAACAGTGCCCTTTTCTTTGCTGGTGTGGCGTCCTTCAAGTTATTCGTCTCGAGAAACATTTGGAAGCGATCCATGTAGGATTCCCAATCCTCTTGGTTCGGATCGGAGCGGGTGGTACGATGCCGCCGGACATGGTTCCGTTATTGGCGTCGTCTATCACGTGCTCGGTATTGCTTCCTGGCTTCTTCGGTTCAGACGTCTCCACATCCCACCCTCGTCACCAGTGTTAAGTACTGAACATGGGTCGGAGTAAATGGAGACAGCCTCTGAATAGTGAACTTTCAGCTCTTTATTTGCATAGTGACTTCTCAAAACAACAACAGTGAACTCTGCCTTATATAGGCAACCCTTGTGAGAATTGTCCAATAACGAGCTATGAACGCTAGCTCTTTTAACCAATAAGAATTCTCTGTTAAGGGCCAATCGGATTCCTCAGAATTAACCAATCCGATCTGGCCACCTAACAGCCAATCAGAAGTGCAGGGCCAGAACCCTGCACTTTACCTCAAGCTCATACTTTATTAACTGTGGTACATACACAACAAGTTGCATACAATCGAAAGGAAGATAAAATATTTTTTCATTCTTCAATGATTTAAAATTTTTGTTGACTTAATGCTCTTTCAACCATCACTTAAATAATTATGGAATGGAAATGGAAATGGAAATGAAAAAGCATTGAAGAACTATGAAAGAGCAAGTTGGATTGGATTTGAACATTTGCAGCACAATGCTGTACCTGTGATCTCAAAAATAGCATAATTCATTTATCATGTTCACTATCTCCACAGAGACTGTGATGCTGCTGCCTGTGATTTAGGTGGAGATGTGGAGATAGAGAAATGCAACTTCAGCCATGAGAGCAAGCACATAGCCATTTTTTAATCAATGAAACACAAATAAGCACCCTCTACCCTTTCAGGGGCCTCTCTCTCTCTGTCTCTCTTTTCTAGTAGTAATAATTCAAGCTGACATCATAAAATGGTTGTGATGGCAAACACAAGAGCCAGTTTGATAATAGTGCTGGTCTAGGAAGAGGCTGAGTTTTAGGCCTATCTTAGGCAGGAAAGATGACTGGGTGACCTGGGGACAGTCTCATTTTTCCACCTCAACCCACCTCACAGAATTATTGTTATTGTGGGAAAAAATAGAAGGCATTAAGTATGTTCACTGCCTTGAGTTATATATGTGTATAAAAAAGATGGGGAAAATAATAATAATAATGCAACAACAATAACATACCTATTTCAGGTCCTTGGGAAGGACTCAATATATAGATAAAAACACCAAACTCAGCCTAAACCAACTGTGTGATCAACCATAATATACTGATATGCACATTGGAATCAAAATTGTTGCAACAGTTTTTATGGTTTATCCACACCTGAATATCTGAGGGCCCAGAGATCAGTGATGTTTCTTTTCAGATATGTTCAGTAACATATGACAGCTGTCAACTTGAAATAGGAAAGCAGTCATATACTTTTTCTAACCTAGCCTTTATAGTGCTTTTTAAAAAATATTGATAGACACTAGCATATAAATAGCTATTTGACCAAATGCTTTGATACTATATTAGAAGATATATTAATAGAAGTATAAATACGTGCATATGTTTCTTCCCTATTGCTTGCTGCATCAGTTTGAGGGGAGAATCAAAATTGGCAGGAGCCCTGTGATAGAAGCTCCCTGTGTGTAGTTGAACCCATGATTAATGGTGGTGGGGCTTGCATTGCTACACTCCATTTGTCACCCTTCTAATTAGGACATCCCCTGATGTGAATGCTGCTGATGCTTTGAAAATATCCTAGACCAGCCGTGCTTGGCCTAGAAATCACCCATTCCAATTCAGAAACTAGTATTTGTGTATAGGTCTGCTCTAGACACTTTGAATGATCTTGCTGATTCTAGATGGCAACATCTATGAAACAGCCAATTTCTTGGGAAATAAATTGCCCAATCTTAGGGGGTACATAGTACAGTTAACAATTTAAGCTTTGACCTTCCAACTCCAGTCCCATCACATTTAGGAAAGCAGTCAATGCTCATTTTCTCATCAATAGGGAACACTAGATGGAAGGGGGAAAGATGACAGGGATTCCACCAACTATTACTCCCAAATCACCCATTTACCTATTTAATTATCCATTAATGATTGTAAGGATAGTAACACACCCAAATTCTTTGCTGAAGTACAGTAGTAGTAGAAACATGTGGGGGCAGTCTACGACAGTTTAATGCTGGTAATAAAGAACATACAGAATAACAGAATAGGAAGGGACCTTGGAAGTTTACTACTCCTTCGAGTGGCTGTCAGAAAAAGTTCTAAGTCATGCCCAGAGGTGAGTGTAAACAATGCTTATTTACACATATGCATACCGAGATGTACTCTAAAATTAGGAGTTGAAACAGAATTTACAGAATTGAATTTTCCTTACTATTGCCACATTCTGGTTTGAAATTCACAGGATTTTCTACACAGAATCATAAAATTGCAAGGGACTTCAGAAGCCATTCCAATTTTAAGTACATGGAAACTTTGAGACAGCTGCAAAATTACGCCTAAGCAGCAATGGATCCTGGATTTGTTATTGCTTAACAACTAATTTTCTGCTTTCATATTTTGTTTACCCACTCAGTTTGTAAAGACTCTTCTAGACTGTTATGTTTGGAGCATGGGCGAGAAAGAATGGAAACAAGCCTCTGGAACGGTGAACTTCAGCTCTTTATTTACATAGTTACTTCTCAACTCAATGGCAGTTATAACCCTCCTTATATAGGCAACCCCCGTAACTATTAACCAATAACAATCGAGGAGCGTTAGCTCCCTTAACCAATAGGAACTCTCTCTTAATGGCCAATCGGATTCCCCGGAACGGGCCAATCCGATCCTGCCATTAACAGCCAATCAGAAGTGCAGGGCCAGAACCCTGCACTTTACTCCAAGCTCAGTTCTCTTTATTAAATCTTATGCATTCACAACACCCCTTCCCCCTGACTTCTGTTTGCAGGGCGCAGTTACATAGTCCTTTAGGTAGGACGGTTGCTTTATTAGTCTTTTTGATTTTCGCTGTGTCATTTGGCTGCAATCACGCTGAGGTAGATCGTTGTTTGGCAACAGGGTCTCCTCTGGTTCAGAGTTCATTTCTTTGTCGTTGCCATTATTCTCGGTAATTCCCTGAGGTGCATCTGTTTCCCTCTCTGGTTCCACTTCCTGTGTCTCTATTACGCCGTCGTTTCCTTCGAACGGGTTTTCATCTACTTGGAATTCATCCTCTTCCGTATCTCCCCCCCCCCTCAGTTTGGTCATAAGGGAGTTCAGGAATGCCCGATGGAAGCCACGATCATAATTGATCGATATGGCGTTTCCATAGTCTATCGTCAAGGCATTGTACAAGGTAGGATCTCGGGCCAGTTACACGAACTACTGTTGCCTCCACCCACAGTGGGTCGCCCGATAGGTTTTTAGCGTATACCAAATCGCCTACCTGGAAGGCACGACAGCGGCTGCTGGATCCTAGTGGTTTTTCCGGTTCATATGCTGGGTGTAACCGGTCGAAGTGGGAGCGGAGTTTTCGTCCCATTAGCAGTTCGGTGGGAGTTTTATTGGTGATGCTATGAGGTGTGATGTGTTGTAGGAAAAGAAGTCGATTGATCTTGTCGTCAATGTTAGTCTACGTTCTGCAAGGTTTTCTAAACAAATTGGACCATGCGCTCTGCTTTGCCATTTGTCGCAGGGTGCGCTGGCGTGGTGAGCGCATGTCGGATGCCGCAGTCAGCCAGGTACTGCTCGAACGACAGCGCTGTAAATTGGGGCCCATTGTCGGATACGAGGACGTCTGGTAATCCGTGGGTTGCAAATAGTCTTTCCAAGTTTTTGATAACCGCTTCAGTGGTTGTGTTCGTCATGCGGTGAATCTTGAGCCAATTTGAGTAGGCGTCGATGGTTAGCAGAAAGGTGTGGCCTTTGGTCGGTCCCACAAAGTCCAAGTGAATACAGGACCAGGGTCCCCGTGGTGTCTCCCATTCGGTAGGGATGGCTCTAGGTGGGGCGTTGCTCATTTCCTGGCATTTATGACAAGCTTTAACCCAATTTTCGATTTGCTTGTCGATGCCCGGCCACCATGTGTAGCTTCGTGTGAGGGCTTTCATTCGCATGATACCAGGGTGGCCATCGTGCAAAATTCTCAGCAGCGCTTTTTGGAGTCGTTCTGGGATAACGACTCTATCGCCCCAGATGACACAGCCTTTTTGAGAGAACAATTCCGTTTGTTGAGTTTTGAATGGTGTGAAGTCATCTGATAATTGGTCCAATGGCCATCCGCATTCTACCCAGCCTAGAACTTGCGCTAAGGTGGGGTCACGTTTGGTTTCTCTTGCGATATCTCGGGCAGTCAATGGCGGCGAGTTGAGTGTTTCAATTTGCAACGTGGTCACCGTTGGTGCAGGATCGTCGAGAGTCTCTGGAAGCGGTGCTCGGCTCAATGCGTCGGCGTGGGGAATGGCTTTCCCCGGGCGGTATTGCAGCCGATAATTATAAGTAGCCAAGAATTCTGACCAGTGAGTCATCCTGGGGGATAATATGTAGGGAGTTGGCTTATCCCCAGCTATTATCCCTAATAACGGTTTGTGGTCAGTCACGATAGTAAAAGCCCGGCCATATACGTACTCGTGGAATCTTTTAATGGCCGATACAATTGCGAGGGCTTCTTTATCGATTTGGCCATGGCTCAGAATGGCGCCCACTCCGAAAGGCGAAGCATCGCATGTGATATTTAACGGCAAAGTCTCATTGTATTGCATGAGTACAGAGTCAGAAGTCAGTAGTTTTTTTACATTACAGAACGCCTGTTCTTCTCTATGACCCCAAAACCAGTTTGCTTTCTTGTCTAATAATTGGTGTAATGGTTCAGCGACCGTTGCTTTATGCGGTAGAAATACATTATAAAAGTTGATGAGGCCTAGGAACGCCTGGAGATCAGCCTTGTTCCGAGGCCTGGGAGCGTTTTTTATTGCTCTTAGTTTACTGTCGGTAGGGTGAATACCCTGACTGTCAATTAGGTACCCTAAAAATTCAACACTATCTGTACACAATTTACACTTATTCTTTTTTACCTTAAGCCCAGCATCTTGGAATTTTTGTAGGACTAACTTTAAATGATCCCGTAAGATTTTTTTTGTAGGTGCAGCAATTAATACATCGTCAAAGTAGGGAACCACACCTTTAATCCCTTGTAGTAGCCTCTCCATCAGGCTCTGAAAAATTCCTGGGGCTACACTGACACCGAATTGGAGCCAGGTGCATTTAAAGGCACCTCGGTGCGTCACAATCGTTTGTGCCTGTGCCGTCTTTTCATCAACAGGTAGTTGCTGATATGCCTGAGCTAAGTCTAATTTAGCGAAGACCTTTCCGCCCCCCAGGGAGTGGAGGAGATGCTGTACCACCGGAACTGGATATGCATTCTGCTGTAGGGCATGGTTCAGGGTGGCCCGGTAGTCCCCACAAATTTGGATCGACCCGTCTGGCTTAATGGGTGTTACAATTGGGGTTTCCCAGGGAGAGTGATCGGTAGGCTCTAGCACCCCCTGAGCTATTAGTTTGTCGAGTTGTTCGTCGATTTTCGGCTTTAAGGCAAACAGAACTCGACGGGGCTTCAGGCGGATGGGAGCTATCTTTGGATCAAGGCTGAATGAGATTGGGGACCCCTTGTACTCGCCTAAACGTTCCGCGAAGACGTCCTTGAACTCATGGATGAGGTCCTCCTTCAAGTCACTTTCGCTGATTCGGTTTATGCCTGCCACTTCAATGCCAAGTGGCGCAAACCATTGGAGACCTAGCAGACTAGGCCGATCTTTGTCGATCACAGTTAGCGGTAAGTACGCTGTGTGCTTCTTGAAGAAGACCCGGACTCGGCAGGAACCAACGACAGGGATTCGATTCCCTTGATAGTCCTTAAGAATAATTCTTTGGAAACAGAGGTCTTGGCGCTGAATCGTGGGGATGAGTTGCTTGAGGGTCTTCCAGGACACCATCGAGAGAGACAATCCCGAGTCGACTTCCATGGGGCAAGGCTGGTTCTCGATGGCTACTGTGATTCGGATTTTCTTGGCATCCAAGGCTAAGGTGTGACCGATAGTGATAGTATGATGAGCCTCTTCTTGCTGTAAAGCTCGGTTTCTGTAGGAGTGGCTTACTGGTTCTCGCCTTACAGGACGGTTTCCTGTCGATTGGCGATAGTTAGCCCCCTTTGAAGCCTGGCCGGGTCCTTGTAAACTTCGGCAGACCCGTCCGATGTGGCCTCTCTTTCCACACTCATGGCAGAGTGCGTCGCGGAATTTGCATTCGGACCTGGCATGGTTGGCTCCACAGCCAGCGCAAGGGCGTAGGGACTTCGGGTGGTGGTCCCGGTCAGACCACAGTCGATGGACCTCTTCTTCGTCGCTGTCTGACGACGTAGAGAGATGCTCATGGTGTGTCGTGGAAAGTTGCCCTTCTGCCTTGGGTAAAATGTCGCCTGTCGGTTGGTGTACCAGAGCGCGGTTGAGGCGTAATTGTGCAGCCGACTTGTGTAGCATCGGCGATGGCATCAACAAGGCTGATGTCGCCTTTCGCCATCAGCTTGCTCTGTATGCCTGGTGCATCTAATCCCAGAATTATTCGATCTCTCAGTGCCTCTTCCAAATCGGCGAATCCGCAGAGGCCTCCCAGGTTTCAGAGGTCTGCTATGAAGTCGGCGACACTTTCTCCTTTTCACTAGTTTCTCTGATAGAACTCGTGCCGTCTCACGAGCGTAGGCACGGCCGGTGCGTAGTGATCTCTAAGTAGAGGTTCGAGGTCGTCCCAATCCATCGCCTTCACTTCTCTAGGTTTTGCTAGTGCTTTAGCCATCTTAAATACGGTTGGACTGCAATGCGTTAGGAACACCGCCTGTTTCTTCCCGGCTGTGGCGTTCTTTAAGTTGTTAGTTTCTAAGAACATTTGGAAGCGATCCATGTAGGACTCCCAATCTTCCTGCATTGGATCGAACGGAGTGGGTGGTACGATGCCGCCGGACATGGTTCCGTTGTGTAGCGTCATCAGCCACGTGCTCGGTGTTTCTTCTTAGTTCCGTCGGTTCAGACGTCTCGATATCCCATCCTCGTCGCCAGTGTTATGTTTGGAGCATGGGTGAGAAAGAATGGAGACAAGCCTCTGGAACGGTGAACTTCAGCTCTTTATTTACATAGTGACTTCTCAACTCAATGGCAGTTATAACCTTCCTTATATAGGCAACCCCCGTAACTATTAACCAATAACAATCGAGGAGCGCTAGCTCCCTTAACCAATAGGAACTCTCTGTTAATGGCCAATCGGATTCCCCGGAACGGGCCAATCCGATCCTGCCGTTAACAGCCAATCAGAAGTGCAGGGCCAGAACCCTGCACTTTACTCCAAGCTCAGTTCTCTTTATTAAATCTTATGCATTCACAACATAGACTATCACTTCTTGAATCAGGAATATACCTTCCAAAGATATTAGGGGAAGAACAGAAATAGTTATTTAACCAGAAGCTTTTAAAAAGTAAGTTTTTCTTAAAAGAAGGAAGTCCTGACTTTTTCAGAATTTCCAGATTGTTCTACAATAGCTTCAGTTTATTGTCTTCATGATGCTAATTTGTTTACATTTATTTCATCTCAATAATACCTATATTATTAAAGGCACAATTATTCAGCCAGACCCAAATAAAGCAGAGAAAATAATAGTAGCACATGATTTGGTTCTATCTGCTTGCAATCTTTTAAAATGCTTTTTAAACTATTAGCTGGATGAGGAGGTGAAATGCTGGATGGTGAAATATGAAATTCATATTTACTTAGATTAAAAACCTCCTCACATTAGAGTTCAGTTAGAATAATTTGTCTGTTTCTGCCATGGGTCTGTAAACTATTAATGCATTCAGGTGGGGGGCATTTTTTTGTGATCTACCAGGCAGCCAAAGTGCTGCTAGGGCTGCTAAAGCAGATTGTGTTGCCTTCAGGTAGGAAGGAAAGAAGTCTTCTTCTTTGGAGTTGTTATTGTTGTTGCTGTTATTGATATTGTTGTTATTGAATCTTCAACTCAATTCACAGTCTGGGACTGGTAAAAACTTAACAGTTCAAGTCCTAACCAAGGACCTAAGCACTGTCAAGCTAATGATTGAGTATACAGGCAGTTCCGAGTAAGGTGGTTTTTTGCAAAGTCAGAATATTCAGCCATGATAAGTTCAAAATTTCCCTGTATCTAGGCAACCCTTTGGGTATTGCTCCAAGAGGCTCCTAATACTATTGGTACAACCATTGATTTCTTCCTCCATAGTCACTCAACTTCCATTTTCAATTTTGTTTTTTCCTGGCTGTTTCTCTTCAATTCATGCATCTTCTGGTATTGCAATATCATCACCATCTTTTTGTTGTTGATGTTATTATTACTTAGGACGTGGCTTTGTTATATAAGCCAGGAGACCACAATGCTATTGCAGAATATTAGTTTGGCTGCCAATTTACAGCTCTGTTGTAGAACATACTCATGGACTTTCCAAGATGTTAGGAAAGGGGAGCTGGTTTCGCTCTAAAAGAAAGAAAAGCAGTTCTTCCTGCAGCCTCATCCTAGGACCTCTCCCTTCCTGAGCCATCTCATAAATGGGTGCCATAACCAGGAAGATTCAGAGTCACAAGTAATCTGACTGCCTGCAAAGAGCACCAACTAGCCTCCCCACTCAAGTGGCACCTTCTTTTTCTATTCATGTAGAACAGGGGTCTCCAACCTTGGCCCCTGGAAGCCTGGTGGACTTCAACTCCCAGAATTCCACAGCCAGCTTTGCTGGCTGTGGAACTCTGGGAGTTGAAGTCCGCCAGGCTTCCAGGAGCCAAGGTTGGAGACCCCTGATGTAGAACATGCTTTTGAACTGTTGGGTGGGCAGAAGCTGAGGTGAGTGACAGGAGCTCACCCCAACAAGCAATGCTAGAACTCAAACCACTGGAGCAGAGACCATCTCCAGTGTCATTAAGCCACTGAACCACCACGCCTTTCTACTCTGGGATAAATTTACATTAGAAAGTAAGCAAGAAAGTCAGAGTGAAAATTGGAAAAAAATTAATTTTGCAGATCTGTCACCAGAACCAGACGGGAGGGGGAGTGGTAGTATGGCAGGCAAACAAAGGTGATGTGCAGCTTCTGGCATTGCAGGGGGTGGGATGGGGGGGTGTAGAGGTGGTATTCAGCAGGTTCTGACCAGTTTTGGAGAACCGGTAGCAGAAATTTTGTGTAGTTCAGAAAACTGGAAAATACTACCTGTGACTGGAGATTTTACAGTATCCTTCCCCTGCCAAGCCCACCAAACCAGTAGTAAAAAAAATTGAATCCCACCACTGGGGGTGCAACAAGTGAACAGCGGTGACACATGGCTTCTGGTGTTGCGGAGATATGGGGGGCATATCAGGCAAACAGCAGGGGCACGTGGCTTCTGGCACAGGGAGGCGGGGGGCACGGCAGGCAAATGGTGATTTGCTCCCTGCTTTTTACCGTCTGCCAGGCTAACGATTAACAAGGAACATTTTGCAAAAAAGTGATTTATAGTTGTCATTTGGAATACTTGTTAGTACCTAAATGCTTTTGTAAAAGGGGAGGAATCCTTCTTTCCCTCAATGTACCTGAAATTATAACTAAGGTAATGGCTTGGGAGGGGCCCATCATTGCCAATCTGGCATGATGCCTGGCAGTTTGGCTGTCCCCATTGTGTGCCACCTCCATTTGCCTGTTGTGCCCATGGCCCCCCTGCAATGCCACAAGCCGCGCTGTCTTTATTCCTCTTCCCCACTTTTATTGGAGCTGACAGACTTGCAAGCCAAGCTGTCTTTGCAAAGACTCCAAGAGGCACTCCTCCCTTCCTGGTCCCCCCAAACACACTCTTGCCTGTAATTACAACCACAATAAAAATTACACTTATACAATTAAAAATCTTACATCCATTGACCGCTTAACTTTACAGCAAAATAGCTCTATCACCATTTTCAGCATATGCTTACCACTATATCCAGCTACGACTCTGGTTTAAATATGTTTTCAAATCTTATTTGATGTTCCAATATTTGAGGGGCTGCCACAGAGAGGAGGGGGTCAAGCTATTTTCCAAAGCCCCCGAAGGCCAGACAAGGAATAATGGATGGAAACTGATCAAGGCGAGATTCAACCTGGAAATAAGGAGAAATTTTCTGACAGTGAGAGCAATCAACCAAGCTTGCCTTCAGAAGTTGTGGGAGCTCCATCACTGGAAGTTTCAAGAAGGGACTGAACTGCCATCTGTCAGAAATGGTATAAGGTCTCCTGCTTGGGTGGGTTGGACTAGATGACCCACAAGGTCACTTCCAACTCTGTTAACCTGTTAATCTGATGTGAAATTCATTTAAAATACATGTGAAATCCAGTGACTTGTCGGATGACATAATATTCAGATCCTTGGTTAAGTGATTGTTCTTACAGGTGACCTATTGGAGAAGATAATGAAAATGGTGTTGTTGCCTTGGTTCTGTTAGATTACTTACTCAATGATATCATAGCTGAACAATTTTAGGGACACTATTTTGCAGTGGTTCTATTCCTTTCTGAGCAAGATTTCAATGTGTGATGGAGGGAAAAGTCTTTCAATTCTTAGGCCAATCCTTAGGCATTCTGTGGGGGGGCCCTAGGATTTAGTCCTCTGTTTTTTAACATCTACAGGAAGCTGATGGGAGAGCTCATCATTCAGCTTGGAGTGAGAGATCATCAATATGCTGTTCATACCAATTATACATGTCCATCTTGAGTCAAGCAGGAGATGTGGAAATCCTGGCCCTCTGCTTGAAATCTCTGAGAAATTTCTTCAGAAGTTGTGGGAGCTTGATCATTGGAAGCTTTCAAGATAAGACTGGACTGCCATCTGTCAAAAATGGTATAGGGTCTGCTTGGGTGGGGTATGTGTGTATTGTACTAGATGACCAACAAGTTTTTTTTTCAACTTTGTTAATCTGTATAAATTTCTTTTTTCCATCTATTTTGTCATTAAATACTTAAGTATTAGAGTGACAGGATGCATTATTCTATCAATGTGAACATCCCTATTTAAAATTATTTCATCTTTTTTTATTCAGCGAAGAAAGTTTTAAAACTGGAGTGATTAAAATTCTTTATGTGATTATTTATTGACAATAAAGGCAACATCTTCTGGACAATAGACACAATAAATTGAAACCAGTAGGTTATTTAAATAACTTTTAGGAACAGTGACATATAATTGAATACTTATATATCAGTTGATACATTTGGAGGTTACAGCCCCAACACAACATGCCAGATTGGTAAAAAATAAACCAGAATTCTAGTTGTCAAATACTGTACTAAGTAAAGTATCCAAACCGTTTTCAAAAACGGTTTTATATCTAACATATATTCACAGAAATTACATTGCATTACAGAAATCCTGAGGTTTTCCAGAGTATGAAACCCTGTGGCCAGACAATGATTATACAGGAAAGAAGGAGAGTAAGGAACCAATCAAAATTGGAGCAGGTGCTTCAAATGAGCCACTAGGGCCTTTAGTGGCAATATACCAAGAGGCATCACAGACTGGATGCTTTGCTTTCAGGACAAGCAGATTCTCATTTCAAAAAGGCAATGGGTGGTGGGATTTTTTTTACTACCGGTTCTGTGGGCAAGGGTTGATGGTAGCGGCTTGATGCGTATGGCTAGGTGGTCATGTGCCTGGGTGGGTGTGGCTCGGTGGTCATGTAACTGGGTGGATGTGGCCAACTTTGTGTCGAGGGGCACCTTGCCATGCCCCACTTGCCTGGCCTCCCAAGCTCTTCTGGTCTTTATCTATTAATCTGTCTACTACTGCAGTGTCTTGTTCATTATCTAATGCCTGCCTGTCCTTTTGGATCCAGAATTCCCACAGATTCATAGCTCTATTATTCTCCACAATCTTCTGTGGAAACTCCTTGATGACTGGCTGGGGAATTCTGGCAATTAAAGTCCGTACATTTTTCAGCTGAGAGACACTGATCTAGCCCTAAGGTTCTGTCTAGAGTGGTAAATCCCTGCTTCTATGGATCTGGTGTTTAGTGCTGTTCTTGTGCTGTTATGATCAGTGATCAGTGCTGCCTTTTACACACACACACACACACACACTTCAGGAATCATTATAAAAATGATGATTTCTCATTCATTTCTTTACTAGTAGTAGAAACAAAATAAGCAGCCATAAATGTCACCTAAAGTTGGAACCCTATATTTGGATTCTGGTGCATATTTATTGCTGTGAATGCTTTTGCAAAACAGTGGCTGGGAAGACACACCACAGATAAGTTTGCAAAGCACCTATTTCAAATAACATTTCTTAATTGTGTATTGCGTTACCAGTTACTCTGGAAGAAATTGGAGCTTACCTAGCCAGCAATAAATGATGTTTTTTTTCCCCCAGAAAGTCAGTCAATAGGAGGAGGGTAGCTAGATTTGGAGCTGGCCTTCAAAGCTGGCAAGCAATAAAGTATTTTTCCCACTTTTCTGTATATAGGTTTTACAATTCCATGGCTATTTTGCCTTGAGTTTATTTTGACCAGTTTAATTCTTGCCATGATTTTTGGATTCTAATTGTTTTGGACTAATTCTGATATTTTCCACAAATGTGGACTTTTGCTTTTTCTACAAAGTGGACACAAACATGTTCATTAAATTGTATTGATTTTTCTGAATCAATTTAAACTTTTGAACACAATCAGGAAGAATACATGCACAGGGCTACCTTCCCATTCTAGATACAAAAGAACTTATACTGTATAAGAACATGCACTTTATATACACAAAATCTGAAGCTATTAAGAACCTTAGATGAAACAGATTTACCTGAATTGCTGGAGTCAAGTGACATATTATTATTGTAGTTGTAGTTGTTGTTGTTATTATTAGTAGTAGTAATAGTAGTAGCAGTAGTTAATCTTTGGTGAGATTCACAGCCTTTGGGGCTGGTTGGTAGCTAAATAGCTCGAGTCCTAACCAAGGATCTAGGATCTGTTAAGTTGTTGCTGTTGTTGCTGTTGTTGCTGTTGTTGCTGTTGTTGCTGTTGTTGTTGTTGTTGTTGTTGTTATTATTATTATTATTATTTATTTATTTATTTCTCCATGCTTGGTGACCAAGACCATTTGCCTTAACTACTCAGAGGCTTTATTAACTTCATTAAAAATACACATTGTTACCATCTTTTTGCTAGACTTACCTTTCTGCTATAATGACAAAAAAGATGATCCCTCTCTGTGCTGCAGTAGCATCTCAGCTCTATGTTTGGGATTTCGGCTCACAGCTCTACCTTTCTGCACTGAAAAATAGAAGATGAAGCTGCAGTCCTGGGAGTCTTCCTGGGCCAGCAACAGCCTGACTGTTCACCTCCAGCAAAATATCTGACCGATGGCTTCCTGGCTCTTCTTCTCCTTGTAGCATGAGCTGCTTAGCTTTGGAAATCTTGGATTTCAAGAGTGCTCGGGTTCGGCAGCCAGAGAAGTGGCACTGGATTTCCAAAGCCAAGCAACTCAGTGCTACAAGGAGAAGTGCTAGGAAGCCATCAGCAAGAGGCCTGGGAGGAGAATATTCAGCCAGCATTCAGAGGCAAGCAGAAAGCAGCTGGGATGAGTGGCCTACCTCCCAGACAGCGGAGGAAGCAGCGGGAAGTGCAAGAAACTCCGGGAAGCAACGGTCTGCTCAATTTTTATTGTAACTCAAGGACTGCCCGTATAAACAATTTTATAATTTATCACCTTATCACCAGCATCTTAAAATACAAGAAATGATCTCTTCTTCCCCTATCTCATCTCTTAGCCATAAATAAATCCTTAAAATTTCCACCCTGATCAGTAAAAGTCCAAAAATAACACATCTCTTTTAATTTTATCAAATACACCAATTTTATATTCCTTCATTTGCTTTTAATAATGCTGATCTTAGGTCCCAGAACATTTTTTCTTTTCATGTTTTCTTTGTCCCTTCTCACAAAATTCTTCAATTCTTCAAGGCTTAAAAAGGCGTCATTTGTAAATTCAATATAAGAAAATTATTCAGATCACTCTCTTGGTTTGTGTTGATATAGTCCATTTAATTATTAAGACATCAGCCAATTTCTTTTCCAGTGTAGCATGTTTTTCCATATCAGTCTCATAGTCTTTAAATCCACTTTCGGGTCAATCTCAGTCTTGTTCGGTAATTTGTTTCTCTTTCATTAACATCTTTAAACAGGTAGATTCTTGAAATTAACTTCTGGGTCCATTGTTCAAAAATATTCTTCAGCATGTCCAGTGCTAAAGAATTTTGCTCCCTTATGTATTATATAAGTGAAATTTAAATGTTCTATTTTAATTGTAACCTTTAGTTCCTTCTAATGTCCAACTTTCGAAGTCCCATCCTATAATGTTTTTTCTAAAAGAATTAAAGGCAAAAGCACACCTACCTCAATGTTTTGAAGTCCTTAAACTTGTATTTAAACTTGCTTCTTTTAAGGACTAAAGGTAACTTTACTCAGTATTTTCAGTTTTGTCAATCCAAAGGCTCTTAATAGATGAAAAGCAATTAACAAGCAATTTCTGAAAATGATAAGAAAAAAATGTAAAATCCAGTGTTTGATTGAGGGTGCTGAATATGGTTGACAAAATGGCTATTTTCCAGAGTTCTAAAACCACCCAAGACCACTGTTTTACAGTCTCCTTTCAAAGAATGGCTGACTGGAGCACTTATGGGTGATCTCAAGTCCACTCATCATATGGAAGGAAATTAAAAAAAGAGCCTGTCAACTGTCCAATTGGCAAATCCAAAAAAAGAAACTCCTGGGACATTATTTTACCAAGAGTACAAACTTAACTGAATAAATACACATTGGCACAGAAGAAGCAAAACCAGCTCTGGGCTTCCCATGCAAAAGCACGCATAGTTCATTTACCCTTTCCCCCATGGACTACCCACAGTCTATTATTACATCTACCAATCACTTCTGTTCATTTTATTATGAGAACTGGCCAGCCCCACTGGGACATCTGCTTGGGGTGTCCTTGAGGGAACACAATGCCTCACAGGAATCAACAATGCTTGGATGCTATTCTCCCCCACCCTTACATTCCAATCCACCACTACCCTAGTCTTTGTCAAGCTGCAAGCAAAGCAGAATATAGGTGAAAGTTCAAGTCTGTCTTGACATGCTGATGCCCTGGAAAAAGGGTAGACCTGAAACAACAATAAACATACATACACATTATTATTTACAACCCAACTACTACTGCATTCCTTATTGAGTCCATTGAGGGTACCTAGTGTGAAATTTCTTAACAAACCTCATTGACATAAAAGCTGGAGTAGCTGCCCATTCAGCCTCTGCTAAATGGGTAGCCTTTTAGTACTTACAGCACTAGTACTGGAGTCAAGAATCCTTTTGATATCATAGTGTTCCTCTCCCTTAACCAGAATGGGAGGAGGAGATGGTTCTTTGACTGGCCTCAAGCCAGATCCCTAAATGGGTTTTTAAAAGACTGCAATGAAATACCGGATGAACTTGCTTGAGGTTTCTTAACAATTTCAGCTCCACCATCACTGGATGCACAATCTGGATGATTTGGAAAGGCCCTATGTATTTGGGATCTAACTTTTTACAAGGGTGTCTCAAGTTTAGATACTGGGTAGACAAATACACTTTATCCCCTACTCTAAATACCCTTTGGAGAGCCCTTTTCTGATATGCTTGCCTTTTTTTGGCTTTCCCTAGCTTTATTTAGTGCTTCATGCACAGTGGGCCACATGGCTTTCAGAGTATCCATCCAATCGACACCAAGGATAGAGCTTCCTGTGGGATCTCTATCCTTGACACCAAGGATAGAGCTTCCTGTGGGATCTCTGGCATGGGCAAAAATTCAGTCCCCATGGCCACTTTGAAAGGGTTAAAATCTGTGCTGCTATGCACAGAGATGTTGTATGATACTTCTGTGAAAAGCAAGAGCTTGGCCCAATTATCTGCTGATAATTTACATAACAATGCAGGTATTGCTTCATTAATGAGTTGGCACATTCAGCAGTCCCTAGGAGAAGCCTATCATTAAAAAAAAAAAATCTGCTAAAATGTTGTGGTGAATTGCACCCCTCTGTCCCAGATAATGTGCTTTGGGACATGTGTACTCTATAGAAGTGTTGCAAAAACATCTTGGCTAGGCCCCGAGCAGAAGGAATATTTGGACATGCTTTGAGAACAAGTCAATGACAGCTGAGGGGAGACTTTTCTCTATTGCTTTGTGAGCACTGGTGGCTGATACTGCGAGCTGCCTAGATGGGATGATGGAGTTAACTACCTTCTCTTGGGTACTTCTGTACCGGGGCATGTGAGAGAGGGCATCAGCGAAGAAAGTTTTCCTACCCAGCAAGTAGCAAATGGTGAAATTGAACAGTTAAAATAATGAGCCCACCAGATCTGCTTAGGGGATAGCTTCCTTGGGGCTTTAATGCCTCCAGGTTCTTGTGGTTCATCCACACTTCAAATTGAATTTTATTGCCCACTAAGAACTGCGTCCAGTGAGACCATATAAGCCTCCTTCTCCTAGATGGCCCACCTCCTCTCAGTATCAGACAACTTGTGAGATGTGTAGGCAACGTGGTTGCAACTTTCCTTTTTTGTTTCAAGGCTGTCTCAGCAGCAAAGAGCTGCTTCAGTTTTTCAAAGGGCATTTGGCTTTCGATGGACCAATTTAATAGCTGACTCAGTTTGAGCTTCACTCCTCCTCTCATCTTGAGCAAGTTGGTGATGGGCAGGGCTATCTGGGCAAACTTGGGAATGAACTGCTGGCAAAAGTTTGTAAATCCTAGGAAGATTTGGAACTGCCTCCTGTTCAAGGGGCCTTCCATTCTAGGATTGCTCTCACCTTGTCTGGGGGGGGAGATGGCATCCACTCCTCCTCCTGGAGCCCATTACAACATGAAGCATTGGCTGCAACCAGGCTGGGCCATGCCTCATGGTGGAGAAAGTTGTGTGTCTCCCCTAGCGCCTGAGGTGTGCACAGCACCAAGAAGGGCCTGAAGAAGATTCAAGAAGATGGGCACTTCGCTCCCACCCTGGAATACAGAACGAGTCACCATCCACTGTGGCCCTTACTTTCTCAGGCAAGGCGAGGAGTGAGTGGGAGGAGAGGATGAGTAATCCAGTAGTGGGATTGTCCAACAGGGAGCCACAAGAGAGGGCCCAAAGTGCCACATGCAGCTCTGAAGCCATAGGTTGACAACCCCCACCCGAGAAGATAGGCTCAAGATCCAGATGGATCTTGACAGACTTGAACACTGGACCCTATCTAACAAAATGAAATTTGTTGTAGAGAAAAGTAAAGTCCTGCATTTAGGCAAGAAAAACCAAAAGTACACATAAAGACTGGGTGAAACCAGGCTTACTAGCAGTAACTGTGAGAGGGATCTTGGAGTCTTAGTGGACAACCAGCTAAATATGAGCCAGCAGTGTGCAGCAGCAGCCAAAAAAGCCAGTGCAATCCTAAATTGCATTAACAGAAGGATACAATCAAGATCAAGTGAGGTACTAATACACTCTATAAAGCCTTATTAAGACCACACCTAGAATACTGCATTCAGATTTGATCACCACACTATAAAAAAAATGTTGAGACTCCAAAAAAAGTGCACAAAAGAGCAACAACCAAAATGAATAGGGGACTGGAGACTGAAACATATGAAGAATGGTTGCAGGAACTGGGCACGGCTAGTCTAGTGAAGAGAAGGGGAGACATGATAATATTTGAGGGGCTGCCACAGAGAGGAGGGGATCAAGCTATTTTCCAAGGCAACTGAAGGTCAGATAAGAACTAAAGGATGGAAACTCATGAAGGAGAGATTTAACCTAGAAATAAGGAGACATTTTCTGACAGTTAGAACAACCAACCAATGGAACAGCTTGCCTTTGGAAGTTGTGGGAGCTTCATCAGTTGAGACTTTCAAGAAGAGATTGGACTGCCATTTGTCAGAAATGGTGTAGGGTCTCTTGCTTAGGCAGGGGTTGGACTAGATGACCTACAAGGTCACTTCCAATTCTGTTAATCTCTTAAGGCCACTAGACAGACAATTACTTTCTTCCATGGTCAGCATCTGCACCATGAACCCTTCCCCAACCGAAGCCAAAAAAACCACCCCTGAAGCCAAAGGAAAAAACACAGGTGGCTCAACAGGTCATGGAGGTTTCTCCTTAATCCAGCGCAGGGGAGGGAACTCCGATCCACAGAAAATGCAGTTTGGTTTTCTACAAAAGTGACAGCAAAGGGCGATGATAAGTGGCACCATTACCCCTATGATGACACGGTGGAGATTTTGGTGCCATCCTCTCAGCCTTTGTGGACTCAGGGTGTACTCAGTGCCTATTAGCCTTCAGGCAGTGGAGAAACTAGGATTGAGGCTGAGGAAATTAAGGCAGCTCATGGGGGGGGTCTCCCAGCTACATGACTCACTTATAGGAGGGGCACTAATATCTTGCCTAATGAAACCAGTGAGCCTTGGGGATGGGACCCATGTAGAGATTGTTTGCTTTATTGTGGCTCCTGGAATGACTGAGACCGTAGTCCTAAGACTAGTGTGGTTGAAGAAATGGAACCCCTCAGTAAATTGGGAGAGCAACAAATGGTGAATGAGGAAGAAAATGGTTAGGCAGCAGGAGCCAGTGAAAATGCTGAATGCCAGGCATGAGCCAGCAGTTAGGAAAGTGAAAGTGCAGTCAGTGAATACACTGAAAGGAAGCGAGGAGTACCACAACCTAGCAGAGACATTCAGCAAAAGGGAATCGGACGTACTCCTACCCCATCGCCCCACAGACTGTACTATTGAAATCTTGCCAGGGACTAAGATGAATTCCATGATGTATTCCATGAAGATGTATTCCATGACGCCGAGGGAGATGGAGGAATTTCCGAGGTTCATAGACAAGAACTTAGCCTGGGTCTTCTATAGGCATAAATGTATACATAGAACATGTTTTTAAAAAAATATATTAAATTTTTGAATATACATCAAACATGAAGGCATCTATGTATCATTCATTTGGATACAAGTAGTAATGGTAATATTAACAATATTTGTTACTTTAATCATACTTATGTAATTGTAATTTTATTATACATATTTGTTAGAATATAGGCCTTTATTATTTGTTCAGTATTTTAGTATGCCATTCTAATGACAATAACAATATCATTAAAACATACATAGTGACCCCATCTTTCAACATCTAATCTTTATATCTACCTATTGCTTTTAATATATTATATAAAAATATCACAATAATATTCCCCATATTTCTTGTTTCTGCCTATGTTCTAGCTCCTAACAGAGTCAACCTTGTGTTACAAAACATTTCCTCTATCCACCATCTCTTGTCCATTTAGATATTTTAATTTTTATTCATTTTTTGACTTGCCTCCCAAACTTCTCCCTTGGGTCTTTATTGCTATCTACATCTTTCCTGTTTAATCTAAAAATTCCTTCCATCTCTACTATCTTCTGCTGCCAAGCCTCCAGAGGGTCTGCCCTATCTTCTTTTCAAGAATATCATTCTGTTTATCCAAAACCATTATTTGGTCTTTTAATATGTATTTTCCCTGAATTATTTCATAAGTCTTTAATGCCTTCTCCTTCTTATCTTCTTGTTTTATTTGTTGGTTTATCTGTTTCATCTGGTCTTTCTATTATCTCCTCTATTTCCTGGGCTTTTTGATAATTGTTCATTATCCCTTGTTGAACATTTTCTAACTTCCCATCTATGTTATTCATTAGATCCTGTATCTCCTTTCTTTTCAAAAATGTTTTTTATTTTATATATACAATAATTCCATTCCATTTTAACTGTGTGTTGATTAGGTACATATTTCTTGTGCTTACAATTATAATTATTACTTTGCTTATCAATATAACAAGAATCACATTTTCTTATATTATCTAATATGTCTATTTTTTAACAATATTACCTTATTGCTTTATACTGTATATTCATCTAATCCATTTTAATTTGTTTTATTTTCTAACCATTGATAACATAAACCCCATACCATATAATATTCTGTTTCTTCTTCTTTTTTAATTACCAATTTTAACCTATTCATTTCTGCACATTCAAATATTTTCTCAATTACTTTTCGCTCTATCGGTATCTTATTGCTTTTCCAATTCTGAGCAAATACAATTATTTCAGGTTTCAAGTTTCTATGTTATTTTATCATTTTTTCCAACCATGTGTGTATTTTTGTCCAATATCTTTTAGCTTCTATACAAGACCACCACATATGTAGTATGTTCCTGGTGTTTGATGGCACTTCCAACATTTGGCTGATTTATCTTTACACATTTTAGCTAATTTTGCTGGTGCTAAATGCCATCTATAAAACATCTTATACAAATTTTCTTTGTATGCTGTCGATATTGTTAATTTCTAGTTTCTGTCCCAAAGCTTCTGCCATTTAACTAATTCTACGGCAAATCCAAAAAACTTTGCCAATGCTATCATTGTTTCTTTAACTTGTTCTTCTAATTCAATACCTAATAAATAACAATATAGTCTTTTAATCAGCTTATCTTCGGTTCCTGTTAGTATTTTATCCAATTCTGTCAACTCCTTATTAATCCCTTCAGGTTTTATATCTTTTTCATATCTTGATTGTGTTGTGAATGCATAATACCAATAAAGTTATCATTGAGCTTGAAGTCTAGTGCAGGGTTCTGGCCCTGCACTTCTGATTGGCTGTTGATGGCCCGATCGGATTGGCCCGTTTAGAAGCATCCGATTGGCCACTAACAGGCCATTCCTATTGGTTAAAAGGAGCTAGCACTCCAGGTTCGCTATTGGTTAAGTAGTTAATGAGTTGCCTATATAAGTAAGGCTTGAACAGCCTTTGAGCTGAGCAGTCACAATATGTAAATAAAGAGTTTGAAGTTCACTGTTTCACCGGCTCGTCTCCATCATTCGCACCCATGCTCCAGACTTAACACTGGCGACGAAGGTGGGATTGGATGACATCAGAGCCAACTAAGCACATGACTGAAGCACAAAACGGTGAAACCATGTCCGGCGGCGCCATACCACCCGCTCCGTTCGATCCGGCTCAAGAAGACTGGGAGTCTTACATGGATCGTTTCCAAATGGTCTTGGAAACCAATAATCTAAAGGATGCCACGGCCAGAAAGAAATGGGCGGTGTTTCTGGCGCACTGCGGCCCAACGGTTTTTAAGATGGCTAAGACGTTGGCAAAACTGGCTGAAGTAAAAACCATGGACTGGGATGTCCTCGAACCGCTACTAAGGGCCCACTATGCACCCGCTGTTCCAACGCTCGTAAGACGACACGAGTTTTAACAACGGAACCAGCAAAAAGGAGAAAGTGTCACCGACTTCGTTGCAGACCTCCGTAACCTGGGAGGCCTGTGTGAATTCACCGATCTGGAGGAAGCCTTGAGAGACAGGGTAGTCCTAGGGCTCGATGCTCTAAACGTACAGAGCAAAATAATGGCAAAGGGCGACATCACCCTTAAGGACGCCATAACTGAAGCCACAGCAGCAGAGGCAACCAAGAAGTCGGCTGCCCAATTACGCTGAAATCGCACTCACGTCCACCAGCCGGCTGGCAAAAATTTACCTAACTCAGAAGGGCAGCTTTCCATGGCCCATCATGAGGACCTCTCTTTGTCGTCAGACAGCGACGAAGAAGAGGTCCATCGTCTACGGACCGATCGGGAATGACGCCCAAAGTTCCAGCTACCCTGCGCAGGCTGCGGGGCCAACCATTTTCGCTCTGACTGCAAATTCCGCGATGCACTCTGCCACGAGTGCGGAAAACGAGGCCACATCAGATGGGTATGCAGAAGCTTCCTGGGACCCAGCCCGACCTCGAAGGGAACCAATCTCCGCCAACCGACAGGGAATCGCCCTGTAAGGCGAGAACCAGGAAACCACTCCTACAGAAACCGGCCCGTGAATCGTCAAGCGAGACGAGAAGAGGTGCACCAAACACTCACCATTGGCCATGCCTCTTCACTAGACGCTCAGAAAATTCGGGTCAATGTGAACATTGAAAATCGGCCCTGCCCAATGGAAGTAGACTCGGGATCGTCCCTCTCGATGGTCTCATGGAAGACCCTCAAGCAACTCATCACCACAATCTGGCACCAAGACCTTCAATTTCAACGGCTCATCCTGAAGGACTACCAGGGAAACCGAATTCCGGTTGCAGGATCCAGCCGAGTCCGAGTCACATTCAAAAACCAAACGGCGTACTTACCCCTGATGGTGATCGATAAGGACCGGCCTAGCCTGTTGGGCCTACAGTGGTTTGCACCACTCGGCATCGAGGTGGCAGGCATTAATCAAATCGGCGGCCGTGACTGGGAGGAAGACCTCGCCCGCGAATTCAGGGACGTCTTCGAGGAAAAGTTAGGCGAGTACAAAAGGACCCCGATATCCTTTAGTCTGAATCCAAAGATAGCGCCCATCCACCTTAAGCCTTGTTGAGTTCCGTTCGCTCTAAAACCGAAAATCGACGAGCAGCTAGATAAGTTAATTGCCCAGGGGGTCTTAAAGTCAACGGATCACTCTCCTTGGGAAGCACCTATTGTGACACCCATTAAGCTGGACGGCTCCATTAGAATTTGTGGAGACTACCAGGCCACCCTGAACCACGCACTGCAACAGAACCCATATCCGGTGCCAGTAGTACAGCACCTCCTCCATTCCCTGGGGGGCAGAAAAGTCTTTGCTAAATTAGACTTAGCTCAGGCTTACCAGCAATTGCCGGTTGACGAAACAACGGCACAGGCACAGACTATTGTAACACACCGTGGCGCATTTAAGTGTACAAGGCTTCAATTCGGAATCAGTGTAGCCCCAGGGATCTTTCAGAGCGTAATGGAGAGACTATTGCAGGGGATCAAGGGCGTTGTCCCCTATTTCGACGATGTGCTTATTGCTGCCCCCACTCAAAAAATACTGCGGGAACAGTTAAGATTAGTATTACAAAAATTTCAGGAAGCAGGCCTGAAAGTTAAAAAAAAAATAATGCAAAATGTGTACCGACCGTGTTGAATTCTTAGGGTACCTAATTGACAGTCAGGGTATTTACCCTACTGATAGTAAATTAAGAGCAATAAAGAACGCTCCCAGACCCCAGAACAAGACCGATCTCCAGGCGTTCCTAGGTCTCATCAACTTCTATAATGTTTTCTTGCCACACAAGGCTACGGTTGCTGAACCGCTACATTGTCTTTTAGACAAAAAAGCAGACTGGGTATGGGGTCACAAAGAAGAGCAGGCGTTCCGGAATGTGAAAAAACTTCTGACTTCGGACGCTGTGCTTATGCAGTACAATGAGACTTTGCCATTAAACATAACCTGTGATGCATCGCCTTTTGGAGTGGGTGCCATTTTGAGTCATGTGTTACCTAACGGTTAACAACCCCCTGTTGCTTACTTTTCAAAGATGCTCTCGAAAACCAAGCGAAATTACAGCCAAATTGATAAGGAAGCCTTGGCAATTGTGTCAGCAGTTAAGAGGTTTCATGAGTACGTGTATGGCCGGAACTTCACCATTGTAACTGACCACAAACCATTGCTGGGGATCATTGCTGGGGACAAATCAACTCCCTACATACTATCTCCCCGAATGACCCGCTGGTCAGAATTCTTGGCTGCCTACAATTATCGGCTACAATATCGTCTGGGGAAAGCTATTCCCCACGCTGATGCGCTGAGCCATACACCGCTCCCTGAAACTATCAACGATCCTGCACCAACGATGACAGCGTTGCAGATCGAGACACCCCACACGCCGCCATTGACTGCCCGTGAGATTGCGAGAGAAACAAAACGCGACCCCAATCTTGGCGCGAGTCCTCACGTGGGTGGAACGCGGATGGCCATTGGACCAAGTACCAGATGACTTTGCACCATTCAAAAGTCGTCAAACAGAGCTGTTCTCACAGAAGGGCTGTGTCATCTGAGATGATAGAGTCATTATCCCAGAATGACTCCAACAAACGCTGCTAAGAACCTTGCACGAGGGCCACCCTGGCATCGTGCGCATGAAGGGCCTCGCATGAAGCTACGCGTGGTGGCCAGGCATCGATAGACAAATCGAATAATGGGTTAAAACTTGCAAGAGATGCCAAGAAGTAAGCAACGCTCCACCAAAGGCAACCCCAACCGAATGGGAGACACTGCGGGGACCCTGGTCCTGCATCCACCTGGATTTTGCTAGGCCAACCAAAGGCCACACATTCCTGCTAACCATCGATGCCTACTCGAACTGGCTTAAGATTCACCGAATGAACAGCACAACCACTGACGCAGTCATCAAAAGACTAGAAAGACTTTTTGCAACCCACGGATTACCAGACATCTTGGTATCCGACAACGGGCCCCAATTTACCGCGCTACCTTTTGAGCAGTACTTGGCTGACCGGGGCATTCGACACGCGCTCACTTCGCCTGCGCATCTGGCTGCAAACGATAGGGCTGAGCGCATGGTTCAATTCGTCAAGAAGACTCTGCAAAAGATCGATTGCGATAACATCGACGAAAAGATCAACCAGATACTTTTTCTACAGCACATTACACCTCACAAGCGTCACCAACAAAACTCCTGCCGAACTTCTAATGGGACGAAAGCTCCGCTCCCACCTCGACCGGTTACACCCAGCCTACGAACCCGAAAAGCCACTCGGGTCCAGCAGCCGATGCCGTACCTTCCAGGTAGGCGATCTCGTATTCGCTAAAAACTTTTTGGGCGATCCACTGTAGGTGGAAGCGACCGTAATCCGCGTAACCGGCCCTAGATCATACCTCGTTCAGTGCCCTGACGATAGACTTTGGAAGCGCCACATAGATCAGCTACGATCGCGGCTACCACCTCGCAATTCCGAACTCCCTTTTGATCAAACTGAGGGGGGGGGAGATACAGAGGAAAGTGAATTATTATTCAAAGGAAACCCCTTCGAAGAGACTGATATGGCAACGGAAACGCAGGAACAGAAACCTGGGACCGGAGTGAACGCACCTCAGGAAATGGCCAGTGATATTGATGACAATGAGAATGCGAACTCTGAACCAGAGGCACCCGTACTGCTTAACAACGATCTACCTCAGCAAGAGTGCAGCCAACCGACTGGTACCTTGCGAAAATCGAAAAGACTAATTAAACAACCGTCCTACCTTAAGGACTATGTAACCGTACCCCGTGGGCAGAAGCCGGGGGAAAGGGGTGTTGTGAATGCATAATACCAATAAAGTTATCATTGAGCTTGAAGTCTAGTGCAGGGTTCTGGCCCTGCACTTCTGATTGGCTGTTGATGGCCCAATCGGGTTGGCCCATTTAGAAGCATCCAACTGGCCACTAACAGACCATTCCTACTAGTTAAAAGGAGCTAGCACTCCAGGTTCGCTATTGGTTAAGTAGTTAGTGAGTTGCCTATATAAGTAAGGCTTGAACAGCCTTTGAGCTGAGCAGTCACAATATGTAAATAAAGAGTTTGAAGTTCACTGTTTCCACCGGCTCGTCTCCATCATTCGCACCCATGCTCCAGACTTAACAGATTGTATTTGCGTATATGAATACCAATGCATTTCTAACCCGTTCATTCAGTTCTTATTTTGTTTTGAGCTCACCCTTTTCATTTAAATATCTTTATATTTGGCAACAATTCCTATTTTACAGACATTTGGATGTATAAGTATTTTCATTGTTAACAATCAGACTGGTATCTTCAGATAATGTTGTTCTCTGTTTTTTTTTCTCATACACGTAACAATGCATTCCTGACCATATGTCTTTGAAAATACCCATATATTTTGCTTCTCCCATACCACAAAACAAAACAAACAAAAATGACAAAATGTCAAACAATTAAAAATCATGTCCTGCCAACATTAATAACCTTTTATTCCACAATGTTATCCATTCTTTCATCCAAGTTAATGCCATGGCCTGATAATATATCTCTCAATTAGGCAATCCAAACTCTCCTCTAATTCTAGCACCCTTTAATATTTTTACATTAATTCTTGTTTTCTTCCCTTGCCATATATATTTCAATACTATTTATTGATATCTTCAAAATATTTTTTTCTAATTTTATTGGAACTGTTTGAAACAAATACAACACTTTGGGTAATACGTTCATCTTAATTGACACAATTCTTCCTGTTAATAACTGCATATTACCCCATTTCCCTAATTCTGTCTTAATTTGTTGTTTGTTTATAATAATTATCTTCTTTAATTGTTCCTCATCTTGCCATCAACTGAATTCCTAAGTATTTAACTTTCTTTACAATCTGTATATCTATACTCTTTGTCAATTCTTATTTTTTGTTTCTCTGTCATATTTTTCACCAATATCTTAGTTTTTCCCTTTATTTATTTTTAAACCAGCCATTTTCCCATAGTCCTCTATTTTATTTATCAGCTTAAGTCCTCTTCCTAGAGGTTCTTCTAATATGAAAACTAGATCATCTGCAAATGCCTGTAATCTATACTCTTTTCTTATTTCCATCCCTTTTATCTCCTTGTCTTCCTGATAGCTCTGTTTAATACTTCTAAAGTTAATACAAACAACAATGGCGATAGAGGATACCCTTGCCTTGTTCGTTTCTCAATATGATTTTTTTTTCTGTCAGTTCTCCATTAACCATTACTTTTGCATATTGTTTGTAATATATTGTCTTAATCATGGTGATAAACCTTTCCCCAAATCCCATTTCTTCCATTTGTGTCAGAATAAATTGCCAGTTCACATTATCAAAAGCTTTCTGTGCTTCTAGAAATACCAAATCCATTTGTTTTTCAGGATGTGCTTCATAATATTCCAAAGTATTTAAAATTATTCTCATATTATCCTTTATTTGTCTCTTAGGTAGGAATCCATTTTGATCTGGATGTATGAAGGAGACAAAAAGGAGTGCAGGGGAGCATAGGGGGAACTGCACGCCCCCCCCCAAGGCTCCATTTTTTGCTTTCCTGGGCCCCAACATTTTCTGGGAGCAAAAAGAGGCTTCCCTGAGGCCCAGGAGGCAAAAAAATGGGGGGAGGCCTGCAAAAAAAAGAAGCCACTCCTACCCAGTCACATGTTCATTGCCCACATAGTCACGCCCACATAGCCATGTCCATCTAGCCATGCCTACAGAACCAGTTGTTAAAAATTTTGAATCCCACCCCTGCTTAAATGTTTTGCCAATTTCAACTCCCCGTTAAACCAAATAATTGATTTGGTTCTGTTAGAAAAAAAGAGACATTAATTTATTTATGAAGTTAACAAAGTCAGACTGTTGCTACATTCTTCAGATTAGTCAAGGTTTAACAATATCTTCACATGCTGATAAGATCTCCAGACCCATTCAGAACCTACCCACTTTCATCAAACAATGAGACTGAACTATTTTAATAAATCTTCTACCCCTGCAGAGATTTGTGCTATCCAACAGCTAAAGCAGGCTATTCTACCTGTTGACCAAACAATGAAGTGGAATGATTATAATGTCTGTTCTGAAACAACAGGGAGCAAGGTTCGGGATCTCTTCAAAGAGGAAGGATATGAAGAGAGATATATTGGGAAAAATAACATGAATGTTCATTGCACTATACTACAATTTTAAGGGCCCTGTTTTATAGTTCATCTCCAGGTCAACATGGATTAAATTTACGGTTGCTTTTTTTAGGAACCATACTCACAATGAAATGCTAGTTGAAACAATACTCTTCCCAACAGGTACCATTAAATACTATGAAAATTACACACACACACACGCACAAAGTATTGTTCTGTCAGGTTTTTCCCCAAATAATACCACTAACATATTGGCAGCTTGTATTAGTTGCTGGAGGCAGGTATATGTGTGTGTGTGTGTGAGTATTAACCACAGATTTGTATAGAAAAATCTTATACTCCAAAACACCATAGATTTGTCAGGAAATTCAAATGCTTTGTTCCCCCAAAAGGATGGACTGTTCCTTCATATGTTCATCTAAAATTATCTAAAAAACCTAAAATATAATCTCCTTTTCTTTGTTTCAGAAAACCCAGAATGTAAAAGTACCTACCTGCAAATGCCCTGTAGCCATTTCTAAAAGAAAGCTGGAGAAGAGAGGAGAGGAGAGGAGAGGAGAGAGAAATGGCTTTTTACTAGAACTGTGCAAAGCTTCCACAAAGCTTCCAACAAAGCTGCCCTTTAAAGGTGCTTTGCAGAGCAGTGTTGCCCGCCTCCTTCTTCTAAAGAGGAAAGTGAGAATCTCATATTGCTTCACTTCCTGTTACACTAAACAGGAGCAGAAACCTCCTGTAGCTCTTCCAGTGACTACAGGAAGCTGCTTCCCTGACTGTACAATGTACAGGTGGAAGCCCCTTCCAGAGTTCCTGGTTCATTCCACAGGAAGAAATCAAACAGAACATGAACATAGAAATAGTATTTTAAGTATTGTACATTGTGGGTTGTGTGTCCTTCCCACTCATTCAGATCCATCATTCTTCATACAGTCATTCATTTCAATTTACTGGAATGCAAATTGAGTCCATTCACATTTTTAAACTACAGTGATCACTGTCATATAATTTTAATATATTCATGGATATTCAACCTACATCATGCAATAGAGGGAGAACATATTTTATTTATCTATTTTATTAATAACATTTATCTGGCCACCCATCTCATGGAAAGTGATTCTGCGCAGCATACAACAATCCAATAAAATAGTAGATTCAGCTTTCTCTTTACCCATTGATATTCCCAATACAATGAAGTTAACCAGCTCCTTTAAAACATTGTCTGTGTAGTTTGGAAAATATAAGGAAAAATCTTTCATTAAATAAGACTCATCTTAAGATCATAAGAAACATTCTTCAAGAACTTTAGCTAGTGACTTGGGAGAAGGTAGAGCTTCGTCTCAGCGATACAGCTGCAATCTCGGGGCTCCGAGATCGCAGCTGATATTTTGGTCCCTGGTTGGTCCCAACGGACCTAAACCATCCCGTAGAGACGGTGACTGTGAAGGGCACACTCCGTGGATCCCAGGGACATCGCAAAGTCCCTGGTTTGATCCGGGAGAAGTCCTTTTGCTGGCGGCAGAGAGGCAGCTTCCATAGCTGTTGAAGTCGTGACAGCTCCGGAAAGGAAGAGGCTGAAAGTGAAAGTGTGTCAGCTGGGTGAGAAATTTCTATTTTTTTATTAACTCGCTGAGATTTGAAAGGACACTCTGAATATGAGAAGAAACCTGTGAGATTTTTTTTGACAAAACTGTATGAACGGCGTATTTTAAAGGGACGTCAAATTGAGGCTTGGATTTTTTTTTCTTTCTCTTACTTTTTTTTTTTTTTGGACCTTAGCGTGATTTTGTAGTTAACCAGACTGAATTTTCTCTTATATATATTTTTATGCTCCTTTTTGATTTTTTAATTTTCTTTTAGGATAGAAGTTCCCTTTGGCTATTCTCTCTCTCTCTCTCTCTGTATCTATCTATCTATCTATCTATCTATCTATCTATCTATCTATCTATCTATCTATCTATCTATATGGATCTTTGGTTATTCGGGTTTTCTCCCGCGTAAGATTGGAAGTATCTAGACAATGTTTCAATGAAGTCTCATTCATCATCTTCAGGCTTGGTCTTCAGCTCTGTACTTCTCAGAGTGATGTGAGCTTGCAGCTGCTTCTTCCTTTTAACTGCTAGTGGTGGTGTGACTTGATTGGGTGGGGGCTGGGCTGTGTTCTGATTGGGTGGGGGTGTGTTCTCATTGGTTGGGGGTTTGGCTGTGTTCTGATTGGTTGGGGGGTTGGCTGTGTTCTGATTGGCTGGAGGCGTGTTCTGTTCAGGTGGGGGCTTGGTTGTGATCAGGTTAGTCTTAGTTGCTGGGGGATTTGAGCTGGTGAGCTGTGATCTTGCTGTTTGGCTTCGAGTTCGTGGTCGTGCTGCATCTTCATGGTGGGGGTCAGTTCGCTTCATGTATGGCTCAGAGGGGTTTGAAGTGGGTAGTGATGCAGCTGCAGTGCGGCTTCTGGTCCATGGTCGTGTCTCATCTTCTGTGTGGGTGTGAGTCTGCTTTCTACGTGGAAGTGTGGTGGTGGCATCTTGTGTGGCTCTCAGGGGTGTGGGTCTGGTGTCATTCTTCATGTTAGGTACTCATCTGTTCATGAGGGCATGTTTCCAAATGGCTGGTAGGCGGGAGGTATCATCTCGTTTATTCATGCTGTGTGGGCGTTTTTCTATCTCTATGGCTTCTCTGATGATTCTGCTGCTGAAGTGTTCGGTTTTGGCGATAGTTCTGGTATTTTTAAAGTCAATCTCATGTCCTGTGGCTTTGAGGTGTTGGACCAGGGAAGAGGTCAGTTCCTTTTTGATTGAGTTCTTATGTTCTTCAATGCGTGCATTTATTCTTCTGTTAGTTTGTCCAATGTATCTGGTGGGGCAGGCAGTGCAAGGGATTTCGTATACTCCTTGATTTTCTAACTCGATTTTGTCCTTAGTGTTTCTTAGGATGGTGGATATCTTTCTGTTTGTGCAGAATGCTGTATTAATGTTGTGTTTTTGGAGGATCTTGCTGATTTTGTCTGTAGTGCCTTTTATATATGGGAGGAGGGCTTTGCCATTCTCTTGTTCTCTGTCTTGGATTTTGGTTGGGGTTTCTTTTTGGATTAGGTGGGTGATCTTCTTTCTTTGGAATCCATTGGCTGTCAGCAGGCCGGTGAGAGTGTGTAGTTCGGTCTCTAGGTGTTGTTCATCGGCTAAGCATTTTGTTCTGGAGATGAGTGTCTCAGCTACGGAATTGATCTGTGCTGGGTGGTGGTGTGAGAGTGCATGTAGATAGTAGTTTGTATGTGTTTTCTTCTGGTAGATGGTGTGTCCTAGGGAGCCATTGGATTTTTTGTATACCAAGACATCTAGGAAGGGAAGTTGGTTGTTAGCTTCTGTTTCCATGGTGAATTGTATTTTGGGGTGTAGGCTGTTGAGGTGTGTGAGGAAGTTGTTCAGTTTTTCTTTCCCGTGTGGCCAGATTATGAAGGTGTCATCTACGTATCTGAGCCAGAGTTTGGGTTTGTGATCATATTTTTCTAGAGCTTGTGTTTCAAAGTGTTCCATGTAGAGGTTAGCGATGACAGGTGAGAGGGGTGATCCCATGGGTGCTCCTTCTATTTGTTTGTATTTTTGTCCGTTGTAGGTGAAGTATGTATTGGATAGGCAGTGGTTGGTCAGATCTAGGATGTGCTTGGGGGGGTTGTATTTGTTTTGGATGGCTGTCAAGGCTTCTTTTATTGGCACTTGGGTGAAGAGGGATATGACATCGAAGCTCACTAGTAGGTCACTGGGTTGTAAGTTTTGTTTCTTTATGATCTCGATGAACTGGAATGAGTTTCTTACGTGTGAGTTGATGGATTCTGCATAGAGCTGTAGTTGTTTGGTGAGAAATTTGGCTAGGTTTTGTAGAGGTGAGCCTATGGAGCTGACTATTGGTCTAAGTGGGGTTCCTTCTTTGTGTATCTTGGGGAGACCATAAAGTTTAGGGCATCTGGATGATTTCTCTCTGGGTATGATTCTTTGCTGGATTTCTTCACTGATGGAGCAGGCTTTTATTTTGGATCTGGTAGGTTTTCTAGGTAGGTGGTGGGGTCTGTCTTTAGGGGTTTGTATGTGGGGTCTTGGAGTAGGTTGGTTAACTTGGATTGGTAGTCAGATGTGTTCATAACCACTGTCGCATTGCCCTTGTCTGCTGGTAGGATTATTATGCTGGTGTCTTCTTTCAGGTTAAGTAGTGCAGTTTGCTCTTCTTTGGATAAGTTGCTTTTGGGTGGTTTGCTAGTGCAGAGGATGTTGGTGATTTTGAGTCTGATTCTATTAGCATCATCAGGGTTGGTTTTGGTCAGACTGGTTTCAACTCTACATATGATGGTTTCTGTGGGGATGTGTTTGGGAGCGACAGCAAAGTTGAATCCTTTGGAAAGGACCTTGGTTTCGGCTTTGGTGAGGATCTTGTCTGAGATCTTGTGCACTGTTTGTTTCATGTGTGGCTGTGAGGGGGGAGGAGTTGGTTTCTGGTGTTGTTGTAGTTTTCTGAGTTTGTTGGTGTGTGTGTCTGTCTTGAGGGTGGTCTGTGTTTCGGCTCTCCAGACAGTGAGCTGTTTGGATTTGTCCCAAAGTAAGGGGTGAATCTTGTTGCTGAGTCTGAGGTGAAGTGTGAGGAGATCTTTGTTGATTTGGTCTAGGAGAAATATTTTTGTGTAAAGTTCATTTCTAATTAGGGCCAATTCTGTTCTTTTTAGGATGCATTTGGTGGCTGCTGTGTTGGTGTGGAATTTCAATTGGAAGCTTGTGGGAATTAAATTTTGATCTCGGCAGTTGCATAGGAATGCGAGGTCACATAAAATGGAAGCTCTTTGGACTTCAAGTTTTTCATAAGTCCTGGTCAGATGGTGGGTTTCCTCCCCGTAGAGGTGCAATATTTGTTTTCTGAGGTTCTCGCGGGTATTTGTATGTGGATCTTTGGTTATTCGGGTTTTCTCCCGCATAAGATTGGAAGTATCTAGCCTGAAGATGATGAATGAGACTTCATCGAAACGTTGCCAAGATACCAACACCTCAAAGCCACAGGACATGAGATTGACTTTAAAAATACCAGAACTATCGCCAAAACCGAACACTTCAGCAGCAGAATCATCAGAGAAGCCATAGAGATAGAAAAACGCCAACACAGCATGAATAAACGAGATGACACCTCCTGCCTACCAGCCATTTGGAAACCCGCCCTCATGAACGGATGAGTACCTAACATGAAGAATGACACCAGACCCACACTCCTGAGAGCCACACAAGATGCCACCACCACACTTCCACGTAGAAAGCAGACTCACACCCACACAGAAGATGAGACACAACCACGGACCAGAAGCCGCACTGCAGCTGCATCACTACCCACTTCAAACCCCTCTGAGCCATACATGAAGCGAACTGACCCCCACCATGAAGATGCAGCACGACCACGAACTCGAAGCCAAACAGCAAGATCACAGCTCACCAGCTCAAATCCCCCAGCAACTAAGACTAACCTGATCACAACCAAGCCCCCACCTGAACAGAACACTCCTCCAGCCAATCAGAACACAGCCAACCCCCCACCCAATCAGAACACAGCCCAGCCCCCACCCAATCAAGTCACACCCCCACTAGCAGTTAAAAGGAAGAAGCAGCTGCAAGCTCACATCACTCTGAGAAGTACAGAGCTGAAGACCAAGCCTGAAGATGATGAATGAGACTTCATCGAAACATTGCCTAGATACTTCCAATCTTACGCGGGAGAAAACCCGAATAACCAAAGATCCACATACAAATAACCGTGAGAACCTCAGAATAATATATATATATATATATATATATATATATATATATATATATATATATATATATATATATATATATGTGGATCTTTGGTTATTCGGGTTTTCTCCCGCGTAAGATTGGAAACACGACCACAAGATCACAGCTCACCAGCTCAAACCCTCCAGCAACTAAGTCTAACCTGAGCACAATCAAGCCCCCACCTGAACAGAACACGCCTCCAGCCAATCAGAACACAGCCAACCCCCCAACCAATCAGAACACAGCCAAACCCCCAACCAATGAGAACACCCCCCCACCCAATCAGAACACAGCCAAGCCCCCACCCAATCAAGTCACGCCCCCACTAGCAGTTAAAAGGAAGAAGCAGCTGCAAGTTCATATCACTCTGAGAAGCACAGAGCTGAAGACCAAGCCTGAAGATGATGAATGAGACTTCATCGAAACGTTGCCTAGATACTTCCAATCTTACGCGGGAGAAAACCCGAATAACCAAAGATCCACATACAAATACCCGCGAGAACCTCAGAAAACAAATATATATATATATATATATATATATATATATATATATATATATATATATATATATATATATATATATATATAGAATTGTGAAGATTTATTGCTTATATTTATATATTTATAACTTATTGCCAAGACAAAAAAATACGAAAAGAAGAACTAAATTTTCTCTACAACCTCTTCATAAACAATGGATATCCAAAAAGCTTCATCAAAAACTGCCTAAGACACAAACCACATAAATCACACAAACAAACAGACACAAACAACAAAAACCCACAAAATCCACCTAAATGGTACTCACTTCCATACATACAAGGTGTATCAGAAATCATATCAAGACACTTACAACCATTCAACATCAATATTGCACACAAACCAACAACTTCATTAAGAAAAACACTCATATCAGGCAAAGACAAATTACCAATCACTTCAATGAAAAACGTCATATATGAAATACCATGCAAAACATGCCCCCAAAAATACATTGGCCAAACTGGAAAACAACTCCACGAAAGAATCCATGAACACACACTAGCTGTCAAAAGAAAAGACCCACTATCTCAAATAGCAACACACAGCATAGACCAAAATCATTACTTTAACTGGGATGCAACCAAAATAATTGGCACAGGCAAAACACGTTATGCACGTGAATTTATTGAAGCATGGCATACTGGCACCAATTGCATTAATCGCCACAAAGACATTGACCCCAACTATCAAAGTTTACGTGATAATTGGATCAACAACATCAAAAAACAAACCAACTCGCATCCAAACAACTGACAAGCCAATCACGCGATGATGCCCGTGCTGCCAATCCACAGAACGCTGACACCAACGATAAAAATAACAACCAAAGCTCCTTCCTGGACACATCTCCATCTAACAGTTCACTGAAGACGGACTTGAGATAACAAATCCGAAAATTCTGAACGAAAAATAAAAAACTTTTCCCGAAGAGCAAATCTTTCTTTCTTTTGAATATATATATATATATATATATATATATATATATATATATATATATATATATATATATATATATATATATATATATGTTTTCTTAAGTTTTCGCGGGTGCTTACATGTCTGGCATTCAGCTTTGTTCGGGTATTTTCCCACGTGGTGCTTTTAAAGTTGTAGCAACGTTTCAGCAGAATCTCATCTGCCATCATCAGTATGGTGTTTGTGAGTCAGACTTTTACAGTGGTTTCAGATTTAAATTTGGGGCAGCCTATTGCTGTGTCAGAATGGTTTTTTCTTCCTCCTGATTGGTTGAGAGTCTTGGTCTGTGTTTATTGGTCTTGGAGTTTGCTGTGTTCTGCTACTAGTATCTTCTGTCTGTTTTTTTGGGGGGGGGCTCTTTTTGTATCTTGATTGGCTGGCAACATTGTGTTACTTTATTGGAGGCCTTTAGTGCAGCTTGGCTTCGGGTAAATGGACGGCTATCATTCGTTAGGAAGCTGGGTTTCATCTGGGTGCCTGGTTGGGGTGTGTTTGAGCTGGAGGTATCAGGGGGGATCTGTTTGTGAAAATCCCAGCCACAGAATCATCAGAGAAGCCATAGAGATTGAAAAAAGACCAGAAAGCATGAACAGAAGAGATGATTCCACCAGGCTGTCAATCATTTGGAAGCCTGCACTCACAAACAAAAAAATCTCCACACCACAAGCCAGGCAAACACCTGGGCACAAACAGATCCCCCCTGATACCTCCAGCTCAAACACACCCCAACCAGGCACCCAGATGAAACCCAGCTTCCTAACGAATGATAGTCGTCCATTTACCCGAAGCCAAGCTGCACTAAAGGCCTCCAATAAAGTAACACAATGTTGCCAGCCAATCAAGATACAAAAAGAGCCCCCCCCAAAAAAACAGACAGAAGATATTAGAAGCAGAACACAGCAAACTCCAAGACCAATAAACACAGACCAAGACTCTCAATCAATCAGGAGGAAGAAAAAACCATTCTGACACAGCAATAGGCTGCCCCAAATTTAAATCTGAAACCACTGTAAAAGTCTGACTCACAAACACCATACAGAAGCCTGATGATGGCAGATGAGATTCTGCTGAAACGTTGCTACAACTTTAAAAGCACCACGTGGGAAAATACCCGAACAAAGCTGAATGCCAGACATATATATGTCTGGTATTCAGCTTTGTTCAGGTATTTTCCCACGTCATAGTTTTAAAGTTGTAGCAACGTTTCAGCAGAATCTCATCTGCCATCATCAGATTCTGCTGAAACGTTGCTACAACTTTAAAAGCACCACTATTATGACGTGGGAAAATACCTGAACAAAGCTGAATGTCATATATATATATGTGTGTATATGTATGTGTATGTGTATGTGTATGTGTATGTGTATGTGTATGTGTATGTGTATGTGTATGTGTATGTGTATGTGTATGTGTATATATATATATATATATATATATATATATATATATATACCTTTTCTTTTTTGTTAACTTAAACTAAGTTTTTCTGGCTGGGTGGGGGGAAGTGTATTAAGAAACTTTGTAACATTGCCAACTAGAGGCTTGAAAATATTTCATTTGAATTGGAGAGAACTTGAAAAGACTCCTTCTCAAGGACATTTCAATTTGATAAGATAGAGGGAAGAGTGCAGCAGAATATTATTACAGGTGTTTTCCTGGACTCGTATCAACATTTCAACACTTGAGGCTTGGCTTTGAAGCTTGTGGAGAAGAGAGTCATAATAAGAGCCTTGGACAACTAAACAAAGTGCAGTGTGTTTTCTTATTTTTTTTCAGTTGTGGTACCCCTCCTTACCAGCCTCTCTGTAAATTTTAAATTTAGTAATATTCTTATTTTTGCTTTTTATTTTAAAGGGAAAGCCATAGAATTTTTTTCTTTATTTTTCTTTACTGGGATTTTTTTGCTTTTTCCATCCATGTTTTTGCACAATTCTGCCTTTTCCGTTTTATTATTGAGATTTTCCAATTGGATTAAGGTATGAAGAACCTGAAGGATTTTTTTCTTTTTTTCCTTATTTTTGTTCTTTTTCTTTTTAATTATTGTTATTATTTTTGGGCTTTTTTCTTCTTTTTATTTTTCATCTTTTATTGTGGACTACTTCATAATTGGATTAGGTCTAGAAGAACCTAAAGATTTTTCTTCTTCTCTTTCTCCTTTTTCTTTTTTGCCATCGGGCTTTTTACTATTGGATTTTTCCATTTTGGATGATAATTGGCTATTCTACCAGTTGGATTAAAAATTAAAAAGAATTTGAAGATCTTGAAGTGTCTAAAATGAGCAGGAAACCCATACCTTCTGGTGTTTCTACCTCTACCTCTGCCTCCCCACCAGCTGGAGGACAACGTTTAATTCAGACAATGTTGAAGCAAGACAAAGAACAAGAAAAAGTGACTTTACAGATGATTATGCAAGGAATCCAAGATCTCAAGATAAAAACAGATACTATTGAACAAAGAACAGAGAAGACTGATGAAAAAGTAGTAAATATTCAACAAATGATGGTGAAGTATGATGAGAGATTCCAAAAAATTGAGGAAGAAGGTAAAGAAAGAGAGGAGAAGATTGGAAATATTGACAACAGACTAAGTGGTTGAACAAGATAAAAGTGGGATGTTGAGGTGGGAGATGGAGAGGTCAGAATTCTATCTCAGATTTCAAAATATAGAAGAAGAAAAAGGACAAAACTTGGCTGCGATAATGATAGAATTGTTGGCGGATGGAAATTACAGAGGAAAAGATGTTTGGAAATTACAAAGGAAAAGATGATGGATGGAGTAGACAAGGTATACCGAGTTTATACGTGATGAGAAATAACTTAATAAGGGAAGTCCATATCAGATTTACCAAAAAATCCATTAAAACACAAATATTACAAGCTGTAAGAGAGAAGACGTTTAAATACAAAGGCAAAGAGATTGTGGTTTTAAAACAAATACCCATAAGAGTGAGAGAGATGAGAAGAGAATATCGATTCTCAATCAAAATGCTTTTGAAAAAGGAAAGTGAATTATAGATGGCTGATCCCAAAAGGATTAATGTTTATGTGGCAAGAACAGAGACATAGAATTTATTCAATTGAGAAAGCAGAACTTTTCCACGCTGAATTTTTTGGAAGGAGAGAAGAAGAGGCAGAGAAAGAGGTTTCATTAATTGAGTTTCAAGAGGAACAACTGGAGACTGAAAAAGAGGAAGGCGCAGTAGGTGGACAGGTGGATAGTAAAGAACAGCATGAAGTAAGATCCACGAGAGCTGTTAGACCTAAATATAAAGCATAATCATGGAAGAAAAAAAATTGATTACAATGAATATAAATGGACTCAATTCAGCTGTTAAAAGAAGGAAAACCTTCCATAAATTAGAGAAATTAATATTTGATATAATTTGTCTGCAAGAAGTACATATTAAAAAACAACATGAACAATTGTTAGTACAGCCAAAATTAGGGAAAATATTTACTTCTTTGACTCAATGTAAGAAAAGAGGAGTGGTTCTATACATTAAAGAGGCCAGCCCAGCAAAATTGATTTATATTGATGAAGACGGAAATAATGGATAATAATGGTGGAAATAATGGACAATAATATAAAAATACTTTTGATTGCAATTTACGCTCCGAATGATAAACAAGAAGAATTTTATAAAAAATTACACATGAAAATAATTGGATTGGACTATGTTAATATAATTATGATGGGAGATTTCAATGGAATTGTGGACAATAAACTGGACTATATAGCAACAACAACAAAGCAAAATAGAAAGACTCTCCCTAAATCCTTTTTTAAAATGACAGACGAATTAACCTTAAAAGACATTTGGAGAGAAAGAAATGTTAAAACTAAACAATACACTTTCTATTCAAATAGACATTTATCATGGTCCAGATTGGATATGATTTGCATCTCAACAGAATTAATATCTAACATTCAAGAAACAAATATTGAAATAAGTACTTGGGCAGATCATAGCCCAATGACAATTAAATGGAAGGGACAAAAAAAAAAGATCGAGATGGACATTAAACAGCACTATTTTAAAGGAAAAAGATTTTACACAATGGATGGAGAAAGAAAGAATTGGCTTTCTTTTTTAGAGAAAATAAAAAAGAAGATACTTCAACACAGAATGTTTGGGATACAATGAAGGCATATGTTACAGGTTTGATAATAGAATATATAAGAAAAAAGAATATTAGGAAAAGGCAAGCCACTAAGGCCTTGGAAGATGAGTATAAAAGACTTGAAAAAGAGTTACAGAAAACACCACAGAAAAAGGATATTAAATTGAAGTTGGATATAACTAAACATAAAATGGAATTAATAGAGAAAGAAGAATTGGCACAGAAAATTAGAAATGCTAAATGGAATTATTTTGAAGATGCGAATAAACCAGGTAGAAGGCTAGCATATAAATTGAGAAAGGAGAAAGAATCAAGAAAAATATTGAAGTTAATAGATGATCAAGGCCAAGTTTGTTATGGTAATAAGGAGAAAAAGGAAATTATTCGAGACTTCTATGGGCAACTGTATAAACAAGAGAATATTGATGAGGAAAAAGTCAACAGTATCTACAGAACGCTAATCTACCGAAAATATCTAAAGAGACTAAAGAAATGCTAGAAAGCAATATAACAATGATGGAATTAAATGAAGCACTTAAGAAACAAAATAATGGGAAAGCACCAGGTCCAAATGGGCTTCCGGCAGAATTTTATAAAACATTACAAGAATCATTGAGTATTCCATTGCTCGAATGAAGCTATGTCAAAGAAGATGATACCCAAAACATGGTCAGAGGCTTATATTACACTTATTCCAAAAGAAGAGGCTGATCCACTGCAAATTAAGAACTATAGACCTATTTCCTTATTAAATGCAGACTATAAAATCTTTGCTTCAATTTTAGCAGAAAGACTTAAAAAATACTTAAATAATTTTATTCACCCAGATCAAAATGGATTTCTGCCAAAGAGACAAATTAGAGACAACATGAGAGTAATCTTGGATACTTTGGAATACTATGAGGCACATCCTGAAAAGCAAATGGCTTTGATATTCCTAGATGCTCAAAAGGCATTTGACAACGTGAACTGGAGATTTATGTTATTAATATTGGAACAGATGGGTTTTGCCAGAAAATTTATTCAAGCAATAGAAGCCATATACAATAAACAGACAGCAAAGGTAATGATGGAGGGAGAACTTACAGACTTTATTAATATAAGAAAAGGCACAAGACAAGGATGTCCCCTATTTCCTTTGCTATTTGTATTGACTTTGGAAGTGTTGAATAGAAATATTAGTGATGATAAAAGCATAAAAGGAATGAAAATTAAAAAGGAAGAATTTAAACTGCAAGCCTTTGCTGATGACTTAGCCTTTATTTTGGAAGATCCATTAGAAACAGCTCCAAAGTTATTGGAAAAGATAGAGATATATGGTGAGGTGGCTGGTTTGAAAATAAATAAAGACAAAACAAAGATTTTGACAAAGAACATGCTACTGAGACAGAGAGAAGAACTGGCAGACCTGTTGAAAATTCAAGTTATGAATAAGGTCAAGTATCTGGGGATACACTTGACAGCAAGATGTAGCACATTAAAAGAGAATAATTATATTAAGCTTAAACAACAGATAGCTTTAGATTTGAAGAAATGGGAAAACTTACAATTGACATTAATAGGGAGAATTTCAACAATCAAGATGAATATTTTACCCAGAAATCTATTTCTGTTTCAAACAATACCAATTAGGCTCGGAAAAGACTATTTTGAAGATTTAAATAAAATTATGCTGAAGTATATATGGCAAGGTAAGAAAGCGAGAATAAAGCTAAAGCTTTTGCAAGACGCTAGAATTAGAGGAGGTTTTGGCCTGCCCAATTGGGAATTGTACTACCAAGCTGCAAATTTGATGTGGGTCAAGGAATAGATAACATTAAGAAAGACTAGATTGTTGACACTAGAAGGTCATGATTTGCTGTTGGGTTGGCACGCTTTTTTATGGTATAAGGGAACTAAAACACAGAGTTATTTTAGAAGACATTATATACGGGAGTCTTTGTGGTTAAACTGGGAGAAGATAAAAAGACAATGTTATTTGAAAATTCCAGTTTGGTTATCGACTATTGAAGCCTTTTCCTATCCTATAATTTATAAGAAGGAACAAACAGTTAGATATGGGGAACTATTGGATGAAAAAGGTGAACTTAAATCAATACAGAAATTAGAGGAACAAGGTATAAAGATGAATTGGTTTTCATATGCGCAAATACATTCAAGGTATGATGAAGATTCTAAAACAGAGGGATTTTATGATAAACAGACTGATCTAGATAAGATCTTGATGGATACTGATGAGAAGGTGATTAAAAAATTATATGGTTATGTTCTGTCCTCATTTACATACTCGAAATCCCCGCGCTTTGATTGGCCAAAGCGCGGGGCTTTCTAATTGGTTAGGCGAGCCGCGCCAATTGGCTCGTTAAGAATCTCCCACGATTGGCTCGTTCAGAGCGCGGGAGATTCGAAGTGCTGCCATTGGCCGCGGCCGCCGCGGCGAAAGGAATAAAAGCCGCGGGCTTTTTTCCTTTCGCCGGTTCGGTTCCAGTTTTCCAAATAAAGAGCATTGCATGGAATCACCGACTCCTGGCGTCATTTCGCGGTCACGACACTGGCGACGAAGGTGGGATCCAGACCCTGAACCGAACCCCGTGTCCGACGGAAGCCAGACAAAGCACCGAGATGGCAAAAATCGCACCGCCCGCCCCCTTCAACCCTGCCACCGAAGACTGGGAATCGTTCTCCGACCGTTTCCGCATGTACCTTGAGTGCACCGGCATGAAGGACGCCTCGGGCCCGCTAAAACGCACCGTCTTCCTCACCCACTGCGGAACCGAAGTTTTCCAGATGGCCAAAGCGTTGGCCAAGCCCGCCGACGCAACCGCCATGGACTGGGACGTCCTTGAACCTATCCTTCGGCGACATTACGCTCCCGAGGTCCCCATCCTGATCCGGCGCAAAGAATTCTACCGGCGAGACCAGAGAGCGGGTGAGAAATTGAGCGACTTCGTCGCCGAGCTGCGGCGCCTAGGGGGGCTCTGCGAATTTGATAACCTAAACAACATCCTGAGAGACCGAATCGTGCTCGGTCTGTGGGACCCCGCGCTCCAGAGCCGGCTGATGGCTAAGGGCGACATCAGTTTAGCAGACGCCCTCAGCCGCAGCCGCAGAAGCAACCTGTACTTCCGCCGATAGCATGCGCAGACCTGACACGAAGGACCGCGGCGGAAACAACAACCCGGTGAGGTTGACCGAACAAAAAACCGAGACAACTACACACCAGGGCGATTTCCACTCTGCATCCAGCACGTCCGAAGACGAAGAAGACATACATCGACTTCAGACTGGGCGCGACCAACGGAACCGGAGAGGTCGTAAGTCAAGGACCAACTGTGCCGGTTGCGGCGGTGACCACCCCAGGTCGGAATGCCGGTTTTTCGATTCCATCTGCCGGCATTGCGACAAAAAGGGGCACATCGCCCGGGTTTGCCGCCTGAAGAAAAACCGCAGTCCAACTCGATGGGACCAGAACGACCGGAGAAGGGAAAGCTCACCGCCCCGGCCCAGAGATCGCCACTCGGACAGCTGATGGGACCGGACCGGACGATCCTCGCGAGGTGGCGACAACCGGCAGAGAGAGGAGACCCACCAGACGGTCACCATCGGCCACGCCATCACCAACGACGCCCGGAAAATCCATGTCGAGGTACACATCGAGGGCCAGCCGTGTAAAATGGAGGTAGACTCCGGGTCCTACCTCTCCATGATTGCATGGCACGAGATAAAGCGGTTGGTGCCTACCATCCAAAGGAGGAACGTAGACAGCCAAAGACTTATTGTAAAGGACTACCAGGGAAACCGCATCCCGGTAATCGGCACCAAAAACTTTAACGTAACATATAAGGGGCGCACCGAACAACTCCCCCTAATGATCGTCGACCGCGACCGCCCAAGCCTACTGGGACTGCAATGGTTCGCCCCGCTCGACATCACTCTCACGGGAGTCAACCACGTTGCCGACGACGTTTGGGAACAGCGACTAGCCCAGGAGTTCCAAGAAGTCTTCGACGGAAGCCTGGGCAAGTACCAGGGGCCCCTTATCTCGTTCGACCTAGACCCTAACGTCCCCCCCAAACGACTGAAACCTAGGCGGGTGCCTTTCGCCCTAAAACCCAAAATAGACGAGCAAATTGATAAGCTCGTCAAACAGGGGGTATTGCAGCCCATAGACCACGCCTGGTGGGAGACCCCCATAGTCACCCCGATCAAGCCGGACGGGTCGGTGAGAATCTGTGGGGACTATAAGGCCACCCTAAATGGCGCGCTGCAACAAAGCGCCTACCCCGTCCCAATAGTGCAACACCTACTGCACTCACTGGGAGGGGGCAGGGTTTTCGCCAAGCTCGATCTCGCCCAGGCATACCAACAGTTGCCGGTCGACGAGCAAACGGCAGAAGCCCAGACCATCGTCACCCACCGGGGAGCTTTCAAATGCAACCGACTCCAATTCGGAGTCAGCGTGGCACCAGGTATATTTCAGAGCCTGATGGAAAGGTTGTTGCAAGGTATCAAGGGGGTGGTACCTTATTTCGATGACGTTCTAGTGTCGGCGCCCAACCAAGCCGAACTAGAAAGCCGACTAAGAGAGGTCCTAACTAAATTTAAAGAAACGGGACTTAAAGTAAAAAGGGAGAAATGCCAACTGTGCACGGAACGAGTGGAATTCTTGGGCTACCTCCTAGACCGGCACGGCATTCACCCCACAAGTAAAAAAATCAAGGCCATCAAAGAGGCCCCCACCCCTAAATCAAAAACTGAACTACAAGCATTCTTGGGGTTACTGAACTTTTACAATGTTTTCCTACCCCAAAAGGCGACGGCGGCGGAGCCTTTGCATAGGCTCCTGGACAAGGCGGCGACCTGGACTTGGGGGAAACGGGAGCAAGCCGCCTTCCAAAAAACTAAAGACCTCCTCACCTCCGACGCCGTCCTCATACAATTCAACGAAACCCTGCCTCTGGCCGTCACTTGCGACGCATCACCTTTCGGCGTCGGCGCCGTCCTCTGCCATACCCTTCCTGACAGAAAAGAAGCACCCATCGCGTTCTTTTCTTTCCTCACCAAACCAGAGCGGAACTATAGCCAACTGGACAAAGAGGCTCTGGCTATAGTTGCCGCCATAAAACGGTTCCACGAATATCTCTACGGCCGGCCCTTCACCATTATAACGGACCACAAGCCGTTGCTGGGCATCCTTGCAGGAAACCGGGCCACCCCGAACATTCTGTCTCCCCGAATGACAAGGTGGTCCGAGTTCCTGGTGGCCTACAACTACGAACTCATACACAGACCGGGTAAGACGATCTCACATGCGGACGCATTAAGCTGCTCGCCGCTACCGGAATCCGACTCTGACCCAGCACCAACGACGACCACCCTCAGCATCGAGACCCTACCCAACCTACCCATAACCGCGTCAGACATTGCCCGGGAAACTAATAAAGACGCCTGTCTGGCGCGGGTTTTGCATTGGGTAGAAAGAGGGTGGCCGGAAAAAGACAACGACGAGTCCGTCAAGACGTTTCGGAACCGCCAAACAGAACTCTCATTGTTAAAAGGGTGCATCTTATGGGGTGACAGGGTGGTCATTCCGGACAAACTACAGGGGAAGGTTTTGGAAATGTTGCACGAGGGGCACCCTGGCATCGTAAGAACTAAAGCCCTGGCCAGAAGTTACGCTTGGTGGCCAGGGATGGACAAGCAGATAGAGGCCTGGGTAGCTAGGTGCCAGCGATGCCAGGAGACTAGACCCAGCCCACCCACAGCACCCGTCCTAGAGTGGGAAACCCCAAGGGGACCCTGGTCCAGAATCCATATAGACTTCGCCGGGCCCACAAATGGACACACCTTCCTCATAACAGTTGACGCTTACTCCAACTGGCTGGAGGTAAGCAACATGAAGACAACAACCACGGAGGCCGTGATCAAAGAACTTTGGAAACTCTTTGCAACACACGGCCTCCCAGACGTCGTCGTCTCCGACAACGGGCCCCAGTTTACCTCCCTGGAGTTCGAGAAATTCCTGGCGGAAAGGGGCATCCGCCACGCACTAACAGCACCGGCGCATCCGGCGGCGAACGGTAGGGTGGAACGGATGGTCCAATTTACCAAAAAAACCATCCGGAAAATGGACCATGGGGAGATCCAAGAAAAAATCAACAGACTTCTCTTTACACAACACATAACCCCGAATACCACTACCAACAAAAGCCCAGCCGAACTGCTAATGGGTAGAAAGCTGAGGTCCCCACTCGACAGGTTACACCCTACGTATAACCCGGAGCGGCCCCCAGACTCAAGCACGAAATACCGAACGTTCACACCCGGGGACCTCGTATATGCGAAAAACCTGACGGGAGACCCCCTATGGATCCCAGCCGTCATCACCCAAGCAACAGGCCCACGCTCGTACCGGCTACAAACGGCAGACGGACGAGCGTGGAAGCGACACATCGACCAACTTAGGTCTAGGACAGCAAACGAACCCACCTCCCAAAACGCAAGCCAAGGGGGGAGGGAATACCCGGGTGACCAATTACAAGAAAAAATAAACCAGCAGTACTTACCAAGACGCAGCCATCGCGACCCCTCGCCAGAAAAGAACAGCCAAGCCAGCTCGACCGACCCGGAAAGACCGAGCGGGAGCGGCGAAACCCGTAGCTCAACCAACCCGGAAGGCCCAGGTGGGAGCCACGGAGAAAGAACCGGCCCGATCGACCAGCCGGTTCTCACAGAAGCAAGAGCAACCAAAAACCCGACCGAACCGGCTGGGATCCCGCTTACAACTGAGTTGCGCAGGTCAAGTAGGACCAGACGGAGCCCCGCCTACCTACGTGACTACGCAACGTAAGGACTGAACCAAGAGGGGAGGGGTGTTCTGTCCTCATTTACATACTCGAGATCCCCGCGCTTTGATTGGCCAAAGCGCGGGGCTTTCTAATTGGTTAGGCGAGCCGCGCCGATTGGCTCGTTAAGAATCTCCCGTGATTGGCTCGTTCAGAGCGCGGCAGATTCAAAGCGCTGCCATTGGCCGCGGCCGCCGCAGCGAAAGAAATAAAAGCCGCGGGCTTTTTTCCTTTTGCCGGTTCGGTTCCAGTTTTCCAAATAAAGAGCATTGCATGGAATCACCAACTCCTGGCGTCATTTCGCGGACATGACAGTTATTTACTGGGAATTAAGTTAGAGGAAGAACAAGTTAAAGAAACTATGATTGTTTGGGGGAAGAATTTTGGATATGGGATTGATCTAGAGAAAAGGCAAAAATTGTGGTCTCAAAATTATAAGATGACAATGTCAACAGCATATAAAGAAAATTTGTATGAGATGTTTTACAGGTGGCACTTTCCCCCAACGAGAATAGCAAGAATGTTCAAGAATAAATCTGAAAAATGCTGGAAATGTCATCAGATACCTGGCTCATATTACCATATGTGGTGAACTTGTGAGGATGCTAGAAAATATTGGACTAAAATTCCCATGTGGTTGGAAAAAATGATAAAGAAATGTATAGATTATTGGGAATCTTACCAGATACATACAATAAAGACTTGAAATATTTGATTGTAAATGTATTAACAGCGGCTAGGATTGTATTTGCTAAAAATTGGAAGAATGAGAAAATACCATTGCAGGAAGAAATTATTAAGAAAATATTGGAATGTGCTGAGATGGGTAGATTGACATTTGAAGTTAGAGAGCAAGAGGATAAACAATTTTATGAAATTTGTGATCTTTTCTACCAATGGTTAGATGACAAAATACAATAATAGAATATTTAGAATGTTAGACAGCAAGAATATCTCTATTTTTTCTTTCTCTTTTGTTATTTGATATTATATCTATAAAGTGTTTGTAGGATAGATCTGGTATGATAATATGATTTGTTATAGAATAAACTGTTTAAAGTATTGTTATCTCATAAAGCATGAATGATTAAAAGTATAGTCAAATGTTTTTTTAATAGCGATATTAGGATATATAAGTTTGGATTGACAATATGAGTTGTTATGTAATACAACTGTAATTGAGACTACGAAATGAATGCACAAAACTGATGAACCAACCGACACAATATATGTACAAAAGAGAGTTGATGTTTTTATGTCTTGTCTGTTTTGTTTGTTTGTAGAAAATCAATAAAATTGTTTTTTTTTAAAAAAAGAACTTTAGCTAGTGACTTATTAATATGGAAATATTTCAATGTTTTATGCCAGAGTTGTTACAAGTAACTAATATCCATTTTAGCACTTTTAAAATTTTCAACGATAAAGAATACCATAGATTTAGATTCCATTCAGCTTTTAAATCAAATCATAAAAGTGGGGAAGAGCCCAGGATCTACCTCTGTGGCACCTACCTTGATATCTCACTCAACTTTCATATGTAGTCATTAATAAACATTCTATTTGTAATGATTTCTGTTTAACTTTAAGTCCTTTTTAAAATTAAAAGCTCCAATATTCCATGTGGTCATGATCTCTTTCTCCAAATGGTCCTAAAAATTATGGGATTTACTTGACTAAATCTTCCTTGTTGGTTAGCTTCTAGTCAAATATACCTGATCATTTCTCCCCCTTTCTCTTCCCACCTAAAGAAAATGTTGCCTACAAGACGAGCCGGATATTTCCTGGAAAGACCATCTTTAATTTAAATATTCCAAGGATCATGCTTCTGCAAATTGCTTTCGGAATTAATTGTTCAGTTGTCTTGGTTGATTGGGTTTTAACATTTACTGTCACTCAAATTGCTTTTGTATCAGTGGTGGGATTCAAAATTTTTTACTACTGATTCTGTGGGCGTGGCTTGGTGGTGTGGTAGAGGAAGGATACTGCAAAATCTCCAGTCAGAGCTGGTATTTGTCAGTTCTCCAAACTACTCATAATTTCCGCTACCAGTTCTCCAGAACTGGTCAGAACCTGCTGAATACCACCTCTGTTTTGTATCTTCTTCTACTTATTGTAACCCAGATGTTATTTTCAACTTTATTGAACAGTGCAATTGCTATTCCCTTTTTTACTGCTTATGAGACTGATCACATCAGATCTCTGTAGTACTTGCCTTCTTATGATAAGAATTTAAGATCATATTATTTTCTATAACGTGAGCATCAGCAAATAGAAAATTAAGGTTATGAATTTCATAATCTCGTATTCTTTCTTTCTGACTCGCATTTCATTTTGCAGTTCACAAGTCTTTATCTGAATTCCTTAGCTTGCTTTTACTCAGCCACTCTCAAAGAACAGGGTAGTCAAACTCTCCATGCTTTAGCCAAAGCGTTTTTTCTCGTGAAGTATAGCTATAGTAATAGAAAGGCTCATATTTCCTTTTTTCTTTTCAAGCTCTCAGATTAGCTACTTATATTTAGATTTTCCCATATGACCTTTCCATTGAACTTTTCCAATGAACTCCATCAGCTCATGTTAGATGTCCCTGATTGTTCACTTGTTGGCTTTGCTTAATCAGGAAGTTCAAGCTGCTGTCACTGTCACCACTTCAATAAACCTCTTCCTCAGCCTGAATACAGTAATATATTAGCGGGTTTTTTTTAATTGCAGAGAACTCTTAAATGTAAAAATAATGTGCATGCATGGAAACTTTGCATGCGCTTGCATTTTCACTGAACCGGTGGTGGGTTTACTTGAAACCCGCCACTGAACCTGATATCACATGATGTTTTGCTGCCTACTCCAAATATTAGGTCTTGGCCTTTTAAATTGGGTGAAGAAAGGACATTACTCTAGAAATTTGAACATTGATCAATAGAATTTGCATTTATTATCCATGAGTTGCTGGGATTGTTTTGTGATGCCTTCTTAGTTTTTCAATAACAAATTGCTTATCACAGGTTTCTGGATGTGTGCTTCTATAATAATCTCAAATCCAGCCTGCAGGAAGAAATTGATGGATAGTTTTGGAGGTGGTGGGACTGCAGCTGCTATGAATCTTGGAGGAGTGGCTTATCTAGTTTCCTTTCAATCATGTTTCAGTCTCAGAAAAGGGACTGAAATTATTGCAGTCACTCATTGGGAAGATCAATGAGGGGGTATTTTGATGCTGGGAGTGCAATTATTTTGATCCTACTCAATCTCTCATTAGCGTTTTATATTATCAACCAAGGTATTTTGTGAAAGTTGTGGGGGGGAGGGGACAAACACACTATTTTGCAGTAGTTCCATTCCTTCCTGCATAGGTAGTTCCAGTCAATGGCACTGGCAGATAGTTTTTTTCCTGTATAAAACATGATAGGGCTTTGACCCATCAATATGCTGAGAATACATAATTATATCTTAATCGTGGACCAGATAGGAGATCAGGTAAATGTCTGGAGGCAGAAATAGACCATATGAACAGCAGGTGAAAGATGTGGCCAGAGAAAACTTTGCCCAGTTTTGGTTAGCATACCAATTGTAGCATGTTTTGAAATGGGAGGTACTGGCAGCAATGATCTTCATGATTCAAAACTAGACTATTGTTTGGGACTGACTTTGAAAAAAAGCCAAAAACTGCAACTGGTCCAGCTTGCAAGATGGCAGGTGAGAGCTGTTTCAGCAGAGATGCATCTATGTTCATGCTGCATTTGTTGTCACTATGCTTCTGAATACAATTCAAAGAGCTGCTTTTGATTTATTGAGAGTCCAAGATTCCCATGAGACCAAACAGAGTTTGTTCATCCTGTATCATCAGCTACACTAGGGCCTTCTCTCAGGATGTTGAGGATGGGGGTTCAGGACACGCTTTGGCAGAGGCAACATGGTCACTTTGCACCCTCTGCCCTTGTGGTCCATATAATTTTAAGAGGAATAGTTACTCCATGGATTTGGGGAACTTGAACAGACTATCTTTTGTGGCTTTTCTTTCAGATGTCTTAACTCAGAGATGTCAAACTCGGGTCATCATGGTGGTATCATGTGACTTATCATGACTTTTTCCCCAGCATGTGGCACATCTGGCCTGTGGACTGTGGGTTTGACAGCCTTGTCTTAACTGATTGTAATTATTTTACAAGGCTTTTGGCTGGAGCCTGTAGAATTGGATAGGACTTAATTCATAAATTATGGATGAAAATAAAACAAATGAAGCACAATCAGTTGCAGTGTGGTTTTTACTTCCCAGCTCCTTCTCCCTCTAAGCAACTTGCCTGACCAAAAAAAAAAAATACTGGTGTTCAGGAACTTGCAGTGAATTTTGTAAAATAATGGTTGATCTAATGAATTTGGATTTTATATTGTTTTTCTCTCATGGTTAATGATTTTATTATTGTTTCTTTAAAGTTGTCTGTCAAGTGTTCTTTTGAAATCTAATATTCTGCATCTAAGGATTATCCACCAGAAGGAAAAGCTTGTATCTATTTTTTTTGTTTTACAAAGGACCAGGGCTTTGATAACAAGTAAAATATAAAATTCAGGAAGATTCCTTATTCAAGTGAGCAGATAAATCATAAACAGCAGTTTAGCTCATGTAGGACAAATCTTCAAGGATGTTTATATCCTGTCAGTATGATGACTGCATTACTCATGAATCATGCAACACATGCTCCAGTCCATTTTCCTCACTACTATCTTCTAAAAAGTCAGATTTGTTTCCTGATAGTTTTTGTAATGAATCTTTTGGGAAATTATACCATCTGTGCACTGCTGAATATGTTGTCTCCCAATATTTTTGTAAATGTTTGCTATTTTACTAAGGGATGCTGCTCAGAAAAATCCCAGACTCCCTTTATAAATTTAAATCCGGTGGGAAAGTGAGGTTTCTTTCCTTTTTATTTTTTATTTTTTGAATTAGGAGAAATTGACTAAACTAAATCATATTCTTCAACTGAAAAATTTACTAAAGAAATGGGAAAACCTTAAGAACATAATGGAAAAAACATGAGCATCCTGATCTCTATGGATCAGAAGTTGTAAGGAGTCTGTGAGATGCAACTCCTTTGGGCAGGTGTAGGCAGAATCCAGGGGAGGTATGAAAACTTTAATTACATTTTTACAATAAATACATTTCACCCCAAAAGTTTCATTGTATTGCTTTCATTGTTCATGTGTGTATATTTTGCTGTTGGATTTTTAAGGAAAGTTTCTGTACATTAATATTACACTAAAAGGAGTTGTGATGGCAAAATATTTAGGAATTCCTGTTATAAACCTTGGAGAATAGAAAATAAATGTTTCTTTTTATTTAAAAACAAGATAACATTAAATATTCTGAAAGAAATCAACAGCTGTTCAAACTCAGGCACTTCAGCAAACAGAACAGTGAATTAAAGGCAAATACAACTGCAGTTCTAACTTGCAGTTTGAACTTTACTGGCCAACCAAAGACACAAGGGCTGTCTAGAAATGCTGACTTCAGAATATAGAATAACAGAGTTGGAGAATCTTATAATCCAGAGGTCCCTAACCCTTGGGTGGTGGCCTACTCCTGGGCCTTGAGCCATTCAAATTGAGCTGTGGAAGTGGGGGGCGAGTGTGTATGTACATCCCCATTTGCAAGAACAGCAGTCAAACGCATTTGCGCAAGAGGCAGACAGGCATGCTGTCATACCCCTGTTGGAGTCTGACTCCAAAGGAGAGGAGGAACAGCTGACAGGGAGTGGGAGTGTGGCTCCGGTGGTTGTGGAGGAAATTGTGGAAGGGCACAGGCCGGATGGGCATTCAGAGGAAGACCCAGGCCCACCCCCTCTTCATCCTAGGGCATGCAGGGAGGAGCGGAAAAGGGAGAAACGTGAATGGCTCGGTCTAACTGGGAGGAAGGAGTCCTGATCCCCTTCATGAGCTGCAGCTTGGAGGATTGTTTAAAAGGACAAACTGTGCATAGCAAAGATGCTGGAAGCAAAGCGTGCATTCTTATCTGAGCTTATCTGTGTTTTGGCTTCCTCCCAGCTGTGGTTGCTGCATTATCTGGTAGAAGTCTGCAATTAATCATCCTTGTCTTTTAGTTGAAAGGACCAGGGTTGGGATTCTACCAGTTCGCACCTATTCTCTAGAACCGGTTATTAACATTCTAAGCAGTTCGGAGAACCGGTTGTTAGAAGAAATTACTGGCCTAATCCTGTAAGGAAGGCAGGAAGGAAACATTCTGGTGTTGCTTACAGAAACTGCCTCTCCGTTAACCCTTATTACATTCTTGGCAGCACTAGACTTCCTGTCTCAGTAAGGTCTCTGGAGTTTTTTTTCCCCTCCTTTGCTGGTACTTTGCTTGTGTGGAGTGACCATTCAAAGTTACAATGGCTCTGAAAAAAAGTGACTTATGACCATTTTTCACACTTACGACTGTTGCAGCATCCCTGCAGTCATGAGAGGCCAGACAAGGAGATGCATGCCTCAATGTGAGTGATATTGAGTTGACCACACCCAGCTAATAACATGACCACCAAGCCATGTCCACCCAGTCACATGATCATGAAGCCACACCCACCACCTAAGCCACGCCCACAGAACCGGTTGTTAAAAAATTTTAATCCCACCCCTGGAAAGGACCCTTTGCACAGAACATTGGTTTGTGTGAAACAAACTTACTACACAATTCACTAGACTTGCAATGCTTCCTATCAGTGGGAATTCCAGGTGTAGTTTCCCAGGTTTGTAAGCATCAAATCCCAGAATTCCACTGCCAATATGGTCATTGATGAGGATTCTGAGAGATGAAGCCCACAAACCTGCGAAATTACTAAGGCTGGGAAACACTGCACTAGAGAAAGTGAGATCCCTAGAAAATATGATGTTTTAGAACAGAATGTGATATAATTTGCAACAAAGAGAAAATTATTTTATGATGCAAAGTGAGGAAATCAGGAAAAGAAATGGCAAATGTTTCTTCATAAATGTTATAAAGTTGATTTTTGGGTACTGAACCAGAAATTGAATCTATTAACAGCGTTTGCCACACATTATTGCACTGCTGTGACTATTATCTTGATTGTTTTTAACCACACATTGCAGACACCCCTGTGTTTCTCTCTCCCTGTCTCACTGTGGTATTTTAGATCAGCAATTAGCAGTCTTACTCAACATATCATTTGTGGCAAACTAGAGCTGCAGAGAAACAAATCACAACTAAAATTTCATGGAAAGTTAGGGATCAGAATAACATAGATGATGCTATCTATCCCACTTGGGATGAGAAAAGTTGTAGTACAAATAACCCAGTTGTTTCCCAACTTCGTCCACTTCCTAGAGTAGCTTAAAAAAACAATGGACAATCAGTATTATATCTGGCATTTGCGACCTTAACTTTTTTATTTTATCACAGTAGCTATTCTGTTAGCTTGAACCCACGTTTTGGAGAAGCAACATAGAAATGGATGACAGGATTATTTAGACAGAGGGAAGTGGAAGGTAAGAACCATCTAATTTTCTCTTTGGGCTCTGATAGAATTAAGGGCTAGATGGTCTTTGTCCAGATTGTTCATGCAGTAGCTCTATGGGAGCTACTTTCTGTGTAATTGTGGTTCCAATTAAAAATGTTTTATTCATGTAACATCCATTATAAATATTACTTCATATAATAATGGATTTGCACAGACAGAGAATATAACATCATAATATAAGCACATTAGAGGAAAAATAAGGGGCAGTTTTCCTATGGAAACCTCCAAGTACTTTACATTTTAATATGTATTAATATAAGCAAGTTGTTTCCCTCTTAGAAGTCACATTTGTGTGATTTCATTTATACATCCCATCTGTGAGGGAGATGGGTGATTTCAAAATTTGAAAATAAAATAAATAAAATAATGTTTCTGACATTATATACAGTCTACAATTTTAGGATAAATATTTAAGATAAAGTATTTATGGAAGTGGAATATTATCTTTGGCTGATTCTATTTTATTTTTTTTTGCAAAATCTGTATATCATGGAGATTGTTTGGAATAGAAAAAAATATTGATGAACTAGAGATGCATTCAAACATCAATTCCAATTTGAAAATCTTTAATACATCATCAGCATCATTTAAATTACTGCAATTGAAGAGCATGTAAGTGTATGATTTAAATATTTTTAGAAACAGGATTTTTACTAACCAGATTACTTAGCACAGATGTAACTGGATTTTGTAACAGCTAGGAAAGCCCGAAATCCCTGAAGTTCTGTATATGGCTTGCTGTGTCAGGGCAGCTTTGCTCTAAGCTTATGTGACATGACATTTAACAAAGCCACAATGTGATATAATTTTTATAATGAAGCCCCATTTAGGGTATAGCTTCAAGCTGCAACAGTGATCGCATCACTGGATTTTCATAAGCAGCCCGATGGAATATGATTCAGCTTTGTTTCCCCATTCCGCTAATATACAGCCTTTTATCCTGCTATGATGATAAACTAATTAAAGGATTAAGGACACTTGGAAACACAATTTTCCTAAATATGTTTGATAGATGTCAAGGAGCAGTAATGGGGAGGAGTTGCATTCTTTCAGGTTTCTGGGAATATCATTGGATATAGCCGAGGTCAACTGGAGACACTGCAACATTTGGAATATACATTATTGGAATGATATATGAAATATTAATTTTTGATTAATCCAGTTATAATATAAACATGTGAGTGCTTATCACACCTTTATTTTTTTGCATTATAATTCCACTAACTGAAAATAGTTTTTTAGCTAAGGAAAATCATAATTTAAAAATCCTATTCTCATAGTCTTTAGGTTGAGTTAAATTTCAAGGGACTGCTCGTCTTCTGTATCATAAATTGTGACTTGTCTCTATTACAGTTACCTGTCCAGTTTTCTAATCCCCAAATTAATAAACTTTATTGGTACCAGACATCTTGGTGTATATGCCAATGAAGAAGGTTGCCCATCATTCACATACTCTTTGTGAGTTTACAAATAGTAGCCTTTCCTAATGAAGCTACATTTCTAAGCGTTGTCAAAAGCTTTAAAAATTGGATGACATATTTCTTTTTATGTATTTCTTTTTATGTATTGAAAGCTTACCATTTTTGCAGACTGGACAACACTGTTCTGGCTCATAGACTGGGTTGACACATTCAGGGACGGCACAATCTGCTACAACACAGTGAACTTCATTGCTGGGCTCACAACGGCACCATTCACATGGCGAGGGCTGGGAACAAAGCTCAAATTAGCCCATTTCAACCCTTCTGGTAGTTCAGTAAACAAAGACACTCTAATCTTGACTTATACATTTCACTTAACTTATTCTTTGTTCATATTTGAATAATACAGTGTATATATACTATATAATGTTATAAAATGGCCTTCATTTTATAGATAATTTTTTGGGGTTTAACACTAACTTATTAAAGATTTATCATAAAGCTCCATAGCAATCTTTGATCCTGCTGCCTTTTGTGGTCATGGAAGCTTCTGACTAGTTAAAGGCTTAAGAGTTCACAATATGTGACATCAAACTTGCTTTTATTGCTTGTGTTTTAACACCTGAGAACTACCACTATTGCCCTGCAACTGGCAGGAATGCCATGCTACCCTCAACTAGAGGTGACATTGAGTTTCAAAATAATACTCTCAGATTTATACAATTATCAAATCCCTCCATTTGTGGCTGCCAGCACATCTTTCAGGAATTAATTTCACTGGCTAATTGTGTGCTGTATGAAGAAGTATTTTGGTCTGTTCGAAATCTTTGAAGGAAGAGTTTTGGACCCAGCATTCTGAGAGAGGAAGCAAAACATCTCTCCACCTGCTTTCTTCACCCCATGTGTGATTATATACACTTTGATCATGTCTAAGATGGTACAGAAAGTCCACAGGATCTACTTCAAGGAGCTCTGTAATTCTGTAAATAACTTCCCAACTCTGATCACTCCAAAGTCACAAGGACTTCTCAGAGTGGAAGCGCTTTTTCATTGGAACTATGGTTTTATAAGTGCAGAGAGAAGGCTGCTTTCACCAAAATCAGTGCAAAGGCTTTCAAAAAACAGCTTTAAAAATGGCAATTGCAAACTTTTCAGTAAAAAAAATGGTTTAAGCTGTGTATTAATTATTATTAATAATTAAATCTTTTAAAGGAAGTAGCATAATACATTTCTTAGAAACTTGTGCTGGAGTTGTCCGAATATATTTCTTTAAAAACTTGGTTTCTAAAGTCCATGTAATTTTGCTGACTTCCAACACACAGTTCTAATTAATTTATTTCTTTTGAAAAGTGGATTTAATTTAGCAGTTTCATGAATCTGAATGCTGTAAAGAGGGTATTCTTTAGAGAACCCCAATAACTTTGGGATTTATTTTTGTTTGTTTGTTATGAATGTGAAATCAATCAGTTTAAGCTTGCAGGAATACAAGATCATAAAGGGATAAATTCTTTATAACTTCATTGCTCTAATATAAAGAAAATGTCAGCCTTCAAGATCTTCCTCCTTTCCTTTCCTTTTTTCTGGCTGCCTTGAGTAACGGGGTGGTGGTGGTGGAAAGTGTTGAAAGTGTTGAAAGTGTTAATAACTTTTATGCAATAATATTGTATAAACTGGGGAGGGTTTCTCATTCCTGCTTAGCTTTCTCTTCTCTGCGCAATAGCAAACCTTTATCTGAGTAAACCAAGGTCAACTAATCATCACCACCTGGAGATGTCCACATGCTGAAGTTCACAACTTTTTATTGGAAGAACCGTTTGAACTATACTCACTCTACCAGCCCACCCAGAGAGAAAACACAATTTCTTCCAAGGGGGTCTGAACATCATGTCAACTCCAGCCAGTGACCAAGGAGGGCAAGACTCGCTCCTGCTGGAGGAAGTAAGAGAAGCTGACTTGTTAGCAGAGCTCAACCTTGAGGAAAAACCAGCTGTAAAACCCAAATGGTCATTGGGAGTAGGTTGGAAGGATCCTGAGGAGCCCCCCCCCCCCCAGGAGTCACCATTAACCGTCGGCGTGGAAGAGAGGAGCCAAGGCAAGAGAGGGAAAGGAAAGATTTTTTTACTAAATCAAGCCAGATGCCTCATAGATGAAGCCCTCGGAGAGCCTCACTCTGAACAAAGGTATGAGGGAGAGGAGTGGGAGGCAGCCCCAGCCAGAAGAAGCTGAGCAGCCATCCCCATAAATCAACCTGGGCTAGCGCAACAGCAAGCAGCAGCCCTGGGGTCCTCAGAAGAAGGAGTAATTGCCAGAAGATGTAGAACTCCAAAGTTGCCTCCGTTGGAAGTAAAATATTGGGGGGATCTCAAAGAGTTGGCATTTTTCCTAGCACAAGTTTGGAGCTATATGGAGGAATACGGAGGGAGTTTTTACTCAGAAGCAGCCAAGGTTAGATGTGTTACCAGGGCTCTGGAGGGAACAGCTGCAAAGTGGATGGTGACTTTGCATAATGATAATGCTCCCCAGCTGTTGAATTATGACCTGTTCATGACTGCACTGAGGGCAAGGTTGGAGGACCCACTGGTGGAATGTAAGGCCAGGATTAAAATGAAGACCATAAATCGGGGCGGAGATCAGTGGCCGACTACACCCAGGAATTTAGAGAGCTGGCGTGTCATATTCGAGGCTGGTCCCAAGTAGCCCTGATAGAAGTGTTCAAAGATGGGTTAAATGAAGATATATACCAGAGCTGCATTGCCAGAAGAGACCCCAATGATCTGCAGATGTGGTACGTGCTGGCAGCAGAGGTGGAAATTGATTTAACATGAAACAGATGTCGGGGAGGCTCTGGTTGGAGCAAGCCCTCCCCTGCACGTCCTCAAGAAGCCTTCAAACCCCAAAAGGGAGGGATGGCAGCAAGACTCAAGACTACTGTCTGCTTCCGATGTGGGAAGGAAGGTCACCGGGCTGCAGACTGCTGGGCCAAGTTGGAACTGAAGGGGGCACCAAGAGGAAAAAAAACCCCCGGAAAACCCTCAGTGAAGGATTGTGAAATGGCGCTTAAGACGAGGGAGGTTGTAGAGGTCATCCATCCGAAGGGAGATGGGCTGGGAACTCCGACCTCCTCTGAAGAGAGTGACGTCAATTCAGAAGATGACTCATTGGTAAGTCCAAACAAGGGCCCTATGACCATTCCAGTGCAGTTACCCGTATCGGTACCCTTATCGGGGGCCAAGGGGGAAATGCCGGCCTTGCTAGACTCTGGGTGCACAAGATGTGTGATCAGCCCGGAAGTAGTACAGAAGATGGGCTTAAGACTAAGACCTTTAAAAATGCCCATAGCCTTTTGCCAATTGGATGGATCAGTGGTGTGGGGCGGTCCTGTACATTTCATAACAGAATCCAAAGAAATGACAATGGCGAAGCATAGCGAGACTCTGTGTTTTATTGTGGCCCCTGGGATGGAACAGCCACTAATACTGGGATTTCCCTGGTTCCGGAAATGGAACCCCCACATCAATTGGAGAAGAGGGTCATTATGTATATGTACCGACCAGCGCCTGGAAGAGGAGGGGCGATCTCAACCAAAATTCCAGAATCCTATTGACCTAGCTTCCACAGGCACCGAGGAACTGAAGGGGGAGGAGAAAATTCCGAAGGAATATTGGGACTTAAAGGAAGTATTCAGTGAAAAGGCCTCAGATGAACTTCCCCCTCATCGTTCAACAGATTGTAGTATTGAATTTTTACCTGGGATGAAACTCCCGAAACCTAAGCTGTACTCGATGACACTGCAGGAATTAGAAGAGCTGCGGTCGTTTATCGATAAAAATTTGAAACATGGTTTCATCCAGCCCAATAGACTCCGGGTAGCGGCCCCAGTACTGTTCCATGAAAAGAAAGATGGCTCCTTTCGCTTATGTGTTGATTACAGAAACTTGAACGCCATAGAAAACGTGTACCCCCCTCCCCCTGATAAAGGACATGCTGGCCCACCTGGTCAAGGGGAAGATTTTTACGGAGCTCGGCTTGAGAGAAGCATACTACCAGGTTCGAATTAAGGAAGGGGACGAATGGAAAACTGCTTTTAACTGCCCGATAGGTTGTTTCCAGTTCCGTGTTCTTCCATTTGGCCTACAGGGGGTTCCAGCAGTATTTATGCAGATGATTAATCAGGTTTTACATGTACATTTATATAGGGGGGTTTGGGTCTACCTTGATGATATCCTTATCTCCACGGAGATCTGGGATGAACATGTGAAGCTAGTCTTAAAGAAACTCCGAGCTGCTAAGTTGTGTGCTAAATTGTCCAAATGTGAGTTCCATCAGGAGAAAATTGACTATTTAGGGTATCCCATCTCACATGAGGGCATAGAAATGGATCCAGGGAAGTTGCGTGCCGTGTTGGAATGGGCCCCCCAATGCACCAGAAAACAACTTCAGAGTTTCTGAATCCCAAAAATTGGGATTCGCCAATTTTTACCAACAATTTATCCCAGCTTTTGCAAAGATAGCATTGCCTATCATAAACCTCCTAAAAACCAAAGGGGAGGTGAAACTAAAACCTAGTAAACCACTGGAGTGGTCCATGGAATGTCAAGCGGTCTTTGAAAAGCTGAAACAACTGTTTGCTGCTGAACCATTGCTAAAGCACCCGGACATGGATGCTCCTTTCGTAATCCAGGCCGATGCAAGTGATGTGACGGTTGGAGTGGTATTGCTGCAAATCAATGAGAAGGGGATTTTACAACCCTGTGCATATACGTCCGGTAAATTATCTGAAACTGAAAGAAGGTGGGCAGTGTGGGAAAAAGAGGCTTTTGCAGTTTGTTGGGCCCTACTCACTTGGAGACATTTCTTGGAAGGAGCAAAACACTCGTTTGAGGTATGGACCGACCATAAGAATTTGGAGGCATTGAAAACTTCCGGTTTGCGTGGCTTCGGGGCAGCAGGAATTCGCGACAGCTCGCGATTCCTGCTGTGCTAGCCGTCGAGGTACCCCCGATCCAGATGGGTCAGGGGGATATGGCTGCCCTGTAGGGACAGCTGAAGACAGAGGGGAGTCGGAAAGGGAGGTGGGGGCATCGCAGACCCCCCCTTTCTCCGGGAAAACCCCTTTTTCCCAAGGCGGTGGAGCGGCGGTCAGCAATGGCCGCCACGAAGAAGCCAGCAACCGGGTAAGAACTGTGCTGGAGGAAGTGTGAAGAGTGAAAGTTCTGTCTGAGCCGGGTCAAGTAACACCTTTTAAATTGCCTGGAATTGAGCTGTTTGTTGCTGGAGGATACATTGTATCCCTAAGAAGAGCGAAAAGCGGCGGAGAAGCTGTTAAAGGGAATTTTTTTTTTTTTTTTACTCTCCCACCCCACGGAAAAAGCAGAAATATTTGGATATATTAGACATTGAAAGTGGATTGTTTTGAAAGCTAAGATAAGAGACAAAGGGATTTTTGGACATTGAAAAATGTGAGAAATTGGAAAATCTCTGCTGGAGGTATGGATTTTTGATTATTAAAATTCTCATTGCAAGTGGGAAAGGAGAAAAAAAAAAATTGGAGCAGAAGCTGAAAAAGGAGGAGATTGATTAGAACGTCTTTGTGGATCCCAAAAGAAGATATATGGTAATTGGACCTCTTTGATTAAAAATTAATTCAGAAAGAGAAAGAGAAGAAGGAAGAAAAGTATTAACTTTTGGAACTTTTTTCTTTTTTTTATTGCTTTTGATTGTCTTTGATTAAAAATTCTTGTGGTTGTTTTGGAAAAAGTTTCCCTTTTCATAATGGCATCGTCTGTGGATGAACTAGAGATTGAATATCAAAAATATAAAAAAGAAGATACTTTGGGCGCTTTGTTTCAATTTTTAGAAATGGCGTTATGTTCCTTTGAAAAGTTGATTACGCAGCAGAAGGACTGGGACAAGGAAGAAGAGGAAGAAGAAGCCATCTTTGATGAACAATGGGTCCCTTCCGGAGAGGAGGAGAAAAAGGATAAGAAAAAGGGGATTTTAAGAATTATAAAAACAACCAAAAGAGAGAAAAATGAGCGAAAAGATGGAGGCAAGGTTAGAAAGCAAAGGAAAAGGAGCAAGAAAAGCGAAGAGAAAAAGCAAAGGGGTAGAAAGGGCAAGGAGAAGAATAAGCAAGAGAGAAAGTGGGGGAGGAGAAGCCTTAATGGGGGGAAGCAAGACCTAAGGAAAAAAAGTTTATTTAGAGACAATGGGTGAATTTAATTTAGATTAAAAGAGGGATTCTGGAGGGTATATAAGAGTGTTTTTTTATATGTATATTTAGAATATAAAATTTATTAAGTAATTTTAGAATTTTTTTTAAACAGAATCCCAAGAAAGATTGCTATATGTAGTATTTCTAAGTTAGGGTAATGAGTTATAGATGTTACTCCAATTGGTGTACAGGAGAAGTATAGTAAAAGAAAAAAAAGATGAATGGATAATTGGAAATAGAACAGACAAAGAATGTTGTTGAAAATGGTAATAAGATATGGAAGGATATATATGCTTTTTTTTTTTTTTTTGGATTTTGTATATTGATAAAAGGCAATAAAATTTTAATTAATAAATAATTTGGATGGAAAAGAGAAGTAGGGACAAGATATGAAGTTAATATTATATGAAATATTGATATTATAATCTGGAAATGTTATGCCTTATTGGTCTATTATTATTATTTTTTCTTAGAAAAGAATTTATAAGCTGCTATGCCTTGATTCTTTGTGCATTGTTTTTATAAAACTGATAAAAATGGTTTATATATATATATATAAAAAAGAAAATGATAATAAGATTTGGAAGGAGATATGGGTTGAATATGATGTTTGAATTTGTGTCTGTGTAAAGAGTTTTAACCCGGGAACAGACAACCTTCAGAAAAGATCTTTTAGTTTTGTTTATGTTTTGTGTTTGTATGTTTGTGTATTGTGCTTATGGTAAAACTAACAAAATTTGTTTTTTATTAAAAAAAAAAAAAAAGGAAAGAATCAATAAAACCTTGGAGGAATGTTAGATGAGAATAATTTATACAAGCCAGAAAGAAAAGAATATGATGACTATAAAATGGATAAATATGGAAGAGAAATGAAATTGAATAGGAGTAAAGAGAAAAAATGAGAAATTTGCTGAAAGATGTTTGTGTGTCCATATGGAGATGGGATAAATTGGAATTATGCTGTATAAAAATAATGTTTTGTTTGACTTGTAAGGATTTACAATGTTAAGAGGTTTTATGTGTTTATGTATTTAATAGTTAATGATGTGTTGTTTTATCTTTAAAATCAATAAAAATTTGTTTTAAAAAAAAAAAGAATTTGGAGGCATTGAAAATGCCTCGGAAGCTGTCTCCCAAACAAGTTCACTGGGCTCAGTACTTTAAACATTTTAATTTTTCATTGAAGTACATTCCAGGGGGGAGGAACTTCATGGCGGATGCTCTATCTAGACTACCTCAATATAATAGTGCTCATCAGGAAGTAGTACAGCCGCTTGTCCCAATTGAACAGTTGGCAGCTCCAGTAGTTACTAGAGCCCAAAAGAAGAAGAAGGAAGTGGATCTATCAAATGATTTGACTGCGCAATTAATGGATGCTCTAAAACTCGATGATTGGTTCCTGGCTTATTCAAATAACTGTACAGTTAGAGATAGACTGGCATGGGTGGGAGCCAAGTTATATGTGTCAGAGAAACTGAGGAGCCAAATCTTACAACAGGCTCATGATTATAAAGCAGCTGGTTACTTTGGGTTTGTGAAAACCTTACACCTAGTTAAGCGGCAATTTTGGTGGTCTACTTTGAAGAAGGACATTGAAACCTATGTAGCTAGCTGTTCTATTTGTGCATCAGCCAAGAGACCTCCTGGTAAGCCAGCAGGGTTGTTACAAAATGTGGCTAGACCAACGGCTCCATGGAAGGAAATTTCTATGGACTTTATAGTGGAATTACCTGAAAGCAGGGGAAACACAGTTATTTGGGTGGTAACTGATTTGTTTTCCAAGCAAGTACATTTCATACCTTGTTCGAAGATTCCATCTACAAAAACGTTGGCTAAACTATTTATATTGCATATCTATAGATTACATGGGGTTCCTGAATGCATAATCTCTGACAGGGGTGTTCAATTTACCTCGAACTTTTAGAGGGAGTTCCTGAAGTTATTAGGCTCCACCCAGGGATTAAGCTCCGCCCTCCATCCCCAAACCAATGGGGCTTGTGAGAGAACTAACGCGGTATTGGAGCAATACCTTAGATGTTACATAAATTATCAGCAAGATAATTGGGCTGTCTATTGCCATTCGCTGAAGTGGCATATAACAATTCTATCCATAGTAGTACTGGATTTACCCCCTTCAAGGTGGCGTCGGGACAAGACTTTGTACCCATACCTGAACTCCCTCGTGAGAGGCCTAGTATTCAGTCATTGGATGAATGGATAACACAACTCCAGCTTAATTGGCCAGTCATCCGTAAAGCATTGGATGATGCACACTGGGCTCATAAGAAATTTGCAGATAAAAAGAGGACTCCACAAAACCCATATCAAGTGGACGATAAAGTCTTTTTGTCCACCAGATTTCTACAAACTACTCAAAAGTCAAAGAAACTTGGTCCTAGGTATGTTGGTCCTTTCTCGATTGAACGAATTGTAAACCCTGTGACAGTCCAATTGAAATTGCCTAAAAGCCTTCGACGAATTCACCCGGTTTTCCACATTAGTTTGCTAAAACCTGAACATACTTCCAATCTGAGACCAGCCCAGACCGACCCTCCTGTACCATTGCTTATTGACGGCGAACAACATTTTGAAGTTAAAGACATTCTAGACTCTCGACGATGGAGGAGTCGGCTCCAATATTTGGTTGCTTGGAAGCATTTTCCTTTGTCCCAGGCTGAACGGGTCAATGAAAAATATGTTAGAGCCCCTAAGCTTGTCAGAGCATATCATTCTAATTATCCTGATAAACCCTAGATACGTGTCTCTTTTATGTTAACTGGTTAGTCGTGTCTTTTATCTTTCCCTCTTTTACAGGATTAACATCTTTTTTCTAGGAGGGCTGAATGTCAGCCTTCAAGATCTTCCTCCTTTCCTTTGCTTCTTTCTGGATGTCATGAGTAATGGGGGGTGGAAAGTGTTGAAAGTGTTAATTACTGATATTGTATAAACTGGGGAGGGTTTCTCATTCCTGCTTAGCTTTCTCTTCTCTGCGCAATAGCAAACCTTTATCTGAGTAAGCCAAGGTCAACTAATCATCACCATTTGGAGATGTCCACATGCTGAAGTTCACAACTTTTAATTGGAAGAACCGTTTGAACTATTGGGGGTGGGAGCATTTCACACCCTTGATATATGTGATGTACGTGCCTATTTCCCCAGATTCAGAATTTTCTCGTTGCTACCACTAACTTCCAGTAAAAGATATCTTTTCTCTAATTACAAGAATTTAAGTATTTCTTTCTTGGATTTTGAATGGAGCACCAGTTGACAGAAAGGAAAAAAAGGAAAAAATGAATTATAATGGAAAGAAGTATACAAAGATGAAAGCAAAAAGCAATATGTAAAAAAATAAACATCAAGATTAAACCATGATCTGATGGAAAATATTAGATTTTAATCCATGTGGGTATGATACAAGCTACAATAGGTGGAGGAAACATATTTCATTATTCCAAGGTTTAAAATCGGGTGGCATTAAAAAAAGCTATACTCCATGAAGTCTAAATCTATATTTCTTCATATGTTGTGAAGTCTAAATATTGAAGAGATAATTGTATTTCTACTCATGAATATTAACAAACAAGAGGAGAAATAAAGACAATGGGTTGACAGCAAAGTAATAAGAATATCTTTCTTCCTTATGTTAAAATTCAAATTCTGTTCTTTCCTTTTTAGGGAAATGACAGCTTACACTGTATCTTTTGTTTGTACATTTGTACAGTCTTCTACTAATATGGATTTGGAATCACTTTGCAGTATATGTTTGTCCACACAGGTTTTAGAAGCAACCACAAGACGGTTATTATTACTTGAACGTTGCAATGGGTTGTTATAGCTATTGGAAGAAAACACCATTATATATACAATCTTATTGGAGGGAAATGATGACTCTGCTGTATCCAAAGCCCAGGCATATAAGTCCCCCTGCCCTTCAAGTGTTTTTCTTTTCCATAACAGGTAAATCCCACTTTGTTTTAAGGAAACTTGGTGACCCCGTCTTCAAGATATACCAAAGGCATGGCATGTAATGTAATGTCATGTCTCTGTTTAAAAAAAAAAAAAAGAGGAAATGGTGTATGGCAGGATTGCCCCAGGAACATTAAGGATTTTTCTAAAAGAATGTTTTGAAATATTTTAACTGGGTAGCCATCTTTGTATTTCATAGTATAGCAGCCAACATAATTGCTTTGCTTTACTTTGGAATAAAAAGCTGGGATTACTATCTGAATTCCCTTGAATAAAAACAACCAAGCAAGTCTCCAAATTGCATTAGGTAATTCATACAATCAGTTTGAAGGAATGCTTTCCAAAACAATGAACCCTGGAATCAAATATCTCAATTTTTGAAAGAGTGGCTTTGTTCTGTTTGTTGATTGCTAATTGTGCAAGTAGGCTATTTCCAAAGACCAAGCCTCAACTTTTCCTTTTGATAGTGCTTGGCTAATCATTATTCTTCTGTGTTAGCACTCAGGAAAAGACATATATTTTTCATTACAAATTCTGAATGGTTTTACGAACTAATCCTGAATTCGTGCAAGCAAAAACACTTGCAATTCATTTCAGAAATGCTCTCAGTTTCTCATGAATGCGTTCCCCAAAACCTCATGTCAACTCTAAAATTAGCTGCAGTATTTAAAGCTTCTCCAACTTCTTCTCATTGTTAGCAGCTTGCAATCCTTATTTTCACTTACTTTCTATGTAACTTTTGCAGTCAAGGTAAATATTTGTTGTCCTTATCTTAAAAGCAAATTCTATGCATTTACTCAGTTTTCATTCCATCTTCATGAAGCTTTTTAATTCATTTATTTGTTTTTGCTTGGAATGATAAGGAAGTAATAAGCTGGTTTATGACTATAATAACAATTGATTTTTACAGAAGCAAAAATAATATTTTGTTAAAGAATCGACAAAAGAATTACTTTCATTACACAGTTAGTTGACTGTGTCCCTCAAAATTTTAAGTTAGTTATTGTTTTATAATGCAAGAGATTTTGCTTATTTGCATGTCCCATGGGATCTGTTTTTCATCCTCATATAACACCTATTTTTTGATAAAACTAGGCTATGGCCTAGTTGTTATATATTGCATATAGAAAAGCATCAAACAGAAACAATGACACCAAATGACTTTGCTCTGAGTAAATGAGACATGACAGATATGGAGTTTTTTTGGTTCTGCAGTATGATATCTGAAAATAACTTAGAAGAGAAAAATGATGTTCTATGATATTGAAAGCAATTGTCAAGATCAGAAAAAAAAAATCATACCATTCTAACTTTTAAGGAACTTTTTAAATTTCAAAGATCAGCTTCGAGATCTTAGAAAACACATTATGTTTATCCCATTATATTCAGAGGTAGGAACCTGTGGGCTATAAATCACAAGTCCTCCTTTTCCCACAAACTAATTTTTCTTTATTATGAAATAATTTCCTATCAACCACTGCTAACATAGTTTTGCCTTTTGTGAAAAAATAGTGCAAATCCTTCCAGAACCATTAAGGCAGGAGAATGCCTCCCTCAAAAGCTTTTATATGCCATATACATAAGCAAGAACCATGAAGACTGCACACTAAGTCACCTTAGAAATATACAGTAGAACCTCTGGTCACAACCTTAATTCATTCCATAACTTTGGACTCAACCCAATTTGGTCATGACCAAACCTAATTTTGGAAATTTGGCACTTACAAAAAAAATGGTGTGGAAGGGGAAATCGGCTGTGAAAAAAAATTGTGAATTTTTTGGTCATAACCTGATTCGGTCATGGTCAGAGGCATTTGTGACCAGAGGTTCTACTGTATGTTCTATTGATTATGTATCCTCTGGAAATACATTTTTTATTTTTTTTGTTTCTATATACACATCATTGTGTGAACAGTATGGTTCCACATCATTTTACATTTTAAAACAAACATGACAATAGCTTCACATTAATATTATTAACTTTCCTACATAATTTGATATTAATACATATTATTGATCTTAATTATTCAATATTCTCATGTACTATTTTGTGTCAGTCTATATTCTTAACACTTATCACTTCTCTTATTATAAATTCTATATTAGTAGTCATATTTGCAGTCTTTAACACATTATAAAATTCAAATAGCCATTCATAAATTCGTATTAATTTGTATTTTATATTATTTATTCCCTGTTTAGTTCTTGATTGTGCCATCATTACACTTAAAACTAAATTTCTTCCTATTCCCAGTTGTAATAAAACAAACAATATTCATCTATTAACATTTAATGTGTTATACCATTCTAGTAATACTATATTCCCCTTTATATGTTAGCATATTTTACTTTTATATTTTTTTTAATCATATTTCATTTTTAAATCTGTCAGGTTCCACATGTTATTTCTTTTCCTACCTTACAATATTAATTTCATATCTGTTACAGTTAAAATTATATATCTTTAATAATAATCCTATATTAAAACATTAATTCCATTTTTATTACAATTACCATATTAAATTTCATGTTTATTACAATTAGCAATTACATATCTTTAATGCTAATCCTCTAATAACATTAATTTCATGTTTATTTCAATTAACAGTTATACATCTTAAGTAATAATTCACACAATCATGTGGATCCCTTATATCTCTTATTCTTATTAAAGCATTAATTTGTCACTTCCTAGCTTGTCTCCCATTTTCTATTATTTTTTACGTTTCCTCTTAATCACTCCTCCCTTCTCTTTTAAATTCCATTGTCTCTTTTTCAAATATCTAATTTTACCCCTATCCTCTTAATATATTTTCTCTGAGATTCCATTTCCTGTTGTTTTTCCTTTAAAACATTCCCTCCTTGTTTTATTGCATCAATCATTATCATATTAAGCTTTATTTCCTTGTTGTCTTTTCATTTCATTTGTTGTTTCCTCTGTTTTGTTTCTCTGGTTATAATTCCAGTTAACTCCTCCTCTTCCTGGATTTCTTATTTTCTTTCTGTTGTTTATTTTTATTTTATTTATTTATTTGGTTTGTCAATTGCTTACAAGATAATAAGTATAAGTAAAAACATAGTTATGAATAATGGATACATATAAGAAAAATAAAAAAAATAAAAGAAACAATAGGACAGGGACGGTAGGCACGTTGGTGCGCTTATGCATGCCCCCTACCGACCTCTTAGGAAACGGGTGAAGTCAATAGTAGACAGTCTAAGGTTAAAGTTTTTGGGGTTTGGGGAAGAAACCACAGAGTCAGGTAGAGTGTTCCAGACATTGACCACTCTGTTGCTGAAGTATTTCCTGCAATCAAGTTTGGTGCGATTTACCTTGAGTTTGTATCTATTGTGTACTCTTGTATTGTTATGGTTGAAGCTGAAGTATTCATTGACAGGTAGGACATTGCAATGTATGATTTTATATACCACACTTAAATTGGACCAAAGGCGGCGTAGTTCTAGGTTTTCTAGGTCTAGAATTATGAGTCTGGTGGCATAAGGTATTCTGCAATGAGTAGAGAAGTGGAGAACTCTTCTTGTGAAATATTTCTGGACTTTCTCAACTGTGTTAATATCAGATACGTAATGTGGGTTGCAGACTGATGAGCTGTATTTGAGTATTGGTCTAGCAAATGTTTTGTATGCTCTAGTTATTAGTGTTATTACCAGAGAAAAAACTATGTAAGATTAGGTTAACAACTCTTAATGCCTTTTTCGCTATGTAGTTACAGTGGGCTCGAGCACTTAGATCATTAGAGATGAGTACTACAAGGTCCTTGACAGAATTTGGATCATCAACAAGGTCTTGACTATTCAGCTTGTATTTTATTTGCCAATTTTTTTTGCCAATATGTAAGACAGAGGATTTATTTGTTGAGATTTGAAGTTGCCATTTGTTTGATCATTCTGATACATAGTTGAGGTATTTTTGAAGGGTAGAAGTATTGTCTATGGTGTTGAATAGCTTTACATCTTCAGCCAAGAGAATGCAGTTCTTAATATGATCAGAGAGGTCATTTATGTAGAGTATGAAGAAAGTTGGTCCTAGAACACTGCCTTGACACCACTGTTGATAGGTACAGAATTTGATAGGATGCTCCCAATTTTGACCATTTGTTGTCTGTTTGACAGGAATGCTTCTATCCAGTTATGCAAGCGTCCAAAGATACCGTAAGATTTTAGTTTTAGGAGTAGTTTGTCGTGTACCACTGAATCAAAGGCTTTACAGAAGTCAATGTAGATTGCTTGTGTCTCTGCTGCTTGCATCTCCATTTCCAGCTTTTCTACTATGCCCTGTATTTTGTTCAAAATGTCTTCAAATCCTCTATTCATAATGTCTTTTATAGCTTGTAATTCCAACACAATTTCTCTACATATTCCACTCAACTTTGTTCTTCTTTATTTCTTTTCTTATTTCAATTGTCCAACAATAAACCAAGCTTCCCTTTTCAAGCTATAAGTCTAACATCCAGGAGTTTTTAAGTCCCAAAGTTAATCAATCTATTTCTTTTAAGTAATCCAAGGGTAATATATTCATAAATTTCTCCACCAGTTAAGTTTTATAGTGTAGATTTCTGGGGTCCAAATCAAAGTCACTTCTCGCAAAATTTAAAGTTCTTGTATCTTTATATCTCCAAATTAGTTGGTATTCCTCTATAAATTAAATCTTATCATAAAATCTTCAAAGTCACTTTCATAATATTTCTGGATTTTTGGGGATATGTTGTTTAAGCAGATGGCACTCTTAAGTCCCATTCCAATTTTAACCAGCTTTCTCCAATTTTAAAAGTGACAATTCAAAATAGTAAGATAATATTCATTTCTTAGGTATATGGTTCCAGCATTTTAAAATGCCTATTTAGTACAATATCTGTCCAATTTAAAGTTCCAATTTTCTATATTTTTGAAAAATTTGCCTTCTCCCTTTCCCCCCCAACTTTAAAGTTCTTCTCAAAAGACTTGAATTGTCCCTTTGAAAATAATAGTGAGTTCTTTTTCCCCCAGGAAAGTCTTTTGGGGTTAAGTTTTAGGTAAAGCAGATTCTTCTCACCCAGATCCAAACACCGTTCACTATCTCCACTCCAGCACAATACTTAGGTGTTCACAGCTGTCCCTACTGGTGGTTGTTTTGACCAGCCTCTTCTCTCCATTGTGGCATAGAGGGAAAAGGCTCCGGAGTTCCACAGGAGAGTTGCATTCTCTCCTGGGACCTCACAGAGCACTCCTCCTTAGCTTCACTGCCCCTCCAAAGAGGTTTTTGACTCCTTCCGGAGCCCACAAACAATGAGAAGCCAGTGCAGGAATGGAGAACTCTGTTTCTGGTGTCATTGTGACATCAGCAGGACGTATTGATTACTTGTCCTGAAACAGACAAAGAGGCTGGCAAAGAGCAGAAAAAAGTACTCTCGTCCTCCATATCCCTATCTAAATAAAGAGCACAAAAGGTCTGTTATCAGGAAAAGAATGGTAGGATTTAAACTCCAAAGGATGACATACACAATATACCCCCTCACACACACCAAGCTGGATTTTCAGATTCTGTAATAGTTGTGTAGATATAGCTACACTGGTTTTATCTAACTACTGAGACCTTGAAGATTCTGCTATTAGCTAGTAACTTGTTATAGGGGATCATGAACCAGGCTACTAATGGTTTTCAAGATTTCCTACCACTGACTTGGTTCCCATTACACAACTTTCAATGTTAAAGTGTTGCCGGTTGATTGAGAGGTCCATCAAAATTCATTTCTCATTGAGCACTGAATAATGCATAACCCAACAGTAATTAATTATGGAGTCTAAGCACAGAGTATTTTTTATTTGTAACTCAAGAGCTGAAGTGCTTTCATATTAACTTTCTGACAAATGAACCCTCCTTTTACAAACAGGATTAGATCAGATTAATAGAGTTGGAAGGAAACTTGTAGTCCAACCTCCCCCTCCACCCAAACAGGAGACCCTACACCATTTCTGACAAATGTCAGTCCAATCTCTTCTTGAAAGCCTCCAGTGATGAAGCTCCCACAACTTACAAAGGCAAGCTGTTCCATTGGTTGATTGTTCTCACTGTCAGAAAATTTCTCCTTATTTCTAGGTTGAATCTCTCCTTGATCAGTTTCCATCCATTATTCCTTGTCTGGCCTTCAGGTGCTTTGGAAAATAGCTTGACCCCTTCCTCTCTGTGGCAGCCACGCAAATATTGGACACTGCTATCATGTCTCCCCTGGCCATCACAGCAAACGGTTGCTTGGGGTCAGGATATCGCAGGATTGGCTCCCTGGAAAACAGTCCTTTTAACTATTTGAATGCTTGTTGACATTCAAGTGTCCAGTTTAGAGGTTGGTTGGGCTTGGGTTTGGGGTTGGTCCCCTTTGTCTTTAACAGTTCCGTAAGCAGCAGGGTTATCTCAGGGAACATGGCAATGAACTGCCAGTAAAAGTATGCAAACTCCAGGAAGCTTTGAAGCTGTTTCCAGGTACAAGGAGGTTGCCAATCCAGTACGTCTTTAACTTTTCCTGGGTCCATCTCAATCCCCTCATTTGACATTCAGTAGCCCAGGTAGTCCAGGGAGGTCTTGTGGAACTCGCACTTTGACAGTTTGGCATACACTTAGCATCTAAGAGTTTTTTCAACACTTGTCATACTAGTTTGATATATTCTTTCATTGTCTCACTGAAAATGAAAATATTGTCCATGTAAACTAAAAAAACCTTGTATAAGTGCTCATACAGCATCTTGTTAATGAGTTGCATAAACATGGTTGGGGCTCCCAGTGGCCCAAATGGCATGACCTTAAACTGGAAGCTGCCTAATGGGCAGTTGAATGCTGTTTTCCATTCATCACCCTCTTTTATCTGTATGTAGTAGTAGGCTTCCTTAGAGGTCTAGTTTTGTAAACACCTTTCCCCTCACCAGGTAGTAGAGCATGTCCTTCATGAGGGGAAAGGGGTAGATGTTTTCTATGCATACTGCATTTATTCCATGAAAATCAACACAGAGCCTCACACAAACACACACCATCTTTTTTCTCTTTAAACAGTACAAGGGCTGTGACCTTAGATTTTGCAGGCTGGATAAGCCCTCTTGCTAAGTTGGCAATGGCATCAATGTACTTCCTCAGTTCATCCCTCTCTTTAGGGATCATCAAATATATTTTTGACTTTGTGCAATCAGTGGGTCGATACCGGGGTAGCACATTGCATTCATCTCCACTAAAAACGCCTGCTAACTCTTAGTATTCTTTGGGTATCCTTGGGCAACTGGGCAGTACCTCTGTGGTGGAGGCCACTCCCTCCTTCTGGTTGTGCTCAGATGGCCAGTTCTCAGTTTGCAAAAGGAGGGGTAGCAGCCTATCTTTATTTTATGATAGCCATCTTCCCATGTAATTGTGGGGGCCATTTGTCTAGCCAGGCTAAGCCGAGGGTAAGTGCCTTAGTCATTTTCAGGGTTACTACGAATTGTATAATTTCCCAGTGTCGCTCCATTTCTAGTCTTACAGGTTCAGTGATAAAAGTCATGGGTGCCCCCCCAATTAGTGAACCATCCACTTTTTCAAATTGGATAGGGAGGCTTAACATTCCTATTTTTATCTGTAAGTTTTGCACAGTCTGCAAGCTGATAAGCAATGGTGCAGCCAGTTTCTATTCTGGCCTCTAGGTCCCCATGGGCTCCTGTTCTGGGAACTACTATGCAGGACTTTATGGTGAAAGGGTGGATAACTTCATTTACCATTGGGCCCTCATTGCTACTTCTGCTGGAGTTGATGTCCTCAGGAGCCAGAGTTCCCCCTTCATGAGATTGCAAAGGGGGCACCTCCACAGCTTTCCACGCAAACTTTCCTTTGTCTTGTGACTTTCAAAGAGTTCTCTTTGACTTTGTTGTCACTGGTGTCCATGCTTGAGGAATCAGAGCCAGCGCTTGAGGGACCAGAGCCAATGGCAAGGCATTCCAAGGTACGGTGGCCCTGTTGGCCGCATCTGAAACACTTTATGCTGGGAACTGTTGTTGGGTGCACCTCCACTGCTGGCTTGCTGGCCAATCTGCATACCAACAGCCATTTAGGGGAGGGGTTCTGGCATGGATCTCCAGTGAGGGTGAATCTCTAAGTCCATAGTCACCACCATCCAGTACCAATCTTGGATTTGGTCTGGTACTCCCCTGAAGGTGCATGCACGCCTAAGGTCCTAATCCAGAGCCTCTTTAAAGTAGTGGATAAAGAGTCAGTCTGGCCAGTCCCATAGTTTAGCAGTTACTCTTCTAAACTCCCACACAAATTCCTTGGGAGGCTAGCCGCACTGCTTCAGTCTCTTTATTTCTGCTTCAGCATCCTCTTCAATTAGTGTGTCTTCAAATTGAACTCTTAGTGACTGCAAAAACTCATCCACATTTTCCAACTTGGAGACTCCTTCATGGTGGAGTTGAGCAATCCAGTCTGTTCCCCTCTCCCATATTAACTGCAATGACCAACATCATGTCCTGGTCTGACTGGTATTGAGCCCCATATCAATCGATGTGAGCCCAGATCTATTTAGGAAATAAGCCAGCTTTCCTGGGGTACATTCAAAGGTTGCCAAGAACTGTGGTGGGCAAGAACTGCAGGCAGGGCTAATGCTGCCGGGATTGGTGGGAGGAAGGGAGTTGGCAGCCATTGGTACTGGATCCACCCCTGACCTGGGTAGAAGGCCCACCTGAGCGGGATTTGATTGGCAGGTGGCTGTACAGGATATGCTGGTGGGGGAGGATGAGCAGGCCTGGGTAGTCCCCTCATTCCTCCTTGGATGCCTGGGCTCGAGTGCCCTAGGGGCCAGGGTGTCGGCCAGCTCTGGCATCTTGTTGGGTCATCGCCCCAATGGATTGGGTCCAAGGGGGAAAGCTGAATCTTGGTCCGGCCAGTGCTGAGTGCAATGAAGCCAATTTGGATTGCCATGCTCCCTTGCCCTGGGAAGTTGAACATTGGCTGGGCTAGACTCCAAGCAGGCTGGATCAGATATGGGGATGTCTGAGCGGTAGGCCTCACACTTAGCTGATCAAACTTCTTGGGTGGTCCTGCAAGCAGCTGGCTTCATGATGACAGTTGGAGTCTCCATTCCATGGAGTCGCTTAGCTCCAGGGGTTTCGATATCCTCCATTCGAAGGCTGCTACCGTCCCTGGAGGTCCTTGGGTCATCAATGCAGGCTCCAATCCTAGCTGCACAGCTGGTCCAGTTTCTATACTCACTCAGTCCGGTCCAGTTGCCACAGGACTGGCTCCTTGGGTTGGGCCCCACTCTGGAGTATGGCCTCTACTGCCTCTGCCTTGGTTACCACAATAGCCAATGTATCCACAAACATCCTCCAAAATGGATGCAGTAGCTCCCTCAGGGGTCACCATTCTCTGCTCCATTTTCCCTCAGTCATTGCACTCCCCGTTAGTCCAGGGTGTGTTTGGGGCTCAACACCCTGAACAGCGGGATCATTTTGCGAGAAGCCGCTGGAATTTTCTTAATTGGAGATTCGGGTTAATGTCAGCATTCCAAATAAACCCTCAATGCAATTCAGAACTCCAAGACAAAGTCCATCAAAGTAAGAATTTATTAGAGAAGTCATGTTGGCACATCTGGGGAAAACCCGAATCTGAATTCCCGCATTTCCCCCCCACATACTAAAGTTCACACCCTGCCCCATTTAGTGATCTTCACATCACATGGCCCAATCATCTCCTGTCTCAGCTGCCACCAAATTTCAGTCACCCCCCTTCAGGTACCAGCAGCATGCCCTTGATTTCTTGTGAAAGAATGTTGTTATGGCTAAACTTCCTTCACTGGTCTCCCATTCTCACCCCTGCTACGGCAGCCCTGAAAATCTGTCCAAGATGGATCCGGGGCTGACATTTGTGGTTCAAAAAGTGTCAATACTGATTGCTCATGTTCTTACCATGCACAGGGAATGCCTTGTGTATAAGTAAGATTGATGATACAGTTTACATATTCTCTAAATTACAAAAGAAGCCTTATGGAAAAAATCTCAATTGAGCAAAGTCACAAATGGATAGCAGAGGTAAAATATTATAGACCCCTCTGAGTGATGATCAGAGCATACAGAAGACTGTAATTTGGGATATAAGTGGAGTGAATGGGTAAAAGTCTAAATCAGGGGTCTCCAACCTTGGCTCCTGGAAGCCTGGCGGACTTCAACTCCCAGAGTTCCACAGCCAGCTGGCTGTGGAATTCTGGGAGTTGAAGTCCGCCAGGCTTCCAGGGGCCAAGGTTGGAGACCCCTGGTCTAAATTAACACAAGAAATAAAAAGTAAGAATAGATAGACATAGAATTACATGATGATGATGATGATGATGATGATGATGATGATGATGATGATGATGATGATGATGATAGATAGATAGATAGATAGATAGATAGATAGATAGATAGATAGATAGATGCTACATAGATAGAGATAAACAGATGAGAGAGACAGAGCGAGAGCAAGAGAGCAAGAGAGAGAGAGAGGGAGGGAGAGATGGGGAGGACAGGGTGGTCTATGTTGAAAAATATCAGACATTCGGCCGGTGTAAGATCTTGATGGACATTCTGACACAATGTCATGGATATTTTGTCAAGGAGCACAACAATCACACTGAAGGGTAGAGACAAGACCCCACTTAAAAAATGAGTCCTGACAGATGCCATGTTGGGTACGGATCCTGTTCAGAGTTTGACCAATGCTGGCGAGGAAGGTCAAAACCTGACACCTTTAGGGTAGGGTCATCTATGTAACTGCCTGTATCTGGGTGTTCAGCAGCCTATTTGGCTTTCCACTGTGTGTTGATGTCAAAATGATTAGACAGCTGTTGAGCAAGTGCCAGAGAGGGTTTCCTGGATGCCTGCCAATTGATAGATGAGAAAGAAGTGGGTTTCTCATAATTTTGTGGTACTTCTTCACTAAGGCTTCCTGCCTTCATAGAGCTATGGCAAAATGTGGCTCAAGACAGGGAGCCATCAAGTAGGAGTGGATTTTATGCAACTGCTTATGGTCCTCACTGTATCATTTAGTCTAGCGTCGATCTTGCTAGTGATGATTATAGGGTGATGATCATCATAGGGTGATGATTCTTGGATACTATGCTGTATTGAATGGCAATGGTAGAAGAAACAGTAATGCATTTTAGGGAAAATTGTGCAACTTTTTAAATGAAAATTTAATTCTTTAGAATCTAAAGTTTCGATGGTGTAAGATACTTTTGAATTGTTCTGAATAACTTCTTTGCATGTATATGCACAATTTCTCAAATTAAAATTTTAATTTACATCAATTTGATTTTATGTTTTTAATAGCAATAGCAATAGTATTTAGATTTCATATTACTTTACAGCCCTCTCTAAGTGGTTTACAGAGTCAGCATATTGCTCCCAACAATCTAGGTCCTCATTTTACCAACTTCAGAAGGATGGGAAGGCTGCAATAATGCATTGTAACCACTGCATTACCGCAGCTCAAATGATTGTGATTCTTCAATTATTTATTGAACATTGATTTCAGATGTGAACTAGATCTTGATTGATTTTTACTGCAGCAAACCAGTTTAAGGCACCAAGTTAGAAACCAGCTGAGTGACCTTGGGCCAGTTACTCTCTCTTAGCTCTCGAAAAAAGTCAAGGAAAACCACTTCCAAAAATCTTGCCAAGGAAACTGCAATGCGACTACTCTAGGTAGTTGCCAGGAATTAAGTCTCATGCAAAAACATAAAATAAACACCCACTCATCAAATCATTGGTGAAGATGTTGAAGAGTACTGGGCTTAAAACAGAGCCTTGGGATCCCCACTGCATACTTCCCTCCGTGTAAATGCAATTCCAGGACTACTTATTGGGTGCGGTTGGTCAGCCAGTTATAAATCTATCTGGTTCTGATTTTGTCTAACCCAGATGGAATCATAACTGGCTGACCAACCACACTCAATGAATTTGTTCAATAGAAACGGACCTAACAAAAAGGAGATGGAGTTCTTTTATATAAAAAATAAGCATGCCTCTACAGAAATGTAGAAAATGAAATATGAAAATCTTGGATGCATTTGAGTTAATATAAAAGAAAAAAAAATGACGTTGCCATGAGTATATTACAAACCACCCAACCAAACAGAGAAAATATATGAACTTTTTGCTAATTAGTTAACTAAGGTGTGCAGGTGTGCAGTTTTAATTACACTGACCTCAACAGGGAAATGCTGCACCAAGTGGGAGATCAAACAGATTCCTGACAAACCTAGGAGACCCCTTCCCCTTTGGGAGGCAGATGGTCAGCTATACTGGACTTCATTTTTACTAATAGGGATAAAAAGATAGAGGGGGTTCAAGATGTGTGCACTTTGGAGGAGAGTGATTGTGTCATATTGGAATTCCATATAACACAGGCACAAATAATAGAACAAAATCAAATAAGTTTCTTAGACTTTAAGAGAGCTGATTTCAAACAACTTAGAGAATGATTAGGAAGAATTCCATCAATGGAAATCTGAAAGGAGAAACAACTCAGGAAGCTTGGGAACACTAAAAAAATGAGATTATAAAAGCCCAGTCTGGAGCAATACCACTGAGAAAGAAAATGAAATCAGATGAAATCAGCCTGGTTACAGAAAGAGCTCTCTGATAAATCAAGAGAGAGAAAGAACAAGTATAAAAAATGGAAAGAGGGGAACATAACTAAAACAAATAATTAACTAAGCAAATAGCTGAAATCTGCAAAGACAAAGTCAGGAAAGCTATGGTTCAGAGTGAACAAATGTCAAAAAAAAAGAGCAATAAAAAATAAAAAAATAAAAAAGAGCAACATGTAAAAAACAAAACAGTCAAGGAAAGATACAGATTCTAATGGGAGAAGATGGCAAGGAGATGAAAGATAACAGGGAGAAAGTGGAACTGATTATTTCATGATTTGCATCTGTTTTTACACAAAGGAAAAAATTGTCCAACTTGTCAAAAGCAACAACCCAGCCCCATGGTTGATGTATCAACCATATTCCAGTCCCAAACCTGGATAAATGGGGAAGGTTAGGGAAAGCACTGGTGAACTATCCTGTAAAAAAATCACCAGAACACTTAATGGCAATAAATCAACATGACTCAGATATGGATACCAACAGTGGACCCTCCAGGCTGGAGGGTAGCCTGCAAGCTACTGGAGAAGAACAACAACAACTAGCTTTTAGTAATCAGGGATTTATGATGATGTTGGAGGAAAGTCTTTGGAAAACCCAACAATTTATGGTGCCCATGACAGAAGAGGTCATCTATGCTGTACAAAGTTATATCAAATTGGAATGTGGAATGTTAGAGGAATGTCCCTTAGGAAGCCTGAGGGAAATGTAAATGTAAAAAGAGAAATATTTTGGGTATTATATATATGCATCATGTTTTATATTATTGTATATAAACAAGTTTCTTCTATAAATGAATCCTGCTACTAAATTATTTACTTGTGTGCTGGTTGGATTAGGGCAAACTCTGACACCACTAAAGAGAGAAAATGGCAAGGAAGTAACAGGCAGCAAAGAGAAAGCAGAGTTGCTTAACTCATTCTTTACAGTGGTCTTCATGCAAAAAGAAACAATTGTCCAATCTACTAAAAATATATCTGTAAAAGGAAAACTAGAAATAAAAATTAAAATAAGCAAAAAAAAAAGGTAAGCGAACACCTGTCTGATCTTGATGAATATAGATCACCAGGACCTGATGGATTACATCCCAGAGATCTAAAGGAGCTGGCAGATTTATCTCAGAACCACTGTACCACATCTTCCCAAACTCCTGGAGCACTGGGGAACTACCAGAGGACTGGAAAAGAGCTGATGTGGTTCCCATCTTCAAAAAAGGGGGGAAAAACCAGACCCAGGAAACTACGGATCAATCAATCTACCATCAATACCTGGGAAGATACTGGAAAAGCTAATTTAAAAACCCCACAGATCTGCCAACATCTAGAAATGAGTAAGGTAATAACTAGAAGTCAACATGAGTTGTTAAAAATAGATCATGCCAAACCAATCTTATTTCATTCTTCAACATAGTGATTAAATTAGTAGACCAGATAAATACTGTGGACATAATATACTTAAACTTCAGCAAGGCATTTGACAAAGTAGACCACAACCTATTTCTTGGTAAGCTAAAAAAAAAAATGGATAGATAGAATCATCTCCAGATGGATTTGCAACTGGCTGACAAACCATATTCAATGAGTAGTCCTTAATGGTATTACATCTACATGGAGGGAAGTAAGCAATGGGATACCACAAGATTCCCTCCTAGGCCCTTCAATATCTTCATAAACTAATATCTTCAATATCTTCATCTAGGAATAGCTAACACCCTAATGACAGACCCAAGATCCAGAATGAACACTGAGTCCTATCTAACAAAAGGAAATTCAATGTAAGGAAAAGTAAAGTCCTACACTTAGGAGAAAATGAAAAGTACACATATAGACTGGGTGGAAACAGGATTAATAGTGTCGTGTCCGTCGGTAAGGAGACCAGGAGGCGGTGACTATGTTTCAGCTCTTTATTGGGTCCCCAGAACCGATCTGGCTCCAAGGGAAAAAACAGCGGCTTTTTATTCCCAAGCCGCGGCGGCCACAGCCAATGGCACTGCTTTGAATCTCCCACGATTTGTTTCCACCAATCGCGGGAGATTCCTAGCGGGCCAATCCGCGTGCCTCGCTAAACCAATCAGATCGCCCCGCGCTTTGGCCAATCAAAGCGTGGGGTTTCAAGAATGCTAATGAAGGTACAGAACACCCCTCCCCTCTTGGTTTGGTCCTACGTAACGTAGTCCTGTAGGTAGGCGGGGCTCCGTACTTGCCTACTGGACCTGCGCAGGTCAGTCGTTGGTTGGCTTCCGGCCGGTTCAGTCGGGTTCTCTGTGTCTCTCGGACTCGTCGGTGGAACCGCCTGGTATGTCTTGCCGGGCCGCTCATCGCAGCTCCCTCCCGGTTTTCCCAGGCTGGTTGAGCTGCGATTTTCACCGCTCCCGCCTGGTCTTTCCGGGCTGGTCGAGCTGGTCTGGCTGCTTCTTCCTGGTGAGGTTCTGAGCTGGCTGCTTGCTGGTGAGTATGGCTGGTTTCTCTCTTTTGGGTTTCGGTTCCCGGGGTATTCCTTCCCCTCTTGGTTTGTGTTAAGGGGATTGGTTATGTCTGGTTGTGTGTCGGGTGTGTTTCTTGTGGCTGTTCTCGATCTTAATTGATCGATGTGGTATTTCCACGCTCGTCTGTCGGTTGTTTGCAGCCGGTACAAGCGGGGACCTGTCAGTTGGGTTATGGTTGCTGGTACCCATAGTGGATTTTCGGTTAGGTTTTTTGCGTAGACGGCATTGCCTGGTGCAAAGGATCGGTGCTTGCTGGAGGAGTTTGGGGTTTTTTCCAGGTTGTATGTGGGGTGCAGTCTATCGAGTGGGGACCTTATTTTCCTCCCCATTAGTAGCTCTGCCGGGCTTTTGTTTGTTGTTGTGTTCGGGGTTATGTGTTGTATGAAAAGCATTTTATTTATTTTGTCTTGGATCTCGCCGTGGTCGATTTTCTGGATGGTTTTTTTTGTGAATTGAACCATCGGTTCCGCCCTTCCATTTGCCACCGCATGCGCTGGGGCTGTCAGTGCGTGTCATATGCCCTGTTCCGCTAGGAATTTTTCAAATTCCAGCGAGGTGAATTGGGGCCTGTTGTCCGACACGATGACATCTGGGAGGCCATGTATTGCGAAGAGTTTGCAGAGTTCCTTGGTCACGGCTTCTGTGGTGGTGGATTTCATGTTGCTTACCTCCAACCAGTTGGAGTAAGCATCTACGGTTATCAGGAATGTGTGTCCCTTTGTGGTCCCGGCGAAGTCTATGTGGATCCTAGACCAAGGTCCCCTGGAAATTTCCCATTCTAGGATTGGTGCTGTGGGAGGGCTTGGTCTGGTTTCTTGGCAGCGTTGACACCTTGCCACCCAAGCCTCGATTTGTTTATCCATCCCTGGGCACCAAGCGTAACTCCTGGCCAGAGCTTTCGTTCTGACTACGCCCGGGTGCCCCTCGTGTAACAACTCTAGTACCTTCCCTTGCAGTTTTTCTGGGATAACCATCCTATCCCCCCACAATACGCACCCTTTTTGTAGTGAGAGTTCTGTTTGCCGGTTCCAGAATGTTTTGAAAGTCTCGTCGTTGTCCTTTTCCGGCCACCCTTTCTCTACCCAATGTAACACCCGTGCCAGACGTTTGTCTTTATTAGTTTCTCGGGCAATGTCTGACGCGGTTATGGGTAGATCGGGCAGAGTCTCTATGCTGAGGGTGGTCGTCGTGGGTGCTGGGTCGGTGTCTAGCTCGGGTAGCGGTGAGCGGCTCAAAGCGTCTGCATGTGTGATCGTCTTACTGGGTCGGTGTGTGAGCCAGTAGCTGTAGGCGGCAAGGAATTCAGACCACCTTGTCATTCTAGGAGATAGAATGTTCGGGGTGGCCCTGTTCCCTGCAAGGATTCCCAGCAGCGGCTTGTGGTCAGTGATAATGGTGAACGTCCGGCCATAGAGGTACTCGTGGAACCTCTTCACTGCGGCGATGATAGCCAGGGCCTCTTTGTCCAGCTGACTGTAGTTTCTCTCTGGTTTGGTGAGGATCCTTGAAAAGAAGGCGATGGGTGCTTCTTTTCCGTCGGGGAGAGTGTGGCTGAGGACGGCGCCGACGCCGAAAGGTGATGCATCGCATGTGACTGCTAGTGGTAGGGTCTCGTTGTATTGGATGAGGATGACATCCAAAGTGAGCAGGTCCTTGGTTTTCCTGAAGGCGGCTTCCTCGCGTTTCCCCCAAGTCCAGGTAGCCGCCTTGTCCAAGAGCCTATGCAAAGGCTCCGCCGCGGTCGCCTTTTGGGGCAGGAAAACATTGTAAAAATTAAGCAGTCCCATAAATGCCTGCAGTTCCGTTTTAGTCCTGGGTGTGGGGGCCTCTTTAATGGCTTTGATTTTGGTTTCAGTTGGGTGGATGCCGTGCCGGTCTAGGAGGTACCCCAGGAACTCGACCTGCTCTGTGTAAAGTTGGCATTTTTCCCTCTTCACCTTTAGCCCGGTTTCTTTGAATTTTGTTAGCACCTCCCTTAGTCGACCCTCTAGTTCTGGCTGGTTGGCTGCCGATACCAGCACATCATCAAAATAGGGCACCACCCCCTTGATGCCTTGTAAGAGTCTCTCCATGAGGCTCTGGAAAATTCCAGGCACCACGCTGACTCTGAACTGGAGTCGGTTACATCGGAAAGCTCCCCGGTGGGTGACTATGGTTTGCACCTCCGCGGTTTCTTCGTCGACCGGCAGTTGCTGGTATGCTTGGTCCAGGTCGAGTTTCGCAAAAACCTTGCCTCCCCCCAGTGAGTGTAGAAGATGCTGCACTACTGGGACGGGGTAGGTGCTTTGTTGCAAGGCGCAATTTAGGGTGGTCTTATAGTCCCCGCAGATTCTCACCGACCCATCAGGCTTGACTGGGGTGACTATTGGGGTCTCCCACCAGGCATGGTCTATTGGTTGTAGGACCCCTTGCTTGACGAGCTTGTCAATTTGTTCGTCGATTTTTGGCCTGAGTGCAAAAGGTACCCGCCTTGGTTTTAGGCGTCTCGGGGGAACGTTCGGGTCTAGGCTGAAGGAGATAGGGGGCCCTCGGTACTTGCCTAGGATGCCGTCAAACACTTCTTGGAAGTCCTGTGCCAGTTGTTGCTCCCAATCGGTCTCGGCGATGTGGTTGATGCCCGTGACTTCGATGCCGAGCGGTGCGAACCATTGCAGTCCCAAAAGGCTGGGTCGGTCTCAGTCCACGATTGTCAGGGGAAGCTTTGCCATGCGACCCTTAAATGTTACTCTGAATTGTCCGGTTCTGACTACTGGGATGCGGTTTTCCTGGTAGTCTTTGATGATTAGTCTCTGGTTCTCCAGTCCCTTCTTTTGGATGGTAGGCACCAAACGTTTGATTTCTTGCCAGGCGACCATGGAGAGGTAGGATCCAGAGTCCACCTCCATTTTGCATGGCTCCCCTTCGATGCCTACCTCCACGTAGAATTTTCGGGCATCGGTGGTTGATGCGTGGCCGATGATGACCGTCTGGTGGGTTTCCTCCTTCCGCTGGGTCTCGCCACCTCGTCGGGTTCACCCGCTCCAGTCCCAATGGCTGTCGGCTGAGCGATCTCTGGTTCTGGGGTGTGTGCTGTCCCATCTCCGCTCGCTGTGGTCCCACCGTCTGAGGCTGTAGGCTTTCTTTAATTGGCATATGCGGGCGATGTGACCCTTTTTGTCGCAGTGCCGGCAGACTGCATCGAAGAAATGGCACTCGGATCTAGGGTGGTCACCTCCCCAACCAGCACACGCGGTCCCTGACTTACGACCCCGCCAACTGCGCTGGTCGCGTCCAGCCTGGAGCCGGTGGGTTTCCTCCTCCTCGTTCAAAGTGTCGGAGGCGGAGTGGAATTCACCATGGTGGGTGGTGGTCTCGTGGTGACTTGTTTCCTGTTGGGCCTCGGTCGCCCATCCATGGTTGTTGGTCGCGTTGCGGTCCCCTGTGTCCGGTCTGCGCATGCGGTTCGCTGACTGCCTGGTGGCTTCGGCTGCGGTGGCTTCAGCGATGGCATCGGCGAGGGCGATGTCGCCTTTGGCCATCAGCCGACTCTGTAGGACTGGGTCCCGAAGCCCGAGCACGACTCGGTCCCGTAGGGCCTCGTCCATGTCGGAGAAACCGCACAGTCCTCCTAGGTTCCGCAGCTCTGCAACAAAGTCACTGAGGCTTTCGCCCGACCGCTGGTCCCGCCGATAGAACTCGTGCCGCCTGATGAGGGTGGGCACAGCGGGAGCGTAGTGTTTGCGGAATAAAGGTTCGAGGTCGGCCCAGTCCACCCCTGTGACGTCAGCGGGTTTCGCTAGGGCTTTCACCATCTTGAACACTGCGGGCCCGCAGTGTGTCAGGAAGACGGCTTGTTTTTTCGGCCCAGTGGCATCCTTCATGTCGCTACATTCGAGGAACATGCGGAATCTGTCCGTGTAGGATTCCCAGTCCTCGCTAGAGGGGTTGAAATGCACGGGCGGAGTGATGCTGGCCATCTTGTTGGTCTTGCTGCTTCCGTTGGACACGTGCTCGATGGGGTTCAGACTCGGGATCCCACCTTCGTCGCCAGTGTCGTGTCCGTCGGTCAGGAGACCAGCAGGTGGTGACTATGTTTCAGCTCTTTATTGGGTCCCTGGAACCGATCTGGCTCCAAGGGAAAAAACAGCAGCTTTTTATTCTCAAGCTGCGGTAGCCACGACCAATGGCACCACTTTGAATCTCCTGCGATTCGTTTCCACCAATCACGGGAGATTCCTAGCGGGCCAATCAGTGCAGCTCGCTAAACCAATCAGATCGCCCCGCGCTTTGGCCAATCAAAGTGCGGGGTTTCAAGAATGCTAATGAAGGTACAGAACAAATAGCAGTAAACTGTGAGAGGGATCTTGAATCTTAGTGGACAACCAGCTAAATATGAACCAACAGTGTTCAGTGGCAGCCAAAAAAGCCAGTGCAATTGTAAGTTGCATTAACAGAGGGATACAATCAAGATCAAGTGAGGTACTAATATCACTCTATAAAGCTTTAGCAAGACCACACCTAGAGTAGGCATCCAGATTTGGTCACCACACTATAAAAAGATATTGAGAAGAACATGGCAACCAGGATGATTAGGGGACTGCAGACTAAAACATATGAAGAACGGTTACAGGAACTCAGCCTGGCTAGTCTAGTGAAGAGAAGGATCAGGGGAGACATGATAGTGGTCTTCCAATATTTGAGGGGTGCCACAGAGAGGAGGGGGTCAAGCTATTTTTAAGGCACCTGTAGGCCAGACAAGGAATAAGGATAGAAATGATCGAGAGATTCAGCCTAGAAATGAGGATAATTTTTCTGACAGTGAGAATAATCAACCAATGGAACAGCTTGCCTTTGGAAATTGTGGGAGCTTCATTACTTGAGACTTTCAAGAAGAAATTGAACTGTCATTTGTCAGAAATGGTATAGGATCTCCTGCTTCGGTGGGGGTTGGACTAGATGACCTACAAGGTCTCTTTCAATTCTGTTAAGCTATATCTGAGGATGGGTTTAACAATTCAGTACATTCTGCTGAAAGCAAAGCACAACCCATCAGAGATGGTATTCAGCAGGTTCTGACGAGTTCTGGAGAACTGGTAGCGGAAATGTTGAGTAGTTTGAAGAACCAGAAAATACCACCTCTGACTAGAGATTTTACAGTATCCTTCCCCTGCCACGCCCACCAAGCCACGCCCCCCCCCGAACCAGTAGTAAAAAAATTTGAATCCCACCACTGTAACCCATGCTCTTGGTTGGACATTTGATTTATGTCTGCAGTTTCTCAAAGTGACTCAAGGTAAAACTACACTAAACACAAAGTCAGGGGATTAAAAAAAAATAATGCCTCCCTCCTCAAATTCTCACCACAATCTCAGGTTTTACAGATACAGGAATATCTATGCATTTCCTTGGCCTGTAGGCAGGAGGAGGAGGGGGGGCCTCTCTGTCTGCTTACTTCCCTCCCTCCTGACATTCTGATCAATTGGGCAGTAGCACACCTCAACTGTCACACATTGTTGCTTTGTCTGGTGGACTGTGAATCAGCTAGCGATCCTGTACAGCATTCCAACATCCTGGTTGGAGAAACCTGGCTTGTTAGATACGGCCTTCAGACTTGATTTGTTTTGTTTTTCTTGTTAACCAACCGCAACCTTTCTGTTGAATGCCTGATAGCAGTGCTCCTTTTCAGAGGAACATCAGGGGAGTACATAGACAGGCAGTTGACTGTGATATTGACAGCTACTAAATAATTTACTTTTAATATAGGTATTATTACAGTTATTACAGTTCATTGTCTGACATGTCCTTCTTGAATATGCATTGCTTTTATCAGCCATGACAGAAATATAGCAATTTCATATACTCTTGCATGGGCCCTGTGTCACCACAGTTCTGTCAAGAGGGAGCTAAAAATCATGTGCTTCCATTTGACATGTTCATTTTCTCTTGTCTGGCTTCAGAAGCTGGGTCTTGTACTGTAAGCTAACAGGCTTGCAGAGAAGAAGGTGCGTTACTAAAATAACGCATCTGCCCATATATTCAAGTTATGTACAGAATGTTAGAAATTACAGAACTCTTTATTTTTAAGAAAACCACCACTAATCCAGTTGCTACATGGGATGCTACTACTCACTGCTTTTAGGAGAAGGAGAAGGTTCTTTTGAAAACTGGGATATGTGTGTGCGCATGTGTGCATGGGCACATTAATTAAGAACCTGTTTTTTGTAAAAATTGAGCAGCTCATTATGACGGAGTAGCTTCAATGCCAAACAGTTTTAGGATGTTTGCGTAACACTTTCAGCAGAGCACTTTTTAAGAGAAAGCAAATTGGGGGACACTGTGTATGCCTGCCCATTTATGGAGAGAGATAAAATCTTATCATTCCTTTCATTTTTTTTTTCTCTTGCTAAGGCATATTAAATAGATTTAGGTTAGGATTGTCATAGATTTGGGAAGAAAGGAACCTCTTTTCTGCTATTTGACTCCAATATTTTAGCAGCTTGTCCTGTTTATTATACTTGCAAACAAAATGAATACAAATCAATCTATGTATTTGATCATCTACATCATCAAGACTGCAACAATTCCCAGTTATCTCAGCCAGCAAGATGGTGAAAGGGGTTAGAAACTGCTTTCAGCCTACTTTTTTTACCTAGCAAGATGATTTAAATTTTCTTTCCATCTTTGAAAATATGACGTACTGTTTGTCATTTAATAAGTATTCTCTTTATTCCATACATGGCATTCCTAAAAAATGTTCTACAGTGTTGGGGGCAAAACCAAACAATATGCCTTCCCAATTCAATATATTCCTCAATACATTCCTAAAAGAGAAGAGAATTCTTTTAATTGTGATTTTTGAGACAATTATCACTTAATCACTGGCTCATACTTGATAATCCAAATGTTATAGGAAATTTCATCATTTGATTTGCTGAAGTAAAGACATATTATGTCTGTAGTATTCTGGCAATCTATCTCAGGTTGTCCCAAATCCATAAAGAAGATGCAATTAGCCTGCCAAGGTTTATTCCTGATAATTCGATGCTAGCCTCCCCTAATAGGTTTACATGGTGCTTACATGTTGTTTACTTTCACTATTTGCTTTAGACTCTTCCAAAACTTCAGTGCAAACTAGTCAATCTCCTTTCTCCTCTGTTAGGGACAAGATTATCCTTCAACTACTTTATCTGTTCTCCAGGATTTTTCAAAAGAGAATGGAGAGACGGTCAGCCAGGCTATCAAGTGCAATACATTGGAGTTCTGAACTTAAAGTATGCTGGAGATTTTAAAAAGACCAATTACCAATAATACATTTCAGCCTTGGAAACAGAATTGATTATAATGCTTTGCCAAAGTTTTGCTATATGTTAGTGGCTGCTTACAGTCTTAAATTGCCTGGGAAAATACATACTTACATGAAAAGCATTATACTTATAGCACAAACATTTGTTAATATAATTGACTGAAACCTTTTAATGGAGACTAAGCAAGGGAGCAGATGTTTGATATTTCTAAAACAAATGTTCTCATAATTAATTGGTCATTAGTGTTTGACAAGGTTATTAAGACAGCTATTAGCTAGAAGATGGGAGAGTTTGTTGCAACAATCAAAACTAGATTTTATTATACTCATCTGAAAACAACAGCTCTTCATACTAAACACAATAAAACATACGGATGTTCCATTTGTCACACTAAAGGTAGGATGGGCATTTTTCATACTGAAAGCTAATCTATATTTTTTCCATGTTATATCAAAACTTATGAAATAGTTTGTTAATTTATTTTTGATTTTGATTCAAAATACTTAGTTATGTAGTTTATACTGGCTATTTGTCTATTTCATTTCAGAATAATAAATATGACTTATTTATGTACTATCTGTAAGATAAGTAAATTATGTTTCAGCAGGTAGACAGTGGGGATATAAATTATATGAATGATACTAAACCACACAAAATTAAAATGTGTTCACCACCTCCACCACAAGATGTGTCTTTGATTACTACATGCAAATAGCTAGCAACAAAAGATATATGCAGCTTACAACTGCTTTTGGTTGAAAAAAATCTGGAAGTTGTTATTTTTCTTTCTGTTTTCAAACTTAAGATGAAAAAGCAGGGATGTATATGTAAACCTAGAAATCAGAATGTGTCTATCCTGCTTAGCTGCACTTGAAAATAAACGGCATCCCTTGAGACATTCTCTCTTAGGTAGACTGCATTGATCAAGTCCTGTTTAAAATTGCACATTCATGTTTGGGTAACTTTTTTGGCAGAATATTTAGTTAAGATTTCTTCTTCTGAGCACTGAAATGCTTGCCTTATGACAGCAGCCTGTATATGATGACAGGAGCCATTTTTCTGATAAACCTCGCCATGACAATTCTGCTTAGAATATAAACCTAGAGATTACATTTTTGACTTGATCAGCAAGCGGATATGAATAAAAAAGAATGCCAAGAAGCCATTTGAATACAATTCCCACCATTATTACTACCAATGGAATCATGTTGTGGCTATTTCCACAAAATTACAAACTCATTCTAATTAGTTTAACTTTAATCTCATTATTGATAACTCAAACTTTGGACTGGGAGAAAACATGTTGTTAAAAGAGTCCTGTTTTAAAACAAAAGCTGAGATCAAACAACCCTATTCATCCTACTGACTAATTTTGCAACTAATTTGCTGGGAAAAGCAGTGCCAGTTCCCTGACTATGGGAGATGAGGTGAGGTGGGTACTGAGCCTGGTAGGTGCTGCTTTTCTGTGGCAAGTCCTGGTCCTCTGGAATAGATTCCCACTGAAAGTTATATTAGTTTACTTTAACCATCTTCCAAAAACAATTGACACTATACCTGAGAGTATTGGGCACTATGGATTGTCTGTTTCATTTCCCCCTCTATTGTTGGAGAAATGAAGCCAAATGGGGGATATTATATTTTATTAAACACCTCACTGAGTAAGAGAAGAAAATTAGAATAGGGTTGGAAGGGATCTTGGAGTACTTCTAGTCAACCCCCCTGCTAAAACAGGAGACCCTAGACTCATTTCAGACAAGTGGCTGCTCAATTTTTTCTTTAAAATTTTCCGTGATGAAGCACCCACAGCATTCTGATGGCACATCTGAAGTATATATGCCCATGACTAATAGTGTTCTGCAGGGGACTAATAGTGTTCTACTTCCAGGGGGTTTATTGGGCTCTCCAACCTACCAAACTTTTTTTTCTTCAAGATGTTTGAAAAATAGCTGAATGGGCCAAAATCATATTCCAAAATCAAGAACCAAACTGTGGTATCAACTTCATTTACAAATGTTTCTGAGCATCAGAAACATAGGAATGAGACTGGATATTAAAGAGCATGATCACTGTGGGTGTGTATTGAGATTCCATCTCTCCATGCTACTACTGTTCTGACTGATTCAAACACATCCATGATGGAGGCTCTTTTGTGAGGACACCCTAACAAGCCATCCAAATTCCAAATGTGCTAATTGTCTATGTTCTAGCTGAAGAAATTCCAGTACAGTGATACTTTGGTACTCAACTGTTTTGAAACTCTTCAAATTTGATATTCAATGCATTTTGTAAACATTTTTCCCGGTTCTCATCATACGTTTGGTACTCAATGCACAAGCTAGAACTTATCAGGGTTCCTTATGACACACTATATTATTCCTTAGGAGAGAAATTTGTTTGGTACTCATTGCACCTCCTAGAACCAATTTATGATGAGTACTGAGATACCATTGTAGTTCTCAAAACATTTTTTCCTGTTGAATACAGTTGTTTGATTTCTACCAATCTCTGTTCAATGACTCCTTTTTCCTTAGGTAAATAATTGTGCGTACATTGGCCATCAACTAAACTAATTTTTCAGTTTGTTCCTCATATTTGTAGAAAGTTATTACCGTATATACTCAAGTATAAGTCGACCCGAATATAAGTCGAGGCACCCAATTTTACCACAAAAAACTGGGAAAACTTATTGATTCGAGTATAAGTCGAGGGTGGGAAATGCAGCAGCTACTGGTAAATTTCAAAAATAAAAATAGATGCCAATAAAAACTTTCACTAGGACAGTTGAGAATAAGTTTGATGTTCACAATTTCCTCTTTGAAAGAGACCAGTAAATAGGGAACAAGAAGATGAAGAAAAAGTGTGTTTTTTCACACTTTTCACACTGAAGTGAACAAAAATGGCATCATAGGAACAAGCTTATTCTCAGCCCAAAGGTTTGTTTCTGATTTCTTCCCTGATTTAAGGGAAATTTGGGAAACGATCTCACTATCATGAAAGGTTTGATTGATTCACTAACGCAAAAGATGATGATGATGACAGTGGTAGGCAGGAGTCACTCTCTCCCTTGCAAGAAAAAACCAAGAGCCGTTCTTATGATATCTCTCTCTCTCTCTCTCCCCCCCTCCTCCCGAGTGGACTGAAAGCAGCTGGAGCTGAGGAAATGAAACTGAGTGGAGCGACCTCAGCTCGCGTTGCTTTTTCAGCCTAGAGCTCAGAAAAGCCTCCCCCTCCCATGCTTAAAAGTTGCAAAGGAAACACGGAAGCAGGGAAGCGGCTGCCCAGCTTCGGGGCTCCACACCATTTTTTTTTCAGAGGGGAATCTGACTCGAGTATAAGTCGAGGGCGGTTTTTTCAGCACAAAAAATGGGCTGAAAAACTCGACTTATACTCGAGTATATACGGTAGTTTCCTTCACAGATTGGGCAATCCTATTACAGTATTCTTAATTTATAGTGTAGAATCTTGCTCTGTGTTGCCAGAACTATAAAATGAAAAGAGGAATTGTAAATTCACAGTTGCCACTTTGGTGTGTCATGCTAAAAACATATCTTTGAAATGTATAAAATTTGTCTCTTTTTTCTTATTTTATTATTGCCTAGAAATACCAGAGACTCAATTATTGCTTTATGACTGGGCTTCTTTGAGCCAACCTGTCCCTCTGCCTGACATAAAATTTCCTCTTGTCCACTCCTCCAACTAAAATGGCCAGAGGTGTAGAGGTTGGCCTCTTTGTGAAAATCTAGGAGGGTAGTTAGCACAAAGCAACCCTCAAACTTTTCCCAATGCAAGTTATAAGCTCATGTAAGTCTATAACAGTGGTCCATGAGAAAATTTTGGTGGCCCACAGAGAAATGTCCCCACAAAGAAATGTCCCCACAAAACCCCCCCCAAAGCAATTAATCCAGACTTAATCCACACACTGGCTCCTACCCTTTGGCTGAGCGCAAACCTGCAAAAAGCAGAACAGCCTTCACCGGCCAGGACAAAGTAATGGTGCTGTTGCAGCAAGAGGGGGCTGGTGGCACAGGCATGCTGAAGTGGCAATGGAGATGGCTGGAAAGTGCAGGAGTGCCAGACTACTTGCATTTGTGCAGCACTCCCGCACCTTCCAGTTTGCCTCTCCTGGCCTGGGCTCTTCCTCTATGGCCACGGACTGTAGGGACGGCCCAGGGCAGGAAAAGTACTAGCTGGTGATGGTGGGAGTGGGCAAGTCTGTGCTCACCATCCAATTCAGAGGGCATCGGCATCAGTTTTCTCGTCCCTGTCGGTGCTCTGCTCTGCTGCCCCTCCCCCCATGGCCCCAGCCATCGCTGCCTGGGGAAAGCACAGGAAAAGCGAGTAGAAGCATAGCTCTCACTGTGTTTTCTTCTGGTATATGGTGTGTCCTAGTGTGCCATCTGTATGTGTGTGTGTGTGTGTGTGTGTGTGTATATATATATATATATATATATATATATATATATATATATATATATATGCATATACATATACATACACACCATATACCAGAAGAAAACACACACCAACCGCTACCTCAACGCCCAATCCCACCACCACCCAGCACAGATAAACTCCGTGGCTAAAACACTAATTACTAGAACCAAATGCCTGGCAGACAAGACACACATTAAGACTGAACTATGCACCCTGACTAAAATATTGACAGCCAACGGCTTCCACAAAAGCAAAATCACCAACTTGATCCACAAAAACACACTGAGACATAATAGAGACCCAGAAGATGAACAGACCCATGGAACAGCTGTCCTGCCCTACATAAGAGGCACTACAGACAAAATTAGTAAGATTCTATACAGACACCACATCAAGACTGCCTTCAAAACAGACAGAAAAATAGCAGCCACCCTCTGGAACCCCAAAGACAAAATTGACCTGGAAAACCAAGGCATATATGAAGTCCCCTGTGCATCATGCCCAGCCACATACATTGGACAGATCAATAGAAGAATAAGCACCTGCCTGGATGAACACAAAAATGCAGTCAAAAAGCTGGAACACACTTCCTCACTAGTCCAATATATGGAAGCCACAAGTCATAACATCAACTTCAATGGCACCAAAACCCTAGCCACTACAGAAAATCCCAGCCACAGAATCATCAGAGAAGCCATAGAGATTGAAAAAAGACCAGAAAGCATGAACAGAAGAGATGATTCCACCAGGCTGTAAATCATTTGGAAGCTTGCACTCACAAACAAAAAAATCTCCACACCACAAGCCAGGCAAACACCTGGGCACAAACAGATCCCCCCTGATACCTCCAGCTCAAACACACCCCAACCAGGCACCCAAATGAAACCCAGCTTCCTAACGAATGATAGCCGTCCATTTACCCGAAGCCAAGCTGCACGAAAGACCTCCAATAAAGTAACACAATGTTGCCAGCCAATCAAGATACAAAAAGAGCCAAAAAAACAGACAGAAGATATTAGAAGCAGAACACAGCAAACTCCAAGACCAATAAACACAGACCAAGACTCTCAACCAATCAGGATGAAGAAAAAACCATTCTGGCACAGCAATAGGCTGCCCCAAATTTAAATCTGAAACCACTGTAAAAGTCTAACTCACAGACGAACATTATAGAGAAGCCTGATGATGGCTGATGAGATTCTGCTGAAACGTTGCTACAACTTTAAAAGCACCACTACTATGACGTGGTAAAATACCTGAATGCCAGACAATGTAAGTACCCGTGAAAACTTAAGAATATATATATATATATATATATATATAAATATTAAATTTATATTTAATATAAAAATATTTTTTTATATTAAATATATTATCTTTTTTTAAAAAATCGTATTAGTGGTCCTTGGGATTTAAAAGTATGAGTTTGGTGGTCCCTGAGGTCGAAAAGGTTGGCAACCCCTGGTCTATAAGATACTTTTCTTTGGATTATTTTATTTTGGAATCTATTTATAAGTAGATTTTTGTCCATAATTGGAATATTTTCACTGAAATATTCTTAATAAGCATGCAAGTCAGAAGCTGCCATATGTGGAAAGATTTATTTCAAAATGCTATTTTACTGGATAAATAATTTCACTAATCAACAACCCAGTTCATTTCTCCCAGATGTAGAATGCCAATTTCCACTGATTACTTAGTCTGATGAGTTTTTGTCCACTGATATTTCAGCTTAATTCATATGCAAGTTTCTTTGTGAGGAAGTGTCAGTCTTACAAGGTAAACAGAAAACATGATCAGAGAGCTAATTCTACTTTATTACAAGGTTGCCTTAATCAAATCTTGCAGATTTGAGCATACCTGGGGCTCCCCACCCTCTTTGCAACCCCCAAACTAGGGAAGGTCTCTTCTGAGCTTCTTCCACTGCAAGAATTTCTCAGTTACTCCTTTAGTTGCGTCCCTTTTGTCCTGTCTCTCAAGGCCATTCCCACAAATCATTACTGGAAGGATTCTTTATATAGCTTGGGCAATTTGTGCTGTAGTATCTTAAATTGCAAACTGAAGTGTATTTATTATTTTAAAAGGTAATTACTTATCCTATATGGAGAAACCATTTCATGTGAACAAATTGCAACATCAAAACAACGGTATTCAGCCATGCTTTTATGGAGCTAGAGTTATGCAAATAGCATATATGAGTTCACACATTCAAACTTTCATGACAAGATCTTCATAGCAATGTTCACAACAGTCCAACCAATAGTGTTTAGTAATTCTCTAATAATAATGGAAGGGGTGAACAATTTCCACTAGAACTGACCATCAGAGCTGACTGGAAATTTGAAGAAGGTATTTGAAATATCCTAAAGCAGATAATTTTTTCATACACATAAGAATTCCCAGTTATTCCATATTATGACCTGTGTGAGAAAGAGAAAATATGGTTCTTTTCCAATTTTCATTTATTGTAATAAAATGTTTAGCTGTCTTACTGAAATTTTATTTTATCAAAATATTTTTTATTTATTAAATTATTTTCAGCCCCCTGAAGTGGTTTTTTTGGATTTCATATAGGAGTAGTACATGGTTTGTAATGCACTGTGCTTTGGAAGTACTTTTCACATTTCTCAATGACAGAACCATGTTAGTAAGAGCTGCAGCAACTTGGAGTAAGCTTGCTTAAGAAATGGAGAAGACAAAATCACCCTTCCCCAGTGATTCTACTGACAAGGAACAGCAGGGGAACAAAGCAATCTGGATTAAGAATGCCTTGGAATTATAATTTCTCTTACAATCTTTCTAGCCTCTTAACTAAATTTGCCTAGATTGTGCCCACAATGTGCAAATTACTGATTATGAATATTTTTCTGCAATGACATGAGTAAAATAGCAGTTTTCTTCTTTATTATCCTGATGGAAGGAGCAAAGAGCCATAACAAATAATCTTTACAATAATATATAATTGAAAGTAAATACCAGGAGTCATTAAATCTAAAATATTTCTTTACATAGAGAACAAAGTGAGGAACGTTAGGGCCATATTGTTAGGGCCATCACTAAAAAAATTCATTCAAGCTTTGGAATGGAAATCTTGGAGAACTATGCTTACAGAACCCTTGAGCAAAAATCATTTTGGGCAGGAATTCAGATGAAAGCATACATGACAGATGACTGTCCATTTTGTTTGAATATTTCAGTGAAGGCAAATTTGTTTTCCTGTAAATTAATCCCTTATTGCTACTCTGACATGACAGAATCATTTCAGTTTCCTCAAGTGACATTCATTTGGATATTTGAAGAATACTGTCCCAGTGTCACATTCTCCCTCCCACATTCTTCTTTAGACTAAACATTCTAATTCCTTCAAACTCTTCTCACGGGACTTAACATCTAACCCCTTGATCATATTCTTTGGTTATTTCTAAGCATATTCCATGTTGCCTGAATTCTTCCAAAAGCCTAGTGTCAATAACTTAAGATAGTATTTGGGATCTGGTTAATGAAAATAAAATGGAGCAACTTTCTTTCATAATTTTAAAACTATATTTCTGTTATAATATGTAGTCTAATATTACATTTGCCTTTTTTGAAGCAATGTCACATTGCAGACACTTAGATTATTATTAATCAAATATTTTCAGAAATATTATTACTAGGCCAGACATCCCTTATTGCACATTATATATTTTGTCTGCTTCATTGAACAACTCTGCATTTCTCTCACTAAGTTTCAGTAAGCCAAACAGCTAAAGTGGTGTCTATATACATGTGATGCAAGAAACAAGAAGTCTAATATATATTTTTAGAAGAAATATTTGGACTGACATACTTTTTTGAGTTAATTCATAGCTCTGGACTTTATTTCATCCAAGGATTTTGAACAGAAAAGTATACACTTAAACTTTAGTTTAAATGGAAACCCTACAACCGTATACCTATGAAGTAAGATTGGTAATTGTGTTTCCTTTTCATATCCTATTTTTCTCTGACCTATCCATTAATTAGTATGGCAGATCACCAACTATTTACAGAAATTACAACTAATGTTATAATGAGGTTGGGGGAGTCTATGTAAAACCTGATTAATCCAGCATTGAACACTGTCTGTACATAATCAACTGTACTTAATCAGCCAAGTGATTACATCAATAATAAACATTTTTTGGTCTTACCTTAAACTCCTCTAGGATTTTGTAACTTTTCCCATGGTATTCACAAAAGTTCTTCACTTCTTTGCATTCTGGACAACATCCATTGTGTTCTACTTTAGTACATTTTGGGTGGATTTTGGGGCATTCTGGTTGGTCACAAATAGGCCCATCCTCGGTACAAATACATGGACAGTTGGAATGCCCAGGGAAAAAACGCTCCCCAAGTTTGTATACAAAACCACTGTCATCTACACATCCTTTCCCCCGATAGTCATCAAAAATCAGATTATTATCATTATTTGAAATCTGATCACCTTCATCAGCAGGGTAGTCTTCATGATTGAAAGCAGCTGGAGTGACCAAAGAAGGAATTAGCAACAGAAATATGTAGGCTTCATGAATATGAAGAGCCATTCCCCCTCCTGAGCTTCTGAGTATGGTGCTTATATCAATGTATGGATGCTTCCATGGAGAGGCCAATGTGATACACTGAAAACATATATATAAAAAAGAAATTGAAATATGTTTTCCTCCCCTCAAAAAATGCATTTTCCCCTACTCCTTTGTGCCTTCCATCTGCCAGGCTTTAGCTCATTAGAAATCCTGTCTTCTATCAATTCTTAAAATAGCAAAGTAAACCAGTCCATATTTCCATCCTGACTCTAGTAATAACAAACAGGAAAACATGCACGTAACCTGAATAGTCTTCAAGTTGCACAGGCTCTTTTCTGTTGCAAGGAAATCTTAATTCATCTTGATTTCAATGGCATATGCTCTGTGCATTTCAATACTTTAGTTTAAAAGTAAAATAGAACAATATTCTCACCAAATTAAAGAAATAATGCAAAACATTTCCTTGCCATGTTTTTGATTCAAGCTTTTTTTCATATGCTACATTATTATAAATAGAAAAGTATGAGAAAATGTTAGTCACATTTGGTCATTTTGCCTGTTAGTTAAAAAAGATGAAAATAAGATGCTGCATCTTTACATTTTTACATCTTTACATTTTATCTAATTACTATGTTGAATATTTATATTGTAAACAATTGCAAATCAAACTTATTTTATTGGATAGCTTGCATATTTATCAGTACAAACATAGCTCTTTTTGCTTTTACTAAATTGCTGTAAATGATACTTTTAAGGATGGGACAAAGCAAAGATATTGCTTCCAATCCAGGTTAAGTGTCCAACACCATTCAAAATATGTATTTTCATGAAAAATAAAATGAAAAGAGCATTTGAATTTTAAAGATCCTTTACAATCAAATTATATTTAAGATACTAGGAGGTTTAATTACTTAAGATTGCTGAATTTTTATACTGTATATTGTAATCTCTCCTTAAAACAGGTTCATCCTGGCTTTTTCTTAGTAAGACCTCCATTGTGCTCTCCTGAAGATTGACGTCACATCAAGATCCAGTAGTAGTTGCCCATATATATATATCTGTGCTTATACTTGTAGCTACCAGCTGTTTTTCTCCTGCTTTTACATTTTTGGTCTCTTTTTTAGGTTTCAGAAATGGCATTTCATCAAATTATTACAAATGTGATACCTTACTCACCATATGCAGTTCAAAGGCAGTAGGTGAATAGAATTTCTCAGTAGGCCATGTCACTTCATTTTCTTATACATCCATATGTGCATGGAGAACCAATAATTCACACCACATGTTTCATTTGAAATTGCAGAAAGCCTTGTTGCTTTGTTAAACATTACTTCTATTCTCCTGTTTTCCTGTTGATTATAATCAATAATGTACCCCTCACATTGGTACATTACTCTTACTCTGGTACAGCTCCTCTAACCAAAGATTTGAAGATTGATATGGTAGGATTCCCTCTTTTTTATGAATTTGGACAGTAAAATATCTTATGATGAAATAATTTCTAACAAAATTTATAATAAAATGCTCTATAGTCAAGTGATGTTTTGATTCATTGCATATGAAACATGCAACTGCAAATTAAACAATAGCCTAGCCTATTCTGCTTGTCTGATACTTTGGGATCAAATGGATTAGTAATTAATATTATACCAGTGTGCAGATTCCAATAGCAATAGAATTATGGTTTTCATGCAAATAAATGCAAAATGTATATATATTATTTATATATTTATGTTAATTTATATATTACTTCACTGCCCAACAGAAATGACTCAGAAAATAGGCAATCTTTGTATATTACAGAACTAGTAAAATAATTTGGTTAACAAAGTAGGCTCTTGAAATGCTTCTGTAAAGAAGGACTATGCATTTCAAAAGCTTGCTGTCTCATTGCTTATGCTCTAGGACATGATTTTACTACAATGGAAAATTTTACTGCAATTATGGGAGCCTTTCTTACAGTCACAGTATTTTATTCCTGGATGATATAAAAATGTTTAGCTTGCCTTTCAGCTCTGAATAGACAGTCACTTGCATTCTACAGGTAGGCTTTAGTCTGCCATACTTAAAGCTGAGGAAACTTACATTTTTTAGTGAATTCAAAAGAAGCTATTTATTATAAGGATAGCAGGATTCAATCAATTTTGTCAGACATCTGGGCAAAGGCAAAATCCATTTCAGAAAGTGGTACAAGGTTTCACTGCAGTAATTGATCATTCTAAATATTTTGCTTACAATTTATACATATTTATTTTGATGCAGAGAAAAATGGGATGATAAGGAAGTCCCTTGATTATAAATCAAACCAAAAACATATATTATTTACATTTATTTGGTTTTTGAAAGGAGATATTAAGGTACTATTAAATATTTGGGAAATCAACATCATTTTCTCTTAAAAATGGGTACTTACCTACTCAGAGTGAATGGTAGGAAGAGTCACAAACCACAATGGATTTGTACTTCAGCAATATAGTAGGGAAAAAAACTCTTCTTAATTATATTTGTGCAGGAGTATTATGAAAAAATTTTTTGTTTCTAAAGCCTCCCATGTCATAGAAGAACCTCAGCAGATCCCCAAGAGAAGTAAGCTTTAGCCAACTGTTCAAAATTCAAAGCAATCAGTCATAAAAGGGTCCAAAGATGAGACTGCTTTATACAAAATAAGAGTCCAAAACAAAACAAAAAATAAAAGAATCATCATTCCAGGATTTTACAAAATCTATTTCCTTGGTTGCAGCCTTCAGGTCCATCAAAAATAAAATTTAAAAAATCCCACTAAATCACTATATATATATATATATCAGCAAAAAGGCACACAAGGGTGGAGAATATGCTATGCTTCCAGTCCCAGAAACAGCACCAGCATGCTAGAGCTCAGAGCCAATCCAGACTGAAATGCAGTCAGCAGCACCATCATGCTATGCTGCTTTCTAGAGGCTCTTCCCCAAATAAGCAGTAGGGTTCTTGTGGCTCTTAATCACAATAACAACTTTCAGCAAGATTCAGTATCCTGGATAGCAGCAGCCCAGCATCTATTCCTCCGGAGGACATTCCATCAAGCAGTTGGAAATCTTCAGCACCATAGACAGCAGCCCGTGACTCTCATTTTGCATCATGCAGGCAGAACGTGCCGCTCCCCTGAGCAGCGAACTCCCCCCCACACACACTTCACCCCAGTCCGATGCATTTGCTCACTGACATTAGATTTATCCTTAGGCACTTTTCTTAAGGAAAAGGTATTTTATAAAATGCCTCCTAAATGTTATCTACATCTGATGATCACCTTCATTGAAAAAAATCTGCTTATTTTCAAGGCACTAGGAATTAGACTGCAGGACTACGTTACAGGAAGTGGAAGTAGGTAGACTGGAGCTTTCTGCATTTACTGAATGATTTGGCAAAGGTAACAACCAAGGCATTGGTCTGATTATTGCCTTGCTAATGCAGAATTCTCTCTCCCCCCCCCCTGAAAATTACCACATTTGCTACATGTGAGTCTCAGCGTGTTTGAATATGCATGCATATTTTTAAAATGTTATATGGAGAAATATTAAGCTCCTACCCACCCCCAAAAAAATTTCTTCGCAGAAACTGTAGTAAGTTATATATTTTATTATTTTCACAAAATGAGACAGTCAGTTGTAGTTTTCACTATAATAACTTGAAAAGGGGTGGGGTAGGGGCTCTCTGCAGTTCATGTTTTCTGTCATTAGATGTCAATATAAAGCTATTTCTTCAGAAAAATGGCAAATTGTATATATTTTAATACATATTTAAAGCCATGAAGAAAGATACGAGAAAAACAAAGTTTGGAATATTTCATTTAAGTAAAAATATAGATATTTTATTTAATGTAAAATGTAATTGTTTATTTCAGATGTTTATTTCAGATGAGGGCATTATAAGCCACCCTCAATGCTATGATATTTCTCTAAATAGTGGTCTCAATTCCAAATACGAATAGTGCCATCAGAACCACCTGAAATTAAATGTTCTGCCATATGATCAAATATTACACTCTGAACTTTATCTTCATGGCCCAATAAGCTGGCAAGATGTCCTGATTTGAGTTCCAAAGTCTTAATGGTTCCATCATTGCTTGCAACAGCTACAATATGACCTGTAATATAAAGTAAAAAGGTTTAAAAAATGGAAAAGCAACTCTGTCAGTGAAGTGCTCGAGATAAAACAAAAATCTTAATTTGCAACTTTCTGTATATAATGATGATCTCAGATAACTCTGTGCTTTATTTTTTAAAAAGGCAAGTCAAACCAGTATTGGGGGAGACTGGGGGAGGAATTCTGTCTGGAAAGTACTTTGCTGATATTTTGAGTGATTTTGTTAAAATCTGCCTTAGTATTTTATTTGATGAGCACTAATGATGTAATGATTCTCTATTTCTCTTAAAAGTTAGTTTCAGACAATAATAATGAGGATCTTCTGCTTTATTGCATGAATTTCAAACTATGAGTTAGTTCTGAAAAGTTCTATCTGAATCCTTATATCCCCGTACCAGTTAAACAAAAGCAGTAAATTTTCATCCTTGTATTTGAAATACATATCATTTGTATGCTGATTATGCTTATCTTTATTTCTTGGAATAATCTAGAATGTGTTGAAACATTATTTACAAAAATGGTGAACACCTGTCTGGAGTTGTAACAGGATTGATGAAGGTCAACAAAATGAAGATAAACTTGGACAAGATGGAGGCACTCTATTAATAATTCTACTTCAAGGTATCACCCACACAATCAATTTGCTCTTTCTCTTAAGAAATTCCTTCTAACAATCAATCAGAATCTGCTGTTCTGTAACCTGTCCTGCACTTGGGAGTAATAAAGAAAGAATAGGATTTGGTTGTCTTCTATGCATAATTTTTGAAGTATTTGAAGTATACTATCAAACAATTTTGTCTTTTAATATTATATATTCCTAATTCTTTTTTTAATAATGATTTTTATTAACATTTAAAAATACAAAGCTAAAATAACTAAGAAAAATAGGAAAAAGAGAAAAAGTGCAGGGGAAAAGAAATATATATATAAAGAAAGCACTTCCCTTTCATTAAGAAAGTAAAACATTTTCAGCAGCTACAAGTATTCCCCAAATTATGACCACAACTGAGGCCAAAATTTGTTAAGTTAAACATTTGTTAAGTAAGTATTGCTCCATTTTATGACTTTTCTTGCCATAGTTGTTAACTGAATCACTATTGTTGTTAAGTTAATGATATAGCTCTTAAGTACATCTGGTTTCTCCATTGACTTTGCTTGTCAGAAGATTGCAAAAGGTGATCACACAATCCCAGGACATTGCAACCATCATAAATATGAATCAGTTACCAAGCATCTGAATTTTGGTCATGTGACCACAGGGAGGCTGCAATGGTTATAAGTGTGAAAAATGGTCATGGAACACTTTTTCAGTGCCATTATTACTTCAAACAGTCACCAAATGAACTGCTGTAAGCCAAGGACTACCTGTATTACCTGCTCTAACATTTCAACAAAATATCTCTTCTTCACGTATTCCATTTCTTATTTATAAACAAATTGTAATGCCTAAGAGTAACTAGAAATATTAACAACCTTTCAACCTTAATCAAACAAATCAGTTTTATATTTCTTTCTTTTTAAAACAGTAACTTATAATTTTCTTTAGAAGTACAATAAAAAAAATTCTCTTCCCATATCTTATCTCTTATCTATAAACAAATCTTAAAAGCCTTGACATTTAGATGTAGTCAAGGGATTAATCGTTAATTCCTTCAAATAGTGACTCACAAGTTAATTTATTATCATTTCCTTTGTTTCACCTCAGAAATTTATTTACAAATTTAAAAATATAAAAAATAACATATTTTAACCTTAATCAAATAAACTAATTTTGTAACCATTCCTTTTATTTTTAACACCACAGCTAACCACTTTCTTTAAAAATACAACAAAAAAGTCATGTCATATCTACAATAAATCTTTAAAGTCTAGTCCTGGTTGTTCTTAGAAACCCATTAAAAACATCATATATATTTTAACCTTGATCAAATAAGCCAACTTTATATTCCTTCTTTTTGTTTTTAAAAATCCATTCCCTTAATTTATTAATTATGCATCTCTTTTAGTTATTAAGACAATTAGGGGATGTCATTTAATGGGGTGAAACTTAATTTTGCTTTTTTTCAGTGATGGGTTCTAAAATATGTGTTTTTACACCAAGAATTCAAATCTGCTGTTATTTTTCCAACTGCACGTTTAACTTGGTATGATTAATCCACATCTGATCATATGCCCCACAAAAGTCTCTTGTAACTCAAATACTTTAACTTTATCTTCTCAAAATTACACCTTGTGCTACAAAATTTAATGTTTTTTCCCCACATAAATCTTAGCTAGCTAAGCAAAAAATAATCCATGCAATCATAAACTATCATCAGTAAGCAATTCTCTGAGTTACAAAAATGTTTAAGTGAGATTCATCAAATCTTGCGTTGATAAAATAACCTTTACATTTTTCATGTGTACTAGGGCATGTCAAAATTTACAATTTTCAATTTCCAAATATTAAGGGTGCTCAAAAGGTGTGATATCTCTTGTGGATTATAAAGATATTTTGGTTATAATTTAGACGTGCTTGGTAAGTACACTACATAAATATCATAACTTTTTTACATTTTATTTGTTTCATAAGAAATTAGCAAATTTCATTTCTAAATCCAATGTAGAATCTTTTCCCATATGATTTTTGTAGCTTGTCATTTTTAAATCCAAATCCAAAACACTTAATCTCAGTTGTGTCCTCTTCTATCTCCTCTTTTATGGTAGTAAATAATTTTGATAGAAATTTCTTAGTACGTTGTTCCCAAATATCCCTCGAATTTGAATTGGAAAGTTAAAATACTTTTCTCCATCCTCCATTCATCCCCCATTTCTCATCCCTTTAATTATAATATTTAGTTCTTTCTGATTGCTCCAGTATTCAGTCTTCAAAAATTCTTCTTATGTTTTTCTTTAGTCCACAACATTTTCTAATGGGAAATTTTCTTAAATTCAAAATCCTCATATATTTTAACAGGACTTTAAATAACCTACAGGAAGGATTCTTATAATAAATTTCATCCCTCCCCCCCAAACTCTCTGGTCCATTTATAACTTTTCAAAATCAACATTTTAATCAATAATTTATTGTTTATGTTGGCTTAAAAAAAAAGTTCTTAAACTTGCTGAAACTTCTTTTGCTGAGGATTGAAGGAAAATCAACCAGTATGATGAAACGTCTTGTTCTTTAGGTTCTTAATATCCAAAAAACCTTTAATAAGCAATTTTCTGAAGTGATTAAGAAAGGAAATGGGCAAACACAATGACTATTAGAAGGCTCCAAATCATGACTTGGGCAAAGCATATGTTTTTCCTTGGCTCCCAAAGCTCTAAAGCTGCTGGAAACAGTCTGGAATGGATGTATGGAATGCTTGTGGGTGACAACAGGCCCATCCCTCTGTCTGGAGAGGAATTTTGAGGTATCAGTCCTTCTGTTGGCTTCTTGTTTTGCCCTCACTTTCCTTAATATTAAATATTCCCAGTTCTTCCATCTCTTTTCATACAACTTAGATTGGATTACAATTTATACTCTGGTGATGCAGCCTCCAGTTGTATTCATCTTATCTATCGACATACCACACTGATGCCTATCCATAATCCTATTTTCAAGCAATGACTTCCATAGTCTGCTTCACAAGTATTTTGCCAAGCCAGGTATACCATATTCTACACATGATTTATATTCCAATAATCAGGGGTATGATTCTGTTTTGCACAATTTTGGCACTCATCTATTGAATCTGTCCCACTATTTTCTTCCCAACTGTTTAAATCTACAATGCAAATTTAAATATTATTTCTATCTTCTGGGGAATTAGGTATCCATTTTTGTGCAAACTTCATAATCATTTCCTCCAACTTTTCATTCAAGTGAACATGGATGCTCAAGATTGTGATACTCTATTCAGCAGTGTTTTTTTCAGTCAGACATATATCCACTTAATTGTTTTGCTGTTCAGCCCATTCATACAAAGTTTGCTTGCTAATCAGAATGTTATGAAACCCATTTCGTGATAGAATTGTAACTTTGAAATGATGTGCTGATAGTTGATGTCAATTCCATACTCTCTTCAGTGCCAAATTAAAATGGCCCCATTTGTTTAAATACTTTATAAAATGTTAATGCCTGGAGAAAAATTCATTTTAAATCAATATTAGTTTTTTTGTTTGTTTTATAAAAAAGCCTTTCTGGTTTAGTTTTCTTGTTGATATTGTCTCTTGGTATTTAAAATAAAAATGACTATATATTCATAAAATTAATACCTAACATCACCCATGAATAGATATTTGTAGCCATTTGCAAGGAGTGGAAAGAAATAGGTTAATGACATTATTTTTTTCAGGAATCATGACAATGAACAATATAAAAACTGAATTTGGACACAGTTCAAAGTGGTTCATCACTTGGAATGCAGTGAAACAAGGATGCATACTGTTCCTCAAGTTGTTTAAATTATACAGTGAATATTACAATGTCAAAGCTGGAGTCAAAATCAGAAGTCAAAACACTGACAATTTGAGATACACCGATGGCATGACTTTTCTTAGCCAATAACAAAGAACACTCTTTGTCAAAGTAAAAATGGAAACTTTGGATTTAATGTTAGAGAATAAAAGGTAATACTAACCTATATGTTTACAACTAATGGCAAATAAAAAACTAATAAAGATAGGCAATGTACATGAGAAATAAAAGGGAGATTAATTATCTAGAGTGGAAGGGAATTAAAAACTTAGGCAGCACCATACGAATAAGGCTTTTTCAATGGCAATAAATATTAGAATAGTTTAAGCAATGGTCTTTCATATGGCTATGAAAGCAGGATTCTGAGAAAGAACAAAAAAAGGTTAATGTCTTTGAATTACAAATTTGAAGGCAAATAGCAAGAAAAATCAATCCATCAGTCTTGTCTGCTCCCTTGGAGCACTGATCAGCAAACATGAATTCACACACTTAGGTCTAAAATTTGAGTGAATATTGGACTAGCAAAGTGATTATCAAGCTTAAAGGAAGTAAAAGGGGAATGTATCAGAGAGAGCAGAAGGATCAAAATAATGAAAGAGATTACAAGATTATCATTGGATGAGCCATTAGGATTATTGCTGGAGAATCTGTCCATCACCTGATTAAACCTACTAAACAGATTGTGGGTTGCAGTTAACTTCATTGTAATCTATGTTTTGTTCCAAGTGAAATCAATGAACTTTTATTATATTTATTTTGTATATTGACTTCAATAATGACACTGATATCCTGTTTAGGGTCTTCCCTATTTTAACATTTTTATCCTAAGGATTTATTTTATTTTCTCTTCTTTTATTAGTACCATAAAAACTGAAAAAGGAGGTAGAATCATTATATTCTTAAATAATACAATGCTAACATTCAATTATATATTTTTGCAGTTGGAAAAATAATCAGTAAACTGAATAACGATGACAATGCCTACAGAATAAGAAAGGGGCAAGGACATTTAATTTAGAATTTAATTTTGCAGGAGCTTAAATACTTTCAGAAGTAGTTACAAGTTATAAAATATGCAAATCTTAGAATGAAGAATAGGGATATTTGTAAAAGTTAGAGGAACCTGACAAATATTGCTTCATTGAGAACTTTTTTTATAGTACATAGGTCACTTCACCTAGAATGACTGATTTGGGGACACTCTGTGATGATCAAGATGTCCAATTAACTGTGAATATTAGCTTCTCTTTGTTGACAGAAATATTATATGTTAGGGCTGGATGGTGCTTTGTATTCAAAGGCAAAACAGTGTTTTGGTCTATGTAGACCAGGGGGTGTCAAACTCGCGGCCCACGGGCCAGATACTTCATGTGCTGGCCTCACCCCCGCATGGTTTAGTGAAGGGGAAAAACGTCCTGATACATCACGTGATGCCCTCCTAATGCCGCGAGTTTGATATCCCTGATGTAGACTATGAAGATTTCCTCCCAGGATTCTGCAGCAAAAGGAAAAGGTAGCTGTTTTGCAGGCAGATGTTGCTATATTCACAAACCATGTGTGCCATGGCATATTTTGGCCTTTGGACCCTATATACTGAAACAACTAAGATTTCACTTCTATCTACCTTCTAAGCAACTGAAGCAATCACAAGAAATTAATTATACAGTTAATTGTATATTTCATAGATTTTTGGACAAATGCATTTAATTGGATAAAATGATAGAAATTCTATCATTAAATGTGCAATTACCATTACATCCAGTCTGCGTACATCTGAACATGCTGTATTCAATTTAAAATTGAAGCAATTTTTTCTGCAAAGATGCCTCTGCCTGAAAGCTTAAATGAACACTCTCAGTTCAACCCACCTCACAGGATTGTTGTTGTGGGGAAAATAGGAGGAGGAAGGAGTATTAGGTATTGGGCTCATCACCTTGAGATACTTACAAAGTAATAAAAGGCAAAATAAAAAGTAAATAAAGAAATAAAATAAAAAGTACAGAAGAAAGCTTCTTGTAAAAATACCTATCAAAAGTTTAATTAATATCTGAGGTTAATTTTAGTCATTAAGAGAAGCTTGAGATCCAATAAGCTATAAGTCTTTTTCTGCAGGATATATGTAATATTTGTAAGTTAAATCAAAATATAGCAGCTATGTACAAAGATATGGTTAAATTAGAATTTAAATTAGAATTTAGAAGTTTTGGGAATGAGCCAAGAGTTTGCTGCCTCTCTAGGTAGAGAATTATAAGGTGGGAAGGGATCTTGGAGGTTTTCTAGTCCAAACCCCTGCAGAAGGCAGGAGGTTGTATGTCCACCCAGAGAGGGAACCATATTCTTACTGTAATTTGTTTGCTAAGCCACAATGTTTTCTGTCCATGAATTGAAAAACATAAATAGTTCTTTGAACAGCAACAGAAATGTCAATAGGGAAGGAAGAACAGGAAAATGGAAAGCCTCAGAATGGAAATTTCTCTTTCCCATTACTTTTATGTCAACGGGGGTCAACTGCTCTTTATAATTTGTTTTTTATAATGTAAATTCCATCTTTTCTTTCCTCTTGAAGATTTTTGTGTTGAAGGGAGGGGGAATAAAATGGGACAGTATTGTTGTCTTAAAATCTTTTCAAAATTATCACTCCTCCCCCAACTTTCAAAATAATATAAAGTATATTTACTGAAAGTCCATTTCAATGTTCCTAAAAATAATACCTTTATGAAATGTGTTACCTGAATAAGTGTTCACTTTGGGCCTGAATTGTCTTGTAAGGAATACATTTCAACTCTTTCATAGTCTACATGCAGAGGGCAACCCACAAGAAACCTGAAGCAAGGACAGGACAAAGGCCTTCTATATTACAGGCTACCCTTTAAGGGAAAATCATCCATGATGACTGAAGACCAACTGTTCATATTCTTCTCTCTAAATTTTTAATCCAGTGTTGTCTGTCTATTTTTCTCAGCTATAAAGACACTTTTTAGTCTTCAACTTTTGTCTAAATCTATGTGTCACAGTTGGCTGGGTTCATACAATTTATTAAGTGAAAACTAAACAACCCATAATAGTTTGCTACTGTTGCTAGACTGTAAAATGCAGTAAAAATAAAAATCCTTCAAACGTTAGGAAACAGATCAATCTAATGTTTTGTAAAAAAGTGCCAAAATATGAATAATTTCTGAAAGATAAGGACACATATATTACAATTTTCACTTACAATCTGAGGTAGACTACTCAAGGTAATTTTCTCATCTTGAAACAATGTAATTAAAACCTTCTATATGAATGATTCCTTAAAAGGGCCCACCTAATCTAATGTGTGGCATTTATGAATCCAAATTGCCTATAATAGAAGGAATACATCTTGACACAAATTAACATTTTTTCCAGTGTTACTTTTACTCATTTAAAAATCTCTCTAATTAATACTTTATGACAGAATGTTTCTTGGAAGATTTCAACTGAAATAACCTATTGGTTTGCCTATGACACTGTTATGTGATATGTTGTTGTTCAGTTGCTAAGTCATGTCCAACTCTTCGTGACTCCATGGACTATAACACGACAGCCCACTCATCCTCCATTGTCTCCCTGAGTCTCCATAAACTAATGCTCACTGCATCCATGTAGTCACTGTATTCCCCTGCATACCCAGAACACAGTTGAAATTTCAAGTGAAAATATTAGCTCCAGTAGCTAAATCCTTGATTTTAAAAGGTTGCTGAGGCAAATTCTAATAATTATCTCAAGTGGCTGGGGTGGGATTTAGTTTTGAACTCTTTTGTTCTCTTCTAAATTTATTATTCTCTTAGTTTCAAACATATGAATCAGAAATTTATTTTCCCAGGAATAACATATACAGGTACTGTATACGGAAATTTATTGCCTATACAAAATAATTAATGACTATCAAAGATAACAAATTAGATGAAACTTGTTTCAATAGTAATAACTATGTGACAGATCTTGAAGTCCAAATGAATAAACATTTAAATATGAGCCAGCAGTTTGCTGCAGCCACCAAAAAGCCAGTGCAATGCTAGAGGGACAGAATCAAAATCATGTGAAGTGTTAGTACTGCTCTATAAACCTTGGCAAGACCACGCTTGAAATACTGCATCCAGTTTTGGTCACCACAATATGAAAAAGATGTTGAGATTCTGGAAAGAGTGCAGAGAAGAGCGACAAAGATGATTAGGGAGATAGGAGCTAAAACATATAAAGAACAGTTTCTGCAATTGGGTATAAAGATAAAGAGATAAAGATAAATTTATTGTCATTGTACTCAGAACCTGAGAACAACGAAATAAGGTGCTCTTTCACAACATACAACTGAACACCAAAAAAACATACAAATAACAATGTAAAACAAATTAAAACAAATAACAGTTAAAAAACTATACAACCGGGATATATATATGTTGTGACTGAAAGGATCGATCCTGCTGTGAGTTTTGACTCTGATGACTCTGAAGATGAAAGGGTGGAGCCTGCTGTGAATGTGGAGTCTGAATTATCAGAGGACACAGATGTGAGCCAGGAGGAAGAGAGATTATCGGACAGACAATCCTCACCAGAGCCTTCGAATTCACTCATGCCAGCAACTGATCCACAAAATGAGTCAGAGGCTTCTAATGGGGAAACTGACAGATCGTGGATTGATGCTAGAATCAGGAGAAAAATGAAACACCAAGTTGAAGGGAGGCGTCAAGCCAGACATTGATTAGAGAGACTGACATGCCCATCCAGGTGATTTAAGGAGGATTGCTGATTCTCAAACTTTGCTTGGAAGCAAAGTGTTTGATGTATCGAAAGGATAAGTGTGGAGCAGCTTTTGTAATTTATGGACATTCTGAATTACCAGACAGATTCCGGGAAGTCTGCCAAGAACTGGAATATAATACTGTTAACCCTTTTTTAGTCGGCTCTGTTTTGTTTGAATATTTTGAACTGTGGAACTCCTTGTGAATATAGGTGAGACATAACATATATATATGTTAAGACCACCAGATTCATAACTCTGCATTTAACCTGATCACAGCACTTGGGTAAAAGCTATGTTTAAATCTACTTGTCCTGGCTTTCAGCACTCTATATCATCTTCCTGATGGTAGGATCTCAAACAATGAGTGGCCTGGATGTGAAGGGCCTCTCAAGATCTTTTGTATCTTCCTTCTACATCCCAAGTTATACAAATCCTCCAATGAGGGAAGAGTATGCCACTAGTCTAGTGAAAAGAAGGACATGATAGCAGTGTTCCAATATTTGAAGCGCACAAAAAAGAAGAGGGAGTCAACAATTTTTCAAAGCACCAGAAGGCAAGAAATGGATGGAAACTTCTCAAGGAAAGATTCAACCTAGGACTAAGGAGAAATTTCCTGACAATGAAAATGGCTTGCTTTCAGAAATTGTGGGTGCTCCATCACTGGAGGCTTTTAAAAAGAGACTGGACAGCCATTTCTTTGAAATGGTATAGGGTCTCCTGCTTGGGTAGGAGGTTTGACTAGAAGTTCACCATGGTCCTTCCAACTCTGTTCTCTTCTGTTTCATTTTAAGGAATTATGGTTCAAATGTATATCATTCATTTGTGGTCAAAGTACATTTGAAAGAGATACACCACACACACACAGTATAACATTTGATTGAGATGAAAGGTAAAGGTAAAGATGCCCTTCAGTTAAACTCATGACATGATGCACATCCATGGCAGCGTTAGAGAAGTGGTTTGTCAGTGGCTTTTTCAGGAATTATGTTTTTTTTAACTTCTCAGCCTACTCAGCAACCCTAGTAAGACCTCATTCTAGCAGTAACCAAGTCAGATTCTGTTTAGTTTCCAAAACCAGTCAACTTTGGCTAGAGGCTGGCACCTGTCAAAATGATTGAGATATTAGTACAAATAATAAAGATACAATTAGTCTCATTTTCTGTATTTAATTACATTAACACATACTGTCAATGATGGAAGAGTAGCATTTTTAACTTCAATACCAAAAATAACACTGTAGATTTCTGGACTGCTTTGTTTGAAGTTTGTACCTCAAACTTCAAACAAAGATGTACGGTAATTGTGAATGTTAGTTGTCAGAGTGGAAGCTTTTTTCCAGCAACATCAAATAACTGCTAAAGAAACTATTACATTCCCAATGAAAATAAATCAAAAATATTTTTCAGGGTTTTTTTAAATTGAAAGTAAAACATTCTAGAACTGGAGGAACTAGAAGTCATTTTTACAAATTCTATTCTGTTACATATTTTTTGTTACCAAGTTTAATGAAGCTATTTTCAATTACGTGTCAGAAGATATATAACAACATATTCTGGGGAAGATTAAATTTTTTTGATCAGAAAGTCATTTTTATGCACATCAGAACTAAAGTGATTCTGTAGGATCAATACAAACAGAAATACTGCTCGGCATTTTTATTAACTGTGGATGGAGATATTGAACACATCAATTGATTTCTGAAACACGTGTGGAAAGATTTCTATTATTTGTCCAGAAAATTACAAAACTGAAAGGTTTTAACAAATGCTTGCACTTAAGAAATCAATATATATATATATATATTTTAAAAAAGCCTCAGCTGAAGGAAAAATGACAGGAATAATGTATGATAAAAGATAATGAGAAAATGTTTCTGCCTATAGATTATTAAAGTTTTTTCAGGTGTTAAACTTTCATGTTTATGTAATTAATATTCTTGGTTTCACTAGAGCTGATGAAATACTGCAAGGAAGTTTTTCCTTAGTTCCAAGTTGGATCTTTCCTTAATGAGTTTCTACCCGTTGTTTCTTGTCCTGCCCTAAGGTACTTTGGGGAATAAGTTGACCCCTTTTTCTTTATTATTGCTCCTCAAGTACTGGAAGACAGCTATCATGTCATCCCTAAACCTTCTCTTCATTAGGTTAAGCACAGCTAGTTTCTTTAATCATTCATTATACTGCTTGTCTTCTTTGTTGCTTTTTTCTGCACACTTTCTAGGGTCTCGGCATCCTTTTTGTATTCTGGTGGCCAGAATTGGGTGCAGTATTCCAAAGGTGGCCTCACTAGTGCACTATAAATCATGATCTTGATGCTATCCCTCTGTTGATGTAGCTTAGAAATGCACTGGCCTTTTGGTTTTAATCACAAAGACCTTCTAATTTGTCAATTTAGAATTGAAGAATTAGTTGGCACAAGGATAATCTCTGAGTGGGAGACTAAAAACGATTCTTATTTCTTTCTTTAACTTTTAAAGAAAGTAGTAGAAATGATGTGTTGGGGTACTTAATTTAGTTTTGTAACCATAATAAAGGAAAGGGTGTTTGTGTGTGTGTAGAATCAGTTCTTTGGGCAATTCAGGCTACAAAAGCCAATTGCTCTAATGAAATGATCATTTCCTTGAGAAGATACATGCCAGTTTTGCTTCTTGAATTTCTTTAAGCCTGGGTTTGAATTTTGAAGATACAGGTAAATCTCATATAGCAACTGCTTGTGACTGTTGCAGCTAAATCGGTATGAAAAAGTAACTTTGTGACCAAATCTCACATGTACCACTTTCACAGACCTGTAAAGCAAAGGAAAACTAAAGCAGGATTGTAAACACAGTACCTAGGGACTGTTCTTTTTAACAACTAAGTTGCCATTCCCAGTTCTTTCTGTATGCATTTCATAAGAAAAGCCTAACTCAACATAATCTTAAAGTGGATATGTTTCAAAGGCCAAATTCAAAGTGCTTGTTCTAGGTTGTAAGCATTGTTTTAATTGAAACTACAGAACGAAAAGGAATGCTTCTGCTTTACAATCCCATCTGAGAACGAAAAGGAATGCTTCTGCTTTACAATCTCATCTGAGCACTTTAGAAGCTCTGCTCCAAGTAATTTCACTTTCCCAGCTGACTTTCACAGAGGATCATCAATTTCCTACATACCATTTACTGTCTTTTCAGCACCAGGCACAGACCTGTGTATTTGCCAAAGGCTTTTTACTTTTTAATTTCATGCATGTTCATTGCAATGTAATGTTTAAACACATTTTATTATTTTAAATGGGGAGGCTGTTAGATTTGAATACCGGGCTCTTTTACATGACAACAAAATACCAATTTCATTTAACAGTGGAAGGGGATATAAACCAGACTTGATATTTGTGAGCGACCATGTGATCCAGCAATGTATCAAAGAAATCCACCCATCTATCTCAAATTCCCACTCCAGGCAGTTATGTGTCAGGTTACCATAGTACTACCAATATTTCCTTTCAGAATGGGACAATTTGCACCGGCCATGTTTTTATGCCCACTTCTCTGTAGGCCGCAGTCGACCCACAGTGCAGGGCTTGGCAGGCCCTCCACCAGCACTCTTTCCCCAACAATGGTTTGCCCATGGTCCTTTCCCACCCCCTTCTCCTGTCCAATTCACCAATGGACTCTTGTCCCTGGGTCTTTAACTGCATGGGACACTTAAAATGCACCTCCTGGTGACCGGATGGGCTGGGCTCCTGGCACGCCCCCTGCTAAGCAACAGTGGCGGCAGCAGCAGCAGCAGCCTGCCAATGGTCACTCCTGACACAGCCAGGTTGCATTTTTAGCTGTGTCCCAGTTGAAAAGGGGCTCCAGCCTCACTGGCATCTACTGGCCTATGTCCTGGTCAGCAGGGGCTAAAAGGGGAGCGTGAGTCCCAGCCACAATCAGAGCCTCAGCAGCCCTGCAGGGAGAGTGCATACAGGCAGCCCCTCCTCTGCCAGGAGACCCCGCACATACCTCATTAGTCCCTGGAGAGGAAGGACTTGCTAAAAAAATAAAATAAAACGAGACTATATGGTGTGAGAAGTTAAAATGACTAGGTATGGAAAAAAATAAAATAAAATAAAAATGTTAAGTATTCTTCATGGTTAAATGTGCAAGCAAACCTTGTATATATTTAAGCATGCAGTAAAAGACCCATGACAAGCGTCTCTCATTGAATCAGCTGGGAGAAGGGGATGTGGCAGAAGCACCGGTGGACCGTTACTGGGGAGGGAGTGCTGGTGGGAGGTATATATGCCAGTGGTGGGTCAGCTGGGTGGGGGCCAGCAGAGGAGTGGACACAAAAATGTAGCCAGAGTAAACTGTCCTGACAAATTCAAATGTAGATATAACTTTTAAAAAGCTGATTGTCCTAAGTTTCAGAGACTATTAGACAGTGCTATTACTCAATTAATACCTAAACCGAGTTACAACAAATTTGTGGAAGCTGTTAAAAAAATGTTTTTGATTGTCAATCCCATGGGGTTGCAAAACCAACTATATCCAAGGCCTTACAACAGAAACAAAGGACACATTGCAGAAGTATTTGACTCTTTTTGAGGCTTATGACAAAAGATACTGTGAATGCAGGACAGCAGTTAAACACTTATAAGGCTGAAGCTAAGAGAGAAAGCTGGATTAAAACAATAGAGGAACTGGACATGAGCACAAGTGGCCACAAAATGTGGAAATTGTTGAGGCATCTGAATAATGATACAACTCACCCTAAAAATCATGCCAGCATGACTGCAGACCAAATAGTCAGTTTCTTAAAAATGGCAACCCAGATCAAAGGCCACCAAAACACAAGATTACGATCAACAGAAATAAGAAGGATGAAATGACTAATTTATCGTCTCCTTCATTATGGAAGAACTGAGAGAAGCATAGAAGAGTAACCATGCAAAGCTGCTGGTTTAGATGAAATCCTTATTAAACAGATAAAGCAATTTAGAGAGAAAGCAAGGCAATAGCTACTATAAATTTTAATGAATGTGTTAAACAATATATCTGGCAAAAGGCTAAGGTTGTAGCAATTTTAATGCATGGTGGAGCTGAACTGGGGCAAAGGCTCACATGTCCACAGAGAGGTCTCTGTGTGCCGCGGCCTACAACTACCTCAACAGGGACTAAAATGGAAGACTTTGAAGAATTTGCAAGCAGAATGGATCTATGGAAAGGTACAAAAAACCAACATTGGATAGAACCAATGGAGAAGCTGGCACCCGTGTCAGAAAAAGCTGGGAAGTATGGAAATCATTGAATAAACTGCACATGGATACAAGAAGATCCAGAGACATGCTGAACAAATGGAGGCAGTGATTCCTGTTTTTTGCAATTGTGTCAGGTCCCATAGATCCCTATCGGGACACTGCCATTCTGGTGGGGAAAGGACCTGGAGGCATCCTTCAGTTTATGACTTTTTTCCTGATGCCTTTCCACCCTGTGCTTTGATTTACCTTCATGGGAATGTTTGGTCTCAGCTCTGGAGCCTCCAACAAGTGATGCCTGAGAACCACTTCTTACCACCTTCTCAGCCTGTGATTCTGTGAACATCTTCGCACCTGTGGATTATCTTATTCAATGTTGGACTGAAGTTCAAGTGAGGGTCTCAACTCTTAATCTAACAGAATTGCATGGGAATTCTCAGATCCTGCTTTCTTTGTCTTGCTATCACTTTCAATAAAAGCTTCCTTTTGAAATGCTAAGTGTTTCAAGAGTTCTACTTTCTTGAGCAGAGAGGAGAGGCAAGTCCTTACAGATTGTGGTGACATGCAGACAGCAGCAGATATACTGTATATACATGCCCTTTGAGGACCTCATGTAGTGCAACAGAATGCAATTAATATTGCTAGTTTCTGGGCAAGATCTGCTTAATTTGTACATATTTTAATCTTGTATTTATATTTTAAATTTTATGTTCCATAATATGCCTTATTTAATAGTGATGATCTGACACTTTTAATAAACAGACAAAACAAACTTATTTCATTTATTATGCTGCTTATTGTATATTGTTATATAGTAGCTATCAAGGTTCCGGCAATTGCCCTAATTAAATCATGAGCCTTGAGCCAAGCTTCAAAAAAATTCAAAAGATATATTAGGAGCAGCATGCTGGCATTAACCTAAATGAAGTCAACTCTGGCATATGTAATTTACAGTCACCTGTGACCCTGTATCCGCCCTCCCCCCTCAGTGTGTCATAAATCAGATTCTCCAATGAAGCACATTCACAGGCTGGGTGTCATCAATCACGTTCTCCAATTAAGGATTTCCACAGGCAGAACATCTGGTAGCTTAGCTACAATATTTGTAAGATAAATGTTGGAATGTAGTTCTGGTTTTAAACTGCTGCACTGCTCCTTCAGACTCCCTCCCCCCGTTGTTTATGGCAACTCTAAAACAGGCATAGGAATGCTTTAGGAGTTGACAGTAGCAAGGATTTTTATAGGTCACTCTGAGTGTTGTTGCTATAGGAAAATTAATAAATATTATGCACATCAAAAATCCTACCAACCAGGGAGCTCTGGTTTAAATGAAAAGTGGGTGCAATGTAACTTTTGTATAGATGTGAAAAAATGATAAATAGAACACAGAACAACAGAGTTGGAAGGGACCTTGGAAGTCTTCTAGTCCACCCCGCTGCTCAACCAGGAAACCTTATATAGGTAGTCCTCAACTTACAACAGTTTGTTTAGTGACTGTTCAAAGTTACAATGACTCTGAAAAAAGTGACTTGTGACCATTTTTTTCACAATTATGACTTTTGCAGCATTGCCATGATCATGTGACTAAAATTTGGATGCTTGGCAACAGGTTTGTATTTATGATGGTTGCTCTGTCCTAAGGACATATGATCATCTTTTGTGATCTTCTGATAAGCAAAATCACCGGGGTAACCAGATTCATGTAACAACCAGGTTACTAATCAACTGCAGTGATTTACTTAACTGTGGCAAGGAATGTAATAAGGTGAGGCAAAACTCACTTAACAACAGAAATGTTGGGTTCCATTGTGTTAGTAAATCGAGGACAATCTGTACCATTTCAAACAAATGGCTGTCCAGTCTTTTTTGGAAAGCCTCCCGTGATTGAGCACCACAATTTCTGAAGGCAAGCCATACCTAAAAGTGATTATGTGAAGATTTTGTAAGAATGCCTAGCTCTTTGGCAAGCTTGTAAATTGTAGCCAGATTAGCTACTACTTATTTCAGTTCAATAATTTGTTATAAACACGACTGCATGGGTCCCCTCTTTATATTCTACCTGTGACCCAAGACACCTTTCTCCATTTCTCTTCTTCCTCCACATAATGTGCAACTAAGCACAGGCATTCTTTTAACACGCCTTCTAAGACTCTGCTCTTTGGCCTTGGTTCAATCCTTGGCTTGAAAGTGTCCTCAGTAATTTTTCCATGTCTCCTCTATTTCAATTGTCAACTCTGTTCTCATAAAATACTGTGTACAACTGAGCCCTGATTTCAGATCGGGTCAATCAATGCAACAATGCTGTAGATTGCAATAATAAATAATATTAGGCTTCAGAGGCTAGGAGAAACAGACTGCTAAATTACATCTTCTGCTCCAAAACAACAACAACAACAACAACAACCCTGAAAAGGTGTTTGGTACAGCAGTGAAAATTTCAGATTTACTACTCTTTTCATTTCTGAACAGAAGAGGGTGATACTAACGTGCCTGGAGTTGTTAACAATGGTCTCTCTATTAGGCATGTTCTTGGAAAAAAAACATGCTTATTACTGCCACTACTCAGAGAAGTGTAATATTCGCTGCTTTGACAGCTCTAATACTGTTCTTTCAATGTTTTAGCAGGGCAATTAGTTTGCTCCAGCACTTGGTGCCACCAGCTTTTGAGAACAGTCTGATGGACCCACAGAAGAAGTCAGGGGCTCCCTTTTGGGAGATTGTTAAAGTGATTTCCCAGCAGAAAAATTTGACTTAGACAATATGATATTTTTAGGCAGAGAAATGTTACTTGCATTGACCTAATGCACAGTGGAATCAATTACTTATTCCACATATCATAATCACAAAATACATAATTATTTTAAAAGATGGTGTATTGTTTCAGGCAATACCTATTTTATTGATTTTATTTCAAAAAATTATATTGCTGCCTACTCACACATGGTGACCCAAGGTGGCTTACAAAAACATAAAAAATAGTATAAAAGAAATAAAATTAATTTTAAAAAATAATAATACACCCCCATCCCCGGAGACCACACACATTCATACTAGCCATTTAATGGGCTCAATCCTACTCTAGGTTCCCCAGGCCCACTTTTGAAAATGGATGTATCATTTAAACAATGTTTAAAATATATATCAGAAATTAAACACCAGGAGAAAAAAAAATAAGTTAAATATAAATGTTACAAGATGTAGAGGAAAGAGGAGGATTGAGTTTACCAAATTTAAAACTTGTATTTTGCTGCTTATTGTTTGATCTGGATGAAAGAAAGGATGTTGCTAAAAATAAGAGACTATTGCAGTCATGACCTGAGATTTGGATGGCATAGATATGTATGGAATGAAAAAGTTAATGTGGAGTTTTTAAAAAGTAAAATCTGTTAACATTGCTACATAGAGGAAGGGTATGATTCATTGTCATTATTTTTTGGACTTCCTACCCATGGCTTTTAGTTATGCTTGAATCCAGTTCACTATTCCAACTGTGTATCCAATAACTGAAATTGCCCAGGTGTTAATTGCCTTGACGGTATTTCCTCTACTCAGAATGGACATTAAGATTTTCTTCATTCTCATTATGTATTCTAACCTTCTTTTTGACTTTGGTGTGCTTGATGCTGTCAACTTAAAGATTTTCCTATTATTTGTAGTGATCATCTTCATCCAGACTCTTAATGTTATTTCCATAGGGCATCTTGATACCTGCAGTTTTCCCTGTATTTCCCCTGTTGATGGTGGATGTGGCACATTTGTCCCGGCCAAACTCCGTGGCAATATATACAGACAACGTTGAGAGCAATTCTATTTATTTTATTTTATTTTATTTATTTTGATTTGTCAATCGCTTACAAGATAATAGGTATAAGTATATACATAGTTATGAATACATGGATACATATAAGAAAAATAAAAAAATAAAAGAAACAATAGGACAGGTACAGTAGGCACATTGGTGCACTTATGCACGCCCCCTACAGACCTCTTAGGAAAGGGGTGAGGTCAATAGTAGACAGTCTAAGGTTAAAGTTTTTGGGGTTTGGGGAAGAAACCACAAAGTCAGGTAGAGTGTTCCAGACATTGACCACTCTGTTGCTGAAGTCGTATTTCCTGCAATCAAGTTTGGTGCGGTTAACCTTGACAAATTCTATTTCCATACAGCTTCAGATCGTGCATGTAAAGGAGGTGGAATAGCCTGGCAGATGTTTTGATGTGTGATAGCCAGAACCTAACTTATTCAGTATTGTTTCTATTGACTCCTGTTATTACTAGGCACTTGATTATTGAAACATGTGGCAGGGAGTCAAACTTTTAATCAACCCAAGTTACGTTCAAGTTGGTCTCCTTTCTCTTGCACTTTACCCAAATTGTCTTGTCAATCAAAGCTGATCTTTTGTTTGTCTGCTTTTGGGTGGTTTCCTTTCTGATCAGAAGGAAAGAGATAGTTTTCAACTAGATTCGGTTGGACAGCTATAGCAGTTAGCAAGTTGTTGGTAAGAAGGTATTCAACTGGTACTGTCATTTTTATTGGGCCTTTCATCATCAGGTAAATTTTTCCAGATGTTAGCCACTCCCCAATTTCACTTCCTTGCAATATATGTTGTTAAACTTCTTAACAATGAGTAAGTATAGACAAGTCAGATCTTTCAACCACAAATCACGTACCTCCTCTTCCCTCGGTGCTAACCAATTTTTAATCTTCCTTGTCATTTTCTCCACCATTCTTGCTGTTATTACAATTCTTTCATTTCAGCTTTTTTTTATTTTATCTACTTCCTTTAGCCAAACTGCATTCTTGCTCTATTTCTTTGGATTGTTCCATAGCTGTGCCTAGAACTGCATTATTTCTTCTTTGTCAGGTGTTGAGTGGTTCACTGAATTCTCTCCATGGATACATTGATAGAATCATTTCTGGTTTGACTGAAATTAGAGATTTCACACACAGTATTCAATTTAATATTCACATCTGCTGACCTTCTTGGCTAAGCTGTTATTTGCTGCTTTATTATTTATCAATGCTTCCTTAATTTTCCTTATTTTTGAATGATATTTCTTGATCAGATATTATTTGGTCTTCTTGTTTTCAGCTTCTTTTCTTTAATCTATTATAGCTTGCTTGCACCTGATCTTAGCTTGCTGATCTTACTTTCCAGCCTTATTTTCAATTTTGCTGATGTGCTGTTTGGGTTCTTCTTCTTCTTCCTCCTCCTCCTCCTCCTCCTCCTCCTCCTCCTCCTCCTCCTCCTCCTCTTCTTCTTCTTCTTCTTCTTTATAATATACTCAGTTATAACTACAGATGTGCTGTACATTAGTCGGTCTGTTTACTGCAGCGAGCTGGTTCTTATACTTGATATTATAGTATTGGCATCTTTTAAAATTTCTGCTAGCTGCTTCTCTGGAACAATTCAATGCAGGCAACCTTATTCTGTTGTTTTTGTGCTGTTCTAGGTGCTCAGCTATTCTTTGTTTCAATTCTTCTTTAGTTAGATAACAGATAATCAGAGTTGGAAGGGACCTTGTAGGCCATCTAGTCCAACCCCCCACCCAAACGGGACACCCTACACCATTTCTGACAAATGGCTCAAGTTATGGCACTCCCACAATTTCCAAGGGCAAGATGTTCCATTGGTTGATTGTTCTCACCTTCAGAAAGTTTCTCCTTATTTCCAGGTTAAATCTCTCCTTGTTCAGTTTCCATCCATTATTCCTTGTCTGGCCTACAGGCGCTTTAGAAAATAGCTTGACCCCTTCCTTTCTGTGGCAGCCCCTCAAATATTGGAAGACTGCTATCATGTCTCCTCTGGTCCTTCTCTTCATTAGACAAGCCATGCCCAATTCCTGTAACCATTCTTCGTATGTTTTAGTCTCCAGTCCCCTATTCATCCTGGTTGCTCTTCTCTGTATTTTTCTAGAGTCTCAACATCTTTTTCATAATGTGATGAACAAAACTGGATGCAGTACTCTAGGTGTGGTCTTACTAAGGCTTTATAGAATGGTATTAGTAACTCCCTTGATCTTGATTCTATCCCTCTGTTAATACAACATACGATTGCATTAGCTTTTTTGGCTGCTGCTAAACACTGCTGGCTCATATTTTGCTGGTTGTCCACTAAGACTCCAAGATCCCTCTTACAGTTACTGTTATTGAGCCTGGTTTCACCCAGTCTATATATGTACTTTTGATTTTTCTTGCCAAAGTGTAGGACTTTACTTTTCTCTACATTGAATTTCATTTTGTTAGTTAGGGCCCAGTGTTCAAGGCTATCAAGATCCATCTGGATCTTGAGCCTATCTTCTAGGGTGTAGCTCTTCTTGCCACTTTAGTATCATCTGCAAATTTGGTAACTTCCCCTTCTATTCCCTCATCTAAGTCATTAATGAAGATATTGAAGGGTACTGGGCCTAAGATGGAACCTTGTGGCACCCCACTGCTTACTTCTCTCTATGTAGACTTGGACCCATCAAGGACTACTCATTGAATATGGTTTGTCAGCCAGTTGCAAATCCATCTGGAGATGATTCTATCTTTCCCACTTTTTTCTAGCTTTCCAAGAAGTAGGTTGTGGTCTACTTTGTTGAATGCCTTGCTGAAGTCTAAGTATATTATGTCCACAGTATTTCACTGTCTACTAATTTAGTCACTATGTTGAAAAATGAAAAGATTGGTTTGGCATAATCTATTTTTAACAAACCCATGCTGACTGCTATTATTATTTTACTTGTTTTGAGATGTTGGCAGATCTGTTTTTTATTATCTTTTCCAGTATCTTCCGGGTATTGATGGTAGACTGATTGATCTGTAGTTTCCTGGGTCTGTTTTTTCCCCTTTTTTGAAGATGGGAACCACATCAGCTCTTTTCCACTCCTCTGGTAGTTCCCCAGTGCTCCAGGATTTTTGAAAGATATGGTACAGTGGTTCTGAGATGACCTCTGCCAGCTCCTTTAAAACTCTAGGATGTAATCCATCAGGCCCTGGTGATTTGTGATCATCAAGATCAGACAGCTGTTCTCTTACTATTTTTTTTGCTTATTTTAACTTTTATTTCTGGTCTGTCTTTTACAGTTACGTTTTTAGTGGGTTGAACTATAGTTTCTTTTTGCCTGAAGACCGATGCAAAGAATGAGTTAAGCAGTTCTGCTTTCTCTCTGTTGCCTTTACTTCCTTGCCATCTTCTCTCTTTAGTGAAACAACTGTTTCTTTGATTGTTTTCTTGTTATTTATATGTTGGAAGAAACTTTTTTAAAATTATCTTTGACTTTTGTTGCAAGTCTTTATTTATTCTGAGCCTTTGCTTTCCTGAGTTCGTCTTTGCAGATTCTGTCTGTCTGCTGATATTCTGCCTTAGTTGCATGTACTTCTTTCCATTTTTTTGTATTGTTCTTTTTGTCTTTCAATTTGTCAGAAAGATCTTTGTGCAGCCATGCTGCTTTCTTCTTGGATTTCTTGTTTTTCTTTCTCAGTGATATTGTACTGGGCTTTTATGATCATACTTTTCAGAGTTTCTCAAGATTCTTTAGTCGTTTTCCCCTTTAGGATTTTCATCTAAGGAGTCTTTCTCAAGTTCTCTCTGAGTTTGTTAAAATCAGCTCTTTAAAAATCTAAGATTTTGGTATCATTGTGTTCTATTGCTTGTGTTTGTGTTATGTTGAATTCTAGCATGACATGGTCACGCTCACTCAAGTTTCCTGCAGATTCAACTCCCTCTATCATTTCTTCTCTGTTTGTAAGAATTTACTCCAGTATGGCTGTCCATCTAGTTCCCTCCTCTATCTTTTGGGCAACAAAGTTGCCAGCTAAGTTGGTTAGGAAGTTATTTCTCACTTGGTGCAGAATTAGTCTTTTATTTGATGTCAGGATGATTGAAGTTCCCCATTACTATTGTAGTGTGTTTCTTACATATTGATAGTTGGTTAGCAAAAAGAGCACCTATTTTTTTCTGCTTGATTAGGTGACCTGTAGTATACACTTATGACCATGTCATTGTTGAAAGCAATTTGAACATCCAACAGTGAACTGATGCAAGGTAAAGTAATAATTTTCTTACAGTTAATATAAAGTAAATATAAACATCAAAGCTCCACAGACAAACCCAACCACGATGAGCCTGCTCTTGGGGGTGGGGGGGTGGGGTTGTCAATATTCCTATTCTTTATAGGAGGATACTAGGGATGCTTTAAAAAGAATATGCTCATTGAAGTTTTTAATATTATTCCCCTCCGACCCTCATTTTAGGGCTTATCAGCAATTGATGGTATGTAATCTGCTTGGGCTCAGACCCTTCTGCAACCATCCCAGGACATCCCAGGCTCTGTGAAGGGACGACATTTTTGACCTTTCTTTTTTAGGGTGATGAGGGAATTGGTGAGCTATCTTATCTTTAAAAAACATATTTTCCCATTGTTATTTGTAAGCTGCATGTACCCATTCACAAATTTGTAAGATTTGTTGCTTACTCTTGTCTCATCCTTTCCAAAGCAAATACTGTTTCCATCATAATTGCTGTGCATCTTCTCTGTCTCTTAACCATTCCTTTGGTGGCATTCTTTGCAACAATGTGTTTGTCTAGATTCATATTGTACAAAATATTTTCCTCTTTCTCAGTTTTTGCAGCAATAACCCCCCAATATCTTTCCCCACATCTGCATATTCATTCAGTGTGCCATTCTATCATTCTCTTTCTTCCACGCTTCCCAAAATATAACTCTACTTACTTCTTTGGCATTTTGCATGTCTTTTCACTTTGTTCCCAGCAGCTTCTACATTCTCTTTCCTAAGTTCACTTCCCACTAATTCTGTTGGGAAACTCATCTATCTTCTAATGCTTTAAAGAGTTACATTGGGAAGAAAAATCTATATCCGATTAGATCAACAGGTTTTTAATATGTATAGTAATATATGTGAATTAACTTATTTCACAAGAAAATAGCTTGCTGAGCAATTTAGTCACATTGGGGTAAATAGTTCTGTTTATAATATAATTTCAAGGGGTGTTGTTTGAAATAATGTTGATTTCTCATGCTAAACATAGAATTGCAATTCATTTGGCAGCTATGCACTTTGGGAGAAAGTTTCTGTAAATACCCATGAGGATTAGAACATATTTTCAAGTAGGCTCATTCCTGAGGAGGAAAAAGCTAAAATATTCCCTTTTCCCCGCAGCAGCAGTGATTAAAATGTAAATTTAAATGGAAGGAATATGAAAAAAAGACATTTGTGGGGGGTCAAATTTCTCTTCCAGATTTAGTTATACAAAATAAATGAAGACTAGGAAGGTGAGAAGAGATAAATATATTCTTTGAAATGTATGTTGATATCAGTAAACTACTTTTAAAAATAGAATAAGGAAAAAAGGGAAAATATACACATTGAGCATAGTACATCAAGCATTAAATTTTCTCTTGAAAAGTTCAAAATTCCTTCTATCACACCTCGCTAGTATATTTAGGTATGACTCTGAGAGAAATCCTGAGAGAAAAGGGTAAGTCAGAAGGAATTTTCATTTGAACAGAGTGGAGCAAATAGGTTAGCAGAGAAACATATTGATATGTGTACAATTAGAGAATTCATAGTACCCTTTATAGAACCATTTATTAAGACTTCTGGATTCATAGGCAAAAAACTTAAAACAGATTATTCTCACAGATATCAGAGGTAAATAATTTTCCCTGACTCATTGAAACTAATTTTGAGCAGTAAAGTTGTCTTTAATTTCTTCTTTAATATTTTTTTCTTCAAGCAAATTAGTTTTCTTATAAATTCACAGCCACTTGTAAGTTTTTTTAATTGCTTCAAACATGCTAAAACTTAAATTTCCCTTCTGTATGGGAACAAACTCCAGAGCTGCATATTTATCTCTCTGCACATAGAGGAATAGGATTGTATTACAATATGAAAAACTGAACTGTCTTTTTCCTTCCTCTTATTTTCCCTTGCTGTGTGGAATACTTTGTCACTTGAAGTTTTAGTTCCATCAGGTTGAATCACTGAAAATGAACAAGTTAAAGACAAGAACTGTGTTCAAGGAGTGATTGCTACTTGGCAAGGGAAATAGTGTTACATAAATTCTTCTGATGTTTACCTGCTATTTTTGATGCATAAAATACATTTCAAGTCCTCTCATGTATTGAGATAAATGTAGAGTTTAAACATGCTATTTGCTTTAACTAGGAATGATGATATATTTACTAGGTTTGAGAGATTATATTACATTTTATTAGAGATTCAAAATTCAAAGAGAGAATGTCTCCAACCTGAGTTTGCAATCTGGAGGCAAATTTATCTGATTAAAGCAACTTTAAATAAATTAAAGCATAAGCGCACCAATTGTGCCTACCGTCCCTGTGCTATTGTTTTTTTTTTCTTATAAGTATCTATCCCATGTATTCAAAACTATATTTATTCTTATACCTGTATCTTGTAAGCTATTGACAAATCAAATATTAAAAAAATACTAAATTTCTTATAGACTATAAGAAATCATCCAAATGCTTGCAGCTGTTTGGTTTTTTTTTGGAAAGATAAAATGAAAATAGCTAGGATGGTAATCCTTTAAATAATCTTAACCTTGCCAAATTTAAGCTAGAATCCTTTAAGAATCTTCTAATAATTAATGAAACATTCACCATGAAATATTCTTTTAAGGTAGGGATAGCTGAAATGATGAAAGGATTGCAAAGCAACTTTCAAATTGTTCAGCAAAAGGCCTATACTGGATTGATTCGATATAGATATTAATTTATTCAGGTTCAAAATAAAACAGAGCAAAACTTCTTTAAAAAGAAAGGTTCTCCTTTTTTTCTTGCTGTTCTGAGATGTCAGGATTGGCATGGCACTGGAGAATGACCATTACCACAAAAGCAGTAGGTGCCAGCTGGTCAATGTATGTTAGTAAAGCTTTGCCTTTTCTGGGAAGTTCTTGGAAGAATACCACTTCTTTAACTTGAATAAAGGTGTAGTGTTGCTGCTTTTGATCACTGGGTTTTCTATGCTGGCAAGAAAGTAATATTTAGATTGCAGCTTGTAGGTTTTACTTGCCCTTCACTTACTCATGGGTAAAAGACATAAATCTGTCCAATCATACAGAATTTAAAAGCAAGGTTTAGACTCTAGACTGCATTTTAGACTCATCAGCCTTAAGTTCATTTGCAGAATGATGGAAGCTGCTTTAAACTCACAGTAAGGTTGGAAAAGTAACAGAGAACAGTTCCAAATGGTAACAACCATTAGTACAATGCTCATCTGAGAGATGACTAAGTGTATGCAATTCAAAGCAATATTTGCTTCACTGCTCCAAAATAATTAAAGTGGAGACTTTAATAAGATAATAAAACTCACTGACAAATTTTTGTCAATGCCGAAAGTTTTTCTTAGTTTCTGTTCATTTTTTATATTGTCCAACTACTCCTACTCTCACTATTTTCTTTATATTAAACATGGCATATTATTGGTAATAACTTCATAAATATATATATATATATAAGCCATCAAAAGTGCAGAGCCCTCCAAAAGACTACAAAGCATTTGAGAACTACCTGATTCAATCCATTTCTTCAAAGCAGGTCAGATTCATAACTCTCCTTTGATAAGAGTCATGAATGATAACTGAAGGTTCATCAAACTGAAGCATTATTTGAAGCTTTTCACAGCTCTTAAAAAAACATTTATTATGAATTTCCAGGACGCTGATGCCCCAAGAAAATAATTAGTTCATTATAAAAAAACATGTATCTATCAAGAAGAGTATAAATTGACCTCAAAATAAAAGCAACAGTATCTACATTTGAGATCAAATAAGTTTTCCCCTGCATCAACATAATTTTGTGATATTACAATTCTCTAAAATGGGAACAATCTGTATTTAAGAATTGGCTTCTAATTCAGGAATTTTTCAGTAAAAATTTATTCTTATTTAATCTATGGATACAGATATTGTTTTTTCCTAATTTAAAATAAATAATCACCCATAATTGCTTAACTGTGTTCATAGACATTAAAGTTAAATGACAGATTTCTATGATAATCATCACACATGCTTATTGCATTTACTTCAAATATTTTTATCTTGTATAATTTCTAAAATTGTACATACAATTATTTACAAATAGCAAAATAGGAAAAAACAAAATGTATGTAAAAACAAAATATGTAATAAAATGGAGAAAAACTTATATGATAAAATTATATATATAGGATTATAAAAAATGTAAGGAATAGGATTTGGCAAATTGTAATTATTAAGTACTTAATATCTCTTTATAATAATATTTCCAGTCTTCTACAGAGTCTGTGCTTCCCTGAGGATGGAATCCAGCACAAGGCTGAAAGCTCAGAAAATTAAATCTCTGGTCCCAGATTGGATCCTGCAATATTATTCTGGGAAACATATTTGCCTTCATTCGTGGTTTTTTTTTTCTCTCTCTCTAAGTGAGAGTCATCATTTTGACCATATGCCAATTGCTCAGTGAATTCTTGTTTAGAAATCTTCTGCTTTAACTTCAAAGTCCACACTCAATATATGAAATCAATTAGTAAAGTGGGGGGTGGGGGGTTACTTTCCTATTTTAGTTTGTGGATAACTGTATAAATGGATGCTTAATTATTGATCACAGTCTTTAAATGCTTCCAAGTGCAAATAAAGAGGTTTCAAAACATTCTTAGTTTAAAAAAAGTCTCTTTTATATACTTATCCAGATAGAACTTTTTGTGCTTTAGAAGTCAGGCTATGAATCTTTTCTTCTAGTGGCTTTGAAACAGAAGCCCAGGCACAGGCCAAGACAGTTCATTTGGAGTGACTGATCCTGGGTCTCCCATGTAGGATCAGTGAAAAGACTTCCCTTCTTTCTCCCTCCCCTGCTTAACTCAGTGCCTCCCTGGCTATTTCTGGCTAATTTCCCTCACTTCTGAAGCCTGAAATTTGTATAATTAAATTCTTCAGCTTCTGTTAACATGTTGATTTTGCTCTGGTGAACATTACTTTCAAAATTATTTAAACCTCTTAATGATGATAAAGATGGCTGATTTGGGGTGTGGGTGGGGAGGGAGGAAGGAGAGAGAAAACCAAGTAAGAGAGTGAGTGGAAATGGAATGAAGTTGCTGGAATCCTGAGCAGATACCTTCTAAAATGATCTTTTCTTAGAGTTCTCACTTGTTATTCACTGAACTCTTTTTACTGATTCCACTTTTGTTCTGCACCGTCTCATGAAAACATCAAGAAGGATGCACTTAACATCATTTTTGCATTTACTGTTTCTTGTTCAGAAATGATAAAAAATTAGTATGACGACCTATAGCAGTAACGCCTTCATTTCTGGCATGCTCTGTACATTTATATATTATTGTACTTAGTCTATGCAATTTAGCTTCCCTTGGTTCACACAATTTAAATCCTATAAATAAGATACTGCCATTATCACTGTAATCATGATCATAGTTACAGCTTTTATTAAAGGGCAAAACAACATATCACTGAATTCACATAGTTTACAGTCAGTCCCTTCTAAAATTTGGTGAAACTAATGGCATGTTTTACATTTATATACAGTTGAAAGATAAGAGTTCAAATACATCCAGTCCTATGAAAGAAAGAAAGAAAGAAAGAAAGAAAGAAAGAAAGAAAGAAAGAAAGAAAGAAAGAAAGAAAGAAAGAAAGAAAGAAAAGCAGCAGAAAGGGAGGAGTTGCACAATGTTTTAAAAAGATTCATTCCTTATCAGAATTAAAGTGAATTATCTGGGCAAAGCTAAAGAATGAGCAGAATGGAACAGAATAACAGAGTTTGAAGGGACCTTGGAGGTTCAACACCCTGTTCAAGCAGGAGACCTGATACCATTTCTGACAAATGGCTGTCCAGTCTCTTCTTAAAAGCCTCCAGTGTTGGAGCACCCACAACTTCTGAAGGCAAGTTGTTCCACTGGTTGATTGTTCTTAGTATCAGAAAATTTTTCCCTTAGTTCTAAGTTGCTTTTCTTCTTTTTTTTAAAATAAATTTTATTCAGTTTTTCACATTAAAAACAAAAATCTCTTTTTAGTGGACAACATATTTCCGGGTCATCACCTTTACATACAAATATGACAGCAATTATACATTCATATATGCATACTTAATTCTATTATTACCTTTTCCATTCCAAATTTTCAGTAAGGAGAGAAACAAACACATTAATTCTAGCCTCTTTCATTAATCTCAATCGAAACATCTTTTTGTTTCATTTCAATTATTTCAAATACAATCCTTTAATATTTATTTTAAAAATAAAGGTAAACAATATGTGTTTGCATAATAATAATAATAATAAAAAAGGTTACCAATGTCTCTCCTTGCTTTTAATAGTCTATATTAATTTATTAATTTAGTTGGTTCTTTAGTTTGTCATATTTCCTTTCCATTACACATTCTTTTTATAAATTCTAAATTAATACAAATTTTAACACTAAAGAAAAAAAAACAAGTGTAGGTTTCCCCCCTTTTACTGCTTTGAGTGTGACACCTCAATGATCAAAATATACCTTTATTCCCTCATCTTGATTCCCAATAAACCATTATTTTTACGAAGTTACAATAATAATCATTACATCTTTTCATTTGGATTCCGCAGCATATTTTGCCCCCTTAATTTTTAATAAAAGTTATCAGTATCTATATTATCCTATTTTCTAAATATTTTTAATTGCAGAAATATTCTTATTACCCCTTGTCACTCTGGATAATCCCCCTTTTAATTCATCAACCATTATCTCTGAAAAAAACATTTCTTTTCAACGTTTTACTATTTCCGTATTTCTTTATTTCATTCACCTGTTTCTTACTGCTTCTCCTCCCCCTCTTTTCGACATATCTTTTCTCATTCCAGTTTATATCCCTCTCTTTCTTAATATCTTCCTTTCCCCTTTTCTGCTGGGTCTTTCTGCCTTTCCTGACTTCACAGGTATTCCCCCTTTTGATTACCTTCTTAAATCTCAACTTTTTAACCTTTCTTCTTTCCCCGCTTCTTTGTAGTGTTGCGTCAATTGTCTATTTAAAATGTCTTCTCCTTGAGTCGACTCCTCCTCCTCCGAAGCTCTTTGTTCTTGTTCTTCAATCGCCATTTCCATTTTTTCTAACACAGAGCAAAGTGATTCGCCTCTTTCCTGTAGTAATTCTCTCATATTTTTAAGTTCCATTTTTAATTCCTGAAGAGATATCATCATTACACACTCTTATATTTTATGGTCGTTGAAGTCCACACAAAAAACCAAAACACTTTTACTTTCCTTCTTTCAATTTTCTAAAGTTCTCAATTATTCCAGCCCAGGGTCTATACCAAAAACATCAATCAATCCCACAGTCAGTCTTTCCTTGCTTTTTTCTTTATTCTGGTTCTGCTTTCACTTTCTAAGATTCTTACTTTGTTTCAATATTTCTTTAATGTTATATCCACACAAATTCATTCAGAAAGAGGATGCTTTCCCTTTTGTTTGAGCTCAAGTTTTTGTCAAAAGGTGGCACTCTCCATTATACAAAGTCTTCATCTTCTCCCCCTATTTTTTCATTTAGGGTTTTTCAAACCTCAATATTCCAGCACAGTCCAATCTCCAATTTGTAAACTTTATTATTATTATTTTTGGACAATCTTAAGTCCAGCTTTATTTTATGCCTGTTTATTGCCAAAATATTTTAGTCCAATTTAGTTAAATCTTTAGTTCCGGCTTCTTCCCTTCCCGGTTCAAGCCCTGCTTAGCTGTCAAAAATATTTTCTTATTTTTTTCCTGTCCCTTTGTAATTTCGCTGCTCACATTTCTTTTCTTAAAAATTCCATGTTACCTTAATCCCAGGGTACTTTTGTTTAATTGTATTGCCCAGTTGTCCCGGTTCAGATGTTATCCACCTCTTTCTTCCCTCCTGCACAAATCTTAATCCAGCTGAGTCCTCCTCTTCGGGGTGGCCATTTTAAACCACCGCTGCAGTTGTCTTCGGGGTGAAAAAGACCAAGCCCAGGAGGGGAGATGTGGCTCCCCTCAACCTGGCTTGTGGCTTCCCCTTACTCCACCGCCCCTCCAAGGCAGCTTCAGCCCCTAATCGTAATAATCAAACAAAAGAGCACGGACCATAGCCGCAGATAGTCGCGATCTACGGTCCATCAGCGAGGAGGCTTCACCTTCTTCCCCTAAGTTGCTTCTCTTCTTGATTAATTTCCATCCATTGCTTCTTGTCTTGGCTTCTGGTGCTTTGAAAAATAGGTTGACCCCTCTTCTTTGTGGTAGCCCCTCAAATAATAAAAGACTGCTATCATATCATCCCTAGTTCTTCCTTTCACTAGACTAGCCATACCCAGTTCCTGCAACTATTCTTCATGTTTTAACCTTTAATCCCCCAATCATCTTTGTACTTCTCTGCATCTTTCCATTTGTGGTGACAAAAACTGGATGTGGTATTCCAAGTGTGATCTTACCAAGATCTTACCATAAAGCAACAGTACCACTTCTGACAATTTTGATTCTATCCCTGTGTTAATGCTGCCTATGATTGCATTGGCTTTTTTCAGAGCTATAGCACATTGCTGGCTCATTTTTAAGTGGTTGTTGACTAGGATTCCAAAATCCTTCTCATAGTTACTGCTGTTGAGCCAACTTTCCCCAAGTCTGAACCTGTATATTTGGTTTTTCTTCCTTTTCTTTTCTTCTTTCTTTCTTAAGTGTAAAACTTTACTTTTTCTACATTAAATTTCATTTTGTTTGTTTGGGTCGAGTGTTCAAGTCTATTGAGAGCAATCTGAATCTTAAACCTATATTCTGAGGTCTTGGCTATTCTTGCTAGTTTGGTGTCATCTGCAAATGTCATGAGTTTTCCTCCTATTCCTATATCTAAACCATTTATGCAGATATTAAAGAATACTGAGCATAAAACAGAACCTTGTGCACCTCAGTGGTCCCCTCCTTCCATGTAGATATAGCCCATTAAGGACTAAATGTTTGCCCAACCATTTACAAATCCATCTGGTGGTGATGCTGTCTATCTCACATGTTTCAAATTTACTAAGAAATAGACTGTGATCTACTTTGTCAAATGCCTTACTGAAATCTATGTCCACAGCATTTCACTCATCCACTAGTTTAGTCACTTTGTCAAAGGATGAAATAAGATTTTTTTGGCATTATCTGTTTTTGACAAACTCATATTGGCTTCTCATTATAACTTTGTTTCTAGGTGCTTGCAAATTTGTTGATTATCTTTTCCAGGATCTTTCCAGGTATTGATGTCAGGTTAATTGGTCTCTAGTTTCCTGAATTATTTTTCTCCCTATTTTAAAAATGGGGACCACATTAGCTCTTTTCCAGTTCTCTGGCAGTTCCCTGGTTCTCCAAGATCTTTGAAAGATTATGATACAATGGTTCTGAGATAAATCTGCCAGCTCCTTTAGGATGTAATCCATCAGGTCTCAGTGATTTGAATCCATCTAGATTAGAAGGGTGTTCTCTCATCTTTTTCTTGGTTATTTTAGTTTTTTATTTCTAGACTGCCTTTTATTATTTTCAATTTGGTAGGTTAGGCTATATTTTCTTTTTGCATGAAGATTGACGCAAAGAATGAATTAAGCAGCTCTGCTTTTCTCAACTTGCCCATTACTTCTTTGCCATCATCTTCCATTCGTGGACCAATTGTTTCCTTGAATTTTTTTTTAATATGTTGAAAGAAACTTTGTAAAATTGTTTTTGATATTTGTTGCAAGTTTTAGTTCATTCCAACCATTAGCTTTCCTGACTTCATCTTTGCAAATTCGGGCTATTTGTTGTATTCTGCATTAGTTATGTGTCCCTCTTTCCATTTTTTGTACTTAATTTTTTTTTTTTTGTCTTTCAGTTTGTCAGAAAGTTCTTTGTCTAGCCATGCTGGTTTTTTCTTGGATTTCTTATTTTTCTTCTTCAGTGGTATTGTGGTGGACTGGCTTTTATAATAATATTCTTTAGAGTTTCCCAAGCTTCTTCAGTTGTTTTCCCCTTTAAGATTCTGGTCCATGATGTCCTTCGGAAGCTTTCTCTAAGTTTGTTGAAATCAGCTCTTTTAATATTTGCTTTGATTATGTTCTATTGTTGTGTCTGCATTATACTGAATTCTAATATGACTTGGTCACTCTCCCCCAAGGTTCCTGCAACTTTAACCCCTTGTATCATTTCTTCTTCTCTGTTAGTAAAAATTAGATCCAGTTCCCTCCTCTACCTTTTGTATAGTTATCAGCTAGGTTGAACAGGAACTGTTCCATCTTCACTTGATGCAGAGTTTGTCTCCAGGGGTGGGATCCAACTGGTGTATAACTATCAGTTCAGTGCAGGGATGGGATTCTACCAGTTCACACCTATTCGCTAGAACCAGTTGTTAACATTCTAAGCAGTTCAGAGAACTGTTTGTTAGAAGAAATTACTGGCCTAATCTTGTAAGGAAGGCAGGAAGGAAACATTCTGGTGTTGCTTACAGAAACTGCTTCTCTGTTAATCCTTATTACATTCTTGGCAGGACTAGACTTCCTGTCTCAGGAACTTCTCTGGAGGGTTTTTTTTCCAGCCTTTGTTGGTACTTTGCTTGTATGGAGTGACCATTCAAAGTTACAATGGCACTGAAAAAAGTGACATGACCATTTTTCACACTTATGACTTGTTGCAGTACCCCCAGTCACGAGAGAGAGGCCAGGGGAAGAGATGCATACCTCGATGATATTGCGTTGGCCACGCCCAGCCAATAATATGACTACCAAGCCAGGTCCACTAACTAAGCCATGCCCACAGAACTGGTTTTTAAAAAATTTGAATCCCACCCCTGGTTCGGTGATTTATGTTTTGCGTGTCTTGGGGTTTTATGCTTGGAATCAAGTCCCAAGCCCTAAAGATCCTATAGATTGGTTACCCTCCTCACTCATTTTAGGTATAAATTTAGGTAGTGCAGACAAAGGTCTAGTAATTCCAGGTTATCTGTGGGATTGATTATTTTAGTAAGGTTTTCAGCCACATCTTTGATTTTTGCTCCGGGGAGACAACATTCCTCTCTAGATCGGGTATTCCATCTACAGATGATTGGTTCTGTTTCCCTGGAATTGAATCTCCCATAACCCAGCTTCGGGGGGGGGGAGGGGAGTGGGAGGCTTTGGTTCATTTCCTTCCTCTGTAGCCACTCTCAGTGTTGATAGGAGGGGAGAGATCCAGCCCTCGCTCACTACTTTGCGGGGTTCCACAGGTACTCTTTTCACTCCTGTTCAACATTTATATGAAGCCATTGGATGAGATCATCCATTACCATGGACTAGGGTATCATCAATATGCTGATGATGCTCAGCTGTAAATCTCAGCCCATGGTGAGTTAAGCAATGCTGTGTCCTACCCCTCACAGTGCCTGGAGGGTGTTAGCACCTTTCATTCTAGTACAACCAACAACAGTAATCATAATCATATTTGTTACATTAATCAAACCTATGTAATTCTGATGTGTACGCATATTTGTATTAAGGTATACTTTTTCATTATTTAATTGTTCAATATTTCAATATATTATTCTGATACCAATCACTATATTTATTTAAACATACATAATAATACCATAATTCGTCTTCTAATTTTTTTATATACAATCTTTTTTATTATATGAAAATGTATATGCTAACATTCCCGATTCTCTTATTTCTACCTCTAACTTTTAAACATGCCATCATTATATTAAAAGACCTTTCCTTTCTATCCATTGTCTATTGTCCACTTTAATAATTTGATTCTTATTCTTTTTTTTACTTGCCTCCCATATTCCTCTTTTGAATCTTTATCTCTGTCTGCATCCATATCCTGACTATTCAATCTGGGTATTTCTCCCATCCTTACCCTCTTCCACTGCCAAGCTTTCAAAATATCTGCCTAAGCGCCTATCTCCCTTTCAGAAATACCTTCCTGCACTTCCAATTCTCTTTTTAAATCTCTTAAATATTTTCCCCCTGGTTTAATTCTTTAATTGTTATTTTTATTGTTGTCTTCTTCTTTGGTTGGCTGGTTCACGGGTTCTATTGTTTTCTCCATTCTTTTTGTTAGCTTCTCCCTTTCCTGGGTGTTTTGATCTTTGCTCATTGTTCCTTCTATATTTTCCAGTTTTCCCTCTATGCCATGCATTAGTTTCATAATCTCCTTATATTTTTTTTCCATAATGTATTTTATGCTTTGAAACATCAATGACATCTCTTTTAAAGTTCCACTTATTTCCCCCTGATGGAGCATCTCGTCTTGTTTTAATAAGTCCCACTTTTATCCAATTGTCTAAGAACCTTATATTCAGGCCTAAAATTGTTCTTCAAAAAATACACTGATCATAATTCTTTGTGATCCATAGTTAATCAACCAGTTCCATTTAAGTAGTAGCAGAAGAAATAAATGAAATTTTTGCTAATCAACTAACCAATGTATGTAGGAAACACACCACAGCAATAATGGGGGACTTTAAATCCCCTGACATCATCTGGGAGATAAACTCTGCACAAGTGCGAGATCAAACAGATTCCTGACCAACCTAGCTGACAACTTCTTCTCCCAAAAGGTAGAGGTGGCAACTAGAGGGACAATTATTTTGGACCTTATTCTTATCAACAGAGAAGAAGTGATAGAAAGGTTTGAGGTTGCAGGAACTTTAGGGGGGAGTGACCATGTCATATTAGAAATCAATATAAAACAGACAGGGGCACAGAACATAATCAAACCAATGTTTTAGACTTTAAAAGAGCTTATTTTAACAAACTCAGAAAGAGCTTTGGAAGGATCCCATGAATGAAACAGCATCTAGGGTGACATGATAGCAGTCATGGGGGTTGCCACACAGAAGAGAGAGTCGAGTATTCTCCAAAGCACCTGAGGGCAGGACAAGAAGCAATGGATAAAAACTATTATAGAAGAGAAGCAACCTAGTCCTAAGAAGAAATTTCCTGACAGAACAATTAATCAGTGGAACAAGTTGCCTCCAGAAGTTGTGAATGATCCAACACTGGACGTTTTTAAGAAGAGATTGGCAACCATTTGTCTGAAATAGTATAGAGTTTCCTGCCTAAGCAGGGGGTTTGACTAGAATAACTACAAGGTCTATTTCTAATTCTATTTCTATATTCCAGAGTTCTGAAGGAACTACCAAGAAGTAGGTTGTGGTCTACCTTGTTGAATGCCTTGCTGAAGTCTAAGTATACTATGTCCACAGCATTTCACTGGTCTAGCAATATAGACATTATGTTAAAGAATGAAATAAGATTAGTTTGGCATGATCTGTTTTTAATAAGCCCATGCTGACTTCTAGATATTACTTTACTCGTTTATAGATGTTCACAGATCTGTTTTTTATTATTTTTTCCAGTATCTTTCCTGGTATTGATGTTAGGCTGTTTTGTCTGTAGTTTCCTGGATTTATTTTTCCCCTCCTTTTTTTGAAGATGAGAACCACATCAGGTCTTTTCCAGTCCTTGGGTAATTCCCCGAGGCTCCAGGATCTTTGAAAGATATGGTACAGTGGTTCTGGATTACATCTGCCAACTCCTTTAGAGCTCTGGGATATAATCTGTCAGGTCCCAGTGATTTATATTCATCAAGATCAGACAGGTGTTCTCTTACCAATTTTTTTTTTGCTTATTTTAATTTTTATTTCTAGTCTGTCTTTTCAGTTGTGTTTTTGATATGTTGGGTTCAGAGGTGGTATTCAGCAGGTTCTGACCAGTTCTGGAGAACCAGTAGTGGAAATTTTGAGTAGTTTGGAGAACCAGCAAATACCACCTCTGACTGGAGATTTTACAGTATTCTTCCCCTGCCATGCCCACCAAACCATGCCCACAGAATCGGTAGTAAAAAAAATGGAATCCCACCACTGGTTGGGTTATAATTTCTTTTTGCGTGAAGGTTGATGAAAAGAATGAATTAAGCAGCTCTGCTTTCTCTCTGCTGCCTGTTATTTCCTTGCTGTTTTCTCTCTTAGTGGACTGACTCTTTCCTTGATTTTTTTCTTGTATTTTATTTGTTTAAACTTTTTTTGTTATCTTTGACTTTCGTTGCAAGTCTTTGTTCATTCTGAGCTTTTGCTTTCCTGACTTCGTCTTTGCAGATTCTGGCTATCTGCTGATATACTGCCTCTTTGCATTTTTTGTATTTGTCCCTTTTTGTCCCAAAGAACAAACACAGACAAAGGCAGCAGCCCCCACCTTTTAAGGTTTAATAATGAATTCTGTTCTGAAGGCTGCTTTCCACTAATTAGCTCTGACAAGAAAGAGCCTTGCCAAGTTGTTTGTCAAGGCTGTCAAAAACCCAGAGATAAGAACTAATTTACAAAATTCTCCAAACACGAACTAAGATGTCCACCAGTTCAGTTTAAGAGCTTCTTTGCTGTCTACAAAGAACACTTTTCCAAACCTGGCTTTTATCCTCTTGAGGGAGGGGCCATTACCTTGCAACCTTACTCCCAAGTCGCCTGTGCTACTGTAATTGTTCTTTCCTCTGAATAATCCTTCATGCATGTGCACTTGGCACAGGCTCCTCGGGAACCTCCTCATCACTGCTGCCAGCCCCCACAATCTCTGAAGGCAGCAGTCCACTCCCTGATGGTCCTGGCCCTTCATCAGAGTCCTCACTCTCCTCAGCCATCTGCACCTGCTGCCGGCTAACCAAAGCATTTTTGTCCTTTAGTTTATCAGAGAAATCTTTGTGTTGGTTCTTTGTTTTTCTTTTTCAGTGGAATTATACTGGGCTGGGCTTTTATGACCATATTTTTCAAAGTTTCCCAAGCTTCTTGAGTTGTTTTCCCCTTTAGGATTTTCATTGAGGGAATTTTTCCCAAGTTCTCTCTGTTTGTTAAAATTAGCTCTTTTAAAATCTAAGAGTCTGATATGATTGTGTTCTATTGCTTGTGTTTGCATTACCATATTTGCCAGCGTATAAGATGACTTTTTTGCCCTGAAAAACATGCCTCCAAGTGGGGGGGTTGTCTTATACGCTGGGTCGTCTTATACGCCGGCAAATAGTAATTGGGAAGCACTGCGGCTGCCCGCGGCCGAGGCACTTTTGCGCACCGTGGAAATGAATCCCGTGAAGCCGAAAGGAGCAGCCAGCCTTCAGGCTGATGTAGGCGGGCCTCCTTCTCCCAGCTCCCAAGGAAACGAGGCACTCAGCGGCCTCCGCTCACACTGCCCGGGCTCCGCTCAGGTATCTGGCTGGGGCTGTCAGGAGTTGTTACCGCTGGTGCGGCTCCATGCAGCTCCAGTCCCGCATTGCCTCGGGAAGGGAAAGGCAAAACCAGGAGCCGCTGCTGCCATTGCAAAGCACCGCCACGGCTCTTCCTTTTTGCCTTTCCCTTCCTGAGGAAACGCGGGACTGGAGTCGCGCAGAGCCGCGGCAGCAGTAACAACTCCTGACAGCCCAGCCGGATACCTGAGCAGAGGCTGGGCGGTGCGAGCTGAGGCTGCTGAGCACCTCGTTTCCTTGGGAGCTGGGAGAAGTAGGCCCGCCTACATCGGCCTGAAGGCTGGCTTCTCCTTTCGGCTTCACGGGATTCGTTTCCACGGTGCACAAAAGTGCCTCAAAAAAAAAAGTGCAAAAATGGAAGGTGTGCGGAAGAGGGGGTAATCTTATACGGCGAGTATATATCAAACTTTATATTTTGAGTGGAAATGTTGGGGGGTCATCTTATACGCCCAGTTGTCTTATACGCTGGCAAATACAGTATGTTGAATTCCAGCATGACATTATCACTCTCATCCAAGGTTCCTGCAATTTCAACTCCCTCTATCACTTCTTCTCTGTTTATAAGAATTAAGTCCAGTATGGCTGTCCCTCTAGTTCTCTTCTCTATCTTTTGGACAACAAAGTTGTCAGCTAGGTAAGTCAGGAACCTATTCGATTTCTTATTTGGTGCAGGATAAGTCTTCCAGTTGATGTCAGGGTAATTGAAGTCCCCCATTACTACTGTACTATGTTTCTTCAACATATTTGTTAATTGGTTAGCAAAAAGTACACCTATTTTTTCTGCTTGGTTGGGTGATCTGTAGTATACACCTATTCCCATGTCATTCTTTTTTTCTTTACACATATACATTCTAGAAGTTTTTTGTCTTTGGTTTTGTACATTTCTATAGCAATATATTGGTCCTTTACATATAGTGCAATTCCACCTCTTTTATGGGGTCTGGTTTTTTTGAACAGTTTGTATTCTTCTATCAGTATGTTTCAGTCATGGGTTTCTCACCATCAAGTTTCAATGATTCCAACTATATCATGTCTACTGTCAGATCCGTGTATCTGCCATTCTTCAATGGAAGAAGAAGTGGGGAGAGAAGTTGGTAAAATAAATCCTTTTTTGATATAACTTGAATATATTAAATCTTATACTGAATTTGTATAACCTACACTTGATATATAACTGAGAGACTGAAACCAGATGCCCCAGAAACTTGTCACCTCTGGAAGAGACAGCAAAAGAGAAGAGACCATAAAAATTCCAGCTGGAAGATGTTTCCTGAGAAACCCTTCAGAAGATCATTCTCAGAAGAGGGGAGGGGGAATTAACATGTTGATTGTTTGTTTTACAAAATACACATCAAGATAAGGGGAGGGGTCCTAAACTCCCTTATTTATCACTGCATGCCTGGGAGATGTTAGATGCTGCTTTTGAATCCCTACTTGAATTGTGTCATCTCAATAAATGATTCCTTTTGAAACACCTAGATTTTAGAAGTTCATTCTTGTTGATTGAAATGGGAAAAGTTCAGTAGCCTGACATCTACCTTCATATATTAATAATTCAAGTTCACCCTATTTGTTCCCCAAACTTTGTCCATTTGTATATTTGAGATCTTTAAGTCTGACTCTGGGTATGTTTTTTATGTCTTCTATTTAGTGTTTGAGTTTGTCTTCTTGCATCCATTTCTGCATCACATGGTCCAATCAAATCAACATCCTAAATTCAGCTATCTTTTATTATGCCTTTCCAGGTGCAAGCTGGACATTCTTGGCTTCCAGGGAAAATAATGTTGTTATGATTAAACACCTCACACTATCTACATTTCCCCCTTTCGTTACCACAGCTTGCTGAACTATCACTGTGGCAGCCCTGTAGACTCTCACATAAGATGACTATAGGGCTGATACCCTCCTTCTCATTATTTTACTTGTTTTCTAGAGGTTTTTGCTTGGAATTAGATCCTAGAGATCCTCCCCGCTTAATTTTAGTTTAAAGCCTCCTGATAAGTTGAGCAATCGTCTTCTGAAAACATTCTTCCCAGTTTTTGTGAGGTGCAGGCTATCCCTTGCTAAAAGTCCATCACGGAGATAGTGCAGACAATGGAATCCAAAGTTCTGGTGACATCAACCCTTTAGCCATTGGTTTACTTCTAGAATCCTTTGTTCTCTTAATGGAAAGTCAAGAAAACACATCCCAAAAGTAATTTTAAAAGTTTCTTTCAACACATTAAAAAACAAGAGGAAGTCAAGGAACTGATAGAACCACTAATGGGAGATGATGGCAAAGAGGTAACAGGTAGCAGGAAGAAAGTAGAACTACTTAATTCATTCTTTTCATCTATCTTTACATAAAAGGGGGAAAAAACAGTCCAACCCATCAAAAGCAGTACAGTAAAAGACAGAACAGAATAGAGGTAATCCTTAAGTTATGACAGTTCACTTATAGTGACCATTCAGAGTTACGATATAATCCCCTCCAAGTATTTATGACACAGTCCCGATGTTACAAATGTTGTAACATCACAGCAGTTGTTCACTCTTAGGAAAAACCACAGACATTCTCTCTGCCTATTCTCCCACCCCAACCCCAGTGAGGTCTCCACAGGAACTAGGCCTATGGATACTCACCTTGTAAAGATCTAGTGCGTCTTCAGTTTCTTGGCCTGTTTCGGTGCTTTAGGCCTTCAGTGCATTCACAGAGAAGGGAGACCTAAAGTACTGCAAGATCACACGAAATGAGTAGCACGAGATCTTGTACTACTGATCTTGTGTGATCTCAGGGTACTTTAGGCCTCTGTTCTCTGCAAACGGAGGCCTGGACAAGATCTGTGGCAAAAGACTTTGCAAACAAAAGGAAGATCTGAGGCATCAAAGCCTTTCCTCCATTTGCAAAGCCTTTTGATGTCTTTCTAAAAAGCCTTTGCCACTGAGACATGCAACATTCATTGTAGATTGGATCATCTAAAGAAATATTCTGCATGAAATCTACCTCTACTTGTGAACCTTCCATAAGACAAATCTATCAAATATGTGCAATATTTCAGATCATACTAATTTTGATTCTATGTAAATCATTTTGTTACTGCACTAACCTTCCTTTTATCAGCTATTAACAGAGGAATTGTAATAGCTTTGAACTAAAATTACAACAACCTATTTTAATCTGAAACGCAACACTCATTACGGAAAAGTTCTTATGAAATTGCAAGACACAACATTTATTGATTTAATGGCTCAAGAGAGGTGAACCTTATAGATTTTGAGTCAGATTTTTAATAATCTAAATATTTCGGGTAATATGTGCACATTATAATCATATATCAACCCTCTCCAATGGTTTACTTATTTTGCTGTCTTTTATCAAAGCTCAAGCTTTTATATTCTTCTGCTTGCATTTTAATTGGGTTTGGGAATTAGCAGCAAAAGACTGTAGAAAAATAGTGGCAACATTAATGCAAAGTATTGAAATTGCAGGATAAAATACAGGAAACAAGTATCAGGACAGGCAGATGGATTTAAATCTACTAATTTATCATATGAATAGCCTTTCCAAATCTGAATGCCTTGTATGCACAGGAAGATCTTGTATCTGTTGTACTAGCCTTTGTTACAGATGTCATTACAATAGATAAATCCAGTCCTCTAAACAGCAACATACTGAAGTTGATACATTTGTTTGCTTTGTTCTATTCTAGATAGAATTTTTATAGTAGCCTTTCCAACCTGGAGACTTCTACTGCCTGTATAACTAGAGAGCCCATTACCTATCATTGTCATGCTGATAATTGCAATTCAAAGCATCTCAGGCTTTGAAAAGATCTCAGACTATGAAAAGATACTTGCAGTTATCTAGCTTTAATCTGGCTTTAATCTGGCTTTAATCTGGCTTTAATCTGGCTTTAATCTGGCGAGCAATATCTAGCTTTTAGAAGATAGGCAGTAGTAATAAGCAATAAAAACAGTATCTCCTCAAATCCGGTTTCTCTTATTTTTTTTTCTGTTTGAATGGAGCATTTTATAATTCCTATTGATAAATTGATAAAATCAGATAAATTGAGAATCCATATATAAGAAAAATTAGGTAAGCATTTAACAAAAATAAATATAATCTATATTATCTGAAAAACAGTTACGTTTCAAATGAGTTTGATATTTAGAAGTAAGGATTTAGATTAATTATCAAGTATATGTTCACATAAGCTCTAAGAGTAAAAGTATAGATGGAAAATGCTTTTTCATCTATCTTTCATAATCATAAGCTTCCTAACAAACCGGAAGCAGCAGGTGAAGCTAAGCAGAATCACATCTGATACCTGTACAAGCCCCTCCCTTCAAGGCCGTGTGCTTTCTCCACTTCTCTTCTCCCTATATACCAATGACTGCATCTCAAATGATCCATCTGTTAAAATACTGAAGTTTGCAGATGATACAACAGTGATTGGTCTCATTTGAATCATCATACAGACAGGAAGTTGTATAACTTGCCTCGTGGTATAACCGGAATAATCTGGAACTGAACACACTCAAAACCATAGAAATGGTGGTAGACTTTAGAAGAAACCCTCCCATACTACCACCTCTTACAGTACTAGACCCTCAAATATTCAAATACTCAAATACAGACCCTCAAACACTGGAATACTACTATCACGTCACCCCTAATTCTTCTTTTCTTTAGACAAACCAAATCCAAATCCTGCAGCCGTTCTTTATATGTTTTAGTCTCCAGGCCTTTGATCATCTTAGTTACTCTTCTCTGAACTTTTTCCAAAGTCTCAACATCTTTTTTTTTAGTATGGTGACTAAAATTGGTTGCAGAATTTTAGGTGTGGTCTTACTATGGTTTTATACAGTGGTACTTCATGTGATCTTGATTCTATGCCTTTGTTTATACAACCCAGGATTATATTAGCTTTTTTGGCTGCTGCTGCACACTGTTGGCTCAAAACAGGGCTAGTAAAATGTTGATCAGTAGGCCGATGTAACTCCTGCAAACCCTAGGACTTTGGAAAACAGAATGATTACCCCCAATGACATGATGAATAAAATGCATAGTTTTTAATGATTTTTGTGATTTTGCTTCTCTGAGCTGCATGAAATAGTGTGTATTTTGGAGTATTTGAAACCAAGCATCGCATTATTATTCAACATTACTCCAGCTGATGATTCGATGACTGAAGGCCGATTGATGAAATGCAAATTCTACTTTCTAGTCTTATTCTAATAAGCCATCTGTTAGCCATGTTATATGGTCTTAAATCTGAACGGCCTTGCAATGTCACACTTATAGGCTGATGATCGCTATTGTCGCGAAGGTGTACTGTGACCTCCGAGAAGAGGTCAGCCTTATCTCTAGACACACAAAAGAGATCCAGTACACTGCTTGAATTAGTTGAGTGGTATGTATAAGGGTATATGTAATTCTTATCCTTACCTCCCAAAATTTGGAGATTACCTTTAAAAATTAAGGAGACTAGAAGCAAACCAGCGGCATTACTTTTACAATCTCTCGAGAGCCACTGAGGATGGTTTTCAAAGAACTCCCCTGGGATTCCCTTCTAGGCAAGCTCATACAAAGAGGGACCCAGTCTAGTGTTCAGATCTCCTAATAAAACCACCATGGACTGAGGATACAGTATTGCTATATCTTCTAGGATAACTTCCAAGCACATCCATTATTCGGAATTATAGCGTTGGGATGTGCTTGGGGAATATACACATTTACCAATATTAACTCAAACTGGTCATATTCAAATTTGACAGCTAGAAAGTACAGATACTTATCTTCGTTATATAATTTCTCTCCCTGCCATTGCAATTCTTGCTTTATAAGAATGCATAGTCCACCAGAGAGTCTCCCTTTGTTCTTTGTTTTTTGGGCTGGGGAGGCCCATCCCTGAAAGTCTGGCAGTTGTACTGGTTCGTCCACTTTGGTTTGCCAAGTTTCTTGAAGGGTTATTATGTCAAATCTAGAGAAAAAGCTCATTAGTCCACTATCAACTATCCCTTTCCAGACCACTATGTTCCAGGTCACCAACTGTATGGGGTTCTCAGAAGCAAGATGATCTGGCTTGGTTAATTGGCTGGATGGTAAAGATGTCAGATGTCAACTTGACATTAGAACCAGATCAATATCATCTAAGCTTCCCATATAAACACAATTGTTGTGAGGTTTGATATTTCTCTTCATGGGTTGCAGAACTTGTTGCTGCTCCTCTATATCTCGGTTGCCAGTATGCCTTTGCTCTTGCTCCAAGAATGATTTTTTCCCCAATGGGCAGGTACTCTGGTTTAAATCTATAAATGTAGATTTATGTCCATTTTTGGAGTGGCATAGCTGAGGATTCATCTTGTGAAAAGCTGTTATGGGAGCTTCTAAATCAATTGAAGATGGAAGCTAGATTATCTCCTTAGTGTTTGTCAGCTTAGGGGGCACTGTGTGATGAAGCCCTTTGTCTTTCAGTTGTTTCTCAGAGGTTGGGTCAGTCAGTGCAGTTACCCCCCTGCAGTCAGCCTGTGTGACAGTACCTTCTTTTACTGTTAAAGTAGAGGCAGTTTGTTGATTAAATACATTGTCACAAGATTGCATGGTTAGTGAAGCCAAATTAAATAGAGGCTTTGCTGTAGTGTTGTCAATGTCTCTTTTAGGTCATCCAATCTTTGAATGATGTTAACTTGCTTAGGTTCTGACAATGTACTGAATAAGTCAATCAATGTTTCCTCGGGCACATCCTCAGCAGTTCCTACAGCTGTGGGTAACACAGTTTGTATATTGCTTCTTCGCCTTCTTGGGGTCAGTTCACTTGCAACAGCCTCAGGTTTAGCAACATGAGAGCTGTTGCAGCCTAGATTTAATGCAACAGTTCCCACTTGGTGATGCTGTTTCAGGAGTGGGTACACTTTTTCTGAGCAAAAAACCCTTATTGGAAATATTGAAAAGGTGCTCAGAAAGGGCTTCATTCTGAAAAGCATGGAGGGTATTATGAGTTGCTTGAACAATAGGAGAATTCTCATATATTGTATTCTTGCTGGCAGCCACTCTGCATGTAGATCTATCAGAGTGAGTTCACAACAGAGCAGCTGGCTCAGGGACAGCTAATTAGCAGAAAAGCCAGGGCCTGTATAAATCAGGGTAATCATTTTATGAAACTAAGCTGAATGCAATTATTATAAGAAGGAAGTATAGTACTTCCTTTGTAAAGGGAATATTTGCTTGAAGAAAGGAAGGAAGAAAATAATCTTATTTTTAAAGATAAGATTCATTCAATTTAAAAAAAGGGAAATAAAACAGCTCTTTAGGAAGAAGACCAATTATTTTTGCTTGCTTCAAAGAGAGGCTGCATGAGATGAAAAATGCCATTCCCCTCTGTTCTAAAAGCATTAAAAATGTTATTTGTTTAAAATGTTCACCCACAAATCATAAAGAAATAACTTTTACCAACCATTTTGAATCTGTGGAGATTATTATATGTCATGGGCATTTTATTAAATTATTCTTTCAATTGTTTTAGTCTACTGCAGTTATGCAGTTAATTATAAATTCAAAATAAATACAGCAATTACTATTAGTTCACAATGTTAGAATAATTCATTCAAATTAAATGAGAAGATTCAGGATCAATAAAAGAAAGCCTTTTTTTTTCATAAGGCACAATTCAGCCACAGAATTTGCAGCTATCAAATGTGATAAAGCACATACAGTATTTATGGTTTTAAAAATGGACTGACTAAATTTATGGGACATCAGGTTATCAGTTCTAATGGCTGTCTGATACTTCAGGAATAGTAACTATGTATAATTTTTAGTGGGGATGGCTTAGAATTTCATTATGAATGGATCAATACCTGGAACAATACGATATTTAAATTGTGGAATTCTTTACGTTTTATTATCTAACCAGGTGCTGTCTACTTGAACCAAGTTCAAAGAGCACCACTAACTCCACAGTTCAATCATGAGCTGCATATATTCATTCTCTTCTATTTACCTCTAGATTAATTGATTTGAGTAGCAAGTACAAGACAATGGTAGAATTACATCTAATTAGGTTTCTAAAACTCTTAATAAATCCAGCACTGCAGACAAACAGCCTTGGTAAAACCTTTGTCCCTTATATCTCCTGTATCAAGAAGGATCTTACCGGAAGGATCAAAAGCCACCTGATTGCCAGGGTGTGGACCAGCATCAATGGAGATCATTGGAACTCCCCTCCGAACATCCCACAGTTTCAATACACCATAAGAATCACAAGAAACAATTGTATCTCCCTGTAAAGCACAGGGAGGGGAGGGGAGAAGAGGGAAAAAAACATAATTATAATATAAAGGTGGACATGTTAAAACTTCAAATGTCTCTAAGAGAAAATATAGGAATAATTTCACTAAATATTTCATTCTGAATGTCACTGTATGGCTATGTAAATTGTTTGAAAGAAATACTTGCAACACACAAGAAGCTGTTCAAAGTACTTGTCTATCAATCAGTAAATCTGCCTTTTCTGCCAGGCTTACATGGTTGCTTCATAAACTTCTTCTGGCTATCTCCACATATAGGTTCATATGCAACCATTTTATTCTGCTTCTTATCTAAAAGGAGATAGCACCCACATCCTGCCCCCTGTGTGTGAGTGAATGGTTATGTTTACTATTGATTGCTGTGTTTGTTGGATGGGTTTTATCTTTTTATATATATTATCCTTTTAATGTATTAAAATATTAATTTTGTAATATTGCCCAGAGTTATATATTTGAAATAGGAAGCATATGTCCAATAAACAAATAGATTGGTAGAAGGTTATAGTAAAAGCAAGGCAATAGTTAGACATCTCACAAAATTTGTTTTTCTGTCTTTGGTTAACAACTCACTTTTAGTTTACTATAAATTTGGAAGAGGGTTTCTTTTTTGCCCCAATTTTTCATTCTCCTCTACATGGAGCCACAATGGCACAGTGGTTAGAATGCAGTACTGCAGGCTACTTCTGCTACCTGCCAGCTGCCTGCAATTTGGCAGTTCGAATCTCACCCGGCTTAGGGTTGACTCAGCCTTCCATCCTTCCAAGGTCAGTAAAACAAGGACCCAGATTGTTGGCAATATGCTGACTCTGTAAAACTGCTTAGAGAGGGCTGTAAAACACTATCAAGCAGCATATATGTCTAAGTGCTGTTGCTATTTTCAATAATTGTAACAGTTTATGACTTAATCCCTTCAGTCAAAAATAAAATATTTTTGAGACAAACTGTTGGTGATTTCATGCACATATACCACAAAGCAAACTAATTTTATTTCTTCCTCTGTTTTCTTGAATTCCTAGGATGCGGTTTCTGCCATCCCGCATCTGATGGGCGGCTCATGATAGGGAGCGAAGGGAAGAGAAACGACAGAAAGCGAAGTTTTCTCTTGATGAGCGCGCCCCAAATGTCTTGGCACACGCTCTTTTATTGTGCTTTTTTACAAGAAAATGATTTAATCAAAGCTCAAGTCAAACATGGTAATCTCATCAGGATGTGCATGTTTACAAAGCTGCATACCAGACAGATCATTTACAATGTGGATAAGCTTATTAACAACCGTCTAGCTCCTTGTCCCTTGTACGTGCCTTGCAAAGGTCACTGAAGAGACAGAAGTTAATGATTACATGTGAATGATACAATGTTGCAAACACATGAATGATACATAGTTGCAATGATACATAGTTACAACATCTCCTCTGTTTTTATTATTTATGACGAGTCTTCTTCCTCGTCCGAGAAGACAGGAACCATTTTTATAAAATGTTCGCCGTCCCCGTCATCTAGGCAAGAGTGCGACCCGTCAGCGTCAGGGTTGTCCAAGGAGCAGTAACTCAGCAATGACATTTTTTCGTCTGGTGTTGAGGATATAACATGAGCTTGGAATAGCACATTAACATCAGCAGTTATGGAGGATAATTAATTTTTTTAAAAATTGCAATATTCTATTAAAACAACAAGGTCCTATAATACATATCAATATAGTGATTATTAATGATCCTGCCAATGCAGTTAAAAAGGTTGTAAACCATGGCAAAATAGAAAACAAGCCCCCCCCCCCGCTATCAGCATAAAGCTTCTTTAAGCATAGCACACAATCCCCCTTGTTTTAAAAAATAACAGATCTAAATCTTTACGATTTTGCAAAAGGGGGTATTCCATGGGTACCTGTAGGGATATAAAATCATCAGAGTTATACACACAAGCCATACTTGAATGCAAAATGATTTAGATTTAACAATTTCATCCCCGTGGACACATGCCATGAGACCGGTGGAACAAGTCCAAACAAAATTATTGCCAGGGATAAAATACATTCCTTTCAGGCGTGATGTTAAAGTTCCTCCTGCAGTGGTGTAGATTGCAGAATATCCCCTGGTTGTGTGGGTGCGTCTGCCAAATCGAATTGAAGTGGTGGGTAGAAGTCTTCTATGCGAGAAAAATTGGTTGTAGAACTTAAACGAACGCCTTGAAAGTCAGTTATAGTCCAAGCAATATTATATCTTCTATGAGGCTTCTGCGGATCGTCATGGACAGTTCTTTTGAAGCGTCGTTTGTTGACAGGATCAGAGTTCGGGTATATAAAAACATCACAAGCAGGAGAGAGGCTTATGGACAAGTTAGTTGTAGAACATTTGCAAAATGAGGAGGGAATGCAATTAGTAGAAAAAGGATAATAATTACAATAATGACAATAAAGATTAATTAATTCATCAAGGATGTTAGTTGGGGTGGGAAAACCCATAATACAATAGAAGGACATCTAGGTCCCCCTAAATTTAGATTGAATAGAGGAAAAGATTTTAAGGTTCCTTTCCATAGGAAGAGTAAAGAAGGAACAAAAGAGCGAGTGGTAGAGTGTTCTTTAAACAAAACAGAAGTGATAGAGTGAAAACTATGGGTAGCATTTTCATGACGTACCCACATGGACCAAGTATAATAGCCTTCTGTTAATGAAATGGTTTTAACACGAATAGTCTTTTGACAGGAAGCATAGGTTTTGTTGAAGTAAGGTAGAAATTGCAAAGAAGATATAGGCAAGAATATCAGGAAGAGTTTTAAGATACAGATGTAGCAGAGGAATTCCCATGATAGGGTCTAACCGCCCTACCAGGGATCCAGCAAGTGGTTTTGTCTGGCAGTAAGATCGCAGCGTAGCCTCGTCCCCAAGTGAGAAGCTCAGCAGGACCCTGCCAGGCGGGATCTGGCAATCTGTGATAATATACCAGAGGTCTGTTAGGCGGGGGTGAGGGGGAGGAAAAATGACACGAAGCAGAAGAAATGGGAGGAATGCCAGTCAGATTAAGAAAGTTTAAAGTGTAAAGACAAATGTTAAGATAATTTTGTAATGCTGGGAGGTTCGGGGGTTTTTCCCGCAACGAATATCGATCAAGAGCACGTTTCAGAGATAAGTTCGCTCGTTCCACAATAGCCTGCCCCTGGCTGTTGTAGGGAATCCCAAACTTGTGGGTTACATCCCATCTGTTACAGAAGTCCTGGAAAGCAGAACTTGTATAGGCAGGTCCATTGTCAGTTTTGATTTCTTTTGGACGTCCCAGCGAGGCAAAGGTACGAATTGAATGATTGATGACATGTTTTACAGTTTCTCCCCTTTGAGGAGTGGCCAGAATAAACCCTGAATATGTATCTATGGAAACATGCAAATATTTCCAAGGGGCAAAAGGTGGATACTGAGTTACATCCATTTGCCAAATCTCACAAGCTTTTAATCCTCTAGGATTTACTCCTATGGGAATGGAATGTCCTTGCTTACTACATGTGGGGCATTGTTCAATAATGGCAGCAGCTTCTGCCTGAGTTAGAGCAAATTGAAAAGTTATCATAACTTGGCGGGGGAGATTCAAACACACTCCCTGCTTCTATTTTATAATGGACCATTAAAGCCTCCATAATTTTCCTCCAAGTGACCAAAATGCCAATAGGTGCACGAGAAGGATTATGGAGATGTTCACCAATTTTTTGCCAAGTGGAAATTTTTAAGGACCCTTCCTCTGAATAATTGGGACAATGTTGCCACACATAAGCCAATAATGTAGCAATAGGTTTCATTTTTACAGGCGAGCCCTTTAAATTAGCAGAATATTTAGAAGAAGAAGCGACTAACTCCCTCAATTCCTTCAGATGCTGCGTCTGTTGTTGAGAAAAGTTTCCATCCATACTTACGAAAGTCGAGACCGTGTTTCAGATCCGATGATGTGCAATTCGCTTCAGGCCTGGCGATGCACAGCTCCCATCGAGCTGATAAGATATGGGCGCATCGCAACATATCCCCCTTAGGGAATCACGTCGGGGTCACCAGAATGCGGTATCTGCCATCCCGCATCTGATGGGCGGCTCATGATAGGGAGCGAAGGGAAGAGAAACGACAGGAAGCGAGGTTTCCTCTTGATGAGCGCGCCCCGAATGTCTTGGCACACGCTCTTTTATTGTGCTTTTTTACAAAAAAATGATTTAATCAAAGCTCAAGTCAAACATGGTAATCTCATCAGGATGTGCATGTTTACAAAGCTGCATACCAGACAGATCATTTACAATGTGGATAAGCTTATTAACAACCGTCTAGCTCCTTGTCCCTTGTACGTGCCTTGCAAAGGTCACTGAAGAGACAGAAGTTAATGATTACATGTGAATGATACAATGTTGCAAACACATGAATGATACATAGTTGCAATGATACATAGTTACAACACTAGGATACCCAACTGTTCTAGGATTTCTTGATAGTCTTCCATCCAAGTATTAAGCATGCACAACCCAACTTTGAATTTTGAAATGAAGCCAATGTTAACCATGGAGAGTACCTAGACTCAAAGGAGCTGAGATCACATGTGTCAAGAGCAAAGAACATTCTTCAGCACTTTTTCTTTTTAATGTAATTATAAACCTTACTCTTGCTATTAAAAATTCTGAAAATTCTGTCTTTTCTTTTATAGTAGCTGACATATTGGTACCCGTGCATGTTTTGTAGTTATGCAAGAAACATTTTCCATTGCAACATTTCTTTGATAGAAGATTTTGGTATCATATTTGATTTCTCTATAAATTAGAATAAATCCGATCTAATGAAGATCTCATTCAGTAATAAACCTACTATGTTTATAATTTGGAGCCTTAGACTGTACCCAGATATTTTAATTTGTTTTGTAAACTTATCTTCTATTTTGGCACCACACCAGTAAGTTTTAGTATTTTTTTTAAACAAGTTTTATTCAGTTTTCCATATTTTAACATCTCTTTTTTAGTGAACAGCATGATTACAGGTTTTACATATACATACAAATATGACCATGCTTACATATTCAATTTTTATATCCAATTCCTTATCTTAACAGTGCTTTTATACATTTTCTATTTTATTGTATTATTCCAAATATTTATCTCATTATTTAATTCACTTATGATAACTTCATAATCATTATACTTTAGTACTTTTAACTGTCACATTTGTATATTTCATCTTAAATTCTAATTAAAAAAAGACACTTCTTCTATAAATTGGTTTGTCCCCTGAAATCTCAATATAAGTGCGCCACCTCTAAGTTATAAATTCATTTATTTCCACCCCTTTTAAATCTTGTTAAAACATTTAACATTATTACCTAAAACATTAAACTTAATAATCCCTTTAAAACTACATAGCATATATAAATCAGATTCTGCATGATTTTTCTCCTTTTAAATTTCATTAAATTCCCCCCCCAAAAAGGATATATTAATATATCCAATATAAAATCAAAGTACCGTGTTTCTCCAACAATACGGCCTCCACCAATAGGAAGCCCCACCATGTTTTATTGGCATAAATTCAAATTAAGCCCCTCCCCCCAAATTAAGCCCCATATTAAACATGCAAAATGGGGGGGAAAGCGGGGGGGGGCTTGCCATTAGGAAGTACTTTTGTTGCATGCCTGGATATGGTGCTGCTTGCATTGGTGGGGCACTTCATATTGGGAGACCTTCCACCATTGCTTTCCCTTCTCCCTTGCTGCCCCTTCTCCCTCGCTGCCGCAGTGTTAGAGCAATGCCATGGCATTTGGCGCAGCCACGTGTGGCCAGTCAGGGCTCTTCCCTACAACCGGAGCCCTGAGGAGACACGGAGGGTCCGGTGGGGAGGTGCTCGCTGCCCGCCAGAGCCGTGAGAGCTGGGCAGAGCTGGGAAAGTGAGCCATGGGTGTGTACGTGCCTCCTCCTGCCCTTCATTCCCAAATCTCGCCCGGGCTGGCGGGCGCTAACCTTGCTCATTCTCCCTGCATTGGGCTAAGGGTGCTGGCTGTTTCCGCTGCGAGCGGCCCAGTCCCGCTGCTGCTGCTCTGCAGCCGCCCGCCTGGCCTTTCTTTGAGGTGGAAGAGCTCGCTGGGCTGAAGGGACCGGCGCGTCAGAGGCACGCAGTGTAGGGAGGTCGGGGAGGAATGGAAGAGACCCCTGGAAATTAGCCTCCCCACGTGGGGTTGGGCTCCCCTCTTGGGCAGGGGAGGCTTTGTAAAATAATTTGCTTTACCTTCGAAAGCAAAGGGAAGATGGGAGCGCCTGAAGCTAAGTGTCTCCTCGGGGCTCCGGTTGCAGGGAGGAGCCCTGACTGGCCGCACGTGGCTGCGCCAAATGCCGCGGCGTTGCTCTAACACCACGGCAGCAAGGGAGAAGGGAAAGCAACGGTGGCCCGAACCCAAAGGTCTCCCGAATATCCAAGCTGTTGCCGCCTGCCCACCCACCCGAGGATGCAAAGGGGGGGGAATTAAGTCACTCCCGAAAAGATGTCCTAGCCGTTTTTTGGGGGGTCAAAAAAAATAAGGCCCAGCCTTATTATGTGAGAAACACGGTATACTTATCTAAGTTGATTATATAGTTCCTTCTCCAGTTTCTACCTTTTGTGGTTTCGAAGCCCCGACGCTATCAAAAGCATCTTTTTTTCCCCTCTTTCTCTTTGCCGCTTAGATCCTTTCTTAAAGATTCTTTGAAATGTTAAACTTGGGGGTATCTTCCATTTGATTATATCATCCCATTCCTCCTGCTGTTCGCTTCTTTCTCTCTTGCACAATCTTATTCCAGTCTAATCTTCCCCTTCAGGGTGGCCATTTTAGACCACCACTTCAGGCGTCTTCAGGAGGAAGCAATTACCAAGCTGGGGAGGAGATTTGCGACTCCTCTCTACCCAGCTGACAGTCTCCTCTTCCTCCGCCACCCCTACGAGGTAGCTTCTGCCCTGAATCCAAAGGATTGGGGCTCTCCGATGCCAAAGCACAAACCAAAGCCATGCACGATCGTGGTCAGTGGTCTGTCTTTGGGGAAGCTCAAAACAGGAACCAAGTTTTAGTATTTTGACAAATGTGCTGAAATGAATTTATCTCAGAAATTGGTTTATATAATTTAAGAGATATTTCTACTTGCATTGCTTCATATTATTTATTTCAAAATAGCTTCATGAGTTCACTAGTAAATCATCTTATACATCTATAGATGCATATAAATAAATACAAATAAACTATTGATTATTTGTAAATAAACTATTCTTCAATTATTTTCTTGAAACAATTTTCCACATTGTCCACCTATAGTTCATGTTAATTTTTACTATGGATTGGAATAATAAAACTCAGAAAATGCAGAAGTGAGCTGTTTCTTGGTTCAACTTGAGAGTCATTTCAATCCTCTGTAACACTGGCAAGAATTGCAACCCTTGCTTCTTTGAGGATCAATTTTGTATTCTTTGCCATGTAACATTCATATAGAAAATAGTGGTTCATAATTATAATCCCTTAACCTGCATGTTCTCTGAAAAACTGTACTTTGAGGGAGGAAATGGAACTTTTCCCTTATTGACACTTTATTCAAGCTAAGCATTGGCTATCTGGTTTGTTTTATGTTAATCCTATTGGTGCATCTAAAATTCCTTATTTGTTAAGGCATGGAAATTTATTATCCAGTATTCCTAAACTAATACCTGATCTGTTAAGTACCTTAAAGATTGAGAGTTTGGAAAAAGTTCAGAGAAAAACAACTAAGAGGTTTGGAGGCTAAACCATATGAAGAATGGCTGCAGATTTTGGGTCTGGCTAAACTAAAGAAAAGAATAAGGGGTGACATGATAGTATTATTCCACTATTTGAGGGGCTGCCACAAAGAGGAGGGGGTCAATTTATTTTCCAAAGCACTGGAGGGCAAGACAAGAAACAATGGATGGAAACTAATCAAGGAGAAAAGCAACCTGGAAATAAGGAGAAACTTCCTAACAGTGCGGACAGTTAACTACTGGAACAGCTTGCCTGCAGACTTTGTGGGAGCTTCATCACTGAAGGCTTTTAAGAAGAGACTGGACTGAAATGGTATAGAGTTTCCTGCTTGCGCAGGGCGCTGGATTAGAAGATCTCCAAGGTCTCTTCTAGCTCCCTTCTCTTCTCTCTCTGTGTTAGATTATGTCATAAAGTTGTCATTGACACTTAGCAACCACATAGATTTTCTCCATGGCTCTTTATTAGAAAATCAACCTAATAATGTGTACCTGATATAAGCACTGTGGGAAATGAAAACATAGCCTATTGATCTATTAGAATCGATAAGGCTTAAGTGGAAAAAGAAGGTCCTGAAAAGCTACATGAACCAAAGTTTTAGATAGAAAGATTTCAAAGTGGATCAGAACTATTTGTAATCCTGCTGAGAATGAAACTGCGAAAAATAAGGATAGAGATTTGAGATGTACAGGGGTATATGTGGAGACTGTCAGTAAGAAAGTGTGAAATATGTGCAGAAAAGTATAAAAAGAAAGTCTTGGGATGAGTTCGGTGCTACTGGCCATAGCTACTCCTTGCTGGGCTCAGTTATGTCACTAGACCTCATTACAATGGGTTATTAATGTAAGTAATGTTGTGATATTGTGTTGTTATGATGGTTGTTTATGTTCCAAATTGCTCAGGAAATAAACCTCTGAATCTTAAAGTAAGAATTATCCTTTGTGTTGCTGTCCTTTGTTTCTTTATTGGAGTTTTCAACATTGACAGCACTAACCTTTGAAATATTGAGCTTGAATATCCTTTTTTTTGGTAAATTGATAGATTGTTTTATAATCTAATAAGACTAATACAATAACAATATCCCATAATTATTGAACAAATTAACCTGTACTTGTGGAATATTAAACTATACTGTAATGTTCTCTGTGAAAATTCAATCTTTGTTTTTTACACAATAGCAAGCAAGAGTAGTTTTGTACAAGTTCATCTAATTTCTTTCCTTGTCACTATCTATTCATTCAGAACAAATTTCTCTCTGCTCAAGAGCAAGAGAATATTTGTGGTTTTCTTAGTTTTTCTGCTGTTAGTAGAATGGATGAAAAGCTGGTAGTCTAAATTCTCTGTCAGAATGGAATTCTTGATGTTAGATGAAAGTGCAAGTATCTGATTATGTAAATCAGGGTAAAGAATCTAATTGAGACAATGGAGAAAGGCAAATACTGCAGGCTTAATTCACCACTAAACTTCCAGGCAGAAATACATATCCAGATACAGATACATTCCCAGAAACAAAATAAGGGGTCCTGCTCCTTTCTAGCACAGATGATGTTACTGAGTTGGGTAATGAAATGTCTGCAAGAAAAGAGCCAAGCTCAGAGAGCACCAAGGAACTCACAGTTCAACTCTGAGCTACAAATATTCTTTTCTATTTGTAAGACTAACAATACAAAGAAACGATGGTGATCATGCCATAGTATAATCAAAACAAAGATCCTAATTTGCATATACTATATATATACTTGCAGATAAGCTAAGAATTTTAGGTACCAAAACTGGATCAAAATCACCCAACTTTCATGTGTAAGGGAAGAGCAGAATGGATGGTCAGGCAGTACTTAACCATTATACCAAAATGGGTATCCGTTGTTCAGGGTTTGAATTTCCTACGTTTTGCTACTAATCTACATAAACAGGCTTAGATTTTACTCATTCTTTTATTTTTGAATTATTGAGGTATTTGCTCTGCTTTCAGAACACATGGTTTGGCAATATTTGAATAGTAATGAAATAAAGTTGCATTTATTGCTCCTTTATATGTTGACATCATCATTATTCTGTTTTTTGTTTGTTTGAGAGTTTACTAATAAAACAACCATATCAACATCTCCTTTTGGAGAACTCCTTTGAACAGTTGTTAACAATTCTATTGAAATGCAGGAAATGGGGAAATGTGTATATAAAGAAAAGATCAAAATAGTTTTAGATTAAATTAGTTAGGAAGTTTTTGGATCCTAGCCATTCTGTCTCTTATACAAAATCCTTAAAATCTATAAATTTGATCTTGAAATAAACTGAAATATCACTGAGAAAATAAGAAACTTCTTAAGCAGTATATTTTGTTTTCAGGATTGATGTTTTAAGGCACTGATACTACATGGGACTTTTGACTATGCGTCCCCCACCCCATAATGTTTAAATTAATTCTAGGAAAGTTAGAGGGAAGCATAGGGAAGTTTTCAATCCTTCTATAATTGTTATTATTTTGCAAGGCACCCTGCCCTTCTCTTTACTATGTTCAATTGTTACTTGCCATATAGCAAAATCAGTTCCATGCAGGGATATAACATATTGCTAAGAAAGTACTCTGTGATTTTCTTAGCTGTAAAAGAATGAATGTAAAATGTTTTTTCAGCTCAGATTCAAATAACATAAGACTTGTTCTGAATTATTGCTCTTATGGGTTATATTGAAATATAGAAATGTCAACTGCAAAAAATTGCCATTTCTCATAAATTCAATAACTAATCTAAGGAAACCTATATTTCCATGATCTTTTCCTTTCATGCACTATTGAAATTATGAGCAACTGAATTGTAACCAATAATACAAAAATTCCTTCCAGCTGCAGAGCACAATTAATTTATTTGGTGTGTGTGTATGTGTGTGTGTGTATGTATATGTGTGTGTGTATATATGTGTGTGTGTATGTATATGTGTATATGTGTGTGTTTGTATATATATATAACATATATATATAGACAAACACCATACAGAAGCCTGATGATGGCAGATGAGATTCTGCTGAAACGTTGCTACAACTTTAAAAGCACCACGTGGGAAAATACCCGAACAAAGCTGAATGCCAGACATGTAAGTACCCGCGAAAACTTAAGAAAACATATATATATATATATATATATATATATATATATATATATATATATATATATATATTTTCTTAAGTTTTCACGGGTACTTACATGTCTGGCATTCAGCTTTGTTCGGGTATTTTCCCACGTCATAATAGTGGTGCTTTTAAAGTTGTAGCAACGTTTCAGCAGAATCTCATCAGGCTTCTGTATATATATATATTTCTGTATTGTGTTCGTCTGTGAGTCAGACTTTTACAGTTGTTTCAGTTTTACTACAGTTGTTTCAGTTTTACTACTGTGCCAGAATGGTTTTTTCTTCATCCAGATTGGTTGGGAGTCTTGGTCTGTGTTTATTGGTCTTGGAGTTTGCTGTGTTCTGCTTGATTGGTGTTTCTAATATCTTCTGTCTGTTTTGTGGCTTTTTTGTGTGTCTTGATTGGCTGGCAACATTGTGTTCCTGTATTGGAGGCTTTTAGTGCAGCTTGGCTCCAAGTAAATGAACAGCTATCATTTCTTAGGAAGCTAGGTTTCATCTGGGTGCCTGGTTGGGGTGTGTTTGAGCTGGAGGTATCAGGGGGGATCTGTTTGTGCCCAGGTGTTTGCCTGGCTTGTGGTATGGAGATTTTTTTGTTTGTGAGTGCAGGCTTCCAAATAATTGACAGTCTGGTGGAATCATCTCTTCTATTCATGCTTTCAGGTCTTTTTTCAATCTCTATGGCTTCTCTGATAATTCTGTGGCTAGGGTTTTGGTGCCATTGAAGTCGATGCTATGACCTGTTGCTTTCATGTGTTGGACTAGTGAGGAAGTGTGTTCCAGCTTTTTTATTGCATTTTTGTGTTCATCTAGGCGGGTATTTATTCTTCTATTGGTCTGTCCAATGTATGTGGCCGGGCATGATGCACAGGGGACTTCATACATGCCTTGGTTTTCCAGGTCAATTTTATCTTTGGGGTTTCTAAGGATGGCTGCTATTTTTCTGTCTGTTTTGAAGGCAGTCTTGATGTGATGCCTGTGTAGTATCTTACTGATTTTGTCTGTAGTACCTCTTATGTTGGGCAGGACAGCTGTTCCATGGGTCTGTTCATCTTCTAGGTCTCCATTATATCTCAGTGTGTTTTTGTGGATCAAGCCGGTGATTTTGCTGTTGGCTGTCAGTACTTTAGTCAGGGTGCATAGTTCAGTCTTTATGTATGTCTTGTCTGCCAGGCGTTTGGTTCTAGCAATTAGTGTTTTGGCCACAGAGTTTATCTGTGCTGGGTGGTGGTGGTACTGGGCGTTGAGATAGCGGTTGGTGTGTGCTTTCTCCTGGTATATGGTGTGTCCTAGTGTGCCATCTGTTTTTTTGTAGATTAGTACATCTAGGAATGGCAGTTGTTTGCTTGTTTCCGTTTCCATGGTGAACTTGATTTTGGGGTGTATGCTGTTTAGGTGTGTTAGGAAATTGTTTTCTCCTGTTAGACCTCAGCTGAACTATCTTGCAACTTCAGCCCTGCTAACCCAGGAGTCTCAGTGTGCATAGGTTGTGATATCAACAAGATAAAAGGCTTTTTAAGGTTTTCTTTTCCATGGGGCCAAATCACAAATGTGTCATAGATGTATCTTAACCATAGTTTGGGTTTGTGGGTGGCATTAGCCAGGGGACTTCATATATGCCTTGGTTTTTCAGATCAATTTTATCTTTGGGGTTTCTTGGGATGGCTGCTATTTTTCTGTCTGTTTTGAAGGCAGTCTTGATGTGATGCCTGTATAGTATCTTACTGATTTTGTCTGTAGTATCTCTTATGTAGGGCAGGACAGCTGTTCCATAGGTCTGTTCATCTTCTAGGTCTCCATTATGTCTCAGTGTGTTTTTGTGGATCAAGCCGGTGATTTTGCTTTTGTGGAAGCCGTTAGCTGTCAGTACTTTGACGAAGGATCAGCATGAAGAAAAAAACCCATTCTGGCACAGCAGTAGGCTAGCCCCAAATTTAAAACAGAAACGGCTGTGAAAGTCTGACTCACAGAAGAACACAATACAGAAGCCTGATGATGGCAGATGAGATTCTGCCGTAACGTTGCTACAACTTTAAAAGCACAACTATAATGACATGGGAAAATATCCGAACAAAGCTGAATACCATATATATATATATATATGTTTTCTTAAGTTTTCGCGGGTACTTACATGTCTGGCATTCAGCTTTGTTCGGGTATTTTCCCACGTGGTGCTTTTAAAGTTGTAGCAACGTTTCAGCAGAATCTCATCTGCCATCATCAGGCTTCTGTATGGTGTTTGTCTGTGAGTATTATGAATACCATATATCTATAGTATTCAGCTTTGTATATATACATATACATATATGGCGTATGGCAAATACATGGACTTGGGCCAGTGTAAGCTCTTGATGGATATTCGGACAGAATGTGATGGTTATTTTGTCAAGGAGCACCACAGTCACATTGAAGGGTAGAGATATGACCCCACTTAAAAAAGGACTCATGGCAGACATCATGTTGGGCACGGATCCTGTACAAAATTGACCAATGCTGGTGAGGAAGGTCAAAGTTTATTTGGTATTGGTATGCAGGCAATAAGTGATTGACTCCTATAAGGACAAATTGAAAAAACAATTACTACCAACCTGCCTTCAATCGAGGACTTGTATACTGCATGAGTCAAAAAGAGGGCTGTGAGAACCTTTACAGTCCCACTTGTGACTGTATGACTGTAACTGTCAGCCCTCAAGATACCTTCCTCTGTTGCTTTTCTGCTATTATTTCATTATTTCTCTGGGCTGTCATGACAACAGTGGGAGGGGGGGATTTTTCTAGGGAAGAAGACTGGAGGTGTTTGCATTCCTTGCTGGGCTAGCAAGGGGAGGGGGGATTCTTTTCTTTAACTTTCCGTTTCTTGGCTATGTTCTGTCCTCTTTTGCTCAACTGCGAACTTTTATCAAAATATGTCAAGGTCATTTGACAAGACACCTCATTACCATCTGGAGATGACCACATGAGCTTATTCAGAAGTTTTAATTGGAAGAATAATTTGAACTTTGGGGGGTGGGAACAAACCTAATTCTTTGTATGTGGATTCTACCCGCCAATTTCTCAGTTTCGGAATTGATTTGTAGCTTCTACTTTATTTTCCAGTAAAAGGATAACTTTGCTCTACACCATGGAGTCTGAGTATTTCTTTCTTGGGATCTAAAGGGAGCACAGCCTGACATTATTCCGAAACTGCCACATCAACCCACCCGGAGAAAACAGCAACTTTTCTTCCGATGGGGTTTCATCTCATGTCGTCTCCAGCCAGCGATGAAGAGGATCAGGGGGCTGCGGGGGGGCAACCGATGCTGCTACCGGAGATGTCGGTGACTGACCTGCTGGCCGACTTGACTCTGGAAGAAACCCCAGCCGAGATGCCCAGATGGTCGTTGGGGGTTGGTTGGAGAGACTCTGAAGACTGGAGGTGTTTGCATTCCTTGCTGGGCTAGCAAGGGGAGGGGGGATTCTTTTCTTCAACTTTCCATTTCTTGGCTATCTTCTGTCCTCTTTTGCGAACTGCGAACTTTTATCAAAATATGTCAAGGTCATTTGACAAGGCACCTCATCACCATCTGGAGATGACCACATGAGCTTATTCAGAAGTTTTAATTGGAAAAATAATTTGAACTTTGGGGGGTGGGAACAAACCTAATTCTTTGTATGTGGATTCTACCCACCAATTTCTCAGTTTCGGAATTGATTTGTAGCTTCCACTTTATTTTCCAGGAAAAGGATAACTTTGCTCTACACCATGGAGTCTGAGTATTTCTTTCTTGGGATCTAAAGGGAGCACAGCCTGACAGTAACTTTCTAAACTATCTAAAAAGTTTGAGCATGGATGTGTAGATACATTTTGATTTAGACTGACTATGTATATTGCTAAGTTTAACCAATATTGGAATTCAGTAAATTTCTTCATCATCTCTTGTACATACAGGCATGAAATATATCAACTTGTTTATTCATAGCTGGAATTCACTACTACTATATCCCCCCAAACACAGCTATACAGTTAATGAGCTCCAGCCACAGAGAACTCACTATCTCTAAAGCCAGAGAAAGATTTTTACTTTTATACAGCTTTTCCTGATGTACATCTGAAATCTATCTCCTCAAGTTGACTTCAAATGCAAACTGAACAATAGAGAAGATAGAGAGGAACAGAAATGCAGACTTCTTTTGATCTTGACACTATACTTTATTGATGCACCCTGAGGTTACATTTGCTTCCCTCCCCCCCCTCCCCGCTGCATCACACTGTTCATCTAGTTCTTTTTTGCCTGCACAATATGTTGCACCGCCTGATTCTCATACAAATTCCTTATACAAATGATGCAACCCAGTTTGGTGTGGTGATTTAGGTATCAGGCTGGACAGTGGGAATTTTAGTCCCACCTTGAGCACAAAGCCGGATGGGTGACCTTGGGCCAGTTATTCTCTATCAGCCAAAGTAAGCAAGCAATGGCAAGATACTTCTGAAGAATCTTGCCAAGAAAACTGCAAGGACTAGCCCAGGCAGTTGTTACACATGTGCTCCCAGATTCAATTTATGGTCACTCACTCACACACTCACAGCCCTGGAAAATTGCCACACTCAAATCACTTTCAACTGAACACTGAGGCAGTTTTTCAGAATACACGAATTTAAAGTCATGGCAAACTTTACTAGTTACAATGTATATCTATTTGTTCTTTCACACAAACAAATAGACATCCACACTTACCCACATACTCAACTAGGCTGGTAGGCACTAGTCAGGACAGAAGCTGCCAAGTCTGGGTCCAAAGACAACTCAAAGAGTGGGTGGGTTCCAGGACCTTTTTTATCCCACAAAGTCCTTGCTTTGTTCTGGTGAGACTTGGGGAGGGGCTCCCCATTTGTTCTGGCCCAACTTCTTAGGTGACATTTTTTCCATTGTTTCCTTAACAACTTGGTTCTTTTTTACCTTTCCCTAAGGAAGCTTTTCCTGGCTTTTGTACACACTGCTTATGTTAAGTTGGGGCTGATTGAAGAGGCAGGACGCTCAAGGTAGTGACTACAACTCTTTATTAGTTGACCAATACAATGAAGCGAAGTGGCTGTCTGGCAGCTCCCTCTTTTAAAGGGAGCTTTCAGGCAGCCCAACCAATGAGGTTCATCCAATTTCCTGCCAGCACGGCGGAACAATGATTTTAAACCATTATTTTCCCGCTGGAAAGGTGGACTGGAGAGAAATCTTCATCCCTTGGTTTCCCTCATTAGCATATTCAACATCCCTCCCCTCTAGGAAAGAGCATTACCCAATTAGCAATGTTTAACTGACATAGTCATGCAGGAAGGTGGGGTGATGGTAGGCTCTACTTGACCTGCGCAATTCAGTTGGAGCAGCGGCGGCAGCCTGAACAATCAGTTCTGCTGCCGCTCTGGAGTCAGCCAATGGAAATGCCTGGAAGTTTTCTTGGGGCATGGCTGGCTCTGCCGGAATCGGTTCCCTGAGAACTCTTCACTGGATTCTTGGTTCTTCAGGTATGTGTATGCATTGCTGATTCGGATTTGAGCTAATTGTAGATGGAATTTCAGTTTGTTGTTCGGAGTGTATAGGGATCTTAGTTGTTAGGGCCAGCTCCCCTTCTGGTTGTCTTAGGACAGAGTGTCCTACTTGGTCCTGGAGTTGGTCAATGTGCCTCTTCCATATCTTACCGTCTTCTAATTCCACCCAGTAAGAACGAGGGCCTGTAATTGTGATTTTGGCAGGGACCCAGGCAGTCCTCCCGGTATAGTTTTGGGCATACACTAAGTCCCCTATGTAAAATGACCAGTGCTGACTAGTCGAATCAGTGGGTCCCTCTGCATTGTAATTTGGATGTAGCCTGTCTACTTGTGACCTGAGTTAGTGGCCCATTAGCAATTCTGCTGGCTTCGATTTGTGGTAGCACTAGGGATTATATGTTGAACTAGGAGGATCATTTTATCTTAATCCTAACCGGATACCATTGTCTAGGCTTATTCTTCTATTAGGCTCTCATGAGAGTCTTTATCAAATGCTTTGTTGAAGTTAAAATGCATTATGCACACCACTTTCCCATGATCAATTGTCACAATTACTTTATGTACTTTAAAAGAAGGTTAATATTGTATGAAATATTTTTGATAATCCCATTCCAGCTTCTACAAAGAAAAGCCTTTTTTCCTGAGCTATTGTTTAGCATAAATAATACATAACTTAAGCATGATTAATATCAGTATAGTTTTGTAATGATTTCAACATAGCATGTCACAAATGGATACTGTTTAAAATAAAAATAAAAATGCCTGAAAACTTTGCTAAAGTGTTTACAGAAGGATGGTAAACTGATAATGAGGTGATAGAAGAGGAATTTTCATCAAATTTGCAGATGACATCAAACTAGGGGGAATTGCTAACACAAGATAGACTCAAGATTCGAAGGATTTTGACAGACTTAAGCATTTGGCTCCTAGCCAAAAATGCTGCAATTTAGTGGTGAGAAAAGTAAAGTCCTCACTTAGGCAGGAAAAATCAAACACAGAGGTATAGAATAGGTGATACATGGTTCAACAGCAGTTACTAAGAGGGGGATTTATATGTCCTAGTAGACAAATCCTAGTAGACTACTATTTACTGTAAGTATGCACCAGTAGTGTGCTGCAGCTGCCAAAAAAGCCAATGCAGAGCTAGTTCCATTAACAAAGGGATAGCATTAAAGTGATGAGAAGTGATTCCAAATCCTCCTTAGATTTGAGGATAAGTGTAACTGATGTATCTCCTTGCGGAGTTCCTTTGAAAATGGATTCTATTAAATTAATTTTAATTTAATTTGCTCCTATTGCTTGGATTGTTTCATGTGTTTTAGTTGTATATTCTTCCAAAATAGCTCCTAGGGGGTTCAAGTTTTCCTGATGTTCTCTCTATCCTTTTCTGTGTAGCCATTATCCCAAGATATAATTAAGATTTAAAGATAAATAACATTAACTCTGTTTAATGTGATGATGTCAATGATACTATGGTCTTTGACTCTCTCAAGTAGTGAAACAGCATCACTACAATATAGGCTGCAAATAAAGTTCAGATTTGTGCCTCTTCATGTAATCAAGTGTCTCATTATAGTCAGATAACTTTGCCAATCAGATGCTCACAACAGACTCAAAGCATCGTTTAAACAGTCTTTGTTTGACCTAAAACCAAAAAAGTTCAGCAGAATCAGCATAGAAGCAATAAAACCTTCTAGAACAGGGGTCTCCAACCCCCGGGGCCTTGGGCTATTTGCATCCGGGCTGCACAAGCAGCAGCTGAGCGTAATCATGTGTGCAGCTCTACTTCCACAAGTGGAAGATGCTTGCACTTGTGCACAAAGCTCCATTAGTGTGAGTGTTCCCACCACTTATGTGGCTCAGAACCATCCCCTCTCCTCTCCTCATCATCTTAAAATCACACAGCTTCACAAACGATGATGTTTCAACAAAAAGGAAAAAGCAAATTGCAGCCAAGAGGAGCCTCTGTTAAAGCAGAAGGTAAATATATAAAAATAATCCTCTAAGGAACAGAGGCTGATTCTTCCACAGTGAACTTGCTTCTCGGTTGTCCTGCCCCACAGTCAGAGACTCACCCAATTACTTCTTCAAGAAGCTCTCTGAGAGCACCCAGCTATCTGGGGGATCAAAAGCGTTGATTTCCAGAACTTCCCCTTCCCTCAGGAACTTTCTTGAGACTTAGAAATCAGCTCTAACTATAAAACTGTAGAGAATCGATATCAGACTGAAAATGGGGGTGGAGGTGTGTGTTACTGTCAAGTTGACACTTTCACCAGAAGTCCACGTTTGCCATTGGTTTACTTATTTACATTTGAAAGATTTACACTGGACAAAGTTATGAAATTGATTTGGTAAAAAAATGAATTAGAATAGTGATGAAGATATTATTGCTAAGGTTTATAAATTGTTATTGAAATTGAACTTGGGGAATGAGTATGTAAAGTATATGATTCAGTGGGCAAAGAACTTTGGTTATAATATGTGTGAGTAATGGGAGAATATGTGGACAAAAGATCTTAAAATTCATATTAAATTATCATTTATAAGATGATGTACCATTGGTATCTAACACTGGACAAATTGTCAAGAATATATAAAGGCATTTCAAATGAATATTGGAAATGTAAATGTAAAGAAGGAACTTTTTTATCATTTATGATAGACAAATAACAAAGCAAAGAAATATTGGAGTAGGATACACATCTTAATACAGAAATTCTTAAAGTAAATACAAAGATAAAGCTAGAGACTTTTCTTTTTGGTTTAATAGCTAAAAAGCTTGAAAAAAATGGATCTTTGATGTCATACATTGTTGACAGCAGCAAGAATACAAAAATAGAAGGATACTTTGATTCCCACAATGGATGAATGGCTGCAAAAGTTGATAGAGTTAGCAGAGATGGCTAAATTTACCACTTTGGTTAAAGAAAAGAATACAATTAGTTTTGCTTCTAGTTAAAAACCACTTTTGGACTTTATGCTTGAGGCAGAAAAAAATGAAACTTTGATTTTGGGTTTTGCTGATTAGATACTGTAAGCCTGTTGTTACAGAAATGGCTAGTATATATTATCATATAAAAATAAAAAGTTTAGATTTTATGTTAATATCTTATTCTACTACACCAAAATGAGTGAGAAGTCAGTCCTTTTCTTTTTCTTTTCCCTTACACTTTTCTCTCTTTCTATTTTCCTCCCTTATTTTCCCCTTATTTTCACTTTTCTTTGTACTTCTGTAACTTATATTCTGATACATATATTTTTTAAAAAAAGATCATGAAAAATTATGATACTTTATACCACCATAGTGAGGCCGCATTTGGAATATTGTGTTCAATTCTGATCAGCATGATGCAAACAACATGTTGAAACCCTAGAAAGAGTGCAGAAAAGAGCAACAAAGAGCGATAAGGAACCTGGATACTAAATCGTATGATGAACGGTTTAGGGAGATAGATATATTGATCTTATCAAAGAGAAGGATTAGGATGACGATAGCTATCTTCCAGTGTTTGAGAGGCTGTCAAAGATGTCCACTTATTTTCCACTGCACCAGTGGGTAGGACAAGAACCAATGGGTAGAAATTCATTAGAGAGATCCAGCCTGAAACTAAGGAGAAATTTCCTGACAGTGAGAATAATTAATGAGTAGAATAGTTTGCTTCCTGGGGCTGTGGATGCTCCATTGCTAAAGGTTTTCAATACACTGATCAACTGGTGTATTGTATGGTAACTGTGTGGTTGGTATAAGGTCTCCTGCCCTGAGCAGGTCATTAGACTCAAAGATCTCCGAGATCCCTTCAATGATTCTATGTCCTGTGTTCTATGATAACATCAGATTTCAACCAACAGCAAGGAATTCAGAGCCTGCTGTAATCAAACAGAAATTTGGATAAGGAACATTTTTAAAGCCACTGTACCCTTTCATGTCCCCACATTGAACAGGAACCAGCTGGCATCTGAGGGAGGCTTTACTATATTTTCTTATGAGAAAGATATGGTTACCTCACATTTATCCTCATTTTAATTCAAAGACTTTTCCCATAGGAATGTTCCTTATAAAAATAAACAGTAGAAAAAATTTAAAAAATATGCCCTGAACTATGTGCTTTATATTCTGTGCATAATAGATGTTGACATGATTGATTGATATGCAGTTCTGTAATTAGGGTGCAATAAGTAGGGCTGTTTGTAAATTGCCTGGCTTCTTTTTTGAGCTCCCTCCTTCCCACATAAATTTAGCTGCAGACCAATTACTGCTCACTTGCACTACTAGTGAGTCTTATTAGCTTCAGACAAGATAAATGAGGGCTTTGAATGTTCCTTGACCAGGGCAGGAAAAACTGAATAAACTACCTGGGAAAATCAGTGGGAAAGAACTCTGGCAAACCAAAAGAAAGAATACTCAGAATCTGATGGAGCTGGATTGCTTCCATTTAAGCCATTTGCTGTAAATGAAAAATATGAGTTTTCTTTTTAGTTGTGCAAGCCAGTCAGTTAACAAAAAGTAAAAAAAATAAGGAAAAACAAAGAGGACAAAACCAGACAAGACAGTATTGAAATATAGCAAACTTGAAACTGTGTTTGCAAGCACCAGAGCAAATACATTTCTTCCTACAAAAAGCTGCCAATCTTGCATATTTGCTAAACATTAGTAGAATATGGAAGAAAAAAATGAATTTATAAATGATTTGGCCAATACATTTTGTTCTGCAAGACAGGTGAAAGAAAGATATGATTCTGTTGCCCAGAATCACACAGAAATAGACCAGAATTGATATTCAGTCATATTTGTTACATATGGATAAAGGCATGAATTGGGGGGGGGAAAGGGGGGAGACGACTTTGTTTTCTCAGAATAGCAGGTGGTATCAGCTGTATTCGCTATTGAGTTAAAGCTGTTCTCACTGGAAAATTGATATTTGTCACAGCAATGAGAACTTTTAATTAAGGGGAAGCACCTTATTACTCACCAGGGCACTAATAGCTAATTGAATTGCACAATCGTAAACAGATTTCTTTATTACCTCTTCTGCTGTGAAAGAGAGTTGAGCATGGAAAATCATATGCTGATAGCCAACGGGCAGATCTAGCCCATGTACTAAGCGACAGATTAGCCAGCATCAGTTGTATAAAGTATGTGGTGGCTATTCTAGAGGAGGTGAGCACCACTGCTTGAGGCACTAAATATTTCATTCACTGCAGAAACTGTAACTGTTTAATAGTTTGGCCTCAGAGCCAGGTTCCAGGTAGCAGGACAAAGCCCCTCAGCCTGAGGAGCAGAGGTGGTATTCAGAAGGTTCTGACCAGTTCTGGAGAACCGGTAGCAGAAATTTTGAGTAGTTTGGAGAACCAGCAAATACCACCTCTGACTGGTCCCATCCCCATCTATTCTCTGCCTCCCGAGTCCCAGCTAATTGGCTGGGTCTTCTTTTGTTACCCTGCACAGGAGAACAGAGCTGGAAAGAAGGTTAATGGGGTGGGGAGGGAATGGGGATTTTACAGTATCCTTCCCCTACCATGCTCACCAAGCTATGCCATGCCCACCAAGCCACGCCCACAGAACCGGCAGTAAAAAATTTTGAATCCCACCACTGCTGAGGAGCTTATAGCCTGGCAAAGTACTCACCTCATGGGCAAGTGTCAAGATGCTGCCTATACAAGCAAGCTCAGTATCTCTAGTCTGCACATTAAGTGGGGGGAGAGGATATAAAAAACTCAGAGTGTGTCTTCCATTGCTGAAAACAATTTGAGTATCTGGCTTTGTATATTCTTGGTCTTGCCTCCTACTTCCTTTTGATGTGCTTCTGACCAAGTCTCAGGCCTGTCCCCTGATTCTTTTCAAGCTATTGTGTGATGTTGGATCAGTATCTAACTGATTTAGCTGATCTAGAAAAAGATCTCATTAGCATTTGGGAAACCAAGAACAATAGGCTAGAATGTGAAGTTTAACACATTTGAAAAGAAAGCAGTGGCAAAGCATTCTGTATTATTGTTATGTGTCTGGGTAGTCACCATGAAGTTGTGTTTGACTTGAAGGATATTTTCCTATTGAATTACTCTATTTATTTTAAACCACTTTATGTTTTCTTCATTCCCACTTTCCAGTTTTGAACAATTTTCTGTTGTATAATTCTCAGTGTTTGAGATGAAAAAATACATGCTGGGCTTGCAAATATTTTCAATTATTTTATATAGCAAGCTCAAGATTACTGTATACCCTGTAGGATTCTTGGTGTATAAAGCTGACAAAGCATTTCATATAGCAGTTTCATCAGGTCTACCCTTTTCGAAAAAGGATATAGGCTGATCAACATATTATTCTTTTTATCATCAAAGGAATGCAATGCATTATCAAGGATTGGGCAGTCAAATCAGAGGAAGGATAAATTCCTATAGTTTTTAAAAGAATTTTCTGAACTGACTGCTATCTTTATACAGGGTTAGTAGGCTAATTCTGCCCATTGCCAGCAGTTCAATTCTCACCAGCTCAAGGTTGACTCAGCCTTCCATCCTTCTGAAGTCAGTTAAATGAGGACCCAAATACTTTCAGCAGGTAACCAACATCAAATTAGACTATTGAAGAGACAAACAAAATTGGTATAAGATGTGTTTGGCATTATTTTGTTCTTTGACTGACTTGAAATGTATTGTTGCCGGTTTGAGCAAGGGGTCCAAGAAAGAGGAGAGGTTATGATGTTAAAAAATAGTTTTAATAGAAAAATATTCCCATAGCTTAAGAAAACTATAAATTCAAAATCATTATCTATTAATGGAAGACTAAAAAGTAAACATTTCCCTGTCCAGTCATGTCCGACTCTAAGGTGTAGTGCTTATCTCAAGGACCAGCGTTGTCTGAAGACATTTTCCATGGTCATATGGCCAGCATGGCTATACACCAAGGGTGTACAGAATGTTGCTTCCTTCCCATTGAAGTGGAATTAATCTATTTGTAGTTGCAACTTTTGTACTGCTGGTTTGGCAAGAGCTGTAGCTCACCCTGTTGCACAGCTCTCGGGTCTTAAATCCGGGCTGTCACCTTTCCAGCTGACAAGTTCAATGTCTTTAACTGCTGAGCCATTGCATCCCCTAATGGAAGATGTAAAAGAAAATTTTTTTTTGATTTTATTGTATATGCATAAACCATCTGCAGCTGAAATTTATGCATTTTCATTCTGATTTTTATTTGCATATGGATTATCCTATTTGATTTAGGATAGAGGACATATTTGAATCTTCTGCTGGCTTTATTTTTTGTTTTAGAAGAAATGTGGCACAGATATTGGTTCAATAAATTAAAAAATATATAATGGGGCCCTGATGGCTGCCTAGCTATTAACATTTGAGCCTCTCACATTCAGCTGCAGCTAGTTCTCCCTTTCCTTACTCTGAGACCTCTTCTTTTTGGACATTATCCTCATGTTCTGATTAAATGAAATAATTTGAGAAGGTTTCTGATCTTGGGCTAATTTAAAATATATTCAGCCCTACTACTAATCGATGCTAAGGTACTGGATGCAGTTTTTCTCCCACCTGACTTTAAAAAACAAGCAAGAGAAACCTTTTTTTCCATAAGGTATGCAGCTGTAATCTAGAGATGTACTTATGAATGGAGGACATTTTGCTTCCGCTTCTTACTACAATGCTTGAAATAAAAGAAGGATCACTGAAAAACCTCTCACTTTAATACATGAAAAATATCTCAATAAGTTTATGTTTCAATCTTTTTTAGCATACAGGCAACAGTTGTTAAAAGAAGTGTATTTAAATTCACATATCATAAATGTAAATAAATGTTGCTTGTTCTTGGGTATGATAAGCTTAGGCAGAAAGCTGCAACAATCTGTTAAGGAATATATGTAGGGCTTACTCCTACCCACAGCAATCTAACAAAGTTTGGTATTAAATATTTGTTTATTTATCAATCAAATTTAAATAGCCATGGTGGTACAGTGGTTAGAATGCAATATTGCAGACTGACTCTGCCCGGAGTTAGATCCTGACCAGCTCAAGGCTGACTCAGCCTTCCATCTTCCGAGGTTGGTAAAATGAGAAGCCAGACTGTTGGGGCAACATGTTAATGATGCTAATTCTGTATAGACTGCTTAGAGAGGACTGTAAAGCACTGTGAAGTGGTATATAAATGCTACTGCTAATGTTATTTTAGTATATGACTGGGCAGCTCACAACATAGAAACAATATAAAAATAGTAACAGGGATCTTTTCAATCTTCTATTCCAGTCATCACTCAAAACTTTTTGAAAAGCATGTGCCTTCAGTGAAGTGTTCCCTAGGAAAATAAGTTAAGAAAATAAATAAGATTATATATGCCCTTCTATCTTATTGCTATTTTGTCCTGTTTCTGCAAAACAACTAAAGGACTGAGATTTTCCTGAAAAGGTGACTTGAATACTTCCTGAAGGTAACCCTTCCATTATTGACAGTGGGCAAATTTGGGAAGGTCAATGTACCTTTATGCCAGGCAGGAATCTGTAGATCAAATTTGTAGCAAGTCATATCTGTGAGGGCTGATGTCGCGTCCGTATGGTGTACTCTCCATAGGGCTCTATGGAGGTTTGTCGAATTCCTTCTGCCAGAGGGTCTCAATGGACCTAAGCCACCCTGGAGGGGTGGTGAAGAAGAGAGGACACTCCATAGATCACAAGGAGATTGTGAACTCCTTGTTTGATGTGGAGGAAAGGTCAAATCCGACAGGAAGAAAAGACAGCCATTGCATGACCGACTGAAGCTGTGACAGTCTGACTGAAGAAGAATGAGTGAAGATCGAGGAGGAACAGTGTGGTGACTGGGTGAGAATTTTCTAACTTCTGTTGAGGAATTTGCCCCTTTTAAAACTGGCCTATGTGACAGTGGGACTGTAAAAGAAGGAGGTAGATTTGTTTATTTGCCATCCCCCAAGAATAGCAACGAACAAGCACAAAGCTGAAATAGATCCAGACAAGAAATTTGAACTATTTGAGATACTTGAGAGAAATAAGTGTTAAAAGAGGAAAATTGGACTGGTTATTCTAAGGAAATCATTACTTGGACTATTACTGAACGAAAACTTTTTTTTGGAATATAAATTTGGGCTCTGGAACCCCTAAAAAGGAAAAGATTCAGCTTATGTTAAAAGAAGTTAAAGGAGAGGAGCAGAAGAGAAATAGTGCAACAGTGACACCTGCTGGCCAGGAAAAAACCAATATAGTGAAAGTGAAGAAAAGAAAGTGAGAGTAACATTTGACCTTGGGCAGTTTATTGAAAGAACAGTGTTATAAGACATAGATAAATTGCCTGCACCTGAGACTGTTTATAGAGAAAATTGCAGAGAAAGAGAGTGGAAACAATTTAAATTTTAAGCATTGCAACTCTCTTTGGATATGGATTTTATAAACTGAATATGGATATGGATTTTATAAACTGAATAACTGGAACTGGAAAATAACAGAAATTGTTTATAACACAAGTGAAGACTTTTATCCTTCTCCTCTCCTTTTTGGTGATTTATAATTTGTTTGATACAAACTACGGTTTGGTGGGCCTTTGTGGATAATAATATATTAAAAAAGAAAATCTTTTTGAAGAGAATTTAGGACTATAGATATTTTGGCCTTGTGAAATACAACAGCTAAAAGAGTGAAGTGATTCGAGGTCTGAAAAGAAGAACTGGGAATAAGAAAGGAAATTGTTGGACTGCTTCAGGTGTATTCTTTAAGTTGGGCATTATGGAGTATTGTGTTGTTTGAGTTATTATTGATTGCTTGAATATTGATTGGCTGCCTTTGTCAAATAATTACTTAAAATATTCAATTACCTAAATTTTTTAAAATGACAAACAATAAGTAAAACAGAGGAAAAAAATACTTCATCTGCACCATAAGCAGCAGCAGCATCGAACTCTGCAAGTCAACACTCTATTGATGTTATGTTGCAGAACAAGAAATTCAATAATTTTCAATCAGAGATGAAAACCATGTTTCCACTGTTACAAAAAGCCATGGCTAAGAACCATGATGATCTGGCAGATGGGCTGCAAAACATGGAATGAAGGATAAAAAAGACAACATCCAGCAAATAATTATTAAAAATGAACAATGGATTCAGAAAATGGAAGAGAAGTCAGAGCAAACAGATAAGAAAGTAGAAGACATGGATTACAGATTGACCAAGGTAGATAAGGAGCTTGAGTGGTCTATAATTATGCTGGAAATGGATAAAGCTGAATACTTCCTGAGATTTCAGAATATCGAGGAGAAAAAAGGGGAAGATCTTACTGAAAAAAATGGTAGAATTATTTGCAGATGTGTTGGAAAAGAGCAAGCAGGAAGTCCTCTCTGGAATTGATGAAATGTTTAGAATATATACAAGTTATGTGAGAAGGAATAAACTTCCTAGACAGGTATATGTGAGATTTACAAAGAAGGCAATAAGAGTGAAAATACTTCAAAGAGCAAGAGATGCACCACTGAAATACAAAGGGAGACAAATAGCAGTTCTGAAACAAATACCAAGAAGAATAAGAGATACAAGGAAACAGTATCAATTTTTGACAAGACAACTAATAAAACACCATATAAACTTCAGATGGCTAATACCAGAGGGAATATTGATGACCAATGGAAAAAAGATATAGATTAAACAAAGCAGAACAATTTTATTGTTGGTACTTTGCAGTGTATGAGGAAGAAGAGAAAAAATAGATGGCAAAAACAAGAGGAAGTGAGAGCAGAGGGAAGCACACAACAAGAAGAAAGTGAAGCAGAGCCAAAAGACAGAAGGGAACGAGAAGGAGCAAGACAGAAAGAACAGAGAAATAAGATCAATTAGAACCACAAAACCTATTTACAAGTAAATAATGGAAGAAGAAACAAAACTATTATCAATTAACTTAAAGGAAAATGATTTTTAATAAATTAGAAAAATTGAAATTAGGTCTAATTTGTCTCCAATAGGATCATATTAAAAAACAATATAGAAAACTATTAGAATACTCCAGAATTGGGAAACTATATTTTTATTAGTGCGGCAAAAGAAAAGGGGGTGGTGGTGGTCTTATACATTAAAGAAACAATAAAGGCTAGTCAAATCTTTGCAGATGAAGATGGCAGAATATTGATAGTGGGGGTAATGATGAACCAAAAACAGATATTGTTAATAGCAATATATGCATCTAATAACAAACAAGATGAGTTTTATGGGAAACTTCATGAGAAAATTATAGAACTGGAATATGAAAATATTTGTATGGTAGGGAATTTTAATGCAAATGTAGACAGAGAACTTGATTATAAGAGTAGTAAAACAGGTAAAAAGGTTAGGAAAACACTCCCTAAATCCTTCTTTAAAATGACAGAAGAAATAGGAATTCAAGATGTATGCAGATAAGTGCATCCCAAGAAAAATCAGTATTCATTCTATTCTAATAGGCATAAATCCTACAGAGGAATTATTGAGTCTGTCATCCACACTTCTATAACTGTCTGGTTTGGTTCTGCAACCCAAGAGGACAGACACAGACTTCAGAGGATAACTAGGACTGCAGAAAAAACAACCACCAACCTGCTTTCAATCGAGGACCTGTATAATGCACAAGTCAAAAAGAGGGCTGTGAAAATATTTACAGAGCCCTCACATCCCGGACATAAACTGTTTCAACTCCTACTCTCAAAACGACGCTATAGAGCACTGCACACCAGAACAACTAGACACAAGGACAGTTTTTTCCCAAACACCATCTCTCTGCTAAACAAATAATTCCCTCAACACTGTCCAACTATTAATAAAGTCTGCACTGCTAATTACTGTTAATCTTCTCATCACTCCTTATCACCCATCCCCTCCCACTTGTGACTGTATGACTGTAATTTTGTCGCTTGTATCCTTATGATTTATATTGACTGTTTCCTAGTATGATTTGATTGCTTATTTGTACCCTATGACTATTATTAAGTGTTGTACCTTATAATTCTTGACTCTTGATGAATGCATATTTTCTTTTATGTACACTGAGAGAATTTGCACCAAGACAAATTCCTTCTGTGTCCAATCACACTTGGCCAATAAAGAATTCTATTCTATTCTATTTCTATTCTATTCTGTTCCTAGTCTAGAATAGATATGGCATGGATATTCTCAGAATTAAAAACATGTGTACAAGAGATAGAAATAGAACCTAATATATGGGCAGATTACAATCCAATAAAAGTTATATGGAAAGGGGAAAAAACTGAAAATTGAGTTGAATCAAATGATATTGCAAGATAAAGAATTTATACAAAATATGGAAAAAGAATAGGACTTTTTCATCAAAGAAAACAGGAAAGGAGAGATTTCACTGCAAATTGTATGGGATACTATTAAAGCGTATATTCGGGGATTAGTTATAACTTATATGGGGAAGAAAAACAAGAAGAAACAAAATAAGAAAATGCTAGAGGAAGAATACAAACGATTAGAAACAGAATTACAGAAAGAACCACAAAAAAAAAAAGAAACTAAAAAATCAAATGGACTTAATAAAATACAAAATGAATTATTGAAAAAATATGATTTTACATGTACTAACTGCAGCTAGAATTGTATATGCCAATAATGGAAGTGTGATGAGATCCCGACAGATGAGAATGTAATTAAGAAAATACTAGAATGTGCAGAGATGGATAGATTAACATTTACTGTTAAGGACAAAGAAGAAACTTAATACTTTTTTACATGGGACTAATTTTACTGATGGCTAGACAATAAAAAAGGAGTTAGGAAAAAAGGGACATAAAAAGGATAAATATTAAAATGGTCAAACAAAATATTATTGTTACTACAGTATTAATGTTATCGTGATGAATGTTATTGTAAACACCTTGATTATGATTGCCTAAAAACAATTGGAAATTTTTATATATTATATTAATAAAACAAATACAACTTTAAAAAAGGAAGAAATGTCTGTGAGAAGGTAGATTTATTGCATAATAATTTATATAGCCTGTATAATAAAGTGAAAAGGACTGAATTGCAATAATTTTTGTGCAAATATGAATTGAAAGTTGACTGCTGAATGTAAAACACAATGTACATAAAATATTCATGCAAATACAGTAGACAGAATTCTTAGCAAATTGTTCAGCATTGAGCCTGGAATAAGACAAGGATGGGTGATATCCTTTTGGATTATTATGTGTTAACTTGTGATAACATTAAATGTTGGGAGTGTTACTACTCTACTTCTGTATTCAGATTATGCCACATGTTGGCTGAAGAGCTGAATGATTTGTAGTGATGTTAGATACTCAATGTTGAAAAGAGATCTATGAATCTGAAAATTAATGCATCAAAGACAGAAGTGGTATTAATAGGGAAAATGAAGAGAAAATAGCAAGATAAACGTACATTGAGAAAAACTAGAGCATTTTATATTTTTTTATTTTTCTTATATGTATCCATGTATTCAAAAATATGTTTTTACTTATACCTATTATCTTGTAAGCAATTGACAAATAAAAATAAATAAAATAAAATAAATAAAATTTTTATAACCCTGTCCTCTTTATTGCTTTGCCTGCCTTCCAGATGAGCAGAGGAAGATCAGCTTTTGTTTTGCCGACAAACATACAGGCATGATTTCTCAGAGTCTCTCACTGCATTTGTAGAAGGTTTCAAAACAGAGGTTTGATTTTCCTTTGAGAGCTGGGAAATATCTGACTCTCCTTGTTATGCAAATTGAGTCTTTGAGATAGCAGGAAGATAAATTGAGCAGAGACGAGGGTGAGTGGGTGGGTGGGTTACTGGTTTTCAACTCTGCGGTTAGAAAGTTCTCTTTGTTTCTAGCATGTGGGGGAATTCCAGCCCCTCCCACCATCCAGACATGTAAAGAGTTCCGATGCTCACACGATGATGATGAGAAATGCAGGCTTAGATTAACATTGCATATTCACTCCTGGCTTCAATATTACTTTGCTTTATCACAAATCCAAATTAACTGTCTTTATACTGATGGGCTTCAGGACTTCAAATTAAATCATCTTTTTACTGTTCTGTATTCTGTACAGTGGTGGATTTGTCTTCTGTACAGAAGCAGATAGATAAACTCAACAAGACGTCCATAACAAAGTACATTTATTGGTTCATCAGGTGTTCTGTCTCGCCTTTCCTCTTTCCCAAAAGATGAAAGAGTACAAACTCACACAAACACTGGCAGGCAAGCTGGCTCGGACTTCACAGAGTTAGTTCTTTGGAACTGATAATATTCTTGGCATTCCAACATGTCCTGCATGCCAAGTCTGAACTGATAGTAAATAAAATTTTACTCACAGAAAATCACAAGGCAGTCCACAAAGAAAATCTGAAGTAAGGTTAAACTTTGTCCCGTACAAAGTTTCAGGAGAAAACACACCCACTTTTTTTTTTTTTTAAACAAATTTTATTAATTTTACAGAAGACACAATACACAAACATACAAAACACAAAACATAAACAAAACTAAAAGATCTTTTCTGAAGGTTGTCTGACCCCGGGTTAAAACTCTTCACACAGACACAAATTCAAACATCATATTCATCCCATATATCCTTCCATATCTTATTATCATTTTCTTTTATATATATATATATATATATAAACCATTTTTATCAATTTTATAAAAACAATGCAAGGCATAACAGCTTATAAATTCTTTTCTAGGAAAAAATAATAATAAAAAACCAATAGAGCATAATAATTCCAAATTATAGTATCAATACTTTATCTATTTAACTTCATATCTTATCCCTACTTCTCCTTTTCATCCAAATTATTTCTTATTAATTAAAATTTTATTGCCTTTTATCAATATACAAAATCCAAAAAAAAAACCATAACAAAACCTTTATATATCCTTCCATATCTTATTACCATTTTCAATAACATTCTTTGTCTGTTCTATTTCCAACTATCCATTCATCTTTTACTATACTTCTCCTATACACCAATTGGAGTAACGTCTATAACTCATTACCCTAACTTAAAAGTACTTCGTATAACAATTTTTCTTGGGATTCTGTTTAAAAGATTCTAAAATTACATAATGAATTTTATACTCTAAATACACATATAAAAACACAAACTTATGTACCCTCCAGAATCCCTCTTTTATCCTAAATTAAATTCACCCATTGTCTCTAAATAAACTTTTTTTCTTTAGATCTTGCTTCCCCCCATTAAGGCTTCTCCTCCCCCCCTTTCTCTCTTGCTTATTCTTCTCCTTGCCCTTTTTACCCCTTTGTTTTTCCTCCTCCCTTTTCTTACTCCTTTTCCTTTGCTTTCTAACCTTGCCTCCACCTTTTCGCTCATTTTTCTCTTTTTTGGTTGTTTTTATAATTCTTAAAATCCCCTTTTTCTTATCCTTTTTCTCCTCCTCCCCGGAAGGGACCCATTGTTCATCAAAGATGGCTTCTTCTTCCTCTTCTTCCTTGTCCCAATCCTTCTGGTGCGTAATCAACTTTTCATAAGTACATAACGCCATTTCTAAGAATTGAAACAAAGCACCCAAAGTATCTTCCTTTTTATATTTTTGATATTCAGTCTTTAGTTCATCCACAAACAATGCCATTATGAAAAGAGAAACTTTTCCCAAAACAACCACAAGTATTTTTAATCAAAAACAATTAAAAAAAAGTTCCAAAAGTTAATACTTTTCTTCCTTCTTCTCTTTCTCTTTCTGGGGTTAATGTTTAAACAAAAAGGTCCAATTACCATATATCTTTCTTTGGGATTCTAGGCAATCTCCTCCTTTTTCAGCTTCTGCTCCAATTTTTTTTCCTCTCCCTTCCCACTTGCAATATCAATTTTAAATAATCAGAAATCCATACCTCCAACAAGGGTTTTCCAATCTCTTAAGTTTTTCAATGTCCAAGAATCCTTTTGTCCCTTAGCTTCAACTCTCAAAACAATTCACTTTCAATGTCCAATAAATCCAAACATTTCTGCTGTTTCCATGGGGTGGGAGAGTGAAGAAAAAACAAAAGTTCCCTTTAACAGCTTCTCCGCCGCTTTCGCTCTTCTTAGGGATACAATGTATCCTCCAGCAATTCAAACAGCTCAGTTCCAGGCAATTTAAAGGATGTTACTTGACCCGGCTCAGACAAAACTTTCACTCTTCACATTTCCTCCAGCGCAATCTTACCCGGTTGCTGGCTTCTTCGTGGCGGCCATTGCTGACCGCCGCTCCACCGCCTTGGGAAAAAGGGGTTTTTCCAGAGAAGGGGGGGGTCTGCGACACCCCCACCTCCCTGTCCGACTCCCCTCTCTCTTCAGCTGTCCCTACAGGGCAGCCATATCCCCCTGACCCATCTGGATCGGGGGTACCTCGACGGCTAGCACAGCAGGAATCGCGAGCTGTCGCGAATTCCTGCTGCCCCGAAGCCACGCGAAACCGGAAGCCCAAAACACATCCACTTTTATCCCCTGTGGGGTGTGGCTCAATGACTCAGCTCACTCTCTGATCCTCCCACGCCTCCTACGTTGCTGCTCACGTTTCTCCCTACGATGCTGCTTAGGATCGAGCCAACACTCTTCCTCTTTACTCCCTGTCAGGGGCTGCTCCGATGCCTTCCTCCTTATTAATCTCAGGCTGTTCCTCTCAGTTGTCTGATGGAACCTGAGGCATTATCAGGGAGGAAGGTCCTGGGGAGGAAGGCATTGCCAGAGAGGAAGGTCCTGGGAAGGAAGGAATTCCCAGTTCCTCCTCCTCATCTTCCAGGTCCTCTTCCTCTGACAGCATAAGCTCGGGAATCGGGGCCACAACAATCAGGTATTCTCATAACTCACATTTGTGATGAAGTTCTTCTTTAATGACCAATCCTTTGCATATCTGTCTTGCAGGTAAAAAGATGGTTTATCTCCTATCCTTTTTCTCCCACATTGTAATGATAGAAGTAGAACAGTTACCACGAGTCCCTGAGTTCAGCCAAGAGTGAGGAAAACTCCCCCAACCCATTGAGGATCAATTTAGTGACCAATTAGGATTACAGATGTGGTCACATGGCATGGACTACATTTCCTAGGATACCTTAACTACACTTACCATGATGCATTCCCTTAAGACAGTGCTTCTCAATTATTTTCTGTCATGCCACCCCTAGTAAGAATAAAACATCTCGCACCCCCGCGTGACTATAAATAGTATCATTTGTCTATAAAATTGTTATAAGTACACCTCTGCATAACACCGTCTCTCTCCGCCTGTCTTCTCATCCCTGTTAAATATTTTTTCATGGTGTCACTTGAGGGTAAGCTACACTTCGTGTCTACACTTCATACTCAAACTCTGTGCTGTGTGCAAAGCCCGCATGCTCAGTGCAAACAAAACTCCTACACCACCGAGCGAATGCTCCCTGCGCACACTCTGCCAATGAGAGCGCCACTGCCCCCTAATGTAGTGGAAGTGCAATTGCACTTTATTCTAGGACAGTAAAAAAATCAAAATAAAAAAGCATGTTCTCCGAGGTCAAACGCGCCCCCCTTGACGGAGCCTCGTGCCCCCCTAGGGGGGCGCGCCCCACTATTTGAGAAGCACTGCCTTAAGAGAACACCTCACAATTGCTACCTAACTATCCAATTCCCATACACTGGCTAGACAGCAAACAGGATGTAAACTTCAGACTTTTTGAAAAAAGTACTTTGAGATGACTTAGTCATGGAGAGAGAATGAATGAAGATCAAACTTTAAGAACAATCCATTAAGATAAAATAAGTCAAGCAATAGAGGAAGATTACCAAAGTGTGACTGGAAATGATGAAATTCTGAAAGAGAGAGGTGAAAGTGTAAAGAACAAAAGGCAATGTACGAAGTGGTATATGGATACAGTGTAAAGGGAGATGGGAAAGTAATAGAAAGCTATACCAAATGGTGTTGGTGCACATTAGTTGTATTTGTTTGTTTTTCTTGTGCTTTTAATTTCTTTGAATTACTGTTTTTTACTCCTTTTCTGCACTTTGCAAACTATTGCTACTTTGAAAGGAAGTAACATGATGACTATGTACATATATTGAAGTCTAGGTAATTACAGTCCCACATCACCATTTCAATTTTTTTAAAAGATCTTCATTAAAGTCACATTTTCTAGATTGGATGATAATAGTAGATACCCACAATTGTACTGTTTTTATTTGTTCTTCCATTAATTTTATGTATTTACTTACTTAATTAATTAATTAGTATCCAACCTTTATTATTTTTATGAATAACTCAAGGCAGCGAACATATCTGATACACCTTCCTCTTCCTATTTTGCCACAACAGTCTTGGATAAGTCTTGGATAAGATGGAGGCTCTGGCATGAATCACCAAGACCTAGATGGACATGGAGGTGGAAAAGGTCCCCTCTCAAAAAAAATATGCCCAGCTGGATTCTGAGTGTGCGCAGGCCATGGGAGGAGGAATGACTATGGTCGTTCAGAAGAACTTGAAGGTGTTCGAAGCAGTATGTCTCAGATAGCCAGGTGTGATACTCTATTTGTGAGACTAAGCCATAGACATCAACTGGGATTGCTGTTGCTTTAACAGCCTCATTGTTGGGTGGCAGCTTCCCTTGCTTATGCTGCTCCCTGTAGCTGGACCAATAGTAGAATTTCTCAAGGTTGGTGGGGAAGTTCAACTTGCCTTCCCTAGGAGATAGCCCAGGAGTTAACATACTCATCAATTTGCTTTCTATGTTTATAGCTAGCAGGTCTCTGTGAGAAGATCAGTTATTTTTTTGAGTTATTTTGATGTATGAGAACACAAAACAGTTACTCAGGAGCCACATCCATTATTTAACTTTAACATCAATTAGATGATAATGTATTTAATTAAAATTGACTATCTTTTGCTTAAAAAATAAACAAAGGGAAGTAGAATAACTTCTATACCCTGAGGATATAATAATTCTTTCTCACTTACCAGTATGCTCAAGGAGGATACTGTGAATCTTATTTATTGCATAGAACAATCCATTTTAGAAAACAAGAAATTATGATTTTTCTCCCATCTTGGTCATGAAAGCCAGAGGAGTGGCTTTGGGACAGTCACTCTCCCTGAGCCCATCCCACCTAATAGGGCTGTTGTGAAAAAATAAGAGGAGGAAGGTGTGTTGGATATGTTTACTGCCTTGAGTTATTTGTAAAAATAATAGTGAGATACAAATAAATAAATAAAATTTCCTGATTATTTTTAAATATCTAAAGCAAGTAATATAGACACAATTATTATTTTGTACTATTTTGTGAAGTGCATTGCTCTACTTCAGGCTTTACTGTCAAACTCAAAGCCTGCAGGCTGAATTCGGCCCTTGACATTCTTAGGTCAGGTTCATAGGGCCTCCCTGAAAACAATGAAGGATGGGACCGCGGTGCCTCTGCCAACAAAAACAGAGCTCAGGAGGCTCCATTTGCAGCCATGAAGGCTTCCTGCAGCCCTTTGCCAGCAAAACCCATTTTCATTGGCAGAGGGCAATAGGAGGCCACCACAACCAAAAATGGCCCAGTGGATCTACTGTTGGAATAATTAACCTGGAATTCACACTGCTATTTGATTAGATATTGTTAGATATTCTATTAATTATCTTTTACTTGTTAGTATTCCTTTAGGTTTATTATTACTTTGTAATTGTTGTTACAAAGGGTTTTTTTTTGTAAAAGTTTTATTTGGGTTTTCATGAAACAACAAAAATAGACATCTTTTTTAGAGAACAGCATGATTGAGGTTATCACATCTCCAAACAGATATAATCTCAGTTACATATTCATCTTTGTATTTAATTTCATATCTTGTCACAATTTTATCAATTTCACAATATTCCCTAACTTTCCTCAACCTTATTTTATAATTATCTCATTCCCTTCTAATTCAATTACAGATCTTTTTCTAAATTTCTTTATCTTTCTAGCAGAGGTGGTACTTAGCAGGTTCTAACCAGTTCTGGAGAACTGGTAGCAGAAATTTTGAGTAGTTTGGAGAACAGCAAATACCATTTCTAACTGGAGATTTTACAGTATCTTTCCCCTGCCACGCCCACAGAACTGGTAGTAAAAAATTTTGAATCCCACCACTGCTTTCTAGTCATTATACTTGTACTTTTGTCTGTCCTGTTTACAATTTCATACATTATTTTTCCATCATCATTCCAAAAGGGAAAAGAAAAAAGAAAATTCCCTCCCCTTCCAGCATTAAAAAGCAAGATTTCCCCTGTGATTACCAAGTAGAGTGTGTCACCATTATATCTTATAATTGTTATCCTTTCAAATCTCATTAAACATTTAATTTATACATTATACAATTATAACATTCAGCTTCTAATATCTATTTTATATCTTATAACTCTTATCAACCGAATTCCACTTGGTACTTTTCCTTAAAAGTATATACCAAATTCTAAGAAAAGAAAAAGTATATAAAAATGATGAATAAAATGGTTATTCTTTTCAAATTCATCCTAACAACTGATATTAATTTTATTATAAATCTTTCGCATTTCTTTTCAATTGTATTTTATAAATAATTAAAAACAATTGAAGTATTTTAATTCATTCCTCTTCTTTCACTTTTATTCCCTTTCTCTCTTTATTTCATTAAATTGTTAGCAAGCATTTCATTATGTAACAATAACAGTTTTATCTTTCATTTTAATCACCTATATTTCCTATTTTCCACCTTGTTACTATTTCTAATATAACACTATCTCTTGTACACTTGCAGAATCCCCTCTTTTAATTGTCTTTTAAATAGGTTAATACCTTTAATCCTTGTATGTTTCCCATTTCTTTATTTCCTGTTTCTGTCCCTTATAACTTCTTTTTCTTTTTATCTTTCCCCTCTTTTCCTTACCACCATTTTTGTCCCCCTCTAATTCTCCCTTCTGTAATCCTCTCTTCTGTTTCTTCTTAATGTTATGTTTACTTTTCAAACTATTCTTTTTTTAGTTGTTGCCTCAAATCTTGTGTTATTAACTCCTTTTTCTCCCTTTTTCCATTTTACCTCACATTGCATTGTTTGATAATTAAAGATGGCTTCTTCTTTGTCCAGCCCTTCTTGTTCTTCAAGCATTTCTTGTTGTTTTTCATAGTTTAAAATCTCCATTTCTAGGAATTGAAGTGCAAAGCCAAAGGATTCTCTTCTCTCTTGCAACTCTTCTTTTATTTTTTTAAAGTTCCATGTTTAATTCCACAAGTAGTGCTGCCATTTTAAACACTTTTAAACAATCACCCAATTGGTTTTAATTCAAAGCACAAAAAATCCAACACCAACATTCCAAAGATCACCAAGTAATCCAAAATTGTTTCTTGCTTCTTTCTTCCACTTTTCCTTTCCAGAGGCACTGTTATATTGTAGCAAAATTTCAGTTACAGTATATCCTTCAGAAATCTTTTTAAAGTTTCACAATTAATTCTTTTTATTTCCAGGTTCCATCCTTTCTTTTTTTCCTTCCACTTTCCTCCTTTTGAGGGCTTTAAAGTGTCCAAACAATCTTTATTTTCCCGTTGACATTTTACTTTCAGCTTAAAATTTGCCTATTAGTGTCAAAGTAAATTAGCACAAATTTCTTACTTGAATCTCTTCTTTTTAGCATTCAAAGTTGATTGCAACTGTCAATCTGGGAAAGAAAAATCCCCCCCCCCTTTTCCCCTCTCTTCTCTGCCGCTTTAAAACTCTTCTTTTAGGAATAACATTCTTAATAATTTTAGTTCAGGGTACCTTGCATAGATATTATCTCTGTTTATCCCACTCTGTCAAGCTCTCCCCTTTGTCTTCACTCCTGCACCATCTTGTCTGCATCCACCTTCAGAAAAGGGAGTAGTGCCAGGCTGAGGAGGAGAGATGAAACTCCCCTCAACTCAGCTGGCGGTCTCCCCCATCTTCGCCGCCTCTACAGGGTGGCTTCAGCCCCAAATCCAGAAGATCAGGGTGCTCCGGTGGCGAGCATGGATTGAAACCGCACACGATCGTGGATTTCAGTCCGTTGCCAAAGAAGCCCAAACTGGAAGCCATTACAAAGGTTATTGATGTTTCTTCCTCCTGGTTTAAAATCATCTTCCAATCCAGCTTCCTGATAGATAGATAGATAGATAGATAGATAGATAGATAGATAGATAGATAGTGTATATTCATATATAAGTTTCAATTCTGCTTCCAAAGAAAAAGAAGAAATTTATTTTCTAGTTTTAGGGGTATGTATTTTAAATTGGGAAGAACTACAAAGCCTTATCGTGCTTTGTCATCTTAACTTCTCCAACTGCATACTCCATACTAATTTTGAAATATAGTCTAGTGCTTCTTTCATTCACAAACAGATCTCACCAGCTGAAATCGTGATAATAGTGACACAGTGAAATCAAAACATGGTCTCTTTTGAAGTAAGTTTCATACTCATGATGCATGTAAAAAAAAAAAAAGGGAAGGATTTCAGTTGTGCAGGCAACTTTATACTCTTGGTAAAAAACACATTGTCCTATAAAAAAGTATTGCCCTATTAAACCCTGCACCAGTTAACAGCGGTGTCGCCCAAGGCAGCGTTCTAGGACCCACTTTCTTTCTAATTTACATAAATGACTTTTGCAATCTTATGAGAAGCAACTGTGTCCTCTTTGCTGATGACATAAAACTTGTTGTGGTCTGCCAGCAGCCTGTACAGACAGCAGCGGAATCAGACAGTGGGGAAGAAAGGGGATCAATCCAGGAGTCTGGAGAGGACTCGGATGAGGGTCCTGCATTCAATGCAGAGATGGGGCCAGGACCAACTGGGAGTGGGGTGCTGCCTCCATAGCCTTCGGAGTCTGGCAGCAGCGAGGCAGAAGACCCAGGCGAAACTGTTCCCAATGCCTGTGTGCGCAGAGCTGCTAGAAGGCGAGGGCAGCTGAAACAAAAGGAGCGACTCGGAAGTAAGGCTGGGAGGTGATTGCCCCTTCCCTAAGGGATAAAGGACGGGCAAAGATGACAAAACCTTTGCAGGAAACAAAGTCGTTCGTTCGGTTTAGATTCATTCTTGAAGCTCTTTGTACTTCGGTTGGTTTCTTTTCTAGTTCATTTGACACTTGTTCTTGGCAGCACTTCACATGAATGAAAGGTGGGTGCTTATCTTGATTGACTGTTTGAGATTCATTACCAGCTGGGAATGAAAATAATTCCCAGCGTTGCAATAAAACAAGACTTGTTTTTAAAATAAGCGTGCGTAATTACAGTCTCAGAAGCCTTGGCCAGAACAAAACTATTTAACACCACTGACAATACTGCTGCCCTACAAAGCGATTATGTGTCAGAATGGTCAAACAATTGGAAACTTCAAATCTCAACCAACAAATGCTCTGTCTTACAAACTGACAACAAAAATCAGAACACTAAATACAAACTGGGCAGATCAATGACCTAGGAATACTCATTTCAAAATATCTAAGCCCTAGAGCTCACCGTAACAGCATTGCCAAAAAGGCATTAAGAGTTGTTAATCTAATTTTGCGTAACTTCTTCTCTGGTAACATTGAACTCCAAACCAGGCATACAAAACCTTCACCAGACCAATTCTTGAATACAGCTCATCTGCCTGGAATCCACCCTGTATAACGGACATTAATACAATTGAGCGAGTCTAGAGATATTTCACAAGAAGAGTACTCCACTCTTTCGCTCACAATAGAATGCCACCAGGCTTGAAATATTGGATCGAGACAACTTATAACTACGCCATCTACGGTCTGACCTAAACTTAGTACACAAAATTGTCTGCTACAAAGTCCTACCTGTCAATGACTTCAGCTTCAACCACAATAACACATGGGCAAACAATAGATACAAACTCAAAGTAAACAGCTCCAAACTTGATTGAAGAAAATATGACTTCAGCAACAGAGTGGTCAATGCCTGGAACTCACTACCTGACTCTATTATTACATCCTCAAACCCCCAAAACTTTAACCTTAAACTGTCTACCATGGACCTCACTCCATTCCTAAGAGGTCTCTAATACCGATGGATGCTGGTAGGCAGAGGCAGATTTTTTTTTCTCCTCCTTATTTTCCTCCCCCAAAGCTAAGCCCAACCACATAGTTTCATAGCGAACCATGGGTATCCAGCTAGTCTACTATATTATCTTTTAGGGAGATTATGCTTAAGAAATTTCTTCTGAGTTATAAGTTACATTTTATCTTTCTCCTTCTTAAAAATCACATTTATTACATGAATTCACAGGAGGACAAACAATGATGGAGCCCAAGCAGTTCAAGCAGAAGTAAGTTAAAGGACAGACAGAATGGGGACTTTTTTCATAAATTAATTTGTGGAGATGGGGACACAGCATTTAGAATCTACATATGAATTGTTCATAGTCTGCTAAAAAAACTACATCAGAAGATAATTGATTTATTGGAAAGTAGCATAATTGGATAGAAAGATAATTAAGTTTTAAAAAGGTGAGGTATTAAAAATAGATTTCAATAATATTTGTTGTTTTTTCTCTTATTTGGTTCTTCATCATTTTAGATCCAAATCCAAAGAAATGCATCGATTGTATTCTACCAAACCAGACCTTAATAACATCTAATATCATTAGAAATGAGTTGGGTGGCAAATTTAATTTAAAAATGCTTATCACTAATTCTGCTCAATGAGACTTATTTTATTCTTATTTTATTAAATTCATCACAATTCATAACTGGCAACAAAATGTATAGGTTACAGTGGGTGTCCAAAATGGGAGGCAAAAACAATTTGGTGGCATTCCAAAAGGATCAGAGCTTGCCTGTACATACTGCTTCTCTTGAGTCTTATTATTTGACATCTGTCAACAAACATATGTTAAATCTTTGAAGCATGTCATAAATGGTCTTCAGGGTCAAGTATGTCCACTATTATTGTTAGTAACATATCAGCACATTCAGAATAAAATGTGTGCCTCCACAGCAATATAACCAGATGCTAAATTATAGCAAAATAATTTCAGTAGGTGACAGTACTGAGCTGATCTTGAAAAGTCAAGCAGGATTTCTGGCTTCCGGTTTCGCGTGGCTTCGGGGCAGCAGGAATTCGCGACAGCTCGCGATTTCTGCTGTGCTAGCCGCCGAGGTACCCCCGATCCAGATGGGTCAGGGGGATATGGCTGCCCTGTAGGGACAGCTGAAGAGAGAGGGGAGTCGGACAGGGGGTTGGGGGTGTCGCAGACCCACTCCCCCTCCGGAAAACCCCCTTTTTCCCAAGGCGGTGGAGCGGCGGTCAGCAATAGCCGCCACGAAGAAGCCAGCAACCGGGTAAGATTGCGCTGGAGGAAGTAAGAAAAGTGAAAGTGCTGTCTGAGCCGGGTCAAGTAACATCTTTAAAATTGGTTGGAACTGAGCTGTTTGAATTGCTGGAGGATACATTGTATCCCTAAGAAGATCGAAAGCGGCGGAGAAACTGTTAAAGGGAACTTTTTTTTTTCTTCACTCTCCCACCCCATGGAAACAGCAGATATGTTTGGACATATTGGACATTGAAAGTGAATTGTTTTGAGAGTTGAAGCTAAGGGACAAAAGGGTTTTTGGACATTGAAAAACTTAAGAAATTGGAAAACCCTTGTTGGAGGTATGGATTTCTGATTATTTAAAATTGATATTGCAAGTGGGAAGGGAGAGGAAAAAAAATTGGAGCAGAAGCTGAAAAAGGAGGAGATTGCCTAGAATCCCAAAGAAAGGTATGTGGTAATTGGACCTCTTTGATTAAACATTAACCTCAGAAAGAGAAAGAGAAGAAGGAAGAAAAGTATTAATTTTTGGAATTTTTTTTTGAATTATTCTTGATTAAAAATATTTGTGGTTGTTTTGGGAAAAGTTTCTTTTTTTATAATGGCATCGCTTGTGGATGAACTAAAGACTGAATATCAAAAATATAAAAAAGAAGATACTTTGGGCACTTTGTTTCAATTCTTAGAAATGGCGTTATGTACTTATGAAAAGTTGACTACGCAGCAGAAGGACTGGGACAAAGAAGAAGAGGAAGAAGAAGCCATCTTTGATGAACAATGGGTTCTTTCCGGGGAGGAGGAGAAAAAGGATAAGAAAAAGGGGATTTTAAGAATTATAAAAACAACCAAAGAAGAGAAAAATGAGCGGAAAGGTGGAGGCAAGGTTAGAAAGCAAAGGAAAGGGAGTAAGAAAAGGGAGGAGAAAAGACAAAGGGGTAAAAAGGGCAAGGAGAAGAATAAGCAAGAGAGAAAGGGGGGAGGAGAAGCCTCAATGGGGGGAAGCAAGATCTAAAGAAAAAAAGTTTATTCAGAGACAATGGGTGAATTTAATTTAGGATAAAAGGGTACATAAGATTCTGGAGGGTACATAAGATTGTGTTTTTTATTTATGTATTTAGAGTATAAAATTCATTGTGTAATTTTAGAATCTTTTAAACAGAATCCCAAGAAAAATTGTTATATGAAGTACTTTTAAATTAGGGTAATGAGTTATAGACGTTACTCCAATTGGTGTATAGGAGAAGTATAATAAAAGAAAAAAGATGAATGGATAGTTGGAAATAGAACAGACAAAGAATATTATTGAAAATGGTAATAAGATATGAAAGGATATATAAAGGTTTTGTTATGTTTTTTTTTTCTTTTTTGGATGTTGTATATTGAAAAAAGGCAAAAAAAATTTAATTAATAAGAAATAATTTGGATGAAAAGGAGAAGTTGGGATAAGATATGAAGTTAAATAGACAAAGTTGGGATTGTATAATTTGGGATTGTTATGTTCTATTGGTTTTCTTCTTTTATTATTTTTTCTTAGAAAAGAACTTATAAGCTGTTATGCCTTGTGCATTGTTTATATAAAATTGATAAAAATGGTTTATATATATAATATAAAAAAGAAAATGATAATCAGATATGGAAGGATATATAAAGTGAATATGATGTTTGAATTTGTGTCTGTATGAAGAGTTTCAACCCGGGATCAGACAACCTTCAGAAAAGATCTTTTAGTTTTGTTTATGTTTTGTTCTATGTAAAATTAATAAAATTTGTTTAAAAAAAAAAAAGAAAAGTCAAGCAGGATTTCAGTTGTGTAGTACAGCTGTGTGATTATTCACAGGGGTTTTAGCAAAGCCTACCAGGAAGCATTCCTTTGAAGTTGCTTCAGGAAGCAAGGCAGTCCCCTGCCCTTTAAGAGTGAAAAGTGAAGTAAAACAATCCTATCATTTTGCCTTATTCTACCTCAATGGAGCACCTCTCAGCTTTTTCCTACAGAACTCATGCTATAGGTAAAAGCTGAGAAGAAGCTTCTCCCTGTTGTTGGCTGAAGCATTTCTAGGCAGAAGGACTAGGTACACATTCTAGGACTGCCTGCGATATATGCTAAATTGTCCAATGCGTCATGAAGGTTTTCTAGGCTCAGCAGCTTTGTTGAATATTCTACAAAACCCTACACTGTATGCTAAAATCATTCAACCTGAAGCTTCATCCAGACCAGATGCCCCTTCCCAAACCCTTTCTCCAATGCTGTAGAAGAAGTACTGCTACTAAGCAGTTTGGATGGGGCAGACGGTGTGTTGACAGTGTTATTCTAAAATGTGGGGAATGCCAAGCAGCAACAAATGACACAGTGCTTGCCAAAGTGCTTTCCAGACTGAATGATTCTGACATACCCTGTGGGCAATCCTAAAAGCAGCCAATTGAAAGCACTTCAGCTGGCTTTTAAAATCCCATTCCACATTACTGGCCTGAAGCAGATATTTATTAGAGGTTAAACTAGAAGAAGAGCAAGTTAAAGAACCAATTATTGCTTGGGGGGAAATTTTTATATAGGATTGATTTAGAGCAGCGGTTGCCAGCGGTTGCTACAGCGGTGGGCTGTGAGAAAATTTTGGTGGGCCGCAGAGAAATCTCACCCCCAGAGCACCCCCACAAAGCAATTAATCCAGGCTGCGCAGAAACACAAGGCTGCACCACCCACATGGCCCATGGAAACCCTCCCCGCCCACTCAGTCCTTACCCAGCAAACTTGCCTGCTAAATTGCTATTTTTCTTTTTTCTGACCATCATCTGTTCTGCTGTTCTGGGAGATTTAGATGAGCTAGGAAGCAGGAAATGATTGGATTTCTTCTTTCTAGCTAGTCTTTAGATCTTCGGCTCAGCACAGCCGAACCTCCCTTAGGACTGAAGGTTTGCTTGCAAGCAAATTCAGTGCAGACTCATGGCAAGAAAATTTGAGAGACTGAGCTAGCCAATGGCAGATAGATAGATCACTGAATGATTCTGTGAGCAATTCAATCTGCCTGCTTTGCCTGATTTTGGGTAAAAGTTGCTCTTTTTTAATAAAAAAAAAATCAATATTTATATAAATATTTATATTTACATACAAGCTATGCCCAGCCAGTCACATGATCACCAAGCCACACCCACAAATTAGGCCACACCCACATAACCAGTTAGTGGTCCTTGGGATCTAAAATTATGAGTTTGGTGGTCCCTGAGGTCCAAAAGGTTGATTTAGAGAAATGGCAAAAATTGTGGTCTCAAAATTACAAAATGACAATGTCAACAGCATATAAAGAAAATTTGTATAAGATGTTTTACAAGAGGCGCTTACCCCCCATGAGAATAGCAAGAATGTTTATGAATAAATTCAAAATATGTTGGAAATGTCATCAGATATCAGGTTCATATTACCATATGTGGTGGACGTGTGCAGAAGCTAAAAGATACTGGACTAAAATCCACACATGCTTGGAAAAAATGATAGAAAAATATATAGACTTTAAATCAGAGATATTTTATTTTTACTGGGCATTTTACCAGAAATATACAGAAGAGAATTGAAATACTTGATTGTAAATGTATTAACAGAGGCTAGAATTGTATTTGCTAAAAATTGGAAAAATGAAAAAATATCAATGCAGGAGGAAGTTATTAAGAAAATAATGGAATGTGCTGAAATGAGCAAATTGACATTTGAAATTAAAGAACAAGAAGATAAACAATATTATAAGATATGGGAATTTATTTTATCAATGGTTAGACAAAAAATATGGAAATGAAATATGTTAGAGAATTTTACAATATAAGGATAATAGAATTATACAGAATATAACATAAAGATGTACTACTATTGGATGGATTTAAGATGATGTAATGAATGTTATAATATAAATTAATTTAAAATTTTGAATATCTCGTATAAAATGATGGAAAAAGAGTTATAGTCAAATAAATGATTAACAATGATAATAATGTATACATATATACTAGATTGATAATATGAGAATTTATAAAAACTGTTAAGTGATGACTATGGAGAGGATGCACAAAAGATTTGTAACCAACCTACACACTGTATGTACGTAACTGGAAGATGGTTTTATGTTTTATGTTTTGTCTGTGTATGTTTGTCTAAAATAAAAATTCTTTTAAAAAATACTTACTTTCCAATAGCTATGAATATTTTTGTATGAGAATACACTGAGCACTCTAGTTCTCAGAATGAAAAGCAGTTCGAATAGTTTGATAGTTACATATTCAGCATGAACACCTACAGTTCAGCTGCTTGAGTTCTATAGAACTACAATTAATTTCTGGGTCTGTAATTATAGCTTCTAAAATTGCACCCCTTGTTCTGTTTAATCAGCTTTCTACTGACAGTTTTTAACTTTTCTAATTAAGTTACAAATGATGTCAATCAGCAATTCCAGCATAGTGTTTTGTGCCAGATGTAACACTCTTAATCAAAATAAATGTTAATCTATAAAATTATCAATGTAAAAAAGTTTGTGCTTAATTGTTTAACATTATGAAGGACACTGCAGGATAATACAATGCAAGACTGTTAAAACAGATTAGAGCTGGAAGGAACTTTGGAGGTCTTCTAGTCCAGCCCTCTGCTCAAGCAGGAGAACCTATACTATTTCAGATAAGTGGCTGTCCAGTCTCTTTTTAAAAACTTCCCGTAATGGATTGTCCACAATTTCTGGAGGCAAGCTCTTCCACTGGTTAATTGTCCTCACTGTTAGGAAGTTTCTCCTGAATTCCAGGTTGCTTCTCTTTTTGATTAGTTTCCATCCATTGTTTCTTATTCTGCCCTTTGGTACTTTGGAGAATAATTTGACCCTCTCTTCTTTGTGGCAGCCCTTCAAATATTGGAATAGTGCTATCATGTCATACCTAATTCTTCTTTTCTTTAGATAGCCATCCCCAAATCCTGCAGCCATTTTTCATATGTTTTAGTCTCCAGGCCTTTGATCATCTTAGTTGTTCTTCTCTGAATTTTTCCCAGTCTTAACATCTTTTTTGTAGTATGGTGACCAAAATTGTTTGCAGTAACTGACATATCCTGATGTCAGCATAAAGCATTCTTTCCAGAAATAAGTCATGCTGTCAGTATAATCCTCTTGTTAAAAAACATAGAAATGTTTTGTTTTCTTATTCCATCTTTGGAGGGTTTCTTTAAATATTTAATGAGTTGTTGAGTACAATCTGAAATTCCCCCAAAGTTTAACAGAAATATTGCCCTAATAATCATCCAGGAATCTAAATTCAATTCCATCAAAATAGTAGGGATAAGACAATTCAGCAACAAATTGCACCATTGTAATTGGTTAAAACTGAACCTATGAGAAACATAAGTCCTCTAAAGAACTCTAAACTATTTTATTATATGTATGCATGTATGGCATTCAGCTTTGTTTGGGTATTTTCCCACAACACTGTAGTTGTGCTTTTAAAGTTGTAGCAATGTTTCGGCAGAATCTCATCTGCCATCATCAGGCTTCTGATTGTGTCTGTCTGTGTCACGGATGAACGCTATACAGAAGCCTGATGATGGCAGATGAGATTCTGCCGAAACATTGCTCCAACTTTAAAAACACAACTACAATCACGTGGGAAAATACCCGAACAAAGCTGAATGCCATACATGTAAGTACCCATGAAAACTTAAGAAATATATATATATACATACATATACATATATACATACATACATACATACATACATACATACATACACAGTATGTTCATGTATATAAAGTATATACATGAACATGATTAATGACACAATAACAAAATAAAAAATGAATAGATATTTTTTTCCGTTCAATAGGGAGAATAGTGTCTTCTGGAATTATTGATGGAAAATAATGATTTCAGGAAGCTAAAAACTCCAGCAGATTATATATCCAGCAGCAAAATTACTTGACATACAGATTTTATATGTATATATGAATAAATGAGTGTCTGCATGTATGTAAAGTAAAGGTAAAGGTTTCCCATGTTCAGTCATATCTGACTCTAGGGGGCAGTGCTCATCTCTGTTTCTTAGCTGATGAAGCCAGAATTGTCCCAAGACTTTTCCATGGTCATATGGTCAGCATGACCATACACCGAGGTGCATGGAACACTGTTACCTTTCCAACAAAGTGGTACCTATTTATCTACTTGAATTTGTATGCTTTCGAGCTCCTAGGCAGGCAGAAACTGGGGCAAGTTAACAGGAGCTCACCCTGTAATGCAGCATTGGGTCTTGTACCCAAGTTATCAGCTTTCCAGTTAACAAGCTCAACGTCTTTAACCTCCTAAGCCACTGTGATATATATGTGTATATATACATATATACATAAACAAACATATATACATACATATATACATACATACATACACACACACACATACACACACACACACACATATATATATACAGACACTGTCTGTATGTGTATATGTATGTGTGTGTATATATGTATGTATATTCTATTTAAACCATAATTATTTACTGTTTTTAGCTTACCTTCATGTTGAACGTGGCATGGTTGCAGGAATGTAAGTGACCATAGAATGTTTGAGCACAAAGTCCCTAGGGGGAAAAAGCAAGAAAATCAGAAATTGAACAAGCTGCAAAACATCATATGAATACAATAGTTCTGTTTGGGAAACCAATTGACTGGGAAAGAGAACAATTAGATACTATCCTGAAGAAAAAAACACCTCAATGAAATATGATCTTTTTTTAAAATGAAATGGTACACCTTTTAATATAGTAGTTCCCATATTTATAGAGATACATACATACCTATAAGAAAACTTAGAATACTATATATATTGTATTTATTCAAAAATAAGTTTCAGTGAAGTCTATACTTATATAATATGTACTATTACAAGTACATATTTATACAGAAGTGTTAACAGGAGACAAAAGTTATGCATGCTAAAATAAGGTAAAATAAATATTTACTTGTTTCAAATAAAAATAAGAATAATTCTATTTCTCAATAATGTATATTTAATGTTTGTTATTTTCTATGATGGGAGATGCACCAGATGGTTTGCCATTATATTAAGGTTGGCTTAGTAGTTTTAGTTCTGTAGAAGTTCTGGTCAAGTTGTTAAAGTGGTCTTAACCTTTCTAATAATTCCCAGGAAGGTGATTTAAGATAAATTGCTATTCCAATTTTTTCTTTTTCCATACGCTATATTGTATAGCTTCTATGCATAATAGCTTGATTTAACTTATTCTTTTTATAACAGATTGACATGGTCTCATTTTATGTATATCTCCTGTAAACAATTAATTTGCTAAAATTGTACTTTTGCTGGGTAAATCAAGTTACATTAGATATGATTAATGTTGGGTTTTTTTCCATTTTAATTGTGATTTGGTATTAATTTAAAGCTGCAGCCATACTTAGTTTCCCATTGTCTTTATTTCCAATTCCTTTTTTTTTTTTTACCAGAAAGCTCCTTATCCTGAACAGTGAGTAAGAGCATAAGGAGCAGAGGGAAGGGGGAATACAATAAAATCAAACTGGCAAGGTTCTGTTACTACAGACAATATTACTGATAGTTTTAGTCTTCTTGTGGAGTTGATTTCTTGATTTGATCTACATAAGTGAGACTAACATCAATCATGCAAGTCTAACTATGTTACTTCTCTCCCCCCCAAACATCATGTGAATTAGGAAGGTGCCTGCCTGAATTACTTGTGTATATCTTCTTGTTTTGGACTTAAACTATGTTTTCCCCCTTGTCATTTGGTAATAGTCCTACCATTATCAAGATTATCTTCCTTACTCTTTACTTGATACCAATTCCTTTTTCTATCTATTATCCCTGTACTTGGGCATTGAACCATTGGGAAAAGGAGTCAAAATAGTTGTGTTTGTAAAATTCAGTATAGGAAAGTGATTCCTACTGTAAAATCCAGTACACAGCAACAGTAATCCAATGATTTATTCTTTCAGGGATGTTTTAAATCAGTGGTCTCCAACCTTTGCGGTTTGGTGGCCTGGTGAGAGGGGAGCCAGTCCTGCTTGCATGAGTTGAGATGCATACATGCACTTGCATGCCAGCACATCATTCATGTGAGTTGAGCTGCACACATGTGCATGTGCACCAGTGTGGTGGACTCCCATGGAAAGAATGAGACACAGAGGCTGGTGTACTCGGGATGGGAGCCTAGAGCAAATTCTAGGGCCCCCTTTTATTGAGAAATTCGTACATAGTAAGCATTCACATTGTGGATTACAATAATTAGATATAGCACACAAAACTGTTTACAATTGTCTGAGCTGCTTAATTGTTCCTGGTGTTTGTTTTTAATTTCCTTGCTTATCTCAGTGACCCTTAGGCAGACATGTATGTATAAGGTCTTAGACGAATCATTACCCAATACTGAAGTCAAAGTTTATTCCCACATCTCCCCTGTTTTAGTTTTTTGATGATCGTGGATGCCTCGGTAGCTTTTCGCCATCTGCAACAACAGTTCTCCTTCCATAGGCTTCACCCGACACATTCCTAAAAGTCCAGGGAGACATTGGATACAACAGCATACACAAAGAGAAAGTATAAAAAGCAATATCACTCCAACAATTAGGTGACGAATCCATGAACCATCTGGCAACCAGGACCAAAGTGCAGACCACACGTCCAGTCCCTCGTCCTCCGATTGTAATGGATTCTCACTCAGGGTTTGTTCCATATGCTGTATAGTAGCTGTAATGTTTGGAGAATAATCAGAGATATACATGCAACAATATGTATGAATCACAGCGCAAACTCCCCCTTGCGCAGCCAAAATAGTGTCCACCGCATATCTGGTTTGCAGGACAAAGTCAAGGATTTTTCCTTGTTCTTCTTCAAGCAGCTTTAGCGTTTTAATGGTGTCTTTAAACATAGTAACTGTCCAGTTGTTTAAACGATGCAAATCTCTATAGTTCATCATGACTCCTAAAGGAGGAATAACTCCCCTTGATATCTGTGTCCGGTAGTCATGATTCAAAACAGAGTTTACTTCCGTTGCGGAACGCGCATTGCGGATATGAGCAATCCCCAAAGATTTTAAAATGACATGAGATGGGATTACTTTCCCAAAGGTGCAGACTCCTTTCCATCGTGCTGGCATGTGATCATAGGCCATCCGTCCACACAGCAACCATAGATTTGCTCGTACAAAAGATTCCATTAACATAGCCAAATAAGTGGGCGGTGGTGCGTATTTCCCATTTGCACATTTGGGCAGCTGGTTTTCTATCATGATGGGACAACATGTGGCAGGGATAATTGGACACCCATTTTCATTGATCAAAGATATGATATCAAATTTAGAAATATTATGTACAAAGTAAGTGAGATTTTTAGTTTTCATGTCATCCGGATAAACCCGACTTCCATTGCCAATAACAATTGTTTTGTTGCAAAATGGATATGTTCCCAAGTAAGTCATATTCTCTACTGTCTCATTGTGAGTCCAGCAGATTCCCGCCACCTCTTGGATTCGGCTTCCAAGATGCAATGTATTTATGTTACTTTTAGTCCAACTGTTAAACCACATCCCTGAACAACCATAGCATTGTCCCTTATACCAGTCACCTTCGGCCAAAGGTACTGCAACCATTGGAAGCCCTGATGTCTTGTGAGTTGGCATGTGCATACATACCCAACAATCAGTTTTATTATGAAGGTTTGCTAGCTTTCTCATGTCCTGGATCAATGTGTTTCTTTTCCATTCCCCCAAATCCATCCCCTTGCCCCTTTGGCTGATGATAAGGACGCACACAGCGAGCAGGAACCCAAACAACTGTCCCCTCATCTTTAACAGCAGCGTATCAGCAGGACAGGTCCTTTCCACGTTGGATCTGGTAGTCTTTTATTCCGAACTTTTGGTCTTGGCGTACCTGCAGAAGGAGAGGAAGCAAAATGCCTACACCCCCCCTCAGGGGCACGGCACTGGGCTTTAAAATGGCCAGGCTTTCCACAATTAAAACAATTCCCTGTAAGTTTCATCCCTTTTTGCAATGCCATAGCCAAAGTCTCCATGTTGTAAGCCTGAGAACCCACCACTGCACATGCTTTTAACAGATCAGCCAGAGTAACCTCACCTCTAGCCACCAAGGGCTGCAAGATACGCTTGCAGTCAGCGTTTGCATTTTCAACTGCCAATTTCAGCAAAAGTTCTTTTGCAGCTTCCTCATTAGAGATTTGCCTGGTAATAGCCAATTGTAGCCTTTCCACAAAATCATTATAAGACTCAGATGCTGTTTGCTTAATTTGAGAAAAAGAGCGTGCTGGGGTTCCCACATCCTGAATGCGGGACAACGCCCCAAGGACAGCTGCCATAACCACTGGAAATACGTGATCAGGCAAATTAGCAGCTTGATCTGCAGTGGATTCAAACAAGCCTGCCCCATAGATTTGGTCTGGTGTATGCAGCCCCCCCGAATTTCTTCCCCTAGTGACAGCCTCCCTTTGGTATTCTGAGTCAAAAACCACATACTGAGTAGAGCTCAATATCATTCTCATTAAATCTTTCCAGTCACTAGGAATCATGCGTGAGGTAGCCAAACTTGTCAGAAGCCCCTTTGTAAAAGGACTTTGAATACCATAATCTTTTACTGCTTTTTTAATTTCCCTAAGAACTGCTAAAGGAATCGGAACCCATTCAGTCTGCAGATTGCCTTGAGCATCCACTTGCCTATTGACTGGAAACAAATTCATCTGGGTAATCTCATCAGACTCTAACTTCCCCTCATTGAAAGCCTGATGCATCATGGCTTGAACTTTTCCCATTTTTGATTGGATTTTATCATTCACAGGAATAGGTGCTGTTGGAAATGATAAAGCACACTCCAGTTTTGGAGAAGGCGGGTGCAATACAATTCCTTTATAAGGAAGAGGTTCTACTAAAGTTTTTAAAAGAGGTTGTTGCTGGGTCTCTAAAGCAGTCATAACAATCTTCCAAAATATCAAAATTTCAGCTGTTGCCCGTGGCTCTTCATGAAGGATATTTCCAATTCTCCTCCATGTGTCTAACTTTAAAGAGCCTTTCTCTGGATACCAGGGACATTGCTGCCAGATCTCTTGCAGCAGCTCTCTCACATTATCTTTTGAAAGAACTATTTGCTCCCCCCCAGAGGGTTTAAAGATAAAGAAGTTTGTCCTTATTAACTTCAGCAGCTCACTAACATGCCGTTCCTGTGGCTGAGAGAGTTTTTCCCCCATGCTCCCTGAATAATCCTATTGTCCGGCAATAGTTAAGTACGTACTTACCTATTCCAGGCGAGGAAACACGGAGGTCCGGACACGTACCACCTGCAGTGGATCACGTCGGGGTCACCACTTGTGGTGGACTCCCATGGAAAGAATGAGACACAGAGGCTGGTGTACTCAGGATGGGAGCCTAGAGCAAATTCTAGTGCCCCCTTTTATTGAGAAATTCGTACATAGTAAGCATTCACATTGTGGATTACAATAATTAGATATAGCACACAAAACTGTTTACAATTGTCTGAGCTGCTTAATTGTTTCTGGTGTTTGTTTTTAATTTCCTTGCTTATCTCAGTGACCCTTAGGCAGACATGTATGTATAAGGTCTTAGACTAATCATTACCCAATACTGAAGTCAAAGTTTATTCCCACACACCAGCCTGTGACACACACAGCCCGGTTCCAAAAAGGCCATGACCTGGTAACGGAGGATGGCTCAGGGCTTGGATCTCCTGTTTTAAATTATCCTGCCAAAGAAAATAGAGAAGAAGAAAAAAGCAGGAGAGAGGAGTTGGCAGTGTCAAAGTAAGCTTTGAAAAACAACAGCTGTACAGGTGTTGGATGGTGGAAAAATGGACTGGGGCAAACCAAAAGTCTCCTGATTGTGCTTTCTTAGCTTAACTCATGACAGATGCCTAGAAGTTAATAAAAATACCATAAACTCCAGACTAGGCCAGGAGAAGACAGTAGGTGCCATTGCTCATCTCTACAGGATACTTTGGGATCCAAATCTAATTTTTTAAATTTTTATCAGCTCATTTGACATCCTTAAACAACCCCATTCTTGAATAAAGTCTCTTAAAAGCATGCTGTAAAGACTGCTGACCTTTAGGCTTTATTACAGTGATGTTATTTATGTGTAGTTGTCTGTACATCTGACCCAGAAATTTCAGCTGGTACAAAATCCAGCAGCCAGGTTGGATTTTGGAAAAATGCAAAGAACCCAGCTGGCATCCATATGTAAGATATTCCACTGGCAAAATATAAAGGACTGGCTACTACTTTTAAGGCTAGCTCCAGGCTATTTAAGAGAATTATATTTCTTTCTCTTTAAAACTGTTTTTATTCCAACCAACATTCTACTTGGTAACATCATCGCTAAAACAATATAAAATAAAAGAGCTCTAGGTTTATTTGTATTGCTTTAGCATGTACCGCCTCAGGGCTGTGAACTTTTAGAAAATGAGAATCTTACTCATTAATCCATTAATTCCTGAACAGACACTATTCCTGGAGATGCAGCTAATTATATTGCAGAAAGTAGTAATAAGAGGATGACATCCTCTCTTTAATCTAGCTCTGTTAGCCAATGTTGCTCAATCTGTATGAGCAGGTTTAGAGGTTTTTGGCAGGACAATTTACCACATTTAATCCAACATGTTTTCCTTCAGAGGAAGTTGCCACAGGACCCAGACAAAAAAATTACTACATAAATCAAAATTAATGCACCCAGCATAGAATTTTAAATGTTTTGATTCCCTTTTTGGAATTTTTAAGGTGTAAAGATTAGGTGGAAGATAGGCATATAGATATTCATGCGTCTAAATATATTTTTAATAATATTGTTTATAACAGTATGAGTCTGTAACTATGTGAGCGTAATTGTGAGAGATCAAGGTGTCCTAATTAACCACCACTTAAATATGAGCCAGTAATGTGATGCATCTGCCAAAAAAGCCAATGAAGTCATGGCTGCATCAATAGAGGGATAGCATCAAGAACACAAGATAGTACTACTTTATACCACATTGATGAGACTACCCTTGGAATACTGCATCCAGTTCTGGTCACCATGACACAAAAAAGATGTTGAAACTGTGGAAAATGTGCAGAGAACAGAGTCATAGAGAAGAGAGGATTGATTTATTTTTCAACATATAGTCTTTAATGGAACTACATCTACATGGAGGGAAGTAAATAGTGGGGTACCCCAAGGTTCTGTATTAGTTAATCCAATTCAGTCATGGTGTCCTGTTTATAATGAATGCTTATAATACCTCTAGTGAGACAGAAACCTCAGCTCGGTCTTGAGAACTGAAATAAAAACCTATGCTGCTGGGGTCAGGGTTGATTGGGCCCCAATGACAACCTTTATGCAAAGCACAAATGCCTTGCTCCCTCATGTGAAGACAACAGATTTCTTCTCAAAGGTTCCAAAATCAAACTTTACAGGCCTTTGCCTGGCTCAAACAGTCTTTAAATTAAATAAAGGGGAATATTTGTAACCTAGGGTTGAAATGAGGGATTTTGGTGCTCTGTGAGCTTGTTTTCTTGCAAATATTTCATTACCCTAACTAGATAACATAATCAGTGCTACTAAGATGGGCAGTTTGCCATCAGTTTACATTCTTGTGTCTTGCCTGTCTGTGTGAGTGAGGCTGTCTTAGAGATTCTTTGATTGGGCTGTTTACTAATGGCTCTTTGGAAGTTTCTTGATTGGGGTATTGCTTACTTGATTGTTGGTCTGATGTTAACCTTAATCTATGCTGATCTGAGTGCTGCAACCAGCCTCAAAGAAAAAAAACACCAAAGACTCCAACACCTCTCCACCAGTAATCAGCACTCAAATCAGCACAGATTAACTCCAAGGTTAACTTCAGACTACAGTAACTCTCTCAACCAAGAGCTCCACCAACATCTACCATGTTGCAATATAGTGCACCCCTGAAGCAACAACAGCACCACTCCATGCCATAGTTAATGAAATTCTCTCCAGGTCAGCATAGGATATATTCAGGTGAAAGTTCTCATTACACTGAGTGCTAATTGGACCTAGCCAGGTAGGTCCAACCTTTATTACCAGCAGGTACTCTACCTCTCCTATGACATACTTAACAAATGTTAAAGTACCTAACCACTGTAGGGCAATTATTATGGCATAGTGTCATACCCTCCTCTCACTGCCTTTGAAGGCTGATAATGGAGGATTCCCTATTCAGAGAGAGACAATGCCCTGGAAATAACAGAATGTGTTGTTGGAGATGAGCAGGCTGAGGGGAGCGGTCAAATCTTCATACATTATGAAACTCTGTGTGCCTGCAAGAGATCTAAGGCCAATCCACCTTGAATGTCTGTCTTATCTCCTGAGCATTTCATTTGAATGCCAGTTGATCAGATTCTTGTAGAGAGCTTAAACTTGCAATAAATCTTTTTTCCCCAAGTTTCATTTGATTTTTATTGGTTTGCAATAAATCTTTATACTAATTTGAACTTCCTGGATCGCCTGATTTTTCTGGTGCTTCACACATGTATTTCTCTTGTGTCTATACTGCAGAAACATTTTTATTAGCCTCTTTTCAACAATATTGCCACAGAGGCCACAGGACAATTCTATACTTCCCTACTGTTTTCAGATACCAGCCATGCTACAATATGCAATGTGCCTGGTTCTGCCCTGCAACATTTCAAATGTCAGAAGATCACCTGTGCCACACATCAATTATCATGATTATAGTGTTTTGTACAATATCTATTATATTATTTGTATTATATATGGTTTACCAAGTTTTTATGTCCATTTATCGTTTATATTTTACGAGGTTTTTTTGTAATTTTATTTTTACATTTTGTATTTTTTTTAAAAAAATCCTTGTACTCACTCTCCTTTTGTTAGTTTTTGATTGTAATAAAAAATGATTCAATGTAATTTGAGGCATATAGGCTGATCACCTAATGATCATTATTATAGTATTCTCATATGATTTAGTACTCTAATTAGATACTTTTGGTTGAGACCTCTGATGAATAAAATATTCTCCAGGGATTAAACTGCACTTGGATTGTACAGTAGATCAGTGACATGAAGTCACAATTATTTTTATTGCTTTGACATTTCTGTACATCTTTTAACTTTATAAAAAAATCTTCCAGTTAAATCTCTGAAATAGATGATAGTAGTTAAGGACCTGAATAGAAAAAAGATAAAGTAGAATTGTCTTCACATTACAGAAATTTATAGGATCTGATTTTGATAGGCTAGGATGTTGAATTCACTTTTCAGAATTAGAGTTTTGTGAATTGGATGTTGAAACTGATTTCAAGAGGACTACGTGTGATGTATATAATGTACATAATGTCATCTCTGTACCATGCTAGTTTAGTCCTTTGGCAACTTAGTGAAAGTATTCTTTATTAAAATTTTCACTAGGAGAACATCTGGGGATGACAGTTAAATGTTCCCCAAATACACTGCTCAAAAAAAAAAAAAAAAAGGGAATACAAAAATAAGACATCCTAGATCTGAATGAATGAGATATTCTTATTAAATACTTTGTTCATTACATAGTTGAATGTGCTGACAACAAAATCACACAAAAATTATCAATGGAAATCAAATTTAGCAACCCATGGAGGTCTGGATTTGGAGTTACACTCAAAATTAAAATGGAAAAAAACGCTACAGGATGATCCAACTTTGATGTAATGTCCTTAAAACAAGTCAAAATGAGGCTCAGTAGTGTGTGTGGCCTCCACGTGCCTATATGACCTCCCTACAACACCTGCTCCTGATGAGGTGGCAGATGGTCTCCTGAGGGGTCTCCTCCCACACCTGGACTAAAGCATCCCACAACTCCTGGACAGTCTGTGGTGCAAGGTGGCATTGGTGGATGGAGCGAAACATGATGTCCCAGATGTACTCAAATGGATTCAGGTCTGGGGAACGGGCGGGGCAGTCCATAGCATCAATGCCTTCGTCTTGCAGGAACTGCTGACACACTCCAGCCACATGAGGTCTAGCATTGTCTTGCATTAGGAGGAACCCAGGGCCAACCACACCAGCATATGGTCTCACAAGGGGTCTGAGGATCTCATCTCGGTACCTAATGGCAGTCAGGCTACCTCTGGTGAGCACATGGAAGGCTGTGTGGTCCCCTAAAAAATGCCACCCCATACCATTACTGATCCGCTGCCAAACCAGTCATGCTGGAGGATGTTGCAGGCAGCAGAATGTTCTCCACGGTGTCTCCAGACCCTGTCATGTCTGTCACATGTGCTCAGTGTGAACCTGCTTTCATCTGTGAAGAGCACAGGGCACCAGTGGCGAATTTGCCAATTTTGGTGTTCTCTGGCAAATGTCAAACGTCCTGCACGGTGTTGGGTTGTAAGCACAACCCCCACCTGTGGACGTCGGGCCCTCATACTACCCTCATGGAGTCTGTTTCTGACTGTTTGAGCAGCCACATGCACATTTATGGCCCACTGGAGGTCATTTTGCAGGGCTCTGGCAGTGCTCCTCCTGTCCCTCCTTGCACAAAGGTGGAGGTAGCGGTCCTGATGCTGGTTGTTGCCCTCTTATGGCCTCCTCCATGTCTCCTGATGTACTGGTCTGTCTCCGGGTAGCGCTTTCATGCTCTGGACACTACATTGACAGACACAGCAAACCTTGCCACAGCTCGCATTGATGTGGCATCCTGGATAAGCTGCACTACCTGAGCCACTTGTGTGGGTTGTAGACTCCGTCTCATGCTACCACTAGAGTGAAAGCACCGCCAGCATTCAAAAGTGACCAAACCATCAGCCAGAAAGTATAGGAACTGAGAAGTGGTCTGTGGTCACCACCTGCAGAACCACTCCTTTATTGGGGATGTCTTGCTAGCTGCATATGCTTTCCACCTGTTGGCTATTCCATTTGCACAAGAGCATGTGAAATTGATTGTCAATCAGTGTTGCTACCTAAGTGGACAGTTTGATTTCACAGAAGTGTGATTGACTTGGAGTTACATTGTGTTGGTTAAATGTTCCCTTTATTTTTTTGAGCAGTGTAATACTTTTCTATCTCTTCAAGATTGCTTTATCCAGTAGGTTGGGAATTGTAGTTTGAAATTATACCTGTGCTTTTTGTTAAGTAGCATAGATCATGATTAGGGTAAATTTGGAAAGCCACCAGAAATTTCCACATTTTAAACATCCATGTGGTATAGCTGATATTTTAAATTTAGCTAAAATAAAAAATTAATTAATATTCTAAAACTATTGAAAGACCAAGTGAGTCATTCCACCATTTCGACAACAATTTGGGGTATTTGGAAATTGAAACAGCTGGCACCAAGAAGAAATAGTTCTTATATTACTGAACAAAATTTAGAGGGGTAAAAATCTGGTAGGAATGAATTCTTGCTGACAAATTTATTTTTTTTCTTAGAAAAAGAGCTATAATAAAGTCAATAAAGATCTTGGTGAAAAAAGAATTGTTACTGGGCTTCAGTAATGGATTTTCTCCATTAGCAACTATTTTTAAAAGATATTCTCCATCTTGAATAAAAGGGCATTTACAACTTGAAATGTAAGGCCTTCCTCTCAAAGAGTTGGAGGAGAAGTTCAGTCATATTCAATAAGACTCTATCTGTGCTTAGAGCCTTAGAAGATGTCATTGAGACAATCACACACATTAACTTTAGTTCTCTCAGTTAATATTTGCTCTTATTATTAAATGTACAGGTTGGCTTGAAGTAAAGTCTTGTGCCTTCTACTAGCAGATCACTCTTCTGAATTTCAATGAAAGTTGCAAAATTATATTAAGTTGGTTATCAGAAAATGCTGAGTTTGAATCAGGTAGTTTGACTGGCAGTTACCTATGTTAGTAATAGAAGGTTGCTATTTGCTACAATTTCTGTCTCCTAATAGGTTAATTTTTCATTTTGATTATTTTTATCTCTCTATATTTCCATTGGTTTTTAATAATTAATTCAAAAAATAGAGAGTAAATGAGAGGGGGGAGGGAGGGACAGAAGTGGGGAGAGAGAGGAATCCACCTTCTAGCTTGGTAACAACCACAGAAGCTGCAATCTTGGCGAGTTTTTCAAAATTGAGACTCTTGAACCCCAATGCTTTAGGAGTAGTGGATATACACTCAGAGGTGAGATTCAAATTTTGTAACAACCAGTTCTGTGAGCGTGCAGGTAGGCATGGCCATGTGACTAGGTGGGCATGGCCTTTTTTGGCAGCAATCCCCTCTTTTTGGGGCCTTCTGGGCCTCAGGGAAGCCTCCTGGGGGGGCATTTTTGACTCCAGAAGGCTTCCCTGGAGCTCAGGAAGGGAAAAAAATGAAGGAGGGGGGGAGCAGGTGTGTGTGCTATGCCCTCCCCTCCATTTTTTCCCTTCCTGGGCCTCAGAGAAGCCTGGGCAAAGCAATAAGTAAGCGAAGGAATCCTGGCACAGCTGATCATAGGAACAGATGGTCGTTAGGAGGGGGGAAAAAAGAAATACCTTAAGGAGTGACTGGGCAGGGAAGAATGCAGTCAGTGATGTTGGGCATGCACGCAATGGTGCACATGCATGATAAGGACTGACTGGGAGGGGAGGGGTGGGCAAATGGGGCGGGGCCAGCCAGGGGCACAATTTGCCAGTTTTCCAAACTGCGCAGAACCATAACAACCAGTTCTATAAAACCGGTCCAACCGGTAGAATCCTATCCCTGTATACACTTAATGTCAGGGCCCAATTTGAAAGTTCTTAATTTAGAATATATGGACAATCTCCATATTACCATTTAAGTGATCATATAACATAGTGCTAATGAATAAATTATATAAGGACCCTGACAAGAAAACTTTATAGTCTTTTCTTGCTTTCAAAAGCTCCTCATATAAATATCCTTTGACAAATACTTGAATAAACTCTACATTACTATATATCACCTTAAAATATTTACTTCATTTGTACAGGCATTCTAACTGAGGATCAACAGATTTTATTCAAACTTTTTTCATCTTATCTATGGCAATTAACAATTTACTCTACTAAGGCCTGCCTCCTTCTGTTCTTTTCACCAGTTCTTCTTAAATGTGTTTAATAATATAGCTACTTTAGCATGCTATTGTATCCCATTGAAATACCAGTACTATTTTTCTACCTTATTTTTTCCCTCTTTGTCACTACATTAGATAGGATCATAAAACCACTGAGATGGAAGGAGCTGTTAAGGCCATGAAGTCAACCCCAGCTTAGCTCACAAATACAAATTAAAAATGTTATGATCAGTTAGCCTTCTAGCCTCAAATTTCCTAACCCAGCTAGGAAAATTGATTAGTGCCTTAGGGCAAAAGTATCATTCAAGTCACTCTGACATGTTTGAACATTGGGTCAAATCCAGATGGATTTGAGTATTCAGTGGGGTCAAGTATAATGTCTTGTATTTGGCCTGGAAAAAAAAATCAAATTCACGAATGCCTGGGCAATCTTGGGCTGCATTAACAATAACCAATTCGCTCTCTTTTAGAACCTTCTACTCACAGAATTAGAATAGAATTATAGAACATAAGGCTTGGAAGAAATCTTGCAGTTCATCTGGTCCAACTGTAAGACTCTACAAGTACAAATTCTAACAGATGGCCAACCATATTTTGTTTATACACCTTAGATGAAAGAGAGTCAGGCTTTTTCTAGACAAAATTTGGTGTCTTCAAAGCCTCCCACCACTTCTACTTTGTGTCTTTATTAAAATATCTGCAATTTGTTTTTGGAAGACATCATCCAAAAACTTATCCAGGCAAGAGAAGACAATAACAGACATCAGCTACATATGATTCTGTTAAGCCTGGGTTAAGGAGACAAGCTAAACAGAATGTGCAGCGTTAGTCAGATAGGCATACAGATAAATGTGTGAGATAAGTTTGTATGTTTATTAACATACAGTAAAATAACAGATACGCTTGTGCTATCAAAAATATAGTTTATTCCATTTAGAGTTTATAGCATAGTCAAAATAACAGTCCATTAGTCATGTATCATTTTAGTCATTCAAGGATATTCAATTAGCAAAGTCCGTGCAGAATATCCAATGTCAGTTCACTTACAAATAAATCAGTCCTTTCTCTCTCCTTTTCCAGTAGGAGAAAAACGCAGTCTTGAATCCATCCAGTAATTAGGGATCATAAAGCCAGAGAGAGCAAGCTGCTGTTGTCTTGCTTCTTTTATGGTGCTATTACAACCACTCCCTTAATTACATTCCTACAGTTAAAGTTGCAGACACTTTAACTAACAAACCATGATAACATATTTATTATTTTACCTAAACCAGTTAGGGTAAACAATGTTATCCACTTATATTAACTCAGATGCTCCCTTCAACATTGTTAAATTTATTCATTTGGATTTCTAAGCAAAATTAGTTATTTTTAACATAGACTGTAACTTGTCCTTGTTCTCTATGTCCTATTCCTTCTGATCAAATTGTATCCTTCAAGGAGGAGACTGTGAGTTCAAGTCCTGCTTTAGTCAGTGACGCTAGCGGGGTGACTTTGGGCCAGTCACTTTCTCCAGCCCAATCCACCTCACATCATTGTTGTTGTGGGAAAAAGGTTGTTGAGGATGAAGGTGTGCTGGATATGCTTACTGCTTTGCATATAAAGGTGGGAAACAAACAAACAAAGTAAGTGGTTTAATACCTCCCTTTAAAGTTTGCCTTCTGCAGTGCTTACCTCATCATCTGAGTTCCTTCATTCAGGATTTTTGCTTTTTATCTTTACAAGAATTCAGTTTAATGCATCCTAGAGCAAGCTTATTGTCAGATCTGCCCCAGTTTGATCCCTTAGGGAAATAAAACTCTCGACTCCATTTTGCTGAAGTGAAAAGGTATGCTGATTGCAATAAAGTCAAGAGATGCTGATTGCAGTAAAGTCAAGCAGAATCTAAAATACCTGCGCTCCAGTACAGAATTAAACCCGATTTCTCCTCTCCCAATGGTTTGTCTTTGTGGAGCCAATCTGGCACTGCCAAGATGTTTTGGAAAACACTGAGGTGTTTGGGTTGGTGAAGTTCCATTCTCAGGGCAAACTTCCTTGAAGATACCAGCACACCAGCACAAACCAGATTCCAAAACGCTCTGGTCTTCCTCAACTGTCAATTACACACACACAAATTTCCCAAAATAAAAATATACAGCTTTATTGCCCATTTGTTCCTGTCTTCCACAATTGATGGCAGAACGCTGGCAAGGTGCCAAGCCAAAAGCTGCTGGATCTGACACTTATTGTCCTTTAGCAAATCCATTTCTATATGTTTCTTTGAGGTGTCATCCATCTTGGGCCAGCACTATAAATAATTCAGGCCATAATTTGGAAAAAAGCAGCTTTATCATAAATACTCAATAGGCAATCATTTACTTCAGATATTCTTTCTCTTTCACATCTTCACTGGATTGGAAGGATGGTTGAAAACATGACATATGAGAACTCCCTCAGAAATGGACATCAAAATGTTCAGTTAATTATCAGTAAGTAACAGAATAACAGAGTTGGAAGAAATCTTGGAGGTTTTCTAATCCAATTTCTCCTTAGTTCTTGGTTGCTTCTCTTCTTGTATATTTTCCATCCATTCTTTTTGTCTGGCCTTCTGGTGCTTTGGAAAATAGGATGCCTTCCCTCTTCTTTATGGCAGCCTCTCAAATATTGGAACACCACTATTGTGTCACCCCTCAACCTTCTTTTCATTAGACATACCCAATTCCTGCAACCATTCTTCATATGTTTTAGCCTCCAGCCCTCTAATCATCTTTGCTTGCTGTTTTCTGCACTCTTTCTCTGCAATTTTTATGATATGGTGACCAAACTGGATGCGGTATTCTAAGTGTGGTCTTATAGGTGAAACTCGAAAAATTAGAATATCGTGCAAAAGTTCATTTATTTCAGTAATGCAACTCAAAAGGTGAACCTAATATATAAGATAGACTAATTACATGCAAAGCAAGATAGTTCAAGCCGTGATTTGCCATAATTGTGATTATGGCTTACAATTCATGAAAACCCCAAATCCACAATCTCAGAAAATTAAAATATTACATGCAATCAATAAAACAAGGATTGTACATAGAACAATATCAGACCTCTGAAAAGTATAAGCATGCATATGTACTCAGTACTTGGTTTGGGTCTCTTTTGCAGCAATTACTGCCTCAACACGGTATGGCGTGGAAACTATCAGCCTGTGGCACTGCTGAGGTGTTATGGAAGACCAGGATGCTTCAATAGTGGCCTTCAGCTCTTCTGCATTGTTCGGTCTCATGTCTCTCATCTTTTTCTTGGCAATGCCCCATAGATTCCCTATGGGGTTCAGGTCAGGCGAGTTTGCTGGCCAATCAAGCACAGTAATCCCATGGTCATTGAACCATTGATCCTGCTGAAAAATGATATCAGCATCCCAATAAAACTCGTCTGCCGAAGGAAACATGAAGTGCTCCAAAATCTCCTGGTAGATGGCTGCGTTGACCCTGGACTTAATGAAGCACAGTGGACCAACACCAGCAGATGACATGGCTCCCCAAATCATTACAGACTTCACACTGGACTTCAAGCATCTTGCAGTGTGTGCCTCTCCATTCTTCCTCCATACTCTGGGTCCTTGGTTTCCAAATGAGATGCAAAAGTTGCTCTCATCAGAAAAGAGGACTTTGGACCACTGAACAACAGACCAAGTCTGTTTTTCTTTAGTCCAGGTAAGACGCTTCTGATGTTGTTTGTTGTTCAGGAACGGCTTGACAAGAGGAATACAACATTTGAAGCCCATGTCCAGGATCCGTCTGTGTGGTGGCTTCTTGATGCATTGACTCCAGCCTCAGTCCACTCCTTGTGAAGGTCCCCAATCTTTTGAGTGACCTTTTCCTGACAATCCTCTCCAGGCCGGGGTCATCCCTGCTGCTTGTGCACCTTTTTCTTCCACACTTTTCCCTTCCACATAACTTTCTATTAATGTGCTTTGATACAGCACTTTGGGAACATCCAACTTCTTTTGCAATTACCTTTTGAGGCTTTCCCTCCTTATGGAGGATGTCAATGATGGTTTTCTGCACAACTGTCAGGTCAGCAGTCTTTCCCATGATTATGATTCCTACTGAACCAGACTGAGAGTCCACGTAAGGGCTCGGGAACCCTTTGCAGGTGTTATGGCTTAATTAGCTGATTAGAGTGGGACACTTTGAGCCTAGAATATTGACTCTTTTCACAATATTCTAATTTTCTGAGATTGTGGATTTGGGGTTTTCATGAGTTGTAAGTCATCATCATCACAATTAGGGCAAATCCCGGCTTGAACTATCTTGCTTTGCATGTAATGAGTCTATCTCATATATTAGTTTCACCTTTTAAGTTGCATTACTGAAATAAATGAACTTTTGCATGATATTCTATTTTTTCGAGTTTCACCTGTATAAAGCAGTACTAATACTTCCCATGAACTTGAGTCTAGGATTTTGTTGACTATTTTGGCTACTGCCACATACTGCTGGCTTATATTTAAACAATTGTCTATTAGAATGCCAAGATCCTTTTCACAATTACTACTTTTGAGCTTGGTTTCACCTAATCTTTACTTGTACATTTTATTTTTCTTGCTTAAGTGTAAAATCTTACTTTTCTCTTCATTTAATTTCATTTTGTAGATAGAGCCCAAGTTTGTCAACATCCTTCGGGATCTTGAGCCTATCTTCTGGAATGTTGGCTATTCCTGCCAGTTTAATGTATATCTGCAAATTTGATTAATTTCTATTCTATTCTATTCTATTCTATTCTATTCTATTCTATTCTATTCTATTCTATTCTATTCTATTCTATTCTATTCCATTCCATTCCATTCTATTCTATATCACTTATGAAGATGTTGAAGAGTACTGGGCCTAAAACAGAACATTGGAGTATCCCACTACTTACACCTCTTCATGTAAATGTAGTTCCATTAAGGAGTACACATTTAGTGTGGTTTGTCAGCTAGTTATAAATCCATCTGGTGGTGATGCTGTTTATCCCACTTTTTTTTTTAGCTTACCAAGAAGCAGGTTGTGGTTTACTTTACTGAAATCTGAGTATATTATGTCCACAGCATTTTACTGATCCACTAATTAAGTCACTTTGTCAAAGAATGAAATTAGGCTTGTTCGACATGATTTGCTTTCGACAAACCCACCATGTTGGCTTCTGGTTATAACTTTGCTTGCTTCTAGGTGCTTGCAGATCTGTTACTTGATTATCTTTTCCAGGATCTTTCCAGTTATTGTTGTCAGACAATATTGGTTCGATTGGTCTATAATTTCCTGGATCTGTTCCCCCACTTCTTTGAAAATGGGAGCCACATCAGCTCTTTTCCAGTCTTCTGTAGTTCTCCAGTACTCCAGGATCTATGAAAGCTATGGTTCAATGATTCCAAAATCAAATCTGCCAGCTCCTTCAGAATTCTGTGATATAATCCATCTAGTCCTGGTGATTTGAACTCATCTAGAGTGGACAGCTGTTCTCTTACCATTTTCTTATTTATTTTAATTTACATTCCTAGTCTGTCTTCTATGGTTAGGTATATTTTTGATAGATAATTTACTTATCTGACACATTATTTTTGGTAGATAGGTAAGTAATCTGCATGACACAAGAAATCTGAATGACTGATTGAATTAGTTAACTTTCTCTGGGTTCCTTTGGTTGGAATCGATTATATTGGTTTTGAAAATGTGCACGAGACACCAGCCCCACATTCTGGTTAAACGTATTGTGCAAATATAACTTTACAATAATATTCTTCTCCTAGTTGCTTTGTGTTTCTCTGGAGCACAGTTTCACACTAACTTAAAATTTGTTCTGAAATTGTCTTATGCATCCATATCTTATGCAGACATAATGTCTTATGTCACACTTATACATGAGAAGGAAACTGTTCTATATGCAGTAGTATAGTTTCCAATTAATTTGTTCCTATAAAATGTCACATTGATCTTACTTTCCTGATTGACCAACTTTCTGCACAGAACTCAGTTATAACTTGTAAGCCCTGAAAGAGTGAGTCCTTCAGGACTGAAAGCCCAACAGCACTGAAACATCAATGCACTTTGGAAAAAAAATCTTGAGAATTTTTTTCTCTCCTAGTTTTTAAGTCAAGGCTTTCATCTTCTACAAAGTCTTTTTCAGGCTATCATTGACATTCAGCTCCCAGCTCTAACAACAATAAAAAGATTGATTTATAAACCCTATTATCATTGTGTTCTGTCCCCCTGGTGCTTCCAGAGACTTTGTGCAGAAGAAAACTAAAGAGTAAATGTGGACAGGAAAAAGCATTTTGCCTAGTATGGAGAAAATTTATTACAAATTCCCTTTTCAACTAGGAAGAAAATTTCTGCACAATTCAAATAGCCTCAGGGATTTCTCTGGAGAAGCCCCAGCTGGAAGTCTGAATAGATGGTAGATAAGGGCAGTATACCACAGATCATAAATCCATCACTAATATAAAGGCTGCAGATAGGTTTCCATTTTAACAGCTTTGGCCAAATAAATAGTATGCTCTTCCCCATTTTTCTTTAAAACTGTTCTGTACTAAATATATTACCTTCTATGCTTATGTTCTTAAAAGTGAGGAACTACTAATGCTGCATACCATGCAATGTGATGGAGAACTTAGAGCAGGAACAATTTAGAAAATGAGAGTTTAGTTTAGTGGATCTATAAAGTCAGATATATTGTATAAGGTTAGGATTCATCAGCAGGGATTTCTGTGCTTGGTTTCATAAAGTATGTAGAGAAAACTCTACATTTTGAACAACTAATAATCTATTTAGTAATAGCAATAGCACTTAGACTTATATACCACTTCAAAGTTCTTTACTGTCCTCTAAGTGTAATGCTTTATTATTGTCATTTATGTTTCTTTGCAAATGCAGAAGTATTAATACATATTTTTGTTTCAAAAGTGGAAATTACTGGCTTCCGGTTTTGCAAGGCTTCGGCGGTGGCAGGAATCCGCGATTGTGTGCAGTTCCTGCTGCGCTCGCCGCCAAAGTGCCTCCGATCCATTTGGTTCTGGAGGATATGGTTGCCCCATAGAGGCAACCGAAGAGAGAGGAGATCTGGACAGGGGCTTGGGGGTATCGCAAACCCCCTCCCCAGCCAGCAAAACTCCTTTTTCCCAAAGCGGCGGAGCGGCGGTCAGTAATGGCTGCAACAAAGAAGCCTGCAGCCGGGTAAGATTTGTGCAGGAGGAAGCTGGAGAAAGTGAAAGTCTTTTTGGGCTGAACCGGGACAACAACTCTTAAATACCCTGGAAATTGAACTGCTTGAATGATACATTGTTTCCCAAAGAAGGCTGTAAAAGCGGGGGAAGAAAAGTAAAAGGGAAAGTTATTTTCTCTCACTCTCCCTCCCCACGGAAATAGCAGAGGGAATCTGGAAAACCTGCTTGGGCACAACAAACCTGAAACTGAAAGCCAAGGAGGTAAAAGATCTTTGAATATTGGAATTAAAAACTTAAAAATTTATTAATCTTTTTTTTTTTTTGCTATAAGTGGGAGGGAAAGGTAAAGAACTTACTTTAAGATTGTATTGAAGGAGACTGCTTGGACTTTATAAGACTAGAAATAAATGGTGATAAAACTTCTAGAAAATTACTTTGGATCTGTGTAATTGAATTCTAACCCAGGAAGAGAAAATATAAAAAGAAGAAAGTGCTAAATGAAACAATTTGTTCTGATTTGGATTTGCTTTGTGACTTTGGGATTCGTGGGAACTATTTCTTGAAAGATCAAAAACATTTGGGTTGTCTTTTTTTTTTTTTTTTAAATGGCATTATCGGTTGAAGAACTACAAATGGAATTTCAAAAATTGAAAGAAGAACAAGAAGGCAAGGGCTCTTCTGGATCTATTTTCCACTTTTTAGAAATGGCGATTTCTACTTATCAAGAAATACAACAACAGGATGAAGATGAAGAAGAAGGTTAAATATGGACAAATAATCTTAGTGAAGAAGAAAACAGAAAGGGGGGGAAGAGAATGGAGAACTCAGAATTTAAAAAAGCAACCAAGAAAGGGAAAAATAAGAAAAATCGAGATAATGTCAGAAAGCAACAGAAAAGAGAAATACAACAAAGAGGGAAGATTAAGAGAGTGGAGTTTGAGAGATGGGGGGGCAAAAAGGCTAGAATTGATAAAAAAGGAAGGGAAAAAGGAAAGAGAAGTCATAAAGGTTTGAAACAAGATGTTAAAAAAAGTTTTTTTCAGAGATAAAGGGTAAAATATAATTTAAAAAATGATTCTGCAAAAGTACATAAGACTGTATTGTAGATATTAGTATTTGAAACTGAGTTAGAAAATTGAAATATTACATGAGTTAATAATGCAATAAAGGGAATTTATAAAAATGTTTAAGATTTAACAATAGAGTTGAATTTCCTAAGAAATATTGTTTTTACTATATTATAAACTTCAATATTCCTTTTTTTTTTTGTTTGATTATTTCAAAATGTAGTATTTAGAATGTACTAAGCAGAATCAGCATGGAAAGTATGTATTATTCTAAGTGTTTAATTTAGGGGAAAGATAAAAAGTTGTCATACTTCAACCAGTGATCACAGGAAAAATATGGTATTAGAAAGAAAAGATAAATAAATAATTGAAAGTGAACGGACAAAAGATGCAAGTAAAATTATTTAAACTGAGGTGAAATAAATAAAATAGAATTAAGAGAGTGAATAGAAGAGAGAAAACATATAGAGAATATAGAATGTTAAATAAGATATGAAATAGTATATTTGTGAATTTGATTTATGTCTGTACAAAAAGATGTAACCCTGGGTAAGCCACTTTCCAAAAAGAAGTTTTATGTATTTATGTTTTGTGTTATGTCTGTTTATGTTTGAATTAAAACTCTAGAAGAACATTCGAAGAGAATAATGAAATTGTAAATAAGGCAGATGGATACAATGAATATATATAATTCAAGGTAAAAGAAATATAATTGAATATAAGAAAAGGGAGAAATAAAGAGAAGTTGGGAAAAGATATGAAGTTGAAGATAAATATACATTTTAAATTGTGTTTGTATGGAAAAATGATAATTTGGAATTACTTTGTTTTTAAATAAGATGCCTTATTTGTTTTTCCAGAAAAGATCCCTTATGTTGTTATATTCTATGTTTTGTTTGTTTGTGTATTGAATAAAATTTGTGTTGTTTTTTTTTTAAAAGTGGAAATTACTTACAATTGCTCCATTTTTATTTTTTATTTTATATTGAGGCTTAAGGGGTGAATAAATAACAAATTTCAGTTAGAACCCAGTTATTCAGAGCTTCAGAGATATGTCAACTCTGAGCTTTGAATAGTCAACATATTTTGAGAAAGAATAAGTCTCTTCTGGTATGGCTTGCTAATTTTTTATAGACAAGTGTTTTCTACTAAAACTATATATTATCATATGAACATAATTCAGCAGACAGGCAATATTAAGGAAGTTATTAACTATGTTCTATTTGTTTTGAAACTCTGGAATGTAACAAGTGGGGAAAGTATTTTATTTTAATAATTATAATAGGATATTCTTTATTCCAAACAACTTTATTTCTCTATCACAGCTATCCCTTATCCATTGATACAAATGCATGATTTACTGAGACTGAAATCTATGGGAAATACATTATAACTATAGATTGTGAAACTGCACCTCTGCTAAGCTATCAAGTTATAATAGCAAAACCAAGTACCAAACCAAGAACCTCAGCAACAGTAATTACCGTATATACTTGAGTATAAGTCGACCCGAATATAAGCCGAGGCACCCAATTTTACCACAAAAAACTGGGAAAACTTATTGACTCGAGTATAAGTCGAGGGTGGGAAATGCAGCAGCTACTGGTAAATTTCAAAAATAAAAATAGATACCAATAAAATTACATGAATTGAGGCATCAGTAGGTTAAATGTTTTTGAATATTTATTTCAAAGAAAAACAGTAAACTAGCTCTGTAAGTGGAAAAGAGAGCCAACAAAACCAATATGGTATCAACAATAACTTTAAAAGTACAAAAACCTTAGCTCAATCAGCAACCAAGCTAAAACACAAGAGTTAAAATCCTTCAAAACTGGATTCCTCCTCATCATCTGTATGTCCAAACAGAATCACTCTCTCCCTTGCAAGAAAAAAGCATGTGTATGTGCTGCATGTACATCCTGTTTTGGAGAGCCACCATCTCTTTCACAGCTCTCCCTCATGCCTCCATTGCATGTGCACACATGCCATGGCTCAGTAGTAGGTCAACATACAGATGTCACACCAGGTTCCCTCCTCAAAAGGAACATCCAACCTTTCTTGAGAAGTATAAACTTCATCTGTTCAGGATTGTGGTGACAAAGGTGAAGGAGGATGGGGCTGAGAGAAGGGAAGGGAAGAAAAGATCATTGACAGGGAGAAAGACAGGGAGAAACACCTGGAAGTGTGAGCCCTCGAGTTTCCTTAGGGAAGACCAGACAACAAGGGGAGAGGAGAGGAGGAGGAGGAGGAGGAGGAGGAGGAGGAGGAGGAGGAGGAGGAGGAGGAGGAGGAGGAGGAGGAGGAGGAGGAGGAGGAGGAGGAGGAGGAGGAGGAGGAGAGTAAAAAAAAAAAGAGTGGGAAGCCAACTCACGCGTGCCATCAAAGCCAGGGGGAAGCGGGGCTTTCTCCGCCTGCTGCTGCCAGAGGAGTGCGGGGGGGAGTGCGGGGAAAGGGGGTTCATGCCGAGGCTCCGCAAGCGATTACCAGATTTGCAGCTCCGTTTGTTGGTGAAGCTGGAAGCACGCAACACAGGAGCTCGCGGGGGCCCCGGGGGCCCGTTAATGGGGAAGGAGAGGCCGCTTGGGGTCGCCAGACTCAGGCAGCCTCCCCCGCCCCCTCCCCTAGCAGCGAAGAGCTGCTCCGGAGGGTTCCCGCCACGGCGCAGCCAGGCACTTTGTCTCGCTGCCCCCGGAGCAGCTCTTCGCTGCTAGGCTAGGGGGCGGGGGAGGCTGCCTGAGCCTGGCGGTTTCTTGGCGAAGCTGGAAGCGCGCAACACAGGAGCTCGCGGGGGCCCCGGGCGCCCGTTAATGGGGAAGGAGAGGCCGCTTGGGGTCGCCAGGCTCAGGCAGCCTCCCCCGCCCCCTCCCCTAGCAGTGAAGAGCTGCTCCGGGGGGTTCCCACCACGGCACAGCCAGGCACTTTGTCTCACTGCCCCCGGAGCAGCTCTTCGCTTCTTGGCGAAGCTGGAAGCGCGCAATGCAGGAGCTCGCGGAGGCCCCGGGTGCCCGTTAATGGGGAAGGAGAGACCGCTTGGGGTCGCCTGTGTGGCCCTCAGTGGGTAGACAGCCGCGGCGGCGATGCTGCCCTGGAGGCGCGATCGGTTGCAGCCACGCCAGCGCAGGCCAGGCATGGTGCCGTAGCGGCTGACTCAAGTATAAGCTGAGGGCGGTTTTTTCAGCACAAAAAATGGGCTGAAAAACTCGGCTTATACTCGAGTATATACGGTAACCAAAGAACCTGTTCAGTCAAACTTCCCCACACCTACAAATAGGCTGTCCTGACACCATCTGGGGAACATAGGTAAACCTATGGCACAGTTGTGTTTTTGTATGTCTAAAGAAGCTTCTTGGATGAAAAGCAAAATGTCTTCAAAGAAAAAAGAAAGAAAGTCCAGTTGCGTCTTGAAAAAGCACCTTTGGGAAAATCATGACCTGGATGACTGAGAATCTCTGTAGACATCTAACTTTTCTTGTAATTTAAATACAGTATTATATACATAAAAATATAGTATTGTGTGCATAACTATAGAATGATACGAAGCAGGTCTTGGCTGAAGGAAGTTTACTGGTCATCTTTTTCAGGTACTTCAGAAATAATAAACTCTCTTTGAATGTGATTGTCAAGTCACTTGCTAACCAGAAAGTTAGCTGATACTTTGTTAAAGTATATGCTAAAATCAGGATATATGTTGTCTGTAGCTTTACAGACTAATACTATTACTGTAGATAGGGCCAAGTAGCTCATGGACAACAAAAGCCTTATGACCACTTAACAATTAGATTTTGCACTTTCTACATTATCTTCAGGTATAATTCACAAAGAATGTACTGTAGTAGCACATATGTCAGCCCAACAAGGTAAATGAAATTAAGAAATCAAGGTCAGGATTGCTTTTATTGTAATGGTTATACTAATAGAATTTTACAAGTTTGATTGTGTTTGAATATGTTTCCCCCTCACTTTATCTTCATATATGAATTAGGAAGAGGCTTCTATGAGACATTTACTCCAACCAATTTTCTGGATTGGACTCAAGTCCCTCTTTATTTACTATTGCTTGCTAGTGACTCTTCCTCCTTTCTTTCAAGACTTTCCCCTATTCTGTTGACAATATGACAATCATCCAGACATGAGCGTTATTAGAATTCACTTAGGCGTGGTTATTCCAGTTCCAGTAGAATAATAGCTGATGCACCAGCTGGAACTTACCCACAGATGTTTCTTCCAAACTGTTCTTTTAATAATAGACTGAAATCAAAGGGAGACCTCTGCTAACTTAAATAACCAGCTGTGCATGGAATCATAATTTTATTCAGTTTCACTCTATTGCCTTTCATAATTTCATTCAAAGAACTGCCAACTACCTGCCCAGCCCCTCTTGATAAAGATGGAAAAAAGGAAATACTCTCATTCAATTCCAAATTGCTTGACAACTGCTCCAAGAGCTTAATTCAGATATTGAAAAATAAGGGAGAAAGATCTGAGCCCTTTTAGACTTTGCCATGTGATTGAAAAGAAAGCTCTCAAAATCACTCTCTGCGGTGATCCTACAGGTTGTAATGGAACAACAAAAACACACCTGAATCATCAAACTGTTGCAATAATATTACATCATGACCAATAATGTCAAAGTTCTTGGAAAGTTCCAGCAGAATCAGAATACAATGTAGAACTCACCTTGTCTCATAGTAAAGTTCAACCATCAGTGCAACCAAGATGTCTTTAATACTCAAGCCAAACTGAAACAGATTTACACATTAACAGAGCTGGAAGGAACCTTTAGGTCATCTTGTCCAACCCACCCACCCACCCAAGCAGGAGACCCTACACCATTTCTGACAAATGGCAGTCCAATCTCTTCTTGAAAGCCTTCAGTGATGAAACTTCTACAACTTCCAAAGGCAATTTGTTGCATTGGTTGATTGTTCTCACTTTCAGAAAATTTCTCCTTATTTCTAGGTTGAATCTCTCCATGATTAGTTTCCATCCATGATTCCTTGTTTGGCCTTCAGGTGCCTTGAAAATAGCTTGACCTCCTCCTCTCTGTGGCAGCTCCTCAGATAATGGAACACTGCTATTATGCCTCCCCGGTCCTTCTCTTCACTAGACTAGTTATGCCCACTTCCTGAAACCGTTTTTCATATGTTTTAGTCTCTAGTCCCCTAATCATCCTGTTTGCTCTTCTCTGTACTTTTTCTAGGGTCTTAACATCTTTTTTATAGTGTGGTGATCAAAACTGGATGCAGTATTCCAAGCATGCTCTTACCAAGGTTTTATAGAATGGTATTAGTATCTCACTTGATCTTGATTGTATCCCTCTGTTAATGCAGCTTTTTTTGGCTGCCACTGCACACTGCTAGCTCATATTTAGCTGGTTGTCTACTAAGACTCCAAGATATCTCTCACAGTTACTGCTATTAAGTTTGGTTTCACCCAGTCTATATGTGTACTTGTAGCTTTTCTTGCCTACGTGTTAAAACTTTACTTTTCTCTACATTGAATTTAATTTTGTTAGATAGGGCTCAGTGTTCATATCTGTCAAGATCCATCTGGATCTTGAGCCTATCATCTAGGGTGTTGGGTATTCCTACCAGGTTAGTATCATTTGCAAATTTGTTAAGTTCTCCATCTCTTCCCTCATCTAAGTCGTTTATGAAGATATCGAAGAATACTGGGCCGAAGACGGAACCTTGTGGTACACCACTGCTTACTTTCCTCCATTAAGGACTACTCGTTGAGTATGGTTTGTCAGCCAGTTACAAATCCATCTGGTGGTGACTATCTATCTCACTTTTAGCTACCTTACCAAGAAGTAGATTGCGGTATACTTTGTTGAATGCCTGCTAAGTCTAAGTATATTATGCTCACAGTATTTTGCTGGTCTACTAATTTAGTCATTATGTTGAAGAATGAAATAAGTTTGGTTTGACATGATCTGTTTTTAACAAACCTGTGCTAACTGCTAGTTATGACTTTACTCGTTTCTAGATGTTGGCGAACTGTTTTTTTTATTGTTATCTTTTCCAGTATCTTCCTGGGTATTGATGTTAGGCCATTTTAGATTTAGATAATTAGCTTTTTTCAAATTGGATGTCACCATTCACTATTCACCTTGCAAAGATGTTAAAGACTAACAGAAATGAGCATTTCAAGACACCACAAAAATATATGATCTAGCCCAGGGGACTCCAACCTTGGCAAGTTTAAGCCTGAAGGGCTTCATGGGAGTTGAAGTCCTCGAGGCTTAAAGTTGCCAAGGTTGGAGACCCCTGGACTAGCTTACCATAAATTACAACAATTCAAACTAAATGTTTGGAAATAATATATCCTATAAAATTACGATTCATGTAACACTCAGTAGAACCCAAATACATATCTGTAATCACACAATTTCTGTCCAGAACCTGATTTGTTATAGAAACAGATTTAATTTTTGCCCATTAAGCAACCATTGAACTTGTCCAGTTTACATGAATTAGTAATACATCCCAAAGCCTACTTACCGTTCTGGCATCCCACAGAGATAAAGTCTTGTCTGCAGAGCTGGTGAGAATAATATTGGAGAAAGGAAAGAACTCGATGCTGTTTACTGAATCCTTGTGGCCACGCAAGGTATACCTGCATCGTTCACTGTAAAGTAACGCAATTAAATATCTTGAGCAATTGTGAAATGAATTAACAAAATCAAAGGAAAATGTGAGTTGGCATCAACAAAGCTCAAATGGACAATAAATTTCTCCCCAATATTTATATTCAATTATTTATTAAATGTTAGAAACATCATGGTTAAAAGTTCTTAAAAGACATTACATATTAATAATGTAGCAGCTAATACAGAAGTGGGATTCAGCTGGTTCGGACTGGTTTAGGCAAACCGGTTAAGATTTTGCACAGTTCAGAGAATCGGCTAACTGCACCATTGGCTGCCCCCCCGACCCTCCCAGTCACCCCTTAACTTGCCTCGCCTGCCTTGGCATCATAGCAGCTGCTGCTCTCTGGCACCCTCTCTCGCTAGCTCACTTGCCTTGGCCATATGGTCTCTGCGGCCCAGCCCACTTGCCTGCCTTTGCCTGGCCTCTTTGCCAGCCTGAACTGAGGCAGAAGCCACTGCCTCTTTGCTGGCCTGAACCAAGGTGGCAACCATTGCCTCTTTGGCACTGCAAAGTGTCTCTAGCCGCCACCTCTTTGCCAGTACAAGCAGCCTCCAGCCGTGCCTCTTTGCTGGTGTAAGCAGTTGCCAGCCTCCATTTCTTTGCTGGCCTGAACCAAGGCAGCAGCTGCTGCTTCTTAGCTATGTGTGGAGCCTCCAGCCACCATCTCTTTGCTGGCCTGAACTTAGGTGCTGGAAAAGAGCAGTGGCTGGAGGCCCCTCGCGCCGGGAAAGTGGCAGCGGTTGGAGGCCCCTTGTGCTGGGAAAGAGGTAGCGGAAGCAGGCCAGTGTCTCGGGTGGAGTTATGCCCAGCTGCACCAACGAAGGCCGGAAGTAGCCGCCCACTGTCTCCTGATGCAAAAATATTTTTTAAAACCCTGTCAGGCAGTGAGACTCAGCAAGAGATGAGGTGTCAGAAAATCACTATTGCTGTTGCTGCACAAAGCTAAGTCCAATGCTCCAGCCTCTGTTGCTTTGGTCCGCCTGCGCCACTCCACCTTGCCATGAGCGACATCAAATTGGTCATGCCCACTCAGTCACATGCCCTCCTCCCAGCCATGCCCACCCAATCATTCGAACCGGTTGTTAAATTAGATGATCGTACCACTGAGCTAATACATATGATAAATTGATATAAACTATGTTCTTAAAAAGAACAAATATAAAATAAGAAAATTCAAAGCAAATTAGCATGGCATGGAAACAAACCAAGAGAAAGGTGAATAAGCAGACAAAAATTAAAACAAAGACAAAAAGGAAATACAGAAAAAAACAATGAAGGTACTATATTTCAAAGTTCTGCTGCCATTCTACACTTTTAAATTAGGAATCATATTATTTGATTTTTTTCTCTTCTTGAGTAGAAAGCAAGCATTTAAAGGCTGAGTTTAATTAATTTTGCTACATCCTTCCAGGAATGCACAATTGAAATCCAAGATATCTAACTAATAAGGAAATGCTAATGCACTAAAGTTCCGTCCATATCAGTGATGACCAACTAGTGGGCTGGAGATCACTGGTGGTCTGAGAGAAAATTTTGGCGGTCCACAGAGAAATGCCCCCCGAAACATTTCCCCAAAGCAATTAATCCAGGCTGCACAGGAACGCAAGTCTGCACCGCCCACATGGCCCGACCACCCACTGGCCTCACTCTTCGACTGAGCGTAAACCTTACCTTGAGTAGAGCCATGCAAGCTGGTACTGGAAGGTAAGACCAATGGCGGGGTAGAGAAACCTGCCCCGGAGTGTCTTGCTGACTTTGGTGATAAAGTCAGTCTCATATTCCAGAGCTGCAGTAGTCACAAGATTGGTCCTTTGGTCATCCCAGAGCAGCTCCTCCAATCCATGGCAGGCCAGTGCATGAGGGTGGAGAAGCAGCTACTTTGGGATGACCAAAGGCCCAGTCCTGTGACTACTGCAGCTCTGGAATATAGGACTGACATATTACACCTCCAATACATAAAAATAGCCAATCATTTCTGAACATTATTGCAGGGATTCAATTCTCCCCAAGTATTTTTAATTTATTTTTAAAATCACACAGTATATAGCTAAGAATCCTGAAACCTGAAACCTATTCTGAAAACAATCCTGAAATCTTTAAAAATGGAAATGAAGGGCTCTGTTTCCTTTTATATCCACTATGCCACACTCTGCACACTGCCATCTCTGGTCACTGAAACAAATAAAAATTTCTGCCCTAATTATTGGACTGAGGTTTATGGTTGGATTCTATTATTAGGGGTCAGCAAACTCTTTAAAGGGATAGAGCATGGCCCTCCTCGATTTCTGCAAGCACAATTGGCAGGTTTGCAGGCCAAAGAATATGTGGCACTGGTCTGCCACCAAGAAGGCAACTTTTGCGCAGGACACTCAACTCCTACTCTCTTCCTAGGAACTTGGCTGAGGCTCAGGCCTGGTGATCTTTTCCTGCACACCTATCTTTTGCTCTAATAAACAATTTATCTCAATTACAACAGGTACTTCCTGTTTTTTCTTGATATACTTTAATGTGTAATGTTATATAATGTTAAAATAAATATTGAAAGGACTCGATAAACAACCAAAAATGCCAAACCCAGCCTGAACATATGGCTGACTGTGCAAATAACAACAACAATAATAATCTCCCAGTGAGGCACTACCTTGAAGTGGTTGTGGGGCTTGTGTGCTCTGAGGAAGATGAGAGCCATGCCAGAGGTTCAACCATACTAGACAGGTCTCATCAGAGAAGTCAGATTCAGAGTGCCACTCCCATGAAAAATATGGTGAAACATAAATTTCAGAAAGCCATATTGGCTCAGATGTCAACCAAGGTCCACACTAGATGTTGGAGTTCCTGGATATCTGGTGAAAAATGGGCTACATGTCTCAACTGAGCAACCAGGGCCAGCAGCGACAGAATTACTGGAAGAAAAGGTCTTTACCAGATTGAAATCAAAGAAATAATGATCTGCTATTACAAAGCAAGAAGAGGATATTTGAAATGAATGCACCATTTCTGGAAAGAACAACATCCAGAATCAGAAATAAAAGAACAGAGGCTAGCAGATCAACATCAATTTATAATACAAAATAAAGTATTCACATAATTCTCAGATGCAGAATTAGAAGAACTGCAAAGGCAGGGCAAAAATAATCAAAAACTTGTCAGAAGTAACTCAGAATAGAGAAGCACACCAGGAGGAGTTGGTAGTAGAGGAGTCCAGCAGAGATATACAATTGTTTTCATTTGGAAACCAGGAACCCACTCCTCTGCCTCATGAAGAACAAAGTTCTAACTAAAGAAGTAAAAGAATTGAAAGAAAAAAATAACTGAGCATTTAGAACAGCACAAAAACACCAGAATAAGGCTGTTTTGGTGGTGGTATTCAGCCGGTTGGCACCGAATCGGGTGAACCAATTGCAAGAATTTGGCATGGGTCACCGAACCAATAGTAAGTTCTGGCTGGCCACGCCCCCACCTGGTCGCTCTCCCACCTGATGCTCGCTCACCCTGCCCGTCTGGCTGACATTCGCCTAATGTATTTCTTTCTTTTTTTTCCCTCCCAATAATCAGCTGTAGATAAGATCAGCTGTGCCAGGATTTCCCTTGCTGAGGCCCAGGAAGGCAAAAAATGGAGTGAGAAGCTCAGCCCACTTCCTCCATTTTTTGCCTTCCAGAGCCCCAGAGGAGCCTTAGGGGAGCAAAAACGTCCCCCCAGAGGCTTCTCTGAGGCTAAGAAGCTCCCAAAATGGAACTTGGAGGGGTGCTGCGTGCCCCTCCCATGCTCTGTTCCTTTTCTTCCTGAGCCCCAGAGGAGCCTTAGGGGAGCAAAATCAACCCCCCCCCCCAGAGGCTCCTCTGTGGCTAAGAAGCTCCCTAAAATGGGTGGGGGCTGCAAAAAAAGCCACGCCCACCCAGTCACATGGTCACGCCCACCAAGCCATGCCCATCAGAACCGGTAGTAAAAGATTTTGAATCCCACTACTGCTCCCAATCATATGAATCAGGGGATACACAGGATCTACTGATTTCATCAAAATGATAAGAGTCGTGTCACACTGTAGTCATGATGGAAGCTCCTCTGCATTCAAATAGAGGACCAATGTATTTTACAAATGATATGCCTTATTTTACCAGCAAGGCAAGTAATTTCAATCAGTACTCTTTAATTCAATTAACATTTCTATAATGTTTGTTCTGCTTCTTTTGTGTGTTGGTGGGTGAGTGTAGTCTCTGCATGTATACATCCACATGTAGAAGTGTGTCACATCCATATATCTGCTGAGACAAAAAAAATATTCAGGAATACCTGTAGCTACAGTTTCAATTGACAGTTCTAGCTGATGTATTAGAGCAAGTGGGCTATGTGCAAGGCTATATGTTTGACTATAGTTCATAGTTCATAGGTAATCTGCTTAAATGTGGCAGACTTTCAACAGGGAAGTACCTTGTGGGGGCACATTGCTTTTTGATAAAAGATGAAAACAGCTAATTGGTCTCAGCTGGCCAATCAATCTTGCTAACTGTGGTTATCCTGCCATTGATAAATGAGTGAAGCCAAATGGCAAGCTATTCATCTTGTTGAAATGGGACATTGTCATGTTTTGTGGCAAAGTTCTGAACAGGAAATTTGCTTGAATATCCAACAAAGCAAAATGACTCTTTGGAAATGGACATAGCCTTAGTATTAAAGAAAGAAAGAAAGGAAGTGTTGTGAATTAATAAAAGTGCGTGAATAAAGATTACTGAGAGCTTGGAGTAAAGTGCAGGGTTCTGGCCCTGCACTTCTGATTGGCCGATAATAGCAACATCGGATTGGTCCGTTCAGGAGAATCTGATTGGCTATTAACGAGCCTCTCCCATTGGTTAATGGAGCTAGTGCTCCCTGTGTTTTCATTGGTTAAATACTCAAGAGCTTGCCTATATAAAGGGGCCATTGTGGCCGTTGAGCTGAGCTGTTACACCATGTTAATAAAGAGTTTGAAGTTCACTGTTCACCGACTCGTCTCCATCCTTGTGCCCATGCGCAGAACATAACACTGGCAATGAGGATGGGATGTGGAGACATCAGAGCTGACTGAACAACGAAGAATGATAACAGAGCACGTGGCTGAAATGCACCAACTGTGGAACCATGTCCGGCGGCGTCATACCACCCGCTCCATTTGACCCGGCACAAGAAGACTGGGACTCATATATGGATCGCTTCCAGATGTTTCTGGAGACCAACAATTTGAAGGATGCCACTACCAGAAAGAAACGGGCGGTATTCCTAACTCATTGCGGGCCGACCGTATTCAAGATGGCCAAGGCACTAGCGAAACCGGCAGAAGTAAAGTCTATGGACTGGGACGTCCTCGAACCCCTGCTGAGGGCCCACTATGCACCGACCCGTGCCAACGCTCGTTAGAAGGCATGAATTTTACCAGAGAGATCAGCGGAAGGGTGAAAGCGTTGCTGATTTCATAGCGGATCTCCAGAATCTGGGAGGCCTATGAGGGTTTGCCGACCTCGAAGAAGCCCTGAGAGACCGAATAGTTCTGGGATTAGATGCGCTAGGCACTCAGAGTAAGCTGATGGAGAAAGGCGACATTAGCCTTACAGATGCCATCGCTGAAGATACTGCAGCAGAAGCAACCAGGAAGTCGGCTGCCCGAATGCGCCGCACCCACGTCCCACTTTGCCAACTCGCCTGCGAAGTTTCACCTCACTCAGAAGAACAGGCTATGACAGCCCACCACGAGGACCTCGAATCATCATCAGAAAGCGATGAAGAAGAGGTCCACCAGCTCCAGTCCAAACGAGACCAACGCCAGAGATCGCAGTACCAATGCGCTGGTTGTGGGGCAAGCCACCCTCGATCAGAATGCAAATTCCTCGACGCATTCTGCCATGTGTGCAGGAAAAGAGGCCATATCGGATGGGTCTGTAGAAGCAAGCTAGGACCCAGCCAGCCCCCGAGGGGGGCTAACTATCGCCAAACTACAGGAAGCCGTCCTGTAAAGCAAGAACCCTTGAACCACCAATGGAACAACCACTCCTACAGAAACAAACCCCTAAACCACTCAACGAAGCGAGGAGAGGCTCACCAAACTATCACAATCGGTCACGCCTCATCTCTAGATGCCAAGAAGATCCGAGTGAAAGTGGCCATCGAAAACCAGCCCTCTTGATGGTTTCCTGGAAGACCCTCAAGCAGCTCATCTCTACTGTCCGGCGGCAAGACCTCAGATTCCAAAGAATCATACTCAAAGACTATCAAGGAAATCGAATTCCAGTCGTTGGATCCAGCCGAGTCCGTGTCTCGTTTAAGAATCGTACAGCATTCCTACCCCTGACTGTAGTCGACAGGGATCGGCCTAGTTTGTTAGGCCTCCAATGGTTCGCTCCACTCGGAATTGAAGTAGCCGGCATTCACCGAACCTGCAGCAACGACTGGGAAGAGGATCTCGTCCAAGAATTCCAGGACGTCTTTGCAGAAAAACTAGGCGAGTGCAAGGGGACCCCGATATCATTTAACCTCAACTCCGAGATAGCTCCCATCTGCCTCAAGCCTCGTCGAGTTCCATTTGCCCTTAAACCAAAGATTGACAAGCAGCTTGATGAATTAATAGCCCAGGGTGTGTTAGAACCAACCGATCACTCTCCCTGGGAAACCCCAATCATGACACCCATCAAGCCAGATGGATCAATAAGAATTTGTGGGGACTACCGAGCCACCCTGAACCATGCCCTTCAACAAAACGCTTACCCGGTACTGGTGGTGCAACACCTTCTCCATTCCCTGGGGGGCAGAAAAGTCTTCGCTAAACTAGACTAAGCCCAGGCATACCAACAACTGCCTGAAGACAAAAAAACGGCAGAGGCCCAAACGATCGTTACGCACCAAGGTGCATTTAAATGTAACCGACTCCAATTCGGAGTAAGCGTGGCCCCAGGAATCTTTCAAAGTTTGATGGAAAGACTATTACAAGGGATAATAGGCGTTGTCCCATATTTTGATGACGTGTTAATCGCTGCCCCGACTCGAGAAATACTAAGGGAGCGCCTGGGGTTGGTTCTCCAGAGATTTAAAGACTCAGGTCTCAAAGTTAAAAAAAACAAGTGTCAACTATGTACAGATCATGTCGAATTTTTGGGATACTTAATTGACAAACAAGGCATTCACCCCACCGATAGCAAACTTAGGGCAATCAAAAACGCCCCCAAACCCCGAAATAAGGCCGACCTCCAGGCTTCTTTAGGCCTTATCAATTTTTATAACGTTTTCCTGCCTCACAAAGCAACCGTAGCAGAACCCCTACATCGTTTGTTGGACAAAAAAGCAACCTGGGTATGGGGACACAGAGAGGAGCAGGCATTTCGACAAGTGAAAAATTTATTGACTTCTGATGCTGTTTTGATGCAGTATAACGAGACTTTGCCTTTAACGATCACGTGTGATGCATCACCATTCGGAGTGGGCGCCATTTTGAGCCATGTTTTACCAAACAGTAGTAAAGCTCCTGTTGCCTATTTTTCAAAGACGCTGTCAAAAGCAGAACGCAATTACAGTCAAATCGATAAAGAGGCCTTTGCCATTGTGTCTGCTGTTAAGAGATTTCATGAATATGTTTATGGCCGAGCCTTTACTATAGTGACTGACCACAAAACATTGCTGGGAATAATAGCGGAGATAGGCCAACCCCTTATATATTATCTCCCAGAATGACTCGCTGGTCAGAATTCTTGGCAGCATATAATTACAAGTTGCAACACCGCCCAGGAAAGGCCATTCCCCACGCCGACGCATTAAGCCGTGCACCACTTCCGGAAACCGTTGACGACCCCGCTCCGACCGTTACAACACTGCAGATCGAGACACTTCAAACACTGCCACTGACAGCCCGAGATATCGCGATTGAAACAAAACGTGACCCCATTTTGGCATGAGTCCTCATCTGGGTCGAGCACGGATGGCCATTGGACCAAATACCTGATGACTACGTCCCCTTCAAAAATTGACAAACGGAACTGTTTTCCCAGAAGGGCTGCATTATCTGGGGAGATAGAGTCGTTTTCCCAGAGTGGTTACAGCGAGCAATACTGAGAACCTTGCAAGATGGCCACCCCGGCATCGTGCGCATGAAAGCCCTCGCACGAAGCTACGCGTGGTGGCCGGGTATCGACAAGCAGATCGAAGCCTGGGTAAAAGCTTGTCACAAATGCCAGGAAGTTAGCAACGCCCCTCCGAAAGCAACCCCGACAGAATGGGAAACACCGAGGGGACCATGGTCCCGTATTCATCTGGACTTTGCGGGACCTACCAAAGGACACACATTTTTTATTAACAGTGGATGCCTACTCGAACTGGCTTGAAATCCATGAGATGAGAAATACAACAACCGAATCAGTCATCAGGAAACTAGACAGATTATTTGCAACACACGGATTACCAGACGTTCTGGTATCCGACAACGGGCCCCAATTTACCGTGCTGTCTTTTGAACAGTACCTGGCGGACCGTGATATTCGCCATGCGCTGACTTCGCCAGTGCATCCTGCAGCCAACGGAAGGGCTGTGCGCATGGTACAATTCGTCAAAAAAACCTTGCATAAAATGGACTATGGCGATATCGAAGATAAGATTAACCGGATACTCCTTTTGCAGCATATCACTCCACACAGCGTCACCAACAAAGCTCCGGTCAAGTTGTTGATGGGGCGGAAGCTCCGCTCCCACCTCGACCGTCTACACCCATCATATGAACCTGAAAAACCACATGGATCCAGCGGGAAATGCCGTAACTTCCAGGTAGGCGACTTGGTTTTCGCTAGGAACCTTTGGGCGATCCGTTGTGGGTCGAGGCAACTGTTATCCAAATAACCGGGCCCAGATCGTACCGCGTGAAATGTCGCGACGATAGAATATGGAAGCGCCATATTGATCAGCTGCGTTCAAGGCTTCAGTCGGGGATCTCCAAGTCCCCTGACTTCCAAACTGAGGGGGGAGGAGATGCCGAGGAAGCTGAATTTGAAACAGCAGAAAGCATAAGCGGAAGAAAGGACCACTCAGAGGCAACACGTGAAGAAGGATCGGGGATGGGGGTAAGCTCGCCCCAAGGAGATGCCGAGAACATTAGCGGCAATGAAAATTTGGATAAAGAACTGGAGGCACCCTTTCCACCAGATAACGTCCTACCCCAACAATTCTGTAGCCAAATACTGGGAGGACAACGCAAATCAAATAGACAATCAAAACAACCTGCTTACCTCAAAGACTACGTGACTGCACCCCTTAAATGGAACCCGGGGGAAAGGGGTGTTGTGAATTAATAAAAGTGCGTGAATAAAGATTATTGAGAGCTTGGAGTAAAGTGCAGGGTTCTGGCCTTGCACTTCTGATTGGCCGATAATAGCGACATCGGATTGGTCCGTTCAGGAGAATCTGATTGGCTATTAACGAGCCTCTCCCATTGGTTAATGGAGCTCACGCTCCCTGTGTTTTCATTGGTTAAATACTCAAGAGCTTGCCTATATAAAGGGGCCGTTGTGGCCATTGAGCTGAGCTGTTACACCATGTTAATAAAGAGTTTGAAGTTCACTGTTCACCGACTTGTCTCCATCCTTGCGCCCATGCGCAGAACATAACAGGAAGCCCACTTTTGGACCCTAATATGGGAAGGGTAAGTTACTTTACAATAAAGTACAGGAGGTGTGCATTCAAAGGGGGTATCTAAAACAAGTAGTTGTCTGGATATGGGCAAGTGACAATCCTAGGAGCTAGGAACCAGGAAACATTGCAGAGGAAAAGGATAAGAGCCCTTATTCATGGTACATATTGTAGACTCCCAAATTTCTAATTGCAAAACATAGGGTCACATTATACCTGAACACACTGTACCCATGAGGGTGGGATTTAGATACATTTCTCTAATTCCACTAATGTTCAAAAACATTATTGAAGCAATAAAGCTTTTAAAAAGTAAATATCCTGGAATATAAATTAATGTCTCTCAAAAAAAGATTAGACTGAAATTACAATATTTGCCTCTATTATTATAGTCTCAACAGATTTTTTAAAAAAATAACATTTTAGGGGGGAAACCACATTCTTTCTTTTAGATAAATGCATTCAGTTACATAAAATTAATTAAACAAAGTCCCATCTTATATCATCTCTTGGAATATTTCATCAAAAGTATGAATAAACAAAACAATCTTAAATCCTTTGTCCTGTATTCCAGGTCAAAGTACACAACTTACTTAATTACTTATTATTAACCATGTGATATTAATACTATTATTATTCATTTATTTACAGTCAGAGATCAAACTAATTACATTCTATGAAAATTAAGAAGCCTTCCTTCTGATCATAGGAAAAGTATACAAGGGATCAATCTACTTAAAAAATGAAACATGCTTTTAAAAGTCAGTCATATAAGTTATTTTGGGACAAATAAAGAAGCAGGATAGATCACTGCGATTATTCTTAGCTTCACAATCTAGGGCTGTAAACCATCATTATAAGCCAACCTAAAGTTTCATATCTGCACAACCAAATGAGTATCATTATTTATATACGGTAGTTCAAACTAAAACAACAAAATTATGGGGCTTCCGGTTTCGCGTGGCTTCGGGGCAGCAGGAATTCGCGACAGCTCGCGATTCCTGCTGTGCTAGCCGCCGAGGTACCCCCGATCCAGATGGGTCAGGGGGATATGGCTGCCCTGTAGGGACAGCTGAAGAGAGAGGGGAGTCGGACAGGGGGTTGGGGGTGTCGCAGACCCCCTCCTCCTCCGGAAAAACCCCTTTTTTCCAAGGCGGTGGAGCGGCGGTCAGCAATGGCCGCCACGAAGAAGCCAGCAACCGGGTAAGATTGCGCTGGAGGAAGTAAGAAAAGTGAAAGTGCTGTCTGAGCCGGGTCAACTAACATCTTTAAAATTGGTTGGAACTGAGCTGTTTGAATTGCTGGAGAATACATTGTATCCCTAAGAAGAGCGAAAGCGGCGGAGAAGCTGTTAAAGGGAACTTTTTTTTTTCTTCACTCTCCCACCCCATGGAAACAGCAGATATGTTTGGACATATTGGACATTGAAAGTGAATTGTTTTGAGAATTGAAGCTAAGGGACAAAAGGGTTTTTGGACATTGAAAAACTTAAGAAATTGGAAAACCCTTGTTGGAGGTATGGATTTCTGATTATTTAAAATTGATATTGCAAGTGGGAAGGGAGAGGAAAAAAAATTGGAGCAGAAGCTGAAAAAGGAGGAGATTGCCTAGAATCCCAAAGAAAGGTATGTGGTAATTGGACCTCTTTGATTAAACATTAACCCCAGAAAGAGAAAGAGAAGAAGGAAGAAAAGTATTAATTTTTGGAATTTTTTTTTTGAATTATTCTTGATTAAAAATATTTGTGGTTGTTTTGGGAAAAGTTTCTTTTTTCATAATGGCATCGCTTGTGGATGAACTAAAGACTGAATATCAAAAATATAAAAAAGAAGATACTTTGGGCACTTTGTTTCAATTCTTAGAAATGGCATTATGTACTTATGAAAAGTTGACTACGCAGCAGAAGGACTGGGACAAAGAAGAAGAGGAAGAAGAAGCCATCTTTGATGAACAATGGGTTCTTTCCGGGGAGGAGGAGAAAAAGGATAAGAAAAAGGGGATTTTAAGAATTATAAAAACAACCAAAGAAGAGAAAAATGAGTGGAAAGGTGGAGGCAAGGTTAGAAAGCAAAGGAAAGGGAGTAAGAAAAGGGAGGAGGAAAGACAAAGGGGTAAAAAGGGCAAGGAGAAGAATAAGCAAGAGAGAAAGGGGGGGAGAAGCCTCAATGGGGGGAAGCAAGATCTAAAGAAAAAAAGTTTATTCAGAGACAATGGGTGAATTTAATTTAGGATAAAAGAGGGATTCTGGAGGGTACATAAGATTGTGTTTTTTATATATGTATTTAGAGTATAAAATTCATTGTGTAATTTTAGAATCTTTTAAACAGAATCCCAAGAAAAATTGTTATATGAAGTACTTTTAAATTAGGGTAATGAGTTATAGACGTTACTCCAATTGGTGTATAGGAGAAGTATAATAAAAGAAAAAAGATGAATGGATAGTTGGAAATAGAACAGACAAAGAATATTATTGAAAATGGTAATAAGATATGAAAGGATATATAAAGGTTTTGTTATTTTTTTTTTCTTTTTTGGATGTTGTATATTGAAAAAAGGCAAAAAAAAAATTTAATTAATAAGAAATAATTTGGATGAAAAGGAGAAGTTGGGATAAGATATGAAGTTAAATAGACAAAGTATTGATACTATAATTTGGGATTGTTATGTTCTATTGGTTTTCTTCTTTTATTATTTTTTCTTAGAAAAGAACTTATAAGCTGTTATGCCTTGTGCATTGTTTATATAAAATTGATAAAAATGGTTTATATATATAATATAAAAAAGAAAATGATAATCAGTTATGGAAGGATATATAAAGTGAATATGATGTTTGAATTTGTGTCTGTATGAAGAGTTTCAACCCGGGATCAGACAACCTTCAGAAAAGATCTTTTAGTTTTGTTTATGTTTTGTTCTATGTAAAATTAATAAAATTTGTTTAAAAAAAACAACAACAACAAAATAATGGAAAATTATGGTATTTTAAAGTATATTACTAAACTGAAACACAAGGTGTAAAAGTAGATGAGATACTTACAAAAGGCTCTATTTCTCAAATATATCAAAAGCAATTTACACTAGAGAAAATCAGGAGGAATTGAGGTATCTTACACAGTATTGTTCTGCATAGAATACTGAGTTCATTAAATGGGCAGTAATCTTTCATGACAATCAAAATGCCCTTTGCAAAGGTTTTTATAAAGCAATATGATACAATAAATTGTGGCTGGGTGATGTACAGCAACCTACACTCTTGAGTTCTAATTCCTTTCGCAATCAAGTAGTTCTGATTTCTCTCAAACTAATCTGTGCCTGCTATGTAACTGGGGAATCAAGGCCGGACAGGGGTATTGGATAAAGAGTCTGAATTCTGATCCATTCTTGCTCTGTTCTGCATTTACTTCAGAAGTGATTTGCCATTGCCTATAAATGATTGGCCTAAGATCAGCCAGCTGAATTTATGCCTAAGGCAGGACTAGAAGCAGAGGTGGTATTCAGCAGGTTCTGACCAGTTCTGGAGAATTGGTAGCAGAAATTATGAGTAGTTCGGAAAACCGGCAAATGACTGGATATTTTACAGTATCCTTCCCCTACCAGGCCCACCAAGCCACAGAACCAGTAGTAAAAAAATTTGAATCCTACCACTGACTAGAAGTCATGTTTTTCTGGTTTCTAACCTAATGCCTTAACCATTACAGTAAAGCTGTTCTCTACATTATTGTTTATTTTGTCTAAAAACACCTTTTCTCCCCATTTAAATTTACACATATAAAAAAATAAACAGATTATAAACAGTCACGTACCTGTTCAGGTCCCAGACTTTACTTGTTTCATCCATAGAGGCAGATGCAACAAAATCACCACATGAATGCCAAGAACAATCCAACACTGCATAGCTATGACCTTCTAGTTTCAGAATGCACCCACCCTTCGTGAAGTCCCATAAACGAACTGTTTTGTCTCCACTTGAAGTAACAAGTTTGGATCCACTGTAATTAAAAAACAAATCTGATTTAGAACTTTAAGAAAGTTCTTACACAGCTGCTTAATTAAATTTCCCAAGGGTATTGCCTTGGGTGAAAATCTCCATTTTTCATACTACTACTACTACTACTACTACTACTACTACTACTACTACTACTACTACTATTATTATTATTTTCAAATGCTCGAAGAAATGTAATACTTTATATTTCTACTATAAAATAGAAATATAAAGTATTATATTTCTGTAATGGAGTATACTGTTGATTGGAAGCTGTGGGAAAGGTTGCCTAATCTTGTTTAAGTACTACATTAAAGACAAAGCAGAGTAAGGGGCAAATGGAAGAGGATGGAAGAGGAATTCAGCTTACAGATCCCAGTAATAAATAGAAGACTGTTTCCATTTTATAAGATAGGCTTTCAAGAAGGAGGGTTTTTTTTTCTACTGAAAATGTGTAATAGTTTAAACCAAGCAAAAATACACATAACTTTTAATGTTTAAAAATTATTGCCATTATAGTATTTCATTCTTAAAACATCAGCACTTTTCTGAAAATTATTTGTTTAACAAATTGGAAAAATAAAGAAAAAATGCAAATCTGCATGAATTACTATTGTTACATAAGATAATTCATATAGGAGTTTAATAAAAATCTGATTTAAAAAGAAGTTTAATCAAATGTCTGATTTAAAAAGAATGCATTTATTCTCTTTATGTGCCACCTGACTCCAGGTAGATTACAATATAGATAAAATGCCAATAAAATAATAAATAAATTATAAAAATAATAAAATCCATTCACAGAACAAATAATAAGTAAACATTAAAAACAACAAATAAGTCCATTGCTGACTTAAATGTAATTAAGCGTTTTAATGACAATTCAATCAATCAATCAATCAATAAATATGCTCTCTGAAAGAGGACTGTTTTAATCATCATCTGAAACATTGCCACATAGGGCATACTTAAATGTTGGTCAGGATGGAAGAGAAATTGTTCAGATATTTAGGTCCCAATTGCCCTGCTTTCTTTTATGATCTTCCTATGATATCATGTAAGTAAGCACTGAGAAAATAATTTTGACCTTTTAAATTGGTCCTCAAGGCTTACTGGCAATCAGTGCAATTCCTACATAACAGGGGCTATTTTGATAAACAAGTTAATACCAGTCACCAAGTGGGTCAACATGCTCTGTCTCAAACGATATACAAGAACTCACTTGTTCCTACAACTACTTCAAACTACTCCTGTATCACCATACTCTACAGCTCTATCACATAGGTAACTATTTTCCCTTTATTCCATTTATTAACTATTATTCTAAAGTGTGACTCTCAAGGCATTATAAAAATTATGTGTGTGTTCTTTGAAAATGGACAAATACCATAAACAGATATGTAGTATTATCGATAGATATGAAATCCAATGTGATACAATGGTTAAAGTACTGGACAGGAAGTAGAGAGAGATCAGGTTTTGGTCTTCTTATAGGCAAAAATGACAGCTGGGTGAGATTGGGCCAATTATTCTTTCTCAGACCTAATCTAGGTTCATCCTTTCATCCTATTGGACAGAATGGTAGAGTATAGTCCACAATCTTCAATAAAGAGTCCTTTATCTTGTAGGGCAGGGGTCTCCAACCTTGGCTCCTGGAAGCCTGGCGGACTTCAACTCCCAGAATTCCACAGCCGCTGGCTGTGGAACTCTGGGAGTTGAAGTCCGCCAGGCTTCCAGGAGCCAAGGTTGGAGACCCCTGTTGTAGGGGATTGATTTGGATGGATGATTATATTAAAAGAGAAAGACAAGAGATCCAAGAAGAAACCACCATGGTTGCATAAAGATTTCTCCGATAAATTAAAAGAAAAAAAAAAAAAGGATTAGTACAAAAATGGAAAGAGGGACACATAACTAAAGCAGAATCCCAGTACGTAGCCTGAATCTGCAACAATGAAATCAGGAAAGCTAAGGCTCAAAATGAACAAAGAGTTGCAACAAATGTTAACAATAATTTTTAAGTATGAGAACCAGCAGTATGCTGCAGCTGCCAAAAATGTCAATACCATCCTTTGTTGCATCAAGAGAGAAATAGTATCAAGATCATGTGAAGTTTGGGTTGTTGTTTTAACCAATTATAGAAGATAGAACATAGAATAATAGAGTTGGAAGGGATCTTAGTGGTCTTCTAGTCCAACCCCCTGCTTGAGCAGGAGATTTTATATCATTTCAGACAAATGGTTGTCCAGTCTCTTTTGAAAGCCTTCAGTGATGGAGCACCCACAACTTCTGAAGGCAAGTTATTCCATTGGTTAATTGCTCTCACCATTAGGAAATTTCTCCTTAGTTCTAGGTTGCTTCTCTCTTTGATTAATTTCCAACCATTGTTTCTTGTGTTGCCTTTTGGTGCTTTGGAAAATAGTTTGACCCGCTTAAATATTGGAACAGTACTATCATGTTGTCCCTAGTCCTTCTTTTCATTACTAGACATACCCAAATTCTGCAACCGTTCTTTGTACTTCAGCTTCATCATTTGTACTTCATCATTTTTGATGCTGATTCTATCTCTCTATTGATGCAGCCCAGTATTGCATTAGCTTTTTTGGCTGCTGCCTCACATTGTTGACTCATATTTAAGTGATTGTCCACTAGCACTCCAAGTTCCCTCTCACAGTTATTGACAGTTACTGGCATAAAGGGATAGAATCAAAATGATATGAACTTCTAGTACCCCTTTACAAAGCCTTAATAAGATCAACCTTGCAATATTACATCGAATTCTGGTCACTACAATATAAAAAAAGATGTTGAAGCTCTGGAAAGATTGCAGAGAAGAGCAACAAAAATGATTAGATGAGTGGAGGCTAAAATATACAATGAACTGTTCCTATTTTTAGGAGTCTTTCAATATTGGAACAGTGCTATCTAGTCCTTCTTTTCATTATACTAGACATACCCAATTCCTGTAATCTTTCTTCGTATTTTTGTCCAATATCCTACACATGTCCACCATATATGATAATATGAACCAAGTGTCTGGTGGCATTTCCAACATTTGGCTGATTTTTGCCAACCTTGCCGGGGCTAAATGCCATCTATAAAACACTTTATACAAGTTTTCTTTATATGCAGTTGACATTGTTAACTTATAATTTCTATCCCATTTCTGCCATTTATCTAGTTCTATTGTATAACCAAAGTTTTTTGCCCATGCTATCATTTTCTTCTTCACTTGTTCCTCTTTTAATTTAATACCCAACAAATAAATATACAAACAAATAAATATACAAACAAATAAATATATTTTTATCAATCTTCTGTCCTGTTAGCATCTTATTCAATTCTGTCAGTTCTCTAGAGAAACCATATAATTTAGCATCTTTTTCATATCTAGATTGTATTTGCATGTGTGAATACCAAACCACATCTATCCCTTGCTCATCCAATTCTTATTTAGTTTTAAGCTCATCCTTTTCATTCAAAATATCTTTATATCTAATGATATTTCCTATATTGAAAATGTTTGGATGAATAAGTGCTTCCATTGTCAAAAGCCAAACTGGTATTTTCAAATAGTGCTGTTCTCTGATTTTCTCCCATACTAACAATAAAGCATTTCTTATATGTCTTTGAAACTAACCATGTATCTTGTTTTTTCCATACCATGGGAAGACATGCCAACCCAATTGCAAATCATGTCCCTTCAGAATCAATAATCTTGTATTCCTCAGTGCAATCAATTTTTTCATCCATGTTAACACCGTGGCCTGGTTGTATAATTCCCAGTTTGTCAGTCTAAAACCTCCTCTTGTTCTTGTATCCTGTAATATTTTTAAATTAATTCTTGCTTTTTTTCCTTTGCCATATATATTTTAATATTATTTTGTTAAGATCCTCAAAATATATTTTCTAGCTTTATCGGGACTGTTTGCAACAAATACAATAATCTCTGTAATATATTCATTTTAATTGTAGCTACCCTTCCCATTAGTGATAGTTGCAGACCTTTCCATTTTTCCAAATCTACCTTAATTTTTTGTATCAATTTATAATAATTATCTTCTTTAATTGTTACATATTTTGCTGTTAATTGGATCCCTATGTATTTTACCTTCTTGGTGATCTGAATATCTAATCTCTTCATTAACTCTTTTTTTCTGCTTATCTGTGATATTCTTTCCTAAAATTTTGGGGTTTTTCTGTTTATTTTCAATCCTGCCACAATTGAGATCAAGTGAGGTACTAATACCACTCTATAAAGCCTTAGTAAGACCACACCTAGAGTACTGCATCAGTTTTGGTCACCACATTATAAAAAAGATGTTGAGACTCTAGAAAAAGTACAGAGAAGAGCAACCAGGATAATTTGGGGATTGGAGACTAAAACATATGAAGAACGGTTACAGGAACTGAGCATGGCTAGTTTAGTGAAGAGAAGGACTAGGGGAGACATGATAGCAGTGTTCCAATATTTGAGGGGCAGCCACAGAGAAGAAGGGGTCAAGCTATTTTCCAAGGCGCCTGTAGGCCAGACAAGGAATAACGGACGGAAACTGAACAAGGAGAGATTTAACCTGGAAATAAGAAGAAACTTGACAGTGAGAACGATCAACCAATGGAAAAGCTTGCCCTTTTCAGTTGTGGGAGCGTCATCACTTAATCTGTTATCTGTTATCTCCATGCTCTTCTATTTTTTTCATTAGCTTAAACCTTGTTTCTTGTGGATCTTCTAAGATAAAAACTAAATCATCTGCAAATACCTTTAATTTATACTCTTCCTTTTTAATTTCCATACCTTTTATCTCTCTATCTTGCCTAATATTTCTATTCAGTACTTCCAGAGTCAATACAAATGATAATGGCAACAAGGGACATCCTTGTCTTGTACCCTTCTTAATATTAACTCTTTCAGACATATCTCCATTTACCATCACTTTTGTGGTTTGTTTGTAATATATTGCCTTAATCATTTTAATAAATCTCTCCCCAAAGTCCATCTCTTTTAATTGTGCCAATATAAACTGCCAGTTCACATTGTCAAACACCTAAAAAATCAACATCATTTGCTTCTCTGGATGCACTTCATAGTACTCTAGTGTATTGAAAATTATTCTATTATCTTTAATTTGTCTCTTAGGTAAAAAGCCATTTTGATCTGAGTGTATAAACTGATTTAAAAATCTCTGTAATCTTTCTGAAATAATTGATGCAAATATGTTATAATCCATATTCACTAGTGATATCAGCCTATAATTTTTAGTCTGTTACAAGTCTGAGTCTTCTTTTGGTATGAGAATAACATAAGCTTATCCAAGAATTGGGTACCTTTGCCTCTAACAATAAATCATTGAACACTTCTAACTTTATATTACTTAAAGAGTCTTGCAAGTCTTTCTATAATTCTGCTGGTAGTCCATCCGGGCCTGGTGTTTTGCCGTTCTTTTGTCTTTTAATTGCTTCTGTAAATTCCATCATTATTATTCTTTCTTCTAATGCTGTTTTAACTGTTTGTGGTACTGTTGGTAATTTCGCTTTTTGTAGGCATTGTTTTATTTTATCTTCTGAAATTGTCTCTTGATCATATAATTTGTCATAATATTTTGGAATTCTTTTTTTATCATCGTTTTGATGGTGGTATCCCTTCATCATCTATTAGTTGGTCAATCAATTTCTTTTCTTTCTCCTTTTTCAATATGTATGCCAGCCATATTTCTGGTTTATTTGCATTTTTAAAAAAGTTTTGCTTAGCGCTTTCAATATTTTGTGCTAGTTCTTCTTTTTCCATCAAATTCAACATGTTTTTTTTTAAATTCCATTTGATTTTTTATCTTCTTTTTTGTGGATCTTTCTGTAGTTCAGTCTCTAATCTCTTGTATTCTTTTTCTAGTTTCTTTTGTGCTTGTCTCCTCTTTTTATTTCTCTTTCCCACGTTATAATTAATCCTCTAATATACACCTTTGCAGTATCCTATAAATTTTGTAGTGAGGTTTCTTTTTTTCTATTTTCTTTAAAGAAAAAAACCAATTCTCTTTCCATAAGCTAAGTATATTCCTTTTCTTTTAATATTGTTTGATTCATTGTCCATCTTGGTTTCTTTTTTTTGTTGTTGTCCTTTCCATATAGCTTTATTCAGGTTATGATCTGCCCAAATGCTTGTTTCAATATTTATCTCTTGTATGTTAGATCTTAGCTCTCCTGATAACCACATCATATCTATTCTGGACCAGGACATATGTCTATTTGAATAAAATGAATATTGTTCTTTCTTGGGATAAGTCTATCTCCAAACATCTTGAATACTTAGTTCTTCCGCCATTTTAAAGAGGGCTTTTGGAAGTATTTTCCTATCATTCTTATTTGTTTTTCTAGTTTTATAATTCAGTTTTGAGTCTACAATTGCATTAAAGTCTGCTATTATACATATACTTTGGTACTTCAATTCTATTATTTTCGTATGCAACCTGGTTGGTATCCACATTGGTATCCACACAGAGTCCACAATTGTATTAAAGCCTACTAGAGAGTTTAGGACTATAGCCTTGTGGAAAGTTGAAAAACTTTCTAGAAGTACGCAAATGACTTCCACAACATGATGCCAACAACATGCTAAGTTGGAGAACTATACTTTTTTTAAGTTAAAGGAAAAAGTAGAGAAATTTCCATTTCAGGCAATTCAGGCATTGAAAACATTAATGGAAAGTAGCTGCCTATAATGAGGAATAGAAAATCTGAAGCCCAGGAAAATAAAATGCTTAGAAGATAACCAGGAAAGTAGATTTTCCCCTCTCAGGAGGACTTTATAAAAGGGGAAAACAGTCTTAATTTTATATTTATCACAGTGCATTTATGTTTTCCTCCTTGAAGGCTTGCTGTAGGCTAGATAATAGGAAAGTTCCAGTTGATAGCAACCAGCAAGCTAGGATCAGAGAGATTTGCTGCAGTACAGAGAATATTTTATTTATGACTGAAATCTAAATTGTGTAAATTTGTTCTGGTGTCTGTGCTTATTTAAGAATCTAGAGAAAATACCAATGACAAAAATAAAATTGACATTAAAATAAAATGGACATCCACATGTATCTAAAAACTAAAAGATTAAATTAGATGAGAGCTGGAAATCTGATATAGAAGCATGCGGACTAAAATTTACAATGTACTGAAAGTAATCACTTTTAACAGGTTAAGAATCAATGCTGGTTTCCAGCACTATTTTTACTTACCTTGGATGAAAGCAGCATCCAGAAAGCCAATCTGTGTGACCTTCACCCTTCAGGATAATGTTCCCATTGGGAAAGGCCCACATTTTCCATAAGTGATCATCACTTCCAGTGACAACAATATCTTTTCTTGGATGTAAAGCCAAGCTGTAAGGAGTAAATAGAGAAAGTGAAGATTAAAACTGAACAAAAAGGAGCATATTGATTTGGGTGTAGTTTGGAATTTAGGGTCATGTTCCTTTCTGGTAAATACAGTAGTTTGCTCCAAAGGTTGCTAATTTGAAAAAGTGAAGATGGGTTGGGCTTTTTACATCTAAAGATCTTCTGTGTTGATCTCATTTCTAGCTTTGTTCCCATATTATGATATGTCATGCTAGAAAAAGCCTTTTTGAGAGCAGAAGTTAACTCAGCAAAGAATCGGAAACAGAACCAAGTAATGTTAGTTTCTGAGCTCTTTCAGTCCAGTTTTTTAACTATTAATATTTTTTATTCAGAGAACAAAAACTAATACCAGTTCCTTTTTTTTTCTTGGTCCTACTGTTTATTGGAATCTGTTTTTGACAGATATATGCACAGACATACATGATAAAAGTAGCCCTTTTATAAAATTAATGTTTTCTTTTCACACACTGTTACACATAGAAATATACATGTAACTTCCCTGTAACAAAAATAGAAAAAGGGGATTTCCGATTACGCGTGGCTTCGGTGGCAGCAGGAATTCGCGACCGCTCATGATTCCTGCTATGCTTGCCGCCGAGATACCCCCGATCCAAATGGGTCAGGGGGATATGGCTGCCCTGTAAGGACAGCCGAAGAGAGAGGGGAGCCGGACAGGGGGTTGGGGGTGTCGCAGAACCCCTCCTTGTCTGGAAAAACCCCTTTTTCCCAAGGTGGTGGAGCGGCGGTCAGCAATGGCCACCATGAAGAAGCCTGCAACTGGGTAAGATTGTGCTGGAGGAAGTAAGAAAAGTGAAAGTGCTGGCTGAGCCAGGTCAATCAACATCTTTTAAACTCACTGGAACTGAGCTGTCTGAATTGCTGGAGGATACATTGTATCCCTAAGAAGATCGAAAGCGGCGAAGAAGCTGTTAAAGGGAACTTTTTTTTCTTCACTCTCCCACCCCATGGAAACAGCAGATGAAGATTTGAAATTTGTTTGGGCACTGAAGGTGAACTATTCTGAAAGTTGAAGTTAAGGGACAAAAGAGTTCTTGGACATGGGATTTAAAAATTTAAGAAATTGGAAAATCCTTATTAGAGGTATGGATTTCTGATCATTTAAAAATTGATGTTGCAAGTGGGAAGGGAGAGGAAAAAAATTGGAGCAGAAGTGGAAAAAGGAGGAGATTGCCTAGAATCTCAAAGAAAGATATATGGTAACTGGACCTCTTTGATTAAACAGTAACCCCAGAAAGAGAATTAGAAGAAGGAAGAAAAATATTAACTTTTGGAACTTTTTTTGAATTATTTTTGATTAAAAATACTTGGTTGGTTGTTTTGGGGAAAGTTTCTCTTTTCAGGATGGCATCGCTTGTGGATGAACTAAAGACTGAATATCAAAAATATAAAAAGGAAGAACAAGATGGAAAAGATACTTTGGGCACTTTATTTCAATTTTTAGAAATGGCGTTATGTACTTATGAAAAGTTGATTACGCAGCAGAATGACTGGGACAAAGAAGAAGAAGAACAAGAAGCCATCTTTGATGAACAATGGGTTTTTTCCAGGGAGGAGGAGAAAGAGGATAAGAAAAAGGGGATTTTAAGGTTTGAAAAAACAATCAAAAAAGAGAAAAATGAGAGGAAAGGTAGATGCAAGGTTAGAAAGGAAAGGGAGTAAGAAAAGGGAGGAGGAGAGACAAAGGGGTAAAAAGGGCAAGGAGAAGAATAAGCAAGAGAGAAAGGGGGGGAGGAGAAGCCTCAATGGTGGGAAGCAAGATCTAAAGAAAAAAAGTTTATTTAGAGACAATGGGTGAATCTAATTAAGGATAAAAGGGGGATTCTGGAAGGTACATAAGATTGTGTTTTTATATGTGTATTTAGAGTATAAAATTTATTGTGTAATTTTAGAATCTACTAAACAGAATCCCAAGATAAATTAAGTGTTATATGAAGTACTTTTAAGTTAGGGTAATGAGTTAAAAGTGTCACTGCAATTAGTGTATAGGAGAAGTATAGTAAAAGAAAAAAGATGAATGGATAGTTGGAAATAGAACAGACAAAGAATGTTATTGAAAATGGTAATAAGATATGGAAGGATATATAAAGGTTTTGTTATGTTTTTTTGGGTTTTGTATTTTGATAAAAGGCAATAAAATTTTAATTAACAAGAAATAATCTGGATGAAAAGGAGAAGTTGGGATAAGATATGAAGTTAAATAGATAAAGTAAATATTGATATTATAATTGGGAATCATTATGTTCTATTGGTTTTCTTCTTTAATTATTACTATTTTTTTTAAGAAAAGAATTTATAAGCTGTTATGCCTTGATTGTTTGTGCACTGTTTTTGTAAAATTAATAAAATTGGTTTATAAAAAAAAAAGAAAATGATAATAAGATATGGAAGGATATATAAAGTGAATATGATGTTTGAATTTGTGTCTGTGAGAAGAGTTTCAACCCGGGATCAGGCAGCCTTCAGAAAAGATGTTTTAGTTTTGTGTTTTTTTTCTATGTTCTGTGTTTTGTATGTTTATGAAAGGCAATAAAATTTTAATAAGCAAGAAATATAATTTGGATAAAAGGAGAAGTCTGGATAAGATATGAAGTTAAATAGATAATGTAAATATTGATATTACAATTTGGAATTATTTTGTATGTTCTATTGGCTCTCTTCTTTAATTATTATTATTATTATTATTATTAAGAAAAGATTTTTCAAGTTGTTATGCCTGGATTGTGTATTGTTTTTGTAAAATTAATAAAATTTGTCATTAAAAAAAAATAGCAAAAGGGGAAAATTATCACAATTTTGTCAGAACAGTAAACGGAAAACTGTTGCTCTTAATGTAATAACATATGTGCTTCAGGAGATAACATGAAATGATGAATAAAGGCATTTGGATTACTATACAGAATGTAGGAAACACACTACAATTAATTGGAAAACTAATTCTGCACCATGTGAGAAATCAAGTAGATTCCTAAGCAAGCTTGCTTTGTTATCCAAAAGATAGAGGAGGGAACTAGAGGGATACCCATACTAGACTTAATTCTTACAAACAGAGAAAAAGTGATAGAGGGAGTTGAACCTGCAGGAAACTTGGGTGAGAGTGAGCATGTCATACTAGAATTCAACATAATACAAACACAAGCAATAGAACATAATGACACCAGAGTCTTAGATTTTAAAAGAGATGATTTTAATAAACTCAGAGAGAACTTGGGAAAGATTGCTTGGATTAAAATCCTAAAGATGAAAACAACTCAAGAAGCTTGGGAAACTCTGAAAAGTACAATCATAAAAGCCCAGACCAGCACAATACCACTGAGAAAGAAAAACAAGAAATCCAATATGGAACCAGCATGACTGGACAAAGCTCTCTCTGATAAATTGAAAGACAAAAAGAACAAGTACAAAAAATGGAAAGAGGGACACAAAAGTAAGGCAGAATATCAGCAGATAGCCAGAATCTGCAAAGACGAAGTCAGAAAAGCAAAGGCTCAGAATGAACAAAGACTTACAACAAAAGTCAAAGATAATTTTAAAAAGTTTCTTCCAACATATAAGTAACAAGAAAAAAATCAAGAAAACAGTCGGTCCACTAAAGAGAGAAGACGGCAAGGAAGTAACAGGCAACAGAGAGAAAGCATTCTTCAACATAGTGACTAAATTAGTAGACCAGTGAAATACTGCGGGCATAATATACTTAGACTTCAGCAAGGCATTCGACAAAGTAGACCACAACCTACTTCTTGGTAAGCTAGAAAAAAGTGAGATAGAGAGCATCACCTTCAGATGGATTCGCAAATGGCTGACAAACCATACTCAACAAGTAGTCCTTAATGGGTCTAAATCTACATGGAGGGATGTAAGTAGTAGGGTGCCACAAGGCTCCATCTTAGGCCCAGTATTCTTCAATATCTTCATAAATGACTTTGATGAGGGAATAGAAGGAGAACTTACCAAATTTGCAGATGATACTAAGCTGCAAGAATAACCAACACCCTAGAAGATATGCTCAAGATCCAGATGGATCTTAACAGACTTGAATACTGGGCCCTATCAAACAAAAGGAAATTCAATGTAGAGAACAGTAAAGTCTTACACTTAGACAAGAAAAACCAAAATACGCATACAGATTGGATGAAATCAGATTTAATAGCAGTAACGGTAAGAGGGATCTTGGAGGCTCAGTGGACAACCTGTGAAATATGAACCAACAGTGTGCAGCAGCAGCCAAAAAGCCAATGCAATCCTAAATTGCACTAACACAGGGATACAATCAAGATCAAGTGAGGTACTAATACCACTTTATAAAACCTTAGTAAGTCCACACCTAGAATACTGCATCCAGTTTTAGTCAACACACAATAAAAAAAGATGTTGAGGCTCTTGAAAAAGTGCAGAGAAGGGCAACCAGGATGATTAGGGGACTGGAGACTAAAACATATGAAAAATGGTTATAGGAACTGGGCCTGGCTAGTCTAGTGAAGAGAAAGACCAGGGGAGACATGATAGCAGTGTTCCAATATTTGAGGGGCTGCCACAGAGAGGAAGGGGTCCTGATATTGTCACGTCCCCGCAGCATGCTGAAGCTGTGACACCGAGCGTTCCACTGCGTCTGAATATTCTACCGTGTTAGGAAGTACTTGCTAGACAACTAACACGGGGTTTGGAATTGCCGATGGAGATTGACAACGAGTCCTGATGATGTTAGAAACTGAACTATCACAAGTCGTGGGCGACTATCAGAGAACAATGAACATGCTGACCATTAAAATAATGACATGATGGGGTGGATATTCACTGGGCGGGCACAAGGGGATTGGTGGGCACAAGGGGATTGGAGAGTATAACGTGGCGAGGATATGGTAAAGGAGGGTGGATAATTAACGGACGAATGCACAGTATCTGGGGGTTACATAGTGACCAGAAATTAAGCAGTACCGTTCACCAGATGGTGGATAAATTCATTACATTATTATCTGGTGTATAAATACAGCTCTGGCTGCAAGGTGCGCCAGAGCTGACTTTACTATCATCTAGATGCTGGTTGTTACCCGAATCCGGAGCAGTATATGGATGAACAAAGACTCAAAGTTGCTATGAGAGCTTTGTTTCCCTTTCTTTCTGGAATTCAGCTGAATAGCTAAGAGCTATTTTCTAAAAGCTATTTTCTAAAGACAAGGAATAATGGATGGAAACTGAACAACTGAACTGATTTAACCTGGAAATAATTTTCTGAAAGTGAGAACAATCAACCAATGGAATAGCTCGCCCTTGGAAATTGAGGGAACATGGTTTTGTAGGCTCAAATGAAAGTATTTTGATATGGTGTATTTCTGGTTATATCAGCGTACTTTCTACATTTCTTGAGCATAAAACTGATTCTTATCATGAAGCAACTATTCAGAGGTCACTTTTACATTTACCTGTGCATTTATAATGAAATGAAAAATTTAATTCTCTTCAAACATGATTTTAAAAAAGTAATTAGCAAAAAATATTAAATTGATATTTAAGAATTTGGGTTACAAAATACACAGGTTAGGCAAATTCTCCTGGCATTATTATTAAATACATTTATTAAGGATGAGTGCTATGGCTGTGAGTCTGCTTAGTAAGACAATTTACACTGATGCATTTTGTCTTATTTAGGCAATAAGATAGTACAGTATAATATAGTGTGATGTCATCTGTGGACGATGGCTCCTCCACAACTTCCTCAAAGGCCTCATGGGAGTATGAGAGCATTCCTGGCATGTCTGATAGTACTGACTCTGAACTGCGGCAGAACATGCCTCAGCTGGGGAGAGCTCGCAGGCCAATGAGGAAGAGCGGAGAGCTGCTGGCCTTGGTAGATGCTAGACAGCACAGGGCAGAGAGATGGAGATCTGCCAGATTGATGGAGAAAAGGCCCTGCCTCTCTTAATGGGCTGCATCGAGAGGGGCTATTTAGCACGGCAAGCATGTTCTGATCCAGCCTTAGCAGAAGCAAGAAACAGACTCCTTGTCATGAAAAACCCCTCTTTATTTACCTCTTGTGAATTAATTGCATTCACCCACTGAAAAGTCCAGGCAATAGTGGTTCAAAGAGTTAACAGCAGCAACAGACCTTATAATTTCCTGAGATAATTACAAGGCCATGAGCTCCCAGCTAAAAGGCTGCAAATTAAGTTCTGGCAAGCAGTCTCTGTGGCAGGAAACACAATGAGCAAAGTCTTCATAAAAATGAACTGTTGTCTCCTCCGACAACCACTCCCCTTTCCTTCTATTTATTTTCCCAGCCAGGGAGGGGCCATTCAGCATCCACGTGTACTTTGCTTCCTGAGTCGACTCCCTGACCTCTGTTGTTCCCTTCTCCTAACAGCTCTGTACATACGTGTGTCTGTCACAGGCCCCAGCTGTTTTTCCTCCTCACTCATATCCGTCTCCAAAGGCAGTTGCCTCTCCGGTGGCTGGGAAATATCAGATGGCCCTGGCTCTATCTGTGTCCGACACAAAGCATCCATCAGAGCTTTCCCCAGACTCCAGAACTGGCCCAAGTTCCTCCCTAATCTCCTCATTGTCCAATTCTGCCGCCAGCTCTGCTTGCCCACAACAAGGCAGAGGGAGGCATTGCTGAAAGGAACGTGAGTGGATCGTGGCCAGATGACTGTTTGTGTTTCTGGAACTCTGAAGCTCATGGATTTAATTCAGTTGTGGAGAGTGTTTATGTTTGTGTTTGGAGCAGCTGGTTATCTGTTGGGTTGACTAATTGGCCATTGCCTAGAAGGTTAGTTTGGAGCTGGTTCATGGCTGGCTTCACTGAAAATGACCCCTTGAACTCCTGGCTTGGACTATTCTTGTGACTTCTCTTTGCAAGCCCTGAAACTCGAACCACCTGATTTGTTGACAAACCTCAGTGGAGGCCCCTGACCTTGGAGGGGATTTGGGGCTGTTTGTTTTTGGAACTTACCCAGGCAAAACCTTTATTTCCAAGATTGTTTTTGGTTTGGTTGTAAGTTTGTTTTGATTTTGATTATTTACTTGGTTGCAAGTCAATTCCTGTGCTAAGCTTGCAGTTGGGGGTTAGCTGAAAACCTGAAATAGAACGGTTGAGGGAACAGACTAAGTAAAGCTCTCTATACAAACCCTGATGTGCGGGCAGCACATATAGTACAGTACCATACAGTACAATACAGAGCAATGTGTTACAATACATTTAGCCTTGGAACTTTGATTTTTGTTGTTGTTATTGTTGTTTAGTTTTGAGCCTGCATTGCACATGTGCAGAAACCTCTGTCAGGACTTCCAGTAGTTGACCAGAAGTGTTGCAAAAGGTTTCTATGCATGTTCAGCATGTGCACAGAAATTTCCTCTGGCTTTTGGAACTTTCAGAAGCAAGAAGTGAAGCACTACAGTCACACTGTTGCGGTATCTCCTATCCCGCATCACATGGGCACCTCATGAGAGGGAGCGAAGGAGGAAGAAACGACACGAGACGAGGTTTCTCGGGATGAGCGCGCCCCGAATGTCTTGGCACATGCTCTTTTATTATGCTTTTTCACAGGGGGGTGAAATTTTTCAGAGCCCAAGGTAAACAGGATATACATGAGTTACAATAGTTTAGGTCAACAGGATATGCATGTTTTACAATAGTTCAGGTCAGTTAAGATACCAGGTTAAACAGGATGTATGTGATTTACAACTGTTCAGGTCAGTTAGGATACCAGGTTAACAGGATGTGTGTGATTTACAATTGTTCAAGTCAGCTAGGATATCATTCTGTATTGACAGATACTTAACTCCCCGTCTCTTATGCATGCCTGGCAAAGATCACTGAAGAGACAGAAGTCTAATGTTTACACGAGAATGATACATTATTGCAATGCTTGAATGATACATAGTTGCACTGATACATAGTTGCAATCACATGAATGATACATAGTTACAACATCTCCTCTGTTTTTATTATTTATGACGAGTCTTCTTCCTTGTCCAAGAAGACAGGAACTATTTTTCTGAAATGTTCTCCGTCCCCGTCATCTAGGCAGGCGTGCGACCCATCAGCGTCAGGGTTGTCCAAGGAGCGGTAACTCAGCAATGACATTTCTTCATCCGGTGTTAAAAACATAACATGAGCTTGCAATAACACATTAACATCAGCAGTTATGGAAGATAATTGATTTTTCAAAAATTTCAATATTCTATTAAAACAACAAGGTCCTATAATACATATCAATATAATGATTATTAATGGTCCTGCCAATGCAGTTAAAAAGGTTGTAAGCCATGGTGAAATGGAAAACGAACCTTGATACCAATTATACATGTTTAACCTTTCTTTTTCTCTATCTTTTAAGCGTTTTTCTAATTCATTCATAGAATCCAACACGACCCCCCTGCTATCAGCATAAAAACAACATTCTTCTTTAAGCGCAGCACACAATCCCCCTTGTTTTAAAAATAACAGATCTAAACCTCTACGATTTTGCAAGACTACTTCCGAGAGGGACGTCAAGGAGTTTTGTAAAGCTACAATTGATTTTTCAATTCGTAATAAATCATCATCAATGGCTGAACCCAGAGCTGTAATTCTTTTGTCAGAAACAGCTAGTCCTGCAATGCCCGTGGCTGCGCCCGTGGCGCCCAGAGCAAGCAGTAGACCTAAAGTGAGAGTATTAATAATTTCCCGTTTTGCTCTGAGGGGGTATTCCATGGGTGCCTGTAGGGATATAAAATCATCAAAGTTATACACATTAATTTTTGGTACAAGCCATACTTGAATACAAAATGATTTGGATTTAACAAGTTCATCCCCATGGACACATGCCGTGAGACCGGTGTTACAAGCCCAGGCAGAATTTTTGCCAGGGATAAAATACATTCCTTTTAGGCGTGATGTTAAATTTCCTCCTGAAGAGGTGTAGACTGGAGAATATCCCCGACAGTGTGGTAAGGCGATGCTTAGGAAGATACAAATCACAATGATAGCCATTAGAAACATTATGACAATATTGTGAGTAATTGGATGGAATATTTCCCAAACAACAACCAACCCCAGTGATGGAAGAGACAGTAATAGTGGAGTTCCTCCAATGGCAACGTTCATCTGATGTGGAATTAACAATGGGTTCTTGGGAAGCGATGGCTTCATAAAAAGGTGGAGAGGCAGAAACACAAAGCCAACATGTGGAGGCAATTGATGAGTTTGAGGAGTTCAACAAGGCATAGGAAGCTTTGATCAATGGAATCAATGGGTTAACTTCCTGTGTTATGGGTTGCAAGAAAGGGGATTTAATAACCTTTTCATGTGGTCCCACCGGGTCAGAGCGAGGGAGTTCAATGTGACTTTGAATGTAAAAAATATTTCCATAATGCTCTCCTGGCCAAGCTATTTTTAAGCGAGCACCCCATTTCAAGCCAGTGTCCCAAAGAGTACTTTTCTTGCCTTTGTCTGTGAACCTTATGGTTACCGGGTTGCATTTGGGCAATTTTTTACCACCACATGGAATATTCCATGTGGTGCGAGTGGCAGTAATGAGATCACCCTTAGTGCCCGGATCCCAATAAATGTGTCCAGTTGAAACACACGACCAGTCTTTGCAAAAGTAATCTGACAACCCCCCGCAGTCTAGAAGTCGTTGGGCAGGGGACTGAGTGTCGGAAACAGGCTGTCCGGGGCATACATAAAACCTATGTTCATTCACAAATCTATGATTAGGCTCCGTTGGATGAGAAGGTGAGTTGTAAGCGGTGGAGCCTACAAGCATCTCTGCCAAATCGAATTGAAGCGGTGGGTAAAAGTCTTCTATGCGAGAAAAATTGGTTGTAAAGTTTAAACGAACGCCTTGAAAGTCAGCTTTAGTCCAAGTAATATTATATCTTCTATGAGGCTTCTGCGGATCGTCATGGGCAGTTCTTTTGAAGCGTCGTTTGTTGACAGGATCAGAGTTTGGGTATATAAAAGCATGACAAGTAGGAGAAAGGGCTATGGATAAGTTAGTTGTGGAACATTTACGATATGAGGAGGGAATACAATTAGTAGAAAAAGGATAATTATTACAATAATGACAATGAAGATTAATTTGATCATTCATCAAGGACGTTAATTGGGGTGGGGAAACCCATGATACTATAGAAGGACATTTAGGTCCCCCTATGTTTAGATTGAAAAGAGGAAAAGATTTTAAGGTTCCTTTCCATAGGAAGAGTAAAGAAGGAACAAAAGAGCGAGTGGTAGAGTGTTCTGTAAACAAAACAGAAGTGACAGAGTGAAAGCTACGGGTAGCATTTTCATGACATACCCTCATGGAACAAGTATAATAGCCTTCTGTTAAAGAAGTGGCTTTAACACGAATAATCTTTTGACAGGAAGCATATGTTTTGTTGAAATACGTGTGAATATAAGGAGATAGATTTATGGGAAGATTATCATGCCAACAAACAATAGGACAGTCACTATCATAATTAATAAAGCGAAATTCTAATGTGGTCCAATGACCATGTTGAACAAAGGTATAAGTAGGATATGAATAAGGTAGAAATTGCAAGGAGGATATAGGCAAGAATATCAGGAGGAGTTTAAGATGCAGATGTATCGGAGGAATTCCCATGATAGGGTCTTACCGCCCGACCAGGGATCCAGCAAGTGGTTTTGTCTGGCAGTAAGATCGCAGCGTATCCTCTCCCCCAAGTGAGAAGCTCAGCGGGACCCTGCCAGGCAGGATCTGGCAATCTGTGATAATATACCAGAGGTCTGTTAGGAGGGGGTGAGGGGGAGGAAAAGTGACGAGAAGCAGCAGAAGTGGGAGGAATGCCAGTCAGATTGAGAAAGTTTAGAGTGTAAAGACAAATGTTAAGAGAATTTTGCAATGCTGGGAGGTTCGGGGGTTTTCCCGCAATGAATATCTATCAAGAGCACTTTTCAGAGATAAATGAGCCCGTTCTACAATAGCTTGCCCTTGACTGTTGTAAGGGATCCCAAACTTGTGGATTACATCCCATCTGTTACAGAAGTCCTGAAAAGCAGAACTTGTATAGGCAGGTCCATTGTCTGTTTTTATTTCTTTTGGACATCCCAGCGAAGCAAAGGTATGAATTGAATGATTGATGACATGTTTTACAGCTTCTCCCCTTTGAGGAGTAGCCAGAATAAATCCTGAATATGTATCTATTGAAACGTGTAAATATTTCCATGGGGCAAAAGGTGGATACTGAGTTACATCCATTTGCCAAATTTCACAAGCTTTTAATCCTCTAGGGTTAACCCCTATGGGAATGGAATGTGCTTAATTGCTACATGTGGGGCATTGTTGAATGATTGCGGTAGCTTCTGCCTGAGTTAAGGAAAATTGTTTTTGTAATGCTTTTCTATTTTGATGGAAATAGTCATGACTTTGTGATGCTGTCAGATTACAAATTGATTTACCTGATGCAGCTGCATCAGGTTTCCCTCCTGTAATATACCAGGAAGAGGTTGATGGCTCCTGATATGTGCTACAAAAAATGGATGTGTGCGATTGTTGATACATTGCTGTAGAGAAAGCAATAACTTTAACAAAGAAGCAGATATGCTAGGAGATAAATAGGCTTGATATATATTTTTCAAAATCTGAGAAACATATAAGGAATCTACTATTAAATTAAAAGGAGCCTTTTGAAACATTTGAAATGCAATAAGAGATGCAGCAAGTTCTGCCTATTGAGCAGAAGATTGCGGAGGGGTAATTTTAGTTTTCCACTCTCCCTCCTGGTACCATGCACAAGCACTATACATTTTCCCCCCATCGGCATAAAGCGTAGGTGCATCTACTAATGGAGATATTGAGAGGGGGGAATGCCATTCAAAAGGGAGAGTTTTAAGAAAAGTGAACCGTGGGTCAGCTGGTAAATGGCAAGAGATTTGCCCTGGCCACTCTTCTAAAGCATATTGCAGTTCTTCTGAATTACACCATAGCATTTCCCAAGTAGTCAATGAACAAGGAGTAAATATAAAAACAGGCTCAAATCCCATAAGTTGTTTACATCTTTGTCAACCTTTAAAGATCAACTGAGAATATGCAGAGGCTTTATTAGTAATTGTGGTCCGTGGGGTGTGAGACAAATGCAGCCATTCTAAAATCAGAACCTGTGTCTGATGAATTTGCATAATGACAGCTGTTGGTCTCTGAACAGTATTTAGTAAAGCAATTGATAAAGGACGATTTTCTATAGCCCGATCCACCCATCTAGTAGCCATTAAATGGGAAATGTCTTTCAATGCCTGCAACTGCTCTTTATTTAGAATGATAACATCGGACGGGGCTTTACCTTGCATGAGAGCATTAAAGAGAGGAGCTAATGTAGCTGTAGTCAAACCCAAATAAGGACGTGCCCAATTTAAGGTTCCCAGGAACTGCTGTAAAATCACAAGTGTTGGTTTCGGGGGAAGTGTTGGGAGGGGAAGGGAAGGAACAGCAGCCGAAGCAAGTAACTTGTGACCTAAATAGAAAAAGGGTGGTTTGGATTGAACTTTTTCTGGGGCTATAGTGAGACCTGCTTTACCTAAAATGGAGTTCAGGCACGGCAGAGTTTTTAATACCGTGCCCTTTGGGCCAGGTGCAGATACCAATATATCATCCATGTAATGATAGACTAAAAAATGAGGATATTTGTCCCTGTATGGTTGCAAGGCTAAATCCACAAAAAATTGACACATAGTTGGACTGTTTAACATGCCTTGCGGTAAGACTTTCCATTGATATCGTTTGGTAGGTCTCTGATTATTTAAGGTTGGTACTGTAAAAGCAAATAATTTTCTATCTAATTGGTGTAATGGAATGGAGAAAAAACAGTCTTTTAAATCGATAATGATAAGGTCATACTCTTGAGGAATTATGTTAGGATTTGGAAGACCACATTGCAGGGGTCCCATTGGAAGGAGGACCGAATTCACAGCCCTTAAATCCTGAAGTAGGCGCCAAGCGCCGTTTTTCTTTTTGATAACAAAAACTGGGGTATTATATGGACTCAATGAGGGTTCTAGATGACCTTTATCTAATTGTTCTTGAACAAGAGAATGTAAGGCTTCAAGTTTTATAGAAGGGAGAGGCCACTGATCAATCCACACAGGGTTATTGTTAGTCAAATATAAGCGAAGCATGGTTAATGGAGAGTAAGTTGTGCATTAAACTGTGACATAAGGTCTCTTCCCCACAAGTTAGTATACAGAGGAATTACAGCTGGTTTAATATAAGCAACACATTGAGACTCAGGGGAATGGGCTTTTACCCAGTTTCTGCTAATGCGAGTCTCCTGAAGTCCCCCCACTCCTCTCACCGCTGGTGCCACATCTGCAGGCCAGGTGTCCGGCCACTCAGCGGTTCGGATGACGGAAATATCCGCTCCAGTATCTAAAAGACCAAGAAAGGATCGACCATTCAATAAGAATGTCACTGTAGGTTTCGGTTGACTAATTGGTCTTTCAATTGCATAGAGTTGCTCTTGTTGTTGGTCTAAGAGCACAATCATTTTTGCCACAACATCCCCCTCATTTATAGTAACTTCTGTATTAGCTAGTATAGACAGACAGACATCAGACAATACAGTGGGGTCATGCAGAAAAGGAGAGGCAAGAATACCTTGTTCAGCTAAATCCCTTACAGGAAAGACTAGCACTGGAATATCGGGGGGCATATGAAAAGGCTGAACAGGATGTACAAAGAGAAAGTCAGCGACACCAGGAAAATAAGTAACAGTTTCATTAGCAACAAGATCGTAAGCGAAAGAAGAAAAGTTGCAAGTTTCAGCAGCCTTTGTTGTGGGGCTGGCTGCCTGCCCCGTTTCTAGTTTCCCTGATTCAAAAATGGTTTTTGAGTGATTGCAGGGCTATTCTGCTGTCCATTCTTTTGGACTCTGCACTGACTAGCCCAGTGATAGCCCTTTTGGCATCGAGGGCATGGTGTCATTGGGCGAGCAACCTGGTTTCTTGACATATTTGCTCCCCTGCCCAGGACCCTGCATTGGCTCTTAAAGTGACCTGGCTTGCCGCAATTAAAACAATTGCCCATTTTGCGAGTATTTTGTTGGGAAATGGGAAGAAGAGAGCCCATATTCTGCTGCATGCCTTCAGTAATGGCTGTAGCCAGCGTAGACATGGAATGGGATGTGGTTCCTATGATTCGGCAGGCTGTAAGATAATCTGCCATGATAACATTTTTCTTATTAATTAATGGTTGCAAAACTTTCTGACAATCAGCGTTTGCGTTTTCATAAGCAAGTTTCATTTGTAATTCAATACAAGCCTCCCTATTATCAATTTGTCTTTCTAAGGCTTCTGTGAGATGGTTTATAAAGGAGGAAAAAGGCTCAGAAGGTCCTTGAATAACTTTAGAGAAAGAGTTGGGCACGCATCCCGCATTATCAACCTTTCGAGTAGCGGCCAAAGCACACTCCTGTATTATAGGGAAAGCAGCTGGGTCTGTGGCAATCTGCTGGGCAATGGTAAACATGGTGCCAGTACCGTTAAGCATATCTAAAGTGACAGCTGCCGGCAAGCCTCTAGCGGCTGCGGCTGCGGCTGCGGTACGTTTAAGAAATTCTGACTCCCAGACCAAAAATTGTGAAGGCGTGAGGATCATGTTAAATAATGTACGCCAATCAGCATTTATCAAGTCAGCACCTGGTTGGGCTATTGATCCTAAAAGACCCTGTACATAGTGTGATTGAATACCATTTTCCTTACAAGCTGCTTTTAAATCCTTAATTATTTTGTACGGCATTGGGGTATACTGAGGAGCTGGAGGATTACCGGCTTGTATGATAGGATAAAGGGAAGCAGCTGCAAGGGTGTCCTCATCTATTTCTCCTTCATAAAAGGCTTGTTGAATGGCTTTTACAACACCCCCCCACCTTGGGGGGGGGGTGGAGGACACGGGGGCTCTACATTTAAGGAAGTGGATTGAATGGAAGGAGGCTCCCGTACTGATTTATGATCATCGGGAGCAAAAGGTTGAAGGATAGAAAAGTTATCATAATTTGGTGGGGGAAATTCAAACACACTCCCTGCTTCTATTTTATAATGGACTTTTAAAGCCTCCATAATTTTCCTCCAAGTGACCAAAATGCCAATAGGTGCACGAGGAGGATTATGGAGATATTCACCAATTTTTTGCCAATTGGAAATTTTTAAGGACCCTCTCTCTGGATAATTGGGGCAATGTTGCCACACATAAGCCAATAATCTAGCAATATGTTCCTTTTTTATGGGAGAGCCCTTTAAATTAGCAGAGTATTTAGAAGAAGAAGCGACTAGCTCTCTCAATTCCTTCAGATGCTGCGTCTGCTGTTGAGAAAAGCCTCCACCCATACTTACTAAAGTTGAGACCGTCTTTCAAATCCGATGATGTGCAATTCGCTCAGGCGCCTGGCGATGCACAGCTCCCACCGAGCTGATAAGATATGGGCGCGCCGCTGAGTATCCCCCTTAGGGAATCACGTCGGGGTCACCAGAATGCGGTATCTGCTATCCCGCATCACATGGGCGCCTCATGAGAGGGAGCGAAGGAGGAAGAAACGACACGACACGAGGTTTCTCGGGATGAGCGCGCCCCGAATGTCTTGGCACACGCTCTTTTATTATGCTTTTTCACAGGGGGGTGAAATTTTTCAGAGCCCAAGGTAAACAGGATATACATGAGTTACAATAGTTTAGGTCAACAGGATATGCATGATTTACAATAGTTCAGGTCAGTTAAGATACCAGGTTAAACAGGATGTATGTGATTTACAACTGTTCAGGTCAGTTAGGATACCAGGTTAACAGGATGTGTGTGATTTACAATTGTTCAAGTCAGCTAGGATATCATTCTGTATTGACAGATACTTAACTCCCCGTCTCTTATGCATGCCTGGCAAAGATCACTGAAGAGACAGAAGTCTAATGTTTACACGAGAATGATACATTATTGCAATGCTTGAATGATACATAGTTGCACTGATACATAGTTGCAATCACATGAATGATACATAGTTACAACACACTGTTGCTGGGGTGGAGAAACTATGCACTGCTTTTCTGAAATAGTTTCACAAAAATTCTCTGCGCAAATTTCACTCAAGCGGGGCATTCATTTGAGGTTTTGCACAGGCACAATACCTATTCCCCACATCTCATTATTACAAATCACAAAATTGTTAAAATCAACAATTATGAGGCAAAAGACAAAATACAGATTAAAACTGTGTAAAAGAAGATTTATCTCTTCAGGGGAAGAGATAAATAAACATAAAAGGAAAATACAAAGAGAAAGGCCTGCTTATTGTTACAAAACAGTTAATATTCACCAAGCCAGTAGCCTCTTCCAAATTAATACCAGTCTCAATCCTTTACAACAGCAGCCACTTGCACTCCTCGCCCATTGTATTTATTCTAAGCTAATAAAGGATGAAAAACAGAATAACTGAGTTGAAGGAACAGAGTTGAAGTCTTCTAGTCCAACCCCCTTCTCAAGCAAGAGATCCTACACCATTCCAGACAAGTGACTGTCCAGTCTCTTCTTGAAAGCCTCCAGTGATGGAGCACTCATAACTTCTGAAGTTAATATTTATTCTAGATATCTGGGAAATAGGATATAAGGCCTCCAAACAGTGAACCTGGGTCTAAATACCTGGCCTGCGTGGGCGGGGAGGGTTTGGACTAGATGACCAAAAAGCTTTCTTCCAACTCTTTTAATCTGTAATCTGTATTGCAGAAGCCTGGACCCATGATCTATGTGGTAGCCTTCTTTGCACCAGTCAAACTTGTTCCTGTGGTTTAACCACGCAGGATTACTGAGCTGAAACATATTGGATTTAGATTTCATTTACCATGCAGGATTACTGAGCTGAAACATATTAGATTTAGATTTCATTTAGATTTCAATGAAGAGTGTTTAAGTAGCCATATTTAGTTACCTAAGTGTTTCTTTTAAAATTCACAGTCATGCTGCAGAATTAACCTCCAAGAAGGATGAAATTCCTGTAGGTGCTTGCACAAACATTTTGTGAACCATCAGCAAGTCTACTAATTATGCACTGGAGTCTCCAAATAGAGAAAGTTTAATTTCCTTAATAATAAATGCAGGCTCATGTTTAAAGGAACCACAAACATCATTCCAACTTTGTATTTAAAAGAACTGTTGTATGTATTAAAACCACTGTCTTCCTTGCAATAGCTTCTGATATACATTCACAAAAGTGACTCGCACCTCAAAACATAGAGGAGAGTTTAAATAGTTGTTAGGGCATAATCAAAGACGTATTTGACATTAGGGTTTAAATTATTAATATCCCATGCTCCCTAGTGTAGAAAGAGAAATCTTGTATATAGGAAAATGCACAAAACTCCCTCCCACCCCATTCCCAAAAAATGGAATATCAGCATGCCATGAAAGTAAGCTTATTCTGCCAGGAAGCATTCCTAAACAAAGTGAGGCTGCAAGCTGTCCAAAACCTTTTATTCGGGAAGTAAGTTTAGCTCTGGCTAGGTCACCATAGGTCACCAATCATAATTACGATGAAATGAAGAGCATCTTGTCAAAAGTAGTTTTCTCTGCCTACTAGCATGGAAGACATTTTTAAAAACTCTACAATTCCAAGAGACTAGTAGAATGTGCTGTTGCGGTGGTTACAGGAGTAGCCAAGCTAGATAAGAGAATACAATGGTCTATACAGAAAAGCAAAATGAAATAGACATGATTCCCTGCCCAGGAGAATGCATTATGAATCAATAATTTTCCTTCAATGGATAAGAGGAGGAGCAAAAAATGTATGTGTACTTTTTAAAAAAATAAGCTATGGTTCATGAATCATAAAAGATGTGAATAGTAAATATAGTATAGATTTTTTTAGTCATTAGTATTGTAATAGTAATTAGAACAATGGTGACCTTGCCACATGCAATTGCCATGGCAAGCTGTAAGGGCCATCAGAGTGTACTGGGGCCATCAAAGGAGTATTCATTTCTGAAGCATATTTTGTGTAAGAAATCAAGCTAAGAAAGCAGAAAGCAACAGTTCCTGGGCCAGGGTGAATGGTTATAATAACATTTGCCAAGCTTAATCACAGAATCATAAAGCTGCAATGAACCTTGGAGAACTTCTAGCCAAAGCCCTTCCCCTTATTGCATTCCAGACAAATTGTTGTCCAATCTTGTCTTAAAGACCCCCAATGATGGAGCACCCACGATTCCAGGAGATAAGCTGTTCCAATGTTTAATTGTTCTCATTGTCAGGAAATTTCTGCTTAGTTCCAGACAGGATCTATTGCTTCCATCTCTTGCTTCTTGTCCTGTCCTCAGTTGCTTTGGAGATTCAAACCCTGTTCTCTGTGAGAGCCCCTCAAGTACTAGAAGACAGCTATCATGTTTCTCATAAGCCTTCTCTTTGTTAGGCTTGACATACCTAGGTCCCTTAATGTTCACCATATGGTTTAGCCTATATGTATCATCTTTGTTGCTTTTCTTTGCATTCCTTCTAGGGCCTCAGAATCTTTTCTGTATCATAATCACCAGAACTGGACACAGTATTCCAAGTATGGTCTCACTAGTGCAGTATAAAGCTGGAGTATCACTTCTCATGATCTTAATACTGTTGATGTAGCCCAGGACCGCCTTGACTTTTTTTGCAGCACACTTTTGCCTCATACTTAAATGATGGATCAACAGGATTCCAACAGGATTCTTCTCACAGTTGCTACTTTTAAACCAGGTATTGCTTATTCTATAGCTGTGCATTTGTTTTTTTCCTTCCTAAGTACAGGACTTTACTTTTCTCACCACTAAACTGCATCTTGTTGGTAAGGACCCAATGCTGAAATCTGTCAAGATCATCTTGAATCTATTTTCCAAAGTATTAGTAACCCAGTTTGGTGTCAGCTGCAAATTTGATGAGTTCCCCTTCTGTAGCTTCATCTAGATCAATTATAAAGACCTTCTAAAGTGAATAGGTGATCTCTTACCAGTTTCTTGCCTATTTTGAACTGCTTTCCTGTTCTGCCTCTCGCAATACTCCTTTTGAAAGATTGAACTATTTTTTTTTCCTTTTGTGACAGATGCAAAGAAGGAATTAAGCAGTTTTGATTTCTCTATCACCATCTTGCTATTGTTTCCCATTAGTGGACCATTTCTTTGACTTTCTTCTTGCTCTTTATGAAAGAAACTTTTTTGTTATTTTTGGCATTTATTTTATTTCTCTCTGAGCCTTAGCTTTTCTGACTCCAACCTTGCAGATTCAAGCTACTGTATTTGCTGATACTCTGTACTAGTTATGTGTTCCTCCTTCCTTCCTTCCTTTTTATACTTGTCTTTCTCCCTTAGTTTATCAGAGAGCTCTTTATGCAGCAATGCTGCTTTTGTCTGGGGTCTCTCTTTTTTCTTTCTCTATGGTATTGTGTCTTCTTGGGATTTTATGAACTCATTTTTCAGTTTATCAAGCATCTTGAATTGTTGAACTGAACTGAACTGAAACTCCAATATTTCCATCCATGGAATTTTTCCTAATCTCCAAGTAACTGCCTGTGATTCAATAAGTAAAGGATCTTTATTCTGTCATTTTATAGGACAGATAGGTAGAAGATTGCCAGCACACTCACAAAGTTACAGTCAGAAAATTCATCCCTCAATATAGAGACAAATTCAACCCCAATTTCAACTGGAAAACTGTTGACAAACTGGCACTCATCACCTGCACCCCCATGCCCATCTCTGCCTGGGGCGATGGAAACCCAAGGCCCCCAACAAACTGTTGATCAAGCCAAATCCCAAAATATTACTAGAGAATCTATTGGAGTCTAGCATGCTAACAAATCAGCCAATAACAGACATATAGAAATAAATCCTAACTGCATACTATTTAAAAGCCATACCATCAACAAAAGCAAAAACAATGCAGAGCACATCCTCCCTAGCATATCTCTAAGGGATCACCAAGCTGAAGCTTTACAAGATACAAGTTTAGATGAGTGCTTATGTGAGAAGTTACAGGAAAATAATATTAATTTAATACCAGATAACAATTGAGATTGGGATTAATTTAGACTTCTGAACAGCATCAGGCAATTGTAAAAGATATTGGCAGACTAAATTTAGGACAGAAGCAGACTCTACTTTCTATTTACAATCAAACAAACCTTATTTTGACATTAAAGAAATCCTTAGAAAAAAATTATATGCAAGTTGGTATATACAGACTTGACAAAGGAATCTGAAAAATTAAAATTTCAAGCATTTTAAATATGTGATATTAAAGCTGATGAGAACAATTTAAAAATGACCAATGTATAGAGGCGTATGTCAATATTTTAAAATTAATTATAAAGAATATTCATCCTCATTGCACCAGGGTAACCAGCAAAAGAAAATATCTTGAAAACTAAGAAAACTGGGCACTTGCTAAGCCCTAAATGGTTTCTAGTCAACAAATCAAACTAATCTCTTGTAATCTGGTTTGTTTTTTGTATGGCTGCTTCTGAAACTGATTTGGAGAGAAGAAATTGCTTCAAAGCTCTTGAAAGTACAAGTTGATACTGCAGAGAAAGAATTAAAAATGAAATAAAGCAATATGGCTATTATTTTTTTATCCATAGTAGTCTGACATCCATATTGCTTTATAAAACAGGACGGCAGCTTCCTGAAGACAATAGTATCACAGTTACAGAGTGCATCATACACAAAGTTGAAGGTAAGTATTCAATGAATTAAGCATGACATAACTTTCTGATCATAAGAGAGATAAAGGTTTACTCTGTATTCCTTCTTTGTCTACCATTCCGTTGGCTCTTTGTAAAAGAGATTGCTCACAGAATCTAAAGAATAGAGTTTTTGTTTCTGAAATATAATATGAGTAGCTGCCAAATAAATGTATTTGTTTCCTTTAAATTATTTATATGGCTGCCCATCTTGCTTCTACAATGCTGGATATCTAAAAGCAATTAAAATCATAATAATCAATGCCTCTTCAGATAAAAGTAACTGCAATGTTATTAATATAAGGCAGCTAAGAGCCTAATAAACATACACCCTTCAACCGTACAACCAGGCTTACTCAGCTCAATGCCTGGGAAAAGAACTACATTTTTAAAGCTCTTTGAAACACTTTAAAACATTTTAATTTCGGGGTGGGGGTGGAGGTGGGATGGGGTGTTCTGCATTCCATTAGATGATACTATTTCAAGGAAGGGACCAACTAGTATTCTTGTCACAACACTAGCCCCTCCACATCTCTCAACCAAATTAGTGACACCTTCCTTGGAAATTGTTTTTCAGCTTTTTGTTTTGTGAAGCAATTCCAGGCAACCATATCAACAAATTATCTAGGCATTTTCAGTAACAGTTTGCTCTGGCCTTCTCAGTGTTGAAAATGTCTGGTCAAAATTGCCCAGCTAAGGCAACAGTTTCTTATTCATAATCTAGTCCATTAACCATTAGATACAACTAGTCCTCTCATTAATGAACATTAGCAAAATAAGTTGATAACTGAACTTATTCACAGAGCTTCAGTGCACTTTAAAGGTATGAAGCTTTGGAATGAAGTAATCACAAATGGCCAACACTTTGGAAAATGTAAATGTAAATGTGCAGGGTAGTGGTGGGATTCACGTTTTTTTACTACTGGTTCTGTGGGTGTGGCTTGGTGGGCATGGCAGGGGAAGGATACTGTAAAATCTCCAGTCAGAGGTGGCGTTTGCCGGTTCTCCGAACTACTCCAAATTTCCACTACCGGTTCTCCAGAACTGATCAGAACTTCTGAATACACCTCTGGCACAGGGCACAGGTGGAAAGGATCACGCATGCATGCGCAGGGGGAATGGGGAGTGTGTGGGGGTCACACATGCATGTGCAGGGGCACAGGAGGATCGCACATGCATTGAATTATGGGTGCAGGCATGCAGGCACATGTGCGCATGCACACACACACACATTTTCGGCGTGCGATGACGAAAAGGTTAGCCATCACTGCCCTAGAAAGAGAAGAGCAACAAAGATGATAAAGGATATGGAGACAATACCATACAGTGAACATTTAGGAGAGCTAGATGTGTCTAGTCCAATGAACAGAAGGATTGGGGTGACATGATAGCTGCCTTCTGGTACTTGAGGGCCAATTACAGAGAAAAGTATGTGAACTTATTCTCCAAAGTACCTGCAGGCAGGATAAGAAGCAATGGGTGAAAACCTGTCAAAAAGAAATCCAACCTAGAATGAATCAATGGGAAAGGTGCCTCCCAGAGTTGTGGGTGCTCAATTGTTGAAGGTTTCCAAGAAAATATCGCATAGCCCTGGTGCAGGATGGGATAAGTTCTCCTGCCTTGGGCAGGGTGTTGGTCTAGATTGACCTCCAAGGTCTGTTCCTTCCTTAGGAGTTCCTTCCTTAGAAGCAGACAGGAGTGTATTTTCAACACATAAGACTGAAAAAATGGCAGGACCTGATCTTCTTGTTGCAATATAATCATTTATATGAAAAACTGTCTCAGAAGGTGATAACACCTCGCTGGCCATGATTGCGCTCAAATGCTATGATCAGACCTAATTTAAAGGGAAGGCCATTAGATAACACCAGGTATAGGCTGGACAGAATCCCACCCCCAAGTCTAAAGAGAACTAATTCTAATTTAGTTTATAATTTCTAAATAATTTAGAAGTCATTTTAAGATCCTATAGTGCTTAGTTTAGTTCCTAAATAATTCCGTGGTGCATTCCGACAGATATTTATAACTCCTCCACATTTATTAGCATATAACTGAACACCTTTCAACTCCCTTCTGCTAAAGCTTGATCCAATGATTATAGATTAATTCTTGCCTTTGATGACTATAATTACTATAGTGATGTTTCTTCACTAAATTATTTTAAATTAAGAAAGAGTTATTCTATGCAATAATTTTCTCATGAGTACATAGACAGTATTGCTGTTAACCACCAAATTGGAATTAAAAGTCTTCAACTTTATTGTAGATAAAGCATTTATCAAATGTTGCCTTGGGGGATAAATAAAAATGAAGAATCAAAATTTTCAAGTAACTTTTATCCATGATCTTTTCAAAGTGTATAATTTTGGTCTAAAAATTTTGGTCTAAAAATTAAATCTCTAGTTCAGTTGCTTTATGATTTCCAGCTAGGACCCTGCACAAATTTAGATCAATTGAAAAGGTTCAAACCAAATTTATCAAGCACTGCTCCGTGTCCCAAGATGGGTATCCAGGGTAATTTTGATACTTGAGACTGGCCAAACAAGGGTTAAGAACTTGGCAACTAAATATAGATTACTGATTTAAGTGCTATTATTGCCAGGTTAGACTGATTCTATCCATTCTATCTACTAAATGTCAAATGTTATGACCAGAAGTAATTCTAAAATATTTCTTCCTGTGGCCTCCCTTTTTTATCTTCACAAGTTATTGAATCTATCCATGTCATTGGTTATCAGATCTTATCCCCCAATTATATTTTTGCATGGTTTAACCAGGGTGGGGTTCTACCGGTTCTGTCCATCTCTGTAGAACCAGTAGCACTGAAGAGCAGCAGACATAGAACCGGTTCTATGTCCGCTGATGTTTTTGCCCACCCGCCCACCTGGGCTCTTACCTGATCTTTATTTCCTGATTTTTCAACTTCAGCTGCCAAATGAGGCAAAGCTGCAGTTAAAAAAAACAAGAAAAGAGGGCTGTTTCAAAGGCTGCTTCTTGCCACGCAGCGTTTTAATGACGATTAACAGGCATGCAGCTCACAGCAGGCAGGGAAGCTCCTAAATCCCAAACCGGTAGTTAACCCTGTCATATCCCAACCCTGGCTTTAACCATCCAGGTGGAACTCAGTTAATTATATTAATTAATGTCTTCTTCACAATTAAGTTTCCTTTGGAGGGCCAGATTCAACTGCATGTCCTCAGCATTCCTGTCTGGGAAGTTTAAGAGGTTTCCTAGTGAAACCTCCATTTATAGTAACCATTCAAATGAATTCATTTTATGTGAAAATGAATATGAATCCTTTATATGTTGATACACTATATAAGAAAGGTTTATCTTTCCACTGTTGTGGTATGTTCCAGATTAGTCTGAGTTATTTTATGTTGACTTTTTTCTTTCAAGAAAAATTCTAAGATTTACAATGTAGCACATTTTGTACAACAGTGAATGCACATAAACAACTGATCTCAGGTTTATCTGAATAATTATTCTTCTGTTTATATTTTAATAATTATTCTCAGTTAACTGTAAGTAATAATTCAAATGTCTAAATTTTATAAGATGATTTATATTTATTTCATATGTTATGTTTGTATGTCAAAAATTTTTTCATACTGATCAATCACACTGGCATTCAAGTCCATATTTGTTAAATATCCATTCAGTCCTAACTCTGTGTCCTCACACATACACTTAAATATCCCATTTCCATTGCACTTTGAAATGTTTAGTTTGACATAGCTATTCATAACTTCTATATAATTACGCATACGTATGTAGCTATTTTCACTTCTAACTTTCATTCCTTGCAATAGAGTAGACCGTATGCTACCCACTATGTTTTTACTAACATTATTTATTTATTGAATTATTGAGTTGCCCATCTGAAGTGCATGTGTCTTTGAGTGGCATACACAAATAAAATGCAAATTAATAGCCATAAAACCAATTAAAACTGTTGAAAACTATAGTAACAAAAAATGGGAGAATGCAATCCAAACTTATAATGCAACTATTTAATGGGTTCCATGCTTCCCCAAGCTCAACAGCACATCCTTTCAGAAGGTTGACAGAATTGGGGACCAATCAGGGAATTATGGATGCCCAAAAAGCTGGGTATACCACAGAAAAGGCTACCTTCCTGAGTTTCACCAAACAAAGCACCTGACAGATCACACTAATTACTAAGGTAATGTGATTTTCTTGTCTTCTGTTTAAGAGCTTGGGTGCTTCTAAACAACAAATAAGGAGCTATGTTCTCTATACCAGTAATTTCACTTGCAGCTTTCAATAAACAAATCACACAGAGCAAAACTATTTTGTGAAGTGCTACTTAAATATCTACAAGATGATAGAAAAATAGTCTCCTTCAATCCTGCTAGTTGATATTTTTTATTGTCATGGATGACATTAGTTTACTATAATGTAACTGACAGGGCTGATATCTGAGATGAATGTATGAGATACCATTTTGTGTCTTTCCTCCTATCCATGTTTCAATGGAATTACTACTGTCCAAAACAGAAAGTTAAACAATGAATATACAGGGACAACAATCCTGTTGTACATTCCAGTCCTGGAATTTTAGTTTGTCTATAGAAAAATATTTGAAGACACAGTGTGTTAGAGGTATACACAGAAAATGTGTTTTGACCCATCCATTGAACAAATGTGGGCTGGACACTTAATGAAACTATTTCAGGGAGGTGGATAGCACATTTGGCTGTTTCAAACTGTTTGATTATTCCAGATTTTGGTTGAGGTCATTCTAGAGAGATCCTATGGCAACAGTAGAATAAGACTGCTGTGTCTCATCCCTCTCTCCTGTCCTCTGCAAGGCTTGCATGCTAGCCAACACACTGTAAGGATTGCCTCTCCTTCTAACTTAACAAAATGAAGACTCTTGAAATGAAGTATTTCAAAAAAAAGCTTTTATTAAGCAAAAGTGAAAGCATGCCATTCAAAGCAATGCCTTCAGGCAAGACAAGTAGAATTAAAGCAGGAGACACCCGTCCCTTTAGCCAGATGTGGATTCAGCCAATCCGCAGATGTGAAGATGTTATTTTACCAGCAGCTCTGAGAAACAGAGAAGCATACATTCCCACGGCCATCTTCCACTGGTTATTAAAGTGAAACATCCCACATGGCCCTCCTCTCCCCAAGAGATGAGAAAATCTCAGGGCATGTATTTTATAAATACAAGTTATAAAATACCAGTTGTCACAGGCAATACTAATGAATCGAATCCAAGCCCCCCCTTCCTCCAATTGAATGGCAGTATCACTTTTAGGGATCTGATACCCACACTGATGTATCTCAGCATTTTCTTTTTCCCTCCCTCCCTCCCTTCCTTTAGTCACTCTGATGATTGACATATTCCAGCTACCCATCCAATCTTTATCTTCCCAGTGACCACAGTGGCTTCTTCAGCTTTTCTCAATTTTTTTTCTGCACTGGAATTGTTGATGGCTTTTTAAAGGAACTTCTTCCTGTCTTGAGCTTTTTCCAACTGTTTTTTTTTTTCTGTCAAGAAATCCAACTTCTTTTTTTAAATGATCAGAAATCCATACCTCCAATAAGAGTTTTCCAATTTCTTAAATTATTAAGTCCAATGTCCAAAGAGTCTTTTTTCCCTTGGCTTCAACTTTCAAAATAATTCACCTTCAGTGCCCAAATAAATTTCAAATCTTCATCTGCTTTCTATGGGGTGGGAGAGTGAAGAAAAAAAAAGTTCCCTTTAACAGCTTTCTCCGCCGCTTTCCGTCTTCTTAGGGATACAATGTATCCTCCAGCAATTCAGACAGTTCAGTTCCAGAAAGTTTAAAAGATGTTGATTGACCCTGCTCAGCCAGCACTTTCACTTTTCTTGCTTCCTCCAGCACAATCTTACCCAGTTGCAGGCTTCTTTGTGGCGGCCATTACTGACCGCTACTCCACCATCTCGGGAAAAAGGGGTTTTTCCGGACGAGGAGGGGGTCTGCGACACCCCCAACCCCCTGTCCGGCTCCCCTCTCTCTTCGGCTACCTCTACAGGGCAGCCATATCCCCCTGACCCATTTGGATCGGGGCAAGCACAGTAGGAATCACGAACAGTCGCGAATTCCTGCTGCCACCGAAGCCATGCGGAACCAGAAACCCTCAACAAATTGTTGTTGTAAGGGGGAAGGGAGAGAAAAAAAAATTGGAGCAGAAGCTGAAAAAGGAGGAGATTGCCTAGAATCCCAAAGAAAGGTATATGGTAATTGGACCTCTTTGATTAAACAGTAACCCCAGAAAGAGAAATAGAAGAAGGAAGAAAAGTATTAATTTTTGGAACTTCTTTTGAATTACTTTTGATTAAAAATACTTGGATGGTTGTTTTGGGAAAAGTTTCTCTTTTCATGATGGCATCGCTTGTGGATGAACTAAAGATTGAATATCAAAAATATAAAAAGGAAGAACAAGATGGAAAAGATATTTTGGGCACTCTATTTCAATTTTTAGAAATGGCATTATGCACTTATGAAAAGTTGACTACGCAGCAGATTGACTGGGACAAAGAAGAAGAGGAAGAAGAAGCCATCTTTGATAAACAGTGGGTTTTTTCCGGGGAGGAGGGTAAGAAAAAGGGGATTTTAAGGTTTGAAAAAACAACCAAAAAAGAGAAAAAAGGGGGGAAATGTGGATGCAAGGTTAGAAAGGAAAGGAAAGGGAGTAAGAAAAGGGAGGAGGAGAGACAAAGGGGTAAAAAGGGCAAGGAGAAAAATAAGCAAGAGAGAAAGGGGGGGAGGAGAAGCCTCAATGGCGGGAAGCAAGATTTAAAGAAAAAAAACTTATTTAGAGACAATGGGTGAATCTAATTGGGAAAAAAGGGGGGTGATTCTGGAAGGTATATAAGATTGTGTTTTTATATGTGTATCTAGAGTAGAATGTTTAAGATATAAATGAGTATTAATATATATGATTAGTTTTTTTTTCTTCTTTTTAAATGATATGGATAGTGGTTATATAGGTTTTTTCTTTAGTTATTAACCTCTCTTATAAAATTTATTGTGTAATTTTAGAATGTACTAAACAGAATCCCAAGATAAATTAAGTGTTATATGAAGTACTTTTAAGTTAGGGCAATGAGTTAAAGGTGTCACTCCAATTAGTGTATAGGAGAAGTATAGTAAAAGAAAAAAGATGAATGGATAGCGGGAAATAGAACAGACAAAGAATGATATTGAAAATGGTAATAAGATATGGAAGAATATATAAAGTGAATATGATGTGTGAATTTTGTCTGTGTGAAGAGTTTTAACTCGGGATCAAGCAGCCTTCAGAAAAGATGTTTTAGGTTTTGTTTTGTTTTTTATGTTCTGTGTTTTGTATGTTGATAAAAGGCAATAAAATTTTAATTAGCAAGAAATAACTTGGATAATTAGAAGGAAAAGGAGAAGTTGGGATAAGATATGAAGTTAAATAGATAACGTAAATATTGATATTATAATCTGGAATCATTTTGTATGTTCTATTGGTTTTCTTCTTTAATTATTATCATTTTTTTAGAAGAGAATTTGTAAGCTGTTATGCCTTGATTGCTTGTGCACTGTTTTTGTAAAATTAATAAAATTTGTTTAAAAAAAAAGAAGTAGTCAGGAAGATACTAGATTGTGCAGAAATGGATAAATTGACATTGAAAATGAAACAGAAAGATGATGCAAAATATTATCAAAAATGGGATTTATTTTACCAATGGTTGGAAAAAGGGGGTAGAGATTAAGAATGTAAATTTGTTTTGTTAAGCAAATTAAATATCCACACAATATGATGTTTATTAAGCACTAAGAAATGTATCCTTCTCTTGTTTCTCTTCTGCCTCTTTCTAACTGTCGTGCCAAGACAGATAACTGCCATTCCCTCAGTCAGAATTTCCTCAGCATTTGAAAAGAGGGGATGAATAAACCCAGAAAGCTGCTTGTTATTTAAAATCCACTGTCTGATATTCAAAATCTGATTTCAAGTATGAAATTCAAGTCTTCCATTCCATTCCATTCCACTCCATTCCACTCCACTCTACTCTATGGTTGTAAGACTGCAAATGAGCATAAATGCAGCTAAGTTGTCAAGTGTCTGAAGTTTGGTCGCATTGTCAGGGAGCAGTCGTTAGAATCTTAAATGCAAGTCATAAGTAATCCCAAGGTAGATCCATCATAACTTTGAACAGCCACCAAGTGACTAAACATAAATTGAGAACCACTACACCACTTTGATAAAGAGTTGCCTTTTACCCAAATTTTGAAGCATAATTCAAGGGGTTGTAAGACATACATTTTTCATTAGTTACATCAGGAAAATATACCATTTTTTAAAATTAATTGATTAGTAACACTATCTTCTAGGATGTTTCTGGGAAGTATGAAAATTTTGGCAGCTACATGCCTCTTCTTTTCAAATTTCCATTAGAGTAAGGAGGGGGAAGTGTTGCTTTAGAATGGGTTATGGAGAAATGAAACCTCAACAATTCCACTGAAGAATGTGAGAGCCTGAAACCTTTTCAAGGACATTATAGCAGCTGTGGAGTTGGAGCAGACAGTTCCCATAATAAAGTGAACCTGTTTACATGGATTATGTGAGATGTTGGGGGTTTGGTATTGTTTAATTCTATGAACTAGTGTCTGGGAATCTCAGACATAGTTTTGCTTTGACATTACCATGCAGCCTACTCAATAAACAGTAAGATTTTCAGAAACAGAATGAACTTGGCGATTTATTTGGATTCTTGGGATGTTGACAATTTCCTTGAATATGAAGTGATGCAGAGGCATCCCCAGGTTGCATATTTCTTATATCTGGAGAATAATTATTAGAAATTCCACCCACCAATGCAAAAAGCTCATCAAGCAATCTACCCTTCATTTTATCTTAATTCAGTCTTTCAAATAATGCTCCCAAGCATTATTTCATTTTTACTGCAAATCTGGTTTTCAATTCATATAAAGCCAACAAGATATAACCCATACCTAACACCCAATATGGACTGCTTTAATTTGTGGAAAAGGCAGCAACTGATAAGTCAAAGGGGGGGGGGGGAACTTGGAAAAGAATTAAGTTAAACTGCCCTTTAAAGCTAGAGTACAATAAACTAATTTACAGTGATAAAACACATAGTAGTATGCATTTCAATTCTGGTTTTATTTCAGCATTATAGCAATCCTACTTGCAAACAGCCTGGAGAGATAAAGAAACTGGTTTCTTTGATGCAGTCCATTAACTTGCGTGATCAAGAAGATTCAAACCAAGGCAAGTGCTCATAATCTTGTAAAGTCTTTAAAGATGAACTTTCCTTCTTTAAACTCATGTACAAGGATAAGGATATGCATAATAAAGTGAAAATACAAATGGAATAGGCTATAAATATTGTGAAATAAATAATAATAAATATAATTTGATTTAAAGTTAAACATATGTGATAAAAATCCTCTACTAGTACTGTGCTAGCATCATATGTTTCAAAAAACCAAATATTCTTTTAAATTCAAAAACTAGATTTTGAGAAATATATTAATAGCTCAGGGTAGCCACTTTCTGTAGCAGGCATGGATACCAGATGGCCAAGTTAAAACTGTTCAGCTTTAAAACTTGCTGGAGATCCTGAGGCATTCATGATGGTGTTGGAAAATTGAAATATGAAAGACAGCTGGGTGTCTTTAAGCCAATCTTTCTAGTCCAAATCTGCTCTAGTAAGAGACTCTATATCATTCTAGACAAGTGGCTGTCCAGTCCTTAAAAGCCTCTAGTGATAGAGCACCCACAACTTCTGAAGGTAAACCATTCCCCCGGTTAATTGTTCTCACTGTTAGGAAATTTCTCCTTAATTCTAGGTTGCTTCTCTCCTTGATTAGTTTCCATTGTTTGCTTCTTGCCTTCTGATGCTTTAGAAAATAGCTTGACCCCTTCCTCTCAGTGGCAGCCTCTCAAATATTGGAACACTGCTATCATGTCATCCCTGGTCCTTCTTTTCACTAGACTAGACAAACCCAATTCCTTCAAATGTTCTTCATATGTTTTAACCTGTTCTTCAAAAGGTTCAGCATTTATGTTTTAGCTCTTTTCTGCTTTATTTCCAGAATCTTTACAACTGACCAAAACTAGATGTAGTATTCTAAGTATGGTCTTACCAAGACTTTATAAAGCAGTATTAATACTTCACGTGATCTTGATTCTATCCCGACCTAGGATTGCATTGGCTTTTTTGGCTGCTGCCACACACTACTGGCTCATGTTTAAGGGATTGTCCACTAGGATTCCAAGATCCCTTTCACAGTTACTGCTCCTGAGCCAGGTTTCACCTAATGTGTACCTGTACATTTGATTTTTCTTGCCTAAGTATAAAACCTTACTTTTCTTGAATTTCATTTTGTTACATAGGGCCCAGTCTGTTGAGGTAGATCTTGAGCCTATCTTCTGGGGTGCCAGCTATTCCTGTCAGTTTAGCATTGTCTACAAATTTGATGAGTTCCCCTTCTATTTTGAGCTGTGGGGCGCAGTGGTTAGAAAGCAGTACTGCAGGCTACTTCTGCTGCCTGCCAGCTGCCTGCTTTTTGACAGTTCAATTCTCACCAGCTCAAAGTTAACTCAGTGTTCCATCCTTCCGAAATTGGTAAAATGAGGACCTAGATTGTTGGGGCCAATATGCTGACTCTGTAAACCACTTAAAGAGGTCTGTAAAACACTGTGAAGTGGTATATAAGTCTAAGTGCTATTGTTATTGCTGTTCCTTCATCTAAATTGTTTTTGAAGATATTAAAGAGAACTGGGTCTAAAATGGAACCTTAGGGTACCCCACTGCTTCCTTCCTTCCTTCCCTGTAGATGTAATTCCATTGATGACTACATGTTAATGCTATTTGACAGTCAATTACAAATACATCTGGTGATGATGCTTCCATTCCACATTTTTCTAGCTTATCAAAATGTAGATTATGGTCTATTTGTCCAATCCAAAGTATACTATGTTCATTGCATTCCACTAATTTAGTCAATTTGTCAAATAATGAAATATGATTTATTTGGCTTTTTTTTTTTTTTTATAAACTCATGTTGGCTTCTGGTTATAACTTTGCTTGCTTCTAGGTGTTCACGGATCTGTTGCTTGACTATCTTTTCCAAGATCTTCCCAGGTATTGATAACTACAGACTGATTAGTTTCCTGGGTCTATTTTTTTTTAATGGGAAAACATCTGCTGTTTCCAGTCCTCTGGTAATTCCCTGGTTCTTCAGGGTTTTTAAACAATATGGTTCAATGGTTCTGAGATAACATCTGCCAGTTTGTTCGGAACTCTAGGATTTGAACTCATCTAGAGAGGACAGGTATTCTCTTTCCATTTTTTGCTTACTTTAATTTGTATTCCTAATCTGTATTTTATAGTTATGTTTTTGGAAGGTTGAGCTGTATCATCCTTTTGAACGAAGACAGATGCAAACAGTGAATTATGTAGTTCTCTATTGTCCATTACTTTCTCAGCATCTTTTCTCATTAATGGACCGATTGTTACCTTGAGTTTTTTCTTGTTTTTTTTCTGTCAATCAATCAGAGCTAGAAGAGATCTTGGGGGTCTTCTAGTCCAACTCGCTGTTCAAGTAGGAGACTTTATACCATTGTTAAGCCTGGTTTCCCCAACCAGGGTTAGGGAGACAAGCTAAACAGAATGTGCAGCGTTAGTCAGATAGGCACACAGATAAATGAGTGAGCTAAGCTTGTATGTTTATTAACATACAGTAAAAATGACAGATACGCTTGTGCTATCAAATATATAGTTTATTCCATTATGAGTTCATAGCATAGTCAAAATAACAGTCCAATAGTCATGTATCATTTAGTCAGTCCATTCAGGGATATTCAGTTAGCAAAGTCCATGTAGAAATATCCTATGTCAATTCACTTACAAGTCAGTCCTTTGTTTTCTCTCCCGTTCGAGCAATGCATACTTGTTTCCTTGCAGTAATCAGGGATCATCAAAGCCAGAGAGAGAGCAAGCTGTCGTCTTGCTTCTTTTAAAGTGCTTTCACAACCACTCCCTTAATTACTATCCCACAGTTAAAGTTGCAGACATACAAACTATGATTACATATTATTATTTACCTAAACCAGTTAGGGTAAAACAATGTTATCCCTAACATTCTCCCCTTTTAGGAAATAATAATATAACTATTTACATCTTTAAATCATATTTGTTACAACTCTCTTGAAATTTGATTACTCCTTGAGCTTTTGTAAATTGGTCTGCAATGTTTTCTTCCGTCATGCAGTATTCCAATTTAATTAGCCCATTCTTTACAGATTCTCTAACATTTAAGTATCTTAAATCAGTATGCTTTGATCTAGTTTTTACAGCAATACTAGTAGCTAATTTTATAGCTGCTTGGTTATCCTTGTACACAATAATGGAATCTTTTACAGTTATACCCATGTCTAATAATAACTGTTTGTACAAAATCAAGTCAGTGCATAGTAATGACAGACATGAAAATTCCGCTTCCATTGTGGACAAACTGATATGCTGTTGTCTGATTGACCTCCATCCTATTAGTGTCTTACCAAATAATATAGCCATCCCAGATGTTGATTTTCTAGTGTTTATATCAGTTGCAAAACTTGCATCTGCATAGGCACTAAGACTCAAATCACCCTTTGGTTCTATATACAATGCATGGTTCATTGTTCCTTTAAGATATCTTAAAATTCTTTTCAATGATTGCCAATGACATTGATGTGGATCTGAATTAAAACGAGCCAGCTGATTTACACTATAAGCTATATCTGGCCTAGACCAATTGCTTATATATGATAAGCTGCCAATCAAAGATTGATATGTGGACTTATCAAATTTGGGACTTTGATCATCAGTTTGGCAAACTTCCTGACTCATTGGAGTCTTTGCCGGTTTACAAAATTCCATTTTATACGTTTTAATTAATTGGCAAATTTTATCTTCTTGAGATATCTTAAAACCATTTTTTGTTTTGTTAATTGTCAATCCTAGATACCTTTTAATTTCACCTAAATGCTTTAATTTTATCTTTTTGGCTAATAATGATATAATCTCATTAGCTTCATTATTAGTCTTAGTTATCAAAGTAATATCATCTGTAAATAATAACAATAATGACACCGTTCCATTATTTTCTCTTTTAAACACACATGGATCTGCTAAACCAGATTTAAAACCTATATTGTTTAACTCTTTCACAATATATTGGTTCCACTCAAACCCAGATTGTTTCAACCCGTAAAGACTCTTTTTGAGTTTCCAACAATCATTACTATTTACTTTATTGTCTTTTATACCTACTGGTTTTCTTAAATATATAGTGTGCTGCAATGGTGCATGTAGATAAGCAGTTTCTACATCTAAATGGTTAATGACATAGTTTTTCTTAGCTGCCCACACTAATGTTGTTCTTAAAGATGTTGCTTTAAGACTTGGTGCAAAAACTTCATCATAATCAGATGCAGTTTGATTAAATCCTTGATCTACTAACCTAGCTTTATGGGTAACAGTCCCATCATTTCCAGTTTTTACTTTAAATATCCATTTGCACCCAATGGATTTTTCTCCTGGAGGTAATTTAGCATCTTCATAAACTTTCATTACCTTTAATGAATTTAGTTCCTTTTCCATTGCCTTTTGCCAATTCTCCTGATCCTTAGCAGGATACATCCTAAGTTCATCTACACTAGTTGGAACTTTAGTTACTTGGCAAACTATACTTGCTTGATACCTATCAGGTGGTCTAGTTACACGTGTAGTACGTCTAGGTATTACAGGACTTACAGGTGGACTTACATTAATTAACTCTTCTTGATTATCTAACTCTTCCTGATCAACCTTTTCCTCTTGTTCTGGTCCTATTTGCTCCTCTTGGACTTCTTCTTTAATTGGACTTTTCTTATAACTAATCTGATCTTTCTGCCTTTTGTAGGGTTCAATAATTACTTCATTATTTAAATCTTGCTCTAATCTATTCCATCCTACATGTTCTAGGAATTTAGCACTAGCACTGGTGTAAACTCTAGATGTACCTTGTTCCCAGAATCTATAAGATTTATGATTAGATGTATATCCTACAAAATATAATCTTTTAGCTCTATGTTGTCCTTTGTATCTAAGTTGTGTAGGGATATGCACCCATGCTGGTGCTCCAAATGTGTGCATGTAACTTAAATCAGGTTTTGTACCATGCCACAGTGTGAATGGTAATTCACCTGTTGTTGAATTAACAACATTATTTAATATATGATTACCACACATTATTGCTTCTCCCCATAAATTGTCAGGTAATCCTGAATCAGACATCATAGTTCGTGCCATTGATTGTAATGTTTGGCCTCTTCTCTCTATAAAGGCATTATGTTGTGGCCTATATGGTGCAGACATTTTATGTTGAATACCTAACATTCTTAGTCTGTTCTGCAATTTATTATTTGTAAATTCTGTACCATTATCTGTTATAAGAGTTACTAATTTCTTTTTAGTTTTCCTTTCTGCAAATTTAATCCAATTAAAGAGATTTTGATACGTTTCAGTTTTGCTCTTCATTAAATAGCAAAACCCATATCCAGAATAGTGGTCCATTATACTTAGTATATAACGAGCTCCTCCTACACTTGGTTTTTTCGGACCTATTAAATCAGCAAATACTACTTCTGAGAAGGCGGAGCTTCGTTCCGGCGATACAGCTGCGATCTCAGGGCTCTGAGATCGCAGCCAATATTTTCGCTCCTGGTCGGTCCTAACGGACCTAAACCGTCCCGTAGAGACGGTGATCGTGAAGGGCATTGTTCCAGGATCCCAGAGATATCGCAAAATCTCTGGTTAGATCCGGAAGAAGCCCTTTTGCTGGCGGCGGAGAGGCAGCCTCCATAGCTGCTGAAGTCGGGACAGCTCCGAAAAGAAAGTGATTGGAGTGAAGTGTGTCGGCTGGGTGAGAAAAACTTTTTTGTGCTGTAAATTCGCTAAGGTTGGAAAGTTCATTCGATATAAAGAAGAAAGCTGTGAGTTTTTTTTTTTGACTGAAATTGTTTTGAGCGGCGTTTTTTAAAGTGATGTCAAATTGAGGCTTGGCTTTTTTTTTTTCTTTTCTTTATACTTTTTGGGAAAGATTTTACTGTGACTTTGTAGATAACCGGATTGAATTTTCTTTTATATATATTTTTATGCTCCCTTTGATTTTTTAACTTTCTTTAGGATAGAGGCTCCCTTTGGCTATTTTTTCCTTTTTTTTCTGTATATATTATTCCTTTTCTCTGGCGGGGGGGGGAGAAAGAGCATTAAGAAACTTTGTAACACTGCCAACTAGAGGCTTGAAAGTATCTTTATTTGAATTGGAGAGAATTGCAAAAAGACCTCATCTCAAGGACTTTTTAACCTGATAAGATAGAGGGAGAGCACAGTAAAATATTATTGCAGGTGCTTTCCTGGACTGTTATCAACACTTGAGGTTTGGCTTTGAAGCTGCTGGAGAAGAGAGTCATAACAAGAGCCTTGGATAAATAACAAAGTGCAGTGTGTCTTCTTATATATACCCCATTCGCTAGCCTTTTTCTAAATCTTAATTTTAGTAATATTTTTATTTTTGCCTTTTACTTTAAAGGGAAAGCCTCAGAGTTTTTTCTTTTTTCTTCTTTATTTTTCTTTTCTTTTCTATTGGGACTTTTCTGTTTTTCATATTTATCTTTTTGGATTATTTCGTTGTTGTGGTTGATTTTTTTTTTGGATTATTGAGATTTTTTAATTGGATTGAGGTGTGAAGAATCTGAAGGAACTTTTTGTTTTTTGTTTTTCTTTTTTCTCTTTTTGCCTTTTCCTTTTTCTTTGCTTTTAATCAATATTATTATTTTTGGATTTGTTTGTTTTTTCCTTTCTATTTTTTCCTTTTTTATGGTGGACTATCTCGTAATTGGATTAGGGTCTAGAAGAACCTGAAGATCTTTCTTCTTCCTTTTTTTTTTGTTTCTTCTTTGGTCTCGTGTATTTTACTATTGGAGTTCTCCATTTTGGATTATAATTGGCTGCTCTACCAGTTGGATTAAAAGTTAAGAAGAATTTGAAGTCTTGGAAATATTGAAATGAGCAAGAAACCAATACCATCTGGCATTTCTGCTTCTACCTCTGCTTCCCCACCAGCTGGAGGACAACGTTTAATTCAGACAATGTTGAAGCAAGATAAGGAACAAGAAAAAATAACTTTACAGTTACAGATGATTATGCAAGGAATCCAAGAACTCAAGACAAAATCAGATATCATTGAACAAAGAACAGGAAATATTGAACAAAGAACAGAAAATATTGAACAAAGAACAGAAAATATTGAACAAAGAATAGAGAAGACTGATGAAAAAGTGGAAAATATTAAACAAATGATGGGGAAGTATGAGGAGAGATTCCAAAAAATTGAGGAAGAAGGAAAACAAAGAGAGAAGAAGATTGGAAATATTGACAGCAGATTAACAGCGGTTGAACAAGAAAAAGGTGGGATGTTGAGGTGGGAGATGGAAAGGTCAGAATTTTACCTCAGATTTCAAAATATAGAGGAGGAAAAAGGAGAAAATTTGGCAGCAGTAATGATAGAAATCTTGGCAGATGCTTTGGAAATTACAGAGGAAAAGATAATGGATGGAATAGATGAGATATACCGAGTCTATACAAGATATGCGATGAGAAATAAATTACCCAGGGAAGTCCATATTAGATTTACCAAAAAATCCATTAAAACGCAAATATTACAAGTAGCAAGAGAGAAAATACTGAAATACAAGGGTAAAGAGGTTGTGGTTTTAAAACAAATACCCAGAAGAGTGAGAGAGATGAGAAGAGAATATCGATTTCTGACCAAAATACTATTGGAAAACGAAGTGAATTATAGATGGCTGATTCCAGAAGGATTAATGTTTACGTGGCAAGAGCAGAGACATAGAATTGACTCAATTGAGAAAGCAGAACTTTTTCATGCAGAATTTTTTGGAGGAAGAAGAGAGGAAGCAGAGAAAGAGGGTTCATTAATTGAGTTTCAAGATGAACAACTGGAGACTGAAAAAGAGAAAGGAGCAATAGGGGGACAGATTGATAACAAAGAACAGCGTGAAGTGAGATCCACGAGAGCTGTTAGACCTAAATATAAAGCATAATCATGGAGGAAAAAAAACTGATTACAATGAATATAAACGGACTTAATTCAGCTGTTAAAAGAAGGAAAACTTTTCATAAATTAGAGAAATTAAAATTTGATATAATTTGTTTACAAGAAGTTCATATTAAAAAACAACATGAACAATTGTTATTACAACCAAAATTAGGGAAAATATTTACCTCTTTGACTCAATGTAAGAAAAGAGGTGTGGTTTTATACATTAAAGAGGCTATTCCAGCAAAATTGATTTACTCGGATGAAGATGGAAGAGTATTAATGGTAGAAATAATGGATAATAATATAAAAATACTCTTGATTGCAATTTATGCTCCGAATGATAAACAAGAAGAATTTTATAAAAAGCTGCACATGAAAATAATTGGACTGGACTATGTTAATATAATTATGATGGGAGATTTTAATGGAATTGTGGACAATAAACTGGACTATATAGCAACAACAACAAAGCAAAATAGAAAGGCTCTCCCAAGGTCCTTTTTTAAAATGACAGATGAATTAACTTTAAAAGATATTTGGAGAGAAAGAAACGTTAAAGCTAAACAATATACTTTTTATTCAAATAGACATTTATCATGGTCCAGATTAGATATGATTTGGATCTCAACAGAACTAATATCTAATATTAAAGAAACAAGCATTGAAACAAGTACCTGGGCAGATCATAGCCCAATGACAATTAAATGGAAGGGACAAAAAAAAAGATCGAGATGGACATTAAATAATACTATTTTAAAGGAGAAAGATTTTACACAATGGATGGAGAAGGAATTGGCTTTTTTCTTCAGAGAAAATAAAAAAGAAGATACTTCAACGCAAAATGTGTGGGACACTATGAAGGCATACGCTAGAGGTTTGATAATAGATTATACAAGAAAAAAGAATATTAGGAAAAGGCAAGCTTCTAAGGCCTTGGAAAATGAGTATAAAACTCTTGAAAAAGAATTACAGAAAATGCCACAGAAAAAGGATATTAAATTGAAGCTGGATGTAATCAAACATAAAATGGAATTAATAGAGAAAGAAGAACTGGCACAGAAAATTAGAAACTCTAAACAGAATTATTTTGAAGATGCAAATAAACCAGGTAGATGGCTAGCATATAAATTGAGAAAAGAGAAGGAATCAAGAAAAATATTGAAGTTAATAGATGAACAAGGCCAAGTTTGTTATGGGAATAAGGAGAAAAAAGAAATTATTCGAGATTTTTATGGGCAACTATATAAACAAGAGAATATTGATGAAGAAAAAGTCAAACAGTATTTACAGGAAGCTAATTTACCAAAGATACCTAAAGAGACTGAAGAAATGCTAGAAAGCAATATAACAATGATGGAACTAAATGAAGCATTTAAGAGACAAAATAATGGGAAAGCTCTGGGCCCAGATGGGCTTCCAGTAGAATTTTATAAAACATTTCAAGAATTATTGAGCATCCCATTGTTAGAAGTTATGAATGAAGTTATGTTAAAAAAGATGATACCTAAAACATGGTCAGAGGCTTATATTACACTTATACCAAAGGAAGAGACTGACCCATTGCAAATTAAGAATTATAGACCTATTTCTTTATTGAATGCAGACTATAAAATCTTTGCTTCAATCTTAGCAGAAAGACTTAAAAATATTTAAATAATTTTATTCACTCAGATCAAAATGGATTTCTGCCAAAGAGACAAATTAGAGACAATATGAGAGTAATTTTGGACACTTTGGAATATTATGAGGCTCATCCTGAAAAGCAAATGGCTTTGATATTCCTAGATGCTCAAAAAGCATTTGACAATGTGAACTGGAGATTTATGTTATTATTATTGGAGCAGATGGGTTTTGCTAAAAAATTTATTCAAGCAATAGAAGCTATATATAATAAACAGACAGCAAAGGTAATGATGGAGGGGGAACTTACAGATTTTATTAATATAAGGAAAGGCACAAGACAAGGATGCCCCCTATCTCCTTTGCTATTTGTGTTGACTTTGGAAGTGTTGAATAGAAATATTAGGGATGATAAAAGCATAAAAGGAATGAAAATTAAGAAGGAAGAATTTAAGCTACAAGCTTTTGCTGATGATTTAGCTTTTATTTTGGAAGATCCGATTGAAACAGCTCCAAAGTTACTGGAAAGGATAGAGTCATATGGAGAGGTGGCTGGTTTGAAAATAAATAAAGATAAAACAAAGATTTTGACAAAGAATATGTTATTGAGACAGAGAGAAGAATTGGCAGATCTTTTGAAAATTCAAGTTACAAATAAGGTTAAGTATTTGGGGATATATTTGACAACAAGATGTAGCACATTAAAGGAGAATAATTATATTAAACTTAAACAACAGATAACTATAGATTTGAAGAAATGGGAAAACTTGCAATTGTCATTAATAGGGAGAATTTCAACAATTAAGATGAATATCTTACCTAGAATTTTATTTTTGTTTCAAACAATACCAATTAGGCTTGGAAAAGACTATTTTGAAGATTTAAATAAAATTATGTTGAAGTTTATATGGCAAGGTAAAAAAGCGAGAATAAAGCTAAAGCTTTTGCAAGATGCTAGAATTAGAGGAGGTTTTGGTCTGCCTAATTGGGAATTGTATTATCAAGCTGCAAGTTTGATGTGGGTCAAAGAATGGATAACATTAAGGAAACATAGGTTGTTGACATTAGAAGGACATGACTTGCTGTTGGGTTGGCATGCTTTTTTATGGTATAAGGGAACTAAAACACAGGGTTATTTTAGAAGACATTATGTACGGGAGTCTTTGTGGTTAAATTGGGAGAAGATAAAAAGACAATGTTATTTGAAAATTCCAGTCTGGTTATCGACCATTGAAGCATTTTCCTATCCTATAATTTACAAGAAGGAACAAACAGTTAGATATGGGGAACTTTTGGATGAAAAGGGTGAACTTAAATCGATCCAAAACTTAGAAGAACAAGGTATAAGGATGAATTGGTTTTCATATGCACAAATACACTCAAGGTATGATGAAGATTCTAAAACGGAGGGATTTTATGATAAACAGACTGATTTAGATAAGATCTTGACGGGTACTGATGAGAAGGTGATTAAAAAATTATATGGTTATTTACTGGGAATGAAATTAGAGGAAGAACAAGTCAAAGAAACTATGATTGTTTGGGGGAAGAATTTTGGATATGGGATTGATTTAGAGAAATGGCAGAAATTGTGGTCTCAAAATTATAAAATGACAATGTCAACAGCATATAAAGAAAACTTGTATAAGATGTTTTACAGGTGGCACTTTCCTCCGACAAGAATAGCAAGAATGTTTAAGAACAAATCTGAAAAATGCTGGAAATGTCATCAGATACCCGGCTCGTATTACCATATGTGGTGGACTTGTGAGGATGCTAGAAAATATTGGACTATAATTCGCATGTGGTTGGAAAAAATGACAAAGAAACATATAGATTTGAAACCAGAGATCTTCTTATTGGGAATTTTACCTGATATATATAGTAAAGATTTGAAATACCTGATTGTAAATGTATTAACAGCGGCCAGGATTGTATTTGCTAAAAATTGGAAGAATGAGAAAATACCATTACAGGAAGAAATTATTAAGAAAATATTGGAATGTGCTGAGATGAGCAGATTGACATTTGAAATCAGAGAGCAAGAGGATAAACAATTTTACGAAATTTGGGATCTTTTTTATAAATGGTTAGATGATAAAATACGATAATAGAATATTCAGAATGCTAGATAGTAAGGAATATCTTTATTTTGCTATTATTTTGCTATTTGATATTATATTTATAAAGGATTTCTTAGGATTGATTTGATATGATTAGATGATTTGTTATAGAGTAAACTGGTTTAAAGTATTGTTAGCTCATTAAGCATGAATGATTAAAAATATAGTCAAAATCTTCTTTTTTTAGTGATATTAGGATATATAAGTTTGGACTGACAATATGAGTTGTTATGTAACATAATTGTAATTGAGACTACAGAATGAATGCACAAAAATGATGAACCAACTGACACACTGGATGTACATATAAGAGTTGATGTTTTTATGTTTTGTCTGTCTTGTTTGTTTGTAGAAAATTAATAAAAACTTTTTTTTAAAAAAAAAATCAGCAAATACTACTTCTAAAGGTTCTTTGGTAGTAAATCCATCAACTCTATTAGCCGGTGTAACCCTGGCTTTGCTATGATTACAGGCATTACATTGCAAATACTTATGACAAGGTTTTAAACTTATTCCCTTAGATAATTCAACAGTTTTTTTAAGCATTTTAAAATTTAAATGCCCTAGCCTTCGATGTAACAAGTGAATACATTCATCATGAGGTTTCTTATTTTCATAAACTGTGTTAGCCACTTTTAAACCATCATTTAACACATATAATTCACCTCTTAAAGATGCAGTAATTCTCTTATCTTCTTTCTCAATTATGCAGTTATCTCCCCTAAATGTAACTACATATCCTAGTTTAACCAAAATTCTAACTGAAATTAAATTAAACTTAAGTTGTGGTACATATAACATTTTTACATTCTCTTTTATAAAAGAACAATATGCTATACCTTGACCTTTAGCTTTCAGTTTCCAGCCATTGGCTAACGATATCTGCTGTGTACTCTTGGACATTTTAATAAAATTTTTCTTATCATTTGTTATACAATGTGATGCTCCACTATCAACCACCCATAAATTATTTTTTACAGCTCCGTTAGTATACATGGCTAACTCTAAATTTTTATTTATCTTTTGATGACTTTTTGTATTCTGGCCAGCGTTCTGGCACTTTGCCTTTTTACAAAATCTTGCCAAATGTCCTCTTCCTCCACAATTAAAACACTTTTTAATTGCGTATGCAGTAGGAGTTTCATTATCTTCTTTTTGAGGTTGCTGCCTCCTTAACTCATCTCTTTCAAGCCTTCTTCTGGCCTCTTCAATCAATCTGCCAGTTATATCAGTTAAAGTTAGGCTTTCCTTTGGCAATATTTCAAGGGAAGTTACATAGTTATCATAGGTTTCGTCAAGGGAAGATAGAATTATGTAGACTTGGTGTAGTTCAGAGAAAATAAGCTCTTTCTCGTGCAGTTCTTGAAAAATGCTTTGCATAGTTTTCAAATGACTCAGCGTATCACCATTCTTATGGAGATGTGTACTGAAAAGTTTCCGTGTTAGATTTATGTGAGCACCAACATTATCTCGAACATAAATCCTCTTCAGCTTCTGCCAACACCCAACAGCTGTTTTTTCTCCATGGATATAAACAAGTTGCTTATCAGTTAAGGTTAAAGCAATAATGCAAATAGCTTGTTGATTTTTATGCATAAATTCTTCTATCTTTAATTTATCTTCATCATCCTCTGGATCCCATTCTTCTACGTTTGGTGGATTTTCAATTATATTCCACAAACCTTCTCTTCGTAGAAGCAGACTACATTTCATAGACCATGATACATAGTTTGTTCCATCCAACTTGGATATCAGGGACAAACTTTGTAGATTGACTTGTGCCATGTTTTCTTATATGGATATAAAACTATAATTAATAAAACACAGCTGTCTGTTTACTGTAATGTATAACAACACAAACTCTCACTTTTACATAAATCTGTTTTATCCTAGTTAAACTGACTTTGCAGCCTCTGGGCCCATAACCAGTGTTAAGCCTGGTTTCCCCAACCAGGGTTAGGGAGACAAGCTAAACAGAATGTGCAGCGTTAGTCAGATAGGCACACAGATAAATGAGTGAGCTAAGCTTGTATGTTTATTAACATACAGTAAAAATGACAGATACGCTTGTGCTATCAAATATATAGTTTATTCCATTATGAGTTCATAGCATAGTCAAAATAACAGTCCAATAGTCATGTATCATTTAGTCAGTCCATTCAGGGATATTCAGTTAGCAAAGTCCATGTAGAAATATCCTATGTCAATTCACTTACAAGTCAGTCCTTTGTTTTCTCTCCCGTTCGAGCAATGCAGACTTGTTTCCTTGCAGTAATCAGGGATCATCAAAGCCAGAGAGTGAGCAAGCTGCAGCCTTGCTTCTTTTAAAGTGCTTTCACAACCACTCCCTTAATTACTATCCCACAGTTAAAGTTGCAGACACTTTAACATACAAACTATGATTACATATTATTATTTACCTAAACCAGTTAGGGTAAAACAATGTTATCCCTAACAACCATTATAGTCCGTTTTTTCCTAAAAACCTCCAGTGAGCACCTACAATTTCTGAAGGCAAGTTTCTCCTTAATTCTAGGTTGCTTCTCTTCTTGATTAGTTTCCATCCATGTGTTAAAAGAAACTTTTTTTCCTTTTTTCCTTTCACACTCTAACTTAACTCACAGGGTTGTTGAGGAGAAAATAAGAAGAGGAAGGAGTAATATGTACATTTCTTTCCTTAGGTTATTTATAAAGTAATAAAGGTGGAGTAAAAATAATAATTAATAAATTAAAAAAGCCTATTATGGATACCTTTTAACATGAAGTTATCTGAGCCATTTATCTGGGCTTCTCTGCAGCATATCAACAAACAGCAAACTTTGTTAAAACGGTGTTTTTAGTACGAGAATCATACTCTAGGCAGGGGTACTTAGCCATCCAATCCAATAGTCTCTGCAAGGCAGGGACACCTTATGAACACATTCCAGACAGACGGCTTTCAAAGTTCCACTTGAGTGTGTTTAAAGAAACAGAACTCACTATTTTTCTGCCTAACTGGTTTCATTGCCAAACTTACTGCTAGTAAGTTTCAACTAGAATTTGAGTATTAGAAAAAAATAAATTCATTATGCCCTGTCCTCTTATTTAGAATGAGAAACAAGTTTTGATCTTCTTTTATGTGACATCCTTTCAGATATTTGATGAGTGCTATATCATCCCAGTCATTCCCATTCATCATTTTTTTCTAACCATATCCATATCCTTCACAAGATTTAAATTCTAATTAGGTTGTCCTCCAAGAAAGGGCATACATTTGGTTAAAAGAGATTTCAGTTCCCAACAGAAATACAATCTCCTTTTCCCCTTGAATCAACAGAGAAAAGATGAAGGGAGGAGCAATACTTCATATTTTCACTGTTCTCATGAGCTTTTTCTTTGCTTTCTCTTCTGGAACACAAAAAGAGGACTCAGGAGAAGCATAAAATTTTTAATTAATAATGTAACTAAAATCCCTAATGAATTCTAGACTCCACTCGCCTTTTCCAGGAAATGTTTGCATCTAAAATAACTAATAATATATTTTGATGGCTGTAAAGTTCATGGACTATACTGCAAAATTGTCTTTTTTCTCTTTAAAGATATTTGTTTGTTTATATTTGTTCAATTTATATATCTGCTCAGTTCAACACATTTAAAAAATAACAAGAAGCAAATATAAATAAGTTAGCAAAACAAGAAGATCATTGGGAACTTAATAAAACAATTAGAATTATAAAACATATTTTTGTGGTATTCATAAAATGTTAAAAAACCCTTTGCATATTAAGTGATCACTACACATTTATACTGATTTATACAAGCTACTTCAAGAACCATGTCTTTGAGAATGTAATTTTAACTCTTTTTCACTTTTTTCAATCAATTTTGAGAATGACTCCCTGTTAGCAAGAGATATATTTTCCAGCTTCAGAATTGGCATATTTTCCACAGCCAATTTGTTCATTTCAACAACCAAATGAAAAATCAGAACCATCCAGGGGTGGGCTGCTACTAGTTCGCCCCAGTAAACCCGTAGCTAATTTTATGGCCTTTTTATGGCTGGTTCAGCAAACCAGCAAATCCCAGCCCTGGCTGGCTCTGCCAGCCCCACTCCTCCCAGGAGTCCCCACATGGCCCATTTTGGACCCCAGGTCTGTGCAGAGGTTCGGGGAGGACAAAAAAATGGCCTCCCAGAGGCTCTGCAAGGTTGGAAACGGGCCCATTTCCATACTGCAGAGGGCCTCTGGAGCCTGGAGAGGCTGCATTCACCTTCCTGGGGGCTCAAGGAAAGCCTCCAGAGGCCAAGGAGGGCAAAAAACAGCCCTCCCGGAAGTTCCAGAAAGCCAGAAACACGCCAGATTCTGCCTTCTGGAGCCCGGAGAAGCCACTTTTGCCCTTCTGGAAGTTTGAGGAAAAGCAGTAGAGAGAAAATAGAACTGCTTAATTCATTCTTTGCATCTGTCTTCACACCAGCAGCAGAAGTAGCCTGCAGTACTGCACTGTGCCACTGCAGCTCATAAAGTTATTACCAGAAGCCAACATAGGTTCATCAAAAACAGATCATGTCAAACAAATTTCATTATTTAATAAAGTGGCTAAATTAGTAGATCAGCAAAAAGTTGTAGATATAGCATACTTAGATTTCAATAAGGCATTTTAAAAAATAAACCACAACCTACTTCTTGGTAAGCTAGAAAATGTGGGATAGACAGCATCATCATCAGATGGATTTGAAACTAGCTGACAAACAATTTTCAATGTGTCATCCTTAACAAAACTACATCCAAATGGAGGGAAGAAAGCAGTGGGGGTACCCCAAGGTTCCATTCTAGACCCAGTTCTCCTCAATAGCTTTATAAATGATCTAAAGGAGGGAATAGAAACAGAAACTCATTGAATTTGGAGACCACACTAAGCTGGTAGGAATAGCTAACACCCCAGAAGATAGGCTCAAGATCCAGGTGGATCTTGACAAACTTGAACACCGGGCCCTATTTAATAAAATGAAATTCAATGTAGATAAAATTAAAGTTTTATACTTAGACAAGAAAAACCAATGGTATAGATACAGACTAGGTGAAAGTACCTCAGTAGCACTAACTGTGAAAGGGGCACCAAGCTGAAAATAGCAGAGCTGACAATAGCTTTACAAAGACTTAGTAACACCACACTTGGAATACTGCATCCAATTTTGGTCATCAGAACATTAAAAAAAAAAAATGAGACTCTGGGAAGAGTGCAGACAAGAACAACAAGGATGATTAGGGGACTGGAAGCTAAAAGATATGAAGAATGGTTGCAGGAATTGGTATGTCTAATCTAGTCTAATGGAAAGAAGGACCAGGAGAGACATGATAGCAGTGTTCCAATGTTTGAGGGGCTGCCACAAAGATGAGTAGATCGACCTATTTTTCAAAGTAAAAGTAACTGAGGAGAAAAGCAACCAAGAACTAAGGAGAAATTTCCAAACAGTGAGAACAATTAATTAGTGAAATGGTTTGCCTTCAGAAGTTACGGGTATCCCATCAGTAGAAGCTTTTAAGAACAGACTGGACAGCCATTTGTCTGAAATGGTATAGGGTCTCCTGCTTGAGGAGGAGGAGATTGAACTAGAAGACCACCAAGGACTCTTCCAACTCTATTATTCTATGTTCTATGCTTGCAAAAGTTTCATTAACCAACTAGGTAATATCACCAGTGCCGTTATTATATGCTACATTATGTCTGTAACTTCCCTATAATCTGTTGAAGAAATTACTAAATTAGAAAATGAGATGATGTTAATCTGGAATGGTTAACTCCTGACAAATCTGTAGTGACTTTCAATAATTTCATTGTTTTCAAGATGTCTCAGATTGGTCATTTTGATTGCAATGGATGTAGCATTATTGTTTTCCTGCCTGAAAATGGTAGCTGAACTGTAGTGGTAATTTTACTATATCTGACAAGAGAGCCAAAGGTTTTTTTTAAAATAGGAAATTGGGGATGTTAACAGCACAAAAGAAATGTATGTATGTATGTTATTCAGCTTTGTTCGGGTATTTTCCCACATCATTATAGTTGTGCTTTTAAAATTGTAGCAACATTTCGGCAGAATCTCATCTGCCATCATCAGGCTTCTGTATTGTGTTCGTCTGTGAGTCAAACTTTTACAGTTGTTTCAGTTTTAAATTTGGGGCTAGCCTACTGCTGTGTCAGAATGGTTTTTTCTTCATCCTGATTGGTTGGGAGTCTTGGTCTGTGTTTATTGGTCTTGGAGTTTGCTGTGTTCTGCATACACACACACACACACACACAAAATTGGGAATAATTTGGTTTATGGATCAATAATCACCATTTCCTAGAAAAAAAAAGTAAGCTTCAGGATGAATGCATTATGCAAATTTGGTAACATGTTTTTGGTCCAGCTATGATAAAATTGATAAAGAGGACATTAAACAAAAATTCAGAAGAAACAGCTTTAGATGAAATTATATGTCCTGAGATAGAAAAGAATAAACAATGAATGAATTGGTTTGTTTATCAGGTTTATTCATCCACTTCACAAAAAGAAAATGTGGGAGACTTACATTTTGTAGGAATATAAAGTAAGGAACAAGAAAATAAAATACAATAAATATATAGCATACCGAAGAGAGCAAAAGTAACATAAGAACAAAAATAACAAAAACTACTAAATTACTGAGACCAATCAGATTGATCAGAACAACTGCCACAGGATCTAGTTACTAACTGTTTAGCCTAGTTTTGATAGCTAATATAGTCAACTATCCTTTCTCCCTAGGATTCCTTAATGGCAGGTAAGACAGCCATTGCTTTCATATTGTTGTTCTGCGACCAAATGAAATAGTTGTGAAAAGCTGACATAATAAAATGATATTACGTAGGCCTTTTCTTTTAAATTCACATTTATATTGTTTACAAGATTTTCATCCTGTGTTTCATTCAGAAATTCCAGCAACATGCACAGTACTCCCTCCCAAGCACTTAATTTTTTTATTCTTTCCTTCAAGTACAAATGATTTTGATAGCATTAAGAAACAGATTGCAAGTCAATAGACAAAGAAAGGCAGAAAATTCTATTAAACTTGCTCTTAATCTGAATTGTAGAAAGCTGCTGTGATAAATTACAAAGTAATTGTAATTTATAAGGAGTGATTAAATGTCAAATATTGTCATAACTGATAAGACAGCTTTACATTTTAAAGACTATAGAATCTTTGGCAAAAGAAGCAAAAGGGCTCCTATTTCCAAGACCTATGTTCCAACATTCATCTTCTATATTCCAGGGGTGGGATTCAAATTTCTTAACAATCGGTTCTGTGGGCATGGCTTAATTTGTGGGCATGGCGTGGTGGTCATGTGACTGGGTGGGTGTGGCTTGGTGATCACATGACTGGGTGAGTGTGACGAACTCAATGTCACGTCCAGCTGGTCTTTGGAACTACCGGTTCGCCAAACTGGATGTATAATTAACATCCGGTTTGCCCGAACTGGCTCGAACCAGTAGAATCCCACCCCTGCTATATTCTCAACTGCAAGGAAGAATACCACTTTATTGTTTAAATTGATTTCAGATGGCATAATTTTTTCAAGGTTACTTTGCTTAATGTAACATCATGTATAATGTAAAAATCATGTATATAAATCATTGTATTGACTGTTAAGAGAACCAATAATAAGCAAATATATATTTATAATGCTAAATAAAATGAAATCATTAAGAAATGTTTAAGAACTCCTACCAGGTCACTGCCAAATCATGTACTTTCAATGTGTTGCTCAATTTATATATTCCAGACTTCAATGGCCGCACACATTTTTTTGCACAAGCAAGGTATGGATTTACTTGGACACCTTCAGGAAATTCTGAATCCTTAAATCAAATAGAGTAAGAAAAATTAAAATTAATTAATGGTATTCATTCAGATTTTAAGACATATTTATTCATAGGTTTATAAAAAGTGCTTTCCACTGTTGTTTGGTTTGTTGTCTCTACTCAATGGAGTCTTAGAATGGGATGACATGTACATTTTGTGAATTATATTAATTATATTAATATTCAATTTTCCATTGAGTGTGATAATGAAAATTGCTTCTATCTATTGTGTAAACAAAGAGGATTGAAATATTTCTTACATCCTGGGAAGCAAGGTAATATCTGTAAGAAACTCAGGAATACATAGTGTATACCTCACAACAACAATCCTAGGAGGCAGGCTGGGCTGACAGAAAATGATGAGCCCAAAGTCATCCAGTGAGCTTCCAAGGCTGAGCAAAGGTTAAAACTTGGGCCTCTCTATTCCTAATTAAATACCTTAATCACTATACTTCACATAAAATTGAAAGGAATCTCAGAGATTGGGTGGTGAAGATGGATAAGCAGGTAAGGGTTGATCATCATCATTCTTCATCATTCTTCATCATTCTTCTTCATCATCATCATTTCCAGTTCATCACCCCTCTCATTAAGGTACTCATTAAGGAAATGGTTGCTTCATTTCATTTAATGGTATGACTGTTCTTGAGTCCATTCAGTGGGATCTGAGCATCCCATAAACCTTTTTACAGGGAATTATTAAAATATTCAGGCTATCTGAAATTGTGTTACAAACTAGTGTGCCTAATGTTGAATTGAATCACATCCAATAATAAAAGATATTTTCCTGTTGGATACAATTCATTGTAATGAGCAAAATAGGATCCTCCATGCAGGTTTGATCCATGTCCTTCCTGGTTTCTTAGGGCACTAGGTGGTATATGAGTAGCTTGATTGGGGAAACTGTTGGTGTTTCTTTAAGCTTTACGCTGCTTATTTTAAAAGATGTAGAAGAAGCTTGCCCTTGGTCCAATAGGCTTCTTTTATAAATATTGCCTGGATTCATCTCAGATGGATGGAGTGCACTCCTCTTGGTCCTGTTAGACCAGGGATGTGAAACTCGTGGCCCGCAGGCCAGATGTGTCACCTGCTGGCCCCGCCCCCATCCAGTTTAGTGAAGGGGGAAAAGTCCCAATACATCACATGATACTGTCGTGATGACACCCCTGTGTTATACCTTCAAAGATAGTTAATCCTATTGGTATAGTATTTGTAGATATCTATACTACTTATTTAGTAATTCTACACCTATTTGTGTGGGCAGTTGCAGCCAGTAATCATGTAGTAGTCTAAATGGCTCATTCCAATTCCAAGACTGTGATTCTACTATCGTAAATAATATAGCTCAAATTCTAAATCTATTACTGGAATACCACTACCACCGCTACTCCTGATATATCTGGCTCCAATTGTCTGAAAACCTCCTCTTTTCCTAGGCTTTGGGCTATAGTGGGTGGGTGGATCCTGTGCGTTTTAATGGTTACCTTTTTATGGGGTTTGGTGGTTTTTTCTTTACTTTAATTGTATTGGATTGTATTTATTATGTCCTGTCTGGACTCATTTGGAAGCCTTATAAACTTGTAAAATAAACTTATATTTATTTATTTATATTTTACTTATTTATATTTTATAAATAAGAACATCCATACCTTTGGATATTTCTTGCTCATCTGTTTTGCTGGATCTTTGGCTGAATCATGTGGATTAACGGCAGAATGCACTTTCTGTTCCTTGGCTTCTCGAAGTGCTCTTTGGGAAGGTCCCTCTAATCCAGCCTCTCTATCACACCAATGACCCACTATAAGGCACAAACAATTTATTACAGAGAAGTATAGAAATTTAACAGAAAGAACATTATTTCAATTATTTAAGAACTTGTTTTTCTACTGCCCATTTAGACAGAACATTTTTTTTTATTCCCAGAATGGTAACCACAATGGAAATTGTAATTTCTTTTCTATCAAATTATAAAAAAATCTAAGTTGTATTGAGATCTAAATAGGTACTATAAATCCAATTATTCAGAACATAATCTAACCTTGATTTTAGTACCAAACTAGGAAAAAGGAGATTGGTTATTTATTCATTCATTTGTTTGTTTGTTTGTCAGTTTTATGTAGCTTTCCATCTCACAATCAAGTGACTCTGGGTGTCATACAATAAAGCTAAAGAACAGATAATTAATAAATAATAAAACAATACTCATTATTAAAAACTATAAAAGGAAAGCTTAAAAAGAAGAAATATTAGGCAAGGGGGTATTAATAATAGTGGAACCACCTCAAAATTTATTATGCGTAGGTACATACAACATGGCAATATCTACTCTACACCAGATGTATTATAGAATATAACTCATCAATCAATCAACCAATCAATCAATCAATCAGAATAGAGCTGGAAAGGACATTGGAGGTCTTCTAGTCCAACCCCGTTTTCAAGCAGGAGACCTTATACCATTTCAGATAAGTGGCTACCCAGTGTTTTCTCAAAAACATTGTATTAGTTTTTTGCCTGCTGCCGCAACACTGCTGGCTCATGTTTAAATGATCGTCAACTAGGACTCCAAGATCCTTTCCACAGTTACTGTTTTTGAGTCAGGTTTCGCCGACTCAGTACTCATGCCTTTGCTTTTTCCTGCCTAAGTGTAAAACCTTGCTTTTCTCCACATTAAATTTCATGTTGTTGGATAGGGCCCATTGTTCCCTCCAACTTAGTGTCATCTGCAAATATGATTCCCCCTTCTATTCCCTTATCTAAGTCATTTATGAAGATATTGAAGAGTACTGGCCCTAGGTTGGAACTTTGTGGAACCCCACTGCTTACTTCCCTCCATGTAGATGTAGTACCGTTAAGGACAACTTGTTGAGTACAGTTTGTCAGCCAGTTACAAATCTGCCTGGTGGTATTGCCATCTATCCCACATTTTTCTAGCTTACCAAGAAGTAGGCTGTAGTCTACTTTGTCAAATGCCTTGTTGAAGTCTAACTATACTATGTCCACAGCATTTTGTTCATCTACTAATGTAGCCATTTTGTCAAGTAATGAAATAAGACTGGTTTGGCATGATTTATTTTTAACAAACCTGTGCTGATTAGTAGTTATTAACTTATTTATTTCTAAATGTTCACAGATTAGTTTTTATTATTTTTTTTCCAGTATCTTCCCAGCTATTGATGTTAGGCTGATTGGTCTATAGTTTCCTGGGTCTGTTTTTATCACCCCTTCCTTTTTTGAAGATGGGAATCACATCAGTTCTTTTCCAATCCTAAAGTACTTCACCAGTACTCCAGGATTTTTAAAGATATGGTACAATGGTTCTGAGATAACACTGCCAGCTCCTTCAAAATTCTGGGATGTAATCCATCAACATCAGACAGGTATTCTCTTACCATGTTTTTGCTTATTTTTATTTCCAGTCTGTCTTTTACAGTTATGTATTTGGTAGGTTGGGCTATAATTTTTTTTATTTATAACTTTTACTGCTTTATCAATGTATAAAATACAAATAAAAATAGGAAATTAAGGGAAGAGAAAAAGAAAGGGGGAAGATAAGAGTACAAGGAAAGAAAGGAAAAGCCGTTGACTTCTAACTCTTTTTGGCACAGTACAAGATAGCAACATTACAACCTCAACTGTTTACTTTTACACATTAGTATATAACTAGCCATTTCTATAACAACATATCCATTTAATCAGCAAAACCAAAGCCAAAGTTTTATTATTTTTCCTCACAAGCACAAAATCCAGAAGTGATATCCAAATAAAAAACATAAATATATTTTCCTCTTTGAATAGAACAATCATTTTAACCATTACTGTTTTATCTTCCTTGCTGTTGAAATGTACTTCTATTTGCACTTAATAATCTTTATAAACTATCACCATTTATATCAACAAAATTTACTGTATTCTTTCAGATTTTTTAACCTTAAAGGAAAAAAAATTTTCTCATCCATTTTAAAACACTAAGCTTTCTTTAAAAGAATTCTAAAATTAAAATATTCTAACCTATTTTTTTAACTTCCTCTTAGCATACATACTTTAAAATTCACTTTCAGACCAATAAAATACCAACTAATTCCAATCAACTTAGATAACTCCCTCCAAATTACCCTCATAGAATATTTTTTTCTTCTTGTATACAGCACTCAGCATTCTACTCTGTTGTGGCAGCGAGCAAGAGAAGAAGCTTCATCCTCTACCCCCTAACTGCCTCATTCCTCTGCACATCTCCGCTTCACTTTGCGGCTTTGGCGTCGATGCATCGCACAGCCTCCTGCTTCGTTGAGGTGGTGAATAAGAAGGAAAAGCTTCATCCTCTACCCTCCACTGCCTCATTTTATCCTCCACGCCTTGCCTCCTGCTCCGTTGCAGCTATGAACAAAAATAAAACCTACCCCCAAAATTCCCCCTTGTGCTTATTTTGGAAACCCAAAAATATAAGACCAGGTCTCATTGTCAGGGAAACATGTAGTCCTTAAAAATGATTAAGAAATGAAAGGCACAACTTATTGTCCATTTGAAAAAGAAACTCCAGAATGGCTACTTCTTCAACCAGAAACTGATTACAGCCCCACCCTCTAGTACACCTAGATCCCTCTCACAGTTACTACTGTTGAGCCAGGTACCACCTATTCTGCACCTATGCATTTGTTTTTTTTTTTCTGTCTAAGTTCAACCCCACCAGCCAGCTTTTGCTGCACAAGCTGCTTCAAAGTGCATTCCTGAAGTTTCTTGCAGAACTTTTGCTGTATTGAAGGAACTAGTTTTAGGTTCAATGGAGATCATTCTTCTGAGCCCTGACACATAGATCCAATTGTTATTACAAACAAATCCAGTTTAAAAGATCTATTGCCTGTCTTCCCATCCCTGTCTTCTCGGGAGTGTCCTTTCTGGGGTGGGGTAAAATTGGTCAGTTAAAGAAAGGGGGTTGTCTTAAAATATTGTATTCAAGATCGTATGAGAGTGCATCTGACAAATTTTGGGAGAACTAGGAAGTATAGATGATATAAAAAGAAAATCAGGAAACTGATCTGATGTGAAGTTAGGGTTCACACTTCTGCAATGCTCCCAATAAAGATTGTGTATTTATTCATTGGTCCCTCCAAGAAATGCCTCCATCATTCAATGTTGCTTTTATAGCTAGAAATTCTCTGTTGAAATTATTGTTACTTTCAGCTGGGAAAAGATTAGAATAAAATGCAGAAGACAAGAGGTCCTTCCTCTCTTTGCCAAAGCCTGAGGGAAAACAGTTCCAAATAAAGGTCAAGGCATCAATTTGCACAACAAAGGAGCAACTAGAACCCAGATGTCTAAGTAACAGCTGAGATTAAAAGAAATCCTTCAAATCCTGAAAGATGGCTTGCTCTTTAGGGTATCAGTTAAATTGGTTCCCTTTTTTCAGAAGTTTACTGAGCTGTCTTGTGCATTTTGCAAAATTATGGATGAGTCTTTTATTAAAAAATGTAAATCACCAAACAATGTATATTTTTCACATTTTAGATGTTTACCACATGAAAACATACTGCACCTTAATGGGATTCATCTATACTTATTCTGCAGAGATCCAATAACCCAAATGGTTACATGGATTATTTGGATTATTGGGTTACAACAGGCAGTTTTCCAACTTAGTAAAAAAAGACTGGGTATGAGGGGAAAAATACATTTCTGATGTGAATTTCATGTAAGAATGGAACTACTGTAAAAAAAAATCAGGATGTCATCCTACTATAGCTATACATTTATCTAAATTGTTCGAAATCTGGAAAAAACTCAAGAATAATTAACCAATCCATAGGGCATTACTGTGGATGTCAAAAGCTATTTAATATTGATGGATGTCTATAATTCAGATGCATTCTTCTTTAGACCAATACAGCAAAAACACAATATCTTTTGAAGGTAACTCAGCAGATTTGAAATAAGAGATATTGTGTGATAGTCTAATGGATATAGAGTTCAGGTCTCTAATCAGGCACAGCTCTCAACAATTTAATTAATTCTTTCTTTTTTCTTTTACTAAAAATGTAGACAAAGATGCTGGGGATCCCAATGCCCTAGTTATTCATTGAGATTTCCTTCATAATGTAGTATAAAACAGCATTAGTTTTAGACCATTTAAGTCTGTGTACATTGTAGATTATTTAAATAGTGTATAAATTTAATATGTAGAGAAATATTAAATTTCTAGAAATGTGCATAACACCCTGAGATGCAAACATTATCTCTTAAGCTTTTACTTTTGGTTCATAGCTAAATATTTACCTTTCATCATTGGAATGTGAATGTTGTTTCCAGATTCCAAGCTTTGTAAAATCGCTTGCAAGCCAGTAATCTGAACAATGAAAGAAAAAGCTATCAAGAACCTTTAGAAAATCAGAAATGATATATGACATTAAGTATAAAATATTTCAATACAGTTGAGAATCTCAGAATACTAATTAGATTGCATATAATATCTTAATACTTCAGGAAATCCATCTAGATTAAAAATTGTCCTGTGGCATTGTTGTAACTATGTATCATTGCAACTATGTATCATTCATGTGTTTGCAACATTGTATCATTCACGTGTAATCATTAACTTCTGTCTCTTCAGTGACCTTTGCAAGGCACGTACAAGGGACAAGGAGCTAGACGGTTGTTAATAAGCTTATCCACACTGTAAATGATCTGTCCGGTATGCAGCTTTGTAAACATGCACATCCTGATGAGATTACCATGTTTGACTTGAGCGTTGATTAAATCATTTTCTTGTAAAAAAAAGCACAATAAAAGAGCGTGTGCCAAGACATTCGGGGCGCGCTCATCCAGAGGAAACCTCGCTTCCTGTCGTTTCTCTCCCCTTCGCTCCCTATCATGAGCTGCCCATCAGATGCGGGATAGCAGATACCGCATGGCATAGAAAGAAAGACATGGTAACAATTTCTGCCTCTCCTCATCACCTTTCATGCAAAAAGAATTTGCCACTCAAACCTGCATCTTGAACAGAACCCTAAGATGCACAGTGATCAAATATGATAAAGTTCCTGGAATCAAAAAGCCATTGGAACCTGTAATTCTTTCCACTTTGCCTTGCTTATGCATCTGAGCAGCTTGGAGACCTGTCTTTGTTAAGCAGAAATTATTTCTGCCTGCCCAATGTCAACTGCAATGCCTGATCATATTTTGTTTAGGAAAAACAATTACAAAATTATTAAGTTCGAAGGGGCTGTTTAGTCATTAAGTATAATCATTTGACCACTGTAGGAATCCAGTTTAAAGAATTAACAATAGATGGTTATCTAGCCTTTGTTGAATATTCAGCAAATAGGAGATTATCTCTTCCATCTATAATTGGCTTCATTGTCAAACGATTCTCTTAGAAGCTTCTTCTAATACTTAGTCAAAACATCTTTGTTGATTTATTCTATATATTATTCCATATCATAATTTTCAGATGATAAAGAGCATCTTCTGTTTGACATCCCTTAAAGAGTCTAAGGACATCCTTGAAAAAGAGTTAAAATGTTAATTCACTGAACCAGTTGAACTGCATCTTAAGATACTGAGGGAACTAGGTGATAATGACTGAACTCTTATGAAAACTGGAGAATTGTGTACATGACTGAATAGAAATAGAATCATAAGGCTGGAAGGTCCCTTGGGAGCTTCTAGTCAAACCTGCCTGCACAAGACAGGAGTCCTGATTCCATCCCAGACAAATGATTGTCCAGTAAATCCCCTCCTCTAGGTCAGTGATCCCTAACCTTTCCAGCTTGGCATTCCAGCGGGGAAAGGGGATGGTTCTATGTGAGTGGCAGACCCATCCACACACATGTGCACAGCTCCATTTGTGCGGGTGATGCAAGGGCAATCAACCGCTGCTCGTGCAAGTGGAACTGAATGCACAGAGTGCTCACTTCTTGCGCAGCCCAGTCAGAAACAGTCTGGGTTGCTCTAGATCATTTATGAAGAAGTTGAAGAACACTGAAGAACTTCTGAATGGAAGCAAATAATGTCTCTGCCTTCAACATGGGAAAAGAAAAAGATGCAGCAAACAAAAAACTGATCAGTCAGTAATTTGGGTTATGATCTATTCTAAAATCCTCTCTGATATTGAGAAGGTATTGATATATTAAGAACATTTTAGACCAGATCATAAAGCAATCCATATGCCTGAATCTACACCATGAAAAATATGCAATTACCAGAAATTAACATGGTAGTTTGTTTTAGCAAATAGGCTTATAGATGCAAAGATGCAAAAGATGATGCAAATGTTCAACAGCTCTTCAAATATCAGAAATACCTGTTTGTTCTAATTCCAGAAAGCAGAACATGGAATAGTCAGTTTACATTATAAGATAGCCGTTTCTGATTGAAAATTAGAAACAGTAATCACAGTTAATCAGTGTGGTGAGAGGCTCCCATTCGTTGAATACACTGAAGCAGAATCTAATTAACCACTTGTCTAGGATCTTTTAATTGGATTCCTGCACTGAATAAGGCTTTGGCCTTGATGGACTAAACAGTCATTTCCAAGTTGATGATTCTGTACTATTATATTACTGTCCTCACCCTTCCTTCACATCATATCTCAAAATGATGCCATTTATACCTAATATATTTCAAGTTATTTCAATTAGTTTATACCTCAATCAAACCATAATAGAGAACAGTGAATTCTACTTCGATGTTTAAAATAATATTCTGCTTACAATAGAGCATAATTTGTTTCAAAATACTTTCCTTCAAGAAAAGAATTCTTCATTCACTTCATCAAAACTTCCTGAAGCCTCAGTGGAAGGAATGGAAAAGAATGATAGAAAAGGCTTAGTGAAAAGAATGATAATTACCAGCAGCTTTTCTCTGAATTTATGGATTTGGATTTATGGATTTTGCATTCAACATAACTGTGATAATAGGAAACAATATTTGCCCTATGAACAACCCATGACTTTCATGTGTTTTCATAAACATATATACATACATAAGCACATTCTAATAATACAGATTGATAGCTAGTTGTGATGCTAAGAACTAAGATGAAAAGAAATGTGTATGTTCTACCCAAAAAAGCAATATAATTTCTTATTATTATTACCGTTAATAAGAATTCTGCTTTAAAATGTCAAATTATAAAATTTCACTTCACACAAAGAAATAAAAGCCTGGGAGGCTACAATTGTAAACAAAAGGCCATTAGTGTATTTCAACTGGTTTTCTTCTCCTTCCCCAAATCATACTATTTTTAGACGAAGAAAAAGCCTCACTATTTAAAAAAAAAGATGTATACTTCTTGGTGTACTTAATGCCACATTCAACAAACAAACTCTTTGATGTGCATTTGTTTAACTTTGGTTTGTTTCTTTGACCCACCTTGAATTATGAGGAATGGCACAGAATAAAACTTTACCTAAAACATTAAATTAAATAATATAATATTTTAAATGGTTTCCATAAAAATGTAAGTTAAAATTGCTGTAAGCTTTACCTGCCCAACAACTCTGTCTCGTTCCAAACTTGTAAGCATTTTCTCTCTTAGTAGAACCTCATACTTTTCATTCAGTTGTCTTAACATAGGCTCATACAATGCATAGTGTGTCTTTAGCCTGTAGACAAGAAACTGTTTAAAGAATAGTTACCATATATGAGAAAAAAAAAAATAGTATTCCATTCCAATGCAAGAGGTTAATTAATTTTTTTAGTCAATGGTGTGATCAATGAGCATCATAGCAAGCTACAGTAGATGTTCTGCCAATAAGGGATGGGCAGCATGGGCTTTATGATGGAGATCATGGACGCTGGATTCTAACAGTGAAATCTCTCTAGAAAAAGGAGAGATTGTGAGACAACCCTTATGTACTCCCAGACAGCTGCTCCTCATGAGAAGGCTGCAGTAACTGTTTTACAAACAGCTTAGGGATTGAATGGCTAAAAGTTGCAGGATACCATCTAAGTTCAATCGTACTGCAGCCTTTTAAGAACAAAAACTTTATTCCTTGTTTCTTACCCTTCAGATTGGCAAGTTTCTACAGTTTTCAGTGGCTGAATCTCCTCAATGAAAGTTTTAAAAATGATTTTAAGGACTTGGAACAATATTTTTGGAATACAGTAAAAATGATGTTTAGAATAATGCTTTTAGAAAGTCAAACATGGATTAAGGGTTCAGATACATTTTGAATAAATATTTGAAATTAATTATAAATCTCTTCTGATGAGAAACTGAATATTTATATTTTTTACAGAAGGACATGTGAAAAAATGATTCAGAAAATACTTTTAAAAATTTCTGACATTATTAAAAGACTAGATGTTACTATGGAAAAGAAACAAGTTTCAATTGACAAGAATGAAATTGGCTTAAATGTGGATTTAAAAAATCACAGGCTGTAAGAAGGGTATGGAACAAAGTAAACTGAACTGACAAATGAAGCTGGTTGATGTTTAAATAATTAAAAAGGACATGTGAATAATAGACCAGAAGAGTAGATTGTAGAACCTTTTTATATGGGATTTACAAAAGGGACATGTTGTTGGTAATTTTGTGAGCTGATACAAAAATGAAATCATATGTTGCGTTTATAATTCATCTTCAGTGATATACAACAAAAATATCAATCAGAGCAACACTTATTAAAATTAATGGAGTAAGAGTTGTACTGTACATTAAAATCTGAGAAAAGCTGTAAAATAAATTCATAATGACACATGTAATATTAAAACACACTGATATAAGATTTTATATGTTTTTATGTCCAGTATATCATAATAGTCTACCTACTTTGACATATTTATTCTATTTATCTGGTCTTCTTATTTCTATATTATACTACCAATGATGATAGATTTAAAATATACGGTACACTATAGTCTGCTTTATTTTCTATATCTATAACCTGGTCTTTGATATATTAATTTATTTATACATTAACCAAATTGGTATGACTCACTTAACAACCATATTGTTTGTCAATCAAAATTCTGGTATTAATTGTGATCATATATCAAGGACTACCTGTAATGCAAAGCTCTCTACATGGGGCTATCCCAGAATACTACCCAGCAGTTTCAACTGGTCCAGAATGCAACACTGATGGATATCCACTGGTATGCCCATGTAACACTCTGCTTTGTAAGCTACATTGGTTGTCATTTTGCTTCTTGGTGCAATTCAAGATGCCGGTCATTATAAAAGCCCTACATGGCACAAGACCTGGTTACTTGAGGAACCACCTGTCTTCCATAGTATCTGTCCTGCTGACTGCACCTGGCAATGCTGGCATGCTCCAAGTTCTTTCAATTAAACAATGTCATCTGTCAGAACCCTGGAAATATGCCTTCTCTGTAGCAGCAGCTATCCTCTGGAATAGGGTAAAACTCAAATTCATGGCCTGCGGCATGGATGCGTCACACATTGGCCATGCCCACTCCCAATTTAGCAAAGGGGGAAAAAGTCACAATACATCACATGACAACGTGACAATGCAAGCTTGACACTCCTGGGATAAAGGAATGAGGTTCTCCCAGAGATTCAAATGTGTTTACCCTACTGGTGGTTTGAAAGCCTTTATCCAGCTTTTGGAAGGTATGACTGAAATTAAGAGGAGGAATTCGTAAACTGAAAATTCTGAGATATTACTCAGAATTCACTGAGGTTCACTTTTCAAAAATTGAGCTAAAGTGAATCTCTGTTAGGCTTTGGACATGTAATTGATTATTATTATCAACATTTATATTACTGTATCTTGCACCCTATATTTTTAACTTAGAATTTAGTATCACCTTTATGATTTTACTCACAGAAATAATAATAATAATAATAATAATAATAATAATAATAATAATAATAGTCATTCTTTTATCTTTATAGAATGTAATATCTTATCTTTATCTATGACCACAAGTTTGTTGTTGTGGAAACAAGATGGCAGTTCATTAGGAAGGCAGTGGTGGATTTTAAGCTTCCCCTTTCTGTATTATGGAAAAAACATTCATAATGTTTGTTAATTGTAAAGAACCTGGGAGAAGAGTAATTTTCTTCTGAGAGGTAGTCCAAATAGGCAAATCCACAAAATTACAATATCTTGTAGGAGATTTACATGTTTCTCTGATAATTATTTATGATTTTACAGCAAGTAGTGACCTATTATTTTAGCTCTTAGTGTAAAACCCAAAAAGATTTGTTTTAAAAACTGCATTATTTAGTACAATTATTCAATGTCTTGAAAGAATTGATTCTGATTCTATTATCCTATCTGTATTATTCTGGATTTACATTTCTATAAACAGCTTTATTTTATATGTTTACAGGGACTTTAACGCATTCCTCTTTTTAATGACCTTTATTGGATTTTTCTATCCACAAGAGGGAAGTCCAACATAAGGAATATCTACTCAAGGTTTTCAACTTTGAAACAAAACATAGATTAAGACATTTAGACTGGGGAATTGCTTAGATGTTTAGTATAAAGTTCAAGAATAGTTAAATGTTTTCTTTTAAGAGTTTAAGGCTAACCTTTTGCATTGCAATATTTTTTTTCTTGTATTATCTGCCACTTATATACAATATAATACTGTATATTATATATACAATATTTAGTCTATTGATTTTTTGTTTCTGGGTGTAAAATTGCTTTTTAGCTATTAACTTTAAATAGGAGATGACATTATAGGAAATAAAATTTTAAAAAACAGAAGAGATCCCACATTCATTACAATCAACCTGCTTTACTTTATTGTGAAATATATTCTCACAGATTAATTGCATTATAGTGGAATATAATATTATCAATAAATTAAAACAAAAAACAAAAAAGATTTGAAAACATTTGATCATACATTTGTGGTTTTAAGGGTGACTTTAATGATGAATACAACAAATTAATGGACACCAAAAGTTCTTTTCAGTTCAGAGAACCCCCAACCCATAAAAAGTTAAACATATCCAGAGGTATATTTAAGAATTATGGGAAATATTATTTTGAAAGAGAAGTGGGAAATTTACTCAAAACCCGATGTGAATATTGATCAAATTTTAGAAATACAAGAGATTTGCAGAATAAATTCATAGTCAGAAAAAAATAAAATGCTACATCCTTCTTAAATTCACATATTTCAAGACAAAAGAAGCGGTATTAGACTAAAAAGGGAAAAATACTCCCTTATAATTCAGAAACAGAATAATTGAGATTCTGTCAAAAGTACCTCCAGATATTCTTAGAAAGAAGGAAAGTGACAGCTTTTTGACAATGGCTCAAAAAAAAAGTCTGATATGGAGGTCCATTGTCTTTCATCTATAGCAGGGGTGTCCAACCTTGGCAACTTTAAGACTTGTGGACTTCAACTCCCAGAATTCCTCAGCCAGCTTGGGCTTCAACTCCCAGAATTCCTCAGCCAGCTGGCTGAGGAATTCTAGGAGTTGAAGTCTACAAGTCTTAAAGTTGCCAAGGTTGGACACCCCTGATCTATAGTATAGGTCTTTATATTTGATAGCAAAGCTTTTGTATATTCCACCAATGGAATACTCCAGTCATTGGCTGTGAGAGAGTAAGGTAGTAAAGGCAGAGAAGAGACAGAAAACGAAGCTGTACAAAGTAGCTGTTATTTCTTGTTAAATTATTTTTCAACTAATATTAATAGTATGAATAGCTAATTTAAAAAGAAAAATAACTTTTTGAAGGTCTAAAAGGAAAATGCATATATTATAGATCTTCAAGATTCCCATAAAGCTGTCAGAATGAAAATACTTTTATATTTGTGGTCTTAAGCAGATAAGAAGAAATGGATAAGCTATATATTTGAATATTTAAATTTGGAATTTGAAAAACAAAATCAAGATGAACCAGGGAAATTTATATATTTTAAGGCTGAATTTGAGAAAAAACCAATTGATACAATTTATGCCCCAAATGATAACAAAATAAACATCTATGAAATTATTTTTTTTCAAATCCTTTTTATGGTGCAAAGATATTCTGATTCTTGGAAATATAAATGGTTTGTTTTCCTTCTGAAACATGGGCAAATCACTTTAAAGCAATCTTTATCTGGCAAACTTTCCCATAATGTTTTACTCTATATTTCAGGGGTGTCAAACTGGTGGCCTGTAGACTGGATGCATGATGTGCAGGCCACGCCCACTCCAGTTCCATATTGGGGGGGGAATGTTGTGATATATCACGTGACCGCAATGTGACGCCGCAAGTTTGACACCTGTGCTATATATCCTTGCTATCTTTTTTCAATGTATTTGAATGCAAATATCTTGCTGTGAAATAACTTATACACTGCTCTTTAGTTTATAATGTGAAGAGGCATGTGCTAAATTTCTAATATATTATTAATTAATCCCATGCATGCAGTGGTGAGATTCAAAAAATTTGACTATATGTTCTGTGGGCATAGCTTGGTGGGTGTGGTTTGGTGGGTATGGCAGTGTCATGCCCCTGGTGGAGACTGACTCTAAGGAAGAGGAGGAACAGCCAATAGGAAGTGGGAGTGTGGCTCCAGAGGTGGTGGAGGAGGCTGGGGAAGGGCAGATGCTGGCTGAGCAATCAGGGGAGGATCCAGGCCCATCCCCTATCCATCCTAGGTCACGCAGGGAGGAGAGGATCAGGGAAAAGTGAACTCTACCCAGGAGGAGATTACCATGATCTTCCTCATGGCTTGCAGCTGGGAGCTATGTATATAATTTTGTAACTGCGTAGTCAGAATTGCTGGAGTCAAAGGTTAATGTTTACTTTGAAAGAGGTTTATCTTTGCTGGCGTTCTCCCCATGGACTCTCCTCAGTTATCTTCCTGGAATGTATGATTAACTATCTTGGCTTGTTTCGGAACTCTCATCAATGCGGTTTGTTTTGGTTTTCTTTTTGCCTCATTATTTACTTTTGTGACTTTAAACTGTGCCTAACAAAATAGTGAAGTTAAGTTGAAGGCATTACCAGACTTTAATGTAAGTTTTGGGTTATTTTGAGAGACTAGGGGTCATCACGGGCAGGGGAAGGACACTGCAAAATCCCCATTGAAGAGGTGGAAATTTAACAAATTTGTGTTAGTACAAGTGGATATGAAATTAAAATGACAAGAATTAAAAAGCTTCCAAACCAATTTAATCTAATGTGTTTTTATCTACAGTATAGCACTCCAGCAAAGCACTTATGAAAGGATGTGTATCTTTCTGCCTTAAAACAGAAAGAAATCTATGTAAAAACAGACATACTAAAGCAATTAGAATTATGAAACAATCATCTATTTTTAAAACAAAAAAATGAAAGAAATTTATAATCAACTCAATTTAATGGAAGTAAATGAGAACCATAAGAAGTTGAATTTTTTTAAACAGAAATATTTTGAAAAAGGTCAGATAAATCGTTGCCTTTCCAACGCAAAAGGAGCAGGACAAAATAACTGTTACCTCTATTTGGGATGGAGCAGACCAATGTACATGATTGAAGCAATTTGTTATATACTATTAAAGATCATAGTGAAGAATATTTGGTGCAGAAAAGACTAAAGAGCTTTTGAATACAATACTACTCATAAAGCTTATAGATTAAAAAAATTATAATAAAGATATCATTAAAAAAAAATAGAAATAGAACAAAGTTCCAGGGCATTATAGTATCTACTGAATATATTGCACAACTTTTCCAGAAATTTTAATTCAATTGTTAACTCAGGTATTGAACGAGATTCCAAGCATCAAGAATTTCCTACATCATGGAAAGAAGCTTTCATCATCCATTTATTGATCAGTGTAGATAAAACATATGCCTTAGCAAGATGTTTAGGAGTATTCCATATAGATCTATTATATAAATTGTATCAAATCAGGAAACTATACAAAAAGCAGCAGTTGCAACAAGTATCAAATAGATTTGTATTTATGTACCTTTTAATGTCATTAATAAGTCTGTTCTTTTCCTGGACTACTCTTTTATGATGCATTCTATGGAAGTCACGCTGTCTTTGCATTTTTAGCAGTGCATCTTTAGCTTTACTGCATGGAAACAAAAAAAAAATATGATTTCTAAATATATTTAGGGAAGTAAGGCATCTATCATGAGGACTACCCATTCTGTCTCAGAAAGATATTCTTAAAATCTCCAATAAAAGAAGCACATTAGCACTTGATCTGGCTCTATTGCTTGTCCTGGTTTCATTTAACCTGTTATTTGCATTCCTTATTTGTTTCTGTCAACAGGACATATGTTGTGGTTAGCCGGCAGCAAGTGCAGATGGCTGAGGAGAGCGATGAGTCTGATGAGGGGCCAGTACCATTAGGGAGTGGACTGCTGCCTTCAAAGATTGTGGGGGCTGGCAGCAGTGACGAGGAGATTCCTGAGGAGCCTGTGCCAAGTGCATGTGCACGAAGGATTGCTCGGAGGAAAGAACAGTTACAGCAGCACAGGCGACTCGGGAGTAAGGCTGCAAGGTAATGGCCCCTCCCTCAAGAGGATAAAAGCCAGGTTTGAAAAAGCGTTCTTTGCAAACAGCAAAGAAGCTCTTAAACTCAACTGGTGGACATCTTAGTTCGTGTTTGGAGAATTTTGTAAATTAGTTCTTATCTCTGGGTTTTTGGCACCCTTGACAAACAACTTGGCAAGGCTCTTTCTTGTTGGAGCTAATTAGTGGAAAGCAGCCTTCAGAACAGAATTTGTTATTAAACCTTAAAAGGTGGGGGCTGCTGCCTTTGTCTGTGTTTGCTCTTTGGGAACCCGGCTGGGTCAAAACAATATAATGGTATATTCTACAGTAGATATATGGCATGTTCTCTGTTATTTTTGCATGGATTTTGTTGCTAGCCTCTGCATTTTCCTTCTTTTCTTACTATTAAAAAATTTATGACATGACTGAACTTTAACTGAGTGAACTTGCCTTTGCCTAACAACTTTGTTTTTTTCCTATTCATGTGAACTCTGTGTGCTCTACAATTCACTGAAAATCAGGGATGGGCAGACTTGATAGAAAGTCATCAGTGGCTCCTTCGGGAGTTAGCCCTACACATATCTGGAATTAAATTCAGGTAAATTTAACAAGAACCCAATGCATAAGGTCTTAATAGAGTACTAGGAAAAAAAGCTTACTTCCATTCAGTTACATCCGATTTTTGGAGACTGACTGGACAAGTCCCTGCAGTTTTCTTGGCAAGGTTTTTCAGAAATTATTTGCCATTGCTTCCTTCCAAGGACTGAAAGAAAGTGACTGGCCCAAGATCACCACCTGGCTCTGTGTCTTAGGCAAAACCAGAACTCACAGTCTGCTAGTTTCTAGTCTAATTACTAAACTGGCTCTCCTAGCAATATTCTTCAGAGGAAATAATTTTCTATGCCAAGATTCTATTCTAATTTTCTATGCTTGAATTAAATGTAAAAACTGGTTTAAAGTAATTCTTTTTATTATGAATGAAATAACAATAGCACTTAAACTTGTATATTGCTCCATAATGCTTTACAGCATTCTCTAAGCAGTTTACAAATGTCAGCATATTGCTCCCAACAATCTAGGTCCTCATTTTACCAAACTCAGAAGGATGGAAGGCTGAGTCAACCTTGAGCTGGTCAGGATCAAACTCCTGGCAGTGAGCAGAAATACTGCATTCTAACCACTGCACCACCACAGCACCTAAAACCAGTATCCTCAGTTAAGTAACTTCTTGCAGATTATTGGGCTTTCAGTATCCATCAGTTTCAGAAAATTATTGCTGCTGCTGGCATATCCCTAGGCAAGTTCCCCGCCCTCAAGAATAAAAACAAGAGATGCAAAATAAATGCATCTTTACTTCCTACTGTCTTTACTGCCATTGTGGATTTTGCCTCTGATATAAAATGAATGTTTAATATTTTATAGAGGGTTATTTTACTCTATGTTGACTTAATAATTATATCAGGTTTTTGTAATCATACAGTAATATATAAATAGAAGATGTACATTTTCATTTCAAATACTAACAGAATTTAAAATTCAGGGGAAAAAATTCTGAGCATTCTAAACATTTCCATTAAAACCAATGCAGTATAAAATAAAGTATACCAATGTCTTTTTATATCCAGTAATGCAATGTATCTGTATCCTACCATTACTTTTAAGTTCAACAGAATCCTAAACAATGCAGGATAAGGGAACATTAAAGACCATAGAGTCAGGTGAAAAAACAACACTTTGAAATGTTTGACTTTTTCAACACATTTCAGCATACAGATATTTTATCTTCATTTCAAAGATAAAGGGTATATAATGTAATAAATATTACAAGCACTTGATTTCCCAGTAGCTTCTGGTCAACCAATAAAAAGGAGTAGGGAAGATACTCTTAGAGGTTCATCCTTGAGGGGCTGCTATTGTGAAGAGAAAAAAAAGGGCACATACCTTTTCACAGTAGCTTCTCTGCTTTAGAATAGCACTCTACCTGGGGTCACACTAGTAACAGCTAAGAGATCTGGTTGTTCCAGAAGTCCTTGGAGAGGTCATTGTATGGCATGTCCCCCGCCCCCTGAAGTAGGCAATTATTGTTTTGGGGATTGATGTTTGTTTTTTCTTTTAATTCTATCTATAGTAGTTCACTTTTACATTATTGTAAGCCACTCAGAGCCTTTTTAATTGAGCAGCATTGCAGAAATAAATTAACTTGGGTATTGATGGATTAATAGCTATCTAACCCATTCTTTACCAGACTTGCAAACATCAATACTGCCATTCAAAACTGATACCTTCTACAATCTGATATCAGTATTTTTTTTTCATCCAGATTCCTAAAGAAATGTAACCCAATAATGACAAGAACATACTTAGCTGCAAATTTATAGTTCTCCATTTCTTTCTTCAAACTTATATTTTCCCTCTCCAAATGCTGATTGTAAGTATAGGCATCTGGAACAAATCCAACATCTTTAGGTTCAAGCACACCTCTCTGCATCAATTCATACCTAAAATTAAACAATTGAACTTTAGTTTTTTTTCACTCCTCTTGGTTATAAGGAGTACATATATCATAAGCAGGAATCCATAGAACAGCATGAACCCTTTTTCGTGATTATGGTTACTTTAAATAGGAGCTCCCATAGTTCTGAACTACATTTCTCATGGTAAGTGAAATTACCCCCCAAAACAGAACTCCATGCCTTAACTTAATACCCTGAGTACAATGAAACTGTTACTTCCATTATTTTTTGAGAGGTCAAGAGAAAGAACATGGATAGGACGTACCAGTCAAATATCTACAGAATGCAGTAATGTATCAGATTATAAAAAAAGAAAATAGACATACTGTAATCTTATTGGAAATAAAGACCAATACATATTTTGGAATAATACATCCATGGCTTTCTGTTACACAGAAAATTGCCAAGATAGTTGTATCGCTTCTTGGCATCCCATCTTTATTCTTACAAATAATTCCAGGTGGTGAACATTATCAATATTCCTCCACCCTCCTATTTTCTCCAAAACAACAAACCTGTAGGGTGAGGTAGGGCTAAGAGACAGTGACTGGCCCAACATCACCAAGCTGGATTTCATGGCTAAGGCAGGACTAGAACTCATGGTCTCCTGTTTTCTCGAAAACACAATTTTCTCCCACAGAGTTCTCTGAAGTCTTCAAACATTATAGCTACTCATATTTTGCTCTTAATCTTCCCAATCCTCTTTTTGCTATCCTTTTTCTGCTAGCATCAAGCTCTTTTGAAACTCCTAATTTCCAAATCTACCTACCCTTCTTCCCCTTTGGCAGGCACAGTATACAGCCACAGTGTACATACATCTCATATCCCCTCAATTACAGCTGGCCATTTTGCCTGCTAAAACGGATTAGACTGGTGCTGCAATTTAGAAAATCTCCAGTCTAAGCAGCACTTTTATTAGTTCCACTTTTCTATTTTGCATTGCATAAACTTATGGATGAACAGGGTTATCTTAGGACTGTTTTAGACTTTACAGTCCAGATTAACCATCCATCTTAGGATATGGAAGAATGGAACTAAATTTTAAGCAGGAGGGATGATGGTTTGACCTTTAAAATATTTTTACTGACTTGACATTTTAAAATATTGATTTCTAATTAATGGCCTACTTAAAACTTACCAGGAGAAAAATATCCCCAATATGAAATTATAGAAACAAAAACAAAAAGTAACATTCCAAGTTTCAAAACAGAACAGTAATTTGAAATACAAGATCTCCTATTTAATTAAGAAAGATTTACCATTCAGTCTGAAAGCAGTCTAATGTCCTGTTCATTCCCATTCTGATTAAAAAATTGCAAAGAAAGTCATCTACAATTTCAGGTGTTTCAGACAAAGATTGTTTAGTGATCTGGCCTGGCCGTTGAGCCTAGAAAGAAAAATTCAGGAAACATTTTAGAACTGCCTCATTAGACATTTCAGACATCTGCCTCATCAGACATTTCCTTTTTTTAGAAAAATATTTTTTTAAATCAGAGACTACTTTTTTGTACATTACAGAAAGATATATAGGCTAATGATAGTTTATTTCTTATCATGCAGCCTTTTAGAGTAATTTCATAAAGATACAGTAGTCATGAATCTATCTCAATGAACTGTGATTAACAACTATGTGCAATAGTCTGGAAATTAACTTTGTCAAAGAGTAGCCAAACATCAGGAATGATGTTGGATACTATGATATGAATATTTTAAATATTGTTCTCCATCCTTGTTCACCTTCTAATAGGATCACCTTTTATCCCTTTGACTCTGCTCCTATATGACACTGTCCCACAAGTCTGGGAACAGCTAGATGGCAGCAAAGAATTAGATTGGATGCCTTTCCCTACCATCACAATGTTAACAGACCAAATGTAGCAGTCCTACTTTTTTGATTATCTTGTAAGGGACAGAATAGATCTTATGTAAGAGTATGGAAGAAGTATCTGTGTTGTTTGATGAATACAAATTTAATACCACACTTCCTTGTAGTATATATATATTATTTTTTGTTATGGACATCTCTGAGAAATTCAGACATCTGAAGAAAAAAGGGGGCAATATCAAATATCCATATGCCAATGTCTTAGGCAATCTGACCCAGTCTAATACCGTGTTTCTCATATAATAAGGCCGGGTCTTATTTTTTTTTGACCCCCGAAAAAACGGCTAGGACGTCTTTTCGGGGATGACTTAATTCCCACCCTTGCATCCTCACCACCAGCCACTCCTAACGGGTGATCATGGCAAAGCGCGGAGCTCCCTACTCCCACCTTTGGCACCCACCGCTGTTGCTTTCCCTTCTGACCATTCCACCAAGTTTGGAGCTGCCGCTTCCCTGTTTGGAGTGCCGCCATTTGGGGCTCCAAACAGCGGCAGTGCTCCAAACGCGGAAGCGGCAGCTCCAAACATGACAGTGGGCGATCTTTTTATTTTGGTCCGCGTGAAGTTCAGAGCGAGCAAGAGAGGGAGACTGCAATGCCTCCATCCGAGATGGCAACCTCACTAGTGGATCACAAAGTGGCTGGAAGCCCGAATCGGCGGGAAACGATGGCGATCTTTTTGGAGTAAGAGGAAAGGGAGAGAAGAGTTGCGAGGCGTAATTTGCAGGAGGAAGTGGGTGTATCCCACAGCAGGGAGCCCAAGGAAGAAGGGCCGGTAGGCAACAGAGAGCGTCCCGTAGCTCCCGAAGCAGCCTAGAGACGTGCCCGGGAAGAAGCGCAGATGCTGCCTTGTAGTCCCCAAGCCAACTGCGTGCGCCTTTAGTTATGTGCGCTCCGCGCTTTGGGCATCTCCGTGTGATCGCGACCCTATCCTTTCCACCTGGCATCCTTGCTGCTTTCTGGCTCTTTAGCAACCAGCTTCGCCTTTGGAGCACTGCCGCTGTTTGGAGCTCCAAATGGCGGCGGAAGCTCCAAATGCGGAAGCTCCAAACATGACGGTGGGCGATCTTTTTATTTTGGTCTGCACGAAGTTCAGAGCGAGCATGAGAGGAAGACCGCGATGCCTTGCTAAAGAGCCAGAAAGCAGCAAGGGCGCCAGGTGGAAAGGACAGGGTCACGATCACACGGAGATGCCCAAAGCGCGGAGTGCACATAACTAAAGGCGGAGCACGCAGTTGGCTTGGGGACTACAAGGCAGCATCTGCGCCTCTTCCTGGGCGCGTCTGTAGGCTGCTTCCGGAGCTACGGGATGCTCTCTGTTGCCTACCAGCCCTTCTTCCTTGGGCTCCCTGCCATGGGATACACTCACTTCCTCCTGCAAATTACGCCTCGCAACTCTTCTCTCCCTTTCCTCTCGCTCCAAAAAGATCGCCATCGTTTCCCGCCGATTCGGGCTTCCAGCCACTTTGTGATCCACTAGTGAGGTTGCCATCTCGGATGGAGGCATTGCAGTCTCCCTCTCTTGCTCGCTCTGAACTTCACGTGGACCAAAATAAAAAGATCACCCGCCGTCATGTTTGGAGCTGCCGCTTCCACGTTTGGAGCACTGCCGCTGTTTGGAGCCCCAAATGGTGGCGGCACTCCAAACAGGGAAGCGGCAGCTCCAAACTTGGTGGAATGGTCAGAAGGGAAAGCAACAGCGGCGGGTGCCAAAGGCATCTGCAGCAAAGGTGGGAGAGGGAGCTCTGCGCTTCGCCATGATCACCCGTTAGGAGCGGCTGGTGGCGAGGAATTGCTGCCCGGGGCCGCTCCTAACGTCAAGTCCCCCGCCCTTCCCCCTTATTTTGCATGTTTTAAAATAGGCCTAAATTTGGGGGGAGGGGCTTAATTTGATTTTATGCCAAAGAAACATGGTGGGGCTTCCTATTGGTGGAGGCCGTATTGTTGGAGAAACACGGTAGTTGAACTCATACAAACTGATTATTTTCTCAAGTCAATTATAAAAAAATATTTCATATTATTTTATTACTTTATTTATTTTGAACTCATGCAAATTAGCGTAGCATATATCATGATATATAAGATATTTACCATAATTTGGGCATCGATAGTCTGTTCGTGCATTGTGTGTAAAGCTTTTGCCAGATCTTCATCGCCTTCCGGAAGACTAAAATCTTCATCTGTGGGAATCTAAGTCAAATTATAAATAGATCTAAAATTAATAGGCTCACTGAGAAGAGGGAAAATATTTCAGCATCACAAACTCTTTTAGACAGAGCTATAACAGGGCTCACATAGAGAAGGTATCATTCTGTGCATGTTAGAATTCAGCTTCAGGCTCTAGAACAGGGCTGTCAATCTCATGGCCCGCGGGCCAGAAGTGTCACGCACTGGCCACACCCACGGCCAGCTTAACAAAGGGGGAAAAAGTCATGCTACATCACATGATGCTGCCATGACGACACGAGTTTGACACCCCTGCTCTAATATGTCGCTCAAATAAGATATAAATATCTGATCTAGGAAAGATTCTTTGTCTGGAATCCAGGAAAGCAATTTCTAAACAGGGAAGATTATATTTAGAATTTATTTATGTAGAAGAGAAGATGTTTGCGTTTGGCAACTTGTGCAGCCTGTTTGTGCCACTGAAAAAAAGAATGAATAGCCAAAACCTGCCAGAAAAGAAATCCAGTGAAACTTCAGACCTCTAAAATAAATTTCCAAAATTATGCACCATCAATGAGAGAAGTTTGTTTTAAGTTTTAAAAATAATCTAAACAGCAAAGAAGGAAAAGAGAATCACCTTGAAGGGGAGATGGGTAGCCTAGAATTTTAATAAGTTAAAAAAAGTGATGCCACCAAACACATCAAACGTATTTTTACTCTTGTAAACATTTCTTCTTTTTCCATAAGATCATTAAGTTTGTTTCAGTGTTTTTTTTAATTTTGATATTAAAAAATTAAACCATCTTTGCTATTGGGATTTTTTGTACCAAGACATAATTTAAGTGATTTTAAAAAACCTTAAAGAAGTATTGCTAGTACCACCTGCCTGTTACCTATAACACGTGAAATGTATATATTTTTATTTATCGAATGAGTTTTGGAGTCTGCCGTTTGTGAATGCTTTTACTGATGTTGAGGATTTAAGCTGCTTGTTAAATCCTAGGTTGTTTTTCTTTTTGGATATGTTGTTTCTGACAGATTTCAGGTTGCATGCTGTTTTAAAAAGAAAAAGTCCTGATCAAGTTGTCTGCTGTTTGGATGGTAAGCAATAATGACTATACAATAGCTTCCCACCATTTGTAGCCTAAGGATGAAAAATAAGAATGTAGGAATTCCCAATGTTTTGAGTTCCTAATGTTCCCAATACATTTAAAACTCCTTGAATTTGAACATAAAAAACACTATTCCACATAGGGGGGGAAAGGACCACTTGAATTTTTTTCCAGTTTTGTATGAAACGTGGCTAATGTAGAATATTCTAATTAAGGATTCTGAAGGAAACCTTTTTGATTCAAAACTCAAAACAAATAAATCTCCCCTTTTGATCTGTCAACCTTGACTTTTCTAAAAAATCATGATCAACATTATTTTGAGAAGGTTTGAGTTCTTTTAGAATCTATTAAAATTAACGATCATACAGGTTGAAATTGGATTTTTCCATGCTATATTACAAACTGCATTCACAATAGCTATGCAACAATTGTTTGTATATGCAACAAAAATTTGGATATTACAAATAATATATATTTGTAATAATGTATATTACAAACCTGTAATATATGAAGAATCTGAGCTCTGCAAGCTTGACATACTCAGCGTTTGAATTTTGCAGTTGAGTAGATATGATTCAAACATAAAATACCATAAAATATTGTATTTTTCTGCTTACTTATCATTATTTTCTTCATTGAGTAAATTTTTTACTGATTTTTAACAGATTGAGAAATTTCTTCCATGTTTTCCCATTAATTTGATAAAATTAGATTTACCCTTGAACATCTTTCTTGTCATATAATTTAATAAATCAATATTTTTATTATTGGCATATTAATAATAGCTTTCCGTTGAGCAAACACTGAAAAATTCTTATTTATTCCAATTTTGGAACTCTTTAATTTGTAGACACCCAAACCAAAGTGAGTGCTTGACTTCTATTATGAAGGCCAAATTGGTGTGGAAAAAAAAATAGAATTCTGTAAAAAGAAATAATCCTGTCCAATTTATATTGGTCCTGGGCTCTGAAATCTGATGCATCTAATCAAAATTCTCATGCCTAATTATTATTCTAATAGGAAAACCTCAGGGTTCATGCTCTTCCTAATTTTATTCCAGAATTATTCCAGAAGGGGGCATGCCTAAGCGCACCAATGTGTTTACCGTCCCTGTCCTATTGTTTCTTTTATATATTTTTTATTTTTCTTATATGTATCCATGTATTCATAACTATATTTTTACTTATACCTATTATCTTGTAAGCAATTGACAAATAAAAATAAATAAATAAGTTTTTCCATTAGTGAAATGATCTATTTTCCTTGCCCATTCATATTAAACTCCTCCAGTTTCAGAGTTGAATAATTCTAATTTAGATAGTGATACTAAAATATTCATTTTGATAATGTGGCTTGGTAATAGGATTCAAGGTGGTGAATTGACAAGCCACCTATTTGTTTTCCAGCTTGCATTTAGCATCGTTGAATCCTCATCAGCTTATCTTCACATATAAGCAAATTAATCTTTTGTCACAAATTAAAATTTCTCAATAATTTACTATTATATTTTATTAATAAATAAAACAAAAGTATTGACAATAATGACATTTTAATAGCAGTTAAATTCCATTTCCCCACTGATACTACCTTTCCATATGTAAACATTAAATGCTCAGTGGTCATCTTTAGATACACACAACAACTGCTGATATGTTTTTCCCTTTCTTATCCTTCTGTATAAGGTTGAAGATTACTAAAATGTTCACATTGATAAAAAAAAGTCTTAAAAAGACATTTCCAATTAGAACAGGAAATAAATTTCAACTTCATAACACTAATTTTAGATGGAGAGGGAGATCTATTTACTATTAATTTATCAAGATAGGATTAATTTAGCAAGATCAGAGAGTGGATTGAAGCTTCATATGTATAAAGTGCTACTTTAGGTTCTTACCTCTTCATATTGATAGTCATCTTCAGAACTTTCAGTTATTGTAACCTCTGCATGTTTAGTTAAGTCTACAATATGAAATTGTATTGGTTACAACATGATTTAATATTAGATCTGATATGTGTACAGAATGCTATTTTAAGGCAATGTATTCATTTTGTATAAATATTTGACTACTAATACTAAAATTAATTTAGCCACTCATTCTGGTGAGATGGGTGGCAAAGAAATTTAATAAATAAATAAAATAAAATAAATCCTAACCCTAATTTATGAACATAATCTAATCAGTTCTAACTTCATTTTTTCAAACATTTAAATTTAAAATCTTCTCCAGAAATGCTGAATTAGATTCTATTCTCATCTCCACTATGCTTTAAGCTCTCATGGTTTATCTGTAATTATTCAACAACTACATGCTCCTGCAATTATTTTTCATGATTAAAAAAAACCATACTTTTAAAATTAATGAAATATTTCCATTGTTAATTTTAGTATTTGTTAAGATTTTCTTCATAATTCCTTCCTTCTTCCCTGCCTTCCCTTTCTCCCTTGCCCTTCCTTCCTTTCCTGCCTCCTTTTCCCTTCCTTTCCTTTCCTTCCCTTCCAGTCACATTCCCTCTCGTCCTTCCTTCCCTTCCTCCCATTCTCAATTTATCCTCCTCCTTCTCTCCTTAGAATTCCTGCAGCTTTGTTTGTGGGAGGCTTGTAAAGAGAAAGGCAATGGGGAAGCCAGCAGGAAATTGCAAATCCAAAGACAGGCAGGTAAGTGGTTGCTGCTGGGTGGAGGAAAGGGTAAGGATGCAGGCAGCTGGATGTTACAACATATGGCACAAGCAGTGCCATATGAGTTGGAAAAAGTTTGTGGGTATGTGCCAGATTGCAAGTAAGTCAGGGAGTGTTGTGGAGATAGGGCGGCATAGGTCAGGAAGGCTTCCTGAGATGTACAAGAGCTGCTGTGTGGAATGAGTCAGCTTCGGTCAAGAAGAGTGCCTGAGGGTGACATGAATCAAGAAAAATGTACAAGGTCACATTGGTCACATGTCAGAGCAGCAGCAATGTGATCCTGTTCTTTTGCTAAGAATGTTGATTGCAATAAAGTCAAGCCAGCTCTGAAATTACCATACTTGCTGGATACAAAAATAAGGTGTAGGTTTACCCCTAGTCCATCCCTCCCCTCATGACCAGTCCATTTCCAGCCAACTGGAGCTCGCCAAGATGTTTTGAAAACTCTGAGATGTTTGGAAGTCATCCGCATATTTCTCAGGGTGCCGACCATGGGATGCTGGTTTAAACAGGATCTGGCTGCTCTGGTCCTTATCACTTGTCATTCTCCCCTCCCGATTTCTTATCACACAAAGCGTTATTGCCCTTTCATCCTTCCTCCTTTCATCCTTTCTCCTCTTTTTCCTCCTTTTATTCTCCCCCCCACTTCTTCTTTTGATGGCAGGATGCCTGTGAGCCCCCCCCCCCCCAAGCTCAGCCAGGCAGAGCTGACAGTATGAGAGGTACTGTGCAGGTCATAGACAGCGTGAAAGGGTTAGCATAGGTTGGGAAGAGTATGTGTGGGTTTCCAAGAGGTTTGACATGGGTCAGGAAAGGAACACCAGAGGAGTGCATGTTGATGAAGATCATGAGCGTATACAAGAGGTGTTATGTGAGTCAGGAATAGTGTATCTGGTGCAGCACAGACTGGGAAGGGTGCATAGGGGCATGCAAGAAGTGCTGCACAGAGGGGGGAACATCGCACGTCATTGGAGTGCACAGGAGAGTGGCATGTGCCGGGAAGGTTATACAAGGGATCTTTCCTCACTATTCTTCCCTCTTTTCCTTCCTTTTTCCCCTTCCCTTCCCAGCAGGCAGGTATCTGCTGTTGGATGGGGGAGAGAGAACAGGTGATTTGAGATGGCTGGGAAACTTTCACAGAACATTGAAAATGAAGATCATGTGACTGAAGGAACAGTCCAGCAACAGAGCAGCTACCAGTAGGACGGAAGCATCACAGCTTTTGCAAATTTCATTTGGAAGCCATGAGTCTCAGATTTTGAACACATTCTGTATCTTAGGCCATTTGAGGTATCTGGGTTCAAAAACTGTTGCCATGTGATAGACCATTTCTCTCAGTTAAAGATCATGACAAGAGTTTTAGTAGTATATTCATAACTCCCACTATGCCTTTCCCTGAATAGTAGACACTTGATATATTTCTTTTTATTTCCAAATAGTTTTCAGAGTGCTGGGAACAGAATAAATGGAAAAAATTGTATTCAGATGAGAAAATAATGATACCTGACCATGTAAAGTTAACAAAGGCAACCACTATGACCACATTAATTAGTTATTTTGCACAAGCCACGGACATGGATAGTAACTGCACAAATAGTACCAATGAAACTCTACATAACTTTAAAGATATGGTTTGCTCAAACCTGAACAGAACTGAATTAGGCTAATTAGGTAAAATTAAGTAATAGTTCCCCATACTGTAAACCAAATCTCTTATTTTAAATCTCAGCCTCTTTGAATCCTATTTATTTAAATATTTGATTTCATAATTTGAAACTATCTTTTTCTCATTGTATCCATAAAGCAATCACTTTCTTTCATCCTTATTATTGCAGCAATCGTGTACATTTTTTTTTACAAATTAGTGGACCAGTGAAATACTGTGGACATAATATACTTAGACTTCAGCAAGGCATTCAACAAAGTAGACCAGAGCCTACTTCTTAGTAAGGTAGAAAAAAGTGGGATAGATAGCATCACCACAAGATGGATTTGTAACTGGCTGACAAACTGTAATCAATGAGTATTCCTTCGAGAGAAGGCGGAGCTTCGTTTCGGCGATACAGCTGCGATCTTGGGGCTCTGAGATCGCAGCCGATATTTTCGCCCCTGGTCGGTCCCAACGGACCTAAACCGTCCCGTAGAGACGGGGATTGAGAAGGGTACTGTCCCAGGATCCCAGAGATATCGCAAAGTCTCTGGTTTGATCCGGGAGAAGCCCTTTTGCTGGCGGTGGAGAGGCAGCCCCCCATAGCTGCTGAAGTTGGGACAGCTCTGGAAAGAAAGTGGCTGGAAAGAAGTGTGTCGGCTGGGTGAGAAATTTCTTTTGTGTTGTAAATTCGCTGAGGTTTGAAAGGGCATCCTGAACAAAGAAGAAACCTGTGAGACTTTTTTTTTTTTGACCAAAACTGTTTGAGTGGCGTTTTTTAAAGTGATGTCAAATTGAGGCTTGGAATTTTTTTTTCTTTGTCTTATTTTTTTTCTGGGGACTTAAGTGTGACTTTGTAGGTAACCGGATTGAATTTTCTCTTATATATATTTTTATGCTCCTTTTGATTTTTTAATTTTCTCTAGGATAGAGGCTCCCTTTAGCAATTTTCTTTTTTTTTTTTTATGTACATTATTCATTTTTTCTGGCTGGAGGGGGGAAGAGCATTAAGAAACATTGCAACACTGCCAACTAGAGGCTTGAAAATATTTTATTTGAATTGGAAAGAATTGTAAGAAGACTCCTTCTCAAGGACATTTCAACGTGATAAGATAGAGGGAGAGCACAGCAAAATATTATTACAGGTGTTTTCCTGGACTCTTATCAATATTTCAACACTTGAGGCTTAGCTTTGAAGCTGCTGGAGAAGAGAGTCATAATAAGAGCCTTGGATAAATAAATAAAGTGCAATGTGCTTATATATATATATATATATATATATATATATATATATATATATATATATATATATATATATATATATATATATATATATATCCCATTCGCCAGCCTTTTTGTAAATTTCCATTCTAGTAATATTCTTATTTTTGCCTTTTATTTTAAAGGGAAAGTCTCAGAGTTTTTTCTTTATTTTTCTTTTTTTCTCTTTATTTTTATTGGGACTTCTTTGCTTTTTCTATCCATGTTTTTGGACCACTTTGTTTTTCTTTTTTGATTATTGAGATTAAGGTGTGAAGAACCTGAAGGAATTTCTTTTTTTCTTTTCTTTTTTCTTTTTTCGCTCTTAATCAATAATATCATTTTTGGGTTTGTTTTTTTCCTTTCTATTTTTCCTTTTTTATGGTGGACTACTTTGTAATTGGATTAGGGTTAAGAAGAACCTGAAGATTTTTCTTCTTTCTTCTTTCCTTTTTCTTCTTTGGTTTTGGGTCTTTTACTGTTGGATTTTTCCATTTTGGATTATAATTGACTATTCTACCAGTTGGATTAAAAGTAAAAAAGAATTTGAAGCTTTGGGGGCATTAAAATGAGCAGGAAACCAATACCATCTGGCATTTCTACTTCTACCTCTGCTTCCCCACCAGCTGGAGGACAACGTTTAATTCAGACAATGTTGAAGCAAAATAAAGAACAAGAAATAGTAACTTTACAGATGATTATGCAAGGAATCCAAGATCTCAAGATAAAATCAGACATCATTGAACAAAGAATAGAGAAGACTGATGAAAAAGTGGAAAATATTAAACAAATGATGGGGAAGTATGAGGAGAGATTCCAAAAAATTGAGGAAGAAGGAAAACAAAGAGAGGAGAAGATTGGAAATATTGACAGTAGATTAACAGTGGTTGAACAAGAAAAAAATGGGATGTTGAGGTGGGAGATGGAAAGGTCAGAATTTTATCTCAGATTTCAAAATATAGAAGAGGAAAAAGGAGAAAATTTGGCTGCGATAATGATAGAAATTTTGGAAGATGCTTTTGAAATTACAGAGGAAAAGGTATGGATGGAGTAGATGAGGTATATCGAGTTTATACAAGATATGCGATGAGAAATAAATTACTAAAGGAAGTCCATATTAGATTTACCAAAAAATCCATCAAAACACAAATACTACAAGTGGTAAGAGAGAAAACATTGAAATAAAAAGGTAAAGAGATTGTGGTTTTAAAACAAATACCCAGAAGAGTGAGAGAGATGAGAAGATAATATCGATTTCTGACCAAAATGCTACTGGAAAACGAAGTGAATTATAGATGGCTGATTCCAGAAGGATTAATGTTTACGTGGCAAGAGCAGAGACATAGAATTGATTCAATTGAGAAAGCAGAACTTTTCCATGCAGAATTTTTTGGAAGAAGAAGATAGGAGGCAGAGAAAGAGGTCTCATTAATTGAGTTTCAAGAGGAACAACTGGAGACTGAAAAAGAGAAAGGAGCTGTAGGTGGACACGTGGACAGTAAAGAACAGTGTGAAGTGAGATCCACGAGAGCTGTTAGACCTAAATATAAAGCATAATCATGGAAGAAAGAAAACTGATTACAATGAATATAAATGGACTTAATTCAGCGGTTAAAAGAAAGAAAACTTTTCATAAATTAGAGAAATTAAAATTTGATATAATTTGTCTACAAGAAGTTCATATTAAAAAACAACATGAACAATTGTTAGTACAGTCAAAATTGGGGAAAATATTTACTTCTTTGACTCAATGTAAGAAAAGAGGAGTGGTTCTATACATTAAAGAGGCTATCCCAGCAAAACTGATTTACACTGATAAAGATGGAAGAGTATTATTGGTGGAAATAATGGACAATAATATAAAAATACTCTTGATTGCAATTTATGCTCCGAATGAAAAACAAGAAGAGTTTTATAAAAAGCTACACATGAAAATAACTGGACTGGACTATGTTAATATAATTATGATGGGAGACTTTAATGGAATTGTGGACAATAAATTGGACTATATAGCAACAACAACCAAGCAAAATAGAAAGGCTCTCCCTAAATCTTTTTTTAAAATGACAGACGAACTATCTTTAAAAGATATTTGGAGAGAAAGAAATGTTAAAGCTAAACAATATACTTTTTATTCAAATAGACATTTATCATGGTCCAGATTAGATATGATTTAGATATCAACAGAATTAATATCCAATATTCAAGAAACAAATATTGAAACAAGTACTTGGGTAGATCATAGCCCAATGACAATTAAATGGAAGGGACAAAAAAAAAAAGATCGAGATGGACATTAAATAATACTATTTTAAAGGAGAAAGATTTTATACAATGGATGGAGAAGGAATTGGTTTTTTTTTTCAGAGAAAATAAAAAAGAAGATACTTCAATGCAGAATGTTTGGGATACAATGAAGGCATATGCTAGAGGTCTGATAATAGATTATACAAGAAAAAAGAATATTAGGAAAAGGCAAGCTTCTAAGGCCTTGGAAGACGAGTATAAAAGACTTGAAAAAGAATTACAGAAAATGCCACAGAAAAAAGATATTAAATTGAAGCTGGATGTAATTAAACATAAAATGGAATTAATAGAGAAAGAAGAATTGGCACAGAAAATCAGAAATTCTAAACAGAATTACTTTGAAGATGCGAATAAACCAGGTAGATGGCTAGCATATAAATTGAGAAAGGAGAAGGAATCAAGAAAAATTTTGAAGTTAACAGATGATCAAGGCCAAGTTAGTTATGGTAATAAGGAGAAAAAGGAAATTATTCAAGATTTTTATGGGCAACTATATAAACAAGAGAATATTGATGAGGAAAAAGTCAAACAATATTTACAGAATGCTAATTTACCGAAGATACCTAAAGAGACCGAAGAAATGTTAGAAAGCAATATAACAATGATGGAATTAAATGAAGCATTTAAGAGACAAAACAATGGGAAAGCACCAGATAGGCTTCCGGCAGAATTCTATAAAACATTTCAAGAATCATTGAGTATCCCATTGTTAGAAGTCATGAATGAAGTTATGTTAAAGAAGATGATACCCAAAACATGGTCAGAGGCTTATATCACACTTATTCCAAAAGAAGAGGCTGACCCACTGCAAATTAAGAACTATAGACCCATCTCCTTATTGAATGCAGACTATAAAATCTTTGCTTCAATTTTAGCAGAAAGACTTAAAAAATATTTAAATAATTTTATTCACCCAGATCAAAATGGATTTCTGCCAAAGAGACAAATCAGAGACAATATGAGAGTAATCTTGGATACTTTGGAATATTATGAGGCTCATCCTGAAAAGCAAATGGCTTTGATATTTTTAGATGCTCAAAAGGCATTTGACAATGTGAACTGGAGATTTATGTTATTACTATTGGAACAGATGGGTTTTGCTAAAAAATTTATTCAAGCAATCGAAGCCATATATAATAAACAGACAGCAAAGGTAATGATGGAGGGGGAACTTACAGATTTTATTAATATAAGAAAAGGCACAAGACAAGGGTGTCCCCTATCTCCTTTGCTATTTGTGTTGACCTTGGAAGTGTTGAATAGAAATATTAGGGATGATAAAAGCATAAAAGGAATGAAAATTAAGAAGGAAGAATTTAAACTACAAGCTTTTGCTGATGATTTGGCTTTTATTCTGGAAGATCCGTTAGAAACAGCTCCAAGGTTATTGGAAAAGATAGAGACATATGGTGAGATGGCTCGTTTGAAAATAAATAAAGATAAAACAAAGATTTTGACAAAGAACATGCTATTGAGACAAAAAGAAGAACTGGCAGATCTTTTGAAAATCCAAATTACAAATAAGGTTAAGTATCTGGGGATATATTTGACAGCAAGATGTAGCACATTAAAAGAGAATAATTATATTAAACTCAAACAACAGATAGCTACAGATTTGAAGAAGTGGGAAAACTTGCAATTGTCATTAATAGGGAGAATTTCAACAATCAAGATGAATATTTTACCCAGAATTTTATTTTTGTTCCAAACAATACCAATTAGGCTTGGAAAAGACTATTTTGAAGATTTAAATAAAATCATGTTGAAGTTTATATGGCAAGGTAAAAAAGCGAGAATAAAGCTAAAGCTTTTGCAAGACGTTAGAATTAGAGGAGGTTTTGGCCTGCCTAATTGGGAATTGTATTATCAAGCTGCAAATTTGATGTGGGTCAAAGAATGGATAACATTAAGAAAGCATAGGTTGTTGACATTAGAAGGGCATGATTTGCTGTTGGGCTGGCATGCTTTTTTATGGTATAAGGGAACTAAAACACAGGGTTATTTTAGAAGACATTATATGCGGGAATCTTTGTGGTTAAACTGGGAGAAGATAAAAAGACAATGTTATTTGAAAATTCCAGTTTGGTTATCGACTATTGAAGCATTTTCCTACCCTATAATTTATAAGAAGGAACAAACAGTTAGATATGGGGAACTCTTGGATGAAAAGGGTGAACTTAAATCGATCCAAAACTTAGAGGAACAAGGTATAAGGATGAATTGGTTTTCATATGCGCAAATACATTCAAGGTATGATGAAGATTCTAAAACGGAGGGATTCTATGATAAGCAGACTGATTTAGATAAGATCTTGATGGGTACTGATGAGAAGGTGATTAAAAAATTATATGGTTATTTACTGGGAATGAAATTAGAGGAAGAATAAGTCAAAGAAACTATGATTGTTTGGGGGAAGAATTTTGGATATGGGATTGATCTAGAGAAATGGCAGAAATTGTGGTCTCAAAATTATAAAATGACAATGTCAACAGCATATAAAGAAAACTTATATAAGATGTTTTACAGGTGGCACTTTCCCCCGACAAGAATAGCAAGAATGTTTCAGAACAAATCTGAAAAATGCTGGAAATGTCATCAGATACCCGGCTCGTATTACCATATGTGGTGGACTTGTGAGGATGCTAGAAAATATTGAACTATAATTCGCATGTGGTTGGAAAAAATGACAAAGAAACACATAGACTTGAAATCAGAGATCTTCTTATTGGGAATTTTACCTGATATATATAGTAAAGATTTGAAGTACCTGATTGTAAATGTATTAACAGCGGCTAGGATTGTATTTGCTAAAAATTGGAAGAATGAGAAAATACCATTACAGGAAGAAATTATTAAGAAAATATTGGAATGTGCTGAGATGAGTAGATTGATATTTGAAATTAGAGAGCAAGAGGATAAACAATTTTATGAAATTTGGGATCTTTTTTATCAATGGCTAGATGATAAAATACGATAATAGAATATTTAGAATGCTAGACAGTAAGGAATATCTTTATTTTGCTATTTTGCTATTATTTTGTTATTTGACATTATATTTATAAAGGGTTTTTTAGGATTGATTTGATATGATTATATGATTTGTTATAGAGTAAACTGGTTTCAAGTATTATTAGCTCATAAAGCATGAATGATTAAAAATATAGTCAAAAACTTCTTTTTTTAGTGATATTAGGATATATAAGTTTGGATTGACAATATGAGTTGTTATGTAACATAATTGTAATTGAGACTACAGAATGAATGCACAAAAATGATGAACCAACTGACACACTGGATGTACATATGAGAGTTGATGTTTTTATGTTTTGTTTGTCTTGTTTGTTTGTAGAAAATTAATAAAATCTTTTTCAAAAAAAATGAGTATTCCTTCATGGTACTAGTCTACATGATGAGAAGTAAACAGTGGGGTATCACAAGGTTCCAACTTAGGCCCAGTACTCTTCAGTATCTTCATAAACAACTTACGATGAGGGAGCAGAAGGGGAAGTTACCAAATTTGCAGATGATACTAAGCTGGAATAGCCAACACTCTAGATGATAGGCTCAAGATCCAAATGGATCTTGACAGACTTGAACTCTGGGCCCTATCGAACAAAAGGAAATTCAATGTAGAGAATAGTAAAGTCTTTCACTTAGGCAAAAAAACCCAAAAGTACACATATAGAATGGGTGAAACCAGGCTCAACAGTGAGAGGGATCTTGGAGTCTTAGTGGACAACGAATGAAATATGAACCAACTGTGTATGGCAGCAGCCAAAAAAGCCAATGTAATCCTAAATTGTATTTACAGAGAGATACAATCAAGATCAAGTGAAGCCTTAGTAAGACCACGCCTAGAATACTGCATCCAGTTTCAGTCACCATACCATAAAAAAGATGTTGGGACACTAGAAAAAGTGCAGAGAAGAGCAACCAAGATGATTAGGGGTCTGGAGGCTAAAACATGATGAACAGTTACAGGAACTGGGCATGGCTAGTGAAGAGTCTAGTGAAGAGAAGGACCAGGGAAGACATGATAGCAGTCTTCCAATATTTAAGGGGCTGCCACAGAGAGGACGGGGTCAAGCCATTTTCCAGAGCACCTGAAGGCCAGACAAGGAATAATGGATGGAAAGTGATCAAGAAGAGATTCAACCTAGAAATAAGGAGGAATTTTATGACAGCGAGAGCAATCAACCAATGGAACAAATTGCCTTCTAAAGTTGTGGGAGCTTCATCACTGGAAGCTTTCAAGCAGTGACTAGAGTGCCATCTATCAAAAATAGTGTAGGGTCTCCTGCTTGGGTGGGGATTGGACTAGATGACCTACAAGGTCTCTTCCAACTCAATCTGTTATCTGTTAACTTTTCATTTAATCACTCTATCAAGTATCTGTTGCCATGATTTCTGTTATTGTACCTATGTTTCTGTGATTTTTTCCAGGTTTTTACAAAAAAAAAAATATGCCCATTTGTATTATCTTCCTTATATCTTCTTTCAACTGATTATCTTTTTAAATTAATCTATCTTCATTTTTTTCATATAGGTCATACTGGTTTTTTGTTTTTTTTTTGCAGCCACTTCCTTTTCCATTTTTGTTTCCCTTTTTTCTTTTTCTATATACACTTTTGTACTTCCATTTTCAGATTTTTGTGCGTGCTGAATCACTGGAGGTTTTTAAGAAGAGATTGGACAGCCAATTGTCTGGAATGGTTTAGGACAGGGGTCTCCAACCTTGGCTCCTGGAAGCCTGGCGGACTTCAACTCCCAGAGTTCCACAGCCAGCTGGCTGTGGAATTCTGGGAGTTGAAGTCCGCCAGGCTTCCAGGAGCCAAGGTTGGAGACCCCTGGTTTAGGATCTCCTGCTTGGGTGGGGAATTGGATTAGAAGACCTGCAGCATCCCTTCCCCCAACTCAATAATCTATGATGTTTTTCTGTTATTCTATGATCACATATATCCCACCCCCAATCAAGTCCAAAGAACATTCAAAATGGTATAGGACAGTGCAGGCTAACCTTTTCAGGACCGAATATCCAAAACGTGCGCGCATCCCCAAAATGCAATACATGCACATCCCCCAGCACATGCGCCCCGCATGCACAGCAGAGATCCAAAGACCAGCTGGCCAGTGGTAGGTGCAAGCACTTGTGTGGTGGAGCTGAGCTGGGGAGACAGCTCACGTGCCCACAGAGAGGGCTCTGGCACCCGTGCCATAGTTTTGCCATCATGGGTATAGGATATCCTGCCATGGGGAGGGGTTGGACTAGAAGACCACCAAGCTGGATTCAGCTGATTTATCATCTACCTATTTGCCATTCAGCTTTTCTATGAACTGCTGGAGGTAAGAAAAATATTCCTTGAGGATTTCAATATCCAGACTGCATTATGAGTGCGCTCCTGGACAACCGTGACAACATGTAGGTATTTTCACATACCACTTGCACAACATATACCGCAGAAGATGTGTGCATGGTTTGATCCTGTAATATAAAGAGGATATTATGATGAAACATTACTATGTCTCTGTCAAAATCAGAAGACTGGTAAACTGGATAAATATTGGTTCATCTGAACTGATATAAAGTTCATTAATGTAGCCTACCCACCTCTTAAAGAATCAAAAGGTCTGCTGAATGCTCTGGGATATTTTCTACAAAACAGACTTTGCAATTTGAATAACAAACTAGTGCAGAAAAACTAAAGCATGTATTCATCATACATGGCAACTTTTCCCAAAGGAAATGCCTGAAGCTTCAGTGAAATCCTTTTATTCCTCCATTACTTCACCAAAGCAGCAGAAGGAAAAAAGTAAACCTGCATCATAGTGCACTGCACAATTCTATAAAATGCTTTTAACAGTTGTCATAGAAACTACTGCCCTCTCTCAGCTTTGGTATACAAAAGCAGTCTGAAAATGTGAAGGAAAATGGAGGATTTTTTTTTAAAAAAATCCTAAATAGTGCATTCTGTCTATTCACTTTCAATAGGGTCTACACTCTACAGGGAAAGCATATAGTTTTACAGGTATGGTTGAAGTTTGAAAGTTGAAAAAAAAAGTTTGTCAGGTTTATATAGCTCTGTAACTATATAAACTACCTTGGATGTTCATTTCAAAAAGAGTAATTTTAAAAAATGTGCCAGATTCATGTACTGAGGCCAAAGTATTTATATTGTTTACTTTTAAAATCTGTTCATTTTAAAATCTGATCATATTTTCCTTTTTGTAAAAATCATCTTTAATATGTAAGATATTTGGATATTACCCTTCTTTTACCACTTTAGAGAAGACGTACATTGTTTCAAGATACAAACAGCCCAATCCAAGTCGGTTTCTTCTCAGAATCTCCCTGTCTGCAGCGGGACGAGCATATGCTCCCAAGAAGCTGGCGTACAAAGTGTAATCACGGAGACCAAGGCGTTATCCTTCTAATTGGAAATCACGTCTTGTTAGTCTTGTTAGATTTTCAGGCAAAGAGCGCGATTTGGGGACCCAACTCTTCTCCAAGCCTCCTGAGACACCCCACCATCCCCGACCCCTCCAGGACGGGCGAAAGAAAAAACCAAGGATACGCTGTAAGCAGAAGGTGTCTTCGATGGTCGTCGCTTCTTCCATGTTGTTCTCGACACCAGCTCCGCCCCGACGCGTTCTTGGGTTGCCCCTGGGAACCGCCCGGCCAGGATGCGGGCATTCGCGCTGTCAGGCTAGCAAGAACTTCCGTTAACGGGATGATTGAGTCGGCGCCGCTCTATCCTCGCTACCTCTGTAGTCAGTACCCTGCAGGAGACTTCATTGGGGTGCAATTTTATAGGTGAAACGTGGGTTTGATCGGTTTGATACGGTCACCTCTCCATCAGTTATCAAGGAGGCTCTAGACCACTTATCTGTTGCTCCTCTGTTTGAAGCCCCTCCCATCAAAAAACAAATGGGTTTTTAACGCTCATCCAAATACAATACGTAAGTGTTCACTCTGAATTCATTAGTAGTTTTTTTTTTTTTTGCCGTAGCGTAAGGAAATACTTCAGCAGCTTGTTCAGCTACGTTCATTTTCCTTCGCATTGAAAGGTTGTGACCCGGATATTGTTACATCATAAGCAGTATATCTAAATAAAATTATTATTTTTAAAATTAGGAAAGCTTGTTTTTAAAATCCATAAATCTAAATATCCAGCTGTTGGAATGCTGTCATTTGGTTATTTTCATATTTTTGCAAGTTCATTCAGATGTAAGGTTATTTTTTTCTAGTACTAGCTCTGTAAGTGATGATTTAGTTACAGCATGTGAAGGTTTTAAAAAAAAAACCCTTCCCTGAATAAAGTAGCTAAATCCACTTCTATATGACTGCCGAGAAAACTGCACGAGTGCAGGGCAATTCAAAATACTAATAACTTTTAGAACTGTGACAAATTTGTTCCATACATAAAATAATCTGGAGAGCCATATTGTCTGTTTTGTATCATGCCAAGGTATACTTAATGGTGAAATGCAAGAAAAACCTTTTTCTAATAGCATCCCAGCACTGAATTAATTTCTTTGATGAGCTTTTTTTAGTTACAGTATCTATACTTCTTCATAGAATCATAGAACTGATGACTGTTCTAGTCCAACCCCTCTACTTAAGGCAGGAGTCTTAAACTGATCCAATCAAATGTTTGCCCAGTCTATTTGAAAACCTCCTCAGATCAACCTCATGTTTAAATAATAGTTGGAAATGACTTCACTTTATACTGTATACAAATACCCATCATTTTGCTCCTTTTGAGAATAATCACCATTATGCAGGGCACAGAAAAGGAACATGAAACAGTATGTCAAATAAAATACTCATCTCTCTCTTTTTCATGATCTCATCATTGACTCCATCCAACCAAAACTGGGATGGGACAACTTGCCACATTAGACTAGACTAGACTACTACATGAATTTGACTATTTGAATCCGTCTAGAACTGACAGGTGTTCTCTTACCTTATTATTGCATATTTAAATTTGCATTCCTAATCTGTCATATACAGTTCTGTTTTTGGTAAATTGACTTGTGTTTTCTTTCTGTGTGAAGACAGGTGCAAAGTAAAAATTAAATAGTTCTACGCTCTTTCTGTTGCTTGTTACTTCTTTGCCATCTTCTCCCATTAGTGGACAGATAATTTCTTTAACCCTTTTCATGTTTTTTATGGGTTGAAAGAAACTTCTTCATTTGTTGCAAGTCTTACTTTGTTCAAAGCCTTAACTTTCCTAACTTCATCTTTGCAGATTCAGGCTCTTTGTTGGTATCCTGCCTTAGTTCTGTGTTCCTCTTTCCATTTTTTTGTACTAATCCTTTTTTCTCTTGATTGGTCTGTGAGTTCTTTGTGTAACAATGCTGTTTTTTTTCTTTTTTTCATTGGTATTGAACTTGACTGGGCTTTTATAACTGTGTTTTTCAAAGTTTCCCAAGCTTCTCGAATTGATTTCCCCTTTAAGTTTTCATCCATTAAATCCTTCCCAAGCTCACTCTGAGTTTGCTAAAATCAGCTCTTTTTCAGATTCAGATTCAGATAATCAGAGTTGGAAGGGACCTTTTAGGTCATCTAGTCCAACCCCCCGCCCAAGCGGGAGACTCTACACCATTTCTGACAAATGGCAGTCCAATCTCTTCTTGAAAGTCTCAACTGATGGCACTCCCACAACTTCCGAGGGCAAGCTGTTCATTGGTTGATTGTTCTCACTGTCAGAAAGTTTCTCCTTATTTCCAGGTTTCCTTGTTCAGTTTCCATCCATTATTCCTTGTCTGGCCTACAGGCGGCTTTAGAAAACAGCTTGACCACTTCTTCTCTGTGGCAGCCTCTCAAATATTGGAAGACTACTATCATGTCTCCCCTGGTCCTTCTCTTCACTAGACTAGCCAAGCCCAGTTCCTGTAACCATTCTTCATATGTTTTAGTCTCCAGCCCCCTAATCATCGTGGTTGTTCTTTTCTCTACTTTTTCTAGAGTCTCAACATCTTTTTTATAATGTGGTGAAGAAAACTGGATGCAGTACTCTAGGTGTGGTCTTGCTAAGGCTTTATAGAGTGGTATTAGTACCTCACTTGATCTCAATTGTATCCCTCTGCTAATGCAATTTAGGATTGCATTAGCTTTTTTGGCTGCTGCTGCACACTGCTGGCTCATATTTAGCTGGTTGTCCACTAAGACTCCAAGATCCCTCTCACAGTTACTGCTATTGAGCCTGGTTTCATCCAGTTTATATTTATACTTTGGTTTTTCTTGCCTAAGTGTAAGTCTTTACTTTTCTCTACATTGAATTTCATTTTGTTAGTTAGGGCCCAGTGTTCAAGGCTATCAAGATCCACCTGGATCTTGAGCCTATCTTCTTGGGTGTTAGTTATTCCTGCCAGCTTAGTATCATCTGCAAATTTGGTAAGTTCCCCTTCTATTCTCTCATCTAAGTTGTTAATAAAGATATTGAAGAATACTGGGACTAAGGCGGAACCTTGAGGCACCCCACTGCTTACTTCCCTCCATGTAGACTTAGACCCATTAAGGACTACTCGTTGAGTACAGTTTGCCTAGACTCTTTTAAAGTCTAGGACACTGGTTTGGTTATGTTCTGTTTGTGTTTGTTTTATATTGAATTCTGGTCATATTTTGAATAGTTTGCATCCTTCTATCCAAGTTTCTGTAATGGCAACTATATCATACTTGGCCTCTTATAATAGTATTTCAAATTCATTCTGTTTGTTCCCTAAACTTTGAGCATTTAGAGAAATTTACTCTTCTATTCTTTGCTTTTTTTCCTTTTTGTTTTTTTCTTCTGTAGTTTTTTCTTTTAATTTCCCATATTTCTTTTTCTTTTAATTTCCCATATTCCCAGTTTTTTCTTTTATATTCCCATATTCCCACAAGTACACATATTTTTATATTTTTGTACTATGTTGCATTAATTTTACTTGTTAATGTACTCCTTAATTAAATTATATTTAAAAAAAGAAACAGATGTACTCAATGGCCAAAGTGGCTTGTTCATATTTGCTATTCTATGAAAACAGACTCATTCGAATCTGGTCATATTGTTTTAGCTAATTAAGTTTAAAAAGTCAATAACATACCGTATATACTCGAGTATAAGCTGAGTTTTTCAGCACATTTTTTGTGCTGAAAAAAAAACCCCTCAGCTTATACTCGAGTCAGATTCCCCTCTGAAAAAAAAATGGTGTGGAGCTCCGAAGCTGGGCAGCCGCTTCCCTGCTTCCGTGTTTCCTTTGCAACTTTTAAGCATGGGGGTAATCGGAAGCAGAAAAGTTCTTGCTTGAGGATCTATTGTTTTTTCTTTTTTTAACTGTTTTTAGGGGGGGGGAAAGACCCACCGCCATGTGAGAATGCTCAGACACGAAATCTATCCGACCGAAAATAAGTGTGTGTGTTGTGGGGGGGATTTTAACAGAGGGAAGATGTAGGGAGAAGGCAAAAGCGACGGAAGATCCTTCAGGGGAAACTGAGGGGGAGACTCACCCTTGGTCCAGATGAGCCCCCTTCCCCGCCCCTAAGGAAGCAGAGGCAGCCAGCAAGGGCAGGCAAGCCCCATTTCACGGACTCCATCCATCCTCGCTCCCACCCAAAGCGACGAAGTCCCCCAATCGCGCAGCCCAGAATTGCCCTCCCCTCAGGCAGCAACAACACCCAGTGTTTCCCGAGACAAGAAGCTCCGCCGTGCAATGAAAGTGCCCTGGCTCTAGGCTCTAGGCTGAGAAAACAACGCGAGCCGAAGTCGCTTCGGCTCCACTCAGCTTCGTTTCCTCAGCTCCAGCTGCTTTCAGTCCACTCGGGAGGAGATGGGGGAGGTGGTGGTGGCGGCTCGTGTTGTTTTCTGAACCCGCGAGCCTAGAGCTCAGAAAACAACGCGAGCTGCCGCCACCACCTCCTCCCCCTCCTCCCGAGCGGACTGAAAGCAGCTGGGCTGAGGAAACGAAGCTGAGCGGAGCCAAAGCAACCTCGGCTTGCGTTGTTTTCTGAGCCCGCGAGCCTAGAGCCAGGGCGCTTTCATTGCATGGCGGAGCTTCTTGTCTCGGGAAATACCGGGCGTCATTGCTGCCTCCTGAGGGGAGGGCGATTCTGGGCTGCGCAATTGGGGGACTTCGTGGCTTTGGGTGAGTGGGAGCGAGGACGTTGACTTTAAGCACTGCCGACCAAGTGTTTCACAAATACCAGTAGGACCTCTGTCCACCACCACCCCTCCCTCTTTTGCCTCCTTCCTTCTGATCAATCAGGTTTTCCCAGTATTTGCTCACAGCTGCGTTTTCTCTTCTGCCGTGCTAGGCATTGAACGTGGGGATTTCTGATTCCCCTTACACGTGCGTGGATATGCCGCGGGGCATTTTCTTCCAAATGCCCCACTGGCAGAGAACACTGACTTTCATGATAGTGAGATCATTTCCCAAATTAATTGATTCACTAACCCAAAAGAAGAAGATGTTGATGACAGTGGGAGGCAGGAGTCACTCTCTCCCTTGCAAGAAAAAAGCAAGAGCCGTTCTTATGATCTCTCCCTCTCCCTCTCTCTCCCCGTAATACAGTCAAGCCCTTTCCAGCACACGGGATCCGCCCCCACCGCTTTGCACCTTGCAAATGCAAAAACCCCAGGATTTTGCATTTGCAAGGTGCAAAGTGGCGACGGCAGATCGCACGTGCTGGAAAGGGCTTGACTGTATTACGGGGAGAGAGAGGGAGAGGGAGAGATCATAAGAACGGCTCTTGCTTTTTTCTTGCAAGGGAGAGAGTGACTCCTGCCTCCCACTGTCATCATCATCATCTTTTGGGTTCGTGAATCAATTAAACCTTTCATGATAGTGAGATCGTTTCCCAAATTTCCCTTAAATCAGGGAAAAAATCAGAAACAAACCTTTGGACTGAGAATAAGCCTGTTCCTATGATGCAATTTTTGTTCACTGCAGTGTGAAAAGTGTGAAAAAACACACTTCTTTTTCTTCATCTTCTTGTTCCCTATTTACTGGTCTCTTTCAAAGAGGAAATTGTGAACATCAAACTTATTCTCAACTGTCCTAGTGAAAGTTTTTATTGGTATCTATTTTTATTTTTGAAATTTACCAGTAGCTGCTGCATTTCCCACCCTCGGCTTATACTGGAGTCAATAAGTTTTCCCAGTTTTTTGTAGTTAAATTAGGTGCCTCGGCTTATATTCGGGTTGACTTATACTCAAGTATATACGGTAGATTGCCTTTCTTATTCTGAGCAGAGATAGTGTAGATATGTTTAATGTACTTCTGTATTTTCCCAAGATTGATAGAAAGTTAGAAAGCTAGATGAACCTACATAGATACATAAATTTACTGTAAATTAGTATTCTTAAATATTACACTTGTTTTCTGTTGCTTTTCGTTTTAACTTTGGATTGTTATGAGTTTGGGGTGATCTATTTTTTGTTTTGTCTTTCAAAAAAGACAAAAATACTTTCATATGTGAGGTATAAATTAAACAAACATTCTATCATTCTTTAGTTAGCATCGACTATGACTTATGCATTAGAAGTTATTAAGATGTTTCCAATGTTGCCATTTGATCTCACTGCCATTTTCTAATAAAATTTCATATTTTGTACATGTTTTTAACCTTCTTATTTTCAGATGGAATGAAAATGGTGACACCTCCTGTTTAAGAAAGGAAACTATTCTGAAAGGTTAATGTATTTCACAGATTTGATAAAAAATTTCCTGTGGTTTTAATACAGTATGTCATATATTAATCCACTGTAGTTAATTAATTTTACATCTGTCTTTTGATTACAAAACACACACACACACACACACACACACACACACACACATGTAAATAAACATAAAATATTTAAAAGACAACATTACTTACAGTAACAATTGACTTGAATTGTGAAAAAAATCAATTTTTGTAAAAGGCTTTATGCACTATGCAAAGAATCATTCTCAGTACCCATTGATGTAACAAACAACAACTAAAAGAAAGTATTTTGCAAATGCTATATTCTAATTGTCTAATATTTAAATATTCTGATTTTTAAAATACTGGAATTGAGAAGAGATTGGCCCTGTGCTGCAAAGGAGGGCCATAGTGTGGTACTAATGCAGTACACTCTTGGAAATATTTTGAAAGCTGTATCAAAAAATAGGTCAGCTAACAACAGTTTATTTACACTTAACAAAGACATAAATCTATCAAGTTTAAAATAGGAGTGGGCTAACTTGCGGTCAAGTGGCTTATTTAACAGTACTGTTTTCCTGTTATTCAAAATGTTAAAGCCTTTGGCCACTAGGTGGCAGCAGACATAAATTGATTCAAAATAATTACACTATTTCAACTTCAGTCCCTTATTTTCCTTCTAAAATCTCAAAAAGCTGCTCTGTCCCTTTTCATTTTGCTTGTGAAATATTACCAAATTAGTATTTTGAAAAGAATCTGCAAAATTAATGAATACATTCAAGGGGAAAAATCTGGAAAAAAATATTTTCCTGTAGTTTCCCCATTGGCCTCATTCTCAACCTCATAAAATGCAAAAACAGGTGAATTTAAATAAAACGCCAGTACAGTGAAGACATGCATGTATGAAGAACACATAAAATTAAAATCATGCTTGCATATTTGAGACAGCATCTTCATAAAAGGAAAGAGAAGAAGCAATCAACAAATGTGAATGGACTCAATTACAGCAGCCATTGGTTGCCTTCTTGGAAGGTTTGTAGAGCCAGGCTGGGACAGAGATTGGGAGAAAATCTATCTGTGTGCTTACTAAGAGGCAATTCTGACTTACAGAATAACAGAATAGGAGAGTGGAAAGGAATCTTGGAGGTCTTCTAGTCTAACCCCTTGATCAAGCAGTAGACCCTATACCATCTCAGACAAATAGCTGTCCAATCTCCAATGATGGAGCACCCACAACTTCTGAAGGCAAGCCTTCCACTGGTTTATTCCACTGTCAGGAAATTTCTCCTTAGTTCTAGATTGCTTCTCTCCTTGATTAATTTCCATCCATTGTTTCTTGTCCTCCCTTCTGGAGCTTTGAAGAAAAGATTGACCCCCCTCTTTGCGGAAGCACCTCAGATATTGGAACACTGCTGCCATGTCACCCATAGACCCCTTTTTCATTAAACTAAACATATCCAATTCTTGCAACCATTCTTCATATGCTTCAGCCTCCAGTCCCCTAATCTTTGTTGCTCTTCTTTGTACTCTTTCTAGAGTTTCAGTATCTTTTTTATGTTGTGGCAACCAAAACTGAATGCAATATTGCAAGTGAGAGCTTACCACGGCATTATAAGTGATACTAACACTTCAAGGGATCTTGATTCTATCCCTCTGTTAATGCAGCCTAGCTTTTTGGCAGCCGCAGCACACTGCTATATTTTAGTGATTGTCTACTAGGACTCTAAGATCCCTCTCAACTTGATAGCACTTCATAAATTATTATGAGAAGTTGCACATTTTAAAAATATTCTTCATATACAATATGCTGATCACTCAGTTTTTTCAATTAGCATTTCAATAGGCCATATTTTTAGTGTGGACAAAATAACTGAAATATCTAAGGATCATAAGGACATAAAAATTCTAAAGTCTTTTTGAATCAGATACATTTTACCAGTTATTAACCAGCTGCTGATATCTTCTTTATTCAATACTTCATTATGCTGTTTAACTGTAATTGGATGTAAACTAGTCATATATTTGAGCTGAAAGCCATGCAATTGCACATTTCTAAATGTCCCATTTTTAACCTTTACACTTGAGTTTTACTAAATTCATCTCCAAATTCTTTTACATCCAGCATTTTTATTACACTTTTTGAGTTTCCCATAGATTTTTCCAAAACTGAATTGTTGCCTTTTTTGTTTGGTTTTCCATTTTCACAATTTCTATTACCATATATACTTTGGTAGAATTGCCTCTAATCTGATTGAAACAGCTGATTTTACTTAAATTGGATGATTTCTACCTCATAGCATTCAATTTTCCCTGGTATTGCTGTTATTTGTTGCTTTATGATTTCCAAAGCTGCTTCAATTTTTCTAGTACTAAGCCAATATTCTTTCTTTCGCCTTGTCTTGATCCTTACTTTCTTCCATTTTTGCTCTTTCATGTTCTTTAGATTACTTGCATCTGATCTTGATTTCTTTATTTTGGCCTCCAGTCTGATCTTCCATGTTGGGAACTGAATATGATTTTACTTTTGGTTTTCTAACTTTGATACCCAGTTTTTCTATAACCAACCTTGCTGTACTGTAAGCAGGTTGATTGGTCTGTTTGATAAATGTTACTTTCATCCTTCCAAGTACCTTATTCACATCCTTCATTCTAGGTACCAGTTTTTATCTTTCTACTAGTATGTGCCATAATTTTCTGTACTATTCAAATATTTGCTTAAAGTATCTTCGCTTTGTTGATCTTCATATATAGTAGAAGTCCATAATGGCATGATTTTCAAATGCAGTATATTTTTCTTTGTCTGGAGTTTCCCCCTAATCTTAGAGGGCTAAGCACTGGTTGCCCAGTCATAGCTCCCAAGTCCTATTGCCCACTTGTTGACAGATGCCCAGAAACTCTAACATCTGACACGGTCCTTGCTGACCTCGGTGACAACGAATCCAGCATAGGATTCTTTTTCTGTTTTCTTGCCACATTGGCTTGAAGGATACACTTCCACTTATTTCGCTCTTTTACTAAACGTGTCTTAACATGGGTGACCCTTCTGTCAACATAAATCTCAACCTCATAGAGCATTGCAAGCCCCTCACCCATAATCCACAGAGGAGATTACTATCATTGATTGCATAGTCAGTCAGATGCTTTGACTGGGTTTGGCATTTTATCTACTGCCTATAATTATTGGCACTATCTTTGCTTGTATTTTGTGATTTTCTCCAGTTTTTTCTTTTCTATTCTGCTATATCCAGGAAAAGACATATTATAATTGCCATTTACTAATAATTATTATTGCCATTTACTTTTCAACAAAGGTTTTCAAAGCAATTGATATAGAACAAAATAGATATGTTTGAAGAATCATAAAATTGGACAAGAAGTGACATTGGGGATGTTGCCCAATTCTGGAGATCTTATAACATCCTGGACAAATGTCTCTCCAAAATTTTATTGAAAACTTCCAGTGATTCTGTATCCAAAACTCATTAATCACTGATTAATTCTTCTCAGGAAGTTTCTCCTTAGTTCCAGGTTAGATCTCTCTTTAACAAGCTTCTATCCATTGCTTCTTGTCCTGCGCTCTGGTGCTTTGGAAAATAAATCATTCCCCTCTTCTCTGTGACAGTCTCCTGAAGTACTAGAAAACAGCTATCATGTCACCCTAGTCCTTTTTTTTTTTGTTAGGCTAGACGTATTTAGTTCCCTTAAATGTTCCTCATATATTTGCAGATTTATTTGCAGATCTCTTATCTTCTTAGTTGCTCTCCTGTTGAACTTTTTCTAGGGTCTCAGCACCTCTTTTTAATCATGGTCACCATAACTGGATGTAGTATTCCAAGTGTGGCCTCATTGTTCAATATTAAGTGGTATTAGCACTTCTTATGTTCTTGATGCTATCTGTCTGTTGATGCGGTCCATAATAGATTTTTGGCAGGCTTCCATACGTATTATCTCAGCTTCAGCAAGGCTAATAATCCTATGTGGGTTAATTATCTTTTAATATTCATTTGAAATTGCTGTGGACCTACTAATCTCAATTAGAAAAAATAATAATAAATCCCATTGCATTTTTTTCAGTATAAGAGCATTTTTAAAGCATTGAAAAAGGAAAGGAATGATAAGATGCCCGGACACTTATATTAATATGACTGGAGGTTACCGCATTCAGGAATTACCATATACAAAACACTCTTCATTTAGTATATAATAAAAATAATATTTGATTCTCAATCCAATAATAAACAGGTTTCAGTAGCTTTATCTTCAAAATTTAGTATTATCTGCAATTGTGCATATTTTGATGATATTTTCTGCAGCATTTTCTTTTCTTTTTTTGTTTTATTAATATGCTTGAATTACCGTATATACTCGAGTATAAGTCGACCCGAATATAAGCCGAGGCACCCAATTTTACCACAAAAAACTGGGAAAACTTATTGACTCGAGTATAAGTCGAGGGTGGGAAATGCAGCAGCTACTGGTAAATTTCAAAAATAAAAATAGATACCAATAAAATTACATGAATTGAGGCATCAGTAGGTTAAATGTTTTTGAATATTTATTTCAAAGAAAAACAGTAAACTAGCTCTGTAAGTGGAAAAGAGAGCCAACAAAACCAATATGGTATCAACAATAACTTTAAAAGTACAAAAACCTTAGCTCAATCAGCAACCAAGCTAAAACACAAGAGTTAAAATCCTTCAAAACTGGATTCCTCATCATCATCTGTATGTCCAAACAGAGTCACTCTCTTCCTTGCAAGAAAAAAGCATGTGTATGTGCTGCATGTACATCCTGTTTTGGAGAGCCACCATCTCTTTCACAGCTCTCCCTCATGCCTGCATTGCATGTGCACACATGCCATGGCTCAGTAGTAGGTCAACATACAGATGTCACACTAGGTTCCCTCCTCAAAAGGAACATCCAACCTTTCTTGAGAAGTACAAACTTCATCTGTTTAGGATTGTGGTGACAAAGGTGAAGGAGGATGGGGCTGAGAGAAGGGAAGGGAAGAAAAGATCATTGACAGGGAGAAAGACAGGGAGAAACACCTGGAATTGTGAGCCCTCGAGTTTCCTTAGGGAAGACCAGACAACAAGGGGAGAGGAGAGGAGGAGGAGGAGGAGGAGGAGAGTTAAAAAAAAAAGAGTGGGAAGCCAACTCACGTGTGCCATCAAAGCCAGGGGGAAGCGGGGCTTTCTCCACCTGCTGCTGCCAGAGGAGTGCGGGGGGGGGGAGTGCGGGGAAAGGGGGTTCGTGCCGAGGCTCCGCAAGCGATTACCAGATTTGCAGCTCCGTTTGTTGGCAAAGCTGGAAGCGCGCCCGTTAATGGGGAAGGAGAGCCCGCAGCTCCTAAAGTCTTTTCAGCGTTGGGGACTGAACAGGAGAACTGCAAACGCCACACTCCCCAGGAAACAAACCGCCAGGCTCAGGCAGCTTCCTCCGCCCCCTACCCTAGCAGCGAAGAGCTGCTCCGGGGGCTCCCGCCACGGCGCAGCCAGGCACTTTGTCTCGCTGCCCCCGGAGCAGCTCTTTGCTGCTAGGGTAGGGGGCGGAGGAGGCTGCCTGAGCCTGGCGGTTTGTTTCCTGGGGAGTGCGGCGTTTGCGGTTCTCCTGTTCAGTCCCCAACGGTGAAAAGACTTTCGGAGCTGCGGGCTCTCCTTCCCCAACACAGGAGCTCGCGGGGTCCCCGGGCGCCCGTTAATGGGGAAGGAGAGGCCGCTTGGGGTCGCCTGTGAGGCCCTCAGCGGATAGACAACCGCGGCGGCAATGCTGCCCTGGAGGAGCGATCGGTTGCAGCCACGCCAGCACAGGCCAGGCATGGTGCCGTAGTGGCTGACTCGAGTATAAGCCGAGGGCGGTTTTTTCAGCACAAAAAATGGGCTGAAAAACTCGGCTTATACTCGAGTATATACGGTATATCACCACTTAAAAATAAAGAACATGAGAGTAAGCATCCAAAAGAAAAATAGACTCTAGATTCTGTATTGCATAATTTTAGTTCTATCCTCAAATCTATTAACAGCTGTCAAAATTTTGATGATGAATTGTAGAAATATATCAGGAGGCAAATATTGGAAAACATTGTAATTACATTTAACAAAACCTAGTATTTAACAACATTGTTAGAAGGGAAGCAAAATAAATACATTGGCATAAGGATTTTTTTTAAATTAGTCTGTGATTCTTAAATTGGTTTATAAAACACATGTTCAAAGGATTTGGATTATATCAAATGATTCCTGAGACCCTCAATTTGATAACAGACAAAACTGAAGAATGATAGCTATTATTCCCTATAAAAAAGGGAATAGTAACCCAACTATTTATTTGTCCTGAAATGAAACATCTCCACCTGATGGTTTGTCTGACCACCACAGGTTTGCCAGGGTACAAAAAGATAATATAACTATCAGCAATTGCAAAGTCTATGAAACTACTAGTTGCTTCAGAATCTACCATAGGCATCACCTACAAATCCAGGTGACAACTTCAGGTAGGACTAATAAGGGCACTTTCTCTTTACAAGGAAGAAAGCAAGTTCATGATGTTTCTCCACTTTCCTTCCAAATTCCAGATGGTTCCACTATGCTGGACTGTTAGTGGAAAAAATGAAAATACAGCTGCTCATAAGGAAATTTAGTTAAGATCTATTATCTTAGAGCTGTTATTATTGTTGTTGATTTTAGAATTTTAATGGAAGGTTTGTTCATTTCTAGGTGCTCAGAAATCTGCTGCTTGATTCTTTTCTAGAATTTTCTCAGATATTGATGTCAAGTTGCTGGTCCACCATGTCCTGGATCCACTTTTTCTCCCTTCTAGAAGATTGGTATTATATCGTCTTTTTTTGATCCTCTGGTAGTCCAGGAGCTCTGAAATATTTTGTTCAGAACCTTGGGATATAAACCACCTGGTCTTGATGATTTGAACTTACCTAGAATGGCTAGTGTTTTAACCAATTTCTTACCTATTTTGATCTGTATTCCTGTTCTGTCACCCACTGTGCTACTTGTGGTGAATTGGGCTATTTTTTCCTTTTGCGTGAAAACCGATGCAAATAAGAAATTAGTCAGCTCCACTTTCTCCTTGCTGCCTGTCACCATCTTGTCATCTTTTCCCATTATTTCTATTTTTTTTTACTTGTCCTTCTTGTCCCTCAGTTTGTCAGAGAATTCTTTGTGCAACCATGTTGGTCTTGTCTCGTGTCTTTTGTTTTTCTTGCTTGGGCCTTTAGTAATTCATTTTTCAGAGCTTCCCATGCAATCTGAGCTGTTTCTCCTTTTAGGAATTCCATCCACAGAATCCTTCCTAGTCTCTCTAATAGTTTGTTGAACTCATTTCTCTTAAAGTCTAAAATAATGGTCTCACTTTACTCAGTCATTCATTTGCTTAATTATGGCAAATTCTAGCATGACATCGTCACTCTTCCCCAAAATTCCTCCAAATTCTATTCCCTCAAACATTTCATCCTTTTACTTAGGATTAAGTCTTGGTAATTGAATTCATGAAACAGATTTTACCATAATGGTTGCTTGCACATGAAAGATTAAAATATTAAATATCAAAAGCTACAAATATGCAAATGTATCTTTAAGTTGTATAATAGAAGTGTGATTTTCAAAGCATGGAAAGAAAATATTCTACTTTATTCTTATTTAATCAGACCACTTCTCAAATACTGGGTCCAATCTTTGGTCTGTCCATTTCTTTAACATTTTTCCCATATTTTTTCCTAATATTTTTCAAATATTTTACTTAATGTTTAATAATAATTTCTATTTATTCTTTAACTTTTTAAAGATTGTAAAACATTCTTTATTTCTTTTTCCACCTTATGAAATCTGTTTTCCTCTCCTTACAAACCCAAGAACCCCTACCTCTTTTCTCCCAACTCGCCACAGCCAACCTACCTTTTCTGACCCAACCCTGTTACCAGCAAGAAAATCTCAAACAAATGCAGCAACTGAAACCTTCACAGCTATAATCTACAAATAAACTTCTTTGTACATAAAAGATGGCTTGCAGCCAATTAGTCCAACCAGAAAAGCCTTGACAGAATTCTTCAGATAAGCCGGAGTCTCTACACACAATGCTGGGTCCTTAGAGCGTTTTTTGCCTTCTGCAGTGGCAAAAACCTTTTGAAACCAGGCTTATATTCCCTGGAGGGAGGGGCCATTACATTGCATCTTTACTCCCGAGTCGCCTGTGCTGCTTCAGCTGTTCTATGAATCATCCTGCGCTCACGTGTACTTAGCGGTTCCTCGGGAACCTCCTCATCACTGCTACCAGCCCCCACAATCCCTGAAGGCAGCAGTCCACTCCCTGATAGTCCCGGCTCCTCATCCGAGTCCTTGCTCTCCTCCACCATCTGCACCTGCTGCCGGCTAACCACAACACTACTATGGCCAACTTACCATGGTCAACTTGCCATGTCCAATTGGCCACAGAACAACTCACTGCAGGGCAATTCAACAATTCAATTTAACTATTTAAAAATATTTTTAAAATATTTTAATTTTTGTCATTCACATTTCATTTTTTAAAAAGTTTTTTTTATTTTAATAACAAAGACAACAAATAAAACCATCTTTCAATTTTACAGTGTGTCGGTTGGATGCATATATCTTGTGCGCATAATAATGTTATATATTTTTTGTTATACTTTATAAACCATTCTAATCAGCAATCATATTGTACAAATGTTATATTGTTATTGACATTATAATTGTTTTTTTAAAAACATATCTCATTCTTACTAAGTTATATTGATTCTCTAACCTCGTTCAAGGTTAGTCAATTATAATACGTTATAACTATTACCACATATTTCACTTTATTTTTCTATCTAACCATTCATAAAATAAATCCCAAGTTTTATAGTACTCTTTTTCCTCCTGTTCTTAATCTACTCATTTCTGCACATTCCATTAGTTTCTTAATTATTTCCTCCTCCATCAGAATTTTTTCAGTTTTCCAATTTTGTGCAAATACGATTCTAGCTGCTGTTAATACATTAACAATTAAATATATTATCTCTCTATTAGAACCTTCAGGCGTAATTCCCAATAAAAATATCTCTGGTTTTAAATCTATGTGTTGTTTTATCATTTTTTCCAACCATATGTGTATTCTAGTCCAGTATCTTTTAGCTTCAATGCATGTCCACCACATATGATAATATGGTCCTGGTATCTGATGACATTTCCAACATTTTGCCGATTTATCCTTGAACATCTTTGCTAGTCTTGCTGGGGGTAGGTGCCACCTGTAAAATATCTTTTACAAATTCTCTTTATAAGCCGCTGACATTGTTAATTTGTAATTTCTTGTCCACAATTTCTGCCATTTATCCATATCTATCCCATATCCAAAAATTTTCCCCCATGCAATCATTGTTTCTTTAACTTGCTCTTCTTCTAATTTCACTCCCAGTAAATAACCATATAATTTTTTAATCATCTTCTCTTCAGTGCCTGTTAAGATTTTATCTAATTCAGTCAATTCTTCATAAAACCCTTCCATCTTACTATCTTTTTCATATCTTGAATGTATTTGCAAATATGAATACCAATCAATATTTATTCCTTGTTCATCTAATTCTTGCTTTGTTTTGATTCACCCTTTTCATTTAAAATTTCCTCATATCTAATAATATGTTCCATTTTAAAAACATTTCGATATGCAAATGCCTCTATTGCTGATAACAATAGAGGCATTTGCATTATGGTATTTTCATATAATGATACTCCCTCATTTTCTCCCATATGTTAATAAAGCGTCCCGGTTATAATGTCTCTGAAAATATCCATGTGCCTTACTTTTACTATACCATAAAAATGCCTGCCACCCCAATTGCAAATCATGACCTTCCAATGTCAACAATCTAACATTTTTCAATACAATCCATTCTTTTATCCACATCACTATAATAATATAATGTTAATATAATTCCCAATTGGGTAATCCAAAGCCTCCTCTTGTTCTTGTATCCTGCAACCATTTTATCTTAATTCTTGTCTTCTTTCCTTGCAAATAAATTTCAATCATTCACATTTCATTTTGTTCCCTCCCTTTGCGTAGTTTCTTTAATGATTCTATTCCACTATTTCTTTGATATTACTGTAACTCTTGTCCCACAGCAAGTTGTTCCACAGTGAGTCGGCTGTGGCAAGTTGGCTGCAGCAACTTGACTGCAATGAATTGGCCATGGTGAATTGTTGTAGACCCCTTTCCTATTCCTGTTCCTCCTCTTCTTCCTCCTCCTCCTCTTCTGTGTTAAAACCTACTTCTGCATCTCTATAAGTGTAATTATAGAAAAGTATATCATTATGGATAGATAAAACCCTCTTGTTTTCTGAAAAAATAGCTTTTATTAATTCTTGTAAGAAGAATTCAGAATAGAAAAAAGCAAAAGTTTATTTCACATGAAAATGCACATAAAGAAACCAAACCAAAAACTGGATATTGTTTTGAACAAAATTAAAAGATAACCCCCAAAAAGTTTCTTTCAACATAACAAGAAAACAGTCAAGGAAATAGTAGATCCACTTAAGAGAGAAGATGGCAAGGAAATAACAGGCAGCAAAGAGAAAGCAGAACTGCTTAATTCATTCTTTGCATCAGTCTTCACGCAAAAAGAAACTATAGTCCAACCTACCAAAATGTGGGATAGACAAAATTTATATCTGACTGACAAACCACACTCAATGAATCATTACATCTACATGGGGGGAAGTAAGCAGTGAAGTACTACAAGGTTCTATCCTTGGCTCAGTACTCTTCAATATCTTTATAAATGACTTAGATGAGGAATAGAAGGGGAACTCATCAAATTTGCAGATGACACTAAGCTGGCAGGAATAGCCAACACCTCAGAAGACAAGCTCAGGATCCAAAAAGATCTTGAGAGACTTGAACAATGGGCCCTATCCAACAAAATGAAATTTAATGTGGAGAAAAGCAAAGTTTTATATCTGGGCAGGAAAAACCAAAGGTAGAAGTACAGATTAGGCAAAACCTGGCTCAAAAACAACTGTGAGAGGGACCTTGGAGTCCTAGTGGATGATCACTTAAACATGAGTCAGCAGTGTGCAGCAGCAGACAAAAACTCTAACACAACCCTTGGTTGTATAAACAGAGGCTTAGAATCAATATCACGTGAAGTATTAGTACCACTTTATAAAGCTTTAGTAAGGCCACACCTGGAATACTGCATCCAGTTTTGTGGTACCTCATTACCACAAAGATGTTGAGACTTTGGAAAAAGTACAAAGAAAAGCAACTAAGAGGATTAAAGGCCTGAAGACAAAAGCATATGAAAAATGGTTTCAGGGTTTGGGTTTGGCTAATCTAGAGAAAAGAAGGACTGGGGATATTCCAATATTTGCTACAAAGAGGAAGGGGTCAACTTATTTTTCAAAACACTAGAGAGCAGGCAATGGAAATTAATCAAGGAGAGAAACAACATAGAATCAAAGAGAAACTTCCTAATAGCGGGAAACAATTAACCAGTGGAACATCTTGCCAAAATGAAGTTGTAGGTGCTTCATCATTGGAGGTTTTTAAGAAGAGACTGGACAGTCACTTGTCTGAAATGGTATAAAATCTCCTGCTTAAGCAGGAGGTTGACTAGAAGACCTCAAAGGTCATTCCCAGATCTGATTGTAGATTGTATATAACTTACAAATCTTCCTTGGCTCAACAACTAGTATCTAACAAGATATCAGATATAGCAAGATATCAAATATCAAACAAGTTCACATCCCTTTACACAATTGCCCATGATCTGACCATGATGTCTCCAGGCCACCCCGGAGACAGCGAGAAGTCGGCCCCCACTGCCTCAGCTCTTGCTCGCCTCAGCTTGGCTGGGCATTTTTCTTGGGCATGCACGCAAGTGGCAAACATGTAGGGGCTGGCATCCCCGGTAAAAGGGAAGTGCTTGCAGCCTGCTGGGCCAATGGGCAAAGCCGGGCCAACAAGTGGACCATGGAGATGGCAAAGTCCCTAGTGGTGGCCGTGACACAGCTGCTGGAGATATACTACATGCTGATCTACAACTTTTTGGCAGCCACACAGGTCAGAATGTGGTCTGCTTGTGGAGGGATGGGGGAGTGAAGGAGGAAGGAAGGTGATGGGAAGGAGAAGGTGGGACGTAGGAAAAGAAGGTGGCAGGGAAGGAAGGAGGGAGATTGAAATGAGATAGAGAAAGGGTCTGAGGGAAGTCCAGCCTTAGCAGTTGGTCATCGTCAGCTCTGCTGCCCATTCGCCATGCTGCTACCCTGCCTCTTGCTCTCCAGAGAACTGTCAAGGCAGAAGTTGGACTCAGGAGGAAACTGCTTCCTGAAAACTTTCTCCTCCACTCTTCCACACTCAGCATCTTCCTCTGCCTCCTGCTTTGCTTGGAGAGGGCACTGGACAAGAAAATGTCAGGGACGTCTGGGATTGGGAGAAGAGAAACTCATGCATACACAAGCACACCATTCTAAGCTTGCAAACTGTCAATCATGTCTAGCTTGGGGAAAAGGCTCTCTCTTTCCTCTATGGATAAAAGTCCCCAAACTTAGAATGTGCATGCACGCACTTGGCTGCCAGAAATTTGGGGAGGTGAGGCGCTTGTGGGGCTTCAAATTATCCCCATGTTGAGTCAGCCGGTGCAACTTGTTCCATCCTGACCTCGCTGTTCCAAGTCAGCCATGCCCAGTGAATGGTGTTGCGATGACCACGTCCCACCCAGCCACACCCAACTAGTCACGGGGAGTGGGTAGTGATCATTCAACCAAACTTACCCAGCCAAGCCCACATGGTTGCTGTGAGTCATCATAATCTTACATGCAACTGGCCCTTTGAAGGCAACCATAATGAGGATGAAGCCTTCAATGAAATTGAGTTTGACACCTGTGGTCTAGAAACATAGCAAAGAAATCAAACTTCATGCAATGAGGGGACGTCCTCCTTCTGTTCACTTCCTAGAGCAAATTTTAAGGCTTGTGAGATGAACAAGGAATTACCTGTTTTAGGGAACAGGGCAATGATTTCACCAACATGAAAGAAGCCAATTGTGGTTCATTCCCAATTCCTAAAAGGACTGAAAATCACTATGTATCTAAAAACTATCCCCACATTAATATATGGATAGTGGTTTCCATAATAACACGGTTTCATTTGTGAATTAGTTTTATATATAACATTGTGAATCTAATATGGACTTCATATTCAAACAATGTCCATAAATTAAGTTTAAAGACACTTAGGAGGGGGGAGTATGCGTAAAATGTTTGAAGTTAGTGAGTGAGAAAGAGAGAGGGACGGGTTGGGCATAGAATGGAATGCATGTGAGTAAAAATATGCTGACAAGAGGAACAGGCTGGGTGAAACAAAAGGCAGCATTTTCTTTTTTTGGGGGGGGGAATGTAGTATCAGTTTTGATCAACTGCAGAAAGTTGAAACAGGTAAGAATTTTCATGAGACAGCCGCAAATTTAATGTGTATAATTGAAACAACTATTTGACCTTGTCATTCAATAGTTCCATTAGAATGCTGATTTAGAACTCATTTTTCAAAAAAAAAAAAAAGTCAATTCAGTTTTAATTTCAAGTATATTCACACTACTCATAGACGTCTGGATAGGAATGGAAACAATATAATTTTCTGCATGAATAGATCAGTCAAAATGTTTCAGAAGTTTATATGAAAGCTGAGGCAGAATCCTTCTGAATTTTGAGCTTATCTTCCAAAGTGTTAGTAATTCCACCCAGTTTGGTATCATCTGGAAATTTCATGAGTTTCCCTCATCTAAACCATTTATGAAGATGTTGAAGAATACTGGCCCCAAATACCCTAAGGTACTCCACTGCATGTTTCCCTCCATGTAGATATAGTTCCATTGAGGACTTGGAAGAGCATATAAGGTTCTGATAAATAAAAGGATGGTAGGAAGAAGCAGGAATTGATTCAACTTCTCATTTAATTTTCTTTTCAGTGAAAAACCCTAGCTCATATATTTTTCCATCTGCCCTCATCTTAATGAATGGTAGACCATCAAGTCTCTTTATGCTTGCATGTTGGAGTAAATTACCATAAAGACTGCTATTTTAAATTTTCTTGAATAGGAGCAATTATGTAGGAAATTCAGAATTATAAAATTTGGTTCTAGTCTTTTCTGTGTAAGCTGTAACCAAACATGATGGTATGAGTGAAGATGTGATGCATAACTCAGAGCAAGGAAGGCAAAAATACAGTTCATCATATATAGGTGAATGAGCCAGAAATATACCAGGATATCTCTAGTTACAAGGATCCAAATAGATGTTAGTCATAAGAAACTAAGCGGATTTTGGGAACAGTATTATTGTGATAAAAAATCTGTTTGGTTCTGCACAGATATCTCTCGTGGGTTACTTGCCCTCTTTCTGCAGTGTTAATAATTTGAGGGAAGGAATGAGTTATCATTTCAATGACAAATGTGCTTGCATGTTTCTTTATTTCCTTGGCTTACATACCGTTGTCATTTTAACTGATTCAGTTAAAGTGGTGTACAAAATCTGATATTCATAAAGCAGGTTAAAACCAAAATTACAATAATAAAAGCAAACATAACTGGACATCAAAATCCAAGGCCATTAGTTATATCTCCAAACATTCCAGTGCCAGAGGGAGCAATATTACAATCTCCCATCACCAACTGCTGCTGATGTAGGCAATTTTTAATGGCTTCCTAAAAACCAACAAGCTATGAGTCAGTCTGGTTCTGAGCAAATACTATCCCACAGAATGCATAATTACATTTAAATTATATTAATCAAAGGACCACCATATTAGCATTAGCTAGTCCAACAAGACACTCCTTTTCCAATAATTAAAGTTTAGGGAGTTAAAATGTACGTTGAACATATTTCTTTATAAATAATATTTATAAAGTTTTACAATCTTTAATCAAACCACCAGAGTCTTATTTAAAGTCACCCTATTTAAACCATCACCTTATTTAAAGCACTTCTTTTAACAGAACAATCCTGGTGTTTCTAGAGACTGCAAAAAAGGGACTGGAGCTATAGGTGACATGCTGGCTAATCTTGTCCACCCCTGACTAGGCGTACTCAAACTCTACTGCTTTTCCCAGATGTTTATGATTCAATTGCTCCAGTCCTTACAGAGCAAAATGGCTGATCCTTAGGGTAGCAGGCTGAAGGCCTCAATCCTCCTTTGTTAGAAGTCCTCCAGGTCATCACCCTAAAGACATGCCTTCTCCTTTTGGTCAACAGCTTGGTAATTGCTGCTGCCAGGACCTGTTTTCCTCACTTGGCATCTTCCCTTAATCTTAGTATGTAAGAATGTAGATTGGGGTGTCTGATACTTTTTAACCTATCACTACAACAACTGTCTGATTCACAGAGCGAAGGGCATCTATATTGTAAAAGATAAATATTTCTTCAACAAAACAGAATATCAAGATTGTTTATTTTATTGTTGACTGAAAAAAAGACAGCTTCTTCAGTTTAGAAAGACCCTCTGAAGTTAAAGATTAAATACAGTTTCTAAAAGAAAGAGAAAGAATGAAACAATTATCTATAAAGAAAAGCTCAAGCTATTTAAAACATTGGATTGTGGAGTTGGCAAATTGAGACGTTCAAGAGAGAAAAATTATAAAAAATATAAGTTACAACAATTATTATTTGAGCCAAAAAAAACCATAACCCCGGATGTTCCCTGCCCCTACTATTCCTCATTACCAATTTCCCAGATGCTCTTAATTGACAATCTGATTATCACATACAACATACAATAACACATTGGAAGGATCCTTTTGGTCCAATCCCTTAATCAAGCAGAAAATACCGTACCATTCCAGATAGATGGTTATTCAGCCTCTTCATGAAAATCTCCAATGATGGAGCATTCACAACTTCTGGAGGTAAACATTTCCTTTGATGAATTGTTCTCACTGACAGGAAATTTCTTCTTAACTCTAGGTTGAAGCTCTCTTTAATAATATTGCTTGTTTGTTTGTTTATTAAAATTGATAGGTTGCCCATCTTCCACCCATTACTTCTTATTCTCTCCTCAGGTGCAGAATAAGATTGACTCCCCTCTTTTTCTGTGTTAGTCCCTCAGATATTGGAAGACTGCTATCATATCACTCCTAGTCCTCCTTTTCATTAGACTAGACATCAGAAGTGGTATTCAGCCAGTTCTGACCAGTTCTGGAGAATCACTAGCAAAAATTTTGAGTAGTTCAGAGAACCAGTGAATACCACCTCTGATTGGCCCTGCCCCCATCTATTCGCTCCTCCCAAGTTCCAGCTGATTGGCTATGTCTTCTTTTGTTGCCCTGCACAGGAGAACGGAGCTGGAAAGCAGGTTAGCGGGGTCGGGAGGAAATGGGGATTTTATAGTAACCTTCCCCTGCAGTGGGATGCAGCAGGCCGTATATCCTTCCCTGGAGTGGAGTGGAAATGGAGATTTTACCGTATCCTTCCCCTGGAATGGGGTAGAAATGGGGATTTTACTGTATCCTTCCCCTTCCACGCCCATCAAACCACACCTACAGAACCAGTAGTAAAAAAAATTGAATACCACCACTGCTAGACATATTTAGTTCTCCTCCATGCTGCACTGAGAGCCCAGGATGGGTTGACTCCTTCCTATGACATCATAGCTGAGTCTGTACTAAGATATAAAAGCCAGCCCCCAGGAGAGACCCCAGCTTTTGACTCAGCTCCTTTCAGTCAGTAGCTGTGTCTCTGAAAGCATTCTGTTAGATAGCAATCACCAGCGATCTTCAGTATCTTTTTTCCTCTCTTCAAGCAGCTCCCAGGGATCTGGGCAGCTGCTCTTTCAGGAGAGCCCTGCAACGTTGGGAGCAGCATCACAGAGCTCTGTGCAGGCAAGCTGGGCAGCATCTGCAGACCTCCCCCATGCCTGCAGTTTGGAGCGATCGTAAATGCTGTGTTCAAAGACGAGCAACAGTCCTCCCTCCGGTCCGCCGCCAACGCGGGAGCGCCGATCGCCCCCATTGGTTGATGCCATTTGACAGCCGGCTATAAAAGGGAGCTGTCAAACGGCATCAGCTATCGCCGCCAGCTGGCTGTCAGATAGCCTCGGCAGCCGCGGCGACCCTTTATTCACTAGAATAAAGTTGTTAGCCTTTAGCCTGGCTCCGTCTTCCTTTGTAACCGCTGCTCAACAACACTGGCGACGAGGATGGGATTCACAACGAGAGGCAACCGGACTAAAGCAACCTGAGCAAGTCACTGATTAAAAGAGCCGAAGCCGCTAAGAGCTGAATGTCAGGAGCCGCAGACAATCTCTGCGCGTGCCAAGTTAAAAAAGCCTCCCTGACTGAGGAGAAAGGCACCCCCCACTGGTGCTACAAAGAGCGTCCTTTTGAGGGCGCGAAGATCGAAGCCTCCCTGACTGAGGAGAAAGGCACCCCTCGCTGGTGCTACTAAGGGCGCCCTTTTGAGGGCGCAAAGATCGAAGCCTCCCTGATTGAGGAGAAAGGCATCCCCCGCTGGCGCTACCAAGAGCGCAAAAGTCTAAAGCCTCCAAAGCTGAGGAAACAGACGTCGCCCGAAAGCCACCCCCCGCTGGTGCTACCGAGAGCGCAAAAGTCTAAAGCCTCCAAAGCTGAGGAAACAGACGGCTCCTAGATAAGAAAGCCCCATGGCAATGGGGACAAAGGGAAGCCCACGCCTTCCAAGCAGTGAAGTCTCTCTTAACTTCAAACTCTGTGTTGGTTCAGTTTAACCCAAACCTGCCCCTAGTGTTAGCCTCTGATGCCTCACCCTTTGGTATAGGAGCTGTATTGAGCCATAGGCTCTCAAATGGATCAGAGGCACCCATTGCCTATTTTTCGAGAACTTTCTCCACTGCAGAGAGGAACTATAGTCAGATCGATAAGGAGGCCTTAGCAGCTGTGGCCGCTGTAAAAAAATTCCATGAGTTCCTTTATGGCCATAGTTTTGAACTTGTAACAGATCACAAACCTCTATTAGGACTGCTAGCTGGGGATAAGCAAACCCCACAGGTGTTATCCCCGAGAATGACCAGATGGACTCTATTTCTGGCCGCCTACTCTTACACACTGGTACATCACCCGGGGAAGACCCTGTGCTATGCTGATGCCCTCAGCAGATGCCCCCTGCCATCACCAGTCGAGGACCCAGCTCCTATCCACGCAATCTTCGACTGCAATGAACTTAACCTACCTGTCTAAGCTGGGGATATTGCTGCACACTCCAAGAGGGACCGTGTTATTTCCCAAGTCCTGGACTGGGTAGGGAGAGGGTGGCCTGACATTCAGTTCGCCATTTAAGACCCGCAGGCAGGAGCTTTCTTCACTACAGGGCTGCCTGTTATGGGGGACAAGGGTGGTCATACCACCCACCTTGCAAGAACCAGTTTTAAGGGCACTGCACGAGGGTCACCCTGGTATCGTAAGGATGAAGGCCTTGGCCTGCAGCTACGTCTGGTGGCCAGGATTAGATGCCCGGATTGCCAGCTGGGTTAACACGTGCCAGCCCTGCCAGGCAACAAGAGCAGCCCCACCAGCAGCTGCCCCAACCAAGTGGGAAGATTTGGGGGCCCCTTGGGCCAGGCTGCATGTAGACCTGGCTGGTCCCATACAAGGGAGGACATTCCTGGTGGTTGTAGATTCATTCTCCAAATGGACTGAAGTAGGCTTGTTACCCTCCACCACAACGCTGGCTGTCACAAGGGCCTTGACCAGACTGTTTGCTACTCATGGACTTCCTGACACATTAGTTTCAGATAATGGCCCCCAATTCAGTTCTAACGAGTTTGCCATCTTCACAGCTAATCTGGGCATCAGACACGCTCTCACAGCCCCCTTTCACCCAGCAAGTAATGGAATGGCAGAAAGGGCTGTCAGGTCTGCCAAGGAAGTTCTGGCCAAGCTGGGCCAGGCAGACTGGCATGCCAAACTATCAACTTACCTACTCACACAACATGCCACCCCGTGCCCTTCCACCAACAAGTCCCCTGCTGAACTGTTAATAGGCAGGCGCCTCAGGACCACCCTGGACAGGTTGCACCCCCACTACGCTCCCAGCATGCCACTAGCCTCTGACAGCCATGCCAGGAAATTCGCCCTGCAAGACCAGGTGTACGCCAGGAACTATGCGGGGCACCCCTTATGGCTGCCAGGGCAGATAGTCTTTGTTGCAGGACCCAGATCATATAGAGTCCTTCTGGAAGATGGCTGGATTTGGAGAAGGCACGTAGACCAACTGAGGAGGCGTTGGAACAAGACTGCCACCGAAATTCCGGTCTACCCACCGCCAGATGAGCCAGTCTACTCACCACCAGCCAACCCGCCGAAGGACCCGGTCTACCTGCCGCCCGACAACGCAACCAGCCGACCGCCGCGGGAAGACTCACCCGAGCAGTCGCCAGAAAGCAGTCCAGGGATGGCCAGCGACCCTCTGCAGGTTCCAGTCACTGCCCGGGAGGAACAAGACGCACCAGCCACCGACAAGCCCCAGGAACTTCGGAGATCGGGCCGCGAGCGAAAGCGGCCATCATGGCTACAGGACTACGCATGCTCGTGGCCAGGGGAAAGGAGTGCTGTGTTCAAAGACTAGCAGCAGTCCTCCCTCCGGTCCGCCGCCAACGCGGGAGCACCGATTGCTCCCATTGGTTGATGCCGTTTGACAGCCGGCTATAAAAGGGAGCTGTCAAACGGCATCAGCTGTCGCTGCCAGCTGGCTGTCAGATAGCCTCGGCAGCCGTGGCGACCCTTTATTCGCTAGAATAAAGTTGTTAGCCTTTAGCCTGGCTCCGTCTCCCTTTGTAACCGCCGCTCTACAACAGTAAACATGATCGGCAAACTGTTAAGAGCTCCAGCCAGCTGATTGTGTAGCTGGTTGCTGTGTTTTTCCCTTGCTGACTTCGCTCGGGGCTCTGTATAGCCTCAGGAGCGATTCTTCAATCTTGGAGCGTGTTTTCCTGTAGTCAGCGGCCAGCTTGGATTCAAGCCTTCCACCACGAGGTAAGCGGCCATTTTGTAAGCCCAGGGGCCATTTATACCCTAAGGGGCTTAATAGAAAAATTTCTAAACAGCTTCTTTCCAACGCAAGAGCCTTTATTTTACAAATGGAGCAAGATAAGGCTCAGGCAGAGCTCCCCCCCCCCCAGTGGAACAGTCTCTTAAGCCCAATAGGAGAAAAAGACATAGGCAATGTACCGAATCAGTCCAGAGGGAGGTGGCTGCTAAAATCAAAGCTAAGGCTCTAGCCTCTAAGAAAGCAACTCAGGCTGAATTGAGGGCAGAGAAGCACAGACATGTAGCTCTAGAGAGGCAGTTCAACAGAACTATTCAACAGAAGGGAGTGCAACTACAGCATGTTTCAGGTGATACGCGTGGGCCCCAACCAAGCCCTCCCAGGGGAGGAGAAGTTATCTATGAGCCTTTCTATCCTCCATCCTGTTCTCCTGAGGCTCTTGCTGTACAGTCAGATCCTCAGGATTTAAGCAGATCTGGGCCTTATTTCCAACAGGCTTCTATGCCCCATGCTCCTCCCCCTCCCTCCAGGCCTCGAACCTCTCTTCAATCTAGGCTTGAAGCCACCTTCACTCCCACAGCAGCAGGCCTTCAGCCTTCTGCCTCTACCTTTGAGCATAGACCAAGGGATATCCAAGATGTAGTCTCATCAGCCATTAGGCAGGAATTGGCTGAAGGCTTCAAGCAAATTCTTCAACCTCTGGAAAGGGTTCAGGCCCTTCTCCCTTCTCAATCTATAAGTTCCTTGCCTTATCATCCTGATTTACACAGGCCTCAGGACTTCAGGGTCCATTCTTCACTACCAGAATGGGAGGAGGTTGATGAGGGAGGAGGGGCTTCACCATCTGAACACAGTTACTCCTCTCATTCAGAGCATGAAGAGGGTGAGATTTATGACCAAAATTTTTCAGAGGAAGAGGATTCTCACCCAGAGCAGACATCCTCTGCATTGATCTTCAAACTTACTCTCTTCAGACCATTACTCAGCAAGGCCTTGGTCACTGCCAAGCTGTCGCCAGAAGAAGTGGCCTCCGAGCCACAAGGAAATCCCTCTAGCCAAGGGGATTCACTCTTCTCCAAGCTTATAGTGCATGCAGAGGTTTTGCCTTCTCCCATTTTGTTCCTGGACATGGTCAAGGAACAGTGCGTTTCTCCTTTGGCAGGTCCTCACCCATCTTCTCCAGATAAGCGTTTCTACAATGTCAGCACAGCTCTGGACAATGCCCTGGCAGTGCCTTCTGTTGACATTCCGGTTCTGGCCTCATCTTCTGGCACTCCCACGGAAGAAGATATCCTGAAACCGGATGATAAATGTTCCGAACAGACCTTCAAGCGCAATCACCACACTGCTGCTTGGGTTGTTCGGGCTTCAACAGCAGCATCCTTCTTCACCAGGGCATCCATACAGTGGCTGCGCCAACTCCAGAATAGATTGCCTGCTTCTGACATTCGGTCTCACCAAGACCTTAATAAGGTTATTGCAGCAGCGGAATTCACTGCGGATGCCACTCTCAATTCTGCCAAATTTTGCATCCAAGGCCATGGCATCTTCTGTAGCAGGAAGAAGACTTTTATGGCTCCGAAATTGGCAGGTGGAGTCACGCTGAAAATGGAAGCTGGCTTCAGTTCCATTCACAGGCGATAAGCTTTTTGGTGATGCTCTGGAACCTTATCTCATTGAAACCAGAGATAAATGTAAAATTCTCTCTTCCTCTGGGAAGAAAGCCGACTATCGCCCTGCTCCTTATCGCCCTCCTGCCTTCCGAGCAGAGACCTCATCTCGCTTCCCCCACTCTCATAGGCCATACTCCCAATGCCAAGACCAACGGGCAGAAACATCTGGCAGGCAACAACCTTCTACTGGTAAACGGCCCTTTTGGGGGGAGGGGGTCATTCCTTCTGTCGCTCTAAGTAATCCCTCATTCTCCCCACCCATCGGAGGTCGCCTAGCCTTCTTTGCCTCCAAATGGGAGGAGTCAACGACGGAGGCCTGGGTGCTCAGCACTATTAGGTCAGGGTTACAGTTGGACTTCCTAACCCCACCCCTCTCCAAAATTTTTGATCTGTTCTGTGTCTCGGGACATTTCCAGGCAAGCCTCATGAATCAGGCCATTCAGCACCTTCTTGAAATCAGGGCTATTCAACCTGTTCCCCTGTCTCAACAGGGACGTGGACTTTTCTGTTGCTGTTTCATCGTTCCCAAAGCCTCAGGGGGGTGGTGAGCCATCCTTGATCTAAAATTTCTCAACCAATTTGTAAAATACAGGCGATTTAAAATGCAGACTCTGCATTCTATTTTAGAGAACATTCGGGAGGGCAACCTCCTCTCTTCCTTGATCTCACTGAGGCTTACTTCCACATCCAAATTCGGCCTCATCATCGCCAGTTTCTCTGTTTCTGTTATCAGACTACCCATTACCAGTATCGAGCACTTCCCTTCGGCCTCTCATCGGCTCCAAGGGTCTTCAAAAGGTTCTGGCAGCATTGATGGTATCTCTGCATTCTATTCCAGTGAGGATCCAATGCTACTTGGACAACATTTTGATTCTATCCTCTTCCATCCTTGCGGCCCATCAGGATCTGCAAATTACCCTGTCATGTCTCCAGAGCCACGGATTTTCCATCAACACCAAAAAGAGCCAACTCTTTCCCACAGCCAAATTGCAACACTTGGGAGCAGTCATCGATACCATGTCGTGCCAGGTTTTCCTGTCCCCAGCTCGTGGAAAGAGCCTTGCAGTGATCATCAGCCAGATCCAGCAACATCAAATTGTCCCCCTGTTGCTGCTGTCCAAACTTCTGGGGAAGATGGTTTCCTGTATTGGTATCATCCCGTGGGCTCAGCTCCACTCCCGAGCCCTCCAATGGTTCCTGCTTCCCTACCAATGAGCAGGAACCAGCCACTCATCTATCAAGGTCCCAGTCCTGTCACAAATCCAGAGATCTCTCAATTGGTGGCATTCCCCATCTATCTGGAGGGGATCCTGTTCAGGGACCCAGACAGGCTAGTGATAACCACCGATGCCAGCCTCCTGGGTTGGGGTTTCCATATGTAGGGCCAGATAGCTCAGGGCGTTTGGTCCAGATCGGAACAGACCCTTCCCATAAATTGGCTAGAGCTCAGAGCCATTTTTCTGGCTCTCAAGCATTTCAGGCAATCAGTGACTGGCTCTCATGTTCTAGTCCTTATGGACAACTGGCAAGGGGGGACAAGGTCCAAAGCCTTCAAGAGAGAGGCTCTATGGTTGGGGTTATGGGCATTATTGTTATCGATCTTGGTAGACCACATCTCTGGGGTCGACAACTCCCAGGCCGACTGGCTCAGCAGGAGCCTAGTCGACCAGGCAGAATGGTCCATTCCTCCGTCTCTATTCAGGGATCTTTCCCTCAGATTCAGAACACTGCAGGTGGATCTTTTTTCCACTCCTCAAAATGCCCAAGTCACCAGATTCTTCACCAGATTTCCTTGCCAGGGAGCAGAGGCGACCAATGCTCTTTGGTGCAGATGGCCCAAGGGTCTCCTCTACGCCTTTCTCCCGCTTCCCATCATTCCGGCAATAATTCAGAAGATGTTGGAGGAACATGCAGAGCTCCTCCTCCTGGCACCCTATTGGCCAAGGTGGCCCTGATTTGCAGACCTGGTCAACCTATCAGTGGCTTCTCCTTGGAGGATCGCTGCCCATCTAATCTCCCTTCCTCAGGGGGCCCTGCTCCACCCAGAGCCCCAGTAGTTCAAGCTGACCATGTGGCACTTGAGTGGCAGCAGCTAGAGGAGGCTGATCTTCCAGAAAGGGTCATCCTCACTATCCTGGCATCTCGCAAACCTTCTACAAGGCGCATCTATGATGCCACCTGGAAGGCTTTTTCCCGATGGTGCCTCAGGGAGGGTCTTTCTCCTGTTTCAGCCCAGATGGCAGAAGTTCTTAGCTTCCTTCAGCATGGGCTGGAGAAAGGCTTGGCCCCCAACACCTTATGCAGGCAGGTTGTGGCCGTCTCCTCAGTCCTTTCATGGGGTTCACTTCCTTCCTTATCCCATCACACTTCAGTCAGGAGGTTTTTGAAAGGGGCTTCCAACCTGCACCCTCCAATGGTTCACAGGTATCCTTCCTGGGACCTTCATTTAGTCCTTAATGCCCTTACAAAGCCCCCTTTTGAACCCCTGAGAACAGTGTCTCTCCATTTCCTGACTCTGAAGGTAGTGTTCCTTGTTGCCATCACTTCTGCCAGGAGGGTTTCCGAGCTTGCTGCTCTTTCCATCAGACAGGACCTTTGTTCCTTTCACGATGATAGGGTTGTTCTTCGTCTGGACCCCTCATTTATTCTGAAGGTTAACACCTGGTTTCCAAGGTCCCAGGACATTGTTTTGCCTGACTTCTGTCCTCTCCCGCACCATGACTTAGAATGGCAGTGGCAGACGCTAGACGTAAGAAGAGCTCTTAGAATATACATTAAGCACACTTCCTCCTTCAGGAAGTCGGAAGCCATGTTTGTTTCCTTTTTCCCTTCTCACTTGGGGCACAAGGCCTCTTCTCCTACTATTAGCAGGTAGGTGAGCAGGCCTACAAAGCTGCGGCCCTTCCAGTTACCCAAGGTCTGACGGCGCACTCTACCGGAAGTGCGGCCACTTCTGCTGCCTGGGCGACCCAAGCATCCTTGAAGGAGATTTGTCGTGCGGCCACATGGACATCCCCGTCTCCTTTCATCAGACACTACCGTCTGGATGCTTTTGCCTCGGTGACTGCAGCCTTCGGCAGATGGGTACTTCAACACGTGGTTCCACAGTTGGTGCGATGAGCCAGACAAGGACCTGCCCGTGGACATGCAAGCTTTCGTATATCCCATCCTGGGCTCTTGATGCAGCATGGAGGAGAATGGGCATTGGTAGAGGTTACCCTGAACGCCCTTTCTATCTATGCTGCGAGAGAGCCCAGCCCCTCCCTTGATTCGTCCGGAGAGGGTAAGACATATTTCTGTATTTATTTTGGGCTTTCAGAGACACCTTTCAGTCTGTCAAGTATCTTCGTCAAATCTGGGGTCTCTCCCGGGGGCTGGCTTTTATATCTTAGTACAGACTCAGCTATGACATCATAGGAAGGAGTCAACCCATCCTGGGCTCTCTCGCAGCATAGATAGAAAGGGCATTCACAGTAACTTCTACCAACGCCCATTTTCTCAAATCATTTATCATATGGTTTAACTTACAGATCCCTTGTCATCTTAGTTGCTCTTCTCTGCACACTTTCTAGAGTCTCAGCATTTTTTTATTGTGTTGACCAGAATTCGATGCAGTATTTCAAGTGTGACCTCATCAGTGCAATATGAAGCTGTATTAACACTTCTTGTCCCAAACGTGCTTTTTCAAGAGGCAACTGGACTTTCTGGTTTTTCTTTCTATTAGCCTGGTAGTCCAGAAAGTCCAGTTGCTTCTTGAAAAAGCACGTTTGGGACAACATGACCTGGATGACTGAGAATCTCCATTACACTTCTTGTAATCTTTATTCTATCCCTTTTCTGATGCATTAGTCTCACAAACATTCACTTCAAATATCCTTGCTTAACAATCATATCAAACAATGGATTTTCCAGTCTTAATATAGTTATAAGTCAAGCATTGTCCGTTTGTACTGAAGTAATTGTAGGACATCAGAAAAGGAAATAGGAGTTTTACCAGTTGTAACTTGCTTTATGGAGTCAGATTTTGGCTTAGAAGCAGCATCTCACAATTATGGATTTCTAATATAAAATGGATTCTTGAGCTATATTAGAGTGAAGTAAGTAAAAAATACCATACTTATATGCAAACATAAAACATAAAACTGGAAATCTGAACTCCTTTGTAATAATTTGTACTAAGGATGCAAAGTTTTGAAGGATTAGTAAAAATTTAGTGAATAATGAACAGGTACCAAATGAACAGGGTTAAAGTATAATTACAAGAACCCAATAGACATATAAAAATAAAGAGAAAAGAAACAAACATATCTGAAATTATTTAATAATTAGCTTAATAATTTAATTCCCACACAAGAAACTGAATTATAATATGGTTGGTTTGCTTTTGGCTTCATATATTGCATGAATGATTTTGTATATTATGCTTCTTACTAATATTCAAATTCTAAGATACAAGACGTTTTATATGTGAAAACTTGATTCTAGTTCTATTTTTGAAATGAAAGGTGCAATGAAGTAAGTTTAAACTGCACTAGAAGAAATTCCATTGAGTTCTTCATCCCAAAAGGGGCTTCAAAGCAAGCTTGTGTTGGTTTACTCCATGAGTAAGAGAGATAGATTTAGTTTACTCTATCTCACTCCTCTTTTCGGGCTTGTTGAAAACTGATATACAGTAGTTCCGGCAAGTTCCATTATACAATACTGAAGACCTCTCCAACACAGACCTGTAAGCCACAGCTTAGATTCATCTGTTTGGCTGGAATTTCCAATAGCTATCTGTTTGTTGACTTCACTACCAGGCAGGCAGGCAGGCAGGCAGGCAGGGAGGGAGGGAGGGAGGGAGGGAGGAAGGAAGGAAGGAAGGAAGGAAGGAAGGAAGGAAGGAAGGAAGGAAGGAAGGAAGGAAGGAAGGAAGGAAGGAAGATGTGTTTGATCAATGGGGGACTTATTAATCAGCATTCATACAAATTCATTAAAAATAATGCAATGTTTATAATTTTCATATATTTTCTTATATATCACAAAATTACTAAGAAATATCAAAGCTAATGTATATGTTGCAATTAAAAAAAACATGTCCTTAATAATATGTGCCTTGTTATCAGTGGAACTGTCTCTACAGTTTGCAAGATTTGTCATATACATTCTCCGTCAGGCTGGCTACAGCCTGCTCTCTAGGAAACAGTGAGCCTTGATTTCATAGGTGTTAGAGAAAAGGTACTTTTACTAGAATGCTGAGTGCAGTGTGGATGAGGCAAGCTCTGAGGTAAAACTGTGCAAAAATCATATATTGAAAGCAATCCCCAACGTCCCAAACCCTCCCCCTTGGGAAAATAGTCCAATCAGGTCCTGTTCTGATGTTTTGGTAAATTCCTTTCCCAGGACCAGCATCCTTGAAGGCAGGAAGGTTCCTTGGTTTGGCACCAATGGTTTCTGTTAATGTCCATACTGCCCACTTTCCCACAACATTTTTTCATGCCTCCAGCATTCTTCTCCTCCCAAATGCTCATCATTACTACTTCAACTTCTTCTCCTTCAGATTGCTGTGGATTAGCACATCCTGTTGTGCAAAGGTGCTGCTGCCAGTTTGCACTGGTTCGGGCGTATCGGTTGTTAAGATTCTGCGCAGTTTGGTGAACTGGTAAATGCCAACATCGGCTGACCCTGCTCACCCCACCCCTCCTTTTCACTCCTTATCTCACCTTGCCTGCCTTGGCCAATGCCTAGAGTCATGCCTGAGGCATAGTTGCTGCTGTTCTCTGGTTCCCTCGCTTGCCTCAACCACACGGCCCAGCTGATCTCTGCCTGGTGCGTCTTCCTTCGCTTCTCGCCTAGCTGCCTCCAATGCAGCCCCGTGGCCCAGCCTGCTTGCCTACCTTCCCATGTGATCCTGGCAGCCCAGCCTGCTTCCCTGCCTTCCCTTCCCTTCAACGTTACGTTTCTTACCATTTAATTGCATTTTGTAGATAGGAATCTATGTTCAAGTCTGTCAAGATTCTTCTGAATCTTCTAAGTGTTTGCTATTCCTGCCAGTTTGGTATGGTCTGCAAATTTGATGAATTCTCCTTTTATCCTCTCATCTAAATCATTTATGAAGTTATTGAAGAGTGCTGATCCAAAGACAGAACCTTGAGGTACTCCACTGCATGCTTTCCTCTGTACATATGTAGTTCCATTGAGGGCTGCATATTGATCATATAGTTATGATTCCATCTGGTGGTTGTGTTATCTATCCCACATTTTTCTATTTTATTATATTATCTATTTTATTTTCTGTTTTACTTTGTCAAGTATCTCTAAGTAAACTATGTCCACAGTATTTCCCTGTTTCACCAATTTAGTTAAAGAAGGCAATAACGCTTGTCTGGCATGATCTGTTTTTGAGAAACCCATATTGGCTTCTGGTAATAGGTTTGCTTGTTTCTAGGGGTTCACAGATCCATTGCTTAATTATCTTTTCCAAATCTTCCCTGCATTTTTTCCAATAGATTTGTTTAGACTTTTATATCCATCCATCCATCCATCCCATCCATATCCAGGTAGTTTTCCCAAATGAGAAAAGCATGCATCATGTGAATATTAATGTAACTAATGATACTGTAAAAGGCATATTTATTTGCATTTCTAGTTGGAGAAGCACAGATGGTAGAGACTTCTGTTGCTGTCACATGCTTTTAAAATGTTGACATTATAGCAGAGTATAATCATTAAATAAGTATGTAGCTTAATCTCTGAAGCCAAATGTTGGCTTATTTGAAAGCAAGGTATTTTTTCCTAATGAAAATTAAGTTAATAGACCAAGTTTTGATGGATAATGAATATAACCGAATACTTAGTTTGATGATAGATTCTATTACAGTAACTTCTACAGCAAATTCAGTACATATGCAGAATAATACAACTTTTTGCAGTTTTTTCCTGGAAAAAAGTAGCTTTTCTGCTTATTCCTTTATCCAAATAATTAGTTTTTCTTTCACTGGGTGGAGAAATCACTATCCCAGGCTCACAATTTGTTTGGATGAAGGAATTAGGGGAAAAAAACCCATCCCATTCCAGTTAGGAAAAGGACACTCCATCCCCATCTAGGACACCACATCCCCAACTGAAAATGTCAGTGGCATTTTTCTGCATGAACAAAGGTAAGGAGAGATAGATGGAGATAGATGGATAGATGGAGATAGATGGAGAAGTGAGATTTCATTGCTGTGAAGAGAATGATTACTTTGTGGAGACAACACAACCTGGGATTGAGACTGTAAAAGGAAAGTGATTTCCCCATGTAGGCAGAACGATAGCAAGATAAGGAAAAAAATCCAGACTGTTATATAAAACCTCTTATACTACTTCCTTTTCCTGCCAAAAACATCATTTTTATTTCATGTTATTACAAAATCATCCCACCAATAAAACATATCAAACATTCCTAATGATTTATATAATGCCACCAGAGTCCTGGACAACAAAATTATGCTATTGGCCTATAAAAAAATATTTACTTGTATATCCAAAACCATTAATAAATGAAAACCCTGGATGCACAACATCATTAACCTAGAAAATAAATGGAGTTAATATGCAACCCTAATATATTGCTTTAACGCTAGAGATTTCTCAAGGTATGATATACACTTGTTTGCACCATTAAACTTGTACAGTATTAAAGGGCCTTTATAAGACAGAGGAATATTCAGTAAACACTAGTTTTTAGCAATTTCTTCCACAAAATATTTATATTTGTAGTAGAATCTAATATAGTGCTTTAATCAATAAAGGAAATGTAAACACACCCACTGTTAGCCGTATATTTTGTTATTAAATGGATAAGATAAAACAATTATTGACTTGCAAATCAGTCTGTTTCTCTGCTAAGACAGAATTTTCTTTTTTGTTTGTTTGAATTCACATCATCACCATCTTATTATCATGACTCTGGGAAGGTAACAATAGTTACAAATCGCGTGGGCGTTTTTCTATCTCTATGGCTTCTCTGATTATTCTGCTGCTGAAGTGTTCGGTTTTGGTGATAGTTCTGGTATTTTTAAAGGCAATCTCATGTCCTGTGGCTTTGTAGAAAAACGCCCACACAGCATGAATAAACGAGATGATACCTCCCGCCTATCAGCCATTTGGAAACCTGCCCTCATGAACAGACGAGTACCTAACATGAAGAATGACACCAGACCCACACCTCTGAGAGCCACACAAGATGTCACCACCACACTTCCATGTAGAAAGCAGACTCATACCCACACAGAAGATGAGACACGACCACGGACCAGAAGCCGCACTGCAGCTGCATCACTACCCACTTCAAACCCCTCTGAGCCATACATGAAGCGAACTGACCCCCACCATGAAGATGCAGCATGACCACGAGCTCAAAGCCAAACAGCAAGATCACAGCTCACCAGCTCAAATCCCCCAGCAACTAAGACTAACCTGAGCACAACCAAGCCCCCACCTAAACAGAACACGCCTCCAGCCAATCAGAACACAGCCAACGCCCCAACCAATCAGAACACAGTCAAACCCCCAACCAATGAGAACACACCCCCACCCAATCAGAACACAGCCAAGCCCCCACCCAATCAAGTCACACCCCCACTAGCAGTTAAAAGGAAGAAGCAGCTGCAAGCTTACATCACTCTGAGAAGCACAGAGCTGAAGACCAAGCCTGAAGACGATGAATGAGACTTCATTGAAACGTTGCCAAGATACTTCCAATCTTACGCGGGAGAAAACCCGAATAACCAAAGTAAGATGAACACTATACAGAAGCCTGATGATGGCACATGAGATTCTGCCAAAACGTTGCTACAACTTTAAAAGCACAATTACAATGACGTGGGAAAATACCCGAACAAAGCTAAATGCCATACATGTAAGTACCCGCGAAAACTTAAGAAAATATATATATATATATGGATCTTTGGTTATTTGGGTTTTCTTCCGCATAAAATTGGAAGTGTCTAGGCAACGTTTCGATGAAGTCTCATTCATCATCTTCAGGCTTGTGTCTTTGGCTTTGTGCTCCTCTGAGAAGCACAAAGCTGAAGACACAAGCCTGAAGATGATGAATGAGACTCCATCGAAATGTTGCCAAAATACTTCCAATTTTATGCGGGAGAAAACCTGAATAACCAAAGATCCACATACAAATACCCGCAAAAACCTCGTAAGATTGGAAGTATCTAGGCAACATTTCGATGAAGTTTCATTCATCATCTTCAGGCTTGGTCTTCAGCTCTGTGCTTCTCAGAGTGATGTAAGCTTGCAGCTGCTTCTTCCTTTTAACTGCTACTGGGAGTGTGACTTGATTGGGTGGGGGCTTGGCTGTGTTCTGATTGGGTGGAGGTGTGTTCTCATTAGTTGGGGGGTTGGCTGTGTTCTGATTGGCTGGAGGCATGTTCTGTTCAGGTGGGGGCTTGGTTGTGCTCAGGTTAGTCTTAGTTGCTGGGGGATTTGAGCTGGTGAGCTGTGATCTTGCTGTTTGGCTTCGAGTTCGTGGTCGTGCTGCATCTTCATGGTGGGGGTCAGTTTGCTTCATGTCAGTTCATGTCAGTTTGCTTCACAGATCTGAAGACCAAGCCTGAAGATGATGAATGAGACTTCATCGAAACGTTGCCTAGATGCTTCCAATCTTACGTGGGAGAAAACCCGAATAACCAAAGATCCACATACAAATGCCCGCGAGAACCTCAGAAAATATATATATATATATATATAATGTGTGTGTGTGTGTGTGTTCCAGCATAACTATGGAATGCCTCGAGCAATTTCAACCAAACTTGGTACACAGATGACTTACCCTCTGGAAACAAATACTGTGGAGTTAAGACAACCCCAACACCCCTTGGGGTTTGTGCCTTAAAATGGTTTCTACTGTACAGCACAGTGGACTTGCCATGGTAACAGCTTCACAGTACCCCACAAGGGGACTCCATCTCAGCTTCCAAGGAAACGCCAGGCCATTGGCCAAATGCAATCAAAAAAATGAAACACCAGAGTAAACAAGAAACTCCTGAAAGGAATAGAAGACTGCGCAAGAGACAGTATAACAGCGTGAATCCCCACTCCAGGATTTTCTTGTCTAATGCAGGAATACCGCAACCGCAGGTTATCAGCTAGTATAATATAATATGTAATAGGCAGCCAAGATAAAACCACCAAAAATCACAAACATAATCATCTTATGGGCTCTGTCCAATTCTATAGTTTCTGGAGGAGGAACTTTATAAAAAAATAACGCAAGTTTGATACCTCTGATCGAAATAATCAATTTCTGCCTGTAAGAAAAGACTTTTTCCTTAATATTTTGATTTCTAGCATCAGCATGTTTAAGTACATTTCTGCTGAAATCATGGTATTAATAGAGTAAATAAATGTTAACCAAAATATCTTATCTTAGATGTGCAGGAAAAGAACTTGGATAATGATTACATGAGAAATCCAGATTTTTATATACATTTACTCCTTAATATATATAATTACAAGAATATCACATGGTCTTCAAAACATTGAAAAAGGAACAGCCAGTGGCTACTGCATCTCTCTAAAAGAATAGTTCAAACTGCAGCAATATGGAAATCATACATCAACAAAAGAAGTAAAAATGGACATCCTATTTTAATTTCTCTTCTGCAATTAAGCAAAAATAAACAAACAGAAAAACAGTGGGTACTATTTTGATGTTTGGAAGTTATTTGTATTCTAACAAACAGTTCATGACTATAAGATAAATCTTGGAAATACCAACATATTAAAATTAGTATCTTAATTAAAAGTTAAAAAATCTTAATAAAAATTAAAATTGTTTTTAGCGTTAAAATAATTATAGCAGACACCCTGCAAAATACTATAACATATTTTTATAAGCTCATCACTAAACACTAAACATTGAACTGTCAAAATCAATACATGTTGTGTAGCCATTGGTCTAATGTTATTTCAGGAATATTGCTCTTGTGCAATGAAAGAAGATTGTGTATCAGATTAAATATGAAAGCAATTCACATTTTGAAAGTGCAGTCATCTTTCAGGTACATATTAAGAATTCCAAGTCAAGACATTTTGAATTTCATGGTGAAATGGGAGCGGTAATGATAATATAACTACAATAGCTCACACTTATTTGTACAAAGTCAAAATAAAAAGAATAATATAATAAAATACATAGTTCACTGGCTCAAAAAAGAGAATTGGGGAAGGGGAAAGTTGCTTCTTTTTTGCCTTTTGTTACTGGCAAACCAGTAGATTATTTATTTATTTGATTTGTCAATCGCTTACAAGATAATAGGTGTCAGGATAAACGTAGTTATGAATACAAGAAATGAGTACATATAAGAAAAATAAAAGAAACAATAGGACAGGGATGGTAGGCACTTTAGTGCGCTTATGCACACCCCCTACAGACCTCTTAGAAAAGGGGAAATTAGACAAAGCTGTTGCAAGATCACAGTTGCTCTGATGTTGGTTAACTGAATGGTAGACAATGGCATTTTTGCAAACAGTTCCATGTCAGGGCAAACAAATTACCTGTCAGCCCACTAGTCAGCTAGCAAGGGAGCACTAGATCAATATTTGATACAGCAATCAAGGAAGATTCATTTTTAGGAAATCATGCCTCATGCATTAGTCTCAGGGCAGACATGATGTAGGAGAAAAAAAGAGTAATGATACTTAGCAAAACAATAACCAAGATCTCTTCCAGATATAAACATCCCACCCATTTTGAGTTCTTTCTCCTATTACTTTCTCCTGCCATGGGATCCATCCTGAGTTTATTAAAATCAATTTAAGTCCATGATCACTTTCCTCCAAATTGTTGCTATACTGCTCCTTCAGTCTCACTTCAGTGGGCTTAACTCATGATCATTTTGCAGTCTCAGAACCTGTTAAGGTTTTCTGAATTTTTCTTAAATGTTGCAGTTCAAAACTAGACATTGTACTTGTGGTAAGATCTCTTCAATGAGAATCGCATGGAACAAATACTTCCCAGTATTGGGAAATTAAACAGATGATACAACTTAAAATCACACTTCCCTTCTTTGATGTTACATGCTCTGTTTCCAATAAAAACCATTCCACGATCTTTTTAAGACTCTCTACAACTAACAGTTTACAGTGTACTTTTATTGAGGTCAGAGACAGAACTCTGAGCAGACTGAACTAAAAACTGAGGCAGAATGAAAATTCAAAATGAATTGAATTTGATAAAAGTGTGTAACAAAAGGCTTTTTATTTTTACAGAATCAAACTTTAATCTGAACTTCAGCTCCAGGATGCTTTGCAAACTAGGTCACTGCAACTTTTCTCTTGTCCCCTGTGCAGACCCAAGGACAACTAACATTGGGTTTATCCAATCCCTTATAGAAGTAGTGTTTTGCATCTTTCTGTCTGCTTGATGTATGGTACTTTGGCAGTGAGCCTGGTATTGATTAAGGTTTGGGATCTTTCAATTTATTGACTGCTTTTTGCTGCTATGAACATGACTTTTTTTTTTCTCTCTAGTCACTTCTGGCTTTCCTTCATGACTGTACAACCATATGCAGAAACTTTGCTACCATCTAGAGATCTTCTAAATTTTTGCAACCCACATCTTATAGCTCTATATCAAAGAGAAGCCTTGTTTCATTCGTATTAAAATGTTCTGATAAACATATTGTATATAAGAAGAATGTGATCAAGAATTTTTAAATTTGAACTTTGAGAAGAGGATCTCTAACCAATGTTTTCTTCCCGGATAGAAAATATTCTTGCATGGATCGATAACTCATTGAGGAACATAAATAGGAATAAATGAGCTACAATTAGCTTACATAACATATATCTGCATTTGGCTATGGATAACACATGCAGCGATATGGAGTAAGGCGAATAATGAGGTGGTAAAAATTGCTGTTGCAAAATCAAATTATTTATGCAGTTTTAAAAAGAGGAAAGCAGTGAGGAGTTCTAAAATGTTTCTCAAAGATCAAAGACACAGAAATTAAAAACAAAAAAAACAAAAAAAGGAGTATCTGAAGCAAGCTTCTTATAAGGAAAATTGCAATATTTGAGACTTTGTATTATAGAAAAAATACAGTTAAAAGTAACATGATAGAAATATATAAATATGCATGGCATAAATCAATTGATTTGAAAAAAAATATGTAAAGGTCTCTTCTCATCTCTGCATTAATAAGTATAACTTTCGAAACTATTTATATTTTAACAAAAATAGTGGCTTCTAATGCAAAACAAAAATAGCACAAAACTGATATGTAAAGCATCCTGTTAATATAGCAGGTCCTGCAGCTATTTTCTTTATATATAGTTTTTTTTTATTGATACTGTGATATATAGTCATGAAAAGGGTATAGTTTATAAAAGATACTGTAGAGAATAAAAAACATTAATGTGAAGTTTAACACTCATTTAGTTTTAGAGTCTTTAGTATAGCACAGAAAGTAAAAGGCAGCTATTCTGAAAGTGTCAGTCAAGGACTACGATTAAATTATTTATAGTGCTCATGGTCAATGCTTTAGCTCAGACATGTAAACTCAAGGCCTGTGAGCCAAATCTGGCCCACAATATAGTTAGACATGGCCTGCAGGGCTACCCTGGAAATGGTGAGGGGCTAGCCTCTGCCACGGTCCTGGCCCACTCCAGCCCGGCTGACAGTCTCCCATGGTATACACACAGGAGGTGGCAAGCGTTCAGGGGTTGGCAGTGCCTGGCAGTAGCTGCAGTTCATTGGAAGGCTGGAGAAGGTTGTTTCTGCATGGGGAAGACCAAAAGGCAATGCTTCATGGATCTCTTCCTCACTGGGGTCACTCCGAGCCCCCACCTCAGCCCCCAGTCCAAGCAGGTGGCTTCTCTGCCATCACCATCATGCCGAGCCTCCAGATAGCCACCGAGCAAGAGAGAAAAAAGAATGGAGTCACTATGTCAACCAGATTTATCCCCCCCTCTCTGAAAGCTTTTTGCCTGGAGTGGCCCAACCAGCTTTTGCAAAGCCACAACAAAAAAATAAAGGAAAGGCAGAAAGTGTCATCATTCCAAGTAATGAACTCCAGGAAGTCAGGATTCTGACACTTTGTCCAGGTTGAAGAGATTCTTTATTGAGTATTTTTTTTTTTAAATATAAATTTTATTTGGGTTTTCACAAAAACATAATACAAATAAAACATCTTTTTTTGAGAATAGCATGATCCCAGGTTATCACTTCTTCATACAGACACAAACTCAATTTCATATTCATCTTTGTGTTCTATTCCATATCTTATTACTATTTTAACATTTTCTCCATAATTTTTCCCCCTCCCTTGGTTTTCTCAACTTTATTTTTAATTATCTCATATCTAAATCCAATTATATATCTTTTTCGAAGTTTCTTTCTTTCTTTTATAAAGTTTTTATTTTTTACAACATACAGACAAAACATAAAAACATAAAACCATATTTCAAATTATATACATATAGTGTGTCAGTTGGTTACAATCTTTTGTACTATCCTTTTTTTTAACCATTATTCACAAGTTGTATAAATTCTCACCTTATCAATCTAACTTATGCTTATGTAATATCAATTATTAATCATTCGTTTGACTAAACTATTTTTCCATCATTCTATACAAGATATTCTAAATTTCATTATGATTTAATCTTATACATTCATCCAATGGTTATATATTTTATATTGTATTCTATATCAATCTATTAAGTTTTATTGTAAAGCTTGCTATCTATTTCTTTACCATGTCTTTTTATCTAACCATTGATAAAATAAATCCCATATCATATAAAATTGTTTATCATCTTGTTCTCTAATTTCAAATGTCAATTTACTCATTTTGGCACAGTCTATGATTTCCTTAATAATTTCCTCCTGAGTAGATATTTTTTCATTTTTCCAATTCTTAACAAATACAATTCTAGCTGCTGTTAAAACATTTACAATCAAATATTTCAATTATTTGCTGTATATTTCCAGTATAATTCCCAATAAGAATACCTCAAGTTTAAAGCCTATGTGTTGTTTTATCATTTTATCCAACCATGAGTGGATTATAGTCCAATGTCTTTTTGCATCCGAGCATGTCCACATGTGGTAATATGAACCAGGTATCTGATGATATTTCCAACATTTATCTGATTTATTTTTGAACATTCTCGCAATTCTCGTAAGCGCCACCTATAAAACATCTTATACAAATTTTCTTTATATGCAGTTGACATTGTGATTTTATAATTTTGCGACCACAATTTTTGCCATTGTCTAGGTCAATCCCATATCCAAAATTTTTCCCCCACGCAATCATTGTTTCTTTTACTTGTTCTTCCTTTAATTTAAACTTTTCTAAGTTACAATGTCTTTCCAATCATATTTATACTTTTGTCTGTCCTGTTTCAATTTCATATTATCTTTTCTCATTAAACAAATTTTCCCCTATAGTTACTAATTGGAGTATGACACCTTTATATCTTTTAATTTTATCCATTCAACTCTTATTTTATCCGTTCAACTCTTATTTAAATTTCAATTTATGCGTTTAAAATTATAACATTCAATACAGTACATAACTTCCAATCAAATTCTGCTTGGTACATTCTTAAAATACACACTATGTTCTTAAATAAATACACACACACACACAACTTTAAAAGCACAACTACAATGACGTGGGAAAATACCCGAACAAAACTGAATACCATATATATATATATATATATATATATATATATATATATATATATATATATATATGTGTGTGTGTGTGTGTGTGTGTGTGTGTGTGTGTGTGTGTGTGTGTCTGGCATTCAGCTTTGTTCGGTTATTTTCCCACGTCATAATAGTGGTGCTTTTAAAGTTGTAGCAACATTTCAGCAGAATCTCATCTGCCATCATCAGGCTTCTGTATAGTGTTTGTCTGTGAGTCAGACTTTTACAGTGGTTTCAGATTTAAATTTGGGGCAGCCTATTGCTGTGTCAGAATGGTTTTGTCTTCCTCCTGATTGGTTGAGAGTCTTGGTCTGTGTTTATTGGTCTTGGAGTTTGCTGTGTTCTGCTCCTAATATCTTCTGTCTGTTTTTTTTGGGGGGGGGGCTCTTTTTGTATCTTGATTGGCTGGCAACATTGTGTTACTTTATTGGAGGCCTTTAGTGCAGCTTGGCTTCGGGTAAATGGACGGCTATCATTAGTTAGGAAGCTGAGTTTCATCTGGGTGCCTGGTTGGGGTGTGTTTGAGCTGGAGGTATCAGGGGGGATCTGTTTGTGCCCAGGTGTTTGCCTGGCTTGTGGTGTGGAGATTTTTTTGTTTGTGAGTGCAAGCTTCCAAATGATTGACAGCCTGGTGGAATCATCTCTTCTGTTCATGCTTTCTGGTCTTTTTTCAATCTCTATGGCTTCTCTGATGATTCTGTGGCTGGGATTTTCTATGGTGGCTAGGGTTTTGGTGCCATTGAAGTTGATGTTATGACCTGTGGCTTCCATGTGTTGGACGAGTGAGGAAGTGTGTTCCAGCTTTTTGACTGCATTTTTGTGTTCATCCAGGCGGGTGCTTATTCTTCTATTGGTCTGTCCAATGTATGTGGCCGGGCATGATGCACATGGGACTTCATATATGCCTTGGTTTTCCAGGTCAATTTTGTCTTTGGGGTTCCTGAGGATGGCTGCTATTTTTCTGTCTGTTTTGAAGGCAGTCTTGATGTTGTGTCTGAATAGAATCTTACTAATTTTGTCTGTAGTGCCTCTTATGTAGGGCAGGACAGCTGTTCCATAGGTCTGTTCATCTTCTGGGTCTCTATTATGTCTCAGTGTGTTTTTGTGGATCAAGTTGGTATTTTGCTTTTGTGGAAGCCGTTGGCTGTCAATATTTTAGCCAGGGTGCATAGTTCAGTCTTAATGTGTGTCTTGTCTGCCAGGCGTTTGGTTCTAGTAATTAGTGTTTTAGCCACAGAGTTTATCTGTGCTGGGTGGTGGTGGGATTGGGTGTTGAGGTAGCAGTTGGTGTGTGTTTTCTTCTGGTATATGGTGTGTCCTAGTGTGCCATCTGTTTTCTTGTAGATTAGTACATCTAGGAATGGTAGTTGTTTGTTTGTTTCTGTTTCCATGGTGAACTTGATTTTGGGGTGTGCGCTGTTTAGGTGTGTTAGGAAGTTGTTTATGTTTTCTTGTCCATGGGGCCAAATCACGAATGTGTCATCGATATATCTTAACCATAGTTTGGGTTTGAGTATGGCATTAGCCAGGGCTCTGGATTCGAATTCTTCCATGAACAGGTTTGCAATGACAGGTGACAGTGGTGATCCCATGGGGGCTCCTTCAATTTGTTTGTATATTTGTCCTTTGTATATGAAATATGTGTTGGTTAAGCAGTGTTCTGTTAGTTCCATGAGGTGTTTAGCTGGTTGGTATTTATTTTTGACCCTCGAAATCATCAGAAATAAATACCAACCAGCTAAACACCTCATGGAACTAACAGAACACTGCTTAACCAACACATATTTCATATACAAAGGACAAAGATACAAACAAATTGAAGGAGCCCCCATGGGATCACCACTGTCACCTGTCATTGCAAACCTGTTCATGGAAGAATTCGAATCCAGAGCCCTGGCTAATGCCATACTCAAACCCAAACTATGGTTAAGATATATCGATGACACATTCGTGATTTGGCCCCATGGACAAGAAAACCTAAACAACTTCCTAACACACCTAAACAGCGCACACCCCAAAATCAAGTTCACCATGGAAACAGAAACAAACAAACAACTACCATTCCTAGATGTACTAATCTACAAGAAAACAGATGGCACACTAGGACACACCATATACCAGAAGAAAACACACACCAACCGCTACCTCAACGCCCAATCCCACCACCACCCAGCACAGATAAACTCTGTGGCTAAAACACTAATTACTAGAACCAAACGCCTGGCAGACAAGACACACATTAAGACTGAACTATGCACCCTGGCTAAAATATTGACAGCCAACGGCTTCCACAAAAGCAAAATCACCAACTTGATCCACAAAAACACACTGAGACATAATAGAGACCCAGAAGATGAACAGACCTATAGAACAGCTGTCCTGCCCTACATAAGAAGCACTACAGACAAAATTAGTAAGATTCTATACAGACACCACATCAAGACTGCCTTCAAAACAGACAGAAAAATAGCAGCCATCCTCAGGAACCCCAAAGACAAAATTGACCTGGAAAACCAAGGCATATATGAAGTCCCCTGTGCATCATGCCCGGCCACATACATTGGACAGACCAATAGAAGAATAAGCACCCGCCTGGATGAACACAAAAATGCAGTCAAAAAGCTGGAACACACTTCCTCACTCGTCCAACACATGGAAGCCACAGGTCATAACATCAACTTCAATGGCACCAAAACCCTAGCCACCATAGAAAATCCCAGCCACAGAATCATCAGAGAAGCCATAGAGATTGAAAAAAGACCAGAAAGCATGAACAGAAGAGATGATTCCACCAGGCTGTCAATCATTTGGAAGCCTGCACTCACAAACAAAAAAATCTCCACACCACAAGCCAGGCAAACACCTGGGCACAAACAGATCCCCCCTGATACCTCCAGCTCAAACACACCCCAACCAGGCACCCAGATGAAACCCAGCTTCCTAACTAATGATAGCCGTCCATTTACCCGAAGCCAAGCTGCACTAAAGGCCTCCAATAAAGTAACACAATGTTGCCAGCCAATCAAGATACAAAAAGAGCCCCCCCCCAAAAAAAAAACAGACAGAAGATATTAGTAGCAGAACACAGCAAACTCCAAGACCAATAAACACAGACCAAGACTCTCAACCAATCAGGAGGAAGACAAAACCATTCTGACACAGCAATAGGCTGCCCCAAATTTAAATCTGAAACCACTGTAAAAGTCTGACTCACAGACAAACACTATTCAGAAGCCTGATGATGGCAGATGAGATTCTGCTGAAACGTTGCTACAACTTTAAAAGCACCACTATTATGACATGGGAAAATACCCGAACAAAGCTGAATGCCAGACATGTAAGTACCCGCGAAAACTTAAGAAAACACACACACACACACACATATATTTATAAATCTTAACATCTTTAACATTTCTTTTCAATTGAATATCATACTTCCTTGTGAACACTTATAAACTTTCCATAATTAATTCCTTTTTTCCCATATTTCTCTTCACTTATATTTTTATAAATCATTAATAATTATTAAAATGTTCCCATCCTTTCCTAATTTCATTCTCTCATTCACTTTATTTCATCTACTTATTAACAAACATTCCACTGCATTACAATAAGTATTTTATCCATCATTTTAATCATACATTGTTTCATATTTTCTAAAATTATTTCTATTTCTAATATAACAATACTATCTTATGTACCTTTGCAGAATCCCTTTTTCAATTAAATTTTCACCTATTATCTCTAAATAGGCTTATACTTTCAATCCTTATACATTTTCCCTGTTTCTCTATATCTTGTCTTTTATCACTTCTTTTCCTTTCCTTCATCCCCCTCTTCTTCTCCCTCCCCTTTTTGCCCCTTGTCTCTCTACTTCTAATTCTATCTTCTGTGATCCTCTCTTCTGTTGCTTCCTAATATTGTAATTATTTTTCAAACTATGCTCTTTTTTTTCAGATCTTAAACTTTTCATTCTCTTTCCCCCTTTTCCTTTTTTCCCCCACATAAAATTACTTGATCATTAAGGATGGCTTCTTCTCTGTCCCAACCTTCTTGTTCTACAAGCGTTTCTTGTTGCTTCTCATAGTTCCAGATCTCCATTTCTAAAAATTGAAATATGAAGCCAAAAGAACCTCTTCCTTCTTGTGCATCTTCTTTCTGTTTTTTAAGTTCCATTTTCAGTTCTTCTAAAAGTGATGCCATTTTAAACACTTTTAAACAACCACCTGATTGATTTTAGTTATTTAAATCCAATAGCCAAAAATCCAAAAATCACCATGTAATCCAAATAATCCAAAGCTGTTTCTTCTTGCTTCTTTTTTCCACTTTCTCTTCCTGGGGTTCTATTATTTTGTTACAAAGTTAGAATGTATCTTTTAGGAATCTTGTTAAAGTTTCACTGTAAGTTCCTTTTAGTTCCAGGCAGTCTCCTCCATTTTTCCAGATCCCACCCTTTTATTCTTTCCTTTTCTCTCCTTTCCTGCTTTTAAAGGTTTTTGAGTATCCAAAAGTCTTTATTATCCCTTTGACATTTTATTTTCAGCTTAAATGCCTATTGATGTCAAAGTGGATTTTTGTCAATTTCTTACTGAAATCCCTTAGCTGTCAGTATAAGGAAGGGAAGAAAAAAAAAGCCAAATCCTTTCCCTTCCCTCTCTCCTTCGCTGCTTCAAAATCTTCTTTGTGAACAATGTCATTTTTTATAGTTCAAATTCCAGGGTACCTTACGTTGTTGCTTTTTCAGTTTAACCCAGTCAACCAAAACTTTTTCTTCTTATCTTCCTCCTGCACATTCTTTTCCAGTCAAGTTCTTCTTTGAGGTGGCCATTTCTGACCACCACTGCAACTGCCTTGGGGAAAGGGAGTAATGGCCAGCTGAGAAGGAGAGATGCAGCTCTCCTCGATCCTGCTGGTGGTCTCCCCCCTCTTCACCACCTCTACATGATGGCTTAGCTCCGAATCCAGCTGGCTCGGGGCACTCCGGCGGCGAGCATGGATTGAAACCATGCATGATCACGGATTTTGGTCCGTCGCTGAAGAAGTTCAAACCGGAAGCCTCTTTATTGAGTATATCTTATTGGCACTTAGAAAGATGAAGCTAGCTCTAAATTATTCCCACACTTAGGGATAGTTAAAAGAATGAGACTTCCCCACCCCACCTTTGTCTCTCAGGTCACATGGAACAATCAGTGCAGATGTAGGTTCCCACTCAACTTAAACAGGTGTCCATTGACATGACCTTGATTCTCATACGGGATGGTGGATGCTATGGCTAGCCAACTGAGGCACCACATTCCTGAGTCTCCCCCATGCTCTCCCCCCTCCCCCTTGAATGGCAACCAAGAAACGAAGCAGAAGTAAGCATGGCTTCAGTTGAAGTCACTTTGCAGGTTGACAGGGAGTGGGGCTTTAAAAGTTTATGCAACCGCCATTGGGCAGAAGCAAGGCATGGGCGTGAAGGGCCACAAGTCCAATGGTGAAACGCCGTATAAATCTGCCTCAGTGTAATACCACTGGCCCTTCCCACATTTTTCGCCTGTCCCTTTGGATCTTTATATCATCTTGGAAGATCACGTGAATAAAGGGATTCCAAAATCTTCCTACTACTTTTTGATGAAGATTCACTTATCTTTGAATAACGAAGGCTAGAGAATTCAGATGAAGTACCGGTCTGCCTCTCTCAGTTCATTTGTTCTGGAGCATATTCTCAGGGATACCTAATTATGCAATGCATTCGATAAATCTACTTCACTGATATTCAATAGTTAAGGAAATCTTAATGTTACTTGGTTTAAAAGAAAAGGGAGAATCACTGCAACAGGGATTGGTTACTGTGAACAGAATGGACAACTTTTGAAAATTTATTATGATCTCCTGAAGATGGGTAAACTAGAAATGGTATTTGACCCGAGGTGTCACTCTTTAAAATTGGAGGTGTTTGTGTTCTGCAATCAGCATGAGGTTAGAAACATAATGATTTCTACTTCTTGTTCAGTACCACTGTTCATTAAAGGTGTCTGCAATTTACAAAGAATTAAAATGATGCCATCCTCAGATCTGTTGCAAAGCAATGGTTTTTAGAAAGATGCACATCTATAGTTGTCTTCCTTATTTTCATATTCCATTATTTCATATGATCTTTTTTGAAAATGTTAAAAGGATTTTCTATTCTTTTGACTGGGGTATTATAACAAAGAATTAGAACTTCTGTACTGGCATAAAATGCAGTTGCATTTCAGGGGCACTTGTATACTGTGATATTGTTGCAAGAAAAAGAAGTAGAATTAAAACTTTCAAATCACATTTTCTATTGTTTTTACCTTGAATTATTGTGACTAGTTGTATTTGCAGAACTTCTATCAGCTGTAGGTACTGTAATGTACAGGTAGTCCTCGACTTACAAAGTTTGTTTAGTGACCGAAGTTACAACAGCACTGAAAAAAGTGACATGACTATTTTTCACACTTACAACCATTGCTGCATCTCCATGGTCACACAATCAAAGTTCAGATTCTTGGCAAGTGACTCATATTAATGATGGTTGCAATTTCCCCAGTCATGTGATCACCTTTTGTGATCTTCTAACAAGCAAAATCAATAGGGAAGCCAGGCTCACTTAATAACTATGATACCAACTTAACAGCAACAGTGATTCGCCTAAAAACTGTGGCAAAAAGGTTGTAAAATGAAAGGAAACTTTGTTAACAAATGTCTCACTGAGCAACAAACAATTGGGCGGCCAGCAATTTGGGGAGGCAAGGAGCTTGTGTCCCCATGTTGACGTAGCCATTGTGACTTGTTCCATCCTAACCCAGCCATCCTGAGTCAGCCACGCCCAGTGAGTGATGTTGAGCTGGCCATGCCCACCCAGCCACCACCACCTGGCTGCTGTGAGTCATCATAATTTTACATGCAACTGGCCCTTTGAGGGCAACCATAATGCAGATTCGGCCCACAATGAAATTGAGTTTGACGCCCCTACCATTTGAGTAGAGGTAGATCTTGACTTAACCAACCACACTTGAGCCCAAAATGTTTGTTGCTAAGTGAGACATTTGTTAAGTGAATTTTCATCCATTTTACAACCTTTCTTGGCACAGTTGTTAAGTGAATCATTGCAATTCTTAAATTAGTAACATGGTGGTTAATCTGGTTTCCCCATTGACTTTGCTTGCCAGATTACAAAAGGTGATCATATGACCCTGGGACACTACAATGGTCATAAATGAGAGTCAGTTCCCAAGCGTCTGAATTTTGATCAGGAGATGCTACAATAGTTGTAAATATGCAAACCGGTCCTAAGTCCCTTTTTGCAGTCCCGTTCTAACTTCAAACAGTCACTAAATGAACTGCTGTAAGTTGAGGACTACCTGTATTACCTTAGTTAATTTGGATTAGGTTTCACTGAATATAGGAGAAGCTAATACCCATAAAATATTCACATGTCTTAATTTCCATTCAAATCCAATACTAGATATTTTTGCCTTATCACAAGTTGAAATGGGTGCAAATGTTTTATTATTCTCCACCAAATTTGTGGGTAGAAAAATTGGGATGGTGGTGAATTTTTCCAAATGTATTTAGAAAGGAAAGTATTCTTTCTAGCAGTAATAGTACAGGGATGTCCAAACTTTTTGCAAGGAAGACCAGATTTGGTGAGGTGAAAATGTGTGGGGGCCGACCATTCAGGGGAACCGCTTTGCGGTGATGGGAAAAATGCCAGCTGGCAGGGATGAGTGACAGGCTGAGGCAGCGGGGAAAAGAGGCTGCAAGACGCTCGAAATTTGAAAATGGGCCACAATTGGCCCCTGGGCTGGACTTTGAACATGCCCGTAATAGTAGCATTACTACGAAATTATGAAAGAAGTCCTACACTGTTGTCCCGGCCCATGAAAGCTTGAGGCAATATATCATAACCAAATGGCAAAGGTGATGGCAAATGGAAATATGACAGAGAATTTTAATATAAAAAAGGCACAAGACAAGGATGTCCATTATCCCCTTTACTGTTTATATTAACATTAGAAGGAAAATGTTAAATAGAAATATTAGGCAAAATAAAGAAATCAAAGGTATGGAGATAAGGAAGAAGAAGTATAAATTACAGGTATTTGCAGATGATTTGGTTTTTATTCTGGAGGATCTACAAGAAACTGGACTTAAATTAATTTTAAAAAATAGAAGAATATGGGGAAGTTACAGGTTTGAAAATAAATAATAAAACTAAAATATTAATTAAAATATTACAGATACATAGAAAAAAGAATTAATGAGATAGTTAAGAAAGTTAAATATTTAGGAACTCAATGGCAAGGTTTGTAATGATTAAAGAAGATAATTATTATAAATTGGCCCAACAAATTAAAACGGATTTGGAAAAGTGAAAAAAAAAAATCTGCAGTTATAATTGATGGGAAGAATAGCCACCATAAAAATGAATATCTTGCCAAAATTACTATATCTATTTCAAACAATACCAATAAAGTTGGGAAAAAAATACTCTGAAGAACTAAACAAAACAATATTAAAATTTATTTGGCAAGGGAAAAAGCAAGGATAAATTTGAAAATGTTGAAAGATTCTAAAAATAGAGGGGGTCTTGGGCTACGAGATTGGGAATTGTACTTGGGCTTCAATACTAACTTGAGTGAAAGAATGGATTGGCTTGAGGAAAAAAAGACTATTGACATGATCTCCAACTGAGTTGGCATGCTTTTTTGTGGCATGGAAAAAATAAAATACATAGCTCTTTCTAAAGACATTATATTAGTAATGCGCTATTATTAATATGAGAGAAAATTAAAGAACAACATTATTTGAAAATACCAGTCTGGCTCTCCACAATGGAGGCATTGATTTATCCAAATGTTATTGATATGGAAAATATTGCCAGATATCAAGATATTTTGAATGAAAAGGGGGGACTCAAAACCAAACAGTAACTAAGTGATCAAGGGATTGAAATAACATGGTGGTCTTTATCTGCAGATACAATCTAGATATGAGAAGGATGTTAAAATGTATGGTTTGTATAAAGAACTAACAAAAATAGATCAGTTGTTAACAGGGACAGATGAAAAATTAATAAAGAAAATATATGGTTATTTAATAAGTGTTAAGATGGAAGATGAACAAGTAAAAGAGACAATGATAGCATGGACTAAAAAAATTGGTTATCTGATTGAGTTAGATAAATGTCAGAAACTATGGGATAGAAAATATAAATTAACAATGCCTACTGTGTACAAAGAAAATATTTATAAAATGTTTTATAGATGGCATTTTCTGCCTTCCAGGTTAGCAAAGAAGTTTAAGGATAAGTCTGCAAAATGTTGGAAATGCCACAAGGTACCTGGTTCGTACTATCATATGTGGTGAACATGTCAAAAAGTGAAAAAATATTGGACAAAAATCCATACATTGTTAGGAATGTAAGTCACCTAACAGTTATTTGGGTTGACAATATATAAACCAGGATAGATATTTTAATACTGTCTCTTGAAGAAAATCTAAAAGTGTAATTGGGTGTGGTTTCTCAAACAGCCATAAGATGGAGCCAGAAACCTGGGTTGTTTAGTCTTAGTCTCAGAAGAGAGTGTGTCTGAGTGAGTCTCTCTTTTTCCTTCTGTTGGAGAGTTTTGTCGTTACTTCTAATGACTGTTATTCATGGATTTGATGTAAGTCTGATACTGAATTGTTTTTGACACTGGACTTTGTTATTGGATTATCCCCGGACTAAAAACTGACTGATCTTACCTGTGAATGACTTTGGACTGCCCATTTTGAACTTTGCTTATACATTTCTGGAAGTAAAAAACCTACATTTACTGTACAGTGTATTTGTGTGCTGTGTGTTTATTATTCAAACACTTACTCTCAAATACATCTTCCTGTATGTGCATTATACCCATCTCAGATTGGATGGCCAGTTTGAACTATTGTGGATGGGAACATTGCCATAACTTTGTATATGTAATTTTTGTGCCTAATGCCTCAGGTCTTGGATTCTTTTGATGCTACCACTTGATTTCCAGTAAAAGTCCTTTTTTCTATAACAGTGGAGTCTAATGGTTTCTTTCTAGGATTTTGAATGGAGCCTCACCATCTTAAATCACCACAATGCTCCTGTCAAATCATCAAGTAAAATTTAGGTTTGGATAGTTTCACCCCAGGCACTATTTCAATAGCACAGTCTGTGGCTTGATGGGGTGTAGGACATCAGATTTGCACTCACTGAAGACCTCATTGAGGTCCCAATTACTCTTGGGTATGGCCAGGTTGGGCCCATTCCTTTGGCTGGGCACTGCCACCTTTTCACTTTCCAGTGTCTTAGTGGGAGGTGCACGGTTGATTGGCAGCAGGCTTCTCATGACCTCCTCTTGTGGGTGTCTAGTGCGAATTCTCAGGACCCACTTTTCAAATCATGCCAGTCATAACACCCTGGGTTTGATCATGCATGCCCCCACAATAAAGCTAAGAATCTCTTTATAGTAAAGATTTGAAATACCTGATTGTAAATGTATTAACAGCGGCTAGGATTGTATTTGCTGAAAATTGGAAGAATGAGAAAATACCATTACAGGAAGAAATTATTAAGAAAATATTGGAATGTGCTGAGATGAGTAGATTGACATTTGAAATTAGAGAGCAAGAGGATAAACAATTTTACGAAATTTGGGATCTTTTTTATCAATGGCTAGATGATAAAATACGATAATAGAATATTTAGAATGCTAAACAGTAAGGAATATTTTTATTTTGCTATTTTGTTAGTACTTTGATATTTGACATTATATTTATAAAGGGTTTTTTAGGATTAATTTGGTATGATTATATGATTTGTTACAGAATAAACTGGTTAAAGTATTGTTATCTCATAAAGCATGAATGATTAAAAGTATAGTCAAAAATTTCTTTTTTTATTTTAGTGATATTAGGATATATAAGTTTGGATTGACAATATGAGTTGTTATGTAACATAATTGTAATTGAGACTACAAAATGAATGCACAAAACTGATGAACCAACTGACACACTGGATGTACATATGAGAGTTGATGTTTTAATGTTTTGTTTGTCTTGTTTGTTTGTAGAAAATTAATAAAATCTCTTTCAAAAAAAAAAAAAGCATTTCAGCCAAGCTAATTAAGCACCACTGTACCCCGTGTATAACAGGGAAGTTAATAGCCCCTTAATAGGATGGAAACATAATTTTGGTTCTCACAGTTACAGGGATGATGGTCCCATTTACCATGGGATCATTTGCATGTCCACTGTCACTTTCCAAGAGGGGCTTAAAACTATTGGTCAGAGTTCCTTCACTATCGCTGGGAAGGATGTAGTCCAATCATTTCGGGCTTCCATCATACTTCACCGCCAGGGAGGAGGCTAGTGCTCCCCCCAAATTGAGGGAGTTGCTGGCACTGGTGGGGCAAGCTGGGCAGATAGTGCTGGCACAGAGGCAATGAGTGCTGCCACCATTGCTGTGGGTGTCCCAGGTGCAGAGGCTGGTTCATCCTGGGCTGGCCAGTCATGCACTCCCAACTCTTGGAATCTCTCTTTCAAGTGATTGATCCCCAGCTCAGGTGCTGCAGCCAGATGGCCTCAGTCTGGGGTTGTCCCACTCTGTAGCTCATCAAGCTCAGCTTCCTCGGAAGACATTGACACCTGGAGGGAGGCTCTTACAGCTCAGGTGACTTTCCAACTCCCCCAAACCATGGGCCCCTGGCTCCTCACGGGGAATCCTTCCCCAGCTCCTCTGGTGCTGTGGAGGAAAGCACTGGATTTCGACCTGCCCCCTTTGTACGGTTGCCAAGCTCCATTGGGTTGGCCTAGGCCCCGTACTGGGTTCCTGAGGCTTCTGGTTCTTCATTTAGCCTGATCTTCTTCTCCCCTGGGTCCTTCCCAGGAAGGGATATGTCTATACAATCTCCACAGTCGATGGGTCTCTTCAGGTAGATTGTATTGCAGATCCAGCTTAATGACAGCTGCCCCAACTTGGCCAATTAGAAAGCAAGACTCCTAGGCCAAAAGTATACTTTATGAAAGCCAAGTGGTTACAGAAGCAAAGCTGGATTTGAGGGTTTCCTGCCCAAAGTATATGGTAAACCTTTCCGTATCCCCCTCCACCCCCCTGGTTTTCAAGAAGTATCCAATTAGATGCTAACAAATTGTTTTGGAAAACAATCCCTGTACCTGTAGCTGGCATTCCTTTCTTGTCCTTGAAGCAGCTGGTGTTTCTCATGGGACGGTCCAAGACTTGGTTTCATTTCCTCATGCTATCCCTTGGCAACTCTCCCTTTCATTCCATCCGGGTTCCCACCTACCCCATTTCTATGGTAGGCTGCCAACAGCAAGCAAGATGCAGCATAGCGTAATGGCAGCCCTGACAATCGTAGCCATCCAAGACTACCAAGCAAACCTGTAGGAACCTATTAACTGAGAAAGCAGGAAGAAAATTTAAGATAATAATGCAAGTAATGCAAGTTGGGGAAAGACTTGCCATTTGTTCTTATGTTTACTGTATTTGTGACTGTCTATGTGTGCTTTACATAAATTTTCTACCAGGTTGCAAATATTCACAGAAATGAGTATGATTTTCCAACTGTACTCTTGTAAATAGACATGAACTATTATGGCAATTTTAATTGGTGCACACATAAGAATCATGTAAAATCAAGAAACATTGCATCACGAGGGAGCCAAAATTATGATGAATTATTACATGCAGATCAGCATGATCTCTGATTTGATCATGTTTTCATGAGGATTCTGTGTAGAAATTTATTGGATAATAAAGATCATTTTTGTATTTTATTGATGTGAAAAAATGCTGGATAGCTAAATTGCTATAACATTACACACACAGTGTGAAATCTGTAACATGTTGGTGATTTTATCATGGATCCATGTCTTAATTCTAAGTTTTTGCAGCATGTTGGTACCAGACTTTCCTCCTTGAAAACTGTATTGGAAGCAGCTAAATTCAAAGAACAAGAATAATTTTTTTTGCTAAATAATGTCTATGAGAAGAAAGGTAAATGTTATAATGCAATAGTTCCAATGAGTGCTCTGTTTTCAAAGGAGACACCTATATACTATATAGGTAATCCTTAACTTATGACTGTAATTGAGCCCAAAATTTCTGATGCTAACCAAGACAGCAATTAAGTGGATTTTGTCCCATTTTATGACATTTCTTGCCACAGTTGTTATGAATCACATCAGTTACTGAGTAATAATACAGTTGTTAAACGTATCTGGCTTTCTCATTGACTTTGCTTGACAGAAGATTGCAAAAGGTGATCACATGACCCTGGGAGATTGCAACCATCATAAGTACATGCCAGTTGCCAACCTTCTGAATTTTGATCATGTGACTACTGCAATGCTGCAATGGTTGTACGTGTGGAAAACAGTCATAGTCACTTTTTTCACTTTTGTTATAACTTTGAAAAGTCACTAAATGAATGGTTATAAGCTGAGGACTACCTGTACATATAAACTAACTCTAGGACAACAACATTCTTGTTTACTTTTTACTGTTGCATCTGCAGAGACCTGGAAGCTTATCTGTTTTGTGAAGAAAAGCAGTTTGCTTATCTTCACTACTTTTAACAACTACCAGCCTTATTATCAGTTTGAAAAATAATTCTCACCAGTCCACATCAAATACTGCTGGATCTATAATTATGATGGCTTATCAAATGGTTTCAGATGGATGCTACATTAAAACAATACAGAATCAAGATAATTGCTGCAATGGATCCACAGTCTGGAACATATTGGAACATATGGAATATTGGATCCAAATGTGGTAAGAACAAGGATCTAGATATGGACCAGCAATGTGCTGCAATTGCCAAAATACCAATACAACTAGCCTGTATCAACAGAGGGATAGTGTCAAGACAGCATGAAGTGATATTGCTTTACACTGTCCTGGTGAGACTACATCCAGAATACTGTATCCAGTTGTTACCAGAATACAATAAAATGTTGAAGTCCTGGAAAGTGTACAGTGAAGAACAATAAAAATGATAAAGAAGCTCAATTGTGTTATGAACATGGTTTATTTATCTATCTATTTATTTATTTATTTATTTAGCATATTATACATGGACTTGCAATATATATTAAATGTCAGCATTGCAACTAAATTCTCCATCTCAAATCAGCACTCAGAAACAAAGTCCATCCATATAAGAATTTATTAGAGAAGTCATATTGGCACATCTGGGAAACCCCAAATCTGAAATCCCGTGTTTTCCCCTGTTAAATTAAACTCACATCCAATCCTTACTGATGACCTTCAAGTCACACTCTCCAATCCACCTCCATTCTGAACTCCCGCCAAGTTCAGTCACTGCCCTCCAAACTCCAGCGATTCGATCTTGAGCTCTAGCAGAAGAATGTTGTTGTGGCTATCCTCCGTTCTCACTTCTCTCTCATTCGCACAATTACCCATCCTCCCTTGCGGCATCTCCAAATCTGAACCAAGATGGATGTGGGGCTGACAGGAGGTCAGTCAGGCTTGGGAAGGTCTGCTCCACTCTGTTTGATGTAATGACTTTTTATTGGAGGGCTGGATCCAAACCCAATTCCTGGCTCAATGAATGGAAGGTCTCCTCTGGAGGCAGCATCTGGATCAGTGTACTCTGTTTCCACATGTTGCAGAGTCATCTGTGCAGGGCTGAAAGACATGAGAGCAAGACACCCCCCCCTTTGTGGGTAATCCTTCCAGGAAATTTTTGAAGGATAAAAGATGGGGAGGTAAGTTGGGAGGGGGTTGGTAGATAGCTTGCAGGCAGAGTTCAAGGGGAAAAAAAACATCAGTACTACAGTTATTAAACAGATAACCCAGTTAAAACAAAATGGGGACACCACAGATGAAAAAAGGAGCTGGATTCACATGCTTCAGGGAAAAAAATGGACAGATAAAATCACTTAAACACATACAGTAAATGCAAGAATGAAACTTTTTTTGTAAATGAATTTAAAACATTCCCTCATAACCTTGGGCTGTTCTTAAGGGTACAGAGAGGGAAGGATGAAAAAGTGAACACATTTCTCTTCACCCTGTTTTGTGGACCAGAAAAACACAATGAAGGCTTTTTCTTTCTTTTCAGTGCTTTAACTTATTTGTAGCAATTTAAATTTTTTAACTTTTGGATTGGAGACATTTTACAATTACAATTACTTCAAGGGCACACAGAGACTGACACACACACACACACAAATAAGGAGAAAAAGAGGAAAATGGAACTCTCAGGTTTACATACACTGGTCATTCCCATCATAAATCTCAGTTAAATTAGGGAAGGCACAAATCTTAACAAATATATCACATGGTCGCATGGAAGACAGAGAGGAAGAGAAAGAAAGAAACAAACAAAAAAAAACCCCAACATTCCTATTTATATCCCTTTTCTTTTAAGTACCTTTATTTAGCCAAATTTATTTTCCAGTTTCATCCCTGAGCAAAGCCCACTTCTGACACAACATTTTTTTTCCCTTTTTCATGCCCACCTGGACAGGCAACTGCCTGTTTTTGTCCCAGGAATCAAGCAAGTCTTCCACGGGGGAGCCTATCCTGACCCTCGAACTAGAGCACCCCCCATGTTTTCCTTTCGGATGCAGGGATTCAATTCAGCTCCACTGAATCCCAGAGAAAAATGAGTCTCTTTATGAGGCTCTCACCCTGCCTGGCAGTTTTCAGACAAAAAGGGGTCCGGAAGGACTCCACTGCTCCCAACAGTAAGTACGGGCACCTCCTTCCACTGACTTTACTCTGCCATCAGTTTTTGGGCTCACTAGAGTCCAGGAGAACCTCTCCTTGCTTCCAGAGGTACAGATCCCTCCAAACACAGGGCTTTGCTCAGTGACTCCCCTGCTGGTTGCCCAAGAGTGTCCTCTCACTTGGCTTTCAACACCTTCCCATGCACTCTCTCCATTTTTTAACAGAAGGTCCTGTGCTCCGAATGAATCCCCTTGCTTTCCAGAACTCGCCAGTCATGTCCCGGGGGGAGGGGGGACTAGCAGTGAGCCTGTTTGCGACTGAAAAGATTGCAGAGAGAGATCTAGCTGTTGAAGAAAAGGGTCCTCTCACTCACACACAGAGGCATACACACATTTCTCATGCTTTTCTGAGCTATACAATTAATTAAAATTTAGAGGTACGGTAGTCACCTTCTTTCCAAGCAGCCTTTGAGCTCAAAACTCAAAGCCCCTTTAAAACCCTTGTTCCAAATGGCCAAAGCCTGGGAAAACCCCACCCACAGACTCAATGGGTCCCTGCCGGCAAGGGAGGGTTACCCAGGCCAAGTCCATTGGTCAGGTTAGCTTGGAATTCCATCTGGGGTGCCAAATTGTTGAAAGAAATATCCATCTAGGTTCAGTTCCAAGTGGAGAGAAAGACACTGGAAAAATGGAGGCTGATTGGAAAGATGGCTTATTGATAAACAGGACCACATGGGTTTGATGTTCTGGGGAAGCTGAACCCATGGAGTGGAGAGTGGGTGTTATTTATACCCTCTCTTGGGCTTTGAACTTGAATTTCCTGTTCTTGTGGCAAGGAATGTATTTTATTAGTTGCAGTCAGACTCCCATGTGGAGTCATGTTTGTCTGAATCAAGTTTGGTGGAACCTTGCTGGGTGATGTAATGAAGAGGCTTGCTTATGATATGTTGTGAGCTCTGCTGATAGATAAACCTGTTATGTCCTGGAGGGTCATGTCTTAATCCCATCGCCCTGGAGCTGAAGACTTTTGTTTCGTAGATAGGCTGGCCCAGTCTTCATGTGCATCAAGTATCTGTTGGGGGCAGGAAGCTGCTCTTTGTCTTTAAAAAAACTGTTTCTCATTTTCTCATCCAGGGAAATATAATATTCTGCCTTTTTAATATTTCCTAAAATATTTCATTCTTCTAAAAGGGGTGGGTGCTAACTTTCTTCACACTTAAAGAAAGCTCTTTGTGTGTGTCTCTGTTTGTGCATTTGTGTGTTTGTTTGTGTGTATGTGTGTATTCCAAACAGCAAAATGGTAGGTCTTGCATGGTGATCAAAGACTTGCTCACTTTACATGTACGGTAATTTGACATGCATATACAAAAGAGAGCAAGCTTTGATCATGACACTGTATCCACTATCCCATATAAATACTTCAGTACTCATCATCAGTTGGTTCAGGGAGGCATGATAAGGAATAATACGGTGAGTCACAAGGCAACCAACACTGACAAGTCTAGCTTGTGCATTGAGTACCAAGCAAACAATGAGTACCAGGACAAAATTTTAATGTCAAAAAGTATTGAGTACCAAATTCAATGAGTTTCAAAGCACTTGAGTGTCAAGGTACCACTGTAAACCTTTATTTTGATAATGATTCATTTAAAGGATAGAAATATGAGAAATATAGAACTCCTGGTGCTAAGTAAGCATCCTATATCCATGTGCAACTGAAAAGGAGATATTAATAAACAAGTAGAAAGAAATAGGTGGAGATTTTGAAATATGATTTACAAAAATAATTGCACATTATTTTGACAGTTATTATAGATTTGCTGTTGACTCCTTTTATTTCAATTGTCAATAAAAGGTTATTAAGAATAAAAACCAATATTTACCAGAGTTAAAGTACAACTAAATCTTGGGAAAACTCCAGATTTAAGAGTTATTCCTTCTGTATTAATTAAATCTGATGCTAATGATTAATACTGCATGCTTCACTTTTCATTATATTGATAAATCAAAGCAACTCTCTTTTCTAAGGCCAAATTATATAGAGAGCCAAGGTTCAAGTAATGTGAGGCATTGTGCCTGACACATTCTCATCTCAAGCTTCAAAGACCAGTCTTTAAATAACTAGTCTATATGTCATGTAAATGCAGCAATGGAACAGGACAGGGATGAAATAAGAGAGATATTAAATCGCACAGTGGCAGATAGGAAAGCACTCCAGAAGGTTAACGTCATTGCCTAGAAGATCATTGGTTGCCCTCTCCCCTCTTTGAAAGAGCTTTATAGCTCCCACTGCCTAAAGAAAGTTCAAAACCTTCTCAAAGATCCATCTCATGCTGGGCATCCTTTTTTTTGAACTATTACTATCTGGCAGATGGTACAGAATAATAAAAAGAAGCACATATATGCTGAAAAACAGCTTCTACCCCAGGGTAGTAGCTCTGTTGAATTCTACTGTATAGTGCAGTGTTGGAGGTTGTCAGTTCAATGTGTGAAGTCTGAAGGATGTGTGTTTGTGTTTATTTTCATGGTCATGATGTGCACTGAAAGATGGTGTTTGATTTCGTTGTACGGGGTGCAGTGACAATAAAGAAAACTAAACCCTGCTGTACACAAATCAATGGGCTGGGTTGGGCTGGGCTGTGGTGGTGAGGAGGAATCCACTGGCCATTTCCTGAAAAAAATTGGGCTAGTGATATGAGAAGCAATCTGCTTATCTTTTAAAATGCTTGGCATAAGCATCAATATTTATTAGTAATGTACTTAAAATCTATTTTAGCCTATAAATCAATTTAACAGTCAGTGAAATTTACTTTTGAGTAGACATGCACTGCACACAGCAGGTGGCAGCACTTTACTAATCTTGAACAATTTAAGCAGAAATAAACCTTGTTAGCCCTTGGATGGGAAACCACCTGGAAATCACCAGGTATAAATTAAACTGGGAAGTTGAAAATCCATTCTATAAGGAGATAATGGCAAACCTCTTGTTAAGAAAATTTCAAGGAAGACATTAATTCAAGCATGGGTAAGATTACAAAAAGGCTGAGTCAGGCCTTTGAATTTGTGTTATAATCTCAGTTCTCAGCAACCAAGCACAAGAAACAGTGAACAGGAAGGTCCTTCTGAATATATGGAAAATGCCCTTTCTTGAGTTGGCCACAGAAGTCCTTACTCCCAAATGGGGGAAACTTGAAATTTGGGACAGAACAAGATCACATGTATCTGAAGAGCTCTGGCTCTGAGATGTCTTATAATACTGTACTATACTTGGATTAGAGATCTTGGTTTATTTCAAGTTTGAAGGCTAAAACTGATTTAAGACCATATGCTTAACCTTGGATTAAATCAAATCAAATCAAATGTTTATTGTCAATGCACAACATGTGTACAATGAAATTGGAATGAGCCTCCCCTGGTGAAGGTATTAACTATTATTTTACTAAATTAACCCAATATTTGCATTTGGCAACACTAAAATATAAACTGAGGGTAGCTACAGGGTTTCACATAACATAAAAGATAAAATCTCCTTCCAAGCTGAGGGCTACTATGGCACATCTATCTATTTTTCCTGGCAGCTATATGGGAATAATTTGGCACCTTCTGGGATATACATAATAGATATGCAAAAAAAAAAAAAAAAAACCCTTCCCAATTTTTAGGGTACAGCTTTGCGAATTCCTGGAGTCTCCCATCTCTGTATATGATGCATCCAATCACGCTAAGATGTTTGAGATCAGCCAAGGATACCACAACGTACTGAACCACAATCACGTTAGCCTAGTGTGCTTGAAGCCCATATTAAACTATTTTGCAGTGCGATCTCTCTCCCCCTCCTTCTCTCTCTCTCTCTCTCTCTCACACACACTTTTTATTCGACTTCGCTTCCGTGTTACAATTATGTTGAGACAGGCAACATTGCAACTACAGTGCCCAACCAGCAGAGTTTTACAGCAAGGAGCGGTAAAAAGCCCCCTCCCTCTCCCGAAAGTTTATGCCGTGCCGGCAGCTGTCCCGGGGTCCTGATGGGACTCGTTCCCCCTACTCCCGTGGAGGAGCGGGGTCTACCCAAGCATCCAGCGCCTCCGCCTGGGAAGAGCCGCCTGAGCTCGGGAGCAAAGAGGCTGCGGGCGTGTTCGGGGACTTGTCCTGTAATCGATTGCCGAGTCAGCTGAGCAGCGCTGCCAAGCCCGGCAACGCGCTTCCCAGATCGTTCTCTCCTGCTCAGAGTATCTGGGTGAGACAACTGTGATGCCTCTGTGTGTGTGTGTGAGTGAGTGAGTGAGCGCGCGAGCGAGCGAGCGTGTGAGTTGCCGGATCGGTTTCTCGGGGTTTGACCAGTTGTCCCAGGCTAACCCTGCTCTCTGAAGATGGAGGAAGTAAAAAACAGGATTACCCTTAGCTACAGACCCACTGCCTTAGTTTCCATAACCAACTGCGGGGCGCAAACACACGATCGCTAAGCCTAGGAAAGAAACCGAGAAAGGAAAAGACTCATTAACAAAACAAACAAACCGGGAGGATGGTGGAATTGTTTCCCTACGCGCATTGCTAAGGTAAATCTTTTTTGGGCTATTTCTTCGGCTCGGCTGGTGGCAGATGGAAAGGAGAAGATTTCTCTCTGGAAAGGCTGCCTGCCGGGCTCTGTCTTCAGTGTCGTCGGGATGCGTTGTTGAATAGGGGTGTGTGTGTGGCTGAGAAGGGCAGGGAGGCGGACAAGGTCTGTCACTGAGTGCCACGTAATTATGGAGCATCTTTAATCTCGGGGTCAACAGGACTTGTTGCTTTTTAATCCCCAAATAAAGCTTTAGAATAACATAAGCAGGCGAAAAGGCTAGATTTGCAGTTCTGTTTGGAAAACGACCATTTCGGTGAATGCGGATTAAAGAATGCCGAAAAGAACAACAGAATTCTGATTTCTAGGAGGCTAATCGATTAATTGTCCCTTTTTTTTATTTTTTTTAATACGGTGGGCTTTTGTTTTAACTGAACTGGGCTTGTCAGTTGCAGTTAAGAGTCTTCCGTCCACAATGCGCGAAGATCCCCCCGACGAAATCTCCTCGAATGATAACACAATATTTCGTGGCACGCCACGCCACGCGTTCTGTTTCAAAAATGCAGTGTTTAAATTAATTGACAGCGCGCGGAAAGAAACAGACGCCGGTAAAATTAGGAGCTCGTTTTATTTTGGCTAGGGCCAAAAATAGTGGCCTGGGTTTCTGGATCTTTTTCTTCTTTTTCTTCTTCTTCTTCTTCTTCTTCTTCTTCTTCTTCTTCTTCTTCTTCTTCTTCTTCTTCTTCTTCTTCAAGTCTGTGATCTACTACTCCTTTCAGCTCCCCCGCTTTTTCTTCTTTCCTCCAAGATTTTCCCCCCTTCCCTCTCGGTTCTTAAGGAACCGGTGGATCAAGTTTTCTCTCATCTGGTTAATCGCACTGCTGTAGCTTTGGCTGACCTCTCTCTCCCTTTTTTTGTTCTTCATCTTTCCTGAAAGTACGTGCCATTCCCAACAAGCCCATCCTGAAGGGGGGTGGGAGGAGAGAGAAGAAGCTTCCTTCTTCATTTTTGCTTTGTTTCCCTTCCGATCCACTTGCTCTGAATGGTCTACCTGTAAGTTTTCTCCATCTTCCCTTGAACCCTGGAGGAGGGAGGGGGGAAATGAGGGGGGGGGGGAAAGAGGGATCTGACTTATTTCAAAAGGCGTCCCCATCTCGCTGTAGTTCTAGAGTATTGTAATTCCGTCTTTCTCTTCGTTTTTGGTTGGGAGGAGGGGTAGAAGCTGCCATCAGAATTTGGAAATGGTGAGCAAACTTTTTTTTTAACCATAGAACTTTTCTTTCTCTCCCCCCCACCTTTTTAATCTTTCTATCCACCTCATTGGCTGAGATAGTATTTCTCTCCTCCCCCCCGTGGGCTTCAGGAACTTTCCCCCCTTGTTACCGTGTATGTTACCTGCTGAAGGTGGAAGATAAGGTAATTTTGGAAAGGCATGAGGGGATTGCTCTTATGCTAAAACATTTAGATCTCAAGTATTATTCTAAAGCCATGTAAACACGATGGCAGCGTTGCCCGATGAAATCTAAGCATTATACTGAGTATCTTGGGAATTTGATATGTTGTATGCCAAAGAGAAAGGAACGCAGCAGAGAAGTCTTTCTTAAGGAGGGGGATGAGATAAAGGGAAGTGGTTTAGGAGACAAGAAATGGAGCTGCCTGTTTTCCAGTAAGTAATGGAGAAATTCCAGGAGCTGGAGCTAAATATACTTAGCAATCAATACAGAAATGGTTCATTGTGAATAATTTAACTGCTTGATGTAATAAGAGTTTTGAAACTAAAGGCAAAAGGGAGCCGGGAAACTAGGAGGGAAAATGCAATTTTTTTTTGCCGACCATGGTTTTTTCCTTTTAAATTTCACTTTAATATGTTGATTATTTACCTTATTTTATTTCATTTTTATTCATATAGATGATGGAGTGTCATCTAATATGGTTATTTGATTTCTAGAAAGTAATAGCGTGCTCCTTGCTAGCAAAGTGCTTCAAAAAAACTTTTGAGACTGCAGTAATGCATGCAATCTGGAACTACTTTAAAAATTGCTCCAGGGTTAAAAACTTAAGCTAGAATAAACTGGTTCCTGTGCAAAAATGTTCTATCAGTGTCATGGAAGCATACATTTCCCATTTTTTGTTCAGCATTTTTTTGTTCACACCATAATGGTAAGAAACTTTGTAGCACTGACATTTGACAGTACTTAAAAACCAGTCCAAAAATTCCTACTCGAGATACTCAGATTCCCTGTTGGATTTATTAACAAATACGCTCCTGCCTTTGTGTAGAAGTAGCTGTTGATTGTTAAGTCAGTTAACACATTCCTGACCAAAATAAGATTTATTTAGAATCTGGTTTGTAATTATTTTAATGTGTGATTCTCCCTCACCACCTCCACAAGGTTCATTTTTGGAAAAAAGTAAATTAACCTATTCTGATCACTGGGTACTTTCAGAAAGATTCCAGGCAGAAAGCCTTCTGCTATGACAAAAAGGAGAGTTCACTAAGAAACCTAGATCTTTCAAGAGTTGGCAGAGTGAAGGCATCTTTGACCGTCTATTTTTTATTTTATAGCATTGCACTTTGATTATGGAAGTGGAGGCTACTGATGGATACCTGCCCTGTAAGTATCAGTTTAATTTTCCTGTCATTGTTTGGGCTTTTGCCTTATTGGGCGATGAAGATAATTTTTTATTATATTTTATGTTTTGTTAATTTGGTCATGTCAGTGACACTGTATAGATGTCTTGAAAGGCAGGTGGTAGGCAGCCTATATGGAACATAATCTTTCCCTCTTTGTGTTTCTTTTTTCTTTTTTAAATAAACCATACACTGTATGCAAAGGAACTGAGTGTGAAATTGAAGGGGTGTGGACATTTCTTTGGCCTTGTCCCAAGACCATAATATTAAACCAGTGTTGTTAATGTTGAGCAAGCCAATAAACAGACCTTTTTGCCATACCTTGTAAGCAGTTGTAACTTATACCCTAGCCTTTAATGAATGGAAGAATCTAATAACTTGGGAGCAGAATTGCCAGAAACAGTTTTGTCCTGGGTGCAAATAACAGTTTTTCTAAATAAAAACTGACACTTTTTAAAAATATAATAGGTGACCATGACCTTTCACCTGAAAGGGAGCACTCCAATGTGGCGATTGACCTTACTTCAAGCACACCCAATGGGCAACATACCTCACCAAGTCACCTGACAAGCAGTAAGTTATATTTTAAAGTGTTTTGCATAATAGATTAATTAATCTTGTTCAGTCTATGAGGTTGGTTTGTATACAAAGAACAGAGGGCAGATTGGTTCTTCATACTAATATACACCTGAATGTGATTGTTAGTCTGAATTATTCCTAATATCAGCGTTCCAGGGAACATCCATTCCGATTAATATCACTCCCCTCCCACTTTCTCAAGCTATGTGGCAGCAATGAATTAGGATTCCATATCTGACACCTAAATTGCTAATGAGTTTAATCATGTTTAGTTGAACATGATAGAAAAACTTAAACTTGTTGGAAGTTGGGTGAGAAGTTCTTTTGTAATGCATACATGGCTACAAATTAGTTTCAAGCAAAAGATTTTTCAAGGTATTCAAGTATTCCAAAAATATATTTGGTGGACTGAATGATTGAAAAAACAAACATAAAACATTCTTTATTACTGTTCCACCTCCCTTGCCTTTACTTTTTGAGCCTTTTCAAAATGAGTTTTATGTTTTTGGATGCTTGCAACACTTTAAATGCTTAAAAAATAAAATACACATTTTCCTTGGCTACTGACATTTATTTACCAAATAGGTTCATTGTTGTTTGAAATGTTAGATATTCATCTGTTCTGGTTTATACAACTGAAAATTTTTATTTTATAACTTTTCCATCTGCCTAATTTTCTTAGCAACGTATTTTATGTGATTTCCTCCATTTTTTGTTATTTCACACTTGATCATGCTAATTATTTTAAGGTACTTTTTAAATTCTTTTTTATATCTTTTTTTTACTTGGGACTGTAAATAAATAGTTATATATTATTCCAGATTAAATTCTGCTTCAAATAGAAATGCGCAGTAATTAAATATGATCTTTCTGTCATCTCTTTCTGAGAGGGAGCTATAGCACTCGGTCATTTTTTTCTGTCCTTTAGCAAATTATGAGTGAAAAAAAAAAGATTTTATGAGTGTGTGAATTGCAAGATTATTAAAAAGCACCCCGTTATTTACTTGTTGCTAATGATATGTTATTAGTGTCCTGGATTAAATTTTATGGATTAGTCTCATGAGGAGCATAAATAACATTTAAACTGAGGAGTAGAAGTTTAGATATTATTTATGTTTCTTATGAAACTAGGAAGAGTGAATATTTTCTCAGTGGGTTTGATCTGGTTAAATATTCCTAAAATATAATAAAATGTAGAAATAAGTTGATGTAAGAGACAGGAGATTTGATGTATATATTCTAGTTAATCTACTACAATGTGTATTTTTTGGTAGCCAAAATTGAGATCTGAATAATGAAAACTTTGGTCATTTAGTCTTAACTTGTTGCACCTCCAGGAGTTAATTCTTTCAAATAAATAATAGAACAATTTACCCTGAGGCTCCTTTGAAAAGATCAGTTGAGAACTACATCCCTTAACATGATCTTGGTTATTTGTATCCCGTTAAAACAAGAAGGAAGCCCATAATAGGCAACTGACTTGGCTTTTTATATACTGTAAATATTGTGTGTACCAGACAACAGAAAGAAAAAAAAAAGCTGCTTTTGAAACAAACCATTCTCACCCAACTGTATTAAAATTACATGCTTTGGAGAGAGTGTTTTTTCCTCATATTTATTAGCCTGTGGCAATTCCAAGTGAGTAAGACTTGGCTATACTATGCATGTTTTTATGTTTCCTTCCAAAAGGTTGCAGGTCAAATTTTTTTGGCACATATTTCACAGATGTCAGCTTCATCTTTTCATTACTGCATCTATTATTACACTTACATAGATTATAGATGAAGCCAAGTTTTCATCTTTTTAATGAGGATGCTACCTTCTACATTAGATTGGTTCTTGTAATGTATTACATATACTTTAGTGAAAAAATGCTGTGCTTTGAATTATTAATTTGAGTACCTTATTGACAGGTTCGTAATTGAACATTGATGGGAAATATAAATAAGAAACAGAACTTCTCTCTAATTTTGTTTCAGTATCAAATGATGATATAGCCTGTCATGGAACAAAAATTACATTCATTATACATATTGTATAATGAAATTGTAATGAATGAGTTGTATGAGCATTTGCTACAGCAGATAGGAAAATTCTGGACCATAATTGGTTGAACAATTATGATCAACCAACAGGTCAATAAATTGATCAATAAAATAAAAGATACTGATGATACAAAAGATTGGGGACACCTCTTATTTTTGAGATTTTTATTCTGACCTTGCTTGTTGCTGTCCCAAGTAGCTGCACTGTCTCCCTGTAAAGCTGAGTTGGCTTTGCCCTGGTCTGATCAAGCAGAAAAGATTACTGAGAGTTTTCACCTGTAAGTGATAAGTCCCTTGCTCAGTCTGAGGAAGTAACTGTAGTTAAAGGTTTGTAAGAGATGTTCATAACACATTGATATGTGTAGCTCTTGGCATTTACATATCTACACTCTGTTTCTTGCTCAAAACATTTCTAAAAAGCTGAAAACAACCTGTTGGAGAGACAAGGGGTTTGGGAAGGTTTGCACTTGAAATGGTTCAAAACAAAATGTTTTGCACACCCCTGTAATTTAGTGATCTCAGTCATTTCAGCACAGAGAAAAATACAGCAGCGGATAAAATTTAATACCCTCTGATTTTCTAGTATGTGTTAAAAATCTTTGCATTGTTTTACAGACAACATAGACACTATGTATCTTAAACAGTGGTAGAGCCTTCTTCACTTCCTCTTTTACCACTTCTGGTGTTGAGCAAGATGCAGAGTTTTGGCTCTTGCTCTTCTGGCAACCTAAACCATTGTTAATTGATGTTGTATTGTGTCTTTGATGTTGTCTCTATCTTCTTTTGGGTCTGCCTCTTGTTCTTCCTCATGGTGGAGTGCCATGTGGTAAATACCAGTCTAGATTTGCACAAATGTTTCCAATTATGTTCTTAGCTGTGGCCCACCAGTTCTGTTCTTGGAGGTATCAGTTCCTTTGGTTTTTGCTATATGCGTCTTCGCTTTCGTAGCAATGATTGGCTTATATTCTTACACATAAAGAAAAAAATTGATTTGGAACACCAGTCTTTCTATGTCTGCTTTCTATGTATTTTTACATAGAAGAACGTGTGGACTTGGAGTGGTGTTCTTCAAGTATGAATACTCTTCATGGGGATTTGTATTAATATGATCAATCATTTGTAATATGTTGGAAAAGTTTTGCTGTGCTGTCAGTAGACTATGGCTCAGTTCAAGTCAAACTGTTGCCTGATTCATTTGGTTAACTCAGTCTTCTGAAATTTGGTTAACTCAGTCTTCTGAAATTTGGTGACCCTTATTTGTATAGATCTTCAAATCCCATAATGTTTCAGTAATGCTGGGAATTAAGGAAGTTGGTGTCCAACATATCTGAAAAGCATTAGATTGGGTTACACTGGGTTAACTGCATGAAAATGTAAGATATTATTGCTCTAGGTCTGCTTTGATTTAATAAAGCATTTTTCCAATCAATTGTCTGGCTTTCTGATTCATGCATCTAAAAAATGTCCAACTAATGAAATGAAGTTTCGACAACTTATATTAATTATTATCTGCTGTTAACAGGGTTTACTTATAAGCTTCTTTCACGTTCACATTTCTTTTGAGAATGTAAATTATAGTAACAGTTTGGATTATTTTAACTGAGGAACATTTTTTCCTAAAATGTACAATAAGGGCTTTTTAACTTTAATTGCTGCTTAATTGGTCCCTATTCTGGTGCTCTCATTGAAAAATGATCCTGATGTTGGGAAAGATTGAACGCAAAAAGAGAAGGAGAAGACCGTGAAGTGGCTAGATAGTGTCATTGACATAGTGAACATGAATTTGGGCAAACCCGTGGAAATGGTGGAGGGCAGGCTATCCTGGCATGATGTGCTCCGTAGGGTCAGAGAGACTTAGCAACTGAACAACAACATTATGGTGCTTTTTCTGCTATTGAAAGATCCATTATATACAGGTAGTCCTCAAGGTATATCAGTTCACTTAGTGACCATTCAAAGTTATAACAGCACTGGAAAAAGTGATTTATGACCGTTTTTCACACTTATGGTTCTTGCAGTATCTGCATGATCATATAATCAACATTTGGATGTTTGACACTTGACATGTATTTATAAAGATTGCAGTGTCCCAGAGTCATGCAAAAGCATGACTCCCAAAAGCAGAGTCAATGGGAAAGCCAAATTCACTTAACAACAGTGTTACTTATCAAATGCAGTGACTCAGTTAACAACAGTGCCAAGAAAGATAGTAAAATGGGGCAAAATTTACTTAACAAATGTCTCACTTAGCAACAGAAATTTGGGGCTCAAGTATGGGTTATAAGTTGTGGACTACCTGTATACAAAGGTTTTATTTGTGATTTCTTTGTAAGTGTTGCACTCTGGTTCATTAACTTATGGCATACAAATTATTGAACAAGTGTGTTGTTATTTTTCCACCTTTTCCAGAAAGTGATGAAGAAAAACTTTGAATTTACTTTAAAGTATGATAAGAGTGCTTGCAACTTTAAGGTATCTTTGGAATTAATCTAACAAGCTGAAACTGGGAATTGGCACCAATCTCCTGTGCCATGCATGGCAAAAGTCTTCCATCCCAAAAGCAGGCTTAGAACCGAAGATGTTCAACTGGTTAAGAGATTCTATCATTCAGGAAGGAAAACCATGTTTAATCCTGAAAAACACCTGGTATTTCTAATGTATTTTGAGGGTGTTGTGTCTTTCCCAAGATAAGCCCAAATCTGAAAGTCCCCCGGGTTTTCCCTATCCAAAGGAAAGTCAAAGTCCCTTCCCCTGCACGCACGTTTCCATCACATGGTCCAATCTGTCCACAGTCCCAGCTGGAGATGCCTCCCAGTCATGGCTCTCCAGGTGCAGGTTGAATGTCCTTGATTCTCGGAGAAAGGAATGTTGTGACTATCTATCTCTACCCACTTTGTGCAACCTCACCCTCCCAGTTTCTCACAGCAGGGGCCTAGGCACTAAACATGGCAGCCCTGAAGATCCAAAGAAAAAGATGGCCTTTAGGGCTGATATCCTTCATCTTCTGCTGCAGCTTTCTTCAGGTTAGCACTATGGTGTCAACTTAGTAGGAAATCTTTTTTACTGTGAAAAAGAGAATGCACTACAACTATTTATTACAGGGCCCATTTATTTATTTATGTCTACAGCTCTTGTGATTTAAATGCTTAGGGCCTGTATTAGGATTGTGGAAACCGCTGGTAAGGTCTATCCTTAACCAAGTAAGTTCACTAGGTGACTTGGGGTGAGGATTGATCTTGCAACCTATCTTACAGGGTTGTTTGCAAAAACTAAAGAGAATTTAAAGTATGTTGTCTCAAGCAACTTGAAGAAAATGGGGTAGAAATCTAAACAAAAATAACTCACTTTTCAATGAAAGTAGTATGACAGACAAAGTATCAGCAATGTGATTCTCCATTTTGGATAATGTACTTCATTAGCAAACTTTGCTTTAATTCAGCCATGCACATACAACATGGCTTCTCAGGGAGGTGATCTGTCCAGGAAAAAAAGATTGTAATAGAAGAGTTGTGTGTTTTAGTTCCCATTCAGGCAACACCTTTAGCAGAATTGTTTATTCCATTGAATAAACAAGGGTGGTTCTAAATCATAGGAATATTAGAAGCAAGGAAGAATGATTCTAGCTTAATATCAGTTTAGATCAGTGGTGGGATTCAACTTTTTTTACTACCGGTTTTGTGGGCATGGCTTGTTGGGTGTGGCAGGGGAAGGATACTGTAAAATCTCCAGTCAGAAGTGATATTTGCTGGTTCTCTGAACTACTCAAAATGTCCGCTACTGGTTCTCCAGAACTGGTCAGAACTTGCTGAATGGTTTAGATGCTTTCAGTGCAAGATACAACATGTTTTTTTTAAATTGGCATAAAGAAAAAAATATGAATTAAACCATCTTTACTTACTTACATTGCATTTACATTAAAAGTATAAAGGTATCTAAATAACCCCATTCATTCTTTGTTTTGTAATAGCACTAGATTCTCATTTATTTGTTTAGATTTATATCCGAATCTTGATCCAAAGTCACCTAGAGATTTGCCATGTGGCAGGATGATTTGAATCTGGGTCTCCTCAACCCTAGTTGTAACCTTAATTCTCTGGCTCACTTTATTGAATCTGAATTTGATATAGAGCTAATGAATGTACCTGCATCATAAATGTGAATACTTTGCCCGCTGGAACAGGTAGTCCTTGACTTAAGACCACAATTGAGCCCAACATTTTTGTTGTTAAGTCAGACATTAGTTAATTAAATTTTGCCCCATTTTACGATCTTTCTTGCCACAGTTTTTAACTGAGTCACTGCATTTGATAAGTAACATGGTTGTTAAGTGAATCTTGTTTTCCCATTGACTTTGCTTGTCAGAAGGTTGCAAAAGGTGATCCCACGACGTCGGGAATCACACGTCATAAATATGAGCCAGTTGCCAAGTATCTGAATTTTGATCAAATGATCATGGGGATGCTGCAAAAGTCGTTACTGTGAAAAATGTGACCATTTGTAAAGTGCCTTTGTAACTTGGAATAGTCTGTAAATGAACTGTTGTTAGGTCTAGGACTCTCCGTAATGGCCGACACACTGCAATTTGAAATTGTTTCAGTCTAGTGGCTGGGTCTGGTCGTTACTTGTCAGTTGTCATAAAATCACCCTTGCATGCAATGCCTCCCTTTTCAAACTAACAAATTGTATTAAAAGGCTAATGCTTTCGTAGCCATAGCTAATTTCATCAATGCAATGGAATGACTAGACTGATGTAGGATTTGAACTGGGATCAGGTGTGGGGAGGGGGGGAGAGTGAGGACGGCAACAATACAATTTGTTAGTCTGAAAAAGTTTTCTGAGGCTCCTTGTGACTCTGGAAACTTATTAGGAAAGGATAACAAATGCAGCCCCATTTTTTTTTAAAAAAGACAAAAATATATAAAAAGGAAAGATACAAGGATTATGTTGCCTTTTGTTTTGGAAAAAAAATACTATTGATGTGGTTGGGATGGAGATTATACACACATAGAGACATACAAATTATGCACACCCATTCATATTATGTGCCTTACTTTATCACACACTGTATATACGTATATTTCTGCAAAGCTTGCTTCCTTTCTTAGCCCACAAAATAAAATAAAAAAATGACTACAGTTGCTGGAATTGCATTCTATCCAGTTTTGGATAAAAGCTGGGGGGTTTATCTCTGTCCCAGGGATAACTAGATGTGCAGGGTAGCATGGATTGGCCAGGAGCAGCTCTGATCTATTCTCCTCTGGACAGGGTGCTTTTTGACTCATTTTTGACAGACCTCAAAAAATGTTTCTTGCTTTGATCTGGGATATTCAGTAGTAGCAGCTGTCTGTTCTGCCCCAAGAGTTTTGTAGGGGGGAAAATACTGTGCTATACCCACATGTAAGAAAGAGAATCCAACAATTGAAAAGTTAGACATCACTGCTTGATAAATCAACATGTTATTCAATTCTTTTTCTGATATATTCTGCATTGCTGTAACTTCCAAGCCCCCATTTGCCTTCAACTGGTAAATGGTGACTGAAAATTTGTTCTGGCAAAAATAAACAAGGATTTCACGACAAACCCAGTCTTTCCCCAAATTAGCAGTTTTTAGAAATGCTGACTTAGACTCATCATAAATGTAAGCATCTATGATTGTTGTAAGTTTTTATTAGATTTGTATAGGTAATCTAAATTCCTCAAGTTAGACAATGGAAAGTTGGAATTGGTAACAGTGACATTCCAATCCCCACAAAAGAGATGTTTTTTCTTCCTTCTCTCTTTGTTCTGCCCCAACCTTTTGGTGGCATTTTACTGAAATATTCAAAAATCTGAACTGCTCTTTATGGTTCTTGCTTGTGTATTTTGAGAGCACATATAGTGTAGTATGTTCTTTAGTGGCATGTTATGTTTTTCTTGGTGCAAAAAATGAGCGAGATTTCCAACATTTATCTTTGTTTGCCAATTTATCTGATAATAGTGATTAAGATGCTGGTAGTGAAAGTAAATTTATTGGACTTAATTCTCATCCCTACTCCTCAGCCCTTTAAATTGGGGTCCACAAGAAAAGCTTCTCCATGTTAAATCCAGTTATATGCAGTTACTTTCCTTGGAGTATTAATATACCAGACATGACTCATCTGTTGGCATATGATATGATTCCACTTAATTTGCATACTGTAATTGTATAGCAATGCAGCAAAACTTGTTTGAGACTATTTCTTCCCTCACACCATAAGTTTGTCAAATTTCATTACTGGGTGTAATGCTTGTTAAATACAGCTTACTAGTAATAGATGTGAAATTATACAGTGTGTTGTATATGTACACAAACTTATACACGTACATAAATATGCTTACTGCTTTTTTAATATTAAGATAGGCAACTAGCAGGCTGCAAATGGTTCCCATTATGTCCTTTTGCAACATTGGAATCACCTGAGTTTTACTACTAAATATCACAAGTTGGTGGCACATACCATTTAATGGGCCTCTGCCAAAAACATATGCCTATCTATACTAATATATAATTTGACATGCTTTTAGGTGTTCTGCAACATTTTTTATTATACTGATATTCATATTGTAGTATTTTATTATAATGCTAAGCCTTATTACTGTGTTAGTTTTCATTATTACAAATAAAGACTGCAAAGAACAAACAAAAGTTTGTTAGCACTACATTGGTTGTATTGCTTGATTATTCATTAATGTATTAAATGTTGCTATTTTGTACAAAGCAAAGCACAATTAATTAATAAACATAATATAAAAAATAGCAAACTATATTAGCAAAATGAACGTACAAATCAAAAAGCAATGCTCTGATATGTCCCAATAAAATAATACAGTATTTTACAGTCTTAAAACATGCAGATTTTTGATGATGGAGTGTGAGTAAGAAATTCCATAGATTAATTAAAATAAACATTATGAGTGACACACACCATCTAAAATAGGAAGATTTAGCTTTTATTTATTTATTTGTTTGTTTGTTTAATTATGTTCAATTGGTATACTTCCCATATTCCAGGAGGAGAGATAGGTGGTCCCTCAACTAGCCAGCCTTATTGTATATGGAGTTTGCAGGTAATTCAACACCTTGAATTACACCCAGAAGCAAACTGTCAACTAGTGCAGCTTGCAGAAAAGAAGTGTTACATGGGATGAGTGCCTATGCCGTCACATTCTGGACTAGTTGTGGATTCCAAATGGTCTTCAAGGACAACCTCATATAGCTCACAGTGTAGTACTCTAGTTGTGAAAGATCAGGGAATAAGTGTCTATTGAAGGGCCTCTCAGACTAGGAAAGAGCAGATAACGTTGTGCAAAGGCCTTCCTGACTGCTGCAACCCCTCATTGGGCAGGAATTGTGAGTCTGAGAAGACATCCACATCCAAAATATGCTTACCACTCTATAGGATTTTTTAAAAAATGATACACTATACTTTAAAAATATAATTCATGGATGCTTACAGAGTGAATACTTATATTACCTCTGTTGTGTGATACTGTATCTTTCAAATCATAAATTAAGCACAAACATTGAGGAACATGTACTTGCTATATCAGCTTTAGCCAGTGGTGGGATTAAACAATTTTTACTACATGTGGGCATGGCTTGGTGGGCACGGCGTGGCTTGCTAGGTGTGGCTTGGTGGCCGTGGCAGGGGAAGGATACTGCAAAATCTCCATTCCCACCCCACTCCAGGAGAAGGTTACTGCAAAATCCCATTCCGTCACCACCAGTGGTGGGATTCAATTTTTTTTACTACTGGTTCTGTGGGTATGGCTTGGTGGGTGTGGCAGGGGAAGGATACTGTAAAATCTCCAGTCAGAGGTGGTATTTGCCGGTTCTCTGAATCACTCAAAATTTCCATTACCAGTTCTCCAGAACTGATCAAAACCTGTTGAATACCACCTCTGCTCCCCACCCCACTAACCTGCTTTCCAGCTCTGTTCTCCTGTGCAGGGCAACAAAAAAAACCCTCAGCTGATCAGCTGGGACTCGGGAGGCATAGAATAGATGGGGGCGGGACCAGTCAGAGGTGATATTTGCTGGTTCTCCAAACTACTCAAAATTTCTGCTACCGGTTCTCCAAATTGGTCAGAACCTGCTGAATACCACCTCTGGCTTAAGCATAAGGACTTCCTTTTTTTGTTTTGGTTGTGAACCAGCAGAGAAATGCTATGGCATTAGTGGCATTGTGGTGTAGTATAAGGTCCTGAGCCATTAAAATGGCATTCACTCTACAAAACAAGGACTAGGCTGCAAATGACAGGACCTTGGTAAAAGGAATCCATTGACATTATCATTTATTTATAATTTTTAAACTTTTTAAACTCAGGAGGTCTTTACAGCTGAGAAATATTAACATTTTAATAGGGATAGAATACCAGCATAATTTAACATTAAATTATTGTCAAATACTCTTGGCCGCTTTGGAAGCTTTACAAAAAAAAAGAAGAGAGAATTTCAGATTGGAACTCAGTGAGTTAGCTTGGGACTCTTTATGATGTAAAATTCCTTTCAAACCCATCTTGTTGTATCTTCAAGTATTGACTATAAAAATAATTCATAAATGATACTATACCTCCTTAAAATTGCATTACATGAATTTTAGAAAAGGTTGTAGTAGAATTCACACATATTACTCTCTCTGGTGGCAAGAGGCATTTAATTACTCATTTTGATTTAATATTTTTGAGGAAATTAGAAAAAAACCTCAGCAAGATTCTAGAGTAGCTTCATTGTCCATTTCTCCAAGATTTATAAACTGAAGTAATATAAGAAATGGATACATTTTTTTCTTGTTAGTTGTCAGATTTACTGCAGCAAAGCACCAAGTAACTATAGTACACGATTCTTTGGATTAATAGTATTTAAAAGTGCATTGGGTAAAGAATTAATGCAACAGCAAAGAATCTTGAAAAATCTTGCATTTAAAAATTAGCTTATTCAATTTTTCCTCCATTCTTAAAATATATTAACAAACTAATTGCTAATAAATAATATTTGTACAACTATGTTCTGGGGCAGAAATATTATATATGGATTTAATTTTTTGGTCTGGTCTTTATGCTATTTTGTTGGCATGTAGTTTTTGTTGTTTGAGTACATTAGTCAATTTTTTATGTTTAGAAAACAAACAAAAAATCTTACAGCTTCTGATGGTACATTTGTTTTTTGAGGGAAATCTGACATAATGCAAATATTCAAGTTCACTGAATGCAGTCTACATGATCTTCATTCATTTTGTGAGTAAATGTACCAATTTTGAGTCAGACAAACCATTCCGCAAATTATTCTGAAAAGTGGTGAAGCTTGAGCTGCTTGTTTCATAATTGCACTTGAAGGAAAAGCTTTATTGTACAGTTTAGTGCTGTCATACATTTTGTTCTATTTATTGTGATTTTTAGGCAGCTTTTGTAATATCTTAATAAGAATTAAGCAAACACCATTGGACTTACTTTGCAGTAAGCATACATAGAATTGTGTGATTACTTTCCTTTTTATTTTTATTCATGAAGAATGTTAGCTATAGTCATTAAATAAATTACAAGGCTGGGATTTCCCAACACAATAAGCCAAAAACAATCTGTTGTCCATTATTTAAGTTAACTTAAATAATGTCAAACTAAGATCTAAGTTAACTACTATGACAAGGTGAGCAAGATATGTCCTCATGAATAGGGTGGCCAAACATTGTTTTGAAAATTGGTCTGGTATATGAACTGCTACTGTTGTTTTGTCTTCTTAAACAACTAGGAATATAACACAAATGAATATTAAGATAACTACAATTTGAAAACTCTGTTAAAGCTGCTAATACAGGTAGTTCTCAAGTTATGAATGTAATGGAGTCTGCCAACCAGTGGCAGTATTCTACTGGTTCAGCCCAATTCTGCCAAGCCGATAGTGGCGATGAGCAGCCACTCTGCTTTTGGGCCCACCCTGGGCCCACCCACCAGGCTCCCATACTCACCTTTATCTTCTGTTTTTGAAGCACAGCTGCTTTGCGCAGCACAGCAGAGTGCTGCACGGCAGCTGCTGAAGCAACCAGGAAAGTGCAGGCTTGCAGGAGGTGAGTTGGAACACCTCTGTGTCTGCGCAAAGTGCGTGTTTGGCACACGCACACATGCAAAGTGTGTGCACATGCACAGTGTTATGTCTGGAGAGATGGACGCAATAACGGAGACGAGACCTCGGATAGTAACTTCAGCTCTTTATCAGTGACTTCAGATCGGAGGTGAAAAGCCTAGCAGCAGCAGCTCCTTTTATAGAGTTGGCTGCTGCTAAAGAGTCCAATGACAGAGATTTGAGCCTGCTGCGCTTGGAGCGTCCAATCGCGGCAGCCCATTTACCAGCCAATTGGATCAGCTCTAAACGACCAATCACGACCCGCTGTTCAGGGACCAATAAGAAGTGCAGGATTACGAGCCTGCTAGTTTGGAACACCCCTCCCCTCTAGGTTCCGTCTAAGGGGTGGGGTGATGTATTCTCACAGGTAAGCGGGTCTTCATACCTGTCTACCTGATTTACACTGTTCAAAATGTCTTTGCTCAGTTTCTGATTCTGACGGATCGTTTGCTGGAACTGTCTGGCGTGGCGGCCTGGCTTCTACACTGGGTCTCCCCTGAGGTGATCCAGGAATACCTGCAACGCTTTCATTATTGCTGCCATCTGGGTACTCTGGAATCGCGGACCCTGTTTGGCTGCTAGCTCCTGGAGATACGACCGCCTGCCAAGGTTCCTCCTCTGTTTGTGAGTATAGTGGGCTTCGCTGAGCTGGTTGTGGGTGTTGTGTATGTACCATAGTTAATAAAGTATGAGCTTGAGGTAAAGTGCAGGGTTCTGGCCCTGCACTTCTGATTGGCTGTCAGTCAGCCAGATCGGATTGGTTAGTTCTGAGGAATCCGATTGGCCTGTAACAGAGGATTCTTATTGGTTAAAAGAGCTAGCATTCATAGCTCATTATTGGACAATTCTTACAAGGGTTGCCTATATAAGGCAGAGTTCACTGTTGTTGTTCTGAGAAGTCACTATGCAAAAAAGAGCTGAAAGTTCACTGTTCAGAGGCTGTCTCCATTTACTTCGACCCATGTTCAAGTACTTAACACTGGCGACGAAGGTGGGATGTGGAGACATCTGAACCGAAGAAGCCAGGAAGCAATACCGAGCACGTGACAGACAACGTCAACAACAGAACCATGTCCGGCGGCATCGTACCACCCGCTCCGTTCGATCCAAACCAAGAGGATTGGGAATCCTACATGGATCGCTTCCAAATGTTTCCTGAGACAAATAACTTGAAGGACGCAACGCCAGCAAAGAAAAGGGCGTTGTTCCTGACGCATTGCGGCCCAGCCGTATTTAAGATGGCTAAAGCACTCGCCAAACCTCGAGAAGTAAAAGCCATGAGCTGGGACGACCTCGAACACATCCTGAGAGACCATTACGCGCCAACCGTGCCTACACTCGTGAGATGCCACGAGTTTTATCAGAGGAACCAACAAAAAGGGGAGAGCGTGGCCGATTTCGTGGCAGACCTCCGAAATTTAGGGGGCCTCTGCGGGTTCGCCGATTTAGAAGAGGCACTAAGAGATCGAATAGTTCTGGGATTAGATGCGCTAGGCGTGCAAAGCAAGCTGATGGCGAAAGGCGACATCAGCCTTGCTGACGCCATCGCCGAAGCCAAGGCTGCAGAGGTGACCAAAATGTCAGCTGCACAACTACGGCAAAACCGCACTCCGGTACCACCACCGGCCAGCGAAATCTCACCTAGCACAGAAGGGAAGCTTTCAACAACGCACCACGAGGACCTCTCTTCGTCGTCAGACAGCGACGAAGAAGGGGTCCACCGACTGCGGTCCAACCAGGACCCTCGCCCGAAGCCCTTACGCCCGTGCACTGGCTGTGGAGCCAACCATGCCAGGTCCGAATGCAAATTCCGCGACACACTCTCCCATGAGTGCAGGAAACGAGGCCACATCGGCCGGGTCTGCCGCAGCTTGCCAGGACTCAGCCAGGCCTCAAAAGGGGCTAACTATCGCCAATCGACAGGAAACCGTCCTGTAAGTCGAGAGCCAGTAAACCACTCCTACAGAAATCGAGCTTTGCAAAGAGAAGAGGCTGACCATACTATCACTATCAGTCACGCCTCAGCCTTGGACACTAAGAAAATCTGAGTCACGGTAGCCATCGAGAACCAGCCTTGCCACATGGAGGTCGACTCGGGATCGTCCCTCTCGATGGTGTCCTGGAAGACACTCAAGCAACTCATCCCCACAATTCAACGCCAAGACCTCCAATTTCAATGCCTCATCCTCAAGGACTACCAAGGGAATCAAATCCCCGTTGTCGGGTCCTGCCGAGTCCGAGTCTCCTTCAAGAAGCATACAGCATATTTACCCCTAACGGTCATCGATAGAGATAGGCCTAGCCTACTAGGCCTCCAATGGTTCACGCCACTCGGCATTGAAGTGGCCGGCGTGAACCAAGTCGGTGGTTGTGAGTGGGAGGAAGACCTTATCTCTGAGTTCAGTGACGTCTTCACGGACAGCTTAGGCGAGTATAAGGGGTCTAGATCCAAAAGTAGCTCCCATTCGCTTGAAGCCCCGTCGAGTTCTGTTCGCTCTTAAAGCAAAGATCGACAAACAACTCGACAAGCTAATTGCTCAAGGGGTGTTGAAGCCCATCGATCACTCTCCATGGGAAACCCCTATTGTAACACCCATTAAGCCAGACGGGTCAATACGAATTTGTGGGGACTACCGGGCCACTTTAAACCACGCCCTACAGCAGAATGCGTATCCAGTTCCGGTGGTGCAGCACCTCCTCCATTCCTTGGGGGGCGGAAAGGTTTTCACTAAATTAGATTTAGCTCAAGCTTATCAACAATTACCAGTGGATGAAAAAACGGCCCAAGCCCAAACAATTGTAACGCACAGAGGTGCCTTTAAATGTACCCGATTGCAATTCGGAGTTAGTGTAGCCCCGGGGATCTTCCAGAGCCTCATGGAAAGGTTATTACAGGGAATCAAGGGCGTGGTTCCTTATTTTGATGACGTATTAATTGCAGCCCCTACCAAAAAAATCTTGCAGGATCGTTTGAAATGTGTTCTTAAAAAATTCCAAGAGGCTGGACTTAAGGTGAAAAAAAATAAATGTCACTTATATACTGACAATATTGAGTTTCTAGGATACCGAATTGATAGCCAGGGCATTCATCCTACCGAGAGTAAATTAAAAGCAATCAAAAACGCTCCCAGACCACGCAACAAGGCCGACCTCCAGGCGTTCTTAGGCCTCATTAATTTCTATAATGTATTTTTACCACACAAAGCAACTGTCGCTGAAACCGTTACACCGATTATTAGATAAGAAAGCATTGTGGGTATGGGGTTACCGGGAAGAGCAAGCGTTCTGGAATGTTAAAAAAACTGCTCACATCTGACTCTGTACTTATGCAGTATAACGAGACTTTGCCATTAGTTATAACCTGCGATGCATCACCTTTCAGGGTGGGCACCATTTTGAGCCATGTACTGCCTAATGGGAATGAAGCCCCTGTTGCATACTTTTCAAAGACTCTTTCACAAGCAAAGTGGAACTATGGACAAATTGATAAAGAAGCCCTCGCAATCGTTTCAGCTGTAAAGAAATTTCATGAGTATGTGTATGGAAGGACATTTACCATTATAACTGACCACAAACCATTGCTAGGGATAATAGCCGGGGACAAGCCAACCCCCTACATATTATCCCCTAGAATGACCTGATGGTCAGAATTCCTAGCTGCTTATAATTATCGCCTGCAATATCGCCCGGGGAAAGCCATTCCCCACGCCGACGCATTGAGCCGAGCACCGCTTCCAGAGACTCTCGACGATCCGGCACCAACGGCAACTACATTGCAGATCGAAACACTCAACTCGCCACCTATGACCGCCCGAGACATTGCGAGAAAAACCAAACGAGACCACACCCTAGCTCAAGTCCTAGGTTGGGTAGAACGTGGATGGCCATTGGACCAAGTACCAGATGACTTCGCACCATTTAAATCTCGACAGACTGAACTTTTTCCCCAAAAAGGCTGTATCATCTGGGGCGATAGAGTTGTTGTCTCAGAACGACTCTGGAAGATGCTGCTACGAGTTCTGCACGAGGGCCACCCCGGCCTCGTGCGGATGAAAGCACTTGCATGAAGCTACGCATGGTGGCCAGGCATGGACCGGCAAATCGAACAGTGGGTCAAAGCGTGTTCCAATTGCCAACAAGTCAGCAACGCCCCACCAAAAGCCATGCCTACTGAATGGGAGATGCCACGGGGACCCTGATCCATAATCCACCTGGATTTTGTGGGGCCAACCAAGGGCTATACCTTCCTCCTGACAGTTGACGCGTACTCCAATTGGTTAGAAATTCATCGTATGACGGCTACAACTTCCGAGGCAGTGATCAAGATCCTAAACAGACTCTTTGCAACCCACGTACTGCCTGACGTCCTGGTGTCCGATAACGGGCCACAGTTTACGGCACTAATGTTTGAGCAGTACCTCGCTGACGGCGGCATCCGCCATGCGCTCACCTCGCCTGTGCACCCTGCGACCAATGGCCGAGCGGAACACATGGTCCAATTTGTTAAAAAGACTTTGCAAAAAATGGACTATGACAATATCGATGACAAGGTCAACCAAATTCTCTTTTGGCAACACATAACTCCACATAGCATCACCGGCAGAACTCCCGCCAAACTACTGATGGGACGAAGACTCCGCTCCCACCTTGACCGGTTGCACCCTGCTTACGAACCGGAAAAGCCAATAGGATCCAGCGGCCGCTGTCGCACCTTCCAGGTAGGAGACATCGTTTACGCACGAAACTTACCGGGTGATTCGTTATGGATAGAGGCGACAGTAGTACGAGTGACCGGCCCCAAATCCTACGTTGTGAAATGCTGTGACAATAGACTGTGGAAACGGCATATCGACCAATTGCAGTCACGACTCACAACGGCCAGTCAACAACTCCCCCATGACCAAACCGAGGGGGGGGGGAGGTAAAGAAGAAGATGAAGTTCCAGGGAACCTGCTCGAAGGGAGCGATGAACTAAGTGATACTCAGGAAATGGAGCAGGAAGGAGAATCGTTTGCACCACAAGAAATTGCACCTGAGCAAGAAGCAGAACCACTGCCAAACAACAATCTACCTCAACAGGATTGCAACCAACCAGTCCAACGAAAATCCGAAAGACTTAAAAGACAACCGTCCTATTTAAAGGACTATATAACTACAACGTAATTAAGAAGCCAGGGGGAAGGGGTGTTGTGTATGTACCATAGTTAATAAAGTATGAGCTTGAGGTAAAGTGCAGGGTTCTGGCCCTGCACTTCTGATTCACTGTGAGGCGGCCAGATCGGATTGGTTAGTTCTGAGGAATCCGATTGGCCTGTAACAGAGGATTCTTATTGGTTAAAAGAGCTAGCGTTCATAGCTCGTTATTGGACAATTCTTACAAGGGTTGCCTATATAAGGCAGAGTTCACTGTTGTTGTTCTGAGAAGTCACTATGCAATAAAGAGCTGAAAGTTCACTGTTCAGAGGCTGTCTCCATTTACTTCGACCCATGTCTAAGTACTTAACAGTGGGGTTATGCTTCCTTCACCAGATGTTGGTTCAATTTCAAAACCCTCTGTTTCCCTTCCCCCTCTGGTTTCGAGGTCGGGGTTAGTGATGGGAGTTGTGGGCAGCCTTGAGTGTAGCTGGTCTATGTGGCATTTCCACAATTTCCCATCTGTGGTTTCTAATCAGTAGGAGCGGGGGCCTGTGATTTGCGTTATTTTGGCAGGGATCCACAAAGGGTCTCCTGAAAAGTTCTTTGCAAATATAGGGTCTCCTACCTTAAAGGAGCGGTGTTTACTGCTGGAACCCAGGGGCTTTTCTGGGGTATATGCTGGGTGTAGGCAGTCTAGATGCGATCTGAGTTTTCTGCCCATCAGGAGTTCAGCTGGGCTTTTGTTTGTGGTACTGTTTGGTGTAATATGCTGGAGAAGGAGCATCCTGGTGACTTTGTCGTGGATGTTTCCCTGTTCCATTTTCTGTAATGTCTTTTTAGTGAACTGAACCATTCGTTCAGCCCTGCCATTGGCTGCCGGGTGAGCAGGTGAAGTCAGAGCATGGCGTATCCCCGTCTGCTAGGTACTGCTCAAAAGCCAGGGCGGTAAATTGGGGCCCATTGTCGGAAACCAAGACATCTGGTAACCCGTGCATTGCAAAAAGTCTGTTTAGCTTCTTGATGACCGCATCTGTAGTGGTGGTCTTCATCTTGTTGACCTCAAGCCAGTTAGAGTAGGCGTCCACTGTTATCAGGAAGGTATGTCCTTTTGTAGGTCCCGCGAAATCAATGTGGATGCGGGACCAAGGATCCCTGGGTGTTTCGCATTCAGCTGGTGGTGCTTTTGGTGGGGATGAGCGTGTTTCTTGGCATTTGCTACAAGAGGCAACCCAGGCTTCAATTTGTTTGTCCATACCTGGCCACCAGGCGTAGCTCCTTGCCAACGCTTTCATTCGAACGATGCCCGGGTGTCCATTGTGTAACAAGTGTAGAACTTTCTTTTGAAGCTTCTCTGGTATGACCACTCGGTCTCCCCATAACACACAACCTTTTTGAGAAAAAAGTTCTGTTTGTCTGTTCTTGAAGGGTTTAAAGGTGTCATTTGGTTCGATTTCTGGCCATCCCCTCTCCACCCAGCTGAGAACCCGTGCCAAACAAGAGTCCTTTTTTGTTTCCCAGGCTATGTCTAGTGCTGCTAGTGGAGGTGAAGGAAACATCTCAATTTGTAGTGCTGAGAGCGTGGGAGCTGGGTCATTGAGAAGTTCTGGCAGTGGAGAACGGCTCAAAGTGTCTGCATGGGGGATGGTTTTCCCTGGTCGGTGTCTTAACTGGTAGTCATAGGCGGCTAGGAACTCTGACCATCGTGTCATCCTAGGGGATAGGATGTGTGGGGTTGGTTTGTCTCCTGCCAAGATGCCAAGTAATGGTTTATGATCTGTGATGATGGAAAAGGATCTTCCATACACGTACTCGTGGAACCTTTTTATTGCAGAAACAATAGCGAGGGCTTCCTTATCCAATTGACTATAATTTCTCTCTGTTTTAGACAAAGTTCTTGAAAAGAATGCAATAGGCGCCTCTGTGCCGTTTGGTAGGACATGGCTCAGGATGGCACCTACTCCAAAAGGCGAGGCATTACAAGTCACAGTTAATGGAAGTGTCTCATTATATTGGATGAGTACTGCATCCGAAGTTAAAAGGTCTTTTACTTGTTGGAAAGCCTACTCCTCCTGACATCCCCAAAACCAGGAAGCCTTCTTGTCGAGGAGTTTATGTAGGAGTTCAGCAATGGTCGCCTTCTGGGGTAGGAAGATGTTATAAAAGTTAATGAGTCCCAGGAAGGCTTGGAGGTCTGTTTTGTTCTTTGGTCTTGGGGCATTTTTAATGGCAGCCAATTTCTTTTCAGTAGGGTGAATTCCTTGTTTGTCAAGAAGGTAACCAAGAAATTCAACCCTCTCAGTGCATAACTGGCACTTTTCCTTCTTAACCTTGAGGCCTGCATCTTTGAACTTTTGTAGGACAGTTCTTAGGCGTTTCTCTAACTGACTTTTCATAGGGGCGGCGATCAATACATCATCGAAATAGGGCACAACCCCTTTGATGCCCTGTAACAACCTTTCCATCAGACTTTGAAAAATGCCAGGTGCTACGCTTACCCCAAACTGGAGTCTGTTACACTTGAATGCACCTCTGTGTGTAACTATAGTTTGGGCTTCTGCAGTTTCTGCGTCTACTGGCAGCTGTTGATAAGCTTGGGCCAGGTCAAGCTTTGCAAATACTTTTCTGCCCCCAAATGAGTGAAGATGTTGGACCACGGGTACTGGATAGGCGCTCTGCTGTAACGCGTGGTTTAAGGTGGCCTTGTAATCCCCACAGATTCTCAAGGATCCATCAGGTTTTATGGGGGTTACAATTGGGGTCTCCCAGCGGGCATGGTCGATGGGTTCTAACACGCCCTGCGCTATTAATTTGTCCAATTGCTCGTCAATTTTAGGTTTGAGAGCAAAAGGAATGCAGCGTGGCTTCAGGCGAATGGGTGCGATATCAGGGCATAGATTAAACGAGATGGGGGACCCCTTGTACTTGCCTAATTCTTCCGTGAAGACTTCTTGAAAGTCCTGGACGAGGGCTGCCTCCCAGTCTACGTCTACAGTCTGGTTGATGCCTGCCATTCCAATTCCTAATGGCGCGAACCACTGCAGACCCAATAAGCTGGGCTGGTCTCTGTTAACGATGGTGAGTGGTAGTATTGTGGTGTGGTCCTTAAAGGAGACCTGGACGTGACTGGAACCGGAAACCAGGATTCAATTTCCTTGGTAGTCTTTTAATATGAGTCTCTGGGTGCTGAGGTCTTGGCGGTGGATGCCAGGAATCAGCTGCTTGAGGATTTTCCAAGAGACCATGGATAAGGAAGACCCGGAGTCCACTTCCATGAGGCATGGACGATTTTCAATGGTGACCTTGAATTTCGCGGATTTCTTTTGGATCTAATGATGAGGCGTGGCCAATGGTGATGGTCTGATGTGCCTCTTCCCATCTGGTTGTGCCAGTAAACATCCGGTTCCTGTTGTACTGGCTCCAGTGGTTGTTCGGGTGGTCCCGATTTGTTGGTGGGTTGCCTGCTGCTTGTCGGAAGTTAGTCTCTTTTCTCTTGGGGCTGGATCCTCTTTTGTTCCGGCACACCTTAGCAATGTGCCCCCTTTTTTCACAAGAACGACAGATGGCATCTAGGAATCTGCATTCTGATCGTGGGTGGTTTCCCCCACATCCAGCACATTGGAAACTGGATTTACGGCCCCGCTGGTCTCGCTGTTTGCGCTCTGACCTGTCTGTTGACTTCTTCCTCTTCACTATCTGATGCGGAATTGATGTCCTCATGGTGGGTGGATGAAGCGTATTTCTCTGAGGATGTGGCTGGGTTGCTGAGTGTTTAACGGCTGGCCCCATTTGTTGGGTGCATTCATGCTGCTGATTTGCGAGTGGCTTCAGCTGAAGTAGCATTGGCTATGGCATCTGCAAGGGTGATGTCTCCCTTTGCCATAATTTTGCTTTGGACCGTGGGGTCCCTTAGTCCAAGAACAATTTGATCTCTCATGGCTTCTTCTAGGTTTACGAAACCACATAATCCACCCAAATTTCGTAGGTCAGCTACAAAGTCCCCGATGTTCTCACCTTCACATTGGTCCCTCTGGTAGAATTTGTGTCTTCTGATGAGGGTTGGAACTGCTGGGGCGTAATGGGCACGCAGGATGGGAGCCAGGGTATCCCAGTCCATTGTTTTGACTTCAGCTGGTTTGGCAAGTGCTTTTGCCATTCTAAAAACGGCGGGTCCACAATGCGTTAGGAAAACCGCCCCTTTTTTGCTTCAAATTGTTAGATTCCAGGAACATTTGGAACCTGTCCATATATGAGTCCCAGTCCTCGCTGGCTGGATCAAATGGAGCGGGTGGTATAGCGCTGCTGGCCATTCTGCCGTTCTCTGCGCGTCTTCAGCCACGTGCTCTGAATTCTCTGTGAGTGTTTAGTCAGCTCTATTATCTCCACATCCCATCCTCGTTGCCAGTGTTATGTCTGGAGAGATGGGCGCAATAACGGAGACGAGACCTCGGATAGCTCTTTATTAGTGACTTCAGATCAGAGGTAAAAAGCCTAGCAGCAGCAGCTCCTTTTATAGAGCTGGCTGCTGCTAAAGCGTCCAATGACAGAGATTTGAGCCTGCCGCGCTTGGAACGTCCAATCGCGGCAGCCCGTTTACCAGCCAATCGGATCAGCTCTAAACGACCAATCACGACCCGCTGTTCACGGACCAATCAGAAGTGCAGGATTACGAGCCTGCTAGTTCGGAGCACAAAGCATGTCCACCAAATCACGCCCACTGAACTTTTTGAATCCCACCATTACTGCCAACTATATTCGTAATCTGGGGATTCATAGGAGTGAATCACATCACTTGACTGTGATCACTGTCTCCTTTCATCCACACATTCACTAATTGAATGCATGGGTTGTTAACTGCACATGAGGTCTCAGTGTGAGGAAGGCCTAGTGATGGAAGAGGCCATTTGCATCAGAGCACCCATGGCCTCCCCCAATCCACAGATACTTCATGCAGTTGCTTTCCCCCCCATCATACCACACTTACCTTACTTACTTACCTTTTGAAGATCTAGTGAGCTGTCTCCTCTCCAGCTTCTCTGTTTCTTCACCTGCTCCCAATAAGAGCAGAGGGAGAGGAGGATAAGTGCACCCTGCTAGACTTCTCTGACTCAGCGAGGCTGCCTGCCACTTCTGGAGTGGCAGGCAGCCTCTGTGAGTCTCCTCCAAAGGCTTCCAGGCTTGGCAGGGAAGTGTGTTTACATGGCGAAATGGAGCTTTGGGATAGCAAACTTGCATTGCTTCAAGCCTCTTGTTGGTGTGCAAACACTTTCCCCCCAGAGGCTCAAACCTTTGGTTGCCCTGATCTTGTGGGAGTTCAGGCACCAATTCTCTGTAAAAGTTGGGTGACACCATGCCTCCTAGAAGCTTCCAGTCTCCATTCAGTCTCTGTCCCAGCAGTTGAGTGCCTATGTGGGGCTTGAAAACATATTGAATCACTCTGCTTTCAGGTGCCCCATTTGCCTGCAGATGAAGTTTCCAGTCTCCACAGATGTCCATCCTGGCGAAAAGGGTTTGAGCATTACTTTGAATGGTTGCTGAGTGAACTATCAGAACTCAGGAATTACCCATAATGAGGAAAGTGATCTTATGAAGAGCTTTTTTCTCTGAATGTTGAGTTTTTCAAGATACTGTCATCTTGGTAGGAACAGTAATCATCAACCTGCCAACATACCACCTATCATTGCCACCCTGTTGAATACATTATTTACAGGTGATTGGATTTTATCAGCCAAGCCTGTCACCCTCACATTTAGGTAGTTTCAAAGCTGCCTTCTTAAAGTACCTTCAGCGGTCACAACTTTTGTCATGTTCCCTAACACTGTAAATCTATCATTGTAAAGAGTCTGTCAGTTTAATTTGTAAATCTGTGCATTGTTCTTTGCCAAAGCAAAAGGCCAAAAATATCAGGCTTGGGTTTTGTAATCTAATGTATTTAATCTGCCCAAACATTTTCTGTTAATTTTCCATTTTTTCTGTTTTACAAATTATTTTTATATTTTCTGTTGATTATTTCCAAATACAATTATTCACATGGAAGCTTATGGAATTGTTATCCAATTTTTGTGAATTGCCCTGATCAATAAGGTTTTATAATTCAATAAAATTTTCAAAATCCAGAAGTTTACATCTCAACTGGCTGGAACTAAATATGAAATTGGGTAAGGGAGGAATAAGACTGAGTAATTAAAGAAAAATAAAAGTAACTTACCTTGAAAATTGTAATGAAATTATTTACAATGAAATTGTAACATTATCATCATTAGAATGAAACCAATCATATTTTAAGTACATTTTATTTAGATTTTTATTTATTTATTTATTTAACTGCCCATTTTCCTCAGATTTCTCTATAATGGTATAGAATTAGAGTTATGAGATGAATATGGCCTGATTCTGATTCTTCTGCCATCAAATTATTACTATGAGTTTCACAAGCTAAGAAAACAAATTTTGCAATGTGAGAAGTACCTTGGCATCCATATCTGCCAGTAAAAATTGAACATTTTTTCAATCTGTCCCAGAAATTAGGTTACAAGAGCTGTTAGCACCTCTTTATGTACTGTGCTTTTTAATAGAAATTTGAATACAACTGAATATGAGTTTGTATTTCAATATTATTCTCTTTACACAGGCATATAGGCTGTTACAAAATTTTACTTCCAACTCTGCTGACAGTATAATACTGAACTAAGGTAAATGGTCATCAAAATGTATTGTTTGTAAATTGATCTAGATACAATGCTGCTTTAAAGCATGCATCTCCTCCATACAGGTGCTACTTAACCTATGACCACAATTGTGGCACAAAATTTTTGTTGCTAAGTGAGATGGTTGTTAAGTGAGTTTTGCCCTATTTTACAACCTTTCTTGTTACAGTTGTTAAGTGAATAATTGCAATTGTTAAGTTAGTAACCTAGTTAAGTGAATCTGGCTTCCCCATTGACTTTTCTTGTTAAAAGGTCTCAAAAGGTGATTACATGACCTGGGACACTGCAACCATCATAAATATGAATCAGTTACCAAGCATCTAAATTTTGATCACATGACCATGGGAATGTTACAACAGGCTTAAGTATGAAAAACAGTCATAAGCCACCTTTTTCAATGCAGTTGTAACTTCGTAAGGTCACTAAATGGAAGATTGTAAGTCAAGAATTACCTGTATACATTGTGCCACAGAGAATGTTTAGCTGATATATAAATGTTAAAATGGATGAAAGTCTATTGTATGGAATTCGTGTGGGAATATTTCTTTGCAGGTAAAATAGGTCAAATAAATTTTACAGCTTAAGCAAATCTCTTTCCAGTAACTGTATCAAATGGCATCTTTGACAGCATGTTTGATTTTTACTGAATATGTAAAGATAGGATCATATGCTGTACCATCAGTTATAAAGGAACTGCTGTAGTAAACTGTCTATGGGCATAGGTCTTGTGTTCAATTCACGTCTTTCTATCCCACATTCTCTTGATATCTTTTTGTCAGCTATTTTGCTATAGGTTTCAAAATGCAGACTACATTTAAAATGAGCAAAGTGCTATTAATCAGTGTACATAGGAACACATCAGCTGTTTTCCAGCCACAAATCCTGGAAACAAATATGGTTGTTTTAATAAGTCACTGAGAAATTGTGAATGGATGTTCCCATGATTTGGAAAATATGCTTCCAAATCAAATTAGCAGCATTGTAGCATGCAGTCCGGAGGCTGAAATCAGCAGAAGCAGAGGAATGTTATAGATAGATGGACAGACAGACAGACAGATGGACGGACGGACAGACAGACTGACTGATAAAAAGAGATAGAGATATTGGATCTATATGTATTTTCTCACTCCTAGATATTGGAATTCCAAGAGTACATCTCTCTAACTCATGATAAACCAATTGGAATAAAATATCTATATCTTTGCAAAATCAGTATTTTCCCTTTTCAAAAAAATAAAAAGTCATTTGAATTGCTCTTTATATTTATAATTCAGTTTCAGATACAAATAATGGTTTCATGTGATAAAACATAATTAACGATAGAGTGCTGTGATAACACTGATAAAGATCTGTTCTGAATTATTTAGATTGGCTGGTTGTATTGTCTGAACAATGGTGCCAATTCCAGTTGAAATTAATGGAAAACTTTGCACTTGGCATCTCTGTGGCACTCAGAGCCAGTACTATAGGATTAAAATTGTTCATTTGTAAGACAAAGTACGTTAGAGTTGGAGCAATCCTTTTGATGTGCTGTTCTTCCCTAACCCTTGCTGTCTTTCTGAAATCTTTGGCCATTATCTTAATGTAACTGTTTTCAAGCTATATGTTTCAGCTTTTATCTATAATAGCATATGTTTTAAAGTGTTGCTGTAATGTGGTTGAGGCCAAAGAAATAGAATATTGAGCCATTTCCCGACAGATAACAATCTGTTTTGGGTTTTTTTATTATTATTATTATTATTTCACTCAAGGATGCTTAACATGTTCAGAGAGGGTTATAATTATAACCCCAAGATTGATGCTTTTGGCAAGAGTGTAAATTTTGTACAGTCGTAATCCATTAAAAAATCAATAATCATCTCATACTGAAGTACAGTTTGTTTTCCAGTTACATTTAGGTTTTTTAAAATTTATATTTTATTTGTCTTCTGAATTCCTAGGATAATGACTGGTTTTGGAGGATTGGTGAATCCAGTAATGTGTTTACTGGATTAATGCATAATAATTATCACTCATCTCATCTTATCTTATTTTTATCTCTCCTTTATGATTTTTAAAAATAACTCAAGGTCGTGAACATATCCAATACACTGTTCTCCTTTTCTCCACCATAACCACCACATGGGTGGGGGGAGCGGTTGGACTGAGAGACAATGATTTGCCCAAAGTCACTGGTTTTCATGGCTCTGATGGGATTTGAACTCATGGTCTGCTTTATAGCCTAGTGCCTTAACTGCTAGACCAAACTGGCTCAGAACAATAACTGTTCTTTGAATTTTTGTAAGATTATGCTTGTGCCATCAGTGCTGATATCATGCCTTCTTTTGGTCTGTTTTGATTGCCTTTGATTTTTCCAAGCATCAGGGTCTTCTCAGTTTATTCTTGGTTTTACATTGGTTAAACAAACATTCGGCTCTATTTTTAAAACTTCTAGTCAGCAGGGTGTTTTTTTTGGGTGGGTGGGTGGGGTATTCAGTATTTTCTTCTTGCAATTATGGATCTCAGCCATGTTCTCTAGTACAACAATTCAGAGACATTAATTTCATTTCATTCAGTCTTTCTACTAGTCCAGCTTTCATAATCATAAATTGCAAATGGAAAAATCATGACCTTGATAATAAGTACCTTTTTTCAATCTGATGTATAGTGCTTTAATATTTCGCCATGATCTTCTTCCCGAGTAGCAGGTGTCTCTTTCTTTCATGACTACAGTCACCATTCCTGTATACCTTTGAGCTTAGGATAAATATAACTTCAGATTTTCTGCCTTGTTGTATTGGGTTAACAATGAAATACTTCTTGATATTGAATTAATAAAATATAGCTTAAAATGTTTTACAAATGATTAAATGAACTAATATTAATAACACATTACAGATTTCTGGAGTAAATTTTCATATGTATGGGGCTACAACTGTAATTATTATCTATTAATTTAGAACATTTCATTGTCAGACTAGAGAGCATGGATGGCATAGATTTTAGTGATTATATTTACACAGGAGATTATTTTGATGGGTTAATTTCTTACAGGCCAAAATCAGTATTTTAAATTGGGTCTGGCAAGAAACAGTAAGAGAATGTCCAGATAAACCCTGGAAATACAACATGACGTTATTAGCTATATAAAAAATAATAATATTCCACTATATGAAAACAATAAAAGAACTACAAATACATAGTCCAGCAGTTTAACTGAATTTATCAGATTACAGTATATGTGTAGCACACATAACACTGATTCAGGTTATCCTTGACTTATGTGAATAGTTTGCACTAGAGTTTCCAACCATAAGCATGAGCACATTGCTTAGCAATGGCAAGCTCTGCAGCTGTTCTTAACTGAATCCCGCATTCATTAGGTGAAGCAATTTCTTGTTGGCTTCCCACAGCCAAGCAAAGGGGAAGGCAGAGTCCCAGGTGTGCAGGGAGGTACCTTGCTACTGCTGAGTTGGGGGGGGGGAGCAAGGGGTTGGACAGGGAAATTGCATGCCAGGTGCCATTTGGGTGAAGAAGAGTGCATGGAGATTCACAAGAGGTGCTGAATGGGTTGGGGTGGGTATGCAAGGGATGTATTAAAGAAGCATCAAGAGAGTGCGTGGGGGTGTCCAAGAGGCACTGTTTAGGGAGAGTATGCTTGAGAGGAGCTATGAGGAGAGGGCATGAGCAAGAGGCTCAGGTCAGGGAGGATGGAAGGGGCTGAGCCAAGAAGGGCCAAGGAGAGCATGTGGGGTGCATGAGAGGCACTGCATGGATTGGCAAGTATGGGTCAGAGGCATCATGTGGGTCAGGGAGTTTGCACAAGAGGTGCTGCATGAGTTTGAGTGAGTGCATGGGGATGATGTGATATGAATGGAGAGATTCTGGGGGAAGATGCATGGGTGGGGGAGACTTATCCCATGATTTGCAATCTTTCCTTTTGGCCACTCCATTTGAATTTGAGGGAAGCCAGCATGGAAGGTTGCATACGTTCCATGTATGATCATGGCGTAGGCTGTAAATGTGTACTTTTTGCCAGGCACCCAGGTCGCTATCATGTGACCAAAAGGATTCTAGAACAGGCAGAACTCTGAGGACTGGTTGTTACCACCATTTATTCAGTGTCATGGTAACCTTGAATGGTCACTGAAGAAATGGTTATAAGTTGAGGATTTCCTGTAGCCAGCATGTACAATAAGAGACTCTTAGGGAGATCTAGTTCACAAGAAAAACTGTAAATTGGGGGCAGAGAACTCAGGTTACTTTACTTGAGAAAGAAAAACAATTTAAACGCTACTCCTGTTCACTTATTCCTACTGCTTGCATTGGTTTCTCATTAAAGCAGCTGATCTGTGCTTAGATTCAGCCCTGGGAAAGCTGGAGTTATGTAATTTTATTGGAGTAATTTTGAATAAAATAAGCAGGTACATGCAGCTTTATGCTGTTGCTTCTTCTCTTTATTTTGCCACTAGACTTTAGCCTGCTTCTAGCCACTACTGTCACTGCATCCACAATAATTGCAGTGGTATGAACTCCAACCAGCCTTTTTCTTTGAGAAAATGAGACCAATTTTCATCCAAATACTATGCCTATAGTTCGCAGGACACAGCTGTTTTACTAAACAACTAAAAACAATATCTTACATACACTACCTATACTTTTTAATATTTCTGTGTTTAGCTAGAGGCCATTTCAGTTCTAGCTGTCAACTATATATGTTTTGCATATCAACAAAACATAAATGAATGTTCAGATCCATTTGTTTCCACATGGGGATGAACTTACATCTATATGTGTTCCAGCTTAAGTATGAAATGAACAACAGTACACTTGATACAATGACGAATGTTTCATTAGTGCCACTGTTTGATTCTTTTGTTTGGTGAAATGTTTATGCTGAACAACCTATCATGCTCATGTTAATCTAAAATTCATTCTGTGGCATATATATATATTTGTTTTCTTAAGTTTTCGTGGGTACTTACATGTATGGCATTCAGCTTTGTTCGGGTATTTTCCCACGTCATAATAGTGGTGCTTTTAAAGTTGTAGCAACGTTTCAGCAGAATCTCATCTGCCATAATCAGGCTTCTGTATAGGCTTCTCTATACAGAAGCCTGATGATGGCAGATGAGATTCTGCTGAAACGTTGCTACAACTTTAAAAGCACCACTACTATGATGTGGGAAAATACCCGAACAAAGCTGAATGCCATACATACATACATACATACACACACACACACACACACACACACACACACATATATATATATATACATACATGGCATTCAGCTTTGTTCGGGTATTTTCCCACATCATAGTAGTGGTGCTTTTAAAGTTGCAGCAACATTTCAGCAGAATCTCATCTGCCATCATCAGGCTTCTGTATAGTGTTCATCTGTGAGTCAGACTTTTACAGTGGTTTTAGATTTAAATTTGGGGCAGCCTATTGCTGTGCCAGAATGGTTTTTTCTTCCTCCTGATTGGTTGGGAGTCTTGGTCTGTGTTTATTGGTCTTGGAGTTTGTTGTGTTCTGCTTGATTGGTGTTTCTGCTATCTTCTGTCTGTTTTTTGGCTCTTTTTGTATCTTGATTGGCTGGCAGCATTGTGTTACTTTATTGGAGGCCGTTAGTGCAGCTTGGCTTCGGGTAAATGGACGGCTATCATTAGTTAGGAAGCTGGGTTTCATCTGGGTGCCTGGTTGGGGTGTGTTTGGGCTGGAGGTATTGGGGGGATCTGTTTGTGCCCAGATGTTTGCCTGGCTTGTGGTGTGGAGATTTTTTTGTTTGTGAGTGCAGGCTTCCAAATGATTGACAGCCTGGTGGAATCATCTCTTCTGTTCATGCTTTCTGGTCTTTTTTCAATCTCCATGGCTTCTCCGATGATTCTGTGGCTAGGGTTTTCTATAGTGGCTAGGGTTTTGGTGCCACTGAAGTTGATGCTATGAGCTGTGGCTTCCATGTGTTGGACTAGTGAGGAAGTGTGTTCCAGCTTTTTGACTGCATTTTTGTGTTCATCCAGGTGGGCACTTATTCTTTTATTGGTCTGTCCAATGTATGTGGCCGGGCATGATGTACGGGGGACTTCGTATATGCCTTGGTTTTCCAGGTCAATTTTATCTTTGGGGTTTCTAAGGATGGCTGCTATTTTTCTGTCTGTTTTTTTTTTTTTTTTTTGAAAAAGATTTTATTAATTTTCTACAAACAAACAAGACAAACAAAACATAAAAACATCAACTCTCATATGTACATCCAGTGTGTCAGTTGGTTCATCATTTTTGTGCATTCATTCTGTAGTCTCAATTACAATTATGTTACATAACAACTCATATTGTCAATCCAAACTTATATATCCAAATATCACTAAAAAAAGAAGTTTTTGACTATATTTTTAATCATTCATGCTTTATGAGCTAACAATACTTGAAACCAGTTTACTCTATAACAAATCATATAATCATATCAAATCAATCCTAAAAAAGCCTTTATAAATATAATGTCAAATAATAAAATAATAGCAAAATAAAGATATTCCTTACTGTCTAGCATTCTAAATATTCTATTATCGTATTTTATCATCTAGCCATTGATAAAAAAGATCCCAAATTTCATAAAATTGTTTATCCTCTTGCTCTCTAATTTCAAATGTCAATCTACTCATCTCAGCACATTCCAATATTTTCTTAATAATTTCTTCCTGTAATGGTATTTTCTCATTCTTCCAATTTTTAGCAAATACAATCCTAGCCGCTGTTAATACATTTACAATCAGGTACTTCAAATCTTTACTATATATATCAGGTAAAATTCCCAATAAGAAGATCTCTGGTTTCAAGTCTATGTGTTTCTTTGTCATTTTTTCCAACCACATGCGAATTATAGTCCAATATTTTCTAGCATCCTCACAAGTCCACCACATATGGTAATACGAGCCGGGTATCTGATGACATTTCCAGCATTTTTCAGATTTGTTCTGAAACATTCTTGCTATTCTTGTCGGGGGAAAGTGCCACCTGTAAAACATCTTATACAAGTTTTCTTTATATGCTGTTGACATTGTCATTTTATAATTTTGAGACCACAATTTCTGCCATTTCTCTAGATCAATCCCATATCCAAAATTCTTCCCCCAAACAATCATAGTTTCTTTGACTTGTTCTTCCTCTAATTTCATTCCCAGTAAATAACCATATAATTTTTTAATCACCTTCTCATCAGTACCCATCAAGATCTTATCTAAATCAGTCTGCTTATCATAGAATCCCTCCGTTTTAGAATCTTCATCATACCTTGAATGTATTTGCGCATATGAAAACCAATTCATCCTTATACCTTGTTCCTCTAAGTTTTGGATCGATTTAAGTTCACCCTTTTCATCCAAGAGTTCCCCATATCTAACTGTTTGTTCCTTCTTATAAATTATAGGGTAGGAAAATGCTTCAATAGTCGATAACCAAACTGGAATTTTCAAATAACATTGTCTTTTTATCTTCTCCCAGTTTAACCGCAAAGACTCCTGTATATAATGTCTTCTAAAATAACCCTGTGTTTTAGTTCCCTTATACCATAAAAAAGCATGCCAGCCCAACAGCAAATCATGCCCTTCTAATGTCAACAACCTATGCTTTCTTAATGTTATCCATTCTTTGACCCACATCAAACTTGCAGCTTGATAATACAATTCCCAATTAGGCAGGCCAAAACCTCCTCTAATTCTAGCGTCTTGCAAAAGCTTTAGCTTTATTGTCGCTTTTTTACCTTGCCATATAAACTTCAACATGATTTTATTTAAATCTTCAAAATAGTATTTTCCAAGCCTAATTGGTATTGTTTGGAACAAAAATAAAATTCTGGGTAAAATATTCATCTTGATTGTTGAAATTCTCCCTATTAATGACAATTGCAAGTTTTCCCACTTCTTCAAATCTGTAGCTATCTGTTGTTTGAGTTTAATATACCGTATATACTCGAGTATAAGTCGACCCGAATATAAGCCGAGGCACCTAATTTAACCACAAAAAACTGGGAAAACTTATTGACTCGAGTATAAGTCGAGGGTGGGAAATGCAGCAGCTACTGGTAAATTTCAAAAATAAAAATAGATACCAATAAAAACTTTCACTAGGACAGTTGAGAATAAGTTTGATGTTCACAATTTCCTCTTTGAAAGAGACCAGTAAATAGGGAACAAGAAGATGAAGAAAAAGAAGTGTGTTTTTTCACACTTTTTACACTGAAGTGAACAAAAATGGCATCATAGGAACAGGCTTATTCTCAGCCCAAAGGTTTGTTTCTGATTTCTTCCCTGATTTAAGGGAAATTTGGGAAACGATCTCACTATCATGAAAGGTTTGATTGATTCACTAACCCAAAAGATGATGATGATGACAGTGGTAGGCAGGAGTCACTCTCTCCCTTGCAAGAAAAAACCAAGAGCCGTTCTTATGATATCTCTGTCTCTTTCCCCCCCCCAATAAAGTCAAGCCCTTTCCAGCACGCGCGCGCGATCCGCCCCCGCCCCTTTGCACCTTGCAAATGCAAAACCCCAGGGTTTTTGCATTTGCAAGGTGCAAAGCGGCGGGGGCGGATCGCGCAGGCATGCTGGAAAGGGCTTTACTGTATTACGGGGAGAAAGAGAGAGAGGGAGAGATCATAAGAACGGCTCTTGCTTTTTTCTTGCAAGGGAGAGAGTGACTCCTGCCTCCCACTGTCATCAACATCTTCTTCTTTTGGGTTAGTGAATCAATTAATTTGGGAAATGATCTCACTATCAGAAAACAACGCGAGCTGCCACCACCACCTCCTCCTCCCCCTCCTCCCGAGTGGACTGAAAGCAGCTGGAGCTGAGGAAATGAAGCTGAGTGGAGCGACCTCAGCTCGCATTGCTCTTAGCCTAGAGCTCAGAAAACAACGCGAGCTGCCTCCCCCTCCTCCTCCCCCTCCTCCCGAGTGGACTGAAAGCAGCTGGAGCTGAGGAAATGAAGCTGAGTGGAGCGACCTCGGCTCACGTTGCTTTCTCAGCCTAGAGCTCAGAAAACAATGCGAGCTGCCTCCCCCTCCTCCTCCCCCTCCTCCCGAGTGGACTGAAAGCAGCTGGAGCTGAGGAAATGAAGCTGAGTGGAGCGACCTCTGCTCATGTTGCTTTCTCAGCCTAGAGCTCAGAAAACAACGCGAGCTGCCTCCCCCTCCTCCTCCCCCTCCTCCCGAGTGGACTGAAAGCAGCTGGAGCTGAGGAAATGAAGCTGAGTGGAGCCGAAGCAACCTTGGCTCGCATTGTTTTCTCAGCCTAGAGAAAGGGGAAGGGGGCTCATCTGGACCAAGGGTGAGTCTCCCCCTCAGTTTCCCCTGAAGGATCTTCTGTCGCTTTTGCCTTCTCCCTACATCTTCCCTCTGTTAAAATCCCCCCCACACACACACACTTATTTTCGGTTGGATAGATTTCGTGTCTGAGCATTCTCACATGGCGGTGGGTCTTCTCCCCCCCAAAAAAAACAGTTAAAAAAAGAAAAAACAATATATCCTCAAGCAAGAACTTTTCTGCTTCTGATTACCCCCATGCTTAAAAGTTGCAAAGGAAACACGGAAGCAGGGAAGCGGCTGCCCAGCTTTGGAGCTCCACACCATTTTTTTTTTCAGAGGGGAATCTGACTCGAGTATAAGCCGAGGGGGTTTTTTTCAGCACAAAAAATGTGCTGAAAAACTCGGCTTATACTCGAGTATATACGGTAATTATTCTCTTTTAATGTGCTACATCTTGCTGTCAAATATATCCCCAGATACTTAACCTTATTTGTAATTTGGATTTTCAAAAGATCTGCCAGTTCTTCTCTTTGTCTCAATAGCATGTTCTTTGTCAAAATCTTTGTTTTATCTTTATTTATTTTCAAACCAGCCATCTCACCATATGTCTTTTCCAATAACCTTGGAGCTGTTTCTAACGGGTTTTCCAGAATAAAAACTAAATCATCAGCAAAAGCTTGTAGTTTAAATTCTTCCTTCTTAATTTTCATTCCTTTTATGCTTTTATCATCCCTAATATTTCTATTCAAGACTTCCAAGGTCAACACAAATAGCAAAGGAGATAGGGGACACCCTTGCCTTGTGCCTTTTCTTTTATTAATAAAATCTGTAAGTTCCCCCTCCATCATTACCTTTGCTGTCTGTTTATTATATATGGCTTCGATTGCTTGAATAAATTTTTCAGCAAAACCCATCTGTTCCAATAGTAATAACATAAATCTCCAGTTCACGTTGTCAAATGCCTTTTGAGCATTTAAAAATATCAAAGCCATTTGCTTTTCAGGATGAGCCTCATAGTATTCCAAAGTATCCAAGATTACTCTCATATTGTCTCTGATTTGTCTCTTTGGCAGAAATCCATTTTGATCTGGGTGAATAAAATTATTTAAATATTTTTTAAGTCTTTCTGCTAAAATTGAAGCAAAGATTTTATAGTCTGCATTCAATAAGGAGATAGGTCTATAGTTCTTAATTTGCAGTGGGTTAGCCTCTTCTTTTGGAATAAGTGTGATATAAGCCTCTGACCATGTTTTGGGTATCATCTTCTTTAACATAACTTCATTCATAACTTCTAGCAATGGGATACTCAATGATTCTTGAAATGTTTTATAGAATTCTGCCGAAAGCCCATCTGGACCCGGTGCTTTCCCATTGTTTTGTCTCTTAAATGCTTCATTTAATTCCATCATTGTTATATTGCTTTCTAACATTTCTTCAGTCTCTTTAGGTATCTTCGGTAAATTAGCATTCTGTAAATATTGTTTGACTTTTTCCTCATCAATATTCTCTTGTTTATATAGTTGCCTATAAATATCTCGAATAATTTCCTTTTTCTCCTTATTACCATAACAAACTTGGCCTTGATCATCTATTAACTTCAATATTTTTCTTGATTCCTTATCTTTTCTCAATTTATATGCTAGCCTTCTACCTGGTTTATTCGCATCTTCAAAGTAATTCTGTTTAGAATTTCTGATTTTCTGTGCCAATTCTTCTTTCTCTATTAATTCCATTTTATGTTTAATTGCATCCAGCTTCAATTTAATATCTTTTTTCTGTGGCATTTTCTGTAATTCTTTTTCAAGTCTTTTATACTCATCTTCCAAGGCCTTAGAAGCTTGCCTTTTCCTAATATTTTTTTTTCTTGTATAATCTATTATCAGACCTCTAGCATATGCCTTCATTGTATCCCAAACATTCTGCGTTGAAGTATCTTCTTTTTTATTTTCTCTGAAAAAAAAGCCAATTCCTCCTCCATCCATTGTATAAAATCTTTCTCCTTTAAAATAGTATTATTTAATGTCCATCTCGATCTTTTTTTTTGTCCCTTCCATTTAATTGTCATTGGGCTATGATCTGCCCAAGTACTTTTTTCAATATTTGTTTCTTGAATATTGGATATTAATTCTGTTGATATCCACATCATATCTAATCTGGACCATGATAAATGTCTATTTGAATAAAAAGTATATTGTTTAGCTTTAACATTTCTTTCTCTCCAAATATCTTTTAAAGATAGTTCGTCTGTCATTTTAAAAAAAGATTTAAGGAAATCCTTTCTATTTTGCTTGGTTGTTGTTGCTATATAGTCCAATTTATTGTCCACAATTCCATTAAAGTCTCTCATCATAATTATATTAACATAGTCCAGTCCAGTTATTTTCATGTGTAATTTTTTATAAAATTCTTCTCGTTTATCATTCGGAGCATAAACTGCAATCAAAAGTATTTTGATATTGTTGTCCATTATTTCCACCATTGTACTCTTCGTTTCGGCGATACAGCTGCGATCTCGGGGCTCTGAGATCGCAGCCGATATTTTTGCCCCTGGTCGGTCCCAATGGACCTAAAATATCCCGTAGAGACGGGGATTGAGAAGGGTACTGTCCTAGGATCCCAGAGATATCGCAAAGTCTCTATTTTTCTGTCTGTTTTGAAGGCAGTCTTGATGTGATGTCTGAGTAGTACCTTACTTATTTTGTCTGAAGTACCTCTTATGTAGGGCAGGACAGCTGTTCCATAGGTCTGTTCATCTTCTGGGTCTCTATTATGTTTCAGTGTGTTTTTGTGGATCAAGCTGGTGATTTTGCTTCTGTGGAAGCCGTTGGCTGTCAGTACTTTAGTCAGGGTGCATAGTTCAGTTTTAATGTGTGTCTTGTCTGCCAGGCATTTGGTTCTAGTAATTAGTGCTTTAGCCACGGAGTTTATCTGTGCTGGGTGGTGGTGGGATTGGGCGTTGAGGAAGCAGTTAGTGTGTGTTTTCTTCTGGTATACGGTGTGTCCTAGTGTGCCATCTGTTTTTTTGTAGATTAGTACATCTAGGAATGGTAGTTGTTCGTTTGTTTCCATTTCCATGGTGAACTTGATTTTGGGGGGTGTGTTGTTTAGGTGTGTTAGGAAATTGTTTAGGTTTTCTTTTCCATGGGGCCAAATCACAAATGTGTTATCGATGTATCTTAACCATAGTTTGGGTTTGTGGATGGCATTGGCCAAGGCTCTGGATTTGAATTCTTCCATGAACAGGTTTGCAATGACGGGTGACAGTGGTGATCCCATAGGGGCTCCTTCATTTTGCTTGTATCTTTGTCCTTTGTATATGAAATATGTGTTGGTTAAGCAGTGTTCTGTTAGTTCCATGAGGTGTTTAGCTGGTTGGTATTTATTTTTGATGATTTCAAGAGTTTCTTTTATTGGGACTTGAGTGGATAGTGAAACCATGTCAAAACTTACAAGCAGATCTTCTTGTTCCATGTGTAGATCTTTGATCATTTCCAAGAAGTGGTATGAGTTTTGTACATGTGAAGCTGCTGTTTCAGCATGGGGCTGTAGCTGTTTTGCTAAGTGTTTAGCTAGGTTTTGTAGTGGTGCTCCTCTGGAGCTGACTGTGGGTCTGAGAGGTATGCCTTCTTTGTGTATTTTTGGGAGGCCATATAGTTTGGGGCATCTGGAAGATTTTTCTCTTGGGTTGATCGTCTGTTGGATTTCTTTGCTCATGTGGCTGTTTATAATTTTCTTCTTGGTTAATTTTTCCAGATATGTGGAATTTTCCAGATATATACATATGTATATGTGTGTGTGTGTATACTATTATTTTAGTTTTGGTGAGTATGAATACAGAAACCAATTAGTTTTTCATTTTAAAAAGTTTTGAAAATACTTGAAAAAAGCTCAACTGTTGGCAATGGGGTTGATTAAATTTTCTGCCAAATTATAGTTTGGCATTATGAGAACTGCTTTCTGGTTTGCATTTTTCTCTTTCACCTACATGATAGCAAAGTACCAGACTTCTGAATTTTAAGAAAAAACAATAATTGCTTTCCATCAGGAAAAAAAAGTTTTGTTCTATGAAAATGATCTGTTTCCTTCCATTCTCAGTCATTGTGCATGTCAATCATTGTTAGGACTATTCATTGTCTTGAGTTCTGAAAAAGAAGGAAAATATTTTCTTACAATATAGTCAAAACAATATTTGACATTGAATAATTCATTGCTTCATATTATGGGTTCTAGAAAGCCTAGAGGATTTTTTTTAATTTTTTTAAAAAAGCTGGAATTTATCCAAGGGGAAATATTGGATCTCTTTTGCCCATTTTACAGGCCCATTTGGCTGTAGCTTTTTGGGTGGCAGGATTTCTTCCACTCTTGTTACATTTTTCCTTCATCTGCCATATATGGTTGTCAAGACCCCCTCTTGGCTATCTCAGTCCAGAGGCTGATCTGGTAAGGATGAAGATTTCATTAATTACATGTTTTATTTATTTATGTTCCTTTTGAGAATTTGAGTTTTTAATGGAATGATATCGTGATAACCCAGGGCATGGCACAAAGGCTACACAGTCACATAAGTAAGAAGAGCCCCTTTAATCCCTCCAACTTTGCCTCCAATGTCCAGGTTACCTTCGTCTGGAGAAAAAAACTCTCTCAAGAACAGTCTTTAAGTGGAGGAAATTCAGTCCAAAAATAAAGTACATATAAACTGTAAATAAAAATCCACACAAACCACACTGCAATAATTAACTTGATATAGAGCAGGATAAGGAATTCCAGACTTGACAGGCCAGCAAAACACACACAGTTGGCAAGACACCAGGAACCCAGATAAGTCTCGACAATAACAGATAACTCATGATTTGCCGATTCTCTCTTTTTAAACACTGTGTTCCCAGCTTGCTAATGAAAGAAATCAGGGCCCTTTCCTTCCCCATAAGCCATGCAACTCACATTGCTCCCTTCTCCGTTCCTCCCTGTGTGCCCTAGGATGAAGATGAAGTTGGCCTGGATCTTCCTCTGAATTCCCTCTGCCTTGTTCTACCTCTCCCCTGCTCTGACCAGCCGGACTTTGCCCTTCCCCAGTTTCTTCCACAGCCAACAGAGCCACACTCCACTCTCTGTCAGCTAATTGGCCTCTCCCTCAGAAGAAAATATATGTTTTTGAAAATATATGTTTTAAATTATAAAAGAGTTAATTTTCAATCTGTCAATGGCAATATTTTGTCTTTCCCTTGTCCATATTCCAGTGCTTTAATTTTTCCTGGCATTTTGAGCTACTATTAGACAGCATTAGCTTGAGGGACTGGAGTGCATTTTTAAACTTAGAAACACAAATTCAGTTTTGAAAAACATAGAGAAAATTTTTCTTAATGTAAATTCTAGGCCAAGTCCATGGCAGGGTGGAGAGATAATATGCTATGCACTGTGATGGAGAATGAGTATTGACATCACCTCACTGTAGAAGCCACTAGTTCTTGAACATCAACTCCAAATAAATGGAAAGTTTTTGAAGGCTGTTTTTACTCAGTTCTTAAATGATATATAGTTGCTGATTTTTTGTCTTACAGTAGAGTGGGGAGTGTTCTTTGATAGAAGATGGATGATCAGTACCATCCAGCTGTCTCACCATGGGTAGGGTTTTCAGATTCATAGGAACTTCAAGAGATTCCTGATGCAAAGTCAAACCTTTGGTCCATCTAACTAGTTTTGTATATACAGTTCCAAAGCAGCAGTTTTTAAATTTTATCTAGGGGTGCCAAAAAATGGCAGGAAGGACCCTCAGTTTACAGCAGCTGTAATTGTTGTGAATTAATAAAAGTGCTTAAATAAAGATTATTAAAACCTTTAGAAAAGTGCAGGGTTCTGGCCCTGCACTTCTGATTGGCCAATAATAGCGACATCTGATTGGTCCGTTCAGGAGAATCTGATTGGCTATTAGCGGGCCTCTTTCATTGCTTAAGGGAACTAACGCTTCCCGTTTCTTATTGGTTATTTGATCAGCAGCTTGCCTATAAAAAGGGCTATTGCTGCCATAGTTTTTGCTCTGTTCCACAATGTTAAATAAAGAGTTGAAGTTCACTGTTCATGTGTGGCGGAGGGGAAGCCCGGAGCACTGACAGGTCGCCTCCTCCAAGCAGCCCGCCCGCCGGGCTACCCCTCCGCCATGCAGCTCAGGGCCAGGCGCGAGCGCCCACGAGTTAAAAGGAAGCTGAAAGTTGCTGGGAAGTTGCTCAGGTTTCCAGGGCTTCCAGGCTTAAAGTTTGCAGGCTGGAGCATCTTCCCGCTGAGGAGCGGGAAGGGTTCCGCCCGGTGGGCGGGGCGGGCTGCTTGGAGCGAGCTGCTTGGAGCCACCTAAAGCTAGGCCGCTGCTGGTGGAGCCTTATCCTGCCTTGGTGCCCCGTTTTCCGGCTCGGCGGTCCTGCTCGGGCAGCACTTTAAAAGCCCGCTCCCAGCACCCGATCAACTTCCCAGCAACTTTCGGCTTTCTTTTAACTCACGGGCACTCGCGCTTGGCCCCGAGCCCCAGGGCGGAGGGGAAGCCCGGCGGGCGGGCGGGCAGCTTGGAAAAGGTGACCTGGCGGGGCTCCGGGCTTCCCCTCCACCGTGCAGCTCGGGGCAAGCAACTTCCCAGCAACTTTCGGTTTCCTTTTAACTCGCGGGTGCTCGCTCCTAGCCCCAAGCTGTGTGGTGGAGGGGAAACCTGGAGCACCACTGGGTCGCCTCCTCCAAGAAGCCCATCCGCCCACCGGGCGGAACCCTTCCTGCTCCTTGGCGGGAAGACGCTCCCGCCTGCAAACTTTAAGCGTGGAAGCCCCGGAAACCTGAGCAACTTCCCAGCAACTTTCAGCTTCCTTTTAACTCGTGGGCGCTCGCGCCTGGCCCTGAGCTGCATGGCGGAGGGGTAGCCCGGCGGGCGGGCTGCTTGGAGGAGGCGACCTGGCAGTGTTCTGGGCTTCCCCTCCGCCACACAGCTCGGGGCCAGGCGCAAGCGCCCGCGAGTTAAAAGGAAGCTGAAACTTGCTGGGAAGTTGCTCGGGTGCTGGGAGCAGGCTTTTAAGAGCTGCACCCCAAGGAGCAACTGGCGGCCAAAGCGGCCAGGACTGGTAGTGGTGGCCGACCTGCGCAGGGGGGGGCTGGGGCAGTTTTCTCTCGTGTCCGGCTTCGGAGCGGCCTGCTGTGCACTCTTGGGCAACTGGCTCGCTGCATCCTGGGCACACTTTTCCCTCACCTCTCGGCCAGCAGCAGCAGCTCCACTGCCGCCTCCTTCCTCCCCTAACGCCCACTGTTGTGATGCGTATTCCCGTAGACCCGAGCACCAGCAGGCACTTCACACCTCCCTCCACAGCCTTCCCTGTGGTAAGATGGGAGAGAACAGTGGTTCACAGTTTATCTGTGGGCACCAGAGGAGTTATGTTTTGGGGGGTGGGCGTTTATTTATTTCTTATCTTATAAGTGTCCAATTTGTGTAAGCTGAGGGGTACATTCATACACACACACACACACACTTGTTTATTCGTAGGTCTATCTATCTATCTATCTATCTATCTATCTATCTATCTATCTATCTATCTATCTATCTATCTATCTATGTTGTGTGTTTAATCGGAAGAATATCATATCTGCGCATTAGGCACAATGACTTGATTTTGCGGAGCTGTGTGCTGACCTGGCCCGTCTGTCAAATTTTAAAAGTCAATGTGGCCCCCGAGCCAAAAAGTTTGCCCACCCCTGATATAGAGTCTCCTGCTTCAGCAGAGGATTGGACTAAATGACCTACAATGTCCCTTCCAAGTCTGTTATTCTAAGTTTTAAAACAGTGGTTGTGAGAAGTAAATACAGAGACAAGAAGACGCTCACCCACTCCTCATGAAACATTCACTTAAATTTCGTCTATATGAAACTTAATAGGAAAAATGTTCTTGCTTAATTTCTATATAAAACCTGTGCAAAGGATATATTAACAAGGGTGGTTTTTAAAAAAATTCTATCTGAAGGCATTGGTATTATTGTTATAAATAATAACTTTTAACAATAATAGTGGCTTCATTGATGTGTTGTATCCACATTTTCTCTGCCCCCTAGCAATTGTTATGCATAATATATTTATTTATATGTCAGGCTTGCAAAGCAAGAGAACATCTTCATGACCTCTTAATTTTATGTTTTGTTTATTAAACTAATTTATTTAGCTACCCATCTCACAAACAAGCAACTCTGGGCAACATATAACAGAACTAAAAACAATAACATTACTAATGGTAAAATCATTATTGTTTTATATTAATTAATTCATTGTATATTATGTGTTGTGATTTAAGGATACAATAAATGCTGTGCACGAATCAAAATCTCCCTTGAATAGAATTCTCTGAGAAACCTACTGAATATCATGAATTAAGCTGGTTTCTTCCAACTGAATATTGAAGATGCTAAAAGATACTAGATTATTGATTAGATTTTAATACAGGTGGGCAGATTAAAAAAAATGTAGGTAATCAATTTGAAATTGGCCAGTGGCCATCTATAAATAAGAATCTGTCTCAGGAGTGGACAATTATTTTCCCCAAAGGACCACATGTGAAACTGGGACCATGGTGGAGGGCTGAACTAAGAGGACCACTGCTACAGGCTGGAAAGAACAGCCAAAGGGCCAGATGTGGCCCGGAGGTTGCAGAATGCCCATGTCTGGTCTGTCTTTACCCCATGCTGTAATATTATAATCTGCTCAGCGAAGAATATAACACACTTTTATCTAGCTTGTTTCTTATGCAGCATGATCTTGTGCTGAGTATACTCAGGTTTACCTCATGCAACTGGGCAAGAAGGGAGGATCTGTATGGAAAAAGAAAGTTGAGATCTATCTCTTTGCAAAACAGTGATACTGTTTATCCAGAGATCATTGAGGAGAAAGAGAGCGAGAGTGAGTATGAGGATGACCCTGACTTGATACTCAAAAGAAATCTGCCTTTGCTATGCAGCCAAGGGCCATTTTGTTTTTCCATTTTCCCTGTCAGTAAAAAAGAGGAATGGCAAGTAGGGCAGTTGATGGATCTGTCTACAGACTATTGTTTTCTTTGAAGTAGAAAACCATAGAGGCTAATGCTTTTAAGCTGCTGTTAATGTGTTTTCTGGTACTATGTTGTTAAGTTATGCTTTTTCTCCCAGTCTCATATTGTGTGTGTATGTTTGTGTGTGAGCACATACTTACATGAATGCACAGATTCATAGACACACATTCTTTATATGAGGGTGACAGTAAAATATTGAGAAACAGTCTACAATGCAATTGTAACATACCTGGATAAAATAAAATATTAAAAGTACACCATGGGTTTCTTCTTACTTTATTCTTTAATAAAATAATAATAATTGTTGTGTAGCAGAATGCAAGTATGTCATAATGAACAGGTTGTAAAGATTAGGATATATGTTTTTTCTCATTTTTCAAATACAGAAACCAGGTGATTGGTAAGAGCAATAAATATTTAATTGTTTTAATATTTATCTAATGTTTAAAGTTGGGCATTCATGTTTTTTGCTGGACTGAATTTCACACAAAATCCATGTGAATTTGCTCAGAACAGAAGAAATGTAGAAGTTTCTTCCATTCCCTGACTTGCATTGCTGGTCTAAGTAAAGAATGAGAGATCTTGCTTTGCTGGTTATTTTTTAAATGTGTATTTTTTAAAATGTCTGTTTCATTCAATATAACTTTCTCTTAATACTGCATTAGCAATCGTAAGGATTCTGGATACCATAAATCGAAAAGCTGAAATAGCGAAGAGTTTTCTACATGTAAACCAAGAAATGAAGACAGCAAAGTATTTTCTGTTTATCTTCATACTATTATATAAAACAACATGCACTGTGCTGTTTCAGCAGTCAAATTTATATTGCTATTTTTTCCCCAAAAAATGAGGGAGAAAAGAACAAAAGAAAATCCTGGACATTCTATTTGCTACACCTTAATTTAGTCAACATGAATTGGATGTCAGGGTGGTGGTGGGAATTGCTACCATGTTTGTTATGAGTTATTCCCAACCTGGAGATATTGATATGGTGCTGTGAAGAATCAAGGTTAAAATTCTATGAAGAAAATATAACTGTCTTCAATATAAATAAGAATAATAAGAGAAATAAATAAGCATAATTTAATAATTATGTAGATTCTTCCTTATAATGGAATTGGACTCATCCTTGGGATTGTTAGGACGAATCATCTTCCTTTGCATTTTGTTTTTGAAAAGTACAAATAATTGAGATTAACTCGATGTTAACAATTGAGAAAATGTATATCAGCAGCTTTTTCATGTGAGAGGTCATATTGGAAATTGTGTGAGGTAGTGAAAAATCAAATTAAATTTGATACTGTGAATAATGTGACCCATTCATACCACAACACTGGATAGTCCATTGGACTAGTATGTCCTGTGCCCACTGTTTATTTAGTTGATGTTGTCAAGACACAGAAAAAGAAATAGATACAGGTTTAATGTAAACTATGGCAAAATTGATTTTCCTAAAGTATTTTACCGCTGTCCTGAAAGTTAACTAACAGCTATGGAATTTTAACAGGAAACTTAGATTATACAGTACATATCACAATGTTTGGATTAGAATTGTAGTCAGTTATTTTCTGTCTTACCTCATAAGTCAATTAAAATAGAAAATCTAGGACAATTTTGTTTTCGCTAATCATTATGCAGCTCCAGGCAGTACTAAACCAGCACAGCCAATGAGTACATGGTGCAACAACTGTAAAAATATGCACAAAACTTGATTGACATTTCTTTTGGTTATTTTTAGCAGGTTTTAGAAAATAAAGTAACAGTTTGATAGATTTTAAAAAGCCTGTAATACGGGAAATTATTTTCTATAATATCACATTCTATAACTAGGTATGCTATGATACAACCAAATAATTATGTTTCTTGATTCAAGATATATACACAAATATCTGTTTCTAATTTGCATATGTTATAGCAAAAGGAAGAAAGAAGAGTGACAAAAAAAACCCAATGTTTTGGCAGGAACCTTAGTTCAGGAGTGAAAAGGTAATCTCCTGAATAGTTACCAATTACAAGAGGTATATCCTGAGTACCATTCATTGGGTGTGAATGAATTAACTATTTTCTACTAAGTAAACATTATAGAAAGAATATAAGGTAGTCAATTTTCATGGAGAAGGCTCACTGAAGGAATGATCAGGGAGAGCTATTAGGAGTTTACAGAGGAATTTAAAAGATAATTGAGGTCAGCCCCTAAATAATAGTATGTTCTGGCTAACTTGAGAACCAGAAAAAGGAATGAGAAAAAAAAGCCTTCCACATGATATAAACATGATGAGGCATGTTGCAAGACTATTCACTCAGAACTTGCAATGCTTGTGAGATGTTTGTCTCCCAGCTGGAAAATACCCTGGAATTGGAAGCATGCTTGAAGGGATGCACACTTCCACTGACAAAGTATGCTTATCAGACTAAACAAAAGCTACAATATGATTATAAAGTAAGATAGTTAAAGGAGTAAGTTGAAAAGAGAAGAGATACAAAAGCATTATGCTCCACTGGGAATCCAAAATAGCCTTCAGGCTCTGACTCTTGAGTGAAAGAACAAAAAAGGATGATAGATTTGAAGAGCAAATTGATTGCAGCATCACTCTTGAAGACGAGAAAAAGAAGAAACATTTTGATAGTTCACCAATATGTAGATCCCAAATGAGTGCCAAGTGGGGCTCTTGGCTCACTATACTGTCTACTAAAAGCAAAAATCCAGCCTGTGGACTGTGATAACTCAAGAAGAATGGGAAACTCTGCAAAATAGCCCAGTCCCGCACAATACCACTGAAAAAGAAAAACAAGTAATTCAAGAAGAAACCAACACGGCTGCACAAAGATCTCTGACAAACTGAAAGACAAAAAGAACAAGCACAAGAAAATGGAAAGAGGGACATGTAACTAAGACAGATTATCAGCAGATAGCCAGAACATGGAAAGATGAAGTCAGGAAAGTAAAGGCTCAGAATGAATTAAGGCTTGCTACAAAAATCAAAGATATTAATAACAAGAAAAAAGTTAGGGAAACAGTAGGTCCACTAAAGAGAGAAGTTGGCAAGGAAGTAACTGGCAGCAGGAAGAAAGCAGAACTTCTTAACTCATTCTTTGTTCAATCTTCATGCAAAAAGAAATTATAGCCCTACGTACACACCTCCCAAAAAAGACAAACTAGAAATAAAATAAAATAAGCAAGAAAATGGTAAGAGAACACCTTACTGACCTTGATAAATATAAATCACTAGATTTATAATCACTAGAAACTGACAGATTACATCCGAAAGTTCTGAAGGAGCTGGCAGATATTATCTCAGAACCATTGTACCAGTGGTGGCATGCAACTGGTTCAGACCGGTTCGCCCAAACAGGTAGTAAAAAAAGCCTCTGATGATCAGCTGAGAGGAGAAAGAAGAGAAAAGTGCAGGATTGGCCCTCCCACGTGCCTCTGTGCTTTTCTCTTCTTTTTCCTCTCAGCTGATTGGCACTGCATGCCACAGCTGGTGTGGGGAAAGCTGCACTTGTGCACTTGTTAGGTGCATGCCAGAGGTGGTATTCAACCAGTTTGCATCAGTTTGGGCAAACCGGTAGTGGTGATTTGGCATGGGTTGCCAAACCGGTGACGACCCCTGGCTGGCCACACCCCTGACCTGGTCGCCCAGTTGCTCACTTGTCCCAGTCACTTTCCTAGCTTTCCCTACCACGTGGCAGCTGTGGCGCAGCTGGGCAAATCTCCCATGGCTACACATGCAATGTGAGTGTGCACCAGTCCCGGGACATCGGCCTGCCTGCCCACCCTCCTGGAGCATGCTTTCTTCCTTCTCCCAGTGGATGCACCTCTTCTAGCCCGGCCTGGCCAGCCAGCAGGTGGCCACATGTCCAGCCGCCCCTTTTTCAGCACAAGAAGCCTCCCCCAACTGGCTGGCTGCTCTCCTCCTTCTCTGCCTGTTTGTTCTGTATAGCTGAGGAGGAAGAGAGCAGCTGGCTAGTAGGGGAGGCTTCTTGTGCTGCGAAAGAGGTGGCTGGAGCGGGGGCGAGGCTGCAGCACACACCTCGCTTGAATTTCGCAGCCCAAAAAGTGGGAGGGCAGGAATTCCCGCCCATGGTCCCTTTGTTGGATCCAGAACCCTTGCCTGCTGGCTTTTTCGGGCAATGTAGGACTGGAGACTGGCCAGGGAGAACCCTCGTAATGAGCGATGCTGCCGGGTACTTGGAAGTGTGTCTGTGTTTGTTTCAGGTGGGTGCTTGGAAGTGTGTGTATGTGTGTGTGTGTGTGTGTTTGTTTCAGGTGGGTCTCCTCTCCTAGCTTTAGAAGGAGAGAGGGAAGGAGGAAGGAGAGAAAGAGAGAGAGGGGGAAACAAAGAGAAAGAAAGAGAAAGAGGGAAAAAGAAGAGAGAGAAGAAAGAAAGAAAGAGAAAAGGGAAAGAAAGAAAAAGAGAGAGAAAGGAAGAAAAGGGATAGACAAAGACAGGATGGAAGGAAGGGAGAGAAAGAAAGAGGGGGGGAGAGGAGAAAGTGAATGAGATATATCGATGAATGGATGGATAGATACACGGAAGGAGGGAGGGAGGGAGAGAGAGAGAGAGAGAAAAAAGAGAAGAAGGAAGGACACAAAACCTGGCTTCAGAAGACTTTTTGAAACAGCACAACAATCTAGGTCTGGACGGGATCTTGGAAATCATCTTCTAGTCCAAGGGTCTTCAAACTTGGCAAGTTTAAGACTTGTGGACTTCAACTCCCAGAATTCCTGAACTAGGAATTCTGGAGGAGGAATTCTGGAGTTCCTGGAGGAGGAATTCTGGAGTTGAAGTCCACAAGTCTTAAAGCTTGTTTGAAGATCCCTGTTCTAGTCCAACCCTCTGCTCCAGCAGGAGATCCTTACAGCATAATAGAATAGCAGAGTTAGAAGGAACCTTGGAGGCCATCTAGTCCAGCCCCCTGCTCTAGCAGGAGACCTTATATCATCTGGAATCTGGATTATTTTGATGGCTCTAACAGAGAGGAAAATTGGCAGTTTACTAGAACAAGCCTGCCATGCAGAGGAAGGCAGAGATAGTCCTTCACTTACAACCACAATTGTGCCCAAAATTTCGGTTGCTAAGCAAGAGCATTGTTAAGTGAGTTTCGCCACATTTTACTCAATCCATGACATCTCCTGGGTCTAATAGTCATGTGCAGGCTAGGGAAGTAAATCTGAAGGCATGTGCAATGCTCTAATGTACAGAAGTTATAGTTAAATGTGTGGCAGAAAATGGACTATGGGTGTGTTTTTCCAAACACAGTGAGGTTAAATGTGTATAGTTTTAGAACAGCTCTCTCTCTCTGTGTGTGTGTATGTGTACACATACACATACAGTATATACAGTCGATAATGTATCATTGTGTGCCTATACACACACTATACTATGTAATATGTATGTGCACATATGGCATATATACATAGGATTAAATAGTATATTTTGGATGTTCAGTAGTAGTAAATAAATAGAGAGGGAAATTGTATCTCTTTGAGGCCAGGCAAGGCACCCCTCGGCATGAGTGATGTCAAGTTGGCCACGCCCACCCAGTCACATGACCACCAAGCCATGCCCACCCAGTCACATGACCACCAAGCCATGCCCACAGAACCGTAGCAAACATTTTGAATCCCACCACTAGTGCACGTGTGCACATGTGATCACCGAACCAATAGTGGAACAGGTAGGATCCCACTACTGCATTGTACCCTAACTTTCAAAAATTCTGGAGCACCGGGGAAGTACCTGAGGACTGGAAAAGAGCTGATGTGGTTTCCATCTTGGAAGAATGGGGGGGAAGGAAACAGACCCAGGAAACTATAGACCAATCAGTCTAGCATCAATACCTGGGAAGATCCTGGAAAAGATAATAAAAAAACATCTGTGAACAACGAGAAGCAAATAAAGTTAAAACTAGTAGCCAGCACAGGTTTGTTAAAAACATATCATGCCAAACAATCTTATTTCATTCTTTGATAAGGCAACTAAATTAGTAGACCAGCGAAATGCTGTGGACATAGTATATTTAGATTTCAGTAAGGCATTTGACAGCCTGCTTCTTGGTAAACTATAAAAATGTGGACTAGACAACATCACCACCAGATTGATATGTAGCTGGCTGACAAAACGTATTCAACAAGTAGTCCTTAATGATACAACATCCACATGGAGAGAAGCAAGCAGTGGTGGTACATAAGGCTCCATCTTAGGCCCAGTGCACTTCAGTATCTTCATAAATGACTTAGATGAGGGAATTGAAGGGGAACTTTTCAAATTTGCAGATGATATCTAAATGGCAGGAATAGCCAACATCTCAGAAGACAAGCTCAGTATCCAAAAAGACCTTGACAAACTTGAACTATCCAACAAAATGAATTTTAATGGGGAGAAAAGCAAAGTTTTACATTTAAGCAGGAAAAATCAAAGTATAAATTAGATGAGACCTGGCTCAAATACAGTAACTGTGAGGGGGACCTTGGAGTCCTAATGGATGATCAAAATCAAAGCCAGCAGTGCGCAGCAGCAGTCAAAAAAGCTAATGCAATCCTGGGTTGTATAAACAGAGGCATAGAATCAAGGTCACGTGAAGTATTAGTGCCACTTTATAAAACCCTAGTAAGACCACACCTGGAATTCTGCAACCAATTTTGGTCACCGTACCACAAAAAAGATGTTGAGACCTTGGGAAAAGTTCAGAGAAGAGTAACTTAGATGCTCAAAGGCCTGGAGACTAAACCATATGAAGAATGGCTGCAAGATTTGGGTTTGGCTAGTCTAAAGAAAAGAAGAATTAGGGGGAACATGATAGCAGAATTCCTATATTTTAGGGACTGCCACAAAGAAGGGTGGGGGTCAAATTATTTTCCAAAGCACCAGAGTTTAGGTCAGGACATCAAACAATGGTTGGAAACTAACCAAAGAGAGAAGCACCCTGGAATTAAGGAGAAACTTCCTAACAGGACAATGCCTTCAGAAATCTTGGGCGCTCCATCGCTGGCAGTTTTTAAGAAGAGACTGGACAGTCACTTGTCTGAAATGGTCTAGGTTCTCCTGCTTGAGCCGGAGGCTGGACTAGAAGAGCTCCAAGGTCCCTTCCAGATCTATTCTATTCTATATAAGAAATGAAATGTGTTTCACTAAAAACATAAGAAATTTATTTAGGAGGAATTTAAATTTAATCTTCAAAAGATTATAGAAGAAAACCTTGAAATAAAGATCTCTGGTAACAACTTGTGTATAGTAGAAACAGCTAGCAATGATATTTTAATTGGCCCTTGGATTTATGATGTAGAATGCTGGAAATAATTTTAAGTTTGCTGGTATAGAAATATAATAAATAAATTTGGGGAGAATATTGGCTCATAAAAGTCACAGCTTTCTTTTCTTATGAAGTAATGCTCAGAATTTGGAAGATAAATAAGGGGCTTGAATTGTTGATGCAGGAAAGCAGACATGATTTAACAGGTGATCTGGTGGTGGATTTGCTCTCATAATTACAGTACAGCAATTGAAATATATGATTTGTTAGAAGGAACAGAAGTAATAGTAGAGGAGATGGTACTCCGTGTTAAAACTATCTTCATCTGTTCAGAATTTCAAGTGAATGAATTCAGCAATACTGTAAAGTCAGTGGGGAGCCTTAATTAGCTTGACACATGTTGGGAAACAAACTGTACAGTAACATCGTGAGTTATCTTGCTTGAATATTTCTCCCTCAAAAGTTGGAGGAAGACAGAAACGCATCAGGTTTCTTTGTTTCTTGAGATGTTACAGGTTCCGGCCACTAACAGAACTCAGGAGGAGAGCTTTTTCTGTTATGGCTACTGCTCTTTGGAACATCCTCATCCCTGAAGTTCAATGGGCCTTGGCCTTATTGGCTTTCTAGAAGGGCCTGAAGTCATGTTTTGCCACTGTGCCTGGGAATCTGGCAGTAGCAGTCTGGGGCCTGCGGAATGCTGTAAGATGGATCACATTTTTTCTGTAGATTTATGTTTTTATGGTTTTTAATAGTTTTAATGTGTGTGAAAGTTTTTATTATTTTGTTTTTTGTATTATTACTACCGGTGTCAACCTCCCAAAGTCTCATATTTGATGTTGGCAGCTATACAAAATGGAATGAATCAAATTGGCACTAAAATTTTAGTTGAGGAAGTGGAAGTAGTAGGGTCCCTGGGAAAAAGTGACCATATGATTTTGTTGTTGTTGTTGATTTTAAGGGAAACCAAAAGTACACGTAATTGAACAATATATCTAGAATTCAGGGAAAGTTGATTTTAAAAGCCCAGAACAATTAATATGTAAATTCATGGCAAGAATAATTAATGTAAAAAATAGCTGAAGATGACAGAAATTGGTAAGTAAAAGCTACTAAAACCACAATACAAATTATTTCAAAGAAGGAAACAAACAAAAAGCCCAGTGTGTTCACACAGACTCTCTCTCTCACACACACAGACACATATTAGTAAAATTCTAAAAAAAGAGAAGGAGAAAGAAGATAGAAAGAGGGACCTATGAACATTCATAATGGTTGCCTATAATTATAGAGATAATGCTAAAGACTCAAAATGAGGACAATTAATGATTCTAAGAATAAGGAAAAGGGCTTATTCAAATATGCCCATAATAAAAAGAACAGAGAGTATAATAAGTACTCAATGAATATGGATAATGCTGATAAGTAACAAAGAAAGCATGCAAGTATTCAGCTCTAACCTTAGCTTAGCCTTTGTGTTTTCCATGAGGTGCCTCTGAAGGAGCAATATTGAAGACCGAGATTGACAAAAAATAAAGTCAAGGAATATGCTGTGTCTATATTTCCAGGATTAGGTAAATTGTATCCTGGGGTACTGAAGCAACTTGCTGATGATCATGTTGAATGATCTCACTGAGTATTTTGGTGAATCTTGCTGAATAAAGTGCCAGATGATGAGAGGAAAGAAAATGTTTTGCATATCTTAAAAGAAAGAAAGAAAGTGGGGGGGGGGAAGGGGGGGGGAATCAAGAATTAAAGTCAAGTCAGTCTGACACCAAAACCTGGGAAGATTCTAGAGTAGACCACAAAGCTGTAAATATGTTGAAAATAATACAGTAATTATCAGAAGTTATTCATGCTAATTTTATTTCATTTTTAATCATTGGTAATTTGCCTGAATACTGTAGAAGTAGTATGACATGATTTCATTAAAAATATTAACAAAGTACTCAGAACATCCAGATTAATAGACTAGTTGATCACTGTACCTGTTAGGGATACACCCTAGCAGAATCTGCACGGCAGTCAGGCAGTCAGGCAAATATGTGAGATAAACGTGTTTGTAGCTTACACTCAGTAAAACAGATACACTGTGCTAGTTAAATAGTTTATTCCAGTAAGAGTTTTAGCATAGTCAAAACAGTCCATATATCATTCACTAGTTCAGTCCGTCCGGGGATTATTCAGTCGCAAAGTCCAGTGTCGAAAAAGAGGTCAGTAAACTTACAAATATCAGTCCAGTAATATATCTCCTCGCAGTAGAGATATATGAAGAAGTCAAACCTCCTTTCTTCCTTCAGCAGCAGCAGGGAACACGCAGTTATCAAACCATCAATCCATCATCGTCAACAATCCAGCCAGCAATACAGTAAGCCAGCTCCCTCTTATGGCGGTTTTACAACCGCACCCAAAATTACATGCTTTGCTGTTTAAAGTGACACACACTTAAACTTACAATCATAGTTTATATATATTATTTTACCCAAACTACATTAGGTAACCTTGTTATTCCTAACAGTACCTGTTAGGGATAACATTGTTTTACCCTAACTGGTTTAGGTAAATAATAATATGTAATCATAGTTTGTATGTTCAAGTGTCTGCAACTTTAACTGTGGGATAGTAATTAAGGGAGTGGTTGTGAAAGCACTTTAAAAGAAGCAAGGCTGCAGCTTGCTCTCTCTCTGGCTTTGATGATCCCTGATTACTGCAAGGAAACAAGTCTGCATTGCTCGAACGGGAGAGAAAACAAAGGACTGGCTTGTAAGTGAACTGACATAGGATATTCTAAATGGACTTTGCTAACTGAATATCCCTGAATGGACTGACTAAATGATACATGACTATTGGACTGTTATTTTGACTATGCTATGAACTCATAATGGAATAAACTATATTTTTGATAGCACAAGCGTATCTGTTATTTTTACTGTATGTTAATAAACATACAAGCTTAGCTCACTCATTTATCTGTGTGCCTATCTGACTAAGCTGCACATTCTGTTTAGCTTGTCTCCCTAACCCTGGTTGGGGAAACCAGGCTTAACACTGGTTATGGGCCCAGAGGCTGCAAAGTCAGTTTAATTGGATAAAACAGATTTATGTAAAAGTGAGAGTTTGTGTTGTTATACATTACAGTAAACAGACAGCTGTGTTTTATTAATTATAGTTTTATATCCATATAAGAAAACATGGCACAAGTCAATCTACAAAGTTTGTCCCTTATATCCAAGTTGGATGGAACAAACTATGTATCATGGTCTATGAAATGTAGTCTGCTTCTACGAAGAGAAGGTTTGTGGAACATAATTGAAAATCCACCAAACGTAAAAGAATGGGATCCAGAGGATGATGAAGATAAATTAAAGATAGAAGAATTTATGCATAAAAATCAGCAAGCTATTTGCATTATTGCTTTAACCTTAACTGATATGCAACTTGTTTATATCGACGGAGAGAATACAGCTGTTGGGTGTTGGCAGAAGCTGAAAAGGATTTATGTTCGAGATAATGTTGGTGCTCACATAAATTTAACACGGAAACTTTTCAGTACACATCTCCATAAGAATGGTGATATGCTGAGTCATTTGAAAACTATGCAAAGCATTTTTCAAGAACTGCACAAGAAAGAGCTTATTTTCTCTGAACTACACCAAGTCTACATAATTCTATCTTCCCTTGATAAAAGCTATGATAACTACGTAACTTCCCTTGAAATATTGCCAAAGGAAAGCCTAACTTTAACTGATATAACTGGCAGATTGATTGAAGAGGCCAGAAGAAGGCTTGAAAGAGACGAATTAAGGAGGGAGCAACCTCAAAAAGAAGATAATGAAACTCCTACTGCATATGCAATTAAAAGGTGCTTTAATTGTGGAGGAAGAGGACATTTGGCAAGATTTTGTAAAAAAGCAAAGCGCCAGAACGCTGGCCAGAATACAAAAAGTCATCAAAAGATAAATAAAAATTTAGAGTTAGCCATGTATAGTAACGGAGCTGTAAAAAATAATTTATGGGTGGTTGATAGTGGAGCATCACATTGTATAACAAATGATAACAAACATTTTATTAAAATGTCCAAGAGTACACAGCAGATATCGTTAGCCAATGGCTGGAAACTGAAAGCTAAAGGTCAAAGTATAGCATATTGTTCTTTTATAAAAGAGAATGTAAAAATGTTATATGTACCACAACTTAAGTTTAATTTAATTTCAGTTAGAATTTTGGTTAAACTAGGATATATAGTTACCTTTAAAGGAGATAACTGCATAATTGAAAAAGAAGATAAGAAAATTACTGCATCTTTAAGAGGTGAATTATATGTGTTAAATGATGATGGTTTAAAGGTGGCTAACACAGTTTATGAAAATAAGAAACCTCATGATGAATGTATTCACTTGTTACATCGAAGGCTAGGGCATTTAAATTTTAAAATACTTAAGAAAACTGTTGAATTATCTAAGGGAATAAGTTTGAAACCTCGTAATAAGTATTTGCAATGTAATGCCTGCAATCAAAGCAAAGCCAGGGTCACACCGGCTGATAGAGTTGATGGATTTACTACCAAAGAACTTTTAGAGGTAGTATTTGCAGATTTAATAAGTCCTAAAAAACCAAGTGTAGGAGGAGCTCGTTATATACTAAGTATAATGGACCATTATTCTAGATATGGGTTTTGCTATTTAATGAAGAGCAAAACTGAAACGGATCAAAATCTCTTTAATTGGATTAAATTTGCAGAAAGGAAAACTAAAAAGAAATTAGTAACTCTTATAACAGATAATGGTACAGAATTTACAAATAATAAATTCCAGAACAGACTAAGAATGTTAGGTATTCAACATAAAATGTCTGCACCATATAGGCCACAACATAATGCCTTTATAGAGAGAAGAGGCCAAACATTACAATCAATGGCATAAACTATGATGTATGATTCAGGATTACCTGACAATTTGTGGGGAGAAGCAATAATGTGTGGTAATCATATATTAAATAATGTTGTTAATTCAACAACAGGTGAATTACCATTCACATTGTGGCATGGTACAAAACCTGATTTAAGTTACATGCACACATTTGGAGCACCAGCATGGGTGCATATCCCTACACAACTTAGACACAAAGGACAACATAGAGCTAAAAGATTATATTTTGTAGGATATACATCTAATCATAGATCTTATAGATTCTGGGAACCAGGTACATCTAGAGTTTACACCAGTGCTAGTGCAAAATTCCTAGAACATGTAGGATGGAATAGATTAGAGCAAGATTTAAATAATGAAGTAATTATTGAACCCTACAAAAGGCAGAAAGATCAGACTAGTTATAAGAAGAGTCCAATTAAAGAAGAAATCCATGAAGAGCAAATAGGACCAGAACAAGAGGAAACAGTTGATCAGGAAGAGTTAGATAATCAAGAAGAGTTAATAAATGAAAGTCCACCTGTAAGTCCTGTAATACCTAGACGTACTACACGTGTAACTAGACCACCTGATAGGTATCAAGCAAGTATAGTTTGCCAAGTAACTAAAGTTCCAACTAGTGTAGATGAACTTAGGATGTATCCTGCTAAGGATCAGGAGAATTGGCAAAAGGCAATGGAAAAAGAACTAAATTCATTAAAGGTAATGAAAGTTTATGAAGATGCTAAATTATCTCCAGGAGAAAAATCCATTGGGTGCAAATGGATATTTAAAGTAAAAACTGGAAATGATGGGACTGTTACCCATAAGGCTAGGTTAGTAGCTCAAGGATTTAATCAAACTGCATCTGATTACGATGAAGTTTTTGCACCAAGCCTTAAAGCAACATCTTTAAGAGCAGCATTAGTGTGGGCAGCTAAGAAAAACTATGTCATTAACCATTTAGATGTAGAAACTGCCTATCTACATGCACCATTGCAGCACACTATATATTTAAGAAAACCAGTAGGTATAAAAGACAACAAAGTAAATAGTAATGATTGTTGGAAACTCAAAAAGAGTCTTTACGGGTTGAAACAATCTGGGTTTGAGTGGAACCAATATATTGTGAAAGAGTTAAACAATATAGGTTTTAAATCTGGTTTAGCAGATCCATGTGTGTTTAAAAGAGAAAATAATGGAACGGTGTCATTATTGTTATTATTTACAGATGATATTGCTTTGATAACTAAGACTAATAATGAAGCTAATGAAATTATATCATTATTAGCCAAAAAGATAAAATTAAAGCATTAAGGTGAAATTAAAAAGTATCTAGGATTGACAATTAACAAAACAAAAAATGGTTTTAAGATATCTCAAGAAGATAAAATTTGCCAATTAATTAAAACGTTTAAAATGGAACTTTGTAAACCGGCAAAGACTCCATTGAGTCAGGAAGTTTGCCAAACTGATGATCAAAGTCCCAAATTTGATAAGTCTATATATCAATCTTTGATTGGTAGCTTATCATATATAAGCAATTGGTCTAGGCCAGATATAGCTTATAGTGTAAATCAGCTGGCACGTTTTAATTCAGATCCACATCAATGTCATTGGCAATCATTAAAGAGAATTTTAAGATATCTTAAAGGAACAATGAATCATGCATTGTATATAGAACCAAATGGTGATTTGAGTCTTAGTGCCTATGCAGATGCAAGTTTTGCAACTGATATAAACACAAGAAAATCAACATCTGGGATGGCTATATTATTTGGTAAGACACTAATAGGGTGGAGGTCAATCAGACAACAGCATATCAGCTTGTCCACGATGGAAGCGGAATTTTCATGTCTGTCATTACTATGCACTGATTTGATTTTGTACAAACAGTTATTATTAGACATGGGTATAACTGTAAAAGATTCCATTATTGTGTTCGAGGATAACCAAGCAGCTATAAAGTTAGCTACTAGTATTGCTGTAAAAACTAGATCAAAGCATACTGATTTAAGATACTTAAATGTTAGAGAATCTGTAAAGAATGGGCTAATTAAATTGGAATACTGCATGACAGAAGAAAACATTGCAGACCAATTTACAAAAGCTCAAGGAGTAACTAAGTTTAAAGAGAATTGTAACAAATATGATTTAAAGATGTAAATAGTTATATTTATTATTATTTCCTAAAAGGGGAGAATGTTAGGGATAACATTGTTTTACCCTAACTGGTTTAGGTAAATAATAATATGTAATCATAGTTTGTATGTTCAAGTGTCTGCAACTTTAACTGTGGGATAGTAATTAAGGGAGTGGTTGTGAAAGCACTTTAAAAGAAGCAAGGCTGCAGCTTGCTCTCTCTCTGGCTTTGATGATCCCTGATTACTGCAAGGAAACAAGTCTGCATTGCTCGAACGGGAGAGAAAACAAAGGACTGGCTTGTAAGTGAACTGACATAGGATATTCTAAATGGACTTTGCTAACTGAATATCCCTGAATGGACTGACTAAATGATACATGACTATTGGACTGTTATTTTGACTATGCTATGAACTCATAATGGAATAAACTATATTTTTGATAGCACAAGCGTATCTGTTATTTTTACTGTATGTTAATAAACATACAAGCTTAGCTCACTCATTTATCTGTGTGCCTATCTGACTAAGCTGCACATTCTGTTTAGCTTGTCTCCCTAACCCTGGTTGGGGAAACCAGGCTTAACAGTACCAATCATTTATATTGTACCATTGTATTAAATAGATAGGAACACTGTCCTTGCCTTGAAGTACTTATTAATGGCTCTTCAATAAATAGAGGAAGAAAGAGTTGCTACATTATTTAATTCAGAGATCTGTATTCTTTTCCACTTTAGTTAAAGACTTGGATGGGAAAAGCATCATTATGATTTGCTTTTCCCATTCAAGTCTTTAACTAAATCATAATGATGCAAATCATAATGATGCTCAGCAAATTTACAGATGACACAAAATTGGATGAGTTAGCTAATGCCATAGAAGTCAAATGAAAATGGGCTGGATGTAGCAAAATGAAATTTAACAGAGACATATGTAACACAAGTGCTTTATTTCTGAGGACATTTGATGGGTTGCACTTACTGTCTTGTCATAGTACAACTGTGACTGATTATTTTGGCTCTGCTCACGCTAAATTGTCACCTCAGCAAGAAGCTGTAGTTGGCAAATTGGCTATATCAGAGGCAGAAATAGTGTGTATGGTAAATCATGTGATGGCACATTGGGTAACTACAATTAAGTTATTTCAAGCAATGTTAACCACCTCACAAGGCTCTACTACTAGGAAGCATACCAATATGCATTGTGGGTGGTTAAATCTTGAATGCCATTATGAGAGGAAGCTGCTGAATTGATATTTCAAACTATGTAAAGAAAATCCTGTTTTGTGTTCAACCTCTAAGTTATTGAAGTTGAAGAAAAATATAAGCAGTTGATTTGTAAGGGAAAAAGAAAAGCAATTAGGGAATATTGGCAGTATCTCAGAGAGCACCCATGAAAGAACCCTGCAACTTTTGTAAGTTGATAGTCTGTTTATTCTTTTACATGTCTACTGTTATCTGGGAAAATAGTTTTTCCGCTTAATATGTATAGCAGTAGCACATAGACTGATATACTGCTTCACTGTGCTTTACATCCCTCTCTAAGTGGTTTACAGAGTCAATATATTGCCCCCAACAAACTGGGTCCTCATTTTACTGACCTCGTAAGGATGAGTCAACCTTGAGCCAGTGAGGATTGAACCCCAGAGTCACACGATGTATCGGGATTTTTTTCCTCCTTCGCTAAACCGGGCATGGGCGTGGCCAGTATGTGACGCATTTGGACCATGGGCCAGGAGTTTGACAGCCCTGTTTAAAAGGAGGTCAATCTACATTAGGTTATGTTATGGCACTACAGCACCTGACAGAAAAGTATACCTATAGACCTGCCTCCTGCTTCCAAACAACTTTCATTGATTTTACATTTGACACAGTACTCAAAACTAAATTGTGGCAAAAATTTAGACTCTTCAATAAATAGATTGGTGCTTTCAATATTTAATATTCATGATGATTCAAGATTGAAAATTATTAAAGAAATTATGATAAGGAGAGGAGTTAAACAAGCATATGTATTGGCTTTGGTTTAAATGTTATACAAATTCATTGATGCCCCCTCTAAATGGTCTTGCTGTCTATCCACCTCAACTAGATACATATACAGATTTACAGAGTTGGAAGGGATCTTGTAAGTCATCTAGTCCAACTCCCTGCCCAAGCAGGAGACCCGACACCATTTCTGATAAATGGCAGTTCAATCTCTTCTTGAAAGTCTCAAGTGATGAAACTACCACAACTTCCAAAGACAAGCTGTTCCATTGGTTGGTTGTTCTAACTGTCAGAAAATGTCTCCTTATTTCTAGGTTAAATCTCTCCTTCATGAGTTTCCATCCTTTAGTTCTTATCTGACCTTCAGTTGCCTTGGAAAATAGCTTGATCCCCTCCTCTCTGTGGCAGCCCCTCAAATATTATCATGTCTCCCCTTCTCTTCACTAGACTAGCCGTGCCCAGTTCCTGCAACCATTCTTCATATGTTTCAGTCTCCAGTCCCCTATTCATTTTGGTTGTTGCTCTTTTGTGCACTTTTTTTGGAGTCTCAACATTTTTTTTAATAGTGTGGTGATCAAATCTGAATGCAGTATTCTAGGTGTGGTCTTACTAAGGCTTTATAGAGTGTATTAGTACTTCACTTGATCTTGATTGTATCCTTCTGTTAATGCAATTTAGGATTGCATTGGCTTTTTTGGCTGCTGCTGCACACTGCTGGCTCATATTTAACAGGTTGTCCACTAAGCCTCCAAGATCCCTCTTACAGTTACTACTATTAAGTCTGATTTCACCCAATCTATATGTGTACGTTTGGTTTTTCTTGTCTAAGTGTAAGACTTTACTGTTCTCTACACTGAATTTCCTTTTGTTCGATAGGGCCCAGTGTTCTAGTTTGTCAAGATCCATTTGGATCTTGAGCCTATCTTCTAGGGTGTTAGCTATTACTGCCAGCTTAGTATCATCTACAAATTTGATAAATTCTCCTTCTATTCCCTCATCAAAGTCATTTATGAAGATATTGAAGAATACTGGGCCTAAGATGGAATCTTGTGGCACCCTATTACTTACTTCCCTCCATGTAGACTTAGACCCATTTAGGACTACTTGTTGAGTATGGTTTGTCAGCCATTTGTGAATCCATCTGAAGGTGATGCTATCTATCCAACTTTTATCTCACTTACCAAGAAGTAGGTTGTGGTCTACTTTGTTGAATGCCTTGCTGAAGTCTAAGAATGTTATGTCCACAGTATTTTGCTGGTCTATTAATTTAGTCACTATGTTGAAGAATGCTTTCTCTCTGTTGCCTGTTACTTCCTTGCGATCCTCTCTCTTTAGTGGACCGACTATTTTCTTGATTGCTGCTGCACACAGCTGGTTCCTGTTTAGCTGGTTGTCCACTAAGACTCCAAGATCCCTCTCACAGTTACTGCTAGTAAGCCTGGTTTCACCCAGTCTATATGTGTACTTTTTGTTTTTCTTGCCTAAGTGTAGGACTTTACTTTTCTCTACATTGAATTTCATTTTGTTGATAGGATCCATCTGGATCTTGAGCCTAACATCTAGGGTGTTAGCTATTATACCAGCTTAGTATCATCTGCAAATTTGGTAAATTACCCTTCTATTCCCTCTTCTAAGTCGTTTATGAAGTTGTTGAAGAGTACTGGGCCTAACTAGCCCAAAGACAGTGTAGCAATTCTAATTGCCTTAAAAGAATTTGCAACCACTCCTTATTTATTTTTGCAAGAAAAAAATAAGAATATTATAATAATATTAATAATAATAATATTATAATATTGACAAAATCAAGATCTTCATTTTTCTAAAGGGCCGAATCAATGAAACCAGTGTTAAGTAAGTGCACAATAGACCAGGTTAAAACCTGCAAATATTTAAGGGTGTTCCAAGCCCTTGGAAACCAAAATGCTCATCTGGATTATGTCTCTCAAAATGCACAGAGATTAGTCTTAGCTACCCAAATTTATATTTTTCATGAACTGCACAGTTTAAACTTGCTGCAATTAAGTTACTTGAAATTACAACTCAAGCATAGCTGCAGTAAGGAGCTCAGCATGGCTATATTAAGAGAACAAACCAAATCAAAACCAAATTTCTAAGAAAGATTTCCCAGATTACTTGTGTTTCAGGCATAGTCTTTTTGTGGAAAGTGGCATTAATAAGGTTAAATATAGATTTTGAATGAATATTTTAATATATTAGCAAACAATATTGCATAATCCACCTGGGCTGACCGATGTAACTTTGGCAGATAATTTCAGGTTGTCATGGGAAAAAACTACCCCAAGAAAACTGAATATTTATGGTTTTTCCTATAATGATATTTTGCCTCTGGGCCAAATCAAGTCAACATAACCTTAAAACAAAGGATTTTAGACATGGAAACTCAATTAGAATCTGCTGTTCATCTCTGAGATTTATTTGTAAACAGATTACAGCCAACCTTCTATTTATATCAAATCTCAGTCCTTAAATGTAGAAGAACTCTAGCCCGTGTTAATGTGTTCCCCATGGCAGTTTTGGAAGGGAAATATATATATAAAATTGCACCACATTTGTTTTGTCCTTGTCTCAGGGATGCCATAGAAACCATGGCCGATCATCTATTTTATTGCCCATGCTATTAGGGACATCCATCTTCAGATTAACATTCCTCTCTTATCCAAATTTCTGGAGTACCCTGATGCACTTTGCTTATACTATTTAGTACTAACAGTAATTCTGTTACTTCATGAATAAATTTGGCCCACAAATGGGTGGTAATAGTCAATGATGAAGTTTAGGTGCTTATTTTGTTATTTCACAGACCATGACAATGCTAAAGTAATTCATTCACAGCATTTAGAACTGTCACACTGGTAAAGATTGTTACCATGAATATGTATTTGACTGGATTATTTTTAGCTATTTAACTTTTTGGTTTTACTGCTATTGTTTGTGTGAGTGTATTTCTGAATTAATAGTTTCATAATTTATATTAATCATAATTTTACTTGTAGATTTTAGTGATAGTGATTTTATATTCTGTACAAGCAATTTTTAAAAATTTTACTGGAGAATTTTAAAACCATGGTAAAAACCATGAAAGAAAAAAAGAAAATGGTGAAAATAGAAAAAGATGAAAATAGAAAATAGAAAAAAAAGTCTTCCGATCTTCTACACTGTACTTATAAGTGTTGTGAAGAAGGTTAGCTGTTTTCATTTTTATCTATTAGTTCATAGTTTATATATTAATATATTATTTATTTTTATCCTGTCTTTATTTATGAATAACAAGGTGATGAACATACCTAATTCTCTTTTCTTCTCCTATTTTCCCCACAATAACATCCTGGTGAAGCCAGTTGGGATGAAAGAGAATGACTGGTGAAAGGTTGCCCTTTCATAGTTAAAGCAGGGCTAGAATTCAGGGTCTCCCACTTTGTAGCTAGGTGCCTTCACAACTAGACCAAACTGACTCTTTATATGAGAAAAGATAATGTATTCATCTATCTATCTATCTATCTATCTATCTATCTATCTATCTATCTATCTATCTATCTATCTATCTATCTATCTACCTACCTACCTACCTACCTACCTACCTACCTACCTATCATTTGTGTGTATATAATTAACATTCTAAGTTTTGGTTATATATGCCTGACTGTCATAATGACAGGATTGTAAATTTTAACACTTAAGGTTGTTGTGCTAATCTATGACCAAAATATAAATTAGTTATCAATGTGGGTCATTTTTTAAGAAACCAAAGTCAAATACACAGGTATAGAAATGGTTACTTTACAATACTTCTAAAAAAGAACTTTGAATAATAGTTGACTGAAGACTGAACATGTCATGGCTGCAACAACAGAAACATAGTTTAAATCATGGGAAGCAATTATTCTTTTTTATTCTGTTTGCTCAGACCTCACTGGGTACTATACCCAGTTCAGGGAGCAAACTTCAACATAGTTTGGGAGAAACTGGGAGAGGTTTAGAATGGGCAGTGAGAATCTTAAGGGGACTTGTAATTAACTCTGATGAAAGGAGAGATTAAACTATTAGACTTGTTTAGCCTTGAGCAAAGGAGACTGGGGGAGCATGAAAGCACCTTTCAAATAATTGAAATGATATCAACCAGAAGACAAGACTACTTTATGTTATTCAAGAAAGGCAGTGATGGAATAACCATCTTAAATTACAGAAAACCAAAGTGTTAGAAAAATCTTCCAATCAGCAGGAATAGTTCAGATATGTAACTACCATTCAAGATGGTAAGGTGCTTCCCTGTTGTGTCCAGGTTGCATTTGAACAAGCCATTGGTTTTGGTGTTTTTCATATCCATGCTAGGGAGGAGGATTTGGTATCTGTATAGGGACTTGTGGGAGATGGTGCTGTTGCCAGCTGTTCAGGAGTAGCCTGAGGGAAACTTTTCTCTTAAACAGGACACAGCTGGAAAGGAGGAGTTGCTGAAATCCATGTCTCCCCTGGGTCCAAAAAAGCAAGAGACAATTGCTGGTGCAGAAGCAGGATGAGCACCTGAAGTTAAGAGCTGGAAGGATCTGGACTGTTCTGGTAGAATAATGAGGCAGCACCTGGGGAAATGCCATGGTTGTCAGATTTAAGCTTGCTCTCTAACTTTCCTCAGAAAAACTTTCCATTGTGCCCCATGAATCCTCTTGTATGTTCCAGACTGGGTGCAAAGACCCTTGAATGGATTTGAGACTACCTTGTCTAGATTGCTTATTATACTTGCTTCTCCCTTCTTCTCCATAATGCAACCTGGATACAAGTTTCATGCAGAAAATGGCTAGTGCACCTTGGCCTAGTGCAGCCCTGTTTACTTATATGTTTGTTTGCCTATTTAATAATTTATTTGGACGCCTTCAGTGCCTCCTCTGATTGTATTGTTCAATATTTGCAGCTTGGTTGCAAATCTCAGTATCACAGTTGTTCACTATTTTGATCCAGAAAATGCCTGAATGGTCTATCATAAGCTGTAAAATAGGTTTACTAAAATTGTAATTATCATTCATTAACTGAACAAGCTTATAAAGGCTTCATGTTGCTATGATATGATGCTTGTTTCAATCCTATTTAGCTGTGTCATATTTGTTATGTTTGGAGCATGGGCGAGAAAGAATGGAGACAAGCCTCTGAACGGTGAACTTCAGCTCTTTATTTACATAGTGACTTCTGATTTCTATAGCAGTTTTAACCCGCCTTATATAAGCAAACCCCGTAACTATTAACCAATAACCAATGAGGAGCGCTAGCTCTCATAACCAATAGGAACTCTCTGTTAAGGGCCAATCAGATTCCCCGGAGCGGGCCAATCCGATCCGGCCATTTAACAGCCAATCAGAAGTGCAGGGCCAGAACCCTGCACTTTACTCCAAGCTCACACTTTGTTAAAACTTTATACATTCACAACACCCCTTCCCCCTGGCTTCTGTTTGCAGGGTGCAGTTACATAGTCCTTTAGGTAGGACGGTTGTTTTATTAGTCTCTTTGATTTTCGCTGTGTCATTTGGCTGCAATCACGCTGAGGTAGATCGTTGTTTGGCAGTGGGGCTGTTTCTGGTTCAGAGTTCATTTCCCCGTCGTTGCCCATGTTCTCTGTAATTCCCTAAGGTGCAACTGTTTCCCTCTCTGGTTCCACTTCCTGAGTCTCTATTATACCGTCGTTCCCTTCGAACGGGTTTTCTTCTCCTTGGAATTCATCTTCTTCTGTACCTCCCCCCCCTCAGTCTGGTCATAGGGGAATTCAAAACTGCCCGCCGGAAGCCGCGATCGTAATTGATCGATATGGCATTTCCATAGTCTATCGTCAAGGTAGGATCTTGGGCCAGTTACACGAACTACTGTCGCCTCCACCCACAATGGGTCGCCCGATAGGTTTTTAGCGTATACCAAATCTCCTACCTGGAAGGCACGACAGCGGCCGCTGGATCCTAGTGGTTTTTCCGGTTCGTAAGCTGGGTGTAACTGGTCGAGGTGGGAGCGGAGTTTTCGTCCCATTAGCAGTTCGGCGGGAGTTTTGTTGGTGATGCTATGCGGTGTGATGTGTTGTAAAAAAAGGATTCGATTGATCTTGTCGTCAATGTTGTCGTAGTCTACCTTCTGTAAGGTTTTCTTCACAAATTGTACCATGTGTTCTGCTTTGCCATTGGTCGCAGGGTGCGCAGGCGAGGTGAGCGCATGTCAAATGCCGCGGTCAGCGAGGTACTGCTCGAAGAGGTACTGCAAAAGCTCCAGAGGGAGATCTGCTAAAACATTAATTCACCATCTCTTGTGAATAAAAGTGACCAATATATTCTTGCAGCCAAAGTTTCTCATTGAAACAGTTAAAATGTAATATTTTAATGACAAGTGGAATGGATTGGATTTGTTGGCTAAAGCTGTCCAACCCCTATGCTTTGCAGAGTATCCGATTAACCCACTCTTAGCTCATCTTTTTCAATTTTGGAAAATTAAGGAAACTAGTTGATTTTCATTATATTGACATCTGAAAGGAAATCTTTACTTTAAATTTACTCAGATATCATGCTGATCAATAACAATGTGTACAAATATCTGCTGAATTTCTACCCTTACATATGAAGAGTTTTTAAAAGGTTTGGGATTTTGTTTCAACTTGCTAAATGCACATACACAGGGGATTTTATTTATTTATTGTCTTTATTATTTTTATAAGCAACTTAAGGTAGCGAACATATCTAACACTTCTTCCTCCTCCTATTTTCCACATAGCAACTGATTCTTCCTTCATCCATTATCTGAAGAAATAAGTTGACAATTACCAATTTCCAGGAAAACCATGGTTGATGTAGCTTTTCTGGATAAATAAAGTTCTTTATCACTCTTATTTCCTGCTTCTTTGAACAATCTGGAATTTGCTTTTGGAAGGCATCTTCTCCACATCTATCAAACTAGATACCAATAACAGTATTGCTTTTATTTACCCCAGTTCTGGTTTTAATCCAGATGACCTCTGCTGCATCACCAAATTAAGTCATTTGGATTCCTGAGCAGATAGAGGTAACATTATTTCTTTCCTCTTGCTTCTGTTTCTCTTGAATTTATATTTCAACTGCTATTTTACTGTTAAATCATATTTATTTTGTTGTAAAAATTGAATTAATATTTATTTTATTCTGAACATTAGTATATAGACAGTAAAGTCTGTAACCTACTAGTTGTGGAATGTGGGCAAGATCCAAAAATAATTCATGAATTAATTAAATGAAAGAAAGGAAAATAATTATGTTGCATGTTTGTGAAACTAAAGTTAAGGATGTAATACATCTGAATGAATATGGTCTGGTTTTGTGGAGTGGGTAATACATATATGGAACAAAATAAAATAAAATTTAAATAAAAACTAAAATGTATCTCAGAAAGCTTTAATTGATGTAATGCAGTTTACCGAGGATGCTGTAAAAGAAGAAGTTCACAGATTGTTGTACCCCACAAGATAATAATAATAATAATAACAACAACAACAACAACAACAACAACAACAACAACAACAACAATATCACAAAAGTGATTTAGGTGGGTTTGCAGAATTATCTTGTGAGGTGACAGAAATGAATGGATGGATGGAATTGAAATGAGAGAGTCCATGAAAAGTAATCCTGCCACTCAGATGCAAGAATTAATAAGTGGTGATTATTTGGGGCATATCTGTTTAGGAAATCACTTCTTTAAAGTAGATGATTTAAATATAAACATATGTGAATATATACTTGATAATGAATCTACTATTGTTAATTTGATTTTACAGTGAAAAATGGGAAGAATTAATGAAGGATATAGTAAGAGATTCTGAGTTCAGAACATTATTTTTTACTGTCAAGCTGAATCTTGGCAAAATGAATGAAATATGAATGAAAATATGAATGAAAAGAATCAAGAGTGAAAATTGAATAAATGTAGGACAAGAAAGTGTGAGTCCTATACAAAAAGGTGTTATCAGCTAAAGTAGGTTTCTAAAGAATGATTTCAAAGTGGTCAGAAGGAAAATTGTGTAATTATTGTTTAAAACAGAGTGAAAAGAGTTCTTTTATAAAATACTACAGAAGTATATGGAGTTATGCTGGTAGGAAGTATGAAAAAATATGCTTGATGAAATGATGGTGAAAGAGGCTGAGGATGAGAAAAGAAATCACATACTAAAACATCAACTTAATGGACTGATGGGAAAAATTGGTGTTTGTTGAAGTCAAATGCTTCTCTGGTACAATCAATTAATGAATGTCTGTTTAAATTTCTGTGGGGCTCTATAGCACTACTAGAAACAGAAGATGTAATATCACAATTAGTTATCTAATAGGTTCAAACCAGTCACATTAAGTAGTAGAAGAGGTAGTAATTTTGTCCATTATATCAGGAAGTCAATAAAATAAGATTTATTAACTTATAGATTTACTGCATATGATACTATATGTGAATGATGAAAAATATGAATATAAGAAAAGTATAGGAAAAATGTATTTTATAATGAGCACAAGAAGAAGAGAAAGTGCGAATAATCTAACTAATCAAATGGAGCAAGGGACAGTTAAGATTAAAAGAAGTAGAGGAAATATATTTTGAAGATATATAAAACAGCAGTCATGTGATTGCCACACTTCACAACTGGCTTCCAACAAAGAAAATCAATGGGAAAGCCTGCAGTAAAACCACAGATCTCAGTCTTGTGATGCCTTGCTTAAAAACTAGTGATGATAATATTAATTAATATTATATTAATATTATATTAACATTAAAATTAATAATATGAATATTAATATAATATGGCAGAAATAAGGTTGTAAGTCCATTGTCATGTGATGTCTTACGGATGTGTCACTTAGTAATTGAGTTTCCAGTCCAAATACTGGTTGTTAAACAAATCCTACTTGTAATAATATATATAAACAATTAAGTTTAGAATTGTGACAATGAGCAAAATTTGAAAAGTGAAAAATTGTTTCATGTTGGGAAAGAGTATGCAGACTAAAAACTTTGCTCTTCAGCAGGTCATTGAGAAATACCGTATATATTCGAGTATAAGTCGACCCGAATATAAGCCGAGGCACTTAATTTAACCACAAAAAACTGGGAAAACTTATTGACTCGAGTATAAGTCGAGGGTGGGAAATGCAACAGCTACTGGTAAATTTCAAAAATAAAAATAGATGCCAATAAAAACTTTCACTAGGACAGTTGAGAATAAGTTTGATGTTCACAATTTCCTCTTTGAAAGAGACCAGTAAATAGGGAACAAGAAGATGAAGAAAAAGAAGTGTGTTTTTTCACACTTTTCACACTGAAGTGAACAAAAATGGCATCATAGGAACAAGCTTATTCTCAGCCCAAAGGTTTGTTTCTGATTTCTTCCCTGATTTCAGAGAAATTTGGGAAACGATCTCACTATCATGAAAGGTTTGATTGATTCACTAACCCAAAAGATGATGATGATGACAGTGGTAGGCAGGAGTCACTCTCTCCCTTGCAAGAAAAAAGCAAGAGCCGTTCTTATGATATCTCTCTCTCTCTCTCTCTCCCCCTCCTCCCGAGTGGACTGAAAGCAGCTGGAGTTGAGGAAATGAAACTGAGTGGAGCGACCTTGGCTTGCATTGCTTTCTCAGCCTAGAGCTCAGAAAAGCCTCCCCCTCCTCCCGAGTGGACTGAAAGCAGCTGGAGTTGAGGAAATGAAACTGAGTGGAGCGACCTCGGCTCGCGTTGCTTTCTCAGCCTAGAGCTCAGAAAAGCCTCCCCCTCCTCCCAAGTGGACTGAAAGCAGCTGGAGCTGAGGAAATGAAACTGAGTGGAGCGACCTCCGCTCGCTTTGCTTTCTCAGCCTAGAGCTCAGAAAAGCCTCCCCCTCCCATGCTTAAAAGTTGCAAAGGAAACACGGAAGCAGGGAAGCGGCTGCCCAGCTTCAGAGCTCCACACCATTTTTTTTTCAGAGGGGAATCTGACTCGAGTATATGAGTTTGAGAAAGGAAGTTGACTGTGTTTGTTGATTTAGAACAGCATGTGACAAATTTAATGAATTTTGATTATGAAATGTTTTGGTGGATATAATGTTGAAGATTGTTACAGATGGGAATAAGAGCAGTATATACTGGAAATAAAATATGTGTGAAATAAACAAAATGCACATTTAATGGTTCAACGTTGACCAAGGATTTTGAACAAGATATTAAATAAATGGTCCTTACCCACAGATTAATTCATAATTTTTATTATAATCACACACCAATTTACTCACATCTTTGTTATTTTAAACCATTTTATTTGTCATGGTTATAATGACCTCTGCAATTATTTTTTGGTTGTGTGTGTATGTATAATTTTTTAATTTGTAAGTGCCCAGAATCACAGCAGCAAGTATGTGGCCATATACATGTAATAAATAAAGAACTTCTTCCACAACAGTAGCCATCAGCAGCTATTATTCCTCTTGTATTCCTGCAGAGCATTGCAGCATCCCCTCTGCTCTTATGGGATCCAGTGTTTTGTGTCCTATTCCACTATTTCTCTTTCTCTTAGGGCTCAATGCCTATTTCATCAGCAAGGTGACCAGGTCCAAAAGCTGTTTCTATGTTCCCAGAAGTATGAAATGTTTTTTACACTTCTCGCTTCTGGTTGTTATTCTAGTCCACAGGCTAGCTCATTTTTTAGATTCTGTTCTTTATGGAGAGTTTTTTTTCTTTTTCAGTTCCTGTTGTAGTATCTCTGTGTGTGATTTGATAAATCTTCATCCTCCCCCAAGTGCTGAAGTGTAACCATTCATGGCTGCAATTTTTTGCATTTTTTTTTCATAAAATACTACTGTAGGTTTTTATTGTTTGTTAGAATATGCCAACTTTTTTTTAAAGCAATTGAACAAATATACCACAATCATTGTCAGTCATGAATGCAGAGTTTGTATGATGCTTGTTGATCACAAAATATCAGGCCCTGGTCTGCAAACTAAACTCTGAATATGTGCTTTAAAGATTCAAAAAGGACTTTTTTATTTCCATAAATGAGGAAAAAATGAGAAGCTATCAAAAGGAACGTAATTCGTGACGCACCAGAATGCAGCATTGAGACTATATCTAATAACAAATTGATCAACCAAACAAATCCCAGAGCTTCAACACAGACCAATGGCACAAGTCAGTATTTTATTTTCTAGCCTTGTCACTATTAACATTTTAATAACCAGTATATATGTAATATTTAATAACCAGTATATATATTTAATAACCAGTATACCAGAAGATACAAAGTTATGATCTCAGTTGGGACCAGAATTTCCATTTCTAAGCAAGGTGATTTTTAAGTAAGTTGTTAAGCAAATCACTGTATTTCTTAAGTGAATCATATAGTCATAAAATGAATCCAGCTTCCCCTATTGATTTTGCTTGTCAGAAGTGAGTTGGGAAGGTTGCAAATTGCAATGCCATGACCTGGGATACTGCAAACTTTGTAAATATATGCCAATTGCCAAGTACCCAATTTTGGTCATGTGACTCTGGGGATTGCTGGAACAGCTGCATATGTGAGGATTAGTTATAAGCCATTTGTTCAGTTCCATAATATCTTCGAATGGCTACTAAATAAATGGTTATAAGTCGAGGATATTCAATGTTAAAGTAGAATAGAATAGAATAGAATAGAGCTGGAAGGGTTCCCCTGCTCAAGCAGGAGAAACCTATACTATTCAGATAAGTGTCTGTCTAGTCTCTTCTTAAAAACCTCCAGTGATGGAGCACTCACGATTTCTGGAGGCAAGCTATTCCACTGGTTAATTGCCCTCACTGTTAGGAAGTTTTGTCCTTAATTCCAGGTTGCTTCTCTCTTTGATTAGTTTCCAACTATTGCTTCTTGTCCTGACTTCTGGTGCTTTGGATAATAATTTGACCCTCTCTTCTTTGTGGCAGTTCCTCTAATATTGGAATACCATTATCATGTCATCTCTAATTCTTCTTTTCTTTAGACTAGCCAAACCCAAATTGTGCAGCCATTCTTCATATATTTTAGTCTCCAGGCCTTTGATCATCTTAGTTGCTCTTCTCTGAACTTTTCCCAAAGTCTCAACATACTTTTTGTAGTGTGGTGACTAAAATGGCTGCTGTATTCCAGGTGTGGTCTTACTAGGGTTTTATAAAGTGGCACTAATACTTCACGTGATCTTGATTCTATGCCTCTGTTTATACAACCCAGGACTGTATTAGCTTTTTCAGCTGCTGCCTCACACAGCTGTCTCATATTCAAGTGATCATCCACTAGGACTCCAAGGTCCCTCTCACAGTTTCTGTTTTTGATCCATGTCTCACCTGATCTGTACTCATACCTTTGATTTTTCCTGCCTAAATGTAAAGCTTTGCTTTTATCCACATTAAAATTCATTTTGTTGGATAGAGTCTATTGTTCAGGTTTGTCAAGGTCTTTTTGGATCTTGAGCTTGTCTTCTGGAGTGTTGGCTATTCCTGCCAGTTTAGTGTCATTTACAAATTTAATTAATTCCTCTTCTATTCCCTCATCTAACTCATTTATGAAGATATTCAAGAAGTTTATGTAGTTGTTAGTTATAGTAGTCCTTACTTAGACCCTTTTCTTTTTCCCCTCTTCTTAGAGCAGAGAGTTTACTTAAATAAGGTTATCTCTTTTGAGCTGTTTTTCTCCACAGTATGTCTGTAAAAAATGCTAACTAGAAGTTAGCAAGCTCAGCTCTACTACTTTAATTAGTTCTTTAGAATCCTCTGTCTGCCTGACACTGACAAGACTCTAACCAATTTCACACTGAAGAGTTTGGTTTGCTTCCTAAGCAGCTGGAGGTGAGCGAACCAGGCAATCAGTTGGAGTTAGTGCACTCCTTTCAATATGTTTGCCCCATGTGTGCTTGCTTACTCTCTTATAATCCCTTCCTCTCTAATGAATATAAATCCAGACATTAAGTTCTTTCTTGCTAATTATCCAAGTATCTGGACAATCATTACGAAGGGCTATAACATTTGTCCATTTATTTGGCTCCTTCTCAGAAACTTCTGCTGTTAGTACTCATCAGCTGTTTTCAGTCATATTCTTATTTTGTAAAGCAAGGAAAATTATGAGCACAGTTTCATTTTGTAACTGCTTTGTTTAATGACTGAACCACTGGTCACAACTGTGGCACTAAATACATACTGCCTCTAATGTATTTTATCTTCTTAAAAAGTCTTTCTTTTACACTTTGTATAATTAAGTTTTGGGGAGATTTATAGTCCTAGAAGTTTTTAAATGGAAATAAATAAATATTGCCTGGTTTAACAAATAAAATTTAGTATAACTTTAGTGTCTAAGAACTTTTAGTTTTAAAACAGATTGATAGATATATTTCAGAAATAATGTTCTGCTTCTCCCAATGAATATCAAGAATTGTGAATTAGTTGCAGCTTGGAGTTAAAGATATTTGGAAAAAAGGAAAAGTCTCAGAGCGAGCAGCAGTTCAACTGGATCATCCCCAGACAAACTGGTTTTAACCAGGAAAATGCTGAAGAAATTCTAAAAAACGTTTTGCACAACACTTCAGGCAGTAGAATATTTGTTTCTTATGACATTTTTCCTAGTCTCAACTCCTAAACAGCTACATTCCTGAAAAATAACCCTTTCTCTGTTAGAGGGACTTCCCTTTTTCCCAAAGAGATTAGAAAAGAATGTAATATAAATAGTATACAATTTCTTTTCTGTGTCTTTTTAAGTGGATAACATGGTGCATAGAGAAAGTTCCAGGTTTAGTCTCAAGATATCTATAGTTTATAAATGGAACTCAGGTAGCAGGGCTGGGGCAAAAAATCTCAAACTCTGGACATTGGCAAAAATTTTAATGTTGAAATATGTAATCAGATATTCATATTTGTCATAAGTATAGAATATCAGGATTAGCTAAATGAAATAGTATGATTTCTATGTACTTTTGCATCTTCATGAAAAGAACAATAAGGCAATGTTTGAGTGTCAAATAAAATATCTAATTTCTACCACTTCCTATTCTTCCTTTGGTTGACTTTGTTACAACTAACCTGCTTGGGTAATCCTTTGAAGCTGATAAATCTTGAAAAAGTGATAGATGCTGTTCTGAAGATTGAAAATAATCTGCTTTATCTTGGCTACTGTGGATTGTCTTCTATTGAGAAATGAAACTTCTCATTCATAATATGGTCACAATTCTTTTATATAATATAATATTTTATATAATATATCTTTTATTTTATATAATATAATATAACATGGTCACATTCTTTGGCTCAGTATTTGTAAACAGCAATGGATCATGCCCAGTATTTCCTAGTCGAACCACAGACAACTACAATGATCTAATACATATCGATTTTACAGAAGACATTGTTGAAAAAGCACTGCGCAATCTGAAGCCATCTCTATCTGTTGGACCGGATGGAATATGTGCCTACTTCTTAAAAAAGCTACCTATTGCCATAGCCGAACCTCGAAGCATAATCTTTGAAAAATCTTTCAGGACCAGCTCCTTGCAAAACTGTGGTCACAAGCCACGATCATCCCCATCATCAAAAAGGGAGACTCCAGCCTAGTTGAAAATTACAGACCAATCTCTTTATGCTGCATCACCTGTAAAGTCATGGAATCAATTCTTAACCAATCCATCATCCTCCACTTAGAAACAAACAACCTACTCTCTAATAAACAATTTGGTTTTAGGAAAAAATTATCATGTAATCTGCAACTCTTACACTGAAAAAACATATGGACTACACAACTCAATCAGGACAAAACAATAGATGCAATCTACATAGACTTCTGTTAAGCCTTTGATTCAGTGGTACTTGACAAACTAAAATTAAAATCTTCCAGTATCTCTAAATTAAAATCTTATAGTATCTCTGGACACCTGCATTACTGGATAGAAGCATTCCTGTCAAATAGACAACAAATGGTCAAAATTGGGACCGTCCTATCAAATTCTGTACCTGTCAACAGCGGCGTCCCCCAAAGCAGTGTTCTAGGACCAACTCTTTTCATACTCTACATAAATGACCTCTGTGATCATATCAAGAGCAACTGCATTCTCTTCGCTGATGATGTAAATCTATTCAACACCACAAACAATACTGTTACCCTTCAAAAAGACTTTGACTATGTATCAGAATGGTCAAACAAATGGCAACTTCAAATCTCAACAAATAAATGCTCTGTCCTACATATTGGCAAAAAATATCAGAAAATAAAATACAGGCTGAATAGTCAAGACCTTGTTGATGATCCAAACTCTGATCCAAGATCCAAGATCCTGTCAAGATCCTGTGAAGGATCTTGGAGTACTCATCTCAAATGACCTAAGTGCTAGAGCCCACTGTGACTACATGGCCAAAAAGGCGTTAAGGATTGTTAACCTAATCTTACATAGCTTTTTTTCTGGTAATATTACACTACAACTAGAGCATACAAAACATTTGCTAGACCAATACTTGAATACAGCTCATCAGTCTGGAACCCACATTATGTATCTGATATTAACACAGTTGAGAAAGTCCAGAAATATTTCGTAAGAAGAGTTCTCCACTCTTCTACTCATTGCAGAATATGCCACCAGACCCGAAATTCTAGACCCAGAAAACCTAGAACTACGCCGCCTTTGGTCCGATCTAAATATAGTATATAAAATCATACATTGCAACATCCTGCCTGTCAATGAATATTTCAGCTTCAACCATAACAACACTAGAGCAAACAATAGATATGAACTCAAGGTTAATCGCACTAAACTTGACTGCAGGAAATACAACTTCAGAAATAGAGTGGTCAATGTCTAGAATACTCTACCTGACTCTGTGGTTTCTTCCCCAAACCCCAAACCCCAAAAACTTTAACCTTAGACTGTCTACTGTTGACCTCACCCCTTTCCTAAGAAGTCTGTAGGGGACGTGCATAAGCGCACCAACCTGCCTATCATCCCTATCCTATTGTTTCTTTTATATTTTATTGTTTCTTTTATATTTTATTTTTCTTATATGTATCCAGGTATTCATAACTATGTTTTTATTTGTACCTATTATCTTGTAAGCAATTGACAAATAAATAAATAAACAATCTTTGTAATTCTCGGGTTTGCAGAAATTAAGAAACACCAAGAAACTAAGAAAAAATCAAAATATAGGTAAAGGTAAAGGTTCCCTTTCCCTTTCCTTTCCCCTTTCCTTTCCTTTCCCTTCCTCCTTTCCTCCTTTCACTTCTTTTCTCCTTACCATTCCTTTCCCTTCTTTCCTCCTTTTCCTTCCTTCCTTCCTTCCTTCCTTCCTTCCTTCCTTTCCTTCCTTCTTTTTTCTTCCCTTCCTCCTTTCCTTTCCTTTCCTTTCCTTTCCTTTCCGTTCCCCTTTCCATTCCTTTCCATCTATCCATCATCTATCTTGTCTGTTCAGCAAAAGTGTTGTAAAATACAATCCTCCAACAATTGTTCCAAAGGTGCTTTTTTTTCAGGAGACAACTGGATTTTCTGGTTTTTCTTTGAAAATGTTTTGCTTCTCATCCAAGGAGTTTCTTCAGCTCTGACTGGATGGTGGGTGTTATGAACTAATAAAACACTTAAATAAAGTTTTATCAAACCTTTAGGAATAGCAGGGTTCTAATCCTGCACTTCTGATTGGCCGATAATAGCGATATCGGATTGGTCCATTCAGGAGAATCTGATTGGCTGTTAACGAGCCATTCTCATTGGTTAAAGGGGTTAACGCTCCACGTTTCTCATTGGTTACTAGATCAGCAGCTTGCCTATAAAAAGGCTGCTGCTGCCCTAGGTTTTTGCTCTGTTCAGAATGATTAATAAAGAGTTGAAGTTCACTGTTCACCGTCTCATCTCCGTTCCTTGTGCCCATGTGCAGAACTTAACAGTGGGTAATAAAAATACTTCAACCTTTGATGCCAAAGTAGCTTCCTGTTTGGAAGTATAGTTTGCATCCTTGAGTCGTTGAGGCAACTTGGAGATTTGTCTGTATTCTCGAATCACCTGAGTGGTGCAGATGGCTGTGGAGTTACAAAGGTAATGGAATGTGAGGCAACTGGCAGTTGGAACAGAGTTTTTTTCAGGTGGGGAGTGGGAGTATAACTCCTCAGTATCAGAGTGTGTTAATTACTGTATTAAGAAATACTAATGATCTGATGGTCATTTCGAAAAATCCTTTCTTAGTGAGCACCTAGAAGCCAAGAGGAACATAGGTGCCAAATTTCAAGTTTGTAGACTTTATGGTTCTGGAGATTTTGTGATGCTGCATGAGTGGTATTTCACTTTTTTATATGTAGAAGATTTGGAATTCATTTGGAATTAACAAAAAGGCAAAAATCTTATGGCTTCTGCCATGCAGAACTCATTGTGCAATGTTGATCTTCTCAGGATTTATATCTATTTCTTTTGGGGGTTTTCATGGGATTTTCTAATACTGTGTTTTAAATGGCACTATTTATATCCCATATTAGTTGAGTTAATTAAGAGGTCCCAGTTCCCTAAAGGAAATAATACTAAAATATAATTTAATGCAAGCCTTACCTCTGTATCCATATTTGGAGTTCACTGTATTGTATACTGACCTTTCAAGTAACTATTCTGAATCTTTGGATAATAACAAGCTTTTTACAAGATTAATAGATTATATTGCTGAATTTATATTGCTGAATATGTTGTGCAAAAGTCAGTAACTTGCTTTTCATGACTAGGATCAAAACTTAATAGCTCTTTTCAGAAATCCAAATGGGATTTGGATTATTTCTTTTATTAAAGCCTCTCATGCTGCATAACAAGCTACATTTGAAAATTTGGTTTCTTAGGAGGAATTTATAATTTGCTACACTGGTCTAAGATTATGCTTTATCCAAAATACAGTATTAATGTGATACAATTGTGTAATGTAATATCTGACACATCCTAAGAGGGAAACAGTTTTACAAACCATAGCGGAGCACTTTACGTATTGCACTAAACAAAAACAATGGTGTTGTAACAATAATATAAAAGCATTATATGAGGCCTCACATAGCCTTGGGAATAGCTAAATGCTTCCTTCAATCTTGTTTTTATCAGGCACACTTCATAGTTCATATGTGCTGTTGAGAATGAGTGAAAGTTATGCTAGATGTTCAGAATCAAAGTTACTCATCTTGTGGGAAAAATTTAACCTTCATGATATCCTCACTATGAACCTGGGGCATAAACAACCAGGGAATGTTATACTTTATTTATTTTTATTACTCGGTGTTAGTGTGTCAAGGTTCAGTCTTTATGGAATCAGGGGCACATTTGTCAAGAATCATAGACACATTTAACGTATCTGTTTCAGTGGTGGAATTATATATGCTTTTGGGAACTTACAATTAGACTGGGAATCCTTTGACTTTGGCAGTATTATCCTACACAGTGAACTGCTGTAGCTACAGACTAGAAGGCTTCTAGATTTAAATGTGTTTAACATTTTAAATAAATAGTCCCTCAATTTTCCCTGACCAGCAAAGAAAACAGAAATGAAAGCAAGTAAGCAAGCAAACAAACAAACACTCACCGTAGACAAAATCTGCCTTTACTATGCCAGGAAGCTGCCTAGCACCCAGCAACAGAACATTCTTCTTGTTGTATTCAGCAGCCTGGAAGTATACTTTGGAAATTCCTCCATGCAGCTTGTCCAATAATCAGTACTTTGAACTGTTGGCAGATAGAGAAATCTAGACAATGTACTATAAGTACTTAGAATTTCTCAATTTTTTTTTCAAATAAACATTCAAAGTAGTGAAGGAATAATTGCTGATGAACAGAGGAGATGAATGGCAAATATTTCATATGAGCAATTCAAAAATATTTTGTGTGCTTTTTCCTTTTGTCTTTCTTGTGATTTAAAAATTCTTATGTGAGAAAATAAACATAAGCCAAAGGTGTTGGATGAACACTGCAGAAACAACAAATTGATACACAGATGTATGGATTTAATGAGATACCACAAGGCTATTTATTTATTCCAAGAGCAATGATAAAAACAAGAAAAGTTCACAATCTGAACTACTTTATATATATTTTGAAATACCATCTGTCGCTGCAGACAGTACAATATAAATGTAAGCCTGGATGGGCCAAAACCCCTGCCCCCTTCCCCCCGGTGACAACTATTTATTTGCAGATTTTCAAAACTGAATAATAACTCTAGGGCATAGAATAGATTAGAATCCTCTGCAGAAACATGAGACAGATATTGTATTTTGTTCTACTGCTCAATACTTCGGTTTTTCAGCAATTGGAGGGGTTTTTTTGCTGCTTCTTCACACTTCAGAACCCTTGTGTTCCTTTTACCTATATAAGTATTATACTTATATTAATACAAATCCAAATTGCTTTAATTTCTCCAAATGTTTCAGTGATGAAATATAGAGCTGCGTACATATTTCAAGGAAAATCTTCAATTATGATAAAAGTATCAAGAAAACTTGATTCCAATCATTTGTCCAGCCACAAAAAAAAAAAAGAGGATGAGGTGTAAAACTTTTTGAATGCTTTTATTCACAGCTGAGGCAACAGCAGATCATATGGCATGTGGATCGGCATGTACAAACACTTTTTTTAGTGCTGCTGTTAACTTCAAACAGTCACTAAATGAATAGGTCAAGAGCTACCTGCACAAAATAAACCACACTATGACATAGCGGCAGGCCATATGCATACATGATGTTCAATGGACTTTTTAAAAAAGCTCTTAAAATGTGCATCTACACTACAATGCCTTTACATTCAATATTGTTTTCAGAATATAAAAGTCAAATTGGGTCAAATGAAAAAAGGATTTATTCCACTGTTTGCTTTTTATTTGACCCTCTATGAGACATGTTTATGAAAGGTGAGATAACAGATGGAATATATAAATATGCAGTTCAGAGTCATTTAAATAGTGAGATGGGTGGTATATATATTTGATTAATAAATAAAAATAAATAAATATATGGGTAGCCTCTGGTTTGTGAGCTGTCCATCCTCTAATGCAGTGTTTCTAAAACTTGGCAACTTTAAATATTTGGACTTCAACCCCAGAATTCCCCAGCCAGCAAGCTGTTTATACAAAATTTCTCTAATGCATCTGTTTCTTCAATTCTGCTTCAAAATAGGATCCACAGGCTCTTTTATCCCCCGGTATATGCCTGCTCCCAGCAGGTTGTTTTGAGATTTTTAAAACCAGTTCATGATGGGGAAGCGATCACACAATGAGCATAATTACTGTGCCTTTTCCTCAGCACAAACGTCATCATCATTATTCATGCTGTTGGGAAAATATTTTATATATTTTCCAGTCTTGAACAGGATGACTGCTTAATTGCTGCTATTATGAGTGAGTTGGTGACCATCTAAAGTAGGGGTGGGGTCTCCAAACTTGGCAATTTTAACACGTGTAGACTTCTACTCACAAATTCCACAGCCAACCATGCTGCCTAGGGAATTGTGAAAGTTGAAATTCACCCGTCTTGAAGTTGCCAAGTTTGGAGAGCACTGATCAAAAGGTGTCTGGGAGATCTAGGTTAAAAAAATACCTCATAGTTTTTTAGAGGGAGAGGGAAAAGAAACTCCAGGCCTCTTTTGCTCCCAGAGATTTTGGTCAAGACTGTTCCTTCTCTATTACATTTGCTTTCTGGGCAGAGTAAGGTTAAGAACTCTCTCCTTATCCCCGGAGATCTTGTGTAATTTTATCTGTGTGCAGGACAACCATCCGCTCCTGAAGAATTCTTAAGGGATTGCAGTGATAAGACTTGAATAGTTTTTAGTCTCTTGAGTAAAATTGATTTTAAAATGTTATTTAGTTTTGACAAAAAATGTGAACGTTTATTTATTTGACTGTATTACTTTTGGAAAAATGCCTTACAAATATCAATGTTTTAAACATAGGAAATTTACAGTACATTTTGGACCAGCATAAACATTTTCTAATGCAGGAATAAATAGGACAGATTAAGAGATAGCTGTGATACAGGGAGTGTAAAAATGAGATAAGTAAATTTAAGAAAACAAATTTAGAAATGGATAAATTTTCAAGTAAATTGAAATCTGATTTATTTCCCAGTTCTTCATTGTTTTTAAAGATTGGCCTAGTTAAAACTCCACTAAACTTGTAACTGCACCCTATCAAGTTATACCACACAGAAAAAAAAATTATATAACTATTTGTAAAGAGTCAGGATGATCCCTTCTGTAGCAGCATTCCCCTCCTTGGAGAGCTGCAATTTTTTCTCTTAGTCCCAGAAGCAGAGGAAACGTTCACACAGCAACAAATGCTAATGGCAGGTTTCTGGTGATATAAGGACAGAAGAAAAGGACAAGTGGATCTTTTTAATACTGAAAACAGCTTTGATTAGGGACCAAAGTTATTTTCTGTGGAGTATGGAACTTAATAATTTCTACAAATAAAGCAGTGCGTGAGAAAGAACTGGACTAAGCATCTGTATAATTCAAAGCTGAAATTCTTTTGTTTTATTGATTTTTCTTACTGTATTTTAGCCATTTTTCTAGAAAAATTCAGTATTATGGGTTAAGGAAGATAGTGTTCATAAATATTTTAGGTATACAATCAGCATCTTGTTGGCCCCACCAACTATGGCCTTTCCAAAGGACAGATATAAGAAAGTTTCTGATATCCCAAGCTCTTTGTTCTTAAGAAACAAAATAAGAAAATAAATGTCTATTTCTTGGCTAGTAAAATATTCATTTCCTTTATTTTTAAGTAGAGGCATTTTCTCAATTTAATTTTTTTGCATGCATCCAAAAAAAAAAATTTTATCTATAGAGAAAAGTGTGTACCAATAAAGTGTTTAAACATTTTGGATTGATTTTGGAAAAATGTTTAGTTATTTTTGTTAAGATTTCTATTGGCAGGGGTAAACACCCATGTTGCAAGGGAAATGGCTCAAGATCATTCCTTTGAATCCCCCAGTTGAAGTGATTTTTGGTATATTAGAATAGAAAGAGTCTGCTTTGCCTGAAGGGTTGTTGGTCAAAATATAACATGATTCAATATAAAGAAACTTGTATGTTTCTATACATCAAAACCTGTTCACAAATTAGCAGGGCTGATCTGAATTTGGGATGATTCAGCCAACCCTCTTAACTTGTAAACTGCTGCTCATTAGCATATAACTCTTAAGTGGATTGCTATGGAATCAAATATTATGCAGTCACGATATTTTAATTATTGTATAGCTAAGGCAAAATTTGAATCCAGTTCCAAAATTATATATTTTTGCAAATGGCTACAAAAATTGTTTTTCCTGTTCTTAAACATATATTATTAATAACAATAAAACCTTCACTTAGGGCAAAGTGTTAAGCATTAAAGCATGGCCACAGACTTATTATTTAAATACAAAGACAAATATAATACCTATTTCAAAAGATATGTAATACCCACAGCCTTTTTCTCCTATTTTAAAAGAACATACTCTCTTCTATTTTAAACTTTTCCTATTGGATGATATTCTAGCTGAAAGAAATATTATTTAATTAATGTTGAGCAAGGACTGGGGTCATGGTTGGTCATAAGGGTGTAATTTGTCTTGGGATCAATATAGCAATATAGTTTGCTCCTAAAGACTTGACTAGTGTCCTAAGCCCACTATCTCAGCTTGATTTATCAGATATGTTGGTTATGTTCTTAGAATTGCTAGCTGTGATAATATAGAACATTGGCTACAGTACACCCACATGGCAGTGCCAGTTTGAGAAAGACTGTCTAAGGGAATAAAGAAAGGAATTACAGGACATTAATGTATCTTTCAAATTGAATTGGAATACCAAAGTCTTTAGATGGCAACCAGGAATGGGGAAACAGTTTAAATGTATCCCCTTAGAGCAGACCAGATCTTCTTTGACTTCAATATTTTATCTTGAAGATACAAATGATATTTACAAGTAATAAAAAATAGCAACAGCTCCTGGTCCAGTATTTATGTTCTGCTCCCTGATTCTGTAGTTATGTCCTGGCTTGATTCTATCCATCAGCCCATAAAGTGCTGTACTCTGCAGAGCAAGTTTGTAAGTTACATAAAAAAAATCAGAATTTGAAAGAAACAAGACAATCCTTTATAAACCATAGTTTGAAAGTGAGATTAAGATTAATGCAATAGTTTACTCGTGTATTATTTTAACAAATGAACGTAAGGGAAACAGAATTATTTGTAATATGTCTCCTCCTCTTCCTCTTCCTTTTTCTTCTTCTTTTGCAGCAAATTCCATAAAGCGGGAAATGCAAAGCGATGATGAGGATTCTAACAGAAAGCGTCTAAAGCGGGAAGATGAGATCATTGGGCAGGATGAAGGGAGCAGTTTGGAAGAGCCCCTGATTGAAAACCAGGAGATTGGGGAGAACAGAAAAATGCAGGAGCTGTCAGGCGAGGGAGGAATCCGGCTTCCGAATGGTAAACTGAAATGTGACGTCTGTGGCATGGTTTGCATTGGGCCCAATGTGCTTATGGTACATAAAAGGAGTCACACTGGTAAGCAGCCAAAAGAAAAAAAAATGTGATGACTGCCTTTGGCATCTGATGTTGATATTGCCTACATCTATTCTCTAGCATTTCTCAATTCATAATATAATCATGTGCAGTAATGGGAAATATTTTCCTTTCAAACTTTGCTTACTAGGAAATAAATATTAAAAAACATGCATTTATGTTCTTATCTCTTTTGCAATAATGTTTGAGGAATGATAATTTCCATATTAAGTCTCCTTCACTATGACGTACATACTAAATTGGCTGTCTGTTAATATGAACCTCTCTTTTTATTGGTTTTACAAAATCCTCCCCTTCTACTATTTCTGGAGACCACTTGATGATTTGAAATACCGTATTTCTCACATAATAAGGCCGGGCCTTATTTTTTTTGGACCCCCGAAAAACCGGCTAGGCTGTCTTTTTGGGGGTGACTTAATTTCCCCCCCCATTGCATCCTCAGGTGGGTGGGTGGCGACAGTTTGGATGTTCGGGAGACCTTCCATCACCATTGCTTTTCCTTCTCCCTTGCTGCCGTGGCATTACAGCAACGCTGCAGCGTTTGGCGCAGCCATGTGCAGCCAGTCAGGGCTCCTCCCTGCAACCGGAGCCCTGAGGAGACACTTGGCTTCAGGAGCTCCTGTGGCTGCCTTCCCTTTGCCTTCGAAGGTAAAGTGAATTATTTTAAAAACCTCCGCTCATCCCATCAGGGCCGTGCTGGAGCCGTGCGAGCTGGGCAGAGCTGGGAAAGTGAGCCGTGGGTGTTTCCTGGTTCTATGAAAGAGCTTGCCTCGCTCAGAGCGTTTGGCGAAGCACACAAGTTTCACAGTCGGAGAGGGAGGCAGCGGCGAAAAGGACACGGCGGCAACGGCAGGATGCTGCAAGTCAGGACCTTGCATTGAAGCAGCCTGGGGGGCACGTTGTCACCTCCCTCCAGCCCACCTTGAGGATTTGCCTTTTGTTGTTGGTATACTTGGCTTCAGGCGCTCCTGTCGCCGCCTTCCCTTTGCCTTCGAAGGTAAAGTGAATTATTTTAAAAACCTCCGCTCATCCCATCAGGGCCACGGCAGAGCCGTGCGGGCTGGGCAGAACCAGGAAACACCCACGGCTCACTTTCCCGGCTCTGCCCAGCTCGCACGGCTCCGGCACAGCCCTGATGGGATGAGCGGAGGTTTTTAAAATAATTCACTTTACCTTCGAAGACAAAGGGAAGGCAGCCACAGGAGCGCCTGAAGCACCAGGGCTCCGGTTGCAGGGAGGAGCCCTGACTGGCTGCACGTGGCTGCGCCAAACGCCGCAGCGTTGCTGTAACGCCACAGCAGCAAGGGAGAAAGAAAAGCAACAGTGGCGGAAGGTCTCCCAATATGAAGTGCTCCACTAACGGAGGCAGCACCATATCCGGGCATGCAACAAAGTACTTCCTAATGGCAAGCCCCCCCGCCATTCCCCCCCATTTTGCATGTTTAATATGGGTCTTAATTTGGGGGGAGGGACTTAATTTGATTTTATGCCAATAAATCATGCTGGGGCTTCCTATTGATGGAGGTCATATTGTTGGAGAAACACGGTATTTACTAACATTAGAACAACCTTCACAAGAAAGACACAGAGACCAATGACAGATTCAGCATGAAAAAAATCTACCAGCTATCAGTCTCTGTTTGCAAAGCATTCTCCATTTTTAGAGAAATCTGAATTTATTGGGGAACTGTAAAGAATGGCATATGGTTAGGCTGGACTCAGAAATAAAATTTTGGTATGATGCATATCCACGATGAAAACTAATTCATGTCAACAAAAAAACAAAAAATCTCCATCCTTAAAAATACCAATAGCTGCCATGCCTCAGTCTGATTAATCCATCCCCATCCAAAGACTCTGAGATCAGCTTGCTTGGATTTTTCTCCTTGTTTTGTTAGATATTATAGGAAGTGTTAAGTCTGGAGCATGGGTGCGAATAATGGAGACGAGCCGGCAGAAAGAGTGAACTTCAAATTCTTTATTTACATGGTGTGACAGCTCAAACTCAGTGACTGCTATAGCCTTCCTTATATAGGCAACTTATTAACTATTCAACCAATAGCAATCCGGGAGCGCTAGCTCCGTTAACCAATGAGAATGGCCTGTTAATGGCCAATCAGATTCTCCTGAACGGACCAATCCGATCTTGCCATTAACAGCCAATCAGAAGTGCAGGGCCAGAACCCTGCACTTGACTTCAAGCTCAACATAACTTTATTTAACATTTATTCATTCACAACAGGAAGGATCGAACCTGTCACTGCTTAACTAGATATGATCTTCATCTGATGCTGCTAGTGTATCTTCCTTGGTAGTTCCTGGATTAACTAAGATAGTCACTCTACTACCCAGAAACCAGGACTTATTTTTTCAATTTCAGTGTTTAATATGCCCGTGGAGTGAGAGGACTGTATTTTACTCTGAGGAAACATTGATAAATGTACACCATAGGGAAGTTTATGGAATTTTCTATATGTAGATGTGTTTGACGTATACTTATTTCATAATGCATGTTGCCCAGTAAGAACTCCATAACTTGTCTGATCACCCAATCTTCAAAGTACTGATCTCTTCAGTGTTGTCTGAATAGCATTTACAAGGATTTCATTCTTTCCTTGCCTTTCACAGAAATATTTCCAGACCCATTTGGCAGGGACCGTGTTTACTTTACTTCTTGTATTCTGCTTTTCCTTCATTTCCAGTGTAAGCTGCTTTCCCCAGACAATGTCTTTTGCTCTCTTCCTCCAGCACTTTCCTCCAGAAATGCAGGAACAGCTTCTATCTTTCACACTTTAAATATATTTCTCCCAAATAATTTCTGTTTAGCAAGCTGTTGTGTGAAGAGCAAGGAAGATTTGCTTCAATCATTGATTAATTGCTTGTACAGGAGAGAATGATCTTTCTCTCAACTTTTCTCCATTCCCCACTTCCAAGTACAGTTGGCTTCTCCTTCTGTCTCTTTTTTTCCCTTTCCTCACAAGAAAGAAGGGAACAAGACTAACTCCCTTTGTTTTGTTCCCTGGAGGCTGATTAAGGTGAGATACAAAACAACAACAAAAAGTCTGTGTTGTCAAAGGAAAATGTTGCAAGGAAAGAAGAAGAAACTAGAGTAAGATTTTTTTGTAGGGGAAGGATGGAAGTTTTCCTGAGGCCTTTGCAGATGGCCAGGCTTTGTCTTAGCCAAGAAAAATGAAAGTTAAGCAGAGCATGAGCGGGTTGCTCTGTCTACTCAAGGACAGATAGGCACTACTGGAATGGACAGATTTGCTTTTTTGTGGGCACCTAAGACTTGCAGAGAGCAAGTAACCAATATTTTCTCTTTGAAATCATTTGACCAGTAGAGAGTGCCTTATCTCTTTCCTCTCCCCAGCTTTGCAAAAGCCTTCTTCATCTGTAAAATAAATAAAACATTGGGGGTATTAAAACCAATTTTAGTTGGCACTGCTACTGATTAGAATGGCTATGTGTTAACCCAAATTCTGTCTGTTGTGGCAGTTTTTCCCTTCAAATGATGGGCAAGTCTGCTCCATGAGTTTACTCCTGTGTAACCCAGCTAAAAATAAAACTTTCCTGTTTGCACCATACCTTATGATTGCAATAGGAAGAAGCTTGGGTGAAGTGGAACAGTAAGACCCATCCATCACTGGAGGGACAATTTGCTTTTCTTGCAACTGTGCCCTGTTTGAAAGAATCCATAGCCTTTTCAATTCTATATTGAAAACTGTTTCTTAGACCTGCTGTGGGAGTGAGAGACCTGTAGGAGATTTGACTTTATGGATGTGATGATTGGTCTGGCAGGGAACAGGATCCATCTGGTCACTTCAGTCCACAAATTTCATTATCGATGTATTTTTATATGTGTGCAGCTCATGTGACATGGACTTGCCTTGGAAATGAGATGTATGTACAATGATCTATCACCCTCTTTCAATATTTTAATTATACAGAAGACTGCATACTTGCAATAGGAAACTCAAATGAATTTTTACTAGGATTGCTCAATAGCAGAAAATTTCTACAATAACAAAATATCTTCCAGATAATGATCTCTTTTCACTGAGTAATTACTTTCCCTGTTTGTATCAAGGATGTTTCTGTTTAAATCAAGGAAGTTTTTTTATCAAGGAACTTCCACAGCTATATAAAAGCCAAGTGATAGACCTATTTTTTCAAGAAAGAATGATTTCAGTCAGAATAGAATATTTTCTTAATTCCTGAGTCTGAGACTCAACTATCCACTGCTCCTTAATCTTATTTAGATTCATCTTCTGTTTGTTAGGGTGTATATAATCAATTATAGCCTCTAAGAAACTGCAAGCATCTGCACCTTTCTTGAATCAGGTGAAGATAAAGTTGTATATCATTTTTGTATGGCATGAATGAAATCATACTAAAATTCCAGATTTTTTCCTCCAGTGTTTCAATAGCAAGAATCAAAAGGATGGCATCCTACGTATAAACAATAATCAATTCTTAAGTTACTCTTTAGTGTTGGTCTAGCAAATAGAAATGGAACCTCTGATTTCTCCCAGCCCCCAAATTACTGAGACATCTATCAATATTTCTCATTCAATAATATTAAACGCTGCTGAGAAGTCTAGAAAGTGTATTAATGGTTGGTATGCCTTGTCTTTCAATACTTTCAGAGGTCATTGTCTTTGATTGTTATATCCAGGCCCAAAGCAAGAATGATTGGCTTCTTTCAGACCAGTAACACCTTGCCTGTCACCTTACCCTAAAAGTGGGCATATTTCAGTGGGCTGTAGAAAAATCATAGGATCCAGCTCTAGCAGCACAGCCATCTTTCAGCATATCAGCACAGCCTCTTTCAGCATATCAGCTCCTTGCATAAAGTGGCATTAACTGTTTCTCACCCATCTGGTTACATTTTCCTGCCCACCTTTATCAGCTGAAATGAGAAAGGTTCTTTCCTTGACTCTCAGTATCTTTCCAGTTATATAGGACAGTACTGATCTGGAGTAGCATGTTTTTAGCATTAATTGGCAGCAATCATCTGAAAAATTACTCTATGTATTGTAAATATTAGTTATGACTGATTCTGTTCACAGAAAATAAAAATCCAGAGTGCTTCCCCTGCCTGTGTGAGGGACTGAATTACTAGGACACTACAACACACAAAAAGATCAGTGTTACATCCAACATTAAGAAGCCTAGATCTGACTATTACAGTTTGAAGATCAAGTTTGTAAAAAAAAATAATGGTAGCAGACATTGTGCAGATGCAACATTAAACCTGTTTCCATGCAACATACCAAATCACAATTTACTGAACAACCCATTATTGGCTGGATTCACACAGCATATCAAACCATAAACCTAAGTTTACAAAATTCACCGGCCAGTTATACACAATATGTCAGAAAATAAATAATTTCATTTGGTAGATACATGAATCAACTTGAGTTTTCTATGACTGGCAAGTTCCAGAGGAAAGATCAGTAAAAGTGATTGGGTCATTGTTAGGATAAGCAAGGGTTATTTGCTTATTGCCTCTAATATTAGGCCTCTATTATTCTTTAATCTTCTCTAATACTCTCTAATCTTCTGCCTTTCCATGTTATGGAAACGCAATCATGATGTTAAATGCAGATTAAAAAATAAAAAATAAAGTGGGGAAGGGGAGAGAAATTCCAAAAGCCCGTAAAGATTAACAAGCAAAAAGAGGAGAGAAAAATTGAGAAGTAAGGAATATCCAGTCTAGAGCAAAATACGACTGCATATTTTCTTGAAAAGGTTAAGAATGGCTCAGATATAAATCAAATGCTTTGTATTGTATATAGAAGACTGTGGAATCAATCTATGGTATCTCTGTTTAAAAGGATCCCAGATGGTGAGAGAAAACTCACTTCCTGGGGGTTTGTAAAGTTTATAACACAAAGTTGGTGCCATTTATAACACATACTCAGCTCTAATGCCTCATCTCACAATAATGTTGTTTCATACATTAAAGAAAATATTTAATTGTTTGGATGTTTTCATGTGGAGAGCAGTGTTATAAAGTAATTGTCACTAATGTACCCTGGATATAAAACATAGAAATTCACTTTAAAGCTGTTTCAAATGTTAGGTTGTGATCTATTGGCAGACATAATTTGGACATTTTATACTTGAGGCACTTCAGCATTTTTCTAAAGTAACATTATGATGTTAAAAAAAGAAAAATGAAGATTATGTAAGCAGTGCTCTTCTCAGAGCCATTACATTCCCTCTACTGAGGAATGCTTTTTTGTTCTTTTTCAGAATAAAGCAGTAGTGCTTTGACTATTCAGAAGTTCTCAACCGTACAGAAATTATTTCTGTTTTGATGTAATTTTGTTCTCTGTTTTTGCTAACCCGAGGCATTGCTTAGATGTTTTATCAAATGAAACTTTCCCTTTGTGGAAAAGTAGTTTACATGTTTAAGTCTTTTAGTTTAATTTCAAAAAGAAAATGGTAGTTATTCCTAGGAAAAGATAGAACTTTATTAATAGCATGGTAATTCCAAGCAAACTGATGGCTGGCAGGATTGTTTCTCATCTTTATTATTTTTTATCAATAACTCAATGTGGTGACCATGCCTAATTCTCCTAACTCCTCCTATGTTTTATACAATAACAATCTTGTGAAATTGGTTGGGCTGAGAGAGGGTTACTGGCCCAAAGTTACCCAGGTAACTTTCATGCCTAAGGTAGGACTAGAACTCACAGTCTCCTATTTCCTAGCCTGGGGCGATAACCGCTATATCAAATTATTTTCCTCTATGGAACCTTCTTCCTCACTCATGCCATAGCTAAGATTCTATCTAACCTGCCAACTTGTTTACTTTTGCCAAATTAGATTATCTTCTAACTGCTACCTGGCAGAGTCTTGGAACTCTTATTACCCTATCAAGCTGCAAGTGTAAATTACTTCTGAGATAAGCACATGTTTTGAAATATGATTGAAGGATTTCAGAATTGACATTACACACACACACACACACACACAGAGAGTTATACAAACACCCATATATGCTACATGAAAATATTGTGTAACTATATGGAGATATATTAATTACCTTTCATGCCTACACATATCTAGTTTTCTTTTTAGTCATAGTTGCTTGCATATGAATCAACCTGGAAGAAATAAAATAAGTTTATTACACATCCCTTGCCTGGTCTCCTGGAAGCTTTTCTTTTTAAATTTGTGGTGATGTAACACCTCCAGTGTAAACAGAAGTAGGCAGTAATTGTGGTTATGAAATATAATTAGCTGCTGAGCTGCTGTCCTCTGGCATGATATTAATATGCATCATGAAATATTTTTAGTCTTTTGTGAAACTCTAAAACTTATACAAAACTCTAAAAATAAAATTTGATATATAGATATTGATTTGGGCATAGCCATGGATATTATGTCAATTACTTAAAACCGTTCTCAGTAACAGAATGGCCAAACTGTAATTTTGAGTCATCTTCCAGGAACATTCAATACTTTGAAGTTCTTCCTAAGTTAAGGATATTAAATGATCATACCTTGAAAATCTGAAATAAACTCTAGTTTGGGGGGCGGGGTGGAGACAAAGAATTAATCAGCTCAGGAGAAAAAAAAAAAACAGGCTGTATTTGGATCTTTTCTGCTTCTGTTGCAGAAAACCACAGAAGGCCTCTGGCCATGCAACGTATATCCTTCCTGCCTGATTCAGATCTATTGAAGAGGAACTTCTTCTTTCTCTCAGCAGTTGGTTCCACAGCCAAAATCTTGTTACATTTAGAAAGTTTTTTGTAATAATCAATTAGAATGCAGTCTGCCTATTATTATTCTATCACCTGCATGCTGAATCAAAATATCCTTTTTCTTTCAAGTATTTGAGAAAACACACCCAATTAGTTCCATCCCTCTTCATCAACCTAACCTGTCCCTGATTGTACTTGATGCCCTTTCATGAAATTTACCTCTTTTTTTTTCATCCTTCTTAAAAATGTAACCTGGTTATTCAAGTTTAACCAATTCAGAAAAAAAATAGATTTATTACTTCTTGGGATTTGGAATTTACACTTCTGTGGATGCAACTTAAAAGTGCATTTGTTTTCCTACATAACATCCATGATACTATCTCATATCCAAGTACATTAGTACATTAGTATCAGCCGATATGCTAGGATGCAGTTCCTCTGGTATGTGAGATTCATTCAATAAAGAGACAGTCCTTGATTATGATTCTATTTCAAATTTAATGTTGCCCCTTTGCCCTATTTTATAATTTCTTAAAGAATGTATCTTGTTTTGATACGATAGATTGAATTGAGTAGTTCCAGCTTTTCTTTGTTACCTATTAACATTAACCTGTCTCCAATGAGCAGCTGATATTCTGATTTTTTCATTTTTCTTTTGTTTTGAACACATTCAAAGAAGCTCCTGTGGATATTGTTAACCATCCTTCACTAACTTTTAATTTGTTTTTGTTTTTTTTTAATTTTTTGCTTCCCTGTGACTGACTGTATAGTTCTGGACTACTTCTTGTACTCTTTCTTCATAATGTGACCTTTTAATATCTTACAAGTCCCTTTTGGGGGGAGGGGTTGAAATATATAAGATCTTATATATATAGCCTCCAAAGCTAAATTAATCAAGGGTTTCACAATTAAAATAAATTAGGGAAACTGCTTTGTATCTTTCAAAGAACAGCATGACATATTTTTTTTCCTCTGACCATACAGCCCTTTGTGCAAAAAATGGGTACCTTCCTATAAATCTCTGGGTCTGAACTGTCAAAACAGAAAAGACTTGACTCTCAGGAATGGCAAGTAGACATATTAAGGCTGTTAATAGTCATATGAAAAGCTTAGCAGGTGGTTGAATTAGAAATGTAATTTGATTTCTAAAATCAAATTTACAATCTAAGTTTACAATCTAGTTTGAATTCACAAGAACTGAAACTACAAAGTATTTTATTTTAGATTAGTATTAATTAATATTAATTATATTTAGTCTGCTAACCTATAAAATGTACAACGTCAGATTGCAGATTGCTTAGAAGTTACTTCACGGCTCCCTCATCAATATACCTAAATTATTTAAAAAGAACAATAATATAAAAAACAATGTTCTTTCCTTGTTGCAGTGTTAATTGACTTATTACTTTATCAATCACGTTACCACATTGCAGAATAATGTTTTGACAGTTATAAATGGAGGATTCCCTCTGCTGTGTTTTAGGTGGTTCTTTACCTGCAGGTAGAGAAATGTATTTGACCATGCTAATGTCCGCTTGAAATATGGAATAGAAGTTATTATCGGTGAAGCTTAAAATGTCTGTATACAATTCTTACATTTGCAGTTTTAATTTTGTGGAGATAATTTAATGCTTCATTAAAATATGATTTTGTAGCCTTTTCTTGGATTCTGCAGGGTTGTATGAACATAGCATACTTAATTTGATCATTAGTCCACCTAGCTGTTTCTGAGCTTTCCTTTTCTACAGCTGACAACTCATCTTTCCTTAGCATAGGTCTTATCTGCTTCAAATATTGCAATTGTCCCATTTAATTTAGATGCCTGCAATAGCTGAATAATGAAGTCATGGGGTTTGATTATCAGATAATGTGGTTTGAAAACAAAAGAACGAAAGAGCCTTTAACTAAGGCCAATCTAACTGCTATGACTTGGTCTCTTATTTTTCAGATGGTTTTAATATATGTTGAGGAAGAAGATTTTTATCCAGTCTAGATTTTAATGATCTTTCAATCACTGTTTCTTAGGTGTTGTTTCTCTTCTTTCATTTGCTATAGGTGAGCGTCCCTTTCACTGTAACCAGTGTGGAGCTTCCTTCACCCAAAAGGGGAACCTACTGAGGCACATCAAATTACACTCTGGAGAAAAACCATTCAAATGTCCCTTTTGTAGTTATGCCTGCCGAAGAAGGGATGCTCTCACAGGACACCTCAGGACACACTCTGGTGAGTTTCTTGCACTTTTGGTTTTTGCACTAATGCTAGACTGAAGCCAACTCTGCACAGCAGTGTTCTTTCAGTCAGTCCATGTGTCAGTCCATCTGGATCTATAAAGTCTCCATGGATTGAATGTGCAGACTGAGGCAGCGTGATTCGTAGCTCTATGCTCTGAACTTGTTTCTAGGCACAGATGTCAGAGACTGAATCTTGTCAACCCTTGTGCTCTAACATTGAGCTTGGTGTCTCTCAGAGCTCCATTAAAGCTGACTACTACCTGAAAAGAAAGGGTTAGCTCTTATTTTCTAATTACAGTATCCTGGTACTATAAATGAAATTGGATCAAAATTGAATTGGGAATTAAATATTCTTCAAAATTCAGAATATTATCTGGAAAACCATGATAGATTTCCCTAAATTCTAAGAACTATCAATGAGTGCGCTTTCAATGAGGATATATCTTTCTTTTACTCTTTTTTTTTTTTAAACAAATTTTATTAATTTTACAGAGAACACAAAATATAAACAAAACTAAAAGATCTTTTCTGAAGGTTGTCTGATCCCAGGTTGAAACTCTTCACACAGACACAAATTCAAACATCATATTCACTTTATATATCCTTCCATATCTTATTATCATTTTCTTTTTATATATATATATATAAACCATTTTTATCAATTTTATATAAACAATGCACAAGGCATAACAGCTTATAAGTTCTTTTCTAAGAAAAAATAATAAAAGAAGAAAACCAATAGAACATAACAATTCCAAATTATAATATCAATACTTTATCTATTTAACTTCATATCTTATCCCAACTTCTCCTTTTCATCCAAATTATTTCTTATTAATTAAATTTTTTTGCCTTTTTTCATATATACAAAATCCAAAAAAAAAATATAACAAAACCTTTATATATCCTTTCATATCTTATTACCATTTTCAATAATATTCTTTGTCTGTTCTATTTCCAACTATCCATTCATCTTTTTTCTTTTATTATACTTCTCCTATACACCAATTGGAGTAACGTCTATAACTCATTACCCTAACTTAAAAGTACTTCATATAACAATTTTTCTTGGGATTCTGTTTAATAGATTCTAAAATTACACAATGAATTTTATACTCTAAATGCACATATAAAAAACACAATCTTATGTACCCTCCAGAATCCCTCTTTTATCCTAAATTAAATTCACCCATTGTCTCTGAATAAACTTTTTTTCTTTAGATCTTGCTTCCCCCCATTGAGGCTTCTCTCCCCCCCCCTTTCTCTCTTGCTTATTCTTCTCCTTTTTACCCCTTTGTCTTTCCTCCTCCCTTTTCTTACTCCCTTTCCTTTGCTTTCTAACCTTGCCTCCACCTTTCCGCTCATTTTTCTCTTCTTTGGTTGTTTTTATAATTCTTAAAATCCCCTTTTTCTTATCCTTTTTCTCCTCCTCCCCGGAAAGAACCCATTGTTCATCAAAGATGGCTTCTTCTTCCTCTTCTTCTTTGTCCCAGTCCTTCTGCTGCGTAGTCAACTTTTCATAAGTACATAACGCCATTTCTAAGAATTGAAACAAAGTGCCCAAAGTATCTTCTTTTTTATATTTTTGATATTCAGTCTTTAGTTCATCCACAAGTGATGCCATTATGAAAAAAGAAACTTTTCCCAAAACAACCACAAATATTTTTAATAAAAAATAATTAAAAAAAAAATTCCAAAAATTAATACTTTTCTTCCTTCTTCTCTTTCTCTTTCTGGGGTTAATGTTTAATCAAAGAGGTCCAATTACCATATACCTTTCTTTGGGATTCTAGGCAATCTCCTCCTTTTTCAGCTTCTGCTCCAATTTTTTTTCCTCTCCCTTCCCACTTGCAATATCAATTTTAAATAATCAGAAATCCATACCTCTAATAAGGGTTTTCCAATTTCTTAAGTTTTTCAATGTCCAGAAACCCTTTTGTCCCTTAGCTTCAACTTTCAGAATAATTCACTTTCAATATCCAATATGTCCAAACATATCTGCTTTTTCCATGGGGTGGGAGAGTGAAGAAAAAAAAAAGTTCCCTTTAACAGCTTCTCCGCCGCTTTCGATCTTCTTAGGGATACAATGTATCCTCCAGCAATTCAAACAGCTCAGTTCCAACAAATTTGAAAGATGTTACTTGACCCGGCTCAGACAGCACTTTCACTCTTCTTGCTTCCTCCAGCACAATCTTACCCGGTTGCTGGCTTCTTCGTGGCGGCCATTGCTGACCGCCGCTCCACCGCCTTGGGAAAAAGGGGTTTTTCCAGAGGAGGAGGGGGTCTGCGACACCCCCAACCCCCTGTCTGACTCCCCTCTCTCTTCAGCTGTCCCTACAGGGCAGCCATATCCCCCTGACCCATCTGGATCGGGGGTACCTCGGCGGCTAGCACAGCAGGAATCGCGAGCTGTCGCGAATTCCTGCTGCCCCGAAGCCACGCGTAACCGGAAAACCTTTCTTTTACTCTTTTTATATTTGCACTTTCATAATTGAATTATATTTTAATTATAAGAAATAAATCAGTTATGACAACAACTTTTTAGGCCAAGATAATATAAAACGTCATAAAAGATTAAACTGTTTTTTAATTTAAATTTTCCCAAAATTCTGTATAATGTAACTTTGTAAACCATGATTACTAGCCAATTTTTGAAAAAGCATTTGAGCTGGAAACTGATCCACGATTCTGCTTTTATATTTTGCAAAATATTCCATGCTGATATATGGAACAAAAATATTGGGCAGTTATCAGTCTATCAATGTTTAAAAAAAATTTTCTCCTTAAAAGGAAAAAGAAGATATAGTTCTGAGAAAGATGGAAGGGTTGCAAATTGATGACACTATCTGGAGCATTTGTAACATTCAGTGAATGAATTAAAGTGGTTGCATGATAATTGCCTCTCTGAAAGTACTTCCAATACTTTGCAAAGGAGTTGGAATAAATTCTGCTTTTTCTGTCTGAGGAAAATACTATCCTGTTCTGATGAGACTCTGTCTTTGAATTTTGAATTTACTCTATCTTCAAGATACTCTCAATTAATTTTACTCCATCTGAACAGAATTCTGTAAATCTAAGCAGCTGCCTTTTGCTAAACTTTAGCTTAAGCTAAAGTTTAGTTAGCAATACTGAAATGAGCTCACTTCAGTGGCATAGTGAGTTGATTCATACTATTGCTTTCGTTGTTCATTTTTTGATAGATTAAACATTCAAAAGTTCTTACATCAACAGACCTATTTCACGTTAATATTTTGTTCATCATTTGCTTCCAAGCTAGCACACTTCAAGTAAATTTGGGAAGCTCTAAGGGAGTTCTGACTGATGTTATTTTCAACAAATAAAAGGGAACTAGGGCAACAGGTATGAAATTTGCATACTGAAGTTACCAAATTGAAGTAAATCACTCTTGGTTGTTTAGAACAAAACAAATGGATCCAGAATAACTTAAAATACAAGATAGTTAAGGGAAATAAAGACAAAATAAAAAGCAAAACATAACCTCTCAAACTGTTTACAATCCATAAAAGTATAAAATGCATTCTGTTTCTGCTTCTTTCTGTTATAAGCATATATCTCAGTTTCACCAATTTCAGTAAAGTCTATTTATCAGCAACATTTTGCCATGCCCAAGCCCTATCAGTACCTGACATGTATCCCAAAAATCAGTTTGTTGTTATACCATGCTACAGAAGTATGGTGGGGTAGCATAATTTTTTGAAGTTCCCCAGGCTTAAGGTTGGTAAGTTAAAGTTCTTAAATGTAATCAAATTTAAAAAAAGAAAAATACCAGTCCTGAATCTGTCCTAATAATGCTCTTAAAGCTACCAGGAGTCATATGATTTTGGCACTATATAGCCAGTTTGGACTGGTGGTTAAATTCTAGTCCTGCCTTGGGCATGAAATCCTGCTAGGTAATTTTGGACAAGTCTCTGTAACTCAGACCAACTCACCTCACAGGATTGTTATTGTGGGGAAAATAAGGGGAGGCGAAGAATGTTAGATATGTTCACTACCTTGAATTGTTTACAAAAATAATAAAGGTTGGTACAGAAATAATTAACACAGGTTTTATTGTGCACAAAAAACAATGTTTTGTCATGTGGATTTCTTACTTTCAAAGAGTGCTTTCTTTTTGATTTCTAACATTTGACACCTCTAATGCAGGGCCTTAAGCAGGGGTGGGATTCTACCAGTTCACACCTATTCGCTAGAACTGGTTGTTAACATTTGAAGCAGTTTGGAAAATTAATTACTGGCCTAATCCTGTAAGGAAGGCAAGAAGGAAACATTCTGGTGTTGCTTACAGAAACTGCCTCTCTGTTAACCCTTATTACATTCTTGCCAGGACTGGACTTCCTGTCTCAGGAATGTCTCTGGAGTTTTTTTCCCCTCCTTTGCTGGTACTTTGCTTGTGTGGAGTGACCATTCAAAGTTACAATGGCACTTATGACTGTTGCAGCATCCCCACAGTCATGAAAGGCCAGGTGAGGAGATGCATGACTTGCTGTGAGTGATATTGAGTTGGCCATGCCCAGCCAATAACATGACCACCAAGCCACACCCAACTAAGCCACGCCCACAGAACGGTTCTTAAAAAAATTTAATCCCACCCCTGGCCTTAAGTCCCTTCTTTCTTTATGATGGCAGCTCATTCAAATCGTTATTAATAGAAAAGCTTTTTATCCGAGATTGAAAAGAAGAAAAGATATAAGTAGTATGGTTTCTGTATGTCTGTAGATAAATAGAAGCAGTTATTTATGAAAAGAAGTGACATACTTAAGTAATAGAATAAAATACAACTATACTGTGGGAAACATATAAATTGCAAGGAAAGAATTCTCAAGGACTTTGGGATGTAAACATTAACTAAATGTATCCATGAGTTTTTGACTGAAGAAAAACAAACATCATTGGAAGTTCCAAAGAAACATAGTTTTAGAATACTTGTTTAGTGTAGCTACATGGTAGACCTATTCTCTGAAGTGATTTGAAAATGAGAATGCCAAAGCTCAAGGTTCTTTCAAGCTCTCTTAATATACTGACTTTTTAGAAGAAACTTCTCAGCTGTTAACCCACCATTTTTTTTTAATTTTTTGTAATATGAAAGTAGAATAAGAAAAACATTACATGTATTACTAAAGTAGCAGAACTCAGAAATATAAAGCAACTATCAACTAAACTTGATATTATCCAGGAGAAATCATGAAATTTCTGATCAGCTATTTATAGATTATTGGTGTTCTCTCAAGTACCTAATGGAAATTAAAGTATTCTAAAATAAAGAAATTCTGCCAGGAATATAGTTTTGCTGCTCCTATTTCTACATATGAGGCCAGATGCAAGAAGGACAGGTTCTTCAAAGTGGAAATTTGACAAGCTTGAGGCAGTTTTTTTTCCACAGAAAATGTGAGCTACAAAAGAGACAAAGAACTCTATGAGAATAATTAATGGGAAGTATGTTACCCTACAGCACAATAAGAAACTCACATAACAGTCTATGGACATGAAACCTTATTTGTACTAAGTACACTGTTTCCAGTATGGTCGAGGAATTCATAAATTTTGAGGGTACTAGTTAATATATGGGACATCTATAGAAAGAATTCTTTTAACTGTCTTTTAAAATCTTCTATTTAAGAGTTCAAGGATAACTCATACACATTTTCTTCGCATTCTGTTTTATAGTCCTGTTGAACATGTCATCCTTACTTCTGTATGCACATATAACTCTTACATATTCCCTACTTTAAGACCTAATAAGTTATAGTATTAGGAGTTCCATTTGCTATAGTTAAGACAATCATATGTATTTTATTTACAGATAGTAAACAAGTTGTAAATGGCTCTTAATTTTCCTATAGCTGGGTCCCACATTCTTTCCCTCACTCTGGAGTGGAGGAAGAGGCTAGAGAGGATTTTGTTGAGTTTATATAGGGAAGAGAGTCTCCTTTTCATAGTCCCAACCCTGCCATGTTTCAGTATGAGCTGTACAGGTGTGAGTTCTTCCTGTCATTCTGATGGTCAAGAGTTCTGCATTTATTTCCTTGCATTTGTTTCTTTTTTGTCTGGCTTTGGCCTTCCTGTTTTGACTTTTCAGCAGAACCAATGACTTGCAGACTAATGGGCAGCAACCTAGGGATACCTCTAAGAATCATTTCCAGTGACAGGAGTGAAGAATAGATTCAGATTCCAGTTATTTGACAATGGACTTCTGCTGGCCATAAATTTCCCTAGAAGAATGTTGTTGTGGAGCGGTGGTTACAAAGGGAGACGGAGCCAGGCTAAAGGCTAACAACTTTATTCTAGCGAATAAAGGGTCGCCGCGGCTGCCGAGGCTATCTGACAGCCAGCTGGCGGCGACAGCTGATGCTGTTTGACAGCTCCCTTTTATAGCCGGCTGTCAAATGGCATCAACCAATGGGAGCGATCGGCGCTCCCGCGTTGGCAGCGGACCGGAGGGAGGACTACTGCTAGTCTTTGAACACAGCACTCCTTTCCCTTGGCCACGAGCATGCGTAGTCCTGTAGCCATGATGGCCGCTTTCGCTCGCGGCCCGATCTCCGAAGTTCCTGGGGCTTGTCGGTGGCTGGTGCGTCTTGTTCCTCCCGGGCGGTGACTGGAACCTGCAGAGGGTTGCTGGCCATCCCTGGAGTGCTTTCTGGTGACTGCTTGGGTGAGTCTTCCCGTGGCGGTCGGCTAGTTGCGTTGTCGGGTGGCAGGTAGACCGGGTCCTTCGGCGGGTTGGCTGGCGGTGAGTAGACTGGCTCATCCGGCGGCGGGTAGACCGGGATTTCGGTGGCAGTCTTGTTCCAACGCCTCCTCAGCTGGTCTACGTGCCTTCTCCAAATCCGGCCATCTTCCAGAAGGACTCTATATGATCTGGGTCCTGCAACAAAGACTATCTGCCCTGGCAGCCATAAGGGGTGCCCCGCATAGTTCCTGGCGTACACCTGGTCTTGCAGGGCAAATTCCCTGGCATGGCTGTCAGAGGCTAGTGGCGTGCTGGGAGCGTAGTGGGGGTGCAACCTGTCCAGGGTGGTCCTGAGGCGCCTGCCCATTAACAGTTCAGCAGGGGACTTGTTGGTGGAAGGGCACGGGGTGGCATGTTGTGTGAGTAGGTAAGTTGATAGTTTGGCGTGCCAGTCTGCCTGGCCCAGCTTGGCCAGAACTTCCTTGGCAGACCTGACAGCCCTTTCTGCCATTCCATTACTTGCTGGGTGAAAGGGGGCTGTGAGAGCGTGTCTGATGCCCAGATTAGCTGTGAAGATGGCAAACTGGTTAGAACTGAATTGGGGGCCATTATCTGAAACTAATGTGTCAGGAAGTCCATGAGTAGCAAACAGTCTGGTCAAGGCCCTTGTGACAGCCAGCGTTGTGGTGGAGGGTAACAAGGCTACTTCAGTCCATTTGGAGAATGAATCTAAAACCACCAGGAATGTCCTCCCTTGTATGGGACCAGCCAGGTCTACATGCAGCCTGGCCCAAGGGGCCCCCAAATCTTCCCACTTGGTTGGGGCAGCTGCTGGTGGGGCTGCTCTTGTTGCCTGGCAGGGCTGGCACGTGTTAACCCAGCTGGCAATCCGGGCATCTAATCCTGGCCACCAGACGTAGCTGCGGGCCAAGGCCTTCATCCTTACGATGCCAGGGTGACCCTCGTGCAGTGCCCTTAAAACTGGTTCTTGCAAGGTGGGTGGTATGACCACCCTTGTCCCCCATAACAGGCAGCCCTGTAGTGAAGAAAGCTCCTGCCTGCGGGTCTTAAATGGCGAACTGAATGTCAGGCCACCCTCTCCCTACCCAGTCCAGGACTTGGGAAATAACACGGTCCCTCTTGGAGTGTGCAGCAATATCCCCAGCTTAGACAGGTAGGTTAAGTTCATTGCAGTCGAAGATTGCGTGGATAGGAGCTGGGTCTTCGACTGGTGATGGCAGGGGGCATCTGCTGAGGGCATCAGCATAGCACAGGGTCTTCCCCGGGTGATGTACCAGTGTGTAAGAGTAGGCGGCCAGAAATAGAGTCCATCTGGTCATTCTCGGGGATAACACCTGTGGGGTTTGCTTATCCCCAGCTAGCAGTCCTAATAGAGGTTTGTGATCTGTTACAAGTTCAAAACTATGGCCATAAAGGAACTCATGGAATTTTTTTACAGCGGCCACAGCTGCTAAGGCCTCCTTATCGATCTGACTATAGTTCCTCTCTGCAGTGGAGAAAGTTCTCGAAAAATAGGCAATGGGTGCCTCTGATCCATTTGAGAGCCTATGGCTCAATACAGCTCCTATACCAAAAGGTGAGGCATCAGAGGCTAACACTAGGGGCAGGTTTGGGTTAAACTGAACCAACACAGAGTTTGAAGTTAAGAGAGACTTCACTGCTTGGAAGGCGTGGGCTTCCCTTTGTCCCCATTGCCATGGGGCTTTCTTATCTAGGAGCCTATGTTGGGGTTCAGCTACAGAGGCTTTGTGAGGCAAAAAGGAAGCATAAAAATTAAGGAGTCCCAAAAAGGCCTGCAATTCAGTTTTGTTAGAGGGAGTGGGTGCCTCGTGAATAGCCCTAACTTTACTCTTTATGGGGTGAATTCCAGATGCATCAATTTGATAACCCAGGAAGTCTACCTGTTTGGTGGCAATGGTGCATTTGTCTTTTTTCAATTTAAGCCCGTTTTGCCTAAACCTGTCAAGGACAGATCTCACTCTGAGTAAAAGTTGTGTTTTGTTGGTGGCAGAAACTAAAATGTCATCGAAATATGGAACCACCCCAGGTAGGCCCTGGAGGATTCTTTCCAGGAGTGATTGGAAAATGCCAGGGGCTACGCTAACTCCAAATTGCAAACGTCTACATCTAAATGCGCCCCTGTGAGTAACTATAGTTTGTAGGTCAGCAGTGTGTTGGTCAACGGGAAATTGCTGGTATGCCTGGGACATGTCTATCTTTGCAAAAATTATGCCTGGCTCAAAAGAGTGGAGCAGGTGTTGGATTACAGGTACTGGGTATGCGCTAATTTGTAGGAAACGGTTGAGGGACGTCTTATAGTCAGCGCAAATTCTCACGCTGCCATCTTTTTTTAAAGGGGTGACTATGGGGGTTTCCCACTTGGCGAAGTCTACCTGTTCAAGCACCCCCTGTTTGATAAGTTTATCTAATTCAGCATCTAACTTAGGCCTAATGGCGAAAGGTACCCTCCAAGGTTTCAAACGAATTGGGGTGGCTTGTGGACCCACATCAAAAGATATGGGGGTGCCTGAATAGCAGCATGTCCTCAAGGTAGTCCCTAAAACCGCAGTGTATGGCAGCCAATCTCAATGCTGCCATATACTGACTCACAGTCTCCCCTTCAGCCTGAGTTCTTCTTCTAAAAGCCAATCTCCTGGCTATCCTAGAGGGTTTGGGGGAGTAGTGATTTGACAAGATTTCTCTTAACTCATCTCAGGGAATAGCCTTTATAGAACGTGGGGACACTAGCGCAGAGGCTGTGTCAAAAACTGTGGCCCCACAGAAACTTAAAAAATAGGCGCTTTTCCTTAGATCCGTGGCTTCATCTAGCTCAATGGCATTTAAAAAGCATTCAAACCTATTCATATATGATTCCCATGTTTCTGCGGGAATGTCGGATTAGAGGCCATTAGAGTGGCAGCGTTGGTTTCCTCAGCTGAGGAAAAATAGAGTCTTCGCTTTTAGAAAAGCGTTTCTGGCTGCGCCTGTCAGCGGCGTTCGGCTCCTCAGCTTTTAAATTTCACGCTCTTTGGAGAGCGTCAGTGGCGGTGACTCGATCAGCTCATAGCGGCTTCGGCTCTTTCTTGTTGTGACTTCGGCTCAATTTCCTGCCTGGTCGTCTTAGCTGTATCCCGCCCTCGTCGCCAGTGTTGTGGAGCGGCGGTTACAAAGGGAGATGGAGCCAGGCTAAAGGCTAACAACTTTATTCTAGCGAATAAAGGGTCGCCGTGGCTGCCGAGGCTATCTGACAGCCAGCTGGCGGCGACAGCTGATGCTGTTTGACAGCTCCCTTTTATAGCCGGTTGTCAAACGGCATCAACCAATGGGAGTGATCGGCGCTCCCGCGTTGGCGGCGGACCGGAGGGAGGACTGCTGCTAGTCTTTGAACACAGCAAATGTGATCCATTTTCTGCAGTTGCCCAGGATGTCCTATTACTTGAACATGGTTCATCTGCCAAAATCCCCACCATAAAGTGTTCCAGCAACATTAAACCTGCTGGTTTGGGAATTCAGTTAGCTGGTTACAACTATGTATCTGGACTTTGAGCAGGATCATCTCAACATTTTTGGCTAAAATAGCAAAAACTCTGAAGGCCTCCTGAACACAATAGAGGGATTCAGAGTATCAGAAAATCTGCTAGTTTCCTTTCAGGAACCCCACTGTCACTAAGATCATAATCTCCAAACTTTGACCTGCATCAAATTAATCTGCAAGACTCAGAATAACCCTGTTTCCCAGGGGATTGTCACTCATTCCACGAGAACTACAATCATCCTGGTCTTTCTCAACACTAATGCCATCCTGGGCATGGCCAACAGTTGCCATGTATCTTTCATATTTTCTTTCATAAAGCAATATCAGATTAACTCGTATGCCTCATCTGAAGCATCTTTCAGCATGAAGATACTACAGAACATAGTTCATAGAAAGGGATAGAGGTACAATTTACTCCCAGGAATAGCTCTAATATCTTCCAATTGGCATCCTGATTCAGCTGTAGAAAAAGAATATACAGGACTTATTATGAAGATTATTTTTCTACCATAGATTCAGGTCATCACCCATCAAAGAATAATCAAGAAAAAATTCTGAGATTATTCTCTGGGACTCTTTCAGTATTATCATCTTGTATGGAGTTTTATGCATCTCATTTGTATTCCTTCTTTCTCAAGTTCTAGTTCCCTGAGTAATCTTTCTGATTTGGCCTTCAAAGACAAAACAAGGAGCTATCTACCCCTATAGATATCAGAATGTCAGAAGCCTTTTTTTGCTGTGCATCTGAAGCAACTGGGAGGAAGGAGATTCCTACCTCAGAATGTACTTTCTCTGCTGTAGGAAATGAGTCTTTGTGGTAAGTTCAGTGTGACATTGTGCATCAATTTCCAGAGCTACTGTTACAGACAGCTTCATTTTTAATTTTCACTTCTGTAAAACAAATTCAGAGAACTCCAAATGATTTCTCTAAACCATTCCTACTTTCCCCTTATTGTGGATCAGAACTGAAGAATTTTCTCACCTGAAAGCTGCTCTGTACTTATACACTGGGATCAGATAATTACTTTTACAATGTCTGTAGCTGCCACCAACTTTTAGATACACATGTTTTTCTTTAGTAATGCTACCATTCTTGGCACTGCATTGTTATCAAAGTTTAAAGTGATAATATTGTGGAATAGTTACCCAATAAAAGCAGGAAGGCAACCATATATTTTAAGGACCTATGAGTGCTTGTTGAACTGTGTTGTGCAATTTTCCGATGGGATTAAAGGTTGAAGGTATATCCATATTGTTCTCCATGAACTTTCTTACACTTCCTTGTATGTCAGGCAAAGGCTATTGCTATATTAATTATTTAATACCAGTTGAGTGAGTCATACTTTGGTCGAGAGGACTGGTTTATAAAGTTGTCATTAAATAAACAATAACTAATTTTGGAAGAGATTATTATCTGATTCCTAATACAATATTCTGCTTGCATGTATGAGTGTACTTCTGGTTTCCCTTTCAGAAGATTATTGCTTGATACGATGGGAGGAATCAGTAGCTTAGCTGAAAATAAGATAGGGCTTTGCAAGTATCTTATGGAGAAATTCTACAATCAAAACCAGAAGACAATGTAATATATATATATATATATCTATATTGTTGCCACAAAAATTGTGACATTGGAAAAATATGGGTGGCACGTGATGAGGCATCCAGGTTGGAAGGCACTTATCCAAATACTGAAGAACAACACTAACATTTGACAGATGGAACTGGACACTCCCAGACCAAAACCACAGGGAAGCCAGTGCCAATATTGAAAGAGGAGTTGTCCCTTTTACCAGACCACATAAAGCTGGAACTTGGAGTGGGAGAATCATGAACCAAGGCAAAGTTGAAATTGTCAGTGGAAAAAAAAAAGAATAGGAAGCAAAAGAGCTGCCTGCCAGATAGATTTGGTCCTGTGTGGGGTAGAATCCCTCTGCCAAACAACTGTTTCACTTTTAAGCTGGCTGAAAAAGGTCCTGAAATCTAAATAGAAATGTAAGCTTAGATTTTGGGGCAGACCTTTTTCAGCTAGTCCCCAAGAACAAGCCAAGCTGGCAATGGCTAGCAACTTTCTCTGCTGACTTCGCTGTTGACTTTCTGGGGAAGCCAGCAGTGAAGATTAAAAATGGCAATTACGTAATCATGGGTTGCAGAGCACTTAGCAACCCATTGTCAGTATGAACAGGTTTCCAAGAACCCAGATTGCCATTTGCCATTCTGTCTTAAGCCCAATACTGTTTCATAAATGATCTAAATGAGTAGATGTAACTCTTCAAAACTCATTAAAATTTGCAGATGACATAAAGCTGGGTGGGGAGGAATGGCCACCACTTTGGAAGGAAGATTCAAGACCCTATCTAACAAGATTCAGCTCAGTGGTGAAAACTATAAGATCCGGCACTTAGGCAGGAAAAATCAAATGCATAGGTACAGAGTACTTGCTCAAAGGGACATAGGAGTCCTAGTGAACCACCAATTATGTGTGAGCCAGCATTGTGTTGCAATTGCCCAAAAAACCAATGCTATGCCACATCAAGCAAAGGATAGCATTGAGATCACAAGCGCCTGCTCACGACCAGCGAACCCCTTGTCAACAAAAGTGCAGCCCAGCTCTGCTGTTAAGGTTATGTCTGGCCTAACGAAGACAAGGATTAGAAGTGACATGATAGCTATCTTCTAATACTTAAGGGGCTTTCACAAAGAAGAGGGGATTGGTTTATTCTCCGAAAGCTCCTGGTTACAAGATGAGAAGCAATGAGTAGAAGTGTGTTAAAGAGAGATCTAACCTGGAACGAAGGAAAAAATTTCCTGACCACAATTGAAAAAGAATCACCATGTGGCAAGATGGATCCCAAACAAATTTAATAAATAAAAATGAAAAATAATCAGTTTGCCTCCCAGAGTTGTGGATACTCCATTGTTGAAGGTTTTCAAGAAAAAAATTCACTTGTCTGGGATTGTATAAGGTCTCTCACCTCGGGCATGGGGTTGGATTAGAAGACCTGCAGGTTCCCTTCCAGCCCTATGATTCGTGTTTCTATATGAAAGCAATTAACTTTTTGCCAACCTCTTCAAGCATATGAATGGAGATATTTAGATATACTTAGATATTTCTAGCTGAATTGGTGTCAAATATATAGGTTGAAGTTAGAAAATTGAAAAGTATCATTGTAAAGCAAGTTTTGACCTGTAGAATATACGATCAGGATATAGCATCCGTGAAAGAAACAGGCGTATTACACTTAATGTGAAAGTGATTGTGAGGAGCAATGAAAAAAAGGCAAGAGACTTTGTAATAACTGAAGGGGGATTGTTGTTTTTTAGAAAAATAAGATTGAGGTAGCCTTCTGAATCAGCTACTGTAGTAGCAAGAAAGGTGTAAGATGACTGAGAGTTTTTTTTAAAGAGAAAAATCACTGAAAAAGATATAACATGGAAATATTGAAGGATAATATAGAAAAGTCAACAAAAAATAAAAATGCACTACACCTAACCCTTTTTCACACAGTATAAAGTCTTGTAGAGTGATGAAAGATTTGCAGAGAGAGAACTGTTTATGAACTATCTCCATTAGACAATGCAATATGAATAGCAGTTGAGCAGCTGTTAAGTAGAAAAGTGAAAAGGTACAAATGAAAAACCCACTGCAGAAGAGAAAGTTAACTGTATTAATAAATATGGAACAAAACTGGGTGGGCTTTGAAAATATTATGTCCATATCTATATGAAAGAAGCAATATCTAAAATTTGCTGCAAATGGTTGAGCCATTGCATTAATTTTTCATGCAAATAAAGTCTTGATTAAAATCTTTCAAAGCAGAATTCAGCCATACATGAATAAAGAAGTGACAAATGAACAGGTAGGTTTCAGAAAACACTGAAGGACATGAGAGCGGAGAACTAAATTAAGATAAATTGAAACAGTGAATAACATGATGATATAAGGAAGACTTTTACTTTTGTTTCATTGTCTATACAACAAAACTTTTGTGTACATCATGGCAAAATATGGAACATACTAAAGTTAATGTGTGGGCTAATTTGTTCCTCTATTTTCTGAGGATCCCTAAAGTCAATAAGGAGCTTTTGTAAAGAGCTGAGTCTGCAGAAATTGATTGGTTCAAATTGGACTCAAGGGTTGAAAAATAGATATATGAATATTCCTATATATCTGTTTAAAGTACAAAACATTTAAACTTTTGAGTTTCAATACAACACAATTTTACAGAAGTCTTCATAGCTGACCAGCCTGGAAATCCCATAGTATGCATCACTGTTGCCAAGCCTGGATATACTTTGACCAGTGCTGGGGACAAAGTCAAGGAAAGTCTTCTCCTCACCCAAATGGCTCCTCACTCAAAGAGCATGTTGTGGAGACAGACTGCATTGTCTCACTTTGACATTTGACATAGCTTCCATTGAAGTAAATGTAACTGTCAACCTGAAAAATGACTTCAGTTGAAGCAATGCTAACCTCTGCTTCATTTCTTGGTTACCATTCAAGGGGGAGGGGGAGAGCATGGGGGACTCAGGAATTTGGTGCCTCAGCTGGCTAGCCAGATCATCAACTAGCTGCATAACATCCTGCCAACGGACACCTGTTGAAGTTGAGTGGTAACCGATACCTGGACTGATTGGCCCATGTGATCTGAGAGACAAAGAGGGGTGGGAAGGTCTAATTCTTTTAATTAGTTTGAATTAATTAAATTAGAAATTAGTTTGTATTCTATACTGTATGCAATTACCCGTTAAGAAGAAAGCCATCAATATTTTTATCCTTCAAAATTCATCTTAATTACATTGAAGAGTGGGAATAATTTAGAGCTAGCTTCACCTTTTAAGTGCAGATATAATGTACTCAATAAAGGATCTCTTGAACCTGAACAAAATGTCAGGCTCCTGACTTTACGGAATTAGTTACTCCGAACTTATAGATAATAAGATAGTATCCGAAGATAGTAACTTATATACACCTAAAAAGTGCTACCTGTTGAGAACAAAATATAAATGCTATATCCAATAAGCCAAATTAAGGAAAACATGTCAGTGTTCTGGGATCTATAACAGAAATTGCCTTTTGCCAAATTCCTCATTTCCATTGGTAGAAGGAACACTGAATTGAGTTTTTCTATGAGAATTTGCATGACAGAAATTAGTTTGTATTCTATACTGTATGCAATTACCCGTGAAGAAGAAAGCCATCAATATTTTTATCCTTCAAAATTCATCTTAATTACATTGAAGATCTTCTGCAAGGTTAATTGATAGGCATTGCTAAATAAATTGACTATGATTTGGTTGTAATTTTTTTTAAAAAGAGAGATGTTACCAGCATGGAATAAACACTCTGCTTATATAGATGATGCTGTGATCCATTAGATCTACATAATATGGTTACAGTGATCAAGTTTTTTTATAGGTGATTGGATGGATGCAGTGAGAAAAATACAGATTAACTAAATTTCAGTCTTATTTTTCAAAATGATGACATGTTAAAAAAAAGAAAAGAGATCTTCAAATGTCAGTTGATTTATTTTGACAAATTCTAAGGGTTTCACAAATATAACAATATTTCATACAATTTTATTTATTTGTTTGTTGGTATGACTATCCTGTCTCTATGCCTACATTGAATTGTATGTTGAATATTTGTATATAGGTAGTAATTTACATTTGTATTGCAAAATTAGTTGTATCTTGCAATGGGCACATATCCTGTTTCACAAATACATTCTTGAAGGTTTGTAGGAAGGAGACTCTTAAATTCTCCATTCTATTTCTCATTTAAATGACAAACAAAACACCCCTGAAGGCATATTACAATCTTTGTCCAGGTGCTTCCATTGCTTTTTATACAGCAGATAAAAGTTATGGCCCCATGTTTTATGATGGCAACAGCTTTCTTAGTCTAGGTTATTAATGGTCTCACTTCCCAACTTCATTTCTCACCTATACTGTAGTCTTATTGCATATAGCTAGAAAGATGAAGGCAATTTAATACTTTCAAGGAAAATACAAGTTCAGACAAACATCTTGGCAGGGATTATTCAAACAAACTAAGATTTATATTCAAATTGTGGCCCTTGAGCCCTTGGCAAATTGCCCATCTATTCCTTGATGTTAAGCAAAGAACTTACTTTTTAACACAAGGAAAATGATGATGTAATCAAAATCACTTGTGTACAAAGACAGGTCTATTCAGTTTTTGCTCTTCAATAAACAAAGATCTATAGAATTATGGCTATATGGATTTGAAAACCTCATTCTACACCAGCTCCAGGTTTTGGGAGGCTCCTTTTGTCCTGACATGCAGTGTTGTTCCATCATTCCTCTGATCCATCTCTGCTGATCTCAGTGAATAAATAAATGTCAAATAAAAGATCAGGCAACAAGGAGAAGGAAGAGAATGGACTTCATCCTGGAGTGGAAGGAAATTATTTAGGCCACTGAATCCAATTTCTTACTCAATGCAAGAATACAGATTAGAGCCTCTGCACAGACAACTGGCTAACCTTTCCTTGAAAGCATCCAGTCCAAGGAAGGTGACTATCTTTCCCACTGGGGATTTTAAGAAACTTTTTGTGAGAATCTCCCTTCTTGAAACTGAAATCCACTGATGTGTGAGCTGCTCTGGGGATCAGGGAAAATGGATTTTGAGTTTATAAGTGACACCCTTATAAGTGACAGTACTTTCTGTCATAGTCTCTCAGTACTTTCTGTCATAGTCTCTCAGTTGTCTTTTCTGACTGGAATACAATGAATGTTTTACAGATTTTTGTATGGTGCAAGATTTGGAATTGAAAGCTATTTCATAACTGAGATCAAATAATAATTCCAAATTATTTTGACAGACTGGAACACTGAACCAAATTCAGCAGGATAATATCCATTTGTGACAAGTGTTAACTCCTGCATCTAGGCAGGAAACTCTAAAGAACAATATAGATTTAAGAAAGCATGGCTTCAGAGAAAGATCAGGTTTTCCTCCAAGTAATATAATCCAGCCACTCGAAAAAAACAATGAGAAGTCTTGGATTGTATTGACAGAAACATAGTATCAAGATCATGATACTTCCACATACTCTCATTAATCCACATTTGAAAAATGTATGTCCAGTTCTGTGTGCCATACTTAAAATGAACATGCAGAGGCTGAAATAGGTTTAGAGAAGAGTAATCCAGAGAAATGTAGTAGGTAAGATATTGAATTAGTAATGCGGAGTTGGTTCTTAAACATTTAGCACCATTCCATTGGATACAAACATAATAAATAGATATCAAGGTGATAAGAGAGATGGAAGTTGCTCCTTTGAGGAACAATTAAAAGAGTTGGGCATATTTAGTTTGCTCAAGACAAGCAAGATGAAGATGAATCATGATAGGAACTGCAATTGTATCATCAATCCAAAGATGCTAATATAAATGCCATTTCTGCTCAAATTCTACTTGATTTTCCTTGTTTTAAAGATACTTCATATTCAAGTCTTTCTGAAAATTAAAAAGGTAACTGACCTGCAATATCTCCTCAGTGTTTCAGGATTGAAAACACATAATTCCTGTTTTTGTTATGAAGGTTTTTTTACAGTATTATCAGTGCATCACACAGTGCATGGACCATTGGGTTAGTGAGATACAGATCAGAGTATCTTGGTTTGTAATATACTGTCCTGATTAGAGTTCCTAGCTTGCATAGAATAGCATGAGAGGGGTAAACTGGGGCTTAATGGTGCATGTTGGCATACTGGTGAAAACATGACTGATATTGTATCTTTACCGTTAGCAGACAATGTGCTTGTGACTTGTGCTTATGGCAATGATATGACTAAGGTAACCTTGCATAACCTTTTGAACAATTAGTGATCATTGTCAATGTTTGTTTGAAACATTGAAGACTGAATAGACCATCACTTAAGTAAGATTCAGCATTTAGCATTGCCAAAAAATCCAGTGCAGTCCTAGGATGCATCTACAAAGGGATAGCATCAAAATCACATGAAGTGATAGTACCAATTTATATTGCATTGATAAAACTATCTATTTATATTTATATAAAACTATCTATTTATATTAAAACTAACTATTTATATTGCATTGATAAAACTATCACATGAAGTGAAAGTACCAATTTATATTGCATTGGTGAGATAGCACTTGGAATACTGCATCCAATTCTGGTCACCATGATAGAAGAAAGATGTTGGGACCATAGAAAGAGTGAAGAGAGGAGCAACAAAGGTGTTAAGAAGTGAGGAGGTTAAACCATACTATGAATGTTTGGAGGAATTAGATATGTCTAATCTAACAAAGAGAAGGATTAGGAGTCCCATAATAGGAGTCTTCCAATACCTGAGGGTCTGTCATAGAGGAGAGGTGTTTGGCCTATTCTTCAAGGCATCTGAGGTCTGGACAAGAAGTAACAGGTGGAACATTATTAAAGAGAGATCTGACCTTGAATTAAAGAAAAATTTCCTGACAGAACAATCCTCCCAAAATTATGGGTACTCCATCACTGGAGGTTTTCTTTTTTTAAAAAAAAAACAATTTTATTGATTTTCTACAAACAAACAAGACTCTCTTCAACTCTCTCTCTCTCATCAACTCTCTCATGTACATACAGTGTGTTGGTTGGTTCATCAGTTTTGTGCATTCATTTCGTAGTCTCAATTACAGTTATATTACATAACAACTCATATTGTCAATCCATACTTATATATCCTAATATCGCAATTAAAAAATCATTTGACTATACTTTTAATCATTCATGCTTTATGAGATAACAATATTTTAAACAGTTTATTCTATAACAAATCATATAATCATACCAGATCTATCCTACAAACCCTTTATAGATATAATGCCAACTAACAAAAGAAAAAGAAAAAATAAAGATATTCCTTGCTGTCTAACATTCTAAATATTCTATTATTGTATTTTGTCATCTAACCATTGATAGAAAAGATCCCAAATTTCATAAAATTGTTTATCCTCTTGCTCTCTAATTTCAAATGTCAATCTACTCATCTCAGCACATTCCAATATTTTCTTAATAATTTCTTCCTGCTTTCTCATTCTTCCAATTTTTAGCAAATACAATCCTAGCCGCTGTTAATACATTTACAATCAAATATTTCAAGTCTTTATTGTATGTATCTGGTAAGATTCCCAATAAAAAGAATTCCGGTTTCAAATCTATACTTTTCTTTATCATTTTTTCCAACCACATGCGAATTTTAGTCCAATATTTTCTAGTATCCTCACAAGTCCACCACATATGGTAATATGAGCCAGATATCTGATGACATTTCCAGCATTTTTCAGATTTATTCTTGAACATTCTTGCTATTCTCGTCGGGGGAAAGTGCCACCTGTAAAACATCTTGTACAAATTTTCTTTATATGCTGTTGACATTGTCATTTTATAATTTTGAGACCACAGTTTTTGCCATTTCTCTAGATCAATCCCATATCCAAAATTCTTCCCCCAAACAATCATAGTTTCTTTAACTTGTTCTTCCTCTAGCTTAATTCCCAGTAAATAACCATATAATTTTTTAATCACCTTCTCATCAGTACCCATCAAGATCTTATCTAGATCTGTCTGTTTATCATAAAATCCCTCTGTTTTAGAATCTTCATCGTACCTTGAATGTATTTGCGCATATGAAAACCAATTCATCTTTATACCTTGTTCCTCTAACTTTTGTATCGATTTAAGTTCACCCTTTTCATCCAAGAGTTCCCCATATCTAACTGTTTGTTCCTTTTTATAAATTATAGGATAGGAAAATGCTTCAATAGTCGATAACCAAACTGGAATTTTCAAATAATATTGTCTTTTTATTTTCTCCCAGTTTAACCACAAAGACTCCCGTATATAATGTCTTCTAAAATAACTCTGTGTTTTAGTTCCCTTATACCATAAAAAAGCATGCCAACCCAAAAGCAAATCATGACCTTCTAGTGTCAACAATCTAGTCTTTCTTAATGTTATCCATTCCTTGACCCACATCAAATTTGCAGCTTGGTAGTACAATTCCCAATTGGGCAGGCCAAAACCTCCTCTAATTCTAGCGTCTTGCAAAAGCTTTAGTTTTATTCTCGCTTTCTTACCTTGCCATATATACTTCAACATAATTTTATTTAAATCTTCAAAATAGTCTTTTCCAAGCCTAATTGGTATTGTTTGAAACAGAAATAAAATTCTGGGTAAAATATTCCTCTTGATTGTTGAAATTCTCCCTATTAATTACAATTGTAAGTTTTCCCATTTCTTCAAATCTAAAGCTATCTGTTGTTTAAGTTTAATATAATTATTCTCTTTTAATGTGCCACATCTTGCTGTCAAGTGTATCCCCAGATACTTGACCTTATTCGTAATTTGGATTTTCAACAGGTCTGCCAGTTCTTCTCTCTGTCTCAGTAGCATGTTCTTTGTCAAAATCTTCGTTTTGTCTTTATTTATTTTCAAACCAGCCCCCTCACCATATATCTCTATCTTTTCCAATAACTTTGGAGCTGTTTCTAATGGATCTTCCAGAATAAAGGCTAAGTCATCAGCAAAGGCTTGCAGTTTAAATTCTTCCTTTTTAATTTTCATTCCTTTTATGCTTTTATCATCACTAATATTTCTATTCAACACTTCCAAAGTCAATACAAATAGCAAAGGAGATTGGGGACATCCTTGTCTTATGCCTTTTCTTATATTAAAAGAGTCTGTAAGTTCTCCCTCCATCATTACCTTTGCTGTCTGTTTGTTGTATATGGCTTCTCTTGCTTGGATAAATTTTCTGGCAAAACCCATCTGTTCCAATAGTAATAACATAAATCTCCAGTTCACATTGTCAAATGCCTTTTGAGCATCTAGGAATATCAAAGCCATTTGCTTTTCAGAGTGTGCCTCATAATATTCCAAAGTATCCAGGATTACTCTCATATTATCTCTTAATTTGTCTCTTTGGCAGAAATCCATTTTGATCTGGGTGGATGAAATTATTTAAGTATTTTTTAAGTCTTTCTGCTAAAATTGAAGCAAAGATTTTATAGTCTGCATTCAATAAAGAAATAGGTCTATAGTTCTTAATTTGCAGTGGGTCAGCCTCTTCTTTTGGAATAAGTGTGATATAAGCCTCTGACCATGTTTTGGGTATCATCTTCTTTAACATAACTTCATTCATAACTTCTAGCAATGGAATGCTCAATGATTCTTGTAATGTTTTATAAAATTCTGCCGGAAGCCCATCTGGACCTGGAGCTTTCCCATTATTTTGTTTCTGAAGTGCTTCAGTCAATTCCATCATTGTTATGTTGCTTTCTAACATTTCTTCAGTCTCTTTAGATATCTTTGGTAGATTAGCATTCTGTAGATACTGTTTGACTTTTTCCTCATCAATATTCTCTTGTTTATACAGTTGCCCATAGAAGTCTCGAATAATTTCCTTTTTCTCCTTATTACCATAACAAACTTGGCCTTGATCATCTATTAACTTCAATATTTTTCTTGATTCTTTCTCCTTTCTCAATTTATATGCTAGCCATCTACCTGGTTTATTTTCATCTTCAAAATAATTCTGTTTTGCATTTCTAATTTTCTGTGCCAATTCTTCTTTCCTCTATTAATTCCATTTTATGTTTAGTTATATTCAACTTCAATTTAATATCCTTTTTCTGTGGTGTTTTCTGTAACTCTTTTTCAAGTCTTTTATACTCATCTTCCAAGGCTTTAGTGGCTTGCCTTTTCCTAATATTCTTTTTTCTTATATATTCTATTATCAAACCTCTAGCATATGCCTTCCTTGTATCCCAAACATTCTGTGTTGAAGTATCTTCTTTTTTATTTTCTCTAAAAAAGAAAGCCAATTCTTTCTTTCTCCATCCATTGTGTAAAATCTTTTTCCTTTAAAATAATGTTGTTTAATGTCCATCTCGATCTTTTTTTTTGTCCCTTCCATTTAATTGTCATTGGGCTATGATCTGCCCAAATACTTATTTCAATATTTGTTTCTTGAATATTAGATATTAATTCTGTTGAGATCCAAATCATATCCAATCTGGACCATGATAAATGTATATTTGAATAGAAAGTGTATTGTTTAGTTTTAACATTTCTTTCTCTCCAAATATCTTTTAAGGTTAATTCATTTGTCATTTTAAAAAAGGATTTGGGGAGAGTCTTTCTATCTTGCTTTGTTGTTGTTGCTATATAGTCCAGTTTATTGTCCACAATTCCATTGAAGTCTCCCATCATCATTATATTAACATGGTCCAGTCCAGTTATTTTCATGTGTAATTTTTTATAAAATTCTTCTTGTTTAACATTCGGAGCATAAACTGCAATCAAAAGTACTTTGATATTGTTGTCCATTATTTCCACCATTAATACTCTTCCGTCTTCATCAGTATAAATCAATTTTTCTAGAATGGCCTCTTCAATGTATAGAACCACTCCTCTTTTCTTACATTGAGTCAAAGAAGTAAATATTTTCCCTAATTTTAGCTGTACTAACAATTGTTCATGTTGTTTTTTAATATGTACTTCTTGTAGGCAAATTATATCAAATTTTAATTTCTCTAATTTATGAAAAGTTTTCCTTCTTTTAACAGCTGAATTGAGTCCATTTATATTCATTGTAATCAATTTTTTTTCTTCCATGATTATGCTTTATATTTAAGTCTAACAGCTCTCGTGGATCTTACTTCATGCTGTTCTTTACTTTCCACCTGTCCACCTACTGCGCCTTTCTTTTCAGTCTCCAGTTGTTGCTCTTGAAACTCAATTAATGAGACCTCTTTCTCTGCCTCTTCTTCTCTCCTTCCAAAAATTTCTGCGTGGAAAAGTTCTGCTTTCTCAATTGAGTCAATTCTATGTCTCTGTTCTTGCCACGTAAACATTAATCCTTCTGGAATCAGCCATCTATTATTCACTTCCTTTTTCAATAACATTTTGGTCAGGAATCGATATTCTCTTCTCATCTCTCCCACTCTTCTGGGTATTTGTTTTAAAACCACAATCTCTTTGCCTTTGTATTTCAACGTCTTCTCTCTTACAACTTGTAATATTTGTGTTTTAATGGATTTTTTGGTAAATCTGATATGGACTTCCCTTGGTAAGTTATTTCTCATTGCGTATCTTGTATAAACTCGGTATATCTCGTCTACTCCATCCGTCATCTTTTCCTCTGTAATTTCCAAAGCATCCGCCAACAATTCTATCATTATCGCAGCCAAACTTTTTCCTTTTTCTTCTTCTATATTTTGAAATCTGAGATAGAATTCTGACCTCTGCATCTCCCACCTCAACATCCCACTTTTATCTTGTTCAATCACTGTTAATCTGCTGTCACTATTTCCAATCTTCTCCTCTCTTTGTTTACTACCTTCTTCCTCGATTTTTTGGAATCTCTCATCATACTTCACCATCATTTGTTGAATATTTTCTACTTTTTCATCAGTCTTCTCTGTTCTTTGTTCAATAGTATTTGTTTTTATCTTGAGATCTTGGATTCCTTGCATAATCATCTGTAAAGTCACTTTTTCTTGTTCTTTGTCTTGCTTCAACATTGTCTGAATTAAATGTTGTCCTCCAGCTGGTGGGGAGGCAGAGGTAGAGGTAGAAATACCAGAAGATATGGGTTTCCTGCTCATTTTAGACACTTCAAGATCTTCAAATTCTTTTTAACTTTTAATCCAACTGGTAGAATAGCCAATTATAATCCAAAATGGAAACATCCAATAGTAAAAAGCCCAATGGCAATCACTGGAGGTTTTCAAAAAGAGACTAGGCCATTTGTCTCTTGCTTGAGAAGGGGGTTGGACTAGAAGATTTCTAAACCTATTATTTTATACAATATGAATATTTCATAAATCTCTCATGATATAACTAGTTGGGGATACAGTGAAGCTATGAAGAGGCCATTTTATTATAATAGCAAATTATGAGATTTATGAATGTTTGTTTTTAAAGTTTTTATCTTAAATTTTCTTTGATCCTTAAACTTGTTTTATCACATTTGCATACTGTTTTCTTTTGTATAGCTTTAATCTCTGAATTCCCTCAGTACTTTGATTTCACAGTCAATTCTATTAGGAAGCAACAATTAAATGTATTTCAATCTTTTAAACTACAGTATTTGAAGAAAAGTCTCTAAAAGAATATGAAACAGGAATTGCTCTATTTCCATTGACAAATGAAGAAAAAACAATGTTGTTCAGATTGGGTCCAATCTTAATTAAATATAGAGTAGATGTATTGGGAAAGTATTTAACCTAATTATGACTAATTTAGTTTCCATTCATTTGCATATAAGTTCAACTCTATATTTCAGTTCTTTGTACTTATAAAACAACTTATAGTAAGTATGTAAAATAGATGTACTTTTAACTAAAAGCATTTTTGATATATTTAATATAAAATGTTTTTACATTATTTGTTTTAATGTTTTTCTTTTATGTATAGCAGATAAAAAGCACATTGATGTTCTATCCCAGGGGTGTCAAACTCGCATCATCACCATGCCATCACGTGATGTATCAGGATGTTTTTCCCCTTCGCTAAACCAGGTGGAGGCAGGGCCAGCACGTGACGCATCTGGCCCATGGCCTGTGAGTTTGACACCCCTGTTCTATCCTGACAGATAACATAAATTAAAATGAGGATTTGTTTATGAAAAGATCTTGAAATAATTGACTGAAAGGATATACATAGATAAATGTCAAGGTGCAATCTTGAGCATAGGATTGCAGAAAATGAAAAAATATCACTTCCAGAAAGATTAATTCCAACTGACTGTCACATAACACTTCTTAACAATAAGATCAGTTTGATAGTGGAACTATGGAGGGTGGAGACTTGACTTCGATGGATGTTCTAAGCTGAGACTAAGCAACCGAGAGTCTCAAAAATGATTTGGATTCCTGTACTTTGCTTTGGATTCCAGCAAAGGGTGGCACTCAAAAGCGTAAATGGCCCTTTTATGATTGTGTTACATTCTGATTTCCAAAGTGAAAAAGTCACATCAAAAGATGCATGAAGTTCCATCTATGATGCTTCTTTTTTCACTTATCTCTTTAGTACCACTCATGAATTTTCGTGGACTTTCTGAGATTCTTTATTTTCAGAATTTACCTGCTGAATTCCAAATTCACATCCTGTTTTTAAAAACTTTATCTATCAGCTTCCTGTGCTGTCCTGTCATCACACAGCCCATTACCCAGGTCGTTACAACACAGGAGGCTGATAGACATACAGCCAATACCTCAGCCACACATGTTCTTATGAAAAAGCCAGCCAATCTTCAAATATCAACTCCATCAACCAATCAAGAAATAACAACACAGCCAACCAGCCTGCTTACAAAAGAGCCAGCACACCACACCTTCCCACCAGTATTCATAGAGAGACGGCAGCTCTAATCACGCTTTGCTCGCACAAGCACAAAACTGAAAGTACCAGCCTGAAGATGGCAAGTGGGACCTCATTGAAATGTTGCCAAGATACTCTCAATCTTACATGGGAAAAGACCCGAACATGCCAAGACCTGCATACCTGTACCCATGAAAATCTACGAAAACAAATATTGTACCTCATGGGGAGGAAACCTTCCAGCTGACTAGGACCTATGAGAAACTCGAAGTCCGAATGTGACCTCACATTCCTACGCAATTGCCGAGATAAAAATGTGATCCCCACATGCTTTCAACTCAAATTCCATTCCAAAACCTCAGCCACTGAAAGGATCCTGAAAAGAACGGAATTAGCCCTAATCAGAAATGATTAGGAAAAGGAAAAGATTCCTACTAGACCAAACCAACAGGGACCTACTTACTCTCCACCTCAAACTCAGCATAAAATCCACCCAGCACTCTGGGACAAATCCAAATAACTAGTCCTCTGGAGAGCCGAAACAGAAACCTCCCACAAGACAGACACCCATACCAAGAAACTCCACAGTCTAAAGAAACACCAGACGCCCACCCCTCCCACAACAATGCATGAAACAAATAGTATACAACATATCAGACAGAACCCTCACCAGAGCAGAAACCAATGTCCTATCCAAGGGATTCAACTTTGCAATCGCCCCCAAACGCATCCCCACCGAAAACATTATATGCGGAGTTGAAGCTAGCCTAACCAAAATTAACCCAGATGTAGCCAATAAAATTAGACTTGAAGTCACCAACGTCCTCTGCTCCAGCAGTCTACCCAGAAGCAACTTACACAGAGAAGAACAAAAAGCACTCACCAACTTGAGGAAAGACAACAACATAATCATTCTCCCAGCAGACAAAGGCAATGCCACGGTTGTGATGAACACATCAGACTACCAATCCAAATTATCCAACCTACTCCAAGACCCCGCTTACAAACCTCTAAATACTGACCCCACCACCTACCTGGAAAAAACCACCAAATCCAAAATAAAAGCGTCTCCCATCAGTGAAGAGATCCAGCAAAGAATCATCCCCAGAGAAAAGTCATCCAGATGCCCTAAACACTATGGCCTCCCCAACATACACAAAGAAGGAACACCACTCAGACCCATAGTCAGCTCCATAGGCTCACCTCTACAGAATCTTGCCAAATTTCTTGCCAAACAACTCCAGCCCTACATAGAATCCATCACCTCACATATACAGAACGCTTTCCACTTCATAGAAACAATAAAGAAACAAAACCTACAACCCAGCGATCTACTCATGAGCTTTGATGTCATATTCCTCTTCACCCAAGTACCTATTAAAGAAGCCTTGATAGCCATCCAAAACAAATACAACCCCCTAAGCACATCCTAGATCTGATCAACCACTGCCTAACCAACACATACTTCACATCTACAATGGACAAAGATACAAACAGATAGAAGGAGCACCTATGGGATCACCTCTCCCACCAGTCATTGCTAACCTATACATGGAACACTTTGAAATCCGAACACAAACCCAAAATCTGGCTTAGATATGTAGATGACACTTTCGTAATTTGGCCACATGGGAAAGAAAAACTGGACAACTTCCTCACACACCTCAACAGCCTGCACCCCAAAATACAATTCACCATGGAAAAAGAAGCCAACAACCAACTTCCCTTCCTGGACGTCCTAATTTACAAAAAAAAACCAATGGCTCCCTAGGACGCACCATCCACTGGAAGAAAACACACACCAACCACTATTTAAACACACAATCCCATCACCACCCTGCACAGATCAACTCTGTAACCAAGACCCTCATCTCCAGAACCAAACACCTAGCCGATGAAGACCACCTGAGAACAGAATTACACACCCTCACTAACGTATTAATTTCCAACGGGTTCCAAAGAAGCACAATTACCAGCCTAATCCTAAGGGAGACACCCTCCAGACTCTGAGACACAGAACAGGACAACAGTATTGCCCTCCTTCCCTACATCAAAGGCACCACAGATAAAATCAGCAAAATTCTCCACAAACACAATATCAGGACAGCCTTCAGCACTGACCCAAAAATAGCCAACATCCTAAGAAATCTCAAAGACAAGATCCAGCTAGAGAACCAAGGAGTTTATGAAATACCATGCAACAATTGCCCAGCCACATACATTGGACAAACCAACAGGAGAATAAATGCACGCATCACAGAACACAAAAATGCAGTCAGAAAAGAAGAAAATACTTCCTCCCTTTTCCAGCACCTTAAAATCACAAGACATGAAATTAATTTTGAGGGAACCAAATTAACCTCCTGAACACTTCAACAAGAGAATAATCAGGGAAGCCATCAAAATAGAGAAACACCCCCATAACATGAATAAACAGGACAATGCCTCCTGCCTTCCAAACATCTGGAAACTAGCCCTTATCAACAAACGAGTCCTAGCCACAAAAACCAACACCAGATCCAAAACAACACATGATACCACCACCATTCTCCCTCACCAGACTCAAACCCAAATCCATCCCATAGATGAAAGACAGCCACCGTCCAGAAACCAGACCATGGCTGCATCACCAGCTGCCACACACCCCGACCCCCAAACCAAGCAAACTGACACACACCATGAACACATATCCAGGCCTCAAACTCAAAGCCAGACTAAAACCCAGAATGCTACATCACGGCCACCTGCTCAGGATATCACATCAGAAAACTCAGGAAATAACACCACAAGAACTCAAGAAGTATGTATGTATGGTATTCAGCTTTGTTTGGGTATTTTCCCACGTCATTATAGTTGTGCTTTTAAAGTTGTAGCAACGTTTCGGCAGAATCTCATCTGCCATCATCAGGCTTCTGTGTTGTGTTCATCTGTGAGTCAGACTTTCACAGCCATTTCAGTTTTAAATTTGGGGCTAGCCTGAAACGGCTGTGAAAGTCTGACTCACAGATGAACACAACACAGAAGCCTGATGATGGCAGATGAGATTCTGCCGAAACGTTGCTAACAACTTTAAAAGCACAACTATAATGACGTGGGAAAATACCCAAACAAAGCTGAATATCACACACACACACTTTCTATCCATTATCTCTTCTTTATTTTAATACTTCAATTCTTATTCATTTTTTGGCTTTCCTCCCATACTCCTCTCTTGGATCTTTGTCTCTATCAACATGTGTATCTTCACCATTCACACTGAATATTTCTCCCATCTCTCCTCCTAAGCTGCCAGGTCTCCAGAGTATCCACCCAAACCCCAATCTCCCTTTCAAAAAATATTTTCCAGGTTATCTGATTCCATTTTAAAATCTCTTAAAGTACTTTTAGTTTATTTCATCAGTCATTATTGTCTTTATCATCTTCTTCTCATCTTCTTGCTTTGTTTGCTGGTTTGTCTGTTCTATCTTTCTGTTATCTCCTCTCTTTCCTGGACTATTTGATCTTCATTCATTATCAGTTATAACATATTTACTATTTTCCCATATATGCCTTGCATTAGGTTCTTTATCTCTCTGTGATTCTTTTCCATAGTACCCCTAATGTTTTGAAACATCAATGCCATTTCTCTTGAAATCTCACTCATTTCCCCCTGACAGAGCATCTTGTCTTAATTTAATAAGTCCTGCTCTTACTCGTCCAAAAACAATATATTCCAGTCCAATGTTACTCCTCAGAAAATTCAATAATCATAGTTTTTTACATCTCAGGATTATTAATCAATTTCATTTAAGTAGTCCAGTCAGCTTCCACAAATCAAAAGTCACTTTACTTTATTCTCACAATAGAGTCTCCAGTAATCATAAAGTAAATAGTTATAGAACAGTAAGTATCACCACAGTCCGTCAGATGAATGTTGTTTATTTCTATTATCCAATTTTTTTCTAAACTTGTAGGGGTCTGGTATATTCCATTCAACATTAGATGGCACCCTCAGCTTAGGTTTCAGTAGTTTCAAGTTTTATAGATTTGATTAATCAAAATTTATTTCAATTTATGGGGGCAAAGTAGGCTATTCAAATAGATTCAAGTAGATAGTTCCAGCATTTTATAATGCCTTTCCAAGACAACACCTGCCCAATTTAAAAGTCCAATTTTCTATGTTTTAAAAGGTCTTTAGTTTTTCTCCCCTTAAGTCTTTTCTTTCTTTCTTTCTTTCAGGTCTAGGATTGTTCTCTCTATGATTGTTGACCACTTTGAGAAATAGTTCTAAGAGTCCCCTTTTCCTCTTTCTTTCTTTCTTTCTTTCTTTCTAGTTAGGTTCTAAATAAAAAGGAATCTTCTGACCCAGCTCCAATCACTGTTCATTTACACCGCTCCTGCACATTTCGATGATGGCTGCCTCTTCTCCTTGTTGTGGATGAGAGGGAAGAAGCCCTGAGTCAGGAGAGTTGCTGCTCTCTGCGATCTGCAGGGCACCCCTTTTTTTCTTCACGAACCCTACAGGGTGGTTTTTGTTCATTTCAGAGCCCACTAATAGGGAGAACTTGGTATGCTAGTGCCGAGATCTGCTCCTCACGTCTGATAGTGCTGTGATGTCAACCAGAAGTCCTCTAAAAACTTTAGTTTTATGGACCTAATGGCTGTGCACTTTTTTGCTTTAGATATGATATATCTCTTCTCCAAAAATTACCAAAAAGCATGCAAAAGAACTAGGTTGTCTTGTCCTAATATGCAACCTTAAGTGACTTAAGAAGGGAAATTGCTGATTTTCCAGATGCGGAAAATATATAAACAGTTTCAGAGATTATGATTTTTAAATTCCTTATCTACTCAAGTATGGTAGAGTATTTTGTATGACAGGGATTGTCAGACAAATATTTTTTGCTTGGAATATTCATTTATATTTAGAAAATACTATCCACTCAGGAGATCTTTCTGGACTACAATATGTTGAAATCTCAAACTCTTCTCTATTTTATTGCCAAAAAAAAGTGTTTTAGCTGCACAACAGCACTGGGTCTACCTGCATGAATGCAATCCATTTTAGAAATAATGTGAACACAGTATTTTCAGGATCTATATGCATATGTTTTGAAGAAGTAATGCAGTGAAGTAGAAAAAAGGTAAACGGATAAAGAAGAGAATAGGTTTATATGTTTGTTTTTAGTTATAATATCAAGTGACCATTGGTAATGGTATCAGCAGTACTGATTTAACATAATAACAAAAAACTTTTTCCCCCACCCACAGTAGGTAAACCTCATAAATGTAACTACTGTGGACGAAGCTACAAACAGCGCAGTTCTTTGGAGGAACATAAGGAACGCTGTCACAACTACCTTCAGAATGTCACCATAGAGGCCACGGGGCAAGTGATAAGTCATCATGGTGAGTGGAAATGTTGCAGATGTTGCTCTTGCTCCTACTTGCAATATAACAAGAAAGGAACAAATATGTATAATGTTGCATTATAAAATTATAGTTATAGTTTACTAAATTTATATAATTGTATAAGCCCTCAACAGAGGAATAGCCTAACATCCTCAGAATGTTTTGGGGGAGGAAGCAAATGGTGATTTTTAATTTTGAACCATATGCAAACAAACTGGCCACCAGTTCTGTTGTTAACTTGGAGCAGGCAGGGGTCTCCTATGCTTTCTCCCTATCCCCTACATCCACTCCATTAAGGGGGAAAAAAAGAGAATACAAAGAATTTGGCCACAGGTGATTGATCTCCAAGATGGGAAAGTTTCTGCTAGTTAAAAGGATGACTTTGTTAATTTTCTTAACTTGAAAGACTGTAAAATGGCATTAATGAATATTAGCATATGATTTTGTTTTAATTAATGGATCATCTTATACACATAATATTTATGTATCATCAATTGTTAAACCTGACAACAGATATTTGTTACAATGGTATGCTTTTTCCCATTAATTTCCACAAATACAGTTTTTTCAAGTTCTTAATTTTAAAGATATTGCTATAGCAGATATGGTGGGGACACTATGCTATTCAGATGGGGCATTATAAAGTGCATCAGATTAATGATGTTGGCATTTATTGAAAAATATTCTGCAGTGAAGCATATGCAGGTCAATTTTTAAAAGCAAATTAAAAATATCATTACAAATATTATTCAATGTAAAATTTTAAAACATGAGTACAAGAGATACTCACAACTATGTATTTTCACTGCCTAGTACTGTGATGGTGAACCTATGGCATGTGTGCCAGAAGTGGCATGCAGAGCCATCTTTCCGAGCATGCCAGCCATCACCCATTGCTCTTCCAGGTGCATGTGCTGGCCAGCTGGTCTTCATGTGCGCATGCACGTTAGAAACTGGAAGACCAGGTGGCCAGCATGCATGCACATGCCAAGAAGGTAACCTTCCAGTTTCCAGCACTCCCAAGTGCGCATGCCGGGGAGCTGCTCTTCCAGTTTCCGGTGCATGCGCACACATGCATGCACGCTCCCGTTTCATCACAAAAAGGTTTGCCCCCACTGGCTTAATATAATGTAATCTAGTAAACCTTCTGTGGACATTCTCATTAGTCTATCTATATGTAATCTGTTAAAAGAGGAATAGGTAACTCACTTTCCAGAAGGTCATTGTATGACATAGAATTACAATTTTGGGGCTTTTTTTTTCACATTTATAAGGGCGTAGAATGCAAAGGAGGTTTTTAGAGGGCACATTGCTCCTATTCTTATCCTTAATTCTGAAAAACAACACCACCAAACAGAAAATCCATAGAAGAAAACTAGCCATTTTCTTTGGAAATGCAGTTTTGGGAGCTGCAAATAGAGACCAAATACAGCTATTAGCTGCATATTCCACCCAGTCAATCTGAAGAACAAGTATTTTACCCAGCAGATTTTTTTCCATCTATATATCCAGTACACTACTGTAATGCCCAGAGCGATCTATAATCTATATTCATCTTGTAGAAGAGGAAGCAATGAGTTCATCAATGCCACTTTCAAGTCTCAAGTATTGCTTGCTGCTTGTCACTTCATTCAAACAGGTATTTCCTTTCTTTGGAGCTATAGGGCTCTCCAGGGAAAGAGAGACCTTCTCCCCTTGATTCATACAAGCTTTAAAAAGGTGAAAGAGCTTTCCCTAGTATGGGAGAAAACTAAAAGGAGCCATTCATGGCCTCTATTTGAACATAACGCTGAATCATTTCAGACCTTTTTTGTGATACATAGTTTGGCAAACTTCGTCAATATCTTTGTAAATTATAAGGAAAAAGAGAAAAGCAGTACTTTGCCAATTTGGACATCCCAACAAACTGTACAGTTAACAAAAAGCAAGAAAGGAAGACAAAATCTGCATGCAAGAGGGAATGAAGACTGCAGTTGCTTTTCCAGATGATAGCCTCATTTTTGACCTGAGCCATTGCAGTAAATGTTTTAGCATATCAATCCACTCTCTCTGCCTTTTGATCTTCTTCAGTCATGCAGCAGACTTGGAAACAGGTGACTGGTCCGCTGCATTGTTAGAAAATCTTTCTCTCTCTCTTTCTCTCTCTCTCTCTCTTTCTCTCTCTCTCTCTCTCTCTCTCACACACACACACACGCCTCTTTTTTTTTTTTGCATGATCATCTAAAAGAATAGGAACCATTTGTGACCAGGAACATGTAGTCAGGAATATGAGTGACTTAGGTCAGGGCTGGTCAATGGCCGATATACAATGACCAAGTTAGATCATCTGGGCTTATCATAATGCTACTTTGATTTTGAATGAGCGGGAGACATATTTTTTGCCTAGCATTTGACTCTTTCTGCTTCCTGTATTGTATTTTCTGGGTTTCAGAGTCCTGTGAGTATGGCTTCTATGCTTCTAGAATATGTGCCTGCATCTAGAGTTAATTTATAAAACAAGAAATTAAATATATTTGGAAGTCATAATTTTGAAAGTTTTACTCTTTTGTTTTTGATGTATGAGAAATAGTTCCATTTTTGTGGTGGTTATGGCAAACTCAGAGGCATTAGATGTATAATGTCTGACAAGTTATTGGCTTCTCTCTTGCCAAGATTTCTAGTCAAACCCTTTTCATGGTAGCTTTTAGTTATTCAGAGAACTATTTCTCTGAAAAGGCTTGTGTCTGGATATGTTTTCTATTTTTTTCTAGGTTATTTATTGTGTCAATTACAAGTAACATGTTTCTTCAATTGTTTATTTAAAGTTATTTAAGATTATGTTATTTTTAAACATTGGAGGGGAGGCTTGGTGCATGAAAGAACAAGGGTTATTTGAATAAATATTTAAACAATACAAAACAATATAATCCTCAGGAACAGTGTCCCATCACTTCAAATTTCTGTTCCAGTTATACTTGCCTGAGTTACTCTGTTGGCTGACCCAGTTTTGATTTGGACTATGATACTGGAGAAGTATTCAGTACTCTCCATTCCAAGAAATTATTGAGTGAGATAATTTAAATACTGAGATCAGGGTAAGTGAGTGTAGTGTGACAAATATTTCAAAATTCTTTCTGGACAAACAGCTATGGTATGTCTTTGTAACAGATGAAAAGCCTATGATGAAAAGAACCTGTAGATCCCATATTGTGAAAAACTATTGACATACTTACATACTAGGGTGATAATGTTATTTTCTCTGTGTCTTACTGTTTTATTTAATTATTCTTTAAGAGAACTTTCACAACAAATAGCATATGAATTGTAGGAAGTTATCTGAAAAGAATAGATGCAAAATTAAAAAGCTAAAAGGGAGGTCCCATGGATACTTTCTTCATTAAGCATAAGCCCTGTTGAATATAGGGTACCTGTTTTCAAGTCATTATTTTGAAGACAAAAAATTATACAAACATCAAATAGTAGTTGATATTTCAATAGTTTTTTACATAAAGTTCATGATTACAAGGACAAATATTTATAATCAATATTTTATCACCCATTTTTCAGTCCTTTTGAAAGTAAACATGAATTCTTGTTTGTGCTTCTATTTACCAGCAGTTGGATTCCCATAGAAAATGAAAATTTATTGTGTGTGTCTCAGAAAAAGATTCCTGAACAAATGGTAACAAAGAAATAATTGACATAGCAAATCTTCTTTCTTGGTAGCTTATTTATAAAATAGATATAAATTAATTATCAGTTGTGTCATTTCTATGAACTAGAGGTTTTTACTAGAATGTATGTTTTACTATTAAAGAGGACACCACCGCCACCATCACCATCATGCTACAAGACACATATTGTAGGTTTATCTTAAATCAGCATATTTCAGTCACATATATTGCAGGACATTCATAAAATTTTGATGTTAAAAAAATTAGAGCTCAATGAGATATGCCTTCAGAAAAAAGAAAAACCATAGAAACAGAACAAAATGTTACAGGGCTCACCAGCCACTGTACTCCCAGGCCTGGGAAAATAGCCAATTTTTCAGCACCTTCTGGACCATCATCAGGGTGGAAGCAAAATGGGTCTGTGAGGGATGAGAATTAGGAGTTCTACTATGCTCTCTGTCAGGTTTTATGGGAGAAGAAAAATTGTAGGAGATAGGCAGTCCCTCAAATAATGACGCTGCCTGTCATGAAAGTTGTAGGTTGTATAGCATATGTTCAGAGGTGGTATTTAGCAAGTTCTGACCAGTTCTAGAGAACCAATAGTGGAAATTTTGAGTAGTTCAGGGAACTGGTGGTAACCTTCCTTCAGGAATGGGGAGGGAATGAAGATTTTACAGTATCCTTCCCCTGCCACTCCCACCAAGCCATACCAAGCCACACCATGCCCACCAAGCCACGCCCACAGAACCAGTAATAAACATTTTTGAATCCCACCACTGCATAGCTAATTAGTAACCAGTGCAGCTCATGAAGCAGTGATGTTACATGGGCATTCCTTGGGCTTATGAAAAATAGGCTTACCATTATTCATTCTTCCTGACAGTCCTGTCACATTTGAAAGCAACAGCTGTTTCCAGGTATTTGAAAATCAAGGGCATCCCCATGCAGAGCATATGGCCATAATCCAATTCATATAATGGAATGCCCCATCATATGCAAATATCTGCAGAAAGTGAGCTGACATGGGCAGCAGCATCTCAGGGGCAGGTCATCTGTTTAATTCATTTTCATGCTTCTTTGGAGAAAACAAGTGATAGCACCAATGAATATGATAATGGTTTGGAAGTTTAGTAGTTGAAGCAAAAGAAAAAGTGTACACTTAACCTTACAGTGCTCAAGATGATGATTTTAGTATAAAGTCAACATTGCTTGTATATGTTGAAGGTATCAAATTGCATTGACTGATGTATTCTGCCCTATTTTCCTATCTATCTTCTATCTGCTTTAGTATTGCAGAAACTCCATTAAAAAGAAAATAGCAAGAATGTAGCACCATCTCTTTGCAAATGTGGATAGAAAATGTATGATTGAAATTCAGGAAGATGAGTTGTCCCTGCGGAAGGCAGATTGTATTTTAGAGACATCCCTCTTTTTTTTGCTCTTATTTCTGCTTTCAGAACCCTTCTGTCTCTTTTAAGGCAAGTCCAGTCAGGAATCATGCATTGTACAATCTAGACTTTTCTAGGCTGAAATTGGTTCTGAAGCTGAGTTAGTTGGTAAGATACAGTGGTAAAAGTGGTTAGATTTAAATTGATAGGACTATAATTTAATTTTTAATTTTGTATATTTGGAATGTGGCTTTGCTTCAAATCCTATACTCATGTGCAAGTATTTGTGATGGATTATTAAGAGTGGAATAGCTGAAATCATAAAAATGAAGTCAGCAATTTTCTACTCTTATGAAATTGTTACTGTTTGTGAAATAAACTAGACTGGGCTGTCAGATTAGAGCTAAAAAAAAACCCCGGATTTGGGCCCTCTAAAGTAAAATCAGTGGAATACAGACTGATCCACAGTCATATTAACTTGGTTAGTTGCACTCTTTTTGTCCTGTCCAGTTGGCATTCTTTAAAAAAGAATCTCCAAAATGTTTAAAATTCTTGATTATTCTTGAAATACTAGGTATTTCAACAGGAATTGAAGACTGGCCAGAGACTTGCTAGTACTTCTCTTAATGACTACATATCTAAGAGCCATGGTGGGAAAGAGAAAATGCAGAAGAGTTGTGGGGATTTAAGATTAATTTCTTACTCAGCCAATTCCATTTAGAATTATATATATATATGTATGTATGTATATGTGTATATATATATATGTGTGTTTGTATATATGTGTGTGTGTGTGTGTATATGTGTGTGTGTGTGTGTGTGTGTGTGTGTGTATGTATATGTGTATATATATATATATATATATATATATATATATATATATTTGTTTTTTTAAGTTTTCACGGGTACCTACATGTATGGTATTCAGCTTTGTTTTCCCATGTCATTATAGTTGTGCTTTTAAAGTTGTAGCAACGTTTCGGCAGAATCTCATCTGCCATCATCAGGCTTCTGTATTGTGTTCGTCTGTGAGCCAGACAACTGTAAAAGTCTGACTCACAGATGAACACAATACAGAAGCCTGATGATGGCAGATGAGATTCTGCCGAAACATTGCTACAACTTTAAAAGCACAACTATAATAAAAAAAGCTTTTAATAAAAAAAAATAAAAGTTTGGGAAAATACCCGAACAAAGCCGAATACCATACATACATACATACATACGTTTGAGTGCATAAAATTAAATATAAATTAAAATGATTTTCCATACTATTACTTTATGTGCAAATCATGCTTCTGTTGCTATTGGCTTAGCCCAAGGGTCTTCAAACTTGGCAACTTTAAGACTTGTGGACTTCAACTCCCAGAATTCCTGAGCTAACATGACTGGAGGAGGAATTCTAGGAGTTGAAGTCCACAAGTCTTAAAGCTGTCAAGTTTGAAGACTCCTGGCTTAGCCCAAGAATTTGGGATACTAACAAATTCAGTTCCTTAACTAATCCATCCTAAAGCTTACAATTAACAATTCTAGCTCCTTAAATTCAATATGAGTAACTGTCTGGTTTAGGAAAGCCAGTTTGTTAAAGTGGTAGAGACTGAGTTCTCCCAGTAGGGAGAAGCCAGCTGGGTGACCTCAGGCCAGTCATTCACATTCATCCCGAAGGAGACAAGGGCAAACCACTGTTTCCCAAGAATGCTGCAGGGACTAGTTCAGGCAATCTCCATGAGACAAGAAGTGATTTGAAGGCACCCCCCCCCCCCAAGAAGTACAATATTCCATTGTCAGATTAAAATAGTTATTATTCATGAATAGATTTGTATAAAATTTTAAAAGCAACTGTGTTGTTGTTTGTTCAATCAGAACAGTGATGAACAAGAAGAGAGATACTGTATGTTAACCAATTTTGCTTTATCACTATTTTTCTACTCAGAATTGAGCAATCCTAACTACTTTTTGCCATTGTTAAAATGCAATGATATATTCCACTTTTCTTACATAAATATAATTAAGCCTGATTCAATCAGGTCATACAGAAAGCATCATGGTTCCTTTTTCTTTCTCTCCCATGGAACAGTGGCTAGGTCAGGCAAACAGGAAAGGCAAAGTTAAAATTGCATCTAACATTTAAATCTTTCTATTTTCCATATCTATTTGAAGCCTTCCTTAGTTGCTTTTTTTTTCAAAACAAAAACATAAAATAAACTAGAATACTATTCATCCATTCTAATTATTTGTTTACCTTTTAAGTTAAACTTGGATATTTACTCCATGCTTTTTATAATGTTTTACATTTAGTAATACTGGACTAGGCAGGATTGTAAATTAATTCTTTTAACTATGAAGTTCATAGTTACCTTGAAAAAGTTTGTGTCTTCAAGAACAAATAAATTATAACCTATAGAACTGAAGGAATGTGTTTTCATCTGTCCAAACCCTTATACATGTACTCAGACAGTGGTTATCAAACTCAAGGAAATACTGTGGCCCGATAGCCTTCAACATTTTTAATAATGACTTGGATGACAGAATGAAAGGAATCTATATCAAGTTTGCACATGACCCAAATTTTGTCTAGGACAGCTAATACTCTAGAAGACAAAAATAAATAAATAAATAAATAAATCAAAATGATGTTGATAAGTTAGAAAAAATTAGTTTCTGTCCATGTTGTATGATTTTACAACTATGGGCACTTTTCAATTGGCTTCTTGTTATGGTTCCTATCTTCTGGAGTAGAAATTCATATAACTTCCACCTTGATTATCATTAGATAATATTGCTTTTAATGTTTTGGGCTTATGATTGTTTGTTTATTTATTTCCCAAAGCCAATCATAAAGGTAAAATACAACATATATTGTGAATAAAAAGAAAAAAAATTATAGAAAATTACATGAAATAACCCTTGGCTATTAATAAATTTTACAACCTTCTTAGACGTTTGTGAGAATTAATCTCATAGAAGATCAGTAATTTGATAATCATGAGTACAATTAAACTACTAAGAGTTGGAGCTTGGAGATTTGATCCCCGTCAGATATATAATGGGCATATTCATAGTCCATTTCATGCAAGTTCAGCCTTTGAATGTGGGCAAGTGTGGCTTTCCTTCACTGAGTTTTTTCAGGTAATGTTTAATAGTTTTTAATTTTTTTGTGCAGTAGTGCTTAATTAGTGGAATTAGATTTTGATAATTAAAATGAGGGGCATTTAGATTAAATGAACAGGGAGTTTATATACACATTATTAGGTATTTTTGTTTATTTTATTGCCTTTTTGCCAATTAATAAGGAGAGCTAAAGATTTAGAAATAAGTTTGTAGAAATGGTGCGAAGTATGGAATGAAGTTGTACTTGATTGTATTTTAAGAGTCAGGGATAAAATGTTGAGTATACATGCTGAAGATGAAGGGGGAAGTTACTTTTTGCCTTCATTCATGAAGTTTCTTTTTCTTACTGTTTCCCTTTTTGAATAATAGAAATAAGCCCATGGACAATGGATAAGCCAATGGAGGATAGTGTACTGACTGGGTTAAACCTCAGTGATTTCATTAATATAAAAGTGAACACTGGGGCAAATATGCATAATAACATAAAATATACATTTAGGCAAGTTATAATGTTTCTCAGTGAGATGATATAACATATCACATTGGTCCATGGTTGAATGATCAGATCCAGATTTAATTCAGGAAACAGTTGTGGAATCAAATGCAGGACCCAAAGCAAATAATCAAGGCTTACTGCAGTGTTTATAAAACAGCATGTGCTGGTGAGACTTCCTTGAAAGAATAACGAGAGAGATTCCACCCAACAAAGGGATGCACTCATATTTATACATTCATAAATGTGGGAGAGACAATGTATAAGCAATAGACAATACAAGCATAGATATTCATAAATAAAAGATCTCAAGTTAGTATAGGTAATGGAGTTCAAGTTATTTCCTGTGCCTATTTTCCTCTGGAAGCCAAAACAGGGGGGCTAAGCCAATGACACAATAAAACAGGAAAGAAAACTTTTCTCATAAATGAAGAGGACAGGGCAGTGTAGGAATGCCAGGCACCAAAAAGAAAAGGCATTTCCCATTGCAAATCTGTGGAATTGTTTTAATGAAATAATAAACATTTTAATGACAATCTGAGAACTGAGTTCCCACACACAGTTCAAGATAGGCTATGGGACAGATCCCACAAGTATTCTCTTGAGCATTTCATTATGCTCCTGGAGGATAGCCACAACTCACTTGCTTTCCTCAGGTGGAATGGACAGTCTGTCCTGCTGCTGTTGTCCTGGTAAGATTTAAGCATCAATCCAGTTAATTTCCAAATCTCTTAGGTATTATCTGAAGGAGCAAAGTGTTTGTAAAAATAGTGTTTGCAGAAAATAAATGTTGTACGCAGGTATTCAACAGAAAATATAGGGATGGTATGATGAGCAGAAGCTTCCATTATCAACTCCCCACATCCACCCCTTTCACTCCTTCTGGATCTGTCTTGAGAATGGGGATGCAAACATTTTCATTTTACCCTGGGAAGAAAAGATGATATACTTGCAGTCTTTCTCCTTCAATAACCTCCCTTCCCTTCATGCCTTGATGTAAGCCTTCATTTATTAATCTTCAAGAATAGGATTTCTTAGAACTCTCAGCTTTCCTTAGTTGGAGAGAACAATATTGTGTAGGCTTTGGCATCACACTTGATAAGGAGAAAAGCAGAGCCAGTTTAGAAGTAAAACATGGAAATCAGCATATTCCCTAACAAAGAAGGCTATGTTTTTTAAAGTTTGTCTTTGGTAATAAAGGTAGTAGTATTTTGAAATATTGCCATTATAATGTGTTTCATATCGGGCTACTTAACTTTTTATTGATTCATGAGAGTTAATATGTTGGAGAATAATGTATGTTTTTATCTGAAGATCTTGGAGATTCTTGGCTTATGCAATTACTTAGAGAAACATACCTTCGTATCTGTGATCACCATCTGATAGTAACATTCCTAAATCTTCCTCTTCCCTGTCTTTTTGCCAGGAGAAATCAGTGTTTTCCCCACCCTGATATTTTTTTCCTTCAGACCCTGGAAGAAAAGTCATAGCCCAGAGGGTCCCCAACCAAAAGAGATCATTACTGAAGGACTCTTAAATCTCCCTCGTGCTTTTAACGGCACATGCTGATAAATTATAGTTTGCAAAGTTTACCATGTTGATCAATCTATTTATCAATTAAACATTTCTTGGAAGTGTAGTTAGATCTTTCTGATTTGGCTTTTTGGTTTTATGTAGTCTCTACTATGGAAGATTATAAGGAGCAAGAAGCTGGGATGGACAACAATGTTACTCTGGTGCCTTTTGAAAGACCTGCTGTTATAGAGAAGCTGACAAGCAACATGGGAAAGCGTAAAAGCTCCACCCCACAGAAGTTTGTGGGTAAGCTTCAGATGAGCACTTTTGTTGTTTGTAGCAAAAAGGACAGCCTATGATTAAATCCTAAACTTTCCAATGCTCCCATTAGCAATTTCGGTATGGGCGTAAATCAGCTGGGGGAGGGGGAGTTGAGGTAAACCAAGAAGGTCTAGAAACCTAAAATGGCCATAGCACCAATACTGTGGAATATAATTTGTAGCCCTCAGGAACTGGTGAATATCAATCATTCACTTTTTAATAATAATAAAAAAGCAAGGTTTTAGATCCTAGGAATAGGTGCAAGCTTGAAAATCTGGTGGTAAAAAAAGTATAACAGATTGTTCTGAGTAGAACATTTGTTCACATTATATTAGAAAGGATTTCTTTAAATTAGCATTAATATTTAACACTCTTACTCTACCCTCTGCTATCTTATACAATGCTATTTAAAATAAACATACTGTTGAAAGAATATTTTTCTTTATTCTACCTAAACCACAATAGAAGTATTCTAATCTAAGTATTATTGAGCTTGCCTTGTTAATGTTGGTCTCCCATTACAAAATCAGAGTGTGGAAAGTGAATACATGGACAAGACATGAGGTACAGCTCATAATTTTGTATGTCCTATGAGAGTTTTCAAGCAGTCAGGGGACATCCATCTGAATGAATTGCACGCATGTTGGAAAATAAATAAAAATAAATACATGGAAAACTGACAGGATAGCTGAATTTTTAAATTCTCAGAGGACAAAAATAAATAAATAAAACAAGCAAAAACCCTCTAAAGCTCAGATGAAGAGTCCTGGGTGAGGTTGCTGCAGCTGTGAAGGACCCAGCAAGCTTAGAGCTTGGAGTTTCTCCACTTGGACCCTGGGTTTGCTGTAGGAATCCCTCATCTCACCTGAGACCCTGGACATAGCTAAGGTAATTAAGGAGTTATAGAAGCTTGTAAGCAATCCTAGCATTCACTTGAAGGCTTTATGTTGGATCAAAAAGAGCTCCTGGGTGACCAGTAAAATAAATAAAACCAGGGCAGTTCCATTTAGCTGCTTTTCACAAAAAAGGTTACCTTGCAGAAAGAGTTATATTTCATAAGAAATCTAAACATATTCAGCCTGATCCTCTTTTAAAATGATATTGGAATCTGATTCTAACATTGAATGACATGTAATAAATCAATACATTGGCAATAATCCCCATAATTAATGAATTTTCATTCTTCCTTGTTTATCAAAGCTTTACTTTGAAGAATAAATTGACATGACGGTTTAGAGTTGTATTTTCTAGATTCAGTTGTCTTGGTAGAAGCTTCAGCTATTCCCATCTGTGCCAGCAGAAAGATCAGAAACACAAAAAATGAGGATAAAATCCATCCTTATTTCCTAGAGAAGTATAGAAATTTATATTTAAAAAAATAAATAACAGAACAAAGATGTTTTATATGCAATAGTTAAAATATTTGCACAATACAATAATTATGAAAATATGTGTTTCCTTTTTCAGAAATTATGCAAGAATATATTTATCTTTTTGATGTATGCATAATCACATATTAAATTGTGTAACATTTGTAAAGGAAGCTAATTCTATTCTGTGTGGATAGGATGATAATTTGAGCAAAGATCCCAACAAAAGACAATAGTTTTTACCTTTTCAGAAAAAAAGGATTATACTCTAGTATAGAGAAAACTGAAAATCTATGTCTTCCTAATCTAGAGATTGAACTTTACTCTCAAATTAAACTAAAACAGTATCGTAGTCTTACAGTTGAAATTTCAGGGAAGGGAGTAAAAATGTCCTGCTTCAGAGAAAAGCTGAAAAAAATAAAAATAAATCCTTAGTCAAAATATAATCCTCTAGAATCCGAGAAAATAAAATAACTCTTTATTCAATGTCATAATAACTACTGTAACCACATCCAATGAATAAATACTGTTTATAATTCTTCAGATCATGTATTAAAATTAACTATAGCTTTATCCATATTTATATTTTGTAGTTAAACATTTAGAGGCAGATGAAGAATTAGCTATGTAAGGACATTTCTTATCAAAATACCAGTAAAATATTGGTAATCTATCAGGTTTTAATTATAAATTCATTTTAAATTATCTGTCTCCAGTCTGGGATAGCATATATGATGGAGCTTCTGACCTGGTGCCTTAGCTGTTGACAGAAACAGAGTTAGACTAAATCCTGCCAAGGCTGTGGATTGTGCCCAATGATGGCATATATTTGACCCACAGCTTGGGAGTTCTGAACTTCTGGATCCTGTCTGAATAGCAAATGGAGATTTTGGCCATCAGAACCTTTGACAGTTATATATCATGTGAGGTGGTTGTGGACTTTCCTGAATCAGGGACTTTTACTTAAAATCACTCAAGGCCTTGGCATTTCACAGCAGTACAATCTACATTGAAGATTGTTCAAAAGCTTCATTAATGCACTACACAGTAGTTCAGGGAGTTATGGATAGGTGTCCTGAGCTTCAGCTCTTTAATTGCAGTGGCTGCCAATTAGCTTCAGGATACAATTCAAACTCTGCGTGGCTTAGGCTTTGGGTGTCACCATGATCATTTTCTCTATGTTGAATCAGCCTCTCCAATAAGATCTGGGAGAGTGGGCTTATTAAGGTTTCATGGATCTCAGATTCAACCTTTCTTAGTGATAACACCTCTTTGGAATATCTTGTCCCCAAATATCCAGACCACACCATCCTTATTGTACTTCCATAGAGCTGTAGAAACATAGCTCCTTAGAAAGGTATTTTGAGATATGTAAGATCAAGCTAGCCCAACTAAAAACTGTAAACTTCTGAAAGTCTTTGCAAATGGAGGGGCAAATATAATTTATAGTCATAAATAAATAAGATCACACAAAATCAATAGGGGAATACTGTGTACATATTCTAAAATATTTTTTTCTTTTTATACATACAACAAAACAAAATATATGGCAGGTAAGGCATATCATACATATATAATCACACAGCATATATTGATTTTTTTTGAAAATGTAATTAAATCTTGACCATTCAAAATAATATTAATAAGTCTTTCCATTACATCAATGGAGTGTCAGTTCATAATGATGAAATGAGCAGTCATCTATAATCTAAGACTATAAATCATTCATTTATTGAATAATTTGCAATTGCTAATTAATGAAACCACCATAATTCTTTGTAGAATTGTATACCATTGGAAAAAGTAAGCAGGCAAATCCATTCCAAATGCTCTTTAATCAAGTTTATATGAAAATATGCAAAATAATGTTCTTGTGTAATTTGTTATGTGATTGACTGCAAATGTTATTGTATAAATATTTTAAAAGTTTAATGTCCTTTCCCCCCAACATTAAATAATTCCAGAATATGATTATGAAATCATATGAAAACAGAACTATGTAATATTACAGAGTAAAACCATAAAACAAAATAGCAAACATCCATTCACAACCTGCATTGATTACAGGCAAGCCTCCAGGTGCAATTCAAGGTGTTCATTGTCATCTATAAAGCTATTTATGGTTTAGGGGCTTGATTTTATAGGGCTGCATGTTTCTAACTATTTCTCACCATTCTATAATATTTGCATTGTTCATATGCTCTGAGTCTCTTAAAAAAAGTGTCATCATATGAGACCTATGTCTTCTCTCTGATTCTGAATGGTGGCTCCTGCTCTCTGGAATAGCAATCCACCAATGGGACCAACCCTTTAGAAAAGATTTTAAAATGTGGATTTTCTAGCAGCCTTGAACAAGAGCAACTTGTATGTTATATTAAATACTATAATGTTTTAAATTTTTTAAACTTCCACAATGCAATTTTTGTTGTTTTTCATTGTTCTTACTTTATTTTTTGATTACTTGTACAATTAGGCAACCTTACAAATTGAATCAATCAATCAATAACAGTGAGCTTCAGATCTTCAGCTGATAGCCTGCAGTAACTTCTTTTATCTTATTAGCTTTTTTTATCATTTTGTTTGTCATGAAAAGCATTCCTTTTTTATTTGTTAAAAGCAATCTCTATCTTCTTGTGTATAATCTAAACTACAGGAAGGAGAGAATCTGGGGTAAAAGTTTCCTAATACCACTTCTGGCAGCAATCCTTTAAATAGAAACTGAATTACTGAAATACCACACTTCCAGTTTGTTAATCATGGGGCTGGTGCAGCAAAATACTGGATTTGCAGTAATATTCCTCCCATCTTTCACTTAGCAAAGAATATGAGGGCAACTAAAGCTTTTATCAGTGATGCACTGATCAATGAAATTTGTCTAAATAATAAACTTCCTCTATTGTAGCTGGCCAATTAATTACAGTATGAGACTTCCTGCTAGGTACTTTCAGTCACAATAAGCAAAGATTTATAGAACAAATAATCACCCTAACTCTTACAAGCAACTTAACTGATTCACAGATTTCACCAAGAGTCTTGACAATTGACTAGTACACAAAGATATGTAAACTAAGAAATTACAGTAGATGACAGTTACAAATTCTGACAGATATAATCTCTATAGTTCCTGAAGAAACTATGGCATCTAAATTGGTGCGGGTGATGAACATTTTAACTCTCCAACTATAGCATGGTGTTTTATTAACCAATGGATAATCACTTAAATATAGTGCTGAACAAGCTGTATACCTTTTTCACAGCACTACCAACACATTTGTAATCAGAAGTATAAGATTTGCTTTGACTCCATTTTAGCTGAATACAGTCTTGTTTCATTGTTCAGCATGCATGAAAAACTAAGGAATATTCAGAGTGGAATTTAGAATCAGAGGTAGTGCTCTGAAGTAGTAATTTTAGTCAGTAGCCCTTCTTCTCTCACCATTCAGTTACGTAACCATAGTCTTAAGGGAATTGTCAGCTAAGTTGCTTGGAAAATCACCCAGGGCCAGCAAGAATCCTTGGATTTTATAAATCTCTGGAAGCAGACAATTGTAATAGGTGCCAATCATTGCCAGCTCATATCTTATTAGATCATATCCATCAGTAACAAATAAGTGGTCTTCTCTCCATCGGTCCATAATAACCCCAAACCCAAATTGCTGTAATATATGTTAGCTCTATAATTGATATAGATGGTCCCCAGTTATCAATATAATTATAATATCCTGAATTGGACTTGAAAGAGTTAGTTAGCATAGATTACTGAAATCCCCTATGTTTAATCCCTTACCATCTTCGATCCTAGATTGATTCTGCAATCACAAATGAGGATACAAATAGAGAGTAAGCAATAAATAAATAAATAAATAAATCTCTATATTCCATATACAACTTGTAGTAATTACCAGGAAAAAATGTGTGTATTTATGCATGTGATGCATGTTTTGGATTGTTTTAAATGTGTTTTTTTTAATGATTGAAGTCCTCCTGCTTCTCAGACTTATGCTGCTGTTACATTCAGTATTTCTTCAGAATAGTACAGAATCAGACTTTGCTCCTCCTTTAGTCATACATACCTGATTAAGTTTTCTTCATTCAATATTATATCAGGGTTGAATGTTATTTTATTATTATGAGAGTGAAGGTCAGTATGCCCTCCAAAAGTCACTTTTAGAACAAAGGGAAAAGTTATAACCATCCAGTTCCTCTGTTGTTGCAATCCTTTTACTATCTCATTCTTTCCCCTTTTCTGACCTCCTTCTTTAAGACTTCTTAAGTCCTAAACTTCAAATTCTACCCCTCCCTTTCTTTCCTTGATTTCTTGATTTGCTCAAATAGCCAGGATATTTGGGCATATACAGACATATTCAAATGATCCAAAATGACTGAGCTCTGTTCTGAAATTGGCAATGTAAGGATGTTAGCAATCTGCACTGAACATGGGAAGAAGCATGATTTGTGTGCCACACTTTTTTCATTTCTGATAAATAATATTCTTGAAAAAATAGGTGATTCTAATAAATTTTGTCATCTGTGTCCATATAATGTCCATGTTGTTCTATATGGTTGTTTAGTTCTCAAATGATCAACATTGAACCCAGATTTTATAAATTATAGTAGAATGTCTCATTTTTCTTCATTTTAGTTGCTTCAGTGCTTGAGGATTCCCTATCTTGCATAGATTTTCACCTGACATATTTTAAAAGAAAGATACATTAATTTTATCTCTTTTCATATGTAAACTTTGTGTTCCCTGCACTATGGGAACTAATAATAAAATATCATATTTTTGACATTTGAAAAGTAGCATGTATTTTATTCTAATATATCTGAAGTGAGAACACATCACAATGAATTGAATTGAATTGAATTGACACAAATTATTGGAATTTTCCATTTTGTGGAGCTCCTATGAATTGTAAAATATGAAAGTTAAATAAATCACGGAATTTAAAAATGAAAATCTGAAGAAAATGGTTTTTTTTATATTTATATTCCATTGCTGCTAATTTAGTAAATATTTCAAATTCTGCCAAAAGTCCCTTGCACAATTTCTGGTTGGTAAATCCCATGAAATATAATTTCTTTTTAATTAAACGTTCCTGGGATATTTTTTTTAATGTATCGGTTTCTGCCAATGAATTTGCATTGTTGATCTATCATTTCTTATCTTATTAGTGTTTTTTCTTCTTCTTACTGTTGTTTTCATGTAGGTGAAAAGCTCATGAGATATGGTTATCCAGATATTCATTTTGATCCAAGCTTACCATATGAGAGAGATGCTGAGCTGATGCAAACCCACATGATGGATCAAGCAATCAACAATGCAATCTCTTACCTTGGGGCAGAGGGACTTCACCCATTGATGCAGCACACTCCAAGCACAATTGCCGATGTGGCACCTGTCATAAGTTCATCTTATGCTCAGGTCTATAATCCAAGCAGGATAGAAAGACCAGTAAGCAGAGGAACCACTGATAGCAATGAAAATAACATGGATGGCCCTCTCTCTCTCATCAGACCAAAGAGTCATCCCCAAGAAAGAGAGGCTTCACCTAGCAATAGCTGCCTCGATTCCTCTGACTCAGAGAGCAGCCACGAAGACCTCCAGTCCTTTCAAGGAAACCTTGCCTTAAATCCCAAACGAAAGCAAAGTCCAGCTTACATGAAGGATGATTCCAAGGCTTTGGAGGTCAGTAAAGCATCAAAAGGCTCTTTAAAGGATATCTATAAGGTCTTCAATGGAGAAGGAGAGCAGATAAGGGCATTTAAGTGTGAACACTGTCGACTTCTTTTCCTGGACCATGTCATGTACACCATTCATATGGGGTGTCATGGCTACCGGGACCCCCTAGAATGCAACATTTGTGGATACCGAAGTCAGGACCGATATGAGTTCTCTTCCCACATTGTCCGAGGAGAACATACATTCCACTAAGCCTTCTTTTCCAAAGGAGACACTGAAGTAGAAAAACAAACACTGCACATGAAGAAATACTGCACTTGCAAGCCCACTTTTCCTCAGATGTTGACACAGCTCTTCTCATTGGTTCTCTTCCTTGCAGCTATTTTCAATTGATGTTGTTTTTGTTGTTGCTGTTTTGGGGATCCAGTCTCACCTTACCACCAGTGGTGAGGTGAGAAGGAAGGAATGGAGGGAACAGAGAGTAGTTTGGCTTATTGTTTTTGCTATGAAAATGGATGTTGCCCTTTCATGATGGAAAGTGAAAGGGAGTTCATTTCTGTCACAATTTTCATATAGTTTTTTTACATGTTGAACTCAGCAAGGTGCTCTGACATCTTAGCAAATTGCCATTTGGGGAGAGAATAATAATTTCAAAAGAATAAAGCCCTTTTAAATGTATAGCTAAAATTTTGTTCAGGATGGGAGATGAAATTCTTATTTTGCAAAAATCCTAGCAAAAGGGGTGTGCTTAGGGGCAGGGAGAGGTTTCACTTAAGACTAAATATGTTCTACAGATTTAGGAGCAACAATAAATATCAAGGTTTGCTTGAATGTTATTTCCTGAGGTGAGGTTCTTATAAGGTATTGGTTGTCTTGAATGTAAATGAATTTATATCTAAATACTAAATTACATAGATGATATTTGATTTTTTCATGGGATGTGACATCCTCCAGGAAATCTGAAAACATAAAATTTTATTTTACTTATCCCAATATGCACTTTTTAAAAAGAAAGAAAATTGCTAGGATCCTTTTATGCCACTCATTTCCCAGCTTCCTATAGGTCTGTGTATTTTTTAAAAATTGTTAGGTGATTAACAATTGGAGTCTGGGTATGTTTACTCAAAAATAAGCTTCACCTGGTTCAGAAGGAGTTTATTTCCTAGTAAATATTCTTAGTTTAGAAATACAGATATGAATATTTATCTAGCAGGTTTTGCTGCTTTAGAATCTCAAATATGTTCATTACAAATGCATTTGAACTATGAAATACTTATATTTTCTCTTTACTTTTTGTGGTATGAAGCATTAAGAAACTGAGTAAGTTCTTCAGTCAGGAGATCTGTATGCTGAAACAGCTAGCTAGACTGCCCTAATGACTGAGGCAGCCTACAAATTGATACCTAATTTAATTATATAAGGATATGGAAACACTGTTAGAGCTACTTTATTATTGCCATCTTTTCTACACACACATAGGGAAAGAAATATATATTTTGTGCAAAAATATCTCTCAGCACATTTTTAAAACTGCAGCAAGCAGAAACACACACACACACAGTAATCATAGTCATAAATAATGATTTCTTACTAAATAGGAGAACTTTTTTTTCAAATGAAGCTTTTCAAATGGAGCCTTAGATTATGCACAGGCTGATTACTTGCCTGAAAAATAATTTCAGGTTTTAGTTACTCCCTTGATCATATTAACAAATAAAGACTACAGTGAATTGCTAGGTTAGAAATATTAAGGCTTGATTATATAGCTCTGAATATAATATATGATCTGGATTTATAATATTTAATTTTATCAATCTTTTCCCCCTCAACTATATTGGTTAGTTGGGTTAGTTGGGTTTTTTAATAAAATCAGTGACTACCTCACATTTTTCTACATTTTTAGATATTTGCACATCTGGCTGTAAAATTACAAAGAGGGTAGATTAAAAACCATACCTTTTCTGACGAGAACTTTTTGGGAAAGGATCTTGTGACCTTGTAGATATTGCTGAACTACAGCACAGCAAAGGGAAGGGGTTGCTAGGAGTTGCAGTTAAAAATATCTTCAGCACCATAGGCTACTGCCTCAGGTTGCCTCTCGAAACAAACCATTTGCTGTCTTTAATTTTATGTATTTCATTCAGCACATTCAAGCATAAAGAGGGTTAGTGAATTGGTTTCTAAAATGGAATTGAAAAACTAAAAGGTATGTTATTCTTTTTCATTACAAAATGGGAATGGCAGGCAAACATCCTATGCAGTCCAGTACATGATAGAAATTAAAGTAACTTTGCTTTAACATTTCCTTCAGAAAGCATGTTTCGCTTGTACATTCGGTGTCCAAAACAGGGTTCCTGAGGCCAGACTGTTGCTTCTTGCAATAGCAATAAAGATTTAAGTAACAAATTTGTCCAAAATAAATACAAGCCAAAAATTATAAACTACATACCTAGTATTAATATCAGATAAGAATTTCATGGCAGGAAGTGCCAGAGCAAACAGTTCTATTCACAGTTGCTTGCCAGAAATTATGGGTTATGTTTTACCCTCCAACAGAAGTGTTTCTCCTTCCCTCTGCCATTCCCCGTGAATTCCAAAAAGTTTATCTGGAAGTTTGGGGACCTTCTGGATGTTGGATGGTACCCATTGACATTTTATGATTTGCATGGTCACTTGTACAATGTGAAACGAAGCTAAATCAGGAACCCTATGTTATCCAGAGGCTCAGTCAGTCAATCTGATTAATGACCTGCACCTATTTTTGGTGGAGATTAAAGTGGTTACCAATTGAAGATTATGAATGAATACATTTCAAATGAATATTCTGTTGTTTTTCTGAGCACTTGAACTAGTCCAGATTGAACTTGAGAATCTTGAATTAGAAGTAGATTGTAGGTGTTTCTTGCTTCTCCAATCTCATTTCTGAACATCTCTTGCACCCAGTTGCTGACCTACTTTTCTATCTTAAAAGTTGTTTAGAAAGATCACTTGCAATGGTGGGATTCAGCTGGTTCACACCGATTCAGGTTAACGGGTTATTAAATTACCCAACCCTTGCTATCAAAATGGATCCTGGGTGCCGCTCTGTGCTGCAATGGAGAAACGGGCAATGGAGCAGCCGGTGCAAGGGAAGAAGGCCGCTTTCCCTCTTTCTTCTCCCTACTCCTCCTTCCCTTGTGCCGGCCGCTCCATTGCCCATTTCTCCATTGCAGCAGAGCACCCAGAATCCTCTTTGATAGTGGGGGGAGGGTAATTTAACAACTGGTTCACCCAGGATCAGGTTGGCCATCTTGCATGTGCGGTGGAGCTGGTGTGTCTCTCAAGACAGCCAACCTGACCCTTGGTGAATTGGTTAAATTATTTGAATCCCACTACTGGTCACTTGTCTTTAAATCAATTTTAAAAGGTTCATGAACCCACAGATAAGTATATTTCACTCTGATCCTATACAATACTTTTCAAAATTATTTTCACTTTGCCTCAATGCTCCTGCATCAATCATAATGGAAGAGGAATTTTAAGAAAAAGCTGATATTTAAAATAGTAAAAACTGAAATAATTTATGCCTGGCAGGAGTCAACAAAAAGCTATTCAAAAGTTATTACCATGAAAATAAATTCACACACCAGTTAAACAAGCCACTGTGATCTATTACATGTTTAAAATTATATATACCTAGACAGTTAGTAAAAGAATGTGGTCTCTTGCAGCCTCATCACAAAAAAGATGATATTTGGGAGGCCCATCTTCAGTAAAATAATAATCCTTTCCTTTATTATTTCCTATGGAAAAATATAAAATTTAGCCTGTGTACAGAATGTTAATGGAGTTATATACGTTACCTTCTCTGTTTCAGGTTCAGGAATTTCTTATTCATTTTGCATTCATCACAAAAAAGAAAAGACACAACCTCTCCCCCAAAGTATTTTATGCTATACTGTCTACAGTAAGGGCTGTCATGATATTTAATGATTCTTATAAAACAGTGTGGTATGTTTATTAGAAGAGTGTGAAGTATTATTATAAGAACTGTGATCAAAATGAATAGGATGAGATATATAAGATCATCAGTTTGAAGTTTGAAATACTGTGTATATTTGACACGATTAACATTTAAAATTTTGCTGCATATGAAATCTAATATTGGATTTTAAAGAGAGGACATGAATTTGCTAAAAGAAATTAATTGGAATCCACAAATGAAAGATAATCAATGTTGAGGTACCAGGAAAGGAACTCTTAATTTGATTTATCATTAACAATTTTATGTTATGGAGTTTCTTTTCAGCTTAAAAACCTCTAAAGGTTTTCAGAAATTGGAATTTCCCAACTTACAATTTGATTACTTGTACAAAGGAAGATATTTCAAAGTAGTTTGCCAAGATTGTCATTATAAAATAACCCTGTTAGTTTTTTTTATAGGATACACTTTTGTTTCAACAGTAAAAACAAAAAGAAAAATTTAAAATAAGGAAAGTAAATTTGATTTGGTTTGATTAAAATTTAATGTGGCTGTTCTCAATTCGAGAAGAGCCAGGGCTCCACTTGCAAATCTTGCCAGGCCTCATCCAGTCTTTCACTGGAGACCATTTGGGAATTAAAAGATTCTAAAAACAGCCTAGAAGAAGGGAAGAGAAAGCTGCTCCCAAGTTCTCCCCCAGAAAACTACTGGCTATGCCTAGGAAAACGCCAAAGGTTGACTTTGACTTGTTCTTTCCTTATGAACAAGGAAGTCAAATGCCAGCTTCTAATAAGTGCAAATCTGAGTATGGATTTCTTAAAGGATTTACACAGATGCCAGGAGAGTCAAATATGTTTTGCTGTAATAACTTTTAGGCTAGTTACTAATCCTGGGGCTTAGGAGTAGGAATTAATAGTAGATCCCAAAGTAGGGACTTTTTCTGTGCTTTAGAAAATCTTTTCTGTGGATGCTCTGCAAAGAGAAATCTCCCTGGAGCATAGTCTGAGCTCACACAGTTTATGGTGTGCCCAGACCAAGACTAAGGAGCCAGGACTCCAGGAGCCCCTTTGGAATTGGAATGCATCCAATATACTCAGAGTAAGAGCCACCCTATTTTTTGAGGGAGTTTGTGGTTACTGATCTTTAATTGGTTAAAGATGGCTTTTATCAAACTCTGCAGTTTTTTCTGTGGAACAATTTCAAAACCACCTCTTAAAAAGTTGCTGTTGACCCAAAATACTCTGAGAAGAGTAGATTGAGATGTGACCCTTGAGGACTATTATAAAAAATATAAACAGACAGGAATCCATATGAATAGTCTGCAAGGGTGCTGATTATTTGCTTTATATGGTGATATATTTATATAAAGTTTTGATTTATAAGTCCACCAATTTATAATTGATAGTATCAAACAAAAAAGTGGAAGTGAAATTTTGGTGCCAAAAGCTCTGCTGTATTTTTCAAGATATTTTTCAATATCTACACCCTTAATTTCTCAAGACATTCTGGAAGGATTTGGGCCTGAAGCCCCTGCAGAGGGCTTTGGAGGGTTTCCTTTCCTATCCCCTCCCCCAGGCTTCCAGAACAGGTTCCATTTCTATATCAGGAGCTGGAACTCCAGAAGGGAATTGCATGAGGCTGAGAGATACGGATTTGTGTGGGCTTCTGTGGGAAATGCTTGGCTGCGGAGCTCTGAAAAATCTTTCAAATCAAAGTTTTTATTCTGGATTCTTGTCTGCCAAATTCAGATATTTGAGGTTAAAAAAAATCGGGACATGTCCCACTCAAAATTTACAATTTCTATTAAATTTCACTGGAAGATAATCTTTTAATTCTCCCATGAGATTCAAACACTGGATCCTGTTCTTTGATTTTCAGATTTGTTTAAACTTTATACTGTATCAGTAGATACGCATGTTTAACAGAGAATAGGTTTAGTTATTTTGTAATAATTAAAATTTGAAACTGTGATCAGAGATTTGTCCTGTTATCAAGCACTCTCAAATCTTGATCATATTTACTTTTTTATGTTACTTGTAGGAATTTTATTTTGCTTTGTTTTGGTCTTTTCCTGCCCATTTTTCTTATTTTCAGTTTTCTATCATAGCTCATGTTGCCTGCAACTTGATCTTGTTTCTAAATTTAATTTGTTATCTGTTCCTCAGTTGTACAGTGTGTTTACATATTTTTGTACTTGAGTGTAGTTTTATATTAAAAAAAACAATCTGGTAAATATAGCTAAATAATCTTTCCAACACTTTTAAATTTAGGATCATTAGAGATGACAGAGCTGTGAAGCTGTAATACTAAGTTGCCTTTCTTTATGTCGATGTTATTTTCTGGTTGTACTTTTTTTTTCTTAAGATGTATGACTTTTTGACAGATTGGAAATGTTTAATGCATAATTGTTTAGCAAAATTTAAACTGTAAAAATGTATCATTTTTTTTTCCAGTGGAAGACTATGCTTTAAAAGTTTTGGGATTATTCTATTCCTAGGCAAAAATTTCTGTACCCAAAATGTTGTATTTTTGCATCTTAATATTAGAACATGCTTTTAACGAGTTTGGAGCCACTATTCAGATTGTTTAGTTTAAGAGAGAAAAGATCGATTGTTCCATTTATGTGCAATAATCTCTCTGAAAGTTTTATAGTGCATTGAACATTGTTTGAATAATGATATTACATTTTGAAGCAAACTGCTGCCCAGAAAAAGTTCAGTGTTTTATTACATTGTTTTTTAACAGTCGAATCTTCAGGGAACCGCATCCACTTTGTTACTTTTACTGCTGGCCCATTGCAGTGAATCCTGGGCATGCCCTGATGGTACTCATGTAAATTTTTATGGAGTGCAGCTCTGTTCATCACCGACTCACTGGAGCTGGAAGCATGACCAAGGCAGCAGCCCATTGCAAGAAAAGGAAAGCTGCCTTTCAGAAACACTGGGGTTTCATTCTCTCAGACACCCTGCTTTAGCTGTTGCTTTTGCTTTATCTAGAATAACAGCTCAGAGGGGTGGAACAAATGGTTCGAAGCTGCTCTTGCCCTGGACTACCTGTTTGATTGTGCTGACAGACAAGTAGCAAAAGCTGCCCCAAATTTAAATGTAGCAGTTTAGCTGTGGGGATGTAACTGATAGGTATAGATGATCCCTTTCTTCTTAATGCTATTATCCATAACGTGCCTTTGATCGGTGCGGTCTTAGTGGTTTGCTTGCTAAAGCTAAGCATTTTCGTTTTCTTTTTTGTATATAAAATATTTCATTGGGTAAAGCACTTAACATAAATGGGCTGATCCTCACTGGAAATGTCCTTGGCATTGAAGACCCTTGGGTCAGACTCCAAATTTTCACTTTAGGCATTTATGTCTCTGGGATTTTTTGTCTGCATGGAGGCAATTTTTTCACCAGGAAAGCTTATTTTTAATCTTCTTGCCTTATCTATTATGGTAGGGCTTATTTTATATGTCATGCTTTATTTATATATCTAGAATATTTTAATACCTATTACTCAAATAGGTGAAGACTGCTATGTTGTAAATATGTATTTAGATACAGAATAAAAATCCTTGTGAATATTTGGTAGGGAAAGCTGTTACTGAACACCGAGGCCACTTTTGAGTGGTTGCTGGTTGGGGGTTGGGGAATGTGTATGTGCAAGATAGGGGAAAATAACCTTAGATTTTAAGCACTTGCCAAAAGAAAACAAGAGTTTAATAAATATTTTTATTTAAAGAAGTGAAGCACTTCATCAAGATTTGCATTGAGTTACACCATTTCTGGAGGAAGGTCCACAAGTATTGCCTAGCTCTTCAGCTAAGCCAACATTTGTGGTCACCATCTCTTCTTCCAGTTCATTCCCTTCAGTTTTCTGGCACACCCAGTGGGATTTAAGACAGAACCACAAACAATTTACCAAGTAAATAGGGAGCAAATACTTACTTATGAGTAGGCATGCTTGAGATTCTTCCACCCCCCCACCCACCCCCCACCCCGTATCGAGAGACTGAGAAACAGAATCCTTGGAATCAGTTGGAACAGACCCCTGCTGCTTCTTCCTTCTCCAGAATCTATTGCAAATGGGAGATCTGGAAAAGGAATCCATGGACCCCTGGTGTTTTGTTTCCCAGAAGCACTTGTTTTTGGTAAAGAATTTGTGGGTACCTTGCTAGGGGATGGGTGCTGCTATGCTGTATGAGAACAATCTCTCTGATATTTAGGTCATGGTGTGGAATTGGATTCCTTTTAAGGAACATGTGTCAACTTGCCATCAATTCTTAGGCTTTCCAAATTTCTGTCTTATATAGAGCAGAAAGCATGATTAAGTGACATAATGTGTCCATTACACTCCTTCAAGAATGGTGGTTTTCGATCTCTCAGTATCTTCCCCACTTTTGCCATTTGCTGATCAGTTTCAAACTCTAATAGCTTTTTTCCTCCAACTTAAATTTTGAGATTGGGTATTAATCAGGCTTTACAAAATAGTCATATTATTTCTATTTATTTTCATCCCAAATATTCTTTACTTTATTTAAAGGTGTTTGAAGTGACTCGGCAGGCGGAGTGGGGAAAATATGAACAAGCCAATGTTTACAAATAATAGAAAATGGTACTCTATAGATTTCCAGTCTGGCTGTATTATGATTGAATTTGATGTAATAGACATAATTTAGTAATGATTATAATAAAGTACATCCCTTCCTATCTATGGTCACTCATCCTAACTTTCAGCTAATGAGACTATGATTTAGAACCCAAATGTTAGAGACCAGGTCAAAAAATATATTGGAGTGACTCCTACCAAATTTGAAAGAGCTTTGGGTCAGATCTATATCAGAATCTCTTGGAATAGTCTCTGTGGTAAACTCTGGAACATTCCATGTTGTCTGCCTTGTTGGGTAGATGGGGCAAGTACTCCCCTGTTGTCATATTGTTGGGAGAAATCTTTTCTGCTCACTCTTGCTGGCAAAGGAGTGTCTGCTATTGATTTAGCCAAAAGGATTTCTTATTCAAAGTAGAAAATGGGCAAACTAGATGATCTTACTCTCAAGAATGGAAGTGATGTGTTTATAGATGAAAGGTATTGATCTGGCTTATGCTTTTATACACAACTGCAGAAGTTTATAACCTGAAACTAATTCTAGGGGCATTTGAAATGGTGTGTTATACTTAAAGCTGAATGGGAAAATTCAAAAGCAAATAATTCCTGGTTTGCTATCAAAGTCTTCAATTGCTCATTAGTTATTTGCTGGAACTAGACTTTTCCCCCTTTCTTACATACAAATGAGTATCATATGTATGTGTGCAAGGTACATGGATATGAGTGATGGAAATACATGAGAGAGTGTTTTGAGTGTGTGTGTGTATGTACACACACACACACACACACATCTTATATATAAGACAGAGCTACAGAAACTTTGTAATACTTTGTGAAAATAATTATATTATGGATGTTTGTACTGTGCACAGCTACTGGAATTAAATGTAGGGAATCTCAGGAACAAGCATAAAATTTGTCCAAGACCTATTTCTCAAATGTGTATGTGCAGTTTTTAATTCTGTATACTATTTAATATTTTACCAATAAAAATAAACTTCTCAAATGAAAGAGTTCATTTTATGAAATTTCTCATGTCAATAATATTTCTTTGGTGAATGGTTTGGAAGGTGAACTACTCTTTAAGAAACATGGTGCACCTATAATTAAATATATATAAGATATCCCAAAGGTGCCTTTTCTGCCTTCAGGACAACCATAACTGGATGATTGAGAATCTCCATATACATATATAGGTAAAGGTTCCCTTCGCACATACGTGCTAGTTGTTTCCGGCTCTAGGGGGCAGTGCTCATCTCCATTACAAAGCCGAAGAGCCAACGCTGGCCAAAGACGTCTCTGTGGTCATGTGGCCAGCATGACCAAACGCTGAAGGCGCACCAAACGCTGTTACCTTCCCATCGAACACACCAGAAATGTGTGTCTGCTCTGTCAGTTGCAGGGCGACATAGAGGAAGGGGCAAATTGGTTGCTTTGCTCTCTATGGGTTTAGAGAGAAAGAGAGATTGTTGTATGACATGTACCTGTTGGAAGACCTCTTCTCCCTAGCAGAGTGATGTCAAAAACTCTGCAGCAAGAGAGAGATCATTATCATCTTGCATTTCACCAGTATTTCTTTTTAAACAAGCATTTTATATTGGAAATAATTTAATTCTGTTTAATGATTGTTGGCTTTTGAATTTTTTTGATTCATTACCATTTACCAATAGATCATCATCTTTTTCTGCAAAGAAAAACAGAGCAGAAATCTCCTAAATAAGGTAAATAAAATAAGAGGGGAAGAAACCAATTTTACAATACAGTACAAAACATTGTATTAAAATCCACCCAGCACACCAAAAACTTCACCATTACTCCTTAAGTGTGAGGATAAAACTACTAGATCTGGGCTACAAAACTCCAGATGATCACTAGACTGCATCTCTCTTTGCTGTCATCTAGTAGCCAATAATATTTTTACAGTCCTAATGAGCAGCTCTCCTGCTTACAGGAGTTTGGTAAGAAATGCTATCCCACTTTGGCTGGTGATAAAATAATGGAAAAACTAGATTAGATCTAATGATTTTGTATTATTTCCTCTAAATTACTTTTGTTAAGTCTGCAATATACACCTACAGCTAATATTATATATGCACATACAGCCATACACCTGTCTAACCATTGTGGGCTTATTTCCAAATTATGATTAACAGAATTTTAGTCACAAAAGATGTGACTAAACCAAAAGATATTGCATCATGCTCTTTGCTTAGGATGTATCTTCTGTTTTCTTCTGTTAATTGTGAAATTAAACACCAAACACCGATGTTATAACCTTATGTGATAAATTTGAAGTTTTGTATCATCACCCACAAATAATTAGAAAAAAAAACCTAGTTTAGAACATTGCTTATAATTCACTGTTTGGTGCAGAAATCCAAATTAAAGAATCCTTAATTAATTTCTATTCAGCTTCTTCTTTTTTTTAAACAAATTTTATTAATTTTACAGAAAACGCAATACACAAACATACAAAACACAAAACATAAACAAAACTAAAAGATCTTTTCTGAAGGCTGTCTGATCCCAGGTTGAAACTCTTCACACAGACACAAATTCAAACATCATATTCACTTTATATATCCTTCCATATCTTATTATCATTTTCTTTTTTATATATATATAAACCATTTTTATCAATTTTATAAAAACAATGCACAAAGAATCAAGGCATAACAGCTTATAAATTCTTTTCTAAGAAAAAATAATAAAAGAAGAAAACCAATAGAACATAGTATCAATACTTTATCTATTTAACTTCATATCTTATCCCAGCTTCTCCTTTTCATCCAAATTATTTCTTGTTAATTAAAATTTTATTGCCTTTTATCAATATACAAAACCCAAAAAGACATAACAAAACCTTTATATATCCTTCCATATCTTATTACCATTTTCAATAACATTCTTTGTCTGTTCTATTTCCAACTATCCATTCATCTTTTTTCTTAAACTATACTTCTCCTATACACCAATTGGAGTAATGTCTTTAACTCATTATCCTAACTTAAAAGTATATAACAATTTTTTTTGGGATTCTGTTTAATAGATTCTAAAATTACACAATGAATTTTATACTCTAAATACACATATAAAAACACAATCTTATGTACCCTCCAGAATCCCTCTTTTATCCTAAATTAAATTCACCCATTGTCTCTGAATAAACTTTTTTTCTTTAGATCTTGCTTCCCACCATTGAGGCTTCTCCTCCCCCCCCCTTTCTCTCTTGCTTATTCTTCTCCTTGCCCTTTTTACCCCTTTGTCTCTCCTCCTCCCTTTTCTTACTCCCTTTCCTTTACTTTCTAACCTTGCCTCCACCTTTCCGCTCATTTTTCTCTTTTTTGGTTGTTTTTATAATTCTTAAAATCCCCTTTTTCTTATCCTTTTTCTCCTCCTCCCCGGAAAGAACCCATTGTTCATCAAAGATGGCTTCTTCTTCCTCTTCTTCTTTGTCCCAGTCCTTCTGCTGCGTAATCAACTTTTCATAAGTACATAACGCCATTTCTAAAAATTGAAACAAAGTGCCCAAAGTATCTTCCTTTTTATATTTTTGATATTCAGTCTTTAGTTCATCCACAAGCGATGCCATCATGAAAAGAGAAACTTTTCCCAAAACAACCACAAATATTTTTAATCAAAAATAATTCAAAAAAAGTTCCAAAAATTAATACTTTTCTTCCTTCTTCTCTTTCTCTTTCTGGGGTTAATGTTTAATCAAAGAGGTCCAATTACCATATACCTTTCTTTGGGATTCTAGGCAGTCTCCTCCTTTTTCAGCTTCTGCTCCAATTTTTTTTCCTCTCCCTTCCCACTTGCAACATCAATTTTAAATAATCAGAAATCCATACCTCTAATAAGGGTTTTCCAATTTCTTAAGTTTTTCAATGTCCAGGAACCCTTTTGTCCCTTAGCTTTAACTTTCAGAATAATTCACCTTCAATGTCCAAACATATTTCATATCTGCTGTTTCCATGGGGTGGGAGAGTGAAGGAAAAAAAAAGTTCCCTTTAACAGCTTTTCCGCTGCTTTCGATCTTCTTAGGGATACAATGTATCCTCCAGCAATTCAAACAGCTCAGTTCCAACAAATTTGAAAGGTGTTGATTGACCCGGCTCAGACAGCCCTTTCACTCTTCTTGCTTCCTCCAGCGCAATCTTACCCGGTTGCTGGCTTCTTCGTGGCGGCCATTGCTGACCGCCGCTTCACCGCCTTGGGAAAAAGGGGTTTTTCAGGACAAGGAGGGGGTCTGCGACACCCCCAACCCCCTGTCCGGCTCCCCTCTCTCTTTGGCTGTCCCTACAGGGCAGCCATATCCCCCTGACCCATCTGGATCAGGGGTACCTCGGTGGCTAGCACAGCAGGAATCACGAGCGGTCGCGAATTCCTGCTGCCCCGAAGCCACGCGAAACCGGAAACTCTATCCAGCTTCTTGAATGACTTCAGAAAAAGAGATCTCACCTTTCTTCCCCTGGGAAGTTTTCCATATGTCAGGAGTCTGCCTTCCCAAAACCTAAGATCTTTTTTGTATCTCTTTCTCTATGAAATGATGAGAAGATGGTAGTGTGACACCCCACCCACTACTTGTAGAAAATCATTTTTTTCCATTTCTATCTTCACCGAAGTCATCTGTTCATTTGTATTAGCTCCCTCTGTGCCTTTAATTACAGCTCCTTCCCTCTCATATTGCATTGTAAACTGCTTCAGAAAAAAATGGAAGTCATCACATGGCACTCGAGTCTTCTGTTGAAAGAGAAAAGGAAGATCTATTACTGTGCAGATCTGAGGCCTCAGACACAGTCAGAAGCTGTTTGGATCCCAGTCCTGTTTAAGCATAGAACACAACCCCAAGTCTATCTTATGCCTCAGGTTATTGTCTCAGCAGACATGTGTTTAAGGTGATGTCTGTGAGTGCAAAGGAGGCATTTATAAAATGGAGTGACGAGGGAGCATTCAAACACTCAGTTCTGCAGATTTGGCGATACTGATAGTCCAGGTGACTATTAGCTGCCACCAGAGCATATAGTGTTGAATCTTAGGATCACAATATTGTTTGAACTTAGAAGAGCTATGAAGCTCTACTGATGTGAAAAATGGCATACAGTATTGTATATTGAAGTATCTTGCCTTCAAAACATACTATCATATAAAAAAGTACACCCTATTGATTTTTTTTTTTACTTTTTCAACATACAGAAATGACAATGACCATAAACATTCAGTACATCGATGAAAGAAATGGCTGAAAAAAGAAAGAAATGGAGAAGGCCAAGTCAAAGTCCAGATCTAAATCCCTTCTTGATATAAAAGGGTCATTTGAAAAGAGTTGTGCATGCAAGAAATTATTCAAATACCCTTCCTGCCTGGATGGGATAATAGAGTTAACTACCTCCTCTCAAGTACTTCTGGCCTGGGGCATGTGAGAGAGGGCATCACCTAAGAAATTCTTCTCACCTGGCAAGTAGCGAAGGGTGAAGTAGAAGTGGTTAAAATACTGAGCCCATCAGACCTGCTTAGAGGATAGTTTCCTCAGGGCCTTTAATGCCTCCAGGTTCTTGTGGTTTGATCACACTGTGAATGGAATATTACTGCCCTCTAAGAACTGCCTTCAGGTGAGAAAAGCCCATCGGACTGCATACGCCGCTTTTTCCCAGATGGCCCACCTCCTCTCAGTATCAGACAACTTGTGAGATGTGTAGAAACATGGTTGTAACTTTCCCTTTTCCTTCCTCTGGAGTAAAACCGCCCCTACTGCCACATGATTGGCATCCACCTGGATCATGAAAGGCTCATTGGGTTTGGGTGCTTCAAGACTGTTTCAGCAGCAAAAAGCTTTTCAAAGGCCATTTAGCTTTCAATGGACCAATTTAGTGGCTGACTCAGTTTAGTCTTCCCTCCCCCTTCTCTCTTGAGAAAGTTGGTGTTGGGCAGGGCTATCTGGGCAAAAGTGGGGATGAACTACTGTGAAAAGTTTGCAAATCCAAGGAAGCTCTATAACTGCTTCCTAGTTCAAGCGGCCTCCCATTCCAGGATTGCTCACCCCCTTTTTAATCCTTACTTCATAATTGGCTTCCCTCAAGTCCAGCTTAGTAAAGATCTTCTTCTTGGCTAGGTAGCCCAGCATGTCCCTTATGAAGGAAAGAAGATACATATTCTCCATGCAGATGCAATTTAAATTCCTGTAATCTATGCATAATCTCAGAGACCTGTCTTTCTTCCCTTTGAAAAGTACAGGGGCAGCCATCCTTGACTTCGCTGACTAGATAAATCTTTAGGCTAAGTTCTTGTCGATAAACCTCTGAAGTTCCTCCATCTCCCTTGGCATCATAAAATACATGGGTAATTGGGTAATTTAGCCCCTGGCAAGATTTCAATAGCACAGTCTGTGGGGTGATGGGGTGGGAGCACATCCAATTCCCTTTCACTGAAAGCCTCTGCTAGGTTGTGGTAGTCAAAGGAAATGAGCAACTTTAACTCCTTGCTTCCTTTCAGTGTATTCGCTGACTCCACTTACACTTTCTTAAGTGTCATGCCTGGCATTCAACATTTTTGCTGGCTCCTGCTAGCTGGCCGCTTTCTTCTTCATTTGCCTCTTTACTGAGGAGTTCCATTTCTTCAACCAGGCTAGTCTTAGGACCATGGTCTTGGTCATTCCAGGAGCCACAATAAAGTTAATAATCTCTACACGAGTCCCAGCCCTGAGGCTCACTGGCTTCATTAGGCAAGTTGTTGGTGGTCCTCCTACAAGTAAACCATGTAATTAGGAGAACCCCATGGGCTGCCTTAAAGTCATCATCCTCAATGCTAGTTTCTCCACTGTTTGAAGAATAATTAGGCATCGAGTGCATTCTGAGTCCAACAAGGCCATGAGGGCCCTTACTCCCAAAGAGAGCATCAAAATCTCAGTACCCAGTATCCAGTTCCATTAAAAATATAGTTTATTATGTTCAAAGTTGTACAGTTTCTTATTAGCTTTAAATCTTTCTGTCAATTGCAAATTAAAAAAAAAACATTGACAATTGAAACCTTCTAATGCCAGGTGTTTTCTGGATTTTAATTTAATATAATCTGTGGAGTAATCCAATAAATCTGCATACTTTAACCATTTTTGTACAACCTTCATTTCCTTTCTGTAATATGGTAAAACATACACTCCATATTCTTCAGGATAATTCCTAAATATGTTACCCTTTTCTCAACCTTAAAGCCTGTTTTATTTATCAATTCCAGTTGGTCATTTTGCCCTTTGTTTTTTATTAAAAACTTTGTCTTTTATTTCTTAATCTTAAATCCAGCTATGGCACCAAATTATTTGAGTTTTTTCATTAGTAATTCTACCCCTTTCAATGGATCCTTCAGTATAAATATGACATTGTTGGTAAATGCACTTAATTGATATATCTCCTTTTTAATGTTTAAAATCCTTATCCCTTCCTGCAGAAGTGGTATTCAGCAGGTTCTATCCAGTTCTGGAGAACTGGTAGTGGAAATTTTGAGTTCAGAGAACCAGCAATTACCAGCTCTGACTGGCCCTGCCCCCATCTATTCTCTCCCTCCCGAGTCCCAGCTGATCAGCTGAGTCTTCTTTTGTTGCGCTGCACAGGAGAAGGGAACTGGAAATCAGGTTACTGGGGAGGGAATGGAGATTTTACAGTATCCTTCCCGTGTCATGCCCACCAAGCCACGCCCACCAAGCCACACCCATAGAACCGGTAGTAAAATATTTTGAATCCCATCACTGCCTTCCTGTTTTCTTCTATCCTTATTCAGAACTTCTAGTGCTAATATAAATAAAAATAGGGATAACTGGCATCCTTGTCTCATTTCCTTCTGAATAATGCAAAATTTTGTAAGGTCACAGTTAAGAATAACCTATAAAAATTCATCTTGATAACGTGTTTTGCACTACAGAGGCAACACCATTCTTTTTATCAAGACCATGTGATTGACTTTGCTAAAGGACCCCAGGTTGCCCTGAAACCTTCCCATGGGTGCTTTCCCCATCATTTGCCTTTTCACAGTCCTTGGGTGAGGGGAAAAGCATTGTCCCATCATATTCTCCAGCATTCTTGAAAGCTGGCATATGTGAAGAAGCCCTTTCAGTTTTTCCAAATGCTGGAGAAGGGAGAAGGGAGGCTTGCCAACAGGAAAAGGTCACATTGCTTCATGAAGCAACTTCAACACAAAATTCCACATTCTGAAGCCTGAGAGAATTAAGTTGCCAACTTGATTGAGTTTAGGGAATGTGTTAGATTAGAATAGAATAACAGAGCTGGAAGGGACCTGGAGGTCTTCTAGTCCAACCCACTGCTTAGGCAGGAAACCCTACACCACTTCAGACAAATGGTTATCCAATCTCTTCTTTAAAACTTCCAGTGTTGGAGCATTTACAACTTCTGGAGGCAAGTTGTTCCACTGATTAATTGTTCTGTCGGGAAATTTCTCCTTAGTTATAGATTGCTTCTCTCTTTGATTAGTTCTCACTCATTGCTTCTTGTCCTATCCTCAGGTGCTTTGGAGAATAGCTTGACTCTTTCTTCTTTGTGGCAACTCCCGAAATATTGGAACACTGCTATCATGTCACCCCAGTCTTTCTTTTCATCAGACTAGACATACTCAGTTCCAGCAACAGCTCTTTATGTTTAGCCTCAAGTCCCCTTATCATCTTTGTTGTTCTTCTTTGCATTCTTTCTAGACACTCAACATCTTTTTTACATCAAGGTGACCAAAACTCGATGCAGTATTCAAAGTGTGGCATTACCAAGGCATTATAAAGCATTATTAACACTTCATGTGATCTTGATTCTAACCCCCTGTTTATGCAGCCTAGAACTGTGTCAGGTTTTTTTGGCAGCTGCTGCACACTGCTGGCTCGTATTTAAATGGTTGTGCACTAGGACTCTGTGATCCCTCTCATAGGTACTACTATTGAGCAAGGTACCACATATATAGTACCTGTGCATTTGATTTTTCTTGCCTAAATATAGAACCTTACTTTTTTCACCCTTGAATTTCATTTTGTTAGATAGTGCCCAGTGTTCAAGTCTGTCAAGATCCTTCTCTATCTTAAGCCTATCTTCTGGAGTGTTGGCTATTCCTGACAGCTTGGTATCTGCAAATTTGATGAGTTCCCCATCTATTCCCTTGTCCAAGTCATTAATGAAGATGTTGAAGAGTACTGGGCCTAAAACAGAGCCTTGGAGTACCCCACTGCATACGTCCCTCTATGTAGATACAGTTCCATTGAGGACTACAATTGAGTGTGGTTGGTCAGCTCGTTATGAATCCATTTGGTGGTGATAATGTCTAACCCATTTAAGGAATTAATTAAGATTAAGGAAAGAAAACACAGCAGTCCCAAATTGCCAACATTTGCATTAGGGGAGTAGCACCACATTGCAAGGAACTTCACATTAATGTCCATTGCCTTACTTGGTTGTTGATCCAAATAGTTGTGTATTAGAATGTACAGATAGAAATAAATTAGAAAAAGAAAGCCTGAAGCACCAGCAGAATGCTGCTGATAGGTATACTTCAAAATCAGATTGCAAAGTTGCATTCCTGCTGCCATCTGCAGCCTTGGGGATTGGTGCTCAATAGAAAGACAAATCAACTGCTCTTTCAAAGGAGTATGTGGATGTTGCCCAACTAGCAATCTGAAAGTTGATCATTGGGGAAAGATGTCTCCCCACTATCCCAAGGACAGTGATAGCACTAGTCTTCCAATCATTTCTACTCTTTTCATGTACCAGTGAGAATCATTTGCTCAAACAGATACCACTAAGTGGACAGGGTTGGGGGAATGGTGAAGTGTGGGTCATGATGTTATGTGATAAACTTATCTGCATCAAAATGCTTTTCCTCAAATTACTAAAAGACTGTGGACAGCTCCTTAAGAAAGTGCCTATTCCATGGTTTACATTTCCAGTATTGTTTTTGAAGCACAATCTGAAAATGCTTACATTCACTCTGGCCTTTTAAAACATGGTTTTAAAATCTAGACACTCCATGACTGATGGGTAATTTATTGTAGCGTGGAGTGTGAAATTAGTTTTATTACTTTTCTCTGGTAATGGCTCTTTATAATTTTGTTTTGATATTATACATTTGATACTAGCATTCAATTGTATTATTTCATTTATATTTTCAACAGCATATGTAATTTTTTTTTAAAAAAAAGCTTTTTATCTCCAGTGAACTAGATGTCAAATGAAATCAGTTCATTACCTTTAAATTATGATAGTGCACAATGTTGGTTCAATTACAAACTAGATTAGCAATAGCCATTTGGCTGGCATACTGGATGGCAAGGGTGCATGCAAGAGAATTAAGTGATTAGGAATCTCCTACATTGTTCATTTTAAATAACAATTACCCATCTGGGAGGCTTATGATTGCTTTTAAAATTAAAGAAACAGCATTTCAAAACTGGGTTAAAATATTTAATGCTTAACATATTTAAGGATGTGACGGAATTTTTACAAGGAACAAGTGCTTTCCTATATTTTTTTCATTTGTAGGTTTGTTTCGGATAATTCCCTGCAATGGTATATGGGCAAGACCTTGGGAGATGTGGGGAAGAGATGCTTGTTATGGAACAATCAGTTAAGTTGGGGGAGCCCACCGCTCCATAAGAAGCAGAGAAAGAAAACAGGAAAGATTCTTTTGAACTCATCAGAATATAAAAAGAGAAAATGGGAAATTTCAGACTTGCAAGGTTCTGTTAATATAGACATAATAAAATAGAACTAGCTCACCTGATCTTGTTTCCTGTCTTGTCTACCTGGAAAAGTTGACATCTCCATGTAAATTTACGAATTAATTTTGGAAATCTGTATAAAAATTCATATGCACTTTTATGCCCATAAAATATCTATTTACATAATATACATGTTTTCCATAAATGATGCGATCTTATGTACATATCATTTCCCTATGTACACAAATTTAAATTACTGATTAGCAAATAGTTGTACAATGAGTTTGATAAGTTCAAAAACTAGAGAATATAGTAGTCATATTCCAGTTTCTATGTTGGTTTGGAAGATAGTAGTTAAATCAGTTCATATTAAAAGTTGATCCAAAATACAAATCATATCTATCTCTTCTGCATAGCTTATACTTTCCATGTTAAAGTAATTTCAGGTAGAGCTAGAAAGATTCCTGTTTAACACCTATACTACTATATATAGTACAAGTCTTCCACATCATTTCTATCCTTTTGCACAAGCACGAACCCGAAAGCCCCGGCCTGAAGATGGCAAATGGGAATCAGACTACTGGTTATTTAGTATAGTGGTGAAAATATATGTATATATATGTATGGCATTCAGCTTAGTTCGGGTATTTTCCCAAGTCATAGTAGTTGTGCTTTTAAAGTTGTAGCAAGGTTTCAGCAGAATCTCATCTGCCATCATCAGGCTTCTGTATGATGAACACTATACAGAAGCCTGATGATGGCAGATGAGATTCTGCTGAAACGTTGCTACAACTTTAAAAGCACCACTACTATGACGTGGGAAAATACCCGAACAAAGCTGAATGCCATATGTGTGTGTGTGTGTGTGTGTGTATCTTTGGTTATTCAGGTTTTCTCCCGCATAAGATTGGAAGTATCTAGGCAATGTTTCGATGAAGTCTCATTCATCATCTTCAGGCTTGGTCTTCAGCTCTGTGTTTCTCAGAGTGATGTGAGCTTGCAGCTGCTTCTTCTTTTTAATTGCTAGTGGGGTGTGACTTGATTGGTTGGGGGGTTGGCTGTGTTCTGATTGGCTGGAGGCGTGTTCTGTTCAGGTGGGGGCTTGTTTGTGCTCAGGTTAGTCTTAGTTGCTGGGGGATTTGAGCTGGTGAGCTGTGATCTTGCTGTTTGGCTTCGAGTTCGTGGTCGTGCTGCATCTTCATGGTGGGGGTCAGTTCGCTTCATGTGTGGCTCAGAGGGGTTTGAAGTGGGTAATGATGCAGCTGCAGTGCGGCTTCTGGTCCGTGGTTGTGTCTCATCTTCTGTGTGGGTGTGAGTCTGCTTTCTACGTGGAAGTGTGGTGGTGGCATCTTGTGTGGCTCTCAGGAGTATGGGTCTGGTGTCATTCTTCATGTTAGGTACTCATCTGTTCATGAGGGTGAGTTTCCAAATGGCTGGTAGGCGGGAGGTATCATCTCATTTATTCATGCTTTGTGGGCGTTTTTCTATCTCTATGGCTTCTCTGATTATTTTGCTGCTGAAGTGTTCGGTTTTGGCAATAGTTCTGGTATTTTTAAAGTCAATCTCATGTCCTGTGGCTTTGAGGTGTTGGACCAGGGAAGAGGTCGGTTCTTCCTTTTTGATTGAGTTCTTATGTTCTTCAATGCGTGCACTTACGGAATTGAACTATGCTGGGTGGTGGTGTGAGAGTGCATGTAGATAGCGGTTTGTATGTGTTTTCTTCTGGTAGATGGTGTGTCCTAGGGAGCCATTGGATTTTTTGTATACCAAGACATCTAGGAAGGGAAGTTGGTTGTTAGCTTCTGTTTTCATGGTGAATTGTATTTTGGGGTGTAGGCTGTTGAGGTGTGTGAGGAAGTTGTTCAGTTTTTCTTTCCCGTGTGGCCAGATTATGAAGGTGTCATCTACGTATCTGAGCCAGAGTTTGGGTTTGTGATCATATTTTTCTAGAGCTTGTGTTTCAAAGTATTCCATGTAGAGGTTAGCGATGACAGGTGAGAGGGGTGATCCCATGGGTGCTCCTTCTATTTGTTTGTATTTTCGTCTGTTGTAGGTGAAGTATGTATTGGATAGGTAGTGGTTGGTCAGATCTAGGATGTGCTTGGGGGGGGGGCTGTATTTGTTTTGGATGGCTGTCAAGGCTTCTTTTATTGGCACTTGGGTGAAGAGGGATATGACATCGAAGCTCACTAGTAGGTCACTGTGTTGTAAGTTTTGTTTCTTTATGATCTCGATGAACTGGAATGAGTTTCTTACATGTGAGTTGATGGATTCTGCATAGGGCTGTAGTTGTTTGGCAAGAAATTTGGCTAGGTTTTGTAGAGGTGAGCCTATGGAGCTGACTATTGGTCTAAGTGGGGTTCCTTCTTTGTGTATCTTGGGGAGACCATAAAGTTTAGGGCATCTGGATGATTTCTCTCTGGGAATGATTCTTTGCTGGATTTCTTCACTGATGGGGGAGGCTTTTATTTTGGATCTGGTGGTTTTTTCTAGGTAGGTGGTGGGGTCTGTCTTTAGGGGTTTGTATGTGGGGTCTTGGAGTAGGTTGGTTAACTTGGATTGGTAGTCAGATGTGTTCATAACCACTGTCGCATTGCCCTTGTCTGCTAGTAGAATTATTATGCTGGTGTCTTCTTTCACACACCTCAATAGCCTACACCCCAAAATACAATTCACCATGAAAACCCCCACCTGAACAGAAAATGCCCCCAGCCAATCAAAACACAGCCAACCCCCCAACCAATCAGAACACAGCCAGACCCCCAACCAATGAGAACACACCCCCACCCAATCAGAACACAGCCAAGCCCCCACCCAATCAAGTCACACCCCCACTAGCAGTTAAAAGGAAGAAGCAGCTGCAAGCTCACATCACTCTGAGAAGCACAGAGCTGAAGACCAAGCCTGAAGATGATGAATGAGACTTCATTGAAACGTTGCCTAGATACTTCCAATCTTACGCGGGAGAAAACCTGAATAACCAAAGATCCACATACAAATACCCATGAGAACCTCAGAAAACATATATATATATATATGTATATATTTGATTTCTTAAGTTTTCGCGGGTACTTACATGTCTGGCATTCAGCTTTGTTCGGGTATTTTCCCACGTCATAGCAGTGGTGCTTTTAAAGTTGTAGCAACGTTTCAGCAGAATCTTATCTGCCATCATCATATATACAGAATATATATACATATATATACATATATACAGAAGCCTGATGATGGCAGATGAGATTCTGCTGAAACGTTGCTACAACTTTAAAAGCACCACTGCTATGACATGGGAAAATACCCGAACAAAGCTGAATGTATAAAACTATATATATATATACACACACACACACATACAATACACACACACACACACACACACCACTATACTAGATAACCAGTAGTCTGATTCATGCTGTTTCCTGTCTTCCTGTTGTGTCATTTCTCTGACTTAAAGATACATACACAAGTTTCTCCAGAACTGCTGTCTTTGAGCTGATAATTGAAAGAACTCAGTCAAACCAATCTGATAAATCCTAATCATAGGTGTGCTATCATCTAGTTGGAATTCCCAATTAAACTGGGGTATCTTGGTAGAATAAACTTATTTAGAAGAATAAGAATATATGTTTTCTGTTTTGTTTTGTTTTAATTTATTTTTTGTTTGGTCTCTTCCTCCCACATGTCAAGCTATTGATGTTCACTTGTCATTAGTTTAGAAGGATATTCCTTGCCCTCAGGATATATGATTGGCCTACTTAGAAACTTATGCTAATTGTAGTTACTGTATTGTTTTTAGCCATGAGAAATGCACCTGCAATTTTCTCCCACAACACACATGATAGCAAGACACTAATAATCCCCATGGTCCCAGGGCATAAGAACATTGCCTGGTTATGTAAAGCACAAGATGTCTATCTTTATTTATTGCTTTCCATTTGTTTGTGATTCATATTTTGCATGTATAAATGCTGTTTAATTCTTGGCGGAAGGATCTGGCTCATTAAAGAGAAGAACTAATAGCATTGCCTGCAGCAAAGCTGTGCTAAGTCAAATGCAGGGCAGGTTAATACAACAGCTCAGCAAAAGACACCCAGAACCTGCCATGTGGCATCTCTGTACACTTTCTTTTCAACCATTAAAAATAAAATCATTAGAGTTGCATTCATTGCAACTTGTTGATAACTACAGCATTGCCATAAGACAATTTGTCCTGCACTGAGATCTTTTGCAGTCCTCTCAAGTGCCCTTTGCTCTTCCCTAGACCATCCATACCAGTGGTGGGATTCAAATTTTTTTTACTACCGGTTGTGTGGGCGTGGCTTGTGGGCATGGCATGGCTTGGTGGGTGTGGCAAGGGAAAGATACATTCCCTCCCCAATCCTTGGGGAAGGATACTACAAAATCCCATTCCCTCCTCAGCCTACTAACCTGCTTTCTAGCTCTGTTCTCCTGTGCAGGGCAACAAAAGAAGACCCAGCCGCTCAGCTAGGACTTGGGAGGCAGATAATAGATGGGGGTGGGGCCAGTCAGAGGTGGTATTTGCCAGTTCTCTGAACTACTCAAAATTTCCGCTACTGGTTCTCCAGAACTGGTCAGAACCTGCTGAATACCACCTCTGATCCATACTGGCCTCCAACTTCCTTTTTTTTTTTACAACCTCAACTTTTTTCAGTGCGATGGAATACAAACAAGTTACAACCTCAAGCTTTTACCTTACATTTTCTAAATCAGGGGTGTCAAACTTGTGTCATCACAGCAACGTCATGTGACATATTAGGAGTTTTTTCCCCTTCACTAAACCGGGCGGGGGTAGGACCAGCATGTGAATTTGACACCCCTATCCTAAATATTTCAAGTCATTTCTATAACAATATTATTCTGGTTTTCAAAACTTCAGTTTTCTTCAGTTTCAAGCATAACGTTCTGAAACTGTTTCCAAGTAGAAACAAAATTAGATAAAGTCTTCTCTTTCTGGCCTCCAATTTTCAAAGAAATGCCAACATGACAACATCATGTCTTTCTCCAATCAAGCCACAGTTGCCTGGGGAGTTTACAGCAATTTTTGGAAAAGAAGGTTCTGGTTTGCTCTACACATCTTCCATTTTCTCCATTTTACAAGATGTAAAAATCAGGGGGCCCTCGTACTTTTAACAAGCTTGGACTTCAAGGGTTTGGGAGCTGGATAGTTTAAGCCCACAATTAGCAAGGCATCCTGATGGAACAATCAAGAGATGACTATTGTCCAATACACCTTCCAAATTTCCCACTAATGGCAGGCCATGAACATTTAAGAAATGTAATGTTTGTTTATTATATTGGATTACATTGCATCCCCCCCACTCCATGTTCATGTCCTGCCATTAATACTGCAGTTTCATAATGTTATTTTTATTCAAGCAGATCAAATGATTCCATGCACATTCGGGAGTTTCTTCTAATTTATTGTTAATGTTACATAGATTGTATTTCAGGGAATTATGGGATTCTGTTTAAGGAGTATTAGGTGTTCCTCAGTGACACAATGAGACAATCATATCTGAAAGTAAAGGAGTTATCAACTATTCATTGCCTTTCTTTGCAATATGTTGTCACAGGAGCACTTGAAACAGAAAAAAGGGCCATGAGGCAAAAAAGTAGGCTAGAAAGCCTCTCAGAAGTCTGAATAGCTATCCAATCAGCAGCTTTACATTTATTCAGTCCTGGCTGGTCTCCTTAATCCACTTACCCTCCCCGCCTTTTTCCTTACTATTTTTGAATGTTCCAATTAAGTGCTATTTATGCTAAGAGCCTTGTGGTAAACAGCCTGACCAGCTATCACTAAGGGTATTATTTATTATATGGTTGGTTATACAGTCAGCCAAAAGTTGAGATTGGCAATTTTGTCCACCTATCAAGTCCTTCTGAGATAGGCATGTTGTTTCATGGTATTTAAAAGTATTGTCACAGGAAGTAAGATGTTCCAAGTCAAGCTGCCTTCTGCAATTGACAAACGATGTTTATCTATTTGATTTTCATCTCACTTTTATTGTTTTATAAGTGACTCAAAGTGATAAACATAATACTCCTTGCTCCTCCTATTTTCCCCACAACAATCCTGTGAGGTAAGTGGGCTGAGAGAGAGTGATTGGCTCAAAGGCATCCAATCAGCTTTCATACCTGGACTGGAACTCATCAGGTGTTTTCTTGGCCAGTACCTTCACTACTAAACTAATCTCAAATTTTGTACTGTTGTAGAAGAAAAGTATCTCCATTAAGCTGTATGTATACTTTTATTGAAAAATTAAGATGAAATCTAATAGAAACTAATATTGAGTAAAAAGAAAAAAAGAAATTAAAAAGAACTAAATATGCAAAAGCAAAGAAAGAAAACAAGCATAGAATCAAAATCACTAGTGCTGTTGTCAGTCTTGCCTTGCTAGAACTTTTAAGTAAAAACAATCCTTGACTCCATTTAGTGAGAAAGGTATAGTTTACTAAGATCAAGCAGAAAACAATAGAGCAAAGCCGGAACTAAAATTTGTGCACCAAATTGCCCGAGTATAACTTTTCCCCCAGAAGCACCTATCACCACTGGTGTCCCATTGTCCAATCATGTTCAGATACAATGTTTTGGGAATAGTCTCTTGAGTAGTGGGCTGGCTGGTATGCAGCTGCATGCCATTCCCTACCATCTGACCTTGTAGTAGTTTCTCCAAATGGTAGGGCGAACAGTGTATCTTCCCTCCTCTCAACTCACTCACTCACCCCAGAGTTCATGGCAGACTCTCATCAAGTGATAGCAAGGTTCAGGCAACTTCTGACAACCACTTTATAAAACCTTAGTAAGACCATAACTGGAATGCTAGATCCAGTTTTTGTCACCACATTACAAAAAAGATGTTAAGGTTTTGGGAAAAGTGCAGGAAAGAGTAAATAGAGGCCTGAAGGCCTGAAGATTAAACCATATGAAGAACAGTTGCAGGATTTGGGTTTGGAAGAACAAAACAAACAAGTTGGATCAGGAAGAGGACGAACTGAAGTTGTGTATACACATAGTTTAGTTCTTTAGTGACTACAATGGGGACAAGTAATATGGTCATTAAGCAAGAGCAAAAGTGAAATTGCAATTTTGCTTGCAATCTTACTTCAGCTTTCCTTTGTTTTATAGGCTTGCCAGGATTGTAAATACAAGGACTGGTTGCAAAGTTACTGTTTCATCACTAGTGTAACTGTGAACAATCATTATATGCCAGTACACCTGTATAATCCCAGTTTTCCCCCCACAATCTTTGCTATGTTAACTGTCCATTTCAGGGTTGTATCCCTTTCATCCCTTGAAGCTAAGAAACTACTTTAAACTGGTTAGACTTGTTGGTCCATGGAGTTTAGTGTGTTTTTTCCAAGAATTTCGGACTTTGAGAAATAGGAGCTCCTCAGCCCTGCTGAATACACTTCCCAGAGACCCAAGTAGCATTCTGGGTCTGCTTTCTTGTGTATTACAACAGCTATGGACTTGAGGCTCTCATTGATTTAAACATATACCATTTTAAAGCTTTATATTGTTTTTATTTTAAGCCTTCTGTTCTTGACCAAATCAAAAACATAATAAAAATAAATTATTCCAAAATAATTACATTCACTGAATTATATATAATAATATTTATACTAAAATAGTGAACTGCAATTTGGCAGTTCAAATCCCGCGAGGCTCAAGGTTAACTCAGCCTTCCATCCTTCCTGGGTGGGTAAAATGAGGACCCAGATTGTTGGGGGCAATAGGCTGACTCTGTCAACTGCTTAGAAAGGGCTGTGAAGCATTGTGAATTCGGTATATAAGCAGGAGTAGGCTGCTGGGGGTTCAAAAGAGCTCCTAGCTAAGAAGCTGTGCAATTCAGAGACCCCCCCCAAATCCCACTCCTGGCTGGCCCCACCCACCCCCACCCCCAGGAGTCCCCACACAGTCCGTTTTGGATGCAGGTAAGTGCAGGGCACGTGCAGAGGTTCAGGGGGGGTGAAAAATGGGCCTCCCAGAAATTTGGGAAGTGGCCTGTTTCCCTGGAGCCCGGGGAGACCATTTTCATCCTCCCAGAAGCTCGAGGAAAGACTCTGGAGCCTGGAGAGGGCAACCCCTCCCACCAAGGTGCAGGAGGCCAACATGGCCACGCCCACCCAGCAACCGAGCAGAGAATCCATTGCTAAAAAAATTTGAAGCCCACCCCTGTATATAAGTCTAAGTACTATTGCTATTGCTATTCATGAAAGCATATTTTTTCAATCTTCTTTTCTAAATAATTAAAATACAGCAGAAATAGCACTCCAAGTGCTAGAATTGCTATTGGAAGTTTGTGAGTAAATTTCTCTTCTGTTATCATACTAATTAATCTTTGGTTTCTAATAGCAATATAATACACTACATATGTTTGTACATATAAACACACAGTGTATATACACAAACATGTATGCATACAAATACAAGAGGCCAAAAATATAATCATATAATTTGAAGATTATGCAAGATTCCTTGCAACATATACTGCTCCTATCTATTCATATCTGTAAGGAAGGAATGTGAACCATTTGTATTTTGTTTTTACCTTCCAAACTTATGCCATTAATTTAAAAAAGGAGGAAAACCTGCCTGTTCACTTTTTATAACCCCAGAGGAAAGAATGAAACATTTGATAATTTATTGTTTTGGCATTCAGCACAGTAAACGTGTAAAAGAAATATGGTCCAGACAGGTGTGGCACCCACTTACTTAACAGTGCAAGGTTGGAAAGTTCAAGACTTCAGTGGGAAGCGCAAAACACATGGAAATTGCCTGAAAGCTGATCTGTAACTGGGAATGTCTGCTGATTTATATCTCTGTGTAAGGAGGGTCAGCTTATACCAGAGAAAAATAAGACAACATTGAGTGAACTACATCTGAGCTCTCTCCTCTTGGCATACTACAGCCAAATAAGGATCCCATCCATGTGGTCTGGCTGAATCATTCTCAATAACTTTGAACCAGCCTTTTGTACAATACATCATGAATGACACCAGTGGTGGGATTCAACAATTTTTATTTTTATTCTTTGGGCATGGCTTGGTGGTTGTGGCAGGGGAAGGATATTGTAAAATCTCCACTCCCTCCCCACTCCTGGGGGAAGGTTACTGCAAAATCCCATTCCCTCCTTAGCCTACTAACCTGATTTCCAGCTTCGTTCTCATGTGCAGGGCAACAAAAGAAGACCCAGCCGATCAGCTGGGACTCGGGAAGCAGAGTGTCAAGTTTTGAGCATGGGCGAGAAAGAATGGAGACAAGTTTCTGAACGGTGAACTTCAGCTCTTTATTACATTATACTTGCTCAGTTTAAACAGTAGTAGAACCTGCCTTATATAGGCAGCCCTTAAAACGATTACCCAATAACGAGCTAGGAACGTTAGCTCTTGAACCAATAAGACATTTCTGTTAAGGGCCAATCGGATTTCCCAGAATGGGCCAATCTGGTATGGCCGCTTAACAACCAATTAGAAGTGCAGGGCCAGAACCCTGCACTTGACTTCAAGCTTATACTTTATTGAATTATATTACATACACAACACCCCTTCCCCCTGGCTTCTTAGTTCAGGGCGCAGTTACGTAGTCCTTTAAAAAGGACAGTTGTTTTTCAAGTCTTTTTGACTTCCGCTGTATTGGTTGGTTGCAGTCCTGCTGGGGCAGATTGCTGTTTGGTAGCGGGGCTGCCTCCGGTTCAGAGTTTGCTTCTGTGATGTTGCCCTCATTTTCTGTACTCTCTTGAGGTGCAAACGTTTCTCCCTCTGGCTCCGCAGCCTGGGCTTCTGTTAGGTCATCGTTCCCCTCGAACGGGTTTCCTAGGGCTTCATCTTCTTCCGTACCTCCCCCCCCTCAGTTTGATTATAGGGGAGTTGTGAAGTGGCAGCTGCAAGGCGCGACCGTAACTGGTCGATATGCCATTTCCAGAGTTTATTGTCACGGCATTGCACAAGGTAGGATCTGGGGCCGGTTACATGTACTACTGTTGCTTCCACCCACAACGGGTCGCCCGATAAATTTTTTGCATACACCAGGTCTCCTACCTGGAAGGTGCGACATTGGCCGCTGGATCCTAATGGTTTTTCTGGTTCATAAGCAGGGTGCAACCGGTCAAGGTGGGAGCGGAGCTTTCGTTCCATTAACAGTTCAGCGGGCGTCTTGTTGGTGACGCTATGTGGGGTGATGTGTTGCAAGAAGAAGATTTGATTGACTTTGTCGTCAATGTTATCATAGTTTACCTTTTGCAAGGTTTTCTTTACAAATTGGACCATGCGTTCTGCTCGGCCACTAGTCACAGGATGTGCCGGCGAGGTGAGCGCATGGCGGATGCCGCGGTCAGCGAGGTACTGCTCGAATGCGAGTGCCGTAAATTGTGGGCCGTTATTGGATACCAGGACGTCTGGTAATCCGTGGGTTGCAAAGAGTCTGTTTAAAATCTTGATGACTGCCTCGGAGGTTGTGGTAGTCATGCGATGAATCTCGAGCCAATTCGAGTAGGCATCGACGGTAAGCAGGAAGTTGTGGCCCTTGGTTGGCCCCGCGAAGTCCAAGTGAATTCGGGACCAGGGTCCACGTGATGTCTCCCATTCGATAGGCATGGCTTTTGGAGGGGCGTTGCTGACTTCTTGGCATTTGGGACAAGCTTTAACCCAATGTTCGATTTGCTTGTCAATGACCGGCCACCATGCGTAGCTGCGTGCAACGGCTTTCATTCGCACGATGCCGGGGTGGCCATCGTGCAAGGTTCTTAACAGTGTCTTTTGGAGTCGTTCTGGAATAACGACTCTATCGCCCCAGATGACACAGCCTTTTTGGGAGAAGAGCTCGGTCTGCCGAGACTTGAATAGTGTGAAGTCCTCAGGCAATTGGTCCAATGGCCATCCGCGTTCTACCCAGCCCAGGATGCGTGCTAGGGTGTGGTCGTGTTTGGTTTCTCTCGCGATGTCTCTAGCAGTCAGTGGCGGCGAGTTGAGCTCCTCGATTTGCAACGAGGTTACCATTGGTGCCGGATTATTGAGAGTTTCTGGAAGCGGTGCTCGGCTCAATGCGTCAGCATGGGGAATGGCTTTCCCCGGGCGGTATTGCAGCCAATAATTATAAGCAGCTAAGAATTCTGACCATCATTCTAGGGGATAATATGTAGGGAGTTGGCTTATCTCTGGCTATTATCCCTAGCAGCAGTTTGTGGTCAGTTACAAGAGTAAAAGGCCTGCAATACACGTATTCGTGAAATCTTTTCACAGCTGAGATGATTGCAAGGGCCTCTTTATCAATTTGTCCATAGTTTCGCTCAGTCTTGGAAAGAGTCTTAGAGAAATATGCAACAGGGGCTTTGTTCCCGTTAGGCAGTATGTGGCTCAAAAGGCGATGCGTCACAGGTTATAACTAACGGCAAAGTCTCGTTATATTGCATGAGTACAGAGTCAGAAGTAAGCAGTTTTTTAACATTTCTAAACGCTTGTTCCTCATGGTAACCCCATAACCAATTTGCCCTTTTATCTAATAATTGGTGTAACGGCTCAGCGACAGTTGCTTTGTGCGGAAAAAACACATTATAGAAGTTGATGAGGCCAAGGAATGCCTGGAGATTGGCCTTGGTCCTCGTGGTGTGTCGTCGCGAGCTGTCCCTCTGCACTAGGTGAGATTTCGCTGGCCGGTGGTGGTACCGGAGCGCGGTTTTGGCGTAGTTGTGCAGCCGACTTCTTGGTTGCCTCTGCCGCGGTAGCATCGGCAATGGCGTCGGCAAGGCTGATGTTGCCTTTTGCCATCAGCTTGCTTTGGACGCCCGGAGCATCGAGTCCAAGGACTATGCGATCTCTTAATGCCTCTTCGAGGTCGGTGAACCCGCAGAGGCCTCCTAAGTTGCGGAGGTCTGCTATGAAGTCGGCCACACTTTCTCCCTTTCGCTGGTTTCTTTGATAAAACTCGTGGTGTCTCACGAGTGTAGGCACGGTAGGAGCGTAGTGGGCTCGCAGGATAGGTTTGAGGTCGTCCCAATCCATGGCCTTCACTTCTCAGGGTTTGGCTAGCACTTTAGCCATCTTAAATACAATCGGACCGCAATGCGTCAAGAAGACCGCCCGTTTCTTTCCTGGTGTGGCGTCCTTCAAATTGTTCGTTTCAAGAAACATTTGGAAGCGATCCATATAGGATTCCCAGTCCTCCTGTGTCGGATCGAATGGAGCGGGTGATACAAGGCTGCCGGACATGGTTCCGTTGTTGGCGCCATCTGTCACGTGCTCGGTATTGCTTCTGGGTTCCGTTGGTTCAGTTGTCTTCATATCCCACCTTCGTCGCCAGAGTCAAGTTTTGAGCAAGAGAAAGAATGGAGACAAGTTTCTGAACGGTGAACTTCAGCTCTTTATTACATTATACTTGCTCAGTTTAAACAGTAGTAGAACCTGCCTTATATAGGCAGCCCTTAAAACGATTACCCAATAACGAGCTAGGAACGTTAGCTCTTGAACCAATAAGACATTTCTGTTAAGGGCCAATCGGATTTCCCAGAATGGGCCAATCCGGTACGGCCGCTTAACAACCAATTAGAAGTGCAGGGCCAGAGCCCTGCACTTGACTTCAAGCTTATACTTTATTGAATTATATTACATACACAACACAGAGAATAGATGTGGGTGGGGCCAGTCCGAGGTGGTATTTGCTGGTTCTCCAAACTACTCAAAATTTCCACTTCCGGTTCTCCGAACTACTCAAAATTTCCACTACCAGTTCTCCAGAACTGACCAGAACCTGCTGAATACCACCCCAGAATTACACCCAGCTACCTTTAATACTTGATGGTATGTAACCCACCCTGCCAGTTTCCTAAGTTGTTTGACTTACACAGAATCTCAAGTGAGCTTGGATGGCAGCTAGAAGCAATCCTAGCACTCCTGGTTGTGATTGTTAAGCAATCTCATGGGTTTTAAATGAGTCCCGTGTAAGGAGTGTAGGGTACCTCAAGGGAGTGGAATAGACCTCATTAGGCTCTTCTCAGGAACTGAAATTCTCCCTGCCAATATGCAAGTGGGATTTTTAGACCCTGAGCAAAGAAACATTTGCACATAGTCTGCATTGAGCCTTCCAGAGCCTCCCCTCACACCAACCTGCGCTCCTTGCTTTATGGTGCTATGTCTCTGCTTTCTGCTTGGATTTCGGCTCCCTCTCATCTCTGGGGCTGACTGAAAAACCTCCTCCTTTTATGCACAGAGAGGAGCTCCTTTGGCGAGATGCAAGAATAGAGTTGAAATCAAGATTTCAATTCCGTTTCTGCACCCTTTCAAAGGAGTTCAGTTTCCCTTGGCAGGCAGTTCTTTCAGCCAGCCCACATACTCAAAAAGGGATCCTCATGGCAATTGGCAGCAGCTTGCAACCTTCCCTGCTGGCTTCCCCATTGAATTTCTGGAGAAGCAGGCCTAGAAGGTTGTAAATGGAAATCGCATGATTGTGGGGTGCTTGGCAAATTGGTTGCTAAGTACTCAGATCTTGATGACACGAACACAGGAGAAGTGGTGCAATATTTTGCAATGGATGGAAGTAATTCCAGACTATTGTTAAATGAATAGTCATAAGTTGAGGACTACCTGTAATATAACTGTGTATAAAAAAATGAAAGACAGGTGTATAACTTACTGCTTGTCTTTTTAAGAACATGCAATCAATAAATGTGGAAAGTTCACCTTAATCATATTATATAAATCAGGTTTTTTAAAATGTGCATTCTGTGTGCATTTTTCAGCTTCAGTATAAATAACATTTCTCTACATTTTTTTTTTAAAGGAAGTGAATCAGATGTGTATTCCTGAATTCTAATTATATATGACATTTTCAATAATCCCAACAGAAATCAGTTACGGGTTATCCTTGACTTACGACCAAAATTGTGCCCAAAAGTGATGTATGTGCCACATTTGTTAAGTGAATCACTGCAGTTGTTATGTTAGCCACATAGTTAAGTGAATCTGGCTTCCCCACTGACATTGGTTGTCAGAAGGTTGCAAAAGGGGATCATGTGACCCCAGTATACTTCAAATATTATAAATATGAATCAGTTGTCAAGTATCCAAATGTAAATCACATGACTATAAGGATGCTGCAAGGGTCATAAGTGTGAAAAATGGTCATGTCACTTTTTTCAGTACTTCAGTTACTGTTGTAACTTTAGACGGTCACTAAACAAACACTTGTAAGGGACTGCTCCTTACTTCAAACTGAAAGTCTAGTTTTTTCCATCTCCTTTAGATTCCATCCTATCAAGTGATTCACCTGCTTCTATTTAAAAAGAGGCCAAAATAAACCACCTCCACTAAAACACCACGGATGAAAATTCCATCTCAGCAGCACACTTCTGATGGCTCATTCGTTTGCATCATCACCAGGTCACAAATATGCTCTGATAACTGAACTCAGAAATCATTAGGATTTTCTTGATGAAGAGAGTTGGTATTTTTTAAAAAAATCCAGTTTGATTGTATATGTGGTTTGGATAGTACAAGTGCCAATTGAAATAGTACATTTTCAGATTGATAACTAATCCAGATCAAAAAGGAGGAAATGTACAACTTGACCTGCTTTTTTTAGCCAAAATTCAAGATGCTCTGAACACAAGGACCGGTGCATTTATATCAAGGTCAAAGCAATGCTAGGAAGCACAAGCTGATTAACACAAACACGCTAGCATTAGACAGTATGCATGCATGTACTGTGTATGCTGGGGTTTAAATGCTGCTCCAATTCTGTAGTGACTAAGAATATATTGGGACATACTATATAATTATTTTTTTGACCTTGTGACTGATTTTGAAAAAGTTGCAGGAAAGAACCTATGCGTCTCGAGGAAGCAGCACAAGGAGATGATAGTTACCTTTTTGTTCAACTGTCTTAATTAGGAATGTAAAGAAATTCATTTAATTCATATGCAGATTTATCTGTACATTTTTCAGACTAATATACAAAACACTATTATTTAACATTTGCATCCCCAACTTTTGCAGTACAATTTTAAAAAAAACAATAATTAACATATTTAATATATTTTCTTTGACACAAATTAGTGTTTATATTTTTATATCAAAGTCACAGTATGTACAAACTGCCCTCTGAAATAAGGTTGCCCCAGATGGCCCCTCCAGTCTGTTATTGTTTAATAGAGCCAGGCTTTTGATGAGGGAGAGGGAGACCCCTTTCTTTATCACACTTACCATCTTTTATCTTTGTCTTTTATTTTTATTTTATTATAACTTCTTTGTTGAGAGTCAGATGGCATTCAAGTTTAACACATTATTATTATTATTATTATTATTATTATTATTATTATTATTATTGTTGTTGTTGTTGTTGTTGTTGTTGTTGTTGTTGTTGTTGTTGAAATGTGCATGACAATATCAATGTGCAAATGCTATGATTTAGATACTGGTGACAAATTCATAATGATGTCACTGCATTGGCCATTGTCTTGATTTGCTGTGGACACCACTGGGCATAATAAGTTGCACTGGAAGAACTGAATTAAGACTTGTTTCATATTTCACAATACTGTCTTACTGTTTAGTGCACTAGGTGTTGAAAGAAAGATATCATTTAAAGGCAAGTGGGACATACACAGTGCAATATCTTCCTTTTTTACCCAGAGCTCTTTTGTGTTATTTTTTGTTGGATATTTTGTCTTGTAATCACATCTCTGCCAAGTCACTTTGTCTGAAGTTCTCCATCATTCATGTAGTTGCTCTCCTGGATAATCATGAAGCAATATTTCTTCTACATCCTCATTATTGTTTCCCCCAAATGCAGGAGACAGATTCCCTCAGCTGGACTTGAGGGAAGCATATTACTGAGTAAGAATCAAGAAGGGAGATGAGTGGAAACCAGCCTTCAATTGCCCCCTGGGTTCAAATGAAAAGTGAACTGTTCTCAAAACAAAAAGACAATTCATAATTGGACAATGTGACCAACCAAGGATGGGGAGAAAGGAAAACTATTGTTTAACTATACAAGCATTGCGTGGCAAAAACCAGAGTCAATTTTGATTCTTCAGTACAGAAATGGTGTCTCCAATAAAATTTTGCTTTGGGGATTTCGAAGTTGCTGAGAATTTCTACTTTTCTTGGGTTTGCTAGTCAAACCATTGTCACCCTCATCACATTCCAACCACATGTGAAATTGCCACGTTATAATGGATTTTCTAATAGCCAGGAGAAAGGGAATTGTGCAGCCATGATCCAGAGTTTATTTTGAGATGCTGACAGGAACCAGCTTTATATAAATAAATATATCTAAGTAAATGATATAGGCAAACAGGAGCATCGTCAGGTAAATCAACATAGCAGAACATTATCAGGTAAATTAGAAAGCACACACAGCACAGAGAAAAAAAGATGAGAAACATGGAAACTCCCCTCTTTACTTACAGCAACTAATCACAGCTCAGATTGCTCAAGTAGTGGCCAGCTCTCTTCAACCATTTATTTATTTATTTATCTATTATTTATTTATTTATTTATTTATTTATTTATTTATTTATTTATTTATTTATTTAATATTGCCACCTATTCACCCATGGTGACTTACACCATGTAAAACCATATTTAAAACAAAAAATAAAAATAAATAATTAGCTATAACTCTGTGTTCTTTTTTTTTTGAAAGAAAATTTTATTAATTTTCTACAAACAGACAAGACAAACAAAACATTAAAACATTCAACTCTCATATGTACATCCAGTGTGTCAGTTGGTTCATCATTTTTGTGCATTCATTCTGTAGTCCCAGTTACAATTATGTTACATAACAACTCATATTATCAATCCAAACTTATATATCCTATAATCACTAAACAAAAAAAAAAGAAATTTTTGACTATACTTTTAATCATTCATGCTTTATGAGCTAACAATACTTTAACCAGATTATTCAACAAATCATATAATCATACCAAATCAATCCTAAAAAAAAACCTTTATAAATATAATATCAAATAACAAAATAATAGCAAAATAGCAAGATAAAGATATTTCTTACTAACTAAAATATTCTATTATCGTATTTTATCATCTAGCCATTTATAAAAAAGATCCCAAATTTCATAAAATTGTTTATCCTCTTGCTCTCTGATTTCAAATGTCAATCTACTCATCTCAGCACATTCCAATATTTTCTTAATAATTTCTTCCTGTAATGGTATTTTCTCATTCTTCCAATTTTTAGCAAATACAATCCTGACTGCTGTTAATACATTTACAATCAGGTATTTCAAATCTTTACTATATATATCAGGTAAAATTCCCAATAAGAAGATCTCTGGTTTCAAGTCTATATGTTTCTTTGTCATTTTTTCCAACCACATGCGAATTATAGTCCAATATTTTCTAGCATCCTCACAAGTCCACCACATATGGTAATACGAGCCGGGTATCTGATGACATTTCCAGCATTTTTCAGATTTATTCTTAAACATTCTTGCTATTCTTGTCGGAGGAAAGTGCCACCTGTAAAACATCTTATACAAGTTTTCTTTATATGCTGTTGACATTGTCATTTTATAATTTTGAAACCACAATTTCTGCCATTTCTCTAAATCAATCCTATATCCAAAATTCTTCCCCCAAACAATCATAGTTTCTTTGACTTGTTCTTCCTCTAATTTCATTCCCAGTAAATAACCATATACTTTTTTAATCACCTTCTCATCAGTACCCATCAAGATCTTATCTAAATCAGTCTGCTTATCATAAAATCCCTCCGTTTTGGAATCTTCATCATACCTTGAATGTATTTGTGCATATGAAAACCAATTCATCCTTATACCTTGTTCCTCTAAGTTTTGGATCGATTTAAGTTCATTCTTTTCATCCAAAAGTTCCCCATATCTAACTGTTTGTTCCTTCTTGTAGATTATAGGATAGGAAAATGCTTCAATGGTCGATAACCAAACTGGAGTTTTCAAATAACATTGTCTTTTTATCTTCTCCCAATTTAACCACAAAGACTCCCGTACATAATGTCTTCTAAAATAACCCTGTGTTTTAGTTCCCTTATACCATAAAAAAGCATTCCAGCCCAACAGCAAGTCATGCCCTTCTAATGTCAACAACCTATGTTTCCTTAATGTTATCCATTCTTTGACCCACATCAAACTTGCAGCTTGATAATACAATTCCCAATTAGACAGGCCAAAACCTCCTCTAATTCTAGCATCTTGCAAAAGCTTTAGCTTTATTCTCGCTTTTTTACCTTGCCATATAAACTTCAACATGATTTTATTTAAATCTTCAAAATAGTATTTTCCAAGCCTAATTGGTATTGTTTGAAACAAAAATAAAATTCTAGGTAAAATATTCATCTTAATTGTTGAAATTCTCCCTATTAATGACAATTGCAAGTTTTCCCACTTCTTCAAATCTGTAGCTATCTGTTGTTTGAGTTTAATATAATTATTCTCTTTTAATGTGCTACATCTTGCTGTCAAATATATCCCCAGATACTTAACCTTATTTGTAACTTGAATTTTCAAAAGATCTGCCAGTACTTCTCTCTGTCTCAATAGCATATTCTTTGTCAAAATCTTTGTTTTATCTTTATTTATTTTCAAACCAGCCACCTCTCCATATGTCTCTATCCTTTCCAATAACTTTGGAGCTGTTTCTAGCGGGTCTTGCAAAATAAAAGCTACCGTATATACTCGAGTATAAGTCGACCCGAATATAAGCCGAGGCACCTAATTTAAGCACAAAAAATTGGGAAAACTTATTGACTCGAGTATAAGTCGAGGGTGGGAAATGCAGCAGCTACTGGTAAATTTCAAAAATAAAAATAGATACCAATAAAAACTTTCACTAGGACAGTTGAGAATAAGTTTGATGTTCACAATTTCCTCTTTGAAAGAGACCAGTAAATAGGGAACAAGAAGATGAAGAAAAAGAAGTGTGTTTTTTCACACTTTTCACACTGCAGTGAACAAAAATGGCATCATAGGAACAGGCTTATTCTCAGCCCAAAGGTTTGTTTCTGATTTCTTCCCTGATTTAAGGGAAATTTGGGAAACGATCTCACTATCATGAAAGGTTTGATTGATTCACTAACCCAAAAGATGATGATGATGATGACAGTGGTAGGCAGGAGTCACTCTCTCCCTTGCAAGAAAAAACCAAGAGCCGTTCTTATGATATCTCTGTCTCTCTCCCCCCCCCAATAAAGTCAAGCCCTTTCCAGCACGCGCGCGCGATCCGCCCCCGCCCCTTTGCACCTTGCAAATGCAAAACGCCAGGGTTTTTGCATTTGCAAGGTGCAAAGCGGCGGGGGCGGATCGCGCAGGCATGCTGGAAAGGGCTTTACTGTATTATGGGGAGAAAGAGAGAGAGGGAGAGATCATAAGAACGGCTCTTGCTTTTTTCTTGCAAGGGAGAGAGTGACTCCTGCCTCCCACTGTCATCAACATCTTCTTCTTTTGGGTTAGTGAATCAATTAATTTGGGAAATGATCTCACTATCAGAAAACAACGCGAGCTGCCACCACCCCCTCCTCCTCCCCCTCCTCCCGAGTGGACTGAAAGCAGCTGGAGCTGAGGAAATGAAGCTGAGTGGAGCGACCTCGGCTCACATTGCTTTCTCAGCCTAGAGCTCAGAAAACAACGCGAGCTGCCTCCTCCTCCTCCTCCCCCTCCTCCCGAGTGGACTGAAAGCAGCTGGAGCTGAGGAAATGAAGCTGAGTGGAGCGACCTCGGCTCACATTGCTTTCTCAGCCTAGAGCTCAGAAAACAACGCGAGCTGCCTCCTCCTCCTCCTCCCCCTCCTCCCGAGTGGACTGAAAGCAGCTGGAGCTGAGGAAATGAAGCTGAGTGGAACGACCTCTGCTCGCGTTGCTTTCTCAGCCTAGAGCTCAGAAAACAACGCGAGCTGCCTCCCCCTCCTCCTCCCCCTCCTCCCCCTCCTCCCGAGTGGACTGAAAGCAGCTGGAGCTGAGGAAATGAAGCTGAGTGGAGCCGAAGCAACCTTGGCTCGCATTGTTTTCTCAGCCTAGAGAAAGGGGAAGGGGGCTCATCTGGACCAAGGGTGAGTCTCCCCCTCAGTTTCCCCTGAAGGATCTTCTGTCGCTTTTGCCTTCTCCCTACATCTTCCCTCTGTTAAAATCTTCCCCCCCCCACACACACTTATTTTCGGTTGGATAGATTTCGTGTCTGAGCATTCTCACATGGCGGTGGGTCTTCTCCCCCCCAAAAAAAACAGTTAAAAAAAGAAAAAACAATATATCCTCAAGCAAGAACTTTTCTGCTTCCGATTACCCCCATGCTTAAAAGTTGCAAAGGAAACACGGAAGCAGGGAAGCGGCTGCCCAGCTTTGGAGCTCCACACCATTTTTTTTTCAGAGGGGAATCTGACTCGAGTATAAGCCGAGGGGGTTTTTTTCAGCACAAAAAATGTGCTGAAAAACTCGGCTTATACTCGAGTATATACGGTAAATCATCAGCAAAAGCTTGTAGCTTAAATTCTTCCTTCTTAATTTTCATTCCTTTTATGCTTTTATCATCCCTAATATTTCTATTCAACACTTCCAAGGTCAACACAAATAGCAAAGGAGATAGGGGGCATCCTTGTCTTGTGCCTTTCCTTATATTAATAAAATCTGTAAGTTCCCCCTCCATCATTACCCTTGCTGTCTGTTTATTATATATGGCTTCTATTGCTTGAATAAATTTTTTAGCAAAACCCATCTGCTCCAATAATAATAACATAAATCTCCAGTTCACATTGTCAAATGCTTTTTGAGCATCTAGGAATATCAAAGCCATTTGCTTTTCAGGATGAGCCTCATAGTATTCCAAAGTGTCCAAGATTACTCTCATATTGTCTCTAATTTGTCTCTTTGGCAGGAATCCATTTTGATCTGGGTGAATAAAATTATTTACATATTTTTTAAGTCTTTCTGCTAAAATTGAAGCAAAGATTTTATAGTCTGCATTCAATAAAGAAATAGGTCTATAATTCTTAATTTGCAGTGGGTCAGTCTCTTCCTTCGGTATAAGTGTAATATAAGCCTCTGACCATGTTTTAGGTATCATCTTTTTTAACATAACTTCATTCATAACTTCTAACAATTGGATGCTCAATGATTCTTGAAATGTTTTATAGAATTCTGCTGAAAGCCCATCTGGACCCGGTGCTTTCCCATTATTTTGTCTCTTAAATGCTTCATTTAGTTCCATCATTGTTATATTGCTTTCTAGCATTTCTTCAGTCTCTTTAGGTATCTTTGGTAAATTAGCTTCCTGTAAATACTGTTTGACTTTTTCCTCATCAATATTCTCTTGTTTATATAGTTGCCCATAAAAATCTCGAATAATTTCTTTTTTCTCCTTATTCCCATAACAAACTTGGCCTTGTTCATCTATTAACTTCAATATTTTTCTTGATTCCTTCTCTTTTCTCAATTTATATGCTAGCCATCTACCTGGTTTATTTGCATCTTCAAAATAATTCTGTTTAGAGTTTCTGATTTTCTGTGCCAGTTCTTCTTTCTCTATTAATTCCATTTTATGTTTAATTACATCCAGCTTCAATTTAATATCCTTTTTCTGTGGCATTTTCTGTAATTCTTTTTCAAGAATTTTATACTCATCTTCCAAGGCCTTAGAAGCTTGCCTTTTCCTAATATTATTTTTTCTTGTATAATCTATTATCAAACCCCTAGCGTATGCCTTTATTGTATCCCACACATTCTGCGTTGAAGTATCTTCTTTTTTATTTTCTCTGAAGAAAAAAGCCAATTCCTTCTCCATCCATTGTATAAAATCTTTCTCCTTTAAAATAGTATTGTTTAATGTCCATCTCGATCTTTTTTTTTGTCCCTTCCATTTAATTGTCATTGGGCTATGATCTGCCCAAGTACTTGTTTCAATATTTGTTTCTTTAATATTGGATATTAATTCTGTTGAGATCCAAATCATATCTAATCTGGACCATGATAAATGTCCATTTGAATAAAAAGTATATTGTTTAGCTTTAACATTTCTTTGTCTCCAAATATCTTTTAAAGTTAATTCATCTGTCATTTTAAAAAAAGACCTTGGGAGAGCCTTTCTATTTTGCTTTGTTGTTGTTGCTATATAGTCCAATTTATTGTCCACAATTCCATTAAAATCTCCCATCATAATTATATTAACATAGTCCAGTCCAATTATTTTCATGTGTAGCTTTTTATAAAACTCTTCTTGTTTATCATTCGGAGCATAAATTGCAATCAAGAGTATTTTTATATTATTGTCCATTATTTCTACCATTAATACTCTTCCATCTTCATCCGTGTAAATCAATTTTGCTGGGATAGCCTCTTTAATGTATAGAACCACTCCTCTTTTCTTACATTGAGTCAAAGAAGTAAATATTTTCCCCAATTTTGGCTGTAATAACAATTGTTCATGTTGTTTTTTAATATGAACTTCTTGTAAACAAATTATATCAAATTTTAATTTCTCTAATTTATGAAAAGTTTTCCTTCTTTTAACAGCTGAATTAAGCCCATTTATATTCATTGTAATCAGTTTTTTTTCTTCCATGATTATGCTTTATATTTAGGTCTAACCGCTCTCATGGATCTCACTTCACGCTGTTCTTTGCTATCCATCTGTCCCCCTACCGCTCCTTTCTCTTTTTCAGTCTCCAGTTGTTCCTCTTGAAACTCAATTAATGAGACCTCTATCTCTGCTTCCTCTATTCTTCCTCCAAAAAATTCTGCATGGAAAAGTTCTGCTTTCTCAATTGAATCAATTCTATATCTCTGCTCTTGCCACCTAAACATTAGTCCTTCTGGAATCAGCCATCTATAATTCACTTCGTTTTCCAATAGCATTTTAGTCAGAAATCGATATTCTCTTCTCATCTCTCTCACTCTTCTGGGTATTTGTTTTAAAACCACAACCTCTTTACCTTTGTATTTCAATGTTTTCTCTCTTACTACTTGTAATATTTGTGTTTTAATGGATTTTTTGGTAAATCTAATATGGACTTCCTTGGGTAATTTATTTCTCATCGCATACCTTGTATAGACTCGATATATCTCATCTATTCCATCCATCATCTTTTCCTCTGTAATTTCCAAAGTATCTGCCAAAATTTCTATCATTACCGCTGCCAAGTTTTCTCCTTTTTCCTCTTCTATATTTTGAAATCTGAGGTAAAATTCTGACCTTTCCATCTCCCACCTCAACATCCCACCTTTTTCTTGTTCAACCGCTGTTAATCTACTGTCAATATTTCCAATCTTCTTCTCTCTTTGTTTTCCTTCTTCCTCAATTTTTTGGAATCTCTCCTCATACTTAACCATCATTTGTTTAATGTTTTCCACTTTTTCATCAATCTTCTCTATTCTTTGTTCAATATTTTTTGTTCTTTGTTCAATATTTTCTGTTCTTTGTTCAATATTTCCTGTTTTTTGTTCAATGATGTCTGATTTTATCTTGAGATCTTGGATTCCTTGCATAATCATCTGTAAAGTTACTCTTTCTTGTTCCTTATCTTGCTTCAACATTGTCTGAATTAAACGTTGTCCTCCAGCTGGTGGGGAAGCAGAGGTAGAAGCAGAAATGCCAGATGATATTGGTTTCCTGCTCATTTCAATGCTTCCAAAGCTTCAAATTCTTCTTGACTTTTAATCCAACTGGTAGAGCAGCCAATTATAATCCAAAATGGAAAACTCCAATAGTAAAAGACACGAAACCAAAGAAGAAACAGCAAAAAAGGAAGAAGAAAGATCTTCAGGTTCTTCTAGACCCTAATCCAATTACGAAGTAGTCCACCATAAAAAAGGAAAAAAATAGAAAGGAGAAAAACAAATCCAAAAATAATAATATTGATTAAGAGCAAAAGAAAAAAGAAAAAAAAACAAAAAGTTCCCAGATTCTTCAAACCTTAATCCAGTTGAAAAGTCTCAATAATCAAAAAAAACAACAACAAAGTGGTCCAAAAACATAGATAGGAAAAGCAAAAAAGTCCCAATAAAAAAGAAAAGAAAAATAAAGAAAAAACCCTGAGGCTTTCCCTTTAAAATAAAAGACAAAAATAAAAATATTACTAGAATTGAAATTTAGAAAAAGGCTAGCGAATGGGGTATATATAAGAAAGCACACTGCACTTTATTTATTTATCCAAGGCTCTTGTTATGACTCTCTTCTCCAGCAGCTTCAAAGCCAAACCTCAAGTGTTCTTGATAACAGTCCAGGAAAGCACCTGCAATAATATTTTGCTGTGCTCTCCCTCTATCTTATCACGTTAAAATGTCCTTGAGAAGAGGTCTTTTTGCAATTCTCTCCAATTCAAATAAAATACTTTCAAGCCTCTAGTTGGCAGTGTTGCAAAGTTTCTTAATGCTCTTCCTCCCCCCCAGCCAGAAAAAAGGAGTAATATATACAGAAAAAAAAAAATAGCCAAAGGGAGCCTCTATCCTAAAGAAAGTTAAAAAATCAAAGGGAGCATAAAAATATATCTAAGAGAAAATTCAATCCGGTTACCTACAAAGTCACACTAAAATCTCCCCCAAAAAATATAGAGAAAAGAAAAAAAAAAAAAACCCAAGCCTCAATTTGACATCACTTTAAAAAACGCCGCTCAGACAATTTCAGTCAAAAAAAAAAAAAAAGTCTCACAGATTTCTTCATTATTCAGGATGTCCTTTCCAACCTCAGCAAATTTACAACACAAAAAAGTTTTTCTCACCCAGCCGACACACTTTCACTCCAGCCACTTTCTTTCCGGAGCTGTCCTGACTTCAGCAGCTATGGGGGCTGCCTCTCCGCCGCCAGCAAAAGGGCTTCTTCCAGATCAAACCAGAGATTTTGCGATATCTCTGGGATCCTGGAACAGTACCCTTCTCAATCCCCGTCTCTACGGGACGGTTTAGGTCCGTTGGGACTGACCAGGGGCGAAAATATCGGCTGCGATCTCAGAGCCCCGAGATCGCAGCTGTATCGCCGAAACGAAGCTCCGCCTTCCAACTCTGTGTTCTTATTTATTGTACAAACCTTCACTGCTCCAACTATTAAATTTTAAATATCTTAACAGGATATCAATGCCCATCACAACTGACCTTATTAGGGCTGAGCTCTAGTTGATAATAAATGTGGAGTGAACTGAGGCAGTTCAGAGATTGACTGGAGTCTTATACACATCATCAGTTGTCTTGCAGTAATGAATAGGTGGGCAGAATAACATTTGGGCTCCAGTATGAGTCCAAAAGCTCAGAAGATTAAACCTCTGCTTCCAGTGACCGATCCAGATTGGATCCTGCAAAATAACATTTCCCTCTATTAATCCACCACTTCTATGAGAAAATAACCTTGGGGTGCATTTTTGTGCTCCATTACTGAAGAACACTTGTCCATGTTATGTTGCTTCAAAGCTCATGAGATTTTGGAATGTCCACTTCAGGTTGTTGCACGTTGGCCCCTTGATTTATTTGCAGAGGTAAATACATCCCATTCACTGAGTCAAGGCTCACCACAGCCACAGCTTCCTTTTAGAATGATCTTTACTATAAGGGCAAGTTGCTGTGATGACCTGGGGCATGGCACAAAGGCAACACAGTCACATAAGTAAGAAAAGTCCCTTTAATACCTCCAACTTTGCCACCAATGTCCAGTTACTTTTGGCTGGAGGAAAAAACTCTCTCCCAAGAACAGTCTTTAAATGAAAGAAATTCAGTCCGAAAACAAAGTACATATAAACTGTAAGTAAAAAATCCACACAAACCACCCTGCAGCAATTAACTGGACAGGGCAGGACATTGCAGACTTCAAAGGCCAACAAAACACACACAGTTGGGAAGACTCCAGGAACCTAGATAAGCCTCGACCATAAAAGATAACTCATGACTAGCTTCCCACAAGTTACTGTATGCAACCTCCCTTTTTAAACACTGTGTTCCCAGCTGCAGCTAATGAAGGGAATCAGGGCCCTTTCCTCCCCCATAAGCCATGCAATTCATGTTACTCCCTTCTCTGTTCCTCCCTGCATGCCCTAGGAAGAAGAGGGGGTGGGCCTGGACCTTTCTCTGAATTCCCTCTGCCTTGCTCTACCTCTCCCCTGAACTTTGCCCTTCCCCAGTTTCTTCCACAGCCACCAGAACCACACTCCCATTCCCTGTCAGTTGCTCAGCCTCCCCCTTGGAATCAGATTCTGACAGGGACATGACAGTTGCATTATAAATGAATAATTATTTTGCCAAAAGCCTGGAAAACTGTTGTGGTTTTTAAGATTACATTGGAGTGATTCTGGATCTGAGGGAGAAATGTGGACTAGAAAGTAACAAAACAGTGCACCAGTGGCCATTTTAAAAATGGGAAGCTTAGGGGAAAACAGATTAACAATCTATCTAATTTGAAAATCCATTCATCAATTTGTACGTACATTGTTAACAGACTTAATCATTTTTTTAATCATCCACATTTTTTTCCCTTTGAAGAATAATAAGGCAAGAAAAGGAAAAGGCAGAGACTGACCAACATTTAATCCCCCACCCCCAAACTAGATACTGGGACAGGTTTGGTTTACCTAAATTACACTTCAGTCTCAGAAAATAGTTAGAAAACAACTATTCACTCAAAAGGGCATTTGGCCAGGAAGCAGTTCAAATCATCCTTGCTCAAGCACCAGCTGAACAGACATTTGCTCCATTTAAATTGTACTTCTATTTGATGCTTTTGTGTCATAGAAAATGAGCACGCTTTCCTTTGAAAGCAGCAAATACAAAGCAACAATTACACTTGAGGTTGTTGCTCATGATGGGTTGGATTGGGACTGAAGAGACCTGGCTCAAATTATCTTTCAGTCATGACTTTCCCAGGGAAACCTGGGCACAGTACCACACAGTTCTACATGCCTCACAAAGTTGTTGCGGCAGGACAAAAGCTTGTAAGCAAAATAATAGCACTGGGATGAATTGAAGTGGAGATCCTCCAATAGTGGGATCTTAGCCTGAGACCAGAAAGGTAGAATCAAATTAGCATGTGTATTGGCATTAAAGAGAATGATATTTTTTCTTTGGAATTCCATGTTTTGTTTATGCTGTGCAACAAGTCCTATTGCTTCCTGTGCTGTTATTGATGTAATTTCCTTCAGTCATTTTGAGGTCTCTGAAGCAGGGGTGGGATTCTACCGGTTTGGACTGGTTCTATAGAACCGGTTGTCATGATTCTGTGCAATTCAGAGAACTGGCAAATCATGCACTGGCTGGCCCCGCCCCTCCCTGCTCCCCACCCAGTCAGTCTTTATCATGCATGCACGACATTGTGTGCAATGTCATCGCTGACTGCATTCTCCCCTGTCCAGTAACTCCTTAAGGTATTGCCCCTCCAATGATCAGCTGTTCTGATGATCAACTGGGCCAGGATCCCCATCATTGTCTTACTGCTTCACCCAGGAGGCTTCCCTGAGCCCCAGAAGGCCCAAAAACAGAGTCGAGGGACCTGTGCTCCCCACTGGCTCCATTTTTTGCCTTCCTGGGCCCCAGGGAAGCCTTCTGGGAGCAAAAATGCCAGGAGGCTTCCCTGAGGCCCAGAAGGCAAAAAATTGGGGGGGTTGCTTAAAAAAGAAGCCAGTCACACGGCCACGGCCACCTAGCCATGCCCACAGAACCAGTTGTTAAAAAATTTGAATCCCATCCATGCTCTGAAGCAATCATCATGCAAGTTGACTGAATCAAATCAAACCTTCATTACAGTTAAAGGCCAGTATGAAGTGTAGGGGGTAAAAAGCATAAAAGATAAATCAGAATAAAAATTACATATCAAAAGCTAAGAAATCTAAGAAAAAAGAATCTAAATGGAGGGGTGGGAACAATAGATGGGCATAAGAAAGAATGGCAAAATAAATCTCAAATCAAACCTTTATGACATATAAGAAAGGTTGAATACAAACAATAATTTTAATAGCTGAAAAATATATACAAAATTTTAAAAAATAAAATGTGTATAAATAAACAGAGGAACCAAGATGGAGACACACTTGCAGCTTCCAAAATAGGCTCCTGTCTTCTAACAGGTCTTACACCTTCTGATTTAACTTAGGCCGCCAAAATGCCAGCCAAGGACAAGAAAATGGATTATAACTGTGAAGGATGTGACCTCTTTTTTGTACAAATGACTCTCTATTATGTGAACTTTTTGTTGTAATCTGAAATCATGTATCATAAAATAATTCCCAGTATTAAAATTAGTATTAATCTAGCTCTATAAATCCTGAAGAAAGAGAAAGTTTTAAATACAAATATTCTAAAATGTAGCTATATTCAGAAAATTAAATTTTGCTGTGCTCTCCAAAGAAGAGAGAAATTCTCCAGAGTTTAAGTAAGAAATAAAAATAAACATCAAGAAAAGTTCATTTGATGAAATGTGAAACAGTATTTAGAATTCTTTAGCCTTTCTTTCAAGCCTGCTGGGCAATAGAGTCCTTGAAACAAAGGCTCACATATATGTGTATGATATGAATATCAAGAGCTATAATATTGCTTTAAAATTCTTCAGCTCAGCTCACTTTGTAGCACTATAGCTGATAAATACAACAAGAAACACAATTCCAGATTTTCAATTGTGCAATTAAAACTCTCCAATTCTTCTTATATCAGTCCAGTTGGTGAAGCTAACCTCCAGCAGAAAATAAACCAACAAAGAAAATGTCTGTAGTTTGTAAAACCAAAGGAATGCTTAAAATAATAGTAAGCCAGTCTGCAGAATGGTATAAAATCTGCTTGATGTCCTGCTCTTACTCCACCCCTTTCTTGGAGGCCCCATTTTCCAGTTTGTTTTGTTTTCTCTGGGCTAAAGAAAAGGGGCCTGAGGTGCTTTGCCTGCCTGTCAGTAAAGCTCTTTACAGAAAGCAAAAGGCTCTGGAGTTGATTGAGTTCAGCCACTCCCTTCTCCTCTTCCTCCTCCTGCTCCTCGAGGGGCTGAGAAGGGTTGCTGGAGTTTTATTGGCAGCTCTGCTGGCTCAGTCAGGAACTACAGGTTTTGGTTTCCCATATCCCAGGTCGTACCCTGGTATTAGAGAAGCTAAGGATATTGCCTTAGTTTCTCCAATACTTCTCCTTCTTGAGGACCACCTATGATTGCTACTGCTGGGGACAGCACTTCTTCTATAGCTCACCCAATATCTTCCTTGGTGATGAAAGGCACTCTTGGAACTGATATATGTAGCCTTTCAGTTAATTCAAACCCCAATTTGCTTTTCGCACAGCCTGTTTAAAGGTTCTTATCCCTGAAATAAAGACTGTGAAGCTCACACCCTAGGAGAATAGAGGGAAATGAAAGAACCTAAAATGAGGTGGGGGAGGGGTGAAGACCTAGGAGCAAGGTATCAACTGAACAATGGTGGTGACTAAGCAAGAGAAATAAGGGAAGGCCTATTATGGATTAGTGATTTCTGCTGATGAATCTCTCCAGTCCTGTTTTTACTTCACCTCATTTGACTGTTCCCTTTCTCCTTGATAGGGGCAAGCAGGAGCAGTTAACATCTTGTTCACCTTTCATATGATTCTCTATCACCACACCTTAGCTGGGTGACGATAACAAAAACAGAGCTGAGAATTCCCAAAAGGGTGAGGTCCAGTTAATCCTTTCAGAAAAAATACCAACCTGATACTTCATGGGTGGGTCTCTGGTAGTCTCAAAGTGAATTAATGTCTCCTATTCTCTTCCTTATCCACTTCTCTGACTGTCTTTTTTTCCTTCCTGCCTTCTATTTTATTAAGGCAGTCATGTGTCCCATTCTCCTGCGATGACTGCCGGGCCTCTCCTACTTAAGAGTTCCTGCCTTAAATAAGCAATAGACTTTATTGTTTTCACACTCTTTTTTCCCCTCCCTCTCTGATATTTGCCATCACCAAAGCATTCAGTAGCAGTTTACTTATGTGACACTTTTATGCCATTCCATCCTTGGGTCTGGGAAGAAATTATAAATGAATTTATAAATGTTTAGATTACCTGACCCCATAGTTTGTGGAGGGCTATTTTCCTAAGGGAGTGAATCCCTCCATCCTATTAGTTTTCCCAGAAATAATTTAGAGACATAATTATGTATCAATGGGTTGCTTATGCAATGGGAAGTGGACTTGGCCTCTAACCTTTTTGGCTTGTGTGGAACACAATTTTTCCACAGACCAGTCAGGATGGGAATGGTTTTAGTTTCATTTGCTTGCCACCACTCACCTCTAGCTCTGCAGCCCAGTTCCTAACAGGCCATGGACTAATACTGGTCCATGGCCCCAGGGTTGGGGACTCCTGCATGAAAGCAATAGGCCTCAAAAGAAAACCACTGAAACTTCAGCATTATAAATATAACTCCTACTCTTGAAAAGATTCCATAGGTAATTGAGAAACAAAATAAAAAGAAACAGAATGGTATTTGGACTATTTTATTGAACACATACATTGCCACTCAACATACACAACATACACAAAGCATACTCTGATTTGTTAGAATCCCATGATAAAGTACAATAGACATAAAAAGAACATTTATAAAGCCAAAGAAACAGGAAAAACGTAAAGCCCTTTAAGTTCTTAAAAGATCTTTACTAATTTATTACTTTAATTAATGGATGTGTATTTAACAGGTTAAAACATTACATTTGGTTTAAAACAAAAATAAAAAAACAAGGAAAAGGTACATTGAGCAATCCAACAAGTTTAAAAAATGTCTTTTCAAATGCAACTTGACTCCCGATGATTTCACAGACAGCCCATAGGAGCTTTCTTGGTAACTGTTTCAAAGTAATTTGCCATTTATTTTTTACAGGGTTGCATATTTTGTGTATTATAGGTACACTGTGTGGTGTATTAGGAGCAACATATCTGGCAGCAAAAATCTGAAAACCACTAGATGGCAGCAGAGTTTTGTATTTATCTATACATCTTTGATACTTTCTAGTGATTGTCCAGATATTTTTTACCCATAATCGAGCTTCATCAAGCTTCCGTGGTAAGCTCCTATGCCACCCCAGAAGAATGAAATATTTTGGGAAATATTAAAAAAGGCAGAATAGAATATTTCCCCTAAAGGAGAGATGGAAAAAAAATCTCAAGGAAGGCAGAAACCAGCACCAGTCTCCCTGCCCCCAAGCAGAAACTGAGGAGGCCAGCTTTTAGAAATGTGGATTTGGTAATCCATTCAAAACAGGATATTTCAAAACTCCTTGGCAGAATGGTAGGATTAGAAAGTAGCCCTTCACCTAAGATCCAACATAGGACAAAAGCCATTAGCCACAATAGGAATTCCAAAATGCTTTCAGAACACAAGCCCCTTCATTGCACCATCCCCAGAACAGTCCAAAATTCAAAGTCACAGAAACCTATAAAGATCCATCCACTCATTTCACCATTTTAATAAGCTACACCAGAACCACAAACCTGTTGGTTCTGCTTCATCATTAAACTTTCTTTCTAATCAGCCTCCATGTTGTTTCCAGCATTTTCCCCCCAGCTTGGAACTGCTTGGAAAGCATTTTCCTTCCAACACTTCACAATTATTTGAGTTGCTCACAAAGCTGGAATATTTATAATATTTATTCGATTTCCATGAAACAAAGTTGACCAAATAACATTTTCTCTCTTTCTCCCCGCCCCCCAACCCTCTCTTAGATGAATATCTAACTAAACTATTCAACTGTTTGGTATAATATGTATAACTGCATATTTTACAATGATTTTTATGAGTTGACTTTTTTTTTCTTCAAAATACTTAGAACAATATATGGGATTGCTTTTTGGATCTATGCCACAGCTCTAAAAAGCATTTCTTGAGAATGGAATATCCCCAAACGCACTGAATTTAAATTTTTTGACATTAATTTATTTTCACAGGAATTCTTGAACACTGTCCATGGGTTTTAAAGCATATTTGCAAACAAAATGGGTGAATCTTGTTTTTCTAAAAAAAGAAGATTGTGTCTTATATCACAAAGATAAACTAAGAAACTTGAGCTATCTTAAACACTAGAACATGTGATACCACAGAATAAATGTCCTTTGTGCAAAGATTTAAATAAAATGGAGGGATTTGTTCTCAGGCCACTATTATGTCCAAAACACATTTAGATTGATAGTTATATATCTTTCATGTAGAAATGAAAGTCTCTTAGGATGGCCCCAGAGACTGAAGAATTCCTAAAACAGTATCCTGGATTCCCCCCCCACCCCCATGATAGAACCTGTGATTCTGCCAAGGCCCTAATGAGACTACAATACAATTCATTGGCATCATTGCCTCTCAGTACCATCTCCTTCACTGTAGAGCTTGGAATATGCTTTCATATTTGGAATACCAGTGGACAATTGAATGGACCAGGAGAAACTAGACTATAGAATATAGAAATCTTGGAAGAAGGTGATTAAACACATATCAGAGCACATGGCTGAGCACATGACAATAAAGATAACTTTGAATGCCATTCAACTGTTTTATTTTACTTGTATGCTTGAAATCATTTAAAATATATTAGAGTCTATCTGAGAGACATTTTAAGGATAAAGTCTATTGTCTCCATGATGCCACATGTGGTGTAAATCCAAATAAAAACTTGTTCCAGTCTGAGATATCAAATTATCTCTTGAAGCTTGAAGGTGTTGGTTATAGCTCTGCATTGATAAAATGGTTATAGCTCTGCATTCTTAAGTTCTTTTTGGCTGTTCCAGTCTAGTTAGAGAAGATTGACAGAGTAAGTGCAGGGTATGGTAAATGCACCTCTACAGGATATGATAAATGCATCTTTACAGGAAAGATGTGTGTTAGAAATCTGGAAAGAATTAGAGAGCACTTTAGATTTTTGGCTTCCAGATTACTACCATCCAGATGCTAATGTCCTCTTTCTAAGGTTGATGCCAACCCACAATATCTTCTAACGTTTCTAAAACATTCCAATGCTCAGCTTTAGCAGGGTTTTCACCCCCATGAAACTTGTGCGCATATTTTCAAACAAAGTTTTGGGCTGTAGACAACCCCAATTATTTCTAAGATTGTCTGTGGGGTGATGAAGTTCCTAGTATTATCCTAAATCTCTCAGTTGCTATTTCTCCTGAATGAAGAAGTTATAAATTCTAAAACAAGTTGTGTATATCCATAGACTTTGACTTTTGTTGTTTTTCCAAAAATGAGAAGACAAAACACAAGTTGAAACAAGATGGTATCTGAGTCCATGAATGTCAGCCTGCTGCTCTGCTATTTGTTTGTTCTGTAGTTTCAGGTAGGGTACAAAGGAACTGGAGCTTGCTGTCTTTGACTGATATTTTCTTTCAGAAACTAAGTACTAGAAGTGCTCTCTGTGAAAATTTTCTTCTCTAACCAAGGTGGAGCTGAGAAAACGTGGAGTGTTCATTTCCGCATATGAATATGTCACTCAGCATGCTTAAATGCAAAACAACCAAATCCCTCTGAAGTAGAGCAACTGGTCTTCATGCTGGTGTTTTTTTCCTTACTGCAAATAATGACAACATGAATTTCTTCCCATTTCTAGCAGTGAAATGATTCTATTGAATTGTGATTGTAACTGGACCTTTATTAGTTGATTTTGAATACTGGTCACTTGTATAGGCAGATATCAACTTGGAAATTATGCCCATCCCACTGAAAGCCTGAAGTAGGGCATAATTTGTTTCCTCTTGAAGGCCACACTGTCAGGAATAACCTTCAGGGGAACTGCATCAGACATTCAAGTTAGACACAAGTAATGAGTGATAGAAAAGACAAATATAGGTGTCCTCCCCTCCTACTTCCCTTTCAGGCTGAATATGGCATGTTGGTTTTGCCAGAAGTCTGACTGGATTGCTAGCAAAGAGTTTTTAAATTAGGCTGAAAGCTGCATGGGGCTGCAAAAGTGGACATTGTCTACCTATGGCTTATATCACAGAGGGAGGCCAGAACAGGTTACTTTGTACATCATTCCTTCTATAGAATTTTATTTTTCATCATTTACAGCAGCAAGCATTGTCAAACAATTTCCTCATAATAAGCAGGAGAGGAAGATAGCCCAAGGAAGGAAGCTCCAGGAATGGTGATAGTTTGCACCTCTGCTTCAGAGCAGGAGGATCTCTGGCTCATAACTCTACTTCCCTTGGAGTACCTCTGCATATTTTAAAATTTCTGCATGTTTTCAATTTCCCATGTTGAAATTTGGTTGGAATTGTTGTGTATGTACCATAGTTAATAAAGTATGAGCTTGAGGTAAAGTGCAGGGTTCTGGCCCTGCACTTCTGATTGGCTGTTAGGCGGCCAGATTGGATTGGTTAGTTCTTAGGAATCCGATTGGCCCTTAACAGAGGATTATCATTGGTTTAAAGAGCTAGCGTTCATAGCTTGCTATTGGACAATTCTCACAAGGGTTGCCTATATAAGGCAGAGTTCACTGTTGTTGTTTTGAGAAGTCACTATGCAATAAAGAGCTGAAAGTTCACATTCAAAGACTGTCTCCATTTACTCCAACCCATGTCCAAGTACTTAACACTGGCGACGAAGGTGGGATGTGGAGACGTCTGAACCTAAGAAGCCAGGAAGCAATACCGAGCACGTGATAAGATGACGCCAACAACGGAACCATGTCCGGTGGCATCGTACCAGCCGCTCTGTTCGATCCAAACCAAGAGGATTGGGAATCCTACATGGATCGCTTCCAAATGTTTCTTGAGATGAATAATTTGAAGGACGCCACACCAGCAAAGAAGCGGGCACTGTTCCTGACGCACTGTGGCCCAACTGTATTTAAAATGGCTAAAGCACTCGCCAAACCTCGAGAAGTGAAAGCCATGAGCTGGGACGACCTCGAACCCATCCTGAGAGACCATTACGCGCCAACCGTGCCTACACTCGTGAGATGCCACGAGTTTTATCAGAGAAACCAGCGAAAAGGAGAGAGCGTGGCCGATTTCGTGGCGGACCTCTGGAATTTAGGGGGCCTCTGCGGGTTCGCCAATTTAGAAGAAGCACTAAGAGATCGAGTAATTCTGGGATTAGATGCACTAGGCGTGCAAAGCAAGCTGATGGCGAAAGGCGACATCAGCCTTGCTGACGCCATCGGCGAAGCCACAACTGCGGAGGCGACCAAAAAGTCGGCTGCACAATTACGGCGAAGCCGCACTCTGGCAACACAACCGACCGGTGAAATCTCACCCAACTCAGAAGGGCCGCTTGCAACAACGCACCACGAGGACCTCTCTTCGTCGTCAGACAGCGACGAAGAAGAGGTCCATCGACTGCGGTCCGACCGGGATCCTCGCCCTAAGCCCTTACGCCCTTGCACTGGCTGTGGAGCAAGGGCTGAATGCAAATTCCGCGACGCACTCTGCCATGAGTGTGGGAAACGAGGCCACATCAGCCGGGTCTGCCGCAGCTTACCAGGACTCAGCCAGGCCTCAAAAGGGGCCAACTATCACCAATCGACAGGAAACCGTCCTGTAAGGCGAGAACCAGTAAACCACTCCTACAGAAATCGAGCTTTGCAAAAAGAAGAGGCTCACCATACTATCACTATAGGTCACGCCTCAGTTTTGGACACTAAGAAAATTCGAGTCACGGTAGCCATTGAGAACCAGCCTTGCCACATGGAGGTCGACTCGGGATCGTCCCTCTCAATGGTGTCTTGGAAGACACTCAAGCAACTTATCCCCACAATCCAACGCCAAGACCTGCAATTTCAACGCCTCATCCTCAAGGACTACCAAGGAAATCGAATCCCCGTGGTCTGGTCCTGCCGAGTCCGAGTCTCCTTCAAAAAGCATACAGCGTACTTACCTCTAACGATCATCGATAGAGATAGGCCTAGTCTATTAGGCCTCCAATGGTTCGCGCCACTCGGCATTGAAGTGGCCGGCGTGAACCGAGTCGGTGGTTGTGAGTGGAAGAAAGACCTTATTTCTGAGTTTAGCGACGTCTTCGCAGACCGTTTAGGCGAGTATAAAGGGACCCCAATCTCATTTAGTCTAGATCCAAAGGTAGCCCCAATTCGCTTGAAGCCCCGTCGAGTTCCATTCGCTCTTAAAGCTAAGATCGACGAACAACTCAACAAGCTAATTGCTCAAGGGGTGTTGAAGCCCAACGATCACTCTCCACGGGAAACCCCTATTGTAACACCCATTAAGCCAGACGGGTCAATCCGAATTTGTGGGGACTACCGGGCCACTTTAAACCATGCCCTACAGCAGAATGCGTATCCAGTTCCAGTGGTGCAGCACCTCCTCCATTCCTTGGGGGGCGGAAAGGTTTTCGCTAAATTAGATTTAGCTCAAGCTTATCAACAACTACCAGTGGATGAAAAGACGGCTCAAGCCCAAACAATTGTAACGCACAGAGGTGCTTTTAAATGTACCCGATTGCAATTTGGGGTTAGTGTAGCCCCGGGGATATTCCAAAGCCTCATGGAAAGGTTCTTACAGGGAATCAAGGGCGTGGTTCCGTATTTTGATGACGCATTAATTGCAGCCCCTACCAAAAAAATCTTGCAGGATCGTTTGAAATGTGTTCTTAAAAAATTCCAAGAGGCAGGACTTAAGGTGAAAAAAAATAAATGTCACTTATATACTGACAGTGTTGAGTTTCTAGGGTATCGGATTGATAGCCGGGGCATTCACCCTACCGAAAGTAAATTAAAGGCGATAAAAAATGCTCCCAGGCCACGTAACAAGGCCGATCTCCAGGCATTCTTAGGCCTCATTAATTTCTATAATGTATTTTTACCGCACAAGGCGACTGTTGCTGAACCGTTACACCGGTTATTAGATAAAAAAGCATTGTGGGTATGGGGTTACCGGGAAGAACAAGCGTTCCGGAATGTTAAAAAATTGCTCACATCTGACTGTACTTATGCAGTATAACGAGACTTTACCATTAGTTATAACCTGTGATGCCTCGCCCTTCGGGGTGGGTGCCATTTTGAGTCATGTACTGCCTAATGGGAACGAAGCCCCTGTTGCATACTTTTCGAAGACTCTTTCACAAGCAGAGCGGAACGATGGACAAATTGATAAAGAAGCTCTCGCAATCGTTTCAGCTGTAAAGAAATTTCATGAATATGTGTATGGAAGGACATTTACCATTATAACTGACCACAAACCATTGCTAGGGATAATAGCCGGGAACAAGCCAACCCCCTACATATTATCCTCTAGAATGACCCGATGGTCAGAATTCCTAGCTGCTTATAATTATCGGCTGCAATATCGCCCGGGGAAAGCCATTCCCCACGCCGACGCATTAAGCCGAGCACCGCTTCCAGAGACTCTCGATGATCCGGCACCAACGGCAACCACGTTGCAGATCGAAACACTCAACTCGCCGCCTATGACCGCCCGAGACATCGCGAGAGAAACTAAACGAGACCACACCCTAGCTTGAGTCCAAGGCTGGGTAGAATGCGGATGGCCATTGGACCAAGTCCCAGATGACTTCGCGCCGTTTAAAGCAAGACAGACTGAACTTTTTTCCCAAAAAGGCTGTGTCATCTGGGGCAATATTGTCGTTGTCCCAGAATGACTCCGGAAGACGCTGCTACAAATTCTGCACGAGGGCCACCCCGGCATCGTGCGGATGAAAGCGCTTGCACGAAGCTACGCCTGGTGGCCGGGCAGGGACCGGCAAATCGAGCAGTGGGTCAAAGCGTGTACCAATTTCCAACAAGCCAGCAACGCCCCACCAAAAGCCATGTCTACTGAATGGGAGACGCCATGTGGACCCTGGTCCAGAATCCACCTGGATTTCACGGGGCCAACCAAAGGATATACCTTCCTGCTGACAATCGACGCATACTCCAATTGGTTAGAAATTCATCGTATGACGGCCACAACTTCCGAGGCAGTGATTAAGATCCTAAATAGACTCTTTGCAACCCACAGATTGCCTGACGTTCTGGTGTCCGATAACGGGCCACAGTTTACGGCACTAATGTTCGAGCAATACCTCGCTGACCGCGGCATCCGCCATGCGCTCACCTCGCCTGCGCACCCTGCGACCAATGGCCGAGTGCAACGCATGGTCCAATTTGTTAAAAAGACTTTGCAAAAAATGGACTATGACAATATCGATGACAAAGTCAACCAAATTCTCTTTTTGCAACACATAACTCCACATAGCGTCACCGGCAGAATTTCCGCGGAACTACTGATGGGACGAAGACTCCGTTCCCACCTCGACCGGTTGCACCCTGCTTACAAACCGGAAAAGCCAATAGGATCCAGTGGCCGCTATCGCACTTTCCAGGTAGGAGACCACGTTTACGCACGAAACTTATCGGACAATCCGTTATGGATAGAGGCAACGGTAGTGCGAGTGACCAGCCCCAAATCCTACGTAGTGAAATGCTGTGACAATAGACTGTGGAAACGGCATATCGACCAATTACGGTCATGACTCACAACGGCCAGTCAACAACTCCCCCATGACCAAACCGAGGGGGGGGGGAGGTACAGAAGAAGATGACGTTCCAGGGAACCTGCTCGAAGGGAGCAACGAATCAAGTGAGACTCAGGAAATGGAGCAGGAAGGAGAATTGTTTGCACTGCAAGAAATTGCACCTGAGCAAGAAGCAGAGCCACTGCCAAACAACAATCTACCTCAACAGGATTGCAATCAACCAGTCCAACGAAAATCCGAAAGACGTAAAAGACAACCATCCTATTTAAAGGACTATATAACTATACCATAATTAAGAAGCCAGGGGGAAGGGGTGTTGTGTATGTACCATAGTTAATAAAGTATGAGCTTGAGGTAAAGTGCAGGGTTCTGGCCCTGCACTTGTGATTGGCTGTTAGGCGGCCAGATCGGATTGGTTAGTTCTTAGGAATCCGATTGGCCCTTAACAGAGGATTATCATTGGTTTAAAGAGCTAGCGTTCATAGCTTGCTATTGGACAATTCTCACAAGGGTTGCCTATAATAAGGCAGAGTTCACTGTTGTTGTTTTGAGAAGTCACTATGCAATAAAGAACTGAAAGTTCACATTCAAAGACTGTCTCCATTTACTCCAAACCATGTCCAAGTACTTAACAGGAATCATGTAAATGTATAACTTATATTATGCAAATCTGCATTTTTATTCCCTAACTAGAATCTGAATTTTTGCAGAATTGGGAAAATCCCAGAACTCTAAGAATTCCTAAATAATTTTTGGGAAGCATGTGTAAGGAGGAGGAGTCCAACCGCCAGTATCAGGTCCAGGAAGGCGTCTTTATGGACAGCCATTACATCTTCTCTTCCAACCTTTGATACACATAAAAGCCAGAACCCATTTTAGCAATACAAAAACTGAGCTTAGAAAGTCCTGTTCCATATCCATAGATCTTGATATTAAATTTTCAGTTAGAAGGACAGAATAGCTCAGTAGCTGAAATGCAGCTTAAAACTCATTGAAGTTCCTCAGCTGAACAACAAGAAGATACATATTAATAATATAAGACAAATAAGATAGCGCCAAACTATTTTTTTTAATGAATAAAAATATTTTGTTAGTGAGAAGGATGGCTTATTAAAGTAATGCACCTGGTTTACAGGCTCAGTGTCAGTGTAAAATAAATCTAATAAAACATTTTGATAGAATATATACTTGTAATTATAATTTCCTGCAGTGTTTAGCTCAATAATTCTTAACTTTCTATCTAAACCAAGTTATGGAAATCTGTCATTTTGATTAAATCCACCTACTGAACAAATAACAGATCTTTTATTTTAACTGGAAAAAATATCTAAGCCTGAAGAAAGCTTTTTACAATCTGGTCTTATTAGCTGCTGTTATTACATTTCACGGAGTCTCAATAATGTGTGAAACCCGAAGGGTTAAATCCAAAATGTATTTCTTCCAGGGCTTACTCTCTGTCACAGAGCGATGGGGTAGAGATAGTTCCTTCTGTCTTTTCCCTCCTCCTTTTCACATTTAGTTTCATTACATTTACAAAGATATGGGCCTTTGTTGCAATTAGAAGATTCCAGTGTGGCAGCCCAACACACCAGTAGAACAGGATTCCAGCTTTCCATGGTAACAGTCGCATGTTTAGCCAATCCCACCCAGACAACCTTAATCCTACCTTTGTGGTCAACCTGAAAAAGCTTCCAACTCTGTTATCAAATGCAATCTTCCTTAGGTAAATATTTACTAGCATTGGGTTGGATTTTTCTTGGGGAGGAAGCAAAGGAAAAGCCTGTTCTATTCCAAGCTCTTGTCTTCAGGCATATAATGGATTTTCAGTATCCATTTTATTTGTGCCCTATTTCCTGGTTGAAAGCTGAATAAGGTGTGTGTATGTAGGGGGTAGGGTGGGAACTGTACCACAGTCTTACTCTGCTTTCGTAATTAACTTGTGTTGATTTTAGAATAACAGGGCAGAAACTAGGGCTTTCCTTCCTATGCAAGTCTGTATGTGTTCCTTGTGGGTGCTCAAAAATTTACAGGGAAGAGCTGGATTCCCTGCAAGTTAGAGATTACAGAACTTTCTTAGCCAGCCAGGAGATGGTTTATTCTTTAATCAGACTATCAATTCATGTTAGAATGGGGCACAGTGAGCATCTCCCCACTTGTCTCACTTTATCAGATTTGATCACGGATCTAGGAAGAGTGGCTCTTTTGTTCATGTCTCCCAAACTGTTGATCTCTATTGATATCTACAACTACAAGCTGCATCCATGTAACTGTATACCAATATGGGGGGAAGGAGTATATATAATGGGGGGAAATAGTCCTGCTGTTTTTGCAGAAGGAAAGGCAAGTGGAAGTTTAGAGCGTGAAATAAATTTTCTGCAATATTTGTCATGATTTGAGGGAATCAAACATACATATATGTATATACAGAAATATGGATTTTTTGTTTTCTTTCTTTCCAGATCCCAATATCTATTCATGGCTTGTTCAGTTTTCTGCTCAAGAAAATACTGAATACTGAAATATTCTGATCTTTTCCACAATATACGCTAAATAAATAGATCATCTAGTGCAGGCGTCGCCAACCTTTTGGACCTCAGGAACCACCAAACTCATAATTTTAAATCCCAGGAACTACTAACTGGTTCTGTGGGTGTGGCCTAATTTGTGGGTGTTGCTTGGTGGTCATGTGACTGGCTGGGCATGGCTTGTATGTAAATATTATAAATATTTATATGAATATTGAATTTTTTACAAAAAAGAGCAACTTTTACCCAAAATCAGGCAAAGCAGGCAGCCAGATTGAGTTGCTCACAGAATCACAGATTCATTCAGAGATCTATCTATCTGCCATTGGCTAGCTCAGTCTGTCACATAAAATTTGCTTGCAAGCAAATTCATAAAATTTGCTAGCAAGCAAACTCACAAAATTAATTCACAACACACCATGTATGTAAATATTGATTTTTTTATAAAAAAGAGAAACTTTTACCCCAAATCAGGCAAAGCAGGCAGGCAGATTAAGTTGCTCACAGAATCCTTCAGTGATCTATCTATCTGCCATCGGCTAGCTCAGTCTCTCAAATTTGCTTGCCGTGAGTATGCACTGAATAATAGAACCTTCAGTCCTAAGGGAAGTTCAGCTGTGCTTAAAAGCAGAGCTGAAGATCTAAAGACTAGCTAGAAAGCAAGAAATCCAACCATTTCCTGCTTCCTAGCTAATCTAAATCTTCCAGCACAGCAGAACAGATGATGGTCAGGAAAAAGAAAAAATAGCAATTTAGCAGGCAAGTTTGCTGGGTAAGGAGTGAGTGGGCAGGCCATGTGGGTGGCACAGCCTTGTGTTTCTGTGCAGCCTGGATTAATTGCTTTGGAGAGGTGCTCTGGGGGTGAGATTTCTCTGCAGCCAAAATTTTCTCACGGCCCACCTGTTGACGACCACTTATCTAGTGCATGGAGAGGAAGGGAACTGGCATGCTGTGCTGAAGAAAGGAAGCTCTCAAAGTAAAATGCCCAGTTCACTCTCCTCTGTGTATTAGAAAGTCTTTCTAACTTTTTACCACATGGCATACTAGCCTTTCTCCAACTCAGCATGCTAGTCTCCATCTTTTGTTAAACTTTCTAGTACATGGCGGGGAAGGGAGCCTGTGCACTGTGTTGGAGAAGGCAAGCTCAGATCATCAGAATCCAAGCTTCCTTTCTCTCGCCCAGAATGCTGGGTGTCTTTCAGACCTACAGGAATTCTTTCACCAGGGAGCTTTTTCACTCTGTCCATTTAATAACCTGCACAGTCACTTTCCAACTGCACCCATGAGGGCCAGGATAAAAGATGTTGAGTGAGGCAATCACATGTGTGCCTCCCTTAACAACTGCAGTGTGAATTAAACTGTTTAGGACTGGCTACATAATGATTGACATTGAGGATAACTTATAATTTCTTCTATATCTTAGGATATAATTCATCTGGCTCTACAGTCCTGAATTCATTTACATTTCTTTTGCTCTTTCCTTGTCTATCTTGAGCTCTAATTCCCTTCACCAATGGCAAAACAGTAGAGTCTTTTTCATTTTGAGAAAAGATGTAAAAATTGAGTTAACATGTTCTGCCTTCTCAAAATCATCCATTGCCAATTTCTTTTTTTCTTCTCGCAATGTGTTTACAACCATTTTGCCCTTCCTTCTCTTTGTGATATATAAAAGAAAAATGTTTTGGTTTGTTGGTGTTTTAAGCATTCCCTTAGACTCAGCTCATTCTGAGCATAACCTTTCTGATTGAATTCCAAGTACTTCTGGTGACTGCCTTGCATTCTTCATTAGCTGTATTTCCTTTGATATACAATCTGTTTTCAACAATTTAGAGATCTCTGCATATACCCATGTTGGTTTCTTTTGATTTCCTCCATTTTATCTTTCAATAGAAATTGTTAGGAATAACACTTTCAGCACCTCATTTCCCAGGATCTCTCATCTTTCCCAGATACTTTTTTCCTTCAGAATTTCAAGCCTTTGTATCTGCCTTATCTTCTACTGAATTCTATGAAATCTGCTCTTGTGAAACCCAGGAGGTACATCTGACTCTTCTTTATTCCTCCTCAAGAATAAGGTGCTTGGGTTTTTTTTAAGGTGCTGTCACCTTCGTTTTCTCAACCAATCTCTGATAATTGGTTCCCTGGCTCCTTCTTCCATCTTTTGACCAATGAAGTTGTCAGCAAGAGACAACAGGAATTTATTACCTCTGACACTTTATAGAGTTAGTTGAAACCTCCCATTGTCATTATTGCCAGCTTCTTTGCATAATGTGGTCAGTTGAAATGGCCCTATCCATTTTTTTCAATAATAAATTCCTGGAATGATATTGGTTTTGTTTTTCTTATCCTTACCTAAACACTCTTAACAGAATTTCCATGCTCTGATTTGTGAATTTCTACCCATCCATATACGATTTCTGTTTGTATAGCACAACCCCTAACTTTTTATCCAGTCTGAAATGTAATAACTACAAATATACACAATATTTATATACTGTAATAGAATGCCTTAGTGGGAAAGCTGAAATATTGAAAGGTTAGTAGGATATGTGTGAAGAAAGTGTCTTTTGCTGCAAACTCCATAAAGTGTTTCTTCTGGAGCCGAGAAGCTCTTGACTGAAGGAGCCGTTCCTCTTGCTTAAGGCCAATACCTGAAAGATAGAATAGGGCCATTAAATAACAGTGGAAAGCAGATCTTCTTGAAAAACTAAAGGATGAGTCATATCCCCTGAATTCATATAAAAAGTGAACCAATTGGTAATTACCAGGGTGTGAATTGTTTTACCTTAATTACTTGACAGCCTTGTCAGTGCTGTAATTTATGTCCTTAAGCTGTCTATCTCCCAACATTAAGTTAATTCTATAATTAATGTAATATTAATAGTAACCTTTTAAATGTTTATAAGAGGTTTATGAGTTAATGGGATTCCTAGTAACAAAACAGGAAATTCTTAAGAGAAAAAAAAGTCTATAGAACATCAAAGCTATGCTTCAGTTTTCTTCTGTATGCAAATGGTACTGTTTGCATCTATTTTCTATTTCCTCCCTGTAAGAATGCAAGAGCCTCTGTTGTCTGACTGATATATTAAACTTACACCCATTAATTCTGATCCAATTGGCCACATTGTGCAATAGTGACTGAACATCTGCAAATGTTTAGTGTCTTCAAGATGGTGACAGAATGGATCAATGCACTTTCCTTAAGTAGCCTGGGACAATGACTATCAAAATTTGGGTTAAGAATAGTTGATAGATGAAATGGTGATCCAAAAGAAGAATAGGAATGATGTATTTGGTTATGACAGCATAACATCTATTTATTGAGAGTTGTACTTTCTGTAGTTTATTCCTTCTGCAAAGGTAATTACAAGGATGATCTTCGTCTATTTAATAGCTTTTAATGAGGATTTGCAGATGGTATGATCCAGAGGTGGTATTCAGCAGGTTCTGACCAGTTCTGGAGAACATCTATTTATTGAGAGTTGTACTTTCTGTAGTTTATTCCTTCTGCAAAGGTAATTACAAGGATGATCTTCGTCTATCTAATAGCTTTTAATGAGGATTTGCAGATGGTATGATCCAGAGGTGGTATTCAGCAGGTTCTGACCAGTTCTGGAGAACCGGTAGCAGAAATTTTGAGAAGTTCTGAGAACCGGCAAATACCATCTCTGACTGGCCCTGCCCCATCTATTCTCTGCCTCCTGAGTTCCAGCTGATCGTCTGGGTCTTCTTTTGTTGCCCTGAACAAGAGAACGGGGCTGGAAAACAGGTTAGTGGGGTGGGAAGGAAATGGGATTTTGCAGTAACCTTTCCCCAGGAATGGGGAGGAATGAGGAACTGCCTAACAGGCCTCTGTGAAACAGCTGATTTGCACCTGCTTTAGGAGCCTCCTTGCCTTATGTGAAAGAGCTGATCCACGCCTGCTTTAGGAGTCACCTTGCCTAATGCAGCCATGCTTCTTGGAGTTGGCGGCAGGAGTGCCCCTGCAAATCAGCTGTTTTGAGTTAGGCAAGGCAGCTTCTAAAGCGGGTGCAGACCAGCTATTTCATGTTAGACAAGACAGCTTGTAAAGTGGCTTCAGATAGCTATTTCACATTAGGCAAGGAGGCAAGAGGCAGGAGGGGAAGCTTGCTCTCCTCCATACAGGGAGAAAATTGGGGGGGGGGGGAATAAAGTCTCCCCAAAAATAAGACCTGATGCCTTTTTTGGTGGCTCAAAAATATAAGACCCGGTCTTCTTTTGGGGGAAACATGGTGTTAGCAGAGGTGTCCAAATCTTGTCTGTATACCGGTAGTCCTTTACTTATAAACTTGGATGCTTAACAAGTGTTCAAAGTTATGATGGACCCTGAAAAAAGATTTTACAACCCAGATTTGAGGTTCTGATGTCAAGATATTCAACAGTCAGCCCATGTTTATGGCTGTTTGCAGTGCCCCATGGACTACTTACAGTTTCCAGCAAAAAGAGCTCCATAGGTTTGCTTTATGATTGCAGTGTTCATTTAATAAATGCTGCAAAAAAAGGTTGTAAAATTGGGTGTAACCACATGGTCTTTATGAACCATTACAACTTACAACCAAAATTTAAGAATTCATTCCAGTCATAGGTTGAGGACAATCTTTAATTGTTTTGCAGAAATTTCAATTATTGAGACCCAATGAGGTAAATAAGGTCACTGGACAAGTTCAATCAATCACGTGTATCCTAGTTTTTACCTATTTTGGCTTGTTAGATTTAGTCAGCAGAGGGCATCTACCAGCCATTATGAAAGAGGTAATGATCATGCTGTTATCCTATTCAGAATCCAGCCATGGTGATCCAAGTCAGTTACTAATGCTTTCTTCTTGGTCAGCACCAAACAATTTGAGATAAAGTTAATCCTCCAGACCCATTTCAATCCTGTTTAATTATATGTTTGTGGTAGAAATTTAGTTACCCCAGTGATTTTTGCCCCAAGATTGTTGAGTACAATTCTATTGCTTCTCTTAGACTTTGAATTGTTTAATATTCCAAATAAAATGTTTTTCTGTACCAAAAATGTGAATTGACAAAGGCATATGCTCAGAGCTCAATTTTATCCTTTATATTTAGACAACTATGGAGCAGATCATTTGGGAATGTTAACTAACATGTTGTCATCAATATGCAGTTTATGTCAATTTTTCTTCTACTTTTTCTTCTAATCTAGGTAAAATATTAGATATCTTGAACTAATGTTTGGTTATTTAATTGGATGAAACCCTGTATTGGAACTTGATAGGGACAAGATGGCGGCTGCCCAAGTGAGTGCTGTTATTCTGGAAGGTATTTCTCTGGCTTTGAAAGATCAAGTTGCTAATTTGGTTCCTGGATGCATTACTGTCATTGGATTAGTTAAAACATATTAACTTATAGGCTAAAAGACCAGCTACAAATTTTTTATATACGCTCTGGTAACCTCTCATTTGAATATATCAAACACAGTTATTATTTTTTTGTCCATGTGTTAGACAAAAAAGGGGTCCTGAACCTTTTTGGATCAGTCAGCAGAATTAGCATTTTGAAAGCATGTTATGAGAACTTTCATAAAATGATTTCCAGGAGGGAGTGGCCAATATACCAGAAGGAAAAGCAATAGTCAAAACAGAAATGTAGCAGAAATCAAACAAAGCATTGAACTGCAATCAGCATAAAGGAGAAAGAAGCTACCCTTGAAAAAAGGAATGCAAGAACACTAGGTAAATTTCCATTCAGTCACGGGAAGGTATGATTCTCTTTAGTATGAGGGATGGAAGGGAATTTTGTCAGGGTTTCAGATTCTAATACTATACCCTACAAACACAGAGTTCTAGTAGTACTTGTAGTATTTCTCTCTTGATGTGGCCTTCCTTGAAGTGATGATCGTTGCTTATCACTTTGTTTTCTGAAAATGTGTCTAGGGCCTTTAGCCATTGCGGTAGGATTGTGCAAAACTGATAATTGTTGCACATCCATATAAAATATTCCAGGAAACATGGTAATAATACATTTTTCTTCTGGACTACATTAACTCAGAAGTTAATTCAGAAATTACAGGGAACAGTCCTGTAGTTTTCTAGCAGTAAAGCTTCTACAATGAGAAATAGTTTATGATGGTCCAGATATGGTGAGGTACCCAACTTTCAAATATAGCTGCAAATTACTATCGAATTAGCCAATAAAATAATGTGATGATGACACTATTTCTATATTACCTGTCACCCTGTTTCTAGGCTCAGCTCAAATATTGATGATGGAATTTAATGTCCTGGGGCAGATGGTTGGCTTCTCAAAGAGATGAGAATGACCATGACAAACAAACAATACCTTTATTGTAATACCAAAACATGATAACTATGTAAGACAGTTAATAGTTTCTCTGCAAGCAGAAATGGTAAACTGGAATTTATTTTAATTCAGGTCTAAAAGCCTTCATGCTCTTTTTTACCTTGCTCTTACCCAAACTTTCAAATTTATTGCTTTCCACCCAATATTTAGTTAATTTTTACATTATTGATTGTTCTTCTTAGTTGTAATTTTGAATAGTATTTTAACATACCAAAATACTATTCAAAACTACAATTAAAAAGAATAATTGATGGGTGAAAATTAAATAGTTTTTGGATAGAAAGAATTAATATAGGTCAAGAATTAATGCAGTTCCTACAAAATATTACAGGGAGCTGGAAGTCTGCTTTCTGTCCAACTTTGATTTCTCCAGATAGTTGACAAACAAGTATTTTGCAAACTTGTTCTGGCAAGATCTCATGAAAGGAAGAAGTGACGAAGCATTTTTGGAATTTTCCAAATGAATAAAATCTGTGGAACTGGGAAATAGTAATAGCACTAGTACTTAGACTTATGTACTACTTCATAGTGTTTTACAGCACTTTCTAAGTAATTTACAGAGTCAGCAAATTGCCCCCAACAATCTTTTACTGACTTTGGAAGGATGGAAAGCTGAGTCAACCTTAAGCTGGTGAGACCCAAATTCATGGGTGGGATTCAGCCAGTGCGGACCGATTTGGGCGAACTTGTAGTTCTGGCAATCATTTGGCCCCGCCCATATATCCCTGCTCTATTCTGTGCTATATTTCCTTTGTTTGAAGCCCAGCTGATCAGCGCGGCAGTCCGGATTGCCGTGCCTCAACTGTTTTTTTATTGTTTTTATTTTATTTTATTTGGTTTGTCAGTTGTTTACAAGATAATAGGTATAAGTAAAAACATAGTTATGAATACATGGTTACATATAAAAAAATAAAAGAATGAATAGGACATGGACAGTAGGCACGTTGGTACGCTTATGCACACCCCTTACAGACCTCTTAGGAAAGGGGTGAGGTCAATCGTAGACAGTCTAAGGTTAAAGATTTGGGGGTTTGGGGAAGAAATCACAGAGTCAGGTAGAGTATTCCAGACATTGACCACTCTATTGCTGAAGTCATATTTCCTGCAATCAAGTTTGGTGTGATTAACCTTGAGTTTGTATCTATTGTTTGCTCTTGTGTTGTTATGGTTGAAGCTGAAGTATTCATTGACAGATAGGACATTGCAATGTATGAGTTTATATACTATATTTAGATTGGACCGAAGGCGGCATAGTTCTAGATTTTCTAGGTCTAGAATTTCAAGTCTGGTGGCATAAGGTATTCTGCAATGAGTAGAGGAGCAGAGAACTCTTCTTGTGAAATATTTCTGGACTTTCTCAACTGTGTTAATATCAGATATGTAATGTGGGTTCCAGACTGATGAGCTGTATTCGAGTATTGGTCTAGCAAATGTTTTGTATGCTCTAGTTATTAGTGTAATATTACCAGAGAAAAAGCTATGTAAGATTAGGTTAACAACTCTTAATGCCTTTCTGGCTATGTAGTTACAGTGGGCTCTAGCACTTAGATCATTAGAGATGAGTACTCCAAGATCCTTGACAGAGTTTGGATCATCAACAAGGTCTTGACTATTCAGCCTGTATTTTATTTTCTGATTTTTTTTGCCAATATATTTTAGTCATCTGGGCTGCAGTAAAAGGTAAGTTTTCCTTCTATTTTCAAAAGCACTGCAAAGCAGGTGCCCAGCAAACCGGTTGTTACACCGGTTGAATCCCACCACTGCCCAAACTGTCTAACTGCTGGCAGCCAGTGATCAGCAGAAGTAGCCTACAGTACTGCATTCTAACCAATACGCCACCTCAGGTCTTGTGAAAGCTTTTCTTTATAAATGGACCATCATTTCATTAACTATCAGAAAAACAAGAGTAGATAATTGTCCTTTTTTGGTTAATATCAAAGTAGATGCAGTATAAAAGATAAGGTTACCTTGAATAGTGTTCTATACCTGGTGGCTACATGGAGTAGGCTCCTGAGTCCTAATTTAGAGTCCTACAGATTCCCAATTTAGCCTGTAGTTCTGGATATTCTGGTTGTTTTCTATCCAAGTAATAATCAGATCCAACTAAGCTAAACTTTTCTGAAACCAGCCAAAGTCAGCTAAGTGCTGTCATTTGCTGTGATTTCTTAAATGTCTTAATTCAGATAGTATGTCACAGAAATTAATACAGAAATGATGGGACTATATTTAGTATAGAAATTTATCTTGATTTTCCAGCTCAACTTTCAAAGCCTGATAGCCAGCTAATAGAGGAGAAAGCACAATTTGGTCTTTGGTGGCTCTGCTGGCAGCTACAGAAATCTGATTCCATCCACTCACCCACCTTGTTTCTGTGAAATATTCTTGTAGGAGTGTGGAAATAATCAGGTTTTTACTTCATAGTGTTTTAATTGAATTTTCTTCTTTAACAAATAAATTTTTTAATCCATTCACTGATAACAGTAATATTTCTATTGACAACTATTATTCAGCATAAATTTTATGACTGTGATCATAGCTGCAAGTTAGCTAAAAACAATTTTGCAAATAATCTTATTTGTGTACATTCAGTTGATTGAGTTGAAAATGCATTTTCACCTCAACATCCATTTTATAAACTCTACAAACTTCTTGACCAACATTTTAAGAGTCTTGGTTTCAGAAATGTGTAAATTGGTGAAGCAGAAAGATGTGGAATGAATCTATGACATGTACATTCTTGTCCAAGTAACCTGCAACAATCAGAAATAGAAATGTGTTGATCTGAATTATCCAAAGTATCCTTTTATATTTGAGCTGATGTCAGTATGTTAATAGCATTGTTTCAGGCTTTTTCGCAATTAAGAAATGTTTTAAAATTTATATTGCCATTAGTGAGTATACGTTTCCTTTGGTTAATTTTGTTTAATCAACAGCTGAAGATAGAAACTTATAATGAAAAATAATTATACAGTTGTAAAGTTGACCAAAAATTCAGGATTTTTAAAATGTAATGTTGATAGCCGTACAATATGAAGAATCTTACCTTCAAATAAATATGTTCCTATCCCAAGGTTCCCCCCAATAATTAAGGATTTTCTAGAACAGCCTCACATTTTGGGGGCAATGAATTCTATTTGTCAACTTGTTTTGTTGTGCTGGGACCACATACGGTAACAGCCAGGCTCATCTTATCTCCACTTTGGATACTGATGAATGGTGTTTTTCTAGTTTTAAGGCCATCCAGCCAAAGTTCACATTATGAAGGCCTATTGTTGGAATGCAAAAATTAAAGCTACCTGTTGAAAACAATAAAATTAACTGAATTGTGCCCATTTTTTTTGTAATTTTATTTATTGGTCTGTAATGATAATAGAATCCTTTCAGAGAACTAACTTTCTTTCTGTTGGTTTATCATTTTCTCCCTTAGCACAGGGATGTAATGAGAATAATTCAGTTGATTCATCCAGTCTGTAAGATAGAAATAGTCCTGTGTTACGTCTAGTCATATAATACAATATATCCACAAACATATTGTGAGAAGTATACCCCAAAAGGACAGTGCCAGAAACCTCACAGCACCAGAAACAGTGGTGGAATTCAGATGGTTCTCACCAGTTCACCCAAACTATTAGTTAATTGCTTATGCAGTTTGGAGAACAGGTTAAAAATAAAGTGCAAGAGAGAGGTTTTATTTTATATCTCTCTCCCTTTAGTTAATAGCTCTGGGCAGACACCAAGAACCACTTAAGAGTTGAAACATTTGCTTTGGGGTTGACTTTTTTAAAAAGGGAGAATGGCTGTTTTGGTTTTCTGTATTGATTTAGTGGTTTCTGGCACTGTCCTTTTGGGTGTACTTCCCTCACTTTTTTTTGAAAGCCTCTAGTGATGGAGGATCCACAATTTCTGAAGAGAAGCTATTCCATTGGTTGATTGGTCTCACCCTTAGGAAATTTCTCCTTAGTCCTATGTTGCTTCTCTCTTTGGTTAGTTTCCATCCATTGTTCCTTGTTGTGCCTTTTGGTACTTTGGAAAATAGATTGATTCCCTCATTTTTGTAGGAACCCCTCAAATTTCTTAACAGTTAGAACATTCTGTAAATGCTCCAGCTCTGGAAGTATTTAAGAAGAAATTGGATAACCACTTGTCTGAAGTGGTATAGGGTTTCCTGTCTAAGCAAGGGGTTGGGCTAGAAGATATTCAAGGTCCTTTCCAACTCTGTTATTCTATTCTAAATATTGGAACAGTGCTATTTTATTGTGAGTTGGACTAAGGAGAAATTTCCTAAGGGCGAGACCAATCAAGTGTAAGTTGCAAGTGTGAATGTAAGTTATAAAGGAATAATTTACCTCTATGGTCAGCAGGTGGCACTGTATTTGTGCTATAACCAGGGGTGGGATTCTACCAGTTCACACCTATTTGCTAGAACCAGTTGTTAACATTCTAAGAAGTTTGGAGAACCGGTTGTTAGAAGAAATTACTGGCCTAATCCTGTAAGGAAGTCAGGAAGGAAACATTCTGGTGTTGCTTACAGAAACTGCCTCTCCATTAACCCTTATTACAGTCTTGGCAGGACTTGACTTCCTGTCTCAGTAAGGTCTCTGGAGTTTTTTTCTCCTCCTTTGCTGGTACTTTGCTTGTGTGGAGTGACCATTTAAAGTTACAATGGCACTGAAAAAAGTGACTTATGACCATTTTTCACACTTACGACTGTTGCAGCATCCCCACAGTCATGAGAGGCCAGGTGAGGAGATGCATGCCTCGATGTGAGTGATAATGAGTTGGCCACACCCAGCCAAAAACATGACCACCAAGCCATGTCCACCCAGTCACATGACCACCAAGCCACGCCCACCAACTAAGCCATGCCCACAGAATCAGTTGTTAAAAATTTTGAATCCCACCCCTGGCTATAACTGTATAAGCAACCATAAATGTATTTATACAAGCCAGTTGGGCATATTTCTTCTTGTTGACTCATTTTCTTTCCTTCTTTCTCTGCTGAGCTACATGCAGATAAGAAGCATCCCATTCCACAATTGTTGGCCTCATAGAATATCTCCTCCTGTGCCTTTATTTTGCTCCCAATGAACCAAGATAGAATGAAAGGTCAAAGTCAAACTTCAAAGCAATAAAATAACATCTTATTATTTTAATTCAGTGTTGGTCAAGCATATTTCATCCTAAGAATAAGGGTTATTGAATGCAGAACCAGATAATTTAAGTTTCCTATTCTTCTTATGGGTCTCCTTCCTGGAAGTTCTTTAACCTGATCCAGGAAGAACTTTGACAATAACTCAGGAGAAATTTTGTTGTTTCCCTTCCTTGTATTATTTTCCAAATGTCAAATTCTTGGACCTCTGTACATTCCCTTTAAATAAATAGGGTCCTTTTGTCTGGTCTTTTCCCTTCAGTCTTTGTATTCTAGTCAAGATTTTCATCCCATCAGGTTTGACTAATGTCTACAAACTCATGTTCGTCTTCCTGCAGTAACATTTCTGCCTTTCCTTGCATTTGTAGACATTTGATCTTGGTCACACGATCTGATATATTTGTTCCTGTATTTATGTACTCATCTCACACCCTGTATAACCCTCCTTCTAACAGACAGACAAATAATCAGAGTTGGAAGGGACCTTATAGTTCATCTAGTCCAAGCCCCCCACCCAAGCAGGAGACCCTACACCATTTCTGACAAATGACAAATGGCAATCTCTTCTTGAAGGTCTCAAGTGATGGTAGTTCCAGTCCTTGGGGTTACTTTATTTTTTGAGCCTTTTTGTCACAAAGTGGAGACAAGTCTTTTCTCTGTTTGCTCCAGAAGCTAAAGTTTTGATAGTTATTTCATTTCCTAAAATGTTCTTGCAGCAGTGCTCCTCTTTGGATATATAATATTCATGCTGTCTCCATAGACTTCTTATTTCATATTGATTTGCTTTCCTTGCCTTCAGATTGGTATAATATATTTCTGACAATTCATTCAGTGGGTACCAGACTGGCCACAGCTTACTCTCTATGGTAGGAAAGAATGATCCTTGACTCCATAGGTGATAGAGAAAAGATATTTTTTACTAGAGATGCTGAGTACAGGGTAATGAGGCAAGCTCTGGAGAAACACCATGTGAAAATCATATGTATTGAAAGCAATCAAAAAGGCCCAAATCCTCCCCGCTGTGAGAGTAGTCCAATCAGGTTCTGTTCCGATATTTTGGGAACCCAGTGCCTCAGGTGCTGCTGTCAGCATTCCAGGGAACCTCCATTCCAATCAGTAACTCCAAGACAAGCATAACCTCAAAAGTACCTTTATTAGAATAGCACCTGTCACATCTGTGGAATTTTGAAACTAAAAGTTTCCTGGACTTCCCACAATGTCCCAAACTGCAAACCATCCCCTTTTCCTCTCATCATCACATCACATGAACCAATCCCAAAGTAAGTTCCTTTTTTTTCCTGCGTTACACTCTATGACCTTGAACTAACAAAAGAATTCTATTTTGTCTACTTAAAACTACTCAATAAAAACCACCCCCTCCCACTTTCTCAAGCTATGTGGCAGTGATGAATAAGGATTCCAAAGCTGACAGCCACTGTAAATTCCTTTCCCAGGGCCAGTGTCCTTGAAGGAAGGAAGATGCTCTGTTTGGCACCTCTGGTTCCTGTTAGTATCAGCAGCCTCCAGCATTTTTCTCTTCTCAAATACCCGCCTCTCCCCAGTTATGGCAGTTGCTAGTGAGCTTTAAAGAAAGCGAAGATTGGCACCTGACAGTGGGCTTAGAGTTACATCTTTGCTGATCTATCATTTTGACTGCTTTTTCTTTAGAAAAACAAAGATTGGAATGACAAACAGGTTGGATTGATCTTTCTAGATTAAAAAATGTCTCTTGACAATTTGAACTAGACTTTCTTGTTTAATTTTTTGAGATAATATGAACTTTGGTGAGAATTTAAATGAATAAAATCAATGTATACTTCACAAAAGTTATAGATAATTGTAAATGGAGAATTAAAAAATATTGTGAGATAGAAAGTGACAAGAAAGGGATGTCCCTTATCACCACTATTATTCATAATAGCTTTGGAAGCATTGACATAAGATGAGACAATTGCTGGAATGGTAATTGGAGGAAAATATATAAATTATGGGCGTTTGCTGAAGGTTTGGTGATAATTTTGGAGGACCGTTTGGAAGTAATAGAAATATTAATGGATGAACAGATTTCTAGAAGAAAGGTGCTAACAAGAAATCTAGAGATGCTAAAGAAAGATGTTAACAAAAATATGAAAATGGAAAAGCAAATGAAACTTAGAGAAAATTGGTTTTAGGACTGAAAAAAGTGAAATACTTGGGTATCATTGTGATTAATAAGAATTATATATTATATCAGAATAATTATGTTAAGACACAGAATGTAATTAAGGCATGTTAAGATGGGTGAAATTACAATTCTCATTGTTGGGGAGAATTCCTGTGATAAAATGAATGCTTTTCCAAGGATGATGCTTTTGTTTTAAATAATACCTATTTTGACAATTGATGGACCCTTAAACAATGCCACAAAGATATACTTAGCCTTATACAGCAAGGGAAAAAGCCTTCCAAAATGCAAAGGAATGAGAAGGATTGCAATTGCATGATTTAAAACTGAAGCCAGCTGTTTGGATTGGATGAAAGAATGATGCTGCTTGAGAATTAAAAGAATTCAACACAAGCAGATTTTGTAGGAAAGAAACCAGGGCTGGGATTCTACCAGTTCACACCTATTTGCTAGAACCGGTTGTTAACATTCTAAGCAGTTTGGAGAACTGGTTGTTATAAGAAATACTGACCTAATGGTGTAAGGAAGGCAGGAAGGAAACATTCTGGTGTTGCTTACAGAAACTGCTTCTCCCTTAACCCTTATTACATTCTTGGCAGGACTAGATTTCCTGTCTCAGGAATTTCTCTGGAGTTATTTTCCCCTCCTTTGCTGGTACTTTGTTTGTGTGGAGTGTCCATTTAAAGTTACAATGGCACTGAAAAAAGTGACATGACCATTTTTCAAACTTACAACTGTTGCAGCATCCCCACAGTCATGAGAGGCCAGGTGAGGAGATGCATGCCTCGATGTGAGTGATATTGAGTTGGCCATGCCCAGCCAGTCACATGACCACCAAGCCATGCCTACCACCTAAGCCACGCCCACAGAACCGGTTGTTAAAAATTTTGAATCTCACCCCTGAAAGAAACAGCAGATAACGAGAATGGTTAACTTACCAAGAATTGTTAGAATAAGAATATGGAGAATATAAGATGGAATGGAAAAATAATTGGCTTCAGAAGAATTTGTTTTCAATGGTTGTGTACACACAGCTAAGAGAAAGTCAAGCTAGATAATAGGATATTTGAAATTGAGCAACAAAAGATTGAATTTGAAGAAGAAAAAATGAACTAGTGATTTGTGTGATTTATTGCAATGATTAGAAAAAGTTGCTAATGGAAAAAGGTAATTACAATGTAGCCTTAGAGGCGGTAAAATATAAATGTTTTATGTATCAAAAATATAGGAAGCCCCTTCATTTTTATCATCTTTTCTTTCTTTTTCTACTTACTTTCTTACTTATTCACCATTCTTCTTCATCTTGGGGTGTCCCCCCCCCCCAGTATTTGTATTGCTTTTATCTTCTTAAAAATCAATTAAAAGGAAAAACAAGAGCTGGGTTGCAAAAATCCATATAATTACGAAATGGCAGCATTTAGCAATTGTCTAGAGTTTTATGAGGCTGATCTGGTAGCTTAAGAAAAGCTACAGAATGTTGGTTTTGTTATTGTTTGGTCACACTTTGGCAATATATGCTGAGACATCTTGTGGACTCGGCTTCACTGTTATTATTCTCATATTGTTAAGATGAAAAACACTGCTAAGAGTTTATTTACTAGCATTTTTAGAAAGTGCAAAGTACCTTATACTAATCTGAAATAATTCAGTGCTCATTATTTCCCAATGAATTTGGTCACTTTATCTACTGCCATCCATTTAGTAATAAATGTTTGTTTGTTTGGACTCCAGATTGAATCTGGGAAGCTCAGGCTGTAAAATAGAATACAGATATAGTAACACAAATATAAGACAGAAATCCGGAGCACAATATCAACCCAAAAGGTATCAATCAACTCTAACAATAAGAGCACCCCAGATAATGCTTGGGTGAGCAGCCAGGTCTTGAAGGGGCCCTCGCATTGGGAACTGGCACAAGCAGAAATTTAAGACATTGCTTGGTAAATCAAAGGGACTCACCAAAAGTACTCACCAAAAATTAATTATATAATTAATTTGGGCTACTGTTTATAGAAAATAATAATTTGTGCTTAGAATACAAATAGCTAAATTGGAAGTTAAATGATCTGGACTGTTGTTTGTGAATTCTAGCTATGCTATTTATTAACAATTCAACTGAAGAATATTGAATGTTGCTTATATGTAGATTATATACAGTAAATATGTACTGCCTGATTCAATAATACCCATTGCTATCTTATATGCCAAAAATCTATGCGTACCTCTTTTGCTGGAAGGATACCTGGCCCAAGCTTTTTATAGAGCATAACAGTCGCACACATTTGCAATTAATCCAAATACCATCACAGGAAACAGGTGGGTAGATATCAGAAATAAGATGGAATATACTGAATGGACTTGAATTTTAATTCAGGTTCTTTTTCCTTTTAGTTTTGGTTAATTTCAATAGTTGGATCTATTCAAGTCCTGCCACTAATGTCTTCTTGGGAAGTCATTTTAGTACTCAAGCACCATGGATGTTTATATCTTCTTTGATGTTTGGGAAGTATGTAATCTAGAGAAGTTAGATACCACACTGACAGGCTTTATTGAAATCAATTTATAATAACTTATTGCTTGAACATTTGACCCATTACTTACTACATTGTAAATTTTATCAGGAATTTAGAACTAGACTCATTATTCTCTTGTTAATCTAGTTGAATCAATATAGTTTAGAAGAAGAAAAATCTATTTTCTATGGTTTGATGAAGGTGAACATGTAACAAAACAAGCAATGGCTACAAGGAAGATACTAAAGCACACCCTGACAAATGGTGCTGTTGTTATTATTATTATTATTATTATTATTATTATTATTATTATTATTATTATTATTATTATTATTATTGCTGCTACTACTATTTAAATTTATTGACCATCCATCTTACCATATAATATATATATGAGATATGGATTGCTGTAATTGTATAGGAATTTTGCTAAAACCTATGGTTGTTAATAAAGGTTTCAATACATAGCTTTATTCAACTAATAATGCCATGATTCATGCCTACAGACATGGCCCATGACCCCAATAGCAGACCTTGTTTGTTAACTGCTGTCCATCATACATGATTGAACATCCAAACATGCAAAAAAAAAAAAAAAAAGGGAGGAATAAGTTCCAATTTCCTTTTCCATTTCCAAAGATGCCTAGAAAGAAATTTGTAATTTAATTTAAAAAATATAATGAGATTCAGAACTGTGGACAGTTCCAGTGGATTTCACAGAATTTCATAGGACTTCTTGAGATACATGGACATTAATGTTATAAATAATATTTTATTTGTTCATTTATTTCTTTTTTTTCCAAATTTATCAAAAATATAAACTTTATTCAATTTTCAAAGGCTTTAAAAACAAAATAAAATGATATACACAATTGTGTCAATGTCAAGACATTGTTTACATTTCCTTGTCTTATTTCTATACATACTTTCTTATTACATTACAATTACATGTTCTTTTCCTTATTCTTATCACAAATTTATATCACATATTTTCATTATGAATTTCTATTTTCTCTAATGTATGTATGTATGTTTGTTTGTTATTCAGCTTTGTTCGGGTATTTTCTTCTGTTCGTCAGACAAACACTATACAGAAGCCTGATGATGGCAGATGAAATTCTGCTGAAGCGTTGCTACAACTTTAAAAGCACAACTATAATGACATCGGACAATACCCAAACAAAGCTGAATACCAGACATATATATAGTATATATATATATATATATATATAATTTCCTATTCTTTACTTAATCACTACATTGATTTCTTTTTATTCTTAAGCCATGCATACCAGGCGTCCCAGACTATATCGTATGTTGATTCCTCTTTATCTTTTAGTTTTAGAGTCAGCCTGTCCATCTCTGCACAGTCTAATATTTTCTTTATGACTGCTCCCTCTGACGGTATATTTCCCTGTTTCCAAGACTGCGTATATGAGATCCTAGCAGCAGTTAATATATGTAATATAATATATTTATCTTTTTTATTTGTTCATATATTTCATTGGTCTATTGGACCCACCAATTCAAACAAAGCGACTCTAGCCATTGCACTAGTTAATTGGAAATTTCTTCTTAGTTCTAGGTTGCTTCTTTCCTTGATTAGTTTCCATTCATTGTTCCTTGTCTTGCCACATGGTCCTTTGGCAAATAGATTGACTGCCCTCTTCTTTGTGGCAGCCTCTCAAATATTGTAACACTGCTATCATGTCACCCTTACTCTTCCTTTTCACTAGACATACCAAATTCCTGCAACCGTTCTTTTTATGTGTTAGCTTCCAATCTTCTACTCATCTTTGCTGCTCTTTTATGCTCTTTCCAGAGTTGCTACATCTTTTTTATAATACGATGACTAAAATTGGACATAGTATTCTAAGTATGGTCTTACTAAGGCTTTAAAAAGTGGTACTGATACTTCATGTCATCTTGATTTTATCCCTCTGTTAATGCAACCTAGGATTATGCTGGCTGTTTCGATTGCTGCCAAACACTGCTCACCTCTCATAGTTACTGCTATTGAGCCAGGTTTCACCTAATCTGTACCTGGACATTTGATTTTTTTTTGCCTAAGTGTAAAAAACTTACTTTTCTCACCACTGAATTTCATTAAGTTAGATAAGGCACATCTGGATCTTGAACCTATCTTCTGGGTTGTTGACTATTCCTGCGAGTTTAGTGTTGTCTGCAAATTTGATGAGTCTCCCTTCTATTCCCTCATCTAAATAATTTATGGAGATATTGAAGGGTACTGAGCCTAAAATGGAACCTTGGGATATACTGCTTCCTTTCTTCCATGAGAAGAAGAACAACATTCTGTCCATGAGAAAAACATCATTCTTGCTCACTTGTTTTCTGGTCCCTAACACATACAACTCACAATCAGACCAATTTAATTTAGTGAGTCTTTCAGTCAGGACTGCTACACTGATCTGACACATCCTATAATCATATCTACATGAAATATATTTAACTGAACGAGCTTAACTGGTCTGTTTGCTTTCTGGAAATTTTACAAGCTTTGATCTGCAGTTAAGGGAAAAGCTGTTAAAAGTGGGAAACAACCAACAATTGAAAGTTGTATTCCTTACCAACAACCCCACCCAAGACCCCTTAAATAACTCAGCTTCATTGATAGGAGTGGCTCTTTACTAAACTAAGCAGGTGGGAAAGGATGGGAAAGTCCTGCAAGTAACAAATACCTTCTTTTCTGATCCAAATACCAACCCACAGGCATTTCCATTCCAGGTATTCCTTTCAAATCATGAACACTTCATCATATTTTCAGTATGATTAATAGAAAATATCTGGAGGGGTTGATACCACTGCTTCTTTTTTAGATTGAATAGAGCTCTGTTTCCTTCTTCCTCCAGTTTAATAGCCATGAGCATGTTCAGTATTGATGAAAGTGAAACTTGCTAGACAATCCTTGTGTGCAACTAACAAAACAAGATAAAGTTTTATAAAATAGGGTAAATAAAGAACTAGCAGAATGACTTCTATTTATTTGAAATATGTATGTCCATATTTTCCTTAAAGATTTCAAAGTGACTAAATCGCCCTTGTTAAGTATAAAAGAGACATCAGGATTAAAAGCAGAAGGGAAGCCTAAAAGGCCTATATATAAGGAAAAAATAAGTTAATCCACCAATTAAAATCCCCAAATGTGATAGAGAAGCTTCAGGAAGGCCAGAAATGAGGGAAAGAGGCCTCGTCCCAAGAGAAGCCATGAAGAATCATTGTCTTGGGGTCTGAATGGGAGCCACATCGTGCCAAGAAGCCATGGCTATTTTTATTGTATAAGGTATAATTTGAGGCCCACTGATACTCTTGCTATAGAAGTTAAAACACTCTCTCATTGTCTAGATTTATCTTAATATTTTATTTTGATACATTTCTTAACACCTCCATATTAAACTTATTTATTGATAACAAATATTTATAGAAAATAACAGTCGGAATTATTTTTTAGTTTTAAAGGATTTAACAAGTTATTCTAGTAACTCAGGTGTCTCACAAGCTGAAAATGTTCCTGGTCCAAACAATACTGTTAAAAGATATCTTAACATCTTTTCCATGCTTTATAATTATTGTCTGATAATATCTATTCTTTTTTTTTTTTTGAACAAATTTTATTAATTTTTTTTGGAAACACATAAACCAGCAAACAAAACATAGGATGTAGTAACATAAAATATCTTTTTCTAGAGAACACATAAAATATCTTATTTAACGAGAAAGATAATTCCAACTTATCCCATTTCTGTACAGGCACAATTTAATATATATATTTATCTTATCTGTTCAACTTCATATCCTTTCCAAACTTCTCTTTACTGCTCCCTTTCATTCTGTTTAATTGTATTTCTTTTATCTTGAATTATATATATTCATTATATATAATTTCATTAGTTCTCTTCCAACATCCTTTCAAACATAAACAAACATTACACAAAACATAAACATATAAAACTTCTTTTTGGGAAGTGGCTTACCTCGGGTTAGATCTTTTTTTACAGACGTAAATCAAATTCGTGCTCACATAATATACTATTTCATATCTTAATTAACATTCTATATTTTCTCTCTTCTATTCATTCTTTTAATTCTATTTTATTTATTTCATCTCAATTCAAATAATTATACTTGCATCTTTTGTCCATTCTCTTTCAATCATCTATTTTTCCTTCCTTTCTAATACAATATTTTCCCTAAAACCACTGGTTGAAGTGTGACAACTTTTTATCTTTACCCTAAATTTTACACTTAAAATAATACATACTTTCCCTACTGATTCTGCTTCATACATTCTAAGTACTACATTTCAAAATAATAAGACAAACACATAATATTAAATTTAGTAAGTAATAGTAAAACCAAAAAAAGGAATATTTTTATAATATAATAAAAGCAGTATTTCATAGTAAATTAAACTCTGTTATCAAATCTTAAATATTTTCAAGCTTCTCTTTAATGCATTATTAATTCATGTAATATTTTAATTTTCTAATTCAATTTCAAATACTAATATCTACCATACAATCTTATGTACTTTTGCAGAATCATTTTTATAAAATTATATCTTACCCCTTATCTCTAAAAAAAACTTGTTTTTTGACATCTTGTTTAAAGCTTTTATGACTTCTCTTTCCTTTTTCCCTTCCTTTCTTATCAATTCTGGCTTTTTGACCCCCCCCCCCATCTCTCAAGTTTGACTCTCAAGTTTAATCTTCCCTCTCTGTTGTATTTCTCTTTTCTGTTGCTTTCTGACATCGTATCGATTTTTCATCTTAATTTTCTTTTCCTTGGTTGCTTTTTTAAGTCCTGAATTCACTATTTCTTCACCCCCCTTGCGCTTTTCTTCCTCCACTAAAAGTATCTGTCCATTAAAGATGGCTTCTTCTTCTTCTTCTTGGTCCCAGTCTTCCTGTCGCTGTTGTATTTCATGATAGGTAGAAATCACCATTTCTAAAAAGTGGAAAATAGATCCAGAAGTGCCCATGCCTTCCTGTTCCTCTTCTTTCAATTTTTGAAATTTTATTTGTAAATCTTCAAAAGATAATACCATTTTTTCCCTTTTTTTTTTGGAGCAACCCAAATATCTTTAATCTTTCAAGAAGTCGTACAAAGATCCCAAAGTCACAAAGCAAACCAAATCAAAACAAACAGTTCCATTTAGCACTTTCTTCTTTCTATATTTTCTCTTCCTAGGGTAGAATTCAAATAACACAGTTCCAAAGTAATCTTCCAGAAGTCCATAATATCTTTTATTTTTGATCTTATAAGCTCAAAGCAGTCTCCTTCAATACAGTCTTAAAATAAATCTTTACCTCTTCCCTTCCACTTATAACAAATAAAAAGAATTTTAAGTTTTTAATTCCAATGTCCAGAAATCCTTTATCCCCTTGGCTTAAAATTTCAAGTTTACCTTCTATGCCCAAGCCGGTTTTCCAGATTTCCAACTACTGTTTCTGTGGGAAGAGAGAGTAAAAGAAAGTAACTTTCCCTTTCAGCCTTTTTTTTTCACCGCTTTTATGATGCTCCTTGGGAAACAATGTATCCTTTGAATATTTCAGTTTTCAGGGTATTTAGAGGTTTCCTATAGTCCCGGTTCAGCCAAAACTTTCACCTTCACCTGCTTCCTCCAGCACAAATCTTACCCGGCTGCTGGCTTCTTTGTGGTGGCCATTGCTGACTGCCGCTCCACCGCCTTGGGAAAAAGGGATTTTGCCAGCTGAGGAGGGGGTTTGCGATATCCCCAAACCCAAATCCGGATCCCCTCTCTCTTCGGCTGCCTCTACGGGGCAGCCCTATCCTCCGGATCCATTCGGATCAAAGGAACCTCGGTGGCGAGTGCAGCAGGAATCTCGGAGGATCGCGAATTCCTGCCACCGCCGAAGCCTTTCAAACCGGAAGTCAATATCTATTCTTAAGTATATTTTTGAAATGCTTATAGATTACAGTTACGGATTTACAAAAATGGTGCCTACATTTTTCACGATGATGAAACTTTAGTGAAATAACAAACATGTTGATATGCAATGAAAGGTTACCTTTCTTCATTTCAACAAATTGAACAAATTGCTTATTTCCTTCTGACATAAAATTTAAATATGGCATTTCATTTGTATGTTATGGAGAGAAAAGTTCTGCGGGCAATGAGTATGTATAAAAAAACATCACTTGAAATGGCAAAAAAGCCCTTCAAATTCCAAGAAAAGATTCTCCCAGGAACTTCATTTATCTTGGGTTCCTTTAGTTACTTCTGCCTCCTGGATCTCTTCTGATCATTGCTCTGATATTATTAGCATGTTCTGTTTTAAAGTCTAAGGTACATGTTTCACTTTATTAAGTTTTAGTTTCCCTTAAAATCAGTGGTGGGATTCAAAAAATTTTACTACTGGTTCTGTGGGCATGGCTTGGTGGGCATGACATGGCTTGGTGGTGTGGCAGGAGAAGGATACTGCAAAATCTCCATTCCCTTTCCACTCCTGGAGGAAGGTTACTTCAAAATCCCATTCCCTCCACACCCCATTAACCTGCTTTCTGTTCTCCTGTGCAGGGCAACAAAAGAAGATCATTTGGGACTCGGGAGGCAGAGAATAGATGAGGGCGGGGCTAGTCAGAGGTGGGATTTGCCGGTTTCCTGAGGTACTCAAAATTTCTGCTACTGGTTCTCCAGAACTGGTCAGAACTTGCTGAATACCACTTCTGCTTAAAATGAAGAATCTCTTCACTACTTGGGTCACTTCTTCCAAGGCTCCAATTATTTCCATTTCTTCTCCCAGCTTCTTTTCTTTGGTTCCTTATTTATTTTCCTAATTTAATATTTCTGCAGTTTCTATCTTATTTTATTGCTTCTTTAATGAAAAATAAAATAAGATGGCTTATGTTCAAATTATGCTTCTCACTTCCAGTATGTTCATTATTATCAGTGGTGGTATTTTACCAGTTCGGCCTGGTTCTGCCGAGCCGGTAGTGCCGATGAGCAGCAGAGACTGAACCAGTTCTCTCTGCCACTCTGCTGTTGGGCCCACCCACCCACCTGGGCTGCCATACTCACCTTTATCCCCTGCTTTTGAAGTGCAGGTGCTTTGCACGGCACAGAAGAGTGCCACGCGGCAGCTGCTAAAGTGACCGGGAGAGTGCAGGCTTGCAGGAAGTGAGTTGAAACTCCTCTGCGCCTGTGCAAAGTGCATATTTGGTGCAGGCACATGCACACAAAGTGTGTGCATGGGTGCAAAGCACTCCCACTGTTATGTTTTGAGCATGGGCGAGAAAGAATGGAGACAAGCCTCTGAACGGTGAACTTCAACTCTTTATTTACATCGTGACTTCTCACTCTAACAGCAGTTGAACCTGCCTTATATAGGCAAACCCTGTAACTTTTAACCAATAATGAGCTAGGAACGCTAGCTCTTAGAACCAATAGGAACTCTCTGTTAAGGGCCAATCAGATTCCCCGGAATGGGCCAATCCGGTCCGGCCGCTTAACAGCCAATCAGATGTGCAGGGCCAGAACCCTGCACTTACTCCAAGCTCACACTTTATTAATCTTTATGCACACACAACACCCACCAAGCCACATCCACCGAACCAGTGGTAAAACTCTTTGAATCCCACCACTGATTAATATCCCTTCCACGCACACTCAACTTCATCTACCATAATTGTTCTGTCCTTCATTAACATACTCGAGATCCCTGTGCTTTGATTGGCCAAAGCGCGGGGCTCTTCGATTGGTCAGGCGAGCCGCGCCGATTGGCTCGCTAAGAATCTCCCGCGATTGGTCCGTTCAGACCGCGGGAGATTCAAAGCGATGCCATTGGCCGCGGCCGCCACGGCGAAAGGAATAAAAGCCGCGGGCTTTTTTCCTTTCGCCAGTTCGGTTCCAGCAGATCAATAAAGAGCTTTGCACTAAGTCACTGACTCCTGGCATCATTTCGCGGACACAACACTGGCGACGAAGGTGGGATCCAGACCCTGAACCGAACCACGTGTCCAACGGAAGCCAGACGAAGCACCGAGATGGCGAAAATCGCACCGCCCGCCCCCTTCAACCCCGCCACCGAGGACTGGGAATCGTTCTCCGACCGATTCCGCATGTACCTCGAGTGCACCGGCATGAAGGATGCCTCGGGCCCACTGAAACGCACTGTCTTCCTCACCCACTGCGGGACCGAGGTCTTCCAGATGGCCAAAGCGTTGGCCAAGCCCGCCGATGCGACCGCCATGGACTGGGACGTCCTCGAACCCATCCTTCGGCGACACTACGCCCCAGAGGTACCCATCCTGATCCGGCGCAACGAGTTCTACCGGCAGGACCAGAGATCGGGTGAGAGCTTCAGCGACTTCGTCGCCGAGCTGCGGCGCCTAGGGGGGCTCTGCGAATTTGATAACCTAAACAACGCCCTGAGAGACCGAATCGTGCTCGGTCTGTGGGACCCCGCCCTCCAGAGCCGGCTGATGGCTAAGGGCAACATCAGCCTAGCAGACACCCTCACCGCAGCCGCAGCCGCAGAAGCAACCCGAACTTCCGCCGATAGCATGCGCAGACCGGACACGAGGGACTGCGGCGGAAACAACAACCCGGTGAGGTCGACCAAACCAAACACCGAGACGACAACACACCAGGGCGATTTCCACTCCGCATCCAGCATGTCCGATGACGAGGAGGACATCCATCGACTCCAGACAGGGCGCGACCAATGGAACCGGAGAGGTCATAAGTTGAGGACCAACTGTGCCGGTTGCGGCGGCGACCACCCCAGGTCGGAATGCCGGTTTTTCGATTCAATCTGCTGGCATTGCGACAAAAAGGGGCACATCGCCCGGGTTTGCCGCCTGAAGAAAAACCGCAGTCCGGCTCGATGGGACCAGAGCGACCGGAGGAGGGAGAGCATACCACCCCGGACCAGAGATCGCCCCTCGGACAGCCGAAGGGACCGGAACGGACGATCCTCGCGAGGCGGCGACAACCGGCGGAGAGAGGAGACCCACCAGACGGTCACCATCGGCCACGCCATCACCAACGATGCCCGGAAGGTCCACGTCGAGGTACGCATCGAGGGCCAGCCGTGCAAAATGGAGGTGGACTCCGGGTCCTACCTCTCCATGATTGCATGGCACGAGATAAAGCGGTTGGTGCCTACCCTCCAAAGGAGGAACGTAGACAACCAGAAAATCATTGCAAAGGACTACCAGGGAAACCGCATCCCGGTAGTCGGCACCAAAAGCTTTAACATAACGTATAAGGGGCGCACCGAACGACTCCCCCTAACGATCGTCGACCGTGACTGCCCAAGCCTACTGGGACTGCAATGGTTCGCCCCGCTCGACATCGCCCTCACGGGAGTCAACCACGTCACCGACGACGGCTGGGAGCAGCAACTAGCCCGGGAGTTCCAAGAGGTCTTCGACGGAAACCTAGGCAAGTACCGAGGGCCCCTTATCTCGTTCGACCTAGACCCGAACGTCCCCCCCAAACGCCTGAAACCAAGGCGGGTGCCATTCGCACTGAAACCCAAAATAGACGAGCAAATTGATAAGCTCGTCAAACAAGGGGTACTGCAGCCCATAGACCACGCCCGGTGGGAGACCCCCATAGTCACCCCGATCAAGCCCGATGGGTCGGTGAGAATCTGTGGGGACTATAAGGCCACCCTAAATGGCGCGCTGCAACAAAGCGCCTACCCCGTCCCAGTAGTGCAACACCTACTGCACTCACTGGGAGGGGGCAAGGTTTTCGCCAAGCTCGATCTCGCCCAGGCATACCAACAGTTGCCGGTCAACGAGCAAACGGCAGAAGCGCAGACCATTGTCACCCACCGGGGAGCATTCAAATGCAACCGACTCCAATTCGGAGTCAGCGTGGCACCGGGCATATTCCAGAGCCTAATGGAGAGGCTATTGCAAGGTATCAAGGGGGTGGTACCTTATTTCGACGACGTCCTAGTGTCGGCAGCCAACCAAGCCGAACTAGAAGGTCGACTAAGGGAGGTCCTAACTAAATTTAAAGAGACGGGACTAAAAGTAAAGAGGGAAAAATGCCAGCTTTGCACGGAACGAGTGAAATTCCTGGGCTACCTCCTAGACCGGCACGGCATTCACCCCACAAGCAAAAAAATCAAGGCCATCAAAGAAGCCCCCACCCCTAAATCAAAGACTGAACTACAAGCATTCTTGGGGTTACTGAACTTTTACAATGTTTTCCTACCCCAAAAGGCGACGGCGGCGGAGCCCTTGCATAGGCTCCTGGACAAGGCGGCGACCTGGACTTGGGGGAAACGGGAGCAAGCCGCCTTCCAAAGAACGAAGGACCTCCTCACCTCCGACGCCGTCCTCATACAATTCAACGAGACCCTACCTCTGGCCGTCACATGCGACGCATCACCCTTCGGCGTCGGCGCTGTCCTCAGCCATACCCTTCCCGACAGAAAAGAAGCGCCCATCGCATTCTTTTCAAGGACCCTCACCAAACTGGAGCGGAACTATAGCCAACTGGACAAAGAGGCTCTGGCTATAGTTGCCGCCATAAAACGATTCCACGAATACCTCTACGGCCGGACTTTCACCATCATAACGGACCACAAGCCGCTGCTGGGAATCCTTGCAGGGAACCGGGCCACCCCGAACATTCTGTCTCCCCGAATGACAAGGTGGTCCGAGTTCCTGGCAGCCTACAACTACGAACTCATACACAGACCGGGTAAGACGATCTCCCATGCAGACGCCTTAAGCCGCTCGCCGCTACCGGAACCCGACACCAACCCAGCACCCACAATGACCACCCTCAGCATAGAGACTCTACCCAACCTACCCATAACCGCGTCAGACATTGCCCGAGAGACTAATAAAGACAAACGTCTGGCGCGGGTGTTGCATTGGGTGGAGAAAGGGTGGCCGGAAAGGGACAACGACGAGTCCGTCAAAACGTTCCGTAACCGCCAAACGGAACTCTCATTGTTAAAAGGGTGCATACTATGGGGGGACAGGGTGGTCATTCCGGAAAAGCTACAGGGGAAGGTTTTGGAAATGCTGCACGAGGGGCACCCTGGCATCGTGAGGACTAAAGCCCTGGCCAGAAGTTACGCTTGGTGGCCAGGGATGGACAAACAAATAGAGGCCTGGGTAGCTAGGTGCCAACAATGCCAGGAAACGAGGCCCAGCCCACCCACAGCACCCGTCCTAGAGTGGGAAACCCCAAGGGGACCTTGGTCTAGAATCCATATAGACTTCGCCGGGCCCACAAAAGGACACACCTTCCTCATAACAGTTGACGCTTACTCCAACTGGCTGGAGGTAAGCAACATGAAGACGACAACCACGGAGGCCGTGACCAAAGAACTCTGCAAACTCTTTGCAACACACGGCCTCCCAGACGTCGTTGTCTCCGACAACGGGCCCCAGTTTACCTCGCTGGAATTCAAAAAATTCCTAGCGGAAAGGGGCATCCGCCACGCGCTGACAGCACCGGCGCACCCGGCGGCGAATGGTAGGGCGGAACGGATGGTCCAATTCACTAAAAAGACCATCCGGAAAATAGACCACGGGGAGATCCAAGAGAAAATCAACAGACTACTCTTCACCCAACACATAACCCCGAATACCACAACCAACAAAAGCCCAGCCGAACTACTAATGGGTAGAAAGCTAAGGTCCCCACTCGACAGGTTACACCCTACGTATAACCCGGAGAGGCCCCCAGACTCAAGCACCAAACACCGAACTTTCGCACCCGGGGACCCCATATATGCAAAAAACCTGACGGGAGACCCTCTATGGATCCCAGCCGTCATCACCCAAGCAACAGGCCCACACTCGTACCGGCTACAAACAGCAGACGGACGAGCGTGGAAACGCCACATCGACCAACTTAGGTCGAGAACCGCAAACCAACAAACCGCCGACGCACAAACAAACGAACCCAACCCCCGTAACGCAAGCCAAGGGGGGAGGGAATACCCAGGGGACCGAATCCAAAGAAAAATAAACCAGCAATACTCACCGGAACGCAACCATCACGACCCCTCGCCAGAAAGGAACAGCCAAGCCAGCTCGACCGACCCGGAAAGACCGAGCGGGAGCGGCGAAACCCGTAGCTCAACCAACCCGGAAGGCCCAGGAGGGAGCTACGGAGAAAGGACCGGCCCGATCGACCAGCCGGTTCCCACAACAGCAGCAGGAGCAACGGAGATCCCGACCGAACCGGCCGGGATCCAGCCTACAACTGAGTTGCGCAGGTCAAGTAGGACCCGACGGAGCCCCGCCTACCTACGTGACTACGCAACGTAAGGACTGAACCAAGAGGGGAGGGGTGTTCTGTCCTTCATTAACATACTCGAGATCCCCGCGCTTTGATTGGCCAAAGCGCGGGGCTCTCCGATTGGTCAAGCGAGCCGCGCCAATTGGCTCGCTAAGAATCTCCCGCGATTGGTCCGTTCAGACCGCGGGAGATTCAAAGTGATGTCATTGGCCGCGGCCGCCGCGGCAAAAGGAATAAAAGCCGCGGGCTTTTTTCCTTTCGCCAGTTCGGTTCCAGCAGATCAATAAAGAGCTTTGCACTAAGTCACCGACTCCTGGCATCATTTCGCGGACACAACAATAATGGCCTTAGAAGTCTTGGTATATATTCTTTTATGTCAGCCTTTGGGCTGAGATGGACACGCCCAGGCAGACATTCAATAGATGCAGGTTCTTTACTCAATTGATAGAGCTGAGGAGTATATGCCTGATGCATCTCTCCATGAGATAATGCTTCCCCAAAATTCGGACAGAAATTCCACAGGGCAATCATAATCTCCCACAAAGTTATATGCCACACTTTCCCATCTTGCCTCTTGTTCTCAGGATTCCTCTTTTCACCTCCATTTACATAGGCACTGATATGTGGCAGAGGGAGGAGAAGTGGTATCACGGCCATCTGATGCCACTGTGGCTTCCACAAGAGGCATCTGGTTATATCCTTCCTGTTCTTCATTCTCTTGCTTGGCATTCTTTCGTTCAATCCTAACTCCAGGGCAAAAGGTCATCTGGGCTCAGGAGAAAAGTGACAGAACAGATGGAAGTAAGCAGAAAGGCAGAATGTTCCCTTGAACACATTTTATTCTAAACTGTACTCCTTCCCTTTTTTAGATATTAGTGAAGTAGATGCATAAATAGATGCTCCCACATCTGCTACCAAACAAGTGTCTAAATATGGCCTTCATTCTGAGGCAGATTTTCAGGGATCTTTGATCCTGGCAACCGTGCATCTTGGCAACATTAACCAGTAACCCTTGTACAGTGTTTTCTTTCAAAGGGTAATTAGTTGATTAAATAGGCACACATAAATTCAAAACTATAAAAAAAATTAAGAGAAAATGAAAAATAAATCTAGGGGAAACAAAAACCAATAAACTCACCTTTTGCATTCTAGAGCAAAAGCACCATTCCCGAGAAGGCCTTCTCATACAGTAAATAACAAGTCAATATTCCAAGTTAACGGCACACATAGAATTCTCATTATCTATCGGTTGTCCCAGTCCCAGGTCACTGAGTGTCATAGGTAAACCTCTGATCCTGGCTTGGTAGCCTATCAAGAATAGGTGCAGTAGCTTCATCAAAGGGAACACCACACATGCCATACACACTCAGCAACCAGGCCATCTAAACTAATGGTTCCTAAAGTGGGGGGTACCGCCCACTGGGGGGGATGCCTTAGGGGCGTACTAAGAGGCAAGGGGGCTGGCAGGGGGTTGCTAAGAGGTGGCAGGAGGGCTTTCGAGGTGCCGGCCCTGCAGGTTCACTCATTGACTATAGCACTGCTCCGGAGCCTCCAGTGTGGAAGTGATGGCACGTTACATGCTGCACGCCGCCCCCCCTGCCACCTCTTAGCGTCCCCAAGGGGGCTGGCAGAGGGCACTAAGAGGTGGCAGGGGAGCGTTTGAGGCGCCAGCTGGCCCTGCAGTTTCATCCATTGAGGCATTGTCTCCAGAGCGGTGCTAGTCAATGGGTGAAACTGCAGGGCCAGCCAGCACCTCGAATATCCCCCTGCCACCTCTTAGCGTCCCTGTGCCAGCCCCCTTGGGGATGCTAAGAGGAGGCAGGGGGGCGTTTGAGGTGCTGGCTGGCCCTGCAGTTTCACCCATTGACTAGCACCGCTCCAGAGCCGATGCCTCCAATGCGGCAGCACATTGGGAAAAGCTACTGCCACCACTTTCCCAATGTGCCACCGCTGTCGCATTCTGTCTGTCTGTCTGTCTGTCTGTCCATGTCTGTCCATCCATCCATCCATCCATCCATCCAAAAGTTCTGTCTGTTTGCTTGCCTGCCTTCCTGCCTACCTGCCTGCCTCTCTCTCTCTCTCTCTCCATCCATCCATCTATCCATGTTCGAAACGCTGGCCCCACAGGCACATCGGGAAAGTAGAGCAAAGCCAGTCTGTGAGGGAGGGAAGGAGGGAAGGAGAGAGAGAGAGAAAAAGAGAGATCTGATGCATCAGATTAAATGAGGCCTAGTTGAGACTGAGGCCCTTTTCCACATTGAAACATCTTTGCCAACACATTGAAACCTCTTTGGCTTCTATTAAAGGTTTTGTGGACGAAACATGGTCAAGACTATCAGGAAACTCTCACATTTTGTTGAGGTTTTAAACAGGATCCATTGGACCAGATCTCCACCTAAAAATTATTTTCCCCTGATGTATTACAGTGCCAATTCTGAAGAAGGCAAAACCAAAACATACTGGTAAATTACAAGAACACACACACACACACACTCCCTTCTAACCCTGCTGGAGCAGGTGATTGGACTAGAATAGGTATCTCATTATCTTTCTCCTCCCTCCCTCCCTCCTTCTTTATTTCTTTTTCTTTCTGTCCCTTCCTTCCATCCCCCCTTCTTTGTCTGTCCCTTTTTCTTTCTTTCCCTTTTCTCTGTCTTTTCTTCCTTTCTTTCTTCCTCTCTTTCTTTTCTCTCTCTCTCCCTCTCTCAGGCTTATCCCTTTGGATCAGGGGTCGCCAAACTTTTGGACCTCAGGGACCACCAAACTCATAATTTTAAATCCCGGAGACCACTAATATGAATTTTGACTGATGGTGGCTTTCTGGCGTTGGTGGAAGAGAGAGAGAGAGAGAGAGAGATCTGATCCAACTTCTCTCTCTCCCTCTCTCTCACACACACAGGCAGGGGTGGGATTTAGACCCCTGATCTAAAGCTGTCAAAACTCCAAAAACAGGACAAGTATCTCTGGGGAGGCCAGTCATAAATTAGAACACTTGCTAAATAACCGGCCATTAAGTGAGGACCACTTGTATTTGGTTTGCCAGTCACCTAGCCATGCCCACCCAGTCACATAACCAGCAAGCCACACCCACCCAGCCATGTGACCAGCAAGCTACACCCTCAAATTAGGCCACACCCACAGAAATTTGAATCTCAACTCTGGTGGGCGGTACTGAGGATGAGTTTGTAGCACCAAGTGGACCGAAGGTGAACCAAAAAAGTTTGGGAACCACTGATCTAAACCATTATCTCACTCAGTTCTCACCAAAGCAACGATGCATAGACAAATGTCCTTCTTGGGAAATGCTGAGTTGGAATTCCCATCATTCAGTCCCAAAAGACAAAGCATGAAGTTAAACCCCTCATGCTCTCACGTGATATCTTTCAGGGGTACTACTGCACACAGTCCCACAATCCTTAACTGCCGTCTTCTCAGAGAATCAGATAGTAGCGAGGAAGGCAACTGGTTACATGCAAGGCCTTTAGCTGGCTCATCACTGGCAAATAATAAAATATCCTCCTTAATCCATTCAGGCTGTTGTGGAAGAACAGACAATGACTGATTTCATAGAAGTTGATCCCACCTGTTTTGATATGTTTGCTGGCATAGTTCCTCTTTGCTGGTGCAGGTGGCCCATATCTACCTTAAATTCAGCCCTCTGAAAGAGTCAGCTTCTAGCTTGAATGGCAGATACTCTTATGCAAAGCTCAACTGCTTTCATGTTTGTTGGTTTTTTTGTTGCCTTAAATTTTTAATCTCCTTGGAATTGTTGTTTACAAGGAACTCCTGGTGCAATCCACAGGGAAAGGCCTAAGGTAAGGTAGTGGGTGTGATCAAGCCCACTTCTCTGTACATCTACACATAGAAAGCAGTGGGGTTTCAGTTTCTTGGTCAACCACCATCTCAGCATTTTGCCCAGCAGCAAATGCACCTGGGAACACTCACCAATTTAGACCTCTTTTCCCAACTAACTTCATCTTCCATGGGATTTCCTTTAATCTTGCTGTGGGTTTATTGTTCATTTCCCTACATTGCCTTTAATTTCCCTGAAAATCCTATTTCTAATTTCTTTATTAGTTACTTCCCTATCATGTCAAGTATAGCTTATTCTCTCTCCCCTTTGCATACTTTCTAAATGAGATATTTGTAGCAAGATTTAAAATAGGTGGGCCTTGTTTAGCAATCACAATTGGGATTGTTTAGCAATCACAATTGGGAATCCCACCAGTGATGGGATTCAAATAATTCCACTGATTAAATGTTCTAACTGTCAGGAAATTTGAGGGGCTCCTACAAAAAACGAGTCAATCTATTTTCCAAAGCACCAAAAGGCACAACAAGAAACAATGGATGGAAACTAAGCAAAGAGTGAAGCAACATAGGACTAAGGAGGAATTTCCTAAGGGTGAGACCAATCAACCAATCAGTGGTGGGATTCAAAGATTTTCACCACCGATTTGCTGGGAGTGGCTTGGTGGGCACACTTTGTATGCAAACTTTGCACAGGCCCAGGGGCGTTTGCACAGGCGCAGAGGCATTCCAACTCACCTCCTGCAAGCCTGCACTCTCCCTGTTGCTTCAGCAGCTGCCGCGCAGCACTTTGCTGTGCCACACAAAGCAGCTGCACTTCAAAAACAGGGAATAAAGGTGAGTATGGGAGCCTGGGCAGGCAGGCGGGTGGGCCCAAAAGCAGAGTGGTGGAGAGAACTGGTTCGATCTCCACTGCTCTTCGGCACTACCGGCTCGGCAGAACTGGGCTGAACTGATAGAATACCATCACTGCAACCAATGGAATAGCTTGCATTCAGAAGTTGTGGGTACTCCATCACCAGAGACTTTCAAAAAGAGTGAGAGAAGTACACCCCAAAAGGACAGTGCCAAGAATCACTAAATTGCAGAAAACCTAAAACAGCCATTCCCCCTTTTTAAAAAAAAGTTAACCCCAAAGCAAATGCAGAAGCTGAGAGGGAAAGTAAAAGCAGCTACTCATGCTAATTGAAAGCCTGGGCCTGCCGCCAAAAAGCCATTAACCCTTCCAACTCTATTATTCTATGTTCTGTATGTTCTAAATTAGGTGCTTCACAGCAGAAGCAATACAGCTCGCTGGACCACACATGCATTAAATTCACAGCCTGTATGATCAAGCTGCATCATTTTCCCCTCCTGTTTCATTTCCCCCTACAAGAAGTAGCCAACACTGCACCAGCTATAAAAGGAGTTGGGGAACTCCAGGGAGTATCAGCTGATCACAGAAATGTTACTTAATACTCTTTATAATAAAAATGTTTGTACTCTTGTCCTTCTTCCTGAAGGGAAGAGGTTAATCCCATCCCTAAATGGTTGATTGATGGGTTTCCTGGGTGTTTCCCTGCCTTAATCCTCTCAGTTTCTGTTGTTTATTGGCTTTATTCGAGGCATGTGTCAGCTGCATTCCAGTAGCAACTGTTAAGTGGTTCTTGGCTGTCTTCCCAGAGCTATTAACTGAAGGGAGAGAGAAATAAAATAAAACCTCTCTCTTGCACTTTATTTTCAACCTGTTCTCCGAACTGCACAAGCAATTAACTAACGGTTTGGGGTGAACCGGTAGGAATCGGCTCAATCCCACCACTGCCTGCAACTCAAGGGGTTGCAAATTGACACATGAGTGCTTGTAATCTTACTTCATCTTTCTTTTGCTTGACCAACCCGTGAAGGTCATAAATGTGAGAATTTTTTGTAAAATTACTCTTAAATCACTGTCATAACTTCAAATGTTTGCCAAACAAGGCAGTTGCTAAATGAGGACTACCTGTAAAGAAATTCCTGGGAAGGCCTTACTTAGCAGAGTTGGTTTTCCAAAAAATCCTCAAAATAATGAAACAAATTAAAATCTCCTGTCACTCAATTTAATTCCTCTTTGAATGATCTTCAGCTCATTACTGGAAGACAAAATAGGCCCTCTACGATGCCACCAAGTTCATTTACTTGGATAAACAGATAATCAGAAGGGACCTTGTAGGTCATCTAGTCCAAACACCCACCTAAGTAGGAGACCCCACACCATTTCTGACAAATAGCAGTCCAATCTCTTCTTGAAAGCCTCCAGTGATGAAGCTCCCACAACTTCCAAAGGCAAGCTGTTCCATTGGTTGATTGTTCTCAGTGTCAGAAAATGGCTCCTTATTTCCAGGTGGAATCTCTCCTTGTTCAGTTTCCATCCATTATTTCTGAGTAGCAATAGCTTTAGCCTATAATGTAATTCCTCCTCATTTTCTCTTCATCTGAAAAAAGTGTATCTTTTGACAGCTGTTCTAGGTGCTATCAAACCAGGACTCCACTATACTTATCAAATCATATTTGTCTACTAATGCTAAGTGCCCAAGATAGATCTTTATTATGTGTATAAATTAATACCTTCCCATCTCATAAAGAATAATATTCATCTACCTTATCCAATAAACTTTTTAAAGTGCTGTTTTTGTTAAAGGTTCAGAATGCCTCATGTGGATTGTCTTGAAGAAGAGGGCGTTGTCTTGGGAATAGTATGCCTAGGGTTCAACATATTGCTGTCTTCAAGGTCACCTACTATAAGAATAGTTTGCACCATGTTTTTGGAACTATTAAATGACTCTAAATTTAAAAGAAATAAATAGGGAAAGCAGTAAGAAAGTGAAAAGGAAATAATGTACAGCAAAATAAAGAGAAAAGAAAGACAAAAGAGAGAAAAGAAAAAAGCAGTAAGATTCAAATCTTCTGAACAGCAGTTATAAGTACATTTATATTTTATCCTCTTTCTAAGGTTATATCATAATATCCTTCTTTATATAATCTACTAGTTAACTTTCATCTGACTCAGTTTTCACCAAGATTAAATCAGCAAACAGTTTGATGTCCATCCTGTCTTGTATTGTAGATGAGCTGGAATCTCACTCAGTGCTTGCAATAGGATGATGTCTTCTACTAGACCTGATATACCAAATTAATTTAAGGGCAAAATAAGCCGTGAGCCATGCAGAACTCTGTCATCCATGAAAGGAACAGCAGGGAAATCCAGGCAGAAGAGCCAATAGCTTCATGTCCTTGCTCTCTTTGGCTGCCTGAAGCCAAGATTTCATTAGAAGCAGTAGAATCTTTTCTATATGTATCTGATCTCAGAGGGCTATTTCCAGGGGTGGGATTCTACCAGTTCGCACCTATTCACTAGAACCAGTTTTGTTAACTTTGTAAGCAGTTCAGAGAACCGGTTGTTAGAAGAAATTACTGGCCTAATCCTGTAAGAAAGGCAGAAAGGAAACATTCTGGTGTTGCTTACAGAAACTGCCTCTCCGTTAACCCTTATTAAATTCTTGGCAGGACTTCCTGTCTCAGGAACTTCTCTGGAGTTTTTTCCCCCTACTTTACTGGTACTTTGCTTGTGTGAGTGACCATTTAAAATTACAATGGCACTGAAAAAAGTGACTTATGACTATTTTTTACACTTACAACTGTTAGAGCATCCCCACAGTCATGAGAGCCCAGGCGAGGAGATGCATGCCTCGATATGAGTGCTAATGAGTTGGCCACACCCAGCCAATAACATGACCACCAAGCCACACCCACCACCTAAGCCACGCCCACAGAACTGGTTGTTAAAAATTTTGAATCCCATCCCTGGCTACTTCTCTCTCTCTGACTCTGGGTAATGCTACCTGTTATTGCAACAAAATGGGGAAAATATACAGACAAATTTGTCTTAAGGATCCATGTTATATATAATATGTGTGTGTGTGTGTGTGTGTGTGTGTGTGCATACACACATACATACATACACACACACACATATATACACACGAGCACACATACACACACACACACTTAACTATTAAAATGCAACCTAATGTTATTTTTCAAGAGATCATGTAGAATTATGAAAAAGTAAAATGATAATTATGAAATGTTCCAGCAAAATATCATAGATACGTGAAATAAATAGATATCGATAAAATTATGTGGACAATATGTTTCCTTTTCAGCCCTAAATTGACCCTAGTACTTACAATATTAATGATGTACTTTAAGGATAAAATTATGGATTACTTTGAGGATTCCTGTCATGGCATATGTCCTAACATCAGATATAGTATTCAGCAGGTTCTGATCAGTTCTGGAGAACCGGTAGCAGAAATTTTGAGTCGTTTGGAGAACCAGCAAATCCCACCTCTGACTGGAGATTTTACAGTATCCTTCCCCCCACAATATTCTTGTAAAAGGTTCCAGTTTCTATAAATATAAAATCATGGTAGTTCTTGGTTTTGAAAAATGTAGTAAATTAAGTTTTTTGTTTCAGAACTGCGTGTATAGGAGATGAGAGCAGGGGGAATCTAGAGACCATTTGCATGTGCTTATTAGCCAAATACTAAATGACTTAGTATGTGATAGAAAAACCACCAGTATATGCAATTTTTACATAAGTTTTTACTTAAACATACTTAGTACTAAAATATACACAGCTGCATTGGTAGATCTATGCTCACACTTCCGCACCTTTCTACCTGGCCACTGGAAAAAAATAACTTCATTGAATGGCCTCTTTTGATAGAATATCCTTTAAAGCAATGGATCTGAATTCCTAGTAATCGGATGGTACCTATAATAAAGCAGTTGTTCTAAACAATTAAGTTTCCCTGAGTAATAACAGTGTGAAAAAACTTTAATGTAACAATTTTGTTTGTATATGGTTGGGTAGACTTACTCAAAAATAACGTTTGTTTCATTATGACACTAATATTTGATATTAATTGCACTCCATTTTCGATGTTGAAATTTAGACATTTAGAAATTTAGGCTGAAGAAAGGTTTGTTTCCAGAGGAAGAAATGTGTTTTCTTTGTGTCAGTAGATAATATACAGATGCCTTAAGAGAGACAATAATAATACAATCTGCTGATAAGTGTTAGAATTCAACATTCCACTTTTATCAGTATATTATAAGGTGTGGATATTAGACACAACATGGAAATGGAATGTTCCAATTGGATGTAACATAACAGTCTAAGAAAGAATCAAAGGTGATAATGTTTACATGTGCCAACATGTGGCTTTTAAAGGATTTTTGAAAATCTGCTATCTATCCATTAAAAGAAAGTATTTCTTATCTGGATGTCTGTATCATAGCTAGAATTTTACTATTCAGAGGATCCCCAAAACACAACATCAACCTATTTGCAGGAAACCTAATGCAAAATGCCCTTTGAAATAAGCTAGAGAGAAATGAGCAGTTGGCTGGCTTGTAGGGGAACTGAAGTCAAAAAAAAAGTGCAGAGATCTGAGGTTTATTCTCTCATGTGAACAGTTTAAAAGAATTGAGGTTGCTAGGCCAAGAAGATATATGTAGAAAAGACAGATAACCAATAAAAAGTGTTCTTTTGGAACTTTTTTTGAATTATTTTTGATTAAAAATACTTGGTCGGTTCTTTTGGGGAAAGTTTCTCTTTTCAGGATGGCATCGCTTGTGGATGAACTAAAGACTGAATATCAAAAATATAAAAAGGAAGAACAAGATGGAAAAGATACTTTGGGCACTTTATTTCAATTTTTAGAAATGGCGTTATGTACTTATGAAAAATTATGCAGATTATGCAGCAGAATGACTGGGACAAAGAAAAAGAGGAACAAGAAGCCATCTTTGATGAACAATGGGTTTTTTCCGGGGAGGAGGAGAAAGAGGATAAGAAAAAGGGGATTTTAAGATTTGAAAAAACAACCAAAAAAGAGAAAAATGAGAGGAAAGGTGGATGCAAGGTTAGAAAGCAAAGGAAAGGGAGTAAGAAAAGGGAGGAGGAGAGACAAAGGGGTAAAAAGGGCAAGGAGAAGAATAAGCAAGAGAGAAAGGCGGGGAGGAGAAGCCTTAATGGTGGGAAGCAAGATCTAAAGAAAAAAAGTTTATTCAGAGACAATGGGTGAATTTAATTAAGGATAAAAGGGGGATTCTGGAAGGTATATAAGATTGTGTTTTTATATGTGTATTTAGAGTATAAAATTTACTGTGTAATTTTAGAATCTACTAAACAGAATCCCAAGATAAATTAAGTGTTATATGAAGTACTTTTAAGTTAGGGTAATGAGTTAAAGGCGTCACTCCAATTAGTGTATAGGAGAAGTATAGTAAAAGAAAAAAGATGAATGGATAGTTGGAAATAGAACAGACAAAGAATGTTATTGAAAATGGTAATAAGATATGGAAGGATATATAAAGGTTTTGTTATGGGGTTTTTTTTTTGTATATTGATAAAAAGCAATAAAATTTTAATTAACAAGAAATAATTTGGATGAAAAGGAGAAGTTGGGATAAGATATGAAGTTAAATAGATAAAGTAAATATTGATATTATAATTTGGAATCATTATGTTCTATTGGTTTTCTTCTTTAATTATTATTATTATTATTATTAGAAAAGAATTTATAAGCTGTTATGCCTTGATTGTTTGTGCACTGTTTTTGTAAAATTGATAAAATTGGTTTATAAAAAAAGAAAAGAAAATGATAATAAGATATGGAAGGATATATAAAGTGAATATGATGTTTGAATTTGTGTCTGTGTGAAGAGTTTCAACCCGGGATCAGGCAGCCTTCAGAAAATATGTTTTAGTTTTGTTTATGTTTTGTGTTTTGTATGTTTATGAAAGGCAATAAAATTTTAATAAGCAAGAAATATAATTTGGATAAAAGGAGAAGTCTGGATAAGATATGAAGTTAAACAGATAATGTAAATATTGATATTACAATTTGGAGTTATTTTATATGTTCTATTGGCTTTCTTCTTTAATTATTATTATTTTTTTTTTAGAAAAGATTTTTCAAGTTGTTATGCCTGGATTGTGTATTGTTTTTTGTAAAATTAATAAAATGTGTTTTTAAAAAAAGTGTTCTTCTTGGTTCATATCATATCTCAATTGTATTTGGAAGATGCCAACAATACAGAGAATTGAGGCATGAAAAACTAGAGTGATACAACTAATGGAAAGAGAAATCCATATCTGATCTGTTTATTGATAGCTCTTGTTTTCCAGTATCTGAATTTAAGGCTCTTTTATTTGCTTTTGGGTTTGTGTGTTTGTTTTTTTGTCAAATTATCAAATATTAATACTTCCTAGTAATAAGGTCCAACTTTTGGTTTTGTTTAAGGACACTAATCTACCAGCCTTGTCTTGATTATTAGTTTTGAATATACATTTAAAAAGATGCCCTTAAGTTAAGCTTGACTTCTTGTAGCTATATCCATGCAATGTTCTTTTTCTAAGAAATTTTTCAACTTCCTCATTGAGCCTAATAGCTCTGGAATTTGTAGGCTTGCAAATACCCACTAGCCTCTGAGATATTTGAGGTGACCTGGAACTGCATTGCAATCCAGATTCAAAGGGGAGAAGATGATTCAGGGTGTGAGTGGGTGAATATTATACGCCTGTCAACACCTATTTAAATAAAATGTGCCAAGGAAAAGATACAGCAACTTTAAGGAATTGTTCACAAGTGCAGTGCACACACCCTTGTATACACTGAATCATCTTCTTCTCCCCTTGGAATCCAGATCACTGCTCAGTCCTGCATTACATGTATATCTAGTATAACCTTTCTATTAATTAGTTGAAATATACTAAACTAAAAGTATTTAAAAGTCTAATTATGACTCTATATACAAGATAATATGCCACCTTATCTACTATAGATATCCTATCATTAGGATAGTTTCATGACTGCATCTCTTCTGTTGTCCAAAACAGAAATGATTCTGAAATTATTTAATACTATTATCTGTTACTACAGTCACAGTAAAAAAAAACCTACTTTGATATTGGATTGTAGTGGAAAAACAAATACTTAGTATTTCTAGCAGGAGTATTTAGCTGCTTAAGTCTGCCTCTATATATACTTAGAGAATATAAATAGAATTCAAGTCATTGACTTTTTTGTGTATAAATTAATTACATTGTTTTATTAACTGCCAGATATGGGAAAAATGAATGCCATGTTAATTTCCTTGAGATACTCTACTCATACTATGTAGGTATTATTTATGCATCTCAATTCCAAGAAATAATCTTTTTCTTCACTGATCTGTAAATTTATTATCTTCTCCTGTATTTGTTTTTTTAAATTCAATATAGGTTATAGCTTTGGTATTCCCTAAGGGCCTCCTATTGAAACCCCACTCTACAGACAAGACCTGCCAGATTCTATAATGACTCATATTATGTCTATACACAGATGCTCCCTTCAAATTGAGAGCCTTCAGGTGTGCAAAGGCATGTTTGTTAGAACACATTCAGGTTTGGACTCTGTTCACATTCAACCCCACAGGTGAAAGGCAGGCACTCATGCAATCTTTCCCCATAATAAACATTATTGCAGGTGTTTTTGTGGCTAAGACTGGATAAATGAGAAGAGGGATGACATTTTGATTGAATTTATTTAGATGTAAAAATAATTCAACAGTAGACATGATACTAGCACTTCTTAGAAAGCAGTACTTCAAAAGAAAAGCTCCCTGAAAGCCACATGTCAATAATATGACAGCTGCTCCCTCTTATGGCAAAAAATATTAATGATGCAATATGGCAAAAATTATATTTGCCATTTAACAACATTTTATTTCCTGTTTGACAACAGATCAAATTATCTAATATGTAATCTGTTAAAAATCTACATTCTCATTTAATTGGCTCAAATATATCAATTTTTTTGAGATAATGTCTCAAAAAGTTCCATATTTTCACTTCTATTGCAGGAATCTATCTCTTTAGCCTCTCTGTTCCATTGTACCTTTATAGCAATAGCACTTACCCATATACACTTCACAGTACTTTACAGCCCTCTCTAAGCCATTTACAGAGTCAGCATATTGCTCCCAATGATTTGAGTCTTATTTTTCGTGACCTTGGAAGGATGAAAGACTGAGTCAACTTTGAGCCGGTGAGAATTGAACTCTTGGTAGTTGGCAGAATCAGCCTGCAATACTTCATTCTAACAACTGTGCCAACACTCCAGCACTTATACCAGCACTTAGAAGTAATATATATATTCACCAGTATTAGGTTATGAGGGTTAAATAATTAATTAGGATTAAAGAAATCCTTCCCTCATGTGCATCCTATTGTAGCTTTGTATACAATTAAACTTTATACTGAATTACATTTTCCTTTACCCATACTGCACCATAGAGAATAACTGAAATACATATTGGACTTAGGATTTTAGAAGAGGTTGTGGATGTTGTTTCTCATCCTTTTCACACCACACACTTATCAATGTATGCAAAGGATACAAACAGAAATTGAACCACCAACCAAAATCTTTATCACTCAGAGAAGTGACCAGTCCAGTTTATTAAACTGTATTAAAGACCTTTTCACAAACACTTTTTTTCTCAGAATGACATTCTGTAATTATGTAGCTCCTTATGTAGCTTTCCACCAGACTTTTATATAATAGCACCTGATCATTTAAATACTAACTACTTTCCCCCTCTTTTCAATTTTCTTATGCTTGCCTTTCAGGTTTTTTTAGAAGACATTTTAACTCTTTGGGTCTTTGCCCTATTGCTTGCTTTTTTATACAGTTAAAGCAGGAATGTGCAATGTTTTGATTAGGATAGCTAGAGACACAAATAGAATTTTTATCTTCTCTCCCTTTGTGTGAGTATTATTATAGATTTCACAGGACAACAGAGATTTTGTTTCCTAGACACTTCTAGGTTTATCTGATAGATTTTTGAGTGCTAATCATGAAAATAACCTGCAATTTAACATCACATGCCATTTTATAGCAATTTTCTGTTTTTAATAGAATGACAATGTACATTCTTCAGTACCTGTTGGTTATCCTGCATATATAAAAAGAACATAAGAAAACATGGAACTGTTGTTGAAGCACATCCAGTACACCAAATACAACTGGAATATCTGTGGAGATCTAAAAGTAGCGATTTTGCTGCCTAGAATGCAGCTTGGATATACCAAGTACTGTTGTTACAAATGCAAATAGGATAACTGTGCAAGAGAATTGCATTACATTAAAAAGAAATAGACACTCTAAAAGAATTTGGTTCCAGGACATTAAAAAATGGCTCATGAACACTTGTTGACCCAACAAAGATGTTTTTGTCTCTGCTTCACATAAAACTCAGACTGATGTTTTTTAAAAACAGTGATGAAAAGAGATAAGGCTTTTCATTTTTTGAGATAGATGTTTCCAAGAATTCCAAGATTAAGGAAGGTATTTCTGTTGGTTCACACATCAGAAATGACAAATGATTTGATTATCTGCTACTGGGCCAGAGAAAATCACCTGGAAATTATTCAAGGATCTTGTTGAAAATTTTCTTAGCAACTACAAAGCACCAAACTACATTAATCTAGTTGACAAAATTCTTGTAGCATACAAGATCATGAGGTGCATCCTGTCATTGAAGATTTGTTTTCTGTATTCACACTTGGATTTCTTTCCTGGAAATCTAGGTGCAATCAATGAGGAACATGGCAAAAATTTCACCAGGATATTGCCACAATGGGAAAAATGGTATCAGGGCAACTGAAATCCATCAATGCGGGGTGGCTATTGTTGGACATTGCAGCAAAATGCATTCGATAATCAGTACACATGAAAATCAGTGGCAAAACACTTTTAGCCCTGATGCAATTAAATATGGAACATGCAATTAAATACATTATAGTCAGTAAATGTTATCTTTATAGCAACAGCACTTAGCAATAACATATAGACTTATAAACCACTTCATAGTGCTTAACAGCCCTCTCTAAGCAATGTACAAAATCAGCATATTGCTCCCAACAACCTGATTTACCTTTTATTGACCTCAGAAGGATGGAAGGCTGAGTCAACCTTGAACCAGTCAGGATCCAATTCCTGGCAGTAGGAATGTTTTTTAGGAAGGAAAACTTTTAAAAATATTTGTTGTATATTGTTTTATTGTTAATTATTTTTATTTTACTTTTTCTTTTACAGTCTATACCAGTGTTTCTCAACTTTGGCAACTTTTAAGATGTGTGGGCTTCAGTTCCAGAATTGCCTAGCTACCATGCTAGCTGGGAAATTCTAACTACCAAGGTTGAAAAACACTGGCCAAAATTAGTCTTCTGAAATTTTCCACTTCAAAATAGCAGAAAAAAGATCATGAAAGTATCTACTTCATTTGGGTTTGCTAATCGAACATTGAAAACCATTCCATAAATTTCCATAAATTATACTCTTCTGTGTTTCTCTTCCTTGAAATGTATTTGAGAATAAATTGTCATTTTTTCCTGTATTGCATTTAATGAGGATATATTGAATATATTCTCAGAACAAAAGCATAAGCATTTCTTAGTTTTTTCTCATTGTATGAATGTGCACTACCATACCAATATTTCTAAATGTATTATTCATTATTACAATAAATCATTTTATTTATATATGAATAAATACTTATTATTATATAATATAATAATAATATAATATACAATAATAAAGTATATAATATATACTTATTATTATAATAAAGTTAGAATGATAAATACATTATTCTAAATTAAAAATACATTATTCTAAATAATTCATTCTCTTGACCTTAGTTTCCTTCCTTTCCATCCTGCACTATTGTTTTCAGCTTTTTTTCCCCCCAGGAATGTAGTAGTGCCTTTTTCAACCAATTTTATGGTGGAATCTGAAGAGTAATTCATTTCCATGCTTCCTGTTCTGTCCTTAATTTACATACTCGAAATCCCCGCGCTTTGATTGGCTAAAGCGCGGGGATTTCTGATTGGCCAGGCGAGCCGCGCCGATTGGCCCGTTTGAAGTCTCCCGCGATTGGCTCACTCCAAGTGCGGGAGACTTGAATTGCTGCCATTGGCCGCGGCCGCCGCAGCGAAAAGGATAAAAGCCCGCGGCTTTTTCCTTTTCGCCGGTTCGGTTCACAACTGTTAAATAAAGAGCTTGAAACGTAGTCACCGACTCCTGGCGTCTTTTTGCGGACACGACACTGGCGACGAAGGTGGGATCCCGACCCTGAACCGAACCCCGTGTCCAACAAGAGCCAGTTTCAGCACCGAAATGGCGAAAATCGCACCGCCCGCCCCCTTCAACCCCGCCACCAAGGACTGGGAATCGTTCTCAGACCGTTTCCGCATGTACCTCGAGTGCACCGGAATGAAGGACGCCCCGGGCCCGCTAAAACGCGCCGTTTTCCTCACCCATTGTGGAACCGAAGTTTTCCAGATGGCCAAAGCATTGGCCAAGCCGGCCGACGCAACCGCCATGGACTGGGACGTCCTCGAACCTATCCTGCGGCGCCATTACACCCCCGAGGTCCCCATCCTGATCTGGCGCAACGAATTTTACCGGCGGGACCAGAAACCGGGCGAAAAACTGAGCGATTTCGTCGCCGAGCTGCGGCGCCTAGGAGGACTCTGCGAATTTGAAGGTCTGAACAGCCTCCTAAGAGACCGATTCGTACTCGGCCTATGGGACCCTGCACTCCAGAGCCGGCTTATGGCTAAGGGCGACATCAGCCTAGCAGACGCCCTCACCGCAGCCACAGCCGCAGAAGCAACCCGCACTTCCGCTGACAGCATGCGAAAATCAGACGCGAAGGGCGGAAACAACAACCCGGCAAGGTCGGTCGACCCAAAAAACGAATCAACCACACACTATGGAGAATTCCAGTCTGCATCCAGCACGTCAGAAGACGAGGAGGACATACATCGCGTGCAGACGGGGCGCGGCGACCAACGGAACCGAAGAGGTCGTAGGTCGAGGACCACCTGTGCCGGGTGCGGCGGCGACCACCCCAGATCAGAATGCCGATTTTTTGACTCTATCTGTAGGCATTGTGAAAAAAGGGGACACATCGCTCGGGTTTGCCGCCAAAAGAAGACTCGCAGTCCACCCAGATGGGACCAACACGATCGTAAAAAGGAAAGCCCCCCGCCCAGGACCAGAGATCGCCAATCGGACGGTCGATGGGACCGAATCCAGCGACCCTCAAGAGGCGGCGACAGTCGGCGCAAGGAAGAAACCTACCAGACGGTAACCATCGGCCACGCCATCTCCGACGGGGCCAGAAAGGTACACGTAGAAGTCCATATTGAAGGCCAACCATGCAAGATGGAGGTGGACTCCGGGTCCTACCTCTCCATGATTGCATGGCACGAGATAAAACGGTTAGTGCCCACCCTCCATAAGAGGAACATAAATGCCCAAAGACTTATTATAAAAGACTACCAGGGAAACCGCGTCCCGGTAGTGGGCACCAAGAACTTTAATGTGACTTATAAGGGCCGCACCGAACAACTCCCACTCACAATCGTCGATCGCGACCGCCCAAGCCTGCTGGGCCTACAATGGTTCGCCCCGCTCGACATCGTGCTAACAGGAGTCAACCACGTCGCCGACGACGGCTGGGAACAGCGGCTAGCCCAGGAGTTCCGGGAGGTCTTCGACGGAAGCCTGGGCAAGTACCAGGGGCCCCTTATCTCATTTGACCTAGACCCTAGGGTTCCCCCCAAGCGACTAAAACCTAGGCGGGTACCATTCGCCCTAAAACCTAAGATTGACGAGCAGATTGACAAGCTCGTCAAACAGGGGGTGCTGCAGCTGATAGACCATGCCCAATGGGAGACCCCTATAGTGACCCCAGTCAAGCCAGACGGGTCCGTGAGAATTTGTGGGGACTATAAGGCCACCCTAAATGGCGCGTTGCAACAAAGCGCCTACCCCGTCCCAATCGTGCAACACCTACTGCACTCACTGGGAGGGGGCAGGGTCTTTGCCAAGCTCGATCTCGCCCAGGCATACCAACAGTTGCCGGTCGACGAAAAAACAGCGGAAGCCCAGACCATCGTTACCCATCGGGGGGCCTTCAAGTGCAACCGGCTCCAGTTCGGAGTCAGCGTGGCACCAGGCATCTTTCAGAGCCTGATGGAACGTTTGCTGCAGGGCATCAAGGGGGTGGTGCCCTATTTCGATGACGTATTAGTGGCGGCGCCAAACGAAGCCGAATTAGAAAACCGGCTCAGAGAGGTCTTAACAAAATTTAAAGTAACGGGACTTAAAGTAAAACGGGAAAAATGCCAACTGTGCACGGAGCGAGTGGAATTCTTGGGCTACCTTCTAGACCGGCATGGCATTCACCCTACAATTAAAAAAGTGAAAGCTATCAAAGAGGCCCCCACCCCTAGGTCTAAGACTGAATTACAGGCTTTCTTAGGGTTGCTGAACTTTTATAATGTTTTCCTACCCCAAAAGGCAACGGCGGCGGAGCCTTTGCATAGGCTCCTGGATAAGGCGGCAACCTGGACTTGGGGGAGACGGGAGCAAGCCACCTTCCAAAAAACCAAAGACCTCCTCACCTCCGACGCCGTCCTGATCCAATTCAGCGAAACCTTGCCCCTGGCCGTCACTTGCGACGCATCACCTTTCGGCGTCGGCGCTGTCCTCAGCCATACCCTCCCTGACAAAAGAGAAGCAGCCATCGCGTTCTTTTCCAGGACTCTAACCAAACCAGAGCGGAACTATAGCCAGCTGGACAAAGAAGCCTTGGCTATAGTTGCCGCCGTTAAGCGATTCCACGAATACCTTTACGGCCGCCCTTTTACCATTGTGACAGACCATAAGCCGTTGCTGGGCATCCTTGCAGGAAATCGAGCCACCCCAAACATTTTGTCGCCCCGGATGACAAGGTGGTCCGAGTTCCTGGCAGCCTACAGCTACGAACTGATACACAAGCCGGGTAAGAAAATTTCGCACGCGGACGCTTTAAGCCGCTCGCCTTTACCAGACTCTGATCCTGACCCAGCACCAACGACAAACACCCTTAACATCGAAAACCTGCCCAACCTACCCATTACCGCGTCAGACATTGCCCGGGAAACTATTAAAGACAGGCGTCTGGCGCGGATTTTACATTGGGTGGAAAAAGGTTGGCCTGAAAGGGACAATGACGAATCCGTTAAGACATTCAGAAACCGCCAGACCGAACTCTCACTACTTAAGGGGTGTATCTTATGGGGTGACAGGGTGGTCATCCCGGACAGGCTGCAAGGGAAGGTTTTAGAGATGTTGCATGAGGGGCATCCTGGCATCGTCAGAACTAAAGCCCTGGCCAGGAGTTACGCTTGGTGGCCAGGGATGGACAAGCAGATAGAGGCATGGGTAGCTAGGTGCCAACGATGCCAGGAGACCAGACCTAGCCCACCCGCAGCACCCATCCTGGAGTGGGAAACACCAAGGGGGCCCTGGTCCAGAATCCATTTAGACTTTGCCGGTCTCACGAATGGGCATACCTTTCTAATAACAGTTGACGCTTACTCCAACTGGTTGGAGGTAAGCGACATGAAATCTACTACCACGGAGGCCGTAATCAAAGAACTTTGCAAACTCTTTGCAACACACAGCCTCCCAGACGTCGTCGTCTCCGACAATGGGCCCCAGTTTACTTCCCTCGACTTCGAGAGATTTCTGGCGGAGAGGGGCATCCGCCACGCATTAACAGCACCGGCGCATCCGGCGGCGAACGGTAGGGCGGAACGGATGGTACAATTTACCAAAAAAACCATCCGGAAAATGGACCACGGGGAGATCAACGACAAAATCAATAAACTCCTCTTTATACAACACATCACCCCGAACACCACTACCAACAAAAGCCCAGCCGAGTTACTAATGGGTAGGAAGCTGAGGTCCCCACTCGACAGGTTACACCCAACATATAACCCGGAGCGGCCCCCAGACTCAAGTACAAAATACCGAACATTCGCACCCGGCGACTTAGTGTACGCGAAAAACCTGATGGGGGACCCCCTATGGATCCCAGCCGTCATCACCCAAATCACAGGCCCACGATCATACCGGCTCCAAACCACAGATGGGCAAGCCTGGAAACGGCACATTGACCAGCTCAGGTCACGAACAGCAACAGAGCTCAACCCCCAAAACACGAACCAAGGGGGGAGGGAATACCCGAATAAGCAAACGCAAGAAAAAATAAACCAGCGGTACTTACCGGAACGCAGCCATCGCGATCCCCCACCAGAGAAGAACCACCTAGCCAGCTCAACCAACTCGGAGAAACCAAGCGGGAGCGGCGAAACCCGTAGCTCAACCAACCTGGAAGGCCCAGGTGGGAGCCACGGAGAAGGAACCGGCCCGATCATCCAACCGGTTCGCACAGAAGAGGGAGCAGCCAAAAACATGACCGCTCCGGCCGAAATCCAGCTTGCAACTGAGTTGCGCAGGTCAAGTAGGACTAGACGGAGCCCCGCCTACCTACGTGACTACGCAACGTAAGGACTATACCAAGAGGGGAGGGGTGTTCTGTCCTTAATTTACATACTCGAAATCCCCGCGCTTTGATTGGCTAAAGCGCGGGGATTTCTGATTGGCCAGGCGAGCCGCGCCGATTGGCCCGTTTGAAGTCTCCCGCGATTGGCTCACTCCAAGAGCGGGAGACTTGAATTGCTGCCATTGGCCGCGGCCGCCGCAGCGAAAAGGATAAAAGCCCGCGGCTTTTTCCTTTTCGCCGGTTCGGTTCACAACTGTTAAATAAAGAGCTTGAAACGTAGTCACCGACTCCTGGCGTCTTTTTGCGGACACGACACTTCCATTTGATGAAAATATCAAAAAAATCTCAAGTAAAGGAAGGGCTTAGGAATACATGTTGAGATAACATTTTTCCAGACCAGCCTTGAAAATGTATCAACCCTTTGAAATAGACCAGGTCAGGAAACAGATACAGAGGAAATAATAAAACTATTTTATTCATGTAAGCTATGACAGAATCTTGAAGGTCTGATCTTATTTATCCTTCCCTCCATCTTCTACCAAAGAAGTCAAGGTGGCCCAATCTTGATTTCTTTCTCCTATCTTCTTGTTTGCTGGGCTAAGTTCATATTTGCCTAACAGTTGCCTCATACTTTCTTCAACGCTATCTCTGCTTTACAAGAAGCTGACGTACTGTGGAGCTATGAATGTGCCAGTAGCTGACTTGTTATTGTCAAAGTTAGGGTAGCTAGGTGACAACAAACTCATATAACCTGCTGGCAAGGCACAATGTGTTGACATCATTGCTGGTATTCCTGACGGCGTGAAATTCTGGGAGATGATGATGTAAAGTGTCTCAATATCCATGGTAGCTAAAATATATTTAAAATAATTGTAGTGTTAGAGAGATTGCCAATGAGATTTCCAGTAACTGGAAATCTGATAGCATAAAGTCTGAGTACAGAATTCCTGAAACCTAATAATTGTGATACTTCTGATGCTTAAAGACAATGGGATGGCCTGGGTGGCCTGGTATGTGTAGCAGGGGAAGTAGGGAGAAGATATTTTGTCACGGCCCTTGGCATGTCTCCATTTAGATAGTCTTACATCCTTTGGAAATTGCATAATTCCTTCTGATAAGTTACTGTGCGGTTTCAGGATACCTGGAGAGATGGCTCTGTATGCCACTTCTTCCACATATGCCATAGGTTTGCCATCACGAGACTAGGTGTTAGACTAGGATCAGGAACCAGGTACAAGCATACCTTTGGCTACAATGATCACAAGATGCTATTGAACTACATAGTTCTACCTACCCCACAGGGCTGTTGGATTAAGCAATGCCATCTTGAGCTTCTGGAGGAAAGGTAGGATATTACTCAAACTTACAATCAATCAACATGGCAGAATTCCAGACTAGTCCATCTGTAAGTTTTAATTAAATATGAGTAGCATAATCTGTTGCTTTCATATAGGTTGCATTTTCCCACTGGGTAAAGAAGTCTTTTAATAGTTGAATAAGAAATGCTGAGTATAAAGTACTGTATGTAATTTACGCGATGTTTATTGTTTGTGTCACAATTGTTATGAACTAATAAAGGCGTTTAATAAAGTTTTAACAACCTTAAGAAAAAAACAGGGTTCTAATCCTGCACCTCTGATTGGCTGATAATAGCGATATTGGATTGGTCCCTTCTGGGAAGTCTGATTGGCTATTAACGGGCCAACTCTCATTGGTTCAAGGGTTTAACACTTCCATGTTTCTCATTGGCTAATAGGTCAGCAGCCTACCCTATAAAAGGGTGCTGCTGCCCTAGGGTTTTGCTCTGTTCAGCATGATTAATAAAGAGTTGAAGTTCACTGTTCACTGCCTCATCTCCGTTCCTTGCACCCATGCACAGAACTTAACACTGGCGACGAGGATGGGATGTGGAGACATCAGAGCTGACTGAACACTTACAGAGCACCAAACAGAGCACGTGGCTGAAGGCGCATCGACACGGAAACCATGTCTGGCAGTGCCATACCACCCGTCATCAAAGACGCTACTGCAGCAGAAGCAACCAGGAAGTCAGCCGCCTGAATGCACCACACCAATACACCACTCCGTCAACTTGTCAGCAATACCTCACCTCGCCTAGAGAGACACACAACAGCGACCCACCACGAGCACCTCGAATCGCCATCAGAAAGTGATGAGGAGGAGGTCAAGCGGCTCCAGTCTGAACGTGACCAATACAGCCAGCGGAATCGAAGACTACCGCACCAATGTGCGGTTGTGGGGCAAACCACCCGCGATCAGACTGCAAATTCCTTGACGCGTTCTGCCATTCCTGTGGGAAAAGAGGCCACATCAGGAAGGTCTGTAAAAGCAAGCAAGGATCCAGCCCAATTCAGAGGGGAAACAACTACCGACAGACCACAGGGAATCGTCCTGTGAGTCAGGAACATTTGAACCACCAATGGAACAACCACTCCTACAGAAATAAAACACTTGCCACTTCAACGAGACGGGAAGAGGCACACCAAACCATTACAATCGGTCACGCTTCAGCGTTAGATGCAAAGAAGATCCAAGTGAAAGTCGCCATCGAAAACCAGCCTTGCATGATAGAAGTCGACTCAGGATCGTCCCTCTCCATGGTTTCCTGGAAGACCCTTAAACAATTAATCCCTGCTATCTGGCATCAAGACCTCAGAGCCCAAAGAATCATACTCAAAGATTATCAGGGAAACCGAATTCCGGTCGTTGGATCCAGCCAAGTCCAAGTCTCATTCAAAAATTGTACTGCGTTGTTACCACTGACTGTCATCGACTGCCACCAGCCTAGTTTGTTTGGCCTTCAATGGTTCGCCCCACTCGGGATCGAGGTAGCCGGCATTCACCAAACCAGAAGCAGCGACTGGGAGGAGGCCCTCATCCAGGAATTCCAGGACGTCTTTGCAGACAAACTAGGCAAGTACAAGGGGACCCTGATATCATTTAACCTTAACCCTGAATTAGCCCCCATCCGCCTTAAGCCTCATCGGGTACCTTTTGCCCTTAAACCAAAGATTGACGAGCAGCTCGATAAATTAATAGCCCAGGGTGTTTTAGAACCAACTGACCACGCCTGTTGGGAAACCCCAATCATAACACCCATCAAACCGGATGGATCGTTAAGGATTTGTGGGAACTACCGGGCCACCCTTAATCACGCCCTTCAACAGAACGCTTACCCAGTGCCGGTGGTGCAACACCTTCTCCATTCCCTGGGGGGTGGAAAAGTCTTCGCTAAATTGGATTTAGCACAGGCATACCAACAACTGCCTGTAGATTAAAAAAACGCGGAGGCACAGACGATCGTTACGAACCGAGGCACCTTTAAATGCAACTGACTCCAATTCGGAGTGAGCGTAGCCCCAGGGATTTTTCAAAGTCTGATGGAGAGACTCTTGCAAGGGATCAAGGGGGTCGTACCATACTTTGATGACGTTTTAATTGCAGCCCCAAATAGAGAAGTACTAGAAAAGCGTCTTAAAATGGTTCTCCAGAAATTTAAAGACTCCAGCCTAAAGGTTAAAAAAGATAAATGTCAACTGTGTACAGATAAAGTAGAGTTCCTGGAGTACCTAATTGATAAGCAAGGCATTCACCCCACTAATAGCAAACTAAAAGCAATCAAAAACGCCCCAAGACCCAGAAATAAGACTGACCTCCAAGCTTTCCTGGGGCTCATTAACTTTTACAACATCTTCTTGCCCCAGAAAGCAATCGTAGCTGAGCCCCTACATAGACTTCTCGACAAAAAAGCAACCTGGGTCTGGGGACACCGAGAGGAGCACACATTCCGGCAAGTGAAAAACTTACTAACCTCAGATGCTATATTAATGCAGTATAAGGAGACTTTGCCTTTAACAATTACATGTGACACGTCACCGTTTGGAGTAGGAGCCATTTTGAGTCATGTGTTACCAAATGGTAGTGAGGTCCTTATTGCCTATTTTTCAAGGACCCTATCAAAGGCTGAACGTAACTATAGCCAAATTGACAAAAAGGCTCTTGCTGTTGTATCTGCTGTGAAACAGTTTCATGAATATGTGTATGGACGAGTTTTTACTATTATGACTGATCACAAACCTTTGCTAGGGATTATAGTGGGAGACAAGCCAACCCCCTATATATTGTCACCTAGAATGACTCGCTGGTCAGAGTTCTTAGCTGCGTACAACTATAAATTACAACACCGCCCAGGGAAAGCCATTCCCCATGCTGATGCATTGAGCCGTGCCCCACTTCCGAAACCGTCGATGACCCAGCTCCAACCCTTACAACACTCCAGATTGAAACACTACATTCACCGCCGCTAACAGCCAGAGACATCGCTATCGAAACGAAACAAGATCCTGTCCTGGCGCGAGTTCTCAGCTGGGTCGAACGAGGATGGCCAGTAGAACAAACCCCTGATGACTTCACCCCTTTCAGAAACCAGCAAACAGAACTTTTTTCGCAAAAAGGCTGCATCCTATGGGGAGACAGAGTCGTCGTCCCAGAGCAGTTACAATGAGCAGTATTGAAAACATTGCATGACGGTCACCCCGGCATCGTGCGTATGAAAGCGCTTGCACGAAGCTATGCATGCTGGCCGGGCATCGACAAGCAGATCGAAGCCTGGGTAAAGACTTGTCTAAAGTGCCAAGAAGTCAGCAGTGCCCCACCTAGAGCAACTCCAACGGAGTGGGAAACCCCCCGGGGGCCGTGGTCTCGCATCCACGTTGACTTTGCGGGACCTACTAAGGGACATACGTTCCTCCTAACAGTGGATGCCTATTCCAACTGGCTCGAGATCCACAAAATGAACACTACTACAACTGATTCGGTCATCCGAAAATTGAATAGGCTATTCGCAACACATGGGCTACCAGACATTCTAGTCTCCGACAACGGACCCCAGTTCACCACCCTGACATTTGAACAATACTTAGCAGACCGGGGTATCCGCGATGCGCTAACTTCACCGGCGCACCCTGCAGCTAACGGCAGGGCCGAGCACATGGTCCAATTTGTTAAAAAAACTCTCCACAAAATGGACTATGCGGACATTGACGACAAACTAAACAGAATACTCCTACTCCAACACATTACCCCGCACAGCGTCACCAACAAGACTCCAGCTGAACTGTTGATGGGACGCAAGCTCCGTTCCCACCTCGACTGGCTCCACCCGTCTTACGAGCCAGAGAAACCCTGTGGATCTAGCGGAAAATGCCGCGAGTTCATGGTAGGCAACTTAGTTTTCGCTAAAAACTTTTCCAGTGAACCATTATGGGTCGAAGCAACCGTAACTCAAACCACCGGGCCCAGATCGTACCGTGTGCACACATGGGACGGAAAAATGTGGAAATGCCATATAGATCAGCTTCGCTCTAGGCTGCAACCCAGTTCCCGCGACTCCTGTGACTCTCAAACTGAGGGGGGAGGGGATGTTGAAGAAACCAAATTCGAGATGGTGGAAAGCGGAATCGAAGGAAGTCAACAGCCAGGCGCAATACATGAAGAAGAATCAGGGAGAGGGTTGGCCTCACCACAGAGTTATACCTCAACAGAGGTGAGCCCGCAAAGATTGGAGGACAATAATGATAGAATTAGCAGCACTGAGTCATCCAGTGAGGATGCGGAACCGCCTATACCAGATATATCAAAAAACGTCCCGCTGAAACCGGACTACAGACAGGAACCAGTGGGACAGCGCAAATCTAATAGACAGTTAAAACAACCTGCATATCTTCGGAATTACGTCACCGCACTCCTGAAACGAAACCTAGGGGGAAGGGGTGTTATGAACTAATAAAGGTGTTTAATAAAGTTTTAACAACCTTAAGAAAAAAACAGGGTTCTAATCCTGCACTTCTGATTGGCCGATAATAGCAATATTGGATTGGTCCCTTCTGGGAAGTCTGATTGGCTGTTAACGGGCCAACTCTCATTGGTTCAAGGGTTTAACACTTCCATGTTTCTCATTGGCTAATAGATCAGCAGCCTACCCTATAAAAGGGCTGCTGCTGCCCTAGGGTTTTGCTCTGTTCAGCATGATTAATAAAGAGTTGAAGTTCACTGTTCACTGCCTCATCTCCGTTCCTTGCACCCATGCGCAGAACTTAACAACAATGTTTTGCCTTCCCTGAGAAAATATCTAGACAGGTCTACAGAATAATTTGTGTCAGCTGAAGAAAAGGGGTTATCATTCATCAGCCATCTGATAGCAGGACTTATTTTTAATTAGTCAAGTTGTGCCATGAAGGGGAGGTCTAAATAACTGAGTGGAAAGGGAACAACACTGCACACAGGATCAGTAATGCACAATGAAATTATTAGCCCAATGAGCCATGAAATGATGATCCATTCAATTGTATGGGAAGTTAATGGCAGCCCACATTATTAGGCTCAGACATGGCTGAGTGAACTTTCTCAGGAAAGCTGAGAAATTTTTGGAGAGTCTTTTATTTGTCCTTCTTGCTACTTTGCAAGTGTCTCTTCTAGTTCTTGTCCACTTCTTCTGACTCACTGTGCCCATCTCTTTACACACGTCTTTGTGCCTGTATTCCCACCTTTTGCCTCTTATATCTCTGTCTCTCTAGGTGTCAGAGAGAGGAAGTACCAAAAGAGATAAACAATTTTTTGTATTTTCTGTATATTTTTGATTGGCTGCATCATTATGACAATTCATCTGTAAAAAAAAGCCCAATCATTTCCCAACAAAATGGCTTATTGTGGCAAAACCAGAATTTATTTGAACAGGAGTTTAAATTGTTCCACATTTATTTTGGAGATAAATGAATGTACATAAAATTTAACTTCAACAACCACAAAATTTAGACATTTTATATAAAAAAATGGTCTTATCTGTTCTCTTCCAGGTAGCATCATATCACAAGTATTGCAAGGAAGAAATATATCATATCACAAGGAGAGCAAGTTCTAGGAGACTGTGAGTTCTAGGCATGAGATTAGAACTAACCTAACTCTCAGGTGACTTTAGGGCCACTCATTCTCTTTCAGCCCAACTCACTTGGGTGTTGTTGTTGTGGAAATATAGGAGGAAGAAAAAGTACTAAATATGTTTCTATGAAGAATAAAAAATAAATAAAAAATAATGTCTATCATTAACTCAATGAACCATTAAACCCTTTATTTTACAATAAAGCTTATGAACAGATAATATTGGGTATCAGCTCTTTTTCTCGAAAGTGGTACTCAATAGAGATACTACATGCTTAAATACAGAGTGATTCCTTAGTTTGTCCAAGGTCACCAAAGTGTTTTTCAAGACCCCTCATGTTTTTTTCCATTCTTTTCTTTTTCACTGTTTGCTTTTCTTCTTCCTCCTTCTTCTCACCCACTTCTATGTTCTCTTAATTTTCCAACTCCTTTCCTATGAGAGGGAGGGAGGCAGGGAGAGTTAACTTCATGCTTACATTGTAATAGAACAATAAATTCCTATTCATTACATCCATCACACCCATACACTTTCCCTAGTGGGGAAAAATATGGGAATTAGCATTCTTTAATTCATCCTGTGACATCAAACAGTGGAATTTCTTGACAGTGAGAACAATTAATTAGTGGATCAACTTACTTCTAGGAGTTGTGGGTGCTGCATCACTAAAGATTTTAAAGAAGAGATTGGGCAACTGTACTATATTAGCATACTCCAAACCCTCTGAGCTGATTGGTCCAAAAGGACAGCAACCTGATTGGTCGAATACTCGGCCGTGATTGGAGTGCTGGGAATCTACCGCGATTGGTTGTGCCGATCGCGGGAGATTCAAAGCGCTGCCATTGGCCGCCGAGCCGTGAGCCAGTCCTATATGAAGGGCTGCCGCGGCTCGCATTCTCTCAGACTATTCTCATATATAATAAATAGCTGAAATCACAGAATGGTCTCGTGTCTCCTTCGATCCGATCCACCCCAGATCTAACACTGGCGACGAGGGTGGGATCGTGAATAAGGAGACCCCAGCACATGGCAGAGCAACCCGCTGAACAGGCAGCATGGCCGGCATCAACTCGCCACCCGCACCCTTCAACCCTGCTACCGAGGACTGGGAATCCTATACCGATAGGTTCCAAATGTTCCTCGAGAGTAGCAACCTCAAGAAACGAGCCGTGTTCCTCACGCACTGCGGGCCTGCAGTATTCAAGATGGCCAAAGCCTTGGCCAAGCCAGAGGACGTCAAGGCGATGGAGTGGGATGATCTCGAGCCCCTGCTGCGAAGCCACTATGCCCCCGTCGTGCCCATCCTTATCCGGTGGCATGACTTCTACAGGCGGGACCAACGCAAGGGCGAGGGGCTGGGTGACTTCATAGAGGCACTACGGGACCTGGGCAGCCTGTGCGAATTCGCCGACCTGGACGAGGCCCTACGAGACCGTGTCGTTCTAGGACTCCGAGAACCCATCCTCCAGAGCTGCATCATGGCAAAAGGAGACATCTCCCTCACTGACACCCTCACCGAAGCCACTGCAGCAGAAGTAGCCAAGAAGTCAGTGGCTCGGATTTGACAATCGAGCATCATGCCACGAGCAGCGGCCGGAGAGACAACATTGACCCCCCGAGAGGCGACCAGAGGCAGACCATACAACCGCACACCACGGCGACGTTGACTCCTTCTCGGAAACCGAAGACAAGGAGGAAGAGATCCACCGCCTCCAATCAGCGTAGGAGTGGCGGGAACCACGAGGTCGTTAGTCGAGGTTCCAGTGTGCCGGCTGCAGCGGCGATCACCCCCGAGTGGACTGCCATTTTCTCGATGCCATTTGCAGGCATTGCAAGAAACGGGGGCACATCGCCAAAGTATGCCGGAATAAAAAACACTACAGCCCGCGACGATGAGACGCCAGCCCCCGACGGAGAGAAAGCACTCCCACCAGGAACCGCGACCGCCAGACAGAGAACTGCTGGAGCCAAGAAGGTCAGAACAGGCGACTCCAGGAAACGAGACAAAGAGAGGAAACACACCACTCCGTCGTCATCGGCCATTCCTCCACCAGCGACGCCAGGAAAGTATATGTGATGGTCGGGATAGAAGACCAGCGATGCGACATGGAAGTGGACTCCGGGTCCTTCCTCTCAATGGTCTCCTGGTGCACACTCAAGCACCTGGCCCCCACCATCTGCCACCACGAACTGGAAGCCCAAACACTCATCCTCAAAGACTATCAGGGGAACCGAATCCCTGTAGTCGGCAGAGGCCATTTTAAGGTCACCTTCAAGGGCCACACAGAAGTGCTACCCCTGATGCTCATAGACCAAGACCGCCCGAGCCTGTTGGGACTACAGTGGTTCGCACCCTTGGGCATCGAAGTAACCGGAATACACCACATTGGAGAGGCAGACTGGGAAGCGGCACTCGTGAGGGATTTCCGGGAAGTCTTTGATGACAGCCTAGGCAAGTACCGGGGGTCCCCTATCTCATTTAACATAGACCCAAGCATTGCGCCAATCTGCCTTAAGCCCGGGCGAGTGCTGTTTGCACTCAAGCCCAAAATCGATGAGCAGCTTGATAAGCTCATCGCACAAGGGGTGCTAGAACCAATCGACCATGCCTGGTGGGAGACCCCAATTGTCACCCCCATCAAGCCAGATGGATCTGTGAGAATTTGTGGTGACTACAAGGCCACCCTGAACCATGCACTCCAACAAAGTGCAAACCCCGTCCCAGTAGTCCAGCACCTTCTGCACTCACTGGGGGGAGGCCGAATTTTTGCAAAGCTCGACCTGGCACAAGCCTACCAGCAGCTGCCAGTTGATGCCACAACAGCAGAAGCCCAAACCATCGTAATGCACTGAGGGGCTTTCCGCTGCAACCGGCTCCAATTCGGAGTCAATGTGGCACCCGGGGTCTTCCAAAGCCTTATGGAAAGACTCCTCCAGGGCATAGAAGGGGTTGTGCCCTACCTGATGATGTTTTGGTGGCTGTGAAAAATGACAAACAACTAGAAGCCAGATTGAGGGAGGTATTGAAGAAATTCAGAGACTCGGGACTTAAAGTCAAAAAAGGGAAGTGCCAACTAAGGGCCGAGAGGGTCGAATTTCTAGGGTACCTCCTAGACAAACAAGGGATCCACCCCACAGAAAAGAAAATGAGAGCCATAAGGGAAGCACCTCGACCCAAAAACAAAATGGAATTACAGGCTTTCTTGGGACTGTTAAACTTTTATAATGTCTTCCTACCTAAAAAGGCAACTGTGGCAGAACCACTGCATAGGCTGTTAGAAAAAACAGCCACCTGGACCTGGGGAGCACGGGAAGAGAGCGCCTTCAACAACACAAAGAACCTGCTAACATCCGACGCGGTACTGATCCAGTACAGCAAGACCCTGCCACTGACAGTAACGTGCGACCCGTCACCATTTGGGATCGGCGCCATCCTCAGCCACCAGCTACCAGACGGGAGGGAAGCACCCATCGCCTTCTCATCAAGGACACTTTCAAAGCCAGAACGGAACTACAGCCAGCTCGACAAAGAGGCCCTAGCAGTCGTCGCCGGCGTCAAGAAATTTCACGAATACCTTTACGGTAGGACTTTTACAATCATCACAGACCACAAACCGCTGCTAGGAATCCTGGTGGGAAACAGGGCCACACCGAACATTCTATCGCCAAGAATGACTAAGTGGTCCGAATTCCTAGCAGCATACAATTACCAGCTGATACATCGACCCGGCAAGGACATCGTCCACGCAGACGCCCTGAGCCGCTCACCTCTACCTGACCGGGAAGATGACCTACACCCACAACAGAGGTACTCCAAATAGAGACAATACCCAACCCACTCGTGACCACGCCAGACATTGCCAGAGAAACAAATAAAGACAAGCGGCTGGCGCGAGTCTTGAGCTGTGTTGGAAAAGGGTGGCCGGAAGGGGACAAGGACGAACTATTCAGACCCTTCCGGAACCGACAAACCGAACTCTTTACCGAAAAGGGCTGCATACTTTGGGGGGACAGAGTGGTAATCCCGGAAACATTACAGGAAAGGGTGTTGGGGATGCTGCATGAGGGGCACCCAGGGATGGTCAAAATGAAAAACCTGGCCAGAAGCTACGCATGGTGGCCAGGAATGGACAAACAGATCGAAACCTGGGTGGCCAAATGCAAGCAATGCCAAGAATCCAGACCTAATCCTCCCGCAGCCCTAACGCAGGAATGGGAAACACCCAGGGGCCCGTGGTCTAGGATTCACATAGACTTCGCAGGGCCAACCAAGGGACACATGTACCTTATCACAGTGGATGCTTACTCCAACTGGCTGGAGGTAAGCGCCATGAAATCTACCACAACAGAGGCGGTAATCAGAAAACTGAGCAAACTGTTTGCCACGCACGGCCTGCCTGATGTAATAGTATTGGATAACGGGCCCCAATTTACCGCCCTAGCATTCAAGCAATTCCTGGCAAGCCAAGGAATATGCCATGCATTAACCGCACCAGCAAATCCAGCGGCGAATGGATGAGCGGAACGCATGGTCCAATACACTAAGAAAGCCATCCAAAAAATAGAAGCAGCCAACATACAGGACAAAATTAATAAAATGCTCCTCATACAACACATCACACCTAGCGCAACCACAAATAGAAGCCCAGCAGAACTGATGGTGGGTAGGAAACTGCGGTCAACCCTAGATAGAATGCACCCAACATACAACCTGGACAAACCCCCGGATTCCTCAAGCAAACACAGAACATTTAAAATAGGGGACACGGTATACGCAAAAAACCTGTCAGGAGAACCACTCTGGGTACCAGCAACCATCACCCATCTAGCCCCATATCCTACCGATTAGAGACAAGCGACGGAAAAAGCTGGAAATGACACATTAACCAGGTAAGATCGAGGATAGCTGTCACCAACAACCAACTACCAGAGCAGGTAACTAGAAAGGGGGGGGGATCGGCAAGTGAAAAAGAAAGAGCCAAAAGGAACCAACTAACACAAACAGAACACCCTCCACCCCCAATAAATAAACCACGAATAAACCAAGGCTACTCACCTGAAGACGCAGGACCCATGGAACACGAAACCCCAGAATCTTCACCTGGAAGGAGCAGCCAAACCAGTTCAACCAGCCCGGAAAGATCCGGCAGGAACAAAAACGGCAGCTCAACCAGCCCAGGTAGACCGGGAGGGAGCTACCCAGAGAGGCCCAGCTCAAAGTTCCAGGCGGTTCCATCCCAAGGAACTGGAGCAACGTCTGAACCGGTCGACGACCACACCCGAACTGAACCGCACAAGTCAAGTAGGCAGGTACGAAGCCCCGCCTACCTACGTGATTATGTCACGACACACCAGAGCTTTTCTTTTCTGTAAGAAGCAGGTCCAAATGGCTCTTTGAGAAAGGTTGCAGACCCCTGATCTAGATCTTTTATGAAGATGTTGAAAAGTACTTGCCTCAATACAGAACCTTGAGGTACCTCACTGCATGCTTCACTCCACATAGTGGTAGTTCCATTTAAGACTACACATAATCAATTCCATGTATGTAGTTCCATTAAGGATAACATATTGAGTGTGGTTGGTCAGCCAACTGCAAATCTATCTGGTTGTTGTCCAGTCTATCCCATACTGTTCTCTCTTACCAAGATGTAGGCTATGGCTACTTTATCAAATGCTTTACTGAAGACTAAGTATACCATATAGGAAGAGCAATGGCCTAGCAGTTAAGATGCTGGGCTTATCAATTGGAGATTGGCAGTTCAAAATCCAAGCGCTGCATGACAAGGCAAGTTTCTGTTCTTCCCTTACTTTGGTAGAAAGGTAACAATATTCTGTGCACCTTGGTGTATAGTCATTCTAGTCACATGACCACAGAAGGGTCTTTGGATAATGCTGGCTCTCTAGCTAAGAAAATTTTAAAATTGGGACACATTTAGGCAGTGGAAATGTTTACCTCTTTTTTTTTTTTTTGAAACAAATTTTATTAATTTTAAAGACAAACAAGCCATCATCAACCATTGAGTACATAAAGCCTCTTTCCATTATAAATTTTTACAAATCAGATAAAACACCATTTTACACAAACACAATTCTATTTTACCTCATTTCCACATGGACACACAAATATCCTTTAACAAATCTCTCATTATTTCTCTTTACTCTTATTCAATTTCATTATTATTATTATTATTATTATTATTATTATTATTATTATTATTATTATTATTTTCCCCATATTTATCCATTTTATAGTCATCATCTTCATTTCTCTTTGACTTGTTTACCGTTATTCTCATCTAACATTCCTCCAAGGTTTTATTAATTCTCAAACAAACATAAACACACAAAACACAAAAACATAAAATTTATTTTTAGAAAGTAGCTTGGCCCCAGATTACCTCTCTTTATATGGACTTCAATTAAATTCATGCTCATCTTATATATCATTACCTATCTTATTTACCATTCTATATCTTCTATATAGCTTCTCCCTGCTTTACACTCTTCTTAATTCTATTTTATTTATTTCATTTTAATTTAAATCATTATACTTGTATCTTTTGTCCATTCTTTTCAAATTATCCATTTATCTCATTCCCTATAGTAAAAAAAAGATTTCTCCTGAAATCACTAATCAAAGTATGATGCCTTTCTATCGTCCCCCTAAATTAACATTTAAAATAACTCCTAGTTCCCAATCTAATTCTGCTTAGTACATTCTACCTACTAAATTTTAAAAAGAAGAAAAAATAGTAAATCTAAAATGATTAAATACATAATTAGATAATAAATCTAAATATTAAATCTTATAACATTCCAATTATCTATTTCAAAAATAAATGCTGCAATAATAAGTTTATAATAACATCCACACAATAGTCAATTTAACTCTATAATTAAACTCAATATTTTAGACATTCCCTTTAATTTTTTTTTTAAGTTTAAAGTCTATCATTACTAAACATTTTAATCTTTAAATCTTTTATTAATTCTTATATACCATCTTATGTACCTTGCAGAATCTTCTTTTTTTAAAAAAAAAAATTATACATTACCCTTTATCCCTAAAAAAATTTCCCTTTTACCTATCTTGTTCCATATCTTTGTGGCTTTTTCCCCCCTTTTCCCTTCCTTTCTTAACCCACCTGGCCTTTTTACCCCCCCCTTCTCCTAACCTCTGCCTTTTTAACTTCCCCTCTCTGTTGTATTCCTTTTTCCTTTTGCTTTCTAACATTATGTTTTTTGCATCTTATTTTTCTCTTTCTTGGGTGTTTTTTTAGATCTTAAGTTCTTCATTTTCCTTCCTCTCTTTTTCCTTTCTTTCTTGATCAATCTTTTAGATTCATTAAAGATGGCTTCTTCTTCTTCTGCTTCCTCCATCTGTTGTTGTGTTTGCTGACAAATAGCAAGCGCCATTTCTAAGAAATGAAAGGCTTCTTCCACAGCGTCCTTGCCTTCTTTCTTTATTTTTCCATATTCCTTTCTAAATTCATCATCAGGTAAAGCCATTATAAACCTTTTTTTCCCCCACCTCTTCTTCTTAAAACAACCAAAATGTTTCAGAAGTTAAAACAATTCCCCAAAGTCCCAGAGTCATCAATCAGTCCAAACAGAGCACAAAGTTCTCACTTTCTCTTCCTGGGGTAGTATCAGTTAAAAAAGAAAAGAAAAGGAGCCCAGTCTGTATTTTAAAGCCTCATTACAATTAATTTCTAACCTCAAAATCTTCAAGGCATCTCCTCCAACAAGATCTTAATATATATTTTTTGTCCTCTCCCTTCCCACTTGTAACAAAGAGCCAAATTTTAACCTTCTATAAAAAGACAGGTTTCTCAATGTCCATTTGTTAATTCCGTCGAGAAGAAACTTGCCCTTTCAGCACCTCAAATTGCCTCTTTGAAAATCTCCTCTGGAAACAAAGTGTCGTTCAAAAAGTCATAGTTTTCAGGATGGTGAATATATCTTAAAGTCCTGGTTCAGCCAAAAAAACCTTTCTCTTCAGCACTTTCTCCCTCTTCCTCCTGCGCAATCTTACCCAGCTGCTGGCTTCTTTGTGGCGGCCATTGAAGACCGCCGCTCCACCGCCTTGAGAGAAGGGGGTTTTGCCGGCTGGGGAGGGGGTCTGTGATACCCCCAAACCCCTCTTCGGATCCCCCCCGTCTTCGGCTGCCTCTACGGGGCAGCCTTAGCCTCCAGATCCGTCAGGATCGGAGGCACCAAGACGGCTAGCGCAACAGGGATCGCGCAGGAATGCGAATCCCTACTGCCGCCGAAGCCTGGCAAACCAGAAGTCTGAAACGTTTACCTCTTTTAAATATACTATATTGATAGTATTTCCTTGAGCCACTAATTTAGGCAATGAAATTTGTTTAGCATGATCTGTTTATCAAATCCATGCTGGCTTCTAGTAATCACCATGTTTCTTTCTAAGTGCTCATGAAGTGGTGTTTTTTTGTTTGCAAAGTGGGACTATTTAAGAAATATGTGTGGAAGTTTTTAAATTTGTATTGTGGAAAAAGGATTCTTTTCATGGCATCTACCCCAGCTTTGTAATAAAGTCTTCAGAGCTTAGAATCCAGGTAAAATATTTAGTTACCTGCCTCTTTATATATTTGTTTTCTTGTTTATATCATGGTTAGGTCACCATTCATCAACAAGAATTGATAAAGTTTAACCAATCCAAAGAATAATAGAATAATCCATGATATATTACTCTATGGATGCTTGCAAAGAATAAATGATGAAATAATGGCTTATGCTAGACTAGTTGAAGGCATTATGATTGATGAATATTAATTTAAATGTGTAGTAAGAATTTTTAGAACAGTCTTTTTTATCCACTCTACAGGAAAATCCTCATCTGGTTCTATTGTTCCTGTAATGACAGAAACCTTGTAACAAATCCAAACAAAAGGTCTATATTGTGAAGTGTAGAAATGATAGCAAGATAGTTTCTAAAGGACTCATATAATGAAGTCTGAAGGAGACATACAATTGATTTAATAGAATTTAACAGAATAATGGAGCTGGAAGGGACATTGAAGGTCTTCTAGTCCAACCCAGTGCTCACCTAGGAGATCCTACATCAGCTCAGACAAATAGCTGTCCAATCTCTTCTTAAAAACCTCAGTGTTGGAACATCCACAGAGGCAAGCCATGTCACTGGTTAATTGTTCTACCTGTGACTTTGCATTAAACATCAGCATTTCCTTTGCTTTTTTGTCTGTTTGGCAACTTAAATTTAATGTGTATATTCTATGATGAATGATTGCAAACAAATTGGCAAGTCCTTGAAGCATTCTGCTTTTGCTTGAAACATACTTCATAGCATTCAATCTATGTTCCTTAAGTGAAACAACATCATATGTACCTTTAGGGAAAAGTTCATTAAATATTATGCAGCAATTTGAATTTGAAGAACAGAATGTAAATGTTCCTTGAAAAAGCTTTCCTGGGCTCTGCCGCAGGATCCCAGAAAAAGAAGGCAGTGATAGGTGAGGCATATATATGCCTACACACATTCCAAGTCTCTCTCTCTTTTTCTTTTCAGTGAAGTCACTTCATAACTATAAGTGCTGTTAAATGGATAAGAACTTGTATAAGTTCATTTATAACGACTAAAAGTCAATGTAATAAAATCTACACTATCTACCTCTATAATGGCCCCCTTTTCCCAGACTGCATGAAATTTCTGCTCTATGTGATGCCTTTCATTTGCAGGTGCTGTGAGAGAAGGTGTTGCAAAGGCTGCCTAAGGAGGAACATCAGAGCTGCAAGTCGCCTAATCTGGCATAATATCTTTGTATAGGCCAAACAAGTAAAACATACATTAATGATTTAACAACATAAAGCCACGTGGCTTACAACTTTACATTAATCTGGTTAATGAAATCTGTTACATTGTCCAGGCCGTTTTATGATTTTAATATTAACATCCTTATCTTATAGCAGGGTGGTATTAACACACAGGATTGTATAACAAGGACTGCCAATGTTTGAAGACACAAAATAGGCAATATCAGTAAAACAAGTCAGCCTCCCCTGGGAATTTGGAGATGAGAGGAGGACAGTGGCAAAGGACTGTAGACCTGGCAGAAGAACAAAACTTTGACAGTAGTTCCTATTGCATCTGGCTCATAGGCACCATTGTTTAGCAAAAGGAGTGTATATATTCCCCTCCCTATGTTGCTGTGAGGAGAGTCTTAGAATGAACCAAGGATAAAGTTCTTCTGAATTTCAGAAAGTGATCTTGTCCACATAATTGTCTGGTTTGAATTGGAAACTGTTAGTGAAGACATCCTGGGGTACTACAACTCCTTAATTGAATTGCCTTTTACATTTAAACTCCTTTGCTGCAAAATTGACTTGGCTTGCTCCAATCAATTTCAAAAGACCATCTGAAGAAAAGTAATATAATTTCCACATGGGGTCAAAATTGCATATTATAGTTAAAAGGGCTAATCCATCTCAACTATGTAACAATTTTGATCAAAGATAATCAAAATCCAGCTTCAAGCCTAGTGATTTCTGCTTCTTGAGAGGCATCTTATTTGGGATGGTGTAAGGAATCTGGAAAATATTTCTCAAGAATTTGGACTGCATTTTCTCTAATGTTGCCAACTTGCTATAATGGCACTAATTGAATCCCATTCAAAACCTAGGTATGAGCCTTAGCTGTACATAACAGGAGCAGGAATGAACTGTATGCCTTAATAAAAGTAGAAGGCTTGTAATACTGAGGCTGATCTGTGTGCCTTGGGATATGTTGTACTTATGGGCATTTCAGGTTCCAGTGGCTTGAAAAATCATCCCTAAGTAAGGTTTTTATGGTGTACCCTGTTATTTGTCAGTGTGGTGTAGGGTAAATGGAACCTGTTGATGTTTAACTGTGAAGAGGAACCAATGTTAGAGAGAGAGTAGTGAGGGACATATTTTGAGGTGACACAGTATGAAGGAACCGGAAGCGGGGAGTAAAGAAAAAATAAAGCAGTTTGTGTGCAGAGAACTCACGTGTTAGGAGTATTATTACAAAATACGACATGGTGTCAGAAGTTCTGTAATACACTAACTGAACAACGAGGTCTACCCAAAAGAGGAAAATGAGCAGCAGTGGGGATGAGCAGAATGAGGAAGGAGTTAGCAGAATGGCTAGCACACCCAGCGCTACTTTTAACATCCAAGCACCAGAGCCCTTTGATCTTTCCAAACCAAATGAATGGAAAAAATGGATATGATAATTTGAGAGATTTAGGCAAGCAAGCAATCTCACAATAAGCTCTGAAGAAAATCAGGTGAACATTTTGATTTACTGTATGGGAGACGAAGCAGATGATGTTCTGCGTGACCTGAAATTCAGTGAAGCTGATCAGTGGCAGTATACTAAAGTAAGATGCAGCTTTCAGTCATTCTTTGTAGTAAAAAAGAACATTGTGTATGAGCGTGCAAGATTTAATATGCGCAAACAAGAAGCAAATGAGACAGTTGATGCATTTGTCACAGCGCTGTATGCATTAGCAGAACACTGTAACTATGGAGCACCACATGATGAGCTCATCAGAGACAGGATTGTAGTAGGCTTGGTCGATACACGGCTATCAGAATGCATGCAAATGGAAAAAGACCTAGACCTGGATAAAGCTATTAATATGGCAAGACAATCAGAGGAGATTAAAAAACAGCAAACCACATTGAGAAGTGATGCTAGTGCTGTAAACCTAAAGGATGTGAACTCTTTGGACAGACTATTTAAAGGCAGGCATCAGAAAGAAAAGCAAAAATTCAGCAGATCAAAGAATGATGGAGCAAAGCCTCTAAGCAGGCAGAACAAAAACACTAAAGACCCCCAGAGTCCCAAATGCGGTGGCATGCTTCATCCTAGACAGGAATGTCCTGCTAAGGATGCTAAATGCCATACATGTGGGGAAAAGGGTCACTATCAACGTGCATGTTTTGCAAGCAAGGCTGTGCATGGCATTGAGGAAGAGGAGAGAAGCTTCTCGGCTCTGTGACATCACATGCTGATCCATGGACTGTGGAAATCAGAATGATGGATAAAGACATCACGTTCAAGTTGGATACTGGAGCAGATGTCACTGTTGTTTCACAGAAGAATTTTGCCAACATTTTTCACAACACACAGGTGCCAGTGCTGCAAAAAGCAGAGAGACCTCTACTGGGTCCAGGGAGAATTCCACTGGAAGTATGGGGTTTGCCAAACTACAGCTAAAGAAAGGAGCAAAACAAATTACAGAGAAGGTGTATGTGGTCAAAAACCTGAGTATGCCTTTGCTGGGACTGCCAGCTGTTGTAGCTCTTGGTCTGTTTGTTTGTGTGGACACTATTGACATGGAAAACCTGAAGTCAAGCTACCCTAAGTTATGCAGTGGCCTAGGGGAGGTTCAATAACCTTATTGTGTTAAGCTCAAACCCGATGCTGTGCCTTTCTCTTTGAAAACCCCAAGGAGGATTCCCCTACCATTGATGGGGAAAGTCAAAGATGAGCTTCAATGCATGGAAAACTTGGGAGTAATCACTCATGTGGAAGAGCCTACAGACTGGTGCACAGGCATGGTAGTGGTGCCCAAGAAGGACAGCAAAAAGGTGCATTTGCATCTGGACCTGACTGGCTTGAACAAGTATGTGTGTCTTGAAAAATTCATTTTACCATCAGTAGAACAGAGTCTTGGAACACTGGCTGGTGCTAAAATGTTCAGTAAATTAGATGCCAACATGGGGTTTTGGCAGATACCCCTCACCGAGGATTCAGCAAAGTATACCACATACATTACACCCTTCGGGTGGTTCCACTTTAACCGTCTTCCATTTGGCATTTCCTCAGCGCCCGGACATTTCCAATGTATGATGGCGGAAGTTACACAGGGGCTGGAAGGTATAGTTTGCCACATTGATGATCTACTGGTGTAGGGATGGGACCAAGAAGAACATGACAATCGACTCCATGCAGTGCTAAAAAAAACTGGAAATGGTGGGAATACTCTGAACATGGATAAGTGTGAACTCTCCAGGAGTGAAGTGGTCACATAATCTCTGATGCAGGGATACAACCTGACCCAAAGAAAACAGAGGCTATCAGAGCTATTAAGGAGCCCTCTAGTGTGAACAAACTGAGGTGTTTTCTTGGGATGGTAAACCAGTTGGGGAAGTTCATCCCTCAGTTGGCAGAAAAAGACAAGTCACTTCGTGATCACCTTTCTAAGAAAAACTGTTGGTTTTGGGATGTGGAACAGGTCAGGGCATTTAAGACATTGAAAGATGCTTTGTCTTCCCCTCCGGTGCTGGCCATGTATGATCCGAACAAAGTGATGAAAGTGTCAGTGGATGCATCATCATATGGCTTGGGTGCCATTCTTCTTCAAGAGTGGGGAGATAAATGGAAGCCTGTGGCTTACGCATCACGTTCATTCACTCCAACTGAACAACACTATGCACAGGTGGAAAAAGAAGGCCTGGCTCTAACCTGGGCATGTGAAAGATTTCAGGATTTCCTCCCAGGAAAGCATTTCTGCCTGGAGACTGACCACAAACCACTTGTCAGTTTGCTTGGAGACAAAGCACTAGATCTTCTACCCTTGAGAATTCAGCGATTCAGGATGAGGCTCATGCGTTACTCTTACTACATTGTGCATGTGCCCGGAAAGCCACTTTGGACAGCAGACACATTGTCACATTTGCCTATGGACTCTCATATGTCCAAAGCAGAACTGGAGCTGATGGAAAACACTAACATATATGTGGACTGTGTAGTAGACATCTTGCCTGTTAGCCACACATATATGGAAATCATAAAAGAGCAGTTGCAAGCTGATATTATTTGCTCTTGAGTCTTGAAATTGTGTGCAGATGGATGGCCAGTGCATGCAAAACAGGAACCTGCACTGAGAGGATACTGGCCAGAACGAGCTACACTCACTGTACAAGATGGATTACTACTGAAAGACATAAGGCTTGTGATCCCATCCACTCTGAGGGATGAAGTGTTGGAGAGGCTGCATGAAGGACACCAAGGGATGGTGAAATGCAAAGAACGTGCTCGTCAGTCTGTGTGGTGGCCAGGACTCAGTCAGCAGGTCAGTGAAATGGTGCTCAAATGCAGGACATGTATTCAAGAGCGTCAGAATCCTAAAGAGCCACTCATGACATCTGAGTGCCCAGAAAGACCATGGCAAAAGTTAGGGACTGACATGTTTGTACTTGGAAGGAAAACATACTTAGTTGTGATAGACTATTTCTCTAGATATGTCGAGATTGCACTGCTATCGAACACTAAGTCAACTGATGTCATTGTCCATCTGAAGTCAATCTTTGCCCAGCATGGGATTCCAGAGGAGTTGATGTCAGACAATGGACCACAGTTTTCTGGCCAAGATTTCTCTCATTTTGCATCCACATATGGGTTCAAACACATTACCAGCAGTCCAAAGTTTCCACAAAGTAATGGAGAAACTGAACGTGCAGTTCAGACGGTGAAAAGTCTCTTGGAAAAGGCTAGTGACACTTATCTGGCCCTGCTTGCCTTCAGAGCTATCCCTCTCCAGAGTGGGTTCAGTCCGGCTCAGCTGCTTATGGGGCGACATCTTCGTACCACTGTGCTGATTCTTCCCTCTCAGTTAGACCCAGCATTGCCAGATGTTGACCTTTTTGCTTGTAAAGAGAGAGAGAAGAGGAAATTGAATACTGAATACTACAACAGGAGAAATCGTGCAAAACCTCTTAGTGATTTGGTACCAGGAGAGCATGTATGGGTCACTGATACAAAAGAATCTGGGACTGTGCTGCAGAATCACACGAGTCCAAGGTCATATCTAGTGGATGTACCTAAAGGTGTGGTGAGATGCAATTGTCAGCACTTGATACCCTTACACATACATGCAAGTGAAGGAGGAGCGGTGGAGCAGCAGGAGTTACCAGAGACAAACAGTGAACAAGTTTCTACATCACCTGGGAACATACTTAAAAACTTTCCTAGTGTGACAGCTACCCCAAGGACAAGGTCTGAGAGAGCTATAGTTAAACCAGAGAGACTGAATCTGTGAACTGAGAAAGTGAAAAAGAGATAATGTTGATGTGTAGTTCAGTAAGAAATCTGAGGAGCAGAATAGTTTAAACACAGTTAGGTGTATTGGATTAGTAAATAGTTATATGATAACATTTTCTCCCCTACAGGATTTAGATAGGAACAGACCTTCAACAAAAGAGGCAGAATAATCCTCTAAGGTCTGGTGAGACAAAGGTAGTCTACCCTTTGTTCTCTCAAAAAGGGAGGTGTGGTGTAGGGCAAATGGAACCTGTTGATGTTTAACTGTGAAGAGGAACCAATGTTAGACAGAGTGAGGGACATATTTTGAGGTGACACAGTATGAAGGAACCGGAAGGGGGGAATTAAGAAAAAATAAAGCAGTTTGTGTGCAGAGAACTCATGTGTTAGGAGTATTATTACAAAATATGACAGTCAGCTCTGTGGCTTGGAGTATTTGGAAAATATAAGGATCTTGGACTTGCAATGATTTATTACCAGGGATGGGATTCAATTTTTTTAACAACTGGTTCTGTAGGTGTGGCAAAGTTGGTGGATGTGGCTTGGTGGTCATGTTATTGGGTGAGTGGGGCCAACCCAACATCACTCACATCGAGGCACGCATCTCCTCACCTGGCCTCTCATGACTGTGGGGATGCTACAACAGTCATATGTGTGAAAAATGGTCATACGTCCCTTTTTTCAGTGCCATTGTAACTTTGAATGGTCACTCCATACAAGCAAAGTACCAGTAAAGGAGGGAAAGAAAACTCCAGAGAAGTTCCTGAGACAGGAGGTCTAGTCTTGCCAAAAACGTAATAAGGGTTAACGGAGAGGTAGTTTCTGTAAGCAACACCAGAATGTTTCCTTCCTGCCTTCCTTACAGGATTAGACCAGTAATTTCTTCTAACAACTAGTTCTCCAAACTGCTTAGAATGTTAACAGCCGGTTCTAGTGAATAGGTGCGAACTGGTAGAATCCCACCCCTGTTTATTACTCATTATTACTCATTATTGCAATGAAATGAAGGAGTATGCAAGGCTGTTCAAAGCTGAAAGGAATCAAGGGAAAGACTTCCATTATCAGCTTGGATCAGTTTAGGAAGATGGAAATCTAGGCTGATTAAAGTGGTCAATTAATTTATCTAAAATAGGGCTAGAGTTAACACAGTATTATATACAATTCACTTTGATATCTTTATACATTTCAAACATTAGTAGTAGATGTTCATCAAAATACAATACAGAATAACAGTTGGAAAGAACCTTGGAGGTCTTTTAGCCCAATCCCTGCTCAAATAGTAAATCCTACACCATTCCAGAGAAATGTCCAGTCTTTCTGATGATGGATCACCCACAATTTCTGGAGGCAAGCCTTCAGCTGATTAATTGTTCTCAATGTCAGGAAATTTCTCCTTAATTCTAGATTGGATCTTTCCTTGATCATTTTCCATCCTTTACATCTCATTCTGCCCTCAGGTGCTTTGAAAAATAGGTTGATCCCTCTCTTTGTGATAGCCCTTCAAATACTGGAAGGCTGCTAACTTATTATTCTTATCAATTATGGGAATCTTTAAGTTTGTTTCACAATTTAACTGAATGTAAATGTGAAGTCAATAAAACTCCAAATAGAGATGAATTACATCTGAAGAAATACTCTTCTGACACATGCTGGAGACATATAGTGTGGTTCAGTGTGTCCTGAATCCTTCTTGATTCTGTTTCTCTAGATCAATTCAGATTCAAACATCGAGGAGTTTAATCTCTGCATGTTTAATGTAGTATATGTTTTACTAATGCTACAGCAGGTGAAGAATTGGCAGGTTCTTCTCTTTTGCCTCTCATATTTATTACATTTATAGCAGAGGTAGGATTCAGTCAGTTTTCACCAGTTCAAGTGAACCGGTTGTTAAATTTTTGCCCAGTTCAGAGCACTGGCTATTCCCTCCTCTGTCTGGCTCCACCCCGCCACGCTCCTCATAGGAGTCACCCTGCGTGCCCCATTTTTCCTATGACACTCATTGAGATGACTGGAATACTACTGATATGATGGCAGAGAGGACAACAGAGGGGATCCTTGAGAGACTCAACTATAGGCAGCTTTAATCTATCTGAATTTTACCTACGAGTAGTCAAGGCAAGATTATCTTTTCCTTAGCTGCATTTCTATCCTTTCTCTCATTCAGCCTTTTTTTAATCCCAGTTTTTCACTGCACTTTCTAGTTTGCACCCATTGTCATTTTTTCCTATAGCCAAAAGAGTTTCTTTCCTTGCTTGGGCTGAGTCTTTCTTTCCCCTTGGTTGCCTTTTCTGGGCTGAGTCTTCTTTTCTTTCTTCCTGGGGTTCCCTCTGCTTCCTCCTGTTGTGACTTTTACTCAAGAAGTCCCCCCACGCTCCATTTTGGCTAGCAGAGGGCTATCAAAACTAAACACAAAACAAAAGGAGAAATATTTCTCTTTTTGCATTTGAGTGTGCAAGAAGGGGCAGAATTTCTCAGCATTCCTTTAGGAACCTTCAACATACAAACTGTGGTTACTCATCCTAAAATGAATCCTCTTTACCTGGAGCTTCAAAATTTGCTGTTTGCTGGAGAGATGTGTAGCTAAAAGTCAGTCTACATTTAGTGCCCATCTGACCTTTGGGGCTATTTCTTCATAACCAAACAAAAGTGTATTTTCTATGCAGTTCACACTCCTTGCTCGTTGGATCTGGATGTCACAAAGCAAAGCCCGCATTTTGTAATTAACCCTGCACCCTTTTTTGGCTGGCAGAGTGCTGCGGGAGTCTGAGTGCTGTTATGCCCCCTGGCCACGTCCACCCAGCCGGTCATTAGGGCAGAGAACCGGTTGTTAAATTATTTGAATCCCACCACTGAAAATTTTATAGGTCATCCATCTCCTGATAAGGTGACTCTGGGATGGGAATTATAATAGAATTTTAGGTGGATTGTCTATGGCTGTAAATAAAGAAGATAGAAGAGATTCTAATCAATTCACATTTCTATTTATAATTTCATAAATCATATAATCCAGTAAGGAGAATTTTCTGTACATACTCTGAAATTTGGTTCAGACCTCTCTTGGCCTCTTGAGAATTGTAATTGAAGCAGGCTTGAAACCTCTAAATCTCTTGATAATATGCAAGTATGAGACAGTTACCATAGCTTGGAGGAGTTTGATCAGTTTATCATAATACTTCAAAACAGCATCATCAGTAGTATCTCTTACAATTGCTATAGAGAGTCTCTGAAAATTGAGTAATTTTAACTCAAACTGAAAGGACCATTTCATGTAAGTAGGGGAAACATCATCCTTTACAATGGAAAGATGATGAAATGATGTAATAAACAAGTCAAAGAGACCAACATTCATAATTCATCATATAGTAGAGGAGGAAAAAAGAAAATCTGTTAGAAACATATTTAAGGAGTACAGTGACACCTACTGTTTAAAATAGATCAAAATAAATATAATGTGCAATGCTTAGGAAAATTGATAAAAACATACCAGATTTTTGTCATTATATCACATAGTGTTTGTTTATGCCTTTTTATTATTCTCTAGGGGATTCTGAGGCATGGAATAAGAAATGTACTTGGAGTCTAAATGAATGGAAATCCAAATTGAACAAGCTTGGCAGCTTGAAGATTCATTTCAGAAATATGCTAAAAATGCCACATAGATTGATCTTATAAACATTTAATAGGAAAGCAGTCCCATTAAACTTATTTGGGCTTATTGTTAAATGAGTCTATCTAAGACTGAGGTTCAATGTAATAATCTATTTTGTCCCGATGCTTGAAAATGTCTAAATAGAAAGTCTGTCTCTTCATTCACTGTCCTTGGAAAGCAAGAAGCACTTACGTACTTGTAGGTTTTCAATGGTTGTTTAACCATACTCTTTGTAAAATTAAGTTCCCATAAGGAAATGTATAATAAATAAACTCCTTAATATTAAAATTTGGAAAAGCCATTCAAGAAACATAATTTAGAACTTGTATGTTTTAGGCACTCTTTATAAATACTGCAATTCATTATGACAATTTAAGTGTGAGTGAATTTCTGGCAGCTCAAAGTTGAAATTAACATCCCAGTCATTTATTTAAATGGTTTTATTTGAAAGTTGAAATATTTGGCCTTCAGCTCAATTGAAATAACAGTGGATTCTCCATTCCAGTGAATTTGTATGTTGTTGCTTGTGGATCAAAGTGTAGTTGACGCATAAGGAACAAAACACTCAGTAACAAATATTGATAGGGTTTAATATTATTGTAAGAAATGAATAACTCAACCTTTCTAAACTTTAAAACAGATCTTACCTATTGTATATGAAGTTGTTCACAGTATGTCTAAAGATAGGTAATGCTTTTCATCAAGAAGATGGTTTCACATTGAGACCATGAAGTATCAGGATATATCACAAAACTAGAAGTAGTTTACCATGGGTTGTTTGTTAAGGATAAAGTATAACTAGATGTCAGAACCAATCCAGGAGCCACCCAGGGAATCTTAATTTTAAACAAATACATAGAAATGGATCAGAAATAGACATAAATGGAAAAACCTTCCTTCCTGTCTAACAGAGTCCGATGATCAATCTGGGCAGGAACTCAAAAAGAGGCCAGGAATATTTCACTGTCAGGCCCGCTCAGAAATTCAGGGAGACTGAATTTTTCTCATTCTTTGCTATATATAGCTGATCTGGTTATTAAGTAGCTGTGGTGGCTAATAAGAGAAGAGGCATCATTAACCCTTATTTGACTGCTATTAAATGCAGCATTTGCAGCACATGGATTTTTCCATTAGAGCTTGATGTTAGATTTGAATAGTTAGCTTTCTTGTGGGATGAATGCCCACTTATTCAACTGGATTTTAATATGAGAAAAACTTAGTAAGAAACTGTGTTCCTTTGAGTCTAATTAAAAATAATAGCCACAAATACAACCGCTGTCTGTGCAAGTCCAGGCAAGTGCTTGGTAGACAATTAACTACCCCATGATCACAAGTATGGAAGGAATTAATCATTTCCCAATTCAACCAGGAATATTTTTTTTTTAAAGTTACCTGGGACTTACTTCATTTTTCTATCAGAGATTTGCTTCTTTTATGATAGTCTTTAATGATAGCTTTCTAGAGAAGAAAACCAACATCCTACCATTTTGATTACTGTTGCTATAGTTACATTTATTTTTATTTATTTATGTCCCATCTGTATTATTTTTGCAAATAACCCAAGGCAGTGAATACTGTATTTTAATTTAATTTAGGAGAGAGCCATGCAGGGCCACAGGAAATGTGGCCAGTGATAAAAAGCTAAGGAGAGGTTTGAGAGATGGAATAGATCAGGGGTCCTCAAACTTGGCAACTTTGAGGCTTGTGGACTTCAACTCCCAGAATTCCTCCTCCAGTCTTATTAGCTCAGGGATTCTGGGAGTTGAAGTCCACAAGTCTTAAACTTGCCAAGTTTGAAGACCTCGGAATAGATGCTTCTAAGAGGCTTAAAGGCAGCTGATGTACTGTACCCTTCTCACTCCAGAGGTGGTATTCAGCAGGTTCTGGCCAGTTCTGGAGAACCAGTAGTGGAAATTTTGAGAAGTTTGGAGAACCGGCAAATACCACCTCTGATTAGCCCTGCCCCCATCGATTCTCTGCCTCCTGAGTCCCAGCTGATTGGCTGGGTCTTCTTTTGTTGCCCTGCACAAGAGAATGGGGCTAAAAAACAGGTTAGTGGGGTGGAAAGGAAATGGGATTTTGCAGTAATCTTCCCCCAGGAGTGGGGAGGGAATGGAGATTTTGCAATATCCTTCCCCTGCCATGCCCACAAAGCCACATCCACAAAGCCACACCATGCCCACTAAGCCATGCCTACAGAACTGGTAGTAAAAAAATTTGAATCCCACCACTGTCTCACTCCATCCAACAGATATGGGCCACTATAGTCTCAAATATCTTCACTGATTCATGGGTGTCTTTTGTCATCATCTGTAAGAGAAATAGGTTGCAACATTTCTTCACTTTGATAGTGTCTTGTTTGGATTATTCTAATGCAGTATGTAAGGGGCTTCTGTTGCAAATGCTTCAAAAACCGATTAATCTAAAGGGGCTGTCAGACTTTAATTCTGGTGTATGTATAGTCCTTTTGCTTTAACTTGCCAATCTGTACTGTTATGGCTGTAGGCTGTTATTTCTCTCCCACCTTACTTATTTCTAATGGATAGAAAAGGAGGACACTGTAATCCAGTAAGGGTAGTCAGAGGAAGTCCAATTCAAATGGAAAATCAATTGTGTTGTGAACATTGCACAGTACTCATAAAACTATCTCAGTGAAGCAACGATCAGTAAAAAATGCAACCTTGGCTTCTGAAAAATGTTGCACATTTAAACATACCAAAAACTCTCTTTGAAGGAGATGGACAGTTTAGAAAGGGGAAATATAAATATTCAGTGAATAGATGAGCTCCCTAAAGCCACGATCACCAACCGGTGGGCCACGGTCCACTAATGGGCCATGACAAAATTTTGGTGGGCCGCAGAGAAATCTCACCCCCAGAACACCCCCACAAAGCAATTAATCCAGGCTGCGCAGAAACACAAGGCTGTGCAACTGACATGGCCCACAGGAACCCTCCCCGCCCTCTCACTCCTTACCCGGCAAACTTGCCTGCTAAATTGCTATTTTTCTTTATTCTGACCATCATCTGTTCTGCTGTGCCAGGAGATTTAGATTAGCTAGGAAGCAGGAAATTGTTAGATTTCTTGCTTTCTAGCTAATCTTTAGATCTTTGGCTCAGCAGAGCCGAACCTCCCTTAGGACTGAAGGTTTGCTTGCAAGCAAATTCAGTGCAGACTCACGGCAAGCAAATTTGAGAGACTGAGCTAGCCGATGGCACATAGATAGATCACTGAATGATTCTGTAAGCAACTCAATCTGCCTGCCTGCTTTGCCTGATTTTGGGTTAAAGTTGTTCTTTTTTAATAAAAAAATTCAATATTTACATACATGGTGTGTTGGGAGTTAATTTTGTGAGTTTGCTTGCAAACAAATTTTATGTGAAAGACTGAGCTAGCCAGTGGCAGGCAGATAATCTCTGAATGAATCTGTTATACTGTGAGCAGCTCAATCTGCCTGCCTGCTTTGCCTGATTTTGGGTAAAAGTTGCTCTTTTTTAATAAAAAAAAATCAATATTTATATAAATATTTATAATATTTACATACAAACCATGCCCAACCTGCCTGCCTGCTTTGCCTGATTTTGGGTAAAAGTTGCTCTTTTTTTAATAAAAAAATCAATATTTATATCAATATTTATAATATTTACATACAAGCCATGCCCAGCCAGTCACATGACCACCAAGCCACACCCACAAATTAGGCCATGCCCACAGAACCGGTTCGTGGTCCCACCAGTTAATGGGATTTAAAATTATGAGTTTGGTGGTCCCTGAGGTCCAAAAGGTTGGCGACCCCTGCCCTAAAGGACATTCATATAGTGGCGCAATCCCATATGTGATGTAGATGTTTACATTCTTAAACATTTTTGAGGACTCCAAGCAGCTTTTGTTTGGATTTATCAACAGTTACTGTATTAGAAATTGAAGCTGATAAATTTTTACACATTTATTAATTTATTTAAAAATAACAATCAAAAGGCATCCTGAAATCTAAAAAATGTATGGCAAATTTGGAGCTGGAATTTCATACACCACTCAATAACATTGCATAGCTCAGGGGTTCTCAGCCATGGCCTGTTTGAAACCAGTCTGCGAGAGACATGGGCAAGCACATGCCCAGGAAGCAGCACTTGAGCAGAGAGAGCTTGCACTCCCATATGAAACTCCACTTGCTCGAGCAGAGGACATTTGTGCTCATGTGCAAAACTCTCCTCGCACGAGAAGAGCTTTGCGTGTAAGTGCAAGAACCTGCCACTCACACAAGTGGAGCTTTATGCATGAACACAAGCACCCTCTGCTCATGCGTGAAACTCCATTCACATGAGTAGGGGGTGCACCTGCACCCGCCACTCACACAAATGGAGGTGTATTTGTGCACCAGTTACTGGCCACTCACACGCCCACCCCCAGGTCGCAAAACTGGAAAGATTGGGGACACGCTGGTGTAGTTGGTGCACTGACTGATGCAGAATTCTAGTTGACACATTTCATTATATGGTTTCCCAAACTGTAAAAATCATGCTTTGTTAATATTGCCACCAAGCATGTCAGAAAACTTTAAGTTCATGATGGCAGATACAAGTATTCTAAAACTCTTATTTGAAAGCTCAAATTTTACTATTGGAAACAAATACTGAGAGTTGTTTTCCAAAAGTGACAGACTCTCTTCATTCACTTTTGAGAAAATGCCTGCCAGATATCCAAGTCTGAATAACTAACATTTATTAAGTGTCCTTCTTTCAAATAAAAATGCTGTACTCCATGAGAAAAGTTGCTAGTTCAGTTCACAAATCAAAGAACAAGTGCTTTTAGGACAACATCAAACTTCAGTACACAGCTTCAGTGCTTTACACATACTCTATTTCATCACACAGAGTATTAAAAAGACACATGCTGAAGAGTCAGGTCTACTGTGATTTCTTCACTGACCTTTTATCTCGCAAGCACTCATCAATATTAACTGCACAAGACTCTCAGATACTTTGTTCTTGTTCAGCCAATGCAATGTGTGCCTCAAAAGTTCCCTCTTTTTCAGCATCTTTAGAGATAAATGAGAAAGGAATATTCTAATCTCTCTTTTTAAAACCAATACTCCATCCTTAATTACAATTTTCTTTTTTAATAATAAAATATTAAATTATAAGTTTTAGATGCAATTACAAAAATAAGTTTTTGAAAAAAATATTGTTGCAAAATAAGATAAGACAACGAAGTGTGTTTGTACTCCACAGGTACAAGGAAAATATTAAAATTTCAAAATAATGTTTTACGGGACAATAATAACATTACAGAGATTATGTTACATATAACTGAAGGCAGCTATGAATAAAAGTACCGAGACCAAAATGTGCATTGTTATACTCAAAACCTACTACCTAAGAAAATTCTTGAAAACCAGAATATGCAAACACAGATTCCATTAGCTGTCATAGTGAAGATGCCATCACATCTCATATAATTTTTGGAAAACCTCATTGATATTTATGAGATAATGAGAGTGTCAAAGGCAACTAATGACTTAGTATTACTACAAAAATAGCTTTGATCTTACTGACCCCCTGAAAGACTCTCACACAATCCCAAGGATCCACAAATCAGACTTTGAAAGTGCAGATATTCTCAAATGGCATGTTTGCTGATGCAGACAAATAATTCCATGGATGTTTCTGTTTCTTGAATCCCTAACTTCTGCTAATTCTTGTTCAAGATGCTTTTTATTTTGCCTTCTATTCCACTTCTCATTTGTCAAGATACCAGTGTTGTTAAAGATGCCTTCTGGAAGCAATTGATCCTAAGTGCACCATTTTTCCTAATAATATGCTATAAAGAGTGATAGAACAGATGAAGCTGTCACAAAGATTGTGACATCAGTAAGCCTTAAACAGTGTCCAGTGCATAGCATATGTTCAGGGGCATGTGCAGTGGGAATGAGCTATTAGTAGTGGCATGATCTGGTTTATAAGCCACAACCCCATTTATTTTGCTAGACTGAAGCCTTACCAATCATTATCTTTCATGATCTCCTTCTCAGAGATGTTAACAAAAACAAATTGTATAATAGAGATGTATAACTTTTAATAAGGAGTAAATAAGGTGCAGCAGTGAACACAGTATAAGGATAATCCAGCAAAGTAGATGCTTCAGAGGTTATATATCTGGATAAACATCAGGGGTTGGTACAAAAGACATAAGCATTTCAAGTCTTCTTGGGTCCCTTAGCATTCATGAAAAAAAAAAAACCCCCACAAGGGCATTACCTGAGGATGCAAAGTTTGGTGTGAATGGCTGTGTCACATCTACTTGAATCTCTCATGAACCCAGTAGCAGCTGTTCCTCAGAGCTGTGGTGGTGCAGCAGGTTAATTCTGCCAATTGCCAGCAGTTCAATTTTCACCAGCTCAAGGTTGATCAGCCTTCTATCCTTCCAAGGTCAGTAAAATGAGGACCCAAATTGTGGGGAGCAATATGTTGATTCTATAAATCACTTAGTGAGGGCTGCACTATGAACCAGTATGTACTGTAAATCTAAGTTCTACATATTTGTTTTTTGAATTTATATTGCTGCCTATTCGCCCATGGCAACTCAAGGTGGCTTACAGAATATAAAACCACATTTAAAACAATAAAAACTTACAAAAAGAATCAAATAAATTATTCACTCCAGGAGAATACCATGGTCTATTGCTATTGTTATTCTTGTAGAACTTTGTGCTAGAATCCTGTCCCAAATCATCCATCAAACTTTTGTCTATGAGCACTTTGTAATTAAAACAGATGTGTATCAAGGGATTACACAAGTGACATCAATAATTTGGAGTTTCTCATATTTAGGGGAAAAGACTGGAGATCATAACTGATGCAAACAACCACTATGGCCAATATAAGGACTGCAGAGTTTTCTCTTATATGCATAAACATTAAATTGTCTTACAGATCCTAATAATTAGTAGATGGAAAGGGTTCCTTACCCTTCATTTCCCTTCCAGTGTTTATGATGATAATCCTCGAGAATGTTACCAAAGGAATATTTTGGGAATCTGCATGGTCTTTCAAGTACCTGAATTAGTACCAATAAACTGTGCCAATCAATCATTTTGACCACCTAATTACAAATCTGTAGTAACAATAAAATTTCCTTTGAAGTCTGTCTGTACTCATGATGATTTAAAAATGTGTCCATACAGTATTCTTTGTAACAATGTGAAGTTGATATGCAACTTGGATGTTTTTAATACTCATTTTAACCTACAGCCATTATTTCCCCTGGTAATTTCGTATCTAGGTACTAAGCTAAATCTGTTTTTCTCCCTTTTTTGAAGATGGGAGCCATATCAGCTCTTTTCCAGTCCTCTGGGAGATCCCTGGTGCTCCAGGATTTTTGAATGATGTGGTATATGGTTGTGAGATGACATCTACCAGCTCCTTTAGAACTCGGATGTAATCCATCAGGTCCCAGTGATTCATATTCATCAAGATCAGACAGTGTTCATCTTACCATTTTATTTTAGTTCATTTTAGCTTTTATTTCTAATCTGTCTTTTATAGTTACGTTTTTGGTAGGTTGAGCTATAGTTTCTTTTTGCATGAAGACTGATGCAAAGAAAGAGTTAAACAGCTCTGCTTTCTCTCTTCTGCCTGTCTCCTTGCTGTCTTCTCTCTTTAGTGGACCAACTATTTCCTTGATTTTTTTTTCTTCTAATTTATATGTTGGAAGAAACTTTTTATTATCTTTAACTTTTGTTGAAAGTCTTTGTTCATTCTGAGCCTTTGCTTTCCTGACTTCATCTTTGCAGATTCTGGCTATCTGCTGATATTTTGCCTTAATTGTGTGTCTCTTTTTCCATTTTTTGTACTTGTCCTTTTTTTCTTTCAATTTGCCAGAAAGATCTTTGTGCAACCATGCTGGTTTCTTCTTGGATTTCTTGTTTTTCTTTTTTAGTGGTATTGTGCTGGACTGGGCTTTTATGATCTTTTTTTCACTTTCCCAAGCTTCTTGAGTTGTTTTTCCCTTTAGGATTTTCATCCAAGAAATCTTTCCTAAGTTCTCTTTGAGCTTGTTAAAAACAATATTTATAGGAATTAATACACAAGACTCCATTAACATGTTAAAAACCATAATTCAGCCAAAAATGGCCAATAGCAGCTAAGAGACTAATTGAGAAAATCATAGAATCATGCAGCTGGGAGAGACCTCAGAAGTCTTCTAGTCCAACCCCTTGCTGAAGGTAGGAGCCTTAAATCATGATCTTTTCCTGGCCAAAAACATTTAGGAGCTGAGTATCTAGGTGAAAATAAAGAGGCATCCAGGGAGGGTATATGAATCATATGGAATAAAGGGGTGGTGATTGCTCATCACAACAGTTGATCACCCCAAAAATCCAATGGCATTTGGGGAGGCAGAAAAAACCTTGCCTTTGCAGATGAGTTTATCTCATCTTACAATCTTTCTTCTCCATTTTTAAACAAATATAATGATAATTCAGTATTCACAGAGGCATTGTAAAAATGTCATCCTGATTTTCTTATAACATTTCATTCTAATAGTAATTTAATACAAGTATGAAGGTGTACAGAAAATAAAATCCTTTTAAGTACCATCTCAAAACAGGATTGGCAAATACAGCACTAGAGAAATAAAAAGGAATAAATCTGGGAGAGCATTATTAAATCAATTGTTCCTGTATTTCAGGGAATTGCTGCCTGATTTTTCATTGGCTTTTATTATGTATGTCCATTTATTTAACACGTACTGTAAGACCTATGTTTCTGTTCTGTATTCACTGCGTCCTGTCAACATTAGTTATTGAGCTGCAATCTTTTTTAGCTGCAGTTTTGCTATTCTTTTGTAAGTTTCATTATTTTTCTTGTAAAATAAAAGAAAACCTTTCAATATTGATTATGGTGTTTACTACATAACCCACTAGAGGCCACTGGTGTATTGCATTAGAAACTGGTTTGTTTCTGCAAGAAATCAATTCCTCTAGTCTACCCTAATGAAACATTACAAGCACAGTCCTTTGTAAGAAACAAAGCAAAATTGCTGCTGCTGTCTTTTTTTAATTGAAAACATTCACCAATGATTTCACGTAAATTATCTTAAATTATCTTGTTATTTTTTACAGTAAATAAAGTAAGTGCAATAAGAAATAACTGTCACCAGAAAACATTCAATGACAGACATACCAAGAGCTTATACACACACACATACATACATACATATGTGTATACATATACATTTCCCCCAGGAAATTACTGTCCAGAAGCAGTAACAAGAATTGTAACTATGGAGGGGGGACTATTCTTTAGTTACTTCAAGGTAGTCTTTAATCTGTCAGTCAACTGTGTGAAGACATGCCAGTGGAAATACAGAAGATACACAACCTGTACTATAATGAACAGTTAAAACATTAGAATTCTGTTTACTACATCGATACTCTCTTCCCATTCTCCTCCCTCCTTTTGGTGATTACCTTCACCCACTCCCTCCTCCAGACTGAACCATACCAATTTATCCAATCTCCCTGTCTTCCAGTCCCACTTAGAATGAGAGCAAACAATTCTCTGAGAATCCTTAAAGGAGCCTTAGATTCAGAGGTGGTCTTCAGCAGGTTCTGACCAGTTCTGGAGAACCGGTAGCAGAAATTTTGAGCAGTTCAGAAAACCAGCAAATACCATCTCTGACTGGCCCCGCCATCTATTCTCTGCCTTCCAAGTCCCACCTGATCGGCTGGATCATCTTTTGTTGCCCTGCACAGGAGAACGGAGCTGGAAATCAGGTTAGTGGGGTGAGGAGGGAACGGAGATTTTGCAGTATCCTTTCCCTGCCACGCCCACCAAGCCATGCCCACAAAACCAATGGTAAAAATTTTTGAATCCCACCACTGCTGAGATTGTATACTAAGGGGGAGGGTGTCACCTTCTGAATTCCTTCATGGGCTTATAAACTCCCAATTGTGGTCTTGGTTTCTGCCTCATTGCAGAATTATAATAGATTGGAAGAGAAAAATTAAACAGTAGAATTGATAGTCTGTAGCTAAGTGAACAAGCATCTAGAAAAATAATTTGTATATACATCATATAGTTTAATTTAAGAACAAGAGCTTCCTGCAGGAGTAGAGTTGGGATTTTCACTTCTCAATATGGCTTAGAAGACTTCTGAGAATGGAGTCTGCAATCATTAAAAAAAAAAAAAACTGAAAGGGGAGGGGGTGGATAGGTGGAAATGTTAGAACAATGAAAATACATCAGGAAACAAGGTCTTAAAAGGCTTCTTACTACCAGATCTTAGGTAGTAATCTTCTATTAAGGAATGCTGATGACGCTACTCTCCGCACATTTCACTTGTGATTACAGAGACTGGTGTAAGAATTACATTTACCCAACACTGGATTGAGCATTTAGGAGGCTGTAGAGTTAACTTGAATATTTCAGGTTCTCTAGTTATAGGCTGGGAATATTCTGAAGCTATCTTTGTTTAAATGTGCTTTTCTTTATTTGGCTCCTTTCGTAGTCAGTTTGAGATAAGGTCTTAATGTGCATTCACAGTTTATGAGACTGATCTGTCTTGATGCAGTTCTAAATTGCTCTGTGTCCCCTGGAATCCTCTTACTATAATAATTAGTGATCTTAGCAACTGAAGAGAAACATCTTCTTAAAATAAACTCTCTTACAGGTGTGTATTTCTATTTCAAACTCATGTAAAAAGAAAAAAGACATGTCTTTGCAAGGTGACAGTACAGTATTATATTTCAGTGTAATTTTAAAAATGAGAAATTTCATCATGGTCAGATTTGCTACCGTTTTTTATTTCTGCTACCGTTTTTTATTTTTAAAGACGAACACGTTGAAGCAGTATCCAATCTTTTTGTGGCTGATAATCCACACTAAGAGCTACTCTCCAAAATGTAGTCAGAATCAGGATTTAAAAAAATTGTAAGAACCAGGACAAAAACCGAAGTTGATTTAATATGATTTAATGCAATCAATTAAATAGCATGAATAATGTGATTATTTTTTATCTATTTTAATATTGAATTCCCACATAATAATAATGGTTTAAATAAAATTTAAGAAGGCTGATCTTAAACTTGAAGGAGCAAACATTTAAAAGAGTAATAATTGGTTGTATACAACTTAGTGTTCCTACTTGTGAATACAACTAGGGCAACATATGGTGACCTATCTCATTATACAAAGGCTAAGTATTTAGGGAAATGGGTTTTGACTCAGTCCCTCCACTCTCCTTCTCTTTATTCCCCAGATTATTACTGATCTTGAGATAACATTCTATATAAAAGCTTTATTGAAAATTAGCTGAGCAAGAATTCATCTAGATGTTCCTATGAGTAAGCAAATATTATAGGTGTTAACTAGTTAGCTAATGTGGAAATTTCATTCTCTGCTTTTGCTACCAGTAAGGGTATTGTCATTTGGATATAATTTCTATTGTTGTTGTTGTTGTTGTTATACAAAAACAACAGTGCACACAGCAAACGAGATAACTATGCTGGGATTCATATTCCAAATCGTATTCCAAGTTTCCCAAGCGTTTAGGACTGTGTGATGTGTTGGCAAAATATGTGAGCAGATCCCAGTAAGATGGCCTCCTGCAGCTGACCAATGATGATTTTGTCAGTGCCAATTGTTTTTAAGTGCTTGCCTAGGTCTTTAGGCACAACACCCAGTGTGCTAAGTACCACTGGAACCACCTGCACTGGTTTATCCCAGAGTTGTTGTTCTTGTTATTATTATTAGTTAATCTTTACTGAGATTCACAGCATTTGGGGCTGGTTGATAGCTCAACAGCTCGAGTCCGAACCAAGGACCTAGGAACTGTTCAGGTAGCATCAGAGGATATAAGCTGTTCCAAGTAGGGTGGATTATTATTGTTATTATTATCATTATTATTCTCCCCATACCATATAAATTTAATTTATAAGGACTTAGAAGTTAAATATAATTATTTAATTTCTAATTATTAATTATTTAATTTCTTTAATTTCTAATTATTAATTAGAATTAATTATTTATTTTCTATATTTAATAAGGACTTAGAAACATCATCTACAGCTGAGGAGCAGCACTCAAAAATAATGAGCAGCAACTGAGTTATTGATTCAACAAGAGCCAAACTTGAAAACCTGTATAAAATTAAGATTCTGTTGCATTTCCTACAACACTTGATTAAACATGCAAAAGTAGTTCTAGGTGTATGAATTTGCACTTGGTTATGTGGCACTTTTCTTGGTCAAGGTTCTCATATTATGGAATACCTTACCCATGAAATGCAATTCCTGTTGCATTAGAAATTTGATTGGAAGACTGCATTCAGATGATAATCTTCAGCCTTCTGATCATTACTGTGATCTACTTCCAGGCATTCCCAACAAGGAACTTCCTAGATTCTGACTGAACACCAACTCATGCTTTCTCCAGACAATTGGTTTAATGTTGTTATCATAGCCAAGCAGTTACTTCTTCTGGGTCCCTTCTCAGAAGAACAGGTCTCCTCAGTCATAGTTCCTCTTTTGTGGGATAATACTGTATTCCCTCCCCCCCCCCCACCTCTAACCAAGATCAGACTGCCTTCCACCATGGATTTTGGGGGTATATGTGTAGCCATTATAAATTGATTCCCCTCTATTTTGGAAACATATTTTTTATTTGATTATTTTTCTGGTGAAAAGATGTATTAATAACTGATTGTAGCATGGCTTTTTTGGATTTGTGATTTTTTTTTTTTTTTGGTCTTAACATTTTCTATTGCTAACCTTCTCATTCTAAAGGGGATATAAGCTGCTTGAAGGCTTTTTTATTGGTGTATCATATAAGCAAATAAACAATATATAAGCAAATAAACAAATAAATTAATATGCATACCCAGGCTGTTTAAACTGGCTTATATTAAGCAGACTTTATATCTCCTCTCTTGTTTTTATGTTTGGGATTGTTTTCATTGTGTACTATGTTGCAATTTATTTTTCTTCTACATTACCTGGTATAGGATGGATGGTCTAATATTTCAGTTAATTAAATAATGCAGTTCTGAACTGCAAAAAAATCTTTTCCCTGTAGAGGGTAAAATTGAACACAAATGTTATAATTTTCCATGAATAGCAGCCAAGTATGAGTGATAAAATCAAAGATGAAATTGAGGTTTGTCATCAAAAGAACAGATTATTTTAAAACCTAAACAAGTCTACACCTTTTCTCAGAGACTGTGATCAGTATAAATGATGCTGGATATAAGATAATGTATGTGTTAATACCTTCTTCTATCATATTATATAATCTGTATCTTGATTAGCAAGCACTAAATTAAGACAGATTAGTACCTATTACTAAGAGATTCCTTATGTGAACAAATGCAAGCTGAAGCTTACCTGAGAGTTTGGGTCCATTAATTTACTGGAATGACTCACTAAAACTTCATTTTCATTAAAATTTCAACACACACACACACACACACACGTACATATGTGGTATTTAAGAAAATAAATATATACATGTACATGTACGTGTGTGTGTGTGTGTGTTTTCTTAAGTTTTCGTGGGTACTTACATGTCTGGCATTCAGTTTTGTTCGGGTATTTTCCCACGTCATAGTAGTGGTGCTTTTAAAGTTGTAGCAACGTTTCAGCAGAATCTCATCTGCCATCTTCTGATGGCAGATGAGATTCTGCTGAAACGTTGCTACAACTCCAAAAGAACAACCACAATGATGTGGGAAAACAAAGATGAACAGACCCATGGAACAGCTGTCCTGCCCTACATAAGAGGCACTACAGACAAAATTAGTAAGATTCTATACAGACACCACATCAAGACTGCCTTCAAAACAGACAGAAAAATAGCAGCCATCCTCAGGAACCCCAAAGACAAAAATGACCTGGAAAACCAAGGCATATATGAAGTCCCCTGTGCATCATGCCCGGCCACATACATTGGACAGACCAATAGAAGAATAAGCACCCGCCTGGATGAACACAAAAATGCAGTCAAAAAGCTGGAACACACTTCCTCACTAGTCCAACACATGGAAGCCACAGGTCATAGCGTCAACTTCAGTGGTAACAAAACCCTAGCCACTAAGAAAATTCCAGCCACAGAATCATCAGAGAAGCCATAGAGATTGAAAAAAGACCAGAAAGCATGAACAGAAGAGATGATTCCACCAGGCTGTCAATCATTTGGAAGCCTGCACTCACAAACAAAAAAATCTCCATACCACAAGCCAGGCAAACACCTGGGCACAAACAGACCCCCCCCTGATACCTCCAGCTCAAACACACCCCAACCAGGCACCCAGATGAAACCCAGCTTCCTAACTAATGATAGCCGTCCATTTACCCGAAGCCAAGCTGCACTAAAGGCCTCCAATAAAGTAACACAATGTTGCCAGCCAATCAAGATACAAAAAGAGCCTCCCCTCCAAAAAAAAAACAGACAGAAGATATTAGTAGCAGAACACAGCAAACTCCAAGACCAATAAACACAGACCAAGACTCTCAACCAATCAGGATGAAGAAAAAACCATTCTGTCACAGCAATAGGCTGCCCCAAATTTAAATCTGAAACCACTGTAAAAGTCTAACTCACAGACGAACACTATACAGAAGCCTGATGATGGCAGATGAGATTCTGCTGAAACGTTGCTACAACTTTGGGAGCGCCACTGCTGTGGCGTGGGAGGGTGCCCGAGCGGAGCTGGGTGCCGGGCATGTGGGTGCCCGCAAAAACTTAAGAAAACATATATATATATATATATCTGGCATTCAGCTTTGTTCGGGTATTTTCCCACGTCATAGTTGTGGTGCTTTTAAAGTTGTAGCAACGTTTCAGCAGAATCTCATCTGCCATCATCAGGCTTCTGTATAGTGTTCGTCTGTGAGTTAGACTTTTACAGTGGTTTCAGATTTAAATTTGGGGCAGCCTATTGCTGTGACAGAATGGTTTTTTTCTTCATCCTGATTGGTTGAGAGTCTTGGTCTGTGTTTATTGGTCTTGGAGTTTGCTGTGTTCTGCTTCTAATATTTTCTGTCTGTTTTTTTTTTAACGTTGCTACAACTTTAAAAGCACCACTACTATGACGTGGGAAAATACCTGAACAAAGCTGAATGCCAGACATGTAAGTACCCGCGAAAACTTAAGAAATTTTATATATATATATATATATATATATATATATATATATATATATATATATATATATGTTTTCTGAGGTTCTCACGGGTATTTGTATGTGGATCTTTGGTTATTCGGGTTTTCTCCCGCGTAAGATTGGAAGTATCTAGGCAACGTTTCGATGAAGTCTCATTCATCATCTTCAGGCTTGGTCTTCAGCTCTGTGCTTCTCAGAGTGATGTGAGCTTGCAGCTGCTTCTTCCTTTAAACTGCTAGTGGGGGTGTGACTTGATTGGGTGGGGGCTTGGCTGTGTTCTGATTGGGTGCGGGTGTGTTCTCATTGGTTGGGGGTTTGGCTGTGTTCTGATTGGTTGGGGGGTTGGCTGTGTTCTGATTGGCTGGAGGCGTGTTCTGTTCAGGTGGGGGCTTGATTATGCTCAGGTTAGTCTAAGTTGCTGGAGGGTTTGAGCTGGTGAGCTGTGATCTTGTTGTTTGGCTTCGAGTTCATGGTCGTGCTGCATCTTCATGGTGGAGGTCAGGTCGCTTCATGTATTGCTCAGAGGGGTTTGAAGTGGGTAGTGATGCAGCTGCAGTGCAGCTTCTGGTCCGTGGTCGTGTTTCATCTTCTGTGTGGGTGTGAGTCTGCTTTCTACGTGGAAGTGTGGTGGTGGCATCTTGTGTGGCTCTCAGGGGTGTGGGTCTGGTGTCATTCTTCATGTTAGGTACGCGTCTGTTCATGAGGGCGGGTTTCCAAATAGCTGGTAGGCGGGAGGCATCATCTCGTTTATTCATGCTGTGTGGGCGTTTTTCTATCTCTATGGCTTCTCTGATGATTCTGCTGCTGAAGTGTTCGGTTTTGGCGATAGTTCTGGTAACCAAAGATCCATATATATATATAACCAAAGATCTATCTATCTATCTATCTATCTATCTATCTATCTATCTATCTGTCTGTCTGTCTGTCTGTCTGTCTGTCTGTCTGTCTGTCTGTCTGTCTGTCTGTCTATCTATCTATCTATCTATCTATCTATCTATCTATCTATCTATCTATACTCTTGAGTTTTCGTGGGTGCTTGCATGTATGGCATTCAGCTTTGTTCGGGTGTTTTCCCACGTCATTGTAGTTGTTCTTTTGGAGTTGTAGCAATGTTTCAGCAGAATCTCATCTGCCATCAGAAGCCTTACAGAAGCCTGATGATGGCAGATGAGATTCTGCTGAAACGTTGCTACAACTTTAAAAGCACCACTACTATGATGTGGGAAAATACCCGAACAAAGCTGAATGCCAGACACACACACATATGTGTGTGTGTGTGTGTGTGTGTGTGTGTATCTTTGGTTATTCGGGTTTTCTCCCACGTAAGATTGGAAATATCTAGGCAATGTTTCCTCATTCATCATCTTCAGGCTTGGTCTTCAGCTCTGTGCTTCTCAGAGTGATGTGAGCTTGCAGCTGCTTCTTCCTTTTAACTGCTAGTGGGGGTGTGACTTGATTATGTGGGGGCTTGGCTGTGTTCTGATTGGGTGGGGGTGTGTTCTTATTGGTTGGGGTTTGGCTGTGTTCTGATTGGTTAGGGGGTTGGCTGTGTTCTGATTGGCTGGAGGCGTGTTCTGTGCAGGTGGGGGCTTGGTTGTGCTCAGGTTAGTCTTAGTTGCTGGGGGATTTGAGCTGGTGATCTGTGATCTTGTTGTTTGGCTTCAAGTTCGTGGTCATGCTGCATCTTCATGGTGGGGGTCAGTTCGCTTCATGTATTGCTCAGAGGGGTTTGAAGTGGGTAGTGATGTAGCTGCAGTGCGGCTTCTGGTCCGTGGTCGTGTCTCATCTTCTGTGTGGGTGTGAGTCTGCTTTCTACGTGGAAGTGTGGTGGTGGCATCTTGTGTGGCTCTCAGGGGTGTGGGTCTGGTGTCATTCTTCATGTTAGGTACTCATCTGTTCATGAGGGTGGGTTTCCAAATGGCTGGTAGACGGGAGGTATCATCTTGTTTATTCATGCTGTGTGGGCGTTTTTCTATCTCTATGGCTTCTCTGATTATTCTGCTGCTGAAGTGTTCGGTTTTGGCGATAGTTCTGGTATTTTTAAAGTCAATCTCATGTCCTGTGGCTTTGAGGTGTTGGACCAGGGAAGAGGTCGGTTCTTCCTTTTTGATTGAGTTCTTATGTTCTTCAATGCATGCACTTATTCTTCTGTTAGGTTGTCCAATGTATCTGACCAACCAACGAGGTCCCACCAATTTCCCTTCCTGGACATCCTAATTTACAAAAAACCCAAGGGCTCCCTAGGACATACCATCCATCGGAAGAAAACACACACCAACCGCAACTTCAATGCACAATCCTATCACCTCCGTAGCCAAGACCCTCATCTCCAGAACCAAATGCCTAGCTGACAAAGACCACCTGAGAACATAATTAGGATTGTCAAAACAATAGAACTCAGAAGGTCATCACACAGCCCATTACCCAGGTCGTTACAACACAGGAAGCTGATAGACACACAGCCAATACCTCAGCCACACATGTTCTTATGAAAAAGCCAGCCAATCTGTAAACATCAACTCCATCAACCAATCCAGAAATGACAACACAGCCAACCTCCCCACCAGTATTTATAGAGAGACAGCAGCTCAAATCATGCTTTGCTTGCACAAGCACAAGCACAAAGCCAAAAGCAGCAGCCTGAAGATGGTAAGTGGGACCTCATCGAAACATCACCAAGATACCATCAATCTGACACGGGAAAAGACACGAAAATATATATATATTCGTAGATTTTCATGGGTACAGGTATGTAGGTCTAGGTGTGTTCGGGTCTAACTACCCACGAAAACTTAAGAATATATATATATATATATGTGTGTGTGTGTGTGTTTGTGTGTGTGTGTATGTGTATATGTATATGTATATGTATATGTATATGTATATGTATATGTATATGTATATGTATATGTATATGTATATGTATATGTATATATGTGTGCGTGTGTATGTATATATGTGTGTATATATGTATGTATGCGTATATATATGTATATGTATTGCAAGGTTCTTGTAGGTTTTACATTCAAATATTAGTCTCCTAATTTATAACAAAAATAAATGAAAAATAAAATTAGCATATATAAGGTAGAAAATTGTAATCTGAAAACAGAAACTAAATGTAGAGAAACAAGGAAGTGTTGCTCTCTTTAATTACATTGCTCAGATTATAATTTGAACTTTTACTGGAGAAGCATATAGTTGCTAATTGTTAACCTGGGTTAAAAAAAGCTTCAATTTGATGGTATGAAATGTATTCATTTAAATCTCCGTATCAAACTAGAAATTCTAAACACTGGACTGTCTGATTTCCAAATCATGCCTTAAGATTCAGAGACATTCCAAAGACGTCAGAACTGATTTCTTAAAGCAAGCCTATAGCAGTTAATGTTTCATCATTTCATTTTTTTAGTCATAATTAATTTGTATTATATTGAGCTACATATGCACACAATTTATACATGAATTTACAACTTTTTGTAACAAGCATTTTTTTGAGAGAGAGAGAGAGAGAGAGAGAGAGAGAGAGAGAGAGGCTAAAAGTCCAGCCTTGACATATACATATTTTCAGAAATGGTTTAAGATGTTAGGCTTAGGCTCTAAAACAGGGGTCTCCAACCTTGGCTCCTGGAAGCCTGGCGGACTTCAACTCCCAGAGTTCCACAGCCAGCAAAGCTGGCTGTGGAATTCTGGGAGTTGAAGTCCGCCAGGCTTCCAGGAGCCAAGGTTGGAGACCCCTGCTCTAAAACCTAATCTTTCTATCAAAGGAAAATCATGATTCCCCATCCCATATCACAAACTAATTTTTGCTTATAAAGCACTAAAGAGCAAGAGCTACCATTGGTGAAACTAAAAACATGGAATCCCATTTCAGCAAGAAAAAAAAAATTGGTTTGTATCCTTGATTGTATATGGAATATTTTATGTTTTCCCTTCAGAATCAGCTGATTCACAATCAAAGCCCAAAAAGGACATTCTAGAGAAAAAGAAATTTCCATGATTTAGATTACTGTTTTTAAAAATGGAAGTTAAAGCTTCATTAGCTATATTTCTTTAAAGTTCATAAATATTTCTGTCTCACTCAAGACAGACGGAATTTTACTTTCCATGAAGGTTCCACAATGATTCTGTTATTAAAAAGAGAGAGAAAGATTTATCGCCAAGCCAGAGCTATTCAGGCATGTAGTCGTTTTCCCCAATCTATTGAGTCAGTACATCTAAATGGCTTTTCATTCTATCTGTAGTTCAGATTAAATTGTTTATTAGAATTTTTGTGTATTATTAAGAAAGAAAGGATATTGTAGAGCTTTTATTTTAAAGATTACAGCAATACAAAATTAGATGGTTCAAATGTATCAAGTATATTGCACAAGACAGGGCTATTTCTTTTTAAGAGATTCATTGGATTTTTGTACTCATCATAAATAAGCAAAATGTTTACAAGATGCTTTAGTTGCAAGAGAAGAGAAAATGTATGTATGTATGTATTTGTGTGTGTGTGTGTGTGTGTATGTATGTATGTATGTATGTATATTTGCATCTATCCGAATGCTTAATTCTAATGGAAGTTTTTAAACAGAATTTAAGCATCAGCTAACAAAACAGTACTGAAATCCTCTATATGAATGCTTGCGAATTTTATTTTTTTTGCTTTCAGTATTTGCCCAGATACAAGTTAAGGGTAAACATGTTGACTGAGATTCAGATATAGCACAATCTTTCCAGAATGCAATTCTACTGGAGCTGTGGGAAGGCTCACCTGTGAATTCCAAGGAAATTGCTAGTTAAATTATGTTTTGTGAATTTATTAGAATAAATATGGTCATTTCAAAGTACTCATATCAATGGCGGGATTCAATTTTTTTTACTACTGGTTCTGTGAGCGTGGCTTGGTGGGCATGGCAGGGAAGGATACTATAAAATCTTTGCCGGTTTTCCGAACTACTCAAAATTTCTGCTACTGGTTCTCCATAACTGGTCAGAACCTGCTGGATATCACTTCTGACTCATATGGTTTAATATATTCCATGTCCTGCACACTCTCCAATAAATAGGAGGCTCTGACCTTTTATTATGGACGATTGGTTCCTGTATTTGAGGAATGGCATTGTCCTTGAGTCTTTTCTTTGGAAAGCTAAGCACTTCCAATTACTTCTTGCCCTTCATAGGGGTTAGTTTCCAGTTCTCTGATCATTTTCTGTTGCCCTTTCTGAACTTGTGTTGGATGTTCTGGCTCCTTCTTAAAATATGATGTTTGCAATTCTCTGATCAAAACAAAATAAAGGGAAATCATTAAGTCCTCTAATTAGAAACCAAGCGAGAGGTCGCTCTTCTCTTCAAAAGGAGTGTTCATCAGAGCAGCATTGAAGACCAGCCCTCCTAATCTTATGCCTTCTTATCTCTCCTGCAGGAGCTCTTTTAACTACAACAGCAGCCCAAAGCAATTACATCCAATAGTGCCAGCAGATAGTATTTAAAATAGAGCAGGGCAAGAATGCTTTAGAAAGATAAAGCCTAAAGGCCCAAGTTCAATCTGTAGTTAAAAGAGTGGGCTTCTGCTAACACCGGGACAGCCTCAGTCAGCGAGAGACATTAAAGACCATACAATAGTAAATTAAATAGATCAAAGTATGACTCCATGACAACTGCCTATGTATGAAAATGTATTGTATTTCAGGAACATGTTAATATCCACAATAGGCTTTGAAAAAGAAGTGTAACAGCCCATGTGTAATTGCTAAAATCTCTACTGAACAAAGACAATTTTCTGTAGACAGGTAGTCCTTGAATGACAACCACAATTGAGCTCAAAATTTCCATTGCTAAGCAATACAGATGTGAAGTGAGTTTTGCCCCATTTTATGATCTTTCTTGCCACAGTTGTCAAGGGTTAAGTGAATCACCGCATTTGTTAAGTCAATAACGTGGTGGTTAAGTGAATCTGGCTTCCCCATTGATTTTGCTTGTCAGTAGGTCTCAAAAAGTGACCACGTGACCCAGTGGTGGGATTCAAATTTTTTTTACTACCAGTTCTGTGGGCGTGGCTTGGTGGATGTGGCAGGGGAAAGGATGCTGTTAAATCTCCCATCAGAGGTGGTATTTGCCAGTTCTCTGGACTACTCAAAATTTCCGCTACCAGTTCTTCAGAACTGGTCAGAACCTGCTGAATATCACCTCTGATGTGACCCCAGAATATTTCAACTAACTTATCAAAGTTTTTCAGTGCTGTTGTAACTTCAAATGGTCATTAAACAAATTGCTGTACATCGAGGATGACCTGTATTCTGAAAACACTGCATATATGATTATGCCTGCATAGGCATGCTTCACAAAACTCATCTGCTTTGGCAGGCCTAGAAAGAGCACACACCTCCGCTATTTTGCCCCAGCTACCTTATATCTCTCTTTTTTAACCACTACAATGTTAGCATGTATAAGAATAGTCTTTTATCTCTTCATGGATAATTTGTGCCAGTGGTGGTATTTGACTGGTTCAGCCCGGTTTCGGTGAGCTGGTAGGAGTGATGAGCAGCGGAGTCCACACTGGTTCTCTCTACTGCTCTGCTGTTGGGCCCACCCACCCACCCGGGCTCCCATACTCACTTTTATCTGCTGAATTTGAAGCGCAGCTGCTTTGCGTGGCACAGAATAGCGCTGCGCAGCAGTTGCTGAAGTGACCAGAATCATGCAGGCTTGCAGGAGGCAAGTTAGGACACCTCTGCGCCTGCACAAATGCCTCTGCACCTGTGCAATGTGCGTGTTTGAGGCGCGCATGCATGCAAAGTGTGTGCATGCATGCAAAGTACGCCCACCAAGCCACGCCCACCAAACCAGTGGTAACAATATTTAAATCCCACCATTGATTTGTGCATATGAAACAAGATGCATTTTGTTTTAAGTTTAGAAACAGCTCAATTTTTATTCTGTCAGAACTATTTAACTATTTGTTTTAATGGAACAAAACTCAGAATGACCAAAGTGTTCTTTAAACTTACCATTTATATTCATGGAAATCAGTTTTTTTTCTCCCATGGTTATGCTTTATATTTAGGTCTAACAGCTCTTGTGGATCTTATTTCACGTTGTTCTTTGATCTCCATTTGTCTACCTATTGCGCCTTCTTTTTTTTCCATCTCCATTTGGTCCTCTTCAAATTCAGTTAAAATCTTTTCTTTTTCTATCTCCATTTCTCTTCTTTCGAAAAATTCCTTATAGAATATTTCTGCTTTCACAATTGAATCAATTCTGTGTCTCTGTTCTTGCCATGTAAACATTAATCCTTCTGGAATCAGCCATCTATAGTTCACCTCTTTTTTCAATAGCATTTTGGTCAAAAATCTTCTAATCTCTCTCACTTTTCTAAGTACTTGTTTTAAGACCAGGATCTCTTTGCCTTTGTATTTCAACCCCTTCTCTCTTACCACTTGTAATATTTGGTTTTTTAATAGTTTTTTTGGTGAATCTAACATGGACCTCTCTTGGTAATTGGTTCCTCGTTGCATATCTTGTGAAGACTCGATATATCTCATCTACTCCATCCATCATCTTTTCCTCTGTTATTTCCAAGACTCCAGCCAGAATTTCAATCATTACTGCCGCCAAATTTTGTCCTTTTTCTTCCTCGATATTTTGAAATCTAAGATAAAATTCTGACCTGTCCATCTCCCACTTCAACATCCCACTTTTTTCTTGTTCGACCATTGTTAATCTGTTATCGATATTTCCAATTGTATCATCTCTTTGCTTGTCTTTCTCTTCTATTTTTTGGATTCTCTCATCGTGATTCACCATCATTTGTTGAAAATTTTCAAATTTCTCATCCATCTTTCCAATTCTTTGGTCAATACTTTCCATTCTTTGTTCAATACTCATTTTAAGTTCTTGTATTCCTTGCATAACCATTGTTAAATCCACTTGCGCTTTATCTTGCTTCACCATTGTTGAGAGTCGTCCTCCAGATGACGGGGAGACAGGAGCAGAAGTTGAGATGCCTGAAGGTAAAATTTTCTTACTCATTTCGATAACTCAGGGTCTTCCGGGTCTTTTAATCCAATTAGTGAGGTAGCCAATTATAATCCAATTTAGAAAAAGGAAAACACCACAAAAAACAAAAAACAAAACCAATAATAAGCCCAAAATTAAAAAGTAAAAATTCTTCAGGTTCTTCAAGACCTTGATCCAATTGTGAAATACACAAATATAATTCAAAAGTAAAAATTAAAAATGAAGAGAAAAAAAGAAACAAAATAAAGCCCAATAATATCAAAAAGTAATAAGCAAAGTAAAAGGAGAGGGAAAAAAAGAGAGTTCTTCAGGTTCTTCCCACCTTAATCCAATTGAAAAACCTCAGAAAATGAAAAAAAGCCATAAAAATAAGTCAAAAATAGAAATCAAGAGGCAGACAACCCTATGAAGAAAGGGAAAAAAAGTGAAAAAAGAATATTCTGAGACTTCCCCTTTAAAAAAAATAAAAATGAGGTATAATAAAAAATAAAAAATAAATATATCAATATTACAAAATGGTGTGGGGTTGGATAGCTGAATTCAGCTATCAAAAGAAGGAAAACTTTTTACAAATTAGAGAAGCTAAAATTTGATATAATTTTCTTACAAGAAGTACACATTAAAAAACAACATGAACAATTATTGATACGACCAAAGTTAGGGAAAATATTTACTTCTCTGACTTATTGTAAGAAAAGAGGACTGGTTTTGTGCATCAAAGAAACTACTCCAGCCAAACTGATTTATACTGATGAAGACAGAAGAGTATTAATAGTTGAAATAATGGATAATAATATAAAAACAATTGCAATTTATGCCCCGAATGATAAACAAGAAGAATTTTATAAAAAAATTACATATGAAAATAATTGAACTGGACTATGTTAATATACTTATGATGAGGGACTTCAATGGAATTGTAGACAATAAACTGGACTATACAGTAAAAACAACACGACAAAATAGGAAAACTCTCCCTAAATCCTTTTTCAAAATGACAGATGAACTAAATTTAAAAGATATATGGAGAGAAAGAAATGCTAAAATTCAACAATATACTTTTTATTCAAACAGGCATTTATCGTGGTCCAGAATAGATATGATTTGGACATCAACAGAATTATTATCTAATATTCAAGAAATAAATATTGAAACAAGTACATGGGCAGACCATAATCCAGTGACAATTAAATGGAAAGGACAAAAAAGATCTAGATGGACATTAAACAATACTATTCTAAAGGAAAAAGATTTTACACAATGGATGAAAAAGAATTGGCCTTCTTCTTTAATGAAAACAAAAAAGAAGATACTTCAATACAGAATGTTTGGGATACAATGAAGGCATATGTAAGAGGATTAATAATTGACTATACAAAGAAAAAGAACATTAGGAAGAGGCAAATGATTAAAGCTCTAGAAGATGACCATAAAAAACTGGAAAAAGAATTACAGAAGACGCCACAGAAAAAAGATATCAAACTTAAAATGGACATAATTAAACATAAAATGGATCAAGCAGAGAAAGAAGAACTGGCACAAAAAAATAGAAGTGCTAAACAGAACTATTTTGAAGATGCAAATAGGCCAGGTAGATGGTTAGCGTATAAGTTGAGAAAAGAGAAAGAATCAAGGAAAATATCACAGTTAATAGATGAGCATGGTCAAATTTGTTATGGTAATAAGGAGAAAAAGGCAATCATTCGAGATTTTTATGGACAATTATATAAACAGGAGGATCTTGACGAGGGAAAAATTAAACAGTATTTACAAAATGCTAACCTACCTAAGATACCTGATGAAACTCAGAAAATATTAGAAAGTGCAATAACAATGATGGAATTAACCGAAGCACTCAACAGACAGAACAATGGAAAAGCACCAGGACCAGATGGTTTCCCGGCAGAATTTTATAAAACATTACAAGAATCATTGAGCATTCCACTGTTAGAAGTCATGAATGAAGTTATGATAAATAAGAAAATACCTAAAACATGGTCAGAAGCTTATATTACACTTATTCCAAAAGAAGGGACTGACCCATTACAAATTAAGAACTATAGAGCTATTTCTTTATTGAATGCAGACTATAAAATCTTTGCTTCAATCTTGGCAGAAAGGCTTAAAAAATACCTAAATAACTTTATTCACTCTGATCAGAATGGATTTTTACCAAAGAGACAGATTAAAGACAATATGAGGGTAATCCTGGACACATTGGAATATTATGAGGCGCACCCTGAAAAACAAATGGCTTTGATATTCTTAGATGCCCAAAAGGCATTTGATAATGTGAACTGGAGATTTATGTTATTATTATTGGAACAGATGGGCTTTGCTAGAAAATTTATCCAAGCAATAGAAGCTGTATATTATAAGCAAACGGCAAAAGTAATGATAGATGGAGAATTCACAGACTCTATCAATATTAAAAAAGGTACAAGACAAGGATGCCCATTATCTCCTTTGTTATTTGCATTGACCTTGGAAGTCCTAAATAGAAATATTAGAAAGGATATAAACATAAAAGGAATGAAAGTCAAAAAGGAGGAATTTAAATTGCAAGCCTTTGCGGATGACTTGGTCTTTATTTTGGAAGACCCTTTAGAGACTATTGGAAAAGATAGAGATGTATGGTGAGATGGCTGGTTTGAAAATAAATAAAGACAAAACAAAGATTCTGACAAAGAACATGTTATTAAGACAAAGAGAAGAGCTGGCAGATTTATTGAAAATTCAAGTTGCGAACAAAGTTAAATATTTGGGGATATATCTGACGTCAAGATGTACTACATTGAAAGAGAATAACTATATTAAACTTAAACAGCAGATGGCATCTGACCTGAAAAAATGGGAAAACCTACAATTGTCATTGATAGGTAGAATTTCAACAATTAAGATGAATATTTTACCCAGAATTTTATATTTGTTTCAAACAATACCAATTAGGTTAAGTAAGGATTACTTTGAAGAATTAAATAAAATTGTGTTGAAGTATATATGGCAAGGCAAGAAAGCGAGAATAAAATTAAAACTTTTACAGGATGCTAGAATTAGAGGAGGATTTGGCCTTCCTAATTGGGAGTTGTATTATCAAGCTGCAAACTTAATGTGGGTTAAAGAATGGATAACGTTAAGAAAGACTAGATTGTTGGCATTGGAAGGTCATGATTTATTATTGGGTTGGCATGCTTTTTTATGGTATAAGGGAACTAAATCACAGGGTTATTTTAGAAGGCATTATATATGGGAATCGTTATGGTTGAATTGGGAGAAAATTAAGAAACAATGTTATTTGAAAATTCCAGTTTGGTTATCAACTATTGAAGCTTTTTCGTATCCTATAACTTATAAGACGGAACAAACAGTTAGATATGGGGAAATATTGGATGAAAAGGGTGAACTTAAAACGATGCAAAATTTAGAAGAACAAGGTATAAAGATGAATTGGTTTTCATATGCGCAAATACATGCAAGGTATCTTAAAGATTCTAAAATAGAAGGATTTTATGATAAATTGACTGATTTAGATAGGATTTTGACAGGTACTGATGAAAAAGTGATTTAAAAAACTATATAGTTATTTGTTGGAAATTAAATTAGAGGAAGAACAAGTTAAAGAAACAATGATTGCTTGGGGGAAGAATTTTGGATATGGGATTGATTTAGAGAAATGGCAAAAATTGTGGTCACAAAATTATAAAATGACAATGTCAACAGCATATAAAGAAAATTTGTATAAGATGTTTTACAGGTGGCACTTTCCCCGATTAGAATAGCAAGAATGTTCAAGAATAAATCTGAAAAGTGCTGGAAATGTCATCAGATACCTGGCTCATATTACCATATGTGGTGGACTTGTGAGGAGGCCAGGAAATACTGGACTAGAATTCGCATATGGCTGGAAAAAATGACAAAGAAACACATAGATTTGAAACCAGAGATTTTTTTATTGGGAATCGTACCTGATATATATAATAAAAACTTAAAGTATTTGATTGTAAATGTATTAACAGCGGCTAGGATTGTATTTGCTAAACATTGGAAGAGTGAGAAAATACCATTAGAGGAAGAAATTATTAAGAAAATATTGGAATGTGCTGAAATGAGTAGATTGACATTTGAAATTAGAGAACAAGAAGATAAACAATTTTATGAAGTTTGGGATCTTTTTTATCAATGGTTAGATAATACAATATAATAATAGAATATTTAGAAATTTAGGAAATAATGAATATATAATTTTTCTTGGTTTTGATAATTTTTTAGAATATTTTATTAAGATAGATTTGGTATGATTCTATGATTTGTTATAAAATAATTTAACTTAATTATAGTTATCTCGCTTAAGTATGAATTAGTAAAATTATAGTCAAATGATTGTTTAATAATGATATTAGGATATTTTACTGATGATTGATAATGTGAGTTATTATGTAATATAATTATTTTGATGACTATGAAATGGATGCACAAAAGGGAGTGGTAAACCAACCGATACACTGTAAATTTATGAAGAATGATATTTTTTTTATGTTATGTTTTATGTCTTATATGTTTTTGTCTGTCGTTAAAATCAATAAAACTTTTATCAAAAAAAAAAATTACCATTTAATTGTTCCAGATGTAGGTAACACTAAAAATTGAATAATCCTTTTTGTTCTTGATCTCAGACCCTGATGAATGAGTAACTGTCCACTTTAATTGGTAATGGCCAGCCAGCTTATGGAAAAATTATCCCACTATTGTTTAAAACAGGGGTCACCAACCTTTTGGACCTCAGGGATCACCAAACTCATAATTTTAGATCCCAGGGACCACTAACCAGTTCTGTGGGCATGGCCTAATTTGTGGGTGTGGCTTGGTGGTCATGTGACTGGCTGGGCATGGCTTGTATGTAAATATTATAAATATTTATATAAATATTGATTTTTTTATAAAAAAGAGCAACTTTTACCTAAAATCAGGCAAAGCAGGCAGGCAGATTGAGTTGCTCAATGAATCACAGATTCATTCAGAGATCTGTCTATCTGCCATTGGCTAGCTCAGTCTGTCACATAAAATTTGCTTGCAAGCAAATTCATAAAATTTGCTAACAAGCAAACTCACAAAATTAACTCACAACACACCATGCATGTAAATATTGAACTTTTTATTTAAAAAAGAGCAACTTTTACCCAAAATCAGGCAAAGTAGGCAGATTGAGTTGCTCACAGAATCATTCAGTGATCTATCTATGTGCCATCGGCTAGCTCAGTCTCTCAAATTTGCTTGCTGTGAGTCTACACTGAATTTGCTTGCAAGCAAACCTTCAGTCCTTAGGGAGGTTCGGCTCTGCTGAGCCAAAGATCTAAAGATTAGCTAGAAAGCAAGAAATCCAACCATTTCCTGCTTCCTAGCTAATCTAAATCTCCCAGCACAGCAGAACAGATGATGGTCAGAAAAAGGAAAAATAGCAATTTAGCAGGCAAGTTTACCGGGTAAAGAGTGAGTGGGTGAGGAGGATTCCCGTGGGCCATGGGGGCGGCACAGCCTTATGTTTCTGCACAGCCTGGATTAATTGCTTTGTGGGGGTGCTCTGGGGGTGAGATTTCTCTTCGGTCCACCAAAATTTTCTCATGGCCCACCGGTTGGCGACTGCTGGTTTAAAGAATATTTTGTTAAAAAAGCTGTTGTGAAAAGCCAACCTGCTTCTGTGCCACCGTTTCTGGTTAGACATTAATAGAGCTTGAATTCACACTTCAAAAGGAGAGGTGCTCTTTCTAGCACTTATCCATACCCTCTCATTTCTCAGATAGAGATAAATACAGAAATCGGGGACCATGGCTGAAACTAGCAATGGGTTTCATTCCATCTCTCTAATGGCTTCAGAATTCACTGCAAAATCTTCAGGGGCTAAAGGGGAAGTTGGTGTTTAATTGAGAAAAAGTGAGTTCAGGAAAAGTTACTTTTGAAAAGATACATAAAATCCTTTAGTAGAAATATTGTGTAAAATAATTTATGAGTATGTTTGCTAGGTATTTTCTGGTATTTCTTCCATAATTGTATCTTTCATGCAACTTGGAACCTTTTCACAGCAGAATTGACTCTAAATTAGGGGCAGATCAGCATAATTTCTTTGAATTTTTTTTTATGAGAAATCTTTTTATGTCATGTCCTGTGGTTTGAACAGCCCCATATTTTTATTTCCTTTGCAACTGAATATCTGTATTTAACTATATTAATCTAAAATGGGATTTTTACATTCTCCTTTATGCTTTTTTTAATAGCTTGTATTTATAATCCTGTTATGAGATTTGTCTGTATCCCATGGAGAAGGGAGAAGAAAATCTAATTCTGTTAATCAAATGTCTCAGTACTATAGGTCCAATGAGTGGCAGTATAGAATTTAGTTCATTTCCCCCTCGTTTTTCTTCACTTGCAACAAATTAATGTGCTTATTTATCTCACAGGTTGGGAGGAGGATGCCTGGTCAGATCAGTGGTGTATTAACCATTAAGCAAACTAAGCACATGCTTAGGGCATCAGGCCCAAAGGGGACACCACAAAAACTTTTATGTAATCTAAGCTTGGTTTCTTTTGTACAGTATGTACAAAGGGGGGGGGGGGGGGGCACCAAGATTTGTCAGTGCTTAGGGCACCAGTGAGCCTTAATCCACCACTGGGTCAAATGCTTTCATGTGATGAGACCAGTAAGTATTGATACACCAAAGAAGAAGGTATAGTTCGGAATTGTTCATTAAGAGGACTTTTTGAGGGAAGGAAGTTTAAGATCTTCAGCTTATGGGTTTAGCTATGGCACTGCAGAAATCCTATAGGAAATAAAGGGAGTATAGTTCAACTTTCATTCAAATAAAAAAATTAAATTAGATTCGATTCAGTAGAGAATTGTTTCTTACTTAAGTCGTGAAGCCTTTTTAGTTCTTATCTAAACTTAGTTAGGTTGAGCAAACAAATTAACAGGATTAAAATGTTAGTTTTAAATTAAAACATTTTTTTCCATTTGAATGGAACAGAATAACAAATTTAGAAGGGATCTTGGAGGTCTTCTAGTCTAACACTTCTGCTCAAGCAGGGAATTTATATTATTTCAGACAAACGGTTATCCAATCTCTTAAAAACCTCTTGTTGGAACATCCACAACTTATGGAGGCAAGTTATTCCACAGATAAATTGTTCTAATTAATCACTCTTAGTTAGAAACTACATAAGGAAGGCAGATAGGCACAGGTTATATTTCTTACCTATGAAATTTTGTTTAAAAATTATAATGATTAAAAATCACCCCTTGACCAATATTTATGGAGGCTTTGCAATCTTATCAAATTCAAGTAACTTACTTGGCATGTTTTCATAAAGAGTATTTTGATTTAAAAAAAAAATGATTGTAGTTTGTCTAGCCCTTGGGCATGAACATTTTATGGATCCTTGTCAAACTGTTATTAAACTAGTATGTGGAAACCAAATCTCTCCTATTAGATCCTTCATTATAGAAAGAGGCTCTATCAGCTCTAGTTGAATAGTGAAATGCCTGTAAGAAAACAACAAAGCTCAGAGGGCAGCAGAGATCCCACAGCAAGCGTATTGGTATGAATTAAGATTGCTTATAAAATACTTTTAGTATCTTTGCTTCAGTTTAGGCAATGTTGTCTACCCCAATTTTGTCTCTTGTCTGCTTTTACACCTTCATCCACATTGGTGTTAACATCCTCTGCATCAAAACCAAAGTACCATCCTTCTTATACACATAAGGAAGAATAGCCCTAGTACCTGGGGCTTTACATTTCAAGAAAAACAAAATGTTTAAACATATTATGGAAATACTGCTGAATCTGCATATATTGTACTTCTTTTTCCCAAATCTCTGCTATCATTAGTGAAGGTACAATCACTTCTTTTACCATCTTCTCCAAGCAAAATCTATTTTATTAGCACAGCTTCAGAGAAGCTTATCCTGGGAATATGAAATACATATCTAGGATATGTAAGGAAGAAGAACAGAATTATGTTTTTATAAGAACAGAAGAAGAACAGAATTATGTTTTTTTAATTGGTCATCTATAATTGACTCGGCCCAATCAGTAGGGGCTTTATCCATTGCATTGGCTACAGGGAACTACTCTTTCCTGAGCATGTCATTACTAGGCCCACTAAAAACACTGGAAAGGAGTTTTACAAATGCCAGAAAAGGGTATCCTTCCTCATCACAGTTACTGTTAAGCCATCTACAATAGTTTGTGGAGGGGGAGCAGAACAATGGAAGCAGTATCACAGTGCAAACCCTGCCCTTTGGCTACATGTGTAACCTGCACTTATATATCCAATGATGCTTTTGTCACTGACAAAAGTACAGCAACTTGTTTTTCCTTCTAGATTCTATTTTCATTGTCTTCAGTTATTGATGACTATTACATTTGATTTTCATAAATTATTTCTATTTATATCAAATAGGAGGCAAATAAAAGGTGAATTCTAGTTTGATACACACTCTAGGTAAGGCAACTGGGGTTTATTTGGGGAATAGTTCATTCTGCAGAGGTAAGATACTCATTTCAAAGTATTCATTCAAAATATTTTCTCTCTCATTTGGCTAATGTAGAGAGATTGAAGGAAAAAGCATGATTTTGCCATAGGAAGCATGGAACTGATAATGAATGAGCTGTAAAGAGGCAAAGCATATTAGCAGTGGCAGGGTTTCTTTAAAATGGAAATAGAACATGAGGTTTCCCCCTAAAATACAGTAGTATTTATACTAAAGTGACTCTGAAAATAATGATGCCAATAATTTTCTTGGTTTTTAAAGAAAGTGTTACAAGTTAAAACAAATGGCAGTGTCACATGTTTCAATTTATTTATATATGTATTATTTATATAGATAAAATAGAAAATATAAATATGCACTTATACTTATCATATATTTATATTTTAAGAAATGTAGGAAGAAATCTTATACTTCTATGGATCCTTAAATGCCATTGAGAAAATTTGTTTTATTTGAATTTGTAGTAAGATCAGCTTTGTCTAAAAACCTTCACCACTATTACTGCTTTACTGTCTTGAACTCTTTACAGTTTGGCTAAAAGGGCAAGTACACAGGCTGCATAATTGACTTCAAAATTCAATGATTCTGTAATAATGATTAATTAGCTGAAACTATATGTAACTATGTGTAGTTAGAATCAGGTAATCTGTAATTTGTGTATTTGATTTTGAAATGTCTTCGATTTTTCTACCAAGCAGGATTGTCCAAATCTACTAGAAGTACTAAAATCCAAGAAAGTCACTGCATGCAGTCTTCTTCATAAAGTCTAGTTCTGCTTTTCATGTATTTGTTTTTCAAGAAATTGGAGGGTCAGATAAAATATCCTAATTTTTATTTGTTTCTTCTGAACTAATAGAGAAGGGAAAATGTGAAGAGCAACCAATTGGCTCTCATGAAAAAGAGCAGTAACAGGTCCATGTATACACTGGTAGTGAGTTCCCCATAAAAATGTAGATCATAGCAGAGGTCTTTGACTATAGCAGCTCTTGATATATTCCATATTTTACCAGTTTAAAAAAGTTGGTTGATGTGATTGAATAGGATTTGCAAGGTGTTCCAGACAAGAAAAGATTTGGTGACTAACCCTGTTCAGCACAACTTGTAAGACCAAAACAAAACAGCTATTAGTTATATTCCATCACTTTTATAATTTTTCAGGCAATTGTGTTTACTGAGTTAAGGTTTAGTTTATTTTCTAAACCTAGTTGTGCTTTTGTACAAAATATAATTTAAGGGCCTCTCTTCATATGTGTCATTGTTCCTATACGAATATAATATGCATGCTTTTATGCATGGATCATTTATTATATTTTGCAACACAATGCACTATAATCTTTCATCATCTCATACACAATGTACTCTTGAAATTTGCTCTTTCTAGTACTTTCAGTAATTGTAAAAATACTATTTTCACAGGTGCAAAATGAATTCAATAAGATAGATACATCGGCTGGGTGTTATACTGCCTTGGAACGTTGAATCGCTGGATTTCAACAATTAGATTCCAATCCAATTTGGATTGGACATTCGATTCCAATGTCCCTCATAGATCCCTTCTAGCTGTATGATTATATGTTCTATGTAATGCTGTCCATAAACAGGCACAGAGAAATCAGCTTAACTCAAGAGAATCTGTATATTTTCCTTTATTTTTGCAGGAGAGAATTTCATATATAGGTTACAGAACTGACTGTTGTTCCTTGAACTGCCAGCTCATTTCAAGAAAAGAATCCTTTTCATCACTTATTAAAATTCTTGAGGTTGTTTCTGTTCTACAAGAGACAATGAATCAACAAGGAGGCTAACAACAGATAACAATGGAACTAATGTTGACACCAGAAAAATTGGCATAAATTAATTAATTGGTGAATAGATTATTTTACAATCCACTTGTAGTCCCCCTCTGTTCTGCCACTTGCATTATGATATCATTTCAAGGCCCAACAAATGCAGCTGATGCCCATAGAGCTTTTATTGTGCATTGTAATTACAGAAAAATGACATTGATGAGAATGAGAAGAGGCTTTTTCCTATGCTTTTTGAAACCCTCAAATCTTCTAACATTAAATATTTTATGTTGCCTTATATCCAAATGCTTTCCAGATGATTTACAAAGGAAGCAATGAATGAAAAAGACAGCAACTATTTATTAAAGCAAAATGAAAGGTGTGAACAATTATCAAAAATGTTACAAAATGTAACTGGCAAAGATGCTATTTCAAGCAGGGCAACGACTGCTATCGGATTTACTTAGTTACAGAGACTTCCACTTGATTATCAGAACCACTGTACAAAATTCATGGGTTAGAGGAATAGCAGGAAATGCAATGCTCTCCAGACATTTTGTTTTAAAAGTCTTAATCATCTCTAGAATTATTGGATTTAAGGGAGCTGTAATTCATATCATCTATGGACCAGACACAGAGATCATAGAATTACAGAATAGTAGGGCTGGAAGGAACCTCAGTGGTCTTCTAGTTCAATCTCCTGCCCAAGGCAGGAAACTTCATTGCATTCTGGACAATTGGTTGTCCAATGTTTTCCTGAAAACCTTCAGTGATAGACCATCCCAACCCTGGATAGCAAGTTGTTCCTGGATAGGAAGCTGTTCCATTAGTTACTTATTCTCACAATCAGGACATTTCTCCTTAGTTCCAGAATCTCTCTTGAACTGGTTTCTACTCATTTTTTTTGTCCTGCCCTCTTGTGCTTTAGAAATAAAAGCTGAATCAGAGTTACTGAGAACTGCCTATGGTCGTCACCATATACTGCATCTATGCTGCAAAAGGGTTGAAGGGTAGTGTAGATTGCAAATGAGCTGAAGTCCATGCCTCTCCCAAATCCCAATTTCGTGTTGTGCAGATGATGTGTGTCCTGTTTGCTGATTGGTTGATCCAACTTCCTATTCTGTCCTTTGCCATTTGAGTGCCCCCTAGCCAGAACATTACATTTGCAGAAATATAAATGGAACAACTATGAAGGTGTCCCTGAATGACAGACACATATATTCCCTGGTGTGTACTTCTTCACCCTTACGACAACCTCCTCTTCTCTGCTACAAAATGTATGGGCTATCACAGAAATGGGCTTCCCTAGTTAAATGTATTAATCACAAAACATCTCTTTACCTAATCTCCTCCAGGGTGTTATCTAGCATTATAGCTTTGTTTTGGGGAAATGTAGGTATTACATACTTGCAAACAAAGTACTGGACTGCCCTGATTTCAGAGGCTTCCTTGTATTTCAAAACAGATAAAATATTTCTAATTTTCTTCCTAAGTATTCAAGAAGCAGCAGGGAGTCCTGTTATCCATGAGTTGGCCAAAGCAAAAAGGGAAATCTGGATACAAGCAGAATCAGTGTAACTAGTTCTGGGTTTAAGTAATCAGCCATAGAATACAAGGTAATGTTCCAGCACCTGGTGAAAAAAAACACACAAAGTGAAAAGATTTGCAGTGCTAGAAGTGGGATAGGAAGAATAGTGATGATTTTGAACTCCTGAAAATGCCATAGATACCCAAGAAAGCAAACAAATAAATTATTGAACAATTCCACAAAAAAATCTCATCTGAAACAATCTCAAATTATTCTATCATGGATACATTATGTGAAGACCTAGCTCTAGTCCTGGGAAAGGTAGAAGGAAAGAGAAGAAGAGGGCAGCCATAATGTCTCAGTTATAGCAATAATGGATGCCCCATTGGAAGACCTGAAAGTTCAGGTTTGGGACAGATTGTCATGAAGAAAATCTATCTATTTCATATGACTGCAAAGAGTTGACAAGAACTTGATGGCACAAAATCAAGGGTTTTTTAATAATAATTTCCAGTAACATTTTATTCAAGTTTAAAAATACAAATTAAGAAATTAATACCAACTACAGAAAATATAAAAAGAATAAAGTGTGAAAAAAAAGAAAAGGGAAAAAACAAAGAAAAACAAAGAAATGACTTCCCCCTACATTAAGGCAAAAGAACAAAAAAATAATTTATCGTCTATTAAAGATTTCTTCTTCACACATCTCATATCTTATCTATAACCAAATTATAAATCATCATTTAGTGCTAATCAGTAAAAATCCATTAAGAATTACCAGAAATAATAATGTATATATTTTAATCAAACAAATCAGTTTCATATTCCTTTCCTTTCTTTTTAATATGTTAAATTATTGCTTTCTCTAAAAATACATCAAAATATCTCTCTCCCATATTTTTTATTAATAAACAAATCTTTAAAAACATATTATTCCAACCTAGTCAAGAAAAATCATTAAGAACTACTAGAAATAATGTATATATTTTAAAGTTTATTAATGAAATAAACACACTTTGTATCTTCCATTTTCTTTTAAGAATTTTGATCTTTAAACCTCTTCAGGTTTAAAGAAAATGATTTCTTATCATTTTCTTTGACTTCATAATTTTGCTCAATTATTCTTAAGGCTTTTAATTCTCTGAATGAAATTACTCAAAATATGTTGTTATTTTCTTGTAGGGAAGGTGATCTAGATTCAGAGCATTTATCATTTTTAGATGGCCAATGAGAATTTGCAAGTTAGACTTAATTTCTGATTCAGGCATGCTAATTTTCTGCATGAGAAGGATGCTACTGCAACAGTAAGGAAAAGCATGTAGCTTCTTCCTCTGAAGTGATACAATCAAGGGGAAAGTTCAATCCAGTCCTTTTGGGAGGAGTTTAAACTCTATCAGAATTGATGCTATAAAGATAAAAATTTGTGGGGCAGAGACAAAAAGATAGTAAACAAGATTTTTACAGAAATAAAAATTAGTACAGTGATTAAAATGCATTATTGGAGGCTAACTCTGCCTACAGCTCAGAGTTTGATCCTGACCAGCTCTAGGTTGACTCAACCTTTCATCCCTCTAGGTTGGTAAAATGAGGGCTCAGATTGTTGGGGGACATGCTGATTCTCTAAAGTGCACTGAAAAGTGCTATGAGAGTGGTATTGCTATTTTAAAAAGTCATGAAGATATAGAGGTAAATTAAGAAAAAGCGTGAAAGTAATACAGATCTAAAATGAAAAAAAGAACATGAAAATTAAATAAGTGACTTACAACCTTCTTCATAGCATTTATAAACCCATTTCTCCCTCTCTAAAATTACACTACAAAGTTCCCTTCCATCCTATATTCAAAACTTTTTAATCATCAAATTCAGAAATCACCATTTCATTTCTCCCCATTTTCTGTAGAATTGATGAAGATTTCTAATCTTTCCAGAAAGTACTTATTGTTTTATCCCTAATTGATCAGATCAGTTTTGTCATTTCTGTGAATTTGTCATTTTCACAAACCAATCTTCCATTGTGGATATTTCAGTATTTCTCCATCATCTTAGCCAATTTCTCTGATGTCATAAACCAATGTCCAATATGTGTGTGTGTGTATGTGTGTGTGTGTGTGTAATCTCTTCAATTATAATACAACTGAATTTCAATGCTTTTAATCACTTTCTCTCCCATTGACCTGGGAAGAGAGTAAAAAATGTTGAGCCTTTGATCATCTTAGTTGCTCTTCTTGGAACTTTTTCCAACATCTTTTTTGTAGTATGGTGACCAAAATTGGTTGCAGTATTCCAGGTGTGGTCTTACCAGGGTTTTGTAAAGCAGCACTAATACTTCATGTGACCTTGATTCTATGTCTCTGTTTATACAATCCAGGACTGTATTAACTTCTTGGCTGCTGCTGCAAACTGCTGGCTCATATTCAAGTGATCATTCACTAGGATTCCAAATTCCCTCTCACAGTTACTGTTTTTGAGCCAGATCTCGCCTAATCTGTACTTATACCTCTGATTTTACCTGCCTAAATGTAAAGCTTTACTTTTCTCCACATTAAAATTCATTTTGTTGTATAGGACACATTGTTCAAGTTTGTCAGGATCTTTTTGGATCCTGCATGTGTCTTCTGGGGAGTTGGCTATTCCTGCCAGTTTAGTATCATCTGCAAATTTGATGAGTTCCCCTTTTATTCTCCCATGTAAGTCATTCATAAAGATATTGAAGAGTACTGGGCCCAAAACGGAACCTTGTGGTACCCCAGTGCTTACTTCTCTCCATGTGGATGTAGTACCATTAAGGACTATTCATTGACTATGGTGTATCAGCCAGCTACAAATCCATTTGGTGGTGATGTTGTCTACTCCACATTTTTCTAGCTTACCAAGAAGTAGATTGTGGTCTACTTTGTCAAATGCCTTACTGAAACTTAAGTATACCATGTCCACAACATTTCGCTGGTCTACTAATTTAGTGACTTTATCAAATAATGAAATAAGATTGGTTTGGCATGATCTGTTTTTAACAAACCCATGCTGGGTACTAGTTATAACTTTATTTGCTTCTAGCTGTTCACAGATCTGGTATTATTATTATTATTATTATTATTATTATTATTATTATTATTATTATTATAATAAAACAATGGTGCAAATGAACAAATGAGATGACTATGCTGGGTTTTGTATCACAAATCACTAGTCGAACACTTCCCAAGCATTTAGGACTGCGGATTATGAGAGCAGATCCCAGTAAGGTAGCCTTCTGCAGTTGACCAATGGTGATCTTGTCAACGCCAATTGTTTTTAAGTGCTTGCCTAGATCTTTAGGCATAGCACCCAGTGTGCCGAGGACTACTGGAACCACCTGCACTGGTTTATGCCAGAGTCCCTGCAGTACAATTGTCAAGACCTGATATCTGGTGATTTTTTCAAGTTGTTTCTCATTGATTCTGCTGTCACCAGGTATGGCAATGTCGATGATCCACACTTTTTTCTTCTCCACAATTGTGATATCTGGGGTATTAATGTTTCAAAACTTTGTCAGTCTGTATTCGGAAGTCCCACAGTAGTTTTGCATGTTCATTTTCAAGAACTTTTTCAGGCTTATTATCTCATCAGTTCTTTGCTACAGGCAGATGATAGTTGTGACACAAGTTCCAGTGGACCATCTGAATGATTGTGTCTTACAGCAGCTCAGTATGTGATCGATGGTTTCATCTGCTTCTTTGCAGAGTCCGCATTTGGGGTCATCAGCAGATTTTTCTATTCTGGCTTTGAACGCATTCATTCTGATGGCTTGTTCTTGGCTACAAGAATCAAGCCTTCTGTCTCTTTCTTCAGTGTTCCGTTGGTCAGCCATAATCAGGTCTTTTCCTTATCTACTTTTCCTTGGATCTTTTCAAGCAACTGTCCATGCAGTGCTTTGTTACACCAGCTGTCAGCCCAAGTTTGCATCACTGTTTTCCTATATTGATCTTTGGTTTTTGCTTCACTTTGAGCAGCTTCCTCTTGTTGACTTCCATCAAAGCTGGTTCAACACTGTCTTTCACATAATCTGCCAGAGCATGCTTCTCTTCTTTGACTGTCTGCTTCACTTGTCCTCTGCTGCCTGCTTTTCTGGGCAAATATAGCCTGTCAATGTCACTACACGGGTGCAGCGCATAGTGACCACTTCTTCTTCTTCTTCTTCTTCTTCTTCTTCTTCTTCTTCTTCTTCTTCTTCTTCTTCTTCTTCTTCTTCTTCTTCTTCTTCTTCTTCTTCTTCTTCTTCTTCTTCTCCTTCTTCTTCTTCTTCCTCCTCCTCCTCTTCCTCTTCTTCCTCTTCTCCTCCTCCTCCTCCTCCTCCTCCTCCTCCTCCTCCTCCTCCTCCTTCCCAGGATCTTCTCAGTTACTGATATTAGACTAACTGATCTGTAGTTTCCTGAGTCTGTTTTTTCCCTTCTTGAAGATGGAAACCTGAAGACAAGAAGAACAGAAGACAAACTTCACACTCCTCTTGGTTGCCATAATTAGACCATTTTTGCCATCACTGATGTATGTTAGGCTTTCATAGGACAACAATAAGTAACCTGCACACTGTGAAAAAATGTCAAACTGATCTGTTTCAGTGAATCTTATTAATTCTTTATATTCAGAACTGTTGTGATTTGGGGCAGAGAAAGAAAGTAAAAGAACTGTAATTATGTTGTATAATTGTAAAATATAGCTTTCTCATTGGGATACAGAATGCAAGATAGCCCCAAGCTTAATTGAAAAAGAGGTAATAAAAAGATTAAAAAACTGAAAATATTGGCCTGCATAAAGAAATATCATGATTTCTTTTAGATGTCCTCTGCACTAAAAATCTCTAGATGTAAACCATGTGATAGACAACGGTGACTTAATAATAATAGCTTTACTCAGAATAGCTTATATTCTGCAATGATACTTTTAACATTATCAAACACCCACATCTGCCTATCTCAGATCCTTGGGAAGAATTTGATAAGTAGAAAAACATGCTAAATCCAGTCTAAACATATGGCTGAAATTGCAAGCAACCATGATAATAACAATAACCCCTCCAATTTCCATTGATTCTGGGCCACTTACAAGTAAAAACATTACATCAAAATCTAAAATGAATACAGTGAGAATAAAATATATCAAGAATAACAAAAACCAGACAATTTCATATCATTTTGAAATGCAGACACATTGCTTCCAAAAGGTGCTAATAGCAAATTGATTAACATTAGCTGTATTAAGCTGAAGCACGAGTGAAATGGAATATTTCATGGAAAACTATAATGCTTTCTTTCCATTGAATAATGAAGGTTGCCAAATTCACAGAGTTTTGAGTCAAGAGTAGGAAAAGGTGTCAGGAGAGAAGAGCCATCTCTGGCCACAATGCATGTACAATTAGCTTTTTAATCCCACTTTCTAGGGACATTCCTAGGATATTGGAGGATGGCAACCTGGTGGTTTTCCAATCATACTATCTCTCTTAGCTTTTGGGAAAAAATTCTCATCTACATTACTAAAGCAGTTCAGGAGGAAGATGGAGAACAAACTTTCATACATTGAAACCAGAGGTGGTATTCAGCAGGTTCTGACCAGTTCTGGAGAACCGGTAGCAGAAATTTTGAGTAGTTTGAAGAACCGGCAAATGCCACCTCTGACTGGAGATTTTACAGTATCCTTCCCCTGCCACGCCCACTAAGCCACGCCCTCAGAACCGGTAGTAAAAAAAATTAAATCCCACCACTGATTGAAACATAGACTCATCGGACTGGAAGGGACCTTAGAGGTCTTCTAGTCCAACCTATAATGAGTTTGCAGCCATTGCTTCTTGTCCTGCCTCATGTGCTTTGGAGAACATGTGTTTTGGTCAACCCGCTGTTCTTTGTGACAGTCCCTCAAGTACTGCAAGGCAGTTACCATGTCACCTCTAATCTTCCTCTTCAATAGGTTAGATACTTAGCTCCCTCAATCATTCATCATATGTTTTAGCTTCCAGTCTCCTTATCATCTTAGTTGTTCTTCTCTGTATCTTTCTAGAGTTTCAGCATTTTGTTTGTTTCATAGTGACCAGAACTGGATGCTGTATTCCAAGTGTGGTCTCATTAGCGCACTATAGAGTGGGTGCTATCACTTATTGTAGTGTTGATGCTATCCTTCTGCTGATGCAGCCTAGGACTGCATTGACTTTTTTTGGCAGCTGCAGCACACTGCTGGCTTATACTTAAGTGGTAGTTCACTAGGACACCATTTAAATATAAGCTACTACTGTTGAGACAGCTATATGTAATGTGTATGTTTGGTTTTTCCTGCCTAAGTGCAGTACCTTCCATTTCTCAGCAATGAAGTTCATCATGTTGATTATGGCCCAATGTTCAAGATCCTTCTGAATTTTGAGTCTATCTACCAAAGCGTTAGCAATTTCCCCAAGCTTAGTGTCATCTGCAAATTTAATGAAACTCCCATTTTACCCCCTCATCATTTAGGAAGATGTTGAAGAACAATGAGCTCAAGACAGAAACTTGAAGTACTCCATTGCATGCTTCTCATCAGGTAAATGTCATCCCATTAAGGTCTGTAGTTTGAGTACTGTTGGTTGGCTAATTGTGACTCCATCTAGTGGTGGTATTCTCTATCCCATATTGTTTTATCAAAAAGTAGGTCTGAAGTCTAAGTAAAGTATATTGACAGCAGACTTGAGACTTAAAAAAGACAGCTTCCCAATGAATATCTTTGCCATAACATTGGTAAAGAACACAGAGTATTTATGTTAAACAATTACCATACTTGATGTTGCTGTACTGATTCCTTGTAAGCATGTCAGGGGGCCTCCGATTTGTTGGATAGCTGTTCAAATAAGCCACATTACAGGGCAGGTTTTTGCAGCAGGTAACTCATCCAGTTGCAATTCCCCTTGCTTCTGGGGTTGCCCTTTTCTTGGGGTTGTTTAGGATATACTTCCCAGAAAACAGTCAGCTTCCTTTAGTAAGCATTTGTCCTGGCTCTTGTCTTCCTCTCTCTGTAAGTCTCTGGATTGTCAGCATTGTTCTCATGCATCTATGTGCTAACTGTAGTGTGAATTAGTTTGCAATGAAACTGAATTCAGGGAAGACTCAGATTGGCTTGTTTGCATTTGTATTCTGTTTTGGATAACTTTCAGTAGCGAACCATTACAGGCAAGAAAAGCTTTGTTCTCTAGAAAAGATGTAAAAGAAACCAGACAGATTTTGACACAGTGAATGGCTCGAACAACATTAGTGGAATATACTGCATTGTTCCACCAGATATATTTCAGATTCTTCACATTGTTAGACATTTTAAAGAGGCTTCAATGCAGAAAAAGCATGCCCTTGATTCTTGCCACAATCTTATATCCATAAAATGTATTATTCATATTCTAAACTAAAACGATATCTACTAGATGACAATCATTAAAAATGTGAAGGAAGGATTCTTATCTGTTCATCCTATTTTTGTGACATTCTAACACAAACCCATTTTCCTATTTCATGTTTTCAGCACTGACATTTCTAAGTTCCCTGTCCATTCTTTACAATTATTTCCAATCATGTTCTCTTTTCCATCCACCATTAATCCCTTTAACGTCTCCATACATTTTCTTCTGATACTATACAATTTCTTGCCAATAAATTCCTAATTTTCCAGCCTATCCAGGTTAAAGCATGAAATTAAAGCTGATGAAAAATAAATTGATATGCCTAATTTGTGTTTGTAAGCAGCATTCATTTACACAACAGATGCAAATAGCACCTTTTATTTCTAAAAAGAAATTAGCAAAAAAAAAAAAAGAATTTAACGGGATTCAAATAATTTCAGGAAGTATGCTATTGCAATAAGCTTGTGTCAGAACTTTCAGGCTAGATACGGATGCTGGTTTGAGCAGTTTAGCCTTCAAACATTCTTAGGAAATATCTTGTATTCATCTAAGCTGTTGTAATATCTCCTGAAGCATTAATCAATGACCCTCTGAGACGGTAAAGAGATCATGAACTGTGTAATAAAGGCCAGGGTCTCCATTCCATCTTTCATCATGATTCATGAATCCAATTCCTATGATTTACTAAATTGTCGCGGTAGTCACTAAAAAAAAATCTCTCTTTCAGACACAACATAGGTGCAAGTTGGCTCCCAATATGTGAAGAGTAAGCAACTGTTCCCTTTCCAAATAGTTTGAACATAGAAAGTAATATTGTGTGTACGCTCTGTGTATGTGTGTGACATTTATAGTCTAAAACATATGGAGGTCACAAGGTGCTCGTTTGTGCTTTTGGCTGAGCAAATGTGGGAATTCACATCATTTAGGATGGTGCTCCTGTATATTGTAATTTGTGGAAATTGTCTGAAACTTAAATATGTAACTGCAGATTTATATGGGGTAATATTAAATGAAAATGGCTTATTCATAGACACACAGTTTGATTTTTTTTTTATACCAAATACATTGCTATTGTGCTGATTCTTTCCTTTCCAAAAGCAGACATGGGCATAATTTTACTTTAATTGTTATAATAATTCTGTGCAGTAAAGATGTGGAAAGAGAATGAGAAGCCTATGATTAGCTAGTGACGATCATGGTTCAGTGATACATTTGAGTGCATGACTGATAATTTGCCTCTCACTCAACCCCATGCTACCTGCTCAACAAATGAGACCCTTCTATATTTTTAAGAGTTCCTGCAGATCAGAAAAAATGGAAGTGAATTTGAGTCAGTTAATTTCAGGATGCACCAAGATAAGTGTTTCCAATTTTGCACATCTATGTGATTGTGAATGTTTATTGAATCCTGCATTTCCATATTGTTATTTTACATATTTACTTTTATTTATAAAAGGAATTTACAACCTTGGAAAAGAGACAAGGGAAACAACAGAGAAGGAAACAGAAGAATTACACCAGCTACAATAGGTAGTTAATGACTATACTGGTGTGAATTTGTTTTTTGTTTTTTTCATTTAGACAAGTGGGAAACCCCATTAGACTGACCAAATATGATAGAGCTGGATGCATTTGTAATGGAAAACACAACCTGTTCTTTTATTCTCTGAAATAAAAGCTTCCTTAAAACAAGATCATTAGGAATGACTATGAAATTATTTCCATCTGTCTTTTCTCCATGTTTTCAAATTGCCTTATCTTGTTTACAGCAGGACACCAAAACCTGGGGAATATGTCAGCCCTCCAGTTTTATTTCAGCTGTGCACCTGCCCAATTTGCAGCAGTTTTAATTTAATTCTAGTCCTTTGGATTCAATGAAATTCAGTGCACAATGGAACCTTAGTATGTCTAAAGTTGTGATCTCAGGCTTGTGCTCAGAATGTACTCAGAAGCTTGTGGTTTTCCTCAGACAGGCTATGTTTCATCAGAGTTCACTTATCTTATCCTCAGGAAAAGCAGAGGGAAAGTACAAAGATAAGAACAAAAATGAAGTAAATAAGAGAGCACATGTTCACTTGAATTATTATGTGAGACCAATATATAGATATAGGGGATGCAAGCAGGTGCTGCAAACCAGACCACCGTTTTGGTACTATGACCCATTTCAAGCACCACGGGGACACAATCAAAGTGGAACCAATCTGAAAAGATTCACAGCGTTTCCGTTATTTATATCACATACAACAGGGAGATTCTTCCCCGAAAGATTTAAAAGGAAAACAAGCAAATGTTAGGAGAATTTCAAAGACTGTGCACCGTTTGTTTAATATGAATTATTAATAAAATAAAATAAACGACAGCATGGTTCTGATTCTTAATAATTCCCGCGGAAGTACAAGCACACGAACCTTTCCACTTTCCTTCGAATCTTGCACGCTCCCCGCCCACTTCCCAAACGATACATCCCACAAGAAAGGCTTTCCCTATCTGGAGCCTTTCCGTAAAGCTGGCCGAATATTTTGCGTGCAGAGAAAGTTTTTACAAAAATCGCCCGGCCGGGAAATTGCAACGTGGAATCTTTGGAATCTAACGCTCGGTCGCCGCGGAAAAGTCAGCCGCGGGCGGAGGGGGCCCGTCGCCAATCGCCCTTTCCGCAGCTGTATTCGCGCTGTGTCCGAGGACTGACACTTTTTCAGAAAAGCCTTGGCGTAATCTGCAAGCCGCTTCTTTGTGTCGCTTCACTCTCTTTCTCTCTTTTTTTGCCTGCGAAACAGAACTTTTTAAACTTTCAAGTCTTTTTGCTACAGTATTTGTCTCCACTCTTCGGGACAAATCCAAGTCGTGGGGGAAACTGCGCCTTCCACAGAGAAGAAAACTGCGGGATGAAGACGGGAGTCAGCCTCACGCCGGGTGCTCTTTTTCTTTTTTCCAGTTCGCAAAACGCTGAAGATGCGATCCTATCGACCATCTAGAGAAATTTTCTTCCGCCTGGTTATAGATAGGATCGGGTTCTGCCTAGCGTTAGGGACGGGAACGGGCAAGGAAGCGGATTGTTGTAACAGAGTTGATTTGCCCCGCCCCCCGCCCTCTCTGGATTTGGAACTCCGACGGAACAAATAAAATCTGCAAGGAAACGTGTTAAGCGAGAAGCAGAGACACAAAATCGTTTTCGTCCCTTGGCCTGCTCCGAAAAGGCGCATTGTTGCGCTTACTGGCAGCGGCTCCCTTTGCATCGCTCCATGGTAACCTGCGGGCAGCAGCTGCGCGCCCCAACGAATGCACGCGCACGGTTCCAGTGACAGGTGTTTCCCGGGTATTTTGATGGCGCGAGGGAGGGGGGAAGGAGGAAGAAGAGGAGGACTGAGCCCAGAACGCTGGGCGGGAGGCGGGCAGAGGGTGTGGCCTCTCCAGTTAAGCGGCAAAGAGGGGGCGGGGTTGGACTGACTTGGTCCAACCTATCGTCTCCTCCTCCTCCTCCCCCCTTTGTGTTGGGGGGCGGGGGGGGGCAGCTTGGTTTGTTAATCGGCGAAGCCGCCGGAGCTCCGGGAGTCAATGGAAGTGGGTTTCCTTCCTCGGCAGCTGCTGCGAGCGAGCGAAAGAAGCGGAAGGCAAGGGGGAGACGGGAACGTCAGCTAACGCCCCCGCACGGATCCCTCAGTTCCCCCCCTTCCCCCCCTTCGCTTGAAAGACCGGGGGGAACACGGAGAGCGAAGGCAGAGATAAAAGCCAGCCGGCTCCGAAGGGAAAGTGCGGGCACACGGACGGATTTTGATCGGGAAGTAACTTTTGGGCGTCCTTGGATTGCGGCTCGGGAGAAACTTCCTCGGCGCCCCCTTCAGAGCTCGGGACCGCGCGCCGGAACCAGACCTGCCTGTTCACACCTCGGGAGGAAAGGGGGCGAACTGCTGGCTGGCGTTGTCCCAGCGCAGGAGAGCCAAGTCGCGGAGGCCATGCGAGCGTCGCGACCCCGGAGCTGAGGAGGAGACGTCCTCGTCCTTTCGGGGCTTCTCCTGCGCCGCCGCTGCAACAGTCGAAATACTGACACAATTTTACAATAAACAAGCATGAAGCCGGTGCGAAGACTGCTTTCCTGGGTGAGCCTCCTTGCCATCACCGGGACCTTCTGTCTCAGCGCTTCTCAGTCAGGTGCGATCCTGTTCCCTCTATTTCCTTCCTTCCTTGGAAAGGGGGGCGGGGGGCTGCGGTTTCCCAATATTCCTTACCTCAAGGAGCGGCTTCCTTATTCTGCGAGAAAAAGATCCTCGGACAAGATGAAAAATGGGGAGAGAGGCAGCTGACTGGCTTAATTGACCACATATTTCCGGCATAACCTGGCCGCCTTTGGGCCGTTTGGTGCGTGGCGCGCTCAGAAGTTGTTGGCTTTGCTGAAGGAGAGAAAGAAGGAAAAGTCCCGGGAGCTCTTGTTCTTTTGTAAGGCTCCGCTGGCGCCTGGCTGGAGATGCGCATTTCGCGGCGGACGCGGCCTCCTCTGGCCTCCCGTCCTTTCGGCACCTGTAGCCGGGACCCAAACCAGGCGTGGGACGGCCGCCGAGCTGTTGCCTGGTTTTGGCTGTCCTGAGCGGGAAGGACCCAGGTGGCAAGATAGCTAGATTGTGGTGACAGGTGTGGGGAAGTGACGAGATGTATTAGGGCACGATCCCAACTTCACTGATTGCGGGAGCATCTGCCTAAATCTTCTCCCAACAGAACAGCAGTAATTGCAGGTGCTTAACTTTTAAGGATCGTGCCCGACGTCTTCTGCTTTAACTTGACAAGCAGAGCCCTACAGATCCCGCCGTTGAATACAAATGTGGGATTTTCTCGCGCGGTTCTCTCTCTCCCCTCCCCTCCCCCCGCTTGTCTCTGTACACAGGAGAGTCTTTCTCTTTCTGTGCTGAATGGGCGACGGCGGCGAGAAAGATCAAGTGTGGCTCGTTCTCCTCTCTTGATTCTGAATAAATCCGCCAGCTCCCCTTCGGAGTGGCTAGTACTCGCTGGCTACTTCTCTCGTAGACTCAAGGGCCAGCTGGGAAGGTTGGGTGGCCAAGCGTGTCCTGAGCGCATGATGCAAGGGCGAGCGCTTAGATTGTGGTTTCGTGAGAATCCCGGGTGGCCGAAGGTTTGCAATTCTCTTGCTAGGACTAGTCTGAGTTCGGGACATTTTCTTCCCAGTCTGATCTGAATCAGGCTTTCCTCGAAATAATGGGTCCGGCGGATTTCACTGCTAACTCCTTCCCCTTAAGGCACTTTTAACCGATTGCCTCCCACAGGAATCCAGGGCTCCAGATACCATGAGTACAGCATACATGTAACGCCCTCAGGAAGAGCGTTTTCTCCATTCCTGACCGGAGTGTTCTTGTGGTCAAAGGCGCTCTTCTCAGTTGTGTGTCACCCGCCTTGTTTCCCAACTTGTTGGGCTATTACTTTTGCACTTTTGCCTCCAAAGGAATACAGGGTGCTATTCTGTCCCTCTTGGCTTTGTCTTTGCCACTTTTAATTGTCTTCTCCCTGTTTTCAGTGCCAGAAGGATGGCTGGCTCCCCTGCCCCTATAACAGTGGAGGCAATAGTGAATGGGCATTTCAGGGGCAGCTTATATATGTTATGCATTTTGGTCAAAGCGATCTAGAATTCACTTAAACTTTCTGAAGTCAGCAGGGCTTGTGTTGTTTAAATAATTTTGAGCAAATATTTATTGACATTTTTGCTCATGGCACTGTCATAAATTTTGGTGATCAGTTGGTTTATAGTTTAGACAGAGAGATGGCACTGGGATTAAACACTAAAATATATGGGCGTTTCTGCTAACAAAAGTTTTTTTATGTGTGTGATAATGAGAATGTGTAAGGAGTGAGAGGAGGAGGAGGAGATATGTGCATTGTACACATAGGCTGCATCAAATTCTTATTGTACTAAAGGAAACAAAGAAAAACAAATTGTTGGAGTGTGTATATTTGTGCTATGAGCAGAACAAATGAAAACCAACATCACTTACATATTTCATAAGTTCTCTGAAATTAGAAGTCCTCTTACATTTTCCTTTCCTTTCAGTTGCTCTTTTACAAAAGACTTTCACAGTGGACTGAGCTCTTCATAACCAGAACCCACATAACAACTGCTGCCTATTTCAGTTGTGACAGATCTCTGCAAAGAGTTTCTCTCTCTCTCTTTCTCCCCCACCCTTCAGCCAGGGGCAGTTCAGAAGAGTTTGTTTTGGTCCAAATGAAAAATTAAGTGTGGATAAGTAAATTGAGCTGCCAGAGGGCGACAAGATGTTGAGTGAATTGCTTTTAGATGGTACAAATTAAGGAAATGAGGGAAGACAATCTGCTTCTTGCATTATTAGACACAGTTTACAGTTGGCGGGGAGGGGAAAGTTGCATATTTTTGAAATGTTAATTTCTGAAGAAATGGAATGCATCTTATTTACTACTCTATGTCAATTGTATAGAAGAACGATCTGGTTTTTGTTCTGGTACAGTAGGAGAAACAATTAAGGGAACAATTTTTGTTCTGTGTATAGTCCTCCAAAGAAAACAGAAAATATTTATCTGTACAATTGTTTCTTTCCTTTATTTTTGATTTATGTATGGACAATCTAGACTCTTTAAAATTTTATTCAAAAGGAATCTTGAGATATTGTGTAATTGTCAATTTGGTTCAGAAAGCAGTTGCATGGATTACTTAAATATGAGAAGTTGTTCACATTTTTGCTCCAGGAAATTTGAGAAATAACTGAAAAAAGAAAATGTGTTCTATTGGGCCAGAAATAACTGGTGTCAGAATCTTGCTTACTGCAAAATCAGGTTTCATGAACCCGGTGAAAAATGTAATATAGTGTTATCTTTTGGGGGATTAAATATAATTTCATAATGGAAATATCATGTTATAGCCTGATAAATGTATAGCCAAATCCTACATCATATTTTTTCATAAATCCCTTTGGTCTGATTAAATTACCACGTACAAAATATACCTCTTTCAAACGGTGTAGTTGGAGGTCGGTTAGATTTGACTGAGCATTCAAATCCATGCATATTGCATTGCACTGTTTAATTTGGATCTCTATTGAGCATTCAAGCAGGCCACTTGTCCCTTTCATTTTTAAGATGTCACCAAACATTGTTGAGGAAACTGATAAAACTGGGAATCTGAATATGAGCCAGATAATGATGTTGGAGCTGAGAACAAAAAAATAGACCGAGTAAAACTCTGTTTACATGTAAAACACTATGCTGACAACAAAGTGACAAGTTGATCCAACCCCACATTTAAAACATTTTCCATGCTATATTTAATGTTTTGTAGTTCTCAAGATCTTGGATTGTATTGGTCCATTGCATAGAAAAAAATATGACTACTGCAATCTGTTATATTTCCTGAATGTTCAAATAAGATTTTAAACCTGATTTAGTTAAAGATAAATATGTGAATTTGAATATATTCTCATAGGCAATAAGTTTGACAAATATGAGCTTTTAAAAATTGCTTATTGTATACCGTGGCTCATCATTCTATATGTATCAGATCAAGGTTCCTGATATATATAGAGAAAAATGGAATATTCTATCTTAAAATAATTGTTTTAGGGAATTTCTTCCAGGCTTATACTATTTTCCTCTTTAAAATGATATTGGCTGTTTGCTTTCTGTTTCATGAATTGTATTTTGGTCCCTTGTCTATTTTTAAACTGCTGTTTTCTTTGTATTGCCTTCTGTTACGGTTTTCTATTGGTAGTTCCAGGATATTAATAATTCTACTTATTTTTATGCAAGCCTTTCTTCTCTGGTGGCCATAGCTGAAATATCATTTCTTATTCTGTCTGGGCTTTTCTTCCTTTGTTCTCTCCTTGCCAGCTAGCCTTCCTTCCCGTTCTCCTTATTGACTCTATATTTCTTTGCTGTTCTATTACTTTTTTTCCTCAGCCTTTCCCTGCCACATCTCCTCATTATTACTTCGTTACTTACCATTGTTTTTACTGTATGGCTAGAGTTAATCACCTCTATCCATAGCTTATTGAAGCAGAGCACTTGCACTTAAATAGTGCAGTCCTGTTTATTTAGAAGTCATATGTATGTAATAATTTCAGAATCAAGGTGTAATGTTACTGTGCTAGACATTTACAATTTGAAAAGATTCTAAGGAATATTTTGAAAAAAAAACAAAACAAAACAAATAGCGGTGACTCACTAAGGTCTATTGATGTCTGACAGCCTTAGGTTTCATAGCACCAGTCCCACCGACCACATCATTTCAAATCTAAGCTTTTCAGTTTAACTTGACTGTGGATTACTTCTTGAGCCACTTTCCATTCAGCCCTGTCTGATAGAGCTGGCTGAATGGACAATCACTATTCTGCCACCCAGATTTATTCCTGAAAGAAAATAACATGGCATTGATCCAAGGTCAGCTGCTCTTTTAAAACACTGACTCCCAAGGCTGAATTGGTCCTTAAAGGAATGCTTATGCATCCCTCGGGTACCATCTCTTACAATCTCTCTTCAATGGAAAAGGAAGAAAGCAGCTCTCTCTAATGGAAGAGTAAAACAAGAATTGTTTTAATTGTTAACATCTACTGGTCCATTGTTTACTTATTATCTCATGATGGATATATTCCCTGAAGAGTTCAGTGCATTATGCTGCAGTCTACAACACGCTTTGCTCTGTGGGCTTCTTATGCATCTTCATATATTTCAGTGAGAGTTTAGTAAAGTGCTCCCTAGTGGGTAGTTGAGAGCCTCCCGCTCAATCCACCACAAGGATTGAGATTGCATATATGCGTCTCTTAACATGTTTAAGAGAAATCAGTATAGAGGCCAGTTATAGTGTAATGGGGCCAGTATCTGTTGAGTTAGATATTTGTTTCAGATCCAAAATCCAAGGAGCTCTGAATTAAAAACCAGTAAGTCTGTCTTGTTAGTAAGGATAATCACAATTATTAGCCACTTATGTACAGTAGCCTGATGAGTAGAATCTGGCATGAATGAATAAATGAATGAATTCAATAACAAATTTCTATTTGTTCACAATGAACTGAAAATGATATGACTATGTTAAAGGGACCTTTACATTTGACCCATTGCCCACTCAGGTTCTTCCTGTGAAACTATTGCAATTTTCCATGGACATTGGGGCAGGGGAAAATTTTGACTTTCTTACACATTACTGTAACTAAGAATCAAGCTTTATTGATGTGCCATATTCTGCATAGTTCATAGACTCCATAGGTATCAATAATAATGTCTAGTAATATATAAATATTGTTATACTTTGTGTATGATTCACTGGGAAATTTCACTGCATAATAACCATTGAAATTAATACAAGTTGTGTCTACTGTCTATCCTGAAAACGCCCAATCCTGTCTGAACTTGGAAGCTAAGTAGGGCCAGGCCTAGTTAGTACTTGGATGGGAGAAATCAACAGAAGTTTTTTTAAGTGTGTGTGTGTGTGTGTGTGTGTGTGTGTATGACGTGGCCTTCCCCTCTTCCAATTAACTGATTGGTTTGCTGTACAGTGTCAAATGGCTTGATCAATCATCTGGCAGTTACATTTTATTCTTCCGAGTTTCTGCAAAGGAGATTGAGAAGCTATTATTTCCCTTGCCATAATATCCATCTCACTTGTTTGCCTTCTACCTCTTCAATTTTGACAGGCTTGAGAGGTTGTATACACACCCATTTATTCCTGTCCTAACCCTCCCTTGTGGCCATGCAAAAGCATATAAAGCCAAAAGTCTTGAGAAACCTGAGTACTTAGTGATACAGATTACTTTTGATCATATTTGGGACCAGAATTTTGGTTGCGAAGTGATGCAGTCATAAAGCAAGACATCAGCCGACTGCATTGCTTAGCAACCTCAATTTCAGCATTCTAATTGACCTCGTTAAGTAAACGGTGGCTAGTTAAACACAATCAAGCCATTCCAGACTTGGTCCTACCCAGTCCTGAGCTTCAATAAGATAAGTGACTGCCTCCAAGTCCCTCCCCCCATCTCCCCCCCCATCTCTGCCCTTTGGCCAACCCTCTCCCTTTACTCTCTCTTTACAGGGTGGCAAGCAGTTCCAGAACTGTGTGGATCTGGAGCTTCTTGCCATGACCCCAGAAGCTGTAGCTGCCCCAATCCAGACCCAGATCCCTTGCCATCCTGCATTCCGAGATACCTGCTGCCCTACACTCCACACCCGCCTTTCTATTTTCTTGGTTCCGTAGTAGACAAGGTGTGCCTGACCTAGCTGCGCCAGCTGGGATTGGCTTTGCACTGTGAATAAATGGGGAAAATGGCTGCTTTTGGCATTTTTACTCATTTTTCATAGTGCAAAGCCAGCCCCATTCCTGCCCAAAGGGCACTTCTTTGCAAAAAGTTCCTAGGCAGGGATGGTGTTGGATTTGCACTGTTAAAAGTGGGGAGGGGAGGAAAGGCTGCTTTCAGCCCTTTTCTTCTTTTTGCAGTGCAAAGCTAAGCCAACTAGGCTTAACAGCCAAGCAGGGCATGCATCATGGATAAAAAGCTAGGTCATAGCCTAGGATAAGAAGATAGCAAAAGTGAGCTGTGGGGCAGTTGAATGAGGGCAGCAGTGGCCAAAAGAGGATAGAAGTGCAGGAGATTGTGGTGGTGGTGGGGAGAATTGCAGTGCCTCTCCATCTTAAATGCCAAGTACCTGCATTTTGATCACATGACTGTGTGGGGAACTGCAATGGCTGTAATTTCAAGCATGGGTCCTTTGTTCAACACCCTTGTAACTTTGAATAGTTGCTGAACAAATAGTTGAAAGTTGAGGATACCTGTACCCCATTTTGCTGAGGCCTCTGTATGGGTTTATCTTGATTACAGATGGGATAATTAAACCTCCAACAACATAGTTAGGTTGCCAGTTGACCAGAAAGCGGTAGTTCGGACTCAGACTTATTTCAGGTTAATTTTAAATTCCTTTGGATTAATTGTCAGGGTTAGCTCACTTTTGGAGGTTACATGATACTTACTCCCTTTCTGTGACTCATTTAAATATGTCAGGCAAAAAGGCCTGTGAATATTGGACAGGATTGTTAAATTAATTTGAAAAAAAAAAGTCCAAGATTGTTCATATACTATATCTCTAACTGCAGTTTGATGAAGGTTTTCAGATTGCAGTGTAAATTCCCTTTGCACATCAAGCAGTTCCTAACATCAATGCAATGGTGGCCACTTGAAAAGTTGGCAGGACTAAATAAATCTCCCAAAGGCATGGGGAGCATGCAGCCTTTGTTTAGTTTTGAAGAAAGCATTTCAAGAATGACTGGCCTGTATGAGAAAACTCTGAACTATCTTTGTATGTATCAAGGACATTTAATTGCATTATTCTGCCCCTAAAGCTCAGCAAGAAAAGAAACTCATGTATATGTAAGAATGGTTCAGAAATTTTTCTCATCTGAATTTATTCCCAAATTGTTAAATTCTAAACCATCTGGAGTTGTTTCCACAATGGAACAAATGGATTAGTAATAGTTTATTCTTTTATTTATTACCAAATTTGAGCATAGCCATGCATCCATACAATTTTCCACAGTTCTCAATTCCTTTGTGCCTTAGTTTATATTACCCATCCATGTGATACAATGATGTAGTCATGCATAAAATTTTGATTTGTTTTATGCATGATTGCATCAAGATTTCTTTGGTGCAGTGTGATTGCAGGAAGCATTGTGAAGCAAATTTAATTTGAAAGCATATGTGGTTTCTTTTTATCTGATGTTTTATAGCAAGATAAAATGGTAAATAATAGCACATCCATGCATTGATACAACCTTGAAAAAAATAATTTTAATGAAAGCTCAGTAATGGTTTCCCTATAGTATTTTATCAATTCACCCATCCATGCACATCTTGCATACAGAAGGAAAATCTCTACATGAATTTAAGACTATGACAAATTGTACATGTCCCTATTCTACACTTCATGAAAAAATACTAGTTATTTGCCTGATAACTTTAAGTAGAAATCCTGTTCTACTATACAATATAGTAAGATGAAATAAAAGCCTGGCAATAAAATTGGGGAAATTTTTAGTGTGTTTATAATACGTTGTACATTTTAATTGAAAATCGTCATTATATACAAAACCTTGCCTGGAAGTAATTTAGCATGATACCTTTTCTTTAAATGAAAGATTAATCTATTTCATGAAAATGGCCCATTTTTTTTACCACTTAATGCAGTTTTTAGATGTTATAGTAAACAGAAGTTCCTGTTTCTTTCACAAAAACACAAACCTTCCCCCCCACCAGAGTGGACATTTGTCTAATTATTAAAAAGCTTAACTATGATAAGGGCAGGAGCCCCTCTATTTTTAAAAAAATGTGAAAAAAAGACACTGTCACTAAAATCTGACAGTGAAATATTGAGAATTAGTAACATGGTTTCCCACTATTTTATGATATTTTAATATTAATTTAACCTTATAAAGATAACCTTTTAATTTGCTTCCCAGGAACCTGGAGGGCAGGGAACCGAAAAATTCAATTGCGTCACATTTGTATTTTGTTTACGTGGGATGCCTTCACTCATTGCAACTCTGATAATGCATGGAAAAAAGTGTGAGAGAAAGAACTGATTTCTTAGCCAGTCTTCCTCTAAAATATTTTAAGTGGTTTCATAGCATAAAATGAAACACTTTTGCAAGTAATAAATAATTCCATCATTACTTACCTATTTCTATTCTATGTAAGTAATGCAGCTATGTAAGTATAGCATATTTTGATGGCATTTGGTCAATTCTTGCTTATGCCACATTTGTTTCATATAGTAGTGAAAGACCCCTCTTCATCTTTTTCTTAGTCCTTGTTTCAGCTGCTCTATACTTTTATTTGTAAGTGGAACTATTTCTTACTGGGAAATGGCCTTCATGGTGAAGGCCATTTTGATACAAGTTGAATTTGGTCTTGGTTGTTACTTTGCTTGGTTGTATCTGCCCCTTTTTTTAAGTTCACTTTTTAAAAAAGCAGTTTTCTGAAAAGCAGGATTGGCAAAACAAATAAATAAAAACTTACTGTATACACTGCTTTGGCTGAGCCTTATTATTTTAAATAGAACTACTGTAGAACTGTTATATAATTAAAGCAAAATCAAATCTCTTCAAGTTCAAAGTATCCATTCTTTGTCAAACTGAACATAATTAAAACATGCACATTCTCTTTTTATACATAACAATGGGTGCATTTAATCTGATATGTTATTAGCCTGCTTCTTTTTAAAACTTATGCGGCTTCTTATGTTTCAGACTGAGAAACATTTTTGGATCAGGCTCATGTTTCTTACTTGGTACAGTTTAAAACTGGATTTCATGTGCCTTTGTATTAATTTCAAAAAGAGCTTCAGGTCAAAATTCTCAAAGAGCAATATTCAAAAGATGATTGTATTCTGAATTCTCCTTTATAAAATATAAACACTAATTTTTGAATTGTTAGTGAGCGATTGCATTCTGTCAGGGATAGATCAAAGATAGACATTGTTGATACCAAGCATTGGCATTTATTTTTAAGTTCTAAAAAAGTAAAACTGGTTGATTTTGAGATGTTATATTAAATGGGATAGTGGTTTATTGGCCAAGTTATGTTCTTTTATGTCAATTAAGCTTTCTTGTCGTATCATTCATTGAGTAAATAAGCGATTGAACTGTAAAGAATTTTAGTATATAATACTTAAGTCTCTGAACACAATACTCTGTCATTGGACTTTATACAGCATAGCTTGGCATCAGAACAGATAGTTTAGAATTCAAAGTTTAGGTCTTCAGAGAAAAATGATAGAAATAATAAAACAGTGGATTGAACCTTTTTTTTCTTCACTTTTTTGACTCACGTTTTGCACAAAATTTTGTAGGTCAAAATTTTGATAAGACAAAAACAAAGGATGCCATTTTGTTCGCTATCAGAGATTTGTTGTGTCCGCGAAATGATGCCAGGAGTTGGTGACTTCAAATCATGCTCTTTATTTGAGGTTGGAACCGAACTGGGGCAAAGGGAAAAAGATCGCGGCTTTTATTCTTTTAGCCGCCGCGGCTGCGGCCAATGGCACCGCTTTGAATCTCCCGCGATCCGAATGGACCAATCGCGGGAGATTCTTAGTGAGCCAATCGGCGCGGCTCGCCTGACCAATCAGAGAGCCCCGCGCTTTGGCCAATCAAAGCGCAGGGATCTCAAGAATGCTAATTAAGGACAGAACACCCCTCCCCTCTTGGTTCAGTCCTTACGTCGCGTAATCACGTAGGTAGGCGGGGCTCCGTCTGAGCCTACTGGACCTGCGCAGCTCAGTCGTAGGTTGGATCCCGGCCGGTTCGGTCGGGATCTCTGCTGCTCCTGCTGCCGTCGTGGGAACTGGCTGGTCGGTCGGGCCGGTCCGCTCTCCGTAGCTCCCTCCTGGGCCTCCCGGGTTGGTTGAGCTGCGGGTTTCGCCGCTCCCGCTCGGTCTTTCCGGGTCGGTCGAGCTGGCCTGGCTGTCTCTTCCTGGTGAGGGGTCGTGATGGCTGCTTTCCGGTAAGTACGGCTGGTTTATTCTTCTTTGGTTTTGGTCCCCTGGGTATTCCCTCCCCCCTTGGTTTGTGTTGTGGGGGTTGGTTTCGCCTGTCTGTGCGTCGGCGGTCTCTTGGTTGGTAGTCCTCGACCTTAGTTGGTCGATGTGGCGTTTCCACGCTCGTCCGTCTGCTGTTTGTAGCCGGTACGAGTGTGGGCCTGTTATTTGTGTGATGACGGCTGGTATCCATAGTGGGTCTCCCGTCAGGTTTCTCACGTATACGGGGTCGCTGGGTGCGAAGGTTCGGTGTTTGCTGTTTGAGTCTGGGGGCTTCTCCGGGTTATACGTGGGGTGTAACCTGTCGAGTGGGGACCTTAGTTTCCTGCCCATTAATAGTTCGGCTGGGCTCTTATTGGTTGTGGTATTTGGGGTTATGTGTTCAGTGAAGAGTAGTTTGTTTATTTTCTCCTGGATCTCCCCGTGGTCTATTTTCCGGATGGTCTTCTTAGTGAATTGGACCATCCGTTCCGCCCTACTGTTAGCCACCGGGTGCGCCGGTGCTGTCAGCGCGTGGCGGATGCCCCTTTCTGCTAGGAATTTTTCGAATTCCAGCGAGGTGAATTGGGGCCCGTTGTCGGAAACGACGACGTCTGGGAGGCCGTGTGTTGCAAAGAGTTTGCAGAGTTCCTTGATCATGGCCTCCGTGGTTGTCGTCTTCATGTTGCTTACCTCCAGCCAGTTGGAGTAAGCGTCAACTGTTATGAGGAAGGTGTGTCCTTTTGTGGGCCCGGCGAAGTCTATGTGAATCCTAGACCAAGGTCCCCTTGGGGTTTCCCACTCTAGGACGGGTGCTGTGGGTGGGCTTGGCCTAGTTTCCTGGCATCGTTGGCACCTTGCTACCCAGGCCTCAATTTGTTTGTCCATCCCTGGCCACCAAGCGTAACTTCTGGCCAGGGCTTTAGTCCTAACGATGCCAGGGTGCCCCTCGTGTAGCAGTTCCAGAACCTTCCCTTGTAGCTTTTCTGGAATGACCACCCTATCCCCCCATAGTATGCACCCTTTTAATAAAGAGAGCTCCGTTTGGCGGTTTCGGAACGTTTTGACGGACTCGTCGTTGTCCCTTTCCGGCCACCCTTTCTCTACCCAATGCAACACCCGCGCCAGACGTTTGTCTTTATTAGTCTCTCGGGCAATGTCTGATGCGGTTTTGGGCAGGTTGGGCAGAGTCTCTATGCTGAGGGTGGTCGTTGTGGGTGCTGGGTCGGTGTCGGGTTCTGGTAGCGGCGAGCGGCTTAAGGCGTCTGCATGGGAGATCGTCTTACCGGGTCTGTGTATGAGTCCGTAGTTGTAGGCTGCCAGGAACTCGGACCACCTTGTCATTCGGGGAGACAATGTTTGGGGTGGCCTGGTTTCCTGCAAGGATTCCCAGCAGCGGCTTGTGGTTGGTTATGATGGTGAAAGTCCGGCCGTAGAGATACTCGTGGAATCATTTTACGGCGGCAACGATAGCCAGAGCCTCTTTGTCCAGCTGGCTATAGTTCCGCTCCGGTTTGGTGAGGGTCCTTGAAAAGAACGCGATGGGCGCTTCTTTTCCGTTGGGGAGGGTATGGCTGAGGACAGCGCCGACGCCGAAGGGTGATGCGTTCCACCCCCTTGATACCTTGCAATAACCTCTCCATCAGGCTCTGAAATATGCCCGGTGCCACGCTGACTCCGAATTGGAGTCGGTTGCATTTGAATGCCCCCCGGTGGGTGACTATGGTTTGCGCTTCTGCCGTTTGCTCGTCGACTGGCAACTGTTGGTAAGCCTGGGCGAGGTCGAGCTTGGCGAAAAGCTTGCCCCCTCCCAGTGAGTGCAGTAGGTGTTGCACTACTGGGACGGGGTAGGCGCTTTGTTGTAGCGCGCCATTTAGGGTGGCCTTATAGTCCCCACAGATCCTCACCGACCCATCGGGCTTGCTCGGGGTGACTATGGGGGTCTCCCACCGGGCGTGGTCTATGGGCTGTAGGACCCCTTGCTTGATGAGCTTGTCAATTTGCTCGTCTATCTTGGGTTTAAGTGCGAATGGCACCCGCCTTGGTTTCAGGCGTTTTGGGGGGACGTTTGGGTCTAGGTTGAAAGATATAAGGGGCCCTCGGTACTTGCCTAGGTTTCCGTCGAAGACCTCTTGGAATTCCCGGGCCAGTTGCTGCTCCCAGCTGTCGTCGGTGACATGGTCGACTCCCGTGAGTGCGATGTCGAGCGGGGTGAACCATTGCAGTCCCAGTAGGCTTGGGCGGTCGCGGTCGACGATTGTCAGGGGAAGCCTTTCGGTGTGCCCTTTATAGGTGATGTTGAAGTGTTTGGTTCCGACTACCGGGATGCGGTTTCCCTGGTAGTCCTTTACAATGAGTCTCTGGCTGTCTATGTTCCTCCTTTGGAGGGTAGGCACCAAGCGCTTTATTTCATGCCATGCAATCATGGAGAGGTAGGACCCGGAGTCCACCTCCATTTTGCATGGCTGGCCCTCGGTGCCTACCTCCACGTGGACCTTCCGGGCGTCATTGGTGATGGCGTGGCCGATGGTGACCGTCTGATGGGTCTCCTCTCTTCGCCGGTTTTCGCCGCATGCGGTTGGCGGAAGTTCGGGTTGCTTCGGCGGCTGCGGCTGCGGTGAGGATGTCTGCTAGGCTGATGTTGCCCTTGGCCATCAGCCGGCTCTGGAGGACGGGGTCCCACAAACCGAGCACGATTCGGTCTTGCAGGGCGTCGTTCAGGTTGTCGAATTCGCAGAGCCCCCCTAGGCGCCGCAGCTCGGCGACGAAGTCGCTGAAGCTCTCACCCGACCTCTGGTCCTGACGGTAGAATTCGTTGCGTCAGATCAGGATGGGTACCTCTGGAGCGTAGTGCCGCCGAAGTATGGGTTCAAGGACGTCCCAGTCCATCGCGGTCGCATCGGCGGGTTTGGCAAGCGCCTTGGCCATCTTGAAGACCTCGGTCCCGCAGTGGGTCAGGAAGGCGGCGCGCTTCATGGGGTCGGTGGCGTCCTTCAGGTCGCTGCACTCGAGGAACATGCGGAATCGGTCGGAGTATGATTCCCAGTCCTCGGTGGTGGGGTTGAAGGGTGTGGGGGGTGCGATTTTTGCCATCGCGGTGGTTCGTCTGGCTTCCGTCGGACATGTGGTTCGGTTCAGGGTCTGGATCCCATCCTCGTCGCCAGTGTTGTGTCCGCGAAATGATGCCAGGAGTCGGTGACTTCAAATCATGCTCTTTATTTGAGGTTGGAACCGAACTGGGGCAAAGGGAAAAAGATCGCGGCTTTTATTCTTTCAGCCGCGGCGGCCGCGGCCAATGGCACCACTTTGAATCTCCCGCAATCCGAATGGACCAATCGCGGGAGATTCTTAGCAAGCCAATCGGCACGGCTCGCCTGACCAATCAGAGAGCCCCGCGCTTTGGCCAATCAAAGCGCGGGGATCTCAAGAATGCTAATTAAGGACAGAACAAGATTGATTTGTTTTCCAAAGTATAAATTGGCTGTGCAACTAAAAGGGTTGTATGCTGGGGTTCCAACCTGTTCAGGTATTCTTTATTTAAGGACCACTTGTTCAATGACCATTCAAAGTTACAATGGCACTCAATGAGTGGTACTTTTGACCGGTCCTCAAATTTCCAGCCATCCTAGTAATCAAGGGGATAGATTGATTTCAAACTGGCACTTGGCAACCAGCTTGCACTTAGAACAGTTGCAGAAGTCACAGTCCTCAAATTGTCATTTGCAACCATCTCTGCTGGCTTCCCACAAGCAAAGTCAGTGGGGAAGTCAGCAGGGAATGTTGCAAATCATTCCCAATAAATCACTTGCAAACTCTCTGTGTGATAGTGGCCACCCTCAGTCCTACTGCATTTGTGCGAAACCTTGCCAGCTATTTCTCTGCCTGGCAATAGTCATTCCCAGCCCTGCGGAGCTCATCCAGTAACTTGTCACCTAACCAGCCACCCCCTGTGCCTGGGTGGGGCAAACAGGAAGATGTTCTTCTAAAATCATGCTACACATATTTACTCTTAATAAGGGCTTCTGCCTTGGGAAGTGGGGTGGACTAGAAGACCTCCAAGGTCCCTTCTAGCCCTATGATATTATGAATTTTATTCAATATAGATGTTAGTAATATGAGGAGAACACACTTATTCCATATTCAGCTTTTCAGTTACAGACTCAACTCATAATCTGTTTTAAAAGACCTATTTATTTCGATATATATGTAAGGTAAAGGCCACATTTAACTTTTGGGTTCAATAAAATTGTTAACTTGAATTAATTAAATACAATTAATGTTATTTATTGTATTTTTTTTAATTTGCCCATTTTGTTGCATTTAATATTACAAATTCTGGCAATTTTTCATTTTTACAGACCATACCTAGTATTTGGGTGCATAGCACATGGCCTTGCTGGAGCTCCAAATTGTAGATTTCTGCTTTAAGCCTCCTTTTGCATTCTGTCCCAGACAGGACTGAAACCTGCTGAGATAAGGTGAAAAGTAAAAAGTTACAATTCCAGAGAAAGCACCATTGTGCCTCTCCTCACTGAGATAGCAACTAATTTGATAATCAGTGTGAATGCAGAAGTACTTTTAAGTTTATGAAATTATTAACAGAAGTTTCTTTTATTGGTTACCATAGAAGCTCGCTGATCCTCAATCATTTTTTGTGTTTAGAAAAGATTTTTTAAAATATTTCTATACATTTCTTTCTTTATGGGTGCTGTTGAATATATTACCTAAACTCTTGTAAGAATTGATTTGTTATGATTGAAAACACATGTTTATTTCATCCTGCTTGTGTACAGTACAAAGGAAAAATAATGTCTTAAACTGATTTAGAATAGATTTGAGATAAACAAGAAATAAATACAACTTATCAATTGTCAAAAAGATTGCTAACTTGATAAGCAGGAATTTTCTTTAGAAAAAGAGGGGACTTTCTTTAGAAAAATAATTCTGTAAATGATTTCTTTTGATTTGTACTTTGAGTTTCTGGAAACCATGTTTGTTTCTTAATAGGTTTTGAAGATGGCCTTGTTTATGGATTGGAAAATACAGGTTCATGGTCACATATAGCTGTGGAAACTCACTGGGTGACTTTGAACCAGTTACTACTTTTGCTTCAGAGATACTATTTTAGACAAGAAATTAGAAGAGGAATGCTATGCATACTTCACTGAACTCCTGAAAGAAAGGTGGGGTGTATATCTAATAAATGTCATTCTTATCCATGAATATGTAATAATAACAGCAACTTTTTGTAGTATTCTGAGACAGAAATTAAATAGAATACATTGAAATCACGGACCTACTGTTTATATTTTTTCATTTAGTGTCTCAAGGCTTGGCTCCCCCCCCCCCCGAAGAAAATTGCTATTATTTTGTTCTTTAAATCTAGGCAATGTATAATGTTCCTCCTGTAACACAGTCTTTTTGATAAACTCAAGATAGCTTAACAAAACTATGTAATTTATGTTTATCTTTTTTAAAAAACTAAACATAAATATAAGCACGAGTTTCTCCAAAAATAAAAAAAAATACTTTTTTAAAAATCCAAACAAAAAATAACACCATCTTTTCATGCATGGTTCTTAACCAGGTTAGCTGAAAACAGCCACAGTAAGAAAACCTTACAGCCATTTCAGATATAAACCTTTCATCTAATAGCAGATACATGTTATGCAAAAACATATGCATATGTTTAACTTGGAGATTTTGAGCAGAATGCTGAATTCAACTTTTAAGCCCAATACTGTACAGTAATGCTATTTATTTAAACATACTATAAGTAATATGTTATTTAAGCAAGCTATAAGTAATACTGTACACAAATTATATAAATATATCATAGGTTGCAGGAAACATTTTGTCAGGAGAACATTTTCTGGCTATCTCACTCACAAACATTATTTCTTGCATATCCAAAATGTATAAATAGTTTGCTATCTAGTAACTGAAGACAACTTCACTGCACTCTGATGAAGAGTTAATTGTTTAGTTTGTTACTTATGAACAAGTGTTGATCCAACCTACTTATATTTGTTTTATTTAGACAGAAATGTCATTACTTGTTAATTTAGATGACTGACTTGTAAAGAGTGTTGTAACTGGCAGTAAGAATTCAAGAGGTTGAGAATTTTAATATGAAGGACATAATCGAGAGAATATTTAAAATAAATATTTGGGTGTTGAACATAAATACATTATTAAATGGTCAACAATTACCCAGTGTTTGTAACAAACAGCAGGAACAACTTAGTTTATAAAGATTAATTAGTTGGTGAAGGTCAAGGGAGAGATAACATTTAAATCCTGTGTTGAAATGGTTGGATTGTGACCCTTGAAAGCCATGGGCTCTAATCCTCTGAATGCTTACTAAAAAGTAAATCTCCTTGAAATTTGCTCTCATGTAGCTGTATTCAGGCTTGCAGACCAAATCTGGCAGGTAGTCATAATGTCATCTAGAGCTGGAATTTGAAGCCAACAGCAGTGGGGACATTTGTAATAGAGACAGATTTAGCATTGGGTAACAGAAATGCAAACTCTTTATCGTTTGGAGGTCCTCAAACAATTGCAGATTAGGTTGATGTAAAGGTAATCTACAATAATAAAGATTAACAATCTATTTTATGTAAAATCAGATGATAGAGAGTTTAGGAAGCTTGTTTGGCTGTTGACAACAGTGAATTGTTTCAAGATAACTTTCTGCTTTTTATGTTATGTTTTAGGAATAAAAAAATGTAGCAAGTGTATATAATTTTCTTTTTCCCAACTAAGCATAAATCATGACTGGCAAAATCTCCAGATAATATTTCGTCTTTGAAATTCTCAGTATGGCCTTGTTATGCTATTTTATAATATCCTGCCAATATTATTGTTCCATCCCCAGCAAAAATGGAAGCAATGAGTCATGGAATGCTTGTAGTGTAATTTTTAACAAGACATACACAATGAATTATGAACACTTCTTAGCCTATTTTCAGAATGGACAGAAGAATTCAACCTGCAGTTTCTTTTGGCAGTGAAAGATTCCAAAGTTTGCCTTTGTTCTATGTACAAGTCCAGAGCTTTTTATATTTTTACTGCAAATTCACAATGAACTTTGTGTTACATATTGATGCTTTAAAAAAATGAAATCTAGATAAGTGATCTGTAGTACATTTTGACTTGTATCACACTGAGAGCCAGAGATCAGCCAGAGTTTAAGAGATCAGGCTAGAAACTGGGAGACTATGAATTGTAGTCCTGCCTTGGGCCAATCACTTCCTCTAAGCCCTAGGAAGGAGGCAATAGCAATCCACTTCTGAAAAACCTTGCCAATGATTGAATAGAAAAATACAAAATTAACACTAGGCCGAGGAAGCCAAAGGGGTATGTCTACACTGAATGCTACTTTATGCTGCTGCTAGTACTACTACTATGAAGGAATAATTATTGTCTATCTTGGTGTTTGAGAGTTAAAACTACTTATAAGTACTTCTCAAATTATGATTGCAGTTGTGACCAAGATTGCCATCACTAAGCAATATAATTGTAAAGCCATGATATCACATGAGCCGATCGCTTAGCAGTGGCAATCCAGGCACTCCTGGTTGTTTATCACAAACCAAAATGTGCGGGTTCTTAAGTGGGAGTGGAGTGGAGTCCCAGCAAAGGGGTACTATAGGGGGGTGGGGGAGCCCTGGGAGGCCCCCGTGTAGTCATGAATGAATTGGGGGACTGAGGGCTATAGTGCAGTGTGACTTCAGAAAAACCTGTGAAAGAGGGTATGGAATGTGTGCAAATGCAGGGAGGGCGGAGAAGAAAGGTTTTGGAATGCATGTATATATGCGAGTGCAGAAAGGCTGGGGAAAGACGATGTGGGGTATGTGTGAGTGAAGGGAGGAAGGAGCCCAGGAGTGTGTGAGTGAAGAAAGACCAGGGGTGAAAGTCAATTTCCAACCTTCCTTGCCAGCTTCCCCATTGACTTTATGGGAAGTCTTCAGGGAGATTTGTAAATGGGGATCATGTGACTGTATGAACTACCAGAGCTTTAAGAACTGGATGTAAAATCCTTTTGTTCAATACCATCTGTAATCCTTTTTGGACCATCATTCTGTTCTGTCCCCTCGTTTGCATTCTTGAGATCCCCGCGCTTTGATTGGCCAAAGCGCGGGGCGCTCTGATTGGCTAGGCGAGCCGCGCCGATTGGCTCGCTGAGAATCTCCCACGATTGGTCCATTCGAATCGCGGGAGATTCAAAGCGGTGCCATTGGCCGCAGCCGCCGCGGCTTGGAAATAAAAAGCCGCGAAGTTTTCCTATATGCTCAGTTCGGTACCAGCCTAATAAAAAGAGCTTGAAACAAAGTCACCGACTCCTGGCTTCCTTCCACGCGGACTTAACACTGGCGACAAGGGTGGGATCCTCATCCTGAACCGAAGCACGTGTCCGACGAAAGCCAGCCAACTGACGAGATGGCCAACATCGCGCCACCAACCCCCTTCAACCCCGCTACCGAGGACTGGGAATCTTACACGGACAGATTCCACATGTTCCTCGAATGCAACGATCTGAAGGATGCCACGGGACCAAAGAAACGCGCCATCTTTCTAACACACTATGGGCCCGCAGTGTTTAAGATGGCAAAAGCGCTAGCCAAACCCGCCGACATGACCGAAATGGATTGGAAGGACCTCGAGCCATTGCTCCGAAACCACAACACTACAGCCGTGCCCATCCTCATCCAATGGCACGAATTTTATCGGCAGGACCAGCGGTCGGGCGAGAGTCTCAGCGATTTCGTTGCATTGCTGCGGCGCCTGGGAGGACTATGCGAATTCTCCAATATGAACGAGGCCCTTCGGGACCGAATTGTGCTCGGCCTTTGGGACCCCGTTCTCCAAAGTCGTTTGATGGCTAAGGGCAACATCGCTCTTGCTGACGCCATCTCCAAAGCCGCGGCCGCCGAAGCAACCCGACAGTCAGCAGACCGCATGCGGAGACCGAACGCTGGGGACCGCACCGCAAACAACAACCGTGCAAGGTTGACTGAGGCCCAACCTGAAACCACCACCCACCAAGGCGAACTCCACTCGACCTTGGGCACGTCTGACGAAGAGGAAGACATCCACTGACTACAGGCGGGCCACAACCAGCGCAGCCGGCGGAGTCGTAAGTCGAGGACCGCATGTGCCGGTTGCGGAGGCGACCACCCCAGATCCGAATGCCGGTTCTTCGACTCCGTTTGCCGGCACTGCGACAAGAAGGGCCACATCGCACGCGTTTGCTGCCTCAAGAAGACCCACAGCCCCAGGCGATGGGACCCGAGCGAGCGGAGATGAGAGAGCACACCCCCCAGGACCAGAGACCGGCCAACAGACAACCGCTGGGAGTGAAACGGACGAGCCCAACGAAGCGGCGAGGCCAGGAGGAGAGAAGAGACACATCAGATGGTCACCATCGGCCACGCCACAACCACAGACGCCAGAAAGGTCTACGTGGAGGTAGGCATTGAAGGCGAGCTCTGTAAAATGGAGGTGGACTCCGGGTCCTACCTCTCAACGGTAGCCTGGAAAGAACTTAAATGCTTGGTGCCTACCATCCAGAGAAAGCAACTAGAAAACCAGAGACTAATCCTCAAGGACTACCAGGGAAACCGCATCCCTGTAGTCGGAATAGGACAGTTTACAGTGACCTACAAGGGACACGCCGAAAGACTTCCTTTAACCATCATCGATCGAGACCGACCTAGCCTACTGAGACTTCAATGGTTCGCACCGCTAGGCATCGCAGTCACAGGCATCGACCACATCGCCGAAGCCGACTGGGAGCAGCAACTAGCCCGGGATTTCCAGGAAGTGTTCGACGGCACCCTAGGCAAGTACCAAGGGCCCCCTATATCTTTCAGCCTAGACCCCAACATTCCCCCGAAATGCCTAAAACCAAGGCGGGTCCCGTTTGCACTCAAACCGAAGATAGACGAGCAAATTGACAAGCTCGTAAAGCAAGGGGTATTACAACCCATAGACCACGCCCAGTGGGAGACCCCCATAGTCACCCCGATTAAGCTTGATGGGTCAGTGAGAATCTGCGGGGACTATAAGGCCACCCTAAATGGCGCCTTGCAGCAAAGCGCTTACCCCGTCCCAGTAGTGCAGCATCTCCTACACTCACTGGGAGGGGGCAAAGTTTTTGCGAAACTCGAACTGGCCCAAGCATACCAGCAACTGCCAGTCGACGAGGAAACTACTGAGGCACAAACCATAGTCACCCACCAGGGAGCGTTTAGATGCAACCGGCTCCAATTTGGAGTCAGCGTGGCACCGGGGATTTTCCAGAGCCTCATGGAAAGACTCTTACAGGGCATCAAGGGGGTGGTCCCATACTCCGATGATGTACTAGTATCGGCAGCCAACCAGGCCGAACTAGAGGCTCGCCTAAGGGAGGTGCTTACGAGGTTCAAAGAAACCGGGCTTAAAGTGAAGAGGGAAAAATGCCAGCTGTACACAGAGCGGGTCGAATTCCTAGGATACCTCCTAGACTGACATGGCATTCACCCCACCAACAAGAAAATTAAAGCCATCAAGGAAGCCCCCACACCCAGGTCAAAAACAGAACTGCAGGCGTTCCTGGGGCTACTAAACTTTTATAATGTCTTCCTGCCCCAAAAAGCAACCGCGGCGGAGCCTTTGCATAGGCTTTTGGACAAGGCGGCTACCTGGACTTGGGGGAAACGCGAGGAAGCCGCCTTCAGAAAAACCAAGGACCTGCTCACTTTGGATGCCGTCCTCATCCAGTACAACGAGACCCTACCACTAGCCATCACATGCGACACATCACCCTTCGGCGTCGGCGCTGTCCTCAGCCACATTCTCCCTGACGGAAAAGAAGCACCCATCGCGTTCTTTTCAAGGACCCTCACCAAACCAGAGCGGAACTACAGCCAGCTGGACAAAGAGGCTTTGGCTATCGTCGCCGCAGTAAAAAGGTTTCACGAGTACCTCTACGGCCGGACATTTACCATCATCACCGACCACAAACTGCTGCTGGGAATCCTTGCAGGGAACAGGGCCACCCCGAACATTCTGTCTCCCTGAACGACAAGGTGGTCCGAGTTCCTGGCTGCCTACAACTACGGACTCACACACAGACCTGGTAAGACTATCTCCCATGCGGACGCCTTAAGCCGCTCACCGTTACCGGAACCTGACACTGACCCAGCATCCACGACGACCACCCTCAGCATAGAGACTCTACCCAACCTACCCATAACCGTGTCAGACATTGCCTGAGAAACTAATAAAGACAAACGTCTGGCACGGGTTTTGCATTGGGTAGAGAAAGGGTGGCCGGAAAGGGACAACGACGAGTCCGTCAGGACATTCCGGAACTGGCAAACGGAACTCTCGTTACTAAAAGGGTGCATACTATGCGGGGACAGGGTGGTCATCCCGGAAAAACTACAAGGGAAGGTTTAGGAACTGTTACACGAGGGGCACCCGGGCATCGTTAGGACAAAAGCCCTGGCCAGAAGTTACGCTTGGTGGCCAGGGATGGACAAACAGATCGAGGCCTGGGTAGCAAGGTGTCAACGATGCCAGGAAACTAGGCCAAGCCCACCCGCAGCACCCATCCTAGAGTGGGAAACCCCAAGGGGACCGTGGTCTAGGATCCACATAGATTTTGCCGGGCCCACAAAAGGACACACTTTCTTAATAACCATAGACGCTTACTCCAACTGGCTGGAGGTAAGCAACATGAGAACAACCACCACGGAGGCCGTGACCAAAGAACTCTGCAAACTTTTCACAACACATGGCCTCCCAGACGTCCTCGTTTCCGACAACGGGCCCCAATTCACCTCGTTAGAATTCAAAAAATTCCTAGCGGAGAGGGGCATACAACACGCGTTGACAGCCCCGGCGCATCCGGCGGCGAATGGTAGGGCGGAACGGATGGTTCAATTCACAAAGAAAACCATCCAGAAAATAGACCACGGGGAGATCCAGGACAAAATAAATAAATTAATTTTCATCCAGCACATAACCCCAAACACCACAACAAATAAAAGCCCAGCTGAACTGCTAATGGGGAAGAAAATAAGGTCCCCACTTGATAGATTACACCCCACTTACAACCCAGAGAAACCCCCAGACTCCACCAGCAAACAACGAACTTTCGCACCAGGCGACGCCGTCTACGCGAAAAATCTAACCGGAGACCCATTATGGGTACCGGCCATCATAACACAACTAACAGGCCCACACTCATACTGGCTACAAACAACCAACGGACGAGCGTGGAAACGCCACATCGACCAGTTAAGATCGAGGATGACCACACAAGAGACCACCAACGCGCAACCAAGCAAAACCAACCCCCACAACACAAACCAAGAGGGGAGGGAATACCCAGGGAACTAAAACTGAGAAAAAATAAACCAGCCATACTCACCTGAAAGCAACTAGCACGAAACCTCGCCAGAAAGAGACAGCCAGGCCAGCTCAACCAACCCGGGAAGACCGAGCGGGAGCGGCGAAACCCGCAGCTCAACCAACCCGGGTAGCCCAGGAGGGAGTTGTGGAGAGCGGCCCGGCCAGACAGACCAGGCGGTTCCCACGACGGAGTCCGGAGAAACAGAGACCCCGACCGAACCGGCCAGGATCCAACCTATGACTGACCTGCGCAGGTCCAGTAGGCAGAGATGGAGCCCCGCCTACCTACAGGACTACGCAACGTAAGGACTGAACCAAGAGGGGAGGGGTGTTCTGTCCCCTCATTTGCATTCTTGAGATCCCCGCGCTTTGATTGGCCAAAGCGCGGGGTGCTCTGATTGGTTAGGCAAGCCGCGCCGATTGGCTCGCTGAGAATCTCCCGCGATTGGTCCATTCGAATCACGGGAGATTCAAAGCGGTGCCACTGGCCGCGGCCACCGTGGCTTGGAAATAAAAAGCCGCGAAGTTTTCCTATATGCTCAGTTCGGTACCAGCCTAATAAAAAGAGCTTGAAACAAAGTCACCGACTCCTGGCTTCCTTCCACGCAGACTTAACAATTCAGTCGTCTTTATTCTATTTCATAAAAGGAATGTTTTTTAAATGTTCAGTAAAAAAATCTTTAGATTCAATATTGCACACAATTCTTTCATTTATCTTAGTAATAAGATGGCAATACCTTTTCCTTAACAAAAGCAAATAAAAAAAAATTCTGCAGCCTTCCTGACTTTACAACTTTAATTATATCTACTGTAGAATACCAGTCCTTCACCTCACAATACAAAAATAAGTAAAAAGTCATTTTGGTGCCTGATAAACTTTTCAGCATATATGAACAACATCTCTACTTTGTCTAGAATATTGGTTCTTATCGATGGGATATAATTGCCTTGATTCTAATGTGTTTCATGATTCCGATTCTACCTATACCTGTGCAATTGACATTTTCAGGGTTTGTCATTATTTGAAGGACTATACCAGTGCAGTGGTGGTTAACCTTTTTGGCACCGAGTGCTGGAACAGGAGTGGGTGTGCACCAAAAAGGCACTGAGCGCTGAAACATACGCGCGCGCTGAAAACTGGAAGAGCAATGGGCGATGGGTGATGCCCGGAGAGATGGATATAGTGTATATATATATATCACAATAACTTTTTTTCTAGGAGATGAGAAGGGGAGGAGGAGAGGGGAGATTATAAACTATCAAACTCTATTGTTGTTCAGTTATTTATTTTTAAAATGTCTTGAAGGATTTATTTTGCATGTAAGTAACTCTGAGGAACACTTGGTAGTGCAAATATCAAAAAGCTTTAGTTCCATGTGTTGTTGGACTAAATTCTCATAATTTATTATCCTTAGCCAATATGGTTGATGCTGATTGGAACTGTAATCTAACAACATCTAGAAGAATATCACCTTTTGGATGGTGGGATGGGCAGCATATACATTTATTAAATAAATAAATAAATATTTTGCCACAAAAGCATGTAACTCCATATAATAAATTGTTGCAGCTTGGAGAATTGAACTGGGCATTCTGTGACTTCTGCTGAATCTGCAAAAGCTCTCAGGTGATTACTTAGACCCAATTTAATGTAATAGTAAGAATTAAAGGGAAGTTGGATGAAACCTGCTTAGAGCTACTTTTACCAGCTTTGTGGATTCCTCTCAGAGCTGGTATATCCTTCATGCAGGTAGAAGTTTTCATTCACTAAATCTTCAGTCTTTTAGTTTTGCCTTTGAATGGGCAAGACAATAATAGCTTCTTTGGTTAAATAAAAATGCACCTTCCATGCAAGCCAGAATGCAATTCAAAAGGACTTTGGAACATATTTGATGTATACTCTGTATTAGTCTAGAAAACATTTAGATTTATATCCTGCTGGTTTAGATTTGTATCTTTCTCCAAGATTTTAAAGTATGCACATAGCATTCCCTCCTTCAGTTTTCCTCTGCCACAACACCTATGTAAAGTAGGTTGGTCTGAGACAGAATAAGTGACCCACAGTCACAGAGTGGGCTTCCATGACTACAGACTAGAATTGGGATTTCCTTAATCCAATGTCTTTACCACCATATCTCATACAGTAGTTCTATCTCCCTGCATACATCTGTCAAACTGATTTGATCATTTGAACCAGAATCATAAAGCTGGAAAGGAAACTTTAGGCCACTGACTAATTCACTTGCCTGAAAGCATCCCAATCAAATGGCTGTGAAGTTGCGATGTGAGTATAATGTAACTTAAATCCACTATTCTATGCTCTGTACTCTCGAATGTAAAACTACTTTCCACTTTTATGCCACATCCTTTTAAGTACAGTTAACCATTTATTTAGTGACCGTTTGAAGTTATAGTGGTGCTGGAAAAAAGTGTCTTATGATAGTTTTTCATACTTATGACCATTGAAGCACCCCCCCCACCTCCCCATGGTCATGTGATCAAAATTCGGATGCTTGGAAACTGGAATGTATTTATGATGGTTGCAGTGTCCCAGGGTCATGTGATCATGTGCTTCTGACAAGCAAAGTCAATGGGGAAGTCAGATTCACTTAGCAACCATGTTACTAACTTAACAATTACAGTGATTCACTTAACAATAGTGACAAGAAAGGTTTTAAAATGGGGTAAAACTCATTTAAGCCATGGTGGCACAGTAGTCAGAATGCTGTATTGCAGGTAAACCCTGCCCACAGCCAGGAGTTCAATCCTGGCCAGCTCAAGGTTGACTCTGTGGTCAGTAAAATGAGGACCCAGATTGTTGGATCCAATATAGATGTAATACAATACTATTAACCGCTTAGATAAGGCTGTATGAAGTGGTATGTCAGTGTAAGTGCTATTGCTGTTAACAAGTGTCTTGCTTAGCAATGGAAATTTTGGGATCAGTTGTGATTGTAAGAAAAGGACTATCCGTATTTGATGAATGTACCACTTTTTCTCCATCAGTTGTCTTGTTTCAAAAGCTTAACAGGCCAGACCAGCTCCTTCAATCTTTCTTCACAGGTCTTAATTTTTATTTTTCTGATCATCCTTGTTGCTCTTCTCTGAATCTTTTCCAATTTGCTTGAATTATCAGTGTGCTCCCAGAACTGGACATAATATGTGAGATGGATTTTGGCCAAAGCAAAATAAAATGGATAGTTAATTTCCATGATTTGAAAATTAGTTATATTGATGGAACCAAACGTGGTTTGTTATACAGCACTGTCACATTCCTGGCTCATATTCAGTTTCCTACTTTTCCAAGATCTTTTTCAGAAGTGCCAGGCATTTCCATTGGTTTCTGTGTAAGGGATTATTGAGGACTTAAGAGTATGTTTAGTATTTTTTTCCATCAGTGCAGATTTTCCCTCTTGATTTTCAAAATGTTAATTACTAGTAAATGACAAATGTCATCAAGTTTTTGACATTTACTATAACTTACTAACTTTTTAAAAATATCTCAAGAAGGTCCTAAATGGCTGATCTAATAATGGTCTCATTTGCAACAGATGAATGTATATTTAAAAATTAATTATCCAGGTAATAAAAGAAAATGGTTTAAAATGCCAAACAAATAGTTACACTTTGAATTGTGTGAGAATTTGCAGATATAAAATGGATGGTAAGTCAGTAGGTAAGAGTATTCTTCCTTGATAGTTCCAATGATGCATTGTTGCTATATAGGCAAAGAAATTAAGCTGTTTTTTTTCTGAATGGAAAAAGTGGAACATAACCCAGGTGATATTCCTTTACGTAGATAAGGATTGCCAGCCTTTAGATTAGATGCTATTGACTATTTTTACCCTTAGCTTTGTTATTGATCCATTCCTTGTAAAGCCCCTTTCTTATTATTCTTTCAAATATAAATTGGATATAAATTAGAAAGGGACTTGGATCCATGTCCATATGTTTGTCTGGCTGCAGGAGAACATGAAACACAGAACAGGACAGGACAGGACAGGACAGGACTACATTGTGAGTTTCAGGAGAAACCAACAGAAGAAATATGGAATTTGAAACTGAATTGGATCGGACCAGGAGCTGCAGAGAAAAAAAAATCTCAAAATTTTATCCCAGTGCATCTCTATAGAAGAGGCAACACCTTGGAATATTAGTGACCTTTCCTTTTTCTTTCCTTTCCTCCCCTTTCCCCCTTCCCCCTTCCCCTTTCCATTGATTTAGAACAGAGAATATGCACACACCCTGTGCTTCCTACTGCACACAATCCTGCAAGCATATGGTCACTGGGGGATAAAGAGTTTGGGGAGGAATTCCAGAAGTCATGTTCTGCATGCTTAATCTACTTTGTTTAAAAATTGAAATATAGGTACTGTTTGTATGATTTAAAAAACTAACAAACCTTAAATAGTAGCCAGTTGCTTGTTTGGTCAGGCTTTTAAATCGTTGTAAGAGCTTCTTGCTTCCATATACATTCAGCAGATGGCTATCTCCATTGATTTTTGACGCTGAGCCTTTAACTGTAAATATTGGTGATTAATGACTTCTGAACCTCCTGGGCATATTCAAGCATTAATATTATGTAAAATTCAAGGGAGTTTAAACAAACAAACAAATAAACAAACACTGTCCACAAGTAGCTTCATTATTTTTCTAGTTGCTCTATACTTGCTTGGCACCTCCACCACAGCCACTTACTCTCCTTCTCTCTGTCCTGAAGTAGTAGTTATATAGTTGCTTCCTGGAATCTAGAATCATAAAATGGAGTGGTTGGAAGAGTTTGTGGAAATAATTTCATCCACCATTCTACATGGTGAAGGACCCCACTAGTATAGCATTCCCAACAAATGGACATCAAGCTTCTGTTTTCAGCAAAGCAATCTACTCCATTCTTTTTTTTTTTTAAACAACTTTTATTAATTTTACAAACACAATACACAAAACATAAACTAAAACATCTTTTCTGAAGGCTGCCTGATCCCGGGTTAAAACTCTTCACACAGACACAAATTCAAACATCATATTCATTTTATATATCCTTCCATATCTTGTTATCATTTTCTTTTCTTTTTTTTTTATAAACCAATTTTATTAATTTTACAAAAACAGTGCACAAACAATCAAAGCATAACAGCTTATAACCATTTTCAATAACATTCTTTGTCTGTTCTATTTCCAAATATCCATTCATCTTTTTTCTTTTACTATACTTCTTCTATACACTATTTGGAATGACACCTTTACCCTAACTTAAAAGTACTTCATATAACACTTAATTTATCTTGGGATTCTGTTTAATAAATTCTAAATTTACACAATAAATTTTATACTCTAAATACACATATAAAAACACAATCTTATATACCTTCCAGAATCCCCCTTTTATCCTTAATTAGATTCACCCATTGTCTCTAAATAAGCTTTTTTTCTTTAGATCTTGCTTCCCACCATTGAGGCTTCTCCTCCCCCCCTTTCTCTCTTGCTTATTCTTCTCCTTGCCCTTTTTACCCCTTTGTCTCTCCTCTTCCCTTTTCTTACTCCCCTTTGCTTTCTAGCCTTGCATCCACCTTTCCTCTCATTTTTCTTTCTTTTTGGTTGTTTTTTCAAACCTTAAAATCCCCTTTTTCTTATCCTCTTTCTCCTTCTCCCCGGAAAAAACCCGTTGTTCATCAAAGATGGCTTCTTGTTCCTCTTCTTCTTTGTCCCAGTCATTCTGCTGCGTAATCAACTTTTCATAAGTACATAACGCCATTTCTAAAAATTGAAATGAAGTGCCCAAAGTATCTTTTCCATCTTGTTCTTCCTTTTTATATTTTTGATATTCAATCTTTAGTTCATCCACAAGCGATGCTATCCTGAAAAGAAAAACTTTCCCCAAAACAACCACCCAAGTATTTTTAGTCAAAAGTAATTCAAAAAGAAAGTTCCAAAAGTTAATACTTTTCTTCCTATTTCTCTTTCTCTTTCTGGGGTTACTGTTTAATCAAAGAGGTCCAATTATCATATTTCTTTTTTTAGTATTCTTGGCAATCTCCTCCTTTTTCCACTTCTGCTCCAATATTTTTCCTCTCCCTTCCCACTTGCAACATCAATTTTTAAATAATCAAAAATCCATACCTCTAATAAAGGTTTTCCAATTTCTTAAATTTTTAAGTCCAATGTCCAAGCAACTTTCAGAATATTTCACCTTCAGTGCCCAAACAAATTTCAAATCTTCTTCTGCTTTTTTCATGGGGTGGGAGAGTGAAGAAAAAAAAAAGTTCCCTTTAACAGTTTCTCCGCCGCTTTCGATCTTCTTAGGGATACAATGTATCCTCCAGCAATTCAGACAGCTCAGTTCCAGCGAATTTAAAGGATGTTGATTGACCCGGCTCAGCCAGCACTTTCACTTTTCTTGCTTCCTCCAGCACGATCTTACCTGGTTGCAGACTCCTTCGTGGCGGCCATTGCTGACCGCCGCTCCACCGCCTTGGGAAAAAGGGGTTTTTCAGGACGAGGAGGGGGTCTGTGACACCCCCAACCCCCTGTCCAGCTCCCCTCTCTCTTCGGCTGTCCCTACAGGGCAGCCATATCCCCCTGACTCATTTGGATCGGGGGTACCTCGGCGGCTAGCACAGCAGGAATCACGAGCGGTCGCGAATTCCTGCTGCCCCGAAGCCACGCAAAAACCGGAAAAAAAACTCAATCTACTCCATTCTTAAACAGCTTTTATTGCTAGGGATTTTTCCCAACCAAAATCTGGACATTACAATCTACTTCCTTGTAACCTTGTTTTTTTGTCCAGTCTTCTGGAACAATTCTACCTGTCATAGATGTATCAACTTCTTGGTGCATAGAAGCAGATATCACTGCTAATACGGTGGATATTGTGGCTACTAAATTCTGGCCACATTTTTCAAAGACCTTCTTTCAAATGTTACAGTGTTTGGTGTCATTTGTGAATCCCAATCTGAATCAAAACCAAAGGCAGGTTTTTAAAAAAGAATTATTTAGCCTTTTGCCATTTAATTCATTTTTTAAGTACTTAAACTTATACTTTTTCTTTTGTTGAAAAATGAAGATAGATTCACAGATGGCTTTTCAAGTTTATGATTTTAAAGTTAAGTAGGCAATTTCCAAAAAAGATTAGAAGCAAGGTTAGCAAGCTTAGTGTTATTTAAAACACTTTGCCACAGTTAAGCTTGATGATTGATCCCCCTTGTCTCCTGGCATTCAAACCAACAAGGAGAAGCCATCCAGAACAATATGTGGCTGATCTCCCATATTCTCCTTGTTCCTATATACTCACCAGTTCTTCAACCTTTGTCATGGCATTGTCTTCACTCTTGATGGAAATGTGTTTGGCTCACCATGCTCCACCAGAAGTCTAGGATGCCCTTTGGTATGCTTCCTCAACTTTTCTCTTGTTAGATCCAGAAATATACTGAAGGGGGAGATTCTTTGAGAGCTGTATGCAACGAAATGCAACAAAATTTCATTTTAATGTATGCCAATTAATGTACAATAAAGTTATTCTAAGTTCAAGTCTGACCAAATATAATAGTTCAGCTGTCTGGAACCATCTAATTGAGGCATAATGCATCTTAGACTGGATCAGTTTATTTCTCTTTTCTTTCTTAGCCTATGAGCTATGAGGACTATGCTCTTTTATAGTGGAAAGAAATGAAGCGACACATACAGGTCTAAATACAACTATTTATGAACATGTTGTTAAAACTACTCACAAAACTAACCGCTCATATTCAGAAATATATGAACTGCAATAGACCAAAATATATTACTAACACAGAGGTCCCAATAAAATAATATATTTTATTATATCTTTAGTGCCCACTTTTTTTTGAATCTCATATAAATCCAAATATTTTTTTAAATGTGTCAGATATAAAGGCTGTAACAGAACTCTTATTTTGGATTAGAGATTTGGTAATGAATGTATATCAGGTTAGTAATATTTTCTTATTGATAATATTATTTTCCATTAACTGTTATCTTTTCTAATGCACTAAGTGTGGTAACAACATATTGCCATTAATTCTGAAACACAAATTGTTGGTTTGTTGATGGTATGTTATTAATAAAATGTGGAAGATGTTGTTGCACATCCTGCATGGAATGACAATATAATATATGTGATTGCTTAACTTCTTGACATATGCATTTATTTCATAAATTTTGCCTGAATTAGCATATTGTGAGCAAGAGGAATTGATACTGTACAAACAAACAGAATGATAGATGTAGATTTATTTTGTTTAGCAAATTGAGAATATTTTAAGTATCTTTTGTTTCAAGCTGCTAGAAGTGGATTCAGTTGTGGATGGCAGGGAGTATGCACATGAAATACCCATGGGAGAAATTTTGGCCACTTTCTGCAATCTGAAATAGTTAATGAGAACTAACAGCAATAACTGTTTTGGTTTTTAGGCGCATGTAATAATAAAATCACCATGCTTTTTGAGACCTGAAAGTTCTTAGAAGGAAGCAGCCCTCTAGATAGTTGATTCATATTTATTTTAAAATTCTCTGTAAGCTGCACAATGTCGATAGAGGAATGACATTCTGTGATGGAAGTCTCATAAACATCCCTGGCCAGGATTGATAACACTTATTATTGGTCTTTACAAATGAACTATTTTTCTGCTTGACCTTTCAGTTCTCTGAAGTTTTTTTGGAATGAAACCTAGCTTTAGTTAAAACATCAAGGCATTTTTAACCATTTTTCTAAACATCTTAAACATTTTTCAGCCTATTTGCTGAAACACATTCAGTTTGGATTGGCTGTGGGTAAGGGGGGCAGAAATGTTCATATGATCCTAAATCAAAAGAATTGGTTTGTTATGTTAACTGTGCAAGAGTTAGTTTTAATCCCAAACAGAACTAGTCTTGCTTGGGAGTTAAACTAGCAACCCAATTGACCACCTCCCAATGGTCTTTTCCAAACCCCTAATAGCAATTAATATATCTCATGACATCTGCAGCAGAGTATTCTCTTGTTATTAGTCAACCCTGGGGAACCTTTTTGTTTACTAGTATCCAGGGGTGGGATTCTACAGGTTCGCACCTATTCGCTAGAACCAGTTGTTAAAAAATTCTAAGCAGTTCGGAGAACCAGTTGTTAGAAGAAATTACTGGCCTAATCCTGTAAGGAAGGCAGGAAGGAAACATTCTGGTGTTGCTTATAGAAACTGCCTCTCTGTTAACCCTTATTACATACTTGGCAGACTAGACTTCCTCTCTCAGGAACGTCTCTGGAGTTTTTTTCCCCGCCTTTGCTGGTACTTTGGTTGTGTGGAGCGACCATTCAAAGTTACAATGGCACTGAAAAAAGTGACTTATGACCATTTTTCACACTTATGACTGTTGCAGCATCCCGACAGTCATGAGAGGCCAGACGAGGAGATGCGTGCCTCAATGTGAGTGATATTGAGTTGGTCACACCCAGCCAATAGCATGACCACCAAGCCATGCCCACTAACTAAGCCATGCCCACAGAACCGGTTGTTAAAAAAAAATTGAATCCCACCCCTGCTAGTATCTAAGGAGATGGAGTGATGAAGAAGCACCTGCAATGCCAGTTGAGAAGGGTAAAGAATGAATTGGATCAAGCATGGTATGAGCTCATATAAGATCCTACACTATGGCAATAAGAATGACAAAACAGTTACTTATCTACTCTTACTGGGTCAATGTGTTGACATCCAATGCTCTTGTTCAATGCTCAACATTCATCACTGTGGAACATTGAATAGGAAGTCATCAACAGGTACTGTTATCGGGCTGTGCTAATTATTGCAATATTTTGCTGATAAACTTGCTCAGATTTTCTAGAATCTTGACTTTCAAAGCAAAATCTGATGTGATTTCTAACTCAATGGCTTGTTATCCAGTCCTTCAGGAAGCCAGGATGGTTTGGATGCAGGTAACAATCAAGGAAAGGGAGTGTTCTCATTAGTCTTGAAAGAGGTGGTGGTGATATTCTCTTCAAGAATCCATTTGTGGACCTAACAGTTTTGGAAAACTATCACTGAGTCTCCAACCTTTCCCTTCTTGGCATACTGTATTAACTATAGAGTGCTTTGTGTCAACTAGTATAAGAGAGAAATTCATGCAAAAACAAGTTTCTAGTATCTTATTGCCATGTTGTAAACTTTCTGGAAAAAAAAAAAAAAAACCAAAATTGTGTGAACAATTAGCCACAGAGTACTTCAGTTTTAGAAAGTTCAAAGAGCATGTAACTTGCATTGTAACTTGAACCTTAGCAATCTGCAGCCAGGAGAATGGCAGAACCATAAGAGATGTCTGTAACAGCAATATTTATGTGCCAGAGAATTTCATAATTCAATCCAAATATCACGTTTAGGATTCAAATACATTCTAAAGAGTAAGAGCAACAGATCAGGGAGTTGTTTACAGCAGTGGGGAACATGTGAAGGCTGTTTCATTTATCCTGAAACTCTGGTATGGTTTGATTAGAGACATTGCTACCTTCTCCTCTCAAGGAGATAAACTGATTGCTTTTGCTTGGCTCATCATAGCTAGCTGCCAGTATGTTCTTGGTGCTCTGCCAGAATCTGGCCTCTCAGTATCTAAATTGGGTCTCTGCTCTGATGATCAATAGATGGCAAATACACTGTCTTTCACCGGTCATCTGGATTTTTGCATTCTATATATATTACCCTAACTGCAGCTGTGATATAATACAGCTGAAAAGATTATTGATGAATCCTAAAGTGACTCTCACCTACTCACCCCAAATAAACTTCTACATGTTTGTAAATGTCTCAAGTAAATTTCTGGACTTCTCCTATGGGAATGGAAGTGGGAGACACCCTTAGTTATACCCTGCTTATATTCTCAAATATGTTAAGAGGGACATCTGCCATTGTAGAAACAAGGATGGGCAAAGGCCATTAACAAGACCCAAACAGGTTCCAACCAACATTTTGCCTTTTGAAGTCTCTGACTTTGGATCTTATACTGTAGGTTTAATGCAGAATTTTCCTGACGGAAAACAAATCTCTAGGAAACATCAGAAAGCAAAAAATCTTAATCCCTATTGAGAATTTCTTATTGATCATCTGCCTAATCATTAATAGTTTGGGAATAACATAAAATTGAGCAATTTTTATGTGGTAGCAGAGTACATTCCAGGTCATACAGGGCAATGGAGGCAACATACATGTTGGACAACATATATACTTTAGAAGGCTTAATGTGTTGATGTGTGCTAGAGCCACACATTATTTATTTGTTATATTTATATTGTGCCTTTTTCTCTGCAAGATAAAGGCATCTTACAGTATTTGGAAGTCTAAGGTAGGTTTGGCTGAGAGAGAGTGACTTTAGTAAACTTTGTGGTCAAATGAGATTTGACCCTGATTACAGATAATCCTTGAAGTACAACAGGCCATTCAATGGACATTTGGAATTACAACACCCCCCCCGAATGCTAAATACGTATCCATTTCAAAGTTACAAATTTTGCAGTCCCCCCATGGTCATTCAACATCCCCTATTTTTGACAAACTCCTCTCAGGCTAGAGAGGAAAAGATTGCAACAGAAACAAAAGTGACTGGATTTCTTCTTCTTGATTATGCCATGTGGCCCATCGAGGCAGCGGCCTTCTCTATCCTGACTTCCTGACCTCGTCAAAATGTACAGTATGTAAGTGAAGGGTATGGAGGAGGCCCATAGGGCTTTGGGGAATCCAGAGGGCAGGAAGCAGAGCATGGGCTATCTTAGAGGGAAGCTTCCTGGAGGAAGCTTCCTGGGAGTGCCTGTGCCTGCACTAGGCCTCCCTCGGTTTCTCCCATCCCTGAGTAACCCCATGCCCTATCTAATGACCTGAGAATTCGTTTAATGAATGCATTGGGGAAAGCAAGGACAGGGAGGTTGTTAGATGATTCATTTAATGTAGTCTTTGACTGCTAACATGGATGGGGAGACTCCATTAATGTTTTAAGTCAAGGACTACCTGTATATGTTGTTCATCCAGAGCTGATTGGAACTGGTATGAACCATAAGGCTGCTGGAAGGTGGGAAATAACTGTCCTTTTTCTCTCAGCAGTTCTGCTGCTAGTGACAATGCGAAATCAGTGCTTTGCAGCAGGATCATGGTGTGGTTCCTGGTTCCCTGCTGCAGTTACTAATAGGAAAACAGCTGCCTGTTATCAGCTATTCAGCTGCGGGGGGGAGTGTACATGGGCTGCAGTGTGGCAAACTATTATTTAGAGCTTTAGGAGTCAAATGCTTTATACCTAGATATTCACACTCTATCTAGTTCATTAAATTGTTATGACAATCTATCAACCAGTGCTCTCATGGGTAATGTAAAAGTCAAATCATTAAATGAAGATCTAATCAAATATTTGAAGAAAGTATTATACTTCATGCAGTTAGTATCAGATAGGAATCTCATGAGTTTGAAGAAACACTTCTAGTTTATTGGAATAACTTTTTTTGGTTTAAAACTATGCCACCACCAACAAAACTTTATTTCAGTCATAGACCAATATAAAATTACATCTTTTTCAATAACTGTACTGGAATTTATTAAAAGTATCTAAAACCTACGGTTACTAATGTTAATATAAACTTAAAATACTAAGATCTCTCTATAAAAATTCTTAGGACTCTGAAGGCTATAAAAAGGATGTAAAACTAGAGAAAGATAAATAAAACTAAAAATGATTCTTAGTAAGTTTACCTATGTCTAATTGGTAATTACTGGATTACCTACTCTTAATTGTGTAATTATGGATTTTAATTGCTGCCAGACAAAATCTATGTACATTGCAAATAATAAGTGGTGGGTGGGTGGAATCAAGAATAAAACTTTCAGTATGATCTATGTATGAGATGTATGTTCATTCAGTATGATATGGATCAATAAATGAAGAATGAAAGTTTCTCAACTATTTTGTTAAGTAGTTTTACAAAGTAAAAGCACATGTGTGATGGTCTTAATAGCATTTGTGCTGCATGTGGAATTTAGTAAATCTCCCATTAAGACCCCCAGAGGGTAACTGTGCAAGAAAAGCTAAAGAAATTAAATATCTGCCTGGAAAATACTTGTAAGTTATTCCATGTATAATTGATATCATCAGTGGTATGAATCTATCAATAAATCTAGCCAAATTTTGTTATACTGCTTACAAAACTAGATATATACTGACAATATCAATGAAATAATCACAAAATGTTTTACTTTGTTTCATCTACTGCTGATGTTTGCATTCTACCTAATCAATATTGCAATGAAGATATGGATGGGTATTAGGTATATCAGCAGTAGGATGATTTTGACCTTTAATAGATATGACTTCTGCTAAATCTCAACATTATCTTAAAGTATTTTTCAAAGTGGCTTCAGCCATGCATAAGCCATGATTTGGATTAACTGCAAAATTTGTGAACTATTTCCCACAAATTAATTATATGAACTTGTAGAATAGGCTTTATGGTCGACCTCATTCTGGAATTCTTTGTCTAGGACTCTTTCTCTCATCATTCTTTTAGCTTGGGTATATCCCAAAGAAAGTACTTGCTTAAGTGGCAAGCCTCAACAGGTATGTTCTCCTCAGAGCTGCTCGGATCGTCCAGAGAGTGGGTGGAGCTTCAGTCTCTGCTGTTGTCAGCTGAGCTTAATTTCTGAGGAACGCTCCACCTTCCATCACGTGGCTTGCCATCGCGTTCCCCAGTTTATGCTCAGCCCTCGTGCAGAGTAGGCAGTATTTGTATGTGCTCTTGGCCGTTTCAGGAATATTCCAGTTTAATTCGTTTTTTTGCTTCAATTCAGGTTGTATATAACCCTTCATTGTTTTTTCTCCCTTAACCCTGTGCAGTTGGTCCTTCTTATTTAGTAGAGTTCCCTGGGAGGTCCTCCCCCTAGGGCGTGCTAGGGGGTAGGCCAGAAAAATTTCAAGCTGCCCCCCCCACTTTCCTATTGCCTTTCTGCCGCTTTAGTTCGTTTTAAAAAGCTCTGTTTTGCTCCGTTTCCCCCCCCCACTGAACTCCGTTTTTTATATCGTTTGATCGCTTGCTAGTTTATTTCTGTTGTCCTTCCCCTGGGATCCCTGGATTGTCCCTAGGGATCCTCCTGGTCACTGCAGAAGGGCCCTTGCAAGCCCTTGTAGTGGCGGCCGCCATTTTGAGCGTCGCCTTGTGGCCGGGCGCCATTTTGTTTTCCTTATCTTTCCGATCTCTGCAACGTGCCTAGTTAAAACAGCAGGACTGACAGGCCTGCTGAAGAATTAAAATTGTGCTGTTTTTCAGTTGGAGGCTTCTTTTCCACCTCCTTTTTGTTGGCTTTCCCTGCAGCCAGCCGTAGGGGCCGCGGTTTATTCCCACCACTCCCGCCCGGTTCTGCCTGGGCCAGCAGTCTGGTTTAGGCCCAGCTTTGCCCTTAAGGCTCCTGTTGTCCTCTGATCATCCTGATCAGTCCTTCAAAAATAATAATAATTAATAATAATAATAATAATAATAATAATAATAATAATAATAATAATAGAGAGAAAGAGAGAGACCTGGAAAAGTCATTAAATCAGAGGACTTAAGAGAATCGAGTAAGCCTAAACTTACCAAAAAAAAGAAAAAGAGATAGAGAGAAGGGGGAACAATCATTTATATATGGAGCAAAAATATAGATTAATTTCAAGCAAATAATAAACGGGGAGGGGGTGTAAAAGAAATTCCCAGGGCTCCCGGCCTTCGTTGTAGGTCGACCCCTAGGCATGCCAACTGCCTCAGATTTGATCCCCTTCCTTAACTACCTAAAATGGCAGAAAGTGATCCTTCAAAGGGTCCTTCCTTAAAGGCCAAAGCAAAGACCCACCTGCGCAGTCAGGCTAAGGAGCCCACCAAAGCCTCACAAAGGGACACCTTAAGACGACACAAGGCTCTAGAAAAGGAAATAGACAAATGCACTAGACAGACAGGCTCAGTGGCTCCAGCACCAGCCACTCCTTCCACCTCCGCTCTTCCCCCCCCCTCCTGCAGCCTTTTCCTCCCTATAGCTCACCCTCTTAAGGGCATCAGGCCCCGGGAACACCAGCCAGGTGAACTCCAGAGGCTACTTTCACGCCCACGGCCGCCGGCTTGCACCAGGAGGACCCTCTCATTCAGGCGGTTCCGGAGCAGTTCAGAGCCTGGGTGGAGATGGCTATCCAACAGGGAATTGCAGAAGGAATGCAGCAGATGGCCAGACCGGGGTTGCCTCTGCAGGCCACCAAATCTGTAAGATCATTCCCTCTCATGCCTCTCCAGAGGGAGATTTCCCCTTCAGTCAGGGAAGACGAGGAGGGGGCGGAAGGGGACCTAGATTTGTGCAGGGAGGAGGAGGAGGAACAATTTGACCTGGGGTCCTTACAATACAACGAACCTCTTCCGGACTCAGATCCATCAGAGGCGGAAATGTCCGAGGACAAAGGTCTCACCCCGGACCAACCCGCTTTCGTAGGGCTCTTTAAGCCCCAGTTATTCAAATCCCTCCTCTACAAAGCCAGGAACATCTCGGGCCTAACTGCCCAGAGCCCCTCTGATCCCATTCGCTTGGTTTCGGAAGGGCCTGAGGACTCCATGTTTAGACAACCGGTAGTGGAGGCCGAGGTCATCCCAACACCCCCCATATTCCTGGACCTGGTGTCCAAGCAGCTGGCCTCCTCAGTTGCCCCCCCGGCCCTTTCGGCCCATGATAAAAGGTTCTTCAACCTTGACCCAGAACTCTCCAACCTGCTGAGCACCCTGGAGGTTGATGAGCCCGTTGTAGGCCTGACCTCTTCCTCCGCCCTCAGCAACCCTTTAGAGGCCCTCAGGTCAGAGGACAAGCGGTCGGAACTGGCATTGAGGCGAGCTCACCAGTCAGACACATAGGCGATCAGGGCGGCTACGGCCGCTTCCTTTTTCATCAGATCATCCATTTGATGGCTTCGCCAGCTTAAGCAACATATCCCAACCTCCAATATCCGCGTCTATCAGCACATTGCCAAGATTACGGCCGCAGCTGAGTTCTCAGCAGACACCACTTATCACTCAGTAAAATTCTCCTCCTGCGCCATTTCCTCCCACGTCTCGGCCCGCCGCCTGTTCTGGCTAAGACACTGGCAGGCGGATCTCAAGAATAAGGTGAAACTAGCTTCTGTCCCCCTAGCGGGAAATAAGCTGTTCGGACCTTCCCTGGATCCTCTCCTAGTCAAGGGAAGGAATAAAAAGAACTTCCTCCCTTCCCTTACCTGGAAGTCAGATCCCAGATCTCTGCAGCCCTTTCAGAGGACTCCCTTTCGTCCCTATCCCAACCCCCCTTCCCCCCCAGGTACCAAAGGCCCCCCTCCTTTGGTTCGGGACAGCACCAGGACAGGTCTGACCCCCTCGACAGACACAGGAGAGGTGGAAACTTCAAGAGGCCCTTTCGTGGTTCCGGCAGCAGGCTCTTCCGGCGCTCCAGATAGGCCACTGGACCTCATACCCATTGGCGGGCGATTTAAAGCCTTCACCAGTCGGTGGGACTCATCCACTTCAGACGCTTGGGTCAGGGATACCGTCAGGTTTGGCCTTGCCCTCGAGTTCCTCTCCCCCCCCCCAATTTCTACATTACATGTCTCCTCTCCAAGAACCACACCAAACGTAACCTCATGGATTCGGCAAGTCAGCACCTACTGGACATTCAGGCCATCCAGCCAGTTCCTCCATCCCAGAGGGGACAGGGCTTCTACTCACTCTTATTCGTGGTGCCCAAACACTCGGGGGGATGGAGGGCTATTTTGGACTTAAAGCGGTTAAACCGTTACCTGGTATACTGCAGATTCAAAATGAACACGCTGCAATCCATCCTCTTGGGAGTTCGGCAGGGAGACTGGTTGTCATCCATCGACCTCTCCGAGGCATATTTGCACATGCCAATACGATCCTCCCACTCCAAGTTTCTGCATTTCAGCTATAATAACCTACACTTCCAATACATGGCCCTCCCATTCGGGTTAGCCTCGGCCCCCAGGACCTTTACCAAGTCCTGGCCGCTCTGGCTGCTCACCTCAGATCCATCCCGGTGCGGCTCCACTGTTACCTGGATGATATTCTCATCCTCTCCCCTTCCAGGGAACAGGCCATCAGGGATACCCATACTACCCATACCTCCCTCCAGGAACACGGGTTCCTCATAAATTGGAAGAAAAGCCAACTGGCCCCTTCCACTAGGCTACCCCACCTGGGGACCATAATTGACACAGTCAAAGGGAGGGTGTTCATCTCTCCGGAAAGAATACTCAGCATCCAACAATCAGTCAGGCTCATCAGATGACTTAGGAAGGTATCTCTCCTCGAATTAACCAAGTTGTTAGGTAAGATGATCTCTTGTATTTCTGTTATTCCCTGGGCCCGTTTCCACTCTAGATCCCTCCAGTGGTTCCTGCTTCCGTACCAAAGGGCTGGGTCAAGCAACTCGAGGCGCAAGGTCAAGGTCTCGCCAAGGGTTCTCACCTCCCTCCTCTGGTGGAGCAAGGCGTCAATTAACAAAGGCTGCCTCCTCAAGGAGGCACCAAGACTCACCGTCACCACAGACGCCACTCTGTCCGGATGGGGCTCCCACCTTCTTTCCCTGACAGCTCAGGGCAGATGGTCATCGACAGAGAGGCTGTGCAATATAAACTGGTTAGAGCTTCACGCCATCCACCTGGCCCTCCGCAGCTTCCTTCCTCAGCTTCAGGGCCACCATGTCCTCATTCTCACCAACAATATAACAGCAAAAGCTCATGTCAACAGGCAGGGGGGCACTCAGTCCTCAAGCCTAATGAGGGAGACCGAGCGCCTCTGTCGGTGGGCAGAGTCTCACCTCCTCTCACTCAGAGCAGACCACATTTCAGGCATCAACAACACCCAAACAGATTGATTGAGCAGGACCACCATAGACCAGGCGGAGTGGCGCCTCCACCCAGCCCTGTTCAGGGAGGCGACAGCAATATTCGGCCTGCCAGTGGTAGACCTGTTTGCCTCCCCCCTCAATACCCAGCTTCCACGGTTCATCTGCAGATTCCCGCCCCTAGGGGCAGAGAACCACAATGCCCTTCGATGCCCGTGGCCCTCGGGCCTTCTTTACACCTTCCCCCCTCTGGCACTGGTGCCCAGAGTACTACAAAAGGTTCTCCACGAGAGGGCGGAATTGCTTCTGGTAGCTCCTTATTGGCCCCGTCGCTCCTGGTTTGCGGACCTCCGCAGCCTATCAGTAGCCCCACCCTGGAGGATCCCAGCAGACAGGATTTTTCTGTCTCAAGGCCCCCTTCTTCACTCAGATCCCCAATGGCTACAGATAGCCGTCTGGAGGTTGAGCGGGAACATCTGAAGAGGGAGAATTTCTCCACTGAAGTCATTAATACCATCTTAGCAGCCAGGCGTCCCTCCATCAGAAGGATTTACGACGCCACTTGGAACACTTTCCGCAAATGGTGTGCCAATCTCTGCATTGACCCAATGAATCCATCTGTGGCCCAAATCCTCGACTTTCTCCAGGAGGGTCTCAATAAGGGACTGTCCCCCAACACATTAAGGCCTCAGGTAGCAGCCCTATCCACTGTAATTTCCTGCAAGGGTGTTAGTTCCCTCTCTCACCATCCCCACATCCGTGCATTTCTGAAAGGGGCCTCAAACTTACGACCTCCATCCCTTCACAGGTACCCAACATGGGATCTCAACAGAGTCCTGACTTCCCTCACTAAAACATCCTTTGAACCCCTAAGAGAAGTCTCTCTCCAGTTCCTATCCTACAAAGTAGTGTTCCTGGTGGCGATTACTTCAGCCCGGAGGATTTCAGAGATCGCTGCTCTGTCAGTCAGGAAAGACCTGTGCGTCTTCCATTCTGACCGGGTGGTCCTCCGTCTTGACCCTTCATTTCTACCTAAAATTAACTCGGTTTTCCACAGGGCTCAGGAGCTTATCCTCCCCAATTTTTGCCCCAGGCCAACTCATGAAAGAGAGAGGCTATGGCACACCTTAGACGTCAGACGGGCCTTGCGGATATATATTAAACGTACTCAGACCTTCCGTAAATCCGAGGCCCTGTTTATTTCCTTTCAACCAAAGTTACAGGGGCTCAAGGTAACCTCATCCACAATAGGCCGTTGGATAAGGGCGGCCATTTCTAGGGCATACCAGGCCCAGGCCCTCCAAGTGCCCTGGGGTATCACGGCTCATTTCACCAGGAGCGTGGCGACATCAGCTGCCTGGGCTACCCAGGCCCCTATACTCGACATTTGCTGAGCAGCAACGTGGGCCTCCCCATCGCCTTTCATTAGGCACTACAGAATCGATAGGTATGCCGTTGTGGAGGCTTCCTTCGGTGGAAGGGTCCTTCAGAGGGTGCTCAGGGATCCCGAGGACTCAACAGACCAGACGGTGCCCCTCCTGTAGGACAGGTCCCAGCTTTGGTACGTCCCACTCTCTGGACGATCCGAACAGCTCTTAGGAGAATGGGCATTGGTTCTTACCTGACACGCCATTTCTCTTGAGCTGAGAGGATCGTCCAGCCCCTCCCTTTTCCTTTCACCATCTGGAGGGGTCTTGTTTCGGCCAATGCACTTTAAGTCTAGCAAGAGGACAGCACGAATGCCTGTTCTTTTCCTCTCGTCTTCGCATAAACTGGGGAACGCGATGGCAAGCCACGTGATGGAAGGTGGAGCGTTCCTCAGAAATTAAGCTCAGCCTACAACAGCAGAGACTGAAGCTCCACCCACTCTCTGGACGATCCTCTCAGCTCAAGAGAAATGGTATGTCAGGTCAGAACCAACGCCCATTTCCCAGAGATTGCTTGTTGCCAAGATAATGGAAATTGGTCCCACTGAAAAAATGGGATGGGAAAAAATGGCATTGGAGTCAATACTGTGAGCATTAACAGCTTTGCTTTCACTTCCTTTTTTTTCATTATTCTGCTTCCTTTCAAAGCATCACATTACACATATAAACAATTGAAAAAGAGTTTGCAAAATTTGTACAACCGAAATGATTTATAGTGAGAGAATGGTCACAACTGGACACCATAGATCATAACTATTTGTCCTTCTTTGTGCTTGTAAATCACCATGGTCAAGGTATATTTTCCAGTCATCTGTAGATTGGAGTACTACCTCCAAGTATAGTACTTGACACTTTTAATCTGCACAATTTCCTTCTCTTCAATGATCCATTTAAAACTTTTAGGGTTTCTGGGCAAAAACCACCATTTTGTTTTACTAATCATTTATTACAAGTAAGTCCTCTCGGAAAAAATGGGTAAAAAAAGGCGCTCATCTAAGCTTTATTGAAATTTGTGAAAGGATAATTGCACCATTAGCACATCAAATCAGTGGAATATTCACCCCAACAATCTTGGGAGGCTGGAAGTTTGGTCTGGATAACTACACTAGACTATAACTACACTGTGGTTATTTTTTATTTAATTGACAAATGTCAGAGCAAATGCTGTTTGTAGTGGTAGTTGAATTTGGCAAGATCAGGATATAAACAATAAGTTTGCTTTTTCCACAACTGTCATATTGGGACTGAGACGATGAATATCAAGAATTATAGTTAACCTTATATAGTTTCAGAATATCCAATGCACAATTTTAAACCAATGCTAAAATAGTATTGAGCTTTTTTCCCACAGAAGAATCAATGAATTAATCAAAAACATACTTAAAAATTAGGTTTAGTCAATTTGATGAAAAAGCCATATCCCAATGGTTTCTGTAGTGAATGAGATACTTTTCAAAACTATCTACAATTTTATTTTGTGAATACAATTTTCATCACAAGTTACATTATAGCTACTAAGCACTGATCATAATTATTATCTCAAGTATTTCTATACATACAATATAAAACTAAAATAAAACCTGTATCAGCAGTTCTTACTTGTCTATACTCAACTTATTTCTTTTTCAAACTTCGTAGAAGAATCCATAGTAGTAATTATTCAGATACAACTATAGAGGTATCAATTTTACAGAGGAAATTTATTTAAAAGAATTTGCTAGGGATTTAAATTTATATTTTATATTTTAAATTTTCTTAACCTTTGTTTTATCTTTAGATTGAGAGGTTAAGGAGTTTACTGATTTTATGATGGAAAATAGACAAGATATAATTGAATTCGGTGGTGCTGAACAATCAAGGAATGTGCATTTATGTATAAACACCTTAATTCATTTTGGATTATTGTAACTACATTGATAAAGAAGTGATCCATACTAAGTTGGATCTATCAGAATCAAAACTTTATTAACTTATAACTATGTAGATCTACAATATAAAAATTTGTAATGTGCATCTTTTAGTTAGCCAATTATTATTATCAGCATAAATCAACTGTAGAATGAACAAGTCTTCCTTGAGGTTTATGGCTCATAATCTACCACACAGATCCAATCCCAGAAGGAAGGTAGGTCTCTACTAACATCTAGGACTGAGAGGGAGTAACTCACTCAAAGTTTTGCTGTCTCTGTTCCTATGATTTTTTTTTCATAGACTTTGGTGATGACTCACTTGCCTGAAGAGTAAACTAATTAGGATCCATGAGAAGCAAGGTGTCTATATATTGACATTCCACAATATTTAGGGAAAATCTTCAATATTTAATGCTTTTAATAAATTTAACTCTGAGTTGTGTTAAAGATTTGCAATTATATATTGTAATGAGAGGGAGAGGAAGTTTGTTATAGTGTTTAAGATAGCAAGCTAGAATCCAGGAGACTGTAAATTTTAGTCCCACTTTAGGCACATAACTGGGGAACCTTGAGGGAGTCAGTCTTTCTTAGCCCTAGAAAGCAGGCCATGGCAAACAATTTCTGAAAAATCTTATCAACAAAACCACAGGGACCAGTCTAGGAGTCAAAAACTGATTCAAAGGCACAAACACATTTGCATCCATATCACCCATAAAACAAACACACATGCACACACACACACACACAGACGCAGATACAAATACACACACCATATACATATATAGTGACCTTAACCCATTTTGGATAAACAACTGTTGCTCTTTTTGAAGTAGGAGTCCCTGTCATAATTTACTAATATCCTTGAAGGGCATGAAGAATTGATCACTTTATGCTGCTTTTAATTATGTTAGTTGTTTTAACTGGTTGTCTTATGGTTTTAATGACAGTTCTGAAATTTCAGGAGAGCTGCTTGAAGTCTGTGGAAACAGGCAAGCATGGGATATAAGTTATAAATAAAAACTATGAATGTAATATTTAAAAATAAGCTTTCTTTCCAGTTGAGCTTGAGATCTCATGGACATATCCAAGTAGTTTTCTCAGTAGTAATATAAATGAAATCTGCTATTGCTGCTGTTTGGGGTGTTGTTGTTTTTTTGTTTTTTCTTTACTTCTATATCTGGCTTACAAGCCTAAGATTTCTTGATGGCCTCCCATCCAAATACTAAACAAAGCTGTGACCAGAGAAGGTGAGCTAATGTTGTCATCTGCCGAGAAAGATGGACAATTAATAGATAATATAAAATTAATAGATACTAAAGAGACTTCATTTTGATGTTTTAAGAAATATTAACTGAAAACGTAATAGTAAAATCTCCACTATATTGTTTATAATTAATAAAAATAGAAAAAAAGGAAAAGAGAAAAAAACACTCCTAAAAACAGTAGATCAATATTTAATTTCTGTCTTCCCTTTTCTTTATTCTTCAACTGATTTACAATATCTATTGGTATTGTATAAACATTAGACACTGTACTCATTAAAATCCAGAAGTACATCAAAATGGACCATCACTGTCTATTTTGAATATATAGTGCAAAGAGGAAACTTGAGAGTTCACAAAGTTGATACTATATGGAACAAAGCTGGGACTGAACCTAGAGGTTCTGCTTCAGATACCACAAAGCCTCCTCCCAGAAGGTAACAAGGAAAACTGGTCATAGAGAGGATTTGTATTGTACCTGACAATACTATGGACCCGATTCAAGCAACGCTTATATGCTATATCCTGGATAGAAGAAGGTGAACTACCAATAATCTTTTATGCTGTCCTCATCATTCTCTGTAATGCCTTCCTATCCGAAGGAGTAATGCTTCCAAACCAAACAGTAATGCAATATGACAGGATGCTCTCAATCATCCCTTATCTGAGACTGCTGCTTTCTTAATGTTAACTTTCTGTGATATCTTCCAGACAGAGGTAACATCAAAGTTAACCACAGGATAGGGTGGGAAGTTTCCCCACAGGGGTGCTATTTGATGCTTGAATCTTCCAAAAAATGTGTTCAGCTCATTTAAAAAAAGACTCTGTTGACTTTAGAAACGATGGAGATACCTTATAGTCTGTAATGGCTTGGATGCCTTACCATATACGTCTGATATTCCTAGGCTCCTGAAAAAAGTTCTGAATTTTCTGACAGTGGTATTGCCTTCCTGTTTTTGTGGTGCTTTTCAAATTGACTCTGGCTGTTTTAAGTGCCAGCATATCTCTGGATTTAAAAGCTACATTCTCCTCCATGCTGCTGCGAGAGCCCTCCTCCTGATGACATCATCAAGCTGGGTCCATCTAGTATAAAAGTAACAGCCTGGGAGAAACCCCCCAGCTTTGACTCAGCTTCTTTCGATGACCATAAGCTGGTGTCTCTGAAAGCAGTTTAGTTACCAGCAAAAGCAAAAGCTATCTTCTTCATTGGCATAGCTCTTGGGGAACCAGTGCAGCTGTGCCTTCAGGAGAATGAGGCTCCACTCTCCTGCAGCACCGAGGATTCAACCGAGGAAGACTGTAAGTAGGGAGTAATTCTTGATCCTCCCCCACAGTCTTCTCTCAGCGATTTCGGCCACCACGATCGTAAAGATCGCATCACGATAACAGCGCCTCTCAGCTGATCGTAAAAACCGCAGGTTTCACTTTGCCGATTTCGCCATTTGGGGCTTGTTGTGAATGAATAATGCCAAATAAAGTTATCTTGAGCTTGAAGTCAAGTGCAGGGTTCTGGCCCTGCCCTTCTGATTGGCTGTTAATGGCAGGATCGGATTGGTGACCGTTCAGGAGCATCTGATTGGCCATTAACAGGCCATTCTCATTGGTTAACGGAGCTAGCGCTTCAGGATTGCTATTGGTTGAATAGTTAATAAGTTGCCTATATAAGGAAGGCTATAGCAGCCCTCCAGTTTGAGCTGTCACACCATGTAAATAAAGAGTTTGAAGTTCACTGTTTCTATCGGCTCGTCTCCATCATTCGCACCCATGCTCCAGACTTAACAGGGCTGTTTACAGCCTAAGGAGCGATTTAACCCCTGTGTAGCCTGTAGCTCTTGCGAGCAGCCAATTTGGAGGCTTCTTCAACTGCACGTGGCGAGTGGCCATTTTGAAAGCTGCTTCTTCTAAAGAAAGTAGTGAGCGGCCATTTTAGGTGGCATCATCCCCCAAAGGCCAGCTTCTACCATTCATAAGCTCCTATTCAGGCTACTGCATAGACAGCACATAGTGAGGATTGCTTCCAGCACCTTTGTGTCTGTTTATGCATACTATGGGTCAAGACAAGGTCCACACAGAGCCTTCATGCCTGATTTCTCAAGGCCCCCAAGCTGGCAAAAGAAAGAGAAGGAGACAACGGTTCTAGTCTGTTCAAAGGGAGGTGGCAGCCAAGATTAGGGCCAAAGCTTTGGACCCTAAGAAAACATCCCAGATCAGATTAAAGGCAGAGAAACGAAGGGATGCAGCCTTAGAAAGGCAGTTCAACAAAACTATTGAACAAATGAGGGGGTCAACTACAACAGGCTTCCCAACCAAACAGTCCTCTAGTTGTTCAGCCAGCTACTTCTAGGGAGAGGGAAAATACCTCAGCTCCTCTTAGCCACCTCCAATCCTGATCCCCAGAGTGACCTGAAATCCAACCAGGACCTCAAGACTTGAGCAGATCAGGTCCCAACTTCGCCCAGACTTCTTGGGATCTTTCTTCTTCATCTATCCCATCCATGGGCCAAAGCAGCTCTCGATCAAGACCAGAGGCCACTTTTACTCCAACAGCAGCAGGTCTTCAGTCCCCAGATCCTTCATCGAGTGGCAGATTTTCTCAACGAAGTAGTCTCCTTAGCCATCAGACAGAGTCTGGCAGAAGGGCTTCAACACATCTTCAGGCCTTCAGACAGACCTCAGCCTTCCTTCCCGGCTTTTCCTCTAGCTCAGATTCCCCAAAGGGGACTACCTCGCCGTGTAGAACAGAGGGCCCATCTTACCTATGAGGAAGGAGTACACCTCACTCAGGAAGAGGATGAGGAATCATCTGAGTGCAGCCCCTCCCCTGATTCTGATCTGGCAGAGGGAGAAATCTGGGACCCCAACCTCTTGGGGGAAGAGGGAGATCTGAGGCCTCATCAGCCTCCTTTGGCTTTTGTATTCAAATCCGCTTTATTCAAAACTCTCCTACACAAGGCACTGGTAACAGCCCAATTGTCAGCGGAGGAAATTGCCCCTGAGCCTCAAGTGGTACAATTGGGGCATGGGGATTCCCTCTTCTCCAAACCCATTGTTTATTCAGAGGTCCTTCCTTCCCCCATCATCTTTCTTGACTTTGTCAAGGAACAATTTGCCTTCCCCACTGCAGGCCCCCGCCCATCATCCCAAAATAGGCAGTTCTACAGTGTGGGTCCTTCCTTAACTATGGCTCTGGCAGTTCTCCCAGTAGACGCCCCAGTTGTGGCCTACTTCTCAAGCACTCCAACTGAGCCTGAGGACGAGGACGTACTAAAGGCAGAGGACAAACGCTCCAAACAAACACTGAAGTGCAACCATCAAGCCTCGGCTTGGGCCATCCGTGCCTCAACTGCTCATCATTTTTTACAAGGTTGGCTATGCCAACTTCAAGGCCACATATCAGACTGTAGGTCGCATCAAGACTTCAATAAGATAGCAGCAGCAGAGTTCTCGGCAGATGCCACCCTCAACCCCGCCAAGTTCTCTTCTAGGACCATGGCGTCATCAGTGGCAGCTAGGAGACTGCTTTGGCTATGAAATTGGCAAGCAGAGCCTCAACGAAAGTGAAAACTAGCTTCTGCCCCATGTACCTGTGAGAAGCTGTTTGGAGATGCCATTGACCCATTTGTTGTTGAAACAAAAGACAAAAGGAAAGTCCTTTCATCAACAGGAAAGAGGCCAGACTTCTGCCCTACCCCATACCAGCTTCCTTCATTCAGGCCTGAAAATGCTTCTCGCTTCTCCAGACCTCAGAGAGTGTATTCTCAGGGTCAAGATCAATGCCATGAGGCTACCGGCAGACAACAAGCTGTGGGTAAATGACCCTTTCGTGGGGGAGGGGGTCACTCCTTCCGTCACTCTAAATAATCTTTCGTTCTCCCCTCCCTCCCATCGGAGCTCATTTGGCCTCCTTTGCTTCCAGATGGGAGGAGTCAATGACAGACGCCTGGGTACTCATTACAGTAAGGTCGGGGTTACAATTAGAATTTCTATCACCACTCCCAGAAAAATTTCTACTCTGCCCCGTTTCCCAGGACAGTTCACGAAGGGCACTTATGGAATCGGACATTAGTCACCTGGTTGATATAAGGGCCATTCAACCAGTCCCTGAATTACAGCGTGGATGTGGGCTTTATTCTCAGCTTTTCATGGTCCCTAAGGCCTCGGGGGGGGGGGTGAGCCATTCTCGACCTAAAATTTCTGAATGAGTTTATCCCATATAGGCGCTTCAAAATGCAGACTCTGCATTCTATTCTGGAGAGCATTCGGGAGGGTGATCTCCTCTCTTCCACTGATCTCACGGAGGCTTACCTCCATATTCCCATCTGGCCTCATCATCGCCAGTTTCTCCGTTTCTGTTTCCAGAATTCCCACTTCCAGTATCGGGCCCTTCCTTTCGGGCTCTAGTCTGCCCCAAGAGTCTTCACAAAGTTACCGGCGGCATTGGTGGCTTTGCTCCGGTCTGTTCCAGTGAGGATCCAATGCTACTTGGATGACATCTTGATCCTGTCATCCTCCACCCACTCTGCCCATCAAGATCTTCAAACCACTCTCCATTGTCTCCAGTACCACGGTTTTCCACCAAGTCCAAGAAAAGCCATCTCTTCCCAACAACCAAATTGCTCCATCTAGGAGCCATCATTGACACAACTTTGTGCCAAATTTTTCTGTCTCCAGCCCAAGGACAGAGCCTTATCAAGATCATTCGACAGGTCCAACATCAACACATTGTCTCCCTGTCGCTGTTGTCCAAACTTTTGGGCAAAATGATCTCATGCATAGGTATCATTCCATGGGCACGGCTACACTCCCGGGCTCTACAATGGTTCCTGTTCACGCATCTGCCAAGGTCCTGCTCTCTCCAGAGGTCCGCCGTTCCTTCAAGTCGTGGCTTTCCCCAGCTCTTTCGAAGGGTCTCCCATACAAGGACCGGACAGACTGATCATCACCACCGATACAAGTCTCCTGGGTTGGAGAGCACACATGGAGGGTCTCATGGCTCAAGGGTCCCGGTTAGACAGGACTGGGCCCACAGCCTTTTATCTAGCCCTGAAACATTTCAGGGACAGGATAGTGGAGTCCCATGTGCTAGTGTTGACAGACAACATGGCTGCAAAGGCGCACATCAACTGGCAGTGGGGCAAAAGGTCCAGGGCCCTCATGAGGGAAGCCGAAAGGTTGGGGAGGTGGGCAGAGGGACATCTGCTGTCTATCACAGCAGACCACATCTTGGGAGTCGACAACTCCCAGGCCGATTGGCTGAGCAGGAGCCCAGTCGACCACACAGAATGGTCCCTTCCCCAGTCCATTTTCAGGGATCTCTCCCTCAGGTTCGGGACCCCGAAGGTAGACCTCTTCGCCTCTCCCCAAAACGCTCAAGTAAACAGATTTTTCACCAGGTTTCCTTGTCAGGGAGCAGAGGGGCCCAATGCACTTTGGAGCAGATGGCCCACTGGTCTCCTCTACACCTTTCCCCCTCATCCCATCATTCTGGCGGTCATTTGGAAGATATTGGAGGAACGGGCAGAGCTGATTCTCCTAGCCCAGGAGACCCTGGTTTGCAGATCTGGTGAACCTGTCTGTAGCCACTCCCTGGAGGATTCCAGACCACATGATCTCACTACATCAGGGGACACTACTCCACCCATTCCCCAGGGGTTCAAATTGACCATGTGGCACTTGAGTGGCAACTGTTAAGAGAAGCCAATCTCCCAGACCAGGTCATCCTTACTATCCAGGCATCTTGTAAATCTTCTATGACGCCTATGTACAATGCCACCTGGAGGGTTTTTTGTCATTGGTGTCACAGGTAAGGTCTCTCTCCTACAGTAGTGGGGGTACCACAGGTCCTCTGTTTCCTCCAGGATGGCCTTGACAAAGATCTGGCTCCTAACACTTAAAGCCATTAAGTAGCAGATCTTGCTTCAGTCATCTGGGATTCCTTTCCTTCCTTGTCCCATCATCCTTCAGTTCAGAAATTCTTAAAAGGGGCTTCCAATCTCCGCCTTTCTGTGGTTCACAGGTTCCCATCCTGGGACCTTCACAAGGTCCTCAAGGCCCTAACAGAACCTCCTTTCGAACCCCTCAGAAAGGTGTCCCTTCAATTCTTGATCTTTAAGGTGGTTTTCTTAATTGCCATGTCAGAGTTGGCTGCTCTATCTATACGGCTGGACCTCTTCACTTTTCATGATAATAGAGTTGTTCTTCATTTAGACCCTACCTTTGTACCCAAAATAAATTTATATTCCACAGATCCCAAGATATAGTAGTTCCTGATTTTTGTTTCCCGTCCACACTATGTCTTAGAGCGCAAGTGGCATACCTTAGATGTTAGAAGGGCTCTTAGAATTTATATCAAACGCACTTCAACATTTAGAAAGACAGAGGCTATGTTTGTATCCTTTTCCCCTTTCTACTGAGGGAACAAGGCCTCTCCTGCCACCTTAAGCAGGTGGATCAGGGCTTGCATCACACAGGCCTACAAAGCCAAAGCTCTGCCAGTACCACACAGCTTGACAGCACACTCCACTAGAAGTGCTGCAACTTCGGCTGCCTGGGCCACCCAGACACCTCTAGAGGAGATTTGCAGAGTGGCTACATGGGCATCCCTGTCTCCATTCATCAGACACTACCACCTGGATTCCTACGCCTCCACGAGCGCGGCTTTTGGCAGACGTGTTATTCAGCGAGTGGTGTCTACTTCGAAGTGAGAGACCGGACGAGGACCCTCCCGAGTACATGAAGGCTTTGGTATGTCCCATCCTGGGCTCTTGCAGCAGCATGGAGGAGAATGGGCGTTGGTAAATTTACCTGAGAACGCCCTTTCTGTCTATGCTGCTAAAGAGCCCAGCCCCTCCCTTGTTGCATCTGGATTGTGGTGAGGTATGTTATGGTTCACGATTCTGTTTTGGCTTTCAGAGACACTCACTAAAGTCTGTCAAGTATCTTCACCAAAGCTGGGAGGTTTCTCCCATAGGCGGCTACTTTTATACTAGATGGACCCAGCTTGATGATGTCATCAGGAGGAGTCATACCCATCCTGGGCTTTCTAGCAGCATAGATAGAAAGGGCGTTCTCGGATATATTTACCAACTCCCATTCTGTGCTTTTAACATTTTGCAAATTTGAATTCCAATCAGATATATGTCCTTTTGATTGTGTTGTGCAAAATTTCTCCTTGCAGCTGTAAGTTTGTATTTTAATAAATCACAATATTTTTATTGATATGTCCTGGAATTAATAAAATTGTGATTTTGTTTCAAACTCCTTAAGATTCTTAATGATATGCAGTTATTTTCCTTTTTTTTTGCATGACCATTACATATGATACAATGTTCCTTCTGCTTTTTTTTGTATTTCTAGCACTTATTACTATAAGATTTATCTATTTTGGCAATTACTGTCAGAGTTGATACCATCTGTAAAACATTCTGTACTTCTTGTCTCTCAAAACTATAACTTAGATTAAATTTTACAGACTTATTTGACAGTTATTGGGAGTTAGAGGAATTGTGACTCTCAACACATCTAGAAAATGCCTGGTTGCAGAGGATAAAATAAAATCTATAAAATCTGTTTGTCAAAATAGTAGTATTGCTCCATAATTCCATTCATACAGGTATATGACATAACAAAGCTCATATTAAAGAGAAGCCCAAATGTATCACATTGATGCAAGTGTGCTTTTGTCATTTGTCCCCTTTTTGAAATAGCTGGTTGTCATTCTACCTGGAAATTTTGGGAGCTGTCTATTCTCTATGCCTACAATTACTTCACACTACATCTTCAAAGGATTTGCACAGTCCAATTGTTTATGGCTCAGAGCCAGAAGGGAAACAGTCAAAAGAATGTAACTGTATAGTCGTCAACTACAGAAAAACCATAATATAAAGGTTTACTGGAAGGTAGGTAATACATTAGAGATCTTGGTTGTTTCTATTAGTCAAGAGGACTTAAGTGCATAGATTCAGGGACTTTTTTTTTACTTACACAGAATTCCTACATGATAGATCAGATCAGAAAGTCAATTCCAGAACTAAACTTTGTCATCACAATTAACTTAAGTAATATGCAACATTTTTCAAAGAAATAACCATTTAAATATGCATTCATCAATTCAGAACTTTGTCAAAATTGAAAGCATAGTGCCATCACAGTGCAAGATCTGCCCCTTTAGCACAGGTGCCTTGAACTACCTTTAAACATAGCAATCTTGCCATTTGTTTGCATCAGTCTGCTTTCATGATTTTGGTGGATATGTTGCTGGGTTAGAAATGACACAAAGAATACATGGATTAATTCCGTATTTGAAGAGAAATTCAGCCAGAATTCTAGAATATCTGAGAAGACTTGGAAGCAAAATTTAATGGGGAATTATTTAAATTATTCCCACAGTTCTGAATGATCATAATAAAATGGACATAATACATCATGTGATAATACATACAACATTTATGATTTGTTGTTTTTATATGGTACCATCTGTGTGCTTGTGTTTTCCGGATATAGAGGTTTAATGTATTGATTAGATTTTATAGATTTGAACAGAACATGACCAGGAGTACCATTTCAATGAAATGAAATGTGCTCTACAGTATGTCCTCTAGCCTGACAGATGGAATCATATTTAACCAACACATTCCTTTTACATTTGTCACTCTTGGTGCAACCTACTCACATATAACAGGGATATGGGGTGGAGGGGAGCAAACCTAGAATAATCTTGGCAATTTTTTTTTATGCTGCATATCTTTAAATGTACCATATTTTGTACAGTTCTAATTTCAAACACTTTATTTATCTGCTAACCATACTATTCAGGTAGATTATGGATTAAGAAAAAATGCAAAATCTTGTGATCTAGATTTAGGAAACTTTTTAGGACAAAATACTCACTTTCACCTACCTTTGCCTCCACTATCTTTCCCAGCAGGATTAGTTCAAGCTGCCCTCTCTGTCCCTACTGAAAGTGGTCTTACAGTTCATTGGAGTACAACTATACAGGGCTGTGGCTGTGCAACTTTTAACATACACTTACAGATTGACTGAAGCTGCAGTAGGTTTGGTAGGAGCTAATTCTCTCCCAGGGCCATATCAAACCATTTAGGTATATAGAGGCAGAAGCATTGTGCGAGCAGACAAAATATCGTTATCAAAAGTATCAATGTTTTTTCGCCCCATTTCTGTAGGTAGAAGCAAACTGGCCCCATCCCTCCCAATTTTGTTAGATTGATAACTTCTGTTATCTGAAACGGAATACTTTGAGTCATTTGCTTCTGGCAGCTTTCAAAGAGAAAGAGGACATTTGTCAAATTACATAGATAAAGAGAAGCCCCGGTTGATTTTTCTCTCTCCATCCAAATAAAGTCCTATTTAGGGATAGGGAAAGGGCTAGAAACTGAGAGACTGTGACTTTTAGTTCCACCTTAGGCATGAAGATTGGCTGGGTGGCTTTGGACAGTCTCTCTCTCAGCCCAACCTTCCTCACAGGGTTGTTATAGGGAAAATAGAAGGAAGGTATAATAAATGTGTTCACCATGAGTTATTGATCAAAAAGATGGAATAAAAATAAATAAAATTATATGGGCTTGAATTAAGATTCCTGAATCATATATCTTAAAATGTGCACAGTGGGATGAAGAGACACGTGTTTACCACACTGGGTAATTGGAATAACCTACACAGAAATCATGTATATTAGTTTAATCTCACTTTTCCAGGGAGATAAATTGGTTATGTCTTATTATTACAAGGTACTGTACCTTTTATAATAGCAGGTGTTTATTTTTTTTAAATAAATTCAGGCTATATATTTTCTTCTAAGTAAATTTAAAGGCAAGGAAGTTTTCTACACATTCTTCATTCAATTCTTAGAAGCCTGTTTTAGGGACTTTTGCTTACCAATAGCAAGAAATATTCCAATAAAAGCTTAGCATTCGCTTCAGTTTCTATTGGGTCACAATGGTCAAACTCTGTCATTGGTTTTGCCTGAGAAAGACAAATGCCAACTGTCATATTGCTTTAGCATCGGGTTACATTTAAACATAGCACTTCAATTTATTTTTAGAGGCTGTGTGTGTATACACTCTTGGTGTATATTTTGTCTGCCTCTACACTCTATTTTAAAACTTAAGCATAGTTGCTGTCATGTGTAAAATGTATTTATCTATTTTGTAAGAGTTCAGGGTATAAAGAGTGTATCTGAACAGTATGCAACTTTCCATCTTGTCCGAGTTATATTGTACATGTTTATTTGATTCAAGTATATGGTTACATTTATAAAAGTTAAGAGAGGTTAGTTTCAAGCCTATGTAACATTTATCCTGAATAATCATTATGTACAGTTTGTATCCCTTAAGATAAATCTGATAATTTTTAACCTGGCATTGATTAGAATCGAAATAACAGATTGACAAATTCTCTGATAATCTGGTTGAATGTAAAAGCACAAATTTATGTACAAAGCTATTATCGTTTACTGCTCTAGCTTTTCAAACAGAAATCACTCCTTTTTCCTTCTGATGAATATTGAGGAAAATTGTTTAGTTTGCATTTGAATGCAAGTTAATTGAATGCAAGAAGAGTAGCAACTTAGAACTAAGGAGAAATTTCCTAACAGTGAGAGCAATCAATCAATAGAATAGCTTGTCTTCAGAAGTTTTGGGTGCTCCATCACCAGGGGCTTTTAAAAAGAGACTGGACAACCCTTTATCTGAAATGATATAGGGTCTTCTGCTTGAGGAGGAGGAGGAGGAGGAGGAGGAGGAGGTTGGGAAAGAAAACCTCCAAGGTCCCTTTCAATTCTGTTATTTTATATTATTCTACGTTGTTCTATGTTATTTTTAAAAAAATATTTATTTCATTTTACTTGTAAAATTTCTTAGCCAGCCATCTAACCCTACAGTAACTCTGGGTGGCTTGCAATATTAAAAGTAATATTTTTTATACTGTGAGTTAAAAAAATTATCAAGTGCCAAATTTAACAAAATTCACAAAAATTTTCAGGAACTAAAATTGTAGAAAAACAATAGAATTGCAAACATGAGGATCTGAAATAAACAACTATTAATATATTCAACAATACTTAATTCTGACATCAAAAATTAACAATGGTGTTTAATTTTGAATAGACAAAATTACCATAAGGATCTGAGGTAAGTTAATCAAAAAAACATACTGGAAAAATCATTATCCTCATCCAAGTGATAGATTCCACCATTTATGTTCCTGGTAGACATGATTAGTATGTATCCATCTGTCCTTTCATCTCTTCACACTCTCTAGGATATAATAAAGTTGAATGCCAGGATGTGCATATGGCTGTGTTTTTATTTTGGCAAACTTAAATGCTTCTTTCCTTTAGATTTCCAGCAGAATGCATGGAGAACAAGGAGAAAAAGTATGAAGTATGAATACATGGCCCTTCCCTATCTCCTGGAGCAATGGTCCCCAACCTTTCTAGATTGGTGGCCCGGCCCAGCACAGAGTGGATAGGTGAGTGGTGGGGCATATGTGTGTGCACAGCTCCATTTATGTGAGTGGTCAGCCTGCATGCCCTCCACTTGCGCAAATGGAGCTTCACATGTGAGCAGAAGGTGCTCATGTGTGAAGATCCACTCATGTGAGTGGTGAGCACTTGTACTGGCATGTGAAATTCCACTCACACGAGTGGAGGGCACTTGAGTGGAGGTTGCTTGTGCTCAAGAAAGGTCAACTCACACAAGCGCAAATGTTCTCCGCTCAATGCCTTCCGCTTGTTTGGAGCTTTGAATGTGAGCACCCTCCACACACCGTCAAATATCTGCCGTGCTTGCCCATCTCTCCCACGGTCCTATTTCATACTGCCTGCAGCCTGGTAGTGGGCCATGGCCTGGGGGTTGGGGACTCCTGTCTTGGAGCATTCAGCATATTCAGCTCAGCTCCCAAGCATAGCTAGTGATGTTCAAGATATTTCAAATTTTCCATAAAAGAGTTCAGGGCCTTACCAGAAGTGCCCCAGTACTGTCCTGACCATATTAAAACTGTTCCAACCTGGAAGCGGCAATCTGTTATTGCTGTTATTAGCAGAATTTGTATGGCCACTTAACACAAACATAATACTTGGTGATGTGCAATGCACCAAAATAAAAGTAAAACTAACAATGTCAATAGCAGTTAATTTATTAATCATTTGACCATATGAAGAAACTACAATCAATACTAAGAAAGGGGTACAGCCTATTTCGTGTTATCCCATCACCCCTGCAATCAACCTCAATTCAAGTTGATCCATTTTGTTCTCAAAGCTTTTGATACAAAAGATAGTCATCTTAGTGAGGCTGTCCCCTGCAAATTGTGAGTGTCTCCAATATGTTTTAGATTTTAAGAAAGGATCTAGATTATCAATTCATGTTACAAACTATCATTTATAATCAGGATACTGCAGTATTAGCAACAACTCAAGCACCTTGTATGCACCTTTGTGCCAAAAAAATATCCATGTAACATCTGTTACCTTACCACATAATTGAGTTCTTCAAACAATGCTCTTGTTAAAAAACTTTTTAAGGTGCTGGGGTATGTAAATTGTTAAATCTACAATTTTCTGTCTGGAAAATTGCTTTATGTTATGTCAGCTTCTTCAAGCAGTTATCCCATTGAAAAGATTCTGTGTTGCTTTGAGCAACAACATCCAGGACACTCTATTTGAAACTTTTCTTGGTCTTCAGACCTTTTTGAATGGAGGATTGAACAGAAACTGTATTGTGAAATGCTATTTACAGTATAAAGTGTAAGGGGACCTATTGCAGAATGAACACATACAATTAAATCCATATCCAAATAGTAGCAAAACAGGTCAGGTAAGGATGGAAGAGCTGTTTTGAATTTGAAATGGAATGTTTTGAATGTGAAAAAGTCAAATTGAAAATATTTTATATATTTTGCATTTAAAATGAAATTATTTCTCTGCCTTTCTATACCAGGGGTTTCCAACCCTTAGTCTGCAGGGCAGTACCAGGCCATAGGCCATTGGGAACTGGGCTGCGCAAGTGCCAGGCGAATGCTCAAAGCTCCATTTGCGCATGCTAAGAAGTAGGTTGCATGTGTAAAACCATCTCCTTCCCCCCATTGCCTGCTACCATGGCTGCTGCTGGTCCACGAAGCTGGAAAGGTTGGGGACCATTGTTTTATACCATTGGAACACCAATGGAATAAAAATATTTGGAATTCAGGGGGATGATTTTGAATTTAAAAAAAAATCAAAGAAGAGCAACAAAGATGACAAAGGATCTAAATCTAAATAGCAATAGCACTTAGATCTATATATCACTTCACAGTGCTTTGCAACCCTCTCTAAGCGGTTTACAGAGTCAGCATATTTCCTGCAACAATCTGAGATCTCATGTTACGAGAAGGAGTCAGCCTTGAGCTAGTGAGACTCGAACTGCTAAGCAGCTGGCAGTTGGTTGGCGGCAGAAGTAGCCTGCAATATTGCATTCTAACCACTGTGCCACCCCAGCTTAAATTATACGATCTAAATCTAAATCATACTATGAACAGCTAAGGGAACTTGGTATGTTTTGTCTAACAAAAAGAAGGCTTGGAGTGACTTATCATCTTCTAATACTTGAAGGGCTATTACAGGGAAGAGGGGGTTGATTTATTTTCTATAGCACCTGAGTGCAAGACAAGAAGCAGTGTGTGGAAGCTTGTCAAAGGGAGATCCAACCTGGAACTCAGGAGGAATTCCCTGACAATGAGTACAATTAATCAATGGAAGTGCTTGCATCCCAGAGTTTTGTGTGCTCCATCATTGGAGGTTTTCAAGAAAAGATTGAACAGTCATTCGTCTGGGATGATATAAAGACCCCTCCTTGGCAAGGGATAGACAAAAAGACCTTCAGCCTCATGATTCCATAACACAGGTTCATTGTAATTTAGCATAACTTGACAAGAACTTAAAATCTGTCATCAGGTATATTGTTGATTTATTTTGTATAATTATTTACTTTAATAGAAAAAACAATGCTATTCTGATTTTCCTTAAAACACTGCTCAGACTACAGAAAGTGCTTAAAATGGTTTCTACAGTTGAAAGTAAAGAAAGACGGAGAATCATGATGTCCAAGCAGTATTTCAAATATCTCAGCAGCAGCACAGACAGAATTTTTGTTTAATATTCATGTTAAATAATATCTTTGGAGCTCTGATTCAGGGCACCTAAATGTATCATATTAATCATGAATTATTACGGCTGGTGTACCACCAACTGGATCAATATTTATTTGACTAAGTTCAATGTATTGGCCATCATTCATGAAATTGCTGAGAGAAGGGTGGTACATGGTCATCGTCATCATCATCGAATATAGAAAACATTGTTATTGAAGGAAAAGATGGTATTAATTATGTCATGCTCATTAAGGACAGTTTTGTTTTCTCCATGTCCGAAATCAATGCCATCTTCTTCTATTAATTATTAATTAATGCGCAGCAAATGCTGAAGCAGGATGCTCAATGGGAGGATTTCTGATTTTTTCCATTGTGAGGAATGCCAAACAAATTTAGAACAATGTGACAGTCCAAATATTGCCTGAGTCATTATAAACTCACTTTTCAATATATTTCAAACTGTATGCTGTTTAACACCTAAAATGGATTTTATTTTCAAGTGTATATTTTTCTTACACTGACAATTCTACATGTGAATACAGCTTAATTGCCTGTCTCTTTCACAGTAATGAAATGTACAAGAAAGAAGGAGTTATGTAGCTGATGTGATGGTTTATAATCAAACGCTATAATTGTAGATAGTGTCAAGTGATTAATCAGTTCAGTATCTGTGATACAAGGTAAGAAAGGAATGGGAAATTAATGAAAATATTCTTGTCTCAAAGTAATTTTAATTGTAAGTTCAAACAATCAGTTGTTGAGGCAAAAAGATGTTAATCCAAAGCAAAAGTTGTAATCATTATTAGTTATTTTAGGGGATTTAAAGGATTTAATCGTATGAACATTTTTTTCATACCCAGACAGTACTAAAATGGATAACTACTACTTAATGAATTAGTAGATTTTTAAAATATAGATGGAAAGTTTTATATCAGTAGAATAACCATCATTACACATCATTAGAATGGGCAGTCTATAGCACCAGAATTTCATATGGCTCCCAGCTATCTTTTTAAGGTTCTCCAGAACTACTACTGATCCCAAGTACAGAAGGTTGGTACTATAGTGTTTTTTTTTTTAATCTGAAGTGGAATATATATGGAAACCACGGTGCGAACCCTAAAATACACAAAATATAATAAAATGTATTTTTGAGGCAAAATAGCTGAACCCTATGCTATATCTTTTATGGAGAATATATCTAGTTATGTGAACATTATCTGCAAGTCTGAAATGGTAGAACTCAGAAACAGGGTTTGAACACCTGAGTAAGAATACAGGTCCTTTCGTAAACTGAATGAAATTGGTGAAGAGCCAGCCTTTTCTGATTGCCAGTAAATTATTCTTGATTGTCATAAGCAACTGTTATACAAAGTTAATCTGAATGCAAGTCTGAATAGTTTGCATGACTGAGATGGAATACATTGTTGAGATATCATTGATTTCAAAGCAATGTATATACAGAGTGTTCAATGAATATTATTTTTAGACATAATTTTTATGAAGAGTTTTTAATAAAGATATATAAAGATTATAAAGATAAAAGAAATATGAAAATCTATAAAAAAGAAAAAGAAAAAAAGAATAAGGAAAAAGTACAGAAAAAGAAAAAGGGATAATTAAAGAACCAATCAGAAAAAAGTGACTTCCAAACTTGTTTTCAGCAGTTCTAAATAAAGTCATTATTACTCCCTCCTCCTTTGATATTACAAAAATCTCTTCAGCCCCTTATTGAATCTCAATCATTTAGTCAATTATTTAATCTAGAAATCATTATTTCACTTATTCCCATTTTGTCAGACACATACTTGAAGAGTTCATTTAGCTGTTTATTTTATACAGCTTTACACAGGAAGCTTCTCGGATTTATGGTTTGTACCTGAGCGAGACTAGATAAAATTCAGTGGCATTCAAGAATGTTGTGTTCACATTGCGATTCCGGACTAATTCTCTGTTTGATTACTTTACCTACCTCAGCCAGTCTCTCTCATACAATTTTCAGCAAAAAGTCCATAAAAGGTTTCCAGAGGAGCTCATGTTGCGAAAGGAGAGCAGATCCCTCTCCTTGATGATTATTCTACTGATGATGGTTATTCTACTGATATAATCTTAGCTTCCTTGCAGGCCATATGTTTTGGACACCATTTTGGAGTGACCACAACTCATTGCAGCATCTCCAAAATTGATGCTTGCTTCTGAGATGGACCCACACAGCCTCCACTGTGTAGAAAAGCCATATGGTGCAGTGGCTGCTTCCTGAAGAATATTTACAGCACAGAGCAAAGGGAGTACTGCAGCTCTAGCCTGTGGCATGCCAAGATTCAGAAGGCATGGTGCTTGGTAGGGTTGAGGAATATAAGGGGCCAAAAGGATATAGAAAGGAGGTTGAAGCATAAAAGTATGGGCAGATTATCAAATGCCTGAATTTTGATTACTTGATTGCGGGAGCATTGCAATGGCTGTAACTTCAAGTACCAGTTGTAAAACTTTGTTAAGCATTATTGTAACTTGAACTTACTGTTTTGATCATTGAACAAATGGTCATAAAGTCAAGGATTTTGTGTAGTGGATATTTTTATTTTTAAAATAAATAATTTAGTCAAATTGGATGGTTTGCTCATCTTTCAGCCTAATTTAATTTACTGCTATATATTTCAGCACTTGTAAAACATTGTTAAGCATTATTGTAACTTGAACTAAAACTCTTAAAACTAGAATCCGGATTTGGGTTTTTTAAGACTTCAGAATTAATATTTATGTCTGAATATGTCCCAATATAGCATTTCATTGTAACTGAAAATGTAAAGGGATTCTATATGACAAGAAATATTCAAACTTTGTTTTTAGATGTTCCTGAATTTGGGGGGTACAAAACTCTCCCCCGGAATGTAAGCAAATACCCATAGAAGTTTTCTTCAATACTTTAGAATTTAGAAAAATTTAAAATTTTGATGTATTTTTGTATTTTGTATTATATTCTTACTGTTTTCATGCCTTGAGCTGCTGAGAATCTATGATTGTGCCAAAATATAAACGTGATATATAAACATAAATTAACTTGACCATACCTAAGATAAAGAGAGAGAGAGAAGTACCTGGCTAGGCTGGAAAGTCACAACAACAAAATGCTAGAAGAAGGCAATGACAAGACAATTCTGTATTTGTTCCCAAGAAAACTTTATGGCTGAGCCCATAATATCAAGTTATGCAGTTAATTCTTATCCTTATTGGAGATTTCAGTAGGAAGGTGCCCATAGTTGGTGTAAGGCTTTGCAACTCCCAAGGCAAAACAGATCCTGGATGCTTATCTATTAGAGTAGGGACTATAATCAAGAAACTTAATAGAATGATTTTCCTGTAATTTTAGTTTATCTAATTATTTCACATAGTCTCTTCAGTGGGGTTGCAATTGAATGCCCTTAATGCCACTAAATAGGGCCTGCAGATCTCCATTGCTTTAATTAATTCAAAAAGATTAAGAGTAATCAACATTGGTGATGGTATAATCTCCTGAAAGGTTGACAATTCTGTTCTGTAGCGAAGCTTAGCAGTTCCCAATGATCTGTATTCATCATGAAAATATCCTAGTACTTACAAACTCTGTAGTAAAATATTTAATATACTGTTTATTTTTCATTCCATAAAGCAAAAGCATATTGCTCAGTTTTAACCTCTCTCTGAACAGATGGATCATCACTCCTCTATTACCAAGTTCTACTTGTGCTTTGGATGGGGCAAATAAAGCAAAGGGGATCACATTTTAAATCCGGGGTTGCCAATCTTTTGGACCTCAGGGACCAAACTCATAATTTTAAATCCTGCGGACCACTAAATGAATTTTGACTGATGGTGCTAATGTTTGCTAACGTTTTCCCAGGCCTCTGCAGAAAGCAGCAGAGACCCTGGGAAAATCCCCAAAAAAGTCTGCAGGAAAATTCCCCACCCTGTTTTCTTATTGATCAATCATTCTTTATATGGGACCAAGAGAGAGAGAGAGAGGGAGGGAGGGAGGGAGAGGGAGAGACACTGTGCTGTCCAGCCAGTTATAGTTAATAGAGAATTGGGATAGTTAGTTAGGAATTAAGAGCTGTCCCCTTAAGGGAATGCATCATGGTAAATGTAGTTAAGGTATCGTGGGCAATGTAGTCCATGTCATGTGGCCACATCTGTAATTGACCCTGAATTGACCCTTGGTGGGTTGGGGGAGGTCTCTCCACTCTTGCCTGGAACCCAGCAACATGCTGCTGCCTCACCCCCTTACTCCTTCATTTGGGGAATGAAAGATTACCATTCTTTTACACCAGAAAGTCAGCTATGCAAAGAGTTGCACATTGAGAGGAATCTCGATGTAAGTTATATTGAGGATGCCTGATGAACCAATAAAAAGACTTTGTATGGATGCTTTGTGGAGTTACCTATCTGCCTTTAAACATTCAGTCAGTAATTATAGAGGACAGAATAGACACTTTGGCTTTATGCAAGGAAAGAGCAGAAGCAGCAAAAGTCTTTCTTTCTCTCCCCCAAACTCCGCCAGAAACGAGTCTTTGTGAGACTTGTTGCGCCGACACAGCCTCTTGGAGCAGGATGCCTTGCAGGGTCCCAAAGACTCATTTCTGGCGGAGTTTGGGAAAGAGAAATGCAGCCTTTTCCCTTGTCTGGCCTAGAAGTTTGGAAATACAATAATCCAGACAACCATTAAAATTTTAGGTCACTCTGTTTCAGCCTTTCATTGAGTTGTTGTTGTGGGAGGAGAAAGGAGTATGATGTATGCTTCCTATGGTGAATTATTTATAAAATTAATAAAGGCAGGTTAAAATTAAAAATGGTAGCATAGATGTGATCTACTAGACCTACCATATTTAATTTAATGAGAGTGACCAGAAAGGTGCTGAATTCTCCCAAATAGCCACTGTTATTAAAATAAAAATAGTTGTGATGCATTTGTGGGAGTGAAGATGATGCTTTGCAGCACACGGGCTTGTAGGTTAACTAAAATTAAAAAGCAAAAAAGAAAACAATAAGAAAAGGCATTAAGGAACTCTCATTAAAGGTGCAAATTTCATCACATTAAATCTGAAAGCAGCCCAATGAAATGCAACCAAATTCTAAAGAAAGAGAACAACTATTTAGTTTAATATTCTTTCATTGTCAATGATTTGTCCACCTTTATTCCACTTTATTCCACTGTTGTTTGATTGCAGATCAATCAATCAATCAAGCCAAAATGACATTGCACCAATTTGAATAACATTTGGCAGAAAGAGAATAAAAAATACTAAACCAAAGAAATTAAAAACATGAGACAGGAACAGGAAAGATTACAAGATTACTATTCGTTTATCCTTGCATAGTACTGTTGGAAGTTATAACCCACCCCTCTCCTAGGAAAATGAAATACTTTAGGATATATTAAAAAGGGCAGAACATTTCCCCTAAAAGAGAAGCGGAAACTCAGAGAGACAGAAACTCACCCACCCTTTGTCAATGGGCCAATCTACTCTACATAACCAAAGATCTATCTCCAGGTAGAGTCATAATAGGAATTGCCCAAGGCCCTTTCATTACATCATCATCCAGCAAGGCTCAACCAAGTCTGGGACTCAGGACAGCCAACAGAGTTGCCCCTGCAGGGTCCCATGGGAGTCTGACAACCAATCAGATGACACAAGCTTAAATTCAAATCCCAACAGAGGGCATAAAACCCAGGGGCTCTCAGCATTTCTGCCCCTTTTCTCCCAGGAGCTCCAAGGCATGTGATCCTGTCCACCATTAAACCTTCTTTCCAAGCAACTTCCATGATTCCAGTGTCTTTCTTCCCACTTGGAACTGAACCCAGAAGGATATTTATTTCCACAGTACCCTGAATTTAACTTCTCTAGTTATTCTTTATTTCCTTTGTACAGTTTTCCCCAAGATCAATGATTGGCAAATAACAATCTCTTCCACATTCTTATCACCTTCACAAATTTTCTTTCATCATAAACAATTTATTTATTTGATGTTCCCAAAAGAATTACCATTCTTATTAACACTGTTCATATGTGCCTCACAGAATGGCATAATCACAGTGTTCTGGCCTCACTACACGTGACTGTGTGCAGCTTGACATGCAGCTCAGCCGACCTATCCATCCTCCAATAAAACAGACCATGTGTGTATATCTAGATGTTTTATTAAAGGAACAGGATGGTGAAACATTGGAAAAATAGAAACACATACAACACATACAATAAAAACCACATACAATAAGAACCCAAATACAAAATAAGCAATGTTGAATTGCTGGTGAGTATAACAATTCACAAATACAGATAAATCTAAATCTCACCAGCAGCAGTGTCCTCAGATGAACATGTGCCATGAATTAGGCTGGATTCTTCCTGGTGCTTCCGTTTCCTCCAAATGCTAAATGAAATGGGATCTGGGATCCCAGGATGCACATGTTTTTTGGAATGAGGGATGCTGGGAAGATGACCCTTAAAAGGCCAGATCTCAATAAAGGATCGTGTTTGGCCACTCGGTGGAGCTCAAGAGACATTAAAGAAACAATAGTACACAAACTTTATGCTGGAGTCTCTACACTCATGTCATCATGCAATTATCAACCTATGAATTCCAATATGGATCCACAACAACAGCCACCCAGAGTCACTAAAGATAACACAATTATGTACTTTTAACTAGATGACATAATCACATATTTGGTCAAGGCTTTATCTAGTTCTCAGTAATATTGAAGGCTAAATGTAATACAATGTAATACTACATACAATGGTGGAGACTAACAGCCTCATCTAGGTCACATGCAGCATTCTCTGCTAACCACAAAAACCACTTTTATGACTTTATTCTATGCAAGCTAGGATTTCTGATCAGTGGTGGTCTTCAAATTTTTTTACTACTGGTTCTGTGGGCATGACTTGGTGGGCGTGGTGTGGCTTGGTGAGTGGCATGGCTTGGTGAGCATGGCTTGGTGAGCGTGGCAGGGGAAGGATACTGCAAAATCCCCATTCCCTCCCAACTAACCTGCTTTCCAGCTCTGTTCTTCTGTGCAAGGAAACAAAAGAAGACCCAGCCTATCAGTTGGGACTCAGGAGGCAGAGAACAGATGGAGGCGGGACTAGTCAGAGGTGGTATTTGCCGGTTCTCTGAACTACTCAAAATTTCCACTAGCGGTTCTCCAGAACCTGTCAGAACAGGCTGAATACCACCTCTGATTCAAATGTAGAAATTACCATGATATTTGATCTTTTCATGAAGTATTATTTGTACATTCCATTCTACAGTTTTAATCTGAAAATAAAAATGGTGTATTAATTCTTTTGTTCCCATGAATGATGAAGAGAGTTTTGTTTAAACAAATCTTACTTGAGTGATTCAATTCAGAGCAAACTGGATATTTCCAGAGTTTTATAGACTCTTGACAATATCCCCAAAGTTCATCTAACCTGATGACTGTTCAGTTTTTTAATACTTGCCTCTGCAAGCATTGGTGGCATTTATTCTATATTGCAACATTGTTACATTCTTATTCATTTATATTTTGACAAATATTTGATCATGATAATGTTTCATTAGCAAATTACCTTATTTGTCATTAATAACACGTTCATGTAAAAAGTGAGTTTTTGTGGAATTTCACTTAATTTTATGGTTCATTATGGAATAGTATCTTGTGAGCAAATTGGAAATGTCACAAAATCAAGGAAGTAAAAAAAAAAAAAAGCTTAAACATGCAAATACACATATTACACATTACACATAATAATAATGTTTGCCAGCAAAGGGCATAATGGAATTAGAGATCAGTTCACAACAGTCTCTGCCATAATAGCTTTCTTGGCCTTTAAAATATATCTGATGGATTATTAAATAATAATTTGTCTATGGATGGATTTATGGAGATATATTTTCATTCAGAATTTAGATTTTAGAACAATGATCATACTGAAGATCCACAACCTTTAATTGCTGGCGAAGAGAATACTTTTCATCATAGGAAACTTCTTGAGCAAGTGTATTTGATATCTTCTGATGTTCGCAGATTATTTGATTCAGTCTACCACTGCCTTCTCAGATTATGGTGTCATTATGCATCTTTTCAGTAGTCACATATTATATTTTTTCAAAAATTAAAAGTTAAAGTACTCAAAATTCTGTTTTCTCTGTGATAAACATTGAAAGACTCATAGTGTAATCTAAAAAATACTATTACGGTGAACTAACATAGATCTATAAATAATAACAGAACATAGAATCATAGGGCTGGAAGGGACCTCAGTGGTCTTCTAGCCCAACCCTCTGCTCAAGCAGGAGACCTTATACCATCCTGGTCAAATGGTTGCCCAGTCTATTCTTGAAAACCTTCAGTGATGGTGAACCCACAGTTCCAAGACATAATAATGGCCATGCATTGTAATATTGATTTAAAGCTTATTCTATACTTCCCCATTTTTAGCAAACATGACACAACTCTATGACAGCATATGAAAATGTTCACAAAGGGATGAATTTTCAATACTTAGTAAAGAGGGAAGACTCTCCATTTTATTAGAATATACATCCATACTCCATTCCATTAGACAATGCAAAGTGACAAAATCAAACTATAGATATGAAACCAAATGTGGACTTTTCGTTTTTTATTGTAACAGCTATTTTACTGCAAAGGAGTGTGATCTCAGCAGTGTCGTCCAAGAGAGTGAGATAGTGAAGATTAGAGCTGTTCTATGAACATTTCCATATCTATCCCCACTCCACTATCAGAATAATGTTTACAGGAATAATTAATAATTTTTAATGAAGTTTACCTATATGTTGGTCAAATCAAACATAACTCTATAGGGCTAGTTAAGCATCCTGAATGCTGACTGCAGTGAGATATCAATCAATTATTATGCTATAAAAATTTTCAAAAATGGATTAGAAGTAATGGGACAATATTCTATTCATTATTGCATATAAATATTTTTGTGAGAGTTTCAAAAGATAAATAGTTTCTTTCTGGAATAAATATATTCTGATATATTCAGAGTTGATAAAATAGAAAACTGATAGATGACTTAAATGGTCTCCTACCTTTTGCCCAATTGCAATGTTGTAGGATATTTTAATGACTTTATATTTTCTTGTAAGCTCTCTAAGTAACAGTTAATGTAGTTATTCGTGCTCTAGTGTGGAAAAAATGGTTACTTTTTACATTAAAAATACATTTCTGATGGTATTTAATTTCTTATTGATATTGTGCAATTAGCAAGGAATTCATCACATTTTAAATAAACTCTTAAATTGCAAGTATTGAACAACATTGCATATTCATAATAAAAGACAGATATTTGCATAAACATGGATTCAACCTGAGTTAATGAGCACGTGAGCCCCACCCACAACATTCTCCAATGCTCAATGGACATTAATCTAGTTAGACCTTGGCACTCTTGACATAAATATTTTAAAAAGCCTCTGTAGTTGCCTTCTTGGACTTAACTTTTGTTCCCTGCAATGCGAAGCTTGATATGGTCACTGCCCATTGTAGCAGCTCTATATGCTAATGTAACCAAATACAATAATGGTATGTCAGGTTTTTTTGAGCTAACATACAATTGCTAAATAAATGAGCATAAGTTGAGGACTATCTGAACATTTGAGCACATTATTTCTCTAGAATGATCTGTCCATGTATTCTGTTTATTTACATAAGACTTTTTGAAGACAAAAGACATCACCTAAAAACTCACCATTCATTTGTCAAAGAATGAAATAAGTGTCAAGTCATAAAACATTTCTATGCCCATTTTATAGTTGCCAACAGAAAGGTGGGGGGAGTTTGAAGGAGCAGTACAGCAGTTTGGAATCGAAAGTATATTCCATTCATATCCTGCAAAGATTATACTAAGTGACCGGAGTTTCTGCCACGCAAATTTTTAAATGGAGAACATGATTGATGACTCTTGGCTGTGGACATGTTTCGTTGGAGAATATGAATTATGATACACCCAGAGAGGTGGGAGAAAACCAGGGTGAAGGGTGAGAGTGAATTACGTGTCTCAGAATCAGCTACATACAGCCAATATGTTGCTCCTAATGAATTCTTTAAAGTTTTTTGAAGTTTGGCTCAAGGCTCATGATTTAATTAGGGTGATCACTGGAATCCTGACAATAAGTTTGATTTGGCATGATCTGTTTTTAACAAATCCATGCTGGCTTTCAGTTATAACTATTTGTTTCTACATGTTCATAGATCTGGTTTTTGATTATCTTTTCCAGGATCTTTCCAGGTATTGATGTTAGGCTGATTTGCCTGTAGTTTCCTGGATCTGTTTTCCCCCCCTCACCCATTTTTGAAGATGGAAACCACATCAGCTCTTTTCCAGTCCTCTGGTAGTTTCCTGGTGCTCCAGGATTTTTGAAAGATGTGGTACAGTGATTCTGAGATAATATCTGCTAGCTCCTCAGAACTCTGGGATGTAATCCATCAGGTCCTGAAGATTTAAACTCATCAAGATCAGACAGGTGTTCTCCATTTTTTTTTTGTTTATTTTAATTTTTTATTTCTAGTCTGTCTTTTACGGTTAGGTTTTTGGTAAGTTGGGCTATAGTTTCTTTCTGCATGAAGACAGATGAAAAGAATGAGTTAAGCAGCTCTGCTTTCTCTCTACTGTCTGTTACTTCCTTGCCATCTTTTCTCTTTAGTGGACCAGTTGTTTTCTTGATTTTTTTTTCTTGTTCTTGAAACTTTTTTTATTATCTTTGACATTTGTTGCAAATCTTAGTCTGTTCTGAACCTCAGCTTCCTGACTTCATCGTTGCAGATGTGTCATTGTTCCAATCAATGAACTCAAGGAAGTCAGGACTCTGACACTTAGGTTAGGTTCAGAAAGTCCTTTATTGAGTACATTGTGTTGGCAATTAGAAGGTGAAGCTGATTCTAAATAGTTCCCACACTTAGGGATTGTTAAAAGAATAGGATTTTAGGTCACATGGGCCAATCAAATCACCCACAGGTTCCCGCTCAGCTCTGCCAGGTGTCCATTGACATGGCCTTGGTTCACACGCTGACTGTTAGATGTTTTGACTAGCAGCTGAGGCATCGCATTCCTAAATTTCCCCACCCATCCCCCCATGAATGGCAACCAAGAAAAAAAAAGAAGTAAGCATGGGAAAGAATGGCTTCAGCTGAAGTCATTTTTCGGGTTGACAGGTTGGGCTATCTACTAGTGTTCTGCCTTAGTTATGTGTCCCTCTTTCCATTTTTTATACTTATTCCTTTTTGTCTTTCAGTTTATCAGAGATCTTTATGCAACCATGCTGGTTTCTTCTAGGAGTTCTTTTTCTTTTTCAGTAGTATTGTGTTGGACTGGGCTTTTAAGATCATATTTTTTAGAGTTTCCTATGCTTCATGAGTTGTTTTTCCCTTTAGGATTTTCATCCATGGAATCTTTCCTAGGCTTTCTCTGAGTTTGTTAAGAAGTGTTAAAGTTTAAGGCACTGGTTGGATTATGTTCTATTGTGTGTGTTTGCATTATATTGAATTCTAATATTCTCCTCCATGCTGCAGCGAGAGCCCAGGATGGGTAGTCTCCTTCTTATCACATCATTAAGCTGGGTCTGTACTTGTATATATAAAAAGCCAGCCCCGGGAGAATCCCCAGCTTTGACTCAGCTTTTTAAGTCACAAGCTGTGTCTCTGAAAGCGTTAGCTTTATTCAGTGACAGAAGCTCTACAGAAGCTACCCTTGCTTCAATCAGCTCCCAGGGATCTGGGCAGCTGCAACTTCAGGAGACCGGGGGCCCGTTCTCCTGCAACATTGGAATAAACATTTTCCCAAAAACTGCTAGGCAAGCAGGGAAGCATCTGAGACCTTCCCCATAGCCGCAGTTTGTCCAATGGTAAAACTGATAGGCAAACTGATAACAGCCAGCCAGCTGATCACGTGGGAGGCATCTCTTCCTTCTCTGGCTGATCTGATCACTCGGGGCTTGAAATAGCCTAAGGAGCGAATTCACTTCCTGGAGCCATCAACGAGCAGTGGCCATCTTTGAGTGCAGTCTCTTCAGACACGAGGTGAGCAGCCATTTTAAGTGGCCTGGCAACCCAATTCCACCCTCTGCCATCCTTAAGCACTTTTGAGAGTCATTCTCTCAATTCTTGAGCCTTGCTTATTTAAAATGGATCAGGACAGTGCTCATGCAGAGTCCCCCCCCCCAGTAGAACAGGCCCTCCAACCCACTAAAAGGAAAAGATGCAGACAACGTATTGCTCAGAGGGAAGTGGCTGCAAAAATCAGAGCTAAGGCTCTAGCCTCTAGAAGACAACTCAGGCTGAGTTGAAGGCAGAGAAACGCAGACATGCAGCTCTAGAGAGACAATTTAATTCAACAAATGAGAGGGCAACTACAACAGGTTTCCCAGCCAGCCGAACATCAGGGTTTCCAGAGAAGCCCCCCCCAGGGTAGGGGAAGTTGTTCATGGAGCCTTTGGACCTCCCTCTGTCTGGTCCCCTGTGGCATTTGAAGAACAACTTCAGGATTTCAGCAGGTCTGGGCCATATTTCCAGCAAACTTCTGGGCCCTATACCCCCTCTCTTCCCTCCAGAGTTCAGGCCTCCCAGATCAGGCCGGAAGCCATCTTCACGACCACTGCAGCTGGCCTTCGCCCCCCACTACCTTTGATAACAGGCCCAAGGAGATCCAAAATGTTGTTTCCTTAGCCATTAGGCAGGGATTGGCTGAAGGCTTTCAACAGATTCTTCATCCTCTGGAAAGGGTTCAGGCCCTTCTCCCTTCTCAATCTATGGCTTCCTTACCTCCGCAACGAGATTTCCACAGACGCCAAAACCTCAGGGTCCATTCTTCACAGGCAGAATAGGAGGAGTATGAAGGGGAAGAGGGCACCTCCCTATCTGAACACAGTTGCTCCTCTTGTTCAGAGTGCGAAGAGGGCGAAATCTGTGATCGCAATCTTTCAGAGGAAGAAGACTCTCTTTCAGACCAGCCCTCCTCTGCATTAGTCTTTAAACCAGCTCTCTTTAAACCCCTACTTAGCAAGGCCCTGATCACTGCCAAGCTGTCACCTGAGGAAGCAGTACCTGAACCACAAGGGGAACCCTTTGGGCAAGGAGACTCACTCTTCTCCAAGCCAGTAGTACACATGGAGGTTTTGCCTTCTCCCCTTTTGTTTCTCGAAATGGTCAAGGAGCAGTGCGCTTCCCCTTCGGCAGGTCCTCATCCATCATCTTTGGACAAGTGGTTTTACAATGTTAGCACATCCCTAGTCAACGCCCTTTCAGTGCCCTCAGTAGACACTCCGGTTGTGGCATCATTCTCTACTTCTGGCACTCCCACCGAGCCAGAGGACAAGTGTTCTGAACAAACCCTCAAGCACAACCACCAAGCAGCTGCGTGGGCTGTTCGGGCTTCGACCGCTGCATCGTTTTTCACAAGGGCATCTCTACGGTGACTGTACTAACTGCAGGATCGATTGCCTGCCTCTGACCTCAGGTCTCATCAGGACCTTAACAAAATTATAGCAGCGGCGGAATTCACTGCAGATGCCACCCTCAATTCTGCCAAATTTGCATCAAGGGCCATGGCATCTTCGGTGGCGGCAAGAAGGCTTTTGTGGCTCTGAAATTGGCAGGTGGAGTCACACCGCAAATGGAAGCTGGCCTCTGCCTCCTGCGCAGGAGACAAGCTTTTCGGTGAGGTCGAGAGCCGTATCTCATCGAGACCAGAGATAAACGTAAAATTCTTTCTTCCTCAGGGAAAAAAGCTGACTATCGTCCAGCTCCTTATCGCCCACCTGCCTTTCAACCAGTCCACCTCCCACTTTTCTCTGCCACAAAGGGCATATTCTCAGTGCCAAGACCAACCTCAAGAACCACCTGGCAGACAACAACCTTCTGCTAGTAAACGGCCCTTTCAGGGGGGAGGAGGTCATGCCTTCCGTCGCTCAAAGTAATTCCTCGTTCTCCCCACCCATTGGAGGTCGCTTAGCCTTCTTTGCCTCAAAATGGGAGGAGTCAACGACAGATGCCTGGGTGCTCAACACTGTTAGGTCAGGGCTACAATTAGAATTTCTATTGTCACCCCCAGAAAATTTTTTGATTTGTCCCATTTCACAGGACACTTCAAAGAGAGCCCTTATGAATTCAGCCATTCAACACCTACTCGACATAAGGGCTATTCAACCAGTTCCCACCTTAGAATGGGGACGTGGATTTTACTCTTGTCTTTTTGTTGTTCCCAAAAAAATTTCTCAATCAATTTGTCAAATATAGGCGATTTAAAATGAAGACACTACATTCTATCTTAGAGAGCATTCGGGAGGGCGACCTCCTCTGTTCCATTGATCTCATGGAGGCTTACCTCCACATCTCCATCTGGCCTCATCATCGCCAGTTTCTGTTTCTGTTACCAGAATGCCCACTTCCAGTATCGAGCCCTTCCCTTTGGCCTCTCATCAGCTCCAAGAGTCTTCACAAAGATTCTAGCAGCATTGGTGGCTTCACTCCATTCTGTTCCAGTGAGGATCCAATGCTACTTGGACAACATGTTGATACTGTCCTCCTCCATCCACTCGGCCCATTGGGACTTACAAATTACCCTGTCTTGTCTCCAAAGCCACGGGTTTTCCATCAACACCAAGAAGAGCCATCTCTCACCCACGACCAAACTGCTACACTTGGGAGCAGTCATCGACACGACTTTGTGCCAGGTTTTCCTGTCTCCAGATTGTGGAAAAAGCCTTGCAGAGATCATCAGCCAGATTCAACAACAGACTGTTCCACTGTTGCTGCTGTCCAAATTACTGGGGAAGATGGTCTCCTGTATTGGCATCGTCTCGTGGGCACGGCTTCACTCCTGATCGCTCCAGTGGCTCCTGCTCCCCTTTCAACAAGCAGGAACCAGCCACTCATCAATCAAGGTCCTGCTCTCTCAACAGGCCCGGCGGTCCCTCAATTGGTGGCTCTTCCCATCCCTCTGGAAGGGCTCCAGTTCAAGGAACCAGGCAGGCTAGTAATCACCACAGATGCCAGCCTTCTGGGTTGGGGCTCCCATATGGAGGGTCAGATAGCTCAAGGGGTTTGGTCCAGATCAGACAGCACCCATCCCATAAACTGGTTAGAGCTCAGAGCTATCTCTCTGGCTCTCAAGCATTTCAGAGCCTCGGTGACCAGCTCCCATGTTCTTGTGTTGATGAACAATATGGCTGCAAAGGCACACGTCAACAGACAGGGGGGAGTGAGATCCAAAGCACTTATGAGGGAGGCAGAATGTTTGGGGTTATGGGCAGAGAAACACTTGCTGTCGATCTCAGTGGATCACATTTCCAGAGTCGACAATTCCCAAGCCGACTGGCTGAGCAGTTTTGTCGACCAGGCAGAATGGTCCATTCCTCTGTCCCTATTCAGGGATCTTTCCCTCAGATTCGGAACTCCAGAGGTGGATCTCTTCACTCCTCAAAATGCCCAAGACAACAGATTCTTCACCAGGTTTCCTTGCCAGGGAGCGGAGGGGACCAATGCTTTTCGTTGCAAATGGCCCGTGGGTCTCCTCTATGCCTTTCCCCCTCTTCCCATCATTCTGGCGGTCATATGGAAGCTATTGGCGAAATGAGTGGAGCTAATTCTCCTGGCACCCTATTGGCCAAGGAGGCCCTGGTTTGCGGACCTGGTCAACCTGTCTGTGGCTTCCCCTTGGAGAATCCTGGCCCATCTCATCTCCCTGCACCAAGGGCCTTGATCCATCCAGAGCCCCAGTGGCTGAAGCTGACAGTGTGGCACTTGAGAAAGGTCTCTCTCCTTCCTCAGCCCAGTTGGCAGAGGTTCTTAGATTCCTTCAGGATGGCTTAGAGAAAGGTTTAGCCCCCAATACATTACATCGCCCTTTGAACCCCTTAGAACAGTGTCTCTCCAATTCCTAACTCTAAAGGTAGTTTTCCTCGTTTCTATCACTTCGGCCAGAACTGGCCACCCTTTCTATCAGACAGGATCACAATGATAGGGTTGTCCTCCATCTGGACCCCTCCTTTATCTCAAAGGTTAACACTTGGTTCCACCGGTCCCAAGACATTGTGTTACCTGACTTCTGTCCCCTTCCACACGATGACTTAGAGTGCAAGTGACATACTCTAGATGTCAGAAGGGCTCTTAGAATTTACATCAAGCGCACTTCCCCTTTTAGAAAGACAGAAGCCATGTTTGTCTCCTTGTCACCTTCTCACTTGGAAAGTAAGGCTTCTTCCCATACTATTAGCAGGTGGGTCAGGACATGCATCACACAAGCCTACAAAGTGGTGGCTCTTCCAGTCCCCCGTGGTCTAACGGCGCATTCTACCAGAAGTGCGGCCACTTCAGCCGCTTGGGCCACGCAGGCATCCTTGGAAGAGATTTTCAGAGCATCCATGTGGACATCCCCGTCTCCCTTCATCAGACACTACCATCTGGATTCCTTTGCCTCAGCGATGGCGGCCTTCAGCAAACAGGTTCTTCAGCGAGTGGTTCCACTGTCGGAGTGATTGGCCGGATGAGTGATTGACTGGACGTGGACATGCAAGCTTTGGTATGTCCCATCCTGGGCTCTTGCAGCAGCATGGAGGAGAATGGGCATTGGTAAATTTACCTGTGAACACCCTTTCTATCTATGCTGCGAGAGGGCCCAGCCACTCCCTTGGTTCATCCGGAGATGGTATAATGTATTGGATTGTTTGCTTTCAGAGACATTTCTTCAGTCTGTCAAGTATCTTTGCCAAAGCTGGGATTCTCCCGGGGCTGGCTTTTTATGTATACAAGTACAGACCCAGCTTAATGACGTCATAAGAAGGAGTCTACCCATCCTGGGCTCTCGCTGCAGCATAGATAGAAAGGGCGTTCACAGGTAAATTTACCAATGCCCATTTTGTGGTCACTCTCACTCCAAATTCTGGCAAATACCATTCCATCTATTTCTTCTCTGTGAGTAAGAATTAGATCCAGTATAACTTTTCTTCTAGTTCCCTCCTCTGTCTTTTGGATGACAATGTTGCCAGCTAGGCTGGTTATGGATATGTTCGATCTCCCACTTGCTTTTTCTCCCAGTTGATATCAGAGTAGTTAAATTCTCCCATTACTATTGTGGTGTGTTTTCTACATACATTTGTTAATTGATTAGCAGAAAGTTCATCTATTTCTTCTGCTTAGCTATTGGAGTATGCTCACTGGAAGCATACCATGAATTCATCCATATTTTCTTGAACTGCTTCCACTCTTATTCTAATAGAAATCTACATCAATTTAATGTTTAATTAACTTGAGGCTCACAGCTTTATTTGGAATTAAGTGGTCCCAGCACTAATAAGGATCTGAGCTATAATTTCTGTTTTAATAAAGCTCATTTCAAGTATATTTAAATGCAGACATTTTCATAGTAAAGAAAAAACCCAATAAATTTTTTGATACTGGATGATGGATGATTTAATTCTATATATTTACTCAAAAATAACTTATATAATATCCACTTGAATTTTCCTCCACATATATAGTATTGTTTTCTTTAAAAATTGCTTCACATTTAAATGCTTATAAGAAAGGCGCAGTTTCCTGATCACTGCATTTGTTGTCAGAAGCCCTGGCATTTCAAAACTGATCACAACTTTTCATCAGAATCCAGCACAACCTATTAAAGTATCCAGTATTTTTGCCTAATTTAGTCACCAATTCAAAGGCTGCAATTGCATGAATCACAAGGATCGCTCTGGGTGAAAAGTAGACCTGTTGATCACTGAATCTGCTACTCCCCTTCTTTTGTGGCTTCTTATAGTTTCCCTATGGAGAGATTAAACACAGGAAATAGCAAATTTTTAAAATTTCCTGCTATTTGATACTTTTTTTGGTGGATGAGCAGACCGCTGAAAAGAAAAAAAAGATCCAAAATTTCACAAACATTTTTAAAAAGTGTCTCACAACATATTGATCTGTCTTCCTCAGCTTGGGTAAGTACTTCCCTGTTTATTTCAAATTTGTTTTTCCAAATCACTGCGTAACAGTGGTGGTATTCTACTGGTTAAAAAAACAGCTACCGGTTTGGCTGAACTGGTATTTCTTTTTTTTCCTCCCAATACTCAGCTGTTCTGACAATCAGCTGTGCTGGGATCCCCCTCGCTATCTTACTGCTTCATCCAGGAGACTTCCCTGAGGCCCAGGAAGAAAAAAAGGAGCGTGGGGGAGGGGTTGCTGCAAAAATAGCCATGCCCACCCAGTCACATGGCTATGCCCACCTAGCCACACCCAGAGAACCAGTAGTAAAAATATTTACATCCCACCCCTGCTGCATAACCCTAAATCTTAACATTGGCCATGTGCTAAGTTAAAGGAAACATATGTGATCTACTTTGGCAACAAGCTGCTTGAATGCTAATTTAAGATTATTACAGTAATGCTTTCAAACAGCAAAACATGAATGTAATGATATGTGCATAAGATCTGCTTTGTATAATGAGTGCATTTAAAAATGATGGGGATACTTACATACTTTCCTTATGGTCTGCATCACATATAAATGAGGCTCTGACATTGCTTCTTGTGCCCAAGGAAAGTGTGCCCAAGCAGTCTTTCAGCAGAGTTCACTGATTAACAGAGTTGGAAGGGACCTAGTAGGTCATCTAGTCCAGAGGTCATCACTGGTGGTCCGTGAGAAAATTTTGATTGTCTGCAGTGCACCCGGGTGGAGGAGCTGCTCTGGGATGACCAATGGGTCAGTCTTGTGACCAGAGCTCTAGAATATGGGACCAGCCAGGCAGCTCGTGGTGGGGCTGGAAATCTCTGCCACAGAGGGTGGTATGTGCAACTTGTAACTTTGCAGGTGGTGCAACGTGCAAGGAGTAGTGCAGCCCTTGCTGGCCGGAACTAGGTAAAGGTGCTATTGCAGCAAAGGAGGGCAGTGGCGCAGGCGGGCCAAAGCAACGGGTGGCTCTTTCATCCCCCTGCTATGACTCCCTGTTGGCTGAACCCACCAGAGTGAGATATATATCTATATTCCAGAGCAGGAGCAAAGCTTCATCTCTTGCTGGGTCTCATGGGTGTTTCTTCCAGTCCTTTTTGGTGCTAGGCATACCTCATTCGCTTGGGGAGACACACAACTTCCTCTCTGTTTCGAGACACTGGTCTGGCCTGGGTGCTGCTGTTGGCGCCTCCATGGCCTGCTCACTGCTCTGGCAGCACCTTGCACAGCACAGTTAAATTTAGCATGCTTCACAATGGGGGAGACAGTGTCCCCCTCCTCCTCCTCTGCAATGCTGCAGAGCATTGGCTGCAGCTGGGGGTGGGCCAGTGTCTTGGGGCGGAAAGCAAGTCGTGCATCTCCCCGAGTGGCCGAGGTACACACAGCACCAACAAAGGTTAAAGAAGCACGTGTGAAACCCAGAGAGTGCTGGAGAATCAGAATGAGAGAGAGAGACAGAGAGAGGGATACAGACAGATACAGTAGATCTGTAATCAATAGAGGCAAAACGACTCATTTCATGAAAGACTTTTTATAAAAAATAAGTTTTTAACACACATTATTTCTTTAACATACAGGAATAAAATGCTGTTGTAAGGTGATGTAAGACTATTTGAATATTATCGCTATTAGTTTTTATTGTTTTAAAATTTAACTCTCTATTAGGACATCTCTTATCAAATATAGTCAATAGGAAAATATTCTGTCCTTAAAAAAGCATGCATGTGTTCTGTTAACATGGTTGAAGGTTTGAAATGTTAACATCTAAATAAGTTTGGAAAATACAGTACTATTATACAACACAGGATCTTAACTGTGGTATAGAAGTAGCTTAAGGAGAAGGGTTCCTTTAAAAGAATCTGAGGCACAATAACAGAATTCGGACTTTTGACTTACTTTTTTGAGTATTACTTTTCTAATACACTTCTGATGCCTTGGTCCTGCATGACATATACTGTACAGTTTATTTACAGTTTTGAATTGTCTTTAAAAATGTTACTGAAGTTGACAAATTTGCAAAACTGGGCATGGAAGCCATTCTGTCCAGCCCAATGAGTCCAGTTCCAGTTAAGTGCAGAAATTCAAAATAAAAATCCCTGCCTAGAGTCATCTTGAACAATATTCAGGCTTAATATTTTCATATGTTATTTTAAATTTCTAATTTTTCAAAATGGAAATGTTTTTCTTAGGTGGTAAGAGAAAAATTAAATATAACTAAAAGTTTATAGTCTGTTGTTTATGCAAGTCATGAGGTTGCTATAAAATATAAAATATTAATCAAAAATGAATGTAGGATGAGAAATAAGTGTGACTTCCAGAAAATCTAGGTTTCAAGAATTATGCAGAAATAAGTACATTCATCCTTTCTTATGGTTTCTAGTGGATTATTTAACTTTTCCAATTTTAAAAAACCTCACTTTTAATTAACCTGTAATTCCTTAATTCAGGAGAGAGCTGAACTTTACTGGCCGGATGCCCTTCCTGATACAAAGCAGGGTTCGTAGCAAATATTTTTTCTTTGTGCTCTAGGAGGGACAAATCTGCCTTTACCTAGGACTGAACTCTCAAACTTCCAAGTGGGAGGTAAATGTCTTTATCACTAGGCCCCCATGTCTCCCAATTTTTTTTCCATTTAAGCAGTTTTATTTTATAATGTGGTCATTTTGGGGCATATCAATTAACATTTAATTAATAAAAATGATAATGTGTTTCTTACCCAAGCTTAGCCCTAATAAAATAATTAGTTTGGTTTACGAGAGGCGTGGGTCATAAATTCATTTATTATTTTAGGGGACTCAATGTTTGCAAACCATGTTATAAGTAATGATAACATCTAGCAAACTTAATCTTTAAAAATGATAAAGGTAAATAAAATTGTTTACCTGTAATTGTGGGAAGAGTAAACTGAAAATATTAGTAAGAACAACAGACTTGGCACTTACTTAACAACCAGTATCTCAAAACAATTATACTTGCACTTCAGAATGTCTTCATTAACACTGACAGAAGCAGAAAATGAATGTTCTCTAATTCATCTATTCAAGAGATGGTTTCTATCTAAAGCAAAGATCTGGGACATTTGGAAAGTTTGTTAAGACTAGAAGTAAAATGGAATGTTACATACTCAGATTCTTAAAATCTTGCAATGAATACTTCTAGGGTAATATTACTGGTTTAGTCTTTTCAATCAGATTGTCAAAAGAGGACATGGTAAAAAAGAGAAAAAGATGCAAGTGCACTTGTGCATTATCTATATTCAGTTAGGATTAGGTCAATTATAATCTTACTGATAGTGTAATCATCTAATTGTACAGAATGTTATCTACTCAACCCTGATTCCTTGGCTTCTTATATGCACAAACCTGTTCATTTTAATTTAACAGATTGTCACCAGAAAGCTTTGATCAAAGAGACAACAAATAAATGATCCAATTTTGGGAGAATCTTTATGAAGTTTAATGCTTAAAATCAGTGGATGATCATTTTAATTTTCTCCACCCCTTATAAATGGAAAGGAAAAGAGACCTGGAATCCTCATTCTCATGTTCTCATATCAGAATAGCTGAGTGGCAAGCAAACTGGCCTATCTATATGAGCATATTGTTTTCCTACAATAATTAGCCCTGTCCTTACTGTGCTGATGAGGAAACAGATGCACTGAGCTGCAAATTACTTTCATCTCTCCTCAGAACAAAAAAGACACAGCGTTTAATTGACTCATTTGATCTCTGGCAATTCAAAGCAAGTAAAGTGGAAATATTTAAAAGTGGCACTTCACTTTGGAAAACAGGAGGGGAGATGCCTAATTTTATTTACACATAGTAGAAGCGTGTATGTATAACAGCAACATTTGAAACCTAAGTTTGAAATCAAGTTCTAGTTACCTTCCACCCAATTTAATAGAGCAAAGTTATGTCTCCTTGGTGTGCTTTTGAGAAGTATTTGGAATCAGTATTATTACTGAATATTATCTGTGAGCCATGCAGCATTAACAAGATTTTAGTCATTAAGCAGAAGCCAACAGTGTTCAGGTACAGAGGTAGCTCTGGATTGTTTGTTTTTTAAACAAAAGTGAAGCTGCTTAGTTTCACTTGTTCCCATTTGAAACACAAATGTTATTTATTTTGATCTTTCAAAGATAACATTTTTTTTCACTGATCACATCAGAATTAAGTCAGATGAAGCACAGGTTGAAATGTACTTGCTTGCTTTGCATTTCCATATAACATACAAAAAAGAATTTGCAAGGATGTCTGTCATAGCTGTGTGGTAATTGTACTTTGCAGTTTCGCACATTGCTATTTTGTATGTAGGGTTTTGCTTTAGTATACAGAGGAATCATAATTTTACTTGTATCAAATTATATTTCATGAAAATGTTCATAGCTTTAAGGCTATTTCAGGCAATATAATTTTGTGAAAACTAATAAATACAGTTTTTGTTATGGACTAAGCCAACGCAGCGATACAACCCTCAACAGCTTCGTCTTGCAGCGGGCTTGTAATCCTGCATTTCTCATTGGCCCGTAGATAGCGAGTCGTGATTGGTTATTTTTGGCCAGTCTGATTGGCTGTTAACGGGACCCCCTGATTGGACACTTGTGAAAGCAGTGGACTCAGTTCATTGGTTGCTTTGACAGCAGCCAGCTCTATAAAAAGAGCTGCTGCTGCCCAGGTATTTTGCTCTGTTGTTTCTTATTAATAAAGATGTCTCATCTCCGTTCCTTGTGCCCATGCCCAGGACTTAACACTGGCAACGAGGGTGGGATACGGAGACGATAGAGCTGACTAGAACACATCGAACAAGACAGAGCACGTAGCGAAAGAGCGCACGCAACAAACGGCAAGATGATCAGCGGCACCATACCACCTGCTCCATTCGACCCAGCAACCGAAGACTGGGACTCGTATATAGATCGCTTCCAGGTGTTCCTGGAAACCAACAATTTAAAAGATGCTACGCCTGGCAAGAAACGAGCGGTGTTCCTGACTCATTGCGGCCCCGCCGTTTTCAAAATGGCTAAAGCACTAGCAAAACCGGTGGAAGTGAAGACCATGGATTGGGACACCCTCGCTCCAATCCTCCGGGCCCATTACGCACTCGCAGTACCTACACTGATACGAAGACACGAATTTTACCAGAGGGACCAATGGAAGGACGAGAGCGTTGGTAATTTCGTAGCCGACCTCCGGAACCTAGGAGGCCTTTGTGGTTTTGCAAACTTAGAAGAAGCCCTAAAAGACCGTATAGTTCTGGGTTTAAATGCATCACACATGCAGAGTAAGCTGATGGTGAAAGGCGACATTAGCCTTACAGATGTCATCACTGACATTACTGCTGCAGAAGCAACCAGGAAGTCAGCCGCTCGAATGCGCCGAGCAAACGCACTGCTTCGCCAACTCGCCAACGAGATTCCACTCGCCACTGAGAAGCACGCTACCACTACCCACCACGAAGACCTCGAGTCATCCTCAGACAGTGATGAAGAGGAGGTCAGCCAGCTCCGCTCGGAATGAGAACAAAGGAACCAGAGACGTCCGCGCCAATGTGTTGGTTGTGGGGCAAACCACCCGCGATCGGACTGCAAATTCCTCGACACACTCTGCCGTAACTGTGGAAAAAAAGGCCACATTCGAAAATCTGCAGAAGCAGACGAGAGTCCAGTCCCAACCGAAGGGAGAACAACCTCCGTCGGGAGATAGGCAAACCTCCTGAGAACCAGGACCGTCTGAACCACCAATGGAACAACCACTACTACTACAGAAATCAAGCACCTGCCTCTTCAACGAGACGAGAAGAGGCCCACCAAACCATTATCATCGGCCACGCTTCATCGTTTGATGCAAGAAAGATCCGCGTAAGGGTCACTATTGAGAATCGACCGTGTGTGATGGAAGTTGATTCGGGAACATCCCTATCGATGGTATCCTGGAAAACCCTCAAACAGCTGATTCCTGCCATTTGCCGCCAGGACCTCAGCGCGCAACGAATCATCCTGTAAGACTACCAGGGAAACAGAATCCCAATTGTCGGTCCAGCAACGTCCAAGTATTCTTTAAGGACTGCACAGCAACACTTCCCCTGACTGTAGTCGATCGTGACTGACCCAGTTTGTTAGGGTTACAGTGGTTCACCCCACTCGGGATTGAACTAGCAGGCATACACCAAACTAGAAGCGACGACTGGGAAGAGGCTCTCATCCAGGAATTCCAGGACGTGTTCACAGGAACATTAGGCAAGTACAAGGGGACCCCTATATCATTTAATCTCAGCCCCGATGTAGCTCCTATTCGGCTTAAGCTTTGTCAAATACCTTTTGCCTTAAAACCGAAGATCGATGAGCAGCTAGATAAATTGATAGCCCAGGCCGTATTGGAACTGGGAAACCCCGATAGTAACGCCCATGAAGCCAAATGGTTCATTAAGAATTTGCGGGGATTACCGGGCCATCCTAAATCATGCTCTTCAACAGAGCGCTTATCCAGTACCGGTGGTTCAACATTCCCTGGGTGGCGGAAAAATATTTGCAAAATTGGACTTAGCTCAGGCGTACCAGCAACTACCTGTAGACGCAGCAACTGCAGAAGCCCAGACAATAGTTACACATAGAGTTGCTTTCAAGTGCAATAGACTCCAATTCGGAGTAAGCGTGGCACCGGACATTTTCCAAAGTTTAATGGAGAGGCTATTACAAGGCATAAAAGGCGTCGTGCCTTATTTTGACGATATCCTAATAGCTGACCCCACTAAGGAGTTATTAGTACAACGACTCAGAAAAGTCCTTCAGAAATTCAAAGACGCTGGTCTGAAAGTAAAGAGACAAGTGTCAACTTTGTACGGAGAGAGTGGAGTTCCTGGGATACCTTCTCAACAGACAGGGAACCCACCCCACCGAAAAAAACTAACCGCAATCAAAAAAGCCCCGAGACCTAGGAATAAGACAGACCTCCAAGCCTTCCTGGGACTCATTAACTTTTATAACATTTTCTTGCCCCAGAAGGCAACCGTAGCCGAGCCCCTACATAGACTTCTCGATAAAAAGGCTTCCTGGGTTTGGGGACAGCGTGAAGAGAAAGCGTTCAAAGAGATAAAAGACCTTTTAACCTCCGATGCTGTATTAATGCAATACAACGAGACTCTTCCTTTGACGTTACCTGTGATGCCTCACCATTTGGAGTAGGAGCCATCTTAAGCCATGTCCTACCAAATGGAAATGAGGCACCCATTGCGTTCTTTACGGGGAACTTTGTCTAAAACCGAAAGGAACTATAGTCAACTTGATAAAGAGGCCCTCGCTATTGTATCCGCAATTAAACGTTTCCATGAATATGTATATGGGAGACCCTTTACCATAATTACAGACCACAAGCTGCTACTTGGTATTTTGGCAGGAAACAAACCAACCCCCCATATCTTATCACCAAGAATGACACGTTGGTCAGAATTTTTAGCCGCCTACGATTACCGATTGCAACATCGCCCGGGGAAAACCATTCCCCACGCTGACGCTTTGAGCCGCTCTCCACTACTAGACATTATAGAGGACCCTTCTCCAACCGTAGCCGTATTGCAAATCGAAACCCTCAAATCGCCACCACTAACCACTCGAGACATAGCCTTAGAGACAAAAAAGGACCCTGTTTTGGCATGAGTCCTCAGCTGGGTAGCACGCGGTTGGTTGGTCAGTGCAACCAATGACACGTTCAAGCCATTTAGGAATCGTCAAACAGAACTATTTTTCCAGAAAGGCTGCATAGTGTTGGGAGACAGAGTCATAGTCCCGGAGAAATTGCAATATAGGGTATTGAAAATGCTGCACGATGGACATCCAGGCATCATGCGGATGAAGACGTTGGCCAGAAGTTACGCATGGTGGCCTGGCTTAGATAAACAGATAGAGACCTGGGTAGCAAAATGCAGTAAATGCCAGGAAACTCGCTCCGCTCCTCCAAAGACTCCCCCAACTCAGTGGGAAACGCCTCGAGGTCCTTGCTCCCACATACACATTGATTTTGCGGGACCCACAAGAGGACACACTTTCCTCCTGACAGTGGATGCCTATTCAAACTGGCTCAAAGTCCACAAGATGAAAAGCACCACCACAGACGCAGTCACTAAAAAACTGAATAAACTATTCGCTACCCACGGATTTCCCGATGTCCTGGTCTCAGATAATGGCCCCCAATTCACTGCCCTACCATTCGAACAATACCTGGCAGATCGGGGCATCCGCCATGCTTTAACATCGCCAGCTCACCTGCGGCCAATGGTAGGGCTGAGCAAATGGTTCAATTTGTAAAACAGACCCTGCACAAAATGGACCACGGCAATATTGACGACAAAATAAACCGAATGCTTCTTCTCCAACACATAACCCCAAACAGCACCACGAACAAAACCCCAGCTGAACTTCTGATGGGCCGCAAAATTCGCTCGCATCTTGATTGCCTCCACCCAAACTACAAGCCAGAACAACCCCCGGGATCCAGCAGCAAGTGTCGGGCATTCCAGGAAGGAGAACCGAGCCAGGGAGCGGCCTCGCCACGTGAGGGCACCACGATGGAAGCGGATCCAGGGAACCCGGAAGACAGCACTGACATAAGCAGGGAAACTAGCCCGGGGCCACAATCTTCAACATCCAACCCAACTAGCAGCCCACTGGAACCAGAACCAGAACCAGGACAGAACCCGGTGGAACAGTGCAGGTCGAGCAGACAGGTGAAGCAACCTGCCTACTTGCGAGAATACGTCATCCCACCCCTCAGACGGAACCGAGGGGGGAAGGGTGTTATGGACTAAGCCAACGCAGCAATACAACCCTCAACAGCTTTGTCTTACAGCGGGCTTGTAATCCTGCACTTCTAATTGGCCCGTAGATAGCGAGTCGTGATTGGTCGTTTTTGGCCAGTCTGATTGGCTGTTTACGGGACCCCCTGATTGGATGCTTGTGAAAGCGGTGGACTCAGTTCATTGGTTGTTTTGACGGCAGCCAGCTCTATAAAAAGAGCTGCTGCTGCCCAGGTATTTTGCTCTGTTGTTTCTTGTTAATAAAGAGTTGAAGTCACCGTTTGATGTCTCGTCTCCGTTCCTTGCGCCCATGCCCATGCCCAGGACTTAACAGTTTTGATGAAGCAGTGAGGACTATTTTGAGTTCACTTGCCCCCATTACTGATCTTCCTCATTGTGAATCAATTTGATGATTACTTAGAAGTAATCATTAACTTTCCAACTATGTTCCAGGTATGATGAAACAGGACCTAGATTTATTTTATATTGCAGTTTGAAGGGGATTGTGGGAATTTTTTAAATGAATTGTACTTGTTTATTTAAGGCAAGTGGGAGGGGTTAGCAGGAATATTTTTTGATAAAATTTTTTTTTGACAAATTGAAAATTATACTAAGACAATGCAATTCTGAGATAATTAAACATTGAGTGTATTTTTAAATAGGATTAAATAATTTGGCTGTTTTCTGATAAGATCTGGCCAGATTATTTTACATCTATTTAATTTGTCTGTAGAAGCTCTTCCACATAAACAATATCATGAATTATTGCATTTAAATGCATCTTTGTTTTGAGTTTTGGTTTTTACCAACTTCACAATAAAATTCCTGAGATAGTCTGAGTCCTGTTTTCCAAATGTCATTAGTAATGTAGAAATTTATCCTGCAATCTAACATAAAATTTGATATTTTTTTTTGATGATTTATTTTTGTACAATTAGTTGTTAACTTAACAACAGTTCATTTGGTGACCATTCAAAATTACAGCAGCATTGAAAAAAGTGATTTATGACCATTTTTTACACATGCAACATTGCAACATGTCCGTGGTTATGTGATCAAAATTTAGATGCTTGGCAACTGATTCATATTTATGACTGTTGCAATGTCCTGGAGTCAGTTTGCTTCTGACAAGCAAAGACAATGGGAAAGCCAGGTTCACTTAATGAAGCCATGTTATTAATAACAACTGCAGTGACTCACTTAACAACTGTGGCAAGAAAGGTCCTAAAATGGGCAAAATTCGCTTAACAACTGTTTCACTTAGCCACATAAATTTTGAGCTCAGTTGTGGTTGTAAGTCGAGGACTACCTGTGTTTAATTTCAAACCTGTCTTTATTCCTAAGTGTTCTGGATGGGATCTCTTGGCTCCTTTCCATCGCTGTTAATTTAGAAGGTTTTAATCAGTGTAATGCACCAGGCTAGAAATTAGGAGACCATGAGTTGTAGTCCTGCCTTACATGCAAAGCCATCTGGGTGACCTTGAGCCAGACATTTTCATCCAGTCCTGGAAGGGATTTGTCCAAGCAGTCACCAAGAGGCAAAAATTGGCTTGAAGGCAGACACTGTACAACTATATCAATACAAAATATGCAGGCAATAAATCACTCTTCACCATTTTTTAGGACTAGAAAATTGCTGAAGTGTGTGTGTGTGTGAGTGAGTGAGTGAGTGTGAGTGAGAGAGAGAGAGAGAGAGAGAGAGAGAGAGAGAGAGAGAGAGAGAGAGAGAGAGAGAGTTAGTTCTAGGTTTTATGTACAAAACCAGCTCCGAGACTTTGGGTCACTTACCCTCAGCCCAATTCACCTCACAGGGTTGTTGCTATAGAGGAAATAGGAGAAAGAAGGAATGTTAGATGTGTTTGCTGCCTTGAATTCTCCATAAGGTGGGATAAAAAAAAAATCAGAAAAATCCATGGCTTGATATGTGAACTGATGTGCAAGCTGGCTGATGTTTAAGATTAGTAAAGTATATTGGAAGATTAGTTTGAATTTGCATGTATGGAAAAAAAATAGCAATTATGTTCAGTTTTGCATTTGAATGTGCATCCCCTGTAAGTCATTTGGACTTTGTTCAATGTCCATTGAAACTGTCCTTCTAAAGAGGTTTTAGGAAATGCAAGTACCATTTCTTGTGGCTTTAAGTCAGTCTTGATTTAGCAGAATAACAAAATTGGAAGTGACTTTGAATCCAACTCTTGATCATGCAGGATTTCTGGCAATTGCCTGGACTTTTCTATGCAGTTTATCTTGGCAACATTTTTAGAAAAGGTTTGCTGTTGTCTTATTCCAAGGATGGCCCCAAACCCAGATGGCATCATGTCAAAGGGAATAATTTACAGTCTCCCAATTTTTAGTCTTGTGCCTTTGACCTCTATACCAAACTGGTTCTCAAGACCACTTTTCTATATTTGAAAGTGGGGGGGAGGTTTGGCTACCATGGTTCTAGGCAGATTTTTCAATTGCTTAAGAGGTATTACCATCCTCAAATTACTTCAAAGATTGGGTTTAAAGGCAAGTTTTCAATTTTGTTTTGTTTAATGTTGTTGCCTTAAAAACTTGCAGAAAAGAATATAGGCAGTGGATAATTTGATATTGTTGTAAAACTATGTTTAAGCTATATCTGAGTAAGCATGCATGCTGTACAAGCATTCAGGATAACGTGAATCCTGTCTTTTTCATGAAATATTGCACCAGCAGAGAAAATTAAAGTTACTGTTGGCATGTTCTAAAAGTCCTGTTTCTTTCATCCTTTTGCATTTTACCTTATGCATTTGTAATGCATTGTGGAAGCAAATGTTCAATTCTTGTTTCTGCAAAAAGCTTTCTCAAAATAAGTTCTCACTGATATGATAAACCTAAGTCTGAGACAGTCTACTTCACAGCAGATGAAAGCTTGTGCTCAAAACTTTTTTTATTTCCTCAGAAAATAGTTAAAAATAAAGTACCATATCAGAAAGCATTATTTATTCCAAAGCATCCCAAAGTACATTTTCCACAATCAATATGCATAAACAAAAAGAGGTTAAGTAACTGCTTAATAATGTAACTAAACCATAGAGGGGGGAAAACACTGTAAAAAGCTATTAGTCTGAATATAATAATTAAGCATTTCAAAACATTGCTAAGAGGATCGGATTTAAGGAACAGGAGCTGAATAGTTATTAGTTTCAGACTTCAAGGGGTTCCTGATATTACCTCATGCATACCTAATCTTTTGAGCATTGCTTCAGATTGACTAAGGAGTCATTTCAGTATTCTGCTGCCTTAGGTGTTGATGGCTGATAGACAAGGATTTCTGTGCATGCTATACCACTGGGTCAGAACAGACTTAGGAATTAATTGTTTTTCCACAGATGGGTTTTGAATTTCAATTGCCCATATTTTTCTTCTTCCTTTTCTTCTATCTCAATATTTAGTCAAGGTAACTGAGATTAAATTTAGCAATTTCTTTGTGTTTATCATTGACAGGCTTTAATAAGTTTTCAGTTCAAAAGCAGACCACATATGGAAATTGTAATAAGATTCATTTTATTTATAGTATTGCATAATAAAATGTTAATTAACTTGCATTACAGTTATGGGCCTTTACCCATGTATCTGGGATTAATAAATGTTTGAGTAAATATGAAAGAATTGCACTTGAAAATCCCATACTAAATGTATGATTACAATCAGTCAGATTTTGTTTCGGAAGAGTGATGATTCAAATATGGGAGTGGAAATGAGGTATTGTTTTCTAATACTGATGTTAAATGCTTGCTCTTTTTCAAATTCCATTTCCTCTAAACTAATACAACTAGAAGTGATAAGTACATTAATGCTTTTTATCACACCAAGTGCTTTATTGTTCTTTCTTTGAACTTTTCAAACCATCACGCAATTTTGTGATAGTTAGAGACTTGGAGGAAGATTTCCCATTAATCAGCCTTGAAACTGAAACTTCTTGTCAAACTATCCCATGGAACCCACAAAAATATGTACCTATGAGGGCAATACTGACCAACATAAAAGCCATTATTTGATATAATGACTAAAATGACTTTGATGTCAACACATGGAAAGGAAAACTCATCTGGTACTTTGACATATATAACTTCATTAGATATTTATTAAATTCCTATTAATTTCTTAGGGTTAAAGCTGTACTACAAAATAAACTTGGTAAATGTATTTCATTAGAACTAAGTCATTCAATAGTATGTAGTTATTCTTGTGCTAGCATAGTTGTTGAGGTCAAGAAACTGAATTCCCTAGGATTTTCTAATAGGATCGCTCCTCGTCTCCTCTATGAAGAGACATGTACAGCCTGACATTACTGCTTGTGTTAAGAAGTCAATATCAGTATAGCTACTGTATGTCATATGAAAACATATCAAATAGCTGTCAGAATGATAAGGATGGAGAGATCTGCTTGGGCTCCCTTTCTTTCACCCAACAGCAGAAAAAGGTTCCTTATTTGAGAAATACAATTCAGAACCACTGTGAATATTCAGACAATCCAACTCTTTCCCTCTTTTGCTAATACAGTAAGACTCAAAGACACAGCCTCATATAATTGCTTCCCTCTGTGTGTTTTTAGATGTTACCTTCTTGAACCTCCTTCTTGGGGCCATAATCATCCACAACCAATATGGGCATTCTTTGCTAGTGAAATTTATCAGCCTCTTATCTATGTTCACGAAGTATGACAATCAGTCCAATGTTGAAAATGATGACCAGGAGCAGATGCGTCCTGCAGAGCTCTGGAATTGCAGTCTGAAGCAGGTTCAGAAGGATCTTCCAACCCACACCTTCTTCCCCTATTTCCAATCAATTAAATGAAGTGTGCAGGAAACATACTACTGTAATAACAGGGGACTTTAATTACATAAATCAGCAGTGCCCAAAATTTCTGGTTTGACAGTCCAATGGGGGGAAGGATGGTTCTGTGTGAGTGGCAGATGTGTGCACTGTGCAAGTACACACAGCTCCATTTGCACAAGTGGCAGGTTTACACCCTTCAATTGCATGAATAGAACTTTGCATATGATCGTGAGTGCCCACAGCTTGCAAAGTGGAGCTGTGTGTATGCTCATCATTTCACAGCTGGGTTTCAAATGGGTCATGGCTAGCTAGTGGAACATGGCCCAGGGATTGGGGACCTCTGACATAAATGACTGACATAAACTGGGAAAGAAACTCTGTAGCAAGAGGAAAATCAAACAGGTTCCTGAAAAACCTAGCCTTTTTTACCCCAAAAGTAGAGGAAGGAACTAGAGGGTCAACTGTACTGGCCTTGATTCTTACTAATAGGGAAGAAATGACAGAAGGAGGAAAGTGACTGTGCCATACTAGAATTTAATATAATGTAGGCACAGACAATTGAACAAAGTCAAACTAATATTCTTGATAAGATAGCTGATTTCAACTACTGTACTAAGAGATATTAGGAAGGATCCCATGAATAGAAATCCTAAAGGTAAAAACAACTGAAGATGCTTGGGAAATTCTGAAAAACAAGATTAATGAGATTAAAGTCCAATCAAACAGTACCACACAGAGAGAAAAATAGAGAGACCCCAGAAAGAACTAGCATGACTACACAAAGAGCTATTTGACAAACTGAGGGACAAAAAGGACAAGTATGAAAAAATGGAAAGAGTGCTTCATTACTAAAACAGAATATCAGCAAATGGCCCAAATCTACAAGGGTGGAATCTGTTGTGAATGAATAATGCCTAATAAAGTTATCTTGAGCTTGAAGTCAAGTGCAGGGTTCTGGCCCTGCACTTCTGATTGGCTGTTAATGGCAGGATCAGATTGGTCCATTCAGGAGCATCTGATTGGCCATTAACAGGCCATTCTCATTGGTTAACGGAGCTAGCACTCCAGGATTGCTATTGGTTGAATAGTTAATAAGTTGCCTATATAAGGAAGGCTATAGCAGCCCTCCATTTTGAGCTGTCACACCATGTAAATAAAGAGTTTGAAGTTCACTGTTTCTACCGGCTCGTCTCCATTATTCGCACCCATGCTCCAGACTTAACAGAGTCAGGAAAGTTAAACCTTAGATTGAACTAAGTCTTGCCAAAAATATGAAGCATAGGAGAAGTGCCAGAGGACTGGAAAAGAACTTACATCGCACTCATATTAGAAGCATCAAGGCTTGTTTGGTTAACCAGTGACATCACCATTGCCCGGGCGATTCATGTTTCTGTTAATGTACCCGTTAAATTTGTACTATCTACTGTTTATCTACTAGCATTTACATGCTTTCAAAATGCTAGGTGGGCAGGAATTGGAACAAATGACGGGAACTTACCCTGTCACTTTGTTTGCACTTTGTTTATATACTCTTCTCTCCAACTTGCATTTTCATAGAATTAGATTTTTGTTTCATTGGAGAATTTGAAGGGAAGCATGCATCAAATAAATTTGTCAGTACTGCTTTAAGCATCTATCATCCGTCTGTCTGTATCCATCCATCCATCCATCTCTGGAAATTCCATAAAGCAAGCTGTAGAAAGACATAGGACCTGGCCCTCAAAACAGATTGGCAATCTCTGAACAATAGCAATAGCAATAGCACTTAGACTTATATACAGCTTTAGAGTGCTCTAACAGTTTATGGTGTCAGCATATTGCCCCCCAAAATCTGGGTCCTCATTTTACTGACCTCGGAAGGATGGCTGGCTGAGTTAACCGTGAACCAGTGAGACTTGACCTGCTGAATTGCTGGCAACCGGCAGTCAGCAGAAGTAGCCTGAAGTACTGCATTGTAACCACTGTGCCACCACGGCTCTACAATCATAGTATCTTTCATCCATAAAGAAAAAAAATGTGTTGAAAAATGCAAAAGTAGAAGGTTGTTTTAATAGTGGGTGTTAGGAGGGTTGCGTTACTTCTTAGAGTTTGAAACACTGAAATCTTTTTCATGTGATGAACATTTTATTCTCTCTTTGTTGCCTTCTTATGCTTGCCTGAATTTTTGCAGTCTAGAATGCTGCAGTCTAGTCTTCATATCTTTTCTTTCTATGCTTTCTGAACCATTTCTTCCACAGACAACAATGGGTCTTTTTATTTCAGCAAAGGTAACATAACTTGCTATCCTTAGTTTTGTTGCTAAATAAGAATGACTGAGAAAATAGCCTACCGTATAAACAAGTTGACTAATGAGCATGGACATTATATCCCCCATTGAACATATTTTGGTGTGCAAGTTGCAGGGTATTTGTTTACTCGCTTTCTTTGAGTTTGATATCCATTCATTTTAATTAACAGCTTAGCAAGAAAGCTTTGCATAAAAAAGAGCTCTTTTTCACTCTTGTTATTTGGTCCTGCTAAAGTTTCTAATTCTCACAGGTTCAGTTCCAGGTCACTTAACTCCTTATTTACATGCCACTTCTATTGTATTAAAGCAGCAACAAAAACTGTATACAACAGTTCAATCAAAAGTTAGCTATTCCCTCTTTTTTGTATATAATTTTTTATTAAGAATTGTAATAATAAAATACAATACAAACTAAACTTAAAAGCAGAAAAGAAAAGCACTAAAGTGCACAGAAAAGGAAAAGAAAGAAAAATAGAAAAATAGAAGTGAAAAGTAAGAATAAAGAAATTATTTCTATCTTCATAAAACAAATATAAACAAATTTTTAACTCTCCAAACTCTATAAACTTTCATTTGTCTCTTAGTCCCATCCCCATCTCTCATCTATAAACAAATCCATAAAACACCATCTTTTTAGTCCTGGTGTCAGAAGAAAGTTACAAAATGATGACCAGATTTACCAAAATAAAACTTTGACCTAATTACGACTTTATATTTTTTCTTTTCCTTTTAACAGGCTTAACCTTTAGTTCATTCAGATATTACTGTAGGATTTGATTTCTCCTCATCTCTTTGTCCCATTGCACAGAGTCCTTCAAGGCCTCAGGAAGACTCTTTTGTAAAGAGTGGGAAGCAGGAAAAAATTAACTGGGTCATTCTCTTGATTTGTCATTTGTATTTCCCTTTTAAATTTTAAAGCCTTAGTCAGTTGTTTTATAGATCCAAAGAAACATCCTTTTCTAAATCATTCAATTTACCTTACATTTTTTTATTAACATGGCTATCAAATTTGTTAATATTTATACTCATTTAACTGCATCAGAATTTCTTATCAGGATAATTGAATGAAAAATCAGAATTATTTAATTTAGTGTACTTTTATGTAATCAGTTTGTATTGATATAAATTATATTGTCTCAGGAATCCCCAACCTTTTGTGGCTCATTGAACTCATTTGGAATTATAAATATTATAGAAATTTTCACAAAAGAACTGCTGATGGAGATTGCCTATTAACAAAATGGCTGCCGAAAAGGACTTAATTAATTGCAAAGATACTACTTTCTTATTAGTTTCCACTCTCTTTGCAGGGTACTTCTCTCTACTTACTTTTGTTAATTTTCTTGGCAAGAAATGAGCTTCATTTACATTTCAGACACAAAGACAAATAAATACACATAATACATACATAAATATATTACAGATGTATTTAAGGTCCAGTGGAATTTAAAAATAAAGAAAGATAAGCATAATCAATGAATCAATAAATGTAATTAAAGTTTTCTTTTGCAGCAAGTAAATATTTTAATTAAAATTATATTTTTAAGATGTAAAAAAATTGAGTGGAACTTTGCAGGCATTAAGAAAGGTATATTTGACATTCCAGTATCTACGTTTAGTGGAACCCATTCTTTTCTGTTTTAGCTTACCAAAGTTCTTTCTCTGTCTCCCTCTCTGTCTCCCTCTCCCACTCTTTCATCAGAAAAACAGTTTATTATTTAACTAGGATTTTGGATTAGAAGTTTAAGCAGATTATTTTAATAAATATTTTGAGAATATACTGTAAAACTATGTGGATAAAGTCAAAGTCCTATCTGCACGATGGCGAACCTATGGCACGCATGCCACAAATGGCGTATTGAGCCATTTGTGTGGGCATGCAAGCCACAGCCAAACTTACCTGCACTGCACATGTGCGTGCCTCCCAGCTGATTTTTGGGCCATTTAAGGCCTTCTTTGGCCTCCCAGAGGCTTAAGGGAAGCCTCTGCAGCCTTTGGAGGCTGAAAAACAGACTTGTGTCATCACTTCCTGTATTTCCGGAAATACTGGAAGTGATGAAACGGGCCCATTTTTTGGCATCCAAAGGCTGCAGAGGCTTCCTTTGAGCCTCTGGGAGGCTGAAAATCAGCTGGGAGGCATGCAGTACAGGTAAGGGGACGGCGGGGGGAGGAATCACATGCACATACCCTGCGTATGTAGCCCAGAAAGGTTAGTCACCACTGTCTGATCTAATCCAACCTGTTGTTGCTCTACTGGCTGATAAGGTGCCTCTATAGGAATCCTGCAAATGGGAGAAGTTTAGTTCCAGGTAATGCATTTTTCCACCTACCATCAATTTACTACCATTTTCAGCTCTTTTAGTTTAGATTAGAAATAACAAATTCGCATGCCATAGCTGATATAAGTTATCATAATATTTAGTAATTATTTAGCTGAAGACATAATATCATAGTTTGTTAGTCTAGCTTTTATTAAAACTTATATTTCATAATTTAGTGGAAAGAAAATAAAGAACAGATGGCAATACTTTGCAACAGTGCTTTCTGGAATCATGGGCTGTTGAATCTAGCAGTGTTATACAAAATACTTGGCTTCTTTGCAGAAACCCTATTTTCATCCATGTGCAAATTTTAATTCAGCTTGCATAAAACTTAATCAAGCAGTAGCACAAAGAGAAATGGAAGAGAATTCTATCAAGAGATGACAGTTTTCATCCAAATGCTTTCCAATAGGAAAGTACAGAAAAGAACTTCCAGATTTTACTTAGAACACTTGCCAGCTTAAAAAAACTTTTTGGGGGGTTTTACATAAACTGCTATGGAAAACATGTTATAGTTTAGATTATATATTCTTTAATAAAAAATAAATGCATGGTATAAATCAGTGGTCACCAACCAGTGGGCTGGGGAGCACTGCTGGTCCATGAGAAAATTTTTGTGGTCCGCAGAGAAATGTCACCCCCAAAGCATGCCCCAAAACAATTAACCCAGGCTGCACAGGAACATAAGATTGTGCTGCCTACATGGCCCATGGGAACACAAGGCTTGTGTCACTTGCATTGTGAACAATATGAGATAGTGAGAGGAGGGGGGGAAAGGGCAGAGGGGGGAACCCGCACATGTGGGGCCTGGCCACTGGGCTGCTTCTTTCTGCTTCTTTCTTCTTCTGCTTTTGGCTGCACACAAGGAAAGTAGCAAAAGTCTTTCTTTCTCTCCCCAAACTCTGCCAGAAATTAGTTTTTGGGACCCTGCAAGGCATCCTGCTCTAAGAGGCTGTGCCGGTACAACAAATCTCACAAAGACTCTTTTCTGGCGGAGTTTGGGGGAGAGAAAGAAAGATTTCTGCTGCTTCTGCTGCTTTCCTTGCATAAAGCCAAAAGTCTCTCTCTCTGCCTCTCCCCCTGAGAATGAAGCTGGAGATGGTTTCCTGCGATCCCAAATAAAGAATGATTGATTGGTAGGAAAACGGGTGGGGAATTTTCCTGGATACTTTTTTGAGGATTTTCCCAGGGTCTCTGGTCCATGGGATTTAAAATTATGAGTTTGGTCCAAAAGGTTGGTGACCCCTGGTATAAATTACACAACTCTTGTAAAATCATGAATAGAGAACCTTTTCAATCCAAAAGCATAGACTATTCAAAAGAAGAATTTGTAGAAACATATCTCTAAACATTTCATATACACAGGAATATCTTTTCGTACTTCCCAATGACAAAGGACACTGTGTTGTTTCTTGTTCTTCTTTGGCTGCAATAAACCAGATATTTGACTCCTACCAATACACTTGTCAATTTTGTTTGACTATTATGAATGGTATCACAAAATTACCAATTTGCTTCATGTATGTATGTGTGTGTGTATTCAGCATCATGTTTATGCACTTCATCTATTTGTGTCATATGCTTGAAATAAAACAGAGTTTCAAATTTAAATTTAGAAGGAGTGTACATACTTCCTGATCCCTTAAGGCACGGGTGTCAAACGCAATTTCATTGAGGGCCACATCAGGGCTGTGATTTCCCTGGGGGGGGGGTGGCCGACTGGACAGGCATGGCTAGTTTGATGCCACTCCTCAAACTGCTGGTATGTTTCCTCTTCGCATTGAGTAGACCAGGCCGAAGCCAGGCTGGACCGATCTTTCCTCTTCGCTAGAGTGCCATCAGCATGGCCAGTGACATGTGATTAGTACGAAGAAGCTTATAAGGACATGCCTCTTCTCTCTCCTCAAGAAAGTAGCTTTTTAATCATTTTCTTTTTTTCTATTTCTTTTCTTTCTTCTTCTGTGTGTTGTATTTGTTTGATATTTTGGCTTTGTAATCAATAAAGTTTGTTTTTTTTTTTAAAAAAAGAAAGAAAGTAGAACTCTTGAAACAGACATTATGTCAAAAGGAAATTTTTATTGAAGGAAAGTGATAGCAAGGAAAACTAGCAGTGGTAGGATTCAAATAATTTAACAACCGGTTCTCTGCCCTAATGATCGGCTGGGTAGGTGTGGCCGGGTAGTCATGTGGCTGGGTGGGTGTGGCTTTACCTCGCCTGGCCTCTCATGACCGTGGGGATGCTGCAATGGTTGTAAGTGTGAAAAATGGTCATAAGTTACTTTTTTCAGTGCCATTGTAACTTTGAATGGTCACTAAATGAACTGTTGTAAGTCAAGGATTACCTGCACAAAAATTTCTAAGGAAATCATCCAGATTCAAGGAAAGATCACATGCTCCCAGAAAGGTAGTAAAAAATCAGTGCCAAGCTTTCATCCTACCTCTTGGAAGTACACTCCAAAAGGACAGTGCCAGGAACCAAAAAAAGCAGTGTAAAAAGCTTAAAACAACCCTTCTCCTTTAAGAAAGTCATGTCCCTAAAGAAAAAAAAACTCTGGAGAAGATCAGGCTTTAGAAAGTCTGGGCTTACTGTCAAGAACCATTAGCTGTTACAATGTAAAAAGGCTTAAATGCAGTAGCAATTTCTGAAAACACTTAAGCAGGGCAATAAAGATAAAGGATTAGGCTAGAAACAACACACAGGCACACCAGAAGGTATCCTTCCTGATAGGATTAGCTCTGTAAGGTGGGAAAAACAAAAGGTTGTTCCTTCCAACAGCTAGTTCGCCGAATTGCTCAGAAAGTTAGCTAACTTCCGTTCGTCCGAAGTGGTAAGAAGTAAATTCAGTCTTCCACAGAGCGCAGGAGTTGGTGCTTCCAAATTTTTGTCCGAAACCATCTCATAGCCTGGAGCATCAATGGCATCGACTTGACGTTCAAAGGGCATTAAGCATCTATCTAGACCATACGCGGCATTTCGAAAATGTGAGGCTCTATTTCTATCCTTCAACCCATCCACTTCAGGACACAAGGTCGTTGACAGCCACCATAGCTAAAAGTTACGAATGCCAGTCCATCTCAGTTCCTAAGGGCATTACAGTCCACTCAACAAGGAGTGCGGCAACATCAGCAGCATGGGCCACACGGGCTTCCATAGACAAAATTTGCAGACCGGCAATTTGGGCTTCACCATCGCCCTTTGTCAGAAATTATAAAATTGATGTCTATGCCTCAGCGGACGCTTCATTTGGCAGAAGAGTTCTGCAGAGGGTCCACAGAATTTAGGAGTAGATTTCGATCCAGACGGAGTTCCTCCCTAAGGACAGGCCAAGCTTTGGTATGTCCCACTACTGGATGCTCTGAACAGCTCATGGGAGAAAGGGGTTAGTACTTACCTGATATGCCCGTTCTCTGTGAGCTGTGAAGAGCATCCATCCCCACCCATTTCTTTCCATCTGGTGGGGTTCCATTTCGGTCAGAAATCTAGATTAGGTGATGAGTTCCGGACTTCGGCACTCAGTCTTCACAAAACTGGGGGACGCTGGGGAGGTGTCCCGTGGAGGAGGAGGAGCATCTTGGAGTTTTAAGCCCAGCCTTTCCAGAAGTGACTGAAGCACCTCCCACTTCTGAATGCTCTTCACAGCTTCACACACCAATGCCCTTTTTCTTTTCTTTTCCTTTTCCCCTCCCAACCCCTCCTCCTTTCTTATTTCCTCAAGAACATTGCATTAAATTAGCAAAAGAGCTTAACTCATTTTGTTATTGAAACTGATGCACTAAGTGCTTTTTTCTCTTAGAACATTTTGCCACAGACGAAAACCTCATTACCTTTACAAGTTGAAACAGCTGCTCTTTTCTTAGTAAGTTAGTGACTTCTGAGGGAAAATGATTTAACCAACTTAGCTGTGTAAGAGTAACACAATGTTTTCTAAATATCTTTCCCATTTATTTTTACTTTCAACAATTAAATATTTAATTGTTAATAAGAGTTTAGAAGATATTTCTCATGAGTGCAAAAATGTTACTTGTATCATTTATATAAACTTTGTTAAAACAGACTTTGTTTTAATATATAAATATATATAAATAGATGCACCATGGTCTCTTTTTAAATGTATTTCTTATGTAGCTATGTGTAGTTCCCATTCAGGAAGGAGCTCTTTGCGATTTAAAGTCACTAGAATGGGCATACAGCTTCCTTATAAAAAAGCAGTTTTCTTTCTTGCAAGGATTTGGATAATGCCAATATTACTTATGAATTGTATGGGAGACAAGAAGGCATCTCTTTTGTTTTTAAAATCTTAAACTGAAGCCCTTGAATATTTTCTGAGTACTGGAAATGTTTAAAATATTGATGATATTTGGGGAGGTGAGTGCCCTTGACATAATGAACATAAAAGCTATTAGCTTTAGAATGTGTTAGGGCTTCCCTCATTACACTAGAATTTTCTATACTTTCTAGAACAAGGGTGTCAAACTCAATTTCATTGAGGGCTGCATCAGGGTTGTGTTTGACCTTGGAGGGATGAAATGGGCATGGCTGGGGTGGTCGTGGCCAGTTTGACATCATTCATGTTGGGATGCTTGTGGTGGCCCGAGCACTCTGCCAGTGAAAAAGGTCTCCCGAGATCCTTTTTTTGTTGCGATGGCCTCCTGCAACCCTCTGAAAGCGAAAACAGAGCTCGGGAGGGCCACCATGGCACTCACATGTTCCATTTTTAGCTGTGATGGCCTCCTGTAACCCTCTGCCAGCAAAAGTGGAGCTCAGGAGGGTCACACACCATCTTCCCGAGCTCCGTTTTCATTGGCAGAGGCACTGTGGGCCAGTCCTTCGCTGTTTCCAGGGCAGTCTTGCTGGCCAGATTTAAGCACTCTCCAGCCCCCCAGGCCTTGTTCATTGTAATTTTAACTTGAAGGTGAAATGTGGAAATTCTTTTAAGAATGGTGCTCAATGACATAATGATTTGAAAGATTAAAGTGCTTTGAACTCTTATGGATATTGACATCAGGCTGTGGGATTTACAATTTCTGGTGATAAGCTGAATTCATAGATTTTCAGTAAATGGCAACAGTAGGCCCTATAGCTTGCTTTGCCATTATCCTTGAAAAGACGTTGGTTTTGGAAGCACAGGTAATCTTCGACTTACGACCACAATCAAGCACCAAATTTTTGATGCTTAGACATTTTTATTAAGTGAATTTTGCTCCATTTTATGACCTTTCTTGCCACAGTTGTTAAGTGAATCAGTACAATTGTTAAAATTAGTAACACAGTTGTTAAGTGAGTCTGGTTTTCCCATTGATTTTGCTTGTGTGAAGGTCACAAAAGGTAATCACATAAACCTAGGATAGGTGATAGCCCCACTCTCTCATACTCCACAGCACTCTCCCTGCTCATGCTCAGGAGCATGCCTATTCACAACCCTGCCTAGGCTGTCCAATGCCCATCCATGAGTTCCGCTGGCCTGCTCATGCTCTTACTGGTCTACCTGAGTATGCTTCCTTCCTTCTCCTCCTTTTTCTCCCTCAAGGTTTGTATGAGCTTCTGCATACATTGTAGTATTATTATATCCATTAATGAATAATGTTTACATATGGTCTGCCCCCTCATCAACAAACGTCGTTTTTTGGAAGTATATGAAAATTTTGAATGTTTAATAGCAAGAATCTTTCATACCAGCAAGAAGATGAATGAGGCTAATTAATGGATTTAATTGATTAAAGCTCACAGGATACTGGTTGTCTCGGAAGTTCACTTATAGTACTGATCTGCCAAAAACAATGAACCCACATCACAATGCTTGATGTGAAATGCCTGCTAAATCTGACACATCAAAATGAAGTTCAGAGAAATGTATTTGTTCTGTGTCATTTTTCAATAAAATTTTGGAAAACTTTCCTGTGTTTTCTTGGTTGTACTATTCAAATCATGCAAGAGCCATGGAGAAAATTACTTTTAAATATAATCACTTCAGCATCTATTTCTTCTCAATACGTTGAAAGTTAGCACTGTGATTAGAATGACTTTTGTCATTCCCCCATGTTATATACTACAATGTTGGAGCAAGACATTTTGAAGGGGAAAATGTGGAATAGATTCCTTTAATATAGATTAATATGATTATATTGTCTTGCAGGCAAAAGGAGAAACTAAGCTGTTTCTTAGCTGGATTAAATGAGTTTGGCATTATATTTTGAAATGTTTAAAAATATTGATTTATGCTGTAGGAAGATGGCATCTGAAATATGTACCTGTCAATCATGCAGTGGGCTGATTGTTTGACTATTGGAGCATCTGATTAGAATGGTAATGGAGCATATCTTAATAACAGGCCCACCTCTGCTTTTGTGCACCTGCTGTTAACATGGGTGTGCCAGGTCGATGTGGGATCAAAGCAGGAAGGAGAAGGATTAACAGAAACAGTGGAATAAATAATTTAGAAAGGAAACAGTTTCAACACTTGAAAGAAAGGAGGAAATCTAATACTCTTAGGCTTGGCAGTTCTCCCTCTTGCACAGATCTTTGTATAATTAAATAACAGTTGTCCACAATTAAGGATTTATTCCCCTTACTTAGTTCCCATACCATCAAAAGAGGCAGCATTCTGGATGGCAGAAGTGGACATTATATTAATCACTTTCTAAACAATTTCAATGAATTTCTTTGACGTTCCTCCAAAATATACTTTTCCCTATTGTATCACATCACCTGGAATACTTTTTTCATTTCAGTTAGCATGCTTTAGCACTTTCTAAACTCCATTTGCTTGTTTGCTTGCTTGCTTACTTATCTACCATGTTTCTCATATAATAAGGCCGGGTCTTATTTTTTTTTGAGCCCCCAAAAAATGGCTAGGCTGTCTTTTGGGGGGTGACTTAATTCCCCCCCCCTTGCATCTTTGGGCAGACGGCAATGGCTTGGATGTTGACCTTGGCGTTGGTGGGGCACTTCATATCGGGGTTAGCGCAGGCAGCACCATATCCGGGTGTGCAACAAAAGTACTTCCTAACGGCAAGCCCCCCCCACCATTCCCCCCATTTCGCATGTTTTAATATAGGCCTTAATTTGGGGGTAGGGGCTTAATTTCATTTCATGCCTATAAAACATGCTGGGACTTCCTATTGGGGGAGGCCGTATTGTTGGAGAAACAGGGTATCATCTGTCTGTCTATCTGTTTTTCTGTCCATCACATTCATATCGCTGCCCATCTCACAAAATGTGACTCTGGGTGACATACAATAATAAAAGCCCCTATAAAACAGTAATATAAAAATGTTACAATTAAAATTGTTGGTCACAATATTTTTAGGAAAAGGAAGGAGACCTGTCCTTTTAATTGAATCAATTCTTACCATGCATCTTAATGTTTTCTTCCCTCCTTCCCTTCTGCCACTATAAGCAATAAAACAATTCACAATTCAGTTATTTGAAGTAAATCTGTAGCAATTCAGCACATCCAGTTTAAATTCCAACATTGAAAGATCAGTACCTAGAGGGATTTTAAAGAATTGACAAAGTCCAATACTAGTACCATTGCATTAGTATAGTGACAGAATATTCTGTGCCCCTTTTGATTTACAGACTTTTTCCTAGCTTTGAAGATCCTATCAACCTTGGCATACAGATCAATTCAACTTTGACAAATAGTACTGCCCAAATTATGACTTCTGCATTAGCATAAAATATATGAAGTGGCCTCTGCCTAAACTAGACTACTAGGCAGCTATTTCTAGATATTGCAGACTAAGCAAAGTAATAATAAATAATAGAGATTGCTTGCATTTTTCTTATTTAATCACCATATCAATGTTTAACTTCATCTTTTTATTAAGATTTAATTAGGTATTTCTAAGCTCCATTTCACAATATTCCAAAATTTGTTGTATTTCTTGTAGTTGCATTTCTTGTAGTTCTTCCTGAGTTAATGCAGGTAGTTCAGACTGCTCCAACAGTTGTTGATACATTTCAACAGAGGAATTATTGAATCTGTCATTTGTACTTCTGTAACTATCTTGTTTGGTACACAACCAAAGAGGACAGGTACAGACTTCAGTGTATAATCAGGACTGGAGAAAGAACAATTGCAACCAGCCTGCCTTCCATAGAAGACCTGTGTATTGCACAGGTAAGAAGGAGGGCTGAGAAAATATCTACAGACCCCTCACATCCTGTTTTAACTGTTCAACTGTTTCAACTCCTCCCTTGGGATGCTGCTACTGGCATTTCATGCCAAAACAAATAGACACAGAGACATTTTTCCCCTCGTGCCATCACTCTGCTGAATACCAAATTCTCACAGTACTATCTAATATCTATATATATTGACCCATGTAGTATGGCTGTAGTATTATTATCCTTATTATCATCTTTAATACTTCCTCTTATTGCTATTATTATTGGTGTTATTATTCTTGATATTATTGTTGTGGTGGTGGTGATGGTAGTGGTGGTGGTTAATCTTTGGTGAGATTCACAGCCTTTGGGGCTGGTTGGTAGCTCAACAGCTCGAGTCCTAACAAAGGACCTGGGAATGGTTAAGGTAGCTTAACTGTTGTTGGTTTTTTTGTTATTATTATTATTATTAACCGCACAATCAGCCAGATGTTCATATTGGCATTTTTGGCATTTTTGTCTACCTATTGAGTCCTTACCAAGGACCAGGGATAGGCAGATGTGGGTGTTTGACGCTGTTACAGATATACAGATGTAACAGGAAGCTGTTTCGAGTAAAGCCGCCTTTTGCAATTTGACTGATGAGAATTTTCAGTGTCAAGTCGTGCTCCATTTGTTTTGGAATTGCACCAAAGACACCTATTTACTACTGGTACAATCCTTGCTTGCCTTTGCCATAGTTGTTCTATTTCTATGTGCAGTTCTTTGTATTTTGTTATCTTCTTCAGTTCTTTCTTTTCTATTCTACTATCTCCAAGCACTGCCATGTCCACTATTCATGCGTTTTCGTCTTTCTTATCAACAGTTGTTATGTGGCAGGTTCCTATCTGTTTGAATTCCAAAGGCCCAGAGCAATTTAACTTCTACATTTTCTATGACTTTTTTTATTTTGTGGTCCCATCAGTTCTTTCCTGTAGGCAAATTATATTTCTTGCAGATCTTCCTATGCACCATTGTTGCTATTTTATTATGCCACTGCTTGTATTCAGTCTGTGCAATCTTCTTGGAGCAGCTTACCTGGTGGTCAACTGTTTCTTCAGCTTTTTTGCATATGTTGCACTTACTGTCTATTCCTATCTTCTCAATTCTGGTTTTGTATGCATTTGTCCTTAAGGCTTGGTCTTGTGCAGCCAGAATTAGTCCCTCAGTCGTCGTCGTCATCATCATCATCATCATCATCATCGTAGTCATCATCTTTGTTATTTAGTCTTCAATTTGATTTACAACCTGGGATTGGTGAAAACTTAATAGTTTAAGTCCTAACCAAGGATCTAAGCACTGTTAAGATAGTGTCTGAGTATAAAGGCAGTTCCAGGTAAGATGGTTTTTTGCAAAGTCAGAATATTCAGGTCTGATAAACTTAAAATTTCCATGTATGTAGGCAACCCTTTGGGTATTGCTCCAAGGACTCCTATTACTATTGAAAGCATTGATTTCTTCCTCCATGATTGATCGATTTCAATTTGCAGATTGTGGTATTTCGTTATTTTTTCCTAGCTGTTTCTCCAATTTGTGCATCACTTGGTATTGCTATATCAATGAACCAGACTTTTTTCTTTTCCACAACAGTGATGCCAGGTATGTTGTAGTTTGTCTGTTTGGATTTGAAAGTCACACAAGAACTTGACCTGTTCATTTTCAAGAAGTTTGTCAATTTGGTGTTCCCAATAATTTTTGCTGCATTCGAACCCAAACTTCTGGCAAAGCTTCCCATGTATTTTGAAAACTTGATTATGAGGTTGTAGATAATCAATTTGTGAGATTTTGCTGTAGCCTTTGATAAGGTGAGCCACTGTTTCATCTTTCTCGTTGCACAAGTGATATTTGTTGTTGTTACTGACATGTTGAATTTTTGCTTTCATGGCATTGGTCTGAAGGGCTTGTTCTTGGGCAGCCAAAATGAAGCCTTCAGTTTCTTTCTTCAGCACCCCTGATCTCAACCATCTCCGTGTTAGCCTTGTATCTATCTTTCCTTCAATATCCAGTGAGAGCAATCAACCAATGGAACAGCTTGCCTTCATAAGTTGTAGGAGCTTCATCACTGGAAGCTTTCAAGAAGAGATTGGACTGCTATCTGTCAGAAATGGTGTAGGGTCTCCTGCTTGGGCAAGGGGTTGGACTAGATGACTTACAAGATTCCTTCCAACTCTGTTAATCTGTATTTATCTATCTGTCCTTCAGGTATTGAAGGTGCATAGGTTTCTTTTCCAGTTAGAAACTCGATGCTCAATTGTTTCCTTTCGATATCCTGCTTAAAATATTATATTTTCAAGAGGTTTCTCTTCTTTACTTTCTTCAGCAGCGGCTTTTTTTTTTAATGTAGTCATTTAAGCCATGTTTTTCCTCTTCCACAGTTTGTTTCACCTGTAAGAATCCTCTTCCACCCTGAGATCTAGGCAAGTACAATCAATCAGTATCACTTTTTGGGTGTAGAGCATGGTGCATGGTCATTAGTTTTCTTGTCTTTTGATTCAAGTTATAAAGTTCCAGCTGAGTATCGTATTACAGGCATTGCCCAGGTTAATTGCCTTTATGATATTTCCTCTACTTAACTTTGTTCTCAAAATTTTCCAGATTCACTTTATTTGATTGAAGTAGCTTCCTTGACTTGGTTGTGTAAAAGGTCAGAGGCTTCCAAAACTCCTAAGTACTTATAGCCTTCCTCTGGTGATACTGCTTTTATCAACTCTTCTTTACCAAGTTCAAATCCATCATTTTCAACCATTTTTCCTGCCAGAACAGCAATTGTTGCACATTTGTCAATGCCAAGTTATATCTCAATGTCTCTGCTAAACTTCTCAGTACTTTTCAGCAGTGAGTTCAATTCAGCTTTTCTTTTTTTCAAACAGTTTTAAATCATCCATGTAGAGCAAATGGGAAATGTTCAACTCTTTTTTAGCCAATTCATAGCTACAGTTTGTTTTGTTCAAAATGCCGCCATCGAAAGTACAAATAACAGAGGTGACAATGAATACCTTGGAAGATTCCTTGTTTGAGTTCAACTTCTCCAAATTCTTCTCCACAGGCCATCAGCTTAGTCTCCCATAGCTTCATGGAAGTATTCAGGAATTTCTGGATATTGTTGCTAATTTCAAAAATGTCTAAGCATTTCTCAATCTAGCTGTATGGAACAGAATCAAATGCTTGCTTATAGTCAATACGGGCATGAACACAGTTGTTCATCTTTTCTTTGAATTCTTCAAAACCAGTTTATCAACCATCAGTTGGTCTTTGGATCCTCTTGAAGTTTTGCAGCACCCTTTCTATTCTACAGATAGCAAATCCTTGTTTTCTAGATATCTATAAATTTGGTTTACAATAACACCTGTAAGTAATTTGTATATTATTGGCAGGCAAATGATTAGCCTGTAAGAATAGACAGAATATAACTTTATTACGGTCTTAGACCAGCAATAGACATCACCATTTACAATATATATATAAAAAAATACTGACACATTATAATACATTAATAGTGGATAAAAACATCTGTTGAGAAAATACATGTTCTCAAACAGTTAGGGGCACTCCCTGGTTTATATGAATGGAGAGCCAATAAGTATGTGTGTAAATATCATTTTCCAAAGTTTGTTCTATCTCCAAAAATTGTCACAAATTGATAGCTATAATTCTGTAACCAATTTTTTTCTAGTAGACATTGTAGCAACACAGAATTTTGCCACTGCACACGTAATAGCTGGGTTTGAATCCTGGAAGAGAAAGTCTATATAAAAATTGTTTGCCCTCCCTGGCAATCTCTCTAGTAAGGGGGGAATATACAATGACCTATATACCTCACAGTAACATAAAACACGTAAGATATCTTCAACTTCTCATTTACCATATATACATACCCGTTCTGCTATTGGTATTTTCTTATACCTGCCCTGAAGGAGTGCTGATGGGAGAATATTAAATCTGGCTCTGAAGAACGCTATTCTTTGTTTTGGGAAGATCAGAACATTTAGATATCTTACTGATTCCCACACTCCCTGTTTAATTCTGTCCCTGCTGTGGCAAGCCAACCTATTTAGTTCTTCTTGGAACTGCATATCCTTAATTCTATTGATTACTACTTGCTTGCCTTGGTCAAAGCCTAGGGACATTAAGAATACTGGTGAGAGCCCATAAGAGCCCAGTTTGTGGTCTGTTGCCTGTTTTCGTGGGGAGGGGTGGTTTTCAGTCAGTACTAGAGGGGTCAGTCCCTCTGGGAAGAAATGTATTTTTAGCCAATGAATGATCATCATCTTCCAAGCCCTTACCTGAATTTGAGGTATGCCTGTCTCAATTCTTACCTGGCATTTGGAGTTCCTTTGGGTGCAGCTAAGATGGCTCGCAGTAATTTGGTTTGTATAGGTTCTAGCAAGTCTTTTTTTTTTTTGCAAGGATTCCTTTTTGTGCCCCATATAGAATTTGTGCCAATGTTTTGGCCTCAAAAAGTTTTAAGGCCACAGGTACTAATTGGCCTCCACAAGTGTAAAAAAATTGCATTTGAGGACTTATAGGCAGCTTGCAATGTGTGATCCAGGTGTGCCTTCCATGTCCCTTGTGAGTGGAAAACCACCCCAAGATATCTAAATGTCCTAACCTGTTCTAAACTATACCCTTCTGTTTTCCAGGAGTATTGTCCAGGTCTTTTAGCAAAAACTAAAACTTTTGATTTATCAAAGTTAAGCACCAGATTATTCTGTTTACAAAATTCAAGTGTTGCTGTAATTGCTCTCTTCAGTCCTATTGGAGTTTGTGAAATTATAGCAGCAGTATTGACCTATAGGAGAATCGGGATTTTATGTTGTGCTATGTTAGGAGGATGTAAATCAGGGTTCTGTAAGAGGTTGATCAGAGGGATAATGTAGAAGTTAAAAAGGGAGGGGGATAGGATGTAGCCCTGCCGTACCCTTTTTTGTACCCTTATTGGGCCCGTTAAAGTCCCTTGAGGATTGCACCTCACTTTCAAGGTGGAATTAGCATACAATTTTTATATGAGGAAAAGAAGTTGTTTATCGATGGTAGTGCGTTTTAATTTCTCCCAGAGGGTATTCCTGGATATTGAATTGAAGGCCTGCTTAAAATCAAGGGAGGCCACGAAAAGAGAGAATAATTTTTTATTTGTGTATTTTTGAAACAGATGGTAAAATACTAAGATATGATCCACCGTAGATCTTCCTTCTCTAAAACCAGCTTGCTCATCTTTGATTATCCCCCCGGAAATTAGCCAGTCCTGAAGTTTATAGTTTAGGTGTTTGGTATACAATTTACTAATAACACTCAAAAGGCTAATAGGTCTATAATTACCTGGGTCATTTCTATTATATTTTTTATAAATTGCTATGATAATTGCTAATCCCAATCTCTTGGCATACGGCCAGTTTTATCTATACATGTAAACAGAGATGCTAAAAGTGGAGCCCACCAACTGGCATTCTTTTTCATTATTTCTGGCAGGACGTTATCAGCACCTGGTGCCTTATTAGCCTTGAGGGTTCTGATCAACCAGGATATCTCTCCTGGTGGAACCGGGGGCCAGTAAGGAGTTTGGTCCAAACTAATTTGGCTCTCCTTAGTTACATAGTCAGGGTCTGTATATAGCTCTCTAAAATATTCTTCCAAGGCATGAATCAGTACCTGATTAGTTGGGGGTAGGGGAGATTTCCCCAATCCTCTAGTGATGTGCCAGAAAAGGGATATATTTTTTGTCTTGACTGCCGCAATTAATCTATGCCAAGACTCCTTCAGAGCTGCACTTTTCTTTTCTTTTAGCAGGGTCTTATATTGTGCCTTCAACTGCTTTGAGTGTGATTCTCAGAAGGGGCATTTTTACTTTTCCTGTACTCTTTGTTATATGTCCTTTTCAGTTGAACGCAATCTCTATCAAACCAATTTTTATTCTTTAAAATCAGCTTTTTGGATTGAGCTAGTATTCTGTTAGTGAGAACCAATTTCAAATGATTAGCCTGTAATTTTCAGGTTTATTTCCCTTTTCTGCATCCTTCTGAATCAAAACAATTTTTCCAGTTATTAGCCATTTTTCACTTTCTGGTTAATAATAACAACAACAACAACAATAACAATAACAATAATAATAATAATAATAATAAAATTTCAATGTGATTCAGAGTTTAGGACTGGTAAAAACTTAACAGTTCAATTCCTACCTAAGGGCCTAAGAGCTGTAATGTTGTTGTTGTTGATGATGATGATGCTTTGCATGTACACTGAGAACTTCTGCACTGGAGACAAATTCCTTGTGTGTTTAATCACACTTGACCAAATAAAGTTATTCTATTCTGTTTTATTCTGTTCTGCTCTGCTATGCTCTGCTCTTTTCAGTGTAGCTTTGGTGCAGATATTAGACAATAGAAATGAGAAACAATTTTTAGTTAAAAATGCAAATAGTGTTTTTTTGTCCTAAGATTTTTTTTGCTACTGCTTGACAAGATCATGTTTTATCCATACTATTTTGAGGCAGGACTGAAAGATATAATGGATTAATTTCTAAAATTTTAGTTGTACTGAGATTCTCAGTGGCTTATTTTGGATGCCAAATGCGAAAAATTGTGATTTGAAATCCTTGGGGTGCATTGCACTTACTGCTTGGGTTATACAGCAAGTTGGAACCTCTTTGACAACATGTTATTGAATGTGTATGAAACAATGAGAATAATAATAATTTTAGCTGGTTATTACTTACATAAAGAGCCCTAGTGGTGCAGTGGTTAGAATGCAGTGTTGCAAGCTAACTTTGCCCACTACCAAGAATTTGATTCTGAGTGGCTCAAGGTTGACTCAGCCTTCCATCCTTTTGAAGATGATAAAATGAGGACCCAGATACTTGGTGGAAATATGCTGACTCTGTAAAGTGCTCAGAGAGTGCTGTAAAGTACTATGGGAATTGTATATGTCTAAGTTCTTGTTGCTATTGCTATTTGATTTTTTTCCCCATGCCATAATCAAACAGTACAATCTTAATAACATGTGTTTGTTATAAATATTTTTTCACAACATTAAATCATTGAAGCATGGATAAAATATTAAAACACCTAATCAAAAGGCAATAAAGATAGAAAGCAACATCTAAAATTCATTTTTTCTTAAAGCTGTTTTATTATTTTCTATGAATACTTTACAAGAGCTCATTAATTCTACATTCTTATTATCAGATGGACTTGAGTGGCATGTATATTTATCAGTGGCAATATATTTATCAGTGGCATTAAGAAAAGTAAAAATGGTTGATAACATTATTTTTATTAATATGATGAATAAGAAGGATATTTTTGACTGTAAGGAATGTTGTTCCTATTTTTACATTAATTTAAAATGCATGTTTGCTTATATGGAATTTACATATATAATAAACCTTGCTGAAAAAACTTTTATCAACATTTTTACCTATCAGTGAAATTGGTAACATTATAGTTTTTGATAATTAAATGAGCCTAAATAATAGGCATACCTTAATTTTTAAAATTTGTTATCATTCTATCAGAAATCAAGTACAGGTAATCTTTTGACTTATGACCGCAATTGAGCCCAAAATTTCTGTTGTTAAGTGAGATATTTTAAAGTGACTTTTGCCCCATTTTATGACCTTTCTTGCTCCAGTTGTTAAGTGAATCTCTGCAGTTGATAGGTCAGCACCCTGGTTGTGAAGTGAATCTGGCTTCCCCATTGACTTTGCTTGTGAGAAGGTCGCAAAAGGGGATCGCATGACCCCGGGACTCTGCAACCGTCATAAATATGAACCAGTTGGCAAGCATCTGAATTTTGATCACATGATCATGGGGATGCTGCAAAGATCCTAACTATGAAAAACAGACATAAGTCAGCTTTTTCAGTGCTGTTGTGACTTTGAACGGTCACTAAATGAACTGTTGAGGATTACCTGTTATAAATGTTTAAAAAGTTTTAAGACATTTGGTAGTCTTTACATATAGGCAAAATTAACACTGGTTACAGATAATCATGATGACTTCTTTATAAGAAACAACATTTTGCCAAGGAATAAGTGACTTTAGGATTTCTGTTAATCAAAAAATAATTATATAAAATTCTTCAATGCAGTTAGGGAAATACTTTAATAATAGTGGAAGCAGCCATTGTAGTCTGCTAGGCATATTTATTATTTATATTGGGATTGGCACTATTACTGCATTCTCCATTTTCCAGTCAGTTCTCATCTTGGATTTGGGAGCAATCCTCAGTCCAAATGCCATGCTACCCTTATGTATTAACAAACGGAGAAGTTCCTGACATCCAGCCACATCTTGTACAAGATGTTTGACAAATTAAATCCAAAGGTGTTTTTTTTTTTACTGAATGGATAGAAAACAGATCAAAGAAACTTCACCCAAGAAATTTGTACTTTACCAATGATATATTTAAGCTATTGTAATAAATTTGTTTAGACTCTTGTAGTGTGCAGTTATTGGAGTATTTGACTCTGAGAAGCTTTGACAAATGCTTAACATGGGCAGGTGAAAATAGTAGCAGAGGCAAGAAAAAATGCATACAGTGTAGCAAGAGGGTTGGGAGTTAGGGTCCTTTAAAAGCTGTGAATAGTTGGCTTTGATTCTTTGCATTCTTGGCTTTTGTTGCTCATTATTTTGGCTTCCCAGCTTCTCCTAGTATGCAGCAGAGAATGTAATGCTTATTGTTGTTATAGAAGCACAGGCTGTGACTGGGATAGGTGTGGGAAAAAGAGAATGAAAACTAGAAAGTTAGTATTTCTTTGTACATTGCAAAGCATAGTAAAGGTTCATATTCTGTTCTCCAGCTTGGTGCATCGTGCAGACTGAGTAGAAAATAAGCTGAGTACTTGGATACTTTGTGCTAATTTCTTTAAGTGTTTGATTGCCTATTGCCAGTGCATTTGCAGCCTGGCTCACTTTAGTTGGTTCCATACCACCTGAGTGCTCTTTGCAGTGAGGAGGAAGAAGAGCAGAATTCCCGGATGTGTTGCTTAATTTAGCTTTCTGCTTTCCTTCCAGCTAGAATAATTTCTTCCTGCTGCTTGTAGGTGGTTCTATTCAATCAACTGTCTTCACAGTTACTAACTGATACTGGCAATTTTAAATTAAATTTGAAATCATCAGTTAACAGTAAGAACTCTTAACTGGAAAATAGGCTTGTAGTATGGAGACTATGCTGTATAGATAATGAGTATGAACAGAATGTATAGTTTCACAGAGTCTGCAATCAGAAAAATTGTCAATAATTCTTGGCAATTTATCCAGTATTTAATGAACAGTCTTCAAAAGAATTGAAACCAGTTCATTCAAATGTGATTCTTTCCTCTCAGCATTTTAGATTTTATATTTGTGATTTTATAGTTTAATCTAGTAATTTTTACATGTTCACAGAGATAATGCCTTTCTATATTCTATGTATTTTGGATGTTTTGATTGCTGTATGGTTGGCTCTATTTATCACATTGCTGCCTTTATTCTTCTGTTACGTCCAAATACATTAATATAAAATGGAATCAACATGGAATTAATGTAATTTCACAACTTTAAAAGACAAGACAACTCGTGTTGTCATGGCATCATCACAAGATATATCGTGATTTTTCCCGCATCACTAAACCGGACATGGGTGTGGTCAGCACATGACGCATCTGGCCTATGGGCCGCGAGTTTGACATCCCTGACCTAAGTGATTGGACACAGGTTTTTTTTAACATTTAGTAGTTTATGTACAAATGCCTAAAACTATCTAGAGCAGGGAAATCTGCACACAGTGATGCCACAGTAATTGATTATAACATTTGCATGTAGCTTTATAGTAGATTGATATCACCATATTCATTAAATCTTTAAGACTGGTGTGTGTGTGTGTGTATTTCAAGTTAAGAAGGGATATGATAATTTTAAAAATGCTTTTCTACAGTTTACTATCTTATCTGCATGGGCAAAGTTTTTTCCTAGATATCAGGACAGGGAAAGGAAAATTTTACATTAAATATACAGAGAGGAAAAGTATAAGAGTTTTTTTTTGACTCCCTCCTTTACCTTGGGCTTCAGGGAAGGAGATAAATACTGTATATTTAGCCCTTCAGTTAGTAAGAGGTGAACTATAGTCCAGAGTAGATAGTAAGACAAAGATATTCTTTCCTTGCTCTTGGGAAGAAGTTCCGCACAATACAGTAGAATTGGACTCCAAGCAGTAAGAACCAATTAGCAATGCAACAACAACAAAAAATACTTCAGGTGAATTGATCTGATTATCTATCTTCAAGTCAGGACCTTCACAGATAGATTTTTCTCCAGGAGAATCCACCCCCAGCTTGGTTTTCCATCTCTGCACCATTCCCCCTGAAATTGGGCTCATTTATTTTGCTTCTGTTATTTATTTTGCTTGTCTGTTCTTTCCTCCAGAGAACCAGAGTTTTGTATAATGTATCCAAAATGTAATAACTTCAGCCTGGTTATTTGTACCTCAAGTGAGAATTCTGGAAAAAAAAATCCAATTTTTGAAATAATGAGGATGATGATTCATTTGTTTCTTTTCTTGGCTATCCATAGAATTCATAGGAATCTTCACCAACACCAAATTCAAAAGCTTCAAGTATAATGTATTTCTTGATTGTTAGTTGCTTTACTGTGATAGTTGATCCTAAAAGGCATGAGCTATCCACTATTTCAAAATTATAATTGTCAGTTTGAGGCTGGTTGCTGTACTGTTATATAAGCCTGGTTTTTATATTTAATGTTAATTTCATTTTTTCATTATACTCTTTGACACATCACTAGAATTTGCAGAGCATTTGCATTTTCAGCTACTAGAATGATGACATCAGTATTACACAGTTATAACATCATTTTCTAATACTAGAGTTTTTTGTAAGTGCAGAATGTCTTTCAAAGTACCTTGGTGTATTACATTTCTGCTGTTCAGAATGTTAGTGTACTCTTTCTGTCTTTGATTGACCTTCTTTAAAATCTATTGATGTTCTTCAGCATGTCAAATTGAGATTAGAACCTTTTAAGTTCAGAGATCTTTTGGAAGACTTTTTTAGTATTTCTGTGTCTTCTGTATTTGTTTCCATCTTTGATGTATTTACAGATGTTGTAATAATGTTTCTTGTCTCTTCTAATAGGTCTTTAAATTATTTAATGAATTCATTCCTAAGAAGTTTATCCTTTTTGGCTTCTCTTCTTGTCTTGGTTATTTCTGCAGATTGTTATGATATGCAATGTGCTTTCTTCTGTTTCTTGATTCTTGGCAGTCTATTTTCACATTTATTATTAAAAATTTCTTTGATATTATTCCGTAGTTTCTTTGATCCCCTATTAATGAGGATCAGGACTTCAAATCAAGTCTTGATTTTTGAAAAAAAAGACTTTTTGGATCATACCATAGAAATTGCATGGCTATCTCCTCTCACTTTAGTTTAACTTAGTAATTGCACACGAACAGTAGATCATAATCTGTTCCACAGTCATCCTCTGGCCTTTACTGTTATAACTGAACTCTTTTACCTCCTTGTACCAATGAAATACAGGCATCATTTTGTTTATTTTAAGACATAGTTAACAATTAAGAGATCACTGACGTAGCAAAAATTGATAAGTGGTCCATCTGCTTCACTTTGATTTCCTACATCATAAAATTTTCATCTTTAATATTTGCAACTTTGACATTTCAATCTTGGGTATACATTTTGCTTACATGTTGTTTCAATGTCAAATTGTACTTGATTATAAACCTCATCAACTTCCTCTTCTTCCAGGTCAGTGATTGGAGCATAAACTTGAATAATCCTTATATTAAAGAGTTGTCCATGAGGTTTAATTGATATTATTTAGTCAAGGATGGCATTGTAGCTAAGTATTATTCCTGTTATATGCTTCCTACCTATGAAAGCAACACTATTCCTTCTTCGTTTTTCAGGTGTTGAGGGAGAAACTGTGTGACCTTTTGATTGAAAATGTCCATTTCTAAGCTGTCACAATTCCCTGATGCCTAAGATATATATATATAGATATACTGTGATGCACTTTCCTATATTAATGTTTCCTGCATTCCATATACCAGCTTGTAATTCTGTTTTTGCTGCTTCATATTTGAATGGCATTCCATTTGACAATCCCATCATCCAGCACTGCATTTTGTATTTTCTGTTCAAAAAGTTAGTTTTAGTAAAACACAGCAGTGATTTATCATTGTTTTTTCCCCATGCAGTATCAATTGGTGCCCTTGCCATTGTTATCAAATATGACCATCTTCCTTGGACACCTTCTTATATCACTGCTGCCCAAGACAGGTGCCTGTTGCTGTAACTGGGTGGCTGGGATGACCTTCTTGCCTTCGGTGATTCTGCTGGGAATAAATAGTGGAAATACTTTTGCTAATTGAACACAACTTGCTTTTAAAAAAAATCTCTCCAGAAACTTAACTTTGGAAGAATTTTAAAGCTAAGCAGGGTAACCTAAATGCCAAGGACACAAGGGATTATGTGTAGCCTATAATCCAATATTTTCTTTATACAAAAATGTGTAACATGTAAAGACAAAATTGTTTCATTAGTCTTTCAGAGTCTCCCAGGAGGTAATCACAGTTGTCCTCACATTGTAGATGGTGAATTACTTCAGCAGTAATGAGGGGAAACTAAAATGAACGATCCCTCGGTAAGGATGACACATAAAATCTAAAAGTGGTTCTCTTGGTGGTCTTTCAGGAAAAAAGTGTATTGACCACTTCTGCTTTCATTGATGTTTAATGAACTCAGATGCACAGCATGAAAATAGAATTCAATAATGTATAATGATGGTTTCTTTTAAGGGGAAAAAAATTTAATTGGATTCTTATCAGGTAATCTCTCAATGAGACAATGCAGCTGCTAATTATGATTATTGATGACATTTGTATTTATTGAAGTCACTGCCTCCTTTCAGTAAATATATATTTGCCTGCATACACACACACACACACGAAGTGGTGGCGGGGAATATTAGTTATTTAACACTCAACAGGGTGCAGTTAGAACAAAAGTTTATCTATTAAAATATTAAATCAGATTATAAATCACATTTAGAGCACAGGATTAGTAAATTCCAAGAAGTAAATACAGATTCATATGGGACAAAAAAATTTAAAAGTTGTAGCAAAAAAAGAGTAATAAATGGCAATCACCAGTAGCTCCGATTCATTATACTTGTTTTTATTTTTATTGGGGTTGTCCACTTAAGTGAGCTCAGTACCAAATTAGAGATCATGATCTTTAAAGTAGTTTTATGTTATGTTCCAGTGAGACTTCCTCAGTCTGGTGGTTCTAAAGTAGAGATTGCCTTACACTAGTTATACTCTGTGTGGATGAGCCACCTAGACAGCTATAAACACTGCAAGACAATGTCAATTTCTGCAAAAAACATTATTTTAATAATGATCTCACTAAGCCTGGAGAACTCCAACTAAATGCATGTATAACTTATTAACTGTTAAAGATACATTAGACAAAACAAAGTATTTCATTAATATGTATGCTTTTGCTTTTTTACTCTGTGGATTACTATTACATTCATTCATTCCCTCGTTCATTCTCTTGAGTGTTGAATATAGCCATTTTCTAGAAGGGGTGGCTTTGTGAAAACATGTGAAAAAGCTAAGCATATCTTATTCTTTTAACTAAAGCATGATTCCTCCTCAGTTCCAAGTTGGTTCTCTCTTCCACCCATTGCTTCTTGTCCTGCCCTCAGGTGCTATGACCCCCTTTTCCATGCGACAGTCCTTCAAATATTGGAAGAGGACTATTGGGCTAAACATACCCAATTCCCTTAGCCATTCATCATATGATTTAGCCTCCAGACCTCTTCTTTGCACTCTTTCTACGACCTCTTTTTTGTGTTGTGGTGACCATAATTGGGGACAATATTCTAAGTGTGACCTCATTAATGTAGTCTAAAGGGCACACAAGATGAGATGGGTGGCACACAAATTTAATAAATAAATTAAATTAGAGTGGTACTATTACTTTCTATTATCTTGATGCTAGGACTGCATTGGCATTTTTTGGCAGCTCCCACACACTGTTGGCTCTTATTTAAGCAGTGGTCCGCTAGAACATCTAGATCTCTCTCACAGGCACTGCTATTGAGCCAGGTATTGCCTAGTCTATGTACATGTATTTCCTGTCCTACTTTTCTTGCCACTGAACTGCATCATGTTGGATAAGGCACAATATTCAATCTGTCAATAATAATAATAATAAACTTTATCACCATTGTACATATATACAACAAAATTGATTTTGCTCCTGCTGGTGCTATCCATAACAAAAATACAATACAAATGAATAATATAGAAAATGGTCCTTATACAAGTAATTATGGAGAAACCAGTCATATGTTTCCATGTATGCATGGAGTGATTGTAATTGTATTTAGGAGTCTGACAGCCCATGGATAAAAGCTGTTTTTTAAAATCTGTTTGTTTGGCTGGCTATACTTCTGTGTCTTCTGCCTGATGATAAAAGTGAGAAAAGACACTGACCAGGATGTGAATCATCCCTAAGTATCTTCCTTACTCTGCTGAAACAATGAGACCTGGTGATGTCATCCAGTGGTATTAGGAGGCAACGAATGGTTTCTTGTGCCGAATTTATCCCTCTCTGTAGTGCCTTCCTGCCGCAGCTATTGAACCAGCGTACCATACTGTTATACAGTATGTGAGGGCCCTTTCTATCATGGACCAATAGAAAGAGGTCATCAGCCGTTGTTCCACCTGATTTTTCTGATTTTTCTGATATACAGTGGGGCAAGTTCTTCTCTGTGCTTCCAGAAATCCATCACCATCTCCTTTGCCTTGCTAGTGCTTAAATGTAGATTGTTTTTTGAACACCATGTGGATAGATTCTGGATTTCTTCCCTGTTTGCTGATTCGTCCCCTCCGGTTATAAGCCCCAGCGTGGTTGTATTATGTGTGAACTTTATTATGATGTTGGATGGATTGGAGGATATGCAGTCATGTGTACACAGCGAGTACAGGTAAGGGCTGAGCACACAGCCCTGAGGGGAGCCTGTGCTAAGCTTCAGGGTGGAGGATGTAAAGGGCCCAACCCTTACTATTTGTGGACGATCCATCAGGAAGTCTTTAACCCAGTCACAAATGAGAGGAGGGAAATTCAGGTCAGTCAGCTTTTCAATGAGGATGCCTGGTAAAATGGTATTAAAGACCAAGCTATAGCCAATAAAAAGCATTCTGACATAATTCCCAGATGTCTCAAAGTATCTCAATGCAGTATGTAGAGCAGTGGTGGTGGCATACTCTGTCGACGTGTTGCTTCTATAAGCAAACTGATGTTGATCGAAATTAGATGGAAGACGGGACCTGAGGTGTTGTAAGACCAATCTCTGAAAGCACTTCATCACTATAAATGATGAAGAGCCACAGTTCTAATAACCTCAAAGTGGGTGAAGAAACTATTCAGTTCCTCTACCAGCATGGCATTAGCATTGGCTGTTTTCACCGTATTGCCCTTGTAAATGGTTAGATGCTGCCGCACCTGTCTTGAGTTATCAAGATGCTTCTGTACCTTTTGTTTATACTTCTGTTTAGCCACCTTGATACCTGTCCTCAAGTTTGCCCTGGCCTCATTGCATTTGTCTTTTGGGCTCTAGGAGTGATTGTATCTCTGCTGACATCCAGGGTTTACGATTACTGAATATTTTGAATCTTGAGTCTGTCAAAGTGTTAGCAATTTCCCCAGCTTGGTATCAGTCATACTGTAACACTAGTTAAAATAAAATACTAGTTAAAATAGTAATACTAGTTATTATAACCAAAACACAAGAGGCTAAATAATTACAAACAAGTTCTTATACAAATGCAGGATATTACACTTGTCACAGCTGAATATCAATCTATAGAAATGGCTAAATATGCAAGCTGTCATAGTCATTTTGAACTATTCTGGGAAGCATTAGCCATTCCTTCTAGTTTTTTGTTAGTATTAATTTTATTAGCATTCCTTCTATGACATCTTCTGGGTCATTTAAAAAGCTGTTGTGTAGTAGTAGTCAGAAGATGAAGATTAGGAAACTTCATTCAATACTTCCCTCCAGGCTGATGCAGAACAATTTATAAGCATCCTTTGAATTCAAGCAGTTGCAAATATTTTAAATTATGTAGAATCTAATTCACCTAAAAGAATCCTTAGGAGATGTAGCAATATAGTAATCTAATAAGTAAATAAATTAGGATATTAGAAGAGAGCTTGTGAAGTGCTTTGTTAAAATCAAAGTATACTATATATACAGCACAGGATTTCATTGGTCTAAAAATACTAGTGACCCTGTCATCAAAATTGCTTAGCCTGACATGACTTACCCTTGACAAACCTATGCTGGCTTCAGGTAATTATGACATACCTATGGATAAGGTGTTTAATAATCTATTTTAATACATTGTCCAGTATAGATTATAGCTAACTGGTGTGTACTCCTGAGTCTTTCCTTTTCCTCTGTTTGAAAATAAGTGCTATGTTTGATGTTCCCAGAGGTGGTATTCAGCAGGTTCTGACCAGTTCTGGAGAACCAGTAGCAGAAATTCTGAGTAGTTTGGAGAACTGGCAAATACCACCTCTGACTGGAAATATCCGTCCCCTGCCACACCCACCAAGCCACGCCTACAGAACCAGTAGTAAAAATTTTTGAACCCCACCACTGGATTCTTTCAACACTTCACCATTTCTCCAGGGGTTGTCAAAGATTATTGTAATCTATTCTGAGATCTTCTGCACCCTGGAAAATATTTTTTAAAGATTTTTAATGCTGACTGTATTATCTTTATAAGAAATGCAACACAGCAAACATATCTAATACTCTTTCCTTCTTTTATTTTCCCCATAACAACAACCCGCTGAGCTGGGTTAGACTGAGAGTGGTCCAACTAATATCCAACTTCTATGCCACACAGGGTTTTCCTAAGTAGTACCTTGAATTATACCTAGATGTACCGGTATGTAGTGCCACTTGCAGAGGACAAACCAAGATATGCCTATTACAGAGTATACTACCATATTCTGGATGATGTGTATGTTCTAAATAGTCTTCAAGGGCAGTCCATGTAGAGTGCATTGCAGTAGTCTACTTTTGATATAACTGATATGAGTGGGCATGTAACTTGTGTTTACATTGCCTACCTCTCTCCTGAGTTCATTAAACTCTTGCAAGGTTATACATAACTTTGTATTCTCATGGATCCCAGACATATGTTTCTATATATGGCTTATTCAGCATTATGTCTGGAAGACTTGTGAATATAAAAAAAAGGCACCTCCACCTTTTCATAGCTTTTTCTTGGTAACAGTACAGAAGCAATTTACCACTGCTTTTGGGGGGATTTCCCCCACAATATAACCTACAGCTCTGTGATGTCCTGGCAGCCTTCCATCCAAGCACTAACAAGATCCAATCCTGCTTAGCTGTTCAAGTGTTGTGATCTAATGTGAATAATACAAATTCCCTTAATTTAAAATAATGAGCTTGTAAAAAGAGAAGATTGTTTTGTGTGCAAAATAAAACAGGAAGATTTGATAGTTCAGTATGTGAGGCTGAGATCACAGGTATTCTATTGGCAATAATTTCTATTTTTCCAAGGCACAGTCTTTTCTAGCTGTTGTGTATGTATTGCACTTCTCTGCCCATTATTCTTATGTGGCTGGAGATGATGGATCTTGAAATCCTACAAATCTGCATTACAGCTTCAACATTTTACTTTTATATATTAGTATATAACTAGCCATTTCTATAACAACAAATCTAATTGGCAAAACCAAAGTCAATCACAAAGTTCATCACAAACACAAAATCCAGAAGTGATATCCAAATAAAAAATACATTCTCCTCTTTGAATAGATCAATTTTAAACATGACTACTTTATCTTCCTTGCTGATGAAATAATATGTATTTCTACTTGCGCTTAATAATCTTTACAAACAATCACCATTTATATTGACAAAATTCACTGTATTCTTTCAAATTCTTTCATCTTAAAGGGAACAATATTTTTTCATCCATTTTAAAGCACTAAAAAAGCTTTTCTTTAAAAACATTTCTAAAATTAAAAACATTCTAATACATCTTTTTTAAACTTCTTTTTAGCATACATACTTTAATGTTCACTGTCAGACCAATAAAATTTCAACTAATCCCAATTAACTCATTAAAGTTAGATCACTCCCTCCAAGTTACCTTCTAGAATATTTTTCTTCTTGTTGCATACCTCCTTTTTAAAGCTCTAGATTTTTCTCTAAACTAACACATCTTTTTCTTTAACATATATATTTTCTCTTAACATAGATATTTTCAAATGCACTTTCAATAATAAATGCACTTTCAAACTTTAGGAATTATTTAAGCATTATATATAAAGAAAAAATACATTTTCAAACTTTAGATTAAAACTTTCTTTCAATTACACATATCAAACTGATGAAAATCCATCCTAATTCCAATTAACTCATTAAGTTTAAGTCACTCCAGACTTCCGTTTGAGCCTCTTTGGCGACAGACCGAAACCTCATCTCTGTGAGGCTTCAATCCATGGTCGCTGCTGGAGCGCCCCAAGCCGGCTGGTTTCGGGGCTAAGTCATCCCATAGAGATGGTGAAGAGGGGGGAGACTGTCTGCAAGTTTGAGGAGAGCCGCATCTCTCCTCCCCAGCTGGCCATTACTCCCTTTCCCGAAGGCGGTTGTAGCGGTGGTCAGAAATGGCCACCACTCAACCAGAAAAGAATATGCAGGAGGAAGATAAGAAGAGAAAGTTTTGGTTGACCGGGTCAAACAGCAAAAGCAACAAATAAGGTATTCTGGAATTGAAACTATTAAAAACAAAAAAGATTGTTCCCTAAAAAGATTTTTAAGCTGCGAAGGAGAGAGAAAAGGGAAAAGATTTGGGTTTTTTTTCTCCTTTTCCTATACTGACAGCTAAGAGACTGAAGCAAGAAATTGGAAAAAAGTGCACTTTGACATTAATAGGCATTTAATGCTGAAAATAAAAAGTCAAAGGGATAATAAAGATTTCTGGATAATCAAAAGCTTTTGAAAACAGGAAAGGAGAGAAAAAGAATAAAAGGGCAGAATCTTATAGCAAAATCTCAACAAGACTTCCAAAAGATACATTTTAACTGAAATATCGCAACAAAAATCCCAGGAAGAGAAAGTGGAAAAAGAAATAAGAAGAAATAACTGGGGACTATTTGGATTACTTGATGATTTCTGGATTTTTGGTTATTGTATTTGAATGACTAAGTTCAATCAGGTGGCTGTTTAAAACTGTTTAAAATGGCTCCACTTTTAGAAGAACTGAAAATGGAACTTAAAAAATACAAAGAAGATGCACAAGAAGGGAGAGGTTCTTTTGGCTTCGTATTTCAGTTTTTAGAAATGGAGATTTAGAATTATGAGAAACAACAAGAAATGCCTACAGAACAAGAAGATTGCAACAAAGAAGAAGCCATCTTTAATGAACAAGTAATCTTTGATGGGGAAAAAAAAGGAAAGGGGGGGAAAGAGAATGGAAAGTTTAAGATTGGGAAAAACAACTCCCCCCCCCAAATAGAGTGAAAAATAAGTATAAAATCAGAAAGCAATAGAAGAGGGAAATGCAGAAGAGAGAATTAGATGTAGAGAGACAAGGGAGTAAAAAGGGGAGGGAGAAGATGAGAGGGAAGAAAGAAAGGAAAAGAAGTAAAAAGGACAGAAACAAAATATAGAGAAACAGGGCCTATTTAGAGATAATGGGTGAAAATTTAATTGAAAAAGGGATTCTGCAAAGGTACATAAGATATTGTTATACTAGAAACAGAAATAATTTTAGAAAGTATGAAACAATGTATGATTAAAATGTTTGATAAAATAGCTATCATAATTCAGTGGAATGCTTGTCAATAAATAAATGTAACAAAATGAATATTTAATGATTTACAAAATATATGTGAAGAGAAATAAGGGAAAAATTAATTATGGAGATTATATGTGTCTTTAAGGAAGTATGATATTTAATTGAAAAGAAGTGTTAAAGATGTTAATATTTTAATGATTATTAATGATAGAATTGAATTGGAATGGAATGAGGATTTATAATTACATATATTTATAATCTTTTTTTTTAAAGAATATAGTGTGTATTATAAGAATGTACCAAGCAGAATTCGATTGGAAGTTATATATTATGTTTTATATTGAAGGTCATAACCTTAAGGTATATATTGAAGTTTAAATAAGAGTTGAATGGATGTAATTAAAAGATATAAAGGTGTCATACTCCAATTAGTAACTACAGGAAAAAATTTGTTTAATGAGAAAAGATAATATGAAATTGAAACAGAACAGACAAAAGTATAAATATAATGATTTGAATTGAGATGAGATAATCAAAACAAATTTGAGAAAATTAAAAGAGAGGGAAAACTATATAGAAAATGTAAACATAGTATAAGATATGGAATAGAATACAAAAAGGAGCATGAAATTGAGTTTTGTGTCTGTATAAAGAAGTTCAACCCGGGACCATGCTATTTTCAAAAAAGGATATTTTACTTGTATTTTGTATGTGTGAAAACCCAATTAAAACTTTATTAAAAAAAAAAAAAGTTTAAGTCACTCCTTCCAGCTTGTCTTCCTGGAATAAAATCTTTTTCTTCTCTGAAATGTTTGTCAGGTAATTATAAGCTCCTCTTTTTCTCAAGAATTTCTTGATCGTGTTAATATCCATGAGGAAAAAGTCCGAAACTTTTCCTTTTAAAAATTGCAAATTTTCTTGGAGTTCTTTCAATTGTGTTGAGAAGTTTCTTTTTAAGCCATTATAAGAAAAATTGCTGTCAGTTTGATATTCCAAAATTACAGTTGACTCCTCTGCATTATCAGCTACCATGTTTTCCCCAAAATAAGACCCAGTCTTCTTTCTTTTGGACCCTGATGCTAATTTTCAGGGATGTCTTTTTTTTTCATCTACAGAAGGTGGCGAGCATGGGGGCCAATGTTAATGAGAGTGCTAGCACCAGCCCCGCCCTCTGTCCCACCATCTACTTGCCTGCAGAAACAGTCCAACCTCTTGGTGCAGCCTGGCCTCTGCCCTCCCTGCCCACTGGCCCTGCTGCTGCTAGGACACTGGAGCTTGCTTGCGGTAGAATGCCATGAGGTTCTTCCCACTGGTAGAGTCTCTCTTGGCAGGATGTGAGGCTTGTTGTGCTGTTGGAGTCACTCTTAGCAGGATGCCATGAGGCTTGTTGTGCTGGTGTGGCTCTTGTGGCAGGACACTGTGTGGTATGTTGCCCTTATGCACTCGAGTGGCAGCACCAGTATGACGAACCTTGTGAGTGGCTGCAGAGGTTGGGCAGTGGCACAACCAGTGTTGGGACGTGGGAAGCTTGGCATCAATGTCCTAAGGTAAGTGGATGCAGAGCATTTCCAGCCCCCCACCCCCTCCCTACTTGATTTTTATACCTGTGCCTCACCCCACTTTGTACAACCAGAATGTGGGCAGGGCTTAACTAGGGCTTGTTTTTTGGGGGTAGGGATTATATTAGGTGCAAGCATAAAAATTGGGCATGGGCTTTTTTTTGGGACAGGTTGTATTTTCAGGAAAACACAGTATTTGTGAAATTGCCTTTGTGGTTTGGTAACTTTCTACTATACTTGGCTGTCTGAAGTAGTTTGAGTAGTCTTTTTAACGTCCTTGGAGCTCAACTTTTCTATAAAATGATGGATTTTATTTAGAGATTCTTCAAATACATCTGTCAAGGACCTTGGAGTACTCATCTCTAATGATCTAAGTGCTACAGCTCACTGTAACTACATCACCAAAAAGGCATTAAGAGTTGTTAAGAGTTGTAGGACAGAGCATTTATTTGTTGAGATATGAAGTTGCCATTTGCTTGACCATTCTGATACATAGTCAAGGTCTTTTTGAAGGGTAGCAGTATTTTCTGTGGTGTTGAATAGCTTTACATAATCAGCGAAGAGAATGCAGTTGCTCTTGATTTGATCACAGAGGTCATTTATGTAGAGTATGAAGAGAGTTGGTCCTAGAACACTGCCTTGGGGGGACTCCACTGTTGACAGGTACAGAATTTAATAGGACAGTCCCAATTTTGACCATTTGTTGTCTGTTTGACAGGAATGCTTCTATCCAATTATGTAGATGTCCAGAGATACCATAAGATTTTAGTTTTAGCAGTAGTTTGTCATGTACCACTGAATCAAAGGCTTTACAGAAGTCTATGTAGATTGCATCTATTGCTTGGCCCTGATCGAGTTGTGTAGTCCATATGTTTTTACAGTGTAAGAGTTGCAGATTACAGAATAGTTTTTTTCTGAAACCAAATTGTTTATTAGAGAGTAGGTTGTTTGTCTCTAAGTGGAGGATAATGGATTGGTATTGATTGGTAAATGGTGCAGATCTTCCAAGCTGCAGCTAAAGAGAGTCTCTTTTAGCTTAATGAAGATTAGTAGTTCTTAAAAATGATTAAGAAATGAAAGGCACAATTTATTGTCTGTTTGAAAAATACATTCCAGAATGGCTACTTCTTTAACCATGAATTGATTACAGCCCCCAACTGAGCTTTAAGCACACAAGCTGTTTTGAAGCACAACTCCTGAAGCTACTTGCAAACCTTTTGTTGTATTGGAAGATCTTGTGGGGTGATTCTAGGGTTTTCCCTAACCCAGGAGAGTCATATAAACTAAAGGAATGGCAGTTCCTTCTGTTGATAGTTGAAGAAACTACATTACAGGGAAAAATACCTCATGGATTCTTCCCTGGGTGTGTGGTTGGCCATCTTTTCACCAGAAACTGTAATGTTATCTTGCACTGTGCTAAAAAGCGTTGAAAGTCAATGCTTTTTTCTTTCTTTCCCTTGTACCTCATATTTTCTTTCACCCTTTCTTTTTTCTTCCCTTAATTTCCTATTTTTATTTTTTGTATTTTATATATTGATAAACAATAAAAGATAAAAACTTAAGAAATCCTACAAATCTGGAGGGAACTAAAATGAGGAAGGCAGGTTTAACAAAGTTATCATAAAGCTAATAGATATGTTTTGTTAGTTATTTTCCCAAACCAGTCCAGCTTCTCATCAGATTAATCTCTTCTTACATCTATTTGGTTGTATAACTCTGTGGAAAAAGTGAAGCTAGAAAGCATATAATCTAAATCACAAATATATAAACATTTCCAATCCTAATTAGATGCTTTTGTGTCTTTGTCTGTGCCAGGGGTAGGATTCAAAAATCCCAGCAACCAGTTCACTGCCTGGCTGCTGGGTGGACATGGCCATGGTGGGCGTGGCCTACCAGCACTTCCTGTTTCCAGTGGGCCTCCAGAGCCCCAGGAGACTGTTTTCGCCTTCCCAAGGGTCCAGAGACTTGCCCTGGCCTCTGGGTGGGGCAAAAACAGCCTCCCCCGGGCTTTGGAGGCCCAGAGTTCTGTTTCACAGAAAGTTGTAGATGTTAGAAGATATCTGTCCTTTATAATAACCACTTAATATCTGCATTAAAAAAAAACAGAGTATCACTGAAGGATAACCTGATATGATATTTTTTTATCAATCCAAGAGAATAGGTGAGAAAAGGCAAAGATTTGCTTCGTGCATCTTGAAGACAAAAGTATTGTTTCAGTTCAGGTATTATAGCTTTCTGGAGAAGTCTTGCCAAGAAGTCTCGAGACCTTTGCAACCATTTACTTCCTACCCCCAGAGTAGAGGGGTATATCTTCCCTAAAGGGGATTCCTTGGAGTATCCTTTCTGTCAAAGAACTGAAAGGATGGCTGAGAGTGCACTATTGTGCAGCTCCTTTAAAGGCAGGAAACTGGGAATTCTTGAGTGAGCCTTAATCCCCTATTCAGTGGGACTCATCCTGCTGTCCCTCCAACAGCACCTTCATTTCACCATGACAGATAAATAGGTTTGAGTAGGAGAAGAGGCCCCACATAGGAAGGTAGGGGGTATAAAAGTTGAAGGGCTATTTCAGCATGCACTAATGGTCTTGCATTCATGTCAGCATGACAAATGCAGCTTCCATTGTAGTGTTTTTGCAGTTGTTGCATTGGGCTAATGCAGCAGAGAGTAGATGGCAAGAAACACAAAGAAAAGTATTATATAAGTTTAAGTTTGTGGAATGGCCTCTTTATGCAGAATTGAAATAAAAGCACTTTGAAGCGTAAACTGATTCTTCATTAGCCTTCATATATAGAAGTGCTCTGAATATTATGCTATGGCCTTAATACCAAGGATTGTTTATAATGCTTACATGGTGGGGAGGAAGTTGTATTATGGGAGGAATGATTGAAGGGGATAAACTGTAGATGAAACTGGAAGGTCTGAGCTGTAGGAAGGAAACACTTGTCTTTCAAAACCCACCACACAAAATTGTGCTATTTGTTCACTACTAAAGATTATAAAATATATGCTGTTGATATATTTTGGTGGTAGCAAGTTTTAAAAGGATCATCAACTATGGAAGAAGCTGAAGAGAAGGACAGCATCCATGTTACCAACCTTATTTTGGAGGAAATGGAAAAGACCATCTGAACAATTGAAAAGGCACACACAAGCAGGCACAATATAGATACCACACAGGGAATAGTCCAAAGTGCACACTCTGCTGGAGAGAAATTCCCTGAGGATGAGCTCCAGCATGAGTTCGAAAGCTTGGAAGATTAAAGCAGTGTTTCACATATTTCAGATGGAAATAAATTTTTCTCTCACTGAAACAACTTAATCAGTCACCCCAGGAAGAAAAAAGGTTGTATTAATTGAAACACTCACTTAAAAACGGGCTTCAGTACATTTTTGTAGTTTTTTCTCCCTTTTTTTTCTACATTTGGACTTCCTTCCAAAAAATGATGCCTGTAGAAAATCAGGGAGGTGACCCTGAGGGAAATAGACAAGAACTTACATGAGCAAAAAATGAAGACCTGAGAAGCAGGGTAATATTTGGAAGCAGTACCAGCAAAAGCCTCCTGATTTACTATGAAATAAGAGAGAGAGTAGGGAAAACACAATCAAGCTTGCAGTATTCTGTTATTGTAACCTATCTTAATAAAGTTTTCCTGTGAAATCTGTTTCTTGATCTGGTCTACCCTGAAGGGCTATTCTCTTTTAATCTGTCTTTCATGATCTTCTTCTGTATCTTCCTCTATCCTTTATTCCCCTTACTCCTTCCTGTGAAAAGATTAGAATTCAGAGTTCTACTACAATCTTGTTCCAATGGCATAATGATAACTATACAGGTGAAACTCAAAAAATTAGAATATTGTGCAAAAGTTCATTTATTTCAGTAATGCAACTTAAAAGGTGAAACTAATATATGAGATAGACTCACTACATGCAAAGCAAGATTTGTACATGCAAGCCGTGATTTGTCATAATTGAGATGATTATGGCGTATAGCTCATGAAAATCCCAAATCCACAATCTCAGAAAATTAGAATATTGTGAAAAGGTTCAATATTCTAGGCTCAAAGTGTCCCACTCTAGCTATTTAAGCCATAACACCTGCAAAGGGTTCCTGAGCCTTTAAATGGTCTCAGTCTGGTTCAGTACGAATCACAATCATGGGAAAGACTGCTGACCTGACAGTTGTACAGACAACCATCATTGACACCCTCCATAAGGAGGGAAAGCCTCAAAAGGTAATTGCAAAAGAAGTTGGATGTTCCCAAAGTGCTGTATCAAAGCACATTAATAGAAAGTTATGTGGAAGGGAAAAGTGTGGAAGAAAAAGGTGCACAAGCAGCAGGGATGACCGCAGCCTGGAGAGGATTGTCAGGAAAAGGCCATTCAAAAGTGTTGGAGACTTTCACAAGGAGTGGACTGAGGCTGGAGTCAGTGCATCAAGAGCCACTACACACAGATGGATCCTGGTCATGGACTTCAAATGTCATATTCCTCTTGTCAAGCCGCTCCTGAACAACAATCAGAAGCATCTTACCTGGGCTAAAGAAAAACAGAACTGGTCTGTTGCTCAGTGGTCCAAAGTCCTCTTTTCTGATGAGAGCAACTTTTGCATCTCATTTGGAAACCAAGGACCCAGAGTCTGGAGGAAGAATGGAGAGGCACACACTGCAAGATGCTTGAAGTTCAGTGTGAAGTTTCCACAGTCTATGTTGATTTGGGGAGCCATGTCACCTGCTGGTGTTGGTCCACTGTGCTTCAGGGTGTCCAGGGTCAATGTAGCCGTCTACCAGGATATTTTGGAGCACTTCATGCTTCCTTCCGCAGACAAGCTTTATGGGGATGCTACTTCATTTTCCAGCAGGACTTGGCACCTGCCTGTAATAACTTGGAGGATGGCCCTAATAACGGAGACGAGACATCGGATAGTAACTTCAACTCTTTATTAGTGACTTCAGAACAGAGCAATGAGCCTGGCAGCAGCAGTTCCTTTTATAGAGCTGGCTGCTGCCAAAGCGTCCAATGCCAATGATTCAAGCTTGCCGCGCTTGGAGCTTCTAATCACGGCAGCCCGTCAACTAGCCAATTGGATCAGTCTGGAGTGACCAATCACGACCCGCTGTTGACGGACCAATCAGGATTGCAGGATTACAAGCCTGCTGTTGATGGCCAATTAGGTTTGCAGGATTACGAGCCTGCTAGTTCGTAACACTGCCAACACTGCCAAAAGCACCAAAACCTGGTTCATTGACTGTGGGATTACTGTGCTTGATTAGCCAGCAAACTCACCATACCTGAACCCCATATAGAATCTATGGGACGTTGCCAAGAGAAAGATGAAAGACATGAGACCGAACAATGCAGAAGAGCTGAAGGCCGCTACTGAAGCATCGTGGTCTTCCATAACACCTCAGCAGTGCCACAGGCTGATAGCTTCCATGCCACACCACATTGAGGTGGTAATTGCTGCAAATGGGGCCCAAACCAAGTACTAAGCATATATGCATGTTTATACTTTTCAGAGGTCTGATATTGTTCTATGTACAATCCTTGTTTTATTGATTGCATGTAATATTCTAATTTTCTGAGATTGTGGATTTGGGGTTTTCATGAGCTGTAACCCATAATCATCACAATTATGACAAATCATGGCTTGAACTATCTTGCTTTGCATGTACTGAGTCTATCTCATATATTAGTTCCACCTTTTAAGTTGTATTACTGAAATAAATGAACTTTTGCACGATATTCTATTTTTTCGAGTTTCATCTGTATCTACTTCAAGACTGAAGTATTTTATGCCAATGTGAGGTGACGGTGAACCTATGATACACATATCACAAGTGATGTGCCACATTACTTTTGGAACTGCCTTGGATAGGCATTTTTTTCTGAGACAGACAAAATACTTGCAATTATGTATCACAGTATGTATTTATTAAATTTACATGCTGTCCCTCTTATTATCCAAAATGACTCTTTGTTATGAATTGTTTCTCTTTTGGGGCTGTGTGTGACATATCAGCAAGTTCAGGTTAGGCTTTTTGTGAATTTTTGGCACACTAAGCCCTATCACTATCACTGTACTATGCATACTATGCATATAATGCTACACTGATATATCTGTCCATTAGAAGAAACTCTCCCTGCCAGGTATCTCTCCCAGACCACATTTTAGTTCAATGTTTTGGCCATTCAGCAGGCCAATTCATGACAGTGCCAAAATTGAGCTTTGGAGTCAGCATTGAATTATATTGAACAGATGGATAGATACGCATATTTCCATTTGAAACACTTGAGGTTTATTGAGCTCAAGAATATATTGAAACTCTTTTCACTTACTAGATTTTCCAAGAGAAGATAAAGTTGCAGATTTTTTTTTCAAGTGCCTGCAGGGGATTCTTGTAATTTTTCTGAAAATAAAGTAGGCAATTATGATGCAAGGATATCTCACTTTCCTAATTTCTATATATTTATGTTTGTTCATACTCCTAATAAACTCCTTCACATTTTTCTGACTCCAAAAAGTATCCATGTTCACTGGGGACTAAATCATTTTGATTTTAAAAGCGTAAGCAAAGGCACTGATTTTGCTGCCTGAGGAGAATTTCATTCTCTAAGGCAAATCAGTACGGCACACAGTTGCTAGTTCATACTGTATTATTCTGAAAAATATCTTTTGACAAACTTCGTAGTATGTTAACAATGCTACAAGTCTTCTTGATATATTCCATCTCAAAATAAATGTTCAGAGCTAAATTTGTCAAAAGAAAATATTCCTGTAGCTTTCTAGAATAAAATGGTTGTTGTTTCAAAACATTTCTATCATTTCTAGATAACATCAACATCAAGCAACCAATATCTGACAGGATCATAAAAGTCTTTCTCCTGTAATCCTCTATTCTGAAATGGAATAAGATTCTGAGCAGATCAATTTTTTTAAAAAATAATCAGTGCACCAATAATTGTCCATAATGCAAATCTGGAATTTGCTGATGCTAGCAGAGACCAGCCAGTATCTTTAAATGGTGTAAATGGATCTAAGGATCACTTCTCCTGGGTGGGAAAAGGGTGCTTTGTTAGTTCACTGAGCATTGGAGTCTTTTGTCTATGGGGATTCTTCAGTCATCCAGGTCATGTTTGTCCCAAAGGTGCTTTTTTCAAGAGGCAACTGGACTTTCTTGGTTTCCAGAAAGTCCAGTTGCCTTTTGAAAAACCACCTTTTGGACAGGAGGCTCTTGCATTGTTTCGGAGTGGCCAAGGCACATGTTTGCTCACTGATAATAAGATTTTTTTTAAAAAAGGAGGTAGGAGTGTGGATCCCTCCCTCCAATTCATTTTAGTTTTCTCTCATGATAATAAAGCTTACCATGAAGCTTATTTAGTAGCTTGAAGTTTATTTAGATATCTATGTCATGTACTAATTTGTCATCCTGATAAGCTTGGGAGGGCAGAGACTTGAACCTAGGTCCCCTATATACTTTGTTAATTTGTCTCTTTAGCTTGTCATTTTGTAGGCCCAAGTATACCCACCCACTTTCTGGAAAGCTTAAATGACCTCTCTACTAAAGGGTTTTGCTTTATGAGCAAGAGTTGGCTGCTGATAGTTATAGTTGCATTTTAACTATTTTAATTCCTCAAGGTGTTCTGGCACCTTTTTTAGATTTGTAACTCCAGGTTGCAGGTATTGCTGATGAAAAGGAAGGTATTCGGACAGAATGGTTTAGGTTTCCATGATGGCAGTGGCTATTGTTTATCTTCAGTGTGTACTACCCCATTTCTAATCAAATGATTGGTATTTTTGTACGGATAATCTTTGACTTATAACAGTTCATTTAGTGACCATTGAAAGTTACAATGGTGCTGAAAAAAATGACTGATGACAGTTTTTCACACAACCGTTGCCGCATTCCCACAGTCACATGGCCAAAATTCAGATGGTTGACAATTGTCTCACACTTATTATAGAGGTAGGATCAGGTGACCCCCTTTTGCAACCTTCTGACAAGCAAAGTCAATATTCACTTAACAGCCGTGTTACTAACTTAACAACTGCAGTGATTCACTTAACAAATGTGGCAAAAAAAGTCATGAAATGGGGCAAAATTCACTTAATAAATTTCTGACTTAGCAACATAAATTTTGGGCTCAATTGTGGTCATAAGTTGAGGCCGGGCAAGAGGAAGCCAGGTGTGACAAGCAGTGGCTGGGAAGGATCGGGCGAGGCAGGGATGGGCATGAAAAGGAGAGGTTCAATGAGGTGAGGTGCCCCTGAAACATGAGTGATGTCGAGTTGGCCATGCCCACCCAGTCACATGCCCATCCAGCCACACCTACCCAGCTGGTCATTAGAGCAGAGAATGGTTGTTAAATTATTTGAATCCCACCACTGCCTCTCTCACAATGAAAAACAGTTTAAATATATGTAATCACAGAATAAACAATTAATGTGAGTTTGAGCATGTTTTATATATGTGTACATATATATATATACATATATATGTGTTTTATATATGTGTACACATGTGCATTTACATATGTAGTAGAAACAAAACTTACAATACCTACCTTTTTTAGATGCATTCTGCAACTACTGAGAAACCATCAATAGAAAAGTTTGGAAGAATGCATGCTTTCCTGAAAGTAATTGGAGGTAACCACATTCTTTTCTGCCAATTACAGCATGAATTATGTTCCTTTAACTAACATTCCACTTACAGAATAAAATCAACTAGAAGGATGAAAATTTGAAAGGCAGAGTATACTTTCCAGGGCTGTCTTGTCATCCCATGAACACTTTGCAGTGATCTATAGAGCTAATACTTTTCAATTCATGTTTGTTATCAGTTCTAAACCCACAAGTTGTAACTGCATTAGGCTCAGCGTTTTAACTACTGAGCCTAAAAAATTAATTCTGATTGCTTCTGTGTAGCCAAACTTCTGGAAGGCAAGAGCAATATGCACCTTGGGATGGCTGGTTTCTTTTTCAATTAAAATCAGCTGGAAACATTTTATATGTTATAAAATTAGCCTAAGCAATCTTTACTTTATGTAAAAAAGGCAATTGAAAAGAATGCAGTGATACTACATAGAAATGAGAGGCATATTTGATAGATTGACTATTGTTTTCAGCTGTTGATGAAACTGGAAACTGCACTTAAACTAGAAGGCATTTTGGGTGTTTTCTCAAGAGTTAACATAATGTAAAGTGCAAAACTAACAGGGTTAGGGTTAGAAATGAAGATGTTTATTTAAATTCTTACTTTGATTTGTGCTCTTTTTCACAGCCACAAGAATGCAGGTTGTAAACTGAGAAAAATAATACAGTACGTGAAAGTTTTCATTTCCATTCCAACTATGGTATATATAATTTGTTTCAAAATCATATAGGAATACAGTAATTATGATTAGGGTTGACTCTAAGCAACTCAGACAATAAAATGCCTTAGTTACAATGTGTGAAACAATATTGGAATCTCTAGTTGCTTCTTCAACTTTATAGTTTTAACAACTTCTAATTCAGGCAGCAACTATCACAGGAGGAGAGATTTGCTCTGTTCTACTGGTCTTGGCCAGTGTAGGAGTTGTGAGGAAACTTGTGCTTACATGCAGTAATTTGGGTTACTTTAGGGAAATCAGGATATACAAAAGTAGAAAATCTTTAATATCATTAAAATCTCAAGACTGAAAGTTACGCAGTTCTTGTGATGACAGATTAAAAGTGGAATACTATTCTCTTGTGATCTCAAACTTTGCTTTAACAACTTTCAACATGCTTATACTTTTAATATATCTTAGCCCTTGCTCTTTATTTCTAAAGGCAAATTAATGTAATATAATTTTTTAGTCCTAATCTGTGACAATTGTTTCAGGGGGTGAAAGGATTCTCTGAACCTGGGGGAAGGCTATTCTGCTTTAAAGCAGGAAAATATTTTCAATGAATGTTGTTTGTTTGAAGACATGCATAGGAAAAAAAATGGATGAACACACATTGTCCTGTGATGATCTGTGAAAAGTATAGGATAACAGAAATTTGCTTTCTCCTTCAGAATGGTAAGATTGAAGGAGTTTCAGTTCAAATCTAATTGCTTCCATGGAATTAATTGGTAACCAGTGAAACTGCAATCTTGGCTTCAAATATTAATTCACGAAATATACTAGTCTATCTCATAGGTCTTCTGAAAGGCTTACTAGGATAAGGTTTATGGACCATTCTAATTATTTATATCTATATTATATCAGGGCAATTGTCTATAAAAAAACACCCATGGTACTCCTTTGCAATCAGCTGGTAGCTGTAATTGCAAAAGCTAATTCTGAAGATTAAAATTATACTCTCTTCTTCATTTCATAACATAGTAATACTAAATTTGTTTTCAGGAAAGAGGTAGCACCTTGTAGTTAAGGGATTTAATAAAATGCTGTTCACTATGCACACACTGTACAATTCAGATAAAAAATGACATACCCACACCCACACACTAGATCGGTTATCCTAGGTGCCTAACGGATCCTGGTGGTTTTCTGCCAGAGTAGTAGGTAATTTCTCAAGGATTTAGTGGAGAATTTGGTTGGGAGCCTGGTTGCCTACTGGAATTGGTGGGGCGACCATGGCAGTGGACTAAATGGCTCTGGAACAACCTCTGTCTTCTGGCAGATCCACTACATCTCTTTGCTTCTCTAAGGAACTCAGGGACATAAAGTGGCAAAGGAGATGTGTAGAGTGCCATTGGAGAAAGACTTATCTTGAATATGACTGGGCATTGGGAAGAAATGTATTACATTACATTTGTAATGTAATCTCACCACAGCAGCAAAAAGGGGAAAAAAAACCATTTGCTGCTCTTATTAAGTCTGATTAATGCCGCCTTTTTAAGGTGACTTGTTTTGTCTCAAGGAATCACCAGATACTTGAAGCACTGTTGGGAACAATTCTTGTGACATTCAACAGGTAACAGTGTTATCCCAGATCTGAGCTGAGTTGGACTCTTAACTGGTTTGAATCTCCAAATCCTAGTGAAGTTAATATGATCTTTTATACTGTCAGCTCTATCACTTCTCAGCTAGCTCCCTACTCTGAATGCCTGGTTAAGGGATTCCATAATGTAACAAGTGGTTGAATCCAAGGAATAGAGAGTCTCCTTTCAAAGAGGCCATAATGTGCCTCCTCCTACTTGAACCAACTATTTTGGGACAATTTAAACCAGTTTCTAACTTCTAACTTTTGGACAAAGGAGTTAAGAAAAAGTGGTGATGCTACAATTTCAAATAACCCTAAAACAGCAAATTATTTGGCTCCATACACTCAGATTTAAGACTAGGATTCAGGAAGAAAACTGCATCCCTTATTGATGATCTTTGGAAAGACTGGGACCAGAAGAGTGCAACCATTCTGGTCTTCCTCAGTGGCTTTTCATACTATTATGCCCTTCTGAACCCCTTCTGAAAGGGTTGGATTAGATGGCTCAGTTTTTCTTTTTCTTTCTTTTTCAAGTTTTATTTACTTTATTTGTATAACATATAAAAATTCAATTTCAATCAAACAGTGTGTTGTCTGGGTTTTTTTCTTTTTTCTTTTATTTTTTTCAAGTTTTATTTACTTTATTTGTATAACAATGGCTCAGTTTTTCAATGTTTTTCTCTTTCTTAAGGGATAAATTCCAGTTTGGAACATGGTGATGATAATCCAGGTATATACCTTAATCTATCCAATAAGTGATGAAATAGAAAACTAACCGAATTTCCTGAGACTGCAAGGGCTGGATTGGAAGGAATGCACTCAAATGAATTATTGCAGAATGGTTTAGGCTTCATGGACCACATAATTCTAGTGATGTCTTTCTGGATTCACAGCTCCTGATGTAGCCAAGAAGGCTTTTGCACACTCACATCTTATGTACTAGTTATGGCCATTTTTGGATCAGAAGGCCTCATTTGTAGTCACTCATACTCTAATCACATCCCCTTTGGATTTCTGTAATATGCACTACATCAGACTGCCTTTGGAAAGCATTTGAAAATTACTAGCTAGTAAAAATGTAATTGCCTGGGCCATGATGAGTGTTTTTGTTCTACCAAGGTGATGTCAGTTCTTCAAGAACTTAATTGATTCAAGATGATGATTGTCACCTTTAAGACCTTACATGGTTCTGGATCTGTTGAACTGCCTTTTCTCATACTTGTTAGATTGAATGAGCTCAGTTCCCTGTAGATCAGGGCTGTCAAACTTATAGCCCATGGGCCGGATCCTCATGTGTTGGCCATGCCCATGCCCGGTTTAGTGAAGGGGGAAAAGGTCAAGATATGTCACATGTGGCAACTCAAGAGCAGGCCAGGAGTTACAAGTTGACATTTGATGCCACCATGATGCTGCGAATTTGACCCCCCTGCTCTAGATCCTATATCTCTGGAAATTCAATCTAGCACTAGGAAATAATTATTTAATGTTGGTGTTCCCATATTTCAGAACTCTTTCTCTTTGAAGGTCTAGTTGATCTTTTCATAAGACCTGGCTTTTCCACTTAGCCTAGGAGGAAGACTTGCTTTGAATGTTGGAATGAGTTATGGAAATCTCTAATGAAATGGTTGAGATGATAATGATTTCAATGGGTTTGTCTGTTTTTATTGAGGTTTTTAAAAATGGGTGGCATCCTAAGTAGCATTATTCCTTGTCTGGTAAATCCATTGATTTTTTTTCCAAAACATTTAGTAAAGAAAGATCAAAGAGGTCCTAATAGAACATAGAATCCTATGGCTAGAAGAGATCTTGGTGGCCTTCTAGTCCAATCTCACACTCAAGAGGAGATCTTATAATATCCTGGACAAATGGTTGCTAGCCTATTTTTGAAAACCTCCAGTGGTGGTATAACCACAACCTCAGGAAGCAAGATATTCCATTGATTAATTGTTGTCACATTTTGGAATCATACACAATATTTTCTATTGATGGTCTCCAAAGAATATATACTTCTTTAGAGACCTTTGTATTGAACAGACCACCTCTATGGGGAACAGTAACATGCCATGGAAATCGTCCTAAAGGTCAACATATTTCCACAAAGAACTCTTACATTTTTATTCAAAATCATTCTTCTGCTTCCCACACAGCTTTCCTACACGCTCTAGTGAATTGGCTCCTAAAAGATGTCTAAGCAACCTGCTGCCCTTCCCCCACAGGTTTGCTTTCTCCTTCATTTCTGCCTCCTGTGGTATGGGTATTATTTCTCAAAAGTCTCTTGTGCTGAACTAAACCACTTTCTACCTGTAAGAGAAGGAAAAGGGGGAAAATATAGAAGGAGGACATGGGTAAGGGGAGTTTATGCATATATATTATGTGTACACCAACAAACTCCTGTATACTTTCTGGAAGTTTTTGACAATTTCTTTTTTTAGGGGATAGACTTGTGTTCAAATTTATCAGCTGATAATTTGATTTGATCTAAAATAACAAAATGATAGCTTTAATAGTATTCTGAAAGAAAATATGTGACTTCTATTTCTCTGTAGCTTCTGATATTGCTGACCGTAGGACTGTCTTGTGGAGTTTTCACATCTATCTTTCCAGATATTATCAGGACACAGCATTGGGAGAGTTCTGCTTCCCCCTTTGGAATTGTGCATGGAAGTTCTTTAAAGTTCTATCTTATCTCTCATGTTTCTTCACATCTATATGCCATTGCTAGGAAGGAATAGGTGTGGGTTCAGAACAAATTCATAACACTAGTACTACATGTCAAAAATACCTAGTTGCATTTTTTTCTTCAAGCTTAGGGTAGATGTTTCCAGAGGTGAAAGCCTCTTTACATCTCCAAGTTGCAAGGTGCTGGATGTGAGTAGAGGCTAAGGAAGATAACCTTCATATAGATATGCAGGAACCATTGTCTTAGCAAAAACATTTGAATTTTGAAAGTCCAGAACCAGATAGCATTTCGAAGTGGCTCATATAGATACCTCCCTAATTCACTAAACTATAAGAAGGAGGAGATAGTATAGCAGAATCTGATTTGTAAGATTCTGTTATTATGGCTAATCTCAATCAAAGAAATTTTAATCTTTCAATGGAATTGATTCCCTGGTTTAGTGTACCTAGTAAGGCTGAAGAGATTGGAGAACAAATGTCACTTACAACTAAACAAGGCAAAGTTGTTGATTTGGTGGAATTATATTTCCCTTTAAAGATTATATTTGCAGTATGATGTTTCTCTTGCATCTTGTATTGATGATGGATTGTCACTTTATGCTGAAGTGATAGGACAGAGGAGCTTGACTGATAAATCCACTGAGCCCATGTCTCACACTTGGTAGTGATAACACATGGTTATTGATAACTTCAAAGTTGGATTACTATAATGTGTTCCTTGTTGGATGATACTTGAAGAGAGTCTGTAAACTGCAACAGGAGGTTGTGCAATATCAACCTATTGAAATAGCTACACTATGTTGTAGTTGATTTTTAGGCCAAATTCAATTCACTCTTGGGGAAATTTTATGTAGGATAAGGAATATTTATGGACTTTCCAAAGTGTATTCAGGCTTGTATTTCATTCATAGCAATAAATAGAACATTAAAATTGGACTAATTTTTGTCATATATTTTGATGTATCTTCTGTATGTAAAAACAAGGACATTTAAGGTTTTTGCAAGTTCACGGACAGAAAAGTTGGAAAATCTGCAGAGATAAAACGGCAAGTTTTTACTCTTCACTTCAGCAGTATATCTGTGAGAGGGAAAGAGGGAAAAATGAGAATAATAGTCAGAAAAGAACTGAGCTCGCTAGAAACTGCCATGCTTTTTATTATCTAAAGAATTGTTTATGCATGTTATGTGCTGATGATAATTTATTTTAAGTGCAAAACTTATGTTTTGCCTGCTTGGCATTTGCAAGTTTATGTTAATTTCCCTCTTCTTCTCTTCACTGTTGAGACAAAATTACCTTGCTGAGAAGATAATATTTTGTAAATTGTGTTTCAATATGTTAATAGAAATGCTTTGGAGATATATAAATCTACATACATACAGAAAGTCTAAACATCCTAAAACACTTTCGTAAATTAGGTCTGAGATGAGTTTGGCCCTAATTATGTCAAATATCAGTGCCATCTACAGGAATTGCTTTTAGACCAGAAATCATAATATTCCACAAAACCTACTTCTAAGGATTTGTGGGGAAAAGCTTAGAAGAAGCCACTTCCATCACTAAGGAAGTATCATTGCCTGTCTGGGAGCTCTGGAAAGAGGGGTGCATAGTTACTGAAATTCCCTCTTGACAAATTACATGGGACAGGCATCTCCTCTCAAGTGACAATGTGATGCTGGGAATTAGCATCATGGGAATTATCTCCCCAGTCTCATCTAAAATAATAGCCCTGGTGCTCAAAGATAATCCTGTTAAAATGAATGATTGGAATTCTTTGGTTCATAAAATACTGTTCCTTTCAATTACCTGAAACTTGGTAGAGATCTAAAGAGATGCTGACGTTGGCCATATATGGTTTTTAGAATAAAGAACTATCCTTATTATTCCACTTCTCACATGCTTTTGCTTGTAGGAAGAAGAGCTGCTGGAGTGTTAGACAATACAAAGTTCACTGCAATGTTGAGCTTTAAAAAGCAGCAGAACTCATGGGGACTATTCAAGGAAGGAACTTTCAGTCACCTTCTCCAGGTGTCCACATGTACAAGAGAGTTAATAAGCTATAAAATAATTGCATGGCTAAGGTCTTTGTATATCATAACATACTTTAATAGCTTTTTATATTAATAGCATTGACATTTAAGCATTATATAAACATCTACTCCCACCTAGTTCTTCAAAGCAAAGGGAAAATGGATGTAGTAGTTTGTGTTTCCTTGGAAGTTTGGCTGTCCTGGGACATTTTCTTTAGAAGTACCTTTTGACTAAATCTTAACATAAATACTTAAAGCGTTACGTTTCAAATGCTGATTTTCATATAACCTTTATGAATACACATATGTAATCATAAATTCAATATAAAGGGGGCACATTGATAGTGAAAGGTTGGTTGTATACTTAATGAGAAGAGAAAAATGGAAGGTAAATAAATGACCTTGTTTTCCTTCTGTTTGATCTTGTTTTCTTTTTATTTCATATCATGAAACCCCCTGGTAAATTTCATTATTTAATGAAGGACTGTTAGGTGGCTGGCCAGCCTGATCTTTAAACTTCTTAGGTTGGAATACACACTACCACAAAATATTTTTTTTAAATTGAATAAGAACAACAGCAAGTGAAATCCAACACAAATATAAGTAGAACCGTCTTGTATTTGCCCACAGGAAAATATTTCTAAAGGTTTCCACAATTTTCAGAGAGTCACAGCAAAGGGATGCAGGAAGTATTTATCTTTAATCTGCTGACAGAATCTGCTCCATCTGCAGGAAGAAGTAACTACTTGGAGCAAGTCTCATATGGCTGTATTGGAATACTACTTTGGAATAATTAATAATTTTGGGAATAATTACACCTTTAAAATATCCTTCAGGGTGCGCTGCTACTGGTTTGTACAGGTTTGGGTGAACTGGTTGTTAATTTTATGGCCAGTTCGGTGAACTGGAAAATTGCACCCCTGACTGGCCCCGCCCACCCCTCCCTTCCCAGGAGTCCCCACACGGCCCATTTTGGATCGCAAATAAGTACAGGGTCTGTGCGGAGGTTTGGGGAAGGGGAAAAATGGGCCTCATGAAAGTTCCAGAAGGCCGAAAATTGGTCCAGAGAGCCTCCAGAGCCCGGAGAGGGTGAAGACAGCCTCCCCACAGCCCATTTTCACTCCCAGGGTGGTGCAGGAGGCCAACTAGGCCATGCCCACCAGGCCACAGCCACCCAGCAACTGGACAGAGAACTGGTTGTTAAATTATTTGAAGCCCACCCCTGTATACCTTACACCAAAGTGTGAGATGGATTACTAATATTACTTTAAAAAGTGTTTTCTAAGGCTAGCAAATGAATGTTCTGCATATTGTTGTTGTTCAGTCACTAAGTTGTGCCCAACTCTTCATGTCCCATGGATCACAGCACACCAAGCCCCCCTGCCTTCTATTGTCTCCCGGAGTCTGTCCAAATCCATGCACATTGCGTCAGTGACACTTTCTAACAATCTCATCCTCTGCTTCTCCTTTTGCCTTCAATCTTTCCCAAGGTTGGGGTCTTTTCCAATGAGCTCTCTCTTCATATTTGGTGGCCAAAGTATTCTATCTAGTCTTAGATAAATAACTTCTTACTGCACTCCAACAAAAAATAGATGGTGCTTCAGCAGTGATTTAAGCAAAAGTTTCCTTGTTGCTGCTATCTTCATCAATTTTGGGAACACAGAATAGTGAGTAGCAATATGATGCAGTTCATTTAGTTTTGCAATTGTTTAGTTGGCTTCACTTCTTAATAAAGAGACTCTCCTATTTCACAGACTGCCACATCAGACCCAGACTATTATCTACAGGTAATCCTTGAGTTATGGCCATAATGGAGCCTGCCCATTATGATCACAAGTTGTGACATTCATTGAGTGAGGTGCCCGTACACCCACCTCGCTTAATTACCCCCCCCATCACTGCTGTCCCTGCTGTGATCATTAAGTTGATTGTGTAGGTCGTTAAGTGGGTCACTGGGTGAGAGTCTGGATGGGGGAGGGTCTGTTTGTATGATAAAAGTGTCTGTAAGCTAGGATCCTACTGCCTTTCAGAACCTGGTTGAAGAGAGTAAAGCACAAAGCTGTGAAACACTTTTAATTCAATCTATAAAATTTCCTAAATTAAAAAAGAAAAAAGAACAGAGATGAATTTTTGATGAAAAAAAAAGATTAGAAGTAGCAGAACATCTAATACATTTGAAGTACTTAGAATTATACAGTATTTTCTCAAGCCCTACAGATGCCACAAAGTTGAATAAAGATATTATATATCATACAATAGATGACAAAGTATTACAAAAAAGTTACAATAAGTTAGAATTGAACCATATAATCATGAATAAATAATATATTGTGATTGATTTTGAGAAATCATCACGTTGAAAAAGACAAAAACTCCATGTGTGAGTATACATGTTTATATTTATTTGCAAAGATGGCAGATTTTTTACAGGTACAAACAATAACCTAATACACTATTACTGCATTTAGAATGAACATATTTAGAAAGCCAGTGTCTGAGCAGAAAAGATGTAATGAGAATTGTATATTTATTATCAAGTAGAGTTGATACTTTCTCATGCTGCATTCAAAACACTTAAGTAATTCATAGGTTTAGAATTCTTTATTGGCCAAGTGTGATTGGACACACAAGGAATTTGACTTTAGTGCATATGCTGTCAGTGTACATAAAGGAAAAAAATACATTCATCAAGAATCATAAATTTATATGAAACCTTGGAGTGGTTGGCTTTGATTTCAACTTTGAAGTATACTTCGTGTTTTGAGATGAGATGAAGCAACTTGCTCTTGTAGTTGAGGCACTACTTGGAAGTGGATTGCTCCAGCAATGGGGATTGGCTTCCCTGAGTGAAATGTCACTGCTTTGCGTGGCCCAGGACATTCTTAATACAGATTTAAATTTGCTGATAATGATGTCTCAGCTACTTTATAAAACTCAACATTTTTAATATTTTATTTGCCAGAGTCATGATCTTGAAGACTATGAAATTTGCAGATTTATATCATTCCTAGCAGGAATAGCAATTTCTATTTATAAGTCAATGTTCTGCTCCATATCAATCAGAATGACACCCAGTCAGCAAATTGGTATGAATTTCAGTTTAATGATCCACAAATAGTGTTAATTTTAGTTATTACTTCCAAATTTATTTAGCTAATAGCTCTCTTTTTTTTATAGGAAAAAGTAGGACATTAGATTCCTGTTCACATAGGTGAGTGCTTAATTGACAGTGAAACCCTTTATATGTCAGGAGTACTCAGTATCTGCTTTCAAATAGATAGATACAAGATTATAGACTGAAATTACATAAATAGGACAATTGAGATTTAGAATCATAGACGTATAGAATTGGGAGGAGCTATTTAGACCACTGAATCCAAACTCCACTCATTATAGTAATTCAAATTTAAAGTGTTGCTGGATGATGTTTCAAAGGAGGACTTCACTTTGATGAAGTTTCAGGCAAATAACACGCTTCATGTTTCTTGGCAATAGTGGTTCCCTCATTTCTAATTCTAAAGCAGGCTGCACAACATATCATTCACAATATATCACCAACTGAATTATGAAAATACGCGATTTATTGCAGCCATAGTTATTCTGTTGCAGAAGGAGATGAGAAGGATCGTGAAACATGCACTTGAACTATGAACCTCAAGCTCCTTTGGTGCTCCAAGACAATACATATGAATTGTAATGCATGCTTTGAGCCTGTGTTCCTGAACTTAAATTGCAACAGGCTGATATTATCTTAAATGATTTATGTAAATTTAAAGTATAACATACAATTGTAAATTGTCTTAAATTTGGGAATATGTTAGTAATTACTGAAGTATTAATAAGTTAACAATAATGAGATAAGGAGTTCGCTTTTTAAAATATTCAATCACTAGTTAATTGGTTAAGAAAAGGAAAACAGAATAACTTGACAGCCCTTGCAACAGCCTTATGGAGGGTGTCAGTGATGGTATTCTGCACAACTGTCAAGTCAGCAATCTTTCCCATGATTGTGATTCCCACTGAACCAGACTGAGAAACCATTTAAAGGCTCAGGAACCCTTTGCAGGTGTTATTGCTTAATTAGCTGATTAGAATGGGACACTTTGAGCCTAGAATATTGAACTTTTTCACAATATTCTAATTTTCTGAGATTGTGGATTTGGGATTTTCATGAGCTGTAAGCCATAATCATCACAATTATGACAAGTCATGGCTTGAACTATCTTGCTTTGCATGTAATGAGTCTATCTCATATATTAGGTTCACCTTTTGTTGCATTACTGAAATAAATGAACTTTTGCACAATATTCTAATTTTTTTTAGAATAACCTGTATATTTTAAGTCATATACTTATAGCAGTTGTGATGTAGTAGAATATGGGCCACTGTTTCATTTCCCTCAGAGCCACAGGGACATAGCTTCTGTAAAAATAGTGTTTTCCTTAGGGGACTGCTGAATACAGATTGTCACTTTATCTGGTAATATTTTGGTACAGTTAATTGATTTAAATACTAGTTGACCTTTGCCTGAAAATCTGTGTGCCTAAACAGTGTGATCTTGTTTATCCTGCTCTAGTTATATTGATGGTCTCTGTTGAAGATCCTTCACCTAAGATCCTGCTTAGCAGGATCTCAAATTACTATGGCTACAACATCTGCAGAGATACACTGAGCAGTTTCTTTTCTGGCATGAGCTTCCAAAATAAGAATAATTTATAAAAAAAAATAGTTGGGCTAACCCTGCATATAGAAATTAATTTTAGAAAGAAGCAAAATATTCTTACCCATTGATTGAGTTTAAAATTATTTAGCCTTCATTCAATGCATTTGCAACAAAAATGATTCCAGACGGGTTTTGTTTGAAGCCAACTATGCTGTGTAGCCATTTGGCTACAAGATTTGGCCAATTTTAACTGCTGCAGGTATAAATTGAGGACCTCTTTCAACTTAGGAAATTAAAACAGTTTTCAAAGAAATCCTTTTGTTGCTTTTCAGCTAATTAATTTATATTACTAGCAATTCATAATATTTAATAAGTAGATAATTGACAGCATTGGGTTCTTGTAGATTAAAATGATGTCAATAGGGTCCTCATTTGCTGCTCTGATAAATGTGGATAATGCTCTATAGAATTTTGGAGAAAAATGGAACCCTCCCTCCCATTTGTTTCCTAACTGCCTTCCTCCAATCCATTATCATTCACATTTCAATCATTATGGTAAAATTGTTTAGTACATGTTAGAAACCAAAGGATATTATAAAGATAGCCATTTAATTGTAGTTAGCAAAAACAGAATAATTGAATAATTGTTGGAAGAGACGTGGACATCATCTCATCCAACCATCTGCTTCATGTGGGAATCTACTACTACATCTCATTCCCAACAGATGGTTATCCAGTTTCAGTTTAAACACCCCTAGGGAGAAACTAGTGCTTCCAAAGAAAATTTATTTCATCACCGAATAGCTTCTACCATTAGGAAATGTTGGATGATGTCCAAATGAGATCTTCTTCCATTGTTTCTTGTCTACTGAAACATTTCAGCCTCATTTTCTACATCAGGGGTCCCCAAACCCCAGTCTGTGGATCAGCACCAATCCGTGGCATGCTAGAAACTGGGCCCTGAAAACAAGCGAAGCCTCATCTGCTGGATGCAGGCAGCACACAAAATCATGCCCCCTCTGGTCCGTGAAAAAATCTCTCTCCATGGAACTGGTCCCTGGTACCCAAAAGGTTGGGGGCCATGATCAGATATTGGAAGAACACAAGCTACCCAGATTCTGTTTACTGCTGACATACAGAGAACTTAAGAACAAATGTAGGGCTTCATTTCTCTTTGCAGGTTCAGATGCTATATGTAAAATAGGGTGTGTTAATAGTGGCCTGAAATGACAAATTCCATTGAACCTATGATTTCAGTTGGTTCTGCCAGTTTCCCATGAGATCACTGGCTTCCATCATTGGTCCTGGAGTTGAATTTCTATCCTAAAATATACTTTTGCTTTTGTGAGAGGCCATGGCTCCTGCATCTATTTTTTTTTAAAGTCTTGGTCTACCAGTTCATCGAGAGAAAGCAAAATATGTTCCTGACTTAAGATATAACAGATAACAGATAATCAGAGTTGGAAGGGATTTTGTAGGTCATCTTGTCCAACCTCCCACCCAAGCGGGAGATCCTACACCATTTCTGACAAATGGCAGTCCAACCTCTTTTTGAAAGTCTCAAGTGATGAAGCTCTCACAACTTCCGAGGGCAAGCTGTTCCATTGGTTGAGTATTCTCACTGTCAGAAAGTTTCTCTTTGTTTCCAGGTTAAATCTCTCCTTGTTCAGTTTCCATCCATTATTCCTTGTCTGGCCTACAGGAGCTTTAGAAAATAGCTTGACCCCTTCCTCCCTATGGCAGCCCCTGAAATATTGGAAGAATGCTATCATGTCTCCCCTGGTCCTTCTCTTTACTAGACTAGCCAAGCCCAGTTCCTACAACGGTTCATTGTATGTTTTAGCCTCCAGTCCCCAATCATCCTGGTTGCTCTTCTCTGTACTTTTTCTAGAGTCTCAACATCTTTTTTATAATGTGGTGATATGTAATTGGAAAGCACCTGAACCTTATATTTCTGTAGCCTGCCTGGCTTGGGATTTCCAGTGGCCATTAGTTCTTTACTACCTTTCCTTACATTATATCCTTAGAGTAATTTAAAGCTCTTACGATGATCACCAAAGCTTTTTTTTTTTTAATCCAGCACTTATACAATGGTGGTATCATGGTGCACAACTAGATGGTAACAAAGAGATACAAAAACTATTTCCTGCCACCTGGCTTCCAGTTTCGCGTGGCTTCGGGGCAGCAGGAATTTGCGACCGCTCGCGATTCCTGCTGTGCTAGCCGCCGAGGTACCCCCGATCCAGATGGGTCAGGGGGATATGGCTGCCCTGTAGGGACAGCCGAAGAGAGAAGGGAGCCAGACAGGGGGTTGGGGGTGTCGCAGACCCCCTTCTCGTCCTGAAAAACCCCTTTTTCCCAAGGCGGTGGAGCGGCGGTCAGCAATGGCCGCCACGAAGAAGCCAGCAACCGGGTAAGATTGTGCTGGAGGAAGCAAGAAGAGTGAAAGTGCTGTCTGAACCGGGTCAGTTAACATTTTTCAAATTTGTTGGAACTGAGCTGTTTGAATTGCTGGAGGATACATTGTATCCCTAAGAAGATCGAAAGCGGCGGAGAAACTATTAAAGGGAACTTTTTTTTTTCTTCACTCTCCCACCCCATGGAAACAGCAGATATGAAATATGTTGGGACATTGAAGGTGAATTATTCTGAAAGTTGAAGCTAAGAGACAAAAGGGTTCCTGGACATTGAAAAACTTAAGAAATTGGAAAACCGTTATTAGAGGTATGGATTTCTGATCATTTAAAATTGATGTTGCAAGTGGGAAGGGAGAGGAAAAAAAATTGGAGCAGAAGCTGAAAAAGGAGGAGATTGCCTAGAATCCCAAAGAAAGGTATATGGTAATTGGACCTCTTTGATTAAACATTAACCCCAGAAAGAGAAAGAGAAGAAGGAAGAAAAGTATTAATTTTTGGAATTTTTTTTGAATTATTTTTGATTAAAAATACTTGTGGTTGTGTTGGGAAAAGTTTCTCTTTTCATGATGGCATCGCTTGTGGATGAACTAAAGACTGAATATCAAAAATATAAAAAGGAAGATACTTTGGGCACTTTGTTTCAATTTTTAGAAATGGCGTTATGTACTTATGAAAAGTTGACTACGCAGCAGAAGGACTGGGACAAAGAAGAAGAGGAAGAAGAAGCCATCTTTGATGAACAATGGGTTTTTTTCCGGGGAGGAGGAGAAAAAGGATAAGAAAAAGGGGATTTTAAGAATTGAAAAAACAACCAAAAAAGAGAAAAATGAGCGGAAAGGTGGAGGCAAGGTTAGAAAGCAAAGGAAAGGGAGTAAGAAAAGGGAGGAGGAGAGACAAAGGGGTAAAAAGGGCAAGGAGAAGAATAAGCAAGAGAGAAAGGGGGGGAAGAGAAGCCTCAATGGTGGAAAGCAAGATCTAAAGAAAAAAAGTTTATGCAGAGACAATGGGTGAATTTAATTTAGGATAAAAGAGGGATTCTGGAGGGTACATAAGATTGTGTTTTTATATGTGTATTTAGAGTATAAAATTCATTGTGTAATTTTAGAACCTATTAAACAGAATCCCAAGAAAAATTGTTATATGAAGTACTTTTAAGTTAGGGTAATGAGTTAAAGACGTTACTCCAATTGGTGTATAGGAGAAGTATAGTAAAAGAAAAAAGATGAATGGATAGTCGGAAATAGAACAGACAAAAAATGTTATTGAAAATGGTATTAAGATATGGAAGGATATATAAAGGTTTTGTTATGTCTTTTTGGGTTTTGTATATTGATAAAAGGCAATAGAATTTTAATTAACAAGAAATAATTTGGATGACTATGTTCTATTGGTTTTCTTCTTTTATTATTTTTTCTTAGAAAAGAATTTATAAGCTGTTATGCCTTGATTCTTTGTGCATTGTTTTTATAAAATTGATAAAATTGGTTTATAAAAAAAAAAAAAAGAAAATGAAAATAAGATATGGAAGGATATATAAAGTGAATATGATGTTTGATTTTGTGTCTGTGTGAAGAGTTTCAACCCAGGATCAGACAGCCTTCAGAAAAGATCTTTTAGTCATGTTTATGTTTTGTGTTTTGTATGTTTAAGATTGTGTTTTCTGTAAAATTAATAAAATTTGTTTAAAAAAAAACAAAAAAAAAAACCTATTTCCTGCCACCTGAGGATCAATGGCTCAAACAATGTATTGCTGGACATGAGTTTAACTGATTTCTTAAAAAGTTCAGCCTCTTATTTATTTATTAAATAGATCTATATAAGCACTAATTTCAGAATACTGATTCTGGCTAACAGAAAAATAAAAATAATAAAACTAATATCTAAAAAAGAAAATAACAAGCAATGGCCCAGTATTAATGACACCAGAGAGTGATCAAACTCAAACTACAATCATGTCATAAAAAACCCCACAATGTCAAGCTTACCCCATGCTACAAGCCACAAAACAAAATGCTCAGGTCCTTGTGGAATGTCAGCGATAAATATAACTATAACCAGATACTTTTAAGAAAGATGAAATGGGGAGGACCATTTATGCTCTTAACTTTCTTGCTATAATATTAGTTAGTGCTCTGAATAGTCTTCTAGATATTTCTTTATATTTTCTTTTATATGAAATTAAGAACAATTATTCTAATATTAAAATGATAAAAATGATTAAAAAATTAAAAACATCTGATATAAACTGGTTGCACACACTGATAGTGTCTTGACTTTTGACTCATTACCTTTATGTAAAGTTTCAGTTGTCTCTTTCATGCTGTCCAGATGTTTCATATCAAGTTCATACTTACTTCCATTATGTACTTAAAATTAAATGCAGATGGAAATGAGTATTTTAATTACGATTAAGTCTGCAGAAGTGTTTGTTACTTTTCCTTTAAATACCTTTTTGAAGTGTTATTCCCCCTCCCCAACAGAGACTATAAAAGTTTATGCAGCAGTGCTGTAATAAAATTGAAAAATGGGAGGGGTAATGACCAGAAGAGAAAATTGAATGAAAGATCTCTTTGACTATTATATGTTTAGCTCCAGTAGTTAAATGTCACTATAGAATTTGAACTCAGAGAAATGTTTGCAGGTCATTTGGAAGTGGAAGACAGCAGAGCAAAGTGACTTTTTGTCACTTTACAATCAAGTTGTGAAGTTACTTTTCCCTGGAACAATTAATTCTATTGCCACACTTCAATTAATGACAAAGAGAGAGGTTTGAAAGGAAGGGGTAACTTGGAGCCTTTGATATAAATCTCAGAAAGATTCCACAGTAGTTTCAGGACAAGTCCACATTAGTCCAGGCTGGGAATCTGAACACTGGAGAAGGATTTTGAGGAGGTGTTACAATAACATGTTAGAGTTCGCAGCACAAATTCAAGTCCAGAAAACACACAAATGACTGATTCAGCAGGATCATTAACTTCTTTATAAACATAATAATAGGAGTAAAGTTTACAATACCATCTGTAGATTCTTTCAATGTAACACAAGCAGCAGCAGCTCAGAGTAAATATCAGTTTCACTTTAGTTCAACAAGCAAGCAAGACACAAACAGAAACAGACATGTTACAGAGCCAAACGCTAGTGTCAGTTTCAATTCTCAGCAAAACACACAGAGACAAACCACACCCAGTGTCAGCCTCAAGATAACTTCCATAATATGTATATTCTGCATCCTAACTATTGCATCTCTTCTGCATCCTAACTATTGCATCTCTTCTGCTGCTCAGCTATACTATTTCTTTCGGCTGTCATTAGCAACGGAGGGAGGGGGGAATTTGGAGGGGAAGAAAGCTGGAGGTATTTTGCATTCCTTTGCTGTGGGTAGCAAAGGGGAGAGGGATTTCTGTCTTTAACTTTCCATTTCTTGGCTAGCTTCTATCCCCTTTGCGCAACTGCGAACTTTTATCAAAATATGTCAAGGTCAACGGACAGAAGCCTCATCACCACCTGGGGATGGCCACATGATCGTGTTCAGAACTTTTAATTGGAAGAGTCACTTGGACTTTGGGGGGTGGGAACAATTCCATTCCTTTGTATATGTGATCTGCACGCCAATTTCTCAGATTCGGAATTAAATCTGTAGCTACCACTTTGATTTCCAGTAAAAGGAGAACTTTGCTCTAACCCATGGAGTCTGAGTATTTCTTTCTTGGATTTTGAAGGGAGCACACACTGACACCCAGGCTGTCAGCTCCCATTGACTGGTCTGTTGCTGTGCTTACTCATTGACTGACTTTTTTACTAAGCTCTATTCCAGTTCATGAATATACTCTGAAATAACATTGTAACTGAAGTCTATATCTTTTGTAATATTAAATACTGTTTTTATATGTTAATTGTTGAAAATCTCCCAAGTCTCTCACTGAGGGAGATAGGAGTTTCAGAAATGTGAAAAATCAATCAATCAATCAATCAATCAATCAATCAATCAATCAATGCTTGATAGAAGACAACAAGAAGAAAAACAAAACCTCCAAAAAGCCATGAAAACTGGTTTCTTATCCCAAAAGGAGAAAAGACTAAATATCCAAATTGTGAAACAAATATTTCTTTGTAGTGTATAAGAACTAATTTATGTAATTCATAAGGTTTTCAGTGAGAAATCCTAAAGGATTAGAACCAAAACTAAAACATAACAAGGGACCAAGGAAAGTTTTTGCAAAATCAAGCTATAATAATATTCAGACCTGAATGGCATTTTTGTTTCTCTGAATAGGCATGAGAGGTCATCCCTTCCAGATGGGTTGACCAGATCAGTTAGAAATCAGAATCATTCTGCTTGTCCATTTCAAGCACTGGATCATTTCTGGAAAGCCAGGAAAATTCTTTGGTTGGTTGCTGAATTATATAATCCAATATCTATTTCCTGTTTGGTCAATACGATAATCTGTTTTACCATACTTGGAATTTTCTGGCCAGCTCTAAGACCATTCCATCTGGAAATTAATTATGAGCTATAGCTGCCTCATGTCTGAAAATTTAACATTTGAAATAGTTTTTCATGGAACAGGATGATAATAGAACAACCTTGTTCAAAATTGTAGAGATCATAACTACATCAAGAAAGTTGACGTTTTGAAAAGTGTACCTTTGTAATATAAAGTTAATTTGAGTCTGAAGTATCTGACATTAGTATAATGTGAGCATGGTAGTAGTGCAAATCTTAGGGTGTCACTTTTCTCTGAGTTGCTTCTCATTCAGCAGAAATCACAGACTGTGAATGCCCTAAGCATATGACTCTTGAAACATAGGCAGCAGCTTACCAAAGGATCAAGGCCAGAGGAAGTTCTGGGCTTTGGGTTTGTTGTAATCTTAATTCTAAAACTTTGTAAACAACTAGAGTCAACTGTATACTCTCAGAAATGGTTTTATTGGTAATAGAATTTGTACCATTTTTGAAATAAGGACATCTAGCAAGCAGCTTTGATTACTTTTGAATGTCAGCTAGGATGAATCTTTTTTTTCAGTAGTGAAGTTCACCTAACCAATTCGCCTGAAAAGATGGCTTGGAACTGAGTGTGAACCTTGTATGCAGGCAGTATTTAAAATAAAAATTGAAGCAGTGATTGAAAATATTTTAAAAGATGATACAATATATGAGATGAAAGGTACAAATAAAAATGCTGTACACTATTAATGAACTTTATACATATTTTAAACTTTGGTGTTATGATTATGAAAAATATCAATATTGGACATCTTTTTTAAAATGTTGGGATTCCCCCCCCCAATAAAAATTATGTATGAAATTGCATGTAGCCACAGTTTAAATTTTTACAGATGATATTGATTAATAATGGTGAGTCGGGTGCATAAAGGAATTAATATCTCACTCTGACTATTCTAGTCATGTATGATTTGTCTTTTTTGATTGATTGACATAAAAATACAATAGAAAAAATGGGATATGCTAAGGCATCTTGCTTTGATCAACATAGGGCTGTCTTCTGTGGGCGTTCAAGGCTCAGCAAGATACCAGTGGCTGTTAGCTCATTTGCCTTCAGGCTAAACTCTATGAAACATTTGTATTAGGTAGGGTAAAGTCTCCTTGAAATTAAGCTTGACTTCTGCAACTAGCAATCATAGGGAGCAATGTGTATTGTCTTTCTTTCATAATCTTTTTCTGATATCCCAAGCTTGCCTAACCTTCCTGGTCTTTTATTTAAGTCGTAACCAGGACCACCTCTGCTGAACTTCTAACCCTGGGCATAATCCCGCCAGTTAGTTATTCTGCCATAAAAATCATTATTGCAAAGTATTTGCATATATTGACAAGACAGATGGCATTTTTCTAGGGGCCGAGTTAGGAGTTTGATGTTCTAGAATAATTAATCTGTATGGAAAGCGGTCAGAAGCTCAGTAATCAGATGGTGGAATTAAAGCCAATAACAAAAGTATGATTAATTTGAATGGGCCTTGACTACAGTCTACATTTCTCGATATTAAAAATCGATTGATATCCATTTAGATAGTACTGAAAATAGTTATTTATTTGAATGCTTTATAATCAACTTTTTGCCTCAAGAAATCTGCATAAATACTTTAATAGATATATGCTAGTATTTATGCATACATATGTAATCTGTATCTTCTACAGCTTTCTAAAAACAGCAACAGTGTTTAAGTTAAAATTTGGATTTGTGGCATGTCTCTACACATACTAGCTATTCCCTGTAGCTAGCTCAGAAATTAACCAATGGAAAGAGCACATCTGTTCTCCTGTAATGTCTGCAAATACCTACTTTGGAATAATTGTGTTCATAGCATAACAATTAACTGGCCACTGTCAGTCACTTCATACGCCACTTATTTATCTTTTTGGAAATAAGAATTTAAATCCTTGGATTTTTCTTTCATATCAACTTGTAGTTTCCAAAACCTTTGGCAAATGCTTATTAGTCTTGATTTAATAATAATTTAAGAAACAGTAATCAAAGATTAATTAAAAAAAGAAATTCCATGGACATATTTTGAGCAATAGATAGTCAGAAGATTTTAATATTCCACATTATTTATAATGGGTTGGGTTTTTCTTCTTCCTCTTCCTCCTCCTCCTCCTCTTCTTCCTTCTCCTCCTCTTCTCTCTCGCTCTCTGTTTGTGCATGTATGTACACACACACACACACACACGCACGCACGCACTGTACTACAGAAAACAAAGTGAATCTCTTATCATGTACTATCATGACTTCAACAATTTCCACTCAACTGTCCACCTCAGCCAAGATCTACCTACAGAACAATCCATTGCCTTGATGTCACCATAAAACTATATAATGTATATATAAACATACAAGATTATGATGAATACTTAGCTTTCAACTTCTACCTACAACACCCTCCTCCTAATCTGTCATCTATAACCAGGCTCTACAATATAGTTACATTTGTTCTGATCTTTTTAAATTGTTTTTTATTGAACTGTGACTAATAAACAATATCAGGTAATGATATTACCATATATATATGTATAAATTTACCATGTATGCAACGTACACGATATGATAGTCTATTGCTATTAAGGCAATTCATAAAATCTATCCAAACTTGAGGTTGCTGCCTCTGATTTCTCATTATTTCATGTTTGTGATTTTTTTTTCTAATCTGACAGTTGAAGAGGCATTGCTAATGTCAACTGTTATGTTATCTAGAGTTTTCCAATGTTGGACAATTATTAAATAAATAATAAGATAACAATTTATTTTTATTTTAAAAATAAAAATTTCTTTATTTTTAAGCTTGAGTTTTCGTCATATAAATAAAAGCAGGAAACCTAACTTTGGGGAGCATTCATGTTTATTTTTATTGATGTTACTTAACTCTCCCAAAATTTTATGCCCAAAGACTATAGATTTATCACATGACTGCCACAAATCAAAATATTGAGGGATTTTTGGGATAACTTCTCCAACATTTGGAAGAAGAATTTTGATGTATATATGCCAATCACAATGAAGTCAAATACCAGCAATGTATAATCTTCCACTGCAGTTTTTGCATTGAAGTTGTGGTGAATCCACCTAGTTTTCCCTAATTTCTGGCAATTTGTTTTTTATATCAAGACCAGTATTCCAAGCTTTTCTTTGAACTAGAGGGGTGGATCTATAATCATATCTTGTATATTTTTTACATTGCTCCTTTTGATAATTCTAAATAATGAAGCATTAAGTTCTCAAGATTGGCATAAGGTCATGTTGCAACACAGCCTTGTTCTGACCTACTTGACAAATATGCTTAACTGATGGGATTAAATCAGGTTTTTAGGAGATCGAATTATCCATCCAACCAGACAAATCAATAGAAATTAATCACAAGGGAGGAACTTAGAAAGAAAGACACCAAAATAGTATAACAGAACACCACAGGTTGCCATTCATGGCTGATACCAGTCAAATGCATGACAGTATTGACAGGTTACAACCCATACTGTGCAATAACAGTATACTTTCTCAGACACTGTAGCAGTCCCATACATATACAGTATATAGATAACAACACAACCTTAAGCACATTCTCACAAATAACAACAGGATAATGGAATCAGAATGGGAATTAGTATGGGAATCAGAACCTGTAATAAACCCAGATGCCGACTTTATTCCCAGATTTACATCAACAGCACCAACAGAGGTCCCAACAAGTAGACATTTAAGATTAGATATGCTTTCACGTGCTCTTCCTGTAATGTGATATAAGGGTAGTCCTCAACTTACAACTGTTCATTTAGTGACCATTCAAAGTTACACAGGTACTGAAAAAAGTGACTTACAATTGTTTTCCACACTTAGGCTGTTGCAGGATCCCCATGGTCATGTGATCTAAATGTGGATGCTTGGCAACTGGTTCATATTTATGATGGTTGCAGTGTTCTGGGGTCATGTGATCATCTTTTGCAATCTTCTGACAAGCAAAGTCAATGGGGAAATCAGATTCACTTAACAACCATGTTATTAATTTAACAAGTGCAGTGATTCAAGTAACACTTTGGCAAGAAAGGGTATCAAATGGGTCAAAATTCAGTTAGAAATGTCTCATTTAGCAACAGAAATTTTGGGCTCAATTGTGGTCATAAGTTGAAGACTACCTATATACTATCCTCTACCAGTAATGCCCAAAATCTTTGTGCAAAAGAATTAATGGGCTTAACTTTAATATCAGGTTTCAAAACAAGACCAAGCTAATATCAAAATATTTCAACCTTCAGAACACTCTATGGCAGACTTCAAAGAACTATTTTGATAAAAACTATACTTTAACAGCACAATTCAGCAAGAGATTGTTGAATTCACGTATATTAAAAGGTTTCAGAAATCTCAGCAGGTCTGGTTTGTTTAATACATTACAATGGTTAATTGATAAGATATTTGTAAACTGTCTGACATGGGACCTGCATTTGAATAATCAATTTGTCATCTCCTCCCTTCTCTCCCACAACTCCCCCTAAATTAACTCCTCCATCAATCTAGCCATAAACATCTGATGAAGTGAGCTGCAGCTCAAAAAGTTTATGCCTTTTAATAAAATGTGTTAGTCAGAAAGCATTCTGCTACCATGAAGTAACATAGCATTGCCTCATATTGGAGCTTTCAGTCTTCCTTGGCATGTCTTATTTGCTCTTAGAACAAATATATTAATTTTCTATGATTATATATAGCTGTTTTTTCTGCCATTTTTTGTGATATGTTCTTTACCATAACAGAAAGATGGGAAGAGAGCTACTGAAGTTGAAATCTTAATCTTAATTTTGTCTTAACCTTTAAAAAAATTAAATTACTTTGAAAAGAAATGTCACCAATCATATAGCTGTGCACGTTGTCTCTAGCAAATATATATATAAGCAGAATGACTGTTGGGGTTATAATGTTCATTAGAGCATGAAAATATATTTTAAAAAGCACAAAATAATTTTCTGCATCAATTCAAATCTCTTTTTAAGCAGGATGCACTACTAGATGTTAAAACAATTGACTGATGTGTCCTATTAATTTTTTTCAATGACATGGCTATACTTTGGGGTTTCACTTTATTAGATGTCTTAAAGGAGAAAGCAGGATATAAGCAGACACGTGAAGTTGCCCAGGATCTCCAATAAACTGCTTCAAAAATCAGTTACAATAAGGATAAAGAACTAGTTACAATAGTCTAATACAAGGGTGTCAAACTCAAGGCCGGATTGGACCTGGTGGGTGCTTCGATCTGGCCTGTGGGGCCACCCTGGAAATTGTGAAGAACTGGCCTGTGGTGCCTCTGCCAATGAAAACAGAGCTTGGGAGGGTCTTGCATGGCCCACCAGTCTCTGTTTGTGGCCAGGATGGCCTCCTGCAGCCCTCTGCCAGTGAAAATGGAGCTGGGGGAGTCCATCTGGCCAAAAATAGGGCCACACCCACCCCAGCTATGCCCACCCCGGTCACAGCCACCCAGCACTCTAAAGTCAAACACAACCCTGGTCTAATACAATAAGGGATATAATTTACAGTCCTCCATCAAATATAATTAGCTCGTCCTAATTCCTATTTCAAAACTGTTAACGTTTTCATTTTAGAAAATGGATTCTTCAGAAAGCCTCCTATCCACCAGCCATTTTCAGTGCCTCCTGTAAAACTTGTGTCTTTTCCCAGGCTTCCACAATTATCATATAACCCCCCCACCCCACTAAATCTAAAACCCATGCTTAAGATAAGAAGGTACAAACAACATATTCATTCCCACTCCAGAGCAGCTAGTTCCACTATTGTGGATGCCAAATTTGGATTAAGCAATCACACAATCCCCTTTGTCTATAATACTGAGATGTGCATTACTTTGGATGCAGAATAGAAAAGGTTATTCACACAGTGTATGAACACAAAAGTTATACTGTTAGCACATCCTTAAAGAATTCTACTTCTTTTCCTTATTTCTCACAGTTGCAATCTCAGGAAAATACAAATGTGAAGCAATATGGCTGCTTTGGAGTGTAATTGCAGCACTAGAAACCCCATTCCTTTTCATATGTATGGTGCATCTGATGCATGTTTGATCAGCTGCCCATGCTTCCCCTTCAAATATTGACATTCTTGACCTACTTCTCCAAGATGACCCTAACCAAAAACAATCATTCCACACCTTACACTTTGTTGAGTCCTAGGCACAACAACTTAAGAAGGATTCAGACTTATTGAAACAAATTCCAGGAAAAGCAGCAAAAATGCTCAGGAGATTAAAAATTGTCCCATGACGGGAAAAAAACTGATGGGGCTGATTTTTTGATTTTTTGCCTTGTGAAAAATAGGAATATAGACAGTTTATTATAGTCTGAGACTAAGAGTTGAAAGTAAGTGTTATTTACATCCTTGGAAGAAGAAGTCAGAGAATGTTCATTCTTTGCATATATTTGTGTTTTCCTTTCTTTTTCTTTATGGTTTTTCACAAATCCTTATTTTTTTAAACTTTTTATTGTTTACCTTGATTGTTAGTTTATGTTGTTTTTTATGTGTATGCGTTTAAAAATGTAATAAGGTTACTTGAAATAGGAGTTGCTCAAATCCAACATTTCAAATGGGGTATAGTTTAAAAGTTTGTGCTAAATTCGAATACTTGTGCTAACTTTTTTTACTTTTCCATATGAAATTTTAGTCATAAATTTTTGAGAAAAGTTCTTTTCTGTAAATAAAACTTTACAGGGAGAATGAAAAATATTGTGATATATTTTAAACTGAAAGCAACATGTCAATGATCCTAAGTACATAGCTGTGAATGTCCTAGATTGTTTCCACTTTGTCATTATGGAGTACTGAGTGTAGATTAATGAAGAAAAAAATGAATTTCAACAACTGTAGAATCAGGTTGCAGCATAAGAAAATTGATAAAATGAAGGGGGTCTGAATACTTTCTGAATGCAATGTTCATATTTCATGTAGAGTAAACACACTACCAGCCATCGCTGTGCAGAAAACATTTTACTAGAGAGTGACTAATACAGCAAGAACAAGAAGTGCATCACTGGAACAATAGTGATGAATCGTAGGGTGGCATTGTGATACAGGAACCAACTACAATATAGAGGAATGATAGAGCTGCGTATAAGGTAGACATGCCACCTGTAATAGTATATAGTGAAGCCTAGTTTAATTGAAGTCAAAGATATTCTTAGTAATGTCTGATTTTTTACAATCAATATCTTTGCTTAGAATCAGTAGGTTATTTTATAGTTGCTTTCATAATTTATATGCTATTAAAAACAATAAGTTTTTTCATATATATATATATATATATATATATATATATATATATATATATATATATATATATATATATATATATATATATATATATATATATATATAAAATGTACTGTGTAGAGAATTGCAATATTTTAATGTCAACCCTGGCATTTTGCCTTACTTATTATCAAGGAAGAAGTGTAAATTGCAATGTCTGAACAATTATAAAGAGTACTTTTGTTTGAATAAAACATTAGCAAATAGGTAAATGTTCCCAGTAATACTGACTTTAATCTGAATATCAGTTTAAAGTTCAGCTTTGAAGTTTGATAAGCTCTTTCAGCAACAGTATATGAAAAACCAATGTCTGCCTGAGCCTTGTGATTTAAGAGTCTGTCTTCTGTTTGAGAAAGTGATGGTGAATGGAAAGTTTGTGGCGTGCCCAAAATGTGAAGCAGACATGAAAGGTAGAGCAGTGTGCAAGCCATGGCAGGGAAGGTTATTGAGAGTCTGCTCACAGCTCAGTCTGCCAATCCAAGTACTGGCGGCCTTGGCCTTGTCTCTTGGAGAAAGCTGCTGGGCATTCTTTGCCCTTAGTTTAAAAAAGAAAGCTAAACATTTAATTTCCTGTAATAAACTGAAATGATGTGCTTTGAAGTTAGCTTCCCTATTTAGAATATTTTAAGGAAAATAAACATGATAGTTGGAAATTAAAGTATTGGAAGGAAATCTGCCTTTCTTTATGTAATATCCTTGCTTTGAAAAAGCTGTCCTTTCTGAAATAGCTTCAGGTTTTCATTCAGAAGATGTGATTTATCTATTTGTTTGTTTTTTAGAACCAGGTATCAATTTTTAAACATTGTCAGTGGCTAGATTAAAATACTTTTACTGCCCACCCCCCAGCTACCGTCCTTTGGTTCACAAGTTATGGATATTTCCACTTTGTGTGCCTGTGTTTGTGTGAGAGCAGGTCTGCTTTCAATTCCAAAGTGAGAGTGGGATAGATGTTGAAGGCCCACAGAAGGAAGGAGGACAATCAGGATGTGATATGCTAAGGAAGCATCTTCTGTACTGTTTCTGTTAATGGAAGGTGTGATGAGAAGAACAAAAATAGTTTATCCATTCTTCCTCCTTTTCTCTTCCAATTGAGCCCTCAGCAGCTTCCAATGAGACTCAGGAAACAATACAATTACTCATAATGTACAGCCCCACCACTCCTCCCTTGTTGATCTTCATACAGTTACTGGGATTTACCACAGCTATGGTGAAAGTAACCTATAATTTCTTCATAGACTTGCATATTATTTGCAAATCAACATCTCTCCTTTTATTTCTGTCCTAATGTAAGCTATTAATGTATCTTCCCCCAGGTGGTCTAGCTCAATTTCCCCTCATATAAATCCCAAATGTGCCCATTGGGCAGTTGAAATAAGGAGACAGAATTAATATGGCATATCACAATATGAGTGGGCACAGGTTTTTTTCCTATGACTTGTGAATAATTTTCTATTGTCAGGAAACCATGAGACCTATGGACATTTGTTACAGTACTTAAGTTGGTTTTCTCTTTCTCATCTTCCTTCCCACACTTGTGATTTGTAGAGTTTCATGTTATTTCATTCCGAGAAAGTGGTCAGTGAGTTAAATTCCTTAGCCATGAAAACCAGCTGAGTAACTTTGGATCAGTCACTCAAACTCAGGCTAACCCACCTCACTGGGCTGTTGTTCAGAAATAGCATAGGTAATCAGTGGCAGCTGGTACATTAATCTGTGCTTTAGATCAGGGGTCACCAACCTTTTGGACCTCAGGGACCACCAAAGTCAAAATTTTAAATCCCAAGGTCCAAAGACCCTGGAAAAATCCCCCCAAAAGTGCAGGAAAATTCCCCACCCTGTTTTCCTACCGATAGAGCATTCTTTATTTGGGATCCCAGAACACCAGCTCCAGCTCCATTCTCAGGGGGGGAGAGAGCGAGAGACTTTTGGCTTCATGCAAGGAAAGCAGCAGAAGTCTTTCTTTCTCTTCCTCCAAACTCCACCAGAAATGAGTCTTTGTGAGACTTCTTAAGCTGGCACAGCCTCTTGGAGCAGGATGCCTTGCAGGGTCCCAAAGACTCTTTTCTGGTGAAGTTTGAGGGAGAGAAAGAAAGACTTTTGCTGCTTTCCTTATGTGTAGCCAAAAGCAGAAGAAAGAAGTGGCCAGGCAAGGCATGTGGGGTGCGTGGGGCAAGTTCCCCCCTCCACCCTTTCCCCCCTCCCCTCACTACTTTGTGTTGTTCACAATGCAAGTGATGCAAGCCTTGTGTTCCCATGGGCCACATGAGTGCAGCAGCCTTGTGTTCCCATGTAGCCTGGATTAATTGCTTTGGGGGTGATATTTCTCTGAGGACCACCAAAATTTTCTCGCAGACCACCAGTGGTCCCTGGCCCACTGGTTGGGGACCAGTGCTTTAGATCATACGCTTATTAGAACCCTCCTTCTGATATTTACAGTGGAGAGGTTTTTTTGTGTGTGTGCACAGCTCTATATATAGTTCTTTCTTTAAGAAAGAACTATATCACAACTATGTTGCTTCCTGTTTGGTATTCATATAATTTCCTTAAATTGTAAAATGCCTGAATAGAACCATACTTCTGAAAATTCTACTTCTGAAAACCCAATAGTTTAATGACATTTCATTTAAAAAAGATTTCTCTTCATGATTACATACGTTTTTCAAATATGGACAACTTTTCTATCCTTTCTCAAGAAGCTAGGAAATAATTTTTCCCTATAAATTTCAATACCATAAAATGCAATAGATATATTTCTTTTGTCTCATAAACTTGAGGAATTCTGTAATATCTAAGGCAACACATTATGTGATAAAAGACTTGTCAAATTAGATGAATACATTAAGTAGATTTTGATATTAATAATGTTAATAGTCACACTATAATAATATTTAAGATTGTAAATCATGGTCTTGAACCTTAGGATCAGTACTTTCTTTCCAGACCTGCTTCATTCATTTAAATTTTTTAAATGCTAGACAATTCTGAGTTGAGGTTCACACGTCTTAAAGTTGCTACTTATCCATCTTTGCTAAAACCTGTAGTTGCAAATATCTATGGAGGTTCTCAGAAATCCAGGTCATGGATGTCCCAAAGGTGCTTTCTTTGAAAAGACAACTGGACTTTGTTTTCTATGTTGCAAATAAAAATCTCAATTCAATTCTTATTCATCTATCCATTTATTTTTCTGTTTATTTGTATCTCACATTTATTGTTTTTAGAAAAAACTCAAGGCAGCAAACATATCCAACACGTTTTCATCCCCCTGTTTTTCCCACGACAACAATCCTGTAAAATGAATTAGGTGAGAGAGTGACTGGCCCAAGATTGCCCAGCTGGCTTTCATGGCTGAGGCAGGACTTTCTACCCTGGTGTCTTAACCACTAGATTAAACTGGCTCTTTTCTTTTCTTGTATTCTAAATATTATCTTGTATTCTTTTCTGTGAAACATTAGCTTGCTAAGGTGACACAATTTCCAGTGGAATAGGGAATATGACTTCTTTGTACATTTTTAATTTGTATGTGTGGGCGCATGCATTTTCAAATCATGCTTGACTCCTGTGATGGTCTGGACAAGTCCCTGAAGATTTCTTGGCAATTTTGTGGAAGTGGTTTGCCATTGTGTCCCTGGCTGAAAGAGAATGACTGGCCCAGGATCACTTAGCTACCTTTGTGTCTAAGGTGGGACTAGAACTCACCTTGTCCTCATTTCCGATCTGGTGCCTTAAGCACTACTCCAAACTTGCTCTTACAGTACCTTGCCTGTTTCATTGATGTAATTTTCATTAAATTGTTCATTATATTTTTTCCATTTGTGAGAATTTACCAGTGGAGTGGAAAAAATGAGTCCATAGGACCAGGGGTCATGCTCTTTTTTATGTGATTTTAATATCACATCGAAGATTGTGTCTTTAACACTGATAAAGTGACTTCTGCATTCAAGAATGTTAATGTATCATAATGTACTTCACTAGAACTATGATCTTCATGTTCTTCAAAATAGTATTCTATATTCTTATGATGACTAAAATCCTGAGCCCTATGTCTTGTCTATGAAACAATAGTGTATACGGTATGACTGTTGTAATAATTGGTGTGTGACTCTGAAATTATATTTTTATTATTTTATTTATTTAATAAATAAAATAATACCACCTATCTTGCACCAAATCTTTCTTATTTGCAGCCCAGACAGTTTCCATATCAGCTATGAAGGTGGTGTGAGCAACTGGTAACATTCTTAAACATTTTTTTCTCAAAGACGAAATAATTACTGTATTTTTTGGAGTATAAAATGTTCCGAAGTATAAGATGCACCTAGCTTTTGAGGAGGAAAAGAAGAAAAAAAATCTGCCTCCCAGCATCTATCCGGTATTCTTCTGGCCTGCTCACCGTGGCCCGTTCGCCGCCTATTTCCTGACGCTGCAGCCTGTTCGCCACTGCCCGTTCGCTGCCACCTGTTCGCTGCTGCCCTTTCACCATGGCCCATTTGCTGCCGCCTGTTCACCACGGCCCATTTGCTGCTGCCCCATTCGCTGCCGCCCAGTCACCACGGCCCATTCACTGTGGCCTATTTGCTGCCACCACTCTCATTCTGGAGCAGCTAATTGACACCACACCAACCCCCTTCCCCCCACCATACTATTCAGTGAATAAAACGCACAGACATTTCCATCCACTTTTTTGGGAGTATTTGGGGCTATACTCCGAAAAATATGGTAAGTTAAGTATTTCCAGTTCTATGCCCAGTTCTATATTATTATTAAGTGATGTACCTTATGATTCTTGACTCTTGATGAATGTATCTTTTATGTACACTGAGAGCATATGCACCAATCACACTTGGCCAATAAAGAATTCTATTCTATTTTATTCCTACTAAAGGTGAAACTATAAGTCACTGGGAAACAGTGAAAATCCAAGTTTATTATTCTAAGTATGACTTCTTGTTTTTATTCTCTCTGACTGAAGAGACTGATATCCACTGACATGAATTCTTAGATAAAAGGACATTTTTTGGGGGGGGGGGGTAGGGGGTGTACATGTAATCATTTCAATATTTAAATAGTCAAGTATTATGGGAGAATCAAAATTGTCTTTATAATGTCTGGTTGTGTGAATGCAGTGATTAAAATTAAAATCAGAATTAAACCCAAAGAATAGATGCAGAGATTTTCATTACAGCTACAGTAGATATTTTTCTCATATGATACAGAAACTACATTAAATAATGATGATTACATAAGGTTTCTAATTATATTTATGAAGAAACAAGTTTCCTGGGAACTAAAGCAATTCCAGTTCTACAAAATTATTCCTATTCCAGAATTATTTAGAAAGAATTGTACAAATTCTCTGATTAAGAAAAAAAAAGAACATTAAAATATATGTACATTGTCGAAAGCTGATATGAAAGGTATGTATTATAGAAGAGATCTTGCAAAAGATGAACAGGTTAAGAATTTTAATACTGAAATACATAAAATACGTTCAAGTGGTGTTTTTCATATAAGGTAAAGTTTGCTTATATCTAAACATTTACAAATGAAGAAATATGTTGAAATAACTTCCATCAGTTCATTCAGAGGAAAGAAACCTGTTTGGTTTTGATTCATTCATATAGTCAACATGAGTTTTTCCATTTCAGTTCCATTTTTCCCCTAACTTGCCATCTGATTTATTACAATTTTTTGTCAAATATTCCATATGGATCACTTCTAAATATTAACTATTTTTAAGATGAACTGAAGACAGTGAAAACAGCAATGGATAATAGTTTGACAATATTGTTGAATTAGATTTAATCAGTAGTTTTGAATCTATTTGTTTAGATCTTTATCCAAGGCAATGCTACTGCAAGTGTTAAAATAAGAGGGCAAATAAAGAATATTCAGTTCTCACTAACTGCTAGTTTAGTGAATGACCACTGTTTGAACTTTAAATCTAAATTGTACAGACTTCTAAGCCAATTCCTTTATTTCTCTCTCTGTACTTCTCATGTAAATAGGTGCCTATCAACCCAAGCTTCTGAAGTGCCCTTTACCTCAATTGTTTGTTAATAAGTTGTCATATTTTTTTAAGCAGTAATATTTTGTTCATCATCTTTATATTTTTCCTCATAACTGAGCATCAGGACAAAAATATTGATACTTACAAATATACTTTTCTGCCATTTGTATTCCTTCAGTTTCTGGTCATTGATTCTTTTTTTTTGCTGATTCTTTTCTCCTGGTTGTCCACATTTTCTTTTTCATTTTGAGGTTCTTAGAAGATTACCAGTAGTTCTTATAGATGATGATAGGAGCTATAATCAAAGAATATCAGGGCATCCAAGGTTGGGAGTAGCATCATTCCTATTTTCTTCCTTCCTAAGTTTCATCCTTTGGAAAATAAGTGTTGTGTCCTAATTAGGATGCTGGACTTATACTGAAGATCAGGGTTCCAATTCCTACTTAGCCTTGAATTTACTGGGATATCCAGGGCAGGGGTATCAAACTTGTGTCGTCACATCATCATCACGTGACGTATCACAACTTTCCCCTCTTCACTAAGCTGGGGTGGGCATGGCCAGCACATGACACATGTGGCCTGTGGGCTGCGAGTTTGACACCCATGCCCTAGGGCCACCTTTCAGATTACCTTCTATCATAAGGTTGTTTTGCGCATGATGAAAGAGTTAGGGCGCCTGGCCAGAGGATGTTGGTACAAACAGGATCCAATTGCTTTGGTCCTTCTCACCAGTCATTCCACCCTCCCAATTTTCTCTCACGTACACACAAAACTTTTATTGCCCTTTCATCTTTCTCTCTTTTATCCTCCACCCCACTTCTTTTTTTTATGACAGGATGCCTGTAAGATGCCCCCCCCGGCCAAGCCCAACCAGGCAGATCTGACATTTTGCCCCTTGACTGAGATGTTAACCCTGCAAAAGAAAAAAAAAAGGGGGGGTGGAGAGAGAGATATACAAACTTTCCCAATTAGTAGACAGTTCAATGTGGTTTATTTGGGTATCAGTCATGGCATTTTTTAAGCAGTTTGGGGGCTTTTATATGTTGGGAGCGGACTCATTCAGTTTCTCTTTCCAGGCTACAAATATTGAATTTCCCCCCAATGTATGTGAGAGTCCAAAATGTCTTTGATGTCAAAGTGTTGCTATCCCTTGATCATAATGTGGTTGGGATGAGGTAGTGGTTTGAGAGATGGGTTAAATGTGATTTCTGGTTTCAGTAAGCTACAATGAAATACCGGGTGTTACTGGATTAATAATCCTCTTGATGGGGAAAGGTCCAATGTATTTTGGCCCCAATTTCTTTAATGGTTATCTAGATTGTAGGAATTTGGTAGACAGATAGACCTTGTCTCCACCTTAAAGTCCTTTCACTTGATGGTTTTCATGTGATCTATAGCTTTGCAATCAGCTAAAGGGTCTTCAAAGTGGTTCCCAAGTACAGACATGAAGCTGCTTAAGTTTCTCAGCTACATCTTTGTGGAGGGTGATCATCCATTCAGCTGCCATGCATCACCCCTTAGCCCCTTCAGTGGCTATACTCTTGCATGTATATCCAAACTTGTACCAGGAAGAACCCCAATTGCTTGGGGTTTCCATTGAACTTTATTCCCAGGACTGGTATCTTGCATCCTCTCTGTTCTGCTGATGCTGCTCCTACAGCTGGTGCAGGCTGGGCTGTGGGGCCAGCTGCTGGGACAGTTGTGGTTGCCAAGGGGCTCCCTGCTGCCGCCATTGTGGTGGCAGAGGTAGCTGCCCCCTCGCTTGCCATGTTTGGAGGTGGCTGGTCAGTGGGATGTGCCTCCCAGGCTAGGGCTTCTCAAGCTTTGAGACTACCAAAAGCCCCCCTTGGGAACGTTATGGCTTATCCCTACATTCAGTCCTCTCGCTCCAGCTTGCCTATGCTCATTTCTTCCTTCAGTTCCTCCAGTTCCACTTGGGTCTCTCACTGCTCTGGCTCCCAAGGGAGAATGTCACTCCCATGGGTTTCTCTTCCCATACTTCCTTTTTCTCAACCCCGAGGCACCATCAGAGTCATGGTGGATTGTCCAACCAAGAAGAAGAATGACATAAAAATAAAATTATTAAAAAGAAAGCAGGGAACAAGATATTCTGAATTATGCTGCGGGGAATTTTGTCACAAGAAAAGTAATCTGAAGGGACATATGCTCATCATCCAATACTAACATCAGACATTCAGGTTTTTTAAAAACAATTTTACATAATCTAACAGCTCAAAAATCACACCTGAAATTTGATGACTTCCACATAAATTGTTTACACATCTTGAAATATAATTGGGCTTCAAAATGTGTGTAGATGACCTCCTGATGAAGCTGTGCATAGATTGCTCATGTTTTCTGCTTTTGTGGGAAAGAAATCAGCAAATAACATTTGTGGAAGCAGAGCCAAATCTATCAACATAAGGATGGCAACTGGCTTTCCCTTACAAGAAGCATAAAACGGGATACCTGTACATCTTCTTGAATTGATTGCCCAACTTATATAAAATATATACTTTATGTGTAGCCATAATATGTGACATGGCTGTTCATGTTCTGATGCTTTACAAATAATCTTTCTAGCATGCTAAAGTCATACAAAAATCCATAAATATCTAAAATTAATTTAAACTCTACAGTATATGATTTTTATTTATTTTAAATATAACATGTTTGTGTTGCCAGCATGCTGAGCAGAAGTGAAGTACAAACAAAAGATGGTTTAAACATGAAGTTTTACACAGTGTAAAAACAGTGTTTGAGATCTGTTTGGGTGCTTTAGTTAAGGATAGATTGTATAAAGAACAAAGAGCAGTTTTATGTAGAGTTTATTTGCACTTAGTAAAATATTTATACTAATGTGGGTTTAGAACATTCTCAAAATATTACTTAGGGTTTTTTCACTCATTCTCTTTTAATTGTTTGCAAATGAAGTCAATTATGATGCTATTGCTCTGTATAGAATATCACCTCCATTTTCTCTCAGAGTAATAGACTATTTTGATGAAGTGTTGTGCTTAAGAGTAGCTAATTAAATCAGAACTCTTGTAAGTAATAAGGATCAATAAGTTGATCAGTTTTGGATTTCTCATATTTACAATTTTTACATACATCTCATCCTCTTTCTATTTTAGATTGTAATTTTTTTTCAAAAATTCCAAGTGAAAAGTAATATAAAATGTGCATGCATATTCCCTTATTTATGTGTTCTACATACATATTTGGCTGTTACATGCATCAGTATTTTGTTTAATAGAATGCAAATTTACCACTAATATATGCATACTTGTTTGCATATTTTTCCAATGCAGGCATTTTAATAGTTATTCAAAGTTAAGAGTAATATTTAAATATATGTATTTCTTAACCACAAAACAACTGTATAGTATATCTGTTTTGTATGAAATTGTAACTCAAAGACTAGAGTAGATGGAACATGTTGTTCTTTACCAGCTAACAGTTCATTGTAGTTAAGAGGCAGGGAAGAAATGAAGTTTTGGAAGAGATGGATGGTATTCACTATGGCTTGTAATGATGGAAACTACAACTTCTGGCAACCAGCATTGAACACCAACTAGGGGTTCTTACAACCCCACACTCCCATCACTATGGCATAGCAGTGTTCATAGAGGATGGAATAACCTGAATGAATAAAACAGCTGACTATATATCTTGAATCCTGATGTAACTTTTACATGCCATATGACCACATGCACTTCGGTGCCATCTGAACAAATAAGAACACAGTTTCATACCTTCCAGTTAAGGCATTGGTAGGCTCAGATGGTCAGTTGACTTGGTTCTGGTTGTCTTGTTGTAAGAGAAAAAAGAGATTCGATGACTTTGGGACTGGTTTTTCTGTATAAAATTATGTTATCTATAAATTTAAATTCTTCGAAGATCAGAACTGATTTCTCCATTACATTTCACACATTTCAAAATGTTGCAGTTACTGCAAGCTTCCAGTGTTATAAACATGAAAACATTAAATATTACTTGGAACTGGAATACACATATATGCATTCTGAGAGCAGTTTTTTAAATTGTAAATTAATATAGAAACATACTACAATGATCACTAAACCATTGTGAAAGATTGATTAGGAAGCAGTAACAGGTAGTCCTCCCCTTATGACTACAAGGCAGTTGTTAAGTGAGTATTGCCCAATTTTGCAATCTTTCTTACTAAGGTTGTTAAATGAATCTGGCTTCTTAATTGACTGCAGAAATCACACAAGGCAATTACGTGACCCTGGGGCATTCCAACCATCATAAGTTGTGAAGTATCCAAATTTTTATCATGTGACATGGGGAGGCTGTAATGGCTGAAAATGGTCATAAATCATTTTTTTCAGTGCCATTGTGATTTTGAATGATGACTCAATGAATAGTTGGGGGGGGGCAATCAACTGTGCCGCCCAATTGAGATGAGCTACAAAGCAAGAAATAAAGGACAGGATAGGATAGGGATGGGTTAAAGAAAGATTTTTTGTGATTCTTTCACCAACCTCAGCTCAGTCTAAGGTCTAACTTTTCCAATGTTATCCTTAGGAATTTATATTCCAATCACAGGGGGCATCCCACTACATCTACATTATCTATTAAATGGTATCTGCCTTCTAGTATTAATTTTTTAAAGCTAATTTTGTTTACCTTTAGATATCTTTAGATAGCTGAGCATTTACATACGGACAATGAGTGCAGACCATGAATTTCATGAGCTAGTATTTTTCCTGAGTTTAAATGATTAAAAAGGACTTCCAGCTGACATCTCAGCGAGATCGGACATAAGAAGTGTGTCTCCACCATCCCGTGTCGAGTTTTCCCCATTGGAGGGCTCCAAAAGGAGTTAAAACCACCCTGTAGGGATGGTGAAAAAATGGGGTGCATTGCAAGTTGAGGAGTGTTACAACTCTTCCACTCAACCCTGGGCTTCATTTCTCTCATCCATGAGAAGAGGCAGCCATTATGGCTGCTGTGAAACTGGGACAGCTGAGGCAACAAAGAAAGTGCATGAGTGGTGTAGATGAACAGTGACTGGAACTGGGTGAGATGATTCCTTTTTTACCTAGAACCTAACCCTAAAAAGAAAAAGAAAATCCAGGAAAAGAGACTCTTAGAACCATTTGTTAAAGTAGTAAATAATTACATAGAGATAAATCCCAGGCCTGAAAGAAAGGAACTAAGGGGAGAAAAGTAAAAACTTTTTAAAACATAGAAAATTGTAATTTTAAATTGGGCAGGCGCTGGTTTGGAAAGGCATTTTAAAATGCTGGAACTATCTACTTGAATAACTGACTTTGCTTCCATAAATTGAATTAAAGTTGGATTAAATACTTGTCAGATTTGAAACAACACTGAAACCTAAGCTGAGTGTGCCACCTACTGATGAATGGAAAATATACCATACCTCTACAAATCTGGGAAAATTTCTGATAAGAGAAATAAGTAACATTTATCTGGAGGACTGTGGTGATACCTACTGTTTATAATTATTTATATCACTATTAGGGATTCAACTGTGAGAACAAGGAAGATACTTAAGGAAAGTGACTTTTGAATGTCAAGATTAAACTTCTAGAGTGAACTGAAGGAGATATTTGGAAAGCTTCCTGGACTATCTAAATGAAATGTATTAAATAATCATGGGATATAAAGAACTATGATTATTGTACTTTCTGAGGAGCAACATTAGGCTTGAATATATTATTTTTGGATGACATTGATGTTCCAAAGTATTAAGGACATGATGACATAGAATCACAGGGAGATAAAGAACCTACCAGAGGACTGGAAAAGAGCTGATGTGGTTCCCATCTTCAAAAAAGGAAAAAACAGACCCAGGAAACTATAGACCAATCAACCTAACATCAATACCCGGGAAGATACTGGAAAAGATAATAAAAAAACAGATCTGCCAACATCTAGAAACAAGTAAAGTAATAACTAGCAGTCAGCATGGGTTTGTTAAAAACAGATCATGCCAAACCAATCTTATTTCATTCTTCAACACCGTGACTAAATTAGTAGATCAGAAAAATACTGTGGACATAATATATTTAGATTTCAGCAAAGTAGAGCACAACCTACTTCTTAGTAAGCTAGAAAAAAGTGGAATAGATAGCACCACCACTAGATGGATTCGCAACTGGCTGGCAAACCATACTCAACGAATAGTCCTTAATGGATCTAAGTCTACATGGAGGGAAGTAAGCAGCTGGGTGCCACAAAGTTCCCTCTTAGGCCCAGTACTCTTCAATATCTTCATTAACGACTTAGATGAGGGAATAGAAGGGAAACTTATCAAATTTGCAGATGATACTAAGCTGGCAGGAATAGCTAACACCCAAGAAGATAGGCTCAAGATCCAGATGGATCTTGACAGACTAGAACACTGGGCCATATCTAACAAAATGAAATTCAATGTAGAGAAAAGTAAAGACCTACACTTAGGCAAGAAAAACCAAAAGTACACATATAGACTGGGTGAAACCAGGCTCAATAGCAGTAACTGTGAGAGGGATCTTGGAGTCTTAGTGGACAACAAGCTAAATATGAGCCAGCAGTGTGCAGCCGCCGCCAAAAAAGCTAATGCAACCCTAAGTTGTATGAACAGAGGGATACAGTCAAGATCAAGGGAAGTACTAAAGCCTTAGTAAGACCACACCTAGAGTACTGCATCCAGTTTGTTCACCACATTATAAAAAAGATGTTGAGACTCTAGAAAAAGTACAGAGAAGAGCAACCAGGATGATTAGGGGACTGGAGGCTAAAACATACAACGAACGGTTGCAGGAACTGGGCTTGGCTAGTCTAGTGAAGAGAAGGACCAGAGGAGACATGATAGCAGTCTTCCAATATTTGAGAGGCTGCCACAGGGAGGAAGGGGCCAAGCTATTTTCTAAAGCTCCTGTAAACCAGACAAAGAATAATGAATGGAAACTGGACAAGGAGAGATTTAATCTGGAAACAAGGAGAAACTTTCTGACCGTGAGAACAATCAACCAATGGAACAGCTTGCCCTCGGAAGTTGTGGGAGCGCCATCAGTTGAGACTTTCAAGAAGAGATTGGACTGCCATTTGTCAGAAATGGTGTAGGGTGGGGGGGTTTGGACTAGATGACCTACAAGGTCCCTTCCAACAATGATTATCTGTATTATCTGTATATCTATTGCATGGCATAAATGGTAAAATAGAAAATACTGTACAACTGATAATGAATGGAGATCAAAAAGTCTAGGAAAGAGAGGAGACAACAGAAAGAATGGAGGAAAAGATAGAACAGACAAATTGGCAATAAAGCAAGAAGATGAGAAGGAGAAGATAATAAAGATAATAATGACTGATGAAATAAATCAAGGGAAAAGTACTTCAAGAGATTTAAAAATGGAATTGGATAACCCGGAAGATACTTTTGAAAGGTAGACAAGGGTTTGGGTGGATAATCTGGAGACCTGCCAGTTTAGAAGGATAGATGTGGGAGAAATATTCAGACTAAATGGTGAAGACACAGATGCTGATAGAGACAAAGATCCAAGAGAGGAGGATGGGAGGCAAGCTAAAAAAACGAATAAGAATTGAAGTATTAAACTGAACAAGAGATGATGGATAGAAAGGAAATATTTTTTAATATAATGATGACCTGATTAAAAACTAGAATAGAGATAGACATAAGAATACACATTTTATATAAAGCAATAGCTAGATGAAAAGATTAGAGGTTGAAATATGGTATTAAGTATGTAAATAATATGGTGATTGGCACTAGAATGGTGCATTGAAACATTGAATAACTAAACAATGACGGATTATATCTCAATATAAACATGTGTATTAACACTAGGATTAGTACTGATGGCCTGATTAAAAGCTAGAATAGAGGTAGAAATACGAAATAGGGGGAATATTAGCACACACATTTTTATATAATAGAATAAAAGCAATAATTAGATGAAAAGATTAGAAGTTGAAAGATGGCATTACTATCTATGCTCAAATAATATTGTGATTGGCATTAAAATGGCACATTGAAACATTGAATAACTATTTTAAAACAAGCATGTTTAATACTAGGATTACATAAGTTTGACTAATGTAACAAATATTAACATTATTGTTGCTATTTGTATCAAAATGAACGCTACCCAGATGCCATACTGTTCATGTATTAATGCTGATGTATATTAAAAAACTATTAAAAATGCTTCAAAATCCTTCTACAGGGCAACAGATCTTTATCTTAGGTTCTTACTTGAAATTTTTCATCTGTGTCTATCACATCATTTATGCTCCAGATTAAACCCAGCATTCTTTATCCAAACACATTTTATCAATCCTTCCGAGGTACAACAGCCCTACCCCCCCCCCCCAATTACCAGTTTGTCTTCAGCCAATAAAAAGCTATATAAGTGTTTTGAGAAAAGCTGAGGGGTTTGGGGTAGACATCCTAAGACATCCCTGTCTTAGGATTTCAATCAGAATAGAGCTGGAAGGGACCTTAGATGTCTTCTAATTTAAGTTAATTTAATTTAATGGCACAGCCTTGACACTGGCACAAACTAAACTGGTTCGGCCCTTCTTTGGTCTTTGTCAAGTTGTCATTCCCCTTCTCTTTTCCCATTTAAGGAGGTGGTCAATGGGGTGGTTTGAGGTGACTTGGGGATAGACACCAAGTCTTGCTCTATGGCCACTTTAAAAGGAGTGATTCCAGTGCTACTGTGTACCGAGTTGTTGTAAGCAATCTCAGTGAAAGGAAACTGGTCCACCCAATTGTTCTGTTGATAATTATTGGAACACCTGAGATACTGCTCTAGGACCTCATTCATGTGTTCACAGCCTCTATTCATTTCCAGATGATGCAAAGAACTAAGCCCCTGAGTAGTCCCCAGAAGTTTTAAAAACTCTTGCCAAAACTGTGAAGTGAAGTGAACTCTGTGATCCGAGATTATTCTTTCTGGGGCTTTGTGCAGTCTATAGACATACTGCATGAACAGTTTGGCTAAGATATGACAGGTGGGATTTTTTTTGACAGGGCACAAAATACACTTGTTTAGAAAATAATTCAGTCATCACCAGTATTTCCCTTTGGGTAGCTCTACTATGAAGTCTTTCCATGGGGCTTTGGGCTCTGCCACTGGCAAGGGTGTTTTTCCTTGCTGTCTTTTGGCAGAGGCACAGGTAGGGCAGCTAGCTACTAGTTCTCTATATCTTTATTTAGTGACAGCCACCAAAACTGGCACTTAACCTAGTGCAAGGTTATAACAAAGCCAAAATTTCCCATTACTTTTGAGCATGGCTTTTCTGTAAGACCATCAGCCGTTGATTTTCACGAACATACAGTCTGCATCCCCATGAGTACTTAATCACATACTCCAGCATCTCATCCTCCTGATCTGCCTCACCTTGGGCTGTTTCCTTCTCAATTTCCATGTAGCTCACTGGTGGTTCTTCTGGCTCCTGGATGTGAAAGGCTAAATCAGCAGTATGGTGGGCTGCTTGAAAGACAGGAGTATCCGCTTCAATTTGGGACCTCAGGAAGACACTTCACAGCTCAAAGATCAATCTGTCCCTGGTGGCAGTGAAGAAGCTGGCTTTGGGAATTTAGTATAGCACTCTTAGTATTCCAGTGTCCATAATTAAGTCTGTTCATATGGGTTCTAAAAGCAATCTGTTGTGTTTGTAATGAGCGATGTGATTGTAGGGGAGATGCTTTCCTGGCTTCCAATGAAACTTCTCTATTGATACTTCCTCCTCTTGTTGCCTTGTCTGGAGAAGGGCTGTTTTTCTGAGAGGGCTGCCACTTTTTAACAGGTTTTTTTAACTGTTTCCCATGGTCTTTGCTCTTTTTCTTCTTCCTTATCCTGAGTATGGGATTTACCCAGGTCTGCTGTAAGAACGTTGGTGGTGGGGTCTGTAGCCTGATGCTTTGCTTGCAGAAAGACAGCAATATCTTTTCTTAGTGTCTCTACATTGTGTTGGATGATTATTAATTGTTCAAATATTGAGACAATGGTTTGCGCTGTGAGAACGCATTGCTTTGCCATAATCTGTTGTATTCTCCCACGGTAAGCTCTCCTCACTTTGAATTAGTTTATTGTTAACCTTTTTAGTCTTTATCACAGTCTCCATATTAGCTGTAACTGGCTTAGTTGTTTGTGAAAAAATCTGGCAGTCATTTTGCTCCTCCCCCACTAGATCAGGAAAGTCTAATATCTGCTGTTTTGTCAGATCTCTTTGCAGGTCCCATTCTAACTTCTCAAGGTTGTTGGAAATGTGTGTGTGTGGGGGTAGTTTTACTTACAGATCTCTTGCCAGCAAAGTGCTCCTCAATTCTTGGTTGTTTTGCAGTCTTCACTGGTGGGAGAGATCCTGGGCTAGTGCCATGGCGCTTCTTTCTTTTCCCCATGCCTTGTTAGTCCTCAGCAAAACAAAAACTTTTGTCTGTGTTGTGGTCTACACTGTTATCTTCTCCAAAAATATTATTTAAATAAAAAGGATCCAATGGGAGTACTAAAAATTGATAAAATAAAATAAAACCAAAAAGAGCTGCTGCAGCACACTCCAGCAGCCGGCTTCCCCTGGCTCCTCTCTGCTCTTGGGTGTGAATGTCCCCACAGAGGGCTTTTCTTCCTAGTCTTCTTTCCTTCTCATCCCCAGAGACCATCAGGGTTTGGCTGGTTGCTGAAGGCTTCCACTTCACCCAGCCATTTGGGGAGAACTGACATGGGGTCTCAAGGAGGCTGCTTGTTTTCAACCGCCTCTTGGTCACTTTCAGGAGCTAACATACTTTGCACAGCCTACATGAAAGAGGTGTCTCTCCGGGTTGACTGTTATTGAAGTTCTAGCCTAATGTCAGACCTGCCCCAGTCAAGTGCCTTAGGAAATAAAGAACCTCAATTCCACTTGGGTGCAATGATAGGTTCTTTTACTAAAGTCTGCTGGCTGCAGTAAAGTCAAGCAAGGACAGCCTCTGCCTAATTTGATTCCAACATTGATTTTGTCACATAAAAGGAAAAAGATATTAATGTGTAGGGATGTGTCTGTAGTTACAAATATTGAAATTGTGCAGGTATGGTTTTCTCTGTGTGGATATGATAGTTGTACTTTGAATAAGGGGACTAGAAAGAGCATTGATGTTTTTGAATGTTGGTGATGGGGAAGACTGCTAAGTATATCATGATAGTCAAGAAAATGAACAAATCAGTAAGAGAATTCTCACTCAAGGCACAAATGACTAAGTTCAAATGTTTATTTTTGAGACATGCTATGTAAAAGAGTATTCAATAACGCTGGGAAAGGTGAAAGGAAAGAGAAAAAAATGACCAGCATTAAGATGGATGGACTCAATTATAGCAGTAATGGCTGTATTTTTTGGAAGACTTGAAAGACCAATTTGGAGAGAGATCCTCCCGGAGAAAATCTTGTATGGTCAGTTAGTGATAACACTGATACAGTGGCACATAATGAGTCAAAAGGGGTAGAGAGATTGGGCAGTGATGGCACCTCTGATTTCAATGAGATCTTTATCAATGGCTCAATGGGAAGAATTCAGGAAGTTTGCAGAATACTAGAGGTATGTTAGTAGAAGGTTATATATAGAACATTTATATATATATCCTGTTACTGCAGTATACTAATATGCGCAAAAATGCACATTCTGTCCATGGATACTTTTCCAAAATTCAATTTTCCATGGGAAAGAACAATTTAAAGCAAATTGTCAAATTGAATGAGAAACACTAGGAAAAAATGCAAAGGGGCACATCTTTAGTTGCCATTAGTAAGTAGCTGCAGCCCTGAGAAATATAAATACTACATGAAATCATTTAACAGTTCATGGATATTAGCCAACTAATAATCACAGGAACAAAATAAAATTATATTACAGCTGGGGATATGCTGAGAGTACAGTGTATTACTGCACACTTTGAGACACTGTATTGTGTACTCTTGAATTTAAAACTACTTTTTCACAAATAAAATATCTTATGATGTATTCATTTACAAGTCGCTGCATGGCAAAATCATTATATCATATTTCATTGTCTTCTGTCATTTTGCACACTTGTAAATATCCTCTTAACATATTTATAATTACGTTGAACTGAATCTATGAGAAATAAACATTCACATTACCATATATGTCTGATCATCTGAGGGATGATGTATGATGTGAAGAGATAATGTTAGTCTGGTGCTAATTTCCTCTCCTTTTCAAATGTAATAGTGTATTGGCAGGCAACCCAGAGTTAATTAATCTTCAGCTGTATACATAGTGTATATTGCCAACACTGGTCTGGAGAGCCAAAAACATGATTTCTTCTAATTATAGTAATTTTTAATAGCCAAGTTCAGAAATTTTAGGAAAAGCTGAAATATCAGTAGAATTTTTTGTGTGTGCAAAAATAAAAAGCATTTTTGGATTTGAATTCTAATGATCTTTCCTAGTTCCTACTGATTTTCTTCCAGAGTAATCATATAAGTGATTATCCTGGTTGGAAAGAGAACATAGCTCAGTGGTGCATTCATATTTGTATGCATATATTCATATTCTATTCCTTGAATCTCTAGTTAAAATTTGCTTGGCTGAAAAAACTTGGAAAGCTGATGCCACACAGTCTTGTGGACTGGATCTGATAAGATAAAAGGCAAAGTCTTATATAATATCACACTGAAACATTTCTCAGCTCATCTGCAAAACAGAAGCAAGAAAGTCGTCAGTTTGATTATGATTGTTTTATTTTATTTTATTTTTTAGCTGAAAACGCTCTCCTTGTAATAGAAATAACCAGTTATTCCATATCTTGCACTCTAGAATAGAATTACATTTCTTGCTAGAAATTAAATTCTCTCTGAGATATAGGTCATCAGTTATTTCACATCTTGGATTTTAGAAAGAATTAAATTTATTTCTAGAATGAAATTTAATAAGAAAAATAAATGAACAAACATGGGACTGGAAATACTTGGCTTGGCAATAGGATCTATAAAAAGTATATTGGAATAATAGTGGAAAATTTGTGCTCATGATACTTTTGAAAAAATGTGTTTCAGAACAAGCAAGAGTCTGAACTAGCATCTACCTGCAATTTATTAAAAGGGCTACATCTACTCTCAGGTTCATGCAGCTCCATTGGAAGCCTCTTTACAAGTTATGTGACCCTGGAAAGTGGAATGGGACAGCTTTCCATGGCCAGCTTGCTGCGGCCAGATCGCCATGGCCAACTTGCCACAGGACAATTCAACAATTTTATTTAATTATTTAAAATAATTAAAAAATATTTTAATTGTTGTCATTCACATTTATTTTGTCCCTCCTTTTGTATCCTTTGTTTAATTATTCTGTTTCACCATTTCTTCAATATTATGTAACTTTTGTCCCATGCAAAGTTGTACCCTGGTGAATTGGCTGTGGCTAATTGTCCTGTGGCGAGTTGTCCATGTTGATTTCACTGTGACAAGTTGTCCATGTCCCCCTAGAAAGAGGTGTGATTTTTTTAAGCAGTTACAAACACTCTGCTGTGTTTGTGATAGATATTTTTTTCTTTTATATCCATACCAAAGAGAAAACCATATTAAATATAGTTGGCTTATTTTTTTAATAGAAATATACTATATTTCACTTTGACTGCCTTTTTTCTGCCACACCTATGATGGTTGGTAACTCTTTTTAGTGTTGATTATGTTTCATTTGTGCAGGAAACTCATATCTACAGTGGCAAAGAGTTAGAAAGAGCCTGGTAGCACCTTTTCTGACTAACCTATTTGATTAAAAATCACAAAAATCCATTCATCTCATAAAGTGAGCTGGACCCATCTGATCAACCACTTAGATAGACTTTCTCCAGAATGATCTGTTACCCAACTTCATCAGTCTCCCACTGTGTACACAATATATTAAATTAAATCCATTCAACTTATTGCTGCTCATCCTCTTTGCTTTTTCCAGCATCATGGACTTCGCAAGGGAGCTGAATTTTTGCATAATATGTTCAAAATATGATAATTTGAACCTAGTCATTTATGCCTCAGGCGAGAACTCTGGATTGATTTGTTCAATGCTGTTGATAGTCCATCCCCCCATCTCCTACCCCCAGCATTTAAAAACATCAAGAAACCATGTTTAGAATGTTAGCATTCTTCTCTGAATAAAGTTTTTAGGGCATTGCCCAGGGGTGGGTTTCTCCTGGTTCTGTCCACCTCTGTAGAACCGGTAGCTCTGAAGAGCAGCAGGCATAGAACCGGTTCTATGTCTGCTGATGTTTTTGCGCACCTGCCCACCCGGGCTCTTACCTGACCTTTATTTCCTGATTTTTCAACTTCAGCTGCCGAACGAGGCACAGCTGCAGTTAGAAAAGCAGGAAAAGAGGGCTGTTTCAAAGGCTGCTTCTCTGCAGGCAGCTGCTGCTGACGATTTACAGGCACAGGGAAGCTCGTAAATCCCGAACCGGTAGTTAACCCTGTCATATCCCACCCCTGGCATTGCCTGATTGTAACCCAAGTTGGATTTCCTTTTTCTCTTAATCTTCTGCTATTCTCAGTCCCTAAAAATATGTCTTTAAAAATCACTATGCTCTCCTGAATGCACAGAGAATTTTTTTGATAATAGAATTCTTTTTGAAGTTCTGTATGATTATCTTGCCTTTGCAAAGTATTGTTTTACCATACATATAAAGATAACATTGTCACCATTCTTATCTGTGTAAAGTAAGATATGATATTTGTTATATGACATTGTGAAATTGCGTAAACAACTTATCCTGCCCAGGAATTATCTTTCCATTGAAAAGCTAATACATATGAAATCTTCAGTGAAAATATCATTTTCACCTATATAAAACTGTATACTGCACTTTCCCCTTGGTATGTGTCAGATCGTTCACAGGTATCAATTTCTATTTTTCCAAAAGCTCAATCCTAGGCTTAGGAAGTAGCTTACAGTGTCAAAAATCAAATAATGCTAGATATATTTACACAATGTCTTTCTTTCGTGTGAACAATATTGGCTTGCATTTCTCCATCTTAACCCTTACATCATGACATCTTAACCCTGCATCACATTCACTGCTCTGTGAAACATTGTAGAATCTGCCAAGAAGGACATCATGAATCTTTTATTAGAGTAAACATTGCATACTAGGAACTTACTCGATAAAGTTAACCAAACAGATACTCTTATTTATGTATATTAGTGTGTGCGTATGTGTAGTGCTGTTTTGTTTTTGTTTTTTTAGCAAAGCTTTATACCAAATCAAATTATGGGCATAAGATGAATGAGAAATGATAGCAAATGAAATACAAAATGACTCAAAAATTTAATGTGACAACATTACATATCTTTATATTTGGGAACTGCACTGTCGATCTATCATGATTTTTGTCTGTGAAATTTTCAGTAACATCTAAAGCTGTAGAAAGAAAATAGGTAGGTTTTCTTTCAGTATTTTACCCATTGTTTATTCCTTTAGCTATGTTTAGCCATGTTTTAAGCACCAAAACTGTGCTTCAGTGGAATAAATGCATCAATCCTAGATATAAAAATACAAATAGAATAATTGTTTTTGTATATTTATGTGTTATGTATGTATTAAAACATATGGGTGTAAAAGGAAAGGAATAAGAGATAAATGGAAGCTAAGAATAAATAAAGTCATTTAACTGGAGAAAACTCTCAAAATGAGCAAAATTCTGAAGAGAAGAAAGGGCTTGCTTAAAAATGTAAATTATACATACAATACCTCCCAAGACATTCCATTTCAAAGCTAGAATTAGTATTGTATAGCTTTCCTGGCTTTGGGGGAAAGAGTGATCTCCAGGCCCATTTCCAAACGTAGTTATGGTTACATGCATGAAATCATACAGGAAAGGTTTGTTACTGCTCTACCCAGCAGTTAAAATGATAAGGTCTATTAATTATACAGATTGGTTATAGAATCTGAAAGAAGTAAAAGTTGGCAGAAAGAAGCTTTTCATAATCATGCACAAACACAAAAATACAGAATGCAAACTTCTGTTCCTAGAAAAATAAAGATTGGTATTATTTATCAAATCTATTCTGTGTAGGACTATGGGAACTGACAGTTTTTAAATTAGAAGACAAAATTTTATGTTAATGTCATGTTATCATTCTTATTCAAGGCTGAGAAAAATGGTATTTTTATTATCTGATGGGAGATAAATTATAAGATGTTCATTCCAATATGAACCAACTTAACCATTGTAGCTTTAAAAAGTGTATATTTCAAATGCACACTCTACTTCAGCCAGAATAAATACTGGGTCTACATTAAAAAGCCATTTGAATTTTTATACAAAAATCTGCAGGGTACAGATTTAAGTGAAATTATTTCTCACCTGCTACAGAAATAAAGGGGAATTATTTTATGCTTTAAAAACATATAAACGTCACACAAAACACAAGAAACCCTTTTCAGTGTCTACTATTCACATTTTAAACCTTATAAGCATTTCATCCAATTTAAAAAGCAAGAATATTTCTTTGGTAATCCTTCTTGTCTGTTTTTTTTTACTTTTTTATAAATTTTGTCATCCCAACAACTAATGAAGTCTATCAATACTTTACAATATAAACATAAGTATCCTGAAATGAAATTAAAGTTAATATATTTTAGGAGATTATAACAACCATTTTATTATACATAAAAATATATAAGCCTGAACATACAATGTAATAAAGAGCTAATGGTTTCTCCATTTGAAAAATGCAGAGTTATAGGAAGCTTAACACTTTCCTAAAACTACTTTTGATATTTGTTGCAAATAACATAGTCAAAACACGTAGTGCTGCGATGCAGGATAATTGGAATCATTCTTGAAAGCATATGTTTAATGTAATGTAATGTAGCTGAATCCTTGGGCAAAGGGAGGGAAGCAGAATTTTTGGAATATTGGAAAAGGAGTGTAATGAATCTGTAGCAGCGGCAGCAAGATGGGTACAAAGATTATTCTGTTCATCTTTTTATAAGCTGGCAAGAATCATTCAGTAAATAGCATTCAAATATAATGGGAGCAAGGAAGGAAGATTAACAGTTTTGCTCCAAAGTTTTCTTACTCTGCCTGAACATTTGATTTATTATCTTGATTTAGAAGATGTGTGCTGGTGCTAGAATGATCAGAGCTGCAGTTTGTACATCCCTCCCACCCCCTTGCACATAGCCTAGAGTTAATTGACCTCTTTTTGTGAGTGGTACCCTATAGGAATTTTGGTAGAATATGTATCCACCAGATCTAGAGATATAGATCTGCTGCCAGAATTAACACAGTGCCTCTCTGGATGGGGCAGGGAAGGGAATCTATTCCAGGCATTATGTCTAGAAAACCTGTTCCATTTTTATTTGATTCCATTCCTGATCTGCTGTGTTTGCTGTGTGGATGGAAATATTATCTTTCTTTGATTTTCAAAGGTAAGGGCTTTGCAGAATGCTACAGAACTGGTCTCCCTTTTTTCATCTCCTTAACAATATAATCAGGGGCAACACAGAGAAAAGTAGTTGAGATGAGGGAATAGCTTCAGGCAGCATGGGGTTCATCTGTTTGCTCTTGGTACCATATAACATGAAGGACTGAAAGGAAAATAGACCCATATTTTACTATTTCCCCCATATAATCAGATGCCCTTCATTTGTAAAGTATCCATTTGTACTTCCTGTTTATTCTGTGCCCTTATAGCCTTGCTTCAGCAGACCTTTTTTGGGATTGCTTGCTTCAACTGGTCTTTTTTGGCATAGTAGGCTGATATAGGGACTAAAGCATGTGTTTTAACATTTGTATAGCTGGAACAGGGATCTTTAACTTAAATAATTATCAGGAGTGTAGTTTATTTGTCTGAAGGTTATAATCTGAAGCCTGTTTTGTAGAAAGTTCTCTGATGAGTCAGAGATTAAGACAGTTAATTTTATTAAATAAATATAATATTATTAAATAAATAAATCAAACCAAACACATTCTCTCTCTGAAATCCAAATTTAACAAGATTAGAATTCCTTCTACCATGTCATTTCATGATGAATACTTAATAGAAATGTTATATTTAAATGTAGCATACAATGTGTACTTTCTAACTATCTTGCCAGCAAAAGAGAGGTTAAGGAAGTTATAAACTTATCCTAAGTATGACTAAATTTTGTTACACTGGATGGCAATTCCATTTTTCCCCCGCGAACCTATTGATCATCATCGATTTTCAGGAAGATGGTTTGCAAGGGGGAGGGCATTGTTTCTTAGTGATTTTTAACCTTTTTTCTGGGAAGGAACATACCATGAGGTGTTTTGTGGGCACTTCACTCTTTCACCTCTTCTTCCTGAAATATACTGTAGTTTGTCTGCATTCCAAGGAAGAAAAATGACAGTGAGAGAGATAATTAGCTTTTCTTTCATTCTCCAATTTTCCAAACAAAATTTAACAATGTTCAAACCAATTGGACCAAACAGACAAGATGACACCTCAACTATTGCTGTCTAAGTGTTGTTATGGGCTGGCTTAAAACATTGTTAAACATTCATACTGGATTCAGAAAGGTACTGCACTGCTTCTAAGTGAGTATAGGAAAGAAGGAGAGTGTCCTGACCTAGATCCCTTTTTCCTTTTAAGACACTTCCTACACACAATTACAAATGGTAAGAGTCTGTTCCATGATTTTCTATTTTCTTTCTTTGTAAGTATAGATGATGAATACATTTTTCAGCAAGAATGATTCCATTTGAAAGTAAATAATATGCAAGGGCTGTGGTGTCTCCCTTACTTTTAAGCAGAATTAAGTCCTCTCCACTTTCCATTGAAATGTTCCCTTCTCTTCACTGATGGGAGAGGAAAGGAACAAAAATAATAGTTAAAATAAATATGATGATTAGAACATCATAATTATGTATTAGAAATATAAATTTCTGCCATCAATTCAGTTCAACAGATGCTAGTAGATTCTTGCCTATGATGTCCTAATACTGTATGCTGTTGCTTAGCACAGTTCATCACAATTAACTAATTTTATTTTGTGGTTTTTATTGTTTATTATTGAAAATACTTGATAGCTTGAGAGGGCACTAGCACTCCCCAGGCAGCTTGTGCATGTATGTGGATGATAATAAAACTAATTTAAAAGCAAATACCTTTTAAAAGTTAAAACTCTTCTAAAATACTAAATTCCTAGGGAAAACTAGGCATTCAGGTGATAGCTTGGATACAATAACTTGATTGTGCACCTTAAGAATTAAGTGCAGATCATGATTATTCTGCTTTTGCTCTGATATGTAGTTTTAAAAACTGATGCTGTACCAATAGAACTCTTTTTGCACAATGTATTTTAAATATTATTTAGTCCTAATACAATTTTGGTTGATGCATTTCTGTGGATTTTATTTTATATTCCTCCTTCAGGTAACACATACTGTACAGTATGTATAATTAGTTCATATTTTTTAAAACCTACATATATCCCCCCCAAAAAACCTCTTATTTACTGAGTCCATTAAAACTGCAAAAACAGCTAATGACCTTCATCAAGTTTCAAATGATTTTGCAAATTAGTTAGTAGCAGTGAGTGTGAATTTGTATGAGAGGTGTTTTTGCACATTGATTTCACACATCATAACAATAAAGTGATGTTTGTATTTGACTTTCTAATCACACCATTTCAGGTTAATTAATAAAATGCATAGCTCTAGGGGTTGCCCTTAGTAGTATATAATTGACTAACAGCTAAGCCATATTTCAAAAGGCCTTTGAAAAGTTCAGTGCTTTTGCATAAGTTTTTACCTTGTTTTGGTATGTAATTTCCTGTAACTTTTATGCCACTGTTTAATTAAGCAAAGCTTGATATTCTCTCTGAGAAACTCTGGAACCAGTTGCACTTTAAATTGTTCTGAACCTGGTGTGGTACTTTCTGCTGTTTTGTAAATTTCTTCCCATAGATTAGTTAATTATATTTTACATTGGGGTAGCTAGTTGATTAATGTAGCATTTAGGTTTCAAAGGAAAAACTATTTTAGTAGTTGTAAGACTCTGAGGTATGTGTCATACCCTAGCAAACAAAACAAAATAAAATTGTTTGGAGAGTCATAATGCCACAACCAGGATACATATTGGGAAAAGTAAAGATATATTTTGAACATGAATGATATTTGTAATTTAGAAATACAAAGAGGAAACAAACTTTTAGATAATTCTTCCATTTATAGGTGTGGAAAGGGAACTTCAAGAAGACAGTAGTGTCACAAAAACAGGAAAAGCCCAAGGGGAACATCAGGTCAGCCATAAAACAAACTTACATAGGAAAAGGAATAAAATAAAAAAGGTATTAAAGAATCCCTATAGACAAAAGCCTAAGTAATTAAGAAAACTAGACAAATAAGAAAAGGAAACAAAAGATAATTTAGAAAACCCTTACAAACATAGGACATACCAAATAAGCAAAACAAACAGACAAAAGATGTGGTGGTCTCCCATGGAAAGAATGAGACACAGGCTGGTGTACTCGGGATGGGAGCCCAGAATAAAATTCCAGTGCTTCATTTTACTGAGATTTTTGTGTATAGTAAGCAATAACATTGTGGATTAATAATTAGATATAGTACAGGCTTGTTTGCAGTTGTCTAAGCTGTCTCTTTGTTTGTATTTGTTCTTATTGTTTTCTTTTCTTTGCACTATCTTAATGACCTTTAGACAGGCATGAATGTATAAGGCATTATATTAATCATTGCTCAAGCTCAGGCCAAAGTTTATTCCCACATCTCCCCTGTTTTAGTTTTTTGATGATCGCGGATGCCTCGGTAGCTTTTCGCCATCTGCAACAGCAATTCTCCTTCCGTAGGCTTCACCCGACACATTCCTAAAAGTCCAGGGAGACATTGAATACAACAGCATATACAGAGAGAAAATATAATAAGCAATATCGCTCCAACAATTAGGTGATGAATCCATGAACCATCTGGCAACCAGGACCAAAGTGCAGACCACACATCCAGTCCCTCGTCCTTATGCTTTGTTCCATAGAGTAGCTGTAATGTTTGGAGAATAATCAGAGATATACATGCAACAATGCGTATGAATCACAGTGCAAACTCCCCCTTGCGCAGCCAAAATAGTGTCCACCGCATATCTGGTTTGCAGGACAAAGTCAAGGATTTTTCCTTGCTCTTCTTCAAGCAGCTTTAGCGTTTTAATGGTGTCTTTAAACATAGTAACTGTCTAATTGTTTAAACGATGCAAATCTCTACAGTTCATCATGACTCCTAAAGGAGGAATAACTCCCCTTGATATCTGTGTCCAGTAGTCATGAGTCAAAACAGAGTTTACTTCCGTTGCGGAACGCACATTGCGGATATGAGCAGTCCCCAATGATTTTTGAATGAAATGAGATGGGATTACTTTCCCAAAGGTGCAGACCCCTTTCCATCGTGCTGGCATGTGATCATAGGCCATCCGTCCACACAGCAACCATAGATTTGCTCCCAGGAGATGACCAACCTTATTTGGCTCAGCATAGATTAATTGTGCAAAGGATTCCATTAACATAGCCAAATAAGTGGGCGGTGGTGTGTATTTCCTATTCGCACATTTAGGCAGCTGGTTTTCTCTCGTGGTGGGACAACATGTGGCAGGGATAAATGGACACCCATTTTCATTGATCAAAGATCAAATCTAGAAATGTTGTGTACAAAGTAAGTGAGATTTTTAGTTTTCATGTCATCCGGATAAACCCAACTTCCATTGCTAATAACAATTGTTTTGTTGCAAAACGGAAATGTCCCCAAGTAAGTCATATTCTCTACCATCTCATTGTGGGTCCAGCAGATACCCGCCACCTCTTGGATCCGGCTTCCAAGGTGTAAGGTATTTATGTTACTTGTAGTCCAACTGTTAGACCACATCCCTGAACAACCATAGCATTGTCCCTTATACCAGTCACCTTCGGCCAGAGGTACTGCAACCATTGGAAGCCCTGATGTTTTGTGAGTTGGCATGTGCATACATACCCAACAATCAGTTTTATTATGGAGGTTTGTTAGCTTCTCCATGTCCTGAATCAATGTGTTTCTTTTCCATTCCCCCAAATCCACCCCCTTGCCCCTTTGGCTGATGATAAGGACGCACACAGCGAGCAGGAACCCAAACAACTGTCCCCTCATCTTCAACAGCAGCGTATCCTCGGCCCCAAGTTATTAGCGGGACAGGTCCTCTCCACGTTGGATCTGGCAGTCTCCTATACCGAACTTTTGGTCTTGGCGTACCTGCAGAAGGGGAAGAAGCAAAATGCCTACTGGCTGCCGTAGCAGCAGGAGATCCTGTCATGTTTAAAAAATTTAAAGTATATAAAGTAATATTAAGAATGTTTTGTATGTTAGGCAAACCATATCCATCCACTTCCCCCGTTTTTGTTTTTATGTGAAGGAGTGCTTGTTTGAGCGTCTGATGAGCTCGTTCCATAATGGCCTGACTGTAGCTGCTCAGCTACCAATTGATGTAAAGCTATAAGCTTTTCCTTTGGAAGTGGTCATTGGTCAATCCAAACTGTCTGAGAGGTTAACAATTGTAATTTTTCCATTATCCAATAACAATTTTTGTGCGAAATTGTGACAGCAAATCTCTACCCCACAAGTTTATATGCAGGGGCAACACAAGAGGTTGAATCCTTGCAGTCTCGCCAGTTTCTCTATGCAATGCCTTCAACCAATGTACACTACTTCTTGCAAACTGCATACCACCTACCCCACAAACAGCCGGAGAATCCTCCAGCGCCCATTCATTTGGCCACTCCTTTTGGTATATCACAGAGACATCTGCTCCGGAATCTATAAGGCCAGAAAATGATTTTCCCTGAATTTCAATTGTCATTTTTGGTTGGTCTGTAGTCAAATTTTTTTGTCAGTGCTAGCAATTCTGCAGCAACTGGAGAACTGGCCATTTCAGTGGACCCAAAACCACCAGTTCATGGGATCCCAATTAAAGGATTCATAGGAATGTATGGAAGCAATAATAACTGGGCAATAGAGTCACCGGCCATTAATGATGCAGGAGTATCAGTGTACAATTGTACCTTAATAACCCCTTTATAATCTTGATCAATAACCCCTGGAATAACAAAAAACCCTTTTTCTGATTGCTCAAGCTCAGGCCAAAGTTTATTCCCACAAAAAGACACAAAATATAAATTACAAAAGGGATATACAGGAGATTGCCACAGAACAAATATGAAAAACTATCTTAAAGCTAAAAGAGATTAGAGAAAACCAATAATACAATCTGGCCACCCCGCGGAGTTTGCCTTCTACACCCCGCGGAGTTTGCCCTCTGGCGGGAATAAAGACAAACTCAAACAGGATTTGAAACATTAGGCACAAATACAAACACTCACACAAAATCAACTTACAAAGGGAGAAAAGGGTATAAAAAACCAGGGACTTACCATAAGAAGCTATTTATTTACGCTAATCTTATTGACAGTGGGTCAGAACTAATAAGTGAGAAATGCTCCAAATTTAGCTGTTACAACATATTAGTGCACTTTACCTTATATTTTTATTCATATTTTTGATATTCTGAAATGCCTTCCAGTCTTGGCTATGTTCTCAGATAGCTGCATTGTTGAGGTAGCCATTTTTATCCTGTTTCCTGTAATTTGTATCTTTTGCTTTTATGATATTTATTAATAAGGATTTTTATATTGTATGTTTTTGTTTTTATGTATTTTTATCTGATTATTCTTCATTGCCCAGAGTTGCTCTTGGTATAAATTGCATAAATAAAAGATGTATAAATTTGATAAATATATGCATAAATAAATTATCTGGGTTCAGGACATGATTATAACATAAGACAGGGAAAGGTTGTTCAAAAACCTTATTTGAAACCTGGACTATGGCACATCCTTCCATTATATTTGTATATTTCAATTTGTGCACCAGATTCAAAATTTAATTTGAAAGTAGTAGTTTTGAAAAGAAGGAAGTAATCATATTTTCACTTTCAAATTTTTGATTTAAACTATGTATTTTAATGTATTAAGGCACCTTAAATGGTTATATGAGTAGAAAAGCAGGATAGAAATACCTTTTTAGCTAGGCAGGTACTTCACCTTGCTGCTGGAGCTTCATTAAACTTTTTCTTTTTGAATAGACTTTAAACCTAACCAACTGGCAATCACATACTTAGTTATGGTACTAAGAACTAAGCTATTACATACTTCTTCCCTGCTTCTATGTCTTTCCTGTTCTGACCCGGGCAAAATGGCTCTTGTACCATTTTTCTTTCTTTATGTGTTTCTTCTAGAATATTTTTGGATGAGAATTAAATCCGGAAGAATCCCTGTGACCTCCACCAGCAAGTGCTCTGAGAAAACTTCTAAAAGCTTATTCCATGATGGATTACCGTATATACTCGAGTATAAGTCGACCCGAATATAAGCCGAGGCACCCAATTTTACCACAAAAAAAACTGGGAAAACTTATTGACTCGAGTATAAGTCGAGGGTGGGAAATGCAGCAGCTACTGGTAAATTTCAAAAATAAAAATAGATACCAATAAAATTACATTAATTAAGGCATCAGTAGGTTAAATGTTTTTGAATATTTATTTCAAAGAAAAACAGTAAACTAGCTCTGTAAGTGGAAAAGAGAGCCAACAAAACCAATATGGTATCAACAATAACTTTAAAAGTACAAAAACCTTAGCTCAATCAGCAACCAAGCTAAAACACAAGAGTTAAAATCCTTCAAAACTGGATTCCTCCTCATCATCTGTATGTTATATTTATGGACAAAAGTGGATATTCATTCAGGCTAGAGTGCTTTAAAATGTAAATGAGGTTAGTTTCACACACACATGCACACTGTTTCGCTTTCCATAAACTAATTTTTTAGTGCATGACAGATGAAGTGCCTGACAGATGAAAGTCCTCTTAGGAAACTTTAGATCTTAACTGGCATTACATTTAAAATCAAACATGTTCACATTCTTAACATTTTTCCATGGCAAAGTGTTTCTCAAATAATCCATAATAATGCCGCGGGAGGGAATTATTGTCTAATTAAAACTTTCACTAGGACAGTTGAGAATAAGTTTGATCTTTACAATTTCCTCTTTGAAAGAGACCAGTAAATAGGGAACAAGAAGATGAAGAAAAAGAAGTGTGTTTTTTCACATTTTTCACACAGCAGTGAACAAAAATGGCATCATAGGAACAGGCTTATTCTCAGTCCAAAGGTTTGTTTCTGATTTCTTCCCTGATTTAAGGGAAATTTGGGAAACGATCTCACTATCATGAAAGGTTTAATTGATTCACTAACCCAAAAGATGATGATGATGACAGTGGGAGGCAGGAGTCACTCTCTCCCTTGCAAGAAAAAAGCATGTGTATGTGCTGCATGTACATCCTGTTTTGGAGAGCCACCATCTCTTTCACAGCTCTCCCTCATGCCTCCATTGCATGTGCACACATGCCATGGCTCAGTAGTAGGTCAACATACAGATGTCACACTAGGTTCCCTCCTCAAAAGGAACATCCAACCTTTCTTGAGAAGTACAAACTTCATCTGTTCAGGATTGTGGTGACAAAGGTGAAGGAGGATGGAGCTGAGAGAAGGGAAGGGAAGAAAAGATCATTGACAGGGAGAAAGACAGGGAGAAACACCTGGAAGTGTGAGCCCTCGAGTTTCCTTAGGGAAGACCAGACAACAAGGGGAGAGGAGAGGAGGAGGAGGAGGAGGAGGAGGAGGAGGAGGAGGAGGAGGAGGAGGAGAGTTAAAAAAAAAGAGTGGGAAGCCAACTCACACGTTCCATCAAAGCGGGTTGCTATGGTATCCAGGAAGGTGTTTTGGGGAGCCAGGAGGCCCCTCATCACCGGCATTTTAAGACTTGCTCAAGGACATCGCCATCGTCCAGTTGGAAGGGGAAAAAAACCCAGAGGTATCTGAGAAGAACGGGAGCCAAGACGGGGCCCTTCGCTTCCTCTCCCCGAGACAGGCCAGGGGGAAGCAGGGCTTTCTCCGCCTGCTGCTGCCAGAGGAGTGCAGGGGGGGGGGTTTGCAAAAAAAAAGAGAGAGAGAGAGTGAGTGAGAAAGAGTGTGAATGAGAATACTGACCGCTCTTGCGACGGCGGAGATGACTTAAGATGACTCCCCGTGTGGGAAGTCACCCGGTGCACACCTCCTTCCAGCCTGCTCGAGTAACCCCCCCTCCCCCCACGCGCACTTTCGTGGCTGCTTGACACGCTGGGAGAAACCCGAAGCGGACGCCGCGGCCGAGGCGACCGAGAGTTGCTGGCAATTCCCTTCACAGCTCGCACTGCAGTCTGAAGGGAAGGAAAAGCCTTGCTGGAGCCCAGCCCTCCCTTTGCTTTCCTCCTGGGCTCCCCCGACAACTCCACAGACAGCTTCTCTGCTGTCTTGCTAACAAACCCTGCCAACCATCTGTCTCGCTCTCAATCGCTCTCTCTCTCTATGTGTGTGTGCCACCGCCGCCTCCTCCAGACGAGCGCCCTGACGGGAGGCGATCGCAGCCGCGACGGCAGAGACCGCGACTCGCTGAGCCCTGCAAACGGCCGGCCGAAAGATGAGAGGAGGATGCCCGGGCGGCTGCCGCCCCTGGATCCTAACTAGAAAGACCCCAACGCCGCCACCCCCTCCCACTCAGGCAGGGTCCCCATTCCCCTGGCCGGCCAGGGGCACAGCCGCTTCCCACTCCCGAACAGCCCGGGCGCCGCTAGTCAGCCTCGCTCAGCGCCCGGGGCGGCATTGCAGGCGCAGCCTTTTGCAGAGCCGAGCCAGGCCGCGCCTCACCTCACCTCCTCACCTCCTTCTCTCGCTCTTCTTGCAAAACGCCGCCGACTTGGCGGCGAGCGGCTCCTTTACCCACCTGTTGTATGGGAGCTACCGCGCTCGCCTCCGGAGCAGCCGTCCGCAGTTTCAGCCGGGGAGGGAGGGGGGCACAAAGCAGCCCAAACGTGTAGCAGTGGAAGGAAGGTGCGCTGGTGCGAGGAAGAGAGAGAGAGACACACACACACACACACACACACACAGAGACAGACAGACAGACACACACACACTCACTTCGCCACTTTGCACCTTGCAAATGCAAAATCCTGGGGGTTTTGCATTTGCAAGGTGCAAAGCGGCGGGGGTGGATCCCGCGTGCTGGAAAGGGCTTGACTGTATTACAGGGAGAGAGAGAGAGAGGGAGAGATCATAAGAACGGCTCTTGATTTTTTCTTGCAAGGGAGAGAGCCTTGCTTTTTTCTTGCAGCTGGAGCTGAGGAAACGAAGCTGAGTGGAGCCGAAGCAACCTCGGCTCGCGTTGTTTTCTCAGCCTCGCTTTTGCCTTCTCCCTACATCTTCCCTCTGTTAAAATCCCCCCCCCACACACAGAGGGGAATCTGACTCGAGTATAAGCCGAGGGCAGTTTTTTCAGCACAAAAATTGGGCTGAAAAACTCGGCTTATACTCGAATATATACGGTAGATTAACTCATAAGTAATTAACATTAACAGACATATATAAAGAAATCCATGTTGATGGCCATCAGCTCCACTTATTAATTATATATTGTTTGAAGAAGTCCTTTCTTCTATATGTTCTCAGTCTCCCATCATTTAACTTCATAAGAAGTAGAAAATGCTTTTTTATATCTATTTTCTGCCCAACATATTTACCTGTTCTTTAATAAGACTAGATATTCCTATAGTTGTGTAGAGCATCTCTCACCAGGTGGCACAAGAGATCACACAATAAATGGTATCTCTCTCTATAGGAAATGGTTTGAGACCCAATCTGCCCCTCAGCAAAGCTGTCAGGCAGCTCTCATTCTAGCTGCACAACTTAGTGGTGTGGGAGGCCCAGGACATTATTGTCCTAAGACAATGGCTTCTGTTCTGAGCAGTACTGGGAAACGGCAGCATTTTGACTATGTAAAGCTCAGCAGCAAATAAGCAAAAAGTCAATTCAATTTGATGAAAAGCCCTTCTATTGTAAAGACAAGTTAACAAGCTCACAAAGCGAATTTGTTCCCACATCAGGAGGGCCATTAACTTAAGACAATTTTGTTCTGAAAACAAGACACAACATTCATTATTTTGAAGCAATTTACTAGCAAATCTGGGTGTACTGAAAGTAAATAAATAAGGAATGAAATGAAAAAGTGATATTTCCTCATAATATTATTTAAATTATTTTACAAATAGAAGCTTATTTGCACAGAGATTATTCCAATATTATTATTACTGTGAAAGGTTTTGTTTTTGGAATGCATATTTTAATGACATGTTATAGCGCATTGTAAGAACTTGTCACTGCAATATAGGATACTAAATTCTGGTATTTACAAACTAAATTACAAACTAAACTGGTACAAACTAAATTATTACTACTGCAACTTAAAATATTGGGATACCCTATAAAATTTAACATCACTTCAGTCCTTCAATTAAAAAATGTTTTTCCAAATGATTTCTTTTCATAAAGAACAGTGTAATAAAGGCCAATTAAGTCAGACATGGATCATGATTTAGGTATGATAAGATTTCCATGAAAATTGGGATATATGTTTGCGGTATCTGCTATCCCGCATCAGATGGGCGCCTCATGAGAGGGAGCGAAGGAGGAAGAAACGACAAGAGATGAGGTTTCTCGGGATGAGCACGCCTCGAATGTCTCGGCACACGCTCTTTTATTATGTTTTTCACAGGGGGGGTGAAATTTTTCAGAGCCCAAGTCAAACAGGGTATTCAAGATTTACAATGGTTCAGGTCAGTTAGGATACCAGGTTAACAGGATGTGTGTGATTTACAACAGTTCAAGTCAGCTAGGATATCATTCTGTATTGACAGATGTTTATTTCCCCATCCCTTGTCCGTGCCTGGCAAAGATCACTGAAGAGACAGAAGTCTAATGTTTACACGAGAATGATACATTGTTGCAATACATAGTTGCACTGATACATAGTTGCAATCACATGAATGATACATAGTTACAACATCTCCTCTGTTTTTATTATTTATGACGAGTCTTCTTCCTTGTCCAAGAAGACAGGAACTATTTTTCTGAAATGTTCTCCGTCCCCGTCATCTAGGCAGGCGTGCGACCCGTCAGCGTCAGGGTTGTCCAAGGAGCGGTAACTCAGCAATGACATTTTTTCATCCGGTGTTAAAGACATAACATGAGCTTGCAATAACACATTAACATCAGCAGTTATGGAAGATAATTGATTTTTCAAAAATTTCAATATTCTATTAAAACAACAAGGTCCTATAATACATATCAATATAATGATTATTAATGGTCCTGCCAATGCAGTTAAAAAGGTTGTAAGCCATGGTGAAATAGAAAACGAACCTTGATACCAATTATACATGTTTAACCTTTCTTTTTCTCTATCTTTTAAGCGTTTTTCTAATTCATTCATAGAATTCAACACGACCCCCCTGCTATCAGCATAAAAACAACATTCTTCTTTAAGCGCAGCACACAATCCCCCTTGTTTTAAAAATAACAGATCTAAACCTCTACGATTTTGCAAGACTACTTCTGAAAGGGACGTCAAGGAGTTTTGCAAAGCTACAATTGATTTTTCAATTCGTAATAAATCATCATCAATGGCTGAACCCAGAGCTGTAATTCTTTTGTCAGAAACAGCTAGTCCTGCAATGCCCGTGGCTGCGCCCGTGGCGCCCAGAGCAAGCAGTAGACCTAAAGTGAGAGTACTAATAATTTCCCGTTTTGCTCTGAGGGGGTATTCCATGGGTGCCTGTAGGGATATAAAATCATCAGAGTTATACACATTAATTTTTGGTACAAGCCATACTTGAATACAAAATGATTTGGATTTAACAAGTTCATCCCCATGGACACATGCTGTGAGACCGGTGTTACAAGCCCAGACAGAATTTTTGCCAGGGATAAAATACATTCCTTTTAGGCGTGATGCTAAATTTCCTCCTGAAGAGGTGTAGACTGGAGAATATCCCCCGACGGTGTGGTAGCGGCCAAGGCGGTGCTTAGGAAGATACAAATCACAATGATAGCCATTAGAAACATTATGACAATATTGTGAGTAATTGGATGGAATATTTCCCAAGCAACAACCAACCCCAGTGATGGAAGAGACAGTAATAGTGGAGTTCCTCCAATGGCAACGTTCATCTGATGTGGAATTAACAATGGGTTCTTGGGAAGCGATGGCTTCGTAAAAAGGTGGAGAGGCAGAAACACAAAGCCAACATGTGGAGGCAATTGATGAGTTTGAGGAGTTCAACAAGGCATAGGAAGCTTTGATCAATGGAATCAATGGGTTAACTTCCTGTGTTATGGGTTGCAAGAAAGGGGATTTAATAACATTATCATGTGGTCCCACCGGGTCAGAGCGAGGGAGTTCAATGTGACGTTGAATGTAAAAAATATTTCCATAATGCTCTCCTGGCCAAGCTATTTTTAAGCGAGCACCCCATTTCAAGCCAGTGTCCCATAGAGTACTTTTCTTGCCTTTGTCTGTGAACCTTATGGTTACCGGGTTGCATTTGGGCAATTTTTTACCACCACATGGAATATCCCATGTGGTGCGAGTGGCAGTAATGAGATCGCCCTTAGTGCCCGGATCCCAATAAATATGTCCAGTTGAAACACACGACCAGTCTTTGCAAAAGTAATCTGACAACCCCCCGCAGTCTAGAAGTCGTTGGGCAGGGGACTGAGTGTCGGAAACGGGCTGTCCGGGGCATACATAAAACCTATGTTCATTTACAAATCTATGATTAGGCTCCGTTGGATGAGAAGGTGAGTTGTAAGCGGTGGAGCCTACAAGCATCTCTGCCAAATCGAATTGAAGCGGTGGGTAAAAGTCTTCTATGCGAGAAAAATTGGTTGTAAAGTTTAAACGAACGCCTTGAAAGTCAGTTATAGTCCAAGTAATATTATATCTTCTATGAGGCTTCTGCGGATCGTCATAGGCAGTTCTTTTGAAGCGTCGTTTGTTGACAGGATCAGAGTTAGGGTATATAAAAGCATGACAAGTAGGAGAAAGGGCTATGGATAAGTTAGTTGTGGAACATTTACGATATGAGGAGGGAATACAATTAGTAGAAAAAGGATAATAATTACAATAATGACAATGAAGATTAATTTGGTCATTCATCAAGGACGTTAATTGGGGTGGGGAAACCCATGATACAATATAAGGACATTTAGGTCCCCCTATGTTTAGATTGAAAAGAGGAAAAGATTTTAAGGTTCCTTTCCATAGGAAGAGTAAAGAAGGAACAAAAGAGCGAGTGGTAGAGTGTTCTGTAAACAAAACAGAAGTGACAGAGTGAAAGCTACGGGTAGCATTTTCATGACGTACCCTCATGGAACAAGTATAATAGCCTTCTGTTAAAGAAATGATTTTAACACGAATAGTCTTTTGACAGGAAGCATAGGTTTTGTTGAAGTAAGGTAGAAATTGCAAAGAAGATATAGGCAAGAATATCAGGAAAGATTTTTAAGATACAGATGTAGCAGAGGAATTCCCATGATAGGGTCTTACTGCCCGACCAGGGATCCAGCAAGTGGTTTTGTCTGGAAGTAAGATCGCAGCGTATCCTCTCCCCCAAGTGAGAAGCTCAGCGGGACCCTGCCAGGCAGGATCTGGCAATCTGCGATAATATACCAGAGGTCTGTTAGGAGGGGGTGAGGGGGAGGAAAAGTGACATGAAGCAGCAGAAGTGGGAGGAATGCCAGTCAGATTGAGGAAGTTTAAAGTGTAAAGACAAAGGTTAAGAGAATTTTGCAATGCTGGGAGGTTCGGGGGGTTTTCCCGCAATGAATACCAATTAAGAGCACGTTTCAGAGATAAGTGAGCTCATTGCACAATAGCCTAATAGCCTGCCCCTGGCTGTTGCAGCGAATCCCAAACTTGTGGATTACATCCCATCTGTTACAGAAGTCCTGAAAAGCAGAACTTGTGTAGGCAGATCCATTGTCTTTTTTGATTTCTTTTGGACGTCCCAGCGAGGCAAAGGTACGAATTGAATAATTGATGACATGTTTTACAGTTTGAGGAGTAGCCAGGATAAACCCTGAATATGTATCTATTGAAACGTGCAAATATTTCCAAGGGGCAAAAGGTGGATACTAAGTTACATCCATTTGCCAAATTTCACAAGCTTTTAATCCTCTAGGATTTTACTCCTATGGGAATGGAATGTAGCAGCTTCTGCCTAAGTTAGAGAAAATTAAAAAGTTATCATAACTTGGCAGGGGAGATTCAAACACACTCCCTGCTTCTATTTTTTGATGGACTTTTAAAGCCTCCATAATTTTCCTCCAAGTGACCAAAAAGCCAATAGGTGCACGAGGAGGACAATGGAGATGTTCACCAATTTTTTGCCAATTGGAAAATTTTTAAGGACCCTTCCTCTGAATAATTAGGACAATGTTGCCACACATAAGCCACTAATGTAGCAATAGGTTTCTTTTTTACAGGAGAGCCCTTTAAATTAGCAGAGTATTTAGAAGAAGAAGCGACTAGCTCTCTCAATTCCTTCAGATGCTGCGTCTGCTGTTGAGAAAAGCCTCCACCCATACTTACTAAAGTCGAGACCGTCTTTCAGATCCGATGATGTGCAATTCGCTCAGGCGCCTGGCGATGCACAGCTCCCACCGAGCTGATAAGATATGGGCGCGCCGCTGCGTATCCCCCTTAGGGAATCACGTCGGGGTCACCATAATGTGGTATCTGCTATCCCGCATCAGATGGGCGCCTCATGAGAGGGAGCGAAGGAGGAAGAAACGACAAGAGATGAGGTTTCTCGGGATGAGCACGCCCCGAATGTCTCGGCACACGCTCTTTTATTATGCTTTTTCACAGGGGGGGTGAAATTTTTCAGAGCCCAAGTCAAACAGGGTATTCAAGATTTACAATGGTTCAGGTCAGTTAGGATACCAGGTTAACAGGATGTGTGTGATTTACAACAGTTCAAGTCAGCTAGGATATCATTCTGTATTGACAGATGTTTATTTCCCCATCCCTTGTCCGTGCCTGGCAAAGATCACTGAAGAGACAGAAGTTTAATGTTTACACGAGAATGATACATTGTTGCAATACATAGTTGCACTGATACATAGTTGCAATCACATGAATGATACATAGTTACAACATATGTTTATTCTGGAGAAGTAGTGAATATAGTGATTAATTTGTCGGATTAGAGAAAACCAAGTTGATCTTCCCATCCATACGTAGACTTTACTTTAGACCAGACAAACTCTCAATTGAATTTATATATAGGATTATACAGGGGTGTGATCCAGCCAGTTCAGACAAGTTTGGGTGAACCAGATGTTAATTTTACATCTGGTTCGGAAAACTGGTAGTTCTGACAACCGGCTGGCCCCACCGCGCCCCTCCCAGGAGTCCCCACACACCCCGTTCTGGCTACCTGGTAAGTGCAGGGAGACCTAGGTCCAAAATGGAGCACGGGGTGTGGTGTGCCCCCTGTGGCCCATTTTTGCTTTCAGGAGGCTGCAGGGAGGCATCCTAGTGCGCTCCCCCACCGCCTGTTTTCCCTCCCAGGAGGCTGCAGAGAGCCTCCTAAGCCCAAAATGGCCCGCTTTTGCTTCCAGGGGGATGCAGGAGTCTGAGTGCTGCCTGTCATGCCCACCCAGACGGTCATTAGGGCAGAGAACTAGTTACTAAATTAGTTGATTAGTTTGCCTCCCTTGCCCATTTGCCTCCCTCACCCGAGGGCTGCCTGCTCTCCCTCCCACCAGCCAGGCTGGCCTGGAAGCAGCGTGTCAGGGCTTTGTTCAGTTGAAGGTTTGTTCCTGCCCTCAAACAATAAGACCAGCACGTGCAAAGTGCAAAGGTTCTCCAGCAGCTGCGCTTGCAATTGGCTTGCAACACCTGAGTTTCACATCCTTCCTCCTCCTGCCTCTTCTCCTCTTCCTGGTTCTGTTTCCTTTTCCTCCTGCTACCTCTTCTTCCTTCCTCTGCTTCTTCCCCACTTTCCTCCTCTCCCTCTCCCAGCACCACAACTGGGTTGGCATTCCCTTCACGCACCTCTCCAAGTTTGTAAGACAAACACACAGCAGCCCAACTTGCAACCAGATATTTCTCCAAAGCCTTGTTGGCAGGGGACCCCTCCAAGGTATGTGTATATGTGGGAATATCACCTTAAGTGCTGGGTCTCCAAAGGAATCCCTCTCTCATTTGCACATTTTCCAAGACTGCTCGGTTCACTTCAGTTGGATTTTTTTTTGCTTTTGTTTTGATGCTCGAGGATACCTCATGTGTTTTGGCAACACCCTGCTTGCTTTTCATTGTTTGGTTTAGTGTGTGTGTGTGTGTGTGTGTGTGTGTGCGCGCACACACACACACACACATGCTTAAAGAGGTTTCACTGCTTGGAGCTTTGCAAGCTGAGAGACTGCATGCTTCGGGTTTTGTTTTTTTTTTTGCAAAGAGACATTGTGCTGTGCTGAATTGGTTTGATGTTTTTTAAAAGTTTTCTCAGCACTTTCTCCTGCTATCACTTCCTCCTCCTCCTCTGTTTCCTCACGCCTCCTCTCCTCCTCTTGGCACCCCAACAAGGCTCATGCTTCTTTTCTTTCCATGCAGCTCTCCAAGTTTGCAAGCCTGCTCCAACAAGGCTCGGAATGGAGGAGGGAAGAAATTACCTTTCCCCTCTTAAGCACTCCGAGAGAAACGTTCTCATTTGCACCTTTTCCAAGACTCCTGGACTGCGCTCTCTGTCCCCTCTCCCTCCCTCTCTCCCTCTCCTCCTCCTTCTCTCTTTTGAATGGTTTTCTCAGCACTTCCTCAACGTGCTGGATCTTCGGTTTGTTTTGCTGGAAGGATGAGTTAGAATTGTCTCTTCTCCCCCACCTTCCTTCCCACTTTCTTAGAAGCAGAAAGTCACAGGTCTAATCTGGAAGGGAATCATTGTGCTCAACCATTGAAAAGCGCAGGTGGTGGTCATTTACCCTCTTTCTGCTTTTCTGGGTCTTTGGGGGTTTCCTCTGGAGCAAAAGCAGAGAGCCTCTTCCAGTGAAGATTTCTCTGTGTCTTCTAATTTTCTTTCGGAGCAGAACAAAAAGGCTTCTTCTTGTGAAGGCCTTTCCAGTTCTTTATTCTGATTTTCTCCTGGAGAAAAGGAAGCCCTTTCTATAGTGAAGTCTTCCCTATATGTTTATTCTGATTTTTCCCTGAACTGGAGCAAAATCATCTGGTGGCAGTCCTTGAGTAATAATCCCACACTTATTTTACTGCATAGCCCACCCCCTATTTAGTTTTACTAAATATTTTACTCCATAGCCCACCCCCTATTTAGTTTACCACTTCTGTCTGTGCCTCTTTCCCAAACTGGACTTGGGATTTTTTTTTTTAAAAAAAACCTGGCTAGTTCTGTGTGCCTCAGCATATAGACATCCAGTCATATGACCACAGAAGTATTTTCGGTTAACACTGGCTCCTTTGAGTTGGACAGGGGAAATCTTTACCTTGATCATGTTTTAACATGAAACAGGATAGAAGTAGCACAGATATTCCAAGGACAAATTTTAGCAGATTTTACATTCATATATTTATTATTTCTCCTTTCTTTTCTGCCATTTGAATCACATTCAAATGTGATTATTAGTAGCAGGAATGGAGAATCTCTCATCGCAAATAGAGTGCTCTAGGGGAATTTCATTGGTGTGATAGAGTTGGCAAAGATTGCAATCTCACTTGTCACTTTTTATCCCCAGTGATAGTCTTGATTATCTCACTTTTCCAACAGCGCTTAAAATATAAAAATTTAGTATAACATGCAGAAAGTTTAGAAAATTTTGCTTGGTATGGTTTGGTTTCTTCTTGGTTAAGAATTTACCAAATTTGAAATTGGAATAATTAAACAAATCCAAATGTTCTACACAAAGGGGAAATAACTGAAGAATTGCTTTAAAAATGTCTACTCTTAAACTGAAACTTGAATGTTCTATTCTTTTGAAAAAATAAAAAGGAATAGTGAACTGCAGCTTTCAGAAGCCCCCGATTTCCTAAAGCCTCATAAGAAAGGAATAATCAGTGCCTTCTCTTTGCATATGACAATTACTGGTCTCAACCAAAAGGCAACATCATTATTTCAATAGGTCATACTGTATATTCTAGTCAAGAGATAAGAGGCTGCTGAAGCTATCAGCTGTTTCCCTACTAGGACACAATATCACTGTCAGATTTTGCTATGAACCTACAGGAGTTTTTCAACTGTTCTGAGGTTTCTGTTAAAGCTTTGACAGTTATAAGCAGTTAAAGGTAAGGAAAATCAAATAAGTATTTGTTCAAGAGCTTGAAAACAAAAATCTCACAATTTGAGTAGCGACTTGTCCAAATGCCTCACATATTACATAGTTAGTCTGATACCTTACTGAGCAAAATAAAAGCAGTTCCAGAACTCTCTGTTCAAGCTTTTGCTTCTGCACAACAATAATACACTAGTCACAATTAGACATAGTTCTAATTTCACAAATGCTTGTGTGACCATTTTCTTTGGAAATTGAGTTCCCTGTAGAATTCCTGTACTCGTGATCACCCACTCAGAAAATTAATTTGAAAAACTAAAGAAGCATATTACATATAATAGCAATGGAATAATTGCAAAAAAATATTTGTACGCCAGTTCTGTTTTCGTCTAATAAAGATTCCCTGGTGTTATACAAGATCTGGATGTTTTCATGTGCTCAATATGTTAAATCTAAAAATAATTTAATTTTCCACATTTCTTTATTAATAAATTTGTTTTAATATTTTTTTTATCAAATACAGTATTTTAATCTAGAGAAAATAATATGGAGTATTTCCTAGGACTGTTCATTCCGCTTGGATTAAACACTGAATTCCAATGAAAACTGGGATAATTTGAGACAAATGATGATAAGTTGGAAAGTGGGTTGCTCTAACTCACCCTGTTCTAATTCAAAAATTCTCTGCTCTAGATTTCTTAATGCTATGACCTCTGACCCAAAAAGTTTTTTTTTAAAGTAACTTGGAAGACTGACTTCCATGATCAATATGTTGTCCCCCTCAAGAACATCAACTGGGCCCATATCATTTTACATTCAGAGCTTGATTCAGTTATTAACTCATACAGTCCCTGCTAGAGATGGCACCCTCTGAGATCCTAGATAGCAACTTGTCATAGAATGCTCCTCTATAGAACAGCATCCTACACAAATAGGTCACATGACATGGCCAATGTTCATATTTTACCATTTCTGATAGAGAATTGCTCATGCAATTGTAGAATCCTCTTCAAATAGAAAAGTAGATTCTGAAGAGTATCCTTTTAGATTTGTGTAGGATAGAAGGCCATTCAATTACAAGTTGTTATCTAAGATCACAGAGGGTTTATAATGTTAGTGAATAATGAATAATGGTGGTTATGGGCACATCTTCTTCCTCTCAGCTTGATCTAATCAGGTGAGAAAGTTCTAATCAAGGTTAATATTGTAGATATCTAAAAGCAGTAAAAACTCAGATGGAACGGATTTGCATTTGCATTATTGTCTTGCTGATGTGTGCACCGAGGACAGTGCTCTGATATTCTGTGTAAGTCAATGTTCCTCAGGCCAAACACAACTATTAAATAAATATGAAACATGTCTTCAATTCTCAAGATTAAGAAAGGACAGCCAAAATTTCATTGACTTGAAAGGGCAGGAGGTTTATGATTAAACTGGGCTGCCAGTTCCATACATACAAACATATGCAGTGGAAGGTGGGGAAAGGTTAATTTTTCATTAGGAAAATATTTTGTGTAAATATGTATTCATTTTTACTGCAATACAGTAAAGCAATTTATTTAGCTGTCTTGAGTCTGTGAAACTTCCAGTAATTGAATCCAGGGTAAATTTTTGGAGAATTGACATTTGTTGCCATGCCAAGGATGAAATCTGATAGCCTGTGATTGTTGGAGAAATCATATAATCAAAGTTACATGGGATATTTTCCCTGTATCAAATTCATAGCATTGTTTATTCAAGCTTACCCCTGATTGCATACACACTGCTGTTTAATATTTCATATTAGTTTTCTATCTCTGAGTTGTTTTGTTCAGGCTGAATTGAACTTGGCTAATTTAACAAGATTATCTGTACCCTTTGCAGTCAGGATTCAGATTAGGCTATAATACAGAGGCATCATAGGAGTGCTGTGTCCATCCTGACCCTCTGGATCTCTCAGTTGCTTTTCATACCATCCTGTACCCTGATGAACCAGCTTTGGAAGTTGAATGTGCATGCTCCTGTAATAGAATTTGCAAGTATCAAAGTACATGTCCCCCTGGCCCACACCTTTATGAGTCGTCTGCTATGCCTCCATTGCTTCTGGAGGTTAAGCAGACTCTTATTTGACTGTTGCCTACTCTGCTGCTGCCTCTCAAGGACATCCTCATGGACCATTACACTGAATTACTGTAAGATGCTTTGCATGGGCAGGTCCTTAGAGATCAACCAGGAGCTGCAACAGATCTAGAATGCAGCAGTGTATGCAGTTCTGGGTGCCCTGCAGTTTATTCAAGTTACATTGCTTTTATGTGATTTGAATAGACTTCCAGTTCCTTTCTGAGTGTAATACAGGGTTCAGGTTATTATATTTAATGTCTTGCATGGCACCTGGTTAGGTTATCTGGAGGTGCACTTTCTTAGTTGCTGTCACTTCCTGTTCATTTGTTAAGCAAATCACTATGGTTATTAAGCAAAACATCATGTGACTGTAACTTACAGTGTTACTTCTGTGTTCTCCATTAACTGTGCTTGTTACAAGCTAGTTAGAAAGCACACAAACGGTGTGATGATTGTAATGTGCATCACTTGTGAAGCTCCTGAATGACAATCACATGATCATGGATTGTGGCGAGAGTCATGAAAGTGAGGATTGGCCACAAAGATGATTTTACCATGGAAACATCTTTGGAGAGTGCTGGCTCTTCGGTTTTGTAACGGAGATGAGCACTGCCCCCTAGAGCCGGAAACGACTAGCATGTATGTGTGAAGGGAACCTTTACCTTTTTAACTTTGAACTTAAAGTAGTTGGTAAGCAAGAAATACCGTATATACTCGAGTATAAGCTGAGTTTTTCAGCCCATTTTTTGTGCTGAAAAAACCGCCCTCGGCTTATACTCGAGTCAGCCGCTACGGCACCATGCCTGGCCTGCGCTGGCGTGGCTGCAACCGATCGCGCCTCCAGGGCAGCATCGCCGCCGCGGCTGTCTACCCGCTGAGGGACACACAGGCGACCCCAAGCGGCCTCTTCTTCCCCATTAACGGGCGCCTGGGGCCCCCGCGAGCTCCTGTGTTGCGCGCTTCCAGCTTCGCAAAGAAACCGCCAGGCTCAGGCAGCCTCCCCCACCCCCTAGCCTAGCAGCGAAGAGCTGCTCCGGGGGCAGCGAGACAAAGTGCCTGGCTGCCCGGAGCAGCTCTTCGCTGCTGGGGGGGGGGAGGCTGCCTGAGCCTGGTGACCCCAAGCGGCCTCTCCTTCCCCATTAACGGGTGCCCGGGGCCCCCGCGAGCTCCTGTGTTGCACGCTTCCAGCTTCACAAAGAAACCGCCAGGCTCAGGCAGCCTCCCCCACCCCCTAGCCTAGCAGCGAAGAGCTGCTCCGGGGGCAGCGAGACAAAGTGCCTGGCTGCGCCGTGACGGGAGCCCCCGGAGCAGCTCTTCGCTGCTAGGGGAGGGGGTGGGGGAGGCTGCCTGAGCCTGGCGACCCCAAGTGGCCTCTCCTTCCCCGTTAACGGGCGCCCGGGGGCCCCGCGAGCTCCTGCGTTGCGCGCTTCCAGCTTCACCAACAAACGGAGCTGCAAATCTGGTAATCGCTTGCGGAGCCTCGGCACGAACCCCCTTTCCCCGCACTCCCCCCCCGCACTCCTCTGGCGGCAGCAGGCGGAGAAAGCCCCACTTCCCCCTGGCTTTGATGGCACGCGTGAGTTGGCTTCCCACTCTTTTTTTTTTTAACTCTCCTCTTCCTCCTCCTCCTCTCCTCTCCCCTTGTTGTCTGGTCTTCCCTAAGGAAACTCGAGGGCTCACACTTCCAGGTGTTTCTCCCTGTCTTTCTCCCTGTCAATGATCTTTTCTTCCCTTCCCTTCTCTCAGCCCCATCCTCCTTCACCTTTGTCACCACAATCCTGAACAGATGAAGTTTGTACTTCTCAAGAAAGGTTGGATGTTCCTTTTGAGGAGGGAACCTAGTGTGACATCTGTATGTTGACCTACTACTGAGCCATGGCATGTGTGCACATGCAATGGAGGCATGAGGGAGAGCTGTGAAAGAGATGGTGGCTCTCCAAAACAGGATGTACATGCAGCACATGCACATGTTTTTTTCTTGCAAGGGAGAGAGTGACTCTGTTTGGACATACAGATGATGAGGAGGAATCCAGTTTTGAAGGATTTTAACTCTTGTGTTTTAGCTTGGTTGCTGATTGAGCTAAGGTTTTTGTACTTTTAAAGTTATTGTTGATACCATATTGGTTTTGTTGGCTCCCTTTTCCACTTACAGAGCTAGTTTACTGTTTTTCTTTGAAATAAATATTCAAAAACATTTAACCTACTGATGCCTCAATTAATGTAATTTTATTGGTATCTATTTTTATTTTTGAAATTTACCAGTAGCTGCTGCATTTCCCACCCTCGACTTATACTCGAGTCAATAAGTTTTCCCAGTTTTTTGTGGTAAAATTGGGTGCCTCGACTTATATTCGGGTCGACTTATACTCGAGTATATACGGTACTTTTATAACCCAGCTTTCACCAATGTGATGCTGTCCAGAAAAAATGGAGTGCAAATCTCATCATCTGTACCCAAAGTGGACAATAATGTTGCTGTGTAGGAATGGTGTATATTACAATTCTATACATACTTTGTTAAATGCCCACTTCACCCCAAGAGGCTGGGTGTCCCTATGACCAATTTAATTAGTGAAAGAAAAGAGAATGGACAGAATGATTATATTTGATTTGATTGTTCAGATATTGTATTATTCATTAGGATGGTTATTTTGGAGTCTATAATACATTTTAGTTGTTCTTTGACAAACACTATTTAAAGATGATTTTATGATTGAAGAGGCGGAGAAGCTGGGGGAATAAAAGAATAAATAAATTCTTGCCAGTTAGATTTAACCTGACTGTTACGTTTCCAGATGATGGGTTGGAATAATGACGTCTTCTATAAAAAGTTACAATTTTGAAGTCCCTTATTTCTCTGTTACAGAGAGTAGGGGCCAGCTTGGAGTGGATGTGAATGGGGATGAGGCTCTCGGGGAGCCCTGATATGGCATTGGTTTGTAAGTAGAAACATCTAGGAGCAGGGTAAAAAAATACAATTGGGTCTGTAACTCATATATTTGATCATGTAAAATTAGAAGCAAAATTGTCTGAATCACAAGTGTTATATGTAACAGCTTTCCATTTTGTGTGGAATATTTGGTATAGTGAGGAGTGCTTGTTATTAGGAAACGAAAGCATTAAGATATAATAGAACAAATCCTGCATATTAAAGTTTAAAAATTAACTCGAAGATCAGATCAGAGAATGGCTGCTTTTCTCTATTCCTCTTGAGCATGGTATCTAGTTAACTGTCATGTTGCCAAAACTGTGGTCTCTCATATTTGTGGATGCCAGAGAAGTCTGCAGCTTTCAGTTTTGAAGAATGTTAAAAGAAGATGCCATGGAGGAGTGCAGGCTGCCCTCCAGATCCACTGTGCATCAACTTGTCACCTAGCAGATTGTTCCAAATTGGATATGGGAGATACTGAATATGGCACGTTCCCAATATTTTCATCTGCTTATTTTAATGAAACCAAGTGAAGAAAAACATATCAGAATGTAATGCAGGAAGCAATTAAAACATTTAAGCTATCAGCTGTCTTCTTGAGCAAAATTGCCCTCTCAAGCTGTTTTCCCCAGTGGGAAAAATGTATAAGACTACACATCTTTTCATCTACGGAGGGCAAAACAGCTGAAAAAGGCAAATGATTGGCAATGAAACTATTAAGCATTATTAAAGTAAAAACAAAACTGTCAGGCAAACAATGTGTCTTCTCCATCTCATTCTTAAGTTTCGATTATTACTATCTCTGAGAATGAAGTATTCAATTAGCACATTGTCTAGCAGTATCGTATCACATAAATTCATCACTGGACCTTATTAAATTTCAAATGAAGAAATACTGCATGCCTCAGCATGCTGCATAGACCCTCTATTCTTCCATTTTTGTTTTATTTGTTCCTCTCTTTAACCTCCAAGTTTCTTTTTTTAATGGAACGTTAATGTTAATGAATTTTTAGCATTTTTAATGAAATAAATGAGTTGTTCTCAATCTGTTGCCTTTAGACCCCTGGTAGGTCAGGAAGTTGCAGAGGGTCCACAAAGTCTTGAACAAATGTTATGATTTAAATCTTGAGTTAAGATTTGGTTGTTCGTGGCCACAGAAGGTATTTAAAGGGGGTCCATAATGAAGAAAAAGTTGAGAACCACTGAAATAAATGAAATACCTACTAGCTTCTAATTTGCAGACCAATAGGATCATTTTGGCTTCTTCCACTGTGACACATATATATGGCATCACTAAATACTGAGTTGATCCATCCATAACTGGCTACATAGTCTTTTTTTTTTTTTTTGCTTCCAGACATAGAGACTAATTGCTACTTGTCCATATTTGTCCAAGGAAGTAATCTCTGATAAGATTGTTAGGGAGGAAACCTTGGCTGCTGCTTGTCATGTAAAAGAAACTCTGTCTCTAGGTTACTGTGCATCCACTTGAATTTACAGACCTAAATTGGCTTTATACCTTTTAAAACAAGCACAACTTGCATAATATGAAAAAAAAAGTTGATAAACTGGTACGTATCTTGCCATTCCCATAATGGGCATTATGTCGACTATGTTTCTGTAGGTTGTGCATGCAGAGAATTTGCAAAATATCTTATTTTAATAAAAGTTGCACAGCGCATTTAAATTATGGTGGACCTGACTATAAATTAGTCAGTGATGAAAACTGTTTTATCACTGAATAAATAGCCCTTGCTAATCATGAACTTGGTTTTTAATGTCCTTTAGTGCCATTATGTCAAATAAGCCTTTTGTTCTCTATGAGTCTGTCTACCACCTTAATATGCCCTTGCAGACTTTGTGATGATTTGTACATTCATTGTTCAGGGTACTGGATTTCTTTGCAAATAGTGCATGTTATTAATATTCCAAAAGAACCTGGGTCAGAAGCTGAATGTCTATTTTCCACTCTGATGAAATTCAAGGAGAAACGTCAAGACGTGTGAGAGGCAGGCCTGATTTCCAACATGTATCATTAAATAGATATTATATGTATTGACACAAAGGTTAATCTAAGGATGACTTTCTTATTTTTCATGGAAAAAAAATATAGGTTTAAAAATCAGAAAATGGTCTTTTCTTTGAAGCTCAATACTTTACAAGTAAGAGTGACAATTCATGTTCTTTTAAAAGCTTGTAGATGATTAAAAAGAAACTACAATTACCAAGAGCTTAAAAACTTCTCAGTTCAATTTGTTTGATGTGAAGAAAGGTAATTCATTAAACTTCAGAGAAAGAGAAACCTGTCCTGGTTTAGAAATGTTGCTGCTGTTATTATTTGCAAAAAAACAAAAAAACAAAGTCATAAAGTCAGTCATTAATAAATTATTTATGTACTAGAATTTATAAGTTCACTGCACTCATGGAGTACAGTGTAGTACAACAACAACAACAACAACAACAACAACAACAACAACAACAACAACAATAATAATAATAATAATAATAATAATAATAATAATAATAATAATAATAATACACAAATCCAATATAACAAAATATGATCAGTCCAAACCAATGTCTGGATCAGAATATGATTGTTTTCCAGATCCAATATTCTCCGAGTGGATTGTAGGTCTTGTTAGAAATTTCTGGCAAAATTCTTTCCACTCCACATTACAGATTGCTTTGGTCAATAGGCTGTCCACTCCATCAAGTTTTCAAACTGATTTTAAAATATCCAATGCATATCTTTATTTTTATTCATTGCTTATTTTATGTATTTAGTTCTACTCAGAGGGTATAATGGTTAATATAAGTTCCCCTTCAATATTTTAGTGTGATATTCCTGATGTCCTTAATACAGGCTTTTAAGCATTTTAAGCATGGGTTTGTCAAAAACAGATCATGTCAAACCAATCTTATTTTATTCTTTGACAAAGTGACTAAATTAATAGACCAGAAAAATGTTATGGACATAGTATACTTAGATTTCAATAAGGCATTTGACAAAGTAGATCACAAATAGTAGCATCTAGTTTAGTAAATGCTATATTCCCAGGGGAGTAACTGGTTGGTTTGGAATTACAGAAGATGACCATTATAGTATTACCAAAACTGGTCACTTTATCATACTGCGCTGGGGAAATGTTACATGTCTTTGACATGCTGCAAGATATTGTTATCAAACAGAATCCTGGATGCAGTATTGAACTTATTTTTCTAATTGAGAATCCTTAATCATTTTTCATATACTGTATTTTAAACCTTCAACACTATGTTTCCTTCTTAGTTTTATGCCTGACATTCTTAACAATAAACAACCCCAAAACTTGTTTTAAGGAAGGGAGAAAAATAAATTATTTTAGATTTTCAGCTATCTTGATATATTAATTAATATATCCCTAAGTGCTATACTAAGGATGTCTCTCTGCAGAGTTCTTACAGCTGTTGGAAAGAAAAGGAACAAAACAACTAATGTTGGTGATAATTTAAACTGGCATGCTAAACAAGAGGAGCAATAGCAGAAAGATCCATGGACAAAAAAGATGCAGCCAGAGATCGTAACTAAGTAGGTGGAATAAAACAGTGATACAAATTTTTTAACCATTCTCCTTTGGCCTCTCTTAAAAATCAACTTTAATTACAAATTGGAATTTTACATTGCACTTTCTGAACAGTATGGCTAAATATCAAATTTACTCAAATGTCTGTCAGATTTTTATAGACAGAAGGATTAACTTTTTCCTTTTACGTTTTCTAAGTATAAATATTTTGCATTAACCATTCCCAACAAATAGTTTCCACTTTTGTTTAAGGATATCATTCATGCATGATATGAATAGGATAGCAATTTTTGGTTTTTAAAACATCTGGGTACAGCATAGTTTAAAAATCAACTGATGTCTGATAACCTGCACTTATTTCAGGTGAATACATGTATATTTTGAGAAATATGTTAAAAACATTAATTTATAATCAATCATTTTGCCTTGCAGGTATTTTTCAGGGTAAATAGCACAGTAAAGCTGCATTTAATATAAAAATAAAACTAGTTTAAATATATCACATATAAGTAATGAAAGCACAGAGTTACAAAAATAGATTTGTTGAAAAGCCTGAGTGGAAAAAATAAATTACCATATATACTCGAGTATAAGTCGACCCAAATATAAGCCGAGGCACCTAATTTAACCACAAAAAACTGGGAAAACGTATTGACTCGTGTATAAGCTGAGGGTGGGAAATGCAGCAGCTATTGGTAAATTTCAAAAATAAAAATAGATACCAATAAAAACTTTCACTAGGACAGTTGAGAATAAGTTTGATGTTCACAATTTCCTCTTTGAAAGAGACCAGTAAAAAGAGAACAAGAAGATGAAGAAAAAGAAATGTGTTTTTTCACACTTTTCACACTGCAGTGAACAAAAATGGCATCATAGGAACTGGCTTATTCTCAGTCCAAAGGTTTGTTTCTGATTTCTTCCCTGATTTAAGGGAAATTTGGGAAACGATCTCACTATCATGAAAGGTTTAATTGATTCACTAACCCAAAAGATGATGATGATGACAGTGGGAGGCAGGAGTCACTCTCTCCCTTGCAAGAAAAAAGCAAGAGCTGTTCTTATGATCTCTCCCTCTCTCTCTCTCTCCCCGTAATACAGTCAAGCCCTTTCCAGCACGCGCGATCTGCCTTCACCACTTTGCACCTTGCAAATGCAAAATCCTGGAGAAAGAGAGAGAGGGAGAGATCATAAGAACGGCTCTTGCTTTTTTCTTGCAAGGGAGAGAGTGACTCCTGCCTCCCACTGTCATCAACATCTTCTTCTTTTGGGTTAGTGAATCAATTAATTTGGGAAATAATCTCACTATCAGAAAACAACGCGAGCCGCCACCATCACCTCCTCCTCCCCCTCCTCCCGAGTGGACTGAAAGCAGCTGGAGCGGAGGAAATGAAGCTGAGTGGAGCGACCTCGGCTCGCGTTGTTTACTCAGCCTAGAGCTCAGAAAACAACGCGAGCCGCCACCACCACCTTCTCCCCCTCCTCCCGAGTGGACTGAAAGCAGCTGGAGCTGAGGAAATGAAGCTGAGTGGAGCCGAAGCAATCTCGGCTCGCGTTGTTTTCTCAGCCTAGAGAAAGGGGAAGGGGGCTCATCTGGACCAAGGGTGAGTCTCCCCCTCAGTTTCCCCTGAAGGATCTTCCGTCGCTTTTGCCTTCTCCCTACATCTTCCCTCTGTTAAAATCGCCCCCCCCACACACACACTTATTTTCGGTCGGATAGATTTCGTGCCTGAGCATTCTCACATGGCGGTGGGTCTTCCCCCCCCTAAAAACAGTTAAAAAAGAAAAAACAATATATCCTCAAGCAAGAACTTTTCTGCTTCCGATTACCCCCATACTTAAAAGTTGCAAAGGAAACACGGAAGCAGGGAAGTGGCTGCCCAGCTTCGGAGCTCCACACCATTTTTTTTTCAGAGGGAATCTGACTCGAGTATAAGCCGAGGGGGTTTTTTTCAGCACAAAAAATGTGCTGAAAAACTCGGCTTATACTCGAGTATATACGGTAGTAATATAATCATATATTAAAAGACCTAGGAAAATTAAAACATTTTCCCTGGTATCAGGGGAGTTATATAGTACAGGGTTTTTTGAACTGGATTCTATGGAACTGTTAGAACTTGATGGAGTTCCATGAGACTTTAATGCCCAACTTTTTTCTAGAATAATTAAGGCAGAGTTATTTTGAGTTTTCTTTTTCATGTTTCCATCCAGCCCTGTATGGAGATATTTCTTTTGTGTGTTCTCAAGGCCTGCATCATACTTGGTGAAAGTGGCACTGTCTAGAAGATTTTGAAGCTATCATGAGTTCATCTGCAGGTGGTTACAAATCTTAGAACAAAGAATAAAAAGGGTTGGAAAGGACCTTGGGGTTCTTCAGGTCCAGAGGTGTCAAATACAAGGCTTGCAGGCCAAATCTGGCCCATGATGTGGTCAGATCCGGCCCGGGGGGGGCATCCTGGAAAATGTAAGGGGCTGGCCCATGTTGCTTTGGCCCATTCTACTGAGTGTGAAGAGGAAACATGCCAGCAGTTTGGAGAGTAACATCAAGCTGGCCACCCTACCCAGTTGGCCACACCCACCTAGTTGGCAACACCCTATGAATGGCATCCAGTTGGCCACGCATACCCAGTTTACCACACTCAGTAAGCCCCCCTCTGCCCCCCCGAGGTCAACCACAGCCCTGATATGGCCCTCATTGAAATTGAGTTTGACACCCCTGTTCTAGTCCATCCCCATGCTCAAGCAGGGGACTTTCTTGCAACCTATGAAAAGGTTGCTCAGTGCTTCCCATTATATCCAAACCAAAGCTTATATATTATCACACTGACTTTTATAAATTACTCCAACTGTGGAAGAATTGAGTTCTTCACTTTTTGTAGTTTAGCTCTTGAATTAAATTCTCCCTTCCCTGACTGATCTCTGCTCCCCTTGACTGATTTTGACAAAATTAATTCTGATTTGGAAGATTAAATCATCCTTATTATATTTGTATCAGCAGGACTTAATTTTTAAAATGGTTCTGTCAATTTGAGGAAGCAGTGGGAGGAAGGGAAGGAGGGAGGGAGGGAGGGAGGGAGAGAGAGAACAGTACTGCTAACTTGCATGTTTTTCCATATTCCTGTCTCTGTCATTCTTCATTATTAATACATACAAATGTTTCATTCTCTCTTTCTTTTAAATAGCAATTTCTCTTAGTGTGAGATTGAATACGAAAGTATGAAGTGAAGCTGAAGAGTTTTTCCTGTCCATTTTTTCATTCCATTTTTCTACATTTAATAGAAAAAATGTGACTGTGTGCCTATTAAATGCTTAGCTATTGAGTAAGGGAAAATCTTTTCCAGGTTTTCATAACTTGAAAAGTTCACATAAAACCTGAAAATAAAAGCCCATTTCCTTCTCATTCAGAAATCATTGCTTTTAAAATTAACCTTGTCTATAAACATATGTTCTTAAGTTCAGTCTGACTTATACCTATCAATGGACCTAACTCACATGATTAATTTTGACTTACAGGTATTCTTTGATCTAAAGTGAATGCATAGGTGATTAGAGATGATGAGAGAACTGTCTGAGCCTCTTAATAAGTCAGTAATCTAATTTTGGTTGCAAGTATGATTATTTTAGAAAGGTAGTATATGTTGGCTTATTAAAGTCTTTGAATAATGTGATGCTGGCAAAATTAATCATCAGCAATAGAAAATAACCTTGATATATGGTTAAATTAATATTTTGCTGCGAATTCAAATTCTGAATAAATTGCATTTGAAATATATTATGTGCATTTGTGTGTGTCTTTGTGTCTGTACTTACTTCTATAGTAAATGCACTTTACCTCCATAGTAAATGGAATATTAAAATGATAAAAAATTATAATAAAACGATAATGATAAAATGTGGAAAAACCCTCCCTATGTATCATTGTCCCCCCTTGTTCTGATTTCTACAGCCTGAAAACATCTCAAGGTTTATAAAAAGTTGACCACGCCCAGTATAAAAACTCTGGATTTGATCACATATACCTGCATCTGTTATCACATTATTGTTTCAGGAAATGAGGTGTTCCAGATTATGGAAATCAGGCAAAATAGAGAAATTATTTAAGAATTCAATCATATTGGACAATTTCCTAATTAAATTCAGACTATAGAATAATGTCTGGAGTTTCAAAAGTAAGGTTGAACAATATGATTGATTGCCACAAGTATACCTCTCTGTAGAAGAGAATTTATTAGACAAGATAACATGAACATCAGGAAAGCTATATTATCAATATTACACAAATTAGTATAATATTGCTGTTGTTACTGCTAATCAATCTCACATTTGTTAATGTGGAATGACCAAATTCAATTCAATTTATAAGCCATTTTAGTATCTTTGCTTCTTACATAAATGATAAATATTCCCCACTTGCTACAGATGTTTTAGTAAACAGAAAGCAAACTGATAACCTGTGCAGCCAGGTTATCATTTACTATCTTAACTAATGTTTTTAAATATTCAGTTTCTTTGATATATGCACGTTTCCCCCCCCCCATGCCATTACATTATATAATTAGATAACATGTTTTACTGACATGTCTTTTCTTTAGCTAATTTGTTTCAGATTCTTGAAAATATAACTTTGTAGTAGTCTACGTATTTAAAAAAATGCTATTGGTTTTCAAAATGAAATCTATTACAGGAAGTCCTTGACTTACAACCATTCATTTAGTGACTGTTTGAGGTTAATATGTCACTTAAAAAGTGACTTATGATCATTTTTCACAAACTTATGATCATTGCAACGTCCCCATGGCCACATGATCAAAATTCAGACACTTGACAACTGGCATGTATGTATGACAGTTACAGTGTCCTGGGGTCCTGCAGCCTGCTTTTGCAACCTTCTGACAAGGAAAGTCAGCAGGGAAGTCAGATTTATTTAACAGCCATACTAATAACTTAACAACTGCAATTATTCACTTGACAACTGTGTCAAGAAAGGTCATAAATGGGGCAAAACTTACTTAACAGCTTTTTTGCTTAGCAACAGAAATTTTGGGCTCAGTTGTGGTCATATGTTGAGGAATATCTATAATATAAAGTTGTTGAACTAGAAAAAATACCATTAAAAAAAACTAATTTATTAGAATAAAATTTAAGCATTATAATTTTTCCCCTTGTTGGATGGTTAGCAATATGACAAAGAAATTTCCTTAAAGAGTCAGCAGAAATTAGTGGATAGCAGTGAAAAAACATCCAGGCTATTCTAATTAGTCGGATTAGTAGCATACCTATATTTTCACAATATACTGAACCACAAACTACCTTGTCTGCCATTCGGTATATCTCATAGTATGTTGTGCTACTCACAAAAAAGATAAATAAACCCTCATGCAATTTAGCATGAATCAGTGTGTCTGAAAATGAAAGTATATCAAAAGATAGTTATTAATTTCATAATTTTCTGTTGACATTATCACTACAAATTATAATGGTGTATTCCAGGAGTATTACATTTCCTATATGCAAACATATTTAATGAGTAATTCAGCTTAATCAGACTGGAATTAAATAGCATCAAAATACTAATTTATACTGTAATGCACTTATATATAAACTAATGATAGAATCTTAATCAAATGAAATATAATCAGCCATTTCTGTTAAATGATAGTTACCCCTTTCCCCTAAACTTCCATTCATGTTTATTTTTGTCATACTAGAAGAGTCTGTCTACTGTATCTCCACAATTCACAGTGCTGGTTTTGTCTCCTTCAGCTTCCATTGGGAATGGCTTTTAGAAGAATGTTGTCCCAAGGTTGCTCTGTTCAAGATTTGCTTCCTGTCTGTTAAGAAGCATATCTGGTGCTGATTTATTTAATTTGCTGTTGTTTTCTTTTTCTCTCTGCCATTCACTGCACAGTATGCCAGGATTGGATGGCATTGGGAAATATTTTTTGTAATTACATACATATTTGTCTCATGTTATAATATTCACATAAGTGGAATGTACTGCAAAGTGACAACAATGTTATAAATGTTATCTTTTAGGTTCCTGTAGATTTTATGTTGAATTAAAATATTTGTATTCCAGTTCTTATTTCAAAAATCCAAAATCAATTTAGAGTAGTTCTGTTGTGGCTCCGATTCCCAAGCTTGTGCTCTTAGAGGAAGAGGACTCGGAAGATGAGGAGGAGGAACTGGGAATGCCTTCCTCCCCAGGACCTTCCTCTCTGGCAATGCCTTCCTCCCTGATAATGCCTCAGGTTTCATCAGACAACGGAGAGGAACAGCCTGAGATTAATCAGGAGGAAGGTATATCAGAGCAGCCCCTGACAGGGAGTCAAGAGGAACAATGTTGGCTTGATCCTAAGCAGCGTCGTAGGGAGAAACGTGAGCAGCAACATAGGAGGCGTGGGAGGGTCAGAGAGTGAGCTGAGTCATTGAGCCACACCCCACAGGGGATAAAAGAGGGTGCATTGTCGGCTGGAACTTTGTACGGGACAAAGTTTAATCTTACTTCAGGTTTTTCGTTGTGAATGATTCTTGTGGTCTGCCTTGTAATTCTCTGTGAGTAGCTTTTTACTTGTTATCAATTCGGACTTGGCAGGCAGAGCCTGTTGGAATGCCAAGGACATTATCAGTTCCAAAGAATTAACTCTGTGAAGTTCAAGTCAGCTTGCCTGCCTGTGTTTGTGTGAGTTTGTACTCTTTCATCTTTTGAGAAAGAAGAAAGGTAAGACAGAACAAGTTCAGTTGCGTTGGTTAAAATTAGTCTGAAAACAAAATAACAGGAGTTTAAAAACAGAGCAGCTTGAAAGTTGGTGAGCCACAAAGGAGAGATCATTGTCCAGGAAAAGGACTCCTAGCACAGTGTACCTGACTTCATTATCCCCAACTGGCTAGGATATGGAGAACAGGATTGTTCCCAAAGGCTGCTGGTTTCTGAAAGGCTGCTGGTTTCTGTCCTTGAAAGGATAACTTGGATAACTTGGATCAGAATCATACAAGTGAAAATACTATAAAATTGTATTGGGGGCAGGGATAGGTGGGAATGGTTCCAGATGGGTATTTGCATTTTCTAATAAATGGCATTTTATGGTGAGCTTTAAGAGTGACTGCAGCCCAGTTGCCAATGTAATCGGTAAATGGATCTCAATGTCACAAAATTTAAAATTGTAGACAAGTTAATAAGTATATGGTAACATTTGCTGCAATATATATTTTTATTCAGCTTTGGGATGTTTGTACTATACTTGCTAATCCAGACACAGGTGTTTAATAAATATTGAATACAAAGAGGAGAAATGTGAATTTGATGAAGTTTGCTGACAATTAAAGCAATTTATTTCACTATTAACATGACACGCTCTAAATGGAAATCAGCTATGGATGAAAATGCAGTTTTATTGCCCTGTATTCAGGCTGCTGTGTAATTATATAATGAAATAAAAAGGCATCCTTCTAGCAAAGCAGCCATCCATCACTTCATCATCTGTTGAAGGTCTGTGTGTATCTATGTAGAGAATGAGTGTGTTTATCACCCCAGAACTCTGCTTTCCCAAGTACGTATTTATAAATGGCATTGGAGTTTGCTATTCAGAAGCTTGTTGAAATTATATTTTTCAGCACAAAGTACATTTTTGGTAACATAAATTTTTCAAAGGACCCTGTAATGTCACATGTATTCTGTGATTGCTATGCAATGATTAATATTACTCTATAGCAATGATTAATTAATGAATAATTTAATTAATAATTAAATATAGCAAATTATATCAAGGAGAGAAGCAACCTGGAATTAAGGAGAAACATCCAAACAATGAGAACAATTAACCAGGAACAGCTTGTATTCAGAAGTTATAGGTGCTTCATCACTGGAGGTTTTAAAGAAGGGACTGGACAGTCACCTATCAGAAATGGTATAGGGCAGGGGTGTCAAACTCAAGAGCCATGGGCCAATTCCGGCCCAAGGGCTGTTTAGATCTGGCCCATGGAGCCATCCTGGAAACAGCGAAGGTATCAACTAAAAATATTTATTTAGTTTTTTTAGTTGCCAGAAGAAAAGGATTGGGGAAAGTAGTGCATTCCTTAAATGCTTCAGATAATTGCTAGGCAGCCTAAGCTGTTGGCGCACAAGATTATTACTGGAGAGCATGATTGATGACTCTTGGCTATGGATGTGTACCATTGGAGAATATACATCCAGGGGGTGGGGTCAAGGGTGAAATGAATGATGTGTCTTAGAGTTGGCCTACTCAGGTAACGCCAACTTGTTCACTGCTAATAAATCAATTTTTTTTTACTCTGAGAGATGCGGCTAGAGACTTATGATTTGAATGGGGGTGTAGAGCCCTGACATGCCATCCCATGGTACCTCTGCCAGTGAAAATGGAGCTCGGCCCTCCTGGGCCCCATTTTTGACAAACCTACTGCAGCCCTCTGCCAGAGAAAATGGAGCACATGCTGCAGGCCTCCGTCCAGCCTGAAAACAAGGCCCAGGAAGGTGCGCGCAGCCCTCCAGGCTCCATTTTCACTGGCAAAGGGCTGCAGGCATCCGTCCAGGATGAAAACAGGGCCCAAGGGGTGCATGCAGTGCACATGCACCCCCTGGACTCGGTTTTCATTGGCAGAGGGTTAGCAAAACAAACTAAAAGCAAACTAAAACAAAAGGAGAAATGTTTCCTTCTTAGATGCCCTTTTGCATTTTAGCATCCAAGAAGGGACAGGAAAGGAGAAAAGGAAAAGAAAAAGAAAGAAAGATGGGATGAGAGCAAGGAAAGAAAAACAGGAAAGAGAGGAAAGAAGAAGAAAGAATGAAGAGGGAAAGAAAAAGAAGAGAAGGGAGGAAGGCAGGCAGGCAGGCAGGCAGGCAGGCAGGCAGGCAGGAAGTCCTGCTTTAGCACTTGGCCACCAGCAGATGGCAAGGCTCCTCTGGAGGACAAGGATTTGATGGCCTCCCTGGTCTCACCTTCCTCTGCTGAAGAGAATGGATCTCCCCAGCCCCATCTAGGCGACCACAGTTGCTCCCAACATGAGCGATGTTGAGCTGGCCATGCCCTCCACCATCCCTGTGCCCCCCCCAGGTCAAACACAACCCTGATGCGGCCCTCAATGAAATCAAATTTGAGACCCTTGGTATAGGGTGTCATGCTTGAACAGGAGACTGAACCAGAAAACCTCCAAGGTCCCTTCTAGCTATTCTCTTCTCTTCTCTTCTCTTCTCTTCTCTTCTCTTCTCTTCTCTTCTCTTCTCTTCTCTTCTCTTCTCTTTTCTTCTCTTCTCTTCTCTTCTCTTCTCTTCTCTTCTCTTCTCTTCATACAAAGAAAGTATTGCCAAGTCACTGTTATCTCTGTATCACAGAATAAGCTGGGGCCATGTAAGATGTAGATGCTGTTCACATACAACAGGAGCAAATCATAACCAGGAATATTTATGTACTGGCTGCAATAACTATCATAGTTGGTGCTGTATTTTCCTGACAGGCTTTTTTGCTTTTTCCATCATAATCCCTATCCCCTGCCCCAATGACCACCTGGATGCTTTTTAGTTAAGACTCCAGGTTAACATCAGTTGTTTTTATTTTCTACATAATGAAAATATATTTTATTTTTCTATTTTATTTTTCTATTTTCTAAACATTGTTTTATAAAATAGAAAAAGAATTTAAAATTCAGCACATAACTAGTATATGTAATCCGAATAGCTTCTTCAAATTTAGAAAATGAGGCAACTTCTTCAGGCCATATTTAATTGATGGCAAATGGGTCTTCTAACATCAGCTTTCTAGGGTTTTTCTTGCAATTATAAAATGCACACTCTCCCATTTTCATTGAATTGTTATTTATTTTTAAACCAATAGTATATAAATATCTATACAAATTCTAGAACAAGATTAATATATGAAATAACTGCTTCAGATAAAGAATCCACTGTTAAAACAAGTCTACATCACATGAACTGATTTTGATTTTGAGGTTTGCATTAATTTTTGAGGATGCAATAGTGGTGCCTTATATCTGCAGCTCAGCAAGTATTTTAATTGATGATAACATCACCCAATCAATCAATCAATTAATCAGAAGAGAGCTGGAAGGGATGTTGGAGGTCTTCTAGACCAGCCCCCTGCTCAAGCAAGAGACCCTATACTATTTCATACAAGTGACCATCCAGTCCCTTCTTAAAAGCTTCCAGTCATGAAACACCCACAACTTTGGAAGGAAAGGGGTTCTACTGATTAATTGTCCTCGCTATTAGGAAGTTTCGCGCTAATTCCAGGTTGCTGATGCCACACACTGCTGTTTAAGTGATCGTCCATTATGACTCCAAGTTACTGTTTTGGGGCCAGGTTTTGACTAACCTGTACTTGTGTCTTCGTTTTTTCCTGTCTAAGTATAAAATCTTGCTTTTCTCCACATTAAATTTCATTTTGTTGGATAGGACCCATTGTTCAAGTCTGTCAAGTTCTTTTTGGATCCTGAGCTTGTCTTTAGGATTGTTGGCTATTCCTGCCAGCTTAGTGTCATCTGCTGATGAGTTCCCCTTCTATTTCCTCATCTAAGTCATTTCTGAAGATATTGAAGAGTACTGGGCCAGACAGAATCTAAGGACTACTTGTTGAGTACAGTTTGCCAGCCAGTTACAAATCTATCTGGTGATGATAACAATAGCACTTAGACTTATATTCTGCTTCACAGTGTTTTACAGCCCTCTCTAAGCGGTTTACAGAGTCAGCATATTGCCCCTAACAATCTGGGTCCTCATTTTACCAACCTTGGAAGGATGGAAGGCTGAATCAATCTGGAGCCAATGTGACCTGAGCTGCCAAACTGCTGGTAACTGATGACCAGCAGAAGTAGCCTGCACTACTGCATTCTAACCATTGTGCCACCACAGTTCTTGATGTTCCATGTTGCTGTCTATCCCACAATTTTATAGCTTTCCAAGAAGTAGGTTGTGGTCAGGGGTGGGATGCAAATATTTTTACTACCGGTTCTGTGGGTAGGTGGGCATGACCATGTGACTGGGGGGGACATGGCTTCTTTTTTTCTTTTGTGCAGCACCTCACCCCGTGCTCCGTTTTTTGGTCTCCTGGGCCTTGGGGAAGCCTCATGGGTGAGGCAAGGGGGATCCTGGCACAGCTGATCATCGGAACAGTTGATCATTGGGGGAAGGGGAAAAACAGAAATATCTGTTCAACCGAACCGGTAGCTGTTTTTTTACTACTGGTTCAGCTGAATGGTAGCATTTTTACTATCAGTTCACCCAAACTGGCCCGAACCGGTAGAATCAAACCACTGATTGAGGTTTACTTAGAGCCTCAGTGGTGCCATGGTTAGAGTGCAGTACTGCAGGCTACTTCTGCTGACTGCTGGCTGCCTGCAATTTGGCAGGTCCAATCTCACCAGGCTCAAGGTTGATTCAGCCTTTCTTCCTTCTGAGGTGAATAAAATGAAAACCCAAATTGTTGGGGGCAATATGCTAACTCTGTAAGCTGCTTAGAGTAGGCTGTAAAGCACTATAAAGCGGTATATAAGTCTAAGTGCTATTGCTATTGCTGCTTCGTTAAATGTAGTTCATGTCAGATTAAAGAACTACTTAAATTAATAAAATAATACAGACTATTAAAAGGAAGGAGAGATATTGGTAACTTTTTTCTTTTTTTATTAGGCAAACATATTGTTATCTTTATTTTTAAAATAAATATTAAAGGATTATATTTGAAATAATTGAAATGAAAAGATTTTTGATTGAGATTAATGTAAGAGACTAGGATTAATTTGCTTGTTTCTTTCCTTTCTGAAAGTTTGGAATGGAAAAGGTAATAATATAATTAAGTATGCATACATGAATGTATAATTGCTGTCATATTTGTATGTAAAGGTGATGACCCGGAAATATGTTGTCCACTAAAAAGTGCTTTTTGAATAAAATTTGTTTTTTTTAAAAAAAGTTCTTTTTTACAATGTGGACTAGCAATATTGCCTACACAATGGAAAAAAACAGAAATCTACAAAATTTCTAGTTTCAAGCACATCTCCCCTTTTAACTCCTTTCCCAAATTCAGGCAGCAGAGTGAAATTAGAACTGATGTATTGATTAATAGTCTGATTCATGTGCCATTAAGGCAAGGATCAAACTCTTTTTAAAATTTAAACAAGGGAATAGGATTATTATGCTCAGTAACTGGTGAATGCTATCATTCAGATTCACTCTGCATTAGAATCATAATAATCATAGAGTAACAGACTTGGAAAGGACCTTGGAGTATCTTCTTAAAATCCTCCAGTGATGGACCACCCACAACCTCTGTTTATTGGACACATCATATTGGCACAGCGAGCGAAAACCAACTCTAAAGTTTCCCACGGTTACCATGTAATTAAAAGAGCAAAAATTTCCCTTCCCAGGTGTCACAGGTCACATTGTCCAATCAAAGCAGGTGGCGGGTGATCACTTCTGCTTCTCCTCCAACTGTCACCTGTTGGGATGACCTTGGTTCCAGAGGTGGGATTCAGCCAGTTTGCACGAACTGATTGTTAACTTTTTGTGCAGTTCGGAGAATTGGCTCATCCCATCATTGGCTGGCCCCACTTCTCCCAGCCACTCCTTATCTCACCTCATCCACCATGCCTAGAGTCATGCCCACGGCATAGCTGCTGCTGCTCTCTGGTTCCCTTGCTTGCCTTGACCATGCAGTCCCCGCAGCCCAGCTGATCTCTGCCTCATGAGCCTCCCTTCCCTCCATCCCATCTGCCTCCCACCCACTGCTGTCCAGCCTGCTTGCCTGCCTTCACCGTGGCCTGTCATGCGGCGCCTATGGCCCAGCCCAACGATCAAGATCAAGTGAGGTACTAATACCACTCTATAAAAGCCTTAGTAAGACCACACCTGGAGTACCACATCCAGTTTGGTCACCATATTATAAAAAAGATGTTGGGACTTTAGAAAAAGTACAGAGAAGAACAACCAGGATGATTAGGGGGCTAGAGACTAAAACATATGAAGAGCGGTTACAGGAACTGGGCATGATTAGTCTAGTGAAGAGAAGGACCAGGGGAGATATGAGAGCAGTCTTCCAATATTTGAGAGACTGCCATAGGGAGGAAAGGGTCAAGCTATTTTCTAAAGTGCCTGTAGGCCAGACAAGGAATAATGGATGGAAATTTTAATCTGGAAATAAGGAGAAACTTTCTGACAGTGAGAACAATCAACCAATGGAACAACTTACCCTTGGAAGTTGTGGGAGAGCCATCACTTGAGACTTTCAAGAAGAGATTGGACTGCCATCTGTCAGAAATGGTGTAGGGTCTCCTGCTTGGGCAGGAGCTGGACTAGGTGACCTACAAGACTTAGATGGCCTTTCAACTCTGATTATCTGTTATCTGTGCCTACTGACCCTTCCTTCACCAACATCTGGGCTCCAGGCAGCACCCATAACCAGCGCTCATCCAAAGGCTGTAGGGGAATGGCCTGGGAATGCCACAGGCGTTCCCAAGAGGAGCAGCCAGGATAAACACCATGTGGGTCAAAGGGTTGATGATCCTGAGGAGTTAGATCCCTGAGAGAAGTAGAAGATCCTCCCCCAGAGGTGAATGTGGTGAGAGGAAGGCCTGACACCCTATTGGATAGGAGAGGATTCAGCCAACCGGAGAACTCCAAGTTCTATCTTCAGCAAAAGGACAGCTAAGAGAGGGATTCCAGGAACCCCACTGGCTCCACTGGCTCTGCCAGCCCCTCTAGTAGCATCATCCCTGCAGCTGCTTCACCAATGGCTGCCCTGCTAGCACAGGCCCTACCCCTGGGTCTGAGGGATTGCCATCTACAACCCTTGACCTCGAGTTTGATGTGAAACCAAAACAGCTGGCCCATTTCCTAGCTCTGACATTACGTGGAATGCTATGGGGCCACATATCCATATGATGTTACCTGCATTGAGTACGTGGCCCCAAAACTAGATGGAGATGTGGCAGTATGGCTGGTGATGACACACCTGAACTGCGACATTTCAATGCCTTCATGTGGTCCCTGTGGGGACAGTTTGTAGATCCATACAGAACCAATGAGCTGAAACCCACCTTTGAAATATCTGGCAAGGGAAGCAGTTCATGACAGAGTGTATCTAGGACTTCTGCAGGGTAGGCTGCTGATTGGGAAAGAAGTCCAACACCTGTTGATAATCCACTTTTGAGAGAGTTGAACAAAGAATTATACTACACTTGTTTGTCCCTAGAGACTCCACAAAACCTCTATATATGATACTTACTGGCCAGTGAGGTGGAAATCGACCTAGACAAATTCCACAAACACACAGAGAAAGACAGCCATGGGCACCCCAATCCCAAAAGGGAGGAGAAGGGTGCATCTTCCCCGAAGAGCTCCAAACCCCAAGGAAGAACATGCAACTGCATGTTTCTGCTGCAGCAAAGGACATCAACCAGCTGAATTCCCAGTCCCACACTCAGTTGGGGCCACCCTCTGGTGCATGAAAGAAGGGGAAGTCTCTAACTTGTACCAGGAAAAATCCCAATTCCCTTGGATTTCCTCCAAACTTTACATCTAGGGGGGGCAGGGGGCGTCTTCTAGGAGCCACTCCTATTGCTGGGGCTCCCCGGGCGTCAGCGGGCGGTTGCGCCGGCGGAAGCTGGGCAAGGGGGGTAGAGGTAGCTTGGCTCCCCCGGGCTGATCTCGCTCCCTCTTCCCCCTCATACCTTTGAGTTGTGCTGGTCTCTCCAGGAACATCCATAGAGATTTTCTTGGCTTCATCCAGCTTGCCTTCCATCTCTTCCCCCTCCTGCCAAAGCCGTCCCCTCGCACCTTTTCGTCTTACAGTGATCTTGGGAGGAGGGGGGTCTTCAGGGTCTCTCCAACCAACCCCCAACGACCATCTGGGCATCTCGGCTGGGGTTTCTTCCAGAGTCAATTCGGCCAGCAGGTCAGCCACCGACCCTTCCGGCAGCGGCACGGGCTGCCCCCCCACAGCTCCCTGATCCTCTTCATCACCGGTTGGAGACGACATGGGATGAAACCCCCTCGGAAGAAAAGTTGCTGTTTTCTCCGGGTGGGCTGATGTGTGGAGTTTCGGAATTATGTCAGGCTGCGCTCCTTTTAGATCCCAAGAAAGAAATACTCAGACTCCATGGGTAGAGCAAAGTTATCCTTTTACTGGGAAATAAAGTGGTAGCTACAAAGCAATTCCGAAACTGAGAAATTGGCGGGTAGAATGCATATACAAAGAAATAGATTTGTCCCCACCTCCCAAAGTTCAAATGGTTCTTCCAATTAAAACTTTTGAGACAGCTCATGTGGTCATCTTCAGATGGTGATGAGACGTCTTGTCAAATGACCTTGACATATTTTGATAAAAGTTCGCAGTTGCGCAAAAGAGGAAAAGATAGCCAGGAAACAGAAAGTTAAAGACAAGAATCCCCCCTCCCCTTGCTAGCCCAGCAAGGAATGCAAACACCTCCAGCTCTCTTCCCATATAAAATCCCCCCTCCCACCGTTGCCATGACAGCCGAGAGAAATAATGAAATAATAGCAGATAGTTAGGAAGGGGAAGGTATCTTGAGGCTGACACTACCGAAGTGAAAGAAGGGGGCAGAAAAGGAATAGGGGTCATAGAGTTCTCCCCATCTTCCAGTAATTGAGAGAATTCCAACAGATAAACCACTGGCTGCCCTCGAGAACAATAGTGAGGGAGAAGACAACCCAATGGTAAGTGATGTCATCATCCTTGTAACTGCCATGGTTGAAGTAATGGTCGAATCCTTGAGTCACAAGGGCTTTTTAATGGTCCTATTAGACTCTGGATGCACCTGATGCCTAATCAGTCTCTGCATGGTTGGGAAATTAGGGATTATGTTAAGAGAACTGAAGATCCCCATAGCTTTTTTCTAGTTGGACAGATGCATAACAGATGGAGTGCCAGACACATTCCTGACTGAGGGGATGGAACTGAAGATAGGGACCCATGTAAAAGACAACCAATTCATCACAACTCCAGGGCTGACCAAAAAAATATGGTCTTGGGTCTCACTTAAGCTGAAAAAAATGGAAACCCTCTATTGGCTGGAAACATGACCAGCTAAAAGTGTGAAAGAAACTCTCCAACCCAGAGGCAGTAGTAAAAGTAGTGAAAAGCCACCAAGTGCCTATAATTAGGAAAGTGAAAGTGGAGGGTGCAAGGACCACCCAAGTGGGGGAGGGGCTGAAGTAGGTGATCCCCAGAGAATGCAGAGACTAAGCTGACGTGCTCAGAGAAAAGGACTCAGACATACTTCTGCCCCATTTCCTCATGGATTATGTAATCAAAATCTTCTTGGGGACTAAGCTACTGAAGCCCAAACTGTACTTGATGATGTCCCGAGGCTTAGAGGAACTTAGGGAATTTGTGGACAAAAATCTGACCAAGAGCTTCATTCATTCAACCAGCCAAGTCACGAAGAGCTGCCCCTGTCTTATTCCGAGAGAAAAAGGATGGCTCACTTAGATTACCAGAGGCTCAATGGAATTTGCATACAGAATGTGTAACCACTACATGTTGGGCCCCTTGGCAACCCTCCCCCCCACAAATTTGGACTTAAAGGAAGCCTACTACAGAGTGCAAATAAGGAGCCCCCACAATATTCATGTAGTTAATAAATGCAATGTTTCATGAGCATCTTTATAAAGGGGTGTTGGTGTCATTAGATGACATCCTGAGCTATACTGAAACTATAAAGGAACAAGTGATGTTAGTGCAAGCAGTGCTCAAAAAACTACGAATTGGTCCAAGTACAAATTTTACAAAGCTGAACTGGATTATTTGGGTTATCTGATCTCCCAGGAAGGCATAGAAATAGACCCAGAAAAAGTATATGCAATTCTGGTATGGAAGGCTCCCACACAAAGAAGCAACTGCAGAGCTCCCTTGAATTCATGAACCTCTATGGGCAATTCATCCCTGCTTTTTCCCAGATTGCATGGCTGATTACAAACATATTAAAAACAAAAGGGCTCTGAGGGCTCTAAGCCCAAAGCCAGTCAATTCCCCAAGCTGCTTTTGAGAAGTGAAAGTGTTTAATTGCAGCAGAGCTGGTGTCAAGGCACCTTGATCCAGAAAAACATTTCATAACTCAGGCTGATGCCAGTGATGTGGCATAGAAAATCAGATGTATCTAGTTCATTTTAACAATTTGGTTGTTCTTCAACTTACCAGTACTTGTTTAATGACCACTTGAATTTACACCAGATTTTTAAAGAGCTACTTACAATCAGTCCTCAAAGTTACAACTGCTGCCCCTGCTTCTATGATCATATGATTATCTTTTGTGGACTTGGCAGCCAACTCGCATTTATGACCAGTTGAAGTGTCCCTCAGTTGCACCCAGATTCACCTGCATAAGTAACCTGTTAAAATCATTGACTAATAAGGAACTTCCCAAGAGAAGAAAACTTCCTTGGATCTTCTGCCATGTGTAAAAAAAAAAAACCCTTGGCCATTAAGGATTGAGACATATTTTAATCTTATAATTAATACACAAAGCACTGACATTCTTCTTCAAAAGAGTAACTGGTAATAAAAATGAAAAGCATGTACAATTAACTCCATTATTCTCATATTACCTATCAGTGCAGTTACCCAGTGGGATAGTTTTTCAATTCCACTACCTTTGTAATGACTTATATGGATGCTCTGAGTTTATTTACATATACTATGACTCCTATGATGCTTCATAATACTAATAGATAACCTTTAAGATGGTCATATAACCTCGTACTAACCAACCTCACCCTCAAGAGGCTTGAAATCAAGTGGGCATACAGGACATTTAATGTATCAGAAGTTTAATTGGCAATCCAGAAGACCTGTTTGTGATTTATAGTTTGATTAGGGGACACATGTTCATGCTCTGCCAACAAAGCTGGCTGAATCTTCAATCCACAGATGGTACATTAGCCTGGACAGATGGCTGCCTCTATCCTGCTGCATTCCCAAACCATCCACTTGACACCAGTGGTGACCCAATTCATTGGATAATAAAGGAAAAAAAATGTAGTGTTAGTTTGGTCCAACTAAACCCCCAGGCAAATAAAAATGAGGAAGGAACCATAACCATTTACAAGATATAACAATATGCAATGCTTTTACTTTCTTCAAACGTTGCAATATTTAATCTGGGTTTCACATGCCTGTTTAGGCACCTTTGTGGAAAGGTGCAATATAGTCTCACACATAGTGTGTTGTTGTTCTTATTATTGCTACTACTCCATTCCCAAACCACATGTTCATTGTTGATATCCATTGTGGCTATTGGAAGGGAAAAAACAGATAGTAAGACCTCTTTTAGCACATAGGATTGTAGTCTTTGGAGGAAAAGTTCACAGCAACTTCTCATAATTGTGAGATCTGTAGAGCACTCTTCAGAGATCACTTGTGATATTATGTCTCTGAATAAAGTTTTAAATCCAGTATGTTTTCACTGATGATAATGGCTGCTGCTTAAACACTAAAAGGATAATCTGAGGCAAATGACTATCAAAGAATGTGATTATGTAAAGCACTCTCACTTTCCATCTGTCTGTCAACAGGCTAGTGCTAAAAACAAAATGGAAAGGGATCAAATCTGATGTGGGAGAAGGTGACATAAGAAACATTGTAATGGGGAACAGTTGGCCCTTTAAATCACAAGCTTTGCATGCTGAGAGGGATTACCAAGCACCTGAGAGCCAATAAAGGAAAAAAGGAATAGGGAGTTGATGGGTTTGGGAGAATAAGAAGGAATTTTGGGGAAGATGGAAAGTTGGCCAACATCCTGGATGAAAAGGTTATCTCAGGCAAGTGTAGAAATTGTGTTGTATGGCTATAATTTGAACTGCATTAGGATTTTAATTTTGTATTTTAGCCCTTTTTAATAGTATATTGTATGTGGGAATTTATCAACATTTGATACCCTTTAAAAACAGTGAAGTTTTGGTGTTCTACTAGCTCAGGGGTCTCCAACCTTGGCTCCTGGAAGCCTGGCGGACTTTAACTCCCAGAATTCCACAGCCAGCTTTGCTGGCTGTGGAACTCTGGGAGTTGAAGTCCGCCAGGCTTCCAGGAGCCAAGTTTGGAGACCCCTGTACTAGCTAGTTGTTTGCTTGTAGATGTTTTATTACCCAGCTAGATAACATGTATTGGAACACCTTAGAAAAGCTGTTTTTTTTTTTAAAAAAAAAAAAACTGCAATTGTCCTTTTAGCATCTGGCTCAGCTTGACTGAGCTATTGTCCATCCAGAGTTTTGTTTGACAACCCTTCCCTTAGTTTAGCCAGACATGGAGTGAAATTAGGATTTCTCTATCAGCCCTCCCCTGATATTCCAGTGGGCTAATGTGAAGAGTCTAAGACAGTGGTTCCCAAACTTTTTCAGTCCACTGCGCCCTTGGTGCTACAAAGTCATCCTTAATGCCCCTCCCCAGGGGCAGGATTCAAATTTCTGTGGGTGTGGCCAAATTTGACGGTGTGGTTTGCTGGTCACTTAATTAGGTGGGTGTGGCTTGCTGGTCATGTAACTGGCTGGGCGTGGTTTGGTGACTGACAAACCAAATACAAGTGGTCCTCACTTAATGGCCAGTTGCTTAGCAAGTGTTCTAATTTATGATTGGCCTTCCTAGAACTACTTGACCTGTTTTTGGAGTTTTGACAACCATGCACACACATATACACACACTCCATTCCAACCCTTTGACTAGAATCGCCAAAGCATCTCTGATTAGATTCTAGTAGGGAATAAAATCTAATCAGAGATGCTTTGCTGATTCTTGTTGATTTGTTTTATTTGTATTTCTTTAGTTTATGTTGCTGAATTGCATTGACTTACATAGCCCAGAAGCTTTTGTGATTCTTTTCAGCAAAAATTACTGACCTCTGGCTTTGCTCTACTTTTCAAACGTGCCGGCACTGCTGCGTTCTCGGTGCCGGCCCCGCAGGTCCACCTGATTGAGCCTGCTGCACTGGAGGGACCTGCCCAAGCAAGTCCAAGCAGAGCGGTGCACCAAATCAATGGGGTGAGCCTGAGAGAGGGAAAGAGAGACAGAGAAAAGAAAGCGAGAGAAAGAGAGAAACAAAGAGAGAAGGAAGAAAAGAGAAAAGGGAAAGAAAGAAAGAAAAAGGGACAAAGAAAGAGGAGGAATGGAGGTATGGAGGGGCGGGGAAGAGAGAGTGAGTGAGAGAGAAAGAGAGACCCGATGCATCAGATTGAAATGAGGCCTAGTTTAGAGGCCCTTTTCTACATTGAAACATCTTTGCCAGCATCTTTGCCAGCACATTGAAACATCTTTGGCTTCTATTAATTAAAGGTTTTGTGGATGAAACATGGCCAAGACTATCAGGAAGCTCTCTCATTTTGTTGAGGCTTTAAACAGGATCCATTGGACCAGACCTCCACCCTAAAAAATTACTTTTCCCCAATGTATTACAGTGCATATTCTGAAGAAGGAAAAACCAAAATGTATTGTTAAATTACAAGAACACACACAAACACGCACTACCTTCTAACCCTGCTGGAGCAGGTGATTGGACTAGAATAGATATCTCATTATCTTTCTCCTCCTTCCCTCACTCCTTCTTTATTTCTTTTTCTTTCTGTCCCTTCCTTCCATCCCCCCTCTTTCTTTGTCCCTTTTTCTTTCTTTCGCTTTTCTCTTTCTCTTCTTCCTTCTCTCTCTCTTTCCTCTGTCTTTCCCTCTGTCAGGCTCACCCCATTGACTTCATGCACCACTCCATTCGGATTTGCTTGGGCAGGTGCCTCCAGTGCAAGGGGCTCAATGGGGTGGACCTATGGGACCTCGCCCAGAATGCGGCAGCAGCAGCAGGATGCTTGAAAAGGAGGGCAAAGCCACTCTGGTTTGCTCTCCTTTCCCAACACTGTGTTTGGAGCGAGGCCCCGCAGGATCACCCCATTGAGACCTTTGCACTGGAGCATGCAAGTCAATGGGGTGATCCTGTGGGACCTCACCCCGAACACAGCAGTGGTGGGGGGATGCTTGAAAGGAGAGCAAAGCCACTCTGGTTTGCCTTCCTTTCCCAACACTGCAGTTGAGGCGAGGCCCTGCAGGATCACCGCATTGAGCCCTTTGCACTGGAGCGTGCAAGTCAATGGGGTGATCCTGTGGGACCTCGCCTCGAATGTGGCGGTGGCGGGATTTTTTCTCACCCCTGAATTGTGCCCTGTGAGGGCCCACCTCCAGTGCCCCCCTGCCACCTCTTAGCACCCCCTGCCAGTCCCCTTGCTTCTTAGCGCCCCCTAAGGCATCCCCCCCCAGGGGGTAGTACCACCCACTTTGGGAACCACTGGTCTAGGACAACTCACTGTGATCAACTCACCACAGCCAACTTGCCATGGCCAACTCACTGCAGGACAATTCAAGATTGTATTAATGGTTTTATTCAGTTACTTTTATTATTGGTGTCCACATTTTTGTCAAATTTATTGTACCTCTTGTAGTTCTGAATTCACTTTGTTTATTATTATTGGCCACAGTTCTGTTAAAATTAATTTAACTTTTGTATCTGTTGAATTGTCCTGAGGTGAGTTGTCCCATGGCAAGTTGGCCACAGTGAGTTGTCTCATTCCAGAATGTGGAAGGGATAAACTTATAATGAAGGGGTGGCAGCAATGTAGAGACCTATTTTTCTAGTTGTTGTTGGTCTCTAGACACAGTTTACCTCAGAGGGAAGGGCTGGTTCAACCTTGAGGATGTCTGCTTAGTACAAATATCCAGCTTGAAAATGCACTGGATTCAGAGATGGTAGAGAAATAAATATCCAGAAATAAAATCCCCTTACATCCTTATGGGAGAGGCAGCTGAACAGTGCCTTGGAATGCTGGTGATGCTTTCATTCTAACCCCCCCCCCTTAATGTGCTATTATTAAGGGATTGGAAGGTATACACTTATTATTATTGATAAGAACGTTGTGTAATTATGGTTTAATACAATGACAAACTAATCCTGCCCAGATCACCCATTAGTTTTTCTACTTGCCTGGGCTTAGGCTGGATGTCCTAAGAAAGAAATGGGAAGACACCATTTTAAAATCAAAAAACTATATGAGGTCCTATTAACCTAAAAGTTGTGTATACATTTTATTAAAAGATTTACATAACTTTTTGTATACATTTTATTAAAAGTTTTACATAATTTTTGTTTATGTTTTATTAAAAGTTTTATGGAGAACGTAAAAACTAGCATAAACAAATACAGAGTGAAAAGAAAAAAGCTTCTGATTTCATTTGCAGCAAATACAAGTACAATTGCAAAATTATTTCCTACTCCATAATTACAAAACAAATTTTAGTAGTATATACATGTTATTTTAGCCTCTTTCTAAGCCTCTGGCTTCTATCCTTCCTGTAGAATAGAGTTCATAGTATTTTCTAAAAGTTGTAAAGTTCATCCTCTGAGCACTTATAACACAATCTTGATTGTCCATCTAGTCCAGACACCTTTTCTTATTCGCTCTTTTAAATTGCTTTTGATATTTCCCTTATCATTATAGGTCAATTCATAACTTGTCTTTGTTCTTTTATAATCCTCAGTAAATTTTGTTTTCTAAGTTATTCATCTATTTTGTCCAAAGGAATATCACACCTGTTACACAAATTAGAACAATATTGATAAAATGGTTTTTGGTGGTGACATTATCAATATAGAATCTCCCTTTTTCAAAATAATTTCCTTTTCTCGATAAGGTATTATAGTAAATAATGAAGAGTTGCACATAAATGTTATTTTACAACACTTTAGAGCCATGATGGTGAACCTATGCCACGCGTGCTGGAAGTGGCACACAGAGCCATTTCCCCCGGCACGTGAGAGCTCGCCTGGAAGAGCCACACTGCACATGCATGCATGCCACCGCCATGCAACAGCTGATTTTCAGGTATCTGGCGCACATGGGTGGGAGGGCAGGGGCGCGTGGGAAACGTGCGCATGTGCAGAGATGTGCAGCACCCGCTGGGGTCGCAGGTGCAGGTGCAAAGATGCACAACACACAAAGGGATCACACGCACATGTGCAAATGGATGGCATACAGGAGTGATTGCCCATGCAATTATCAGAATGGGAGCCAAAAAAGGTTTGCCACCACTGCTTTAAAGCATATATATCTCCTAAGGTGGAAAAAGAAACTACATTTGCCAATTCATATTTTTCATGTCTTAAATAGAGTAGTCAAAAGATGAGTTTAATTAAAATAAAATAGCTGTTTTGTATTACTCACATGTCTGCAAGGCTATAATTTTATCTTTTTTTTTTTTTTGCCAGATCTCTGATTTAATTTCTAACAAATCAATAGAAAAGAAAATTTGAAACATATGTTTTATGCTTGGCAGTTTTAAAATCATAGTCTTTAGGAATTGAGAGGACACATGATGTGGTTTTTATCATTATTACAAAGCAAGATCACATATAGCATTCATATTTTTCTCAAGTTATAATTTTTACTTGGCAACTATAATTTAAGTAGGTGAGCATTTTGCAAATTGTTGGCTGTGATATGTTCTAGGCTAAGAATTGGTGGTGAAATTGGACTTCTCTTTAAAATGCATTTGATTGTAAGCTTGAATTGGTAAGGATTAATGCCCAAGAAAGCCTACCCCTCCCACCCACCCACCCTCCCCCTCTCTCACATACACACAGTATTTTTATTACCTGAAATCTGGTTCAGTTAAATAGTGCAATATCTAAAGTTGATTTATTTTTGGACATGCATTTCTGTGGTTCTATATAGGCTGCTTTTTATCCTTTCTCCCATTCTGAAGTTTTTAATGTTAAGGAAACCTCAGAGATTGGAAGTGGATCATATTGATTGAACGTGTTCTGGAAAAATTTCCTTTATGTATCATATGAGAGCACATTCAATTCTTTCAAATTTTAAAGTTGGATGTGGATAAAGGTCTAAATATCTTCTTTCAACATTTAATGCCTATCTTTTCCTGAGCCTCTGTTTGCCATTTTATAATTTCCATAGTGTTTGCCATTTCTGTTGCCTTAGTGTATAGTTTAAAAATAATAATCTTTATCAATAAGGGAATGTTTAATATACTGAATGTGACTTCATTCTGGGTGCAATGTATTTTCTATTATTTCTGTTGCATTTTTAAACATTTTTTTGTGAGAGGCAGTTAGGTCCAGATGTTAAGATGCTGTACTAGGAATGATGAAGACTGAATTCTAGATTGCCTTGGCATGAAAGCCAATTGCATGATTATGGCCAATAATTTTTTTTATAAACCACAGAAAGGCAAACCAATTTAAAAAGTGTCACCAGAATTACATGGCAAGTGGGTGGCTATCCAAATTGAAATAATAATTAAAATATTACCAAGCTACTAAACCAAATTAAGGAAAACTGATAAATTAATATGAAATTATTTTCTATAAATATAGTAGGACAAGACACTCTCTTTTACCGGAACCATGCATTAACACAGATGTATACAGCAGCTTACATATACACACCTCTTGTTTCCCCCAAAATAAGATTTATCCAAAAAATAATCCCTAGCCTGATTTTTCAGCATAGCCTAATATATAAGCCCTACTCCAAAAATAAGCCCTAAGTGAAGAGGATGGGCATGGCCAGCACAGCGAGCATGCACAGGCCAATGGTGTCCAGCAATAGCTGCATCCCAAGTGAGTTAATTCCCTGTTGAAGCAGGAGGCAGAAGCAGGGGGAGGCACATGATCTGGATGCACTGTGTGAGCCATGGGAAAGCCAGGAGTCAGTGGGTCGGAGTAGCCAGGTAACTGCAGGAGGCTCGTCTTTGTGTCTCTTAACTTGCCTGCCTCTGCTTCTTTCTATTGCCAGTGCTGTCGCATAGCTGCCCATCTGCTTTGGCCCACCAACTCTTGGCTTTCCCACCGCCTATGTGGCATGTCTGGATTGCCTGCCTCCCCACTGCCCCTCTGCCTCCATCTGCTTCTTGGACAGGGAATCAACTCACCTATGCTGTGCATGTTGTGCAGCCCCAGATCATCTTGAAATTGTGTTTTCCTGAAAATAAGCTCTCATGGAGCTTATATTTTTGGGAGCCCCCCAAAATATAAGACCGGGTCTTATTTGGGGGGAAACACAATAGTATTTGGAAAGCTTAGTAGGCTTGAACAGCTAATTCTCTATTGAAATAATTCTATACTTTTCACTAACCTTCAAATTGCATTGGTCCAGGTAGCTTTTCTAACATGGGCTTTATGGTAACTTCTGTAAATAAAGAGGGTTTGTGTTTATATATCACAATCTAATAGGTACATAGTCCCTTTTTAATGAGATTTACATTCGCTCAAATAAAATTAGCTTGGTAAAAGACAATGCAACATGCTCTAATGTAAATAGGATTGACGGCAGAATTAAATGTTTGTGGAAACAGGGCAGTAGATCTATCAGGAGCTAATTAGACAGAGAGTTGTGAGGCAGGCCTGAGAGTTAAGTCAGGAAAACCAGCAAGACAGAGAAGAAGGTGTCTTACTGGAAAGAAGCCTTTAAGATAGATATTTAAATTAGAAGGTCTTGACTGGCCTTTCCTATGGGAGAGTCTTCTAAGCTTAACTGAACCTGTTGATTAAGATAAGTTGAGTGGCAACTTTGAATCCTTACTTTTAAATGCAAATAACATTTTGCTGATCAGGAGTATTTCCTTCTTTCTTTGCAAGGCAGTTAATTTAAAGGGAATTTTACAGAGATTAGGAAGCTTCTTAGCATAAAACATATATAATCCCAGAGTCTGGATTTAATGATAGCACTAAAGATGGATTTTCATATCTAAATAATTAAAAGAGAAAGATTTTTCCAAATGTGAGAGTTATGATTCAGCTGCTGAAAAATAGTCAATGAGATGCAGGGTAGGAATTGATGTGATAATGTCCCCTTTAGAAAGGAGCCAAACTTCTTGGATGCAACATCTGGTCCAGTGCATATTGAGATAACACTTCTCATCTGAACTTATTTCTTGAGCAATGCTTATATGTCAGGCCAGAACACTGGCATTTTTCTGTGTGAGATTTTCAGATTCCTGAACAGATGCTTCTGGATTCCACCTTTTTCCTTGCAGATTATCTGATCATAGCAACATGTATATGAATTGATTAAATATCATTACAGAAAAGTACTGTAGCATCTGCTACAAATGTTTTATGCTGGAACATATTTATCTGCCAACTGATTCAGTTGTCTTAGTGTGGCTAAGGAAACTTGTTTGGCCAATGCACTAAAAATAAGTTTTCTAAATATGTTGTTTCCAGATCAGTATACAACAAGAAATATTGTTACCCTTCAGTGTGTCCTTCCCAGAATATTCTGGTGCAAGTCTTTGAACATTATCTTAACAACAATAATAAGCAAATGACACAACAAAAGATGGCCCAAAGCTGAATATATTACTGAAAGAAAATGTATTTACAAAATAAATACAGTATTAGAAAATATGCACGAGGATTTTTACAAATTTTCCTACATGCTTTGGAAAAGTTGTAGCTTCAGTGCTGAAATTGAGTTTGTGATGCATGTTGTCCTGCCCTATTGGTTATCTTGTACTGTCATTATCAGATCTTTGATTTAGTTTATGCTCCTTTTATTTTGTAATTTTTTTACAGAATTTATCAGAAAACAGTAAGAATTTATTTTTTTTCTTATTTCATTCAAGATATGCTTTTTAAAAAACTGAACCTAATCAGAAAAGCATGTTTTCCTATGCCCACTGACTTCTTCTCCTGGACTGATAGTATTGATGAAAGCAACATAGTAATTCAGGCCTGTTGATCCTTGATGCATATCTAAGGCTATTTATTTGCTATATTATAAATATATATAAATACTAAAAAATTGGTATCATATTCTGAATTTTGACCCCCTATACGTGCCCCAGATCTCAGGCATGAAAAATAAACATCTTTACTTCTTATTTATCTTTAATTTAAAATCAGATTGCTCACTGAAAGCATCATTAGTGAAACCAAAGCTTAAATATTTTAGATACAGTGCAAAGGTCCCTGGAGAAGACTGTGGTGCTTGAAAAAAAATAGAAGGTAATTCAAAAGGAGGCTGACAAGGTGACTAGTTACTATCACTGATGATACAAGGAGGGGATTCTAAGAGTCAAAGAAGCAGCTGCTGACAAAATATAGGAGAAATTATGTCTGTTGGGTCACAAAGAGTCAGGTGCAATTGAACAACAATTTTAAAATCTCAGCTTTTCCTTTTCAACTGACAACAGTTAGGAAGTACTTCTACTGCAGAGTACCTTGTAATTAGTAAGATAATCATGACATGTTAAATGTTTGTGATTTAACCAAGTTTCTAAAATTCTTAATGGAATAATGGAGATGATAGTTTATTAGGATTACTATAATTTACAAAGGCTACTAATAATGGCAACAATTATAAATCAATCAGTGTTTATTATGTTCATCAATTAAGCATTAGTAAAAGTTACTATGAAGACGCTGACACATTATTTGTTGAATCCATAAAAGAAAGAGCTGTTTCCTTTATTTGGGGGAGGAGGTTGTCTGCTGAGAAATTAAGTTCAATTCTGATTTCATCTTAGTCTTAGTAAAGTTTTTGCTCTATTTTCCTAGCTATCAGAATGCTAATTCATTATTCTGTTTCAGGAAGATTTGAAGTTAAACTCGCATATTTCAAAAAAGCTTAATGGAAAAGCATTCCAAAGGTCAGAGCTAGTCTTGACTTTAATCAGGAAAGTTGAAATGATATGCATGCTTAAGAGTACTTGGAAACAGAAAGTGAAATTATCATTGCTTGCTTCTAATTTTATGGGAAAATCTTATATTCACATTGTTGGTTGAATAAAGTTATATAGTTCAACAAAAGTTTCAGCACTGGAATGGGATTCATGGCATATGAATGAATGGAAGATGAAGTAAGCATATGCATGAAGAAATGGTGCTGAGATTGAGACTGGTGTTCAGGTGGAATTTGGAAATAATTAAAATAAATAATACATATCTCTGTGGGAAAAGGGACTATTTAGATTTTCCAAGGAAAAAAAATATATTGGCTTTACTTTAGAGGGGTTAGTAATACTAAGTTTGTAGCTGCTGTAAACAAGAATGGAAGTTGTTTTGATAAATTTATTTTTCTTCTTTTCTGTACTTTCTGTTTTTCATTTTTTCTTAGTTTCATCTGTATTTTCTTATGCTTATGTTTTGATGGCTGCTACTTCTCATTGAGGGAGAGGGAAGAAGCCCTGAGTCCAGCAGTTGATGCTCTCCCTGAACTACAGGGCGCCCCTCTTTCCTTCACTACTCCTATACCCTTTTACAACCAGTTCACCTGAACCAGTCCGAACCAGCTGAATCCCAGCTCTGATTAGGGTTTTGGAGGATAAAGCATATGAAAAATGGTTACAGGAACTAGGCAAGGCTAGTCTAGTGAAGAGAATGACCAGGGGAAATATGGTAGCTGTGTTCCAAGATTTGAAGGGCTGCCACAGAGTGGAAGAGGTCAAGCTACTCTCCAAGGCACCAAAGCCAGACAAGGAAAAATAGATGGAAGCTAATCAAGATGGGAACCAACCTAAAACTGAAGAAAAATTTCCTGACAATGAGAACAATTAATAAGTGGAACAACTTGTCTCTAGAAGTTGTCAATGCTCCAACACTTGAAGTTTTTCAGAAGAGATTGGACAACCATTTGTCTGAAATGGTATAGTGAAGGGCTGTCAAACTCCTGGCCCCTGGCCCAGATCATCATGCACTGCTCACACCCATGTCCAGTTTAGTGAAGGAGAAAAAACTCCCAATATGTCATGTGATGCTGCTGTGATGACATAAGTTTGACACCCCTTGGTATAGGGGTTCCTGCCTGAGTAGGGGGTTGGACTAGAAGACCTCCAGTGTCTTCTAACTCTGTTATTCTGTTATGTGCCCAACCTGAAAATGCCCCCGGTGGTAAAAAACAACAACATTTGTTGTATCTGCACAGTCATGTCTTCAATGCCCATTAAATAGTTGCCCTTCATTCAGACAGAAAAAAATAGTGTTTCTTTTGATCATCCCTACTCGTTATAAAATATCCCCCATCTGGAAATAACACAAACATTGCTTATGATAACATCCATTTTTGCTGGAAATTTAATCATGTTTGTTTAAATGATGTGATCAAATATCTGAATGTAATGAAACAAAATATATATATATACTGATTTATTTAAAATGTACTCATTTCATATCTGCATTGAGTTTTCATAGATACTTCAACCTGTTCCAATAGAAAGCAAAAACTTCACGGACTTGTATGAGGCCAAATTGTGATGGAAAATAGTTTGAAGCCCACTGCACCAGTTTCTGCGCAGTTTTGTTTTCATCTTCTTTCACCAATTGATAATGTTCTGAGGTCATTTTTTTGCAAATACTCTTCCATTCTGAGGAACAAAGTACACTTTGAGGGTATGTTAGCCAAATGCCTGAATAAGAAAACTATAAATTTTACAGAGTGTAATGTATTTCTCCCAGATATAAAACGAGCCCACACAAGTTAAAGGAATAAGAAAACCTTTGCCTCTAAAAATTCAACTGTTGAAATAATATACAGATAGTCCTCGACTTAGAACAGTTCATTTAGTGACCATTTGAAGTTACACTGGCAATGAAAAAAAGTGACTAATAACATAAGGGAAAAGGGAAATTAACTGTTATGTGTATCTCTATACTATAGCTTATATGGCCAAAATGATGGCCAAGAAAGTTGCACTGTGTTCAATTGTTTTTAATGTTTATTCAATATTTTTTCAAAAAAGGGACTAATGATGATTTTTCATACTTATGACCATTGCAGCATCCCCATGGTCACTTGATTTACATTCAGATGCTTGATAACTGATTCATATTTATGATGATTGCAGTGCTCCAGAGCCATGCGATTCATCTTTTGCAACTTTCTGATAAGCAAAGTCAATGGGAAACCAGACTCATTTAACAAGAACTGCAGTGATTCACTTAACAAATGTGGCAAGAAAAATTGTAAAATGGACAAAACCTACTTAATGAATTTCTCAGCAATATATATTTTGGTTATCAATATCAATTGTGGCCATACATTGAGGACTACCTGTATTGCATATTGATGAAGGTTTCACCATGGTAATTATTAATATTTGAGACAAGTCCAAAGTACTGTACATTTTTTAGTTTAAATGTATTATTTAGTTGCATCTTGTTAGGAATGTAAGTCACCTAACAGTTATTTGGGTGGGAAATATATAAACTAGGATAGACATTTTAATACTATGTCTTTTAAGAGCATGCTAAAACTGTAATTGTGTGTGGTTCCCCAAATGGCCATAAGATGGAGCCAGAAATCTGGGTTGTTTAGTCTCAGTGAGTCTGTTTCTTCTGTTGGAGAGTGTTGCTGTTTCCTCCTAATGACTGTTACTGATCGTTGATGTAAGTCTGTTACTGAACTGTTTTTTGATACTGGACTTTGATATTTGGATTATCCCTGAACTGAACACTGACTGCTTTACCTGTGAATGACTTGGACTGCTTATCTTGGACTGTGCTTAAACGTTTATTAGAAGTAAAAACTTACATTTACTGTACAGTATATCTGTGTGCTGTGTGTGTATTATTCTTCACTACTCTCACTACGTCTCCCTGTATGCGCTCATTCTCCTAATGGGGAATTACCTCAACACACCTGCTGTTTATATTTATTGAATAAAAATGGAACAAGTTCCCTTAGTCACATAAGCTAAATAATAATTGTGCTCTGTTTGAAACTAAAAAAAAGACATGGGATACTTCCTTTTCAGATCTTGGGCAGAAGGAAATTATAAGACTTCCTCAGTATAATTTTGAGACACTTAGAAATGAAACATGTGACTTGAGCTCTTATCTCCCCAAAATGGCTTATAGTGACCAGAGAACTAGTATGAATTTGCATAAATTCTGAGTATAGAGAATATTTTATCCCTTGTTATTTATTGCAATGATGTTTTTAAAAAATTAAATTGATGAGATTATGATATTTGTTTACAATGCTCAAAAGTGAAGAGGTTTTACTTTCATTTTTCCTAATATTTAATATTCTTAAAATCTATATTAATTTGCCATTCCTGCATATAGGGAGCCAGATTGAGTTAAACTGTGAACTTTACATTGAGATATAAAAGTTGTATCACTTAAACTTTAGATTCAGAACAATATTGGATTATTTTAGAATTTAAGATCAACACAAAAATAGCCTGCTTTTTTAACTTCCAAAATTATACACTTTTTTTTTTGTACTTTCCCTCTTCGATTCAACTTTAGTGGCAAAAAGTACATTTAACACATTTTGAAAGTAGATGTCATGCTGCATATATAGATTACATTTGGAAGGAAAATTGAATCTTTTTTTTTTCATTGTTTACCAGATTAATGATTATTTTGAGCTTATACTTTCTATCTATTCCCTACCCTAAGGTGGCCAAAAACTTCTGTGAGTTTTCAGCAGTCATTGCCAGAGGACTTTCTAGGGGTACAAAAAAGGGGAATTGAGGGGTCATATGAAGCCCTAGTCAGTAGGTTGTCATTCCTGATTTAGAACATTGATAATAATGAGTTAAATAATGGAAAGTCACCTTGATAAAAGTATTAATTTTGTTTAAAATATACCACTATCTGACCATAGTCCCTAAAGCACCTTGGAACATTCATCAAATGTAATAGAGCCATTAATTATGTGATACTTTAACATTCAAAATAAGAAGAAAAACACAGTTTAAAGGGGAGAAAGCATTTAACACAAGACTACGGGAATGTCTTGAGGACAACAGATATCTTTTATTTCTATATAGAAATATAAATCCAGATTTCTGATCTTTCAGTATATTGTTTCAATATCTGGATTTATTTCTTCAGAAGAAAGGATAGGATAGAATTCTGGAAACATGACTACAGCATATAAAGTTGTTTTGGGCTTTGTAACAGTAGTCCAATTCTGCCCAAACTGGTTTTCCAGGCTCTCAAGTGATAAAGAGGTACTTCTTTAGCTCTTATCTATTCCCATCCATCCATCCTATTTCTATAGTTACTGATCACACAGAAGTGTGATTCTAGGTCGCCCTTTTAATTGGACTCTATAAGTCCTAGGCCAGTGATGGCTAATCTTTTTGGCACCGAGTGCCCAAAGTGTGCACACAGATATGCGCATGTAAATCTCCAAAATGCAATGTGCGTGCATCCCCTGTGCATGGGCCCCATCCCCCATGCATGTACGTGCATCCCCAGCATGCCCCCTGCCCCCTGCACATGCACGGCAGAGACCCAAAGACCAGCTGGCCAACGGGAAGTGAATTGGGGTGATGACTCGCGTGCCATAGGTTCGCCATCCTGGTCCTAGGCCATTAATATGTAATGTAATGCATTTATTCTCCTGGGGAATATTTTTTTAAAAAAGCAGGACATGTTAAGAAATATCATGAAAAACTTCATATCCTCAGTGGGTGCCCAGAAAATGACTTCTGCAAAGATTTGTATGGATAAGAAATTTGAGGTGACAGTTTTAATTCAGCTTGTGAAAGAGCTCTGTGTATTTCTGATCTAGTAAGCAATATATTTGGTCTTGTCGCCCCTCAGCCACATCAAGGATAACTTTTCATCTGTTGTTTCCCCCCCTCCATGTTATTTCTGCTACCCCTTCCCCCTCAGGTGATAGATAACACTGTCTTATCAAGGTCAGTCAGAAAGGGTCTTTTTACATATCTCATAAATTTGAGCCAGGTGCCACTGATGTGAGATTAATGTAATGGCAGCTCAGCAAGCGCTCAGGCTTGTCTTAATTATGCTAAGGTTGCCAGTTCACTGTTTCTCTTCATCTGTCTTTTGCTTTAGGGAACACTAAACACTATGTCATTATTGTCGGTTCCACAACACTGGCCATTTGCATTTACAAAGTCATCAGCTAGCTTATGATCTAGCTTTTCTAAGAAATTAAATAAATAGAAAAAACTCAAAATGAAATAGGGGCTGGTGAAAAAGAGACATACAGCAGTTCATGAGATTTGAATTTTGCTTGATCCAGAGAAAAACACCTGAAGGTATAATAGTTATTTTTTTCCCAGCAAATCTTACTATATCGCTTCCAGGTTTTTCTGAAAAGTTACAAAATAATGATTACATATCAGTTTTGGTTTCTTTCCATTGAGAATTGACTGACCATCTTCAATCCTTTCTTGAGCTATCTCTTTGGCAAATTAAGAAATCATATACAGAGTGACATTTATAGGGAGGTGAGCTCAACTTGTAATACAAGATGAAATGTCACTTTATAAGAATGTGCTTAGATGGTAGAATAACAATGGATGCAGTGATATTGATATGGATATATGGGCAGATAATGTTCTTAAAAATGTAGACATACTAGAAAAAAAAGGGACGATTGAGACTTGTCTAATTGGTTTTGTTTTGTTTTGAATGGGTAATTTTATGATATGCAAACTGAAAGGATGGAAAGAAATTAAAATTATTCTTCGAAATATTATGTGGCTTCTTTTGTACCTGTAGTTGACCATATATCTAATTTAGATTTCTCAAGCTTAGAATCCTGCTTTACAAGTTGGGCATATAGTAAATCATTCCATAATGTTCCATAGTTTGCTATAATTTTGCTCACATTATGATTACTGTATATACTCGAGTATAAGTCGACCCGAATATAAGTCGAGGCACCCAATTTTACCACAAAAAACTGGGAAAACTTATTGACTCGAGTATAAGTCGAGGGTGGGAAATGCAGCAGCTACTGGTAAATTTCAAAAATAAAAATAAATGCCAATAAAAACTTTCACTAGGACAGTTGAGAATAAGTTTGATGTTCACAATTTCCTCTTTGAAAGAGACCAGTAAATAGGGAACAAGAAGATGAAGAAAAAGAAGTGTGTTTTTTCACACTTTTCACACTGAAGTGAACAAAAATGGCATCATAGGAACAAGCTTATTCTCAGCCCAAAGGTTTGTTTCTGATTTCTTCCCTGATTTAAGGGAAATTTGGGAAACGATCTCACTATCATGAAAGGTTTGATTGATTCACTAACGGAAAAGATGATGATGATGACAGTGGTAGGCAGGAGTCACTCTCTCCCTTGCAAGAAAAAACCAAGAGCCGTTCTTATGATATCTCTCTCTCTCCCCCCCCTCCTCCCGAGTGGACTGAAAGCAGCTGGAGCTGAGGAAATGAAACTGAGTGGAGCGACCTCCACTTGCGTTGCTTTCTCAGCCTAAAGCTCAGAAAAGCCTCCCCCTCCTCCTCCCCCTCCCCCTCCTCCCGAGTGGACTGAAAGCAGCTGGAGCTGAGGAAATGAAACTGAGTGGAGCGACCTCCGCTGGCGTTGCTTTTTCAGCCTAAAGCTCAGAAAAGCCTCCCCCTCCCCCTCCCCCTCCTCCCGAGTGGACTGAAAGCAGCTGGAGCTGAGGAAATGAAACTGAGTGGAGCGACCTCCGCTGGCGTTGCTTTTTCAGCCTAAAGCTCAGAAAAGCCTCCCCCTCCCCCTCCCCCTCCTCCCGAGTGGACTGAAAGCAGCTGGAGCTGAGGAAATGAAACTGAGTGGAGCGACCTCCGCTGGCGTTGCTTTTTCAGCCTAAAGCTCAGAAAAGCCTCCCCCTCCTCCTCCCCCTCCCCCTCCTCCCGAGTGGATTGAAAGCAGCTGGAGCTGAGGAAATGAAACTGAGTGGAGCGACCTCAGCTCGCGTTGCTTTTTCAGCCTAGAGCTCAGAAAAGCCTCCCCTTCCCATGCTTAAAAGTTGCAAAGGAAACACGGAAGCAGGGAAGCGGCTGCCCAGCTTCGGAGCTCCACACCATTTTTTTTTCAGAGGGGAATCTGACTCGAGTATAAGTCGAGGGCGGTTTTTTCAGCACAAAAATTGGGCTGAAAAACTCGACTTATACTCGAGTATATACGGTAATTATAGTTAGAGAAATTCTGTTTTGAACCATGTTTTCAAATAAGTATTCACATTACTAGAAAAATGTATCAACTGAGAGATTTGTACATATAGCCCATTCCTCTGTATCACAATCACTGTTCCCTTGTATACAGGGCATGTCATACTGCTAAGTTTCATTTTGTACAAAGATATCTGATACAGCCACAAATACAACAACTCAACAATATCTAGGTAGGCCAGACTCCCATGGGAGAATTGCAGTCTAGCTGCAATCCAATACATTATTACTAAGAGATAGGGGAAAGGCAAAAACCATTTTTATTCAGGACAGGGATAGCATGCCATATATGCAAAGCCTTTGAAAAGTAAATCAGTCTTTCCATTGGATTTGCCTTGGATTTGCCTTGGACCAAGCAGGAAGAGCCAACAGTACTCTTCTATTATAATGCTGTCTGTCTCAGACCTTCAGTCTGTTTAGAGTTGCTTCATGAAGGATGGCAGAATGGCAGCTACTGCCTGCCAGACAGCTATGCTATTGAAAAATGCAAGAGATCTCAGTTTGCTAACAAAGACAAATGGTCTGATGAAGAGGTAACCAGAATAATGGAATTGTTGTTAGCATTCTACAGATAGCTGCTGATTTGTCACAAGATCCTTATATTTTGGATCCCAGCCGAAATTTCTTTATGTTGATATACCCATTGGGAAAAGGGGAAAAAACAGTAACACATTAATTCCAGAATGAATTTTAAAATACATCTTAATGTAGAGAAAAAATATCCTTTATTGCAGTAGTTTAGCATTAGAGAACTCTTTTTAAAATGTTCCACTTGCATCAAGTTACCCATACAGCTAGTTTTATCTTTTCCCCATCTAGGCAGCTATAGAGATTCTGGGAGAAAATTAGAACTCCCCTCTTTCAGTATGCCCTAACCTTATACTTGTCAACAGATGTGTCAATTTTAGCACATTGACCATTGTGAGGGCTTCTTTTGTTGGATCTGCATCGAGGAAATATGAGTGCCCATCCCCCCATCATTTAACCTCAAGTGACATTTTAAAAGCTGAACTCAAAACAAAACTGCTTTCAAATTAATTGCATTAATTTGTGTTAATTATATTAATACACATATCAGCTACACATATACATGTGTATAATGTGATATTCTTTAAAAATGTTTTATTTTCTTATACTGCATCATTGTGTGTATAGTTCTGAGCTCCTCAGAAAGGAAGAACCATATACAGATAAAGTCAGTATTACTGCCTCAGTAATAATAGCACTGCACATTTTATTCCCTAGACAGAGCTGAAAAAGCTGTGTGATGAGGTTTTTCTGCAGCCTTATCATCTTATGAGCTGTCTTCAACTATGCAAGTTAAATCAATTTTAAAATTTAAATAAAATAAAATGTGAGCAGAGGGGTTGCTCTATATTTTTTTTTAACTTGTAGAGTTTTCCTGTAGCAGGCAGTTATTTTGCAACTATTTTATTTTAAAGCATAAAAGCATCCCATTTCAATGTTGCATTGTGAGCCAAGTGTTATTTAGTTGTTGTCTGCTCTCTTAGAAGTTTATGGTGGTTTTAAAAAGAGGAGTTTCTTTTCACTTTTTAAAAGAGGAAGTTGTGCTGAAGTGAATGTCATGTCTAGATAAGCTGTGGGAAAAATTTAGCCACTGTTTCTCAAAGATCTGTTTATTTTTAGGGAAATATTTCCATCTTGGAAATGATTAATACAAGAGGTAAAACATATGTCAAAAACATGACAATGTTTTAATTAATTGGGAAATTCTGTGGTGGGCTATATATACCACAACATGGATTTTTACTCCCCGAAACCTGCTGGATGCAGTAATACTTTCAAAAACACTGTGGGCCTTAAACAAGTACCCAGTGCACTGGCACAATCCTGAGGATCAGTTGCAACTGAATTATGAGAAAGCCCGGAAACCGTGTTCTGAAAATGCATGGAAATGCTCACCTGCCATCCTTAAATACTTCTGAATAGAACAGGTATCTGCAACTCTCAAATTATTTGAAGTTGAACCCAATTTTGCACCATTAAACCTTATACAATCCACAGTTTTAGCCCATTGAAGTCCCCAATTTAAGACTAGAGACAAACTTCCTGACAGTGGATACCAAATTGCTTGATTTCATTAATTTCAACTCTTGTGTAGCCTTATAGCTTATTCCTTTCTTTTTTATTTTTAAAGTTGTTTCATCTACAGCAATTGAGAAATACTGGCTTCACTGATCATTCAGTTCTTTGATTCAAGACTATTAAACATATTCAATTTGACAATTTGATTGTAAAAAATAGGAATTGACTTTGCAGATGTGAAAAGCTTTTGCAGCCTTCGGACATGATATGAGTTGCTTTACTGGATATCTGTAAAGTTTATTTTCATTTCCTTTTAAAATATAATAACTGCTGATCTTGGGTTGATCATTTGACTTAATCAAAAAGAGATGCTCTAAATATTACCTGTTACAAGGATGAGGGCATTTAAGATATTTTATAATGGTGACAGCTGCAACCTTCTACAGCTGAAACCCTACATCATCTGCTAGAAGAACCGGTATGCAGAAGAAATCTGTGCATCCTTTCTTTTTTATAATGGCACCTTTATCATTAATTCACTGTAATAATTCCCTGTGGAATATATTTAGGCAAGTTAATCTTTCTAAATTAGAATGAACAAGCAGCTACCAAAGCTTTGGGTCTAGCCCATGCAATTCCTCCAAAACCAGTAACCATTTTATGTAACAAGAAAGTCATTAAGTGAGAAATAAGCATATTCATTATATGATGTTCAATGAAAATTAATTTACTTTCATTCTAGCTTTGTCCAGTTCTTCATCCTGCTCCCTATCCACTTTTTGAAATGGACTTCCTGGTAGGCCTTTTAAATTAGAAGTGTCGATCTTGACTTGAAAAAGCTGGCACATACTCTTGGGTAGCCCTGGCATCTCTAGAATATATCTAAGAGTAACTTTTTCCCTGCAACCCAATGACTTTTCAGAATTTTGTAGTCCAGCTTCTATATTATTCTGGTTGAGATAAAATTGTAGTCCAAGCTAGAAGAATATATGGTCATTTCCACTGGGACAATATGTCTTGAAATGAAATAGAATGGGTTCACGAACTGAGGTGATTGCAGGGAAGGAAAACAGACCACTGGCTTGGCTCACCACCTTTCAGGCTGCAGTCTGACTAAGAATGTCATGTGATAGGGAAGAAGTTCTCAGTAGCCCAGAGGTCCTGCTGTTTAATGGCAGGCCAGTTGCTTATAAAACAGTATTTATTCTTAGATGAGAAGTCAGTCTGATGTGTATCTGGAGGAAAGGGAAAGAATTATTGTTTGTTGGGCTACTCCATGGTTCTGCAGGTTAGATCTGGAGAGTAGGACAATGAAGTGATGATTAAGAACTCCATCATTCTGGCCAAATATTCCAACTCACACTCTCTTGATACGGAGTGCCTGTAACTGTGATGGGCTAGCCAGGACAATAAAGGGGTTCCATCGTGATGCCTAGTCAAATCTTTTATTGACCAAGCCAGTGTTGTCATGGAAGTGGAATACTCTTAGACTATTTGTCATGGGGGAGTTTAATATTAATACTACATAAAGCAGAGCAGTCTAGTCTATGTCCACCTTAGTAATCAAGGATCTGTCCAAATGAATATCTAGCCCCACACATGCAACAAGACTTATTGTAGATTTGGTATTCTGTTCAGATGGAGTTATTGAACTGAAGGTGAGGATCAATTACAATAGATTGGTAAATTTAGACTAGAGAAGAGATGACTGGGCAGAGATATGAAACAGTGTTCAAATATCTGAAGGTTCATCATACAGAAGAAGGAATGGACTCACACATTTCCCCAGAGTGAAGAATAGAACCAAAGGGTTAAAATTATAAGGAAGAAAGTTCATCCCAGAAACCAGGAGAAACTTCCTGAATGTATGAATTCGACTTCAGCAACAGAGTGGTCAACGTTTGGAATACTCTACCTGACTGTGGTTTCTTCCCCAAACCCCAAAAACTTTAACCTTAGACTATCTACTACTGACTTCACCCCTTTCCTAAGAGATCTGTAGAGTGCGTGCATAAGCGCACCAGCATGCCTACCGCCTCTGTCCTATTGTTTCTTTTTATTTTTCTTATATGTATTCATTTCATGTATTCATAGCTATGTTTATACTTGTACCTATTATCTTGTAAGCGATTGACAAATAAAATAAAATAAAAAATAAAATAAAAATGAGCAGTCAATCAGTGGAATGGAACAAAATGCCATATAAAGGGTTGAATGCTTCTTTGCTGAAAGTCTTCAGAGAAAGGCTAGATAGTCCTCTTAGAAATGCTCTTGTGGATCCTTTACCCAAGCAGAGGGTTGCTTAAGATGACTTCAGAAATCTCTTCCAATCCTAGGAGTTTAGAATTCTATGAAACATGACTGTTTTGCAGCTGCTGACTTCTGTATTTCAATGTGATTTACATGGGACTGCCTCAAACTTCAGTTGGTGCACAGTATAGCAGCTAAACTGATGATTATGCCAATAAAAGAATACAGACAATAATTTTTCTGTGTGCAATTTACAGTCCTCATGATCTGAGCAGCTGCTTCACTCATATGAATGTGTTTGTGTCTAAGAATCCATCACTTTCCAAATTCTCTGTGGCGAGCAAATGGTGGCAGTCTTCTATGCTGCTCCCAAATCTTTTAGAAAAGTAGCCCACTCTCTTTAGCCAAGCCTTTTCAGTTTGAGTTTATTTATAATGAGCAATTGTCTTATGATATTTCAGTGTAATTTTTTTTAAAATTTGCCTTGAGTGCCTATGGGAAGAGAGTGGCATATAAATAATAAAAAAATGAGTGACATTGCCAAAATCTCAATATGTATTTCCCATTGAAAATGCCAGTTTTAAAATGTATTTGTCTTTTGTTATTATCAATGGTATTTGAATTTTTAAACAGCATTAAAGTAATTTAAGTTTAGCAGCTGGAACTCAAAGAGCCTGAAAATTTGGTACTTTGGGTGATTATATACTAAATGCACCATTGTGAACTGTTAGATTGCATCAGTTAACTTTTTTCTTCTCCGACTGCTATTTTTATAAGATGTTTTTTACTGTAGCCTATGATGTGTAAAGCAAATGGTCTGAAGTATTCTATTCTCTGAAAGAGTTTCTTCCATGGGAAATTAAGTAGGGAGTCCAATGGCAAAATTCTCCATACCAAGTGCTGGAGTTATTGAATGTCCTTCCCTAATATGACACTGGCTTTGCTATCTTTTGGGTGTTCTGGATTTTAATTTTGGTTGTGGTGTATTAGCTGCTAGGAAAACCATGGGCTTTTAAATTAATCAATATATTTAAAATAAATCAGGAGACAGATAGACTGGCATTGGAAGGGCAAAGAACTAAAACATGAATAGTGAAAGTCCAGTTCCAATATATGCGCTGTGGGGCCGAAGAGCCAATCTCTTGAGGTTTGTTGCATATGGAAAGGTATATGTAGACTATAACAATGACATGCAGATTTAGTGATATTAATCTTTTTGGAGATTAAATCTGCTGGCTGCCCAACTGTGTTTGATTCCAGTTGCACTTTTAAAGCAGCCCCTTCCTGCTGCTGTTAAATTTGGAACCACGCCAAGGAAGTATGTAGCATGAGATTGGAATAGTTGTAGCATTATAATTTAAGAAATTTGTAATGCTTAGAAGTGTAATGGGTTCACATTCATTATAGCCAGATGTATTAAATTAATTTGCAAATTTGTTTCCATCAGTATGTATCTCATGCAATAGTAAGCCTTTTGAGGTAGTCTACTGTAGACTAAAAAAATGAAGTCATGCATGCTAATACTACTTTTATTATAAGGTTATACTTATACTTACTTTTATTATAAGGTTATAGTAATAGAATGTTGCAAGACTGAATGTGCTTCTCCTCTCTGTGCCTTTTTTTTTTTTGAGAACTAGGGAGGGTCTTGTCTGAGTTGCTTTTTCAGATTACAGTTCTGTCATTTTATCTGACCTCTGTCTTGGTAGTGTCTCTTTTTCCTAATTTTAAAGGTCATTCTTTGTATCCATTATAGTAATACTTTCCCACATAATACTATAATTGAGAATGGGGATGAATTAGCTTCTGTTTAAATTTTTTTCTATGATTTTTGGAATGGCAACTAAATAAACTGGTGACATGGCTCCATTAGCCATTTATTTATTTCGGTGTCTAGATTTAATTTTTAAAAATAAATTATGTTTATTTCTCAACCAGTGCTTCACTTCTACAACTCAGCAGTACCTAATATAATGTTAAAGTCTTTGGCTTCCACTGCATATTTTGCCACTTCTACTTGTGAAAGGAAAGTTGCAGAAGAATCAAAGCTACCTCCTGTTATTAAATCCTGTACCTCTGTGTCTTCTTTCTTTAAAAATGAAAGGAATGTGAAGCCTAGGAGTTAAAAGGCAAATCATGGGAAATTGGGGGGAAAAACAGCAGCTGAGTTTTCAGAAAGAGATTACTGTTTGTAAAGAAGGTGAAGATTGCATTTAAAAATGAAAATTGCTATGGCAGCAAAAGCACACTAGAAGTCTGCTACAACTGATTAGCCTCATGACTTTCTATGTTCCAGTGATTTGTTGCTTTAAGATGGAAGCAAAAAGAAATGTTAGTTTAGTTGATGGTGCCACGTTTTGCATTTAAATGCAAAACTACCATTATTCAATTCAGTGCATTAACAACCAGTTCTGTGATAAAGTCTAATAATGCTCTCTAATTAATCAGCATTTATATTACTGTGTTAAACATTACTTTCTCAATATTGTGTAATTGTATTTGTTATACCAGTCCTGTAGGGTAACGCAGTCTAAATTTCTACATATACAGATGTTGTGGAAAGAGTTTGGGTGGAATAAAGTTACCTGTTGACTTGATATCAGATGTAAAATCCAAGACTTACATTGTAGTTGTAGTTATAGCATATGCTAGCAAAATGAGAATTGGGTGTCTTCCCAATGTCTCTAAGGTTTTTTTCAGTCTCTTGCCCTAGGTTGTAGAAATGCAAATACTTAAACTTCCGGACTATGTGTATCTATTCCTAGTGTTTTTACCAATATCAGCGAGATAAAGGGGGGTGGTGAATTAAACAGTTATTTCCAGCTCTATGATTCTATAACTGGAAATTTCTATAATTGGAAATTTGTTCTTCCCATTGTATATAGAGCATCCATGTACAAGAGGTTCACATCAGAATCAGCTCCAGACTGTCCTTATATTGTACAATATTGATTTGGGAAAGATAATTAATCAATTTCTGGCTCTGTTCTGTCCATATGAAATCAGAGAAAAGTTATTGTTTTTTTAAAAAATTTCTTTGATCTATTGTGACTGTGGAAAGCTTTCTCAATAAACTTCTTTTTTCTCTTTCATGTTAAATTATTATATAGTCTGTTTGTGGTTTAGTAATTTGAATAAAGCTTGCCACTGTGGTTTGTGAATTGCAGTTTTGTAAATACAGTAAGAAGTTGTTACATACCAGCTATGTTTTAAAACATATGCTAGATTTTTAGGTGGGTGTATTTGAGTATTGTTGTGTCCGCGAAATGATGCCAGGAGTCGGTGACTTCAAATCATGCTCTTTTATTTAAAGTTGGAACTGAACTGGGGCAAAGGAAAAAGCTCGCGGCTTTTATTCCTTTAGCCGCGGCGGCCGCGGCCAATGGCACCACTTTGAATCTCCCGCGATTCGAATGGACCAATCGCGGGAGATTCTTAGCGAGCCAATCGGCGCGGCTCGCCTGACCAATCAGAGTGCCCCGCGCTTTGGCCAATCAAAGCGTGGGGATCTCAAGAATGCTAATTAGGGACAGAACACCCCTCCCTCTTGGTTCAGTCCTTACGTCGTGTAGTCACGTAGGTAGGCGGGGATCCGTCTGAGCCAACTGGACCTGCGCAGCTCAGTCGTAGGTTGGATCCCGGCCGGTTCAGTCGGGATCTCTGCTGCTCCTGCTGCCGTTGTGGGAACCGGCTGGTCGGTCGGGCCGGTCCGCTCTCCATAGCTCCCTCCTGGGCCTTCCGGGTTGATTGAGCTGCGGGTTTCGCCGCTCCCGCTCGGTCTTTCCGGGTCAGTCGAGCTGGCCTGGTTGTCTCTTCCTGGTGAGGGGTTGTGATGGCTGCTTTCCGGTAAGTATGGCTGGTTTATTCTCCTTTGGTTTTGGTCCCCTGGGTATTCCCTCCCCCCTTGGTTTGTGTTGTGGGGGTTGGTTTCGCCTGTTTGTGCGTCGGCGGTCTCTTGGTTGGTAGTCCTCGACCTTAGTTGGTCGATGTGGCGTTTCCACGCTCGTCCGTCTGCTGTTTGTAGCCGGTACGAGTGTGGGCCTGTTATTTGTGTGATGACGGCCGGTATCCATAGTGGGTCTCCCGTCAGGTTTCTTGCCTATACGGGGTCGCCGGGTGCGAAGGTTCGGTGTTTGCTGTTTGAGTCTGGGGGCTTCTCCGGGTTATACGTGGGGTGTAACCTGTCGAGTGGGGACCTTAGTTTCCTGCCCATTAATAGTTCGGCTGGGCTCTTATTCGTTGTGGTATTTGGGGTTATGTGTTCAGTGAAGAGTAGTTTGTTTATTTTCTCCTGGATCTCCCCGTGGTCTATTTTCCGGATGGTCTTCTTAGTGAATTGGACCATCCGTTCCGCCCTACCATTCGCCGCCAAGTGCGCCGGTGCTGTCAGCACGTGGCGGATGCCCCTTTCCGCTAGGAATTTTTCAAATTCCAGCGAGGTGAATTGGGGCTCGTTGTCGGAAACGACGACGTCTGGGAGGCCGTGTGTTGCAAAGAGTTTGCAGAGTTCCTTGATCACGGCCTCCGTGGTTGTCGTCTTCATGTTGCTTACCTCCAGCCAGTTGGAGTAAGCGTCAACTGTTATGAGGAAGGTGTGTCCTTTTGTGGGCCCGGCGAAGTCTATGTGAATCCTAGACCAAGGTCCCCTTGGGGTTTCCCACTCTAGGACGGGTGCTGTGGGTGGGCTTGGCCTAGTTTCCTGGCATCGTTGGCACCTTGCTACCCAGGCCTCAATTTGTTTGTCCATCCCTGGCCACCAAGCGTAACTTCTGGCCAGGGCTTTAGTCCTAACGATGCCAGGGTGCCCCTCGTGTAGCAGTTCCAGAACCTTCCCTTGTAGCTTTTCTGGAATGACCACCCTATCCCCCCATAGTATGCACCCTTTTAATAACGAGAGTTCCGTTTGGCGGTTTCTGAATGTTTTGACGGACTCGTCGTTGTCCCTTTCCGGCCACCCTTTCTCTACCCAATGCAACAACCGCGCCAGACGTTTGTCTTTATTAGTCTCTCGGGCAATGTCTGACGCGGTTATGGGCAGGTTGGGTAGAGTCTCTATGCTGACGGTGGTCGTCGTGGGTGCTGGGTCGATGTCAGGTTCCGGTAGCGGCAAGCGGCTTAAGGCGTCTGCATGGGAGATCGTCTTACCCGGTCTGTGTATGAGTCCGTAGTTGTAGGCTGCCAGGAACTCGGACCACCTTGTCATTTGGGGAGACAGAATGTTCGGGGTGGCCCGGTTTCCTGCAAGGATTCCCAGCAGCGGCTTGTGGTCGGTTATGATGGTGAAAGTCCGGCCGTAGAGATACTCATGGAATCGTTTTACGGCGGCAACGATAGCCAGAGCCTCTTTGTCCAGCTGGCTATAGTTCCGCTCCGGTTTGGTGAGGGTCCTTGAAAAGAATGCGATGGGCACTTCTTTTCCCTCGGGGAGGGTATGGCTGAGGACAGCGCCGACGCCGAAGGGTGATGCGTCGCATGTGACGGCCAGAGGTAGGGTCTCGTTATATTGTATAAGGACGGCGTCCGAAGTGAAGAGGTCCTTTGTTCTTTGGAAGGCGGCTTGCTCGCGTTTCCCCCAAGTCCAGGTCACCGCCTTGTCCAGGAGTCTCTGCAAGGGCTCCGCCTCTGTGGCCTTTTGGGGCAGGAAAACATTGTAAAAGTTAAGTAGCCCCAGGAATGCCTGTAGTTCCGTCTTCGACTTGGGTGTGGGGGCTTCTTTGATGGCCTTGATTTTTTTGTTTGTGGGGTGAATGCTGTGACGGTCTAGGAGGTATCCTAGGAATTCTACACGTTCCGTGCATAGCTGGCATTTCTCCCTCTTGACTTTGAGCCCGGTCTCTTTAAATTTGGTTAGGACCTCCCTTAGGCGACCCTCTAGTTCGGCTTGGTTGGTTGCCGACACTAGGACGTCATCGAAGTAAGGTACCACCCCCTTGATGCCTTGCAGTAGTCTTTCCATTAGGCTTTGGAATATTCCCGGTGCCATGCTGACTCCGAATTGGAGTCGGTTGCATTTAAATGCCCCCCGGTGAGTGACTATGGTTTGCGCTTCTGCCGTTTGCTCGTCGACTGGCAACTGTTGGTATGCCTGGGCGAGGTCGAGCTTGGCGAAAACCTTGCCCCCTCCCAGTGAGTGCAGTAGGTGTTACACTACTGGGACGGGGTAGGCGCTTTGTTGTAGCGCGCCATTTAGGATGGCCTTATAGTCCCCACAGATCCTCACCGACCCATCGGGCTTGATCGGGGTGACTATAGGGGTCTCCCACCGGGCGTGGTCTATTGGCTGTAGGACCCCTTGCTTGACGAGCTTGTCAATTTGCTCGTCTATCTTGGGTTTAAGTGCGAATGGCACCCGCCTTGGTTTCAGGCGTTTTGGGGGGACGTTTGGGTCTAGGTTGAAAGATATAAGGGGCCCTCGGTACTTGCCTAGGTTTCCGTCGAAGACCTCTTGGAATTCCCGGGCCAGTTGCTGCTCCCAGCTGTCGTTGGTGACGTGGTCGACTCCCGTGACTGCGATGCCGAGCGGGGCAAACCATTGCAATCCCAGTAGGCTTGGGCGGTCGCGGTCGACGATTGTCAGGGGAAATCTTTCGGTGTGCCCTTTATATGTGATGTTGAAGTGTTTGGTTCCGACTACCGGGATGCGGTTTCCCTGGTAGTCCTTTACAATGAGTCTCTGGCTGTCTAGGTTCCTCCTTTGGAGGGTAGGCACCAAGCGCTTTATTTCATGCCATGCTATCATGGAGAGGTAGGACCCGGAGTCCACCTCCATTTTGCATGGCTGGCCCTCGATGCCTACCTCCACGTGGACCTTCCGGGCGTCATTGGTTATGGCGTGGCCGATGGTGACCGTCTGATGGGTCTCCTCTCTTCGCCGGTTATCGCCGCCTCGCAGGGATCGTCCGTTCCGGTCCCATCTGTTGTCCGAGGGGTGATCTCTGGTCCGGGGTGGTGTGCTCTCTCTCCTCCGGTCGCTCTGGTCCCATCGTGCCGGGCTGCGGTTCTTCTTTAGGTGGCAGACACGGGCGATGTGTCCCTTCTTGTCGCAATGCCGGCAGATCGATTCGAAAAACCGGCATTCCGACCTGGGGTGGTCGCCGCCGCAACCGGCACAGTTGGTCCTTGACTTACGACCCCGCCGGTTCCGTGGGTCGCGGCCTGTCTGGAGGCGATGGATGTCCTCCTCGTCATCTGAAGTGCCCGATGCTGAGTGGAAGTCGCCCTGGTGGATGGTCGTCTCGGGTTGGGCCTCGGTCGACCTCGCCGGGTTGTTGTTTCCGCTGCGGTCCCCAGTGTTCGGTCTGCACGTGCGGTCGGCGGAAGTTCGGGTTGCTTCGGCGGCTGCGGCTGCGGTGAGGGTGTCTGCTAGGCTGATGTTGCCCTTGGCCATCAGCCGGCTCTGGAGGACGGGGTCCCACAAACCGAGCACGATTCGGTCTCGCAGGGCGTCGTTCAGGTTGTTGAATTCGCAGAGTCCCCCTAGGTGCTGTAGCTCGGCGACGAAGTCGCTGAACCTCTCATCCGACCGTTGGTCCCGATGGTAGAATTCGTTGCGTCGGATCAGGATGGGCACCTCTGGAGCGTAGTGCCGCCGAAGTATTGGCTCGAGGACGTCCCAGTCCATCGCGGTCACATCGGCGGGTTTGGCAAGCGCCTTGGCCATCTTGAGGACCTCGGTCCCTCAGTGGGTCAGGAAGACGGCGCACTTCATGGGGCCGGTGGCGTCCTTCAGGTCGCTGCACTCGAGGAACATGCGGAATCGGTTGGAGTACGATTCCCAGTCCTCGGTGGCGGAGTTGAAGGGTGCGGGGGGTGCGATTTTCGCCATCGTGGTGGTTCGTCTGGCTTCCGTCGGACACGTGGTTCGGTTCAGGGTCTGGATCCCATCCTCATCGCCAGTGTTGTGTCCGCGAAATGATGCCAGGAGTCGGTGACTTCAAATCATGCTCTTTTATTTAAAGTTGGAACCGAACTGGGGCAAAGGAAAAAGCTCGCGGCTTTTATTCCTTTAGCCGCGGCAGCCACGGCCAATGGCACCGCTTTGAATCTCCCGCGATTCGAATGGACCAATCGCGGGAGATTCTTAGCGAGCCAATCGGCACGGCTCGCCTGACCAATCAGAGTGCCCCGCGCTTTGGCCAATCAAAGCACGGGGATCTCAAGAATGCTAATTAGGGACAGAACAAGTATGACTCAAGCATGTTATCTTCAATTATAGCAGGAGATCTATGTAATATATCCTGGAATTAATCACTTTCTGTGTTTCCATTTGAAGTGGAAACCAACGCAATCTTAATAGTTTATATTCATATTTTGTACTGATTTATCAATCACAGAATAAACACTGTTCAGGTTAAACTGGACAATGCTAATTCATTTGCTTAAAGTTCAACTTCAACTCCCAGAATTAGTGTAGTGGGTGAAGGTCAGTATCTCATTCCCCAATCTACTTGAGATGTGTGGTTGTAACACAGGCACAATTGCCACTGTTTTATTATTATGTATTACTGAAACACCTTTTGGGCAAAACTTTCTTTGTTAAAGAGAGATCCAATCTGAAACTAAGAAGAAACTTCCTAATAGGACCATTAACCAAGGGAACAATTTGCCCCATGGAGTTGTGGGTACTCCATTGCTGGAGGTTTTCAAAAAAAGATTGGACAGCCATTTGTCCTGGATAGAATAAGGTCTCCTGCCATGGGCAAAGGGATTGACTAGATCTAGAAGACCTCTAAGGTCCTTGCCAGCCTTATCATTCTATGATTCTAGATCTGAGACAAAATTGCAAAACAAAGTTGTGTTATTAAGATTTAAAATTATGTTGTGGCTAAACAAAGGCGCACAATATAGCACTGTCGTGCATCATCCAGTAATTAGTGGATTGGGGGTACTTTAAAGGGCTGAATATATTTTTTTCTTAGTTTTTTTAAATTTTGTTTCATTTCAAATCTGCAGGAAAAAGTTTGTTTCTGCTTCTCACTAGGAGAGAGAAGAACAAAAGCTAAATTCATTTTTTTTTTGTTATTGAATCTCATTCAAGGAAGAAGTGATGACTCTTAATGTAATTATTCAGTTATCTGGCTTTTATGCTATATTGCCCAGTCAGATTGAACAAAGTATAATATTTGCCTATTAGGACAGATCTATTTCTACTCTATATCAGCATAACCTCTATTGATCTATATCTCTGATTTTCCTCGCAGACTGAAACTATTTTTAAAAAGAAATAATTTAATTACATATTTTAAAAAGTTTTCTTTCTCTCAAACTGCACTTCGCTAAATATATTTTGTTTCAAAATATACCTAAAAAATTGGGGTATACTTTTTTATGTGAAAATTGCATTGAAATATTTAGGAAGTAGGACAACAAAGGTGTAATCTACAGAACAGTCTAGCATGCCCAGAACAGAATAATTTGTTCCAAAGTTAAAAAATATCAAATCCCAGATTTTTTTTTCCCAATGTCCTTGTCTCAGATGTACACCAGAAACTCTATCTCAGATATCTGTTTTTAGAACCTGAAAGTATATATTGGCTATAGATTAAACAATGCTACCAGATGCAAGCAGTATCCTTTGTTCTACATCCAAAACTGCAAACATTAAATAAAAACAATATATTTCTATTTACTGTGTTAGCTTTAGCATTTAATGTTTTCTTTACCTATAAGTAATAGATAATCCGATCTACCTTAATCCAATATAAGAATTTTTTTTACTAATTCTTCAGTTTAGTGGGATTGTGTCAAATTTCCCTCCTAAAATAATTCATTCAAGTCTGGTTAGAAATTGTATTTTTAATGGCTGCAGCTTTGTGCTGCAAATACATTTTTTATCTCTGCGGATGGCAAAGCAGCTTGAATCATTGGAGGGCAATTTTTAGTGGAAGGAGCTTTAAGTAAGTAAAAATAAATAAATAAAGTGATCCTTAATTTCTTTCCACTCTGCTATGTGTACTTTTCATTAAGAAATAAACACAAGTGTCTGTTTGGTATGTAATTTCAATTACAATTCATTTTAGTGGAAATGTACTCATTTCATATCAACACCAAGCATGGGATGTCTGAGATCCAAAACCAAAGGGGGGGCACAGTAAAATGGAACTCACTCTCCCACCTTCATTCCTATCCCAGGAGGGAATATTGGGCTGTCTGCAGCAGGTTTTGTCAATGGGCGAATCAAAAAAATCTAGATGATTCATTCTTCTTGCAGAATAGAGTCCTTTCTCTTTGTATGTGTGTTGCATGTAAAAAAAGAGGTAGAACTTCATTCATGGGGTTGTAGGCAGTACCCTGACATTTTTCACAGCCCTCCCCTCCCTCTAGATGCCACTTCATTCCATCAATTATGGCTGGAGAGACTGAAGTCATCTCATGCAATCTTGGGTTGCCTACTTCTGCCTTGGGACTATACCATTTCAAACTGCAAGTAGGGAATAGAATTGAATGATCCCTTGTATTTGAAAAAGTATAATAATCTGACATGTAACAAATTACAAATCATCCTCATTTAGTGACTGCCTCATAGAACGATCATTCAATCATTCACAATTACAATGATGATTATGAAAAAGTAACTTTGCAACCAGTCCTCACTTTTACAACTTTCACAGGTTTTGTAAAACAAAGGAAAGGTGAAATAAGATTGTAAGCATATAATATCACTTACTGACCATTTTGTTTACTGATTGAGTTGTTTGTCCCAACTGTTGTCACTAAATGACTACCTGTGGCACATCCAAAAAATAACTTAGTTAAAACCTTAAAAATAAAATAAAATACATGTAAATCAAGAATCTGAAATTGCAAGTGGTAGGGGGTTATATATGTTAGCAACAAAAGCAGCATTTGTGTCTTTTCCATAACTGTTTTCACTGTGGGTTTCTGTGAGGCTTCATTTATATTTTACTTTCTTAGATAATCTTGGGATATATCAATTGAGGAATTATATCAGGTTGGACTACTATTGTAACAGTTGAGTGGAAATATCATACAATATTCAAGATCTAAATTTATATAGGCTAATTATGATCCCTTTGAAGATGAAAGTATGAGTCATCCCCCCCCCCAAAGGGGTGATGTAATGATTAAAGTATTGGGCTGGCTCTGGGAAGATCCAGGTTCTAAGAATTGTTGCATCTGTATTGGTGTCTTCCCTACTCCAGCCAGTCATTCAAATTGATCTAATTGCCAAGAGATTGGCAGGTACTATATGTATTCATTTTCTCCAACTGCCCATATCTTCACTTACCCTCTGCCAAATTCTGTATCACTTGGGGGAAATGGCAATTGCGTATTGGCACATTATAATAAAGAAAATTGGGACTTTATCAGGAATCAGCACCACAAGACATTTTGAGAAACTACTGTTTACTCTAGAATTTTGCTACCCTGAGGGTTTAGCTCAAATTGTTGATTCCGAAGAACAGATTGAAGCAGCAAAATTTGTCAGAGAAGAACAGGTGGGAGAAAGTAAACAGCACAGCAAGAAAGAATAAAGAATTTATTTCCGTTTAAGAAATTGCATTAAAGACACACATACACGGATAGCTGAGCAGGTTGTCTTTATGTTGTGATCTGTGCAGGCAGTCTGTGTTGCCGTGTGCTTTGTGCATTAATCTGTACAGCGCAGCTCTGGTTTATTTTAGGAGTGGTTCAGTTTGAATTTCATCCTCCAGGCTCCCAAGCAGCTACTCAGTAAATACAATAAATAGAAGCACTTCTAGCCTAGAAGGTTATTTATGAATTTTTTATTACTGATTTTCTAATAATTGCTGGCTTTCTAATGCCAGCCCAGCAGGGCTTTTCTGTTTTTGCTTTGTTCTTTAAATGCTTGTAAATAACTGATACTCATTTCAACAGGTTTGCTAGAGCAGCAGTGTTGTTTATATGGGCAAGCTTTTGCCTTCAGGATGCACAATTGAGCAAGACACATTCCACCAGGAATGCCAACTGGTATTGGCTGTGACGGACAGATCTGCACATTTTTTATAGGCAACATCGTATCCATTTCTCTGATTAGGGAGAACAGAGAAGAGGGAGAAAAGTAAGGAATAGGAACACAGTTTTGTAAAATTACAGGGTGGCTCCCTCAATCAATTTCTGTGTCTGGAAATAAAAAGCTGAATAAGCCACCAAATAGGCTTTAGAGATGTATCCTATTCTGAGATAGCATTACAACTGTAGGCATTTTCACAGGCTCAAGTAAAACATGAGCTCCATGTTATGGTATGTAGCATATGCTGCTTAAAGATATGCAGCTTCAATGTTCGAAGAGCTACAAATGCTATTTATAACTAGAGAGACAAGAATTTCCCACAATTTCAATTTTTTCTAGCTTTAGTTTTGATATCTGAACTTCATTAAATAATAATAGCAGTAATAACACATGCTGTGTGTATGGTAATAATAAATTCTAAATTCCTAACAATTTTGAAATCTATCATTTGAAATAATCACATCCACCTTTCATTTTTAAGATGATCCAATAATATTAAGCGCCGAACATAAAATGAATAACTGTCAACTAGTCTTTTATTGTTATTATTAATTATGCTTGTTTATCCAAATAAGTTACTTGGACCCCCCAAATGGTTAACATTAGGGGTGTATATCATTTAATCATTCATGATAAACAAATAAATTAGTAAGCAAATAAATTATTCAGTGAAAAATCTACTGAATGAGAACATAGATGATAGTCATATCTGAATAATCAGTGCTCAGTGACAGATAGGAAGGAATCCCTGGTGAAGGCCAGTTTTCGGCAACTGCCCAAAAAACCCCTCCTTATTCCTCAGGGAAGCTGTTTCATGAGAAAGGTGCCACAAATTGAAAAGCAGTACTCTGCATATCAATCCCCACCTCCCTTCCCAATCTCATGGAAATGGAATATTGTCCACAAGCAAATTGGAAAGTCAATTATGGCTGAAGAAGTCAGTCCTAAGTGCCAAACTGAATGGAGCATTATAGATTAAAGCCAGTACACCGAATTGCACTGGAAGTCTACTGGAAGTCAATGCAGGAAATTGATGCAGGGAAGATAAAATGTATTCCTGGTGTCATGTGCTACCCAATAAACAGACTGCTTATATGGCATAAGCTGTAGGTTCCAGATGAACTCACTAGTCCAAGTGGTGATAAGGGCGTGAGTTACTGTGTCAAGCTATGGCAGCCTTACTACTGTAGGTAAACCAGACAGGAAACATGACTGGATTAGCTAATTGTACTTTAAAGCTATTTTAACAGAATCTTGCAAGTCTAAAAGTACAGTTCTCCTGCCATCTCATTCACAGCCCAAGAAACTAGGGAGGTTCTCTTCTGACTCTCTTGCTATACCCAGAGTATCCAGCTGTGCATTTTGCTATCTCCCTTCTGATCATTATCTGAAGCACCCAGAAAGAAGTGCCAGCCAGGTAAACCTCTCTTCCCTTAACAATGGCCAACTCTTTAAGTATCTGTCAGAATCCCTCAAATGCTTGGAACAAGCTACTGGAATGTTCCCTTTGTCAGCCCTGGATCCATCTTGATTCAGATTCCAGGCTGCCATAGCGGGGGATGGGCAGGCTGTGGGAATGGGAGAGCAGCAAAGGGAATATAGCCACAACAAAAAAATTTCGCCAGAGATCAAGGACAGGTTGCTGGCATCTGGACAGGAGTGACTGGAATTTGGTGGCAGTTGAGACAAGAGGTTGATTGACTAATGTGACTTGGGAGTCACTAAATGGTAGTGTATGAGTTTTAGTGTGAAGAGAGGGAAATGCAGGAATTCAGATTCGGGTTTTCCCCAGATGTGCCAGCCTGACTTCTCTAATAAATTCTTACTTTTATGGACTTTGTCTTGGAGTTTTGAATTGTCTGGGGGGTTTAATTGGAACATCCTCCTGCAGAGGTCTCTTCTGTTGAGAAAATGATTCAGTATGATCAATATTATGCTTTCCATGTATAGTTGACATAAGAACTGCTTTGAGGGAAAGATGAGATCTCATATCTGATGCTAAATGTGTCAGGCCAGAGATTACTTGTTTACAAGCCCATGGAGGCCTCCAATTTAGCTTAGTAAGATTTGGTCCTCATGACATGGGGATTAAAGTCTCTGGTCACTTAGAAAACAAGGGGCCTCAGCATCAGTTCGGAGAGCAAGTCTAGGAGTTCCGTTATGGGCTTTGTGGGACAGCAATGCAACCAACAGATTATTAGCTTTTCCAATTAGCTTGACTTATTATATAAGCATTTCAAGAAAAGAGCCCTAGTCACTGACTAGATGTCCTTTAAGGTCAACAGATTCATAAATGATTTAAATTATCTACAAGAGCATAAACGGCTGAGTCCTCTTTATAGTTATCAGTAGTTTGAGTCTAAGAGCACAAACCATCTGGCCACCAGGTCTGCAAATTGAGATTATTGGGCCACAATTGGGGATCATGAGGCTAGTAGATCAATGACAATTTATAATATGAAATAAAGTTTTCAGAGAAATGGAATTGGAAGAACAACAAAGGTCGACCAGGTTAAAGAAATCAAAGCCTTCTTACAGGTAGCTTGTGAGTAGACTGTAGAGTCAAATTAGGAGGAATCAGTAATAGAGGAAATCAGCATAAGTTATTTTCATTCCCAAACCAACACTTTCTCCTTTGCCTTCTCCTCAGAAAGAATACTCAAATTAAAGAAGAGGAAGAACTTAAACAAAGAGTAACAGAGCATCTAGAACAAGGATATCAAACTCACATCATCAAGGCAGTGTCACATGACGTATCATGACTCCCCCCCCTTTGCTAAACCAGGCATAGGTGTGGCCAACGTATGACGCATCTGGCCCATGGGCTGGGAGTTTGACAGCCTTGAACTAGAACAATACAAATACACACAAAAATCAGGTTTCCTGCATTTAAGCTTGTTCCAGAGAAACAAGTAGCACAAGTAATAAAACTTGCCAATACTATGAAATTGCCAGGCCCATGACATGTAATGATTTTTTCATGGTGAGTTCTTTCTGTTTCCATATTGATAGAGAAAATCTTGCCAGACTGAGCACTCTCAGCATTTCTGAGCGCTCAGAAATGATATAGAAAAGATCAAGGAAGATCAAGAACTGACAAAATCACCATCAATCAATTGCAAAAAGTAGCATTACTTAGAACAGCTTATATCTTATGATAATCACCTTTAACACTATCAAATAACATTTGCATATCTGAAGTCTTTGGGAAGGACTTGATTGGTGAATGAAAATGCCAAATTCAACACCTGGCTGCCTGGGCATTAAACCATAATAATTTATCAAAACACGAATGCTTTCTGCAAAACTAAGTTTTCATGAACTTACTTACCTACTTATTTACTTACTTACTTATTATTTCCATATTATCAACTTTTTAGCCATTGTCTATCCATTGCAGGATGAAGGCCTCTTCTTCCATTCAGACCCATAATACTTGCTGATGTCTTCAATTCATCTTGTTTTAGATCTCTTTTGTGAATACTTTTTATCAAGTGGGATCCATTCTAGGACTGCCTTGGTCCACCTGCCATCAGTTCTTCTTGCTGTTTCCATTTCCATTTTAATTCTTTTATTCTCTTGATAATATTGCATGCTTTCATTTGTTCTCTAATCCATCTGCAGGTCTTTCTTTCTTGTGTGTAATACCAAGCATGTAGCTTTCCATGGCTCTTTGCACCACTCTTAGCTTTTGTATCGATTATGTGGTTAGCATCCATGTTTCACTGACATGTGTTAAAGCAGGTAGCACACACTGATCAAAAACCTTTTTCTTGGGGCATAGAGGGAGGTTGTTCTTGAAAATTTTGCTTAGCTTGCGGAATGCCTCCCAACCACATTTAACAAACTATTCAATTTCCTTTATTGTGTTGCCTTCCATTGAAATCTATTGGTATATGTAGTGATCTACTATATTTAGTTCTTCTGCAGACATAACAATTTTCTTTCTTTAGTGAATGTATTAAACATAACTTGGCTCTTTTTCAGGCTTATTTTTAAGCCAAATGATTCTGTTTTGTGCAGCTTTTGTATGTGTCTTTGTAGCTCTTCTGGGTCTTGTAAGAAGAGAACAACATCACCTGCAAATCTTAAATGATTTGAATAGGTGCTATTGATTTTTATTCTATCTTTTGCCCAGTCTAGTTTGCGAAATACTTCTTTAAGGCTGAGAAAAGGAAAGGTGATGTTGTATCACCTTGTCGTACACCTCATTCTATGTTGATTTCCACTTTAAGATCATTAAAGTAGAAATCGACAGAGAATGAGGTGTGTTAAACCTGGTTTCCCCAACCAGGGTTAGGGAGACAAGCTAAACAGAATGTGCAGCTTAGTCAGATAGGCACACAGATAAAATGAGTGAGCTAAGCTTGTATGTTTATTAACACACAGTAAAAATGACAGATACGCTTGTGCTATCAAATATATAGTTTATTCCATTATGAGTTCATAGCATAGTCAAAATAACAGTCCAATAGTCATGTATCATTTAGTCCATTCAGGGATATTCAGTTAGCAAAGTCCGTGTTGAATACCCTATGTCAATACACTTACAAGTCTGTCCTTTGTTTTCTCTCCCGTTCGAGGAATGCAGTCTTGTGTCCTAGCAGTAATCAGGAATCATCAAAGCCAGAGAGATAGCAAGCTGTCGCCTTGCTTCTTTTAAAGTGCTTTCACAACCACTCCTCTAATTACTGTTCCACAGTTAAAGTTGCAGACACTTTAACTTACAAACTATGATTACATATTATTATTTACCTAAACCAGTTAGGCTAAAACAATGTTATCCCTAACATTCTCCCCTTTTAGGAAATAATAATAAATATAACTATTTACATCTTTAAATCATATTTGTTACAACTCTCTTTAAACTTAGTTACTCCTTGAGCTTTTGTAAATTGGTCTGCAATGTTTTCTTCCGTCATGCAGTATTCCAATTTAATTAGCCCATTCTTTACAGATTTTCTAACATTTAAGTATCTTAAATCAGTATGCTTTGATCTAGTTTTTACAGCAATACTAGTAGCTAATTTTATAGCTGCTTGATTATCCTCGTACACAATAATGGAATCTTTTACAGTTATACCCATGTCTAATAATAACTGTTTGTACAAAATCAAATCAGTGCATAATAATGACAGACATGAAAATTCCGCTTCCATCGTGGACAAGCTGATATGCTGTTGTCTGATTGACCTCCACCCTATTAGTGTCTTACCAAATAATATAGCCATCCCAGATGTTGATTTTCTTGTGTTTATATCAGTTGCAAAACTTGCATCTGCATAGGCACTAAGACTCAAATCACCCTTTGGTTCTATATACAATGCATGGTTCATTGTTCCTTTAAGATATCTTAAAATTCTCTTTAATGATTGCCAATGACATTGTTGTGGATCTGAATTAAAACGTTCCAGCTGATTTACACTATAAGCTATATCTGGCCTAGACCAATTGCTTATATATGATAAGCTTCCAATCAAAGATTGATATATGGACTTATCAAATTTGGGACTTTGATCATCAGTTTGGCAAACTTCCTGACTCATTGGAGTCTTTGCCGGTTTACAAAGTTCCATTTTAAATGTTTTAATTAATTGGCAAATTTTATCTTCTTGAGATATCTTAAAACCATTTTTTGTTTTGTTAATTGTCAATCCTAGATACTTTTTAATTTCACCTAAATGCTTTAATTTTATCTTTTTGGCTAATAATGATATAATCTCATTAGCTTCATTATTAGTCTTAGTTATCAAAGCAATATCATCTGTAAAAAATAACAATAATGACACCGTTCCATTATTTTCTCTTTTAAATACACATGGATCTGCTAAACCAGATTTAAAACATATATTGTTTAACTCTTTCACAATATATTGGTTCCACTCAAACCCAGATTGTTTCAACCCGTAAAGACTCTTTTTGAGTTTCCAACAATCATTACTATTTACTTTATTGTCTTTTATACCTACTGGTTTTCTTAAATATATAGTGTGCTGCAATGGTGCATGTAGATAAGCAGTTTCTACATCTAAATAGTTAATGACATAGTTTTTCTTAGCTGCCCACACTAATGCTGCTCTTAAAGATGTTGCTTTAAGGCTTGGTGCAAAAACTTCATCGTAATCAGATGCAGTTTGATTAAATCCTTGAGCTACTAACCTAGCCTTATGGGTAACAGTCCCATCATTTCCAGTTTTTACTTTAAATATCCATTTGCACCCAATGGATTTTTCTCCTGGAGGTAATTTAGCATCTTCATAAACTTTCATTACCTTTAATGAATTTAGTTCCTTTTCCATTGCCTTTTGCCAATTCTCCTGATCCTTAGCAGGATACATCCTAAGTTCATCTACACTACTTGGAACTTTAGTTACTTGGCAAACTATACTTGCTTGATACCTATCAGGTGGTCTAGTTACACGTGTAGTACGCCTAGGTATTACAGGACTTACAGGTGGACTTTCATTTATTAACTCTTCTTGATTATCTAACTCTTCCTGATCAACTGTTTCCTCTTGTTCTGGTCCTATTTGCTCTTCTTGGACTTCTTCTTTAATTGGACTCTTCTTATAACTAGTCTGATCTTTCTGCCTTTTGTAGGGTTCAATAATAACTTCATTATTTAAATCTTGCTCTAATCTATTCCATCCTACATGTTCTAGGAATTTAGCACTAGCACTGGTGTAAACTCTACATGTACCTGGTTCCCAGAATCTATAAGATCTATGATTAGATGTATATCCTACAAAATACAATCTTTTAGCTCTATGCTGTCCTTTGTGTCTAAGTTGTGTAGGGATATGCACCCATGCTGGTGCTCCAAATGTGTGCATGTAACTTAAATCAGGTTTTGTACCATGCCACAGTGTGAATGGTAATTCACCTGTTGTTGAATTAACAACATTATTTAATATATGATTACCACACATTATTGCTTCTCCCCATAAATTGTCAGGTAATCCTGAATCAGACATCATAGTTCGTGCCATTGATTGTAATGTTTGGCCTCTTCTCTCTATAAAGGCATTATGTTGTGGCCTATATGGTGCAGACATTTTATGTTGAATACCTAACATTCTTAGTCTGTTCTGGAATTTATTATTTGTAAATTCTGTACCATTATCTGTTATAAGAGTTACTAATTTCTTTTTAGTTTTCCTTTCTGCAAATTTAATCCAATTAAAGAGATTTTGATACGTTTCAGTTTTGCTCTTCATTAAATAGCAAAACCCATATCTAGAATAGTGGTCCATTATACTTAGTATGTAACGAGCTCCTCCTACACTTGGTTTTTTAGGACCTATTAAATCTGCAAATACTACCTCTGAAGGCTCTTTGGTAGTAAATCCATCAACTCTATTAGCCGGTGTAACCCTGGCTTTGCTTTGATTGCAGATATTACATTGCAAATACTTATTACAAGGTTTCAAACTTATTCCCTTAGATAATTCAACAGTTTTCTTAAGCATTTTAAAATTTAAATGCCCTAGCCTTCGATGTAACAAGTGAATACATTCATCATGAGGTTTCATATTTTCATAAACTGTGTTAGCCACCTTTAAACCATCATCATCTAACACATATAATTCACCTCTTAAAGATGCAGTAATTTTCTTATTTTCTTTCTCAATTATGCAGTTATCTCCCCTAAATGTAACTACATATCCTAGTTTAACCAAAATTCTTACTGAAATTAAATTAAAATTAAGTTGTGGTATATATAACATTTTTACATTCTCTTTTTTAAAAGAACAATATGCTATACCTTGACCTTTAGCTTTCAGTTTCCAGCCATTGGCTAACGATATCTGCTGTGTACTCTTGCACATTTTAATAAAATTTTTCTTATCATTAGTTATACAATGAGATGCTCCACTGTCAACCACCCATAAATTATTTTTTACAGCTCCGTTAGTATACATGGCTAACTCTAAATTTTTCTTTATCTTTTGATGACTTTTAGTATTCTGGCCAGCGTTCTGGCGTTTTGCTTTTTTACAAAATCTTGCCAAATGTCCTCTTCCTCCACAATTAAAGCACTTTTTAATTGAGTATGCAGTAGGAGTTTCATTATCTTCTTTTTGAGGTTGCTGCCTCCTTAACTCGTCTCTTTCAAGCCTTCTTCTGGCCTCTTCAATCAATCTGCCAGTTATATCAGTTAAAGTTAGGCTTTCCTTTGGCAATATTTCAAGTGAAGTTACGTATTTATCATAGGTTTCATCGAGGAAAGATAGTATTATATAGACTTGGTGTAATTCAGAGAAAATAAGCTCTTTCTCGTGCAGTTCTTGAAAAATGCTTTGTATAGTTTTTAAATGACTCAGCATATCACCATTCTTATGGAGATGTGTACTGAAAAGTTTCCGTGTTAGATTTATGTGAGCACCAACATTATCTCGAACATAAATCCTCTTCAGCTTCTGCCAACACCCAACAGCTGTCTTTTTCTCCGTGGATATAAACAAGCTGGTTATCAGTTAAGGTTAACCCAATAATGCAAATTGCTTGTTCATTTTTATGCATAAATTCTTCTATCTTTAGTTTATCTTCCTCATCCTCTGGATCCCATTCTTCTACGTTTGGTGGATTTTCAATTATGTTCCACAAACCTTCACTTTGTAGAAGCAGACTACATTTCATAGACCATGATACATAGTTTGTTCCATCCAGCTTGGATATAAGGGACAAATTTTGTAAATTGACTTGTGCCATGTTTTCTTATATGGATATAAAACTATAATTAATAAAACACAGCTGTCTGTTTACTGTAATGTATAACAACACAAACTCTCACTTTTACATAAATCTGTTTTATCCTAGTTAAACTGACTTTGCAGCCTCTGGGCCCATAACCAGTGTTAAGCCTGGTTTCCCCAACCAGGGTTAGGGAGACAAGCTAAACAGAATGTGCAGCTTAGTCAGATAGCTCACTCATTTATCTGTGTGCCTATCTGACTAAGCTGCACATTCTGTTTAGCTTGTCTCCCTAACCCTGGTTGGGGAAACCAGGCTTAACAAGGTGTACGACAAGGTGAAACAACATCACCTGTCCTTTTCTGTTTAGTTGCATTCAATTGTTCTCAGACACTACCTGGACAAATTCCTGCAGTTTGCACCCACTTTTAGTCCACAACTTAAAAAGAAACAAGAAAAAAACAATTTGATAACAAATGACAATTTGTTTATAGGCAATATAGTATTCTACTTTTAAACTGTAAGTAACACTGTAACATGAAGTTTGCCGCTTAATGGTAAAAGTCAATCTGGTGTTTGTTGTATAATGACAAAAGTGGTTTCAGTGAACATATCTGAACAATACCAAGCTGAACATGAGAGTGATTACTGTCTGTAGTATCTGTTTCTTGCACAGAGGTGAACCATTCTCCCTTCTCTGTTTCTCTTTGCAGCATAACAATAATCTACTGCTATAAACAAGGAAAACTACATACCTGGCACTGGCCACTATTAAAATTGAGTAACAGACCATAACATTCAGAAATGAGGTCTTGCAATATTAACGGTCAACAAGGCATTTGAGCAAATGGTCTTAATTCTGTCAGGGGTGTAAAATCTGCAAAATGAGCACATGTGGTTTATCCAGAAGTCATAAAAATTTAATTGAAAGTTTATGTTTATTAAGCTCATATGTTATGTGAAGAAGCATCCCACACACCACAATGGTCAGGAGCGTCATAGAAATGGGCAGCCTCAGAGTGGCTTCATCCAGTTTGATGAAATAGGATTGGAAGCAGAATTACAAGCAAACTGTCCTTCATTTTCTTGTGGCATATCTTCAAAATATTCCACAGAATTTAAATGCAAGTATTGTATCTGGTACTAGTACATTTAAATTATAGACTAAATAGCTTTCCATATTAATTTCTGATAGAGTATATTTGATGCAGTAGAACTAATTGCCATAACAACACTCACAGCATGTTGAACACTCATTGTGTTGTTGCCCCTGCTTGTCGTACTTGCATGTTGAATGCAGTAGGCTTACAATCCATCTTCATCAAAACATTTATATTAATGACAAAGTCCTGGGCACTATTTAAAATTATATCCATGCTTACAGTTTTCCCTTTGTTAGATGCCCTAAGGGGCAAATATTTAAAGTAGCTCGAAATAGGGTCTTTTTGTTATATTCAGAACATATATTTTCTCAGTTTATGTGAGAAGGATTAAATTCATCCAGTACAATATTAATTTTATTTTCCAGAGGCCTCTTTGGTTTCATAAGATCAGTTGAAATTCTTGACTGTACTGGAAAGGAATTAGCCAGCATACTCTCAGCATCAAATTACCCACTATAGTACTCACAATGATTTTATGGAAAAAATGGCTTTGGTGTTGATTCTAATTGAAGGGACTATACCTCATATGAAATGCAGAATCTAGATTCCAGAGTAATTGTATCCCATTAGGTTACCACCATGCCGCCACCTTTCAACAATGCTTGATAAATCTAAGATCAAGCATTCAAATTCTGATTTTGACTGGAAGGTGCCCAGTACTTGAATTTAAACATTAAATCTCCTGGATTTTTTTTTTTTTTTTATAATACAAATTTTATTAATTTTTTACAGAAAACACAATACACAAACATACAAAACACAAAACATAAACAAAACTAAAAGATCTTTTCTGAAGTTTGTCTGATCCCGGGTTAAAACTCTTCACACAGACACAAATTCAAACATCATATTCACTTTGTATATCCTTCCATATCTTATTATCATTTTCATTTTTTTATATATATATATAATCCATTTTTATCGATTTTATAAAAACAATGCACAAAAAATCAAGGCATAACAGCTTATAAATTCTTTTCTAGGAAAAAATAATAATAAAAAACCAATAGAACATAACAATTCCAAATTATAGTGTCAATACTTTATCTATTTAATTTCATATCTTATCCCTACTTCTCCTTTTCATCCAAATTATTTCTTGTTAATTAAAATTTTATTGCCTTTTATCAATATACAAAATCCAAAAAAAAAACCCCATAACAAAACCTTTATATATCCTTTCATATCTTATTACCATTTTCAATAACATTCTTTGTCTGTTCTATTTCCAACTATCCATTCATCTTTTTTCTTTTACTATACTTCTCCTATCCACCAATTGGAGTAACGTCTATAACTCATTACCCTAACTTAAAAGTACTTCGTATAACAATTTTTCTTGGGATTCTGTTTAAAAGATTCTAAAATTACATAATAAATTTTATACTCTAAATACACATATAAAAACACAATCTAATATACCATCCAGAATCCCTCTTTTATCCTAAATTAAATTCACCCATTGTCTCTAAATAAACTTTTTTTCTTTAGATCTTGCTTCCCCCCATTGAGGCTTCTCCTCCCCCCCTTTCTCTCTTGCTTATTCTTCTCCTTGCCCTTTTTACCCCTTTGTCTCTTCTCCTCCCTTTTCTTACTCCTTTTCCTTTGCTTTCTAACCTTGCCTCCACCTTTCCGCTCATTTTTCTCTTCTTTGGTTGTTTTTATAATTCTTAAAATCCCCTTTTTCTTATCCTTTTTCTCCTCCTCTCCGGAAAGGACCCATTGTTCATCAAAGATGGCTTCTTCTTCCTCTTCTTCCTTGTCCCAGTCCTTCTGCTGCGTAATCAACTTTTCATAAGTACATAACGCCATTTCTAAAAATTGAAACAAAGCGCCCAAAGTATCTTCCTTTTTATATTTTTGATATTCAGCCTTTAGTTCATCCACAAGCGATGCCATTATGAAAAGAGAAACTTTTCCCAAAACAACCACAAGTATTTTTAATCAAAAACAATTCAAAAAAAAGTTCCAAAAGTTAATACTTTTCTTCCTTCTTCTCTTTCTCTTTCTGGGGTTAATGTTTAATCAAAGAGGTCCAATTACCATATATCTTTCTTTGGGATTCTAGGCAATCTCCTCCTTTTTCAGCTTCTGCTCCAATTTTTTCTCCTCTCCCTTCCCACTTGCAATATCAATTTTAAATAATCAGAAATCCATACCTCCAACAAAGGTTTTCCAATTTCTTAAATTTTTCAATGTCCAAAAATCCTTTTGTCCCTTAGCTTCAACTCTCAAAACAATTCACTTTCAATGTCCAATATATCCAAACATTTCTGCTGTTTCCATGGGGTGGGAGAGTGAAGAAAAAAAAAAGTTCCCTTTAACAGCTTCTCCGCCGCTTTCGCTCTTCTTAGGGATACAATGTATCCTCCAGCAATTCAAACAGCTCAGTTCCAGGCAATTTATAGGATGTTACTTGACCCGGCTCAGACATCACTTTCACTCTTCTCCTCCAGCGCAATCTTACCCGGTTGCTGGCTTCTTCGTGGCGGCCATTGCTGACCGCCGCTCCACCGCCTTGGGAAAAAGGGTTTTTTCCGGCGAAGGGGGGGGTCTGCAACACCCCCACCCTCCTATCCGACTCCCCTCTCTCTTCAGCTGTCCCTACAGGGCAGCCATATCCCCCTGACCCATCTGGATCGGGGGTACCTCGACGGCTAGCACAGCAGGAATCGCGAGCTGTCGCGAATTCCTGCTGCCCCGAAGCCACGCGAAACCGGAACCTAAATCTCCTGGATTTTTTAAAAACTTGGCATATATACCTTTGCTTGTGTGATTCTGCAGTTTTCTGGAACAATTATATTTATGTTCTAGTTCCACACCATCCCATTTTGAATAATCAGAATACTCTCATTCTCATTCAGTGCAGATAATTTTTCTTGAAGTGGATGTTCTTCACATCCTGTGGATTTTCCACCAAATCAATTTTAAAATTCATCTGCCATATTTTTCATATTAAATGTCAGCTTCTGATACGATCTAGTTAAGATGAAACCTATCACTTTGTGCATAAACAGTCATGAAGTCCATATGAAACAGGCCACAAGTTGCTCAGGTTTTGCTTGATAATTATACAGTAAAAAGAAATGTAAGGGATAACATTGTTTCCCCTAACTGGTTTAGGTAAAATAATAAATATGTTATCATAGTTTGTTAGTTAAAGTGTCTGCAGCTTTAAATATAGGAATGTAATTAAGGGAGTGGTTGTGAAAGCACTTTAAAAGAAGCAAAGCAACGGCAGCTTGCTCTCTCTGGCTTTGATGATCCCTAATTACTGCATGGACTCAAGACTGCGTTACTCGAACGGGAGAGAAACAAAGGACTGATTTGTAAGTGAACTGACATAGGATATTCTGCATGGACTTTGCTAACTGAATATCCCTAAATGGACTGACCAAATGATACATGACTAATGGACTGTTATTTTGACTATGCTATAAACTCTAAATGGAATAAACTATCTTTTGATAGCACAAGCATATCTGTTATTTTTACTGTATGTTAACAAACATACAAACATATCTCACTCATTTATCTGTGTGCCTATCTGACTAATGCTGCACATTCTGTTTAGCTTGTCTCCTTAACCCTGGTTGGGGAACCCAGGCATAACACTGGTTATGGGCCTAGAGGCTGCAAAGTCAGTTTAACTAGGATAAAACAGATTTATGTAAAAGTGAGAGTTTGTGTTGTTGTACATTACAGTAAACAGACAGCTGTGTTTTATTAATTATAGTTTTATATCCATATAAGAAAACATGGCACAGGTCAATCTACAAAGTTTGTCCCTTATATCCAAGTTAGATGGAACAAACTATGTATCATGGTCTATGAAATGTAGTCTACTTCTACGAAGAGAAGGTCTGTGGAACATAATTGAAAACCCACCAAACGTAGAAGAATGGGATCCAGAAGATGATGAAGATAGACTAAAAATAGAAGAATTTATGCATAAAAATCAACAAGCTATTTGCATAATAGGTTTAACACTTTCTGACCAACAACTTGTTCATATCCACGGAGAGCAAACAGCTGTTGGGTGTTGGCAGAAGCTGAAGAGGATTTATGTCCGAGATAACGTTGGTGCTCACATAAATCTAACACGGAAGCTTTTCAGGACGCATCTCCAGACGAATGGTGATATGCTGAGTCATTTGAAAACTATGCAAAGCATTTTTCAAGAACTGCACAAGAAAGAGCTTATTTTCTCTGAACTACACCAAGTCTATATAATTCTATCTTCACTAGATGAAAGTTATGACAACTACGTAACTTCCCTTGAAATTTTTCCAAAGGAAAGTTTAACTTTAACTGATATAACTGGCAGATTGATTGAAGAGGCCAGAAGAAGGCTTGAAAGAGACCAATTAAGGAGGGAGCAACTTCAAAAAGAAGATAATAAATCTCCTACTGCATACACAATTAAAAAGTGTTTTAATTGTGGAGAAAGAGGACATTTGGCAAGACTTTGTTAAAAAGCAAAGTGCCAGAACGCTGGCCAGAATACTAAAAGTCATCAAAAGATAAATAAAAATTTAGAGTTAGCCATGTGTAGTAACGGAGCTGTAAAATATAATTTATGGGTGGTTGACAGTGGAGCATCCCACTGTATAACAAATGATAACAAAAATTTTATTAAAATGTCCAAGAGTACACAGCAGATATCGTTAGCCAATGGCTGGAAACTGAAAGCTAAACGTCAAGGTATAGCATATTGTTCTTTCATAAAAGAGAATGTAAAAATGTTATATGTACCACAACTTAAGTTTAATTTAATTTCAGTTAGAATTTTGGTTAAACTAGGATATGTAGTTACATTTAAAGGAGATAACTGCATAATTGAAAAAGAAGATAAGAAAATTATTGCATCTTTAAGAGGTGAATTATATGTGTTAAATGATAATGGTTTAGAGGTGGCTAACATGGTTTATGATAATAAGAAACCTCATGATGAATGTATTCACTTGTTACAGCGAAGGCTGGGGCATTTAAATTTTAAAATGCTTAAGAAAACTGTTGAATTATCTAAGGGAATAAGTTTGAAACCTTGTAATAAGTATTTGCAATGTAATGCTTGCAATCAAAGTAAGAGCAGAGTCATACCAGCTAATAGAGTTGATGTATTTACTACCAAAGAGCCTTTAGAAGTAGTATTTGCTGATTTAATAGGTCCGAAAAAACGAAGTGTAGGAGGAGCTCGATACATACTAAGTATAACGGACCACTATTCTAGATATGGGTTTTGCTATTTAATGAAGAGCAAAACTGAAACGTATCTAAATCTCTTTAATTAAATAAAATTTGCTGAAAGGAAAACTAAAAAGAAATTAGTAACTCTTATAACAGATAATGGTACAGAATTTACAAATAATAAATTCCAGAATAGACTAAGAATGTTAGGTATTCAACATAAAAAGTCTGCACCATATAGGCCACAACATAATGCCTTTATAGAGAGACGAGGCCAAACACTACAATCAATGGCACGAACTATGATGTCTGATTCAGGATTACCTGACAATTTGTGGGGAGAAGCAATAATGTGTGGTAATCATATATTAAATAATGTTGTTAATTCAACAACAGGTGAATTACCATTCACACTGTGGCATAGTACAAAACCTGATTTAAGTTACATGCACACATTTGGAGCACCAGCATGGGTGCATATCCCTTCACAACTCAGACACAAAGGACAACATATAGCTAAAAGATTATTTTTTGTAGGATATAAATCTAATCACAGATCTTATAGATTCTGGGAACCAGGTACATCTAGAGTTTACACCAGTGCTAGTGCTAAATTCCTAGAACATGTAGGATGGAATAGATTAGAGCAAGATTTAAATAATGAAGTAATTATTGAACCCTACAAAAGCCAGAAAGAACAGACTAGTTATAAGAAGAGTCTAATTAAAGAAGAAGTCCATGAAGAGCAAATAGGACCAGAACAAGAGGAAACAATTGATCAGGAAGAGTTAGATAATCAAGAAGAGTTAATAAATGAAAGTCCACCTGTAAGTCCTGTAATACCTAGACGTACTACACGTGTAACTAGACCACCTGACAGATATCAAGCAAGTATAGTTTGCCAAGTAACTAAAGTTCCAACTAGTGTAGATGAACTTAAGATGTATCCTGCTAAGGATCAGGAGAATTGGCAAAAGGCAATGGAAAAAGAACTAAATTCCTTAAAGGTAATGAAAGTATATGAAGATGCTAAATTACCTCCAGGAGAAAAATCCATTGGGTGCAAATGGATATTTAAAGTAAACACTGGAAATGATGGGACTGTTACCCATAAAGCTAGGTTGGTAGCTCAAGGATTTAATCAAACTGCATCTGATTACGATGAAGTTTTTGCACCAAGTCTTAAAGCAACATCTTTGAGAGCAGCATTAGTGTGGGCAGCTAAGAAAAACTATGTCACTAACCATTTAGATGTAGAAACTGCTTATTTGCATGCACCATTGCAGCACACTATATATTTGAAAAAGCCAGTTATTATAAAAGACAATAAAGTAAATAGTAATGATTGTTGAAAACTCAAAAAGAGTCTTTACGGGTTGAAACAATCTGGTTTTGAGTGGAACCAATATATTGTGAAAGAATTAAACAATATAGGTTTTAAAACTGGTTTAGCAGATCCATGTGTGTTTAAAAGAGAAAATAATGGAACGGTGTCATTATTGTTATTATTTACAGATGATATTGCTTTGATAACCAAGACTAATAATGAAGCTAATGAGATTATATCATTATTAGCTAAAAAGATAAAATTAAAGCATTTAGATGAAATTAAAAAGTATCTAGGATTGACAATTAACAAAACAAAAAATGGATTTAAGATATCTCAAGAAGATAAAATTTGCCAATTAATTAAAACGTATAAAATGGAACTTTGTAAACTGGCAAAGACTCCAATGAGTCAGGAAGTTTGCCAAACTGATGATCAAAGTCCCAAATTTGATAAGTCCATATATCAATCTTTGATTGGCATCTTATCATATATAAGCAATTGGTCTAGGCCAGATTATAGCTTATAGTGTAAATCAGCTGGCACGTTTTAATTCGGATCCACATCAATGTCATTGGCGATCATTAAAGAGAATTTTAAGATATCTTAAAGGAACAATGAACCATGCATTGTATATAGAACCAAAGGGTGATTTGAGTCTTAGTGCCTATGCAGAGTCTTAGTGCTTTTGCAACTGACATAAACACTAGAAAATCAACATTTGGGATGGCCATATTATTTGGTAAGACACAAATAGGGTGGAAGTCAATCAGACAACAGCATATCAGCTTGTCCACGATGGAAGCAGAATTTTCATGTCTGTCATTACTATGCACTGACTTAATTTTGTACAAACAGTTATTATTAGACATGGGTATAACTGTTAAAGGTTCCATTATTGTGTACGAGGACAACCAGGCAGCCATAAAGTTAGCTACTAGTATTGCTGTAAAAACTAGATCAAAGCATACTGATTTAAGATACTTAAATGTTAGAGAATCTGTAAAGAATGGGCTAATTACATTGGAATACTGCATGACGGAAGAAAACATTGCAGACCAATTTACAAAAGCTCAAGGAGTAATTAAGTTTAAAGAGAGTTGTAACAAATATGATTTAAAGATGTAAATAGTTATATTATTATATTTACCTAAAAGGGGAGAATGTTAGGGATAACATTGTTTCCCCTAACTGGTTTAGGTAAAATAATAAATATGTTATCATAGTTTGTTAGTTAAAGTGTCTTGCAGCTTTAAATATAGGAATGTAATTAAGGGAGTGGTTGTGAAAGCACTTTAAAAGAAGCAAAGCAACGGCAGCTTGCTCTCTCTGGCTTTGATGATCCCTAATTACTGCATGGACTCAAGACTGCGTTACTCGAATGGGAGAGAAACAAAGGACTGATTGTAAGTGAACTGACATAGGATATTCTGCACGGACTTTGCTAACTGAATATCCCTAAATGGACTGACTAAATGATACATGACTAATAGACTGTTATTTTGACTATGCTATAAACTCTAAATGGAATAAAACTATATTCTTGATAGCACAAGCGTATCTGTTATTTTTACTGTATGTTAACAAACATACAAACATATCTCACTCATTTATCTGTGTGCCTATCTGACTAACGCTGCACATTCTGTTTAGCTTGTCTCCTTAAGCCTGGTTGGGGAATCCAGGCATAACAAGAACTATTATTTCAGTCTTTCAAGAATAATGACAGAGAACAGAATAATGAGAGAGAATATTGGAATGTGCTGAAATGAGTAGATTGACATTTGAAATTAGAGAATAAGAAGATAAACAATTTTATGAAGTTTGGGATCTTTTTTTATCAATGGTTAGATAATACAATATAATAATAGAATATTTAGAAACTTAGGAAATAATGAATATATAACTTTTCTTGGTTTTGATAATTTTTAAGAATATTTTATTAAGATAGATTTGGTATGATTCTATGATTTGTTTTAAAATAATTTAATTTAATTATAGTTATCTCGCTTAAGCATGAATTAGTAAAATTATAATCAAATGATTGTTTAATAATGATATTGGGATATTTTATTGATGATTGATAATGTGAGTTATTTTGTAATATAATTATTTTGATGACTATGAAATGGATGCACAAAAGGGAGTGGTAAACCAACCAATATACTGTAAATTTATGAAGAATGATCTTTTTATGTTATGTTTTATTCTTATATGTTTTTTGTCTGTCATTAAAATCAATAAAACTTTTACCCCCCCCCCCCCAAAAAAAAAAGAAACACTGAGATAGAAGAAGCCATTTAGGCTACAGAGTGTAAACCTTTGCTAAGTGCAGGAATTCAAATTAAAGCATCTCAGAAAGATGACTACACAACTACTGTTTGAGTACATTTTATGAAGGCAAATCTACTGAATAAGAGAAAACTGTTGCGTGGCTCACATCTTTTCAGTTAATCGAAGAATGCTAGCATATCTATCCATCATTACTTAAGGTTAAAAATATCAGCTCCTTCAATCTCTCTTAAATAGGGCCTATTGTCTAAGCCTCTAAACCGGGGTCTCCAACCTTTTGGACCTCAGGGACCAACAAATTCATAATTTTAAATCCCGCAGACCACTAATAAGAATTTTTTTAAAAAGATAAATATATTTGTAAAATAATGATCAGAGAACTTCCATTTTATTAATATGAAATGCACCTATTTAATATAACAAAATTATAAATGCTTATTTAATTATAACAAAATTGTAAATGCTTTTATCATAACAAAATCTTTAAAGGTTGTCTAATTGTCACAAAATTATTAAAGTTAGTGTAATTATTGCAAAACAATGGTCAATCTGAGTGAAGGAAAATGAAGACGGGCAGACTGACAGTGGTGGGAAAGTCGGTCCCATATTCCAGAACTATAGCAGTCACAGGACTGGTCCTTTGATCATCCCAAGGCAGCTGCTTCGGGATGACCAAAGGGCCAGTCCTGTGATTACTGCAGCTCTGCAATTTGGGACTGGCCCGTGGTGGGGCTGGAAATCTCCACCATAGTGGGTGGCACGTGTAATGTGCAAATTTGCAGGTGGTGCAACGTGCGAAAAGGAGCACAGCACTCGCCAGCCAAGATGAGGTAATGGTGCTGTTATGGCAAGAGGGTCGGCGGTGGCACAGGTGGGCCAAAGCAGCAATAGTGATGGCTGGAAGGTGCGGGAGTGAAGCACTACTTGCATTTGCGTGGTATCAGCATTCTGCCTTCGCCGCAGTATATTTGCACCAGCTGGTAGTACCAAGGCAGCCTTATTCATCTCCTGCCACTTGGGGCTCTGAATGGTAAACAGCATCCGGGAAGCACAACAAGCAGAGCGAAGCAGCCGGAGTCAAACTCTCGCCTCTCGAGGAGCCTGGTCGAAGTTTCCCATGCCACTCGGGCTTCAGTGCTTTGACTTGCAGGGACAGGAATTCAGGCAGTTAGCTTGGCTGCCTGTTAGTGGAGAGAAGTGCCCAGGGTCAACCCTAGCTTTACATTGCAGCTAGGAATCTGAAATACAGCTGAGAATGTAAACTAGCAAACTAGCCTCTCAAGGAGTGCTGACTGAAATGGCACAGGAAACTTTGGCTGGGTTCCTTTTCCTTCACTCAGATTGAACAAGCTTCTTGAGAGAAGGAACACAACAGAGGTTCTTGAAGGCTGTGTGCCTGGACCAGGTGCTTTCTCTTGGGCCTCCCAGCCAGAGGCCTCGCAGAAGCCAAGAGGCAGGCCCAAAAGGCGACTAAGACTCCCCCCCCCAGCAACTGTTTATCTGAGCATGGTGAGTCCAGGGCAGATTTCCCTCCCGCTGTTGGTCTTACCTTCTAGTTCCAGCTCACGCAACTTGCACCGCTCTACCTAAGGCAAGGTTTGCACTCGGCCCAAGTATGGGGGCCAGCAGGTAGGTGGGGTGATGTGGGCAGTGCAGCCTTATGTTTCTGCTTGGGCCAGATTAATTACTTCCGCGGGCCATATCTGGCCCGGGGTCCGTAGTTTGAAGATTCCTGATTTAGTGCAATATAAAAAATGCAAAAATGCAAAGATTTTTCTGCAGACCACCACAATTTTCTCACAGACCAGCAGTGGTCCATGGACCTCTGCTCTAAACTTCTGTGCTCTGAACCAGTTTTGATTTCTCTGAATCATTTTAAAACTGTGGTGCAGAGAAATATGGCAAGGTGATGAAGTGAATTATTACTTAGTAATAATTTTATAATATTACTTACTTATTATTATTAGTCCTGAAAGTTTGTATTTTATTTCTTTCTTCTAGAAAATTAAAATATTGAAGGATCAAAGAACCAAGTTTAGACCCTACTTAAAGCTGCTTTTCAGTTTGTGGAGGAGCCACTAATGAGCAATCTTTGAATAAAATTTTCAGGCCACATATATTTACTTAATTGTCATGCCATCCAACCCACATTTAACTAGCTTGCTAATTACTATGTCATATGCACTGTCAATTGTGTTGAAGTCAAGACAGCATGTGCATATAGCATTCTTGATATATAACGTGTAAAGAAGTAACTAGAGCAAAAAAAGGGGTCTTAGGATTGTGTAGCACGATTTGTTCTTAAGAACTTCAAGCTGGTTCCTGGTAATTATTTCATTCTTCTCAAGTGTTTAAAATTCATTGTTTTTGTAAACTGCCTTAGATTGATGCCGGCTATCGACTCTGCAATATTTTGGATCTTCCTTTTTTTTTTTTTTTTTTGAAGATGTAGAAAATATTTGTTCTGCCCTAGTCATTTATTTAATTGGTTCTCCAGGATTTCTCAAAAATAATATGAAAGAGTTTGGCCATATTAGCTAATTCCTTCTCCATTCCTAGGATGCAATTCATCTGATTTAAATTCAAATAGGTAAAGAGGTAATTTCTAACCATGTTTAACACTTTCATGGTTGAATCGTTCATCCTGCTCTGCACAATTCCAGATAGAATGCGTTTTTTTCTTAGAGAAAATTGAATAAAATAGGATTTCACTAGTTACTTTTTGCTACCTGTTAGAATTTTGCTATTTTTTACTGAAAAGCTGGTATACCAAACCTTTAATTTTCCTTTGTTTTGTTATGTAAAGAAGGTGTATTTGTTATTCTTAGCATTCTTTGTAAGCTTTAGTTCATTTTAAACTTTAACTTTCCCAACATCAGCTGAAGAAATCAGTCTAGACTTTTATTTCATGACCTGGCTTTGTTTTTATTTCATATGTACAGTTTGCCTCCTTCTCTCCCCCTTCATTTATTAGTCCTTTTCAGTAGCTGCACTGATTTCTGCTGTCCTTTTTGTAATTGTTTACACTTATGCTTCTACTGTAACATTTTATTCTTTAAGAGCTCCCATTTGTCCTGAGCAACTTTTCCCATTAACTTCTTCTGCCATTGAATGTTACTCAGGATTCCTTTTAGATTATTAAAACAAACTATTCTGAAATCTAAGTTGCATGCTTAATTACTATATGCTCAAGTTTAATTTCTCTTAAAATGAAGAAACCTAGCATCACATAGTTATTTTCACTAAGGTTCTGCTATTTTCATGTCCTCAATTTAGTCTTCCTGGCTGAGCAGCATTAAGTCAAGATAACTGTGCCTTTGATGCCTTCCTCTGCTCACTGAAGGGGAAATTTGTCATCATGAGAATCTGGCCTTGAAGTGGCAACTCGACTTTAGCCCTAACGTCAATGCTGCCACTCAGAAAGGCTGCTCACACTATTCCCAAAGGCCTTGGGGGACAGCTCCATGGCTCAGCACTTTCCAGACTCTGTCATGAATTACTTCTCTTTCTGAGGAAGCAGCTTGCTCTTCCACAACCTCTGCAGCCTGAAACAAACCACATGAAAGCATGCCCTGTTCGCATGGAAAATCCTGTAAGACTGGGTTGGGCTTTCAAGAATAGAACTTGGGTGTTGATGAATGCTGAAACATTGTGATCAGAGATTGGATTCAGCGTCTTTGCACCAGTTCAGGTGAACCGGTTGATCCCACCGGTTCAGGTGAACCGGTTGATCCCACCAGCCTGTCCCCTCCCCACCTTACCCCTCCCTTCCCAGCCATTCATTATCTCATCTAGCCTATTTGCCTAGAGCAGGGGTGTCAAACTAGATTTTTTCCAGGGGCCAGATCAGCATTACAGTTGTCTTCCATGGGCCTGCTTGTGGGGGGAGATGGGACTGATGTTTCCTGCAGCCAAAATGGGGCACGGGGGAGGGCTGTGTGGTTCCCCATGCCCCATTTTCACTGGCAGAGTGCTGCAGGAGGCCATCCAGGTGGAAAAACCCCTGTGCCCCATTTTGGCCGGTAGAGGCACTGCAGGCCAGTCCTTTGTCTCCAGGCTGGCCCTGAAGGCCAGATCTAAGCAGCCTGGGCCAAATCCTGCCCACAGGCCTTGAGTTTGACACTCCAGGCCCAGAGCCACACCTGTGGGTCAGCTGCTTTCTGGTTCCTTTACTCGCTTGCATGCCTTCACCACTCACCCGGACCACACAGTGTCCACGGCCCAGTCACAGCTGATCTTTGCTCCTCACCTATCTTCACAGCTTGCCCAGACCATGTGGCACCCAGGCAGGAGAGCGGGCAAGGAGCCACAGTTCCAGTTTGAGCAGTGGTTTGGCTCAGAGGCCATGTCCCCCGATCTTTGCCTGCCCTTCTGTTATGTACTGAAAATGGTATGCTCGAAATCCCCGAGCCTTGATTGGCCAAGGCACGGGGATTTCTGATTGGCCGATTTAGGTCTCCCGCGATTGGTGCAAACCAAGAGCGGGAGACTTGAATCGCTGCCGTTGGCCGCGGCAGCCTTGCGAAAGGTATAAAAGCCGCGGGCTTTTTACCTTTCGCCGGTTCGGTTCACTTGTTACAAATAAAGAGCTTTTAATTGAAGTCACCGACTCTGAGCTTATTTCCGGACACGACACTGGCGACGAAGGTGGGATCTCGCCCCTGAACCGAACCCCGTGTCCACCTAAGAACCAGCGACAGCACTAAAATGGCGAAGATAGCACCGCCCGCCCCCTTCAACCCTGCCGCTGAAGATTGGGAATCGTATTCGGATCGGTTCCGAATGTACCTAGAATGCGCCGGCATGAAGGACGCCCCGGGCCCGCTGAAACGCGCTGTCTTCCTTACACACTGCGGACCAGAAGTCTTCCAGATGGCTAAGGCATTAGCCAAGCCGGCAGACGCAACCGCCATGGACTGGGACGTCCTCGAACCAATACTGCGGCGCCATTATGCCCCCGAGGTCCCCATCCTAATACGGCGCAACGAGTTCTACCGCCGAAACCAGAAGCCCGACGAAAAATTGAGCGATTTCGTCGCAGAGCTGCGGCGCCTGGGAGGACTCTGTGAGTTCGAGGGTCTCAACAGTCTCATAAGAGACCGCTTCGTACTCGGGTTATGGGATCCTACACTGCAGAGCCGACTTATGGCCAAGGGCGACATCAGCCTAGCCGATGCCCTTACAGCCGCCGCAGCCGCTGAAGCAACACGCACGTCGGCAGACAGCATGCGAAGATCTGACGCGAAGGGCGGGAACAACAACCCGGCAAGGTCGGCCGACGCAAGAAGTGAAGCGACCGCACACTACGGTGAATACCAGTCGAACTCCAGCACGTCTGAAGACGAGGAGGACATTCACCGAGTACAGACGGGACGCGGCGATCAACGAAGTCGAAAAGGCCGTAAGTCGAGGACCAGCTGCGCCGGGTGCGGCGGCGACCACCCCAGGTCAGAATGCCGATTTTTTGACTCTATCTGTAGGCATTGTGAACGAAGGGGTCACATCGCCCGAGTTTGCCGCCAAAAGAAGACTCGCAGCCCGCCCAAATGGGAACAGCACGACAGACGGAGAGAAAACTCCCCGCCCAGAACCAGAGAACGACAGCCAGATGGTCGATGGGACCGCGCTCAACGATCTCAAAGAAGCGGCGACGGTCGACGGAAAGAAGAAACCCATCAGACGGTGACCATCGGCCACGCCACCTCCGACGGCGCCAGAAAAATACATGTAGAGGTATATATAGAAGGCCAGCCATGCAAGATGGAAGTGGACTCTGGGTCCTACCTTTCCATGATTGCATGGCGTGAAATCAAAAGACTGGTGCCCACTCTACAAAAGAGAAACGTGCAGACACAAAAGATCATCATTAAAGACTACCAAGGGAACCGTGTCCCGGTAGTAGGCACCAAGAGTTTCAACATAACCTACAAAGGCCACACCGAACAACTACCACTCACAATCGTCGATCGCGACTGCCCAAGCCTACTGGGTCTACAATGGTTCGCCCCGCTTAACATCGCACTGACAGGTGTCAACCAAGTCACCATCGAAGCTTGGGAACAGCGGCTAACCCAGGAGTTCCAGGAGGTGTTCGATGGAGGCTTGGGCAAGTACCAGGGGCCCCTTATCTCATTTGACTTAGACCCAAGGGTCCCCCCTAAGAGACTTAAACCTAGAAGGGTACCGTTTGCATTAAAACCAAAAATTGACGAGCAGCTGGACAAACTCGTCAAACAGGGGGTATTACAACCGATAGACCATGCCAGATGGGAAACCCCTATAGTGACCCCAGTAAAACCGGACGGGTCAGTGAGAATTTGCGGGGACTATAAGGCCACCCTAAATGGCGCATTACAACAAAGCGCCTACCCAGTCCCTATAGTACAACATTTACTACACTCGCTAGGAGGGGGCAAAGTCTTTGCAAAACTCGACCTTGCTCAGGCATATCAGCAGCTGCCGGTAGACGAGAAAACGGCGGAAGCCCAAACAATAGTAACCCATCGGGGGGCCTTCAGGTGTAACCGACTCCAATTCGGAGTCAGCGTGGCACCAGGCATTTTTCAAAGCCTGATGGAACGTTTGTTACAGGGCATTAAAGGGGTGGTGCCCTATTTTGACGACGTACTAATAGCGGCGCCAAATGAAGCCGAGTTAGAGACGCGACTCAGACAAGTCTTAACAAAATTTAAAGAAACAGGACTTAAGGTTAAGCGAGAGAAATGCAATCTATGTACAAAGCAAGTAGAGTTTTTGGGCTATCTCCTAGACCAAAAGGGCATTCACCCTACAACTAAAAAAATAAAAGCCATCAAGGAAGCCCCCACCCCAAGATCCAAAACGGAATTACAAGCATTCCTAGGATTACTAAATTTCTATAATGTTTTCCTACCTCAAAAGGCAACGGCGGCGGAGCCCTTACATAGACTCCTAGACAAGAAGGCAGCCTGGACTTGGGGGAGGCGAGAACAAACCGCTTTTCAAAAGACCAAAGACCTCCTCACCTCCGATGCTGTCCTGATGCAATTTAGTGAGACTTTACCACTAGCTGTCACTTGCGACGCATCACCCTTCGGCGTCGGCGCTGTCCTCAGCCACACCCTCCCAGACCAGAGAGAAGCACCCATCGCCTTTTTCTCCAGGACTCTGACCAAACCAGAGCGCAACTATAGCCAGCTGGACAAGGAAGCTTTGGCTATAGTTGCCGCCGTTAAACGTTTTCATGAATACTTGTACGGCCGCCCGTTCACCATCGTGACGGATCACAAGCCTCTGTTGGGCATCCTCCCGGGAAACCGAGCCACGCCCAACATCTTGTCACCCCGAATGACAAGATGGTCGGAATTCCTGGCAGCCTACAATTACGAACTGTTACACAAGCCAGGTAAGAAAATCTCGCACGCAGACGCTTTAAGCCGCTCGCCCTTACCTAACTCTGAACCTGACCCAGCACCTACCACAAATACCCTGAGCATAGAAAGTTTACCTATTACTGCATCCGACATTGCCAGGGAAACCATTAAGGACAGGCGTCTGGCGCGAATCTTACACTGGTTAGAAAAGGGCTGGCCGGAAAAAGACTGTGACGAGACTTTTAAAACATTCCGCCAGCGCCAGACCGAACTGTCACTACTGAAGGGATGCATTCTATGGGGTGACCGGGTGGTAATTCCAGATAGATTGCAAGAAAAAGTCTTGAGGATGCTACATGAGGGTCATCCTGGCATCGTCAGGACTAAAGCCCTGGCCAGAAGCTACGCTTGGTGGCCAGGGATGGACAAGCAAATTGAGGCATGGGTCGCCAAATGCCACCGATGCCAGGAGACCAGATCCAGCCCACCCACAGCACCCATCCGGGATTGGGAAACACCACGAGGGCCCTGGTCCAGAATCCATCTCGACTTTGCGGGCCCCACAAATGGACATACGTTCTTAATCACAGTCGACGCATACTCAAATTGGCTAGAGGTGGCTGACATGAAATCCACCACCACAGAGGCTGTCATAAAAGAACTGAGCAAACTGTTCTCCACACACGGCCTCCCAGACGTCATCGTCTCAGACAACGGGCCCCAATTCACCTCCATCGAATTCGAACGGTTCCTGGCAGAGAAGGGCATCCGCCACGCGTTGACAGCACCGGCGCATCCGGCGGCGAACGGTAGGGCGGAACGGATGGTCCAATTTACAAAAAAAACACTCAGGAAAATGGACCACGCAGAGATCAACGACAAAATCAACCGCCTACTCTTCATACAACACATCACTCCCAACACTACAACCAACAAGAGTCCGGCAGAGCTATTAATGGGCAGGAAGCTGAGGTCTCCACTTGACAGACTGCACCCGACCTACAACCCGGAGCAGCCCCCAGACTCCAGCTCCAGGTTCCGGACATTTAACCCAGGCGACCTGGTTTACGCAAAAAACATGACGGGGGACCCCCTATGGATCCCAGCCGTCATAACACAAGTCACTGGTCCAAAGTCGTACCGGCTCCAAACCACGGACGGGCGAGCCTGGAAACGGCATATTGACCAGTTAAGGTCCAGAACGGCAACTGACCTCAACCCCCAAGAAGCGAACCAAGGGGGGAGGGAATACCCGGAAAGACAATCGCAAAATAAAATAAACCAAAAATACTCACCAGAAAACAGCCATCGCGAGTCCCCTCCGGAGAAGAACCGTCTGGCCAGCTCTACCGACTCGGAGAAGCCAAGCGGAAGCGGCGAAATCCGCAGCTCAACCGACCCGGTAGGCCCAGGCGGGAGCCACGGCGAAAGAACCGGCCCGATCATCCAGCCGGTTCGCGAAGAGGCAGGAGCAGCCAAAGGAACGACCGCTCCGGCCGAGATACAACAGGGAAGTGAGTTGCGCAGGTCAACTAGGACTCGACGGAGCCCCGCCTACCTGCGTGACTATACCACCTGACGGACCGTACCAAGGGGGGAGGGGTGTTATGTACTGAAAATGGTATGCTCGAAATCCCCGAGCCTTGATTGGCCAAGGCACGGGGATTTCTGATTGGCCGATTTAGGTCTCCCGCGATTGGTGCAAACCAAGAGCGGGAGACTTGAATCGCTGCTGTTGGCCGCGGCAGCCTTGCGAAAGGTATAAAAGCCGCGGGCTTTTTACCTTTCGCCGGTTCGGTTCACTTGTTACAAATAAAGAGCTTTTAATTGAAGTCACCGACTCTGAGCTTATTTCCGGACACGACACCTTCCATTCCTGCTGCAGCTGGTGAAGAGAGGAAGGCAAGGCAGGTTGAGCCAGTGCTGCTTTGCCCCCTCTCCCAGCCTGCATATTGCCTCCACCCGGACTCTCCACAGCTGCTGGACCTTGTCTGCCACAGCTGCCAGCAGATGCGGGCAGTCGGGGCTGTGAAGTTGTGCTGCCTGGATCACCCCTCTCCCATCCACCCACCTGCCCAGTCAGGTTTTGGGGTACCTGGCTTCCTGGCCACCCCCCACCCTCTGGAATGGCAGCAGCATTGGCCAGGAACACGGGATTGCCTGGCTGCAGGGAGGGAGAAGGAGAAGGGGCAACTGTTAGCAGAGAGGGGAAAGGCTGAGTTTAATGCTTCTGGGACGAGGGGAGCCAAGGAGCATCTAGATCTGGTTTACCTGGCCACTCTTCCTCTCCGAGCTGCATGTCCTCCAACCGGCATGGGTGGCAACTTCAGCCTCAACCTGTGTTGCCAGTGTGTCTGCCAGTACACCCAGGACATTGGCTTCATTAAGGTGAGGGGGAGGGCAGCTGTGTAGGGCCAAGCCATGCACATTTGGTTGCCCACTGCTGCCGCCAACTGTCATCCCCTTCAAATGTTTTTCTACTGGTTCTATGGGTATGGCTTGATGGGTGTGGCAGATGAAGGATACTGTAAAATCTCCACTCAGAGATGGTATTTGCCAGTTCTCCAAACCACTCAAAATTTCCACTACCGGTTCTCCAGAATTGTTCAGAACCTACTGAATACCACCTCTGATCCCCCTTTTTGCCTACAATTCCATAGCAATGCCCATGACATCTCCTGGTCATGTGCAGGCTAGGGAAGTAAAACTGAAAGCATGTGTAATATTCTAACGTCCAGAAGTTGTCATTAAATATATGGCAGAAAGTGGACTCTGGGTGTGTTTTTCCAAACTCAGGAAGTGAGGTTGAATGTGTATAGTTTTAGAAGAGTTCTCTATGTGTGTGTGTGTACATACACATACAGTATATATAATACCTAATGTATCTTTTTGTGAGCCTATACACACTCTATACTATGTAATATGTATGTATACATATGGCATGTATACATAGGATTAAATAGTGTATTTTGGATGTTCAGTAGTAGTAAATAAATAGAGAAGGAAATTGTATCTTGTTGAGGCCTTTGGTGCCAGCGGCCAGGAGGTGGGGCTGGGTGTGGTGTGTGACATCTAGTTGGCCACGCCCACCCAGTCATATTATCACCTGGCCACACCTACCCAGCCGGTCACTAGGGCAGAGAACTAGTTGTTAAACGATTTGAATCCCACCACTGATTGTGATGTGTCACCTTTCACATAAGTTCACCTTCATTGGTCTAGACTCTAGAGCTAGCAGTTTACCATATTCATGGAATTGCTTCAAAGCAAGTTTCCAATGCAAAATCCCATTCTAATAAAAATAACATAATATACAGGAAGACTTGCACTTTTCCTTGCCAGAACAGCAAGGGACACGATAGGGGAGGGCACACAATTCTTTCTCTGCCTTGTATCTAGAGATGGAACAATTTTATCTTTTGCAAAAGACTGGGTCAGTCATTATAGCTGTGCACAAGCTGCCTTTAAATGTGGAATTATTCCAATTAATTGGACCTCTTATACAAAAAGCAATTTCCGACTCTGTTCTTTGCATTGTGATCTTATTAACATAAATTACTCCTTTACTTTGATCTTAACTTCTTTTTCAGTAAAGCTACTCTGCGCAGTTCAATTTCAATAGATTCATTCTATCTGTGTTTATATCATAGGTTGATAAGAAAATAAATGGCTCTCGTAAATAAAGAAGCTGACAGTTTTGTAAATAAATCAATAAGCTCAGAAGTGAATCCATAGTGTCTATGATCCAATAGAGCTCTGAAGCAGCAGAGGATTTGTTCTTATCAGTCTTGGAATTGACAAGAAAGCATGCTTAATAATAGCATTTGTCCTTTTCATGCAGCAAAAAAATTCATATAGAACCTTCACAGCAATTACAAAATAGGGGAAGATGAATCCAGAGGCCCACTAAGCAAAATAATCATAACAAAATCATGGTATCTGTACAATAAAAATACTATTCTTTTCTCTTCTTAAATAGTCCTATTTCAAGGCTACATGTGCACTTATTATGCAAGTGACAGATTTCTTTGTGGATCTGTCTTAATTTCTTCCAACATGTCCATGAATCTATTCCTTTCAAGCTCAAGGCTCAGAGAAAATAAACTGCAGAAGAGGTGCTTATTCATTAGGCCTAAGTCATGTTATATTAAGCAGAAACATTTCGGGTAAAACCCCCTTGAGACAGGCTGTCAGAACCTTAAATAAAGAAATGACAGAAGATTGGAGCTTGCTCTGACAAAGGTAGCTGTGATCTCAATGGATATTTGGAATATGCTTGGTCTGGGGCTGTTGTTAGTCCTATCTTTCCTGAGAAATTAGATTCTGGAAAAGCTATGATCCGTCCTATAACTTCTAAGGTAAGGATAATCAACATTCTTGTGTTGACAAGGAAGATGCCTATAGATATCTTGTTGTCAATGGAGGGGCGATCCAGTTCTTTTTGGATAGTTTGACCATCAAAATAATTTGAGGCAAAGCTTATGGAACATAACTTGTCAATCTGAGTCTACTGAGACCAGATCCATGAAATAACTAGCAATCCAAATCGTAATGTAAAATAATCCACATTTCATTATTTATTTGTTTTTTTAGATTTGTATTTCTCTTATTATTTTTATAAATAATTTAAGTTGGCAAACATACTTAATAGTCCATCCTCCTCCTATTTTTTCCCAACTGTGAGGTGAGCTGGGCTGAGAGTGACAATCAATAGAAGATAATTTTTGTAATTCAGGTTTGAACTGTGGAGCTTTTGGTACTCTCTGAATTTGGTTGTTTCTTGCAGATGTTTCATTACTCAAATAGGAACATCAGCACATGATGTTACCTATTTGGGTAATGAAACATATGCAAGAAAACAACCAACCTCAGACAGCACCAAGGATGCCCTAAGTCATCAAGTTGGCTTTCATGCCTATTACCTAAGGCAGGATTAGCACTCACCTTCTCCTGGTTTCTAAGCCAACACTTTAACCACTATGCCAAACTGGTACTGTCAGAAAGAGAGAGAACTCCTATGGTTTATCTATGAGTAGGACAGTTATAGTATCTAAATCTGAAGCCCCTATTCTATTTGTTTATCAACTGTTCAAGGTTACAACAGTGATGAAAACAAGAGACTTACTGGTACTAACATTGATGACTGTCACATGACCACGATTCAGCCACTTGGCAACTGTCACACATTTATGACAGTTGAAGTGTCCTGCAGTCGTATGATTGCCATTTGCCACCTACCCTGTTAATTCCAGCAAGCAGAGTCAATAGCAAGAAGTCCCAAGTTAGGGTCACTTGATGTTTTACTTAACAAGCATGGGTGATTCACTCAATGGCTACAATCAGATCTGCCATTGCTAAGTAGAATGGTCAAATGATGTTTCTTTTCACAACACTTTGCTTACTGATGGAATCACAGGTCCCAGCTGGGGTTGTTAAGTGAGGACTACCTGTACAATTTATCTTAATTGACATTACTCTCTAAAATTTGGAGAAATCCCTGTCTTCTTCCAGCAGGATTTCCAGCATGGGATTCTACTTTGATGCATGTTTACTATTGGTTGCCATAGTAATTGTGGGGGAAGGGCGCAGGGTATTTGGGTTTGGGAAGTGAGCTGGTGTGGTGAAGGCCATGTCAACTAAAAGGGAGGTTTGCTCTCAAGAGTTATTGCGCCGCTGAGTGGAGTTGTTTATACCCTGTCAAGGCCAACCCTCCTAGGACTCCAAATGGGCAAAATACCTGAAGATGACTTCATTCACAGCATCATTCTGGATGTTCATTGGGGAACACTGGGAAGCTCAGAAAGGGGGAGGGGCTTGGGGAAACTTTCTGTCTGTAACTTTCATATATTTCGATCAGATGTTGCCTTGCTTTCACTGCTATCTTCTCAAACTCAGTAAAAGTGTTCCTTCTCTATCTCAATGGAGTTGGGGGTTTTCTTTCTTGGGTTTTGAATAGAGGCAGGGCTGACACTTGAGTTGTCAAGTTTGTTTAACAGAAATGCTGAGAGTGAACATATAGAATGCATATGCTGTAATTTGGAATGTTTGCAAGTTGAATTCCAAAATTAATTAGGTTATGCCTTGTGTGTTTTTATAACAATCAATATAATTTTTTAAAGAATGCTGGCTCCTATTTTGATCTCCCAATTTAGTGAAGTTAATGTTTCTTAGATTCCTATTCTCCCCCATAGGTAATTATTCCTGGGGTCAGCTCCCATTCTCTCAAATCCCTTTAACCTTAAAATCGTTCATTTCACAGCTATTTTTTAAAGTTTTTTTTTTGCAGTTGCTTCAGTCACTATAACTAAGTCAACAATTATTTTAAAAGGTCTGTTCTGATAACTTTACTAGGAATGTTCTTTCTTAACCTTCCTTAGAGAAAAAATTAGTGAGATGTTTCTTGCCAATTTAAGTTAGATAATTGGGTATCAGTTGTGGATGATAGTTTACCTTTAACGTTTTAAAAATGTCAGTGTATATAGTTTATGAACTGGAATAGACATGGCAACAGATCAGCCATTGGGGAACACACAGGAAAGTTCAGAAGGGAGTTCAGGGAGAGAGGAACAGAGTTTCTGATGAAGAAAGGTGAGGGCACTCAGTTATCAATTATCAGAACTGTTAGTTTGAGATGCTCAAGGTATCATTATCCTTGACTCAATATCTGCTACTCTAATGGAATCTAATTGTAGTTTGGAATGTTTTTATATCTTCTCAGGTCCAGATTTATCCCATGGTAGAAAATTGTAGGACTTAGTGGGATTATTTTCCATGTAGTAAGGGTCGTGTGAGCACAACTTTGGTTACAACAAGTGTTTGCAACTTGTTCAGGGTCACCAAGGAAACAGATTACATGCTAAAATGCTGCTGCTAGCTAATTTTGATATTTTAATTGTATTTGATTAACATTATTTGCATAACATTTGCTTAGATATGGTAAATATTAAACCAGAAGTGGCAGATATGGTCTAGTTTTAAAATAAATATCTTGAAAACTGAAAATTATTTAGAGAGGTCAAGTAAAATCTTGGTAGATTTTCTTGGAAATCACAAGAATCTGTAGATTATATAAATTTAGACTTTAATTTTGTAACATCTCACAGCATATTTAGTTCATTTCTGCCACCTTGATTTTGGAATTTTAAGGAAAACAATTTTGTGTTAACGCTGTGCATATACAGATTTTTTTCAGTGTGGCAGTAGTTTTCAGTCAGAGAGCCTCAGTGACTTTATATCTTTAGGAAGTATGAACAGTGTCATTCAATAATATCACTGAACACTTGGAATTATATTCTGAGTTCTCCTCAGATGAAATAATTGTTTTATCTGCAGTTGTCGATAAGTTACTGCAATTCTCCAAGCATCCCAGACAAAAATAAAGTCCTACTGATCATTAGGCTATTTAAATTTAATTTTGCTCTAATGAATTTTTTTTTTTTTTTTGAAAAAGATTTTATTAATTTTCTACAAACAAACAAGACAAACAAAACATAAAAACATCAACTCTCATATGTACATCCAGTGTGTCAGTTGGTTCATCATTTTTGTGCATTCATTCTGTTCATTTTGTTACATAACAACTCATATTGTCAATCCAAACTTATATATCCTAATATCACTAAAAAAAGAAGTTTTTGACTATATTTTTAATCATTCATGCTTTATGAGCTAACAATACTTTAAACCAGTTTATTCTATAACAAATCATATAATCATATCAAATCAATCCTAAAAAACCCTTTATAAATATGTCAAATAACAAAATAATAGCAAAATAGCAAAATAAAGATATTCCTTACTGTCTAGCATTCTAAATATTCTATTATCGTATTTTATCATCTAGCCATTGATAAAAAAGATCCCAAATTTCATAAAATTGTTTCTCTTCTTGCTCTCTAATTTCAAATGTCAATCTACTCATCTCAGCACATTCCAATATTTTCTTAATAATTTCTTCCTGTAATGGTATTTTCTTATTCTTCCAATTTTTAGCAAATACAATCCTAGCCGCTGTTAATACATTTACAATCAGGTACTTCAAATCTTTACTATATATATCAGGTAAAATTCCCAATAAGAAGATCTCTGGTTTCAAGTCTATGTGTTTCTTTGTCATTTTTTCCAACCACATGCGAATTATAGTCCAATATTTTCTAGCGTCCTCACAAGTCCACCACATATGGTAATACGAGCCGGGTATTTGATGACATTTCCAGCATTTTTCAGATTTGTTCTTAAACATTCTTGTCGGGGGAAAGTGCCACCTGTAAAACATCTTATACAAGTTTTCTTTATATGCTGTTGACATTGTCATTTTATAATTTTGAGACCACAATTTCTGCCATTTCTCTAGATCAATCCCATATCCAAAATTCTTCCCCCAAACAATCATAGTTTCTTTGACTTGTTCTTCCTCTAATTTCATTCCCGGTAAATAACCATATAATTTTTTAATCACCTTCTCATCAGTACCCATCAAGATCTTATCTAAATCAGTCTGCTTATCATAGAATCCCTCCGTTTTAGAATCTTCATCAAACCTTGAATGTATTTGCGCATATGAAAACCAATTCATCCTTATATCTTGTTCCTCTAAGTTTTGGATCGATTTAAGTTCACCCTTTTCATCCAAGAGTTCCCCATATCTAACTGTTTGTTCCTTCTTATAAATTATAGGATAGGAAAATGCTTCAATAGTCGGTAACCAATACTGGAATTTTCAAATAACATTGTCTTTTTATCTTCTCCCAGTTTAACCACAAAGACTCCCGTATATAATGTCTTCTAAAATAACCCTGTGTTTTAGTTCCCTTATACCATAAAAAAGCATGCCAGCCCAACAGCCAATCATGCCCTTCTAATGTCAACAACCTATGCTTTCTTAATGTTATCCATTCTTTGACCCACATCAAACTTGCAGCTTGATAATACAATTCCCAATTAGGCAGGCCAAAACCTCCTCTAATTCTAGCGTCTTGCAAAAGCTTTAGCTTTATTCTCGCTTTTTTACCTTGCCATATAAACTTCAACATGATTTTATTTAAATCTTCAAAATAGTCTTTTCCAAGCCTAATTGGTATTGTTTGGAACAAAAATAAAATTCTGGGTAAAATATTCATCTTGATTGTTGAAATTCTCCCTATTAATGACAATTGCAAGTTTTCCCACTTCTTCAAATCTGTAGCTATCTGTTGTTTGAGTTTAATATAATTATTCTCTTTTAATGTGCTACATCTTGCTGTCAAATATATCCCCAGATACTTAACCTTATTTGTAATTTGGATTTTCAAAAGATCTGCCAGTTCTTCTCTTTGTCTCAATAGCATGTTCTTTGTCAAAATCTTTGTTTTATCTTTATTTATTTTCAACCCAGCCATCTCACCATATGTCTCTATCTTTTCCAATAACCTTGGAGCTGTTTCTCACGGGTCTTCCAGAATAAAAGCTAAATCATCAGCAAAAGCTTGTAGTTTAAATTCTTCCTTCTTAATTTTCATTCCTTTTATGCTTTTATCACCCCTAATATTTCTATTCAAGACTTCCAAAGTCAACACAAATAGCAAAGGAGATAGGGGACACCCTTGTCTTGTGCCTTTTCTTATATTAATAAAATCTGTAAGTTCCCCCTCCATCATTACCTTTGCTGTCTGTTTATTATATATGGCTTCAATTGCTTGAATAAATTTTTTAGCAAAACCCATCTGTTCCAATAGTAATAACATAAATCTCCAGTTCACGTTGTCAAATGCCTTTTGAGCATCTAAAAATATCAAAGCCATTTGCTTTTCAGGATGAGCCTCATAGTATTCCAAAGTATCCAAGATTACTCACATATTGTCTCTGATTTGTCTCTTTGGCAGAAATCCATTTTGATCTGGGTGAATAAAATTATTTAAATATTTTTTAAGTCTTTCTGCTAAAATTGAAGCAAAAATTTTATAGTCTGCATTCAATAAGGAGATAGGTCTATAGTTCTTAATTTGCAGTGGGTCAGCCTCTTCTTTTGGAATAAGTGTGATATAAGCCTCTGACCATGTTTTGGGTATCATCTTCTTTAACATAACTTCATTCATGACTTCTAACAATGGGATACTCAATGATTCTTGAAATGTTTTATAGAATTCTGCCGGAAGCCCATCTGGACCCGGTGCTTTCCCATTGTTTTGTCTCTTAAATGCTTCATTTAATTCCATCATTGTTATATTGCTTTCTAACATTTCTTCAGTCTCTTTAGGTATCTTCAGTAAATTAGCATTCTGTAAATATTGTTTGACTTTTTCCTCATCAATATTCTCTTGTTTATATAGTTGCCCATAAAAATCTCGAATAATTTCCTTTTTCTCCTTATTACCATAACAAACTTGGCCTTGATCATCTATTAACTTCAATATTTTTCTTGATTCCTTCTCCTTTCTCAATTTATATGCTAGCCATCTACCTGGTTTATTCGCATCTTCAAAGTAATTCTGTTTAGAATTTCTGATTTTCTGTGCCAATTCTTCTTTCTCTATTCATTCCATTTTATGTTTAATTACATCCAGCTTCAATTTAATATCTTTTTTCTGTGGCATTTTCTGTTATTCTTTTTCAAGTCTTTTATACTCGTCTTCCAAGGCCTTAGAAGCTTGCCTTTTCCTAATATTCTTTTTTCTTGTATAATCTATTATCAGACCTCTAGCATATGCCTTCATTGTATCCCAAACATTCTGCGTTGAAGTATCTTCTTTTTTATTTTCTCTGAAAAAAAAAAAAGCCAATTCCTTCTCCATCCATTGTATAAAATCTTTCTCCTTTAAAATAGTATTATTTAATGTCCATCTCGATCTTTTTTTTTTGTCCCTTCCATTTAATTGTCATTGGGCTATGATCTGCCCAAGTACTTGTTTCAATATTTGTTTCTTGAATATTGGATATTAATTCTGTTGATATCCAAATCATATCTAATCTGGACCATGATAAATGTCTATTTGAATAAAAAGTATATTGTTTAGCTTTAACATTTCTTTCTCTCCAAATATCTTTTAAAGATAGTTCGTCTGTCATTTTAAAAAAAGATTTAGGGAGAGCCTTTCTATTTTGCTTGGTTGTTGTTGCTATATAGTCCAATTTATTGTCCACAATTCCATTAAAGTCTCCCATCATAATTATATTAACATAGTCCAGTCCAGTTATTTTCATGTGAAGCTTTTTATAAAACTCTTCTTGTTTATCATTCGGAGCATAAATTGCAATCAAGAGTATTTTTATATTATTGTCCATTATTTCCACCATTAATACTCTTCCATCTTCATCAGTGTAAATCAGTTTTGCTGGGATAGCCTCTTTAATGTATAGAACCACTCCTCTTTTCTTACATTGAGTCAAAGAAGTAAATATTTTCCCCAATTTTGGCTGTACTAACAATTGTTCATGTTGTTTTTTAATATGAACTTCTTGTAGACAAATTATATCAAATTTTAATTTCTCTAATTTATGAAAAGTTTTCCTTCTTTTAACAGCTGAATTAAGTCCATTTATATTCATTGTAATCAGTTTTCTTTCTTCCATGATTATGCTTTATATTTAGGTCTAACAGCTCTCGTGGATCTCACTTCACGCTGTTCTTTACTGTCCACCTGTCCACCTACAGCTCCTGTCTCTTTTTCAGTCTCCAGTTGTTCCTCTTGAAACTCAAATTAATGAGACCTCTTTCTCTACCTCCTCTCTTCTTCTTCCAAAAAGTTCTGCATGGAAAAGTTCTGCTTTCTCAATTGAATCAATTCTATGTCTCTGCTCTTGCCACGTAAACATTAATCCTTCTGGAATCAGCCATCTATAATTCACTTCGTTTTCCAGTAGCATTTTGGTCAGAAATCGATATTCTCTTCTCATCTCTCTCACTCTTCTGGGTATTTGTTTTAAAACCACAATCTCTTTACCTTTGTATTTCAATGTTTTCTCTCTTACCACTTGTAATATTTGTGTTTTGATGGATTTTTTGGTAAATCTAATATGGACTTCCTTTGGTAATTTATTTCTCATCGCATATCTTGTATAAACTCGATATACCTCATCTACTCCTCCATCATCTTTTTCTCTGTAATTTCCAAAGCATCTGCCAAAATTTCTATCATTATCGCAGCCAAATTTTCTCCTTTTTCCTCTTCTATATTTTGAAATCTGAGATAAAATTCTGACCTTTCCATCTCCCACCTCAACATCCCATTTTTTTCTTGTTCAACCACTGTTAATCCACTGTCAATATTTCCAATCTTCTCCTCTCTTTGTTTTCCTTCTTCCTCAATTTTTTGGAATCTCTCCTCATATTTCCCCATCATTTGTTTAATATTTTCCACTTTTTCATCAGTCTTCTCTATTCTTTGTTCAATGATGTCTGATTTTATCTTGAGATCTTGGATTCCTTGCATAATCATCTGTAAAGTTACTATTTCTTATTCTTTATTTTGCTTCAACATTGTCTGAATTAAACATTGTCCTCCAGCTGGTGGGGAAGCAGAGGTAGAAGTAGAAATGCCAACTGGTATTGGTTTCCTGCTCATTTTAATGCCTCCAAAGCTTCAAATTCTTTTTGACTTTTAATCCAACTGGTAGTCAATTATAATCCAAAATGGAAAAATCCAATAGTAAAAGACCCAAAACCAAAGAAGAAAAAGGAAAAAAGAAAGAAGAAAAATCTTCAGGTTCTTCTTGACCCTAATCCAAATACAAAGTAATCCCCCTTAAAAAAGGAAAAATAGAAAGGAAAAAAACAAACAACCCCAAAAATGATATTATTGATTAAGAGCAAAAAAAGAAAAAAGAAAAGAAAAAAAGAAATTCCTTCAGGTTCTTCACACCTTAATCTCAATAATCAAAAAAGAAAAACAAAGTGGTCCAAAAACATGGATAGAAAAAGCAAAGAAGTCCCAATAAAAATAAAGAGAAAAAAAGAAAAATAAAGAAAAAACTCTGAGACTTTCCCTTTAAAATAAAAGGCAAAAATAAGAATATTACTAGAATTAAAATTTACAAAAAGGCTGGCGAATGGGGTATATATATATATATATATATATGAGAGCACATTGCACTTTATTTATTTATCCAAGGCTCTTATTATGACTCTCTTCTCCAGCAGCTTCAAAGCTAAGCCTCAAGTGTTGAAATATTGATAAGAGTCCAGGAAAACACCTGTAATAATATTTTGCTGTGCTCTCCCTCTATCTTATCACGTTGAAATGTCCTTGAGAAGGAGTCTTCTTACAATTCTTTCCAATTCAAATAAAGTATTTTCAAGCCTCTAGTTGGCAGTGTTGCAATGTTTCTTAATGCTCTTCCCCCCCCCAGCCAGAAAAAAGGAATAATGTATACAAAAAAAAAAAAAAAAGAAAATAGCCAAAGGGAGCCTCTGTCCTAGAGAAAATTAAAAAATCAAAAGGACCATAAAAATATATATAAGAGAAAATTCAATCCGGTTACCTACAAAGTCACACTTAAGTCCCCAGAAAAAAAGTAAGAAAAAGAAAAAAAAAATCCAAGTCTCAATTTGACATCACTTTAAAAAACGCCGCTCAAACAGTTTTGGTCAAAAAAAAAAAAAAGCCTCACAGGTTTCTTCTTTGTTCAGGATGCCCTTTCAAACCTCAGCGAATTTACAACACAAAAGAAGTTTCTCACCCAGCCGACACACTTCTTTCCAGCCACTTTCTTTCCGGAGCTGTCCCGACTTCAGCAGCTATGGAGGCTGCCTCTCCGCCGCCAGCAAAAGGGCTTCTCCCAGATCAAACCAGAGACTTTGCGATATCTCTGGGATCCTGGAACAGTGCCCTTCACGATCACCGTCTCTACGGGACGGTTTAGGTCCGTTGGGACCGACCAGGGGCGAAAATATCGGCTGCGATCTCAGAGCCCCAAGATCGCAGCTGTATCGCTGAAACGAAGCTCCGCCTTCTCCCCTAATGAATTTTTTCTGTATGCTAGCTGGTGGCTGGTGAAAATGTTCCATTTACATTTGGATGCATAACCCTTTCCTCTAAACAAACTATAAAATGCAGTCAAAATGACGACCACATTATTATAATAAGTTGAAGCACTTATTATAATAAGTGCTTACACAAACTTGCAGGGATAACTAAAAACCTGCAGACATAGCTATTTCTTTTGCATGGCCTCCCAACTACTCAACAAAAGGCGTGTTTTAATGTTACATGTTGATGATTTCCTATTCAAACCCGCTTCTCCAGTAAGGAAAGGCTTTCATGGGAAAACTCAAGAAACTGATGTCACTGGCCTGGGTGGTTCATGTAAGATTCATGTAAGCACTTGTGCTGCTTCTTTGTAAAGAAAATTTCTCGGAAAAGCTGCTTTAACAAGAAACTCAAACATGAAATTCTAAGAATTGATCATATTTATAATCACAATATATGTGCACAGTTGAAAATGTGACAAATGCAGATTATAGGCATTCATATAGTATGCATTGCTTTGCAAATTCCTGTAATGTCACAGCAATCATCTACTTTTAATGAGGTACGAGGTTATCATTCAACAATTTCTGCACTTGTATCTGCAAAACAACTGCTTTACAAAGCTTGATTGGCTGAAGACTGATTGCACAGAAAGTTACTGAATCTTGTTTTTAATTTCTGAGCTGAAATTTCTGGGGAAAATAACATTCTATATGTAGTATGCCTGAAGATAAGCAGATTTGTAAATCTTACTAGATAATTATCAATACTGACTGAACTGTTCTTTCAGGCAGTTAGGCAGCAATGCTAACAAAGCAGATCATACTAAGCCTTTGTAACTCAGCCTGACGGTGTGCTCGAGGGAGTTCTTCCAAATGAAGCCACTTTCAGTGCTGAAGTAGTAGGAGCCTTTGCTTCTCTCTGCCAGTAGTTAGGGGTTTGCTTATCTTTTTCACCCTTCCACTGACCTACTATTATTCTGCAGCTAGAATCCCCCCTGTTGTACATGAGCTGGATGTTTGGTCACTCTGCCACTGCGCTAGATAAAGGCAACATGGTGCTGGAGGGCTCTCATAAGAATAGCCACAGGACATGTCTATTTTCTTTTCTGTAGCAAGGTGGAAGTGTGCCATTTCTGGGGCACTGTGGCCTTGAAACCCATGGCAAATCTGTCATGGGAATGAGGTGAACCTCTCCTCCCTTAAATTCCCAAGCAGTTATAGCAAAAGCAAAAGCATGCAAACTATGTCTGATGCGCCCCCTCCACTCCTATAGCAGCTTTCGGACAGTAACTTGTTACATACTCACTCTTTCTCTCCCTCCCTCCCTCCCTCTCTCTTTCTTTTCAAGTTTGCTTCTGCTCTGCTCGCATGTGTGTCTATATGAACATTAAGAAATGTATGATGGGCTGAATACACTGTGCTCTTGATCAGGAAGAAGTAGGACTTAGATTGCCCAACTACATCTCACATATCTATATATCTATATATGTATATGTATATGTATATCTATATCTATATATGTACTGGATATCTATATATCTATATCTATATCTATATATCTATATCTATCAATCAATCTATCTATCTATGTGTGTTTTCTTAAGATTTCACGGGTACTTACATGTATGGTATTCAGCTTTGTTTGGGTCTTTTCCCATGTCACTATAGTTGTGCTTTTTAAGTTGTAGCAACGAACTGCATCAGAATCTGCCATCATCAGGCTTCTGTATAGTGTTTGTCTGTGAGTCAGACTTTCACAGCCAATACAGAAGCCTGATGATGGAAGATGAGATTCTGCCGAAACGTTGCTACAACTTTAAAAGCACAACTCTAATGACGTGGGAAATACCCGAACAAAGCTGAATATCATATATGTATGTATGTATGTATTTCGATGAAGTCTCATTCATCATCTTCAGCTTGTGTCTTCAGCTCTGTGCTTCTCAGAGTGAGAGGACTTCATCGAAACGTTGCCTAGATACTTCCAATCTTACGCGGAAGAAAACCCGAATAACCAAAGATGTATGTATGTATGTATGTATGTATGTATGTATGTATGTATAAAATCCAGAGAGGCTCAGCCTCTCTGAGCCTCCATTCAGCATATTTCCCTCAACAATCTGGGTCCTCATTTTACCAACCTCGGAAGGGAGGGAAGGCTGAGTCAACTTTGAGCCCCGTCAGGGTCTTTAGCCCTGTGCTAAGGAAGCTCTTGTGTTTTTCTCTTCCCAGTTTATAAATTTTTGGAGTTGAAGGAAAACTAATACAATAAGTTATTATAATATAATTATAGTATAAATAGAGTTATGCTATCCCTATGGATTGTTTGAGTGTTGTCTTACTATTATGTAACTTGAAAAGAAAAAAAAATCCTAGCTCTGCCACTTAAATGAAGCTTTCTTTATGATGAGGGAATAATTTGGCTTCATACTGAAATATGTGAAAAGTTATTGTAAAGATCCTGATAATAGCATACAGTACTTCTCACTGGGACCAGAATATTAATCATGCAAGATGGCAAGCAAATTAGTGCTTTTACATCAATTGTTGCCAACTTTGCAGAAGTGTTGAACTACAAATACCATCTTTCTTTAGGTAGCAGAATGACAACTGTTTATGGAACTTTGTGACCCCCCAATAGCTATGCTGAATAGGGAATGGTGCATGTGTGTGTGTGTGTGTTTGAAATGTATAGAATCTGTAAGATACCTAGTCTAACTTTCTGTTCACTGCAGAAAACAACCATTGCAATATTTATAATTGTACAAATTTATGATTAATAGCCAAACAATCTCTTCTTATGAAAGAGGTCCAACAGTGATGGCATGCCCATGATCTACTGAGGAAGTCTGTTCCATGGTAGAATAACTCTTATTAGGATTTTTTCCCCCAAGGTCTATCTGATATCAACTTCATTGTAATAACAGAACAACAGAGTTGGAAGGGACCTTGGAGGTCTTCTTGTCCAATTCCCTGCTCAAGCAGGAGACCTTATACCAGGGGTCTCCAACCTTGGCTCCTGGAAGCCTGGCGGACTTCAACTCCCAGAGTTCCACAGCCAGCTGGCTGTGGAATTCTGGGAGTTGAAGTCCACCAGGCTTCCAGGGGCCAAGGTTGGAGACCCCTGCCTTATACCATTTCAGACAAATAGTTATCCAGTCTTTTCTTAAAATCCTCCAGTGATGGAGATCCCACAATTTCTGAAGGCAAGCCAATGGAACAGCTTGCCTTCAGAAGCTGTAAAACAAATATAAGCCCATTCTTATATGTATAAAACAAATATTAAACCCATTCTTTCTTGTTTTGTCTTATGGTCCCATTTCAGCCAAGTCTTTTACATGAGAGTTCTTCAGGAACTTCACTATAACGGTTATCATGTGTTCCCTACAACCATTATGGGATTCTACAAATGTTTAGGATAAATGCCATTTTTCAGAAATCAGTAAATAGTTGATGCAGTACAGATTACCAGTTTCTTTATTTCACTATAACAATGAATATTTCTATCCCAGACTTTAAAGCTAACAATTTTTCATTTTGAGTGAAGTGGTTATGCATACTTTTTTTTTTTGGCTAACTTTTTAAATGGTCTTTGTGGAAGGAGGGGAAAGCTATTTTACTTGAATGAGCCACCTGAAATAAATCAAAGGACTGTATTTTAAGCTCTTCTGGATGTTTCACTCTATCTCACATTGATAGTTGAGTGGACATTTAATTGTAATTAACATGTTAACAAGAAAGCATTCAGACATGCAGAAAAAGGTGACCTTACCATGGTACCTAATGATATATATTGCCAATCAAATAGCAGAATAGTTATTTCATTAAAAATGAATCAGTTCATTCAGATGGAGAGGTTTTTTTCCCTAGATTAATTAAAATCCAATTCTACAAAGAATAACTTACGAATAAATCACTGGAGGCTTTTAAGAAAAGACTGGATGCCATTTGTCTGAAATGGTATGGGATCTCCTGCTCAAGCAGGGGGTTGGCTAGAAAACCTCTAAGGTCCCTTCCAACGTGGTTATCTATGATCTGAATGTCATGAAATAGAATGGCTTTAAACATATGCTTAGGATTTTCAACTTACAGTATGAAATCATACCTTCCAAAAATCTTCAGGGCAAATAATAATTCATAATTAAAGAAAATATAAATGGGCATCTGTGTATATCTTGAATGAAAATCTACTTATTGGTTTATTTTAGAAGATTGTGAAAAAAATATTGTTTCAGTCCTTACTGTTAGGTTCTGTGCATGGGTGCAAGGAACGGAGATGAGGCAGTGAACAGTGAACTTCAACTCTTTATTAAGCATACTGAACAGAGCAATCAACTAGGGCAGCAGCAGCCCTTTTATAGGGTTGGCTGCTGTCCTATTAGCCAATGAAAACATGGAAGTGTTAAACCCCTGAACCAATGAGAGTTGGCCCATTAACAGCCAATCAGACTTCCCAGAAAGGACCAATCCGATGTCGCTATTATCGACCAATCAGAAGTGCAGGATTAGAACCCTGCTTTTTACTTAAGGTTGTTAAAACTTTATTAAACGCCTTTATTAGTTCATAACACTTACCTCATTATGAATACTGTTCTCTTCGCTATCAAATACTATTGTTTTACTATGACCACATCTACCTATTTAGAAATAGTTTCAGCCCTACGTACATGATTGGAAAAATATGAAAAACACTTATCATGTTGTTATTCATTTGAATAATGAATTTGTGCCACTAATTTCATTGTTGCTCTGATTGGTTATACTTTAATTTGGGAGGGGAGAGTTTTTGTTTTGGATTCACTATATAAAGTATGGCAAGGATTCCCCCCCCCCCTTTTTTTTTTTCTGAATGATACAAAATTATGTGTAATATCCACCAAGAATACACTAGAAACTGTAATATCTTGCAGAATGTCAGCTTAGTAGCATACAGATATAGCTGTCAGACAGAAGTATTAAAACTGAAGCATGTCCCATGGATTATTTTTTCTTACCCGCTACAAAAAATTGCCCCATTGGAAAATTAGTAACTAATGGACCACAATGACCACACATTCACAAAGTAATATAGTTTTCCATCAATACCTCAGATTTCTCAGTTATATTATAATCCAATTATCAGCACATCTTCAATTTTAAATGTAAGGGATTCTGCAGGCTTCAATAGCACACATACTTGTCTGTTGCTATTTTTCAGAGAAGCAGGTCAGCTGAATGTTAGAAAGCTTAATCTTTTGGACCTCTACAATATCTTACAGAGCTTCAGTCTGACAACTGAGCAGAAATTATCTATTGTGGGGATTAAAATTGCTTCTGTTCAACTGTAAAAGCAGATATATGAGGGAACTGGTGCTAAAGCATGAATTGTGTAAATGCAGCACCTGCAAGAAATATAGTGCGGGGCACAGAAATCTATCTTTTCTTTTATGTACACTGAGAGCATATGCATCAAAGAGAAATTCCTTGTGTGTCCAATCACACTTGGCCAATAGAGAATTCTATTCTATTCTATTCTATGTGACAAAGTGATGGATGGTCCTTGGTCATTTACCTTGGATCATCTGGAAATGGCCAGGGATTTCTCACTTCTCTCACTGAGAAAAGCGCAGAATCCTTTTTCAGAACTAAAGCAAGGCTTCTTGGAAAGATTACCTGTGCAATTTCTTGGGAGTAGCCTCCCAAAGCTAATGAAGTAAAAGTAGTCTCAGTAGCCTGCATAAGAAGATTAAACAACCAAATATTGTGTGCAAAAGCAACAAAGAAAAAAACCCAGACAGCTACATTTTTCAGTAATCCAGTTCAAGAAAAGGAGTTTCCCAGCCAGCTAGTAATCTCCTCTTCTGACCTTCAGTCTGGTTCTCTGAAATCTGTCACCATTTGTTTATGTAATTTAATCAAGCTATGCAAAATAGCTAGCAATAATGTTCCTGTGCTCTGATTTCAAACTGAAGTGACAAATAATCTGAGATAAACTTCAGAGGCACAAAAGAGTTTGCTGGACAAAGACTCAATAGAACCTTGCTATTATTTCTAGTTCTTCAAAATGCAAGATCCATTGTAGGATCAACGTTCTGCCTCTTCTACCACTTGAAAAATACAAAAATAAAAGGTACATTTCCAGGGGCTGTGCAGATGATACCTTTAACATTTAATTATTTCATCCAGCAAACGTACTGGAATTTGATACTTGGAATTATTGCATAATCTGTATTTTCCCCTAGTTCAGCTATTTTTCTACAAATATTGAAAAAAAGAGTAACTCCAAGTTATAAATGGGATCCTGGCTTAATGCAGTCATTGGTCCTCCTATCCCACAAGCACCATCCTGTGGGTGGGAGGGAAAGGCTATGCCTTTGTATCTCATTGAAGCAATCAGCAGCTCAGCAATTCATTAATGTCACTGTTTGTTACCCTTAGTTAACAGTTTTTTTCCTCCCACAGAAGCTGTTTTTCTCTCCCAAAGCCATTGGGGTTTAATTTTTCCCTTGCAACCAATCATTAATTGCCCAAGCAGTGCATCATGATTTAATGGTACATGTATGTATTTTTCTGGGCATATACATATTCATACACACATACATATAAACATGTACATTTTAAATCTCTTTTATCCATCTTGTTTTTTGTTGTTTTGTGCAACCTGAACAATTTATGCTAATTTTCAGTTTTACTAGGTTTATTGTTTCTATTGCTAGTAATGTATGCCAGTCATTGAGAGTCAGATAGTCTCTTGACCCTTAGAAGATTTAGATTGAAGTTATCCAGTGCTGAGTATACTTTTCTGCTTCCGTCACCAATAAACGATAACCAAAGGAGACATTATTATAATGCCTGGGAAACCTGAAAGCTCTTAGAGTCAACCATTTTATAGCCCTGATTAATTTGAATCAGGCTGCCACAAAATATATATGGATATTTTAAAAGTACTTTTCTGTCAAGAGTGACATTTCTCTTCCCAACCTTTCTAGATATATTAGCATTACTAGGTAATATATGAGATAAGATGAACATAGTAAAATGACCCACTCTGTATTTTTAACACATATATTTTTAGTTGTTTACACTCTTACTCTTTAGAATAAACAAAGCAACAGGTATTCATTTAAAGAAACTTCCAAAATATCAATTATATGTTTAAAAGGAATAGTAAGAAGTTTTCAATTGCTATCTTTAATATATCCATTAGCCTAACTTTGTAAGATCTACAGAAGAATTCAGCATTTCTGTATCCCCATTTCATCTGTGAAATGGCCTTAATCAATTTAAATGAGAATGTTTTCACACAATGACATTTAGAAGCTCATAAAAATGAGCAAAAGGTTGCTAGCTCTCTTCCCTGTTACTCTCCAGCAGCTGTAATTTCAGCCTGGCTGTTGTCAAGAGAGGGAATAGAGCTTCCAAAACTGGTAGCCAGGGTAGCCTTATTTTCTATGAATTTGTCTGAATTGGTAGCAGCACAACAGTAAATTTCATAGTTTAATTTGGTGCTATATGAAGAAGAGAAAATAATTTCCCTACCCATTATCATCTATGCCTGGCAAATTTTATACATCTCTATCATGTCCCTCTTAACCATCTTCTTTCTCAGCTGAAAGGACCTAACCTGTGTTAGCTGGGTTTGGTTCCCTGATCATATTAGATAGTCCTCTTGTACTAAACACAATAGGGACTTGCAATGTGGTTGTTAAATGAAGCAATTGCTACTTCAAACTATATCTGTGCCAAATAAGTGAGTCTTATCAAAGTATTAATGTGATCTGCTAGATCAGTATTAATATAATAATTTATTAAATGCATATGCCGCCCAGCTGTCAATAAGTCTAGGCATGTTGTGGATTGCTGGCAGCAGATGCAGACATCTGAGTCTCAGAGAGCGAGGACTCAGATGAGGGACTTGTGTGTGATGCAGGGATGGGGCCAGGACCATCAAGGAGTGGAATACTGCCTTCGGAGATTGTAGAGGCTGGCAGCAGTGATGAAGAGGTCCCCGAGGAGCCTGTGCCTAGTGGACATGTGTGCAGAGCTGCTCAAAGAAAAGAGCAGATGCAGCAGCACTAGCAACTCAGGAGTAAGGCTGCAAGGTAATGGACGCTCCCTTAAGAGATAAAAGCCAGCTGAGAAACCGCAGTTCTTTGCAGGAAGCAAAGAAGTTTTTGTACCTCAAGCCTGGTGGACATTCAGAATATCTTGGTTGGTGTTTGGAGACTCTTTGTGTTTAAAATATTCCTTAGTAACTTTATCTAGTGTTCTTGGCAGCCTTGCACAACCTTGGCAAGGCTCGTTCTTATCAGAGACAATTAGTTTGAAACAGCCTTTTAACTGTGAAGGAATGGAATTTGTAAAGAATCTTTAAAAGGTTTTGCTGTTACCTCTGTTTCGTGTTTGTTTCCTTGGAACAAGGTTTGGGTCAGAACATGGCAGTTCACAAGAATAAAAGAAATCCTAATCAAATTAATAAAAATAAAAAAGTGAAGGGTCTCATTGTTTTGGGCCAAAGACCTAGGTGAAGAACCAGACTTCTGAGCTCTTTTAAATATGCATATTCAAAAAGTCTAGAAATTTCATGAAATAGAATTTATGTTAACGGAAGCTGTGTTTTTAGCCTCTGGGAAATATGGAAGCATTTTGGGAACTTTGAATATAAAGTTTAAGCTTGATTGGGGGGTGGGGTGTAGGGTGATGGGGCAATATATTTGTGTGTGTGTCTCTTACACATGTACATATAGAACTACATAATTTACTTTTGTTTCATATACTTCATGATTTTCCCTTTAGATATTGCATTTCATTTTATCCAGAACTACCTTTCTTGGTCCTGTTGAAAAAATTGATATACATTGGGTATTTTGTGATTATTTAGGATAGATGCTGACTTTGTAAAAGATCGCCATTTCATTTAAATTTTTTGAGTACTCTTGGTGTGAATGCCATCTGGACTAAGTAATTTATTTTTTGTCACCATCATCATTATCATCATCCTCATATGTGTATATACCAGTGTAGGCACTCACTTACTTCAAATTTCCCTCTGAGCGAACGAGCTCCATGTGCATCAGCTGTAATTCCTCAGTGCAAAAGAAAGATGCATATTGTTCATCCAGGAGTAGAATTTAATTTATTGAAATGATGTAATAAAACTAGCTTCTTTTACTAACATAATATTATTAATAACAGAATAAAAGAGTTGGAAGGGACCTTGGAGGTCGTCTACACCAGCTCTCTGCTCAAGCTGGAAACCCTATACCATTCCAGACAAGTGACTGTCTAGTTCCTTCTTAAAAGCCTCCAGTGATGGAACACCCACAACTTCTGAAGGCAGGCCGTTCTACTGGTTAATTGTTCTCACCATTAGGAAATTTCTCCTTAGTTCTAAGTTGCTTCTCTCCTTGATCAGTTTCCAACCATTGTTTCTTGTCCTGCCCTCAGGTGCTTTGAGAATAGCTTGACTCCCTTTTCTTTGTGTCAGCCCCCTTTTCTTTGTGTCAACTATTAGAACAATGCTATCATGTCTCCCCTGATCCTTCTTTTCGCTAGACATACCTAATTTCTGCAATGTTCTTCATGTTTTAGCCTCCAGCCCCCTAATCATCTTTGTTGCTCTTTTCTGTACTCTTTCCAGAGTCTCAACATCTTTTTTATAATATGGTGACCAAAACTGGTTGCAGTATTTTAAGTGTAGCCTTACAATTATTTTATAATTTTGTAATCTTATAATTATTTTGGAATGAGAAGAAAATTCTGAAATCAGTACTTTTCCCCCATGTGCCCCTAATATATATTTTTTAAATAGTGGCATATATCTCAATATGGTTTAAACTAAAATTACAAATAAACATTTCTCTGCAAAATACAGTAGTTTTATTTTTACAGTCTTCTGATTGTATTAACAATTGAAGATATATCTAGTACACGAGAAACAAAGAGAAATGTGTCCAATTTTAGAAGTGTATTCTTATCCCAAGTTTATACAAACTGCAGATTTAAATGTAACTGTTTCCTGTTTGTACTTATGTGTTTATCATGTGTGAATTCTCTGACTGAAGACAAGGCATCAAATGAACCTATAATGTTAGAAGCTATAATCTTTAAAATCCCTGTTAGATAAGAACTCTTCAGCACAATGAGTTTTGTTTCTGACTGAGTAGTAAACCGCTGGCCTCTGTACTTCATGACACACTCCTTTTTGTTTTATTTATTTAACTGAAAAGCACAAGTAATTATATCATGTGGAAGCTGTTCTTATTTTTAGTCCTCACCTCACACAGAGTGGAACCCCCACTTTTTTCCTTTTACTCTAGGTTTATTTTTTTTAGCCTGCAGAAATAGGAAAAGGATGAGATAAAGTAATTAAGATGGATCCTGAGTAAACACTGTCAGATGTTAATCTTGTCCATTAGAAGCATTACAAGAAGCAATTGAAGAAGGGGAGAATTTGGTCATGCATGTCTGCCAGGAATGGAAACAGGGAATTTTGAACTATGCCAAAGACCACTCCAAGGGCAAAAATCTTTTAGAGAATCAAAATCATTACTTACTGCTCCATTATTACACTGATCCATTTTTAAAACAAATGTGGCTTTGGTTCTAGCTACTGTCTGCAGGTCCCTGGATCTCTTTTTTAAAATATAACTTTCTGAGGTGACACAGGAAGAACATTCTTTGTTGTGCCTGTTTAATGATGGTTTTAATGTAATGGTACCTTTTTCTATTTCATACAAAAAGTCTGTAAGACCTTTTTTGTCAATTATGAATGTAGATATTGTCTTTTCTCTGATCAAACAGGTCAGTTTAGCCATCCATGACATAGTGCTTTTAAAACAGTGGGCAGTTCCTAACATGGCTTAAGGAGTTAGTCATTCTGTCATTTCACTCTCTGAAATAAGTCATTTAGTTCTGGATGGGAAGCACTTCTCCATTTGGGATTGGTGTGCAGTCAAACTCTTTTTTCCTGGACTTGCAATTCCTGCTCAAAGAGCAGATGACAGTTGTGGGAAGAAGGCCTTCATACAAGTTTATCTTATATGCCAGTTGCACCTGCATAAGGATTTTTGCAACATGCCCTATTTGGGCTACTCTTAAAGACCACTCAAAAGCTTCAGCTGGTGTAAAATATAGTAGTATGATCTGGGTCCTATTGATCAGACAATGACATCTGATGGTATCTTGGAAGCAGGCCTGATCTACTGCAATGCCTGTCCTCTGGAACAATATTCCACCAGAGATCTGTAGGATACATTAGGAACCTTGGCTCTATTGAAGAGGTCATTAGGAACATGGCTTCCCCTCCAAGCTTTGAATTAGGGTAGCTGATGAAGTTTTCATAGCATTTTTTCTTTTGAGTTGGATGGTGAGCTTTTCCAGGCAGCTTTTGGCTTTTTTCATGCCTCATTTGTGGTTTCTATATTTTTTATTTTTCTAAGTTGCAGAAGAATTGTTATGAAGTCAAGCTCTACACCCTGCCTTCAACCTTTTTGTGGAAATAAGAAAGGGCTGTTGTAGAACTGTAAGGACATTCATTGGAATGCAGTTACAAATCTTGACTTTTATTAACCATCCTACTTGAAGAAGGAGAGCAAGCATGCAGAAGATTTATTGTTACATGTGTATCCAAAAGATAAACACACACCTGCCATTGAAAAATAAATACTCTCCTATTTAAAAATCATAGAATAGGGCAGGTTTGGCTTTTTAAAATAAAAATTCAGGGATATTATTTATAAACAAGTCAACAGAATGCACAGCAGTCCTATTCTGGAATCAGCTAAGCTCCAAAGAGCTGCAGGCCTTCGGAAAGAAGAAAGGACATGTTTTGACAGCCGGGATTCCTTTAAGTGCTGAGGAATTCCTCTGGCAGGTTTTGCTGGCAATGTGTGTGCTGTCTACCATTCTTTGTTATGTACTTGCATACAGAAAGCCAGTGTGGTTTGAGAGAGAGGCAGCATTGTGACAGCAGTAACTTCTTGCAGAGGTTGAAAAACAGGGTGGAATGCAGGATTCCCTGGACCTGTGTACTGCAGATTAATGGCCAAGAAATAACATTCCAATTTTTTTAATAGCATCAGCCATTTACATGGGAATAGTACTCCTATTTTAAACCCTGCCATAAATGCATGATGTAAGATTCCCATTCCTCCCTTGGTAAAGATCATCCCTTGATTCCAAGGGGAAAAAAAAAATCCCAAACTGAAATGACTCAACAGATTGAAATGGATCCAGGAAAACAGTTTCAATCAAAAGTGTCTGGAAGTGGTTGGCAGCCATTTCCCAAAAAACTTGGTGCAACTGCTCCCGTAACAACCCTCCAATTTTTCTCCACAATCAATTTCATCCATCTATCTTGTGTATACTGGAGAGACTTCTCTTGGTGTATGTCTGTATTTATTTTCTAAAGTTTTTGCTCACATATTTATTTTTTATCTGATAGGCGGTTGAAATGTGTACCAGTCTGTGGTGTGTTAAAATTAACAATGAAGTAATAATAAAAAATAAACTAATGAAAGTTCTTTCAATAATTGATCTTTATTTCTGTTCATTTTTACTCTATTAAAGTTGACCTACCAGTTTGTGGAGTACAGGCCCAACATGTTGCACAAAAGTGAGCTTGACAAGAGTTGTGCCTTTGTCTTCTACAGCTTGCCTAGAAATGTTAGCTTTGAGCTACAGGTAGTATCATTATTTGGCTTCTGCTTAGGTTTTTGTTTAGAAGGCCTGATCCGCACATCTTTTAAAAAGCTTTTGAATCAGAGAATATTGAAAAGTAGATCTTTAATAGGTATTGTGGTGATGCTATGCAGATGGCAGGTAGGATTTGCCCTCTTCCTCTCAGTACCACTGAATGTCAACTGTTTTATATATTTGTACTGTATTTGTAGTGTACTTGCACTGTACTTAGTGTTTCATTTGCATTGTTGTCCTCAGTATTGATATATATCAAGAGATCAACTCTTCTAAGAAAGAAGTGTAAACAAATCTCTTGATACCACAAAATGAACAGTGTATAGAAATGGGGAAATATTGTAGATCCTTCTGGAATCCATCAAAATTAATTTCCTTTTAGGTGTAGATATTTCAAATAGCTCCTGCTATCCTGCTAAAAATCTAATCCTTCGGAAGAAATAATCTAAATATATAAATAGCAGCTATTTAAAAACCTACTTTTGAAAATTAGAATCTGCATGACCAGTTGAGAAAATATATTTGGAATACTTTATGGCTAACTACTGTGATGACATGGTTGGATAACCTACCGTGGCTTCGCCTCCCTAGACAATGATCATCCTCAGCATCAAACCTGTAACTATATCTATAAGGGAAACCAATTGGCAGATGAAAGAGAAAAACATCCGCAAAATCCCTTATGTGTCCAAGTAGCCAATGGAAGATTGATACTTCTTGACTGCTTATATTGAGATGCCTACCCAGGGTTAACAGTACATTTATAAGAAGGAGTGCTGCTCAATAGGCTGACACTCTTCCTAAAGAGAATTATTACTCTACCAGAATAGAAAGTCAGTCATATAAATCTATTGTTATCAAGCTCAGTGATAATAAAGATTGACCAAGACACAGAGACCAAAAGATGATATATGACATAATGAGGATTCATCATGAACATGTATCGAAAAATACAACTCTAAATCCATATACAACTTTATTATAACAGGTTTTTGTCTTAAAAAGTGACATGAAAACTTCACAACACACAACACTAGAGGAAGCCTTTTTATTAACTGAGTTGAACTTTAAAAATTATGTTATGACCAAAAATCAATAAAGAGAAACTGATTTAAGTTCATCCAAGTGTGAAGGGGGTGTATTACCAGTGCTATATCACCCTAATGATGTACTCTTAAAAATTTGTTTTTGTGATATATTACATCCATTATTGCTAAAAGGATAAAACTGCAAAGCAATACTGGACATTAATAAATCAATTTAAAGAAGGGGAGGGAGGAAAGGGATAGATTGCCAAGGGATAACAAATTCCATTTGTGGATTTTAACTGTTGTGCAATTCTATAATGTAATGTAAGCTAAACCTTCCTCTAGCCTTTAATGGCTAATCCATTTTCATTCAGTCACATGTTAGTGGCAACTGTGATGTACTATAATAAATAAAGCAAGAACAAATCTTATTTGGAAGATGGGACTTTCTGCTTCCAAAAGGAGGAAATATACATGAAAAGATGGTATTTTTAGGTGCATTGGCTAAAGTGAAAGGTTAAAAAAAGAAGGGAATGGAAGATGAACCTTTCTGTCATTAGGATGTTACTCAACAGTCTCATGAAAATGTCTTAAATCTGAGAGATTCTCATGGCGTTAATTGTCAGTTTAACCCCTCAACCTCAATTGTGAGAGTTTTTAACCTATAGATGCTGCTAAATGGTCTGAAAACAAGCAATAAAGTACAATGTTGCTTTTTAAAGGTTTCAGCATCTGGTTTTGTTACTTTTATCTGTTAACTGGAATAATAAAAGCTAAAGATTTGAGTTTTGATTTTCAGCAATATTTCTTTATACGGGATATACATATCTTATAAAGGCTCATTAAAGTAAACTTTGCTATATTCAACTTCATTTTAATGGAAGTTACTGTCAATAATTCCTCCTGTTGTAATGTTCCCTCATTTGTTCTTTTAAATTAATTAAAATTCAGAAGTTAGTGTAAGGTAAATGGACCATAATACCCAGATATATGCACTAGGATTATAATGTTTTTACAGTTTTGCAATGTGAAGTGCTGCAAAGTATATGTTCTGTAGATCATTGTCAAATGTAAACATCTTTATGCATACACAATCACACACAGAGAGAGTCAGAGAAAGACAGAAGGAGAGTCGCACATTGCACACACACACACACACACACACACACACACACATCCAAAACTCATTTTGGAAGAAAATTGGTTGGATTGTGATTGACTGAAATTAGATCACTTTTACTCTGGAGTTTAATACCATTTTTTTTTTAATAATTATGAAGAGTGATTTATGAAAACCAAAAACAAACAAAACACAAACCACTGAGCAATATATTAGTGAATATAGGAGTAATAATTAATGATGAAATATAAACTTTTAATAAACATATTTGGAGTAAAATAAAACATAAATAGGAAGAAGGTCAGAGGAGGTCTGCAGTTCAACATTAGTTGCCAACTAAACATACAGTTCAGATGTGCTAATTGTTACTGTTAGTTTACACCTAGCTCAGGAACAAATAATATAATTGCTCCCTCCAGTTTTAAAAACATAAAGGCCCTGAGTTCACAAAAAATTTATTGTCCATCAGGATGCATGAAAAAAAAACTTTGGATTTCCCAGAGACCAAAGGATACTGCTTTTTAAACTACACTCAGAAATACTGTTTGTTAAGTCCTGAGCATGGGCGCAAGGAACGGAGACGAGACATCGAACTGTGACTTCAACTCTTTATTGTAAAATAAGAACAGAGCAAATACTTGGGCAGCAGCAGCTCTTTTATAGAGCTGGCTGCTGTCAAAACAACCAATGATTTGAGTTTACCGCTTTCACAAGTGTCCAATCAGGGGGCCCTGTTAACAGCCAATCAGACTGGCCAAAAACAACCAATCACGACTCACTATTTGCGGGCCAATGAGAAGTGCAGGATTACAAGCATGCTGTAAAGTAAAGCTGTTTAGGGTTGGTTCGCTGCATTGGCTAAGTCCATAACACTGTTCTAATTCTCATGGAAGATAATTTGTTTATAAGCTGATGATAGACAGTATAATTTATGGGGACAAGAGCTGATGTGTTTCCCATCTTCAAAAAAGGAGAGAAAAAACAGATCTAGGAAAATACAGATCAACCAGCCTGGCAGCAATACTAGGAAGATCTTGGAAAAGATAATCAAGCAACAAATATGTGAACACCTAGAAGCAAGCAAAGTTATAACCAGAAGCCAACATGAGTTCATCAAAAACAGATAATGTCAAAGAAATATTGTTTCATTCTTTGATCAATGACTAAATTAGTGGATCAGTGAAAAGCTGTGGACATAGTATAATTGGATTTCAGTAATTGATTTTACTAGGAAGAACATCACAATTTACTTCTTGATAAGCTAAAAAAATATGACACAGATAGCACCATCACCAGATGGATTTGTAACTTGCTGACAAATCATAATGTGTAGTCCAAGGTTCTTGAGGTACTCCAAGGTTCTGTTTTAGGTCCAGTACTCTTCAATATCTTCTTAAACAATCTAGACAAGGAAATAGAAGGGGAACTCATCAATTTGCAGATTACATTAAGCTGGCAGGAATAGCCAACACCCAGAAGATCCAGGTGAATCTTGACAGACTTGGCCCTATCTAACAAAGTGAAATTTAAGGTACTGTGAATAAAAGTTTTACACTTAGGCAAGAAAAACCAACTGTATAAGTATGGACTAGGTCAAACTTGGCTTAATGACAGTAACTGTGAGAGGAATCTTGGAGTCCCAGTCTAAGGCAATCACTTAAAATGACCTTACAATATGTGGCAGCAGCCAAAAAAGCCAATGCAATTCTAGGCTGCATTAATAGAGGGATAGAATGAAGATTACATGAAGTTCTAGTACCACTTTACAAAGCCTTAGTAAGACCACACTTGGAGTACTGACCTAGATTGTTGGGAGCAATATGCTACCTCTATAAAAATGCTTAGGGAGGGCTGTCAAGCATGATAAAATGATACATATGTCTAAGTGCTATTGCTGTTGCTAGTTCTGGTCATTACAATGTAAAAAAGATGTTAAGACTCTGGAAAGAATGGAGGGAAGAGTAACAAGGATGATTAGGGGGCTGGAGACTAAAAGCATATGAAGAACAATTGCAGGAATTGGGTATGTCTAGTCTAGTGAAAAGAAAGACTATGGGACACATGATAGAAGTGTTCCGATATTTGTGGGACAGCTACAAAGACAAAGGGGTCAGACTATTCTCCAAAGAACCAAAAGGCAAGACAAGAAACAATGGGTGGAAACTATCACTGGAGTCTTTTAAGAATGATTGGACAACCACTTCTCTGAAATGGTATAGGTTCTCCTGATGGAGGAGGGATTTGGACTGGAAGACCTCCAAGGTCCCTTCCAACTCTGTTATTCTGTGTATTCTATACCCATAAGTCTTACTGTACGCTTGGCTTAATTTACCTTATGCACACTGTTGGCAGTTTACCAATCAGACCTTGTGTCAGCTCCTATGGGAGGTAGCTGAAACTGTTCAATAAAACACTTCACTCACAGTCTTGATGTAGCAATGTGTGTTTATTTTGGCTTCCTCCAACAGCAGCAACAAACGGAAAGTCTGAGTAAAGCTAGCGCTTAAGGAGTAACTTTCGGATCCCACACGCTTCTCATCTAATTCTCTAGTACATAAATCTGACTGTTCCAAGCTCTTCCTACATCAGTTTCCCTGAATCCCATTGATTTTGGTGTGCCCAAAGAACTACTTTCAGGAGCTAAGGCTTGTTTACGTCCCAAAGAATCTCTATCTATGGACCCTTGCAATGTCATCTCTCTGAACTGCTGACATAAAAGTTCCAACATGTCACTACGTAGAACCATCCACTGGTTGTCTTCTGCTCCAGGCCACCTTTTCACTTTCCAGTTCAATGTTCGTTCTGTTTGGGGCATCCCTTTTGGAGCGTAACTTCATTCACTCAAACACACTTTTGGCTGCACGGTTGGCTGAGCTGTCAGGGGAATATCCTCCCTCTCCTTCCCCATATCCTCACGGTCCTGTCTGCGCTCACCCCTCTCTTCAACTTCATCGCAAACCTCTTCTTCCAAAAAATCAGGGTCTGTACCTTCTGCCATGATGATCCACCAATGGAGTAAATAGAGAAAGGCTCAGTGCTGGCTTTGTCAGCTGTCATCGACATCGATTCGGGACCTTCAAGGTAGATAGCTCTCCCCCAACCAAAGCAACATGTCGGGCTTCATTCCGTCAGCAGCGTTGTTGAAGCCCGACACCTTGTTTTTAATTGTTGCTATAGCTTCTTTATTTTTACTATCTGGCAGGCCAAGAAGGTTGTGCGTGTTGCTCATGGCAGGAGAGAGAAGGAGGGAGGAGTTTTTATGTTCTGAGGTTGCAAATGAAAGATACCACTCTTCATATGGAGGCCATGTGAAGAAAACAAATAATTGTGCAAGTAAGAGAATAAGCCCATCAAAAAAATGTTTTCTCCTTGGAGAAATATTTGTTTTTTGTTTTGTTTTATGTTGAATATTACAAAATTTGATACAGGATTACTGCCTGAAGAACTTCCCCCCTAAGGATCCAACTGCCTAATTTCCATCTCATTTTTATATATTTGTAGATTGGACCTGAATAGTAATTAGATAACTTTGGCTGGATTCTGTCTTCAATATGCAAATTATAGTGAAAAGTAGCTGGTGGTTCTGAGGTTTCTCAAACTGATTATGAAGCATTTGGAAGTTGGAGGAATACATAAATACAATACTGGTGTGCCAATTAATTTCTTGGATGTATTTTATTAGAATATTTTAATATTCTACTGAGAGAAACACTCCCCTCCCATACTGCATTGATTTTTATAGATTTTAGGATAATGTGAGAAAAGCTGCATTTTCACTAATGTCTTTTTTTAGTCAACAGATTTATTATAATTAACTATTATGACAAATGAAGACTGTTTTATAACTTTTTTCTTTGTATTGTTCTTTTAGTAAGTAATGTTATTATTTCAGTTATGGTACAACTGTGGAATAAAATCATGAACTTAATAATCAGTACACTTTTGGGAGAATATAGAAATTGAGACTGCCTATTGCTGAGAGTGATTAGCTTGTCCACATAGGAAACTTAACAATAATTTATAGTAATTGTTAATTATTATTAGTAATATTAATATTATTTTATTCATTAAGCATGAATCAGTCAACTGAACATTTAAAAATGTATCACAAATATCACTGACTGGGGCTGATGGTTGATACGAGTTGCTGCCAGCATACTAGGTATCAACCAAGTATCTTCTGAGTAGAGCAGTTTTTTGCAGTTCTACTAGTGTTATTGCAGGAAACTGCAATTTCTTGATCTATTTTGTAAAATTCTTGTACATGATACCAAGTGCCCTGGTGACAATGGGTATCACTGTTACATGTTTCATCCATAATCGCATAGTTTTGATGGCCAGGTCGCGATATTTCATGATTTTTTTCCAGTTCTTTTTTTTTTCCGACTCTGGTGTCTCCTGGCAGAGCAATATAAATAATTGTATACTTCATTTTTTTACAACTGTGATATCTGGTGTGTGTTTTTTTATTATTATTAACAAAAAAGAAAGTGTACTCAGCAAATAAGATAATTATGCTGGGTTTCGTATCATAAATCACTAATTGAACACTTCCCAAGCATTTAGGACTGCATGATATATTAGCGGATTATGCGAGTAGATCCCAGTAAGGTGGCCTTCTGCAGCTGACCAATGGTGATTTTGTCAGCACCAATTGTTTTCAAGTGCTTGCCTAGGTCTTTAGGCACAGCACTCAGTGTGCCAAGTACCACTGGAACTACCTGCACTGGTTTATGCCACAGTGTCTGCAGTTCAATTTTCAAGTCCTGATATCTGGTGATTTTTTCAAGTTGTTTCTTGTCGATTCTGCTATCACCAGGTATGGCAGTGTTGATGATCCACATTTTTTTCTTTTCCATAATCATGATATCCAGGGTATTGTGTTCCAAAACTTTGTCAATCTGTATTCGGAAGTCCCACAGTAGTTTTGCATGTTCATTTTCAAGCATTTTTTCAGGCTTATGATCCCACCAGTTCTTTGCCACAGGCAGATGGCACAGGTTCCAGTGGACCATTTAAGCAACTGGGTTGTGACATTGTTTGTAGTCAGTCTGAGTGATTGATCTATGGTTTCATCCGCTTCTTTGCAGAGTCTGCATTTGGGGTCATCAGCAGATTTTTCTATTCTGGCTTTGATTGCATTCGTTCTGATGGCTTGTTCTTGGGCTGCAAGATTCAGGCCATCTGTCTCTTTAGTGTTCCGTTGGTCATCCATAACCAGGTTATTTACTTATCTACTTTTCCTTGGATCTTTTCAAGGAACTGTCCACGCAGTGCTTTGTTACACTAGCTGTCAGCGCGAATTTGCACCACTGTTTTCCTATATTGATCCTTGGTTTTTGCTTCACTTTCAGCAGCTTCCTCATGTTGACCTCCATCAAAGCTGGTTCAACACTGTCTTTCACATAATCTGCCAGAGCATGTTTCTCTTCTTTGACTGTCTGCTTCACTTGCAAAAGTCCTCTGATGCCTGCTTTTCTGGGCAAATATAGCCTGTAAACTTCTATTATTATTATTATTATTATTATTATTATTATTATTATTATTATTATTATTATTATTATTATCATCATCATCATCATCATTATTATTATTATTAAACACAGCAAACGAGATAACCATGCTGGGTTTCGTATCACAAATCACTAGTCGAACACTTCCCAAGTGTTTAGGACTGTGTGATGTATTGGCGGATTATGTAAGCAAATCCCAGTAAGGTAGCCTTCTACAGCGGACCTATTATTATTGTTGTTGTTGTTGTTATTGTTTTTGTTGTTGTTGTTATTATTATTATTATTATTCCACTTGGCTAATTAGTTAATAGACACAATATGTGGAAAATTCTGCTCAAAAATTTTAAAATTTCACTTTTCTTTTTAAAGTGCATTGATTGCAAAAATATTAGTCTTGTAACTACAATCTTTATTGTTAAGCTTTCAAGGATTACAGTTGACATTATCAGCTGTATATATTGTGCTATTAATGATTAAACTAGTATTAACATTCACTTATGCAATGAATTTTTCTTTTGTATCTGCAGGCTTTTGAGTGCTTCCAAATACCAAGCTGTGGTTTTAATTAAATTAGTTTTGTTTTTCGTCTATAAAAGCAGAAAAAAAGATATGATTACAAAATGGACATAGAATAAGTATTCAATCTGGTGAAGAGTAACAGGCCAATCACATAATTATATTGATTTTATTAGTTATCTGTTAAAATTGAGGGGCAAATAGTTACTATTGTGGTAAGGAAAATCATATATCATATACATTCTATTTTTTCTTCCAATTTATTGTAATTTGGTTTTCTATGGAAAAGTTCATGTAGATGGAAAAATACATTCTGTCCTAATACTGTATATACATCAAAGCATGGATGGGATTCAACGTTTTTAACAACCGGTTCTGTTGACGTGGCTTAGTTGGTGGGTGTGAATTGGTTGTCATGTTACTAGATGGGTGTGGCCAACTTGATGTCACTCATGTCAAGGGGGGCTTCTCCTCGCCTGGCTTCTGTGACTGTGGTGATGCTGCAACTGTCATAAATGTGAAAAATGGTCAGGGGTTCTATAGGTCAAAACTGGTAGAATCCCACTCCTGTATCAAGGCTAGAAACAGACTATAGGTATAAACAGATTTTTTTTTTAAAGTTGCACATAATTAAATTAAAAATAATAATAAAAGAAAAAGAGAAGATTTGGAGACATGAATGCAACTTCATTTAGAGTACAACTTTATAATTCAGATGGTCTCCTCTGCTTTTAGATCTGCTTGTCTGGGGTTTAGATCTGCTTGTTTGGGGCATTGCCTGGGGTTGAGATACAACCTTCTGGACATAGTATTTTTTCAGTTGTGGAAGTTTACATTGATTTTCTGGCCTTTTCCAGGTTCTTAGATATTCAGGCACCTCTTTAGTTTTGGCCAGTCTCTTTTTTCATATAATGTGATTAATTTATCAGTTTTGTTTCAGTAAGTTAGTAAGGTTTTGTTAAAAATGTAAGCATGATGTGCAGTAATAATAGTAAATCAGAACTGGAGGTGTATGAAGGCCAATACTAGCTAAAGAATTGTTAGCTGTAATTTCACACATTTGTATATATAATAATAAATCAAAATTTAAAACTCTTGGCTGAGGGAAAAAATTATACAGAACTAAAAAAATGTGCCTTAGAATTAAACATCTAACATTATAGCAGGTGAATACATGTATAGTAAATATCATAACTCTTATTGCTAAACTGTAGGCAAAGCCTGAGCAACTTTTAATAATTTGAAACTGAAACTATAAAATAAGTAACAAATAAGTAACAAAGCAACCCTAAACTAAACTGAAGTGTTCTTACATATCTAAACATATGCAGTCACAGACTGGCGTCATATATCAGCAAACGGGGAGTTCATAAGAGTTTCTTAGTAAACATTGCTGGGAGAGTTTAAGGGGGAATTTATAACAATTTTTCCAGAGACAAACTTTCTGCTTAGTAACCTGAGAAATAGTCAAATCTGGGTGGTGTCCTAAGAAAGCAAATCTGAATCAAGGAGTCTGCAGTTATGAATTGTTACAAGTCAGTATTCCTGCTTGGCTTATATTTGCAAGTTCATGTGGGCTGAGTTTTCTAGATGATGATTGTTGGCACTGTATTTATTTATGTTCATTTGTAAGGCTGCTAACTCGAATAGAGGTGCATAAGTCAAAACTACACTCAATTACAACAATAGCAGAAGAAAGCAACAACCCTGAGCTTATTAGGTTAAAAGAAATAGAACAACTAATAGCAAGATTATTGTTTATGATCTAATATTATTTGGATAAGGCCTTCCAAAAGCCAACTGCAGACTTCTTGAAGAGGCATGAACCCATTATGAGTGGGTGGTTTCATTTCTACAACTTCTGCTGGAAGATAAAGTCTGCCACGTGTATCCTTCTGGAAGATAGCTTTTTTGCTTCAGAGGAAGGAGGAAGATTCAGGGAAAACAATTACTCTGAACATATAGGTCAGGAAGTCCTCACTTAGTGACTACTTGCTCAGTGACCATTTGAAGTTACGATAGTGCTGAAAAACAAGACTTATGACCTCACAGTTGCAGCCATCAAATCATCCCCATGATTACAATTATGATCATGTGATCAAAATTCAAGTACTTGGCAACGGGTTGACTCAGCCTTCCACCTTTCCGAGGTGGGTAAAATGAGGACCCAAATTGTTGGGGGCAAATGCTGATTCTGTAAACCGCTTAGAGAGGGCTGTAAAGCACTGTGAAGCAGTATATAAGTCTAAGTGCTATTGCTATTTACAATGATTGTAGTGATCTTCACAACTGACTTCTGAAAAGCAATGTCAGTGGGGAAACCAGAAAGAGATTGTAACTCATGGTCATATGACATCATGCCTAACAACCCACAGGGATTCATTTAACCACTGCAACAACTGACATAAATTGATTCATCATATGATATCATGTTTAATGACTGTGCCAATTAGTGAGAGTCATTAAGTCCCACATGAGGCCAGTAAGTGAGGATTACCCATAGTAGGATCATACAGTTCATATAGTTCTGGAGTTTGTGGTTTTAAGGGATACTAAAGCTGACTTTTGGGCTTCAAGAAAGCAGATTCTAATCAATTCAAAGAAATGATAACTAGGAGTCTGTGGTTGGAGAAGCTAATCGGAAAAGAATTCAAGATATCCTAAAGCCCTAAAGTTTTAAAAGCACAATAGCAAAGACTTTCAGTGAGAAAATAATGGAGAAAAACAAGAGTCAGTAGATTATTTTTTGTTCCTCATGAAAGTCATTTGAAAAATCACAACAAGAAATATGCTTATATAGATTACATTAATGTCCTTTTATTCTTAGGTTGTCATTTAAAAAAAATTTTTTTTACAAATCTTGATCACTTGGTAAGGCTATAAAATTAATAGCAAATTTATAATGTATTAGCATTTATGCTGCCAAAAGAAAAATAATTCCAGATACAACTTTAATGCACTCTTAAACCTGTTTTTATGAGCACGATTTGATCAATCAGTACAATGCAGTGAGTGCTTATTGAAAAATGGAGTATATTTTCTATAATATGTGAATGTAAATATCAGGACTTCATTTTCTCAATTAGTCTTTTCTATTTCTGCAACAAATTGTCTTTCATTTCTCATTCCCCGTATGCTTAATGAAGAGAAAAAATAGTCCTAGTCCTAGTACTTAGTAGTAGTAGTAGTAACCTACAGTTACCAGCAATCTTTAATCTGAAGTACAGATTGGTAAATATCAAATCATGGCTAGAGCTTTTGTCTTGCAAAATTGGAATCAAAACACTTAAATGTTAGTGATTCAATATTCAACTCAACACTGAGCAATTACACTTCTTTTTTATATCTGTTTCTTTCTTTTTTAGAAAATAATTGGCAAAGCTCTAGTGGCTTCCAGGAAGATAAGCAGGATTTCAGTTTATATACTATTAGTTATTTCTCTCCAATATAAAAAATGGCAGAGCTACACTATCCAAGGTGATGTTCCCAGGTGCCTGCCTACTGGACTGCTTTTCTTATCCTTTTTTCTCTTGCCTGCTGGGTCCTGTACTTCTGTGGTTTGCTTTGCCTGGCACCTGGCTGCATGGGAACCATGGGAACTTTATCAGTACCAAAATATCACTGGGAGCCAGAGTTCTTCCTCTGAACTTTAACTTCTCAGATAGGAGTTGCATTTAGGAGATGGGAGTTGCAATCTCCTTGACCTGTCTGGCACCTGTTATGCACTGTCACATACCTGTTCCTGCTTGCTCATTCTCCCAGACTGCCCCTGCACAACCTCCACCTTAATGTATTCCACAATTTTGCCATTCAGTATATCATACAATAGATCCCAATGTGTATCGTTATTTCGTTTCTGCTGTAAATTCACAGAAACCCCATGGAACTTATAAAACTGAAAATAATGATTAACCTTGGACTAAGGAGAGATATGCAAAAATCAGGCGAAAGCACTGTACCCTTATTTATTGTGAACATTCTTAAAAAAACAAAATATGATTACATTTCAGAACCTTATGAAAAGACAAAGCATGACCACTTGTGTAAAAATTGGTGCTGAGGGCTTGAATGACACAATATTTTGAGCATAGCACACATTTGCTCCTTCTATACTGTTGTTAACACTCCCAATTCTTTGTTGCCATCAAAATTTGACACAACTTGACACCCCACTCTCATCTCCAGTCTTTCTTGTGACACCACCTATGTACTATGCTCAAAATATTGCTGATGGCATTCCTAAGAAATTACTCCAGCATCAAAATCCAAAGGGTCAATATCCCTTCTATCCTGTTTTTTCAGCATTCAACTTCCATTTCCATAGAATGCCACAGGGGAAACTATAGCCTACATCAGGGGTGGCAAACTCGCATCATCACGTGATGTGTCACAACTTTTTCCTCTTTCACTAAACTGGGCGTGGCCAGCATCTGACCCACAGGCCGCAAGTTTGACAGCCCTGGTTTACATGAATCTGATCATCCTGACATCTGAATTTCTAATGTCTTCACAGCTAATCTCCCAAATAGTATGTGGTTTATTTCCTGACTTTCCTTACTTCTGTTATTCTACTGGTTCCTTTACTTTTTCTTCTGTTCAGTCATGTCCAATTATCAGACGTTATCAGAGGCAGCTTGGACAGTTCCTGCAGTTTTCTTGGCAAGGATTGTCAGAAGTAATTTGCCATTGCCTCTTTCCTAGGGCTGAGAGAAAGAAGCTGGCCCAAATCCTAGCTGGCTTTGTGCCTAAAGAGAGCCTAGGAGTCAATTGGACCCAGTTTCTAGCCTGGTGCCTTAATCATTAATTGAAGTGGCTGTTTTGCTGTTGATAGTCAATCCTGAAAGACAGAAGCTATCTATCAGTTTAATGTCTTCATTGTTGGTTATAAGGCTGTATACCTTGTACCATTAGATATTTTTCCCTTTTTCCCCCTCCAGTTTTATATCCTTTTCCCACACTGTGTCCCTTGATTTTTATTACTGGAGCTTACGGATAATTTGCATTTTCAGCTACCAGAGTAGTGTCACCAGCATAGTTCGGGTTGTTGATGTTATTACCTCTAATTTTAAACTATGCTCATGATCTTCCAATTCAGTCTTGGAAGATACCATGCTGGGTTGAATAAATCAGAGAGAGTATACAACCGTGTCTTACTCCTTTGCCAATTTGGAGCCAGTCTGTTTCACCCTGTCCAGGACTGTGACTTCCTGATCTGGGACAGCAATGCCTTCATTCCCTGCCTGTGAGTTCGTTTATTCATTAGATTTATATAATATTGTTCAGTAGGTGTTTTTCCCTTGCGGTCATCAGATTTTATTTATTCAATGACTTTTAAAAAGGTAAGTTTTTCCACTACCTCCAGCTGATCATCATTGGAAGCACAAAGCTGGACATTGTCTCAGCCAGGGCTACCTTGGAAATACTGATGTCTACAAGACTCAAGAGATTGGCGAGCAATTTCAATCTTTGCCAAAGGAGTTTTATAATGCTAAGGAACAATGTTTGGTTTCTGAGAGTATTTTATTTCTGTTAAACTATATGTGCTCATAAGCCATGATCATTGTGGTAGCAGATGCAGTTTAAATATCCTTTGGTATCTGTGGATGATAAACACATCCTTAATATATTTGTCAGGATTCAGACAGCATTGAGACAACTCTGATGTTTGTTCATAGTTTTGAAAGGTGTCTCAGATGCCACTTTAGAAGATGTGATCTAAACATTGATTACTGTTGTGTTGCCTGACCTTCAGGTAGCCTGTAGTCTTACCTTGTTTGAGAATCACTGAGGTTGAATTCTTACTGAAGGAAAAATTAAACTCAAACTGTCTCAGGGAAGCAGACTGATAAAGGTTAGGTAAGCATAACAGTCCTTGAGAAATGAAAGGAACAAAGAATTACGATTAGTATTTAATTAGCATTGTGTCTGATATAACACTACCTAACATCCCCAATACTTGGAATTTATCAGTGTAATAAGAATTGTGAACTCTTTGCACATAGAGGGATAAGATTGGGTAAAGGAGTTATTATATAACTTTGGGAGCATAAATCTGTACCTGATTTGCAGTAGTAGACTGCTGATAACATGTTGTTTATTAACATTTGAATTAGTGCTTAATGTGGATAAGTTCTGAACAGGATACAAATTTCCAGGTTATTTTTCATTTCAGTTTCTATATCACATTCTCATTTTCGTTGTTATATATACATTTTGTTTCAACAAAGTATAAAATATATTAACAATAGACAATGCAGTTTTCTACATGGCCTATTCAAGAAATGTTGCCAAATATTTCTTCACAGAGTCCCTTTGCCACCATGAGTTTTGAGACTTTTCTACAAGTGTTCCTTCTTCCTCTTTCCCACATGCATGTTTAATATTGGAACGGGTTGGCACTCTTTTTAGAAAAATTCAAAAGATATACAGGCTTTCAGAAGTTGTGGAAACTTCATAACTGGAAGCTTTCAAGGAGAGACTACACTGCCATTTCTCAGAAATAGTGTAGGTTTTCCAGCTTAGGTGGGGGGTTGGACTAGATGACCTACAAGGTCCCTTACAACTCTGTTGTAATCTGCTTGCATCTGTAATTGTATTCTCTATTCAGATGATCACTATAAAGTTATATATAGTTTATCCTTGAATTTATTGAATCATATCAATAAGTTCAAGAATCATATCAATAAGTTCAAGGATAAGTTCCACTCAGTTGGAAGGCACCATTTAGGTCACTTAAGTCCTGCTCAAATTGCAAAAATCCAGATAAAAGCCTCAGCCTGAATGTGTCCAATGAAGGGGAGAATATTACCTCTTACAGCTGGGTAATAGCTCCACAATCAAATTGTTATTTCTCTTAAAAATATTTCCTAAACTGATTTGTTACTACATTAAAATTTTATTATAGTCAATGTCTGAAAATCAGGTGTAATAAATAAAAGCCGATAAAACACTCAACAATTTTTATATTAAGAAAGGTTATGTTGCAGATGCACATTTTTGTTCTTTGATAGTACCATATCCATTTGTTCTAAGTAGTAAAAAACTTTCACACAGAACAGGTGACTTTAAGATTTCGATCAGACATAAGGTAGATTACCTAAATATCTTCAGTATGACTGGGAAGGATTTTTAAAGTAATGTTTAGAGTAGCCATTGCCTCAAATTGGAATAAATGATGCATCCTAAAAAAAACCATGCTCCATGAGTTTGTAAGCATTATTTTTGTTTTACTTTTAATGTACTGGAAATTTTGGATGAAGGGAGTACATTGACAGGAGCCACAGAAAAGGCTCGCTTATAATTGGTGTAAGGTAATAAAAATATTTTATAGACACGAATCTGGATTTCTCTCTGCCATCAGGAGATCTATGTCTCTAGTCTGTTTCCTAAATATGTCCTTGGTTTTGTCCAAATTGAAAATTAACTGGAACTCTGGAGACCAACAAATTAGATGCATCTTACTTATTATGTACTGTACATCTATCAACAAGATATCAACAAGTTTGAAAACAGTCTTTTGTAATTAGAGAAATCATCCCATCTGGAGCTTGGTTAATTTTTTAGCCATGTAAATCAGTTGCCAGATCTCCATTCTGCTGGGTCCTGCCTCCAGTCTTAACATTGCAGTGGGCACTCAGGTATCAAAATTTTAAACCTCGTGCAGTTGGCAAGACCAAAAAAATCCAGAAGCCCAGATTTTAGGTTGATAGTATAGGACAAGTGCAGCATTTTGGAAGTAATAGGAGTTTCCCAACCTCATTTATTGTGAGTTCATTAGTTGTGAATACTTTGAAACACTTCTTCCCATATTTCTTGCCACTTGGGCTAAGTTGACATTTATAAGATAAGTTGTCAACTGATTCATCTGTAGTATCTCTTGAAAGTTTATATCTGTATTCTATTTTATTCCTTTTCCAACACCGCTCACTCCAACCCCCAGATCCTTTAAACATTAACGGAGGTCTGAGACTGCAGTTTTGAGGTAATGTTTATGTGGCATATAACTCCTTATTCAATTGCAATATTTCAGTCATCGGACCCAGCCCTTCATTAGACCTTTCCCAGCTTCTCTTACTTTGAGCATCAGTGCACAGTAAAAGCAGCAAAGGCCACGAGCAGGAGAACAGAGAAATACAGGAATCATCGTTCCTCCAGGGATTCTGCTGAAAACAAGGGGAAAAATTACAGAAAAAATATTTGAAGAATTTACTTTGTTTGGTCTGAGTTCTTTATATATATTTTTTAAACAAATTTTATTAATTTTACAAACACAATACACAAGACATAAACTAAAACATTTTTTCTGAAGGCTGCCTGATCCCGGGTTAAATCTATTCACACAGACACAAATTCAAACATCATATTCATTTTATATATCCTTCCATATCTTGTTATCATTTTCTTTTTTTTCTTTTTTTAATAAACCAATTTTATTAATTTTACAAAAACAGTGCACAAACAATCAAAGCATAACAGCTTATAACCATTTTCAATAACATTCTTTGTCTGTTCTATTTCCAACTATCCATTCATCTTTTTTCTTTTACTATACTTCTCCTATACACTATTTGGAGTGACGCCTTTACCCTAACTTAAAAGTACTTCATATAACACTTAATTTATCTTGGGATTCTGTTTAATAAATTCTAAATTTACACAATAAATTTTATACTCTAAATACACATATAAAAACACAATCTTATATACCTTCCAGAATCCCCCTTTTATCCTTAATTAGATTCACCCATTGTCTCTAAATAAGCTTTTTTTCTTTAGATCTTGCTTCCCACCATTGAGGCTTCTCCTCCCCCCCTTTCTCTCTTGCTTATTCTTCTCCTTGCCCTTTTTACCCCTTTGTCTCTCCTCTTCCCTTTTCTTACTCCCTTTCCTTTGCTTTCTAATCTTGCATCCACCTTTCCTCTCATTTTTCTTTTTTTGGGTTGTTTTTTCAAACCTTAAAATCCCCTTTTTCTTATCCTCTTTCTCCTCCTCCCCGGAAAAAAACCATTGTTCATCAAAGATGGCTTCTTGTTCCTCTTCTTTTTTGTCCCAGTCATTCTGCTGCGTAATCAACTTTTCATAAGTACATAACGCCATTTCTAAAAATTGAAATGAAGTGCCCAAAGTATCTTTTCCATCTTGTTCTTCCTTTTTATATTTTTGATATTCAATCTTTAGTTCATCCACAAGCGATGCCATCCTGAAAAGAAAAACTTTCCCCAAAACAACCACCCAAGTATTTTTAGTCAAAAGTAATTCAAAAAGAAAGTTCCAAAAGTTAATACTTTTCTTCCTTCTTCTATTTCTCTTTCTGGGGTTACTGTTTAATCAAAGAGGTCCAATTACCATATTTCTTTTTTTAGTATTCTTGGCAATCTCCTCCTTTTTCCACTTCTGCTCCAATATTTTTCTGCTCCCTTCCCACTTGCAACATCAATTTTTAAATGATCAGAAATCCATACCTCTAATAAAGGTTTTCCAATTTCTTAAATTTTTAAGTCCAATGTCCAAGCAACTTTCAGAATATTTCACCTTCAGTGCCCAAACAAATTTCAAATCTTTTTCTGCTTTTTTCATGGGGTGGGAGAGTGAAGAAAAAAAAAAAAAAGTTCCCTTTAACAGCTTCTCCGCCGCTTTCGATCTTCTTAGGGATACAATGTATCCTCCAGCAATTCAGACAGCTACGTTCCAGTGAATTTAAAGGATGTTGATTGACCCAGCTCAGCCAGTACTTTCACTTTTCTTGCTTCCTCCAGCACGATCTTACCCGGTTGCAGACTTCTTCGTGGCGGCCATTGCTGACTGCCGCTCCACCGCCTTGGGAAAAAGGGGTTTTTCAGGACGAGGACCCCCTGTCCAGCTCCCCTCTCTCTTCGGCTATCCCTACAGGGCAGCCATATCCCCCTGACCCATTTGGATCAGGGGTACCTCGGTGGCTAGCACAGCAGGAATCCCGAGCGGTCGCAAATTCCTGCTGCCCCGAAGCCACGCAAAAACCAGAAGCCCAGTTCTTTATATTTTTTATTGAGAGAGAGATAGGCTCCATTTATATTCCCAGCAGGTTCACTTGCTTTCTGCAAATTTTGCACAGTTACATTGCAAGCAATTCCATACTGGGATTTGCTGTCAACAAAAGAAGGGAAGACCTCCTGGTACTTCCTATCTTGAAACAACTAAAGTTGTTTTTTAGTTCTTAAATGGTATTGATTCATACGGCTAATGATAGGCTGCATAAACGTGTTCTTTGTGCTTTCTTGTGGATAGAATGCCTTGGAAAATTACAATTAGCTGTATCTAAAATGCTTGAAACCTATTGTATTGCACAAACCTGCTGTCAAACTCATGCTATGTCAAAAAAAGCAATAGAAACACATGCCTGCCCTCCTGGGTAGAGACCGGAGGTACTAATACTATGGCAGTGAAGATGACTAATGAGTCGGCATATGAGGTTGTCCATGGAATGCTGCATTCACTATTCAAGACACTTGTTGAATGGCCTTGTCTCTTATCTGATTGAACTTTGTGAGATTTCTCTCTCTATTTTTTATAGCATACACAAATAAAAAATCCAGAGAGCAAGAAGAAAAAAAGAGCCTGAATGTTGCTTACAGATAGGCTAGAACTGAGGACTCTATACTAAAATTACTTCCCTATACACATATTAAGTAATAGATGTGATGCATACCATTTTGTAGAGTATAGAAATCACTTCAGTACCATAAACAGGTATAATCCCTTAGTTGCCATTTTCCAGATAGCCATAATTCAATGTGGCCTGCTATGCTTTCCTAACTTGAGCATCACTGCATTCTGCAGCACTGTGGAATGCTACAAAAGGCTGCAAAGTTTGCATTAGGGAAACGCAGCAAACTGCTTCATTACTGGGCTGCACAGCACCATCCTAGATGTGGCCATCATTTTAACTCAGATTCTTTAATATTTATTTCTATTTGGCAATATATTAATCAGTTGGATTTTCCTTTAGCTTTGTTTGAACACTGTAACCAGACTACCATTATCGGGAGCTGCCATGTCCAATGTATATTTTACCCATGCTGCCTCTATCCTATTCTTGAATATATGTTGAATAATCAACAATTGATTTCAGGGAGCCTTATAACTCAAGTCATTTTTATTCTGAGGTGAAGCATTTAGGGGATTGGTCCCATTATCTCATATAGTAGGAGGACCCAGATGGAAGAGAAATAACAGTAGGTTGCTTAGTGGAGAATACATGTTTAGCCATCTAGGACTTGATTCCTCAATTGATTTGCATTAGTTACAGATGAAATAGCTCTTTTATGAGACTCCAGAATCCATTGAAATACTGCTATATAAGCCATCAAACTTAGTCAAGCATACAAAAATGGTAATACCTAGAATCATAGAAATTATAGATCTTTGCCTTATCATTTACTTTCAGTTTGATGGGTAGATATACAAACAAATCAGAGGAATCTATGACATTCATCTCAGTATTTACAACTAGGATAGTCATATAAAATGTGAAGCAATAGCCCTCTCACACATACTTCCAAAATGTGGATGTATTAAATGGACAACACCTTTGTCATAAGAGAAAATGGCAATTAGAGGATACACATAGCATAATAACATCTTTAATGAAATCAAATTCACAAGAAAAAAAGAAAATAACAGACTACTGTTCCTTCATATTCTCATCAGCAGAGAAACAAAAGTGACATACTTCAAACTCATACATAGAAAAACAATAAAGGCAAACCAAGTGTTGCATTATCAGCACATCTGCCCTTGAGAAAAGCTGACTAAGATCATCAAAAACACACCACAGTGACACAGAATTTAAAAGGGGGAAATTACCTTTATAGTACCCTTCAATGCAATGGGTACCCACGTTATGCAGGAATTTAGGTGTGACTCAGTAGAAATAAAAGATGGAGTCCTGATGTCTCTTGATAAGCCAAAACAGATAAAGTATAGAAGATATAAGAATACTCAAGTACACTTTTTGTGGTTTTGGTCACTTGCTTATCCTACAGTCTTGTTTTTTCTTGTGGCACTTTCCACAGCCTTGAAGGCCTACTGAGGCCTGAACTTTACTTCTGCCATCTTGACATATGTACCTTTTAATGGTTAAAATTTAACCAATCATCAAACAGATTCCTGATCAACACCCACTCAACTTCATTAAAAAGTGCCTTTCAATACAATCAATCAGAATGCAACCATCAGAACCCATGAAAAGAATTATCCCATCATCAAAATGTCTCAGTAATTATCAACAGATTACTTCATTGTGTAGGTATCATATTAGCCTAGAAATCAGCAAAATCTTTTCAAAGCATCTTGAGTCAAACTCAAGAGTTTCAACAATGAGACAATGAGGAACAGGAACTATTTACAATATGTAATGCAATTTTTAAAAAAATCATCATGTAGGAACACAAGGAAAACATGCAGTGGGAAGACAGGATGAAAATTCTATAGTTTCATAGCAAATTGACAAATGAAGCTACAAATTCAACTGGGAAATCAAATTAAAGTCACAAATGCAAGAGAATTTTAAAAGCCTGGCATTCTGACAGATCAACTACTATCTAATGAGACAAACCTGGTGCATAGAGTATTTAAAAAACAAAAGCCCAAGGAAGAAACAAAGAGCCTAGACACATCTTCACGAATCATACATCCAGCAATCTCCACAAAAATAGGAGGGGTCCAACGTAATGCAATGGAGAGAAACAATTTATGATAAAACAATATAGCCAACAAAACCAGACAGGCTGGTTAGGAGCATGCACATAAACTACAATAATCCTGATCTAGAGAGGTAGGATAAACTTCCAGGCCTCATCCTTTGTGGCAAAGCACTGATGATATTAGTCTGGCAATGAAACATTTGCAAAAAGAAAACAAATTTAGCAAACATCAAGATCTCAAACAATGGTTGGAAGTAGCTACAGTTACATACACTCAAGTTATCTTGGCATATTTTTATCCTTGTTTAAAAGTTTAGTGCTTGGAGTAGTATTACATAGTTAGAAACAATATTACATTCATATCATAAGTTAAATATAGTGGTTATATCATTACAATTGTGGCAAGTTCTTAAAGAGATGGGAGTACCAGGCTATCTCATTTGTCTCTTGAGAAACCTATATGTGGGTCAAGAAGCAACAGTGACAACTGGACACAGAACCACTGATTGGTTCAAAATTGGGAAACGAGTCTGGCAAGGCTGTATACTGTTGCCCTACTTATTTAATTTATATGCAGAGCACATCATGAGAAAGGCAGGGCTAGATGAATCAAAAGTTGAAATTAAGATTGCCAGGAGAAATATCAATAACCTCAGACATGCAGATGATACTACTCTAATGGCAGAAAGTGAAGAGGAACTAAAGAGCCTCTTGATGCAGGTGAAGAAGGAGAGTGCAAAAGTTGGCTTGAAACTCTACATTAAGAAAACTAAGATCATGGCATCTGGCCCTCTCAATTCCTGACAAATAGATGGGGAAGAAATGGAGGTAGTGACAGATTTTATTTTCCTGGCCTCCAAGATTACCATAGATGGGGACTACAGCCAAGAAATTAAAAGATGCTTGCTCTTGGGGAGGAAAACTATGGCAAATCTAGACAGCATACTAAAAAGCATCCTGCCAACAAAAGTGTGTATAGTCAAGGCTATGGTTTTCCCAGTTGCAATGTATGGCTATGAAAGTTAGACCATAAGAAAGGCTGAGTGCAAAGAATTGAGATCTTTGAACTATGGTGCTGGAGAAGACTCCTGCGAGTCCCTTGGACTGCAAAGCAATCAAACCGGTCAGGCCTAGAGGAGAACAACCCTGCATCAAATTGATACCCTGACAACTCTTCAGAAAGCCAGATCCTGAAGATAAAATTCAAATACTTTGGCCACCTAGTGAGAAGAAAGGACTCACTGGAGAAGAGCCTAATGCTGGGAATGATTGAGGGCAAAAGAAGAAGAAGGGGACGACAGAGAAGGAAGTGGCTGGATAGAGTCACTGAAGCAGTAGGTATGAGCTTAAATGGACTCCAGAAGATGGTAGAGGACAGGAAGGAACGTTGTCTGGAGGAACGTTGTCCATGGGGTAACGAAGGATCGGACACAGCTTCACAGCTAACAACAACAACATTATAATGACATCATAAACAATATATATTTCCATGGACATTTTCTCTCTCAGAAAACTCCATTGCATTTTCAGGATGCTTATTTCTGAAATGGGATGTGCAGTTTTCACATTGATTCAATATCAGTAACGCAGTGTCTGTGTCTCAATTGTCTTTTTAAAAAGGTTCTGCAACTCCCAGTCAAACATCTGTCACTTGTCAAGAATTCTTATTTGCTATTGAGAATATGTAAATGTGCTGCTAGTTAAATTTTGTTGATCCCCAGGAATAGATGTCATAGAAATAACTTCATGTTTTCAATTTTAATTTGAGACTTTAGATTTGTCCATGATTTGCACATTAGAAGAGCTTTCTCAACTATTTCCTGAGATAATGCATTATATCTCAGTTAAGTTTGTATGGAACTGACCACGAAATATGTTCACTTAATGGCCACTGTCAGGGAAATTTAGTTTTATGCAAACACATTTGCTTTCCCTTAAAGTATCAAAGACAAAATTGTCAGCTTGTTCCAAGTTTTGTGATAAATGCATTTCTTAGTGAGGATTTGACTTTGTATCATGAATGCATTTCTTGCTGAGGGAAAGTGTTAAAAGATATAGTTTCTTTTGCATTTTACTTTGTTAAAAAATCCTTTTTAGTAAATGAGGTTTACATCTAAAGTAGAAGAATCTGGTGAATCATGATATTTCTTTACTACTGATACAGCAGCCATTGTCTAAAATTGCATCTATATACAGTTTGTTGCTTCTTTAGACATTTATTTTTCTGTACTCTTAATTCTAAAAATGACTGTTACATCATTCAGAATATATAATTACAGATGCTTCCTAATTTCATGGTTTCAGTTAAATAATAGAAGAAAGGGTACATTGGAGAAATGCTTTGTTGTTGGCAGGACTTTATCAGCTAATCCCAATGATTATACGCTTACCTTAGAAATACTGACTGTACTTAATAGGAATGTAATAAAGATGAAGTTGCTTTCTTCATCTAGTCAATCAGTGGCTACTTTCTCCAACTGAAATAGAAATAAGGCTAGGTCTCGCTATCACAACAGCTCCATATCCTTTTGAAATACAGTGTGTAGGGATTTCATTGCTTTGTTCTGCCAATAACAAAATGCTCTGTGCAGGGATGGTTACTCAGATCTCTTTCTGTACCAGATTGATACAGTCATATAGGGAATTAGTCTTTGGCTCCAAGTCCATATACTGGATCAAATATATTCATTTGTAATGCTTGCCTTCATGAAAAGAAATCTGTTGAAATAAGATAGTTGGAAAATCAAGTAATCTTACTCAGTTTTTTATTGTTATTGTACCAGTAGCTTTGCCCAATTTCATCCTGGGCGGATTCAATGTTTCACCTGAAAATAAGAAATTCTTATTTTTGACATGGAGACCTATGCCTGTTTTATGGGTATATGAATTTGATTGTGGGAAGAGTTTTTTTCCTTATAAAAGAAAGAAAAATATTTTATTTAGACAGATACATTTATATGAAGGACAGTTCCAAGGAAGCTGTTTCAGGCAATCCTTTACAATGGCAGCTGCAGTAGGGAGACATATAGGGGATGATTTGGCTGCAGAGCATGCATAGAGCTGCAGAGAAGGAAGGTCTGATCCAGAGCTTCCTTCTAGGCCTGAGGCATGTAGGGATGAGCAAAGTGGACAGCAGAGGAGGTTGGTGTGGCTCGCTGGGAGGCAGGATGTTCCCACAAGTGAATTCTTGTACTTGGTGAGGTTTCTTATTTCACAGCCATCACTAGCAAGTGATGCCTTATTGGGAACTACCCCTGTGATATCTGAAATTCTGTCCATTTGTACCCTGAACTCCTGCCTGAGGAAACTCTGTGCCTTCAAATCTGGACCATCTGTCATCTTACCCATTACCCTAAGATCTTTGGATTGTGATCTGATGGCACTTCTAATTGTGTATGTGATTGCATACAAGCTCTGCCTACTGCTCCTCGCAAATGCCCAAACTAAAGTTAAGTCTTTTGCAAGCAAATTGTGCATGCAGTGCAGATGCATGGCCTGGAATAAGACAATTTATTCTGTTTACACTGGCCTGATAAAAATCCTGATTCTGCTTTCTCTTTTTGGATAGATAGATAGGCACTTGCATACATATACACATCTCTTGATTCACCAGGTATGACTAAAAACACAGATGTGGTCTTTTTTTTTAATGACAACTATGAGTGTCCTTCAATATATAAAATAGTCAGAGTTTTGTATATGAAGAAACATTATTCTGGCTTGTTCTGCACATGGAAATGGATTCCAGCTGGCATTTTATTTATAACAAAAAGATATTGAGTCTGTGGGAAAATCTTTAGTTAGATCATTAAATTGGAAGAGGCTATTTTAGTCCATCAAATCCAACACTCTGTTCATTGTCGGAATCCAAATTAAAGCACCCCAGTCAGTTGACTGCCTGGCCTCTATTTAACACATCCAGTATTGGGGAACCCTCTGCTCTCGATAATAGGATCCATTATTGAACTATTTTGACTACGGTATTGGGGCATTTTTTTACATTGGAAAAATAGGAATCCGCCTTTTTGTAACTGAAATCCATTATCTTGTGTCTCATACTCTAGAATGATGGAGAGAAAATCTTGGTACTCTATTTGGCATCCTTTCAGTTACTTAAAAATTGCTGTCATGTTCTCATTTTCTTCTCTAAGCTAAACATTCCCAATCATAAAATATCTTATCATAGGATGTTTTTTGTTCTACTAAGTATAAAACAGATTCTTCTAGGAATCTGTTTTAATGTATCTGAATTCAACTGTGGTGATGAGAACTAGATAAAATAACCCTAGGTGGTGAGCAAACAGTGCAAGTCAAAAGGGCATTACATCCTTTGATTTCAGATCTCTTGATGTAGCCTAACATTGCACATATTCATCTTTTCAATGAAGTTATGTAAGAGGAGAGCCATGCTAGTCTATGAAGGCCAAGAATCAGAAACACCATTTACAATATGTAGCTTTTCATCTGAACCCACATGATTCTTTTTACTTTCATAAGACATCTTCTGGTCAGCAATCCATTGTCTCAGTGAACAAGGGTTCCATAAATACCTTATAATAGTGGAGCAACTTACTTAAAAAGAATCTTTAAAAACATATTAATGTCCTGTTCCTTCCCCTTAATTTTTAACCATTAGGTAATATTAGCTGTTATACAGGTTATACCCTTAGCTCAATTGTGCTGATAATGAGATCCCACCACTAAGTACCAGCCCATGTTCCATGTCAACTAACCACAAATATTAAAATAGGCTCAAGCAACTCAGAATGGAAAGTGATACCTCAAGGTTTGAGATAGCTGAGGTTTTTTTTTGTAGATAAGCTACCATTATTTGGAAGCATGTGGAATTTGTTTTGTAGGTGGATGCTTTAAGCCAGGGATATCAAACTTGCATTGTCATGGTGGCATCACATGACATAACAGGATTTTTCCCCCTTCGCTAAATCGGGCGGGCGTGGGGCCAGCATGTGACGTATCCATCCCGCAGGCCGCAAGTTTGACACCCCTGCCTTAAGCAGTAAAATGTAATCTGATATATTAACATTTTGTTTATATAAACAGCTGGACATTTTCTTCACATAAATGAATTTTTTCTTGCAGGTTAAATGCTCTAAGTCTAACTAAGGCCTTGTGAGCTAGAGGCATCCTAAATGACTATCCAAGATACAGAAGATGATGGTTAACTTGCTTTGATTTTTGTGAGTTGAAAGTATTAAACTGCATTATCTTCAGGGACGGCGATTAATATATTTCTTTCAGTTTTTCTCTAAAATCATCAGGCATTTATAAAGCATAAATGATTTATTTAGCAGGGTGAATATAAATGTGACTATTTAATGGCATCTGGTTGCTCCTGTCTCTGAGAGAGAAAAAAATCATATTTAGAAGATATTTTCAATAAAAAATAGACCCAAAGCTTAAATTTATCTAAGACATATAGTCCTACAATAGGAAAAAGCAATGTCTTGTATGCCCTTGTGGGACTGGAAGACAGATTTTCAAGAGAATCTGTGTTAAGGATTTTCCAAGAGATCCTTAATTAGAACTACTTAATTGGGTTCATATGTTTTAACTGGAAAAGGCTATAGCTTCACTCTGTTTAAACTATCTTCAAATCACATTATATACCTTGGGGTCAGCTTTGTAATATGTCCTCCCACAGGTCAGTCCCAAGCTTGATTATTCTGATTTGTCCCATGTAAGGCAAATAGGCTGACACAGAGATAATGTGTGGAAAGAGAGGGAGTCCTTCTATTTGGGCTCTGCTGAGAAGAAACTACTAAAACTGTTATTGAGGGAAATGCTATTTTGCTGTGCACTTCTGTATGGGAGCTTCAGTATGTTCTTCTGCCAAAAATGGTGACATTCCCAGCTGGGACAGCTGAGTTAAGTAGCCTGGCTTTCTTATAAGTTTCTAAGATGTTTTCCTTTCTGTGAGAGCATGCATCTTGTATATCTCCAATTGAAGACTAAAGTGGCACAACCTAGTTCCAGACTGAGCTTTTCTACCTCCATGTAAGTTAGACCTTAAGGAACATAACCAGGGATGGGATTCAAATTTCTTAACAACCGGTTCTGTGGGTGTGGCCTAATTTGTGGGTGTGGCTTGGTGGTCATGTGACTGGATGGGCATGGCTTGCTGACTGGGTGTGGCTTGGTGGTCATATGACTGGCTGGGCTTGTATGTAAATATTGTAAATATTTATGCAAATGTTTAATGTTTTTATAAAAAAAGAGCAATTTTTACCCAAAATCAGGCAATGCAGGCAGGCAGATAGAGTTGCTCACAGAATCACAGATTCACTTACAGGTCTACCATTCTGCAATAGGCTACCTGAGCCTGCACTGAAAAATAGAAGCTTCAGTCCTAAGGAAGCTTCAGCTCAGCTTTTAGATTAGCTAGAAAGCAAGAAATCCAATGATTTCCTGCTTTGTAGCTACTCTAAATCTCTCGGCACAGCAGAATAGCTGATGGTCAGGGGGAAAAATAAAGGAAAAATAGCAACTCAGTAGGCAAGTTTGATGGCGCACATACTAGGTAAGGAGTGAGTGGATGGGTCGGGGAGGGGCCCGCTAGTGGTGCAATTTGCCGGTTCTCCGAATTGGGCAGAATCATAACAACTGATTCTTTGGAACTAGTCCGACCAAGTAGAATCCCACCTCTGAACATAACTGCTTATTGTTTTGTAAATGTAAGGAAAGGAAGTTTTTAAAAATGATCACAGGTTTTAGAACTTCAAACAAGATTTAATAATGATTTTAAGTTTCTCTTAGAAATTGAATCCCTTTCTTCTTAAAAATTATATAGTTTTCATAATACTCTTCCCTTATTCATTAAATCAGTAAATGAATTTAGCAGGTATTAGTTTTGAGCTTTATTAATTGTGACTTGTTTTTCATTATGAGATAATTGTCAGTTGCAAAACATAAATGCTGCATATCTGACTGGTGACAAAAGTTTCCAAGAAAGAAGGCAGAGAAAAGGGAAAAACAGTCAGTTCCATCAGAAATGTCTTTTACAGTTTAGTTATACAGAATAACAGAGGTGGAAGGGACCTTACTGGTCCAATCCCCTGCTCAAGCAGGAGACCCTATATTTAAACATTTCAAAAGGATAACATTTTGTGCCCAGTTATTTTTTTAAAACCTGGGTGGAGAAAAGTGCAGAGAATAAAAGGGGAAAAATCACTATATTTTTTCTTTGCTATCATATGCTGTTGACCTGAAATAACATGGTTGGATTGTGAGTGATGGATGATGGAAAAAGCTCCTTTGTTATGGAGTTCATTTCTAACTGGTTTCAGAATCAATCGATATTCGTGATCTAGTGCTAAAATATCTCAAAAGATGTGTAAGCAACTCATAGCCTGGAGGCCATGCTCCAATAGACAGAGTTCTTGAAAGAAAAATGGTGGCTTATTTCTGAGTGTGACAGTGAAATTAGCATTCTTTGCCTCATCAAGGCACGTTGCAGGAAGGAGTGAGTCTAAAAAAAATATGTGGGATAATGTGGCATAAAGAAAGGACAGAGAAAAATAAGGGGGGATGGAAAAGACTCTACTTAACTCGTTTTCCTTTCTTCTGTACCAAATCATCCCCAACTCTGTTTTCTCCTCTGTACCACCAATGGAAATGATATTGTTGTTATCACCAGCATCATTTTTACTTGTTTGGTTCTTTTTCTGTTGTTTACTGGGAAAAAGGACTAAAATGGAGCATTGCATTGATTCTTGACTGAGATGCTTTTTATTGCCTCATGAAGACGAACTTCAATTTTACTGTGAAATAAGTTTCTAATATAAATGGGCAATAGATCAGGAAATAAGAAGGAAGTGCAAATGAAGGGCTCAGGTGAGACATATTGGGTGGAGCAGTTCAGAGAAGCCTACAGCAAGAACTGAAAGCCTATGGTCATTGGGGGAGGGGGGCACAAAAGAAGTCTGCCAACATGGCTAAATCTAACATGGTGGATTTCCTGCCACAGCCTTTTGAGAATTCAGCTCAGGTTGGTTATCTTGCCTTCAAGTACGATTTCTATTTATGCTGACCTTGCAAATTGACATAGCATAACTGAAGCAATGCATCAGGTTCAAGCACTCACATGGAGCCGAGGGAGTTTCCTAGATTGGAAACCTATCCACTTGCTTAGATCTGGAACCTAGGCAGAATACTATTCTTCCCTGTTTCTCTTTACATATGATGGGTGCTATGGTAGTAATATAAGCCATTAACCAGATTATAAATTCATATCTACATGCATATCACAAAGCAGTCTAAAAATAACTTCAGAAATAGTAACAGCATAAAATCTTTTAAAGGTTATTACAAATGCTTGTTGGCATAAAGACTATCTTGGACACAGTCATTTGGGCATAATAAAACCTTGAATTGATTATTTGAGGGAAAGGGGGAGTTTCTGTATTTATGTTGTTGGTATATTGTTTTAACATGCTTTTTCAGTATATAATGTAGTAATTAAACAATGATGTGAATAATGCAAATACCATAAATTATGGCATTCGTTGAAGGAGGTAAAATAAATGTTCTCCTGTTTCATCTGGAATCCTCTATATGGAGGTCTTTGAAACTTTAGTAGTTGAAGCTCAGCATTCAACTACTAAACCTGATTGAAGTTGGTTGACTGGGTTATCATTTACTAATGTGTCTTTAGCCTTTGGCTATAATAAGGATTCATATATTCACTTCTTAAAAAATTTTTCTTTAGATTTAAAAAAAAATCACCTTTCTGACAACAATTCCTTGATGTCTGGAATAATACCACATTTCCAATTTCTCAACATGATTTTTTTAGCTATCTCCATGCCTATTTGCAGTTATGGGTCTGCCATTCAGTAACTAAGAAAGTAGACTGTCATGGTCCAGTATTGATTCTAGCTTTTTAATCATGTGTTTCACCAATGAGTGGTTTGAGTTCTACTATTGCTAAGACCAAAAATAATGATGAAGATGGCTATAAAAATGCAGAGGTTGGGAATGCTAAATTAACTTCATTTGCTGTTTGATGCTTTCATTCCACTCTATTCATCTCAAAGCTGCTCTGACAAAAAAAATAGTAAAACAAAATTATGAACAGTGACATGGCATTAATTATCCAATTGATAGCAAGTGATTTTTTTTAACTGAAAACCCCAATTAACCAAACTGTCAGCTTTAAAATTCAGCTGTCACATTTCATGGAAGGGGTGGTGGTGGAAGAGTTGAAAAGTTCAAGGTTATTCTGTATGTTGCATTAAGAAATTCCAGTTGCAGTTAATTGGTTCTCGTGATTGATGAAGTGTAGAAGTGGGAGGAGAGAAGGGAGGAGAGAAGGTGGATTCTGTGTAATGCACAAAAATAATTTCACTTTGGGAAATTGCCTTTGACGTTCCAGATCTGTTTCTAAATAAATCAATTGGAGAGAAAATGTCTCAGAGTGATTGATATCATGGATACTTTCTGGATGCCTTACACAAACATTTAAACAATATCAATTAACCAAAATATAGATTAAAAAATCCAATTTTATTTTTATTCAGAAACTTACATAATTTAGAATGTTACTTTTGGAATGCTTTCTTATTTTAATTAGTACTGATTAAAATATTTTCAGGGACACGGTGGCTCAGTGGCTAAGACACTGAGCTTGTCGATCAGAAAGGTTGGCAGGTTGGCAGTTCGAATCCCTAGCAACGCGTAATGGAGTGAGCTCCCATTACTTGTCCCAGCTTCTCTCAACCTAGCAGTTTGAAAGCATATAAAAATGCAAGTAGAAAAATAGGGACCACTTTGGTGGGAAGGTAACAGCGTTCTGTGCGCCTTTGGCGATTAGTCATGCTGGCCATATGACCATGGAGACATCTTCGGACAGCACTGGCTTTTTTGCTTTATAATGGAGATGAGCACCGCCCCCTAGAGCCAGAAATGACTAGCACGTATGTGCGAGGAGAACCTTTACCTTTACTTTAAAATATTTTTAAGATTTAATTCTATTTGTTTACAAATAGAAGGGGAGTAAAAGAATGTTTTGCTTGGAGCTTTGCCCAGATTTGATTTTCTTATGTAATGAAAGCTATAGTATATGTGTTTAAAAGCTAGTGAACTTTTTTGAATGTTCAGTATTTCTGCATCAGTATGACTAAAACATGATCTGTTTTCATAGTTCTGAAACTAGTAGGCACTTTAGGAAGCAAACATCAGATTCTGTGAAATCCTATCTAGATCCTTTCTCATCATACCATTTATTTTCCTCTCTCTTACTAAGGTCTGCCTGTACTTGCTTCTGAACTGATATATTAATTTTTTTTAAATACTAATAAAAGAAGTATTCGTATTGGAAACTGATTTATCTCAAATAAGCAAGATCCTATGGAATTGTTTAAATGTCTCATAATAGTTGAAGACATAAAAGAGTGAATGGCAAGTAGGAAAGAAACCTTGACAGCGAGTTCCTTTTACTATGATACACAAACAGCAAGTCAAGCATAGACAAAAAATGAACACAGAAAGATTATAGCTGCAGTGTGCTGGTAAATATTTAAGAACCAGCTGAGCCACTGCTGCTACTACACTCCTAAGCTGTGCTGATCAGCACACTTGGCATAAAGGTTTAGGTTTGTTCTCAATTGGCTTGGACAATTCCAGAAAATTTAGCAATCAGTTTTCATAAGCTTGGTCTGAGTTGACTTTAGCAGACTATACTAGAATAAATTTTAGGATAGACATTCACACCCTGTAGCTTGAGGAGCACAGGGGATTTTCAAATACTACGGGTTCAGTCTCCAAAAAGTTATTAACAAATTGCAATTTTCAATGTGGCAGAAAGTTAAATTTTTTCTCTCTCTCTCTCTCTCTCTTTCTCTCTCTGTGTGTGTGTGTGTGTGTAGAAAAAAATATTAGCTGTTTAAGTAGATTTAAATGGGATTAGAATTAATTCAAATCTACTTTTGATTTGATCCTACCTGTTTTTTGATGCCATGCCACTCAGTGTTCAAATGTGCTCAGATTCAGAAGATATATTTATCTCTGACCTAGTATCAGATACACTGCCATCTTTTTTATAGTTGAAGGAAGTAAGCAGAACAAGGACCATCTAATTAATAAGCTTGGCAACAGAACTGAAGGAATAAGGGGTAAAAATCCTACCTGCGTCCTTGGCAGAACAAGAGAGGTTGAGAATAGCATGCAATAGTAATCTACAGAGAGCACAGAATATGATAGGCCTTTCTTTCTTTCTTTGTTTTTTTTCAGTTCCTAAGCAACCTATAACCAGAGCTTGTAATAAGTTCTACACCCTGAGTGACCATTGTTATTATACTGAATGAAAATTGACCCTTAGTTATTCTGTAATGGATTCTCTGACATTGCTATCTCAACAGAAATTTGTAGCTTCCATTTGAGATTTGAAACAAATGTGAATCTTTTCTTTCATGTCCCAAGAAGGTGAAATGGAAATTTCACCTGTTTATTATAATGCAGGCAGAGCAACACTAGGGAATATAAGTCTGATAATGATTTGATCATTTTAGAAACCAGCTGGCACATTTTAGGCTCATTCCTTGCATTTTTCCATCTGTACAAAATTATAATTCATGTATATATGAAAATAGTTAACTTACATATCACTATATGCAAAGGAATCCTAGAAACCTGAAACAAGAGTGTCCTATACTTCCAATAAATGGCAAAGACTTCAGTACCTTTCAATAGTCTTTATTTCTGCACTTTAATTATGATTAATTATGCTGATGCTGAATGAATGCTTTTTAAATAGATCTTTCTCTGTGCTGATAACATAATAGGCTCACCTAGGTTTGTGAGAAAAGACTGTTTTTACTGCATTTGGCATCAAGATATTGAGGATTAAGTAGAAATAAACTTCACAAAACCAAACATTTATATATTTTTCAATGGATATTGAAGTGACATGCAACTTGAAAAAAACTTGCCTCTCTGTAAATGTTAGCTCACCAGTTTCTTTTGTGACCAAAGTAATCAAATTAATCAGAATAGAGCTGGAAGGGATCTTGGAGTCTTCTAGTTAAACCCCTGCTCAAGCTGGAGACTCTATAGTAAGTACTATTTCAAACAAGAGTCCAGACTCTCCTTAAAAACCTCCAGTAATGAAGCACCTACAAGTTCAACAAGCTGTTGTACTAGTTAATTGTCTCACTGTTAGGAAGTTTCTCCTTAGTTCCAGATTGCTTCTCTCCTTGATTAGTTTCCATCATTGTTTCTTGTCCTATCTATAGGTGCTTTGGAAAATAAATGGACCCCCTCCTCTTTGTGGCAACCTCTTAAATACTGGGATACCTCTATGATGTCACCCATAGTCCTTCTTTTCTCTAGACTAACCAAACCCAAATCCTGCAACCATTTTTCCTATGTTTCATATGTCCCCAGGCTTTAAATCATAATTGATTGCTCTTCTTTGCACTTTTTCCAAAGCCTGAACATCTGTTTTATAATGTGGTGACCAAAATTGGATGCAGTATTCCAGGTGTGGCCTTACTATGGTTTTATAAAGAGGTAACTAATACTTCATGTGTTTTTGATTCTATGTTTCTGTTTATATAACTAATGATACTATTGGCTTTTTTGGCTGCTGCTGCATACTGCTGACTCAGGTTTAAGAGATCATCTACTAGGACTCCAAGGTCCCTCTCACATTACTGTTTTTGAGCCAGGTTTCACCTACTTGTATGTTTGGTTTTTTCTGGCCTATGTTTAAAACCTTGTTTTTCTCCACATTAAATTCCATGCTGTTGGAAAGGGCCTATTGTTTAAGTCTGTCAAAATCTTTTTGGACTTGAGCTTGCCTTCTGGGTGGTTGGCTATGCTACCTTAATGTAAATTGCAAATTTGATGAGTTCCCCTTCTTTTCCCTTATCTAAGACTATTATGAACATATTGAAGAATACTTGGACCTAAGATGAAACCCTGTGGCACTCCACTGCTTGCTTCCCTCCATGTAGATGTAGTACCATTGAGGACGACTCCTTGAACATGGTTTGTCAGTCAGTCTCAAATCCATCTGGTAGTGATGCTGTCTATCCAGCGTTATTCTAGCTTACCAAGGAGTAGACTTTGGTTTACTTTGCCAAATGCCTTACTGAAGTTTAAGTATACTATGCCCACAGTATTTCGTTGGTCTATTAATTTAGTCACTTTGTCAGAGAAGGAAATAAGATTGGTTTGGCATGATCTGTTTTTAACAAACCTGTGCTGGATTTTAGTTATAACTTTCCTTGTATCTAGATGTCCGCAGATGTGTTTTTTATTATCTTTTCCAGTATCTTCCCAGATATTGATGTTAGACTGATTGGTCTGTAGTTTTCTGGGTCTGTTTTCCCCCCCTTTTTGAAGATGGGAACCACATCAGTTCTTTTCCAATCCTCAGGTGCCCCAGGATTTTTTAAAATATATGGTACAATAGTTCCGATATAACATCTGCCAGCTTCTTCAGAACTTAAGGATGTAAACCATCAGATCACAGTGGTTTATATTTGTCAAGATCAGAAGGGTGTTAGCTAACCTTTTTTTTTTTTTTTGCTTATTGTAAGTTTTATTTCTAGTCTGTCTTTTACAGGTTTTTAGTAAGTTAGGCTGTAGTTTCTTTTTGGGTGAAGAGTGATGCAAAAATGAGTTTAGCAGCTCAGCTTTCTCTCTAATACCTGTTACTTTCTTGCCATAATCAATCATTAATCAATGATTAGAATTATAAATATAATCAATCAATCTCCTTATGCTGCATCACTTGTAAAGTCATGAAATCAATTATTAACCAATCCATTATCCTCCACTTAGAGACAAACAACCTACTCTCTAATAAATAATTTGGTTTCAGAAAAAAATCTATCCTGTAATCTGCAACTCTTACACTGCAAAAACATATGGACAACACAATTCGATCAGGGCAAAGCAAATAGACACAATCTACACAGACTTCTGTAAAGCCTTTGATTCAGTGGTACACAACAAGCTACTCCTAAAACTAAAATCTTATGGTATCTTTGGACACATGCATTACTGGATAGAAGCATTCCTGTCAAACAGACAACAAATGGTCAAAATTGGGAGCGTCCTATCAAATTCTGTACTTGTCAATAGTGGTGTCCCCCAAGGCAGTGTTCTAGGACCAACTCTCTTCATACTCTACATAAATGACCTCTGTGATCATATTAAGAGCAACTGCGTTCTCTTCGCTGTTGATGTAAAGCTGTTCAATACCACAGACAATACTGCTACCCTTCAAAAAGATCTTGACTATGAATGGTCAGAATGGTCAAACAAATGACAACTTCAAATCTCAACAAATAAATGCTTTGTCTTATATGTTAGCAAAAAAATATATCAGGAAAATAAAATACAAGCTGAATAGTCAAGACCTTGTTGATGATCCAAGCTCTGTAAAGGACCTTGGAATACTCATCTCTAATGATCTAAGTGCTAGAGCCCACTGTAACTACATAGCCAAAAAGTCATTAACCTAATCCTATGTAGCTTTTTCTCTGGTAATATCACACTACTAACAAGAGCATACAAAACATTTGCTAGACCAATATTCGAATACAGCTCATCAATCTGGAACCCACATTACATATCTGATATTAGCACAGTTGAGAAAGTCCAGAAATATTTCATAAGAAGAGTTCTCCACTCCTCTACACATTGTAGAATACCTTATGCCATCAGACTTGAAATTCTAGACCTAGAAAACCTTGAATTACACCATCTTTGGTCTGATCTAAGTATGATATATAAAATCATACATTGCAATGTTCTACCTATTAATGAATACTTCAGCTTCAACCATAACAACACAAGAGCACACAATAGATACAAATTCAGGGTTAACCGCACCAAACTTGATTGCAGGAAATACAACTTCAGCAACAGAGTGGTCAATGTCTGGAATACTCTATCTGACTCTGTGGTTTCTTCCCAAAGTCCAAAAACTTTAACCTTAGACTGTCTACTATTGACCTCATCCCCTTCCTAAGAGGCCTGTAGGGAGCGTGCATAAGCGCACCAACGTGCCTACCGTCCCTATCCTATTGTTTCTTTTATTTTTCTTATATGTACTCATTTCATGTATTTATAACTATATATATACTTACACCGATTATCTTGTAAGCAATTGATAGATCAAAATAAATAAATAAATAAATAAAATTAGTGGACCTACTGTTTCCTTGACTTTTTTCTTGTTATTGATATGGTGAGAGAAACTTTTTAAAATTACCTTTGATTTTTATAGCAAGTCTTTGTTCATTCTGAGCCTTAGCTTTCCTGACTTCATGTTTGCAGATTCGGGCTATATGCTGGTATTCTGCTTTAATTATGCATCTCTCTTTCCAATTTTTTGTACTTGTTGCTTTTATCTTTCAGTGTATCAGTGTATCTCACCTATTGTGCGACCATGCTAGTTTCTTCTTGGATTTCTCGTTTTTCTTTTTCAATAGTATTATGCTGGACTGGACTTTTATGATCATATTTTTCAGAGTTTCCCATGCTTCTTGAGTTGTTTTCCCTTTAGGATTTTCATCCATGGAATTTTTCTTAGGCTGTCTCTGAGTTTGTTAAAATCAGCTCTTCTAAAGTTTAAGACACTGGCTGGATTATGTTCTATTGTTTGTGTTTGTTTGCATTATATTGAATTCCAGTATGACCCAAAATTCACCCAAAATTCTGGCAACTTCAACTCCCTCTTCTCTATTAGTAAGAATTAGACCTAGTATAGTTTTTCCTCTAGTTTCCTCCTCTACCTTTTGGAACACAAAGTTGTCAGCTAGGTTGGTTAGGAATCTGTTTGATCTCCTACTTGCTGCAATTTGTCTTCCAGTTGATAGCAAGGCAGTTAAAGTCTCCCATTACTACTGTGGTGTATTTCCTACATACATTTGTTTGTAAGCAGAATATGATCAAAATCTGGAAATATATATATTGTTGCCAACACAGAATCAGTGTTAATTATTGAAATTATCAAAAAGCATATCAAACTCTGAGAATCAATCTCTCTTTTGAATAATCCTTGGATGTGGAAAATTCAATCCTAGTTGGATTGTAGAATTAAAAAACCCGCTAAACTCCCAGGTTCCCTGTATGAGTGCTGGAAGAAAGGGAGTCCAATTGTGGTGGGAAGGAGGAGACAGAGGGCATTTCCAAGGCTGGTGTCATTAAAGAGAACTGCATGATACAGATGACTTCCCACGACTGCTGGAGGCCAGATTTGAGGAGACAGCGGATGACCCGTATGCAGAAGATGAACTCAAGGGTTGAGGAAAGGGTTGAAGTCCCTTTGCTATTCTCAACCTGTGGCTGTCCTCCTGCCACCAGATGGTCGGGCCCCACTTCTCTAGCCAGGAAAGTCCCAGTACGACTTCATCTGTCATTTTGGGAGCCACTACAAATTGAATTGTTTCCCAGTTCTCTGCTAGCTCTAGTCTCATTGGTTCGGTTCGAACAAGTAGATGGCTCCCCGTTGGGGAATTGAACTCCAGTCTCCCGTGTGTCAGACAGGGATACTTACCACTATATTAATGAGGGATTCCATCAGGGACTTTGGGGCCCTGGCCTGTGCCCAGTCCCACATCCAATTCACACTTCCCAGTTCATTCAAGGGCCTTCTCCCTTTCTGGGCCCGGGGATGGGGAAACTCAGCCTAAGAGGCTTTAGGAACTGCCTTTTCCCACCAGGACTTATCTGGGTTTGTTTCTTCCCCTGGAGCCGGGGAATTCAAGGAGGGATGTTTTGCAGCTTTAATTATGCTATCAGCTTCCATTTGCTTCCGGCTGGAGTTCAAGTCTGTTTCTCCTCCTAATAAATCAACCTTTTTCCTCTGACAGAGTCAGCTGGCTGTCAGGACTCCAATATGCACCCCCATTCTAATCATAAGTCTCTAGCTGCAACTCTCAGAGGAAAAATATTGATTTATTAGGTGTTGACATGTTGGCATTTCCCAGTTGCAACCGGCTGTGACATACTATTCATTTCACCCTTGACCCTGGTCTTCTCCCCACCCCCTTGATGTATATTCTTCAATGAGACATATCCATAGCCAACAGTCTTCAATCGTGCTCTCCAGTAATAATTTTGTGTGCCAGATGCTTCGGTTGCCAAAGCGATTATCTGAAGCATTTAAGGAATGCACTGCTTTCCCCAACTCCCTTTCTGTTGGCAACTAAAAAGACCAAAGAAGTATTTTTTTTTAGTTGACAGATAGTCCTAGAGGAAGACAGAGAGCTGTAAACCTTGCCTTCCCATGGTTCTAATTCTTAAAAATTTTGGGGAGTTGCGCGCATGAGACGCTGGGGGAATTGAAGCCTGGAGTGAGAGGAGAGCGCGGACTGATTGGGTGGGGAAGGAGTATTGGAGCAGCCAGGGAATGACTCGGCTTCCAGTGCTCATGCGGGGAATCTGGGAGCTTAGCAGAAGCATGTTGCATGCTTTTCACTACAAGCAGCCCAGGCTGGAAAACATATGGCTATGGCAGAGTGGTCCTCCTTAACAAACCTGCTGGTGGCCTCTGGGCTCTGGACAGTCAGCTGCAGCCAGAGCCAAGTTTGGTGGCAGAATGGCAATGGTTTGGAGCTTGAAATCCAGCAGAAGAAATCCGGGCAGAGAGGTGGATCAATCTCCCCCACTCCCCTTTCTTGTGGAAGGGCCATCGCCATGGGCAATATGGGGAGCATTGACTCTCAGCAGACAGACCTCAGGGTGCACAGTATATAACTCAAGCTCCCAATGCCTGAACTGGGTGAGCTGGAAGAGAGATTTGCTGCCCTGCTGGTGAGTGTGGACCAAGTGGGCTTTTTGTTTTTTCCCTCCACCTCCCCATCCCAATCCAGTGCAGTGTAGACAGCCCAATGAAGCCAGAGAAGGGAGGGTTTCCATTGGCCCTTCTCTTCTTTTCCCCTAGTCTTGTGATCTTTAGATGAGCTTTTATTTTGTCAGTGGGGGGAGGAGCTCAGAATGGTATGTCTCTGCAGCATGCATTGTTTGCCACCAGGCAGGCAATGAAGAGGAGGAGGTGGTGGCCAGCCAGTGTCTCAGGGTGGAGAGCAGGTTGCTCCCCGAGTGACAGAGTCATGGCCAGCTGCATCAACAAAGGCCGGAAGTAGCCACCCGCTGTTTCCTGCTGCAAAAATCTTTTTAAAACCCTGACTATCAGGCAGCAAATCCCAGCAAGACATAAAGCACCGGAGAATCAACCCCAGCTGCTTGTCTCCACCACAGTGCTTCCCAGATATGGCTTACAGCTCTGAGCTGAAAGTGGTGGGAGGCGAGGGCTTTCTTGAGCACAAATATTCTGCAATAAAGCTGAAATGCTGTCACCAGGCAGGGAGCAGGGCCATGTCGGAGGAGATTGACAAAGGAGGGCTTGCCAGATAGGAAGGGAGCTGGGCTTACTATATTTTCTGGATAAAATCCCCAACAGAAATATTTCTGGCTTCAAATCAATATGCTTTTTAAATCATTTTTTCCAACCATGTTTGTCCGGTGTTTTTTTTTCTTTTCGACAAGTACACCACATATGATAATACAGTATAATCCAGGTATCTCATGACACTTCCAGCATTTAAGCCAACTTATCTTTAAATATCTTTGCCAACTGTGCTGGTGCAAAATGCCATCTATAAAACTTCTTATACAAATTTTCTTTGTATGCAGTTGACATTGTTAATTTATAGTCCCTGTCCCAAAATTTTTGCCATTTTTCTAATTCAATTGTATAACCAAAGTTTTTTTGCCCATACTATCATTGTTTCCTTTACTTCGTTCATCTTCCAATTTAATGTATAACAGGTGGTTGTATGTGGTTTTTTAAATCAATTTTTCTTCTGCCCATTAGTATCTTGTCTAGTTCTGTTAGTTCTTTATAAAACCATATAGTTTTGCATCTTTCTTATATCTAGAATGTATCTACACTTGTGAATACCATGTCATATCAATCCCTTGATTGCTCAATTCTTGTTTATTTTTGAGTTCCCCTTTCTCATTCAAAATATCTTTATATCTAACAATATTTTCTATGGTAATGACATTTGGGTGAACCAGTGCTTCTATTGTTGAAAGCCAAACTGGCATCCTCAAATAGTGTTGTTCTCTGACTTTCTCCCATTCTAGCAATAATGCATTCCCAATACAATGCCTTTGAAAGTAACCATGTATTTTATTTTCCTCATACCACAAGAAGGCATGCCATCCCAATTGTAAATCATATCCCTCCAAAGTCAATCGTCTTTTATTCCTCAATACAATCCATTCTTTCACCCAAGTGAATACTGCAGCCTGATAATATAACTCCCAATTCGGTAACCCGAAGCCTCCTCTATTTCTCGAACCTTGCAACATTTTTAGACTTATTCTTGGTTTTTTCCCCTTGCCAAATATATCTTAATATTACTTTATTTTCCTCGAAATATTTTTTTCCAGTTTTATCAAAATTATTTGAAATAGATATAATAATCTTGGCAATATATTCATTTTTATTGTAACTATCCTACCTATCAGTTATAGTTGCAGGTTTTTCCATTTCTCCAGTTTTAATTTGTTGCATCAGTTTATAATAATTATCTTCCTTAATAGTTACACATCTTGCTGTCAAATCAGTCCCTAAGTATTTACTTTCTTAGCAATCTGAATACCTTTTCTCTTCATTAACTCTTTTTTCTGCATTTCTGTGAGATTTTTTAACTAATATCTTAGTTTTCTCTTTATTTATTTTCAATCCTGCCATTTTGACATATTCCTCTACTTGTTTTATTAGTTTAGGCCCTGTTTTTTGTGGATCTTCCAAAATGAAAACTAAATCATCTGCAAATGCCTGTAATTTATATTTTTCTTTTTTTATTTCCATACCTTTTATCTCTAAATCTTGTCTGATATTTCTATTTAATACTTCCAGTGTCAATATGAAAAGTAGGGGAGACAAGGGACATCCTTGCCTTGTGCCTGATGTCTTTAATATCAACCTTCTCTGTCATATCTCTATTTACCATCACCTTTGCTGTTTTCTTGTAATATATCACCTTAATCATATTAATAAATCTCTCCTCAAAATCCATGTCTTTTAACTGTGCTAGCATAAATTGCTAGTTCAAACTGTCAAATGTTTTCTGTGCATCTAGGAAGATCAATGTGATTTGCTTCCCTGGGTGTGCTTTGTAGTATTCCAGTGTGTTTAAGATTATTCTCGTATTATCTTTGTCTCTTAGGTAAATCCATATTGATCTGGATGCACAAATTGGTTTAAAAATCTTTTAAGTCTTTCTGCAATTATTGAAGCATCATTGAACACTTCCAGCATTGGTATACTTAGGATATTTTGCAAACCTTTGTAAAATTCTACTAGTAGACTATCTGGGCCTGGTGTTTTACCATTTTTTTATCTCTTAATTGTTTCTGTTAATTCCATCATTGTTATACATTTATATAACATGGCTTTTAGGTAATTCTGCTTTTTTAAAGTATTGTTTATTTTGTCTTCTGAAACTGTTTCTTGGTCATATAGTTTTCCATAATAATTTTGAATCACTTTCTTTTTATCATCATTTTGATGGTAAAGGTTTCTTTCCTCATCCATCAATTTTTCCTTTCTCCTTTTTCAATTTATATACCAGCCATCTTCCTGGTTTGGCGTTTTTACTTTTTATTTTTGCTAATTTTTCTTTATTATATTTAATTTGTGTTTTATTAATTCCATTTGTTTTTTTAAGTTCTTTTTTTGTGGTTCTTTTCTAGTTCTGTCTCCAGTCTCTTATATTCTTCTTCTAATGTCTTTTGGTTTTGTTTCTTCTTTTTATTTTTCTTTCCCATATAAGTTATGACTAAACCTCTAATATATGCCTTGGCTGTATCCCATATATTTTATAATGAGGTCTTTTCTTTTCTATTCTCTTTAAAGAAAAAAATCTAATTCTTTTTTCATGAATTGAATAAATTCCTTGTATTTTAATATTGATTGGTTCAATATCCATCTTAATTTTCTTTTTTGTCCTTTCCATGTGACTTTTATTGGATTATGGTCTGCCCAATTACTTGTTTCTATATTCGGTTCTTGTACATTAGATTTCAGTTGACATCCATATTGTATCTATTCTTGACCAAGACATATGCCTATTTGAATAGAATGAGTATTGATTTTCCTTAGGATGTATCTCTTGCCATACATATTGGATGCCTAGTTCTTCCGCAATTTTAAAGAAAGCCTTTGGAAGTGTTTTCCTCGCTTTTTTGTTCACTTTCCTAGTTTTATAGCAATAGACCTTATATACTGCTTTATAGTGCTTTACAGCCCTCTCTAAGCGGTTTATAGAGTCAGCATATTGCCCCCAACAATCTGGGTCCTCATTTTACCCACCTCAAAAGGATGGAAGTCTGAATCAACCTTGAGCCTGGTCAGATTCGATCTGCCAAATTGCAGGCAGCTGGCTGCAGCAGAAGTAGCTTGCAGTACTGCACTCTAACCACTGTACCACCGAGGCTCTTATAGTCTCTTTATAGTCTAGTTCTGCATCTACCATTGCATTGAAATCTCCCACTACACAAATATTTCATACTCCAATTTTATTATTTTCTTATGAAGTTTACTATAAAAGTCCTCTTGTTTACTATTTGGTGCACAAATTGCTACCAGGTATATTTGTTTGTAATTAATTGTTATCTCCACCATCAAAATTTTCCCTTCTTCATCCATAAATACAGTATTTGCTTAGCGTTTATTGTTTCTTTTATATAAAGAGCTTCTACTCTCTTATGTTATGATAGAGAGGTGTATAATTTCCCAATTTTGGGGTATTCCAATAATTTATTGTGTTGTCTGTTAATATGAATCTCTTGTAAGCAAATTATATCCAACTTTAATTTTTTCTAACTTACTATAGATCCTTTTCCTGTTTACAGTTGAATTCAGTCCATTTATGTTTATTGACAATAATTTTATTTCTTCTTCCATGGTTTTATTTGTAAATAGGTTTTGTTGTTCTAATCACTCTTAGCTCTCTCTGTTCTTTTGCCTTTGCCCCTTCTCTCTTTGCTATTTTCTGATTCTCTTTCATCTTTTTTTATTGTATCACTCTCTCTCCTGTGGCTTCCTCTTGTTTCTATCCTCTTTTTTCCTGTCTTACTATCATTCCTTTTTGTGGTCCAAAATAGTGATCATAAAATTGTTCTGCTTCTTCTATGGAATCTAATCTATGTCTTTGCTCCACTCAAGCCCCCAATATTCCCTCCGATATCAGTCATCTAAAATTTACGCCATTCTTAATAAGTTGTTTTGTCAAAAATCGATATTCCTTTCTTATTTCTCTTTTCTTCTGGGAATTTGTTTTAGAACTACTATTTCTTTCTCTTTGTATTTTATGGGTTCATCCCTCGCTCTTTAAAGTATCTCTATTTTTATTGCTTTTTTGGTGAATCTCACATGTATCTCTGGGAAGTCTATTTCTTGTCGCATATCTAGTATGAATTCTAAATATTTCATCCATCTCAGTGAACACCTTTTCTTTGGATATCTCTAAGATATTTGCCAGCAGCTCTGCCATTATCTCCACAATCTTATTCAATGTTCTGAAAATGTAAGTAATAACTGGCCTTATCCATCCCAAGTAATATTATTGTTCTCTCCTGATTTTTATCCTCCAATGTAAGTCTGTGATCAACCTCTTCCACTCTTTTCTCTGTTTGTTTGGCTTTCTCTTCTACTTTCTGGATGCGTTGTTCATTTTTAGCCATTGCTGAAATATGTCCTCTACTTTTCCTATTCTTTCCTTGAGGTCTTCATGCATGACTTGTAGCAGAGCTTTCATCTCTGCCTGTATCATATTCATTTTTTCTTTTTCTTTTCTTTTTTGTATATGTTTAATTTGCACTTTTTCCTTTAACAACCAGCATTTTTTGTGGATAGTGCAATGACCGGGTTGACATATTTTACACACAATGCTCACAGTAATAATACAATTACATACAAAACTTTTATCTTTCAACTTAATGTGCTCATTATAGTTATAATATATTCTTTTATACATCAATATATATTCCATTATTTTCCAAATTTATACTTATTTCTTTATTTTTCTCATTCGTTTGGGTTCTTCTATATTTACCTCATTATCTTTAGACAATATTATCACTTCCTCCAGAAATATATATGAACATCAATAGCATTTGTTCATCCAGTATACTTATTAACCCCTATTAAGTCACTAATATTTTAATATTATAGGTATCACTCACTATTCCTCCACATTTTCAATGTCTCAATTTTCTATAAACACAAATAAAACTAGTTATTGATGAGACTTAATCAGTCCCAAAAATTATATCTCTAAATCCCCTGAATTTATAGTCCTTGAAAACTATGTTTTCCAATGTTTTTTTTACATCCTGTTAATCATAATGATACATTTAGATATACCTAATCCTAATCTACCATCTCCTAATCTTAATATATTTATGGCTATAATAAGTTCTATTATATATCTATATAAGTGCTTCTATTTCCCCAATTTAAACTTTCAATTTATTTCTATTGGTTTTCAATATAGTTATTATATTGCAGTCTTTTTAGAATTTCATCATTTATTGGGTTTTTTGGTGATTCTTTTGTTTCTCTTTTGGAATCCTATATGTCTTTCTAGCATTTTTGCACAGATTAATTGTTCCTTCATTTTGCACAGGTTAATTATTCCTTCTACCTTGCCCTTTATTTCCTTCTGCTGCATCTTTTGAATCCACAACTCTTCCATTATTTTTGAAAAATCACCATCCAGGGGGGTAGAGATTAAATTTCAGAAAAGCAATTTTTCCCAATAATCACTTTTCACAATGTTTTTCAGCTTTTCCAGGATTTCTATGTTTTAAATGATCCTTTAGTTTTTTCTTTTACTTCTATGTCTTTAATCTGGATCTTCCTCTTTCATTTTTAATCTTTAACTTTCTCCATAAATCCAATTGCCACTTTCTTAAGGTTTGGAAATTATTTCTTGGAACTTTTTACTTAAGATAGCCTTCTAAGGTAACAGTTGGAAATTATCTCACCTAGTTTCACTGCTCTGTCCACACACTGCTCCAGTTCAAAATCTTAGCATCCTGGTTGTCCCAGCTTGTAACAGACCAAAACAATGGCCATCGTCCCTGTTGCCGATTAGGAGAGCTTTCTTTGGATTAGTGAGGAAATTGCTGTTTCCTCATGATCAGTGAAGCGCCTCTCCTTTCTTCACCTCCCCTCCAGGGAGGCTTAACCCCGTAGGGTCTCCCAGCAAGAAGTTGCCAGCTGCATATCATGGAGCCCAGCAGAGCTCCACTATTTTCCAGCCATTTTCACCATGATGTCAACCGGAAGTAATCGTATTAATTTTTTCAATGGCCTTTGACCTGCTGGGCTGGATGCTGCTGATGCTGATGCTGAAGATGGTGCAAATGTAGTTTTCTTCGTTTTGTAATGCTTTAAACATAATTGTAATCCCAGAGTCATGTGACTATAATCCACAAAGACAGAGAGACAAAACTATTATTTATAATCCAAAGGGAAAGGAAAAGTATAAATTGTAATCCAAGAGTTACCGTATATGCTCGAGTATAAGTCGACCCGAATTTAAGCCGAGGCACCTAATTTAACCACAAAAAACTGGGAAAAATTATTGACTCGAGTATAAGCCGAGGGTGGGAAATGCAGCAGCTACTGGTAAATTTCAAAAATAAAAATAGATACCAATAAAAACTTTCACTAGGACAGTTGAGAATAAGTTTGATGTTCACAATTTCCTCTTTGAAAGAGACCAGTAAATAGGGAACAAGAAGATGAAGAAAAAGAAGTGTGTTTTTTCACACTTTTCACACTGCAGTGAACAAAAATGGCATCATGGGAACAGGCTTATTCTCAGTCCAAAGGTTTGTTTCTGATTTCTTCCCTGATTTAAGGGAAATTTGGGAAACGATCTCACTATCATGAAAGGTTTGATTGATTCACTAACCCAAAAGATGATGATGATGACAGTGGTAGGCAGGAGTCACTCTCTCCCTTGCAAGAAAAAACCAAGAGCCGTTCTTATGATCTCTCTCTCTCTCTCTCTCTCTCCCCCCCAATAAAGTCAAGCCCTTTCCAGCACGCGCGCGCGATCCTCCCCCGCCCCTTTGCACCTTGCAAATGCAAAACCCCAGGGTTTTTGCATTTGCAAGGTGCAAAGCGGCGGGGGTGGATCGCGCGCGCGTGCTGGAAAGGGCTTTACTGTATTATGGGGAGAAAGAGAGAGAGGGAGAGATCATAAGAACGGCTCTTGCTTTTTTCTTGCAAGGGAGAGAATGACTCCTGCCTCCCACTGTCATCAACATCTTCTTCTTTTGGGTTAGTGAATCAATTAATTTGGGAAATGATCTCACTATCAAAAAACAACGCGAGCTGCCACCACCACCTCCTCCTCCCCCTCTTCCCAAGTGGGCTGAAAGCAGCTGGAGCTGAGGAAATGAAGCTGAGTGGAGCGACCTCGGCTCGCGTTGTTTTCTCAGCCTAGAGCTCAGAAAACAACACGAGCTGCCTCCCCCTCCTCCTCCCCCTCCTCTCCCTCCTTCCGAGTGGACTGAAAGCAGCTGGAGCTGAGGAAATGAAGCTGAGTGGAGCGACCTCGGCTCGCGTTGTTTTCTCAGCCTAGAGCTCAGAAAACAACGCGAGCTGCCACCACCTCCTCCTCCCCCTCCTCCCCCTCCTCCCGAGTGGACTGAAAGCAGCTGGAGCTGAGGAAATGAAGCTGAGTGGAGCCGAAGCAACCTCGGCTTGCGTTGTTTTCTCAGCCTAGTGAAAGGGGAAGGGGGCTCATCTGGACCAAGGGTGAGTCTCCCCCTCAGTTTCCCCTGAAGGATCTTCTGTCGCTTTTGCCTTCTCCCTACATCTTCCCTCTGTTAAAATCCCCCCACACACACACACACTTATTTTCGGTTGGATAGATTTCGTGTCTGAGCATTCTCACATGGCGGTGGGTCTTCCTCCCCCAAAAAACAGTTAAAAAAAGAAAAAACAATATATCCTCAAGCAAGAACTTTTCTGCTTCCGATTACCCCCATGTTTAAAAGTTGCAAAGGAAACACGGAAGCAGGGAAGCGGCTGCCCAGCTTCGGAGCTCCACACCATTTTTTTTTCAGAGGGGAATCTGACTCGAGTATAAGCCGAGGGGTTTTTTTTCAGCACAAAAAATGTGCTGAAAAACTCGGCTTATACTCGAGTATATACGGTATTAGGCTGTTAGCCCTTCATTCTTCAAAAAGTGTTCTGTTTCTCCTGTTAGATTTTAATCCAGATAGGCCCACCAAATCCCAGAGTTCAACCAGCCAATTGTCTTGCATCTTCAAAGGGAGAATTCACAGAGCAACAAATAAAAAAAAGGGGAGTATTTTACTGCCTGTTTAGCTTCTGCTTTTTCCATAAATCCGAATGTACTCAGAAGACCCCAAGTGGGAGCAGACTGAGTTAACTTAAATTCTGTATATTAAATATTTGTTTATAGACTTTTGGCATTTTGAATTGTTCTTACAGGTAGAATATATTTTGAATGTTTTCAAAGGCCATTTAAAAGGAGTGTAGCCATTTTCAATGATATATAACTCATAGAAATCTGTTTTGGAAGTAGATGGAATTCGGTAAGGACCCCTTAGTGAAGTTTGTTTATCTCCACAGTTGTCTGGTAATACATAAAACTATCTTATGGTTCTCAATAGAATACATCCAATCATTGGTACATAACTTCAGTTACAGATGTTGCATTTCTACTTCTAGGACAGAGGATCTCTAAACAGCACCCCCATGTTTTATTATACTGTGTAATCATCACTGCCTTCATTTCAAAGGCATCTGTTTAACAATTCCTAAGTGCAAAATATATTTGTATTTAGTGTACCTGAAAGTTTCAACATAGCAATGAATCTTTTGATTCTGACCATGTTGTTTACATTTACTTTGTTGCTTGCCAGCTGGGTTGTTCCAAAGATTATGCTATCTTCAAGAATTTTTAGAAACTTCTAGGATTTTGACATATTGCGTAGATTTATAAATTTAAAATGAGCTACTCTTCCATAATAACATTATCACTACTAAGTACATTCACTTAGAAATGCAGACTGGACATTGAGGTAAGATATTCTGAGTAAAAATGCCATGTAATAAAAAAGAGTATAGATATATAAGAAACTATTGTTGCTATATTTCACTATTTTTTTCTAAACAATTGCTAGTTTTTCTATTCTTCATGAAAAGACAACTGTATTTCTATGCATAGAAATCCAAGGATTCTCACTTAATAATGCTAAAATGATGGGAAAACAATCTCCCAAAGTATATCCTATGGAACCATTATTGTGTTTGGTTACAATAATGAATGAAAAAGATTGTTATATAGAAAAAGAGTAGCCCACATGAGAAATCAATTTAATTTTTTCAGATGTAAAATTACAAGTAAACAGACAAAGAAATTTAAATAGGTAAAGCTTTATCTGGAAAAAAAGAGGGAAAAATCCTTGCAGCCGGGTACATATGGTTGAAGCTGAATACTTCAGCTTCAACCATATCAACACAAGAGCAAACAATAGATACAAACTCAAGGTTAATCGCACCAAACTTGATTGCAGGAAATATGACTTCAGCAACAGAGTGGTCAATGTCTGGAATACTTTACCTGACTCTCTAGTTTCTTCCCCAAAGCCCAAAAACTTTAACCTTAGACTGTCTACTATTGACCTCACCCCTTTCCTAAGAGGTCTGTAGGGGGTGCGCATAAGCGCATCAACGTGCCTACCGTCCCTGGCCTATTGTTTCTTTTATTTTTATTTTTTATTTTTCTTATATGTATCCATGTATTCATAACTATGTTTTTACTTATACCTATTATCTTGTAAGCAATTGACAAACCAAATAAATAAAAATAAATAAATCAACACTTAAAAAAGGAACAACTATATAGAATTGAAACAGCTTTTCATGGATAGTCTTGAATACAAACATGGATGCTAGCAATGTTTCAATACTGGAGGGGCTTCTACAAAAATGAGGGAGGTCAAACTATTTTCCAAAGCACCAAAAACAAGAAAACTAACTAACTTGGTTAGTTTCCATCCATTGATGGAAACTAACCAAAGAGAGAAGCAACCTAAAACTAAGGAGAAAATTTCTAACCGTGAGAGCAATGAACCAATGAAACAGTTTGCCTTCAGAAGTTATGGGTGCTCCATCACTGGAGGCTTTCAAAAAGAGACTGGACTATTTGTCTAAAATGGTATAGGTCTCCTGCTTGAACAGAACTAGAAGAATAAACAAATCTATTATTCTATGTACTATGTTGCTATCTTTTATCTGCAGAAGTAATCTTGTTTCAGATTTGTTTGTGAAGTTGAAAAAAGAAGAACAGAAATTATATAAACAAGGAAAAACATACAACTAATGCATATCTGATCTATGTGTTAAAGTAAAGAAATTTCAGTTAGACTACAGTGTGCTGCACTAATAATGTTGCTGACAGCTTTATGCTTCTATATCAGGCTCAGCATTACTAATAATGCCTTTTTCTGGAAGAGGTAACAGTTCTGTTTTAACCACTCCACATACCTAGCTATGAACTAGAGTAGTATATCTATGCAAACAATTGTATAAATACCAGTTGCAAACTCTGGAAAATTTCTTAGAATTGTAACATACCTGAAGTATATAGGATTAAAACTCTTTTGGTCAGAGCAATTGCAACATTTATGTTGTTAATTTTCAAAAAAAGATAATTAAGTATAAGGATTGGCTGGCTCTCCTGAGTGAGCTGAATTTAATGCCCTAATTAAGAATTATGCAGAAAAGGAACAAGAAATCCTATGGTACCCAAAGTTCACATATTTATTTATAAGTTATCACACTTTTAAAAAATACCTTTTTTAGTAGAGAGGGGGCATTATTTGATTCCAATAAAATGAAGAGTGCAAATCAATATAGAACCCATATCTCGTATGTATGTATGTATGTATGTAGGTATGTATGTAGGTATATATTGTATGGTTTGAGGTTGGAGTATTGAACCCAATTATAGTGGTTTGTAAATCATTTTTTATGTTATGGCTTGGCATTACAATGCAATTAAAATAATCTGTGGTTTAGCATTCTGTGCAATACAATATGCCATATTATATTGACACATATTAGTTGACCATCCATGCATTTGCCCTTTCCTATCATAATTTGCTGGACATCAGGAGACCTAACCTAGTGTTCTTTTTATATTTAGTAAAACAGCTGAAATTGATTTTTTTGAAGTCTTTACAAGACTAGTCCTGAGCAACCTTGATTAAACTGATCTGGGAAATGGTAACATTGCATATCATCGCAGGAATCACATGCCTTTTGCACTGCCTTCTGGCTGATCTAGTAGTTCTTTATCATGATGGCAGATGAGGCAATGAATGGCTTTGTCAGTATGTTAATCTGCACTGCTTCAGTGTTAGATAGACTTGTATTATTTTTTAATGTTTACAAATGAATAAATATTAGACCATAAAAATTAAAGACCTTTTGGGTCCATCATAAAATAGGCAGTTCTGTAATTTTAGATGAGGAGGGATCTTTATCACTCAACACATTCCTCAGCAATATGTCCAAAGGACTTTAAAGCTGCCATTTTATTCAGGCTGCAGGGAATCTGTCGAAGTTGTTGCAATACTGTATGGTGGCTTTTCATTCTCTTTGCTGTTATGTTTTTACCTTTGGGAGATTTTGCTAGGGGTCAGTTGCTGCTTTTCAGAAGCAAAATACTTCTTCAGAATTGATGTGTAATATGTTGACCTCTATGGTTTCAACCTGAAGCAGGCAGAGATATTCTTGCATGCCAGTGTAATACACATATCTAGGAATCTCATATGATCCTTGTGTCTATCTGAGTGACAGAATAGTTTAGCAATGCAGTTGCTGACATTCACTGTGGGACCTATGATCTGTTATAACTTTCTGTTGTTCTAAACAAAATTGCAGTTTCCTTCTCACAAAATCTCTCTGGAGTCGGCTTTCCAGACATGTTTCAGTTTAATTTTTTGCTCTACCTGCAGTGTTCAATCAGTATGAATACAGCAGGAGTCTATCTAATAGTAGGAATTTCCTGAGACAGGCAGTTAATGGGAACAGTAGTAAGCCCTGAGGTATGTTTATACAGTCAGTCTCGCTTCCTCTACTCTGGTGATATATTAACTACTTCAGAAGTTTCCCAGCTGTTTCAGAGGATAAATAATGGCATTGGGAGCCCATATTTAACCTTCACTGTACAGACTGCAGATTTTTTAGTTGTCCCCTTATATCTCTGGTTGACCTGAAAAGGGATTTGAGCCAGGTCTGTTCCTTACTGTTTTCCTTTCCTGAATGGTTCTGGATAGGCTTTGTTGGCACTGTACCACAATAATTTGCATTTACATGTGCTATGTGAACCTTATCTTCTAATAGTTTTAACACACCTACCGCATAATAGTTTTTCTTATATCTTATTTAAAGTGAATTCATTAACACACAATTCCAGAGAAGAAAACAGGGTGTCAAAGCCCATAATTAACATATACCATTAAAGCTAACAAATAACAGTTTTCATAAAGAAAAATTAAAACCCTTTACATAGCAAATAACAGAATAAAAACCAGTATGGTTAGGCAGTTTAGCTGTAATGGTGCATTATTTTCCTTCAGAATGGAAAACCTAGTGTCCTTGGGCATCATGAAGAGTTTTAACAGTCGCTACATATATTCTTCTGCAGAAATATTGATGCTGTTTGAAGTTTTCTACTGTCCTGAATAAAGAATAACATCCAAGGGACTATAGCTTCTTCATTCTGGACCTTTGATGCTGGGTGCCATGCACAATAGCAACCTACTTTCTTCTATCCCTCCTTTCCTCCACATCCAAACTCTACAATCTTTACTTATGTTTGGGCCCTTGTGCCACAGACTACAGCTTACAGCATAGCAGGAATCTTACATTTTTCTGGAATGAAGTTGGATATTTCAGGAGGACCATGGTTCAAATGTATCTGCAAATCAAGCATGAAATATTTACAGGAATGAAAACGTTTCAGAATGGCCTTCATAGTCCCCAGTCCTGAATATTATTGATTTGGGAAGTCAAATGCACTACAGGTATATGCAAGGGAGGCCCAGGAGTATTTCTGAGCTAGAAAGAGTTAGCTGATTGCAGGAAATATGGAAGCAGTTATTTTTTATCAAAGGTGATGTTTCAAACTACTGACTGGAAAAGTATCCAAACTTCTGTACCTGCCATATCCATTATCTATTTATGTTGAATCTGTAAACACTTGTGTATATAAATAGTTGGTGTGTGCTGAAATTTGCAAAGAGGTACAATTTCTAATGTATTGTATGAATTTCTTTTTACTTAAGGTTGCATTAAACATATAAATTGAGCAGCGGTGCCTAAATGTTTGCATGCAACTGTAGAATAAGGCCTTTTTTGATTATATGATGCTCTTTACATATTTGTAAAGTACCATCATAGTTTCATACCTCAGTAGTCTCATTAGGATTGAAGATACATGATTCTCTCAATCTCTCTAAGTCATTGTTTTCAGTCCTCAGTTCTGGTTGTTCTTTTTCTGTTCATCAATCTGACTTTCTCTGTACCTTTTCCAAATGTGGTTCCTAAAACTGACCCAGAACTGAAGATGGGGCAGACCAATGCTGAACAGAATGAAACTATGTTTCACATTATTTAGAAACAAGTTTCATTGCTGAAACTTAAATTTACATTTATCTTTTGACCAGCCTCAGCACAGCTTTATGTACAGTTCCAAGTTACTTTTCTCATTTACTTTTGCCCTGTCAGATATTTTCAAGCCTACTGATTTACATTATGTCTATTGTAATTTTATTCTGATATTTGCAATCTATTTCTCTTATCAAGATAATTGTGAATATTACTGTCTTCTAAAGTATTCCAATCCAATATTATGTCATCAGCAGATCTGATCAGCAGCATACCTCTCTTTGTTTAAGTCAGTAATGAAAATGTTGAAGAATGGTGGGCCTAGAACCAAACACTGTGGAGCTCCATTTGATGTCTCAAACATTTTATGAGCAGCTTCTAATTAACATAACATAAGTTTGAACATAAGTTTTGAGCCACATATAGTTCCATTTAGTTGTTACCATGCTGAAAAAATACAGGAAGCTTCATATTTCTTTACTAGCAATTCCATGTATGAAGGGGAATGAATGAATTGAGACAGAAAGTATCAGAATTAACTGCTGAAAGTGGCAAATTCACAATTTAACATAGGAATGAACTGTTGATTTCATGAAATAATTTTTGACAGTATACTGCAGTGAGTATCTCCCCGTGGCTCTTCATTGGCCAGTTTTCTGAGGTAAATTTTTTTTATCTCTTTAGAATTATATTTTAGGGCAGGTTTCTTAAATGTCAGTTTATTAATATGTCAGAACACTCAAGATAGAGTCAGAAGAAAGACATATACACATGCAAACACATGTGTGGGTGCACAGACACACATACCTCTACAACTGCCAGAAGACATATTTCTGGACAAGTATTGTAATATAGGCCAGTTAAAATTTGTTGCTTGTAAAATAATGTACCTAGTTTATAATATGTGCCACACAATCATATTGACACAAATATTCCGCTCTCAGAACAAAAAATAAGAGACATAAATGGAATGAAGATTAGCTGAGCAGAAAATGTAAGTGACCAGATATTTGGTGGGGGGGGGGGGAGTGGGTTGATGGACTTCAACTCCCACAATTCTCCAGTTCTGCCTGTCTATAAATCTTGTTACTGTTGTGTAGGCAGCAGAATAACAGAAAAAAACAGTTGGAAAGGATCTTGGGAAGGACATCTAGTCCTTTGAGCTGTGATGGCGCCATGGTTAGAATGCAGTATTACGGACTACTTTTGCTGACTGTTAGCTGCCTGCAATTTGGCAGTTCAAATCTCACCAGGCTCATGGTTGACTCAGCCTTCCATCCTTCCGAGATCGGTAAAATGAGGACCCAGATTGTTAGAGGCAATATGCCAACTCTGTAAACCACTTAGAGAGAGCTGTAAAGCACTGTGATGTGGTATATAAATCTAAGTGCTATTGCTGTTGCTCGTCTAACCCCCTGTCCAAACAGGAGACTGTATTCCATTTCAGATAAATGATTGCCCAATCTGTTTTTAAAAACCTCCAAGCTGTTCCACTGATTAGTTGTTCTATCAGGAAATTTCATTGTAGAACTAGTTGTTTCTTTTTTTTAGTTTTCACCAATTTCTTTTTTTCCCCTGCCTTCAGGTACTTTGGAGAATAAGTTGACCCCCTCTTTTTTTGTGGCAGCTTCTTAGATATTGGAATACTATAAAATGTCACCGAATTATAAAAAAAAGATGTTCAGACTTTGGAAAAAGTGCAAAGAAGAGCAACTAAGATGATTAAAAGCTTGGAGATTAAACCATATGAAAAATGGTTGCAGAAGTTTGGTTTGGCTAGTCTAGAGAAAAGTAGGGCCAGGGGGAAACATGATAGCAGTATCCCAGTATTTGAGAGGTTGCCACAAAGAGGAGTCAACCTATTTATCAAAGCACCTGTAGGCAGGACAAGAAACAATGATGGAAACTAATCAAGGAGAGAAGCAACTTGGAAGTAAGGAGAAACTTCCTAACAGTGAGGACAATTAAAAAATGAAACAGCTTGCTCTCAGAAGTTGTAGGTGCTTCATCACTGGAGGTTTTTAAGAAAAGAATGGACAGTCGCTTGTCTGAAATAGTATAGGATCTCCTGCTTGAGCAGGGAGTTGAACTAGAAGACTTCCAAGGTCTCTTCCAGCTCTCTTGTCATTGAGTTGACCACTTCATTGTTCCCTGCTTCTAGTTCTATAATCTGAATCATTGCATGAAACAAAATTACATGAGCTAACTACTCATAGTATTGATAAGGATGTAATGGACTTTACTACTGTAAATCCCTCTTACAAAAATCCTAAGGAATTTTTATTTTGACTTGCTATATGTTCCATTATGCGGTGTTATACATGCACCAAATTACTTTTAGTGTTTGCTTATACTCAGGAGATAGAAAGGGGTGCAGGTTTCAATTCAGTTTACCTCCAGGCAGTTAAAGCTGAAAATTAAACCCATATAACATAGGTTATTAGGGAAGCACAGTGGTCACGGGAAGGGCATATGGAACCACAAATGTTTCCAGAGTTCCTCACCCTTTTCTTATTCATTTCTGAACTTGTATCCTTGAATGATTACTGAAACCTCTGAATGGAGACAGTGAGAATATACTGCTGCCTCTGCAGTGTTCTAGAACCATGCAAGCAACTCCCAGTGAAGGCCCATTTAGGAAAAATTCCCATGAGTTTGCATAAATACGAGGAGTATAATCTGAGTGACTACATTAGTAGACCAGAGAAATGCTGTAGAGATAGTATACTTAGATTTCAGCAAGGTATTCGACAAGGTAGACCACAACCTATTTCTTGGTAAACTAGAAAAAAGTGGGATAAATAGCATCCATCACCATCAGATGGATTTGTAACTGGCAGATAAACCATACTCAATAGTCTTTAATGGTACTACGTCTACATGGAGGTAAGTAAGCAGTGGGGTTCCATCTTAGGGCCAGTACTCTTCAATATCTTCATTAACGACTTAGATGAGGGAATAGAAGGGGAACTTACCAAATTTGCAGGTGATACTAAGCTGGCAGGAATAGCTAACACCCAAGAACATAGGCTCAAGATCCAGATGGATCTTGACAGACTTGGACCCTAAGTAACAAAATGAAATTTAATGTAGAGAAAAGTAAAGTCTTACACTTGGGCAAGAAAGACCAAAAGTACACATACAGATTGGGAGGAACCAGGCTTAATAGCAGTAACTGTGAGAGGGAACTTGGAGTCTTAGGGGACAACCAATTAAATATCAGCCAAAAGTGTGCAGCAGCAGCAGCAAAAAAGGCAATGCAATCCTAAGCTACATTAACAGAGGGATTCAATCAAGATCACATGAGGTACTAATGCACTCTATAAAGCCTTGGTAAGACCACACCAAGAATACTGTATTCAGTTTTGGTCACCACACTATAAAAAAGACGTTGAGACTCTAGAAAGAATGCAGAGAAGAGCAATAAAGATGATTTAGGGGACTGGAGGCAAAAACATATGAAGAACAATCATAGGAACTGGACATGTCTAGTCTAGTGAAGAGAAGGACCAGAGGAGACATGACAGCAGTGTTCCAATATTTGAGAGGCTGTTACAGAGAGGAGGAGGTCAATCTGTTTTCCAAAGCACCTGAAGGCCAAACAGAGAATAATGGATGGAAACTGATCAAGGAAATATTCAACTTAGAAATAGGAATTGTCTGACAGTGAGAACAATTAACCAAGCTTGCGTTCAGAAGTTGTGGGAGCTTCATCACTGGAAACTTTTAAGAAGAGTCTGGACTACTATCTGTCAGAAATGGTGTAGGGTCTCCTGCTTGGGCGGGAGGTTGGACTAGATGACCTACAAGATCCCTTCCAACTCTGTTATTTTATTATTCTGAGTGTTATAATGGGCTGCATGGAACATCTAGGATTTTTGTCTGAGACTGGTTTTGAAACAAGCCATCTTCTGACCTCCTTCCCCTTTTGAAAGTGCTACTTATATTTAGTGTCATATGTTGTAATGTGTGCAAAATAATCATTTAATAAAAAAGACAAGTAACATTTTGCCTACAGATTTGGAAGGAAATATTCCTGCAAGGAAAACAAGCATCTAAGATCCTTGAAAAGTAAAATCTGTTAAAAGCTAAAGTGTTGTAGCCAAAAAGCTTGAATATCCTTGTTGATAATTTTTTTGTGAAGTGTCAGTGGCACTGTTAGTATGCCTGCTACCTATATTTTAAAAAGACAGATTGCATTTGACTGCAATGACACTAATTATAGTAGAGAGTTTCATGCTGAGACCCCCCCTGCTTGCAGCTTCAGCCAATAAAGCCTTTGTGATTGACAGGAGTTTCTACCATTTTAGACAACTGAAATTTCATGAAACTCTTTTTCTCTTCCTCCTGTCCGGACCAAACGTTGAGAAGAGGAAATGACACAATTATGTTAAATCCAAATTACCACATGACAATCAGAACATCACATTGCAAAGTTCAGCAGAGATTTGGAAAAGACACCTTATGTTTGGGTTACACAGCTTGATCAGCTATTATATTATTCCAGGGGAACAATCCTTGCATCTCCCTCCCACATCTGGCGTGTGGTATCCCTCCCTCCCTCCCTCTCTCTCTCTCTCTCTCCCTCACACACACACACACAGAGAACATGCACACACACACACATACTGTATATATACATTTATTATCATATAATGAGAAAATGAAAGAGCTATTTGTGAGAAACGTATGCTTTCAGGAGATTTGGTCAACAGTATTCACGCATAGCAGGGGCTAATATTCATAGTAGTTCCAAGTGCATTCCTGTGATATTGGCATCATTTCAATAATTTTATAGTACATTTGAATCATGATGGCACTCATCCGCTCATTTTCTATTAACTTTGCCTAGAAAATTTCTTGCATTTGCACATGGAAGTGAAATGTCAAGTTTCTCCTTCATGCTTCGGGACACTGCCCGAATCACAATGATGGTTTGGATAATTGTTATTAATTAAACCCTTTCTATTAGCCCTATTTTGGCTGTAACAAAGTGCATGTGAACGCACTCAGGCACTGTGTCTTTTTCATTATGACGAAGGGCAAAACCACTGAGCCCACTTCCTTGAAAGTTTATTGGGGCCTCGTGAGATTTTCATTGTATCATTTCATTGAGTAGCCAGTCTCTTATGACCTGAATATATATAAGGGGATCAGAGGTTAGTGGGACAGACTTTGCTGCATAGGCTCATTATTGCCAAATTAGATTCACTGACCTTCACCATCATTTACCAGGAACAGCTGACTAGCTTCAAGGAGCCTTTGGAATGAGTAAATTCATGTCCCATGGCCATTGCCACCAATCAGTTTGTACATGCCTTGACATCTCTGTAATATATGCAGGAATGTTTAGTCACAAGGTTTGCTTTAATATAACAATGCTGTAAATGGGTCACATTCAGTACGGTATGTGCATGTGTGCAGTAATAATCCATTCTAACCCTCCACATTCACATAAATGTTCTTCTAGTGAAATCATAAGAATCTTTGCATATCTCAGTATATTAAAGCAGCAACATTTATTGAAAGAGGACAGGAGTGTTTGTGTACTTCTGACTTGCTAGTGCAAAATGTTCTATACCCTTACATAGACAATTGACCAAAATGCTTTGCCAAGAATAATTGTAAACTGCTTAGAGGTAACCAAAGCTTACATTCAGCAAGCTTAACTAATGGGATGCATCATACAAGTCCTAGTTGCTTAGCATAATTTGTTGAATAAGCAATAATCAGTTGGATTTACACATGTGATAAACAAAAACTGTATGAACCATGCTATGTGTAAACTTGTATAATCCAGGAGCTACACTGTAAAGACTATTTGAATCTAGGCTTCTGCTAGCTGTACTGTGAAGCTTGCTGAACTTGTCACTCACTTTTCTCACTTTCTCCCTGATTCACAAGGTTAAAAATAGAATGGAAGAATATACCCTAGCGAGACTTCTGGAGCAGATCAAAATAAAAATAACAGTACAATAACAAAACCCTGTAGATGTCTCAAAAATATCATGTGTACAAGTATGTACAAATTACATTCCCAAACATGCTCAGTAGATAAGTTTCACTGAAATCTGTGAGAATAAAATAGGGAGGCAAAAAAGAGAAGCAATTAATAGACTGATCCTCTCTGTGTATATTTCAAAACTGCATTATTTATGAAAAGTCCCAAAGTGATTACAGATCACTGTGTCACCAGTGTGACACAGTGGTTAGAGTGCTGTACTGCAGGCCACTTCTGCTGACTATTGGCTGCCTGCAATTTGGCAGTTCAAATCCCACGAGGCTCAAGGTTAACTCAGCCCTTCTTCCTTCCAAGGTGGGTAAAATGAGGACCCAGATTGTTGGGGGCAATATGCTGACTCTGTAAACTGCTTAGAGAGGGCTGTAAAGCATTGTGAAGTGGTATATAAGTGCTATTGCGATTGCTAAAGGGAGTTAATAGTTATGAAAGAGCAATTTTAAGAGGTGGAGTTTTAAGCCATCTTTTGTAAAATATACCCATGATGGAATCGAAGATATCATTTCACAGGATAGATGCCATCATGGAAAATGTTGCTCTGAAGTAGTAGTTTGTAACCCTTCCTCCGAAGGAGCTGAGATAAAAGATATTCCTGTTCTAGAATTGTTCCCACTGGATGTAATAAATAACTTCTTCTCAATCTTCTCTGAATCCAAACAAAAGAAGTATTAATATAAATACAAAAATAAAAATTTATAGTGATATAAATATAAAAAATATATAAATAGCATAAATATAGCATACAAGTATGATCTTGGTACTTAAGGATCTGTCTGTCTCCTCATAATGTTAGCCCTTCCAGATAGTCCAGAAAAGCACAATTGTGAATTCTAATTCTATCTTCATTGTACAATTAACAGAATTTTGCAAGTCTCAAAGTATTAATCATCTCTTCTCCTTTTATTCTGTCCCCCTTGTCTGGACCAAGACACCTTTTACATAACAGTTGTCCAACCTGTGGCTTTCCTTTCTGTCTGCCAAGGTAATTTCCACATATAATTTACATGATCTCTCAGGACTTCAGAGGCATGCTTTCTCTTGCAGCAGCATTAATTCTCTGTTGATTTCTGGTGAAAGTGGATTTTGAGATTCATAATCACTATGACTATGTATGCAGTTGGGGACCCTTCTGAAGCTTGCCTAAGCTGGTCCAGAGCTAGTGTATGAAAAGGCATTCCGGCCAGTCTTTTAATCTTCCCACTACTCTCTGGAATTCCCAGACAAATTATTTTGCTGGTTGTCTCCTCTGTTTCATGTCCTTCATTTCGGCTTTGGCTTCTTCTCTCTGGGAAGTAGTCAAATCGGGTCCTTAGCAGCTGGACAAATTCATTTGCATCCTCTAATTCTGGGGTCCCTTTGTTGTATAATTGGGCTATCCAGTTGGCTGTGTCTCCTTCCATCATATTGTCTGTAATTGCTGTGATTATTTCCGGGTCTGATTGGTATTGAGCCCCATAGCGATCCAGATGGGACCAGATTTGGTTCAGGAAGTATGCCAATTTCCCTGGGGTTCCATCAAACATGGCTTTGAACGGTGGAAGAAGGATGGATGACTGTGCCAGCGGTGGAGCTGGAGCAGGCTGAGTAACTGGGGTTGGCATCCATTGGCACTGCACCCAATCCTGGCCAGGGTAGAATGCCCATCCAGGAGAAATTTGGTCTGCGGGGGGCGTTCAGAGGGGTGGCTGGTGAGGTGGGCTATTCAGCCTCGGCAAGCCTATTGTCTGCCTATGGGACTGACCCAGAGGCCCCGGCTTCTGACTAGCGAAGAGTCTCGGTCAAACTGTCATGCCAATAGACTGGAGCTGGAGGGGAAGACTCAGGTGCGGTCCAACTCAGGCATGTACCACTCTGGACTGTCATGTTTCCTTGGGTCAGGAAGGTAAATGTGGGTTCAGCCAATATCCAGCTAGGCTGGCCGCTTGGAGGGAGTTGTTGAGCTGACTGAATCTCTCTGGGAACCTGGCTAACGATTGTCTTTGAGACGGTGGTGCGAGGCTGCACTCCCTAAACTCACTGAGTTCAAGGGGTCTCAAAGCTCTCCACTTGAAGATCATGGTGCACTTGACCCGGTCTGATGCAATCTGGGGTCCTGGGAGCGTTGGCCCTCCAACCAATTCTTGAGGTTGTGGGATTCCTGTAGCTTCGCTCCAGTCAGAAGGATCCATCTGCACAATTTGCCAAGGTGCCAGCTCTTTGGGATGGGTGCCCTGCCAAAGCTCAGCCTTCATAGCTTCCGCTTCAGCCACCAAACCTGTTGAGGGGTAGCAGAAGGTCCTGCAGACAAACTCTGAACTCGCCTTTGTAGCTCCTCGGTGGTTGCTGTCTTCTCCTCCATCTTCCCTGAGTCTTTGCATTGCCTGGTAGACTGGGAATGCGCCTGAGGCTCAGGACCCCAGACAGCAGACCAGTAGCACGGGAAGCTGCTTGGTAGTTTTAAAAGGAGATTTGGGTTAATGTCAGGGTTCCAAGTAGCACCCCAACAGAATTAAAACTCCAAGGCAGGTATCTTCCTCAAAGCATAAATTTATTAGAGATCTCATATTAGCATATCTGGGGAAAACCCGAATCTGAAAGCCCCATGTTTTCCCAACCCAAAGTAAAACCAAAATTCCTTCCCTTGCATCCACATCTGCATCATATGATACAATTAGATCAGTGTCCCAACTTCAGCCAATTTCTATCACACCTTCCCAGGTGCAGGCTAGTCCTTAACTTCCAAGGGAAAGAATGTTATGATTACACAGCCCATACTATCTTCACCTCCCCACTCATTCACACAGATTGCTCAGCCACTATTGTGGCAGCCCTGTAGACTCTCACTTAAGAGGGCTATAGGGCTGACAATTCCTGTTTTAACATTTAATTTGAATGTTTAATCAAATATTAGAAATTATGAATTCCAGTGGTTAGCACACCTCTTAACCTAATACCTGTCAAAGGAGACACCAGTCTCTCTAGGCCTAGGAGAACTGTCAGGTCTTTAGAGCCCTTCATAATGCCATCTGTATCTCTGAACTATATGGGGATAGATGGCTGTAACAAAGCAGAGCAGCCTTCACCAAGGAGATTCAGTTACAATGCATATGTTGGGGAGGTCAGGATCCTCCAGCAAAATTACAATTCTTCCCAACCAGTACTTTTTAAATATAGGCAAAACTATTTCAGGCATTATTGCCTCTGTGCTTCCCACCTCAATTAGTGCCAAGTTGAACCATGGTTTTGGCAATGGCTCTATGAAAATTATTACTATAACTACAAAGGTTACTGGAGAATAAAAGTGCTGCAGTTGTGCATTATTATTCCCGTTCTAGAAAAATAAAAAAAATTCACAGTTGTCAGCATACCATTTAACCTACATACTAACCAGATCTTCTGTGTTGTTGTTGTTGTTGTTGTTGTTGTTGTTTCAATTATAAGAACTCAAGGTCATGGGTTTAGTCTGCTGGTAATAAAGGAACTTTTTTTTCCAATGCTTTTCATTTAGCTTAACACCCTATTCATATTCATTGAAATATTAGCATTGAATGTAAGACTTAAAATTTATGCCTGTAGACTTTTTATGGCAATAGAAAGTTTTCCATCTGATTGACTACAGTAGGCAGAAAAGATAATTTGGACTTAATAGGTTTTGGCCTATCATATACCAGCCATCTTGTTTAGAAACATCTTTTCATCCTTGCTTTCCTGGCCTCCCATTATTAGGAGGACTGACTGAATTTTTTAGATTTATTGTCTCAATTGGGAAATTCTACTAAAATCTTTTTTTTCAGTTATGAACAGGTGGTTATTCATCAATATGTATACACTGTACAGCAGTTTAATTTAATCTTAGTTAAACCTTTGAGGATTGGAAAAACATCATCTTGGCATTTTCTCCCAGAATATTGGAGGAGCTTTGGAGAAACATCAATGTCAGTCAATTTTAACTTACTTTTTGCTAAGTTAAACAGAACAGTCTCAAGTCCTGAATGGTGAGGGACTCTTTTATGCCTGAGTACTTGGTTCATTTGATTCATGAGGGGCTTGCTAGGCCTTTTCTGGTTTTAAGGGTTTCTCTCTCTCCCCCTCCCCCCGCTTAATCCTTTTCAGTTCTGCAATGTGGGTAGAATTTTGGGGTGTGGTCCTCTTTAATTGGGCTATTACTCAATCTAATTATCCACAACAGATATTTGTACCTGTTCATTATGTGACCTACGGATTATGTGGCAATTACTAATTGACTCTTGAAGAGGATTATTATGTAATTTGTGGATCTCAGGGTAACACTTTAATTTTACAGCACAACTAACTACACAGAGTTACCCTGTAACTACATAGTAATTGTAATGCAATCAAATGGTGAATAATTACACATAATTATATTGATCTGTACTTGGTAAAATTACTATCCCATACTACCACCACCGAAATCATCTCTTTTACACAAGCTAAAATTGTGAGATTTTTTGTAATTATCAGTGCAGTATGAACATCATAGTTGGAGGGAAGGACTATTCATATGACCTACAGAGATTCACACAAGTACTATTGTTGTTTAGAATTAAGGAGAGGTACAAATTGACTGGATGTATGGTAGTTTCAATATATTTGTGTACTCTTAATTAAATTACAATTAAGGCAAATAAAATATTACTGTATTCAAGCAACTCTCTGGACAATGATCCCCCCTTCCAGTCTCTCTGTAGCTCAAAGACTATCACAAAGCCAGCCTCTAAAGAACTTACATTGTTGGGATGGTATTTTTACTCATCTATGAAAGTAATATTTTTTGCAAGTCCCACAGAAATTTGACTCTCTTTGAGAGTGACAGTTTTAACACAGGAACAAAGATATATTTTTAAGTTAGAAAACATAGGTCTGCAAGGGCTGGAAGTGATTTAGTTCCGGAATCACAACAAATATTATCTAAGTTCATTTGTGAATTAAATTTCCCTTTTGTGTAAATATATGAATGGAAAAAGGATCTGTTCTCTTTACTATTATTCAGATAGCAGTTTTCTGTACCTAATCTCTGCTTCCTTCCATCTCACATACTTTTCCTTCTACCCAGGTTTTGTAACAGGTCAGGTGAAAGATATTCTACACTATAGCCAACCTTATCAATAAATAAAAAGGCAAGGGAAAGAAGATAGTATTGGCCAAGTTTAAATAATAAGCATAAAGGGAATGATATTTGAAAGAGAATAAAGCTTTGATAAAACAATAAAAGTGGGCTCAGGCAATCTATCACAAAGGAATAAGGGAAATTGAAGTTTCCAGAAGTACACTGATTGAAAGCACACGGGATCTTTCCTTCCCTTATATCTGACAAATTATTGTCGGTTGATGAAATCCTTTTGATCAATTTATGTCTCATCATATAGCCGCTGCCACCAGGAAAGGTCGATGGTCTGCAGTGCACCCATGTTGGTAATGGGTGATAAACGGGGAGGGAAGGTACCACGTGGGAGATTGCAGCATCAGACCCCTTTCCAGGTGTCCCCTGACCTGCAAGGGGAGGACACAATCTCCTGTGCTCCCCTACCCACTCCAGGAGCCTCAAAGTGCTCGCCTCCCCTCTGGCACCTGCTAAGCTTTGTCCCACCGTGCTTCTTTTCCTGTTCAGAAGCGCTCACAGGAAGGAGGCTGTTCTCTATGGTACATTTGCATTCTTGTAAACACCTCACCTGATTGGCCAGGGCGCGCAGCATTCGGATTGGCCGAGCGAACCGCACTGATTGGCCCGCTGCGAATCCCCCGCGATTGGTGGAAACCGATCGTGGGAGATTTGAAGCATTGTCATTGGCTGCGGCCGGCGCGGCCAACTCCATATAAGCCGCCACCGATTCTTCAGGAACCGAGTCGATCTCGGGACTAATAAAGAGTTGAAAACTAGTCACTGACTCCCAAGCCTTCTTCCGAGAGCCTACACAACACTGGCGATGAAGGTGGGATCGTGGAACTGATACCCACTGAGCATGTGGCACCGAGACAAACGGAACCAACAAGATGGCCAGCATCGCACCGCCCGCACCCTTTAACCAGGCTATTGAGGTCTGGGAATCGTACATTGATCGGTTCCTGATGTTCCTGGAGAGTAGGAACCTCAAGGATGCAAATGGGCAGAAAAAAAGGCCCGCAGTGTTTAAGATGGCAAAGGCCCTCGCGAAACCGGAAGATGTAAAGGTGATGGACTGGGCCGACCTTGAGCCTCTGTTGTGAAGCCACTATGCTCCCGCTGTGCCCACCCTCATCAGATGGCACGACTTCTACCGGCATGACCAGAGAGAGGGTGAGAGCATCAGTGATTTCGTGGCTGACCTGTGAAATCTGGGAGGCATGTGCGGCTTCATGGACATGGATGAGGCGTTACGAGATCGCGTCATCCTCGGGCTCAGGGACCCTGTCCTACAAAGCCGGCTGATGGTGAGAGGCGACATCTCCCTCACCGATGCACTCGCCGAAGCTACCATAGCTGAGGCAACCCGGAAGTCGGCAGCTCGAATGCAGAGACCAGATGCCGGGGACCAAACCACAACCTCAGAGACGACCACAGCAGCCGAGACCCAGCCAGAAGCAAGCCGATGAGTAACCACCACCACCCACCATGGTGACCTCGACTCCCCCTCCGACACCACGGACGAGAAGGAGGACATCCACCGACTCCAGACAGAATGGGACTGACGTGAGCGGTGGAGTCATAAGTCGGGGCTGCAATGCGCTGGGTGCGGGGGTGACCATCCTCGATCAGAGTGCCAATTTTTCGACGCAATTTGCTGACAATGCGACAAGAGCGGCCACATCTCCCGAGTCTGCCGACTCAAAAGAGCCTACAGCCCCCGACGACGAGACAGCAGCGGTCGGAGACGAGACAGCAGCGGTCGGAGACGAGACAGCACCCCCCCAGAACAAGGGACTGCCAAACCGAGAACCATTGGAACTGGGACGGACGGGGCCAACGAAACGGTGAGAACCGACAAAGAGAGGAGACCCACCAGACGGTCATCATTGGCCATTCATCTAGCTGGGATGCCTGAAAGGTACACGTGGAAGTGGGCATTGAGGGCAAGCCATGCAAGATGGAGGTGAACTCCGGGTCCTACCTCTCCATGGTTGCATGGCGGGAAATCAAGCACCTGGTGCCCGCCATCCACAAAAGGGGGCTGGAAAGCCAGAAGCTAATCCTAAAGGACTACCAAGGGAACCGCATCCCCGTAGTCGGAACAGGACACTTTGAAATCACATTCAAGGGGCGCACAGCAAGGCTTCCCCTGACAATCGTAGACAGAGACCGATCCAGCCTTTTGGGACTACAGTGGTTCGCGCCGCTCAGAATCGAAGTAACAGGCATGGACCATGTTGCAGAGGTAGACTGGGAGGAGCAACTCGCAAGGGAGTTCCAGGAAGTGTTCGATGGCACCCTAGGCAAGTACTGAGGGCCCCCTATTTCCTTCAGTTTAGACCCCAGTGTTCCCCCGATACGCCTAAAACCGCAGCAAGTACCTTTCGCACCCGATCGCGGGAGATTCGAAGCGGTGTCATTGGCCGCAGCCGGCGCGGCCAACTCCATATAAGCCGCCACCAATCCTTCAGGAACCGAGTCGATTTTGGGACTAATAAAGAGCTGAAAACTAGTCAGACTCCCGAGCCTTCTTCCGAGCGCCTACACAACAGAGGCAGCTTGATGAGAGGCAGAGGGGCAGCAAGCGTATTGTGGCTCATGGGGTGGGGGGAGCACAGGAGATTGTGCCCTCCCCTCTGCAGTTCCTGGGGTGGTCGAGCCTCCCACTCTCAATATCTTCTGACATTGCTGGCAGCCGCTTCCTGCAACTCAGGAGTTCCGTGCACTTCTGTCTGCTGCTCAGCCTCCTTGATGTGCAGAGGCAGGAGGCAGCAGCCGCAACGCAGGTTTGCTAGAGAGACTGCAAGAAAAAAAATCATCCCTGGCCTGCTTGGCCCTGCCTCCGCCCACCCGGTTGCCCCTGTGTCTCATTTAAAGCTCTCATTTAGCTTAGCTCCGAGACAAACAAACAAAAATATCCCAATCAGCCAGACTTCTATTTCTAAGCAGGAAAGAAAGCCACGGTCACCTGAAGCAGCTCCCCTTGAGCATGGAGAAAGGTTGAAATTTAATCCCCTTTACCCTCCAAAAGCCCCTTCCCTCCCATCTCATCTCTCAGCGCCTCTTCTCCGCATACAGGAGGAGCTGCATTCTCATGGTGATTGGCTAGCCCTGCAGCCAAGGGGGAAAGCGAGGAGGAAAGGTTGGGGAGACAGGAGAAGCGTCTCCCTTCCCAGCCAGCGGGGGCTGTCTGCAATCACTGCTGTTTCCCTTTGTGGGGGCGAAGCCTGATGTTCTTTCTCTCGCCTAGCAGTTCTGGCTAAGGAAGCGCCACTGCCGGGGACTTTAACACCCGCTGCAATCCAAAGCTCGGCTTCCTGCTCTCGGTCTTCCTTATCACAGGTGTCAGTTCAGGAGCCGTGTGGGGAGGGCTACAGAAGGCTTCGCCCTCTTCCCCCCTCGGTTCATCTCCAGGCAACAGTGTGTGTAGCCAGAGAACTGGGAGAAAGAGAGAGAAAGAGAGGGAGAAGGAGAGAGAGAGAGAAAGAGGGAGAAAGGGAGATGAAAGAAAAAGGGAGAAAGAGTTGAAAAAGAGGGAGAAAGAGAGAGGGAGAAAGAGAGAGGGAGAAAGAGAGAGAGAAAGAGGGAGAAAGGGAAATGAAAGAAAAAGGGAGAAAGATGAAAAAGAGGAAGAAAGAGAGCAAGAGAAAGAGAGAAAGAAGGAGAAAGAGAGACAGAGAGAGAAAGAGAGGGAGAGGGAGAGATTAGATGTTGCTTATTATGGGAAAGGGGTGTTATCTAAGCAAGAGCCCCTTCCTCAGTTTACCCCACCTGAAAGGGGAGGGTGGTCTCTTTTTGTTGTTATTTGAGTAAAATGAAAAGAAAGTAATCCAGAATTTGTACCTAGTGTGGGAAAAGAGATGGAATGGGAGCATTCTCTACACTTAAGTAGATTTCATCTCTTTCCCCAGCACACTAGGTACAAATACTGGATTGCTTTCTTTTCATTTTATTCAAATAACAACAAAAAACCCAATACAGTTCAGTATGAATTGGCTTTCCAGTCCCTCCTTGATGCACTTTTTTTACATTGGATATCTAGTTTAAATGCCAAAGAAAAATCAATGATATATTTTTCATATCTTTGGTGGCTCACACTGTCAATCGTTCACACTACTCAAAGCTATTTGTTTAAAGTAAAACTAACAGGTGTGAATTAAGTTTTAGCTAAAAAATGGAGCTTTAATTCCAGAATTTTGTGTTTTTGTAGACTCCAAGACAGTCTTGAATACCCAAAAATGAGTGCAGCATGTGTTGCTGTCAAACTTACAAAATATGAACCAAGGATAGAAAAATTATCAGCATGCATACAAGAGCAAAAGTCACATTAATCAAAAGCATGCCAAATGCAAACTTAACTTCAGTAAAAAGTTATTTGTATCATTGAAAGTGCTGTTATTTGGGGGGGGGGGGCTGGTTCAGAGAAAAGAAGTTGATCACGCATGAGTTTTTTCTAAACTAAAACATTATTCAGGTTAAATTACCTTGTTGTCAGGGGTGGGGTTCTGCCGAGGTGGTAGCTGGGAAGATCAGCAGAGAGAGAACCGGTTCTCTCTGCTGATCTTCTTGGCTTCTGTTTTGTCCCAACCATCTGCCTGGGCTCTTGGCTGTTTTTTATTTCCTGTTTTTTCAACCTTAGCTGCTTTGCACAGCACAGCTGAGGTTGAAAAAGCAGGAAAGAAAAGGATTTTCAAATGCTGCGCACCCGTGCACAGTGCTTGTCAGCTGTCCAGGCAGCACAGCTGATGATTTCTTGCAAACGTTATGCACGTGTGCACAGCACACGTTAGGCGTGACTGTGCTCATGGCCGTGCGCAAAACACGTGCTCACCATTCCGGTTATAAGACCGGTTGTATCCCACCCTGCCTATTGGCACTTCACAATAAATAAGTGGGTTTTGGGTTGCAGTTTAAGCACTTGGTGCCGAAAAGGTTCACCATCACAGATCTAGATCAAATTGTAGATCTTTCAAAGAGATGGAAAACTGTACTGACAGGAAATTTTCATCATGCTGGCATTTGGAAGAAAAACTAAAATGATCTTTCTAGAAAATTCATGATTTGTCTTTTAAAAAACTCTCCTTTAGCAGGTAGAGGAAACAGTAAGTTCTACTCTCCTTGACTTGATATCAGTCAATAGGGAAAACTTAAACAGAAGTAGTAGAAGAAGCAGGAACATTAAGGGAAAGTCATGGAGTGTTGGAATTGTTGACTTTCAAGAAGAGTTAAATTGCATTCTAAGATTCCATTGGATGTTATCTAAGAAAATCTGGAGAAATTTCTGAAATGCCTGATCAGATAATCAAAGCAGAGCAAGTATTATCTCACTCTTCTAAAAGAGGAATTATAGACCAAGTATCACAACCTAGAACAAATAAAACAGATTTGTCTACATCTTGAATACAGTATGGTAATTACCAGAAAATATCAAGAATAAATCTTATCATACTGTTTGTCTAGGGTAATTTTCTTCACAGATTGTGAGAATGATATAATGTTTAAATGAACATTCAAGAAAGTCCCTTATATCATACTAAGCAAGGAAATATTTAAATATAGGCTGGGTGCCATGACAATTCAGAGAAAATGGTTATTGCAAAAATGGTACTCAAAGAATGGTCAATCCCAATTAATATATTTTAATATTGTTTGTTAATAACTTCCATTAGAGGTGACAGGCAGTTTATCAAATTTGCATATAACACAAAAATGAAAGGTTAATAAATAGGCTGAAATACAAATTAGAAAAGTAATAGATATAAATGCAAAGATTTTCTAGAAAGGAAATAAAATAAAATCTGTAGTAAATCAGATTTCTGGAAAGCAGTTTATTTTAAAAGGTAGCAATGTTTTGTTAAACTACATTCCAGAATTTGGAATCTTTCTGTATATGAAATATTTTGGAGATATTACTAAAAAAGTTAATTATATCCTCATGATAAAAGCTTCCATCCTAAATTTTAAAAGTTGCCTTAATGAAATTTGCCATCTTTAAGCATTCAAATTAGTTTGTAGCAGAAAAGAGACAAATTTAGATAATATAATCCTGTATGGTTGAGATTTAATTCATTTAAAAAATAATCATGATATAATGACAAAATTAAAGAAACTTACATAATGTAATTTTTAAACTATCTATATCTATCTATCATCTAATCTAATTTATTAATGGATATGATTTAGGAGAGTTTGGGGGGAAGCATGTTTTAGCAATTTTTCTGTGTTCAAGAGGCTTTTTGTCTTTTACCGCCTTAGGATAGATTAGTATATATTTTTGTTTGGTTATTTTTTTCATGGAGTAACATTTATATTTAAGGTTAGAATTAGATTTCTTTTTATGTTATATAGACTTTTACCGGTATATAATATTAAAAACTTATGCTACTTTAAACAATAACTGTTAATTGTAAAAACTTCCTTAGATTTAAAAATAGTTTGACAAAAGAACTAATGATTCAGAGAGGTGGTGACCTACTCCTCTAGGGATATATTTAAGTAGAAGCTAAACTAGCGTCTATCTGGAATGCTTTAGATTCCTGCCCTAAGCAAAGGGTTTGATTAGATGCCCAAGTCCATGATTCCCTTGTTATCTCTTTTCAAACAACGTAGTAAGTTCTCAGTATGTTAACTGTATTTGACATTGTAGTTTTACAATGATTTTAGTTCCTTTCTAGCATGGGAAAGATAAAATAACTGAATTTCGTTTAAAATAAAATTTTAAAAAATACAGTATGGGGTTTTCAAAAAGTTCAAAATTGCATTGGTTGGATTGTGAAATGCTCCAAATCAGTTAAGATATTGAGAGAAATTTATCTTTGATTTTTCTTCAATCAAAATGACCTGTCAGCAGAAATGGATGAATAATTTTAAAAAGCAGCTCTTATCATGAAAACGTTGGAAAGTTGCCTTCAAAATATATTTAGGAGATAATTGTATAGAATAATAATGGCCAAAATAGTTTTATGTTGTTTACAGTAATTTCAGAGAATCACACAGTATTGAATATATGTTAATACATTATTGATATATGACTAAGAATTGGTATACTAAAATGCAAGAATAATGAATCCAAGTATGGTTGTAGCAATTTTGTGAACTCTCAGCTGCAGCTACCAAATAGGATTTTTAGATATATCCAAAATGAATAAAATATGTTCAATTTCTCTTACAATACAAATGACAAAATCCTGTAAGATATTTCTTTAGTTTACAAATATACATTTTTTCAGGGGGTTTAGGAATGCCTACATCTTAAAATACAAAATATAAAACTATAATTCTCAAAGAAAAAATGTGTGAAAGACTTTAGTTACTGTGCAGTAATAGCTTCCAGAATTTGCTAATATTCTCATGTAGTTTGATTCTCAAATTACAAGTCCTATGCTTGGTAACTAGGATTATGTCTGAGAAGAGATAGTACTGGAGTCTCATCTAAATAATACATGATTAGATTCTAAAAGACCAGGACAAAAAGGCTGCTGATTATATATTGTAAGATGAGTAAGGTAGAATTTCAACTAATACTGTTCTAGGCCTGTATTGATTTATTCTAAAACTACTCCTCTATCTTTCCAGTAAATGGCATTTCAGGCAGATTACAATGCTGTTTTATTTAAACTAGAATACCTTGGTAACAACTAAAGCTATAATCCAGGAGTAGCCCACTTAGTATTCAGAATTCAAAGGCCAGCATTCAGAAAGACAGTGAGTTTCACAGTGGAATATGATATGATAGGAATATATGATACATAAAACATAAAATTTGAACTCAGACTGCTTCAAAAGGGAGAAAAAAAGACAAGAAACATGCAATATTAAAATCCTTTTTCCATTTCTTTTTGGAAAAACAAACTAGCATATTTAGGAATTTTCATTTGCAATCAACACAACCAACCTGCTAAATATGTATAGCCAAAAACAAACAAACAAACAAACAAAAAAGGTGTGTGTATGGGGGGGGACGACAGATCCAAACAGGCTGACAGTTTAGTTAGGGGTCTGATATTCATCTTGGTTACAAGTTTTCTGGTGCAAAAATTATCACATTTGCCTTAACTAGTATCTATGCATTTGGGATGAGATCATGTTGGAGCTCATTGCAGTCAGTTGAGATTAAGCCCCTGAGAGCATATTGGCACCTACAGCTAAGTAACCAGCAAAGCCACTATGTCCTGGGGTTTCTTGACAGAATAGCTCTCCATATTACCCACATGGTAAAGGAATATAAATAAAAACTTGAGCCAAGATCATAAATAGAAATCCAAACAAATACCGTTCACATCAGCATTCTTCAATGTGTCATTTTTAATCAACAGCATGGTGGGGTTTACCCTTCCTTTGCTCCTATGCAAGTGGATCCGGATACACGGCAAGGCCTCAAGGAGGCCAGATGATAGCACAGATGGCAGATGACAAATCTGGCAAGGTCTGATGGGTGGAAATTGCTTGCTCTAATTGCTTGTCAAGTCCAGTACCTATGTCAGAGATAAGGGGTTAAGCTCAAGGCAAAACAACATTAGAACAAAACAAAGAAAAGGCTGGTAGAGATGAAGAAGGTGGAGGGAAATAGCTAGTTTATCTGTGGCCTAGAGTAAAAAAAATGCTTCCATGAAAGCCGAAAATAGTTGTAGCTACTTACACGCATGATGTAGACCCTGCAGTATAAATTTGCAACATTTGAACAAAGCAGGAGGCTTGAAATAATTGGTAATTCTGAAAAGAATTTGGTGATTGAGAAAGAAACCTGTTACAAGATGATGTATTTGTGCTATAACCATAACCATGAATAATGTCCTGAACAAAATATTCAGAACTAGACTATTTCTATAATATTGACTAAAATAAAATTGTTCCCAATTCTTGAATATATAACCCTTGAAAAGCAGGCATGAGAAGAAATATTAAACAGCTTTCATGAATATTGGGAATTACCTATCCAGTATTTTAGTATCATATCACACATAGGCAACTCTTCCTATATGTAGCAATCCAGAATAGTCTGCTTTGACTTTTTCTTTTTCTGCTCAATTGTGTCCAATTCTTAGAAACATCTGCACAAAACCCTGCAAATTTTTTGGTAATACTTTTTCAGAACTACTTTGCAATAGCTGTTGGTTTCATTCTAGGGCTGAGAGAAAGTGACTGGCCCAAAGTCACCCAGCTGGCTTTATGCCCAAGGCTGGACAAGAAATCATGGTCTTTAGTTTATAACCATATATATGTTTACCGTTACAGCAACCTGGCTCACTGTTTTGACTCTAGATCAGTGGTCGTATTCAGCCAGTTCACAGCAGTTCGGGAGAACTGGTAGAGATAATTTGGTGTGGGTCGCTGAACCAGTAGCGACTTCTTGCTGGCCACGCCCCCGAACCAGTCACCCAGTTGCAGCTTGTTCACTTGCCCCGCCCACCCGATTGTTCTGCCCACCCCGCCCTCCTGGAATACCATTGCTGCGGACGTTCACTTATTTTATTTCATTCCCCAGGACCACCACCACCTGCATCCTCCTTCTCCTGGGGGGAAAGGAGGAAAGGCATGGCCACAGCATGCTCTGGCCTTCGTTGCCTGCGTCTTCCTTCTGGGGAGGGGGGGGGAGAAAGACAGGCACAGCCGCAGCATGCTCCGGCCTCCATTGGCCTCATTCTCCTTCTTCCAGGAAGAAAGGCACAGCCTCAGCATGCTCCGTCCTCCGTTGCCAGCATGCTCCATCCTCCTTCTCCTGGGAGGAAATGAAGAAAGGCATGGCCGCAGCATGCTCCATCCTCCGTTGCCCACATCCTCCGTCTCCTGGGAGGAAATGAAGAAAGGCATGGCCTCAGTATGCTCCGGCCTCCATTGCCCACGTCCTCCTTCTCCTGGGGGAAAACAAAGAAAGGCATGGCCTCAGCAGGCTCCAGCCTCTATTGCCCGCATACTCCTTCCCCCCGGAGGAAAAGAAGAAAGGCACGGCTGCAGCATGCTCCAACCTCCACTGCCACCCCCACTGCTGCCCCACCACTTGCTTCCTGCCTTCTTGTGCCACCCGCTGCTCTGGAGCTTGCCGGATCATTTTGTCCCAGTCAGACCAAGTGTGTTTGTGTGTGTGTGTGTGTGTGTGAGAGAGAGAGAGAGAGAGAGAGAGAGAGAGAGAGAGAGAGAATGAACCTTGGGAGGTTGGGGGGAGACTGGCCACTGAACTAAGTGCTGAGATGTGACTTGTGTTTCCGTAGTGCTGCAAAGCGACCCCCTTGAACAAACGGTGGTGTGTCCCCCTGCTTGCTTTCCTGGGATTTCTCACACCTCTTTTCCTCTTTTCCTCCTTTCCCCGGGGCACCAAGTAAGTCACCTAGAGACTATACTTTCCATCTCCCCAGCCCCATTTGTATCTTACCGCCAAGGGCCAGACCAGATGCAAAATGCACATAGCCTCGGTGCTCTGAGTCTGGATCACTGGACACTTTCTGGGTGTGTTTGTGCAGCCCTTGTGGCATCTGCTGCAGTGGGCATGCATGAGGTTTTAGCTCCTTGGAGGTTACTAGCTTTCCCGGCTTCCTGTGCCGGATCGGAATGCCCCGTTTTCTGGGAGTCAGTGGGGCTGCAGACAATGGAAGGCCCGACTCTTGATTGGGGAAGGGAACTGGGCTGTGGGGTCTCGCTGTGGCCAAAGGAGAAAGTGGCATCGGGTTTTTGTGAAGGGAGGAAACATGAAACGTATCATCCCCCGGGAGAAGCTACCAGCAGCGGAGTGCTCTGACTGGGAGGGCGGGATCCCAGCTGCCTCCTATAGCAGCGCCTGCAGGTGTGTGTGTGTGTGTGTGTGTGTGTGTGTGTGTGTGTGTGTGAGAGAGAGAGAGAGAGAGAGAGAGAGAGAGAGCAAGAAAGAAAGAAAGAGAAAGGGAGAGAAAGAAAGAGCAAGAAAGAAAGAAAAAGAAATAGGAAGAAAGAAAGAAAAAGAAATAGGAAGGAAGTGGGAGAGAGAGAAAAAAAAACTGTGCTATTATTTTTAATTGACAAGGAATGGCTGGGAGGTGAGGGGCCAGGCAAGGCACCCCTTGTCATGAGCGACATTGAGTTGGCCACACCCATCCAGTTACATGACCATCAAGCATGACCATCCAGTCACATGACCATCAAGCACAGCTACCCAGTCACATGATCAAGCCATGCCCACCCCAGTCACATGACCATTGAGCCATGCCCACCAAATAAGCCACGCCTACAGAACCGGTAGTAAAAAACTTTGAATCCTACCACTGCTCCAGATGGCTATTAAAACGTCCAAGGCAAATGAGATAGCAATTTTTTTAAACAAAGTTTTCTAATGGTGCCCCAAATTAATCCAAATAATTGTGAACTCACCCACCTGGATTATTTTTCTTGATAGATTAGTATTTTTCTTATAGATTAGTATTAATTTTTATTATTCTCGCTTGGGAGGACTGCTATAAGTCATTGACCATGCATGTCAGAACCAAGAAGCAAATCCCAAACTCTAATTTTGCCTGGAAGTTAGCTGATTGCTGTTTGGGATAATTGTATCATTTGCTGAATGGCCAGGATACCTTGGGACCTTGATTACCATGGGGTTCATTCCCTTCCTTTTAGGCTGCTTCAACTTAATACTTTTTTTCCCACCGTTAAAGTAATTAGGCATTTTGTATAAAAGCCCAAGGGCATTCAAAAAAGGGAAGGTAATGGTTATGTCCATGTGAATATGCTGAAGCTACCATTGTCATCTTGATTTTTTTTTATTCTCACCCCTGCAGTAACTAAAACAAAAAGTTAAAACTGCATTATTCAATTGATACATAAAGGGAATTTTCAGGGTTGGGGTGGTGGTAGTTATAAATAGATTTGTGAAAATGACCCTGATTTTGTGAGGAGTGCCTTGTGAATGTGCGATTTGCTGGCAAATCAGTTCTTCAGCTAAAAGTCCTGATATACAAGATCATGCAGAGAAACACAGATATATTGTTTTCTGAACCCTGTTATCTATGGCTTCTTTTTAATTTTTAATTTTGAACAGGGTTACAGTCTCTCACTCAGAGGGACCCAGAACATAGCTCCAGAGACTGAAAAAGAAAATTGCAGTTTTAATGTGTTCAGGATTATTCAACGAAGTATGTGGAGTTGGAAAGCTATCTTGACTTGGTCAAACTCTGTTCCGGAAACCCTTTGCAATTACTTTTGAAACTCAGTGAGGGATAACTGTGTCTTAATTGCATTTCTATAAAGATTGCCTGAGGGTGTTCGTCTTTTAAAGCAAACACAACAAGCCGTGTTAAAGAGTAACCAGTTTAATAAACCCTAAATACTTGTGAACAATACTGAACTGTTATCCACAAAGGCTTAAAATAAAATAAAATTGGTAGTCTTTCTAATGCCACAATTCAAACTTCACAATCTTTTATGACATATACTTGTTTACTTTGTCTACCTACATCCAGGGGCTCTGACCTGCTAACAATGTCAACATAACATAAAATAACCCCCAAATTCCAAGTACTTATAAAAAACAAATAACAAGATTAAAAAGCATAAAATGTCCTGCATCCACAAATTTTATCTTCAGTTATAATATTTCTTCCTCCTGTGCAAAACAGAACAAGTAGTCTTCATGATTAACTTAAAGCTCAAGAGTCACAAAGCAGATTGTGTCTCTGCCAGAATGAACTTTGAAAGATTGGAGGTTGCTACTCAAATTTCTGGTTTTATGAGGCCCTGTCAGATAATAAGCTTTTAAGTGTGATCTCACCAGTGCAGAAAAAATGATTGTATTGCTTCTCATTGTCTTGATGCTATACCTCTGTTGATGCCTCCTAGGATTTTGGCCTTTTTGGCAGCTGCAGCACACTGTTGGCTCATACTTATGGGGTGATCCTTTGTGTCGGCCCCCAAATAAACACACTTTAGTGTTTGACCTCCCTTTCATTACTTGGTCTGGTAATTGCCGTGGGATTCTGACCTCTCCAAACCCCTTACCGAGATTGAATTGAAGTCAACCAACTCCACTAAATATGGGAACTTTACTGACACCCCAGCAATTGGGTCCTGATGGCAATGTCACTGTACAATACAGGGACAAGGCCAAGAGCCCCTGCAGGCCCAACTGCACCAATTAAGTCTCATATATGTTTACCTGCCAGCCATGCTCTGTACCCTTCAACATTCTAACAACTATGTTATTCTCAGGTATTCTCTGAATGTTCCAGTCATGGTGCCATGATTAAATAAATAAATAAATTGCCATATGCAATGGCTTTGGCAAAAAAAAAAAGGCTGAAAGATCATAGGGAGAAACAGTAATCACTCTCCTAATGTCTTAAAGATTACCAAATTGATTACTCTAGAAATATAGAATGGCTACAATCCAATATAATTCCTAAATGTTTTAGGTTCTGTCATAGGGATACCAAAACTTTCTCAGACTAAAAGCCTTCCAGGGGTGTATTTGGGTCTACTCTCCAAAATCTAGATTTCAAAATTTAGATTTTGTTTCACATTTAAATTTAAATTAAATTCAAAGAATTAAGAAGATGATCCTTCAGTCATATGTGAAATACTTTCTTGTATTTAATGCACTCTGGAAACAAAGACTCTGGGTTTTGGTGTTTTATTTTGGTTTCATTTGTAATAGCGGCCAAATGCACTTCTGCTTTATGGAATATTGTAATAAAAAGGAACTTGAATTAATTTGTGATTTAAACAGATGGAGCATTTGTTAAAGGATAATCAATTCACTCCTATGAAGGTTGGAAAGCTCCAGTAGAACACCTGATTCCTTAAGCAACAGCTCTTACAGAGGTGTAACTAGAATGCCCAATTATTTAGCAGAAAACTTTCAGAAATATAAAAAAACAAAGAAGCAAACAAAGTGAATGTGGGTTCTTTTTAGCCATTTTTGGTTGCAAATTTTCTACAGGCAAAAAGCTGTTTATCGTGTTTACTAATTATATATCTATATCTTATATATATATATATATATATATATATATATATATATATATATATATATATATATATATATATATATATATATTTGTTTTCTGAGGTTCTCGCGGGTACTTGTATGTGGATCTTTGGTTATACGGGTTTTCTCCCGCGTAAGATTGGAAGTATCTGGGCAACGTTTCGATGAAGTTCATCGAAAACGTTGCCCAGATACTTCCAATCTTACGCGGGAGAAAACCCGTATAACCAAAGATCCATATATATATATATATATATATATATATATATATATATATATATATACATATATATCAGAAAACAAATATATAGATATAGATAGATATAGATAAATTTATATATTTATATATATACAAATATTTAATACCTTTGAGCATACATAGCTATTTTTGATAGAAATATTTTCATGCAAATGAGGCAAAAGCTACAAAAGTATTTTTCTTTCAATGGCAGCTGCTGTCCAACCTTGGTTAATATTAAATTGTAAAAGGTTTAATTGCTCAGCACAAACATAATTATATGAGCATAAAGACACTGTTATTTGAATTCCACACTTTTGGTGCTATTTTGTTGTGGGGAGCAAATGACTGATTTCATCGCACCTCTCCCCCATATAACTGATTTCAAAATCCATTTTTCCTATCTTCTTTAATTATTAATTGTTTATGTTAGAAAAAATATTTAGACAAACAAAAATTTTCTATTGGGAGCAGAAGTGTTTCTGCTGTAATAACAAGCCTGTGCTGCACTGATATAAGTTCAGTGAAAGCATTGCTTTAACTGCTTCTAAAACCACTGCAGGATATTAACACTTCTGAATTTTTATTATGGTTATTAGCATGGATGCTTTTCTCATTTTGGTTCAGAATTCCATGTCATCTATTCTGAGGGCTTCACTTTTGCAACCCTGGTGGAGTTTCAAATAATTTTCTTAATGTTGCAAATAGCAGTGGATAGTAAAAAATTAGGAGAGTGAGGAAATCACTGTAGAAATGAAATAATTCATATAAACTTAAATTAATTGGCTGGAATATCTTTTATATGAATTCCAACAATCATTTACCATATTTGCCGGCGTATAAGATGACTTTTTTGCCCTGAAAAACATGCCTCCAAGTGGGGGGGTCGTCTTATACGCCGGTATATCCACTGCCGGCTATCGGATGCTTGTGGGACGCAGCGAAAGTGCCTCTGGCTTCCCAGATCCCCCGCGTCGCTTCCACCAAGAGCCTCCCCGCGTCTCTGAATCAGGTTCGAATCCCACTCGCCTTGCTCCACCCGAGGCTGCAGCGACTGGGGGGAGCGAGAGCATGGGTCGCTCCTCTCACCCCAGGCAGGGCCATGTGAAGGCTGCCCGCCTTCCTGCTCCTCCCACGGCTCCTGGCACTCCGCCCTGCCGCTGCAGCCCCGGGGATTTCTGGAGGGCGTTTCCGGTGACCCCGCTGGGATTGTTTGGCTGACCAACACAGAATAACATGCACACTGTGTAAATATTGGATGATTAGTTACCGGGGGGGGGGTCGTCTTATACGCCGGGTCGTCTTATACGCCGGCAAATATGGTAACTTTAGATAAATTACAATGCATGAATTTTTGGCGCCACATTTATATTAGTTCTTATTCATTATTCCCATTTCTTTTACAGTTTGTGCTGGCACTGAGAACAAATTGAGCTCTCTGTCTGACCTTGAGCAACAGTATCGTACATTGCGAAAATATTATGAGAATTGTGAAGTAGTAATGGGCAATCTAGAAATCACCAGCATTGAACATAACCGAGATCTCTCCTTTTTAAGGGTAAGTGATATCTCAACTTCTTTGGAACATATGTAAGTAGACATTTACTATTGCATTGATGGTCTGAGTCGGTGTGGAGATTATTACTTTAGAGAGATATGGGAATGCTGCGATTGAATGCTCTTACTAGTGTAGCTCTTGTGTCCTGTCATGGTCTTTGCTTAGACAGATCTTACATTTTCTACTTTTATTACAAACCATTCAGCTGCTTTAGAATGGACTGGCCACTAAATTTTGTAAAGAAATATATGCATATGTCTTTTAGAATTATGGAAATTTCATCACCAACCACAAGTGTCTCTGGTTAGGAAAATAATAAATATACTTTCTCTATGAGTTGAAGCTCCAGGCTGTTTCCCTGTGTTTCCTTAGCAATACCTCAGAGACCAGATGAAAAAGAATACCATGTCATGGTTTTAAAAAAGAATGTAATTTATATATAGAAATTATACAGTATATGTACAATTTTAAAGTATAAAAGTGTATTTTACTATAAAGTGAATTTGGTAAAAGATCAGGCTAGTTATGCATACTACTGGTGCTTTATCAATTCAAAACTACTTTATCTAAATTCCAGAAATCACTGTTTTGACATAGTGAATGGATTTGGAATATGGTTTGGGAGAAGAAAAAAGAGCTTTATTCTCCTATAATCTTGGCAGGGGGGCAATAGTTGTGATTTTTGATTCAGAAGATCGAGGTGAAACTTTTAGGAAAGACATTTACAATTAAGGGAGCAAATGTACAGCATTGTACAGGAATTAATGCAAAAATTAGTGATGTCACTCAAATATTTGGTGTGGTTCTGTTATTTTGGATCATAATATGATGAACACACACTTCTTTGTGGAATAGTTTTGCCAAATTTTAGTTACATTGTAGAGATGGAAATGTGCTCTGAGAAAAGTGTTGTTAAAAATTAATGATGCCTTTTAATGATGAATGTTATTGGGAATTGTGATGGAAGTTAAAGGCTGAACAAACTCAATGATTTTCCATTGGAAGAGTATTCTACTAAGTTAAACTATGTAGTGTGGGAAATTTTAAACTTATCACCTTTAGCTGAATTGTGGTCAAGAAGGATGTATACTCACTTCCGGTTTGAGCTTCTTCAGCGACAGACCGAAACCTCATCTCTGCAAGGCTTTGATCCATGCTTGCCGCTGGAGCGCACTGAGCCGACTGGTTTTGGGGCTAAGCCACCCCGTAGAGGTGGTGAAAAGGGGGGAGACTGCCAGCAGGGTTGAGGAGAGCCACATCTCTCCTCCCCAGCTAGCCATTACTCCCTTTCCTGAAGGCAGTTGCAGCGGTGGTCAGAAATGGCCACCACAAAGAAGAACTCGACCAGAAAAGAATGCAGGAGGAACATAAGGAGATAAAGTTTTGGTTGACCGGGTCAAGCAGCAAAAGCAACAAATAAGGTACCCTGGAATTGAAACTGTTAAAAAACAATAACATTGTTCCCGAAGAAGATTCTTAAGTTGCAAAGGAAAGAGAAAAGGGAAAAGATTTGGTTTTCTCCTTTTCCTATACTGACAGCTAAGAGACTTAAGCAAGAAATTGGAAAAAAATCCACTTTGACATCAATAGGCATTTAATGCTGAAAATAAAAAGTCAAAGGGATAATAAAGATTTCTGGATAATTAAAAGCTTTTGAAAACAGGAAAGGAGAGAAAAAGAATAAAAGGGCAGGATCTGGAAGGGAGAAGACTGCCTGGAATTAAAAAAGAACTTACAGCAAAATCTCAACAAGACTTCCAAAAGATACATTCTAACTGAAATATCGCAACAAAAGCCCCAGGAAGAGAAAGTCGAAAAAGAAATAAGAAGATATAACTCAGGACTATCTGGATTACTTGATGATTTCTGGATTCCTGGTTATTGTTTTGAATGACTAAAATCAATCGGGTGGCTGTTTAAAACTTTTTAAAATGGCTCCACTTTTAGAAGAACTGAACATGGAACTTAAAAAGTACAAAGAAGATGCACAAGAAGGGAGAGGTTCTTTTGGCTTCATATTTCAGTTTTTAGAAATGAAAATTTGGAATTATGAGAAACAACAAGAAATGCCTGCAGAACAAGAAGATTGTGACAAAGAAGAAGCCATCTTTAATGAACAAGTAAGCTTAGATGGGGGAAAAAAGGAAAGGGGAGAAAGAGAATGGAAAGTTTAAGATTGGGAAAAACAACTAAAAAAAATAGAGTGAAAAATAAGTATAAAATCAGAAAGCAACAGAAGAGGGAAATGCAGAAGAGAGAATTAGAAGTAGAGAGACAAGGGGGTAAAAAGGGGAGGGAGAAGATGAGAGGGAAGAAAGAAAGGAAAAGAAGTTATAAAGGACAGAAGCAAAATATAGAGAAACAGAGTCTATTTAGAGATAATGGGTGAAAACTTAATGGAAAAAGGGATTCTGCAAAGGTACATAAGATAGTATGGTTATATTAGAAGCAGAAATAATTTTAGAAAATATGAAACAATGTATGATTAAAATGTCTGATAAAATAGCTATCGTAATTCAGTGGAATGCTTGTCAATAAATGAATGTAATAAAAGGTATATTTAATGATTTATAAGACATATGTGAAGAGAAATAAGGGAAAAATTAATTATGCAGATTATATGTGTTTTTAAGGAAGTATGATATTTAATTGAAAATAAGTGTTAAAGATGTTATGGTTTTAATGATTATTAATGATAGAACTGAACTGGAATGGAATGAGGGTTTATAATTACATATATTTACAATCTTTCTTTCTTTTCTTTTTTTAAAGAATATAGTGTGTATTATAAGAATGTGCCAAGCAGAATTTGATTGGAAGTTATGTATTATGTATTATATTGAAGGTCATAAACTTAAGGTATACATTGAAGTTTAAATAAGAGTTGAATGGATGTAATTAAAAGATATAAATATGTCATACTCCAATTAGTAACTACAGGAGAAAATTTGTTTAATGAGAAAAGATAATATGAAATTGAAACAGAACAGACAAAAGTATAAATATAATGATTTGAATTGAGATGAGATAATCAAAATAAAATTGAGAAAATTAAAAGAGGGGAAAAACTATATAGAAAATGTAAAAATAGTATAAGATATGGAATAGAATACAAAAAGGAGCATGAAATTGAGTTTTGTGTCTGTATAAAGAAGTTCAACCCAGGACCATGCGATTTTCAAAAAAGATGTTTTACTTGTATTTTGTGTGTGAAAACCCAAATGAAACTTTATTAAAAAAAGAAAAGAAAGTATAGTCTAGTAATATGCATGGCCAGGAATTTGGGAGATTCCAAGGTTACAAATGTGCATGTGTAGTCTAAGCAGATAACGAAAGACAGAATCAGTTAGCTATTAATGATATACGGTAAGGTTCTTATTCTAAAACACACTTTTATTGTGTACTATAATGTCTTACTATAAAAGCTTGCCATCTTGTCTCAGAGAAACATAATATAATGAGTTCTTGTGTGATTTATTAGACTCCACATATTCATAATAAAGATTTTGGGCGACCATTTAAAACCATTTATTGACCCAATAGAAGAATATCTCAAAACGCATCCCTTAAGTTGTTAAAAAGGCTGCTGAGGTTGCTTCACATTTTTTTTTCAAGAATTGTGGTGGCTGGAGCAATACTCTATTTGCTCCCAAGGAGTTCCGCCTCAAAGACCCTACCAGTATCAAGCTGAAGTCACCTATTTGGGTCCTTTGTCAGGGAAGTGATCCCAATATAGCAGTTAAAGTAATTGGGACATTAGTCTATAAGATTCCAGTATAGATAAGTGTAAAACTGCATGTAGGGATTATCCCTTTGAGAGAAAATGTGAATGTTTTGCCTTCATGTTTTCCTGTCATAAACCAGGATTGAGTTTGTTTTTCAGCCATCCTCTTTTCTTAGCCTAGGCAAAAGCTGTGGACACATTGAGACAGGAAAGCAAGGGATGAATATCAGATTGTCATATCTATAGCAGAGGTGCTATTCGACTGGTTCGCACCTATTCGGGTGAACCGGTAGCGGTTATTTGGCATAGGTCGCCGAACAGGTGGCAATCACTGGCTGGCTACACCCCCAACCCGGTCGCCCAGTCGCTCACTTGCAATCACTTTCCTAGCTTTCCATTCCCCACGTCCTCTTTCTCCCCGGGGGAAAAGGAAGAAAAGCATGGACGCTGCAAGTATCGCTTTCCCTTTGTGAGTTAAAGTGCTGGAGTGAGAAGGAGTGCAGTCTGACAGAGGGGTGGGGGTGAATCGAGCCTTGGAGCACTTTTGCAACATAAAAGAATCCGCTCAAGCCTTGGAGAAATTTAAAGGAGCTGCTTCCAAAATGCTTGTCTGTTAAATGCTGTGTGTGTGTGTGTGTGTGTGTGTGTGTGAAAGAGAAAGAAAGAAAAGAAAGAAAGAAAAAGAAAGAAAGAAAGAAAGAAAGAAAGAAAGAAAGAAAGAAAGAAAGAGGAAGGTAGAGAAAGAAAGAAAAAAGAAAGAGAGAGAGAGAGAGAAAGAAAGAAAGAAAGAAAGAAAGAAAGAAAGAAAGAAAGAAAGAAAGAAAGAAAGAAAGAAAGAAAGAAAGAGGAAGGTAGAGAAAGAAAGAAAAAAATAGGAAGAGAGAGAGAGATAAAACTCTGTGCTATTATTTTTAATTGTTCCATTATTTATCATGTGTTAATATTTTACACTGTCCCTACACTTAGAGTGATTTTTCTGCCTTTCTTTTGCCCAGGGCGACCACATATTTTTCAGGGTTTACATGCGTTCAGTGTCAATAGTCCAGAACAGAAATACACGTGTGTTCAAGAAGAGTTGAAAGGGACCTTGGAGGTCTTCTAGTCCAACCCCCAACTCAGGCAAGAAAACTGAGGATGCCAAACTCTGAGTAGAAATCCTGGGAAAGGTGTCAGAATAACACTTAGAAGGGACCTTGGGGTGAACCCTATACCATTTCAGAGAAATGGCTGTCCAGTTTTTTCTTAAAATCTTCCAGTGATTGAGCACCCAGAACTTCTGGAGACAGGCAGTTGCACTAGTTAATTGGTCTCACTGTCAGGAAGTTTCTCCTTCGTTTTAGGTTGCTTCTCCCTGTTCAGTTTCCCTCCATTGCTTCTTGTTTGCATTCTGTTTCTTTGGAAGCCCATGGAAGTACATCTATAGTGTGCAGATAATAAAGTCAGAAAAGGTGAACAACATTTTTACAGAACTATAGATAAGTTGATGCTGGGTATGACAAGGAATGGCTGGGAGGGGAGGGGCCAGGTGAGGCACCTTTTGATGTGAGTGACATTGAGTTGGCCATGCCCACCCAGTCACATGAGCACTAAGCCATGCCCACCCAGTCGCATGACCACTAAGCCAGACCCACCCAGTCACATGAGCACTAAGCTATACCCACCCAGTCACATGACCATAAACCATGCCCACCAAATAAGCCACGCCCACAGAACCGGTAGTAAAAAAAATTGAATTCCACCACTGATCTATAGGGATTGTATAAAGAGCTGTTTATGTGGAAACACGGCTACAAAATGGATGGCTGAAGTTCAGGAAAAATGTGTGGAAGTGCCAGTAAGCCACCGATCTAGGCAAATATAGTGAACACCTGGATGCCTTGCTAATGACCAACAAAAGAGCTAAAGGGTTTGTTTCTACTGTCAAGGTAGTGGAAGAATAGAAGAGAACAGCATGCCCAAAGAAGTCTGCTATGAAATTATGATGCCTAAGAGGATTATACATGCTCTGGACAAAGTACAGAAAGTATCAACTGCAAAGCCTGCCCCCAAACCAATCAACTGGTCACATTTCCATGCAACTTTATGAAACTCTAGATGCATTTTATATTAGGTTCCCTGAGGAAGTTCTTCAATTGGATCCAGAAAATGAAAAATATCTGAGCGTTTTTGCAGCAGCTGCCTTTGTTAATCAATACTAGAGACATTTGTAATTACTTTCACCAATATTGTCCAAGATGGAACAGAAAAAGCATGCCTCAATTGGAGAGGGATTGCAGCATAAGCCCTTGAAAGGAGAAGAATGCTGAGGTTACTCAGGAATATTTATCCAACCTTAGCTTGGTCAATGCAGAAAAAAACTAGGATAAGAAATAGGGTTAGGGTCAGGATCAAGGGTCAGGGTCAAGATGGCTCTGTGAATCAATTTCTACAATAATATTTTATGTTTTTCTACTGAGGTTCTGCTATATATTACAATCATGATCATGACTCAAATGACAATTCAGAGTTAACCTAGTAATCATAGAACATAAAATTGGTTGGTTTTTTCGCACCTCCCAAGTCACTAAGCCACATTGTACAGTTTTTTTTATTTTTGTTTTTTTGCTAGAAAACCATTATTTGTAGAAGAGTGGAACTCCAGAAGAATGCAATGGATCCAGAATTTATTTTCATGGTCCAGAGATATGCTACCTCGGCTGCATGACAATGTGGTCGAAATTGCCTCACTTTCTTTATAATTTCAGCTTTGGCCAGATTTGATTCATACACATAATACACATACATATCCACATACAAATGAGTACTTGGAATGTTCGATTTTTCTGTCTCAAGCCACATAACGCAAAGGATAAGACAAGATGGTGCCAGTGGTAAAAGAATGGGGTTGATCCACTCTTTATCACTTCTTATTTGTCAAAACTCATAAAGGGCTTCCTGAAAAATTAATGGATGACTAACTTGTATATATATGCTTGTATATATAGAATGGCTCCCAGTCATCTTTCTAATCAATATCAGCTTTGAGAAAATTTATTTTTAAAAATAGTGTCCTCAGTTGATCTGTCTAGTTTTAGTAGTTTGAAATAATAACATATAAATTGATAAGTATATTTTGAGGTTGATAAACTTAAAGAAATAAGAGCAGCAGGTGGCAAATCTACAGATTCTCAGTATGTTCTTTTTGTGGTTCTTTGGTGGTTCCTAAAGAATTCGTGTTTTTGTTTATTTTTACCTGAGATTGCCCCCTCACAGCTATCTCAGCAAAAATAGCATTTCTGGTTAATGTTACAAATTATAGCTATTAGCATATAAAGAAAACAGCTAAAGAAAATGCATTCTTGAAAGGAGGGGAAAAATAGATACAAGTAGCATGTTTATGGTAATCATTTGACATTCATTAGTTTAAGGATGCTTCTTATTTCACTGTTTGAAAAAAATGCTTCAATGACCCAATTAAAAAACCAACCAACCAACCAATTGTTCTACTTCGAACTTGGAAAATTAATTTTATTCTTTCTTATTCTCCTGATATGAAATGGGTTTCAGTAACAACTATATAAAGTCATGTGCAGTGACTTTAGAGCAGTGTTTCTTAAATGTTTTCCTCTCAGAAAACTCTTCCCACTTTTCAAAATTATATAAGGCCCTGAAATACTTTTTGTTTGTATGAGTTATTTTTATTGATTTTACCATGTTAAAAATTAAAATAGACACAATTGTAGAACATTTATTGAAACATATAAAAATAATAATAATAACTTATTGTATATTAACATAATATTAATCATTAAAAAGCCTATATTTTTAACAAACAAAATAATAATGAAAAGAATGTCATTACTTTAAATTTGTATAAATATATTCAAAATCTGGCAAATAAATTTTATTTTAAGGACCCTTGAGTGGGTCTTGGGGGACTGGAACCCCCAGGGGTCCTTGGACCACACTTTATGATTCACTGCTTTACAGAGTGCAGCTCTGGACAGACATTTGCTCTGAGGAACTGAATGCTTAGCAACTCAAATTAATTTCTCTGCAGTGATTTGTATTATAGAAATGATGTGATTTCCTACACAGAAGGAATAGATGAATTAATTCACTTCACCAGAGCAATTTGATTAGCCTCAAGACTCTTTGGTCATATATGAGGGAAGTCTTTGCCAACCTTCTCCCAGGAATATCTAAAACAGCAAGTGGAAGCAACTTGATTGTGTTACTTTTTCTCTTTGAAGCAAATGGACCTCTTCACAAAATACTGTACTTCACAAAAGGGTGCTTTGTTTGTTACTTTTTCAAAAGAAAGTATCCCTTCAAAGTTTTGTAAACTTTGTAAAATAGAAGGAAGAACACAGATAAGGGAAAGTTTTCCATTCATTTCAGCAATTCAGTAGAGGATGAAGAATTTATCAAAGGCTTAGTAAAAAAAACAATAGGTTTTGAAAGGAGGAAGAGAGTGTCATTTAGGTGTATCTGATGGAGTTGTAGGGATGAATGGCCAACATGCATTGACTAACAGTGTTGCCAACTCTTTCATATTCTAATTTTCACCCCAAATTTCCCACATAGCAAGAATTTATGTAAGAGAAGCCCTTACCTCATTTTTTGGAAAAAGACTCCTGGAATTTTGTGACATTTTAGAATATCTTGATTTGTTGACAATTGCAGGCTAAGCATTATAGATACACAGTGAAAGGACTAGGATTAAGTGTCATCCAATGCCTTACATCCGATCTCTGAAAAGATGCAGATCGCTCATAGTGCTCCCAAACTTTTCTATAAGCATTCATGTATTTCTAGTTGCATTGAGGGCAGTTAAGAATAAGTCAGCACCCCCAACTGCTTCCTAGTTTTGTGGACTTCTATCAGTGAGTTTCCTAGAAAAACATAGAGTGACATATTTGCCATAGACAATTTTTGGTCATTTTTTTGGCACTTTCATCAAATTAACTTTTTTCTTATTTCTTCCTTCCACTTCCTATGTTATAAACATGAATCCTATGCAAATCCTTCAAGAACTTATTGGTGGGAATGGGGTACATTAGTTGTGGGCGCTCCATCATTGAAGGTTTTTAGGAAAAGAATGGATAGTCATTTGTTCAGAACAGTATAGGGTCTCCTGGGGATTGGACTAGAAGACTTCCAAGAGCCCTTCCAACTCTGTTATTCTCTGTTACATAGCCAGCATATGCCCTGTGGAAATATTTCCCAAAGCAACTCTGGATAATAGTATATTTGATTTAAAATATAAAAAATGTAGAGTGCCCTTGGAAAATACTGGTTAGAAGGAAAAAGAAACCAGATTAGTGTTGTTGTTGTTTTTAAATCTGACAACCTTATGACAAAGAATAATTAAATGACATTCAGCTGTATAGGTCATATAATTGTTTAATGTCTTTGTTAAAATTTTGTAACTCCATTGATTAACTGCTGTAATGTTTTTTCTCATGAAATGTCATGGAATTTTCAGTTAGTATAGAATATTTTGTTGAAGCTCAGAGGAAAATATTTACCTTGTGGAAACTGAGAATTTTGTCCAAAAGTTCATCAGTCTGACAAATTTTATTTAACTTCTACAGTATAGATGCATGCATTTTTTTTTTCAAACATTAAGCCCACTTACTGTTACTCCATATTAGTTGACATGGAACATGACATGTCATGGAACCTTTTAACTGCCTCTTCTGCAACTTTAAACAATTCATTTCACTTATACCTAGTGCTTTCCTATTTGATAACTGATCTGATGCCTGTTTTACCTCTTGTACAATTGGTTTCTGAATGTATTGTCATTTACAATATATTTACACTTGTTTGTCATTATATAATCTTTTAAAAAGAGTTTTACTATAGCTTTTCCAACTTACTTTAATTTAATTTGCCTCCAACAGATATTTTCCATGATTATTCTTGAGCATCCTGTATAAGCTATACATTTTCTGTTTTGTCTTGCACTATACTCAAAGTACCACTCATTTTATTTTTTATGTTGCATCCCTTTACTTGTGGATTTCCTTGAATGAACTCTTTTCCTGTTCTTTCTTAACTGACCTTGGTAGTCTGCATTTGCTACTTATGTATCTTTCTTATTGCTCAAGGCTTTCATCGTCTGCCTTTTCTTGGTTATCATAACAATTTATTTTTGAAAACCACTTGCATAATGTCCTCTTTATATTTGGGGAAATATTTTTCTGTTTTGAGTTTCGCCATAGCTCTTCTGGTTCATTTTTGCATAATTTGAACATATTATTATAATTATTTATTAGAATTTGCCAAACAAAAACAAGAACAAAAATAAAAGAATAAAAATAGATACATTAGTGCACTTATGCATGCCCCCTCTACTAACCACTTAGGTATGATGTAAAATCTGTTCCTTACATTCATGTTGTGTTCTTATTTATTTTCTGGTTCATATGGTGCTGTCACAAGCAATTCTCTTTAATTTTTGAAATTTAACCCAAATATTTGACAGTAATATTAATGGCCTGTTCCTTGGACGTGAAATTGTATTTGCCGACTGGATTAAATTCCTTCACCTTTGGTTTCCTTTTTTTTTGTAACCTATTTTGTTCTCAAAGTTGTCCATCCATTGAGATCCTTGCATAGAGCCTGAACATATGTTGCTTGACTAAGTATTGGCATGAAACAAAAAATGCTTTTTTCAATGCTCTATGAATCTGTGTTTTTGCATTAATATAATAAAATGTTATTCATCCAGTATTTGCATTCTTATCCAAACCAGGGTAACCTTTCTAAAAATTCAGGGTTTGGGAAGGAGAATGAGACATGGGGGACGGTCTACATTGGCTACATAAGCTAGGAAAGTCTAATTCATGGGCTAAGCAATTTATCCAAACCAGGGTAACCCTTCTAAAAATTCAGGGTTTGGGAAGGAGAATGAGACATGGGGGACAGTCTACATTGGCTACATAAGCTAGGAAAGATATAGAATTAAGGTCTACTTCAGGTTCACAATCAGGCACTCCCAATTCCCCATCTTTCCCACTCCAGAAATCTACCATATTAAGAAATAGTCAAATTCTGTGAGACTGGAAAACTCAGGAAAACAAAAACCTATTGGATTTTACTTCAAAAGATCTTTATTCCTTATGAAAAACTGAAGGTCAGCTATTGGTCTACACTGACCCTTTATCTTTGACATAGAGTTTGAACCTCATAGTTAATTATTGTTCTTCTAGAAGAGTATTCAGTGACAGATCTCATTTTCTGCATCACATTGTCATAATTGCACTGAACAAGGTTATTTTCTAAAATAGGAATTATTCATTTCACAGTTCATCTTTCAAGAGTCCATGTATAAACCTAACATGAGAATTATCCATAAAGAAAATCATTGTCAAGAAAATCAGTGTCTGTCTTTCTTACACTAAATCACAAAAGTCTTGAATGTTTTTTGGAATTGTCACGTTTATTAGATAACAAAACAGGAGCTTGAAATAGTTCTATCACAGAAAGCTAGTAAAGTGGCAGAGGGTGTCACTGGATGATTGCATGAGTAAATTGGTTAATCTGGACATCTAGATATTTTCTATATGGATAAATCTGATTTTATCTTTTCAGTTGAGTAGTTCTGAAAATCTGCCTGCTAGATTTTGTCCTTTTCTGCATGTTATTGTATAGTTTGATTGTAGCTGGAAAAACAACTAATGACCAGGACTTGTGTCATTCAGTACTGGGGCAAAATGCAGTTTGTATTATGTATTACACTAGTTGATAGCCAGCAACTATATTTTGCACTACCTGAAGCTTCTGGACATTTTATAAGAGGTCTCAATAAAGTATATAAGTCTATACATTTAAATTTTATAGTTTTAGGCCAAAAAAATTATATTACATGAAAAAATAAAGCAGAATTGTGTTATGTGAGAATAACTCAGCAATAAATTAATTTGTTGATCCAGCCCTTATTGAAACAAGAAACATTTTCCACATGTTTTTAATCATTGCCATTCAGTACTCTTTGCATGTAAAGAATATTAATAAGTACAATTTAAAACTATTGGGCCTCCTGTACAGCACTGAAAATTTAGAAACTTTCTCAAGAATCACTGCCTAAGGATTGTCCTTAGTCTGGCTGAATAAGAAATGTAGGGAAGTTGTGATAGAATTAAATGTTTGTAAAACAGTACTATAGCATTAAGATGAAGAAACATAACACTTGTAGCATACATGTTAACATTTAAATATGTACCTTAATATTTTTTGAAAAAAAAATTAAGCTATTTTAATATAAACAGTCTAGTTTATAAAGCACCCAAAGCTTTAGCAGCAAATTCACTTAAATTGAAAATGAATGTATTAAGTTGTAAAGCCAAATGCATGGCTCCCTTGGAGACTAGATGGTAAGATATTAAGATTTGGCTTCAGTGATGAGTTTAATGAATTTTAAAGGCTGGTCACAACCTTAATTAGGGATCTAAAAAATAACATTTCATGGTATGTATTGATGGAGTTTGCTTCGGGGAATTATAGGGGTTATTAAGGTTTGTTACTGCATATCCTTCTTCTTCCTATCTGTTTTTTTCACTCCAGGAATTGAAGCTTATATCTTTAAGAGTAAAAGAAACTAGAAACATGGAGAAAAGCAGATCCATGGGGATGGTAATCATAACTGAACAGAATAATGTTTTATTCTGTCTTATTCTGTTTTATTCTGTCCCTGTTATGTCATAATATTAAAAAATCAAATTTGTCTCTCTTGATGGCTGTTATTCAAAGGGCTAAATCATGTTGCATTGTAATATATTGATTTACTGTCTTGGAACGATACCGAAAGAAGAAGACGCAAAGCCTTTCATTGTAATGACATCAGAAAAATACCAGGGGTAATAAGAGTGGAGGACCTTTGAATTGCTTTTTACCCAACCAGATAACTTTAGAGTTTTCTATTGTGGATACCTTCAAGAAAGCGTTGAAAATTTAAAATTTTCCACATACACGTTAATATATTTTTTAAGAATGCCTATCACAAAATGTCATGCTGCAGTAAAATTCTCTATAAAGAAGTAGCCAGATTTAAGCTATGTCTAATTTACCACTTTGTTTAGCAATATCTCATAGCTTAAAGGTTGATGTATTGTTTTACTGTACAATTCTTATTAAAATTGGTAATTTGGGAATAATGCACAGTCATAAATTAATGCTTTTTTTGTGTTGATTTATTAAAAATATATTGCAGAATAACATGGATTCAGGGAAGAATGAGATTATGGGAATCCAGCTACTGTTAAATTCAACTGATTTTGATAAGATGGATTTAAGCAAATGATAACTCTTATCCATTAAATTTAAAATGCCTAAGATCATGGGAACAGAGTCCTTCTTAAGTTTATTCAGAAACAATATACAAAGATGAATGAAGGTTCCAAAACAGGTATTAAAACACAATTGGAAATAATTCCCAAAAATGATGGTGAAAAAATCTAGAGTAATCATGAAAAAATATTAAGACATGAAAACCAAAAGGGACAAACATCGGAAAATAGGAGGTCTGTTTCAGCAGAGGAAAAAGAAATAGGGCTGGCCACAAAGAATTAAATATAGCAGCTGGTCAAGAAAGGAGGCAAAATGGGAACTGTTTTTTAAAAAGGAAAAACAGAGCTACTCAATTTTGACTTACTCTTTTTCAACAAGAAGATAAATATGTTTTACCAAGAAAATTGAAGAGCTGGATGAAAGGATAAGTTAGAAACCTAACACTGACAGAAATATAGTCAGGAAATGTCTCTTTTAATCTGTAAGACAGGTGAATGGAATCTTAGAGACTAAAGGAATTAACTGAAACACTGATTACTTCATCACCTCAAAACTTATAACTTTTCTACCTCATGACCTATATCAATGATTACATAATCAATTTCTATACAATAATTAATTTATCAATGGATTAATTGATTTATTGTTTTGATTGATTAGTGTGATTAGAGTGTTTATTACAAATAGTGTGATTAATTGATTAGTAAAATTAGTGATTTAGTGAATTTAATTGACCAGTATGATTAGCGATTAGTGTAATTAATTGATTAGGCTGATTGTTGTTTAGCAAAATTATTTGACTAGAGAGATTATTGTAATTGATTAATTGATGTGATATTGGTTATCTTGATTACCCAAATATCTTGTTTCATTAAGCAATTTTATCAATGTACTATCTCAACAAACCTACCATGCCAGGAAAAAAATCCAATGGACAACCACAACCTAAAGAGAAAGAAATCCCCACCAATGAACCACAAGACTCCTGCACATGCCTTATATGCAATGAAACTCTAAAGGTTAATGAAAATTCCACCAGATGTTCTCTATGTGACAACTACGCTCACCATGGCTGCTTGGGATTACCCAAGCAAATGACTCAATTCCTAGAATCATGCATTTCAATATTTCTGTGCATCATGCAGACCCCCATCTGGACAAATATATTGCCCTGTTCAAAAAAAGTTGATACCATAGAAACACGAATATCATCCCTTGGCACCATAGTAGCATCCCTGGACACTTCAAAAGAAAGATTAACTAACTTTGAAAAAAAAGACACAACACAAAAACCCAAACATCCAATAGCTACAAACTGCATCTCTACCCAACAACTGCAACCCAATCCACCAAAAACCTCAAATCCAACAAATAATGAAATCCCAATCCTCTTCAGAGAAGCTGTCGAGTGCGAAGTGTCCAAACACCATCTTATTTGGTCTAGAGGACATCAATGACAATGATGACATCACAATTGTCCGCAACATCATCAGTGACTATCAAGCACCAACCATCTCCCCTGATGAAATACTTGACATTTTCCGCATCGGCCCAGAGTTCAAAAACAGTGACGGCTCGGTAGCCCCACGCTTCTGCTGGATCATTTACAAAAATGAATCAAGCAAACGTAAGTTCATTTATGCTATAAATTCACTTGCCAAAAGCAACACCAACCATAAGAACATCTGTTCTCGCCCTGACCTAACCTTACAGCAACGTGTATAGTCCCGTGAGCTGCACTTGGAGCTCCAAAGACTCTATGAACAAGGAAATACTAGCCTATACATTGACTACCACACAGAATGTATCAAAAGCAAGACCTTCAACTTACATCCCATTAACCCTGCTCCAGTTAACAGTGGTGTCCCCCAAGGCAGCGTTCTGGGAACCACACTCCTTATACTCTGTATAAATGACCTTTGCAATCACCGTATAAGCAACTGTGTCCTCTTTGCAGATGACATAAAACTATTCACCACCACTGACAATGCTACTATCCTTCAAAGTGACCTTGATTATGTGTCTGAATGGTCAAACATCTGGGAGCTCCAAATCTCGACCAACAAATACTCTGTTATACACATTGGTAAAAAAAAAAAACCAGTACACCAAATACAAACTAGATGGATATGACCTCGTGATGATCCTCACTCTGTCAAGGACCTTGGAGTTCTCATATCAAATGACCTAAGTGCCAGAGCTCACTGTAACAGCATTGCCAAAAAGGCATTAAAAGTTGTAAATCTAATCTTATGAAGCTTCTCCTCTGGAAATATCGAATTGCTAACTAGAGCATACAAAACTTTTGCCAGACCAGTACTCGAATACAGCTCATCAGTTTGGAATCCACACTGCATATCAGACATTAATACAATCGAGTGAAGTATCACCAGGCTTGAGATTTTGGGCTTGGACAACCTTGAACTATGCTGCCTATGGTTAGACTTAAGCGTAGCATACAAAATTATCTGCTACAATGTCCTACCAGTCAGTGACTACTTCAGCTTCAACCACAACAATACAAGAGCACAGAACAGATACAAACTCAATGTAAACCTCTTCAAACTGGATTCCAGAAAGTACGACTTCAGCAACAGAGTGGTCAATGCTTGGAATGCACTACCTGATTCTCTTGTTACATCCTCTAACCCCCACTCCTTTAACCTCAAACTAACCACTATTGACCTCACCCCATTCCTAAGAGGTCTGTAAGGGGCATGCATAAGTGCACCATTGTGCCTACTGTCCCTGTCCTATTGTCTTCATTTATTTGTACCTATTTCCTATATTCTTACTCATGTTTATACTTATATCTATTATCTTATAAGTGATTGACATATCAAATAAATAAAATAAATAAATAAAAATAAATAAAACTTATATAGGGCAAAACCCTTACTTGTTGTTTGTAAAAAAATATGCAGAACTATTGAAAAGCCACATGAATAGAGGAGAAGAATGTCCAAAAAGGGCAAGAAGGAAAAACCAACAAACTATTTGGAACCTTCAGTTGATGAATTTATGAATGGTCTGATTGTTATTATGATTGTTTTAGTCCAAGCTGCCTGGAATGTTGTATATTTTTATTGTATTTGTATTTGTAAGCCACTGGAGTGTATAGCTGTAATACATTTTAACAATAATAATATAATAAATTGCCTGCAAGCAAAAATGAATTGGGCCATACACAATGTACAGATAATCCTCAAGTTACAACAGTTCACTTAGCGACCGCTTGAAGTTATGACAATCCCCCCAAGTATTTACCACACAATCCTGAAGTTACAAATGTTACAGTACCAGAGCAGTTGTTCACCGGAGAGGCACTGCAATATTAGCCCTTCCTGTCCCCCACCTCCCCGGCTGGGTCTCCAAAAGTTCTCTAGATTTTTGCAAGGTGGACTCTGTGGAGTCCCGGCTGCGGGGGGTGGGGGGGGGAATAGGCAGAGCTAATATTGCAGTGCCTCTGTGGTCGTTCACAAGGGTGAACGACTGCTGTGGTGCTGCAACGTTCGTAACTTTGGGTCTGTTTCATAAGTACTTGTGGTTATATTGTAACTTTGGACAGGCACTAAGTGAACATTCATAAATTGGGGATTACCTATACCTGGAGACAGCAGAATAGATGAGAAAAAAAACTAAAGAAAATCACAACACTACAAAAACCTGAAAATAGAAGTAGAACAACGAACGCAGTACTAGTAATAATCATTTCAGGTGCAATCCTAAAATATGTGCAACACCACTTGAACACCATCAGGATTGACAAAATCACAACCAGTTAATTGCAAGAGTCAGCTTTACTTGGAACAGTTACATTCTGCTGTAGTACCTTTAATGCCATTAAACAACAACATCTGCCTATGCAGGTCATTGGGAAGGACTCGATAGGTAGATAAAAATGCCAAATCCAATCTAAACATCTGACTGACTATGCAACCTGTTCTGGACTAGCAGGCTCGTAAACCTGCAAACCTGATTGGTCCGCTAACAGTGGGTCGTGATTGGTCGCTCTGGGCTAATCCGATTGGCTGGTTAATGGGCTGCCGCGATTGGACAACCCAAGCGCGGCAAGCTTAAATCATTGTCATTGGACGTTTAGCCGCAGCCAGCTCAAAAAAAGGAGCTGCTTTGGCCAGGCTTTTTCACTCTGATCAGAAGTCACTAATAAAGAGTTGAAGTTCCTATCCAAGGTTTCGTCTCCGTTATTTCACCCATCCTTCCAGACATAACACTGGCGACGAAGGTGGGATGCGGAGACGATAGAGCTGATTGAGCACTCGCAGAATATTGACAGAGCACGTGGCTAACGGCGCACAGACATCGGCAGAATAGCTAGCAGTGCTATACCACCCACCCCGTTTGATCCAGCTAGCGAAGACTGGGACTCGTATATGGACAGGTTTCAAATGTTCCTGGAGTCCAACCATCTAAAGGATGCCACGTCTAGCAAAAAACGTGCGGTTTTCCTAACGCATTGTGGACCCGCCATTTTCAGAATGGCAAAGGCACTTGCCAAACCTGCTGAAGTCGAAACGATGGACTGGGATACCCTTGCTCCCATCCTTCATGCCCTTTACGCTCCGGCAGTTCCAACCCTCATTTGAAGACACGAATTTTACCAGAGGGATCAACATGAAGGTGAGAATATCAGGGACTTCGTAGTTGACCTAAGGAACTTGGGTGGATTGTGTGGCTTCACAAACCTAGAGGAAGCCATGAGAGATCGGATTGTCCTTGGTCTAAGAGACCCAACTGTCCAAAGCAAGATTATGGCAAAAGGAGACATCATCCTCGCAGATGCCATAGCAGACGCCACTGCAGCTGAAGCCACCTGCAAATCAGCAGCATGAATGCGCCGAGTGAATGGGGCCAGCCGCCAACCCACCAGTGATATGGCAACATCATCAGAAAAATACACATTGACCACCCACCATGAAGACATTGATTCCTCATCAGATAGTGAGGAGGAAGAAGTCAACAGACTCAGGTCAGAACGCGAGCAACGAGACCAGCGGAAATTGGATCATAAATCCAATTTCCAATGCGCCGGATGCAGGGGAAACCACCCACAATCCGAATGCAGGTTCCTAGATGCCATCTGTCATTCCTGTGAGAAAAGGGGGCACATTGCTAAAGTGTGCTGGAACAAAAGAGGATCCAGTCCCAAGAGGAAAGAAAATAATTTCTGACAATCAGCAGGCACCCCGCCCACAAATCGGGACCGCCCAAACAACCAGTGGAGCCAGTACAACAGAAACCGGATGTTTACTGGCATAACCAGACAGGAAGAGGCACATCAGACCATCACCATCAGCCACGCTTCATCGTTAGACGTCAAGAAAATCCAGGTCAAGGTCACCATTGAAAATCGTCCATGCATCATGGAAGTGGACTCCGGGTCTTCCCTATCCATGGTCTCCTGGAAAACCCTTAAGCAGCTGATTCCCGACATCCGCCGCTAGGATCTCAGCACTTATATTAAAAGACTACCAGGGCAACTGAATCCCGGTCGCTGGTTCCAATCACGTCCAGGTCTCATTCAAGGACCACACCACAATACTACCTCTCACCATCATTGACGGAGACCGGCCCAGCTTATTGGGTCTACAGTGGTTCGTGCCATTAGGAATCGAAATGGCAGGCATCAACCAGACTGTAGATGAAGACTGGGAGGCGCCCCTCTTCTGTGACTTTCAAGAAGTCTTCACTGAAGAATTAGGCAAGTACAAAGGGTCCCCCATCTCATTTAATCTCTGCCCTGATATCTCACCCATTCGCCTAAAGCCACGCCGAGTTCCCTTTGCTCTCAAACCAAAAATTGATGAGCAATTGGACAAACTAATTGAACAAGGCGTGTTAGAACCCATCAATCACGCCCAATGGGAGACCCCAATTGTAACTCCCCTAAAACCTGACGGATCTTTGAGAATCTGTGGGGATTACAAGGCTACCCTCAACCATGCGTTACAGCAGAGTGCCTATCCGGTACCCGTGATCCAACATCTCCTTCACTCACTTGGGGGCGGAAAAGTATTCGCAAAGCTTGACCTGGCTCAAGCTTATCAACAGTTGCCAGTAGACGCAGAAACCGCAGAAGCCCAAACCATAGTTACGCACAGAGGTGCGTTCAAATGTAACAGGCTCCAGTTCAGAGTAAGCGTAGCACCAGGCATCTTTCAAAGTTTGATGGAAAGGTTGTTACCGGGCATCAAAGGGGTCGTGCCCTACTTCGATGATGTATTGATAGCCGCCCCTGCAAGAAGTCAGTTAGAAAAATGCCTGAGAACTGTTCTACAAAAGTTCAAAGGCGCCGGCCTCAAAGTTAAGAAGGAAAAGTGCCAGTTATGCACTGAGAGGGTTGAATTTCTTGGTTACCTTCTTGACAAACAAGGAATTCACCCTACTGAAAAGAAATTGGCTGCCATTAAAAATGCCCCAAGACCAAAGAACAAAACAGTTCTCCAAGCCTTCCTGGGACTTATTAACTTTTATAACATCTTCCTACCCCAGAAGGCGACCGTTGCTGAACCCCTGCATAGACTCCTCGACAAGAAGGCTTCCTGGTTTTGGGGACGACGGGAGGAGCAGGCTTTCCAACAAGTAAAAGACCTTTTAACTTCGGATGCAGTACTCATCCAATATAATGAGACACTTCCATTAACTGTGACTTGTGACGCCTCACCTTTTGGGGTAGGAGCCATCCTGAGCCACATCCTACCAAACGGTACGGAAGCGCCTATTGCATTCTTTTCAAGAACTTTGTCTAAAACAGAGAGAAACTATAGTCACTTAGATAAAGAAGCCCTTGCTATTATATCTGCCATCAAAAGGTTCCACGAGTACGTGTATGGAAGATCCTTTTCCATCATCACAGATCATAAGCCATTACTTGGCATCTTGGCAGGTGACAAACCAACTCCACACATCCTATCTCCAAGGATGACACGATGGTCGGAGTTCTTAGCCGCCTACGACTACCAGTTGAGACACTGACCAGGGAAAACCATCCCCCATGCAGACGTTTTGAGCCGTTCTCCACTGCCAGAACTTCTAGATGACCCAGCTCCCACACTATCAATACTACAAATTGAGACGCTTCCCTCACCTCCACTAACAGCACAAGACATCGCATTGGAAACAAAAAAAGACTCATGTTTGGCACGGGTTCTTAGCTGGGTGGAGAGGGGATGGCCAGAAATCGAACCCAATGACACCTTTAAACCCTTCAAGAACAGACAAACAGAACTTTTCTCCCAAAAGGGGTGCTTGTTGTGGCGAGACCGAGTGGTCATACCAGCTAAACTACAAAAAAAAGTTCTAAAATTACTACTACAAGTTATAAACTTACTACCCGGGCATCGTACAAATGAAAGCGCTGGCAAGAAGCTATGCCTGGTGGCCAGGTATGGGCAAACAAATTGAAGCTTGGGTTGCCACCTGTAGCAAATGCCAACAAACATGCTCAGCCCCACCGAAAGCATCACCAGCTGAATGGGAAACGCCCAGGGGTCCATGGTCCCACATCCACATCGATTTTGTGGGACCTACAAAAGGGCATACCTTCCTGATAACAGTAGACGTCTACTCTAACTGGCTCAAGGTTAACAAAATGAAGACTACCACTACAGATGCAATCATCAAGAAATTGAGCAGAATTTTTGCAATGCACGGGCTACCAGACGTCTTGGTTTCCAACAACGGCCCTCAATTTGCCATCTTGGCTTTTGAACAATACCTAGCAGATCGTGGAATACGCCACACCTTGACATCACCTGCTCTCCCGGCGGCCAATGGCAGGGCTGAATGAATGGTTCAGTTACAAAAAATGGAACAAGGAAACATCCACGACAAAGTCACCAGGATGCTCCTTCTCCAGCATATTACACCAAACAGTACCACAAACAAAAGCCCAGCTGAACTCCTGATGGGCAGAAAACTCAGATCGCATCTAGACCGCCTACACCCAGCATACACCCCGGAAAAGCCCCTGGGTTCCAGCAGTAAACACCGCTCGTTTAAGGTAGGAGACCCTGTATTTGCAAAGAACTTTGCAGGTGACCCATTGTGGATCCCTGCCAATATAACGCAAATTACAGGCCCCCGCTCCTACCAATTAGAAACCACAGATGGGAGACTGTGGAAATGCCACATCGACCAGCTGCGCTCAAGGCTGGCCACAACTCCCCTCATTAACCCCGATCTCAAAGCCAGAGGGGGAAGGGAAACCAGGGGTTCTGAAATTGAACCAACATCTGGCACAGAAGACCTAACCCCACAACCAGCACAGCAAAGCCCACTATATTCACCAACTGAAGAAGAACCTTGGCAGATGGTCGTCTCTTCTGGTAGCAGCAGCCGAACGGGGTCAGCGAATTATGAGAACCCAGACAGTAGCAACGAAGGAGATGTTGCAGATACCCCCGGATCACCTGTAAGGAGACCCAGCATTGAAGCCGGTTCACCACTCCAGACAATCCCAGTGAGCAGTCCTTCGGAACCAGAAACTGAGCAAAGACCTTTTGAACAACGCAAATCAGGTAGACAGGTGCGAAAACCCGCCTACCTGCGAGAGTACATCACCCCACCCCTTAGACAGAACCTAGAGGGGAGGGGTGTTCCAGACTAGAAGGATCATAAACCTGCAAACCTGATTGGTCCGCTAACAGCGGGTCATGATTGGTCGCTCTGGGCTAATCCGATTGGCTGGTTAACGGGCTGCCGCGATTGGACAACCCAAGTGCAGCAAGCTTAAATCATTGTCATTGGACGTTTAGCCGTAGCCAGCTCTATAGAAGGAGCTGCTGTGGCCAAGCTTTTTCGCTCTGATCAGAAGTCACTAATAAAGAGTTGAAGTTACTATCTGAGGTCTCGTCTCCGTTATTGCTCCCATCCTTCCAGACACAACACAACCAATCATCATAGTAGGAGCCAATTAGACTGACATCAATATCTACATAAATTCTTGAGCAGATTATAAAGAGATCTGTAAATATTCTGAAGTCAATGTGTTAGGTCAGTGGTGGCTAACCTTTTTGGGTTCCTGTGCCAAAAATTGCACGCTCGCATGCTCATGTGCCAGCATCTAGAAAGCAATGCGTGCGGGGCCACAATGCACTCTCTGCATGTGTACGCGATCCCCCCCTTATTTGCACTGCACCTCTCAGATGATTTTCATTTTTGCAGCCTTTGGAAGCTGAAAAATGGGCCTGTTCCGTCACTTCCGGTATTTCCAGAAATATAGGAAGTGATGAAACGGGCCTTTTTTTCGGCCATCAAAGTCTGCAAAAGCTTCCCTTGAACCTCTAGGAGGTAGAAAAAGGCCTCAAACAGGCCAAAAATCAGCTGGGAGGTGCCACAAGTGCAGTAAGGTAAGTTTGCTCATGTGCCCGCACAAATGACTCTGTGTGCCACCTGTGGCACGCGTGCCATAGGTTTGCCATCACAGTGTTAGGTAATTAATAGAAGCCATGGATTTGTGAGGGAAAAAGGTGTGAGAAACCTGTCTCTCTTTTTTTTAATCTAGCTATGTTGGTTAAAGTATGGGCTGAAAGGCAAGACATTTAGATAGTACATAGCTGTGATGAAAATCATACTCAGGTGATATTATTCAAGGATTTCTAATCAATTTGTACAGAAATATGAAATAGAATGCTACAAATATCAGTCCTGATTTCTCTATTATTCATTATTTTCATAAATTATTTGTGTGAAGTGATGATAAGGATGTTTACCAGACCTGCAGATAACACAAAATGGTTTGGGATAACTAATAGCCTAGAATTCAGAAATGAAATCTAAACTGAGCTTGACAGAATGGATAAATGATCTCAGAGTAACTGAAAGAAACATAACATAGAGAAATGCAAATGTATTTACTTATGACACCAACAATCAGATTGGCAGGCAGAGGATGGAAACTGTTTACTGGATGCGTATAAACAGAAACTAAATAACTACCAATCTGGAATGCTTAATTTAGATTCTTGCACTAAGCACTTGATGGCTTAAAGGACCCCTTTCTATTCTATAATTCTGTGAGATAATAAAACTCCTTCATAAGAGAGTGTAGTATTACTGATTTCCTACTAATAGGTAGTCTCACTATCAAAAAGAGAAGCATAAAACTGTGATGTTTTAATCCGATTCCTACTTATCTGAGAATAAGTCTCAACATGTGCCTTTCTTCTGAAGAAATGGATGATGTATCTTGTTTAAAATAAGCACAGAACAGTGTTAAATAACTGGAAGGCTTACAGTTGGAATCTCTGGTTTCTTAGAAGTTTTGATATGATATCAAATCAGCAGAAGCAGTGCTCTTACTTTATTTTGCTGATAGTCATATCTGGTTTCCTGAAAGTGCTAGTGTCTTTAATTGAAGCCAGACTGAACACCATCCATTTGAGCAAACCATTAGCTGAAAAGAGCCAACCTGTCAATTAGATCTATTGCTGAATGTCACTTTAGCCTGAGGTTACCACAACTGTGCTCTGGCACTAAATAATGACTCTGTTGATACACATTCCCTGCTAACTATTCAGTTCAACCCAAAAATAATAGTCGAATCTCAACAGGGCAGCTGTTTTATACTGAAAATTACAATCTCTTTATTTCATTAGACTATTTTTCATAAAAGAAATCCACAAAACCAAGGATGAAAACTATCTAGAATCCATATAGGCCAATATAAAAGGAAAAAAGAGTGACATTGCTATAGGCATATACTACAGGCCACTCAACCAAGCACAAAGACATCGATTTTTTTTTTTTTTGCTAAACAATGAGAAATGTATATAGGGATATACCACAGTAGTAATGGGAGACTTTAACTACCCTGATATCTACTGGGAGACAAACTCTGCAGCAAATGGGAGATCAAACAGATTCCTAACCAACCTAGTTGACTGTCATCTAAAAGGTAGATGAGGGAATTAGAAGACAAGCATACTAGGCCTAATTCTTACTAATAGAGCAGTGTAATGGAAGGAGTTGAAATTGCCAGAACTTGGGGTGAGAATGACCACATCATATTGGAATTCAGTATAATGCAAACACAAATAATAGAACATAATTCAGCCAGTGTCTTAAACTTTATTTTTAAAAATTATTTTTTATTTTGAATATAAATAATACAAACATAATACATATAAATCTAGATACAAAAAAGGAAAAAAAGATTACAAATATTATAATGCACCTCCCCGAGACCATTTTTATTACTTATATTTCTTCTATAACAACGAAAAGATATACAATATATTCCAATTGTGCCCTTATCCCCTCCAAAACAACATATTTTCTTGAGTAGGTTTATTCCCTTTGCCTTCTCCAACATTGTTTTTATAAAATCCCCCCATATTTCATTATAATTGTTTACTTTAATCATTCCTTTTTTAAATACTCCAGATTTCATAATACCACTTATTTCTTTGAATATCCCAATTTCATCCCCAATGTTTAGCCATCACTAATCTAGCTGCCATTATCAAATTTACAATCAATTCCTTTTTTGTTTCATTGATATCCTGTTTTTCCACCAGCAACAATAATGCAATCCTATCTAAATTTACATTCAAAAGTGCTCTAATTTCCCTAAACACCATATCCCATATTTTTGTGTACTGTCACAATCCCACCACATACAGTATGTTCCAACATCCTTCTCATACCTCCAACAAATATTTGTATATTTAACATCTATTTGATTTAATTTATGTGGTGTTAAATAGCACCTTTATATCACTTTATATCCATTTTCCTTAACTCTAACTGACATATTCTTATATACCCTTCTATTCCAAATATTTTTCCAGTTCATTATCATTTATTTTTCCTAAATCTGATTCCCAAATTAATTTTAAACCTTTTGCGTGATCTTCTAATTCAGTTAATATTCTATATATTTTCCCAATTCTTTCTTTACCTATATATTCTTCATTCACCTTCCCATTCTTTTATAATCATTTCTAATTTTATGAACTGTCTATCTTTCTCCTCAAACCTTTCTTCCACCTTTATCCATTTCTCTAATTGTATTAAATTCAACCAATTTATTTTAGTATCAGATAAAACAGTATTTAGTTGTATTATATTCTTTATCGTGTTCTTCCAGTCTTCCCATTTATATATCTGATTTTCTTTTAATTTACTAATCCATTCTTTCAATTCAATCTTAGGGAATTTCTCTATTTCCATGACCAGTATTAAAGGAGAAATTCCTGGCATTAACTAGTATCTCCATTTATTCCATAGTTCTAACAATTTTTTTGAAAAAAGGATTTTGAATCCTCTTCACAATTTTTAAAATATCCTTTTCTAAACCAATATGCTTCTATTAGATCACCTATTTCCCTTAATTCTTTCAACTCGATATACCTCCATATTAAACCTCTAGTTAATGCTATAATATCTGGGACCACCTTTAATTGATTAGCTACCCAATAATTTCTAACATTTGGAAGTCCCAGCCCACCTGTTAAGTTCCTGCCTCTACTCCCCATTCAAAAAAGTACGGATTCATGAGATAGCAGCATTTTAAAAGGAACCATTTATTGAAACGAAGTGATTGCAAGACAAAAGCAAAGCAGGCTCTAAGGTCCCTTTGAGCAATTCTGTTAGGATGAAGGAGTTAGAAACCCCTTCCCTCAGTCCGATGTTGAATGAGCCAATTCACAGGTGTGAAGATGTTGTGAAAAGGGTCATCCTGGGAAGGAAATAAGAGACTGTTCACAGGTACTTTTTTCAGGCGACTTCAGAACTGAGACAAAACAGATGGCCCTCCCCCTTTTCATATTCCCCAAAGGTAAATCAAAGCATAGGGCGGATAAGTGTCAGGTTATAAACTAAGGGATTACAGGATATGTAGAAAACAGGAAGAGGGTAATAAGTGAAAATGGAACAGCTTGCCTTCAGAAGTTGTGGGAGCACCATCAGTTGAGACTTTCAAGAAGAGATTGGACTGCCATTTGTCAGAAATGGTGTAGGGTCTCCTGCTTGGGTGGGAAGTTGGACTAGATGACCTACAAGGTCCCTTCCAACTCTGATTATCTGTATCTGTATCTGATTATCTGTATCTGTATCTCTTCATTTCTCTTAACTCTTGTAAGAGAACATCAAGTTTATCTGATTGAGTCAGTGATTTCTGTAGCGACTTTTTCCTCGCTTCCATTTCTAAGGCTTTTCCCACTCAATCAGACCTAAATCTGAAAGGTCTAAGGCCTACTTTGGGTCTTTGCCAAACAATTTTCTGTACTTTTCCTGCATTTTGACATCCAACAACCCAAAGAGATCTCTTGACCTTTTAAGAATTTACACAGTCTATATTTCATAGATGTCACTTCCTCCTTTGTCTTGTCCTTATCAACTTATCTCCATAAATGCAACATGATAAAACTAGATAGACCCAATTGGAACAATTAACTGTATTATACACACCTTATCAAGGCTCTGCTTTAAAAATATTTAATTCTTCCACTTTCTCCAGACCTTGACACTTTGCCTGAAAAAAGGGAGTAATGGGCCTTCACACTATACACTTATAAATCAGCTATTATCTTTTCAGCTGTACTCCTTTAAGCTCTTTCCAAATTCTTTCTCAGTCTTCAGTCACAGGGCCCTTCCTCTCCCATCCACCTTCAAAAACCTCTCAAGCCTCTTAACCAAACATCCAAGCTTAGGGTCATCCAAGAGAGTCTAAGAAAAGAAGCCATGAATGAAAATTCTACAGAGGAAAACAACTCAAGAAGTGTGGGAAACTCTGAAAAATATTATCATAAAAGCCAGTCCAGCACAATACTACTGAAAAAGAAAAACAAGAAATCCAAGAAGAAACCAATATGGTTCCACAAAGATCACTCTGATAAACTGAAAGATAAAAGGGACAAGTATAAAAAATGGAAAGAGAGACACATAACTAAGGCAGAATATATCCTGAATCTGCAAACATGAAGTCATGTCAGCTAAGGCTCAGAATGAACGAAGACTTGCAACCAAAGTCAAAGATAATAAAGAAAAGTTTCCTTCAACATAAAAATAGCAAGAAAAAAATCAAGGGAAAGTAGGTCCACTTAAAAAAAGAGAGAAGATGGAAAGGAAATAATAGGCAGTAGAGAGAAAGCAGAGATGCTTAACCCATTCTTTGCATCAGTCTTCATGCAAAAAGAAACTAAAGCCCAATCTACCAAAAACATAACTGTAAAAGACAGATTAGAAATAAAAATTAAAATAAGTAAGATAATGGTAAGAGAACACCTGTCTGATCTTGATGAATACAAATCACTGGGACCTGACTGATTACATCCCAGAGTACAATTAGTAGGAAAATCCAAAGGTACAAGTACAAATTAGGTGAAATCTAATTCAAAAACAGTAACTATGAGAGAGACCTTGAAGTCTTAGTTGACAATCATTTAAATATGAGGCAGTACTGTGCAGCTGCATCCAAAAAAGCTAATATAATCCTTGATTGTATAAACACAGGTATATAATCAAAATCATATGAAGTATTAATACCAGTGGGTGGGCTGCTGGTGGTTCTCAGGGGTTTGGGAGAGCCCCTAGCTAAGATTCTGGGCAGTTTGGAGAACCCCAAATTCCACTCCTGGCTGGCCCCACCCATCCCACTCCGCCCCTTCCAGGAGTCCTCACACGGCCCATTTGGGATGCACGTAAGTGCAGTGTATGGGCTGAGACTCGGGGAAGCCTAAAAATGGGCCTCCCAGAAGTTCAGGAAGTCTGGAAATAGGCCTGTTTCCAGCTTCCAGAGAGCCTATGGAACCCAGGGAGGCGAGGAAACTCGAGGAAAGCCTCCGGAGCCTGCGGACGGCAAAAACAACCCCCCCTGCTATGGTGCAGGAGGCCAACTAGGCCACACCCATCATGGTCATGCCCATCCAGCAACCGTGCAGAGAGAACCCATTGCTAAAATTTTTGAAGCCCACCCCAAATAATACCCAGTGCTGCCAACTCTCATGCAATCAGAGTGAGACTCACGCAATTCAACCAATTTTGACTGTCTCACTCTGATAAACGAAATCTCACGCTAAACCCCCAAAATGGAATGTACAAAAATAAATATATCTCTACATTCTCTGATATTCCGAATATTCCCCTTAGGAGAAGGATGAGCTCCCAGCGCCACCCCGCCCTGCCCAGCCACCCCACCGCGCCTCTTTTCCCGCCTTAATCCTCGTTCTGCCTCGGCGTCCTGTAACTGTGCATGATGCCGATTAGCAAATTCGCTCGAAGAGCAAGAGGCTTCTTCCTGCCCGGGGCGCTCGCAGCCACTTTGCCCCGCGCTCTCCCTCTCTGCAATGTCCTCCGGGACAAGCCAGCTGCCCTTTTCAAAGAAGGACACGAGGGGGCTGGCAAAGCCTCTTTTGCAGGCAACAGCCTCGGCCAGTAATAACCCTGGTAAGCAAAGCTGAGAATTGTCCGCTGCCAGAGATGTAACTAGAAGCTGGGGCGTCTCTCTCTCTCTGAAAGACATTTGTTCCAGAGTATCACATCCTGTCAGTCCTCCAACTTTCTATTTTGCACAAAGCTGCCCAGCCCCTTTATAGATCAGCCTGGCGCGCTTCTCGCCTTGCTGGTTTGGGAAGACTCTTTTGGATCAGCTAAAAGAGAGCATAAGGCGTGTAAAGGGGTGGTGGTGATGGTGGAAGTTTGCTCATACACCCACATGCTAAAAGCATTAGGACAATGTTCTGTTAGGACAATGGGATCAACCAGGATGAAAGGTTATGTATTTCCAAGCGATCGCATGACACTCCAGCATTGACAGTGCAGTTGGGTTCCTTTAATAACTTGGATTTGGTTTAGTAACCTTCCCCCTCTCCCCCTCCGGTTTACTCTGGGCCTTGGTAGCAGGTGAGTTTTCAAGATGGCATTTTTGAAAATACTTTAAAAACAAGGTTAGGGTTTCCCTTTTTCTAATATTGGAAGCAGTCTCCTCCAAATGGTAATTAATTAAACATCTGCTTAATTCTTCAGCCAAATAAAGTTGCTACAATGGCTCTTTAAAAAAAGTAATTTTACGAGCACCATCCTGGGGTTTACACTGTGTAAGATACAAGGAAAGGAGAGGAAGGTGGAAGAAAAGAAGACTGATGCAAAATATAATGTTCACAGAATTTTATTCAGAGTTGTGTTGGATCTCTTTTTTTTGGGGGGGGGGGTTGTCCCATTCTTTCTTGGTGTTCTTTCTGTTCTTTCTGTCCTTTTTGCTTTTTTAAATGGTCTTTCTCCCCTGGGTCAGAAATCCAGCCAGAGAAAATAAAGAAACATCTTTGGTGGTTAAATGGAAGCCACTCCGTAATGGCTTTGTTTCAGAAGAAGGAATAACTTTTTCCTCTTTCTCCTTTGAGTTTAAATCCTAGGTCTCCATGCACCAGATCGACAGGACTGTACTACATTATTATCATATTTTCAAACCCTTAGATAAGGACTCAATAAGGACTTTTTTTGATGCCAGTAGGCTTCTCAGCCCCAAATTGGGATAGCCCTGACTCAACTAGAACATATTCTAATCTTAACACAATTTACCATCCAAAGAGCAGTAAGACCATTAAGTTCAGAATCTAAACTTACCCAATAAATATTGTACGGCCGCACAGCAGGCCGCCACACCAGAAACCCGCTAAATTATTAGAGTTGACAGTTCATCTGTGATGAAGTGTAGTATTTAACCTGTGGCATTCAACTACTATTCCAGAGTTTCCTTGTGAATCAAGAGCTGCACTTGCTGTATTTTTTAGTCTCTACCAGGGCTTTGTTTTGGTTCTATAGCTTCTATGATGAAAGCTAGGGCCAAGCTTCAGAATACAGTAGATGAGTTTTACAGTTAACAATATGTATATTTATATGAAGCACTCATTATTCGATTAAATGTTTAGTTTATACATGTCTGAAATTATGAACCCCTATTTCAGTCAACAAGTTAGTATATAATTAAAGACTGAGACTATAGCATTTGATATTGGCATGTAGTATGGTATTTGATACAGAAAGAAGAATACCCATTGATGTATTTGCATTATCTCTGTAGTTGTTTCAGGTTTTTTGTCTTTTTGTTGCACATTGAATTCATCCTATAGTGGTCTATAGTACATCACTAAGCTAATAAAGTCAGTTGAGGTAGAATACTGCAGTTACAAGTCAGGAACTTCAATTATTCATGGTCAGTGAACTGCATTATTAATATCTTACAAATCCGGTTCAAGTACATTGGTGCTGCTTGCATGTATGTATGTATGTATGTATATGTCCAAATCATGACTAAAGTATGCATCAGATTGCACCATTTAAAATGTAAAATTGTCAAAGCTCCCTACCGTGGAAGGGGGGACACCCCCCTTCCACACCATCCCCCCCTCGGTCGCTTCGCTCCCTCGTGCTTGGTCGCTCCACTCCCTCACAGTGTCTCACTCCGAACTATCACTCAAGGTTGGCAGCCCTGAATACCACTTTATAAAGCCTTAGTAAGGCCATGCCTGCATCCAGTTTGGGTCACCACATTACAAAAAGGTTGTTGAGACTTTGAAAAAAAGTGCAAAGAAGAGCAACTAAAATGGTTAAAGGCTTGGTGACTAAAATATATGAAGAATGGTAGCAGAAGTTGGGTTTGGCTAGTCCAGAGAAAAGAAGGATTAGGGGTGACATGATAGCAGTATTCCAGTATGAGAGGTTGCCACAAAGAGGAGGCAGTCATTTACCAAAGCACCTGTATGCAGGACGAGAAACAATGGATGGTAACTAATCAAGGAAAGAAGCAACCTGGACCTAAGGAGAAACTTCCTAACAGTAAGGACAATTAACTGTCATTTGCACCTCAAAAACTGCCTGGTTTGTTTCTTCAACCCAACAAGACAGGCACAGACTTCAGAGGATAATTAGGACTACAGAAAAAACAAGTACTAACAACCTGCCTTCCATTGAGGACCTATATACTGCATGAATCAAAAAGAGGGCTGTGAAAATATTTACAGACCCCTCACATCCTGGACATAAACTGTTTCAACTCCTTCCCTCAAAACCACGCTACAGGGCACTGCACACTAGAACAACTAGACACAAACACAGTTTTTCCCCAAATGCCATCACTCTGCTAAACAAACAATTCTCTCAATACTGTCCATCTGTTTACTAAGTCTACATTACTATTACTATTAATCTTCTCATTGTTCCTATCACCCATCTTCTCCCACTTGGGACTGTATGACTGTAACTTTGTTGCTTGTATCCTTACAACTTATATTGACTGTTTCCAATTTGATTGCTTATTTGTACGCTATGACTATCATTAAGTGTTGTACCTTATGATTTTTGACAAATGTATCTTTTATTTTTATGTACACTGAGAGCATATGCACCAAGACAAATTCCTTGTGTGTCTAATCACACTTGATCAATAAATCATTAATTAATTAATTAATTAATTAATTAATTAATTCACCAGTGGAACAGCTTACCATCAGAAGTTGTACTTCCTCAACTTTTTAAGAAAAGACTGGACAGGACAGTTACTTGTCTGAAATGATATAGGGTCTCCTGCTTGAGCAGAATTAGGTTGGACTAGAAGACCTCCAAGGTCTCTTCCAGCTCTATTCTGATTGATTGATAAGTTTGAATAAAATTATATCCAATGTGATACCAATGGAATTATCAGTAGAAAAAAAGATTGGTATAATGTCAACTATTTTTCAATTTTTTTAAAACCAAACATCAAAATTCATGGGAAATACAATTTGAGACATTACTAATGGAAAGAAATAAAAAATTAATTGAACTAACATTTTTGCTCCCAAAGAGTAATCTATACGTTTTTCTTACTTTTCTCTTTTATCCTACTTATACAGTTTTGCTCTCTCTGATACTACTCACATGGGTGAAGTTAGGCTGAATTTAGGCTTTATTATGCATCCATAAAAACTGCAGCTTGTTTTATTAATTTCCAATATCAGTATTGTTAATTTTGATTTGTGAAAGCTACTACAAAGATGAGGATACTGAGAACCCACTAAATTCCCTTGTAGAATGTTCATTTCTATTCATCTATGTCCTAGTTTTCCATTCTTTCCCCGTACAATTAAAGATTAGACTAAATTATGGACATACCCAATATTCCGAAACTTTGCACTTCTACAATACCTGAAACTCTTTCAAGATTTAGGCTTTAGGCTTTTGGAGAGGATATATTGTGGTTTCTTTGCTTCCTTCTTAGCTATTTTATTGTCTCTTTGAATGGTATACAAACGGGGTTTATCTGTATGGGTCTATTGATGGTTGATTTGTCTGAATGCCAGTTGTTTTGAATATATGCAGATTATTACAGTTAACTGGCAAGGGTTTAGTCTTATCTTTGGCAGGGGAGGAACTTCTGTACAGGGCAACATGCTGTTTCATGTGTTTCTGTGTTTGCTTGGCATATTTACAATCTAAATTATGTTTTAAATATCTGGGGCATAAATGTTACTAAATAGAAAATTTCAGCTTGGTTTACAGGTCATACTTTGCTTCAGTCTCAGACCAATGAACTGTGAAATATCAATCAGTACTATGAATTAATTTCAGATTTAAGAAATCTGATTTTGCACACAAATAGTAGAATACAATTCATGTAGTTTTTTCATGTTCCTATTAAAAACAAGATGAGTTTTTTTTAAAGGATAGCTTAGCAATAAGGAAGACTTTATACTAAAGATCATGCTTTTTCTGACACTTTCCTCGTCTTTTAGTTAGTACATCTTTCTGTTACTCCTATCCTCTATTTTTGTATTCTCAAGTAAACTATCCCCCCTGCTTGAAGAATGGAAGAAATAAAAAAAATTGAGAAGGCTAATGTGATAATGTCTGCTTCTGTTTTAAGTAGATAAGCACGTGAATAATCCAAAGATCTTGTTATATTCTGGGCATGGCACAAGAAGTGGAGACGAATCGATGAACAGTGAACTTCAACTCTTTATTTAACATGGTGCAACAGCTCTGCTAACGGCCACAACAGCCCCCTTTATATAGGCAAGCTCTTGGGCATTTAGCCAATGAAAACACAGGAACGTTAACCAATGAGAAGGGCTCGTTAATAGCCAATCAGATTCTCCTGAACGGACCAATCCGATATCGCTATTATCGGCCAATCAGAAGTGCAGGGTCAGAACCCTGCACTTTACTTTAAGGTTTCAACAATCTTTATTCAAGCACTTTTATTAATTCACAACACCCCTTCCCCCCGGGTTAGGTTTAAGGGGTGTGGTCACATAGTCTTTGAGGTAGGCCAGTTGTTTTGATTGTCTATTTGATTTATGTTGTCCTCCCAGTATTTGTCTAGAGTCTTGTTGAGGTAGAATGTTATCTAGTGAACAGGGTGCCTCTGGTTCTGTATCTAAACTTCCGTTACCACTAATGTCCTCGGTAACCCTTTGAGGCGAATGTACCCCTGTCCCCGATCCTTCTTCTGAGCGGTCATTTCTTCCGCTTGTGCTTTCCGCCATTCCAAACTCAGTCTCCTCGGCGTCTCCTCCCCCCTCAGTTTGGAAATCAGCGGAATCGCAGACCCCAGACTGTAGCCTTGAACGCAGCTGATCAATATGGCGCTTCTATATTCTATCGTTGCGACATTTCACTCGGTACGATCTGGGTCCAGTTACTTGGATTACAGTCACCTCGACCCGCAATGGGTTGCCATAAAAGTTTCTCGCGAAAACCAAGTTGTCTACCTGGAAGTTACATCATTTCCCGCTGGATTCGTGTGGTTTCTCAGGTTCGTACGATGGGTGTAGTCAGTCGAGGTGGGAGCGGAGTTTTCGTCCCATCAATAACTCAGCGGGAGTTTTGTTGGTGACGCTATGTGGAGTGATGTGCTGCAAAAAGAGTATCTGGTTAATCTTGTCTTCGATATTGCCATAGTCTATTTTATGTAGAGTTCTTTTGACGAATTGTACCATGTGCTCGGCCCTCCCATTGGCCGCAGGATGCGCCGGTGAAGTTAGCGCATGGCAAATACTGTGGTCCGCCAGATACTGTTCAAAAGAAAGCGCGGTAAATTGGGGCCCGTTGTCGGATACCAGAACATCTGGTAGTCCATGTGTTGCAAATAACCTGTCCAATTTCCTAATGACTGATTCGGTTGTTGTATTTTTCATCTCATGGATTTCAAGCCAGTTCGAGTAGGCATCCACTGTCAACAAAAATGTGTGTCCATTCGTAGGTCCTGCAAAGTCCAGATGAATACAGGACCATGGTCCCCTGGGTGTTTCCCACTCTGTTGGGGTTGCTTTCGGTGGGGCATTGCTGACTTCCTGGCATTTGTGACAAGTCTTTACCCAGGCTTCGATCTGCTTGTCTATGCCCGGCCACCACGCATAGCTTCGTGCGAGTGCTTTCATGCGCACGGTGCCGGGGTGGCCATCGTGCAAGGTTCGCAGTACCGCTCGCTGTAACCGCTCTGGGACAATGACTCTATTGCCCCAAATGATGCAGCCCTTCTGAGAAAACAGTTCCATCTGTCAACTTTTGAAGGGAACGTAGTTGTCAGGGATTTGGTCCAATGGTCATCCACGCTCTACCCAGCTGAGGACATGTGCTAAAATGGAATCGCGTTTAGTTTTAATCGCAATATCGTGAGCTGTCAGCGGCGGTTTTTGGAGTGTCTCGATCTGCAGTGTTGTGACGGTCAGAGCAGGGTTGTTAACAGTTTCTGGAAGTGGTTTACAGCTCAATGCGTCAGCGTGGGGAATAGCTTTCCCCGGGCAGTGTTGCAACTTATAATTATAGGCAGCCAAGAATTCTGACCAGCGAGTCATTCTGGGAGATAATATGTGAGGAGTTGGTTTATCTCCTGCTATTATTCCCAGTAAATGTTTGTGGTCAGTTATTATAGTGAAAGCTCGCCCATAAATATATTCATGAAATCCCAGATTCCGGAGATCTGCTATGAAATCTGCAACACTTTCGCCCTTCCGCTGATCTCTCTGGTAAAATTCATGCCTTCTCACGAGCTTTGGTACGGTCGGTGCACAGTGGGCCCTTAGCAAGGGTTCGAGGATGTCCCAGTCCATGGACTTCACTTCTGCCAGTTTCTGCCTTGGCCATGTTGAATAAGGTCGGCCTGCAATGAGTTAGGAATACCGCCCGTTTCTTTCTGGTAGTGGCATCCTTCAAATTGTTGGTCTCCAGAAACATCTGGAAGCAATCCATATATGAGTCCCAGTCTTCTTGTTCCGGGTCGAATGGAGCGGGTGGTATGACGCTGCCGGACATGGTTCTGCCGTTGGTGTGTTTCAGCCATGTGCTCTGTTATCGCTCTGTAGTGTTCAGTCAGCTCTGACGTCTCCACATCCCATCCTCGTCGCCAGTGTTATATTCTGGGCGTGGCGCAAGAAGTGGAGACGAATCGATGAACAGTGAACTTCAACTCTTTATTTAACATAGTGCAACAGCTCTGCTAATGGCCACAACAGCCCCCTTTATATAGGCTAGCTCTTGGGTATTTAGCCAATGAAAACACAGGAACGTTAACCAATGAGAAGGGCTCGTTAATAGCCAATCAGATTCTCCTGAACGGACCAATCCGATATCGCTATTATCGGCCAATCAGAAGTGCAGGGTCAGAACCCTGCACTTTACTTTAAGGTTTCAACAGTCTTTATGCAAGCACTTTTATTAATTCATAACAGATCTGATTCTTTCTGAATGAATAAAAACTACCATTTTTATACAATACCACAATTCAGTTCCATCTCTTGCAAGCACTTTGCCAAAAAAGGAAGTGTAAATGTTTTCCCATCAAAAATAATATCACAATCACAATATGTTCAGTTCATGTTACTACAAGTGGAAAATGTTGCCTTTGTAAAAAAAGATTATTTTTTCTCTTCTTGTCTTACTTCTAATCTATACTACTCCTTTGTAGAAAAATTTGAAGAGTTTGGTGACATTGTTTTGGCATTAAGCCCAATGAAAATTATTATTTTTCATGGTGTGAGAATTAGGAGAGTTCTCTGTAGCCATTTGGAACCTGAATTCCAAAGCAGATCATTGTAATTCAAAATAGATTTTACTTTGATTCAAATTTTGTTGCCCTATGACATTTGTTGCCCAGCATTTCACCCAGGGAAAGGTCAGGTAATAAGAGTGTTATTAATATATAAACATTTGGTTAACTATTGCTTAATATCCATTTGACCTATTTCCTCAATATGTTTGTTTGTATTTATTTATATTGTATGTAAATTGTCTTCATGCTTCATAGTGCATCTTCTTAACAATGTAGTCAACAAATCTTTATGCAGTATAATATTGTAAGTTGCTCCACTGAATTTCATTAGTATATGCCAGAATGCCAGAGCTTGTGGTCAGAGCATATATTGTTGATAATATGACTCTCAGCATCTCTTATGATTGCCCATGCTGGTTTTGATTCTGATCTGGAGAGCCACATTATCTGTTTTCTACTTTCTGCCTTTTTCCACATTGTAAAATGAATAGTTAAATCTATTTTAGGGCATAAACAACTTCATCTTCTACATACATTCTCTGAGATCTAGCTGGAGGAAAAACTTCTGACTGGAGTGTCAGAAGAATTTTATATCTTGTGGGAGATTTTAGTATTATTGAAAATTAAAAAAGAGGAGAAAGGGTAGTTGAAAAGTAGAACAATAGAATTTAACCTTAATATGTTTATGAAGTCAGCCTTGACTTGAAGAAGATTTCTAGCAACTGATGATTTCAAACTTATCCAGAAAAGGGAAAGGTAACTATAAATTTACACTTTCAAAGTAATATCGCAAATAAGCTTAATAAAACAATAGGATTTAATTGCTGCATTTCTCTCTCTTCCTATCCCCCTGAGAGGAATAATTGATGGATGATGCCTGACAATACTTCAAAACACAAGTCAACAATGTTTTCTCTTTTTGTAAATGAAAACCAATTTGATTTTTAATTTTGTAGGGTTTAAGAAATTTAATGCCTTAAAATTCAATTTGTTAGAATGTGTTAGCCACATAATTGCTTGAAACTACTAATACAAGGAATTAACTAGTGAGGCCCTTGGATCCAAGGGCAGTTTCCATGAGCAAGGAGCAAAATATCATTTGCAGATTGCCTCCTTTCTTCGTAACTGTTTCACAAAATGAACTAGCAAGGCTGGCTTCAGGGGAGCCAGTAGACCAGTGCTGTCAAACTCCTGGTCCACATGCTGGATGTGTCATGTGCTGGCTACACCCACACTGGGTTTAGGAAAGGGGAGAAAAGTCCCAATACATCAACATGACACTCCTATGATGACATGAGTTTGATGCCCCTGCAGTAGACTGTCAAGCAGTATTTTCCTCTCACTTTCTGCTGACAGAAACCTAATTTCTCTGCAACCTAACAACTGGATTCACTTCAATAAAATATTAAACTAGGGAGGAATGCAGAAAAGAGAAAATTCATAATAAAGTTGATAGGAAAGGCTGGATTTATAAATAGACAAGCCATGCCTTGTTGGGTTATCACTTCAGAGATATTTTCTTATCTAAGCAGAAAAACAGAATGGCCAAGGTAAGTGGCTGCTGCTGGGTAGGAGAAAGAGTGAGAGATTGCAAGACTGGCTGGGAAACTGTCATGGAATGTTGAAAATAAAGATTATGTGACTGCATCAGCAGTCTAACAGTACCCAGTAGCACTGAAGCAGGTGCAGGTTCCCCAAATATTATTTGATTGGGTGTCATGGGTCCAAGATTTTGGATATATTCTATAAGTTAGGCCATTTGGGATATCTTGGTTCAAAAATTGTTACCCTCTGATTTTGTCCAATTAGTCACAACGAGTGTTTTTGTAGTATACAGGTTCAGCTGTAACCAGTGAGACTGACCTATTTTTATCAAAAGAATGATACAAATCAAACTAATTATTTTATTTCTTAAAGGACACTTATTCCATTATACTTTCAAGCAATGTCGTGATTTTATTTGAATTGCAAATAATTTGGCTGTGTCTAATGTATTGATACATTAATTTCTAAGTTGTTAATGAAATGGCAATTTTTAAAATTATTTTTATGGAAACAGATTTATGAAGAATTGAGATATGGGATTCTTCTCATATATTACTTATTTAGAGACCAAGTGGTGTGTTGTTTTAAATCAACAGTACAATAAATGCAGCAAAGGAAGCTAGACAACAGTCAGGTAAAATTTGAAAGAACATCAAAAGGGAGTCAGAAAAAGAGAAATGTTAAAAAATTAGGACACTTTTTTTGGCTCATTCAAACCTTACAGTAATCTGGGAGGTTCATATTAAATGGTTGCTATTCAAATTCACACCTCCCGAATCCTTAGGTGTTCTTTGAGACAAAAGAGGGCCACACAGCTTCGGTATTTTCATTACTTGCTCCACAGCTCTTTTAGCAGCTCTTTGTTCTTTTTCCCAATCCCTTCCCTGACACTAAACACCTTCATTTGTAAAACTGTGCTACAAACTTGGGAACATCTGGGAATATTTCATGTTGAAGAAATTTTAATATTAAAAAGATAAAATTTGAATATTGTGGCAGTCATTGTTTAATGCTGCTGCCTCACTGTATAATTACATGCAATTAGTATTGATAGTGTTATGTTCCCTGCTGGAGTCTTATCTCTTCAGTTTACAAGAAGAAATAGCAGAATATTTTTCTTGTTACTGTCATAATGTGCCAGTTGAACTGGTTCCTCACACAGACTTGTTCATGCTAGAGAAGAATAATTTATTTAGGTACAAATTGTTTTTTCTTTGCCATATTTAAATGAAGCCAGGAGCAGGCATAATAGATATGGGAAAGATGTAGTTCATTAAAGTTCTTTCTGTGACATATGAGCAATGAAAACATAGACATTTGTACATAAAAAGTAAGATTAAGTTAAATCATGCTGTTGTAAAAATTGAAATATTTTTCCTGGTCTCAAACTCAAACCAGTGGTGGTATTCAGCTGGCTCGCAACAGATCAGGAGAACCGGTAGCAAAAATTTGGCATGGGTCGCCCAACCAGTAGTAAGTTCTGGCTGGCCACGCCCCCCACCCGGTGCTTGCTCACCCTGCCCACCTGCCTGTCATTTGCCTAAGGTATTTCTTTCTTTTTATCCTCCCGATAATCAGCTGTAGATAAGATCAGCTGTGCTGGGATTCCCCTTGCTGAGGTCCAAGAAGGCAAAAAATAGAGGGAGGAACTCAGCCCCCCCTCCATTTTTTGCCTTCCAGAGCCCCAGAAGAGCCTTAGGGGAGCAAAAATGCCCCCCCCCAAAGCTTCTCTGAGGCCCATGATCTCTTTCTTTTCTTCCTGAGCCTCAGAGGAGCCTTAGGGGAGCAAAAATGCCCCCCAAGAGGTTTCTCTGAGGCTAGGAAGTTCCCCAAACAGAGCTTGGAGGAGTGCTGCATGCCCCTCCCATGATCTCTTTCTTTTCTTCCTGAGCCTCAGAGGAGCCTTAAGGAAACAAAAACGCCCCTCCCAGAAGCTCCTCTGTGGCTAAGAAGCTCCCAAAAATGGGTGGGGGCTGCAAAAAAGCCACGCCCACCCAGTCACATGGCCACGCCCACCAAGCCACGCCCACAGAACTGGTAGTAAAAGTTTTTGAATACCACCACTGACTCAAACAGATGAGGTATGGGCACTGTAGGAAATTCTGAAGGAGGCAAAAGTGAAATGACTTAAGATTTCTTGGTGGGAAAATGCAATTTAAAAAAAAATCTTTAAATATGCAAGAAACCCATCAAGATAGTTGAATCTGGCAATCCCAGATTTCTTGTTTATTATTCCTTTGCTATGTGCATGGAGGGCACAAATGCACATCTAGAATTAGACTGCTTTCATCCACAATAACCTGTTACATAATTAGAAAGAAAAAAACTCATATAGTGTTGGGTAGGAAATTTCTTTTATTCACATATTAAGTCACTTACTAATACTTCTCATTTTTCAGTGTTCTATACTGCATTCAGTAATTTAAAACATATTTGTAAGGAAAAATACCCCAAACTACATTAGTGAAACTGCATTGTATCAAGGAAATTTGCTTGCAAAAAAAGTACATTAGAGAAACAGGAAAAATGAATGTTACAATGTACACATAAGCACATACCCAATTTAATGAGAACTTAAAAGAATAATATCAAAGTAATATCAAAGAGGGGGTATAAAGTAGATTTGACAGTTTTGTAAAAGAGAAAAACTGAGAAAAATCAAAACTGTCCTATTCTAGTTTCTAAAAATGCAATGTTACCTGATCATTCAACAAGCTCTCTCTTCCCAATTAAATGTGAATGCCTGTGTGGGGATTTCTTTTATGCTCCTTCCTGCCCCTAAGAAGCCCACTTTAACTTCATTCCAGATTCAGATTCACTTCCCACAAGAGTCATCAGTGACTCTTATTCAATGTTGAGATACATAGCAATAACTAAAATCTCATAGAGTGGGTGTTGGAAGAATCCTTACAAGCCAAAGCCAAGAATATTGGATGAACCAATAAGCCTAAAACTTACTAGAGTAGATTTGAATGTTCATGAGAAGTATCCCTAAGTACCTGGCAGCCCTGGGAGCCTCCTTGCTGACGGACCATAGATCGCGACTCTCTGCGGCTATGGTCCGTGCTCTTTCGTTGGAGAGCCCCGATCATTACGATTAGGGGCTGAAGCTGCCTTGGAGGGGTGGTGGAGTAAGGGGAAGCTGCAAGCCAGGTTGAGGGGAGCCACATCTTCCCCCCTGGGCTTGGTCTTCCCTCCCCCCGAAGACGACTGCAGTGGTGGTTTAAAATGGCCACCCCGAAGAGGAGGACTCAGCTGGATTAAGATTTGTGCAGGAGGGAAGAAAGAGGTGGATAACATCTGAACTGGGAAAAATGGGCAATACAACTAAACAAAAGTACCCCAGGATTAAGGTAACATGGAATTTTTAAGAAAAGAAAAGTGAGCAGCGAAATTACAAAGGGACAGGAAAAAAAATAAGAAAATATTTTTGACAGCTAAGCAGGGCTTCAAACCGGGAAAGGAAGAAGCCGGAACTAGAGATTTAACTAAATTGGACTAAAATATTTTGGCAATAAACAGGCATAAAATAAAGCTGGACTTAAGATTGTCCAAAAATAATAATAATAAAGTTTACAAATTGGAGAGTGGACTGTGCTGGAATATTGAGGTTCGAAAAATCCTAAATAAAAAAATAGGGGAAAAAGGTGAAGACTTTGTATAATGGAGAGTGCCACCTTTTGACAAAAACTTGAGCTCAAACAAAATGGAAAGCATCCTGTTTCTGAATGAACTTGTGTGGATATAACATTAAAGAAATATTGAAACAAAGTAAGAATCTTAGAAAGTGAAAGCAGAACCAGAATAAAGAAAAAAGCAAGGAAAGACTGACTGTGGGATTGATTGATGTTTTTGGGCTGGAATAATTGAGAACTTTAGAAAATTAAAAGAAGAAAGAAGGAAAGTAAAAGTGTTTTTTTTTTTTTGTGGACTTTAACAATCATAAAATATAAGAGTGTGTAATGATGAGATCTCTTCGGGAATTAAAAATGGAACTTAAAAATATGAGAGAATTACTACAGGAAAGAGGCGAATCACTTTGTTCTGTGTTAGAAAAAATGGAAATGGCGATTGAAAAATAAGAAGAAAGAGCTTCAGAGGAGGAGGAGTCGACTCAAGGAGAAGACATTTTAAATAGACAATTAACACAAACAACACTACAAAGAAGTGGGGAAAGAAGGAAGGTTAAAACGTTCAGATTTAAGAAGGCAATCTAAAGGGGGAATACCTGTGAAGTCGGGAAAGGCAGAAAGACCCAGCAGAAAAGGGGAAAGGAAGATATTAAGAAAGAGAGAGAGATAAACTGGAATGAGAAAAGATATGGGGAAAAGAGGGGGAGGAGAAGCATGAAATAAAGAAATACAGAAAAGAAATTGGTTTTTCAGAGATAATGGTTGCTGAATTAAAAAGAGATTCTGCAGGGTGACAAAGGGTAATAAGAATATTTCTGCAATTAAAATATTTAGAAAATAGGGTTATATAGATACTGATAACTCTTATTAAAAATTAAGGGGGGAAATATGCTGCGGAATCCAAATGAAAAGATGTAATGATTTAATTGTAACTTCTTAAAAATACTGGTTTATTGGGAATCAAGATGAGGGAATAAAGGTATACTTTAATTATTGAGGTGTCACACTCAAAACAGTAAAAGGAGGGAAACCTATATTTGTTTTTTTTTTCTTTAGTGTTAAAATTTGTATTAATCTAGAATTTACAAAAAGAATGTGTAATGGAAAGGGAATATGACAGACAAAAGAACCAACTAAATAAATAAGTTAATATAGACTATTAAAATCCAGGAGAGACATTGGTAACCTTTATTATTATTATTATTATTATTATTATTATTATTATTATTAGGCAAACACATATTGTTTATCTTTATTTTTAAAATAAATATTAAAGGATTATATTTGAAATAATTGAAATGAAACAAAAAGATGTTTCGATTGAGATTAATGAAAGAGTCTAGAATTAATGTGTTTGTTTCTCTCCTTACTGAAAATTTGGAATGGAAAAAGTAATAATAGAATTAAGTATGCATATATGAATGTATAATTGCTGTCATATTTGTATGTAAAGGTGATGACCTAGAAATATGTTGTCCACTAAAAAGAGATTTTTCTTTTAATGTGAAAAACTGAATAAAAGTTGTTTAAAAAAATAGAAGTATCCCTAACTACCAAGTGTATTATCGTAGAAGTGATCATTATAAAAAAAAATTGACAATAAGAGGATAAAGAATTTGAGGTTTTTTTTCTGTCATAAACACACAGCCCAACAAATTTACCGCCTGCTGGGGAATTCTTTTTCCTTAAATGTTTTTCAAGACATAAGCAGGGAGAAATGACCAAATCCCAGCCAATGCATTTACAATCAAAGCTGAATAAATGACTTTCACTCTGTCCTAGACTACATAGAACAAATCCTTTCAGGCCTTTTTCTATTAGTGTCATCGGACTAGTTGATATTGACTAAAATTGTTCTGTACTGGCTGTACACTAAAGATTTATAAAACAACCACAATCATGAGTGCCTATAAAACTGGATTAGATGTCTTTTTAGTGCTATTTTGCTGCTTCTCATGATCCATAGCTTTGTAACAATAAATTTCAAATTGTTGGTGTATAGTTTAAAAGTACATTCCCATCTTTATATTCAGCTGATCTTCACAAGACAACATTAATAAATGAATGGATATCGAACTAAAATACAACAAGATATGACCATATCATGAATAACTGTCCACTTGTTCGTTATATACTTCCAATATACCAATAGGCAGCCCTTTTTAAATGTTGTTCAGATATGCAAAAACTATAAAAATTGCTGTCTTGTGATCTGTCAGGTGCACAATATTTTCTCTTGGAAGTTCTTTTTAAATTAATATTGAGCTGTTATATCCCATGATCCTGGAAGCTCTGGGTTTCCTCCAACAAATAAAGACCATGTTAAGTCCTGGGCATGGGCGCAAAGAACGGAGACGAGACATCGAACGGTGACTTCAACTCTTTATTTAACAGGAAAGAACAGAGCAAAATACCTGGGCAGCAGCAGCTCTTTTATAGAGCTGGCTGCTGTCAAACAACCAATAAACTGAGTCTACCACTTTCACAAGTGTCCAATCAGGGGGTCCCGTTAACAGCCAATCAGACTGGCCAAAAATGACCAATCACGATTCGCTATCTTCGGACCAATGAGAAGTGCAGGATTACAAACCTGCTGCAAGACGAAGCTGTTGAGGGTTGTATTGCTGTGTTGGCTTAGTCCAAAACACCCCTCCCCCCTTGGTTCCGTCTGAGGGGTGGGGTGATATATTCTTGCAAGTAGGCAGGTCGCTTCACCTGTCTGTTTGACCTGCGCTGTTCCACCGGGTTCTGTCCTGGTTCTGGTTCCGGTGGGCTGCTAGCTGGGTTGGATGGCGAAGATTGTGGTCCTGGGCTGCTTTCCCTGCTTATGTCAGCGCTGTCTTCCGGGTTCCCTGGATCCGCTTCCATCACGGTGCTTTCATGTGGCGAGGCTGCTCCCTGGCTCGGTTCTCCTTCGGATGAGTGAGTGAATATCCCCTGGTTGGTTGTGTGGGCTGTTGGGTTTCGATTATCATTTCTTCTTCATCCTCCTCAATGTTCCTTCCCCCCCCCCAGCTAGAGGTTCCGGTGCTAATCTGGAACGGAGCTGGTTTATGTGGCATTTCCACATCTTACTGTCTGCCGTTTGTAGGCGATAGGATCGGGGTCCTGTAAGTTGTGTTATTGTCACGGGGACCCACAGTGGGTCACCCGAGAAGTTTTTTGCAAACACAAGGTCCCCTTCCTGGAATGCCCGACACTTGCTGCTGGATCCCGGGGGTTGTTCTGGCATGTAGTTTGGGTGGAGGCGATTGAGATGTGAGCGAAGTTTCCAGCTCATGAGGAGTTCAGCTGGGGTTTTGTTTGTGGTGCTGTTTGGGGTTATGTGTTGGAGAAGAAGCATTCGGTTTATTTTGTCGTCAATGTCGCCGTGGTCCATTTTGTGCAGGGTCTGTTTTATAAATTGAACCATTCGCTCAGCCCTACCATTGGCCGCAGGGTGAGCTGGTGATGTTAAAGCATGGCGGATGCCCTGATCTGCCAGGTATTGTTCGAATGGCAGGGCAATGAATTGGGGGCCATTATCTGAGACCAGGACATTGGGAAGTCCATGGGTAGCGAATAGTTTATTCAGTTTTTTAGTGACTGCGTCTGTGGTGGTGCTTTTCAACTTGTGGACTTCAAGCCAGTTTGAATAGGCATCCACTGTTAGGAGGAAAGTGTGTCCTCTTGTGGGTCCCGCAAAATCGACGTGGATGCGGGACCAAGGACCTTGAGGCGTTTCCCACTGAGTTGGGGGAGTCTTTGGAGGAGCGGAGCAAGTCTCCTGGCATTTACTACATTTTGCTACCCAGGTCTCTATTTGTTTATCTAAACCAGGCCACCATGCGTAACTCCTGGCTAATGCCTTCATCCGCACGATGCCTGGATGTCCATCGTGCAGCATTTTCAATACCCTATATTGTAATTTCTCCGGGACTATGACTCTGTTTCCCCACACTATGCAGCCTTTCTGGGAAAATAGTTCTGTTTCACGATGCCTAAATGGCTTGAACATGCCATTGGTTGCACTGTCCAGCCAACCCCGTTCTACCCAGCTGAGGACTCGTGCCAAAACAGGGTCCTTTTTTGTCTCTAAGGCTATGTCTCGAGCGATTTGAGGGTTTCGATTTGTAATACGGCTACAGTTGGAGCAGGATCCTCTATAATGTCTGGTAGTGGAGAGCGGCTCAAAGCATCAGCGTGGGGAATGGTTTTCCCCGGGCGATGTTGCAATCAGTAATCGTAGGCGGCTAAAAATTCTGACCAACGTGTCATTCTTGGTGATAAGATATGGGGAGTTGGTTTGTTTCCCGCCAAAATACCAAGTAGCGGCTTGTGGTCTGTAATTATGGAAAAGGGTCTCCCATATACGTATTCATGGAAACATTTAATTGCGGATACAATAGCGAGGGCCTCTTTATCAAGTTGACTATAGTTCCTTTCAGTTTTAGACAAAGTTCTCGAAAAGAACGCAATGGGTGCCTCATTTCCATTTGGTAGGATATGGCTTAAGATGGCTCCTACTCCAAATGGTGAGGCATCACAGGTAACCGTCAAAGGTAGAGTCTCATTGTATTGCATTAATACAGCATCGGAGGTTAAAAGGTCTTTTATCTCTTTGAACACTTTCTCTTCATGTCGTCCCCAAACCCAGGAAGTTTTTTTATCAAGGAGTCTATGTAGGGGCTCGGCTATGGTTGCCTTCTGGGGCAAGAAAATGTTATAAAAGTTAATGAGTTCCAGAAAGATTTGGAGGTCTGTCTTATTCCTAGGTCTCGGGGCTTTTTTGATTGCAGTTAGTTTTTTTTCGGTGGGGTAGATTCCCTGTCTGTCGAGAAGGTATCCCAGGAACTCCACTCTCTCCGTACAAAGTTGACACTTGTCTCTTTTTACTTTCAGACCAGCGTCTTTGAATTCTGTAGGACTTTTCTGAGTCGTTGTACTAATAACTCCTTAGTGGGGGCAGCTATTAGGACGTCGTCAAAATAAGGCACGACGCCTTTTATGTCTTGTAATAGTCTCTCCATTAAACTTTGGAAAATGCCCGGTGCCACGCTTACTCCGAATTGGAGTCTATTGCACTTAAAAGCGCCCTATGTGTAACTATTGTCTGTGCTTCTGCAGTTGCTGCGTCTACAGGTAGTTGCTGGTATGCCTGAGCTAAGTCCAATTTCGCAAATATTTTTCTGCCACCCAGGGAATGAAGAAGGTGTTGAACCACCAGTACTGGATAAGCGCTCTGTTGAAGAGCATGATTTTGGGGCCCCCGGTAATCCCCGCAAATTCTTAACGAACCATCTGACTATCGGGGTTCCCCAGTGGGCATGGTCAATCAGTTCCAATACGCCCTGGGCTATCAGTTTATCTAGCTGCTCATCAATCTTCGGTTTTAAGGCAAACAGTACTCGACGAGGCTTAAGTGGAATGGGAGCTACATCGGGGCTGAGATTAAATGATATAGGGGTCCCCTTGTACTTGCCTAATGCTCCTGTGAACACGTCCTGGAATTCCTGGATGAGAGCCTCTTCCCAGTCATCACTTCTGGTTTGGTGTGTGCCGGCTAGTTCAATCCCTAGTGGGGCGAACCACTGTAATCCTAACAAGCTAGGTCGGTCATGATCGACGACAGTCAGGGGAAGCGTTGCTGTGAGGTCCTTAAAGGATACTTGGATACCGACAACTGGGATTCTGTTTCCCTGGTAGTCTTTCAGGATGATTCGTTGCGTGTTGAGGTCCTGGCGGCAAATGGTGGGATCAGCTGTTTGAGGGTTTTCCAGGATACCATCGATAGGGAAGATCCCAAATCGACTTCCATCACGCATGGTCGATTAGTAACCCTTACGCGGATCTTTCTTGCATCGAACGATGAAGCGTGGCCGATGATAATGGTTTGGTGGGCTTCTTCTCGTCTCGTTGAAGAGGCAGGTGCTTGGTTTCTATCGTAGTAGTGGTTGTTCCATTGGTGGTTCAGAAGATCCCAGTTCTCAGGAGGCTTGCTTATCTCCCGACGGAGGTTGTTCTCCCTTTGGTTGGGACTGGACTCTCGTCTGCTTCTGCAGACCTTCGCGATGTGGCCTTTTTTCCTGCAGTTATGGCAGAGTGCGTCGATGAATTTGCAGTCTGATCGCAGGTGGTTTGCCCCGCAACCAGCACATTGGCACGGACGTCTCTGGTTCCTTTGCTCTCGTTCCGAGCGGAGCCAGTTGACCTCCTCTTCATCACTGTCTGAGGATCACTAGAGGTCTTCGTGGTGGGTAGTGGTAGCGTGCTTCTCGCTCGGCGCATTCGAGCGGCTGACTTCCTGGTTGCTTCTGCGGCAACATCTGTAAGGCTGATGTCACCTTTTGCCATCAGTTTTCTCTGCACGTGTGGTACATTTAAGCCCAGAACTATGCGGTCTCTCAGGGCTTCCTCTAAGCTTGCAAAACCACAAAGGCCTCCTAAGTTCTGGAGGTCGGCTACGAAATTATCAACGCTCTTGTCCTTCCGTTGGTCCCTCTGGTAAAATTCGTGTCTTCGTATCAGTGTAGGTATTGCGGGTGTGTAATGGGCCCGGAGGATTGGAGCGAGGGTATCCCAATCCATGGTCTTCACTTCCGCTGGTTTTGCTAGTGCTTTAGCCATTTTGAAAACAGCGGGGCCGCAATGAGTCAGGAACACCGCTCGTTTCTTGCCAGTCATAGCATCTTTTAAGTTGTTGGTTTCCAGGAACATCTGGAAGCGATATATATACGAGTCCCAGTCTTCGGTTGCTGGGTTGAATGGAGCGGATGGTAAGGCGCCACTGGTCATCTTGCCGTTTGTTGTGCTCTTTCGCCACGTGCTCTGTCTTGTTTGATGCGTTCTTGGTCAGCTCTATCGTCTCCGCATTCCACCCTCGTCGCCAGTGTTAAGTCCTGGGCATGGGCGCAAAGAACGGAGACGAGACATCGAACGGTGACTTCAACTCTTTATTTAACAGGAAAGAACAGAGCAAAATACCTGGGCAGCAGCAGCTCTTTTATAGAGCTGGCTGCCGTCAAACAACCAATAAACTGAGTCTACCGCTTTCACAAGCATCCAATCAGGGGGTCCTGTTAACAGCCAGTCAGACTGGCCAAAAACGACCAATCACGATTCGCTATCTTCGGACCAATGAGAAGTGCAGGATTACAAACCTGCTGCAAGACGAAGCTGTTGAGGGTTGTATTGCTGTGTTGGCTTAGTCCATAACAGACCAGGTTGCAGTTTAATTTTAAATGTTGATGGGGGCAGAATGCCTTCCTTTTTAAAAAAAACAAACTGCTCTCTCTCTCTCTCTCTCTCTCTCTCTCTCTCTCTCTCTCTCTCTCTCTCAAAAGGGAACAAGTGAATTTTTTTTTAAGGTAGCACATCTCTATGTTACATTGCCAGGAGGTGCCACTACTGACCTTTTAATTGACAACTTTGTATTAGCCAGAAAGGCAGCCAGAGGGTATGAGAGACATTCCACAAAGCAGGAGAAAAAAACCAAGAGGGGCTAACTAGCTCCTGGGAAAGATTTGTTCTCTCCTGATTTTTACTCTTCAAGCCTCAGCCTGGCAATATTAGGCAGTCCAGGTTCCTTATTATAATTCAAATGGTTTTAATACTTGACTGGCACTAAATTGATCTGTTAAATAATATCCATAATTGAAATTTCTCCCCTAAAATATTTGCTTACTGTTTTCAGAGTGTGATTATCCCAAGTGCAAGTTTGTCATGAGAATAAATGTAAACATTATACTTCTGTCCAAACATCATCAAATGTTCCGTCTTTCATTTCATGTCAGGGCATCCAAAGGGTCCCATAATAACTTTCTAATGATAAAAATTGTGCTGAATTCATTCCTGTTGAATATGTAAATATATGCACAGCTTCAACTTGGGTTATTTTTTCCCAAAAAGTTTTTAATTTTTAAATTTTTACACATCTCTTTGCGTGGTCAGCGTGGTTCCAGATTATAACACTTGTACATAATCATACTTTCATCTCCACCAATCTTATATGATTTCATCTCATATCATTATCCATTTCACTCATCTTTAAATAAATGTCCATTTCATATTTCAATTCATTAATTCAATATCAATATCATTTCATCCAAATATAGATTCCCAGTTCTTTATCTCCTATTATTTCCATTTTCAGTTTACCACATCTTTTGTTTAACATTACACATCATTATTATCCTTAATTTACCCTTAACCAATTATATAATAAACTATCTAAAAAAAATAAAAATAAAAACCAAAATATTTAGGATCCACATAGTATATCCCCTCATTCTATCTTTTAGTAATTCATTCTCCAGCTTTAAACATATTCACATTAAATAATCAACTGTATATTTTAAAACATATATATTTTAAGATATCCTTCCATGAAATTGTTAAAATTTATCCAAAATTTATCTATATGTTTTAATATATTTCCATTCGCCTGTTTTAATCCTCCAATGTAAGAGTTCATAACAGCATAATTCATATATATATATGACACACTCACTCACACACATATACATAAACATATAGTTATCATATATAACTATAGACAAACACAATACAGAAGCCTGATGATGGCAGATGAGATTCTGCCGAAACGTTGCTACAACTTTAAAAGCACAACTATAATGACGTGGGAAAATACCCGAACAAAGCTGAATACCATACATGTAAGTACCCGCAAAAACTTAAGAAAACATATATATATAGTTGTTTTCTTAAGTTTTCGCGGGTATTTATATGTATGGTATTCAGCTTTGTTCGGGAATTTTCCCACGTCATTATAGTTGTGCTTTTAAAGCCGTAGCAACGTTTCGGCAGAATCTCATCTGCCATCATCAGGCTTCTGTATTGTGTTCGTCTGTGAGTCAGACTTTCACAGCCATTTCTGTTTTAAATTTGGTGCTAGCCTACTGCTGTGCCAGAATGTTTTTTTCTTCATCCTGATTGGTTGGGAGTCTTGGTTTGTGTTTATTGGTCTTGGAGTTTGCTGTGTTCTGCTTGATTGGTGTTTCTAATATCTTCTGTCTGTTTTGTGGCTTTTTTTTTGTCTTGATTGGCTGGCAACATTGTGTTTCCTGTATTGGAGGCTTTTAGTGTGGCTTGGCTCTGAGTGAATGGACGGCTATCATTTATCAGGAAGCTAGGTTTCATCTGGATTCCTGGTTGGGATGTGTTTGAGCTGCAGATATCAGGGGAAGTCTGTTTGTGCCCAGGCCTGGCTTGTGGTGTGGAGATTTTTTTGTTTGAGAGTGGAGGCTTCCAGATAATTGACAGTCTGGTGGAGTCATCTCTTCCATTCATGCTTTCGGGTCTTTTTTCAATCTCTATGGCTTCTCTCATAATTCTGTAGCTGGGGTTTTCTATAGTGGCTAAGGTTTTGGTGCCATTGAAGTCGATGCTATGACCTGTGGCTTTCATGTGTTGGACTAGTGAGGAAGTATGTTCCAGATTTTTTTACTGTATTTTTGTGTTCATCTAGGTCGGTACTTATTCTTCTATTGGTCTGTCCAATGTATGTGGCAGGGCATGATGCACAGGGTACTTCATATATGCCTTGGTTTTCCAGGTCAATTTTATCTTTGGGGTTTTTTAGGATGGCTGCTATTTTTCTGTCTGTTTTGTAGGCAGTCTTGATGTGATGCCTGTGTAGTATCTTACTGATTTTGTCCGTAGTACCTCTTATGTAGGGCAGGACAGCTGTTCCATAGGTTTGTTCATCTTCTAGGTCTCCATTATGTCTCAGTGTGTTTTTGTGGATCAAGCCGGTGCTTTTGCTTTTGTAGAAGTCGTTAGCTATCAGTACTTTAGTCAGGGTGCATAGTTCAGTCTTTACGTGTGTCTTGTCTGCCAGGTGTTTGGTTCTAGCAATTAGTGTTTTGGCCACGGAGTTTATCTGTGCTGGGTTGCGGTATCTGCCATCCCGCATTAGATGGGCGTCTCATGAGAGGGAGCAAGGGAGAGAGAAATGACACGAGACGAGGTTTTCTCTGGATGAGCGCGCCAAATGCCTTTGCACTGGCTCTTTTATTATGCTTTTTCACAGGGGGGTGAAATTCTTCAAAGCCCAGGGTAAACAAGACATTCATGAATTATAATAGCTTAGGTCAGCAGGAAATACATAAGATTTATAATAGCTCAGGTTAGTAAAGACAACAGGGTATCAGAAAGTGTAATTTATAGGAATTCAGGTCAATTAAAACATCATTCTGTATTGACAGCTGTTTAAACTCCTCTTCTCTTTTGCATGCCTGGCAAAGATCACTGAAGAGATAGGAGTCTTTATGTTTACATAAAAAAGATACAATGCAGACAGGAGTCTGATGTTTACATGAGAAAGATACAATGCTAGGATGGTACAGAATTGCACTGATAGTTACAACATCTCCTCTGTTTTTATTTTTATTTTATGACGAGTCTTCTTCCTTGTCCAAGAAAACAGGAACTACTTTTCTGAAATGTTCTCCGTCCCCATCATCTAGGCAGGCGTGCGACCCGTCAGCATCAGGGTTGTCCAAGGAGCAGTAACTCAGCAATGATATTTCTTCATCCGATGTTAAAGACATAACATGAGCTTACAATAACACATCAGCATCAGTAGTCATGGAAGATAATTGATCTTTAAAAAATTGCAATATTCTATTAAAACAACAAGGTCCTATAATACATATCAATATAATGATTATTAATGGTCCTGCCAACGCAGTTAAAAGGGTTGTAAGCCATGGTGAAATAGAAAACGAACCTTGATACCAATTAAGCATTTTTCTAATTCATTCATAGAATCCAGCACGACCTCACTGCTATCAGCATAGAAACAACATTCTCCCTTAAACCACCCCCCCTGCTATCAGCATAAAGACAACATTCTCCTTTAAATCCCCCCCCCTGCTATCAGCATAAAAACATTCTTCTTTAAGGGTAGCACACAATCCCCCTTGTTTTAAAAATAACAGAGCTAAGCCTCTACGATTTTGCAAGAGAGGGGGTGTTCCATGGATACCTATAGGGATATAAAATCATCAGAGTTATACACATTAATTTTTGGTACAAGCCATACTTGAATACAAAATGATTTGGATTTAACAAGTTCATCCCCATAGACACATGCTGTGAGACCGGTGTTACAAGCCCAGACAGAATTTTTGCCAGGGATAAAATACATTCCTTTCAGGCGTGATGTTAAAGTTCCTCCTGCAGTGTTGTGGATTGCAGGATATCCCCCGGTTGTGTGGGTGCGTCTGCCAAATTGAATTGAAATGGTGAGTAGAAGTTTTCTATGCAAGAAAAATTGGTTGTAGAACTTAAACGAACTTTTTGAGAGTCAGTTATAGTCCAGACAATATTATCTCTTCTATGAGGCTTCTGCAGATCGTCATGGGCAGTTCTTTGGAAGCGTTGCTTATTGACAGGATCAGAGCTCGGGTATATAAAAACATGACAAGCAGGAGAGAGGCTTATGGACAAATTAGTTGCAGAACATTTACCAGATGAGGAAGGAATACAATTAATAGAAAAAGGATAATAATTACAATAATGACAATGAAGATTAACTTGATCATTCATTAAGAACGTTAAGTGGGGTGGGGAAACCCTTGATACAATATAAGGACATTCAGATCCCCCTATGTTTAGATTAAAAAGAGGAAAAGATTTTAAGGTTCCTTTCCATAGGAAGAGTAAAGAAGAAACAAAAGAGCGAGGGGTAGAGTGTTCTTTAAAATAAAACAGAAATAACAGAGTGAAAACTTATGGATAGCATTTTCATGACATACCCTCGTGGAACAAGTATAATAGCCTTCTGTTAATGAAATGATTTTAACACGAATAGTCTTTTGACAGGAAGCATAGGTTTTGTTGAAGTAAGGTAGAAATTGCAAAGAAGATATAGGCAAGAATATCAGGAAAGATTTTTAAGATACAGATTTAGCAGATAAATTCCCATGATAGGGTCTTACTGCCTGACCAGGGATTCAGAGAGTGGTTTTTTCTGGCAGTAAGATCGCAGCGTTTCCTCTCCCCCAAGCTCAGCAGGACTCTGCCAAGCAGAATAATGACAATCTGTTAGGAGGGAGGAAAAATGACAAAAAGCAGTAGAAGTAGGAGAAATTTAGATTTAAGAAAGTTTAGAGTAAAAAGACAAATGTTAAGAGAGTTTTGCAATGCCGGGAGGTTCGGGGTTTTTCCCCGCAATGAATACCAATTAAGAGCACGTTTCAGAGATAAGTGAGCTAGCCTAATAGCCTGTCCCCAGGCTGTTGCAGGGAATTCCAAACTTGTGGATTACATCCCATCTGTTACAGAAGTCCTGAAAAGCAGAACTTGTGTAGGCAGATCCATTGTCTTCTTTGATTTCTTTTGGACGTCCCAGCGAGGCAAAGGTACGAATTGAATAATTGTTTTACAGCTTCTCCCCTTTGAGGAGTAGCCAAAATAAATCCTGAATATGTATCTATTGAAACGTGCAAATATTTTCATGGGGCAAAAGGTGGATACTAAGTTACATCCATTTGCCAAATTTCACAAGCTTTTAATCCTCTAGGGTTTTACTCCTATGGGAATGGAATGTAGCAGCTTCTGCCTGAGTTAGAGAAAATTAAAAAGTTATCATAACTTGGCAGAGGAGATTCAAACACACTCCCTGCTTCTATTTTTTGATGGACTTTTAAAGCCTCCATAATTTTCCTCCAAGTGACCAAAAAGCCAATAGGTGCATGAGGAGGACAATGGAGATATTCACCAATTTTTTGCCAATTGGAAAATTTTTAAGGACCCTTCCTCTGAATAATTGGGACAATGTTGCCACACATAAGCCAATAATGCAGCAATAGATTTCTTTTTTATGGGAAAGCCCTTTAAATTAGCAGAGTATTTAGAAGAAGCGACTAGCTCTCTCATTTCCTTCTGCTGTTGAGAAAAGCCTCCACCCATACTTACTAAAGTCGAGACCATCTTTCAGATCCGATGAGGTGCAATTCGCTCAGGCGCCTGGCGATGCACAGCTCCAACCGAGCTGATAAGTATGGGCGCGCCGCTGCGTATCCCCCTTAGGGAATCACGTCGGGGTCACCAAAATGTGGTATCTGCCATCCCGCATTAGATGGGCGTCTCATGAGAGGGAGCAAGGGAGAGAGAAACGACACGAGACGAGGTTTTCTCTGGATGAGCGCGCCAAATGCCTTTGCACTGGCTCTTTTATTATGCTTTTTCACAGGGGGGTGAAATTCTTCAAAGCCCAGGGTAAACAAGACATTCATGAATTATAATAGCTTAGGTCAGCAGGAAATACATAAGATTTATAATAGCTCAGGTTAGTAAAGACAACAGGGTATCAGAAAGTGTAATTTATAGGAATTCAGGTCAATTAAAACATCATTCTGTATTGACAGCTGTTTAAACTCCTCTTCTCTTTTGCATGCCTGGCAAAGATCACTGAAGAGATAGGAGTCTTTATGTTTACATAAAAAAGATACAATGCAGACAGGAGTCTGATGTTTACATGAGAAAGATACAATGCTAGGATGGTACAGAATTGCACTGATAGTTACAACACTGGGTGGTGGTGGGATTGGGCATTGAGGTAGCAGTTGGTGTGTGTTTTCTTCTGGTATATGTTGTGTCCTAGTGTGCCATCTGTTTTTTTTTGTAGATTAGTACATCTAGGAATGGTAGTTGTTAGTTTCTTTCTGTTTCCATGATGAATTTGATTTTGGGGTGTGTGCTGTTTAGGTGTGTTAGGAAATTGTTTAGGTTTTCTTTTCCATGGGACCAAATCACAAATGTGTCATCGATGTATCTTGACCATAGTTTGGGTTTGTGGGTGGCATTAGCTAGGGCTCTGGATTCGAATTCTTCCATGAACAGGTTTGCAATGACGGGTGACAGTGGTGATCCCATAGGGGCTTCTTCAATTTGCTTTTATCTTTGTCCTTTGTATATGAAATATGTGTTGGTTAAGCAGTGTTCTGTTAGTTCCATGAGGTGTTTGGGTGGTTGGTATTTATTTTTGATGATTTTGAGAGTTTCTTTTATCGGGATTTGAGTGAATAGTGAAACCACGTCAAAACTTACAAGCAGATGTTCTTGTTCCACGTGTAGATCTTTGATAATTTCCAAGAGGTGGTTATATATAGTTATATATATAACTATATATATATATATATATATAGTTATACATAGTTATATGTATATAGTTATATAATTCTAAAATAATTTCCAACAAATTTTAAACTGAATGCCAATATACATTCCCATGTGGAATCCGCTTATACAATCCCTAACCCTTATCTCTAAATCTCAAAACTTTATCATTCCTTTTAATTTTGGCTAGATTTCCCTTTTCTAAGTTTCCCCAATCTTTCTTTTTTCCTTCTAATTTTATTTTTATTTCCCTCTGCCTCTTGGCCATTTTTCCACCCCCCTTCACTTCTCTTTTTTTGGGGTTTCTTCTTATGTATTCTCTTCTTCTTCTTCTTAGTCTTGAGCATCTTATCTCTTTTATTTAATGTCTCCAATGTCAATGTCTCTGTTTTAAGTTCTTTTATGTCCTTGTTCTTTATGCTCGTCGAGGCTGTTATTTTCCTCTTTTAATTCATCTTATCTGGACTTCCTTTGTTCTTCCACAAGCTGTGATGCCATTACTTTACTCAGCATTAACTCCACCAATCTCATTCTTTCTTGAAACATCTCTCTCACATTTTGGAGCTCCAACTTAAATTCTTTGCTTATTTCTTCCATTTCTTTGATCTATTAAGTAATTCTTTATTTTATTAAAAATCAAAATTTTCTGTTATAATCCTTGTCAAAAGTCTCTTTTTTAACTGTAATTCCCTCTTCTTTTTTTATAAAGCTTCCGAGGATCTTCTTATATACAACCAGTAATTTTCCATAGAAACATAAAAGAAGGAAAACTTTAATCCTTAGTTGGTGCTCTATATCACTTTCTTAGAATTCTTTTATTTTTAATTCACTTTTCCATAGTATTAATATTAGTTTTAACCAATTCCAAATAAGTCCAGCATTTTATCCAATGCCTAATTAATGTCCAATTCATATGTTATTCCAAATTTAGTCTCTAATCACATATAATTCTTTTATTTCCGGTTTTTTTCTTTACCTTATATTTTCCTCTTATTTCTCGTTCGCCGTGCCACTCTTCCAAATGAGGGCTCTTTCTTTCTGCTTTTCGGGATTATCAAAAAGAATATTCAATGTCTTTTATCTAGTTACACACTGCTCACCACTTTTACTCTCCAGCACTTTCACTCTCCAGCACAGAACTTGTGTCCCGGCAGCTTCCCATCTTCAGGGCAGCCATTAAAAGACTGCCATTTCTCCATGTCTTCTAGGGGAGTTTGTCAAGCCAGGGAGGGGAGATGCGGCTCCCCTCGACCCAGCTGGTGGTCTTCCCCTCTTCCCCCCCACCCCTACGAGGTGAGTCAGATGGATCTGGTCCTTTAAGGACCCCTCCAACAGGGTAATCATGGATCAAAGCCACGCACAATTGCGGTCTCTGATCCGTCATCGACCAGAATGCCACTGGAAGTCCTGCTTCAACTTTATTTTATTTATTTATTTATTTATTTTGTTTGTTTGTTTGTTTGTTTGTTAGTTAGTTTGTCAATTGCTTACAAGATAATAGGTATAAGTAAAAATATACTTATGAATACATGGATACATATAAGAAAAATAAAAAAATAAAAGAAACAATAGGACAGGGACGGTAGGCACATTGGTGCGCTTATGCACACCCCCTACAGACCTCTTAGGAAAAGGGTGAGGTCAATAGTAGACAGTCTAAGGTTAAAGTTTTTGGGGTTTGGGGAAGAAACCACAGAGTCAGGTAGAGTATTCCAGACATTGACCACTCTGTTGCTGAAGTTGTATTTTCTGCAGTCAAGTTTGGTGTGATTAACCTTGAGTTTGTATCTATTGTTTGCTCTTGTATTGTTATGGTTGAAGCTGAAGTATTCATTGACAGGTATTCATTGCAATGTATTCATTGCAATGTATGATTTTATATACTATACTTAGATCGGACCAAAGGCGGCATAGTTCTAGGTTTTCTAGGTCTAGAATTTCAAGTTTGGTGGCATAAGGTATTCTACAATGAGTAGAGGAGTGGAGAACTCTTCTTGTGAAATATTTCTGGACTTTCTCCATTGTGTTAATATCAGATACGTAATATGGGTTCCAGACTGATGAGCTGTATTTGAGTATTGATCTAGCAAATGTTTTGTATGCTCTAGTTAGTATCTCCTATTATGTACTTGGGCTGACTAAATAGTTGCATACGAGGCAAATCTAGTAAAGAACCTCAGTAGTTTGCTCATAGAGTTGCTCTCCCAACTTCCATACCTATGAACATATGGGGCCCAGCCATGTTCCAGTTCAGTGTACGTATTCCACAAAATAATTGGTTGAGGACGATTGCTCTAATCTTTTAGTCAAGAATTGTCTATTGTTTCTTTTTCTCCACCATCAGCTATTTTGGAAAGCAAGATTGGGAGACATGAAAATAACATTTTGGAAGGATCCAACTTTTCTTAGAATCATCATGAAAAGGCAGTGGAAGGGATTACATCAAACTTCCTCTTTTTGAACCAGTGTGGGAAAATGGATAGAAGGAAGTGTCTGACCAAAAAGAGGACCCCCCATTTTAAAATGTCAGATGGAAATAGCATAATCAGAGTTTCTAATAAGGCCAAACCAAATGAGTGGAAGAGAAGTGCGAGGGTATGAGAAATTCAGAGTAAAGGAGAATGGAGAAGGCAAAGATGCCACATCCTTTTCTGACTGGTGTTGCATTTCCATCTCTCTGTCTCTTACATTAATTAGCCTTCTATTTTCTGACTGCTTGCTGTATCTAAGGTGTGCTGTTCTCACTGCTAATGAGATAAAACTTTCATGGCAATTCTCTTCAAGTGACCAAGTCATTCTACAAAGTGCCAAGGGCTACTGAACAAAAATGTAAAAGTTATAATTAATGCAATAATTGTATAATTTTATTCCCCTTTTGTTGTAATGAAGAGGCAGTCAAGTTGTTTGATCATGAACAACTGAATCATGATGTTCTTTACTGGAGTCTAGTCTTGCATTTATACACATTTTTAGTTATCCTCCATCATTACTGCTTAACTTTCGTTACTGTTTAGCACAGTAATCCATACAATTAATTATCTCTAGTTAAAGTCTAACATATGTTTACTTCCTCTCTCTAATCCTCCTTTAGATTAGTGACTTTGTTTACCTGAGTTGTATTTGCTTGGAAACATTCTTTATCTGAAGTTTGCCATCCGAGATTGGAACATTCCTGCAATTACAACTCTACATATCCTCGTTTTTTATTTTAAATGGAGCATTCAAAGATTTATGAATGTATCGCAATTGTAGAGGATTAAGAGATGGGGAAGCAGGATGAAATAATGCAAATAAATTTGGAATATATTGAATAAAACAACAGGTTGCAATTAGTACAATAATAATAATTATAGCATAAAAGAAAAACTGTCTGAGCCAAGACCAATCAGGGAGCCAATTGATTAACCACTCAAAAGGTGAGTAATGAGCATGAATATTATTTTGAATGTATGATTGTAAATTGGCAAGCTCATCTTCAATAGTTTTATTCAAAGAATGAAAATGCACAGCACATCCACGGTGTCTAACTAACGTACAGTACCCTCCCTGATGGGCTAAAAGATAGTCTATGGCAAAACACTGCTGTAAGACATCTTGATTTAAGTCTTCTATTTCATGTTGCAAATCACGAATAATACCAGCAGTGGCATTGATGGATTTTTCAAGTCTGCAGGTGAGACCAAGAATAGATCGTCTGTTTTCTTGAGCAATTATGTCAGGATAAGAGCCTAGAGTAAGGACTCCTATAATGACCCCTGCCAATGCACGGCCAAATGTAGAACCAGAAGACAATTGTGTGTCAATAATGACTTCATCATTACATTTAGGCCCCAGAGAGGAACGCTGCTGTCGAGTTGATGGGAGCATACCTATTTGAACAGGTAGAGTAAAATAACCTATAGTTGCACATTGATAAAGATGAGCATTAGTAGCATATTTATCAAAAAAGAACCACATATTAGGATCCTTAAGCTGCCAACCAGTGCATATCGACTCTGTATTAGATTGATCAGAGGCATTAAAAATAGGAAAATTGTCAGGATACATATCAGGAGCTATATTAATTCCATGCAAAGAAGAATTAAAGGTACCTGACAACCAATAGTAGTCAGAACAATAACTATAATTCCCTAGCTTTTTAAATATGTGCTGAGCAGCATCATAATCAGACCAATTATGAAGCCAAGTGTGTTTAGCGTGACAACAGAAACACAGACTGCTTGTAAATTGTCTAACTTTCAAGTAACACCAATGGACAGAATTCAATTGCATAGGGGGTGTAGAAAATAGCCAGGAGTGTGAAATAGATTGTAGTTGTGAGACAATAAATGTAGAAGACATGATCAAGTTAGGGGTAAAAGAAATTTGACCAAATGCCATTGGGGTCTCATAGTATAAAGTAATATTTGTGCCATGGGTCATAAACATGTATTGGGCATGACGAACCCACAAATTAGCGGTTAAGACAAACCACAGAAGTGTCATTTTGAGCAGAAACACCATTAACCATAAGTCTGCAAGAGAATCTAAAAAGGTTAAATAATTCCAAGTATATAATGCTACAGCAATGAGATTTTGAATCTTTCGCAGATGGTAAGGGCCAGATTCAGTTTGTAATTGTTTCTGAAGCAATGCCTTAAAAGTACAATGAGTTCGCTCAACTATAGCTTGACCCTGAGAGTTGAAAGGAATTCTGTGCATTAAAGTAATATTCCATTTCTGACAAAAGATTTGAAATTCCTTACTAATATAAGCGGGGCCATTGTCAGTTTTAAACTGAGAAGGCCGACCCATTACAGCAAAAGAGGATAGGCAATGAGAAATAACATCTGAAGCATGTTCATGTTTTGAAGCAATAACACAAAGGAAGTGTGAATGAGTGCCAATAGACATATGAAGATAACAGTATGGCTTAAAGGTTGAAAATTGAGTTACATCCAATTGCCAAATTTGATTAGCTTGGGTTCCTCGTGGGTTGACACCTACTGGAAAGGGAACTGCCAGCTGCTGACAAGCTGGACAAGCACGGACAATATCCTGGGCTTGAGATAATGAAATTTTAAATTCCTTTGCAAACAATTTGGCATTTTAATGAAAATACGAATGACTAGCAACAGGATCAGCAAACAAAGACGCAACATCCTTTAAGGATTCATCTGCCTTCCGATTTCCTTCAGTCAAGGCATTAGTAAAGGGAGTATGACTTCGAATGTGTTCTACATACAAAGAATACAAGCGAGTTTCCAAACTATTCTTTAAAGATAAAAACAAGAATAACAAATCCTTATCCAAAGAGAGAGCACAATAAGAAAAGGGAAGAGATTGCATAGCTAAATACACATATTGAGTATCAAAGATCAAGTTAATAGATTGGTCATTGAACAATCGTAAAGCCAAAATCACAGCAGCCAGCTCAGCATGTTGAGCTGAAGTCTGTGTGGCAGTAAATTTAGAATACCATTGCTGTTGAATCTGCCAGACAACCATACCCCTTGTAGGTGATCCATCAGTCAAGACTGTAAGAGCTTTAGAAATAGGATTTTGCACAAAAATGGAAGAAAAGGCCGGATTTAAAGTAGTAGTAACCACTATTCTAGGATCCTTGGGTAAAGAATACAACAAGTTTCCCACATATTGAGAAAAGGCTATCTGATATGATTCTGAAATCATCATCAATGCTCATGTTCAACTTTTGTACGAGTGAAAGCTATGCTAATGAGATCTTGTCCTGTAAGATGTAAGGCTCGTTTATGACCATTAATAATCAAATCCTAATGCTAATTGATAAGGATAAATGTTTCTAGGCGGAGTAGCTGACAAATTAATCCATTCATGAATGTTGACCGCTTGCGGGGACGCATTAGAATAAAGACATCCCGTGGGTAAGGGTGTAGTGGGAAGAATAGCTAAGCAAAGTCCTATTGTTAAGGATGTTATCTTGTCCACACATCGATGCTTAAACTTATTCAATATTTCTTGAAGATAAGTTAATACAGCTAGATCTCCTGGTGATTGTGCTCCCTTCAAAGACTGAAATAAGGGCAACATATCACCAGTTTTAATGTAGAAGAATGGGCATGCCCAATTAATAATGCCAAGTAATTTTTGCCATTGTACTAATGTATATGATTTCTGTAGGAATTGGAATGGAGAAATTGTGCAACATTCTATGTCCTAAGTAGGTAAAAGGTTCTACCTTTTGAATTTTGTCTGAGGCTATACACTCTGCCAAGCAGCTGTAGAACCTCCTATTCTCCACAATGAAGAAACTGTTGTTTTTGGCCACCGTACTGGCCACTGTAAAGAGGAGATGACAGTAACATCGGCTCCAGTATCCAATAACCCTTAAAATGGTTGTTTATTAAGGAAGAGCATTAACAAAGGACAAGAGGAGTTCAGCTAATGAAGTAAGCCTACAGATAAAGAAGTTGATCCAAATCCTGCATCCCCACGATTACCTATACCAGGAGATGGAATTTCATGTGGAAGAAGAAGCAATTGAGCAACAGAAGATTTACAAGGAAGAACTTGAGGAAGATTCACCCAAATCTGAATCATGAGGGTACCAGTGTAATCTGAATCTATTACCCCAGGCACAACAAAACAGCCCTTTTTGTGCACAGAAGAATGAGACAAAATTAAGCCAACTAATCCTGAAGGAAGAGGACCTTTAAATTGAGATGGAACTATTTTAACTTCCATGGTAAATTTAAATTCAATTTCCTCTTGAGTGATTAAATCGATCCCAGCGCTACTGGATGTGGCTGGGAAGGAGTGAGAGAGACTGCTGGAGGAGTCAGAGTGATGGGAAAGGCACGCTTTGGATTCTGGGTGGGTGCCACACCCATTGGCAAGTTTCCCAACCAAAACTGACATTGATTGGCCCAATGAAATCCCTTTTTAAAAATAGGGCACTTCTTAGAAGGACGATTATGAGGCATAGAAGGTGTAGAACGACAGTCCATCTGAAAGTGGCCAGACTTCTTACACTTAAAACAGTTACCAATTGGTCGCTGTCCTTTCTGAATAGCAGCTGCTAACATATGCATTTTATAAGTTTGTGATCCAATATCCTGGCAGACTCGCAGCATATCTGCCAGAGTGTAATGAGCAGTAGCTTTTAATGGCTGTAAAGCTCTTTTACAATCTGCATTAGCATTTTCAATAGCTAACTGGTGAAGAAATTCACCAGCAGCTTCCTGATGATCAAATTGCTGTCTAATTGCTTTGGACAGATACTCAACAAAGTCAGCATAAGGCTCATTGGCATTCTGTTGAATGTTTGAAAAATTTGCTCTAGGTTCTCCAGCTTGGGGTACCTTAAGAAAAGCACAAAAGGCACATTCAGAAACAATAGTTAACATAGCTGGAGGAAGAACAACTTGAATAGGAATTGTACCAAATGGTCCAGAACCAAATAGCTGCTCAACTGTATATGCTCCTCCCTCTCCTAAAGCAGCAGCTTGAGCATGTCTCATATATTCACTCTCCCAAACCACATATTGCATGGATGTTAAAATCATGCGAAATATTTTCTTCCAATCTTCAGGGATCATTGTATAACCATTTTTTATTCCTTCTACAAGTCCTCTTGTAAAATTACCACTAATCCCATAGTCTGTAACTGCCTTTTTTAACTCTCTTAAGATCTGATAAGGCAGACCCTCCCATTCTGCTACTTGCAATCCAGGCTGTGGCCCCTGACCAGGACAATATTGTACTGGACAAACAGACAGTAATTCTGCAAGTTCTGTTCCTGAGACAGAGGCATCCCTTTTACAAGTCTCTACCATTTTCTGAAAAGAAGACTGAACAATAGAGTCAGAAGGCTTTTGCCCTGTATCTGCAGGAGCTAAGGGAATTGAAGACATATATTCAGGTGAAGAAGGGGGACAAATGACAGCATTAGTATAACGTGAAGGTGGAGGTGTTAAAAGGTTCATTGGTTCATTGTGACCAAATTTTTCAATTGCATTCCTACATAAATGCCACACATGCAAAACTTCTATTTTTGCTCGAGGTTCAGTATGCAATATTTTCCCTATACGTTCCCAATCAGTTAATTTTAAAGACCCCTTTTGTGGGTACCATAGGCACTGAGCTGCAATCTCCTGGACCAGCCTTAAGAGATTTCTCTGTGGTACCTCAGTATTATTTTTCTTCAACAAATAGCCTAATTCATCTAGATGCTTCCTTTGTTCCTCAGAAAGCGAAGACCCCATACTTACAGAAACCAAAAGGTTGAAGAAACCACAAAGGGTTGAAGGTGCACCAAATCCTTGCCGGACGAAGTAAGAGGGTCCCTGTTCATGTGCCACTTGTTGTAATGACAAGGCAGTCAAGTTGTTTGATCATGAACAACTGAATCATGATGTTCTTTATTGGAGTCTAGTCTTGCATTTTATACACATTTTTAGTTATCCTCCACCATTACTGCTTAACTTTTGTTACTGTTTAGCACAGTAATCCATACAATTAATTATCTCTAGTTAAAGTCTAACATATGTTTACTTCCTCTCTCTAATCCTCCTTTAGATTAGTGACTTTGTTTACCCAAGTTGTATTTGCTTGGAAACATTCTTTATCTGAGGTTTGCCATCCGAGATTGGAACATTCCTGCAATTACAACTCTACACCCTTTTCATCACAATTGCTGTACGCAGTATATGTATATGTAGTATATGTATTAAATTATCATCATACTACCATATCCCAATACAGCAGATTGAATATGAGCAAGAAAGACCTCAACAGGCTATCTCCAGTGAAACTTTTTTTTTTTGTAAAATAAATACAGCCTGTTGTATGAATTAGAATGAGATTAACTAAATGATGGATAAACTCAAGGTTTTTCCCACTTGATTCTTTCACTGGTATTAATCCCTGATTATCTGGGTTTACACTGCTGGAAAAGAGGTATTCTGGCCTTTTTTTTCCTTTTGAAAGGTGTGTAAAAGTGGTTTGTTTGTATGTGTCTATTGATGGGTGATTTGTTTGAATGCCAAACATCCAGGAATTCCCTAAAGTTTTCAGATTTGGTTGGTCTAGGATTCTCAGTTTCCTAGGTGAGTTTAAGAAATTTTTATCTTATTTTCTAACTGCTAGTTGGTATTCGTAGTTGTACTCTAATAGTCTTCTGCCTGTCTGTCCTGCAAAGTGGCTATTATCCTTACATTGTAGTTGTTAAATGATTCCTCATGTTTTCCCCTTGGGCTCTTTACTTCAGATGTTTTGGAGGGTTTAAATTGGTTTGTGTGCTGTGGTGATACCAGGTGATTGTAATCATTTGTGATAGTTTTTGATGTTACATCATTTGTATTGGATGTACTGTAATCGGTTGAGTGGAGTGGTCTGTTTCCTTTTTCTGGTGTTCTGGCTTGCTGCAATGTGTTTATATCTGAATAATGTTTTACACAGGTTGTCTTGTAGAAAATTGAGTTGTTACTTTGGTAAAAGAGCACATGGTTATGTAGGTTTTTTTTATAGAGTTGCAATCCTAATTTATTGTTGTTTCCTCTGCTGATAAGGATATCCAGGGAGAATAGTATGTGGTTTTTTTAATTCTTTTTTTGTGAAATTTATTCCTTTGAGGATGCTTTTGATTGTTTCATGTGTCTTCTTTAGTTGTTTACTATTATTATTATCCCTTTTATTCATTAAAATGAAACTATTAATTAAACATGAAACATTAAACAAGAAATTATTATATACTTTATTCATTCAACATGAAACTCAGTTAACTGAACATTTAAAAATGTATCACAAATATTATTAACTGGCACTGATGGTTGATACGGGTTGCTGCCAGCATTCTAGGTATTTTCTTAAAACATATGATGTTCCGAGTAGCACAGTTTTTTGTACTTCTGCTGGTGTATTGCTGGAATCTGCAATTTCTTGATATACTCTGTAAAATTCTTGGACATGGTGCCAAGTGCCCCGATGACAATGGGTATCACTGCCACATGTTTCATCCATAATTGGGTAGTTTTGATGGCCAGGTCATGATATTTCATGATTTTTTTCTAGTTCTTTTTCTTTGACTCTGACGTCTCCTGGTACAGCAATATCAATAAATTGTATGCTTCAGTTTTTGATGACTGTGATATCTGGCGTGTTGTGTTCTAAATGATGATCCATCTGTATTTGAAAGTCCCACAAGATCTTTACCTTCTCATTTTCGACAACTTTTTCCACTTTGTGTTCCCATGACTTTTTGGATACAGGTAAGTTGTATTTTTTAAATAATGAGGAACTCGGTCATGTCTAGCTTTGCAATCAGTTTGCACGATTTTGCGGCATTCACATATCAAATGTGAAACAGTTTTAACTTTGTCATTGCAAAGTTGACAGTTTAGATTGTTGGTGGTTTTTTGTGTCTTTGCTTTCATGGCATTAGTTTGTAGTGCTTGTTCTTGAACAGCAAGTATTAAACTTTGTTTCTTTCTTTCTTAAGTCATGCCCATGTCAGGTTGTTATCACATTTTCCTTCAATGTTTTTCAAATGCTGTCCATGCAAAGCTTTGGTTTTCCATCCATTTAATCTGTCATCAAGCTGTTTTTCCTTATATTCTGTTTCTTTTGTTTTAATAATGTTTTCCATTTTCACAGCCTGCAGCAATTTTTCTGTACTTTGGTTCACATAGTTATTCAAACTTCACTTTTCTTCTTCTACACAGTTTGATGGACTTGCAATAGCCCTCTGCCACCTATTCTTCTTGGCAGGTATAGCCTGTCGACGTCACTTTGTGGATGTAAAGTATGGTACATATTCAAAAGTTTAGATGTTTTCCGGTTCAAATTTTCCAGTTCAGCCAAAATCCAGTTGATGATTTCAGCTGGGTAGCATATCACTGGAACTGCTCATGTGTAAATGGCTTTAATTACATTTCCAGCATTCAGTTTTGATTTTAATATTTTGTGGACCCTCCTGAAATATTCCTTTTGCGTTGACTCGTTGACTTTTTCATTCAAGATGTTATCTGTTTCCAACATGCCTAGGTATTTGTAACCATCATCCTTTGCCAATGCTTTCACAATGCTTCCATTTCCCAGTTCTATTCCTTCTATTTTTTCCTTTTTCCTTGCTGCATAGATAATATGGCACATATTTCAAGTCCAAACTTCATTCTGATGTCACTTCTGAACAGTTGGACTGTGTTGAATGTTGATTCAAGTTCTGTGGGGCTTTTCACATACAGTTTTAAGTCATCCATGTATAGTAGATGGTTTATCTTGCCATGTTGGCTTGATATTTGGTATCCCAGTTTTGTGTTTCGTAGAATTATTGTCAGAATTAATGTGAAGTTGAACAGTAGTGGTGAAAGTGAGTCCCCTTGGAAGATTCCTCTTCTGATGTTGACTTCACCAATGTTCTCCCCATTTGCTGTTAGAATTGTTTTTCATTTTTGCATGTTTGCTTTCAAAAATGTACACATATTTTTGCTGATTCCAAAGTTTTTCAGACAGTCGTTAATCCAGCTGTGGGGTAGTCAATCAAATGCCTTTTTGTAATTGATCCACGCCATATTCAAATTCATTTTTCTTCATCTTGCATTTTTAGTACCATTTTGTCAATGAGCAGCTGATCTTTTGTTCCTCTTGATTTTTTATAATTTGCTTTTTGTTCTACCAGATACAAGCTGTTTTCTCTCAGATCATTGAATATTGAATTTTCCAGTATTATTGTAAAAAGTTTGAATATTGTTGGCAGACAAGTAAGTGGGTAATAGTTGCTTGGTTCTGTGGCCTTTTCTGGATCTTTCATTATCAAGTATGTTTGGCCAGCTTTTAGCCATTCTTTCCTTGTTGTATTTTGAAGTATTTCATCAAACTGAGTGGCCATGCAATGATGGAGGCTGGTCAGGTGTTTTAGTCAATTCATCCATGCCAGGTGCACTCCAGTTCTTGATCTTCTTTGCTTGTTTTGCAACCATGTCAGGTGTTATTACAATATTTTCCATTTTGTTTCATGTTGTCCGTTGTTGAATATCTTTGATCTAGGAGGCAGTTTTGTTGTATTCCACAGGATTTTCCCACAGTTCTTTCCAAAAGTTCAAAAATTTTAGCAAGAAATTATTATTATTATTATTATTATTATTATTATTATTATTATTATTATTATTATTATTATTATTATTATTATTATTATTATTATTAAATTCAATTTACCACCTAGGACTGGTAAAACCTTAAAGCAATGGATAGGAAGACCATAAAAATAATGACAATGAATCATGCCCTTCATCCATGCAATGACATTGACAGACTGTACCCACCAAGGCAAATAGATGGGGTTGGAATTTTGCAAGTACATCAGATGGTTGCATTATTTGGTTGCATATGCTGCCAAAAAAGTGGCTTTGGGAGAACATCTGAAGGATAATGATGGTGATGAACTGGTTAGTATGTCAGGAAGGCTGACTACTGGAGAAACCAAACTGGCCCACAAGAAAGACCAAATGAAGAATAGAATGGAGACATAGATAGATAAAGTACTTTATGACCAGTACATTAATAAAAATTGCATGGAAAACAGATAATAACAAGACCTGGCAATGGTTAAGAGGAGGAAAGTTGAAGAAAGAGTGCATGCTCACGACCAGCAAACCCCTTGTCAACAAAAGTGCAGCCCTCCTCTGAATAGAGAGATGATGTTTCCACACCTCTGCTTCTAAGACTGAATTGTTGTAAAGTAAATGATGTAATGAATACCACTGTCTTATTAGCTTTGGCATTTCCACTAATTAGGTGTGCTAATTGATCTATAATGTGACCTGTAGCAAATCATTTGACTATTTAAATGGTTGGCTCAATTCCATCCAAAAGGTGAAAGGAGAAGTTGTGAAACTTCCTGTGGGAAGGCACAGAATGATGAATTTGGAACTGCTTCACAGTGTGATCTAATAATGGATAAAAAGGCAACTGTTTAGGAATTAAAGACATTCTGTTCTCAGTTTTGAATGTTGTGTCCAGGAGTCCTTTCGTGCACATGATTATTACTGCATACTCCTAATACCAATTAGACATTATTTCTTAATAGGTTCTTATAAACAACATAAGATTTAAGAGTTTTCCTATTGTGTGAATGAAACACTCATGCACCTGACAGATGAACTGCTTCTATAATATGCCAGTAGAAATACACTGCCAATTTAGGACTTTGCTGAGGCAGAAGTCTATGTTCTTCAACTTCATCCCTCTAGTCAAGAGGTTTGAGGATAGAATGGGAACATAGGTTATACTTTTTATTTTTAATGCCAATCTTAGATTCTGACCATAAACAGGAGCCAATAGAACAGTGTTTCTCAGACTTGATGGCTTAAATATGTATTGACTTTAACCCTCAGAATTCCTCAATCAGCTTATGATTAATGAGTACTGGCACTTTTGAAACTTGCCATTTTGAAATATTATTTTTTACTGTATGCAACCATTTCCATCTCCTTTCTCTCTAAATATTTAGCCAAATGTATACAGTTAGGCTTCAAGCACATGCTGAAAATCTACAGGGAGACATTCCTGAGGAATTAAAACAATCAGTGTTCCTGAAGACTACAGATTTCATTTGGATTCTTACCATTTTGCAATTGAAAGTCTGCTTGGATGGATTACAGGTAGTCCTTGATTTAGAAAAGTTTGTTTAGTGATTGTTTAAAGTTACAACAACACTGAAAAAAGTGACTTATGATTGTTTCCCACAATTAGGTCTATTCAGCATCCCCATGATCATGTGATCAAAATTAGATGCTGAACAACTGGTTCATATTAATTGGTTCAATTCACTTAACAACCTGGGTTACTAACCTATCAACTGCAGTAATTCACTTAACAACTGAGGCAAGAAATGTTATAAAATGGGGCAAAATTCACTTAACAAATGTTTCACTTAACAACATAAATTTTGGGTTCAATTATTGTCGTAAGTCGAGGACTACCTAGTTGCTCAATTGTAGGGACTGATAAAACTGGGAATGTACAGACCTTAATAAAAACCATGATTTTTAAATCTGTATTTCTTTTAGTAACTTTTGGCTTGTTTGTTCATCTATTAAACAAATTTATACTGCTGCTCAACTCACGCATAGTGTTTCTGGACAGCTTACAAAATTAGAAATTTACAGTACAGAAATGTTTGATTCCATCTCCCATCCTTCTGTAGTGGCAACAAATGTAATCAAACTAGCAACTTGATTAGTTGTCAACTGGGGGTACCATATCTTCAGGCACTTTTGGAACAGTATCAAGGTGACAGCTAATCTTATCTCCAAGGAAATGATATTCTATAATGAGGGAACCATCATGGAGAAAGAGCTTTTTCTTGTCCGACTAGACATACTTTGTGTCAGGGTTCCAACTTATGCCCTAATTAAATCATGAGCCTCAGGCCAAGCTTCAAAAGAAATCTAGTTATTTATTAGGAGCTTCATGTCAGTACAGACGAAATGAAGCCAACTCTGACCTCACTTAATTTACTCTTTGGCTCTGACCCTGTTTCCCCCTCCCCCCAAGATGTGTCATCAGTCACATTCCCCAATGAAGCAATTTCGTGGGTTGTAGAAGTCACTCCCTCCGGCCAGTGGTGGGATTCAAATATTTTTAGTACCGGTTCTGTGTGTGTGGCTTGGTGGGTGTGGCAGGGGAAGGATACTGTAAAATATCCATTCCCTCCCCACTCCTAGGGGGAAGGTTACTACAAAATCCCATTCCCTCCCCACCCCATTAACCTGCTTTCCAGCTCCGTTCTCCTGTGCAGGGCAACAAAAGAAGACCCAGCCATTCAGCTGGGACTCAGGAGGCAGAGAATAGATGGGGGCAGGACCAGTCAACTGGTATTTGCTGGTTCTCCAAACTATTCAAAATTTCTGCTACCAGTTCTCCAGAACTGTTCAGAACCTGCTGAATACCACCTCTGCCTCCAGCAACTGTGGATCTCCATGGAGATTACCTTGATGTTACTGGCTGGATTGTGCTCTGTTTTGACTGAAATGCAAGTTCTTCGATGCAGGTTTGAGGTTCAATTCCCCATCCCACTTGCCTATGGCAACTCAAGAACAGGTCAGGAATGCTTTGTGAGTTGACATTTTGATAGATTCAACCGAGACCTGCAGGTTCTCCTTACCCAGAAGGATTCTGGTCATTTAAAAAGGGTTGTTGGGCAATTACCTGCAGACTTCCACTTTGCTATATGAATAGTCAGGAGGTAGACTTTAATAGCAGCTCTTACCTATATTTGATCAAGTTAATTCATCTTCTGCCAGTGGCACTCTTATCATCTCTTGATCTATTTCATCTGTCTCAGGTCCTTCATAAATCACAGGGCACAATGAGATTCACTGATTGTTGCTTGGGCTATCTAAAGCCTAAGCTGCCTTCCTATTCCAGGTGGCTTCTAGGGATTACAAGATTACACAGCTGTCATGCCCCTGTTGGAGCCTGAATCTGTGGGGGAAGATGAGCTGGAACCTGAGCTGACAGAGATTGAGGTGGTGGCTTCATTGGCTGTGGAGGAAAATATGGAAGGGCAGGGCCTGTCAGGTCAAGGCATTTCAGATTTAGAACAGCTTGTAGACAGGGAGGAAGAGGGGCAGGATGAACATGAGAGACAGAGGTCAGACGATGAGCAAGGACCACTCCCTCCTGATCCGAGAGCACAGAGAGTGGAGAGAAGGCGGGAACAGCGCAGACTGAGCAGGCTACTCAGGAAAAGAGTGTCCCACCCATCTTTACAAGGCACACCTAGGGAATGAGGCTTAAGGAGATGCTGTGCAGAGGGGCATTTGTCAGGAACAAACGCTGAGTTCCTGAAGTGTTGAGTGCTGATATTTGAACTTTCCAAGAGTTCTTGCATTCTTTCTGGCTTTCTGGACTAATTACCCAGATCCTTTGCTTCCTGAACTCCTTGATTTGCCCTGCTGGATTTATTGCTATGTAGCCTTGGTGTACAGCGCTGGGCTGGAATATTTGCACCCAGAGGCTACTTGAGGTGCGTATGTGGGTTTGTCATCATTTTGCTCTGGGGCTCACCAGAAACGTAGGAAAGTTTGGGAAAATTTGGAGCAATAAAGGGTCAGTTTGAACTGCTAGCTGCTTATGTTATCTCTGCCATGACAACAGCAGATCCTCAGTTTTAACCCACAGTTCCCTCTGAAACTTATCAGTGCCATGGGTTACTGGGGGTGGACTAATCTAAGAATTATGGTGGCACAGAGGTTAGAATGCAGTATTGCAGGAGTTTGAATCTCAGTGGCTGAAGGTTGACTCAGCCTTCCATCCTTCCAAGGTGAGTAAAATGAGGACCCAGATTGTTGAGAGCAATATGCTGATTCTGTAAACCTCTTAGAGAGGGCTGTAAAGCATTGTGAAGCAGAATATAAGTCTAAGTGCTATTGCTAATATGTCCTGCTGCCCTAGAGAAGCTCATAGCCACCAGTTTGTGACTTCACCATGGCAAGCAGACCAGAGGTAGGTTTGCTAGTTCCAGATAACAAAAGCAGCACTTCGGCAAGAATACTAAATCAGATATGTGTCACTTTTCAGTCAGGTCCTGATGACTTTGGACAGGCCCATGGAAGTCTTGGCTTCTATGCCAACTCCCAAGCGAATTCCAATTTCCTTCTCTCGGAAGTCAAATTGAGGTTCTCCAGAATCGTAAGCCTGGGAAACTCCATCACCAACGCTGCACTGAAGTCTAGGAGCTCAGGCAGGCAGGCTGGTACAATAGCAGCAATCCCAATGGGTCTGTACAGCCCACCCTAAGAAAAAGTTTCTATAATAAAACAATAATGGCAAAGGAGCTTCCAAAGATAAAAGAGAAACTGCAAATATAAAACTTTTTCTTGTTACTTTTATCTTTTGATACCTTACCCAAGCTAAATGGATCACAATACAGTTATTTATTATTACAGAGAAAAGTAAAGTCTTACATTTAGGCAAGAAAAACCAAAGGTACACATACAGACTGGGTGAAACTAAGCTTAATAGGAGTCTTAATTGGAGTCTTAGTGGACAGCCAGCTAAATATGAGCCAGCAGTGTGCAATGGCAGCCAAAAAAACCCATACTAATAACACTCTATAAAACCTTAGTAAGACTACACCAAGAGTACTTGAGACTTTCAAGAAGAGATTGGACTGCCATTTGTCAGAAATGATGTATAGTCTCCTGCTTGGATGGGAGGTGGGTTGGACTAAATGACCTACATGGTCCCTTCCAACTCTGTTAATCTGTAATTATTTCATTTCCAGTGGTAAGAAGAAATTGGAATTCATCATTGAAATCCATTCATGAAATGATGCGGAGAATCAAGAAGAAACTTGCAATCTGTCATTACTGTTGTAAGGCCCAGACTCTTTCCCTGCAAATGATAAGAATGAACTTCTGAAAACTGGGTATTTCAAAAGGAATTCGTTATTGAAAAGGAAGTTATCCAGGTAATAGTGAAAGCAGGGTCTAATATGCCTCCAGGCATGCAGCATAGATAAAGGGAGTTGGAACCCCTCCCCTTAGTCTGGTGTGGATTTCATCAATACAAAGAAGCAACAAGTTAATCCCCCCCCCTTTTTTTTCTGGGAATGTAGTTGAGAAGAGCTTCCCAGGAAGCTTCTTTCAGAGCTGGAATTTTTATGGCCCCTTCTCCTCTTGCTATCTCTCCAAGAGGTGACAAGTTTCCAAGCATCTGGGCTCCAGTCCCAGTTGTATATCATGTGCAAGTTATACAGATTTAATACAAGACTTGATATTCAGGTTACATCAAAAAGGATTACTTCTACCAACTCCCCCCACTTCTTCTTCCATTGAAGAATGGCAGATACATTGATCTGACAATAGTGTTAGAATCAATGAAGAATGAAAACAGATAAATCTTAATATCTGCATTATTTATAATGATAATTTTTCATCGAATTAAGCAAATTATTGGGATATGCAAATAATTGAACAATAATATGTGAGATAATAAAATAAGTGTAAAGTGAAACAACTATTAAGTAAAACAATAGCATGAGAAATGTGAGGTGCTTGCTGGTCCCTGAGCTTGGTTGTTGGTTTTTTGTTTTTGTTTTGCAGATGTCTCATTACCAAACTAAGTAACATTATCAGTGTTTGTAGAGACTGGGGTTTGCTCTAATTTCATACAACAGGATGTTTCCTGACAGTGTGGCAGGGAGTGATCTTGGCGATTCCTTGATTAGGCTGTTGTTTATGTTTGTTTGTCTGAGCCGGTGATTCCTTGATTGAGGTACTGTTTACTTCTTGACTGTTAGTGTAGTGTTAATCTTGGTGTTTATCTCTGCTCATCTGAATATTGATTGGTGGTGGGGAGATGTTTTGGTCTTTTTGCTATGTTTTTGGCTTTTTGATTGCCTATTTTGAATGGTATGTAAATATTGTTTACCTTTACATGCTTGTAGATGCTGATTTATCTGAGTGCCAGGCAAGCAGGAATTCTCTAGCATTTTCAGATATAGTTTGATCTAGGATGCTCACAGTTTCCCATTTGTAACTAAGGTTAAGTCTGTTCATGTGCTGTGAAATTAAGGAATTTTTTTATCATGTTTTGTTTTTGTAGAGGAACCCTGTTTTTTCTTCTGGGGCTACTGGGCCTTTTGGTTTAGTGAGGATGTTTTGGAGGGCTTTAGTTGGTTTATATGCTACACTTATTCCATTTGGTTGTAATAGTCTGTTGGTGGTTTCTGAGATATTTTTGGTGTATGGCCGTGTTATCTTTTCACAGCTTGTTTTGCTGTATCAGGTTGTTATACAGCTTATCTTGTGGGAGGCTGGATTGTTACCTTGATAGTGAAGCACTTGATTGGTGTGGATAATTTTATGATGGACTTGTGTTTCTAATTTGCCATCACTCTGCTGATAAGGATATCCAGAAAGGGTACCATGGTGTTGTTTTCCTTTTCCTATGTGAATTTTATTTCTTTAAAGATGTTGATATTTCCTGTTGGTTCTTTTTTGTTATGACAATGGTATCATCTACATACTGTATGTATACTTTGCATTGTATGTAAGTGCTATAGATTATAGGTGTTGTATTATGATCTTTGAAAGCAGTTCAATCCTCAGCTACAAATACTTTCTTCCACCGATAAATGAACAATTTTTTTAGCTGTTTACCTATGGAGGATAGAAAATTACATAATTCCAGAAGACAATTGTGTAGATAAATTAGGTACACTCTCTATAATGGTTAGTAAATTGCATGCTGATCAAGGTGTGTCAGCAAAGGATTAATAAGAATGGGAACAGAAGGACTGAAGTACATTTAAAGCCTATCTAGTTCAAAGCTATACTCTAAATACAACTAAAAGGTTCTGCCAGACTGACAACAGTCCTGTCTAGTTTTCTAACATTTTAACTCCATGTGCTCTTGAGCAATGCTAATCCTTAAATGAAGCTGAGTTGCAGTTCTGCTTCAATTATCCTAATATCAGTTTAGTTGGCTTCTAGCTATCTTCGGAAGTGGACTCCCCTGTGCTAGATTTAACAAACTTGTTAAAGATCTGTGTTCCTTTCATCCTTATGAGGCATACTCTAGCCTACGGGTCTTCAAACTTGAGAGTTTTAAGACTTGTCCAGTCCTTTGCATATCTGCATTATGGTGTAGAAAGTTAATAAACTCTCATCCCCAAGATGATTGAAAATGGGTTTTTTTTCTTTTCTTCCCTACATTGACAACTAAGAGATTTAAGCAAGAAACTGGCAAAAATCCACTTTGACATTAACAGGTATTTAAGCTGAAAATAAAATGTCAAAAAGGGATAATAAAGATTTCTGGATTCTCAAAAACTTTTAAAAGAAGGGAAAAAACAAAAGGGTGGGATCTGGAAAAATGGAGGAGACCACCTGGAAGTGAAAGGAGTTAATAGTGAAACTTTAACAAGATCCCTAAAAGATACATTTTAACTGAAACTTTGTAACAAGAATTTTTCTGCTAATTATTTGATCTTAAAATAATATGCAACATAACATATAACATGTTAGTATATCCGTGCCAAACATTTTGTAATAACAAAGGTTTTCCAGTTGTGGGGGAGATACCTTTGAGTCAGGATCTGATTCCTGGCCTAATCCCTGCATTTTTTAAAATAAGATCTCAGAACTGATTTGCTTGCTTTCTACTTTCTTCCTTGAGCTGCAAGAGAATGACTGGCCCAAGATCACCCGGCTGGCTTTGTGCATAAGGCAGGACTAAAATTCACAATTTCCTGGTTTCTAGGTTAATCACTACACCAAACTGGCTTTCTAAACAAATGAGTATATATAATTTAGCCTCACTTTCTTTATGTTAGTGAAATCTTGCAATTGTCAATTTTTTTTTATTACACAATTTAAAAAGCTAAGAATTTAATGGAAGCTGAAAGTTATTAAGCTTTCATGGCCTTGATCCAGGGGTAGGCTCCAAAAATTTTAGTGAAGGGTTTTTTGCCCAGTTGTTGGGTGGGCACAGTCATGGTGGACATGGCTTAGTCCTGCACCATAGGGGGAGGGGCGTTTTTGCCCTTCCTGCCCTTTTGCTCTGGACGTTTTCCTCAAGCCTCTGGGAGGGCAAAAATGGCCTTCTTGGGCTCTGGAGGCTCTCTGGAAGCTGGAAACAGGGCTTGTTTCCAGCCTTCCTGAACTTCCGGAAGGCCCATTTTTCACCCTCACCGAGCCTCGGTGCACACCCTGCACTTATTTGCATCCAAAATGGGCTGAATGGGAACTCCTGGGAGGGGAGAGCCAGAGTGGGTGAGGCCAGCCAGGAGTAGGATTTGGGGGTTCTCCAAACTGTGAAGAATCTAGACTAGAGGGTCTCCTGAACCCCTGCAAACCCCCAGCAGCCAACCCCTGCCTTGGTCAGCCTAAAATACTGACCTAATACTAAAATTGTGTGTGCGTGTATGTGTGTGTGTGTGTGTGTGTGTGTAATAGAAAGGAATGTTAACATCTGTTACTGTTGTTTATTCTTTTCTATATATTGTTATTGGATAATAGTTCATCAAGTAATCATTATAAGAAGAACACAGAATCTTAAAACTGGAGCTTTGGCAGGGTTGCTTGGGCCATCTAATCCAACCCTCTATAATGTTCAAGAAAACCAATTCAATCATTCTTGAGAGGTTATCCTCCTCTATCTCCTTAAAAACTCCAAAAATGGAGAGCCTACAGCTTCTGTGCTAGATTGTCCAATTTTGTTACAAATTTTACCATCAGAATTTTTTTCCTTATATTTAAATGAAATCTAGTTACCTACAACTTATGTTCATTATTTTTGATCCCAGTTTTTGTGGCAATGGAAAAAAGTGGCACACTATGGAGGCAGTAAATCTTTATGCCATAAAGGACCTCAGAAAGGCAAGGAAATAGGAGGAAAATGCCCCACCAATTATCACTGTACTCTTTCTCCTGCCCCAGATGCTGAATGAAATTGATCTCACCCTTTCAGTTTGAAGAACCATCTTTTTTTTAATTGAATAAAACTAAATCAGAATTCAGCACAGGACTAAAAGGCTCTCTCACACACAAGAAATGATATTACCATTATAAAAGAAACAGTGAATATTCTGTACAGGTAAAGGTTTTATTTATAATTTTATTTTAAATGTATAACTAGGTTGCTGGGGGGGAAAGTGAATGAGAAGAAAACCTATATTGTAAAAAAAGGGCTTTTTTAAAGTGTTCAGATTGTTTCCATCATCATATGTAGAATGGAAAAAAACAGGTATATATTATTATGATTTTAACGGTGAAATTTAGCCTTAAAATTACATGTGAAAGAAGCATGCCAGATTTTATGGAAATTGGTACAAAGGACTTTGAGCGACATGTCTTTCAGAATACCTTTAAAGTGCTTATAATAGTGTTGTCTTTTACTGAAAATGTTTAAAGATTTAAATTTACAGGAAAGCTAGATCACTATTAAGAGATGAAGGGAAACACTGTGAAGCGAAAATGGATTCTGAGTTGAAGAATATATGAGGCAAGTTTGAGAGTGATAAGTTGGTAGAGTTTTGTGCAAAGAAAAGGAATACTAGAAGAGATAAATCAGAATATCAGGCTAAGTGATGGTTCACAATGAGAGAAAAATGTAGGGTTTCACTTACTAATTTTTCCCATGAAATATGGTTCTAAAGGCAGTCAGATAAGATATCCACAGAATGACTTATTTTGAACAAATGGTCAAATTAAGAATTCTTTTAACATGTGCACACTGAAGATGTTATGACCGGGGCAACTAAGGATAATGTCACCACAAGGATCACTCTAAAGCAGACTTGTCAGTCTTTCAGCCCTGCCCAGCTGGCTCTCTAGAAAAGAAAGACACTTGACTCCATCAGAATGTTACAAGGCTCTTTTACTATAGAGACAACTGAATGCAGTGGAAGCAAAGCCAGGTCTGAAGAAAACCCACTCAAACCCCCCACACACACACACACTTTTGTTGTAGCTCTATATTTCTGATTAAAATTGATTATTACCACTTAGAAGGGTGAAGGCCTATAAATTGATGTACTGCTATTTGGGGGATGAGCCACTACCTGACCTTTGGGCTTCATCATTATAAACATAGACACAGGCTAAAGAATGTCAATCTGCCTTGCATGATAAAACATGCAAGAGAACAATTATATTGGCAGCTGATTTCTCTAGGAAATTGCCAACTGCTAGTCTGTTTGCAGAAATCATTAAATAGGGCAGTTTTTTTTACAAAAATGTTGTTGCAAAAGTGTATATTTAAATCACATGGTGTTGAAAAAAAAATCTTAAAGTATAACATATTAGAATTGAAGAGGTAGATGAAAGGAATTCTGAATAAAAGGTTCATTTTGCCGTTACATGTTAGGATAGGGAACATACATCCTTTGAACCTCAGCCAGAATAAGGAACAGTAAAAATGTCTGGAGTCAGGGAACACCAATTAATTTTGGTTTCTGACAATAAACCAGTAAGCAAGCATGTTGCAATACAGCAAGTCATCAGCCTATCACTCTGTTGGATCTGAAAAAAAATGAGAGTTGATATCACAGATCTTCAAGGTTACACATATTATGTTTAGAAAAGTTTATATTTTTTCCTTTGAGAAAGTGAATACAAGTGATAACCAACATGTTAATTTACATATAATTTCCAGAAGAGTTTTTAAAAAAGCATCTCCTAAAAAAGTATGTTTTACTTGTGAAATGTAAATATTGCCATTTAGTATATTGATTCTCAGTAGAGGTCCTAATTCAGCAGAGCTTCTTGAGAAAAGAAAGTAAAGCATTTTTATTTCTTCGTGATATTGATGCAGTGAAAAAAAGATACTTTTACAAATGTTATATTGTATCATCAGTGCAATTCCATTGAATATCACAGAAACAATCTAAGAACATATATTTAAATTGCATTGCAAAAGTATGCTGAAATTGAAATATCCTAGTTATATATCTCCAGATATAAAAACCAGTAGCAAAAGGAAAATAACCTCACTGGCATGAGAAATAGTCATGTGTGATATGCCTACCATATAAAACATAGGTTTTATTCTTCACCTCAGTTTATCAAGACTTCTATCTAACAGAACAGAATATCCTGGCAGTAATTTCCACTGCTAATATTTTCATATTTCTCCAAAATCTGCTTCAAATTGAGAATCCTGAAACAGATTATATGTTCAAAGAGGAGGAGAAAAGTAGAAATCCTCAGTCCATTAGTGCAAATCGTGTCACATAATGTTAGATGTAAGGCTTTGATGGGTCAGAACTAGATAATGTGTAGCTTTTATTCCATTTAATAAAATAGGATTATTTTTTAAAAAAATAGAAATAATTTCCATTTTTGCACTAAAAAGAGAACACAGTCAATAATGAAAACAAAATGGGGCCTTTCTTGTAATATGGCTATGCAAAATACAGTTCTTGGGATTTCTCCCCTCTACTTTTTTGGAGTGAGACTTGTTTTGTCTATCCGGTGGGTGGGGGTGGGGGCAGGAGAGCAAAATACAAGTTAAATATCTCTGAAATCATCATCCTTTTCTGTAACCAGTTCCATTATTAAATGAAATGGCTGTTTTGAAAGAAAAATACAAATACTTGAATAAAATTAGAGGCTGTTAAGAACTTATGCATAGAAAAAGCCTTTAACATAAATCAGAAAGGAAGGAGAGATAATGGAGCTTAGAAACCAATCTCTTGGCTAAGAGGAATAAGAGCAGTGGAATAATTTAATTGCTCATCAGCTAATTATATGGTATTATAATGTTAATGTGGCTTCACCATGACAATGTAATAGGTATAGATTGAGGCATATGAAAAAGAAAATGTGGATGCCATAATTATAAGTAAGAGCAGAGCTGTTAGAGTAATTATAATGCTTCATCAGGTAATTAACATATTGTTCAACTTGAGATGAGGAGCAAAGAGTGAGGAAGTTAAATATTGAAGGACATGCCTTCGACACTCTAGTAATATCTAAAACTGATGAAAGGAATGGTGTTATGGATTGACACTTTTTTTTTAAATGTTTGTTTGTTGTGGTAGCTTTAAATGAGTGAGGAAGTTCTAAAAGTATATTGTAATGTAAGCCATATTTGTGGCTCTTAAAGTTATTATGAATTTTGAACAAAAAATGTAAGATTCTCAGCAATCTGGATGCCCAAAATAATTGTAGACAATTTGTGATGATCTTTCATCCTGTGCTCCGTTTAGGAAAAACCAGAATCAGAGAGTTTCGGTTCCAAAATCTTTGACAGGTACAGGAAACTTTTGGGAAAAGAAAAGTCGGGCTACAGAAACAAAGAGTTATCTAGATCTCAATCAGAACATGCAAATGCCTGAAATTAAGCTAGATTTATGGTGTGCAGTTTGTTGGCCTGCACAAAATAAAATAATACACAGTATTATTCCAAAGATATGGAAGACTGATCCATATTTTAAAAGTTAAAATAATCTGTTAAATATATTTTCCAATAGTTAGAAGTTAATATGTGATTAATAAGATTGGCTGAGCCTCCTTTCGTGCACCCCTCCCCAACACAATACTACTCACTGTGAAGACAGAAAATCCCTAACCCAATGAATCCTATTAACAAACACACAATCCTATTGCACCATATGAACTTATTGCACATCACACCATCCCTGCAAGTCACTCATACTATGTTGTTGTAAGGTTATTTTCCATTCAGGAGTCTGACAGCCCAAGGATAAAAACTATTTTTCAACCAGTTGGTGTGGCTGTATTTCTAGTCGCGGCTGTCAAGCCAACATACCACACCATAATGCAATGAGTGAGGACACTTTCTATTGTGGACAGGTAAAAGGAGGTCATCAGTTGTTGCACTTTGTTTTTTTCACAAGATTCTGAGGAAGTGGAGTCTCTGTTAGGTTTTTCTGGTCATCTGGGTCATGTTGATTTTCCAGGTGAGATCTTCGCTGAGTTAGACTCCCAGGAATTTAAAGGAGGAAACTCTCTCCACACAGCTCCTCTGGATGTAAAGTTCCTCTCCCTTCTTCTGGAAGTCTAACACCATCTCTTTTGTCTTGCTGATATTCAGGTGCAAGTAGTTTTCTAAGCACCAAGTGGATAATTTTTGAACCTCCCCCCTGAATACACACAAACAACCCATGTAAAAAAGGGCCAACACTTCAAATGAAGCAGTTGTAATCGCCATCTTGACTTTTGTTTTTATTTCTGCAGCAGATGCCTTTCTGGCCCTTGGAGACTTGTTCTTTAGATCAACCACTTCCATCCTGATTATAAGGAAAAGTCTGACTTTTTAGTCTTTGCACTACATTGGACAAATAATGTTTGTGTCAGAGGTTTCGTTCTTATCTGCAGTAAGAACTCTTGACTGATATCTGGAAGACTTGCCAACTGCAGCTGAAAACAGAAAGAAAGTTTTAAAAAACAAACATAAGTTCTGAGGACTTGTGTATGGGCATGAATGCTGACAAGAAGAGCAGAGCAGAGTAAGGAATACAGAAAACTAAAACAGGAATTGAGACAAGAATTTGATAATTCCCCCCCCCCCCAAGGGGTGGGTTTCTACCAGTTCTATCTACCTCTGTAGAATCGGTAGCTCTGAAGAACAGCAGACATAGAACCGGTTCTATGTCTGCTGATGTTTTTGCCCACCCTCCCACCTGGGCTCTTACCTGATCTTTATTTCCTGATTTTTCAACTTCAGTTGCTGAACAAGGCATAGCTGCAGTTAAAAAAAGTAGAAAAGAGCGCTGTTTCAAAGGATGCTTCTTGGCAGGCAGCGTACTAATGACGTGCTAATGACTATTTATGATGATTTACAGGGCACGATTCACAGCTGGCAGAGAAGCTAGTAAACCCCAAACCGGTAGTTAACCCTTTTGTATCCCACTCCTGCCCCTCCCTGTCTCTGTGTGTAATATCAAGTAATTTTGGATTTCAGAAAAAAAATGTGTTTTGGTGTTATGCAGAATTTTGTAATTTTATTTTTATATGCACTGATACCAGGCAATTGTTGCTGATGGACTGCATGTTGTTGGGTAATGCTTGTGGACAATGGGTAGAAGGACCCACAATTTTTCAAAGGCTGGTATGAAATAGCACCTGGGAGTGGCTTCATGGGTGGTACAGAGAGTAAACTAAGAACTGTGCTTGGGAGACCGCAGAACTAGTGATGATGGTGCTACTGTAGCAACAACCCAGGTGTGGCTGCTTGACAGCACATGGCTTGAGGCAAAAGGTACCCTCCAAAGGGCAGCCCTTTTACTCTCAAAGAGCTGGCTGGATTGGATTTGTCCCAAAATCCAAACAGGATTTTGGCATAGAGTATTTGCTGGATGGGGTGTTTGTACCTTTGCCTCTGGAGACAAGAGGGAGTCCTCTTATTTATAGATATAGCATGCCAGATGAGCAAAACAAGTGTGTTTTCTTAATAAGAGTTTAGGGGATAGTTGCATGAATCCAGCCCTTGTTTGTATGATACTCTTAATTGGGTGAAGGAAGGGTTTAGTGTATTGTGCAAACACTTTAACTCATTCAATCATCTTCCCAATTATTGTAATTGAGAGGGAGTTAGTTTTAGTTTAAAAATCTTTTGTAGTGTTTAAAACTAAACACAAAATCAACTTCATCACATAACCTGGATTAATGGTCAAATTTTCTTTCTGAGATAAAATTGAAGTCTTAAGAGGCCCCATGAAAATAGGCTACTCTAGGCACTCTATGCTTTGCCTCCCATAACCATACAGAGATTGAAATAAGGGCAACAATAATTAACCACATTGTTTGTAATTGTAGCAATCATAATTATGCCGAAAGAGATATTTTTGATGCTTAAAAATTATCTTTGTGGAGATGGAGAGGATTCAGAAAATAATCCATGATTTTATATTGCCAACTCCAAGGCTTCACTCTTAAGGAGCTGACTGTTTGAGGTACTCTGTTCTATGCAGGGCCAAATCCAGTGGTGGTATTCAATTTTTTTTACTACCGGTTCTGTGCGCGTGGCTTGGTGGTCATGTGACTGGGTGTGGGTGTGGCTTGGTTGTCATGTGACTAGGTGGGCGTGGCTGAGTGGCCATATGGCTGGGTGGTCATGGCTGGGTAGACACGTGACTGGGTGGGCATGGCTGGGTAAGTGTGTGATTGGGTGGGCGTGGCTGGGTGAGTGTGTGATTGGTTGGGCGTGGCTGGGTGAGTATGTGATTGGGTGGGCATGGCCAACTTGATGTCATTCACATCAAGGGGCACCTTGCCTGGACTTTCCTCACCTCAAAGGCCTCAAAGAGATACAATTTCCCTCTCTATTTATTTTCTACTACTGAAATCCAAAATACACTATTTAATCCTATGTATATGTGCCATATTTGCACATATTACATTGTATAGAACCATGATGGTGAACCTATGGCACATGTGCCAAAGGTGGCACGCAGAGCCTTTTCTCTGGGCAGGCAAGTTGTCGGCCCATGCTTAGCACATGCGCGCAAGCACCTCCCACCATGCAGTTGATCTTTGGGTCTCTGCCATGCATGCGCAGGGGCTGTGTTCATGGGGGCATGCATGTGCAGGGGGGTCACATGCGCATATGCAGGGGTGTGGGAAGCTCATGTGCACACGTGCAGGGTGTGCACTTACTGTGTTTGGAAAAACACACCCTGAGTCCACTTTCTACCACACATTTAACTGTAACTTCTGTACATTAGAACATTACACACGCCTTAAGATATTCTTCCCTAGCTTGCACATGACTGTTAGATCCAGGAGATGTCATGGATTGAGTAAAATGTGGTGAAACTCACTTAACAACGCTCTTGCTTAGCAACCGAAATTTTGGGGCACAAAACGTAATTACCAAACCAATAGTAACACCAGTAGCATTCCACTCCTGCATAGGTCAATATGGTCAGTATACATTTTGAAGTACTTTCTGAATTAATGCATGGATTAAAATGCAGTGTTGTTGTTCTCTGAAGTTTGTGATGCATATTTCCAAGTTAAAAAAAATACCAAGTATCAAAATGCATATGATTTTTTCCTTTTGATAGACATATGTGACCACCTTGGGATAAATAATGTCCTCCAGGTGTACTTTGGAATAAAATACATTGTAAAATATTCATGCAGTTTATGTCACAGTGGAGCAGCTTTTAAATATGCAAAAACTGAAACAACTATTTTTTTTTAAATTGAACTATTGTCAATGAAATAGTAGAGCTGGTGATCCAGGGTCTTTTATTAGACATTTGTGTATGGTATATGTCTTCAGGAAGGCTTACCCAAAGTCTTATCCAAAGCTTGCATAATGTCTATTTTCCAGATTTAAGAGCACCCGAGTAAGGCATCAGTATGCACAAAATTTAGTCGCATGTCAGTGTATTGTTTTATGTATTTTCTTCTGGTACTAACAAGACAGAAATGTAGAAGAACAATTTGCTTTGCCTGTGCTTAATCAAGCTATATGTATTAACTCTGAAACTTTTTTTCTATCTAGCAGCTTTCTTTGCTCTGCCTATTTCTATCAGTTTAGTTAAGTGTGCTAATTTCATAGCTCACACATAGTTTTATATTGCATATTTTTACATATAACTCTAGGTCTTGAAGGTAAACTTTTGTGGTAAAAACTATTATCTGATGATAGAATTAGAATCTTTCCTACACTTTTTAAAATGCACCTGGTTGGAATTGTTGGGCAAGTGAAACCCTTTATGTTGATTGAAAGAGAGAAACATTGTCACTAAAAATGTAATATAGGGAAATTTCTTGAGGCAAACATACATGAAACTGCTTGTCACTAAAAAGCCAGTCTTAGCAATTTTCATCATGCAGCATGGAAATTAATTAGTCCAATTTTATGGAAATTACTTCATTATAAGTAACTTCAGCTGGTCCATTCATAAAGCAAGCACTTAAAAACATTAAGAGCTGTTTAAATTGGTGCCAATTCCCCTTCCGCCCTTGCACATTCTTTTCTTTTTTCCTGCCTAAAAAATGGAAGAGCAACAGATGTGCTGTTTCAAAGGGCCAGCACTCTCTGGCTAGGATGGGTGGATAGCTTGGGCTCCATTTTGCATTCAGAGTTAAATAGCAAAATTAACCATTTTAAGCTGGGTGTTTTTATAATGCTTTCTATTGTATGTGGTTGATTTGTTATCTATTCTGCATCCAGTTATCTGGCTTCCCATTGACTTCATTTGTCTGTCAATGAGTGGGAAAATGAAGGCCACAATTTGTTGACTAGATAGTCAGAAAGTGATGGGTTTTACTAGATAAAACTTCAAGGCTTTTTGCACCACCAGAATCTATATACAGCAGGGAAAAAGAATTACACTCAGCAGATCCTTTAACTCCATGTTGTCCTCACTTCACAGCTATAATTGGGACCAGCACCTCTGCTGCTAAGTAGTGCAGTAGTTAAGCAAGACATCATTTGACTGGGACTTGCAATTTTATTGCCAGATTCTTCCTTGACTCTGCTTGTCAGAAGCTGGCTGTGAAGCACACAAATTGTGGTCATGTTACCACATTATGCTGTGGTGGTCAAAAAATGGCTGTCAGTTGGAAAGCTCCTAAATCATGATCATATGACTACAGGGATGCTGCAATAGTCCTAAATGTAAGGATCAGTTGTAAAGTTACTTTTCAGTGCTACTGCAATTTCAAATGGCTGCTAAACAGGGCAATTGTTAAGCAAGAAATGCCTGAAATGTTGAAATAGCTCATTTCTATAGGTTTTGCTGCATGTTCAGCATATGAAGGTCATGACACCCTCTCCCATCTCTCCATGCATGAATTCTATACATAATATTTGTTTGAAAACAGTACCCCGTTGATTTGGGGAAAAACTTCACAGTTGACTTGATACCCCCTTCTTGAATTTTTTTAAAAATGATACTTATATTAGGTTTAAAAACTGAGCTTTTCAGCTGGAAAGCTGACAGCCTAAGTTCAAGACTGCACAACAGAGTGAGCTCCTGGCACTTGTTGATGGTTCCTGCCAACCTAGTAGATTGAAAGCATGCGTATGCAAGTAAATAAATTGGTACCACTTTGGTGGGAAGGTAACCATGTTCCATATGCCTCAGCATATAGTTATTCTGGCCATATGACCATGGAAGTGTCATTTGGACAATGCTAGCTCCCTTGGCTAAGAAATAGAAATGAGCACTGCCCCTTAGAGTTGGACACCACTGGACAGGTGAAACCTTACCTTTATGCCTGTCAATAACAAAACTGTTGTTTATATTAAGACTCTTAAAGTAGCAGCATCTTTTTTTCAGATTCTCATGGAAGCCTGATAAAGGATAGGATGTTTTATTGAATGGTAGAGAGGAATGTTTTATTGAATGGTAGAGAGGAATGAACATCCATAGCCATAGTTCAGATATTACTTAATCAGTCATGGGGGAAGACAGTATTGACCTGCAAAATATCTTATTTATTTTCATAAGTTTTAAACAAGCTCCTCACAATAGAATTATCCATGAGTTTTCCAAGATGTTTTTTAAGGAATAAGGAATTATATTGGGAAGGATAGCTTTACAAGTACTGATGCATGAAATAATATTCTTTATATTTTTCAGTGATATTTTGTTTTTATATTTTCATATATTTCAAGATACGAATTTAATATTTGAACTTATGTACCTCTTCAATCAATCTGCAATATAGTAAAATGTTCCATTAACACTTGAATTTGGGCCAATATGCACATAATCTGTTTACATTTTTAGTTGTAAACCAAAGGTGAAAGAGAATATGTACTTTCAATTGAGGAGTATAAGAAATATATTTATAAACTAATTGCAGTAATTTTCAAATTATATCCATACTTTACTAAAATGTAGATCAAATTTACAGTTTTATACAATTGTAAATTTGCTTATTTTTAAATTTTCATAGGTATGTTCAGATCGCTAAAAGAGTTTCGAGAGAAAGAAATAATGCAACTTTTCATTCTCTCCCCCCCGTCCCCAAATTCATCTGATTTATCAAATCTGATAGATTTTGTTAATCCTACATCCACTGTTGGAAGGGAGAGAATTATCTGATAATAGATAAGACCAGGTAAGACCAGATAAGAGAAGGTATTTATTGGAAGGGATTGAGTATTGCAATATTTGCATTGAAGCTTTCTCACTGTGTTTGTAGGTGTGAAGTGTTTTGATACCTTCTCTTCTTTCTATAAACCTACAGAATTGCTCATATTGAATACGAAGAGGTGACATATCTGTTTTTGAATCCAAAGATTTAAATATATTTCCTATTGGCAACTAAAGGAGAAAGCACAGATGGCCTAGCATAAGGTTCTTTCAAATGTTCTGAAATATTATTTTTTACCAAACATTTTAAGAGCATTTTTGAAATGTTATCTTTTATTTGTATCAATATGCACATTTGATGAGGGGGCACAAAATGAAAATTATGGAGGAAATATTTACTTCTTGCAGCTCCCAGAATCCTGCAACTTTATGTTACTAAAATTAAATTTTCTGCCCCCTTCTCCATCTGTTTTCAGATCACTAGATCTAAAATAATCTTCTGGAACATGCTAATTTATTGTGATATCTTTTTATCACTAATTGGGCATAAGCCAAGCACCCAAATCATGATAATGTGAATTCCTGGGTGCTATGATGGCCAGAACTTCAGAAACCATTCATTGCTATTGTAACTTTGGTTACTCAGGAGTGATCATAACTTGAGAACTATCTGTATAAAGAGAGAGATTGTAATTGACATTCTAATTTCTCTCCCTCTTATCTGCAGGGCAGATTCTCCCCTGATCAACAGCATCAGAATTACAGGCATGACAGGGATATAGAAGACCTGCCCTTTTAACAGGCATCAACACACATTACACACATAACTAAGGGTAGGGCTTTGATCATTCCAGTCACCCATGTCATTGCATCACTGCTGATCCCACCACTGCCACAGAAGCCGATGGCCTACTGAATTGCATTTTGTTTAACAATGCCATTTGTGGTAGGACTAGCTGTGAGTGGAATGTATTCTCCTCCCGATCTGTTGCAGTGATTTGGGGGATTTGTGTTGTGTCTGTCGCGGGAAAGGAGACTCGGAGCCAGTGACTCAGTTTCAGCTCTTTATTTGGTCCCGAGATCAGCTCGGCTTCCAAAGGAAAAACAGCGGCTTTTATTCTTTGGCCGTGGCGGCCGCGGCCAATGGCAGCGCTTTGAATCTCCCGTGATTAGTTTCCACCAATCGCGGGGGATTCGCGGCGGCCAATCAGTGCAGCTCGCTCGACCAATCAGATCACCGTGCACGTTGACCAATCGCTACGTGGCGTTTACAAGTATGTTAATGACCGTACAGAACACCCCTCCCCTCTTGGTATGGTCCTACGTAACGTAGTCCTGTAAGTAGGCGGGGCTTCATACTTGCCTGCTTGACCTGCGCAGGTTAATTGGTGCTTGGCTCCCAGCCAGTTCGGTTGGGTTCTGTGTTGCTCTCTGCCTCGTCGGCGGAACTGCCTGGAAGGTTTCGCCAGGCCTTTTGTCGCAGCTCCCTCCCGGTCTATCCGGGCTGGTTGAGCTGCGGTTGTTGCCGCTCCCGCCTGGTCTTTCTGGGCTGGTTGAGCTGGCCTGGCTGCTTCTCCCTGGTGAGGCTTCGAGCTGGCTGCTTGTTGGTGAGTATTGCTGGTTTCTTTCTGTTGGTGGTTGGTTCCCGGGGTCTTCCCTCCCCTCTTGGTTTGTGCTATGTGGGTTCCCTTCTCTCTCTGGGTGTCTGTCTGTGTCTGTTTGCATGTTGGTTGTGTTTCCCATGGTTGTTCTTGATCTTAATTGATCGATGTGTCGTTTCCATGCTCGTCCGTTGGTTGTTTGCAGCTGGTACGAGCGGGGACCTGTCACTTGGGTTATGGTTGCTGGCACCCAAAGTGGATCCCCGGTAAGGTTCTTTGCGTAGACTGCGTCGCCTGGTGTAAATGTTCGGTGTTTGCTTGAGGAGTTTGGGTTTTTTTCTGGGTTGTATGTGGGGTGCAGTCTGTCGAGTGGGGACCTTAATTTCCTCCCCATTAAGAGTTCTGCCGGGCTTTTGTTGGTTGTCGTGTTTGGGGTTATGTGTTGTATAAAAAGCATTTTGTTTATTTTTTCTTGGATTTCCCCGTGTTCAATTTTTTGGATTGTTTTTTTCGTAAATTGAACTATTCGTTCCGCCCTCCCATTCGCCACCGGATGTGCCGGCGCTGTCAGTGCGTGCCATATTCCCCGTTCCGCTAGGAATTTTTCGAATTCCAGCGAGGTATATTGGGGCCCGTTGTCCGACACGATGACATCTGGGAGGCTGTGGGTTGCGAACAGCTTGCTTAGTTCCTTGGTCACAGCCTCCGTGATGGTGGTTTTCATGTTGCTTACCTCCAACCAATTGGAGTAAGCATCTACCGTGATAAGGAATATGTGTCCCTTAGTGGGCCCGGCAAAATCTATGTGAATCCTGGACCATTTGTCCCCTGGGGTTTTCCCATTCCAGGATTGGTGCGGCGGGAGGGCTCGGCCTGGCAGTCCTAGAAATGCCTGTAGTTCCATTTTATTCTTCAGCCTGGGGGATTCTTTTATGGCTCTGATTTTTTTTTCGGTCGGGTGGATGCCGTGCCAGTCTAGGAGGTATCCTAGGAGCTCGACCCGCTCTGTGTGCAGCTGGCATTTTTCTTTTTTCACCTTTAGCCCGGCCTCCTGGAATTTGGTTAGTACCTCCCTTAGACGACCCTCTAGTTCTTGTTGGTTGGCTGCTGACACTAGTACGTCATCGAAGTAGGGCACCACCCCCTTAATTGCTTGCAAGAGTCTCTCCATGAAGCTCTGGAAAATTCCCGGAGCCACGCTGACTCCAAACTGGAGTCTCTTACAGTGAAACACTCCCCGGTGGGTTACGATGGTCTGCGCCTCTGCGGTTTCTGCGTCGACCAGCAGCTGTTGATAGGCTTGCGCCAGGTCGAGCTTCGCAAAAATCTTGCCTCCCCCCAGTGAGTGTAGGAGATGCTGCACTACTGGAACGGGGTAGGTGCTTTGTTGTAAGATGCAATTTAGGCTGGCCTTATAGTCCCTGCAGATTCTCACCGACCCATCAGGCTTGACTTTGGTGACTTTGGGGGTCTCCCACCGGGCGTGATGGATTGGCTCTAGGACCCCTTGTTTGATGAGCTTGTCTATTTGCTCATCGATCTTGGGCTGGAGTGCAAAAGGTACCCACCGTGGTTTTAGGCATATCGGGGGAACGCTGGGGTCTAGGCTGAAAGAAATAGGGGGCCCTTGGTACTTGCCTAGGGTGCCGTTGAACACTTCCTGGAAGTCCCTTGCGAGTTGCTCTTCCCAGTCGGCATCTGTGACGTGATCGACGCCTGTGACTTCGATCCCGAGTGGCGCGAACCACTGTAGTCCCAAAAGGCTGGGGCGGTCTCAGTCCACGATCGTCAGGGGAAGCCTTGCTGTGCGCCCCTTGAAGGTTACTTCGAAATGTCCTGTTCCAACTACCGGGATGCGATTCCCCTGGTAGTCTTTAAGGATTAATTTCTAGGTTTCCAGTCCCCTTTCGTGGATCGCAGGCACCAGACGCTTGATCTCCCGCCATGCAACCATGGAGAGGTAGGACCCGGAGTCCACCTCCATCTTGCATGGTTCGCCCTCGATGCCCACTTCCACGTATACCTTTCGGGCGTCTGCGCTGGATGAGTGGCCGATGACGACCGTCTGGTGGGTTTCTTCTCTCTGTCGGTTCTTGCCGTTCCGTTGGCCCCGTCCATCTTGGTTCCAGTGATTTTCGGCTTGGTGGTCTCTGGGCCTGAGGGGGTGCTGTCTCGTCTCTGGTTGCTGTGATCTCGCCGTCGGGGGCTGTAGGCTTTCTTAAGTTGGCAGACTCGGGTGATGTGGCCTCTTTTATCGCAGTGTCAGCAGATCGCATCGAAGAACCGGCACTCCGATCGAAGGTGGTCAACCCGCACCCGGCACATTGGGGTCCTGACTTACGACTCCGCTGGCCACGCCGGTCTCGTCCCATCTGGAGTCAATGGATGTCCTCCTCCTCGTCCATGGTATCGGAGGTGGAGTTGAAGTTGCCATGGTGGGTGGTGGTTTCTCGGTGGCTTGCTTTGGGGCGTGCCTCGGTCGCCGTGCCCGTCTCAGTGGTCGCGGTGCGGTCCCCGGTGTCCGGTCTCCGCATTCGAGCTGCCAATTTCTGGGTTGCTTTGGCTGCGGTGGCCTCGGCGAGGGCGTTGGCGAGGGTGATGTCGCCTTTTGCCATCAGTCAGCTTTGCAGGACTGGGTCTCTGAGCCCGAGGATGACACGGTCTCACAGGGCCTCGTCCATGTCCGTGAACCCGCACATGCCCCCTAGGTTCTGTAGATCAGCCACAAAGTCACTGATGCTCTCACCCGATCTCTGGTCCCGCCGGTAGAAATCATGCCACTTGATGAGGGTGGGCATGGCGGGGGCATAGTGGTTTCAGATCAACGGCTCAAGGTCGGTCCAGTCCATCTCCTTCACATCCTTGGGTTTCGCGAGAGCTTTTGCCATCTTGAACACTGCGGGCCTGCAGTGTGTTAAAAAGACGGCTCTTTTCTTCTGCCCGGTTGCATCCTTTAAGTTGCTATTTTCGAGGAACATTAGGAATTGGTCTGTGTACGATTCCCAATCCTCGGTAGCGGGATTAAAAGGTCTGGGCGGTGCGATGCTGGCCATCTTGTCAGTCTCGCTTCCTCAGGACATGTGCTTGATGGGGATTAGTCTTGAGATCCCACCTTCGTCGCCAGTGTTGTGTCCATCGTGGGAAAGGAGACTCGGAGCCAGTGACTCAGTGTCAGCTCTTTATTTGATCCCGAGATCGGCTCGGCTTCCAAAGGAAAAACAGCGGCTTTTATTCTTTGGCCGCGGCGGCCGCAGCCAATGGCACCACTTTGAATCTCCCGCGATTAGTTTCCACCAATTACGGGGGATTCGCGGGAGGCCAATCAGTGCGGCTCGCTCGACCAATCAGATTGCCGTGCGTTTTGACCAATCGCTAGGCAGTGTTTACAAGTATGTTAATGACCGTACAGAACAATTTGGGATAAGCATAAGTGTTTGGGAGGAGAGAATTGTCTCTGCAATCTCATTGCAAAAGAAAAAGCCTTTCTGCCTAAAGTTAGATAGAGCTGTTAGTTCCAGCTTGTGTGATCAGGATAATTCTGTTTGGAGAGAAAAGGGAAGACCAGAATCAGCCTGGAATCTTTCTTTAGTCATCTGAATTTGTTTAGATTATTTTCACTTGCTATATCTTGAGGAGGATACTAGTTACTTTATTTTTTGTAATTATCTTTATGGCTCTTCTTCATTATCATCTTCAAACATTTTCTGAGACATTTATAGTGTGCTGGGTTTTTAATTAGTTTCATAATGTTTCAAACCACTTTAGAGACCATCGCCAATTGAAATATGAACATCAGAATTACATTTAATTCATTAATTGTTTGATTTTTTTTCCCCATCAGGTCAGTGTTGTCTCTTAGTCTTCTTTCTCCAGAATGATCTGTTCCAAACGTGGCTCTTCAGGTCTCCCACAGCGACAGCCCTCATTGCTGTAATTAAGTCTATTCATTTTATTGCTGATCATTCTCTAATTTTCTTCCACCTTTCCCAATATTATGGGCTTCTCAAGGGAGCTGCTCTTTGCATAATGTCCCCAGAATATGATAATTTGCATATGAGATCATTTGCGCTTCAAATAAGAACTCAGGGTTGATTTCTTCTTTGTTTTCTTGGCTACTCATGGTATTCTAAAGACTTTTCTCCATCACAAGCATAAATACTTTTTCTGTCCTGTACCACTCTACAAAGCCTTAGTAAGACTACACCTGGAGTACTGAATCCAGTTTTGGTCACCACACCATAAAAAAGATGTCGAGACTCTAGAAAAAGTGCAGAGAAGAGCAACCAGGATGATTAAAGGACTGGAGACTAAAACATGTGAAGAATGGTTACAGGAACTGGGCATGGCTAATTTAGTGAAAAGAAGGACCGGGGAGACATGATAACAGTGTCCCAGTCATTTGAGGGGCTGCCACAGAGAGGTGGGGGGTCAAGCTATTTTCTAAAACACCCGAAGGCCAGACAAGGAATAATGGATGGAAAGTGAACAAGGAGAGATTCAATCTGGAAATAAGGAGAAACTTTCTGATGGTAAGAACAATCAACCAATGGAACAGCTTGACCTCGGAAGTTGTGGGAGTGCCATCAGTGGTGTTTTTCAGCCAGTTTGCACCGGATCAGGTGAACTGGTAGCAAGGATTTGGCGTGGATTGCCAAACCGGTAGTAAGTTCTGGCTAGCCATGCCCCCAACCCAGTCGCCCTCCCACCTGATGCTCACTTCACCCAGCCTGCCTGATGTTCGCCCAAGGTATTCCCCCCCCCCTGACAATCAGCTGTATATATGATCAGCTGTGCCTGGATTCCCCTTGCTGAGGCCCAGAAGGCAAAAAATGATTCAGCCCCCCCCTCCATTTTTTGCTTTCCTTACCCTTAGGGAAGTCTTCTGGGAGCAAAACACCCACCAGAGGATCTTTTGTGGGAGGGAAGCTCCCAAAATGGAGCATGGAGGGGTGCTGCGAGCCCCTCCCATGCTCTTTTTTTTCTTCCTGAGCCCTAGCGGAGTCTTCTGGGAGCAAAGCACCCCCCCATACACCCAGAGGCTCCACTGAGGCCCAGAAGGCTCAAAAAATGGGGGGGTTGCCACAAAAAAGCAAAAAAAACAAAAAAAAAAACCCAAAACCATGCCCACTCAGTCACATGGCCACACCTACCAAGTCACACCCACAGAACTGGTAGTAAAAAATTTGAATCCCACCACTGAGTGCCATCACTTCAAACTTTCAAGAAGACTCCCATCTGGACTCCCTTCTGTCAGAAATGGTGTAGGATCTCCTGCTTGGGCAGGGAGTTGGACTAGATCAGTGGTCGCCAACCAGTTGTCTGCTACCCACTGGTGGTCCATGAGAAAATTTTGGTGGTCCGCAGAGAAATGTCACCCCCAGAGTACCCCCCAAAGCAATTAATCCAGGCTACGCAGGAACACAAATCTACCTCCCCCCCACATACATGACTCATGGGAACCCTCCCTGCCCACTCATTCCTTACCTGGCAAACTTGCCTACTAAGTTGCTATTTTCCTTTTATTTCCCCCAACCATCAGCTGTGTTGCTGTGCTGGGATATTTACATTAGCTAGAAAGCAGGAAATAGTTGGATTTCTTGCTTTCTAGCTAATTTTTAAATCTTTGGCTCTGCTTTCAAGCAGAGCTGAATCTTCCTTAGGACTGAAGGTTGTATTATTCAGTGCAGACTCAGATAGCTGATGGCAGAAACACAGATTTCTAAGTGAATCTGTGATTCTGTGAGCAACTCAATCTGCCTGTCTGCTTTGCCTGGTTTTGGTTAAAAGTTGCTCTTTTTTTAATAAAAAAATCAATATTTACATATATGGTGTGTTGTGAGTTAATTTTGTGAGTTTGCTTGCTCGCAAATTTTATGTGACAGACTCAGGTAGCCGATGGCAGAAAGATAGATCTCTGAATCTGTGATTCTGTGAGCAACTCAATCTGCCTGCCTGCTTTGCCTGATTTTCGGTAAAAATTGCTCTTTTTTTATAAAAATTCAATATTTACATAAGTATTTATAATATGTACATACAAGCCATGCCCAGCCAGACACATGACCACCAAGCCACACCCACAAATTAGGCCCCACCCAAGAACCAGTTGTTAAGAAATTTGAATCCCACTCCTGCCTGTGTGTGTGTTTGTGTGTGAGAGAGAGAGAGGGAGGGAGAGAGGGGGGTTAGATCAGACCTCTCTCTCTCTCTCTCTCTCTCCCACCATCAGCAAGCCACCATCAGTCAAAATTCATATTAGTGGTCCCCAGGATTTAAAATTATGAGTTTGGTGGTCCCAGGGCTGCCAACCTTGAGTGATAGTTCGGAGTGAGACACTGCGAGGGAGCGGAGCGACCAAGCCTGAGGGAGCGGAGCGACCAAGCCCGAGGGAGCGAAGCAACCGAGGGGGGATGGTGTGGAAGGGGGGTGTCCCCCCTTCCACAGTAGGGAGCTTTGACAATTTTACATTTTAAATGGTGCAATCTGATGCATACTTTAGTCATGATTTGGACATATACATATATACATACATTTTAACCCATAGGCATAAGAAAAAAATGAGGACACATATTACAAAAACACATTTTTCTTCAGTGAGGGAACTTGACTATGAAAACCAATGAGACATAGCATAGGCCTTTTAGTTTCATAAAAGGTTTGAAAAAATAATTGGGTAATTATTTGAAATGGACTGTGATGTTTCTTTGTCATATATGTATGTGTATGTGGGTATATGCGGGTATATGCGGGTATATGCGGGTATATGCGGGTATATGCGTAATGGTTATATTTTGAGAACTGAATGCAACGAAATTTTGTTTTAATGTATGCTGATTAGTGTACATTTAAAGTGACAATAGTTTTCTGTTCTGTTCTATTCCAGTTCCATTCCAATTTATTCCATTCCATTCCAGTTTCATTCCAATTCTATTCCATTCTAACTTTTGAATAGCTGATGCAGCTTGCATAAAAAGGGCAAAAGGAAAAATAAACCAGGGAACACTTCACCAATGCCCTTAGTACAATCGAAAAACAAATATATTTTTATCGGCGAGGCGAGCAGCTGCTCGGAGCCACCGATCCCCTGAAAAATCACATCTAAAGCAAAATAAGAGGCAAGGAGCTACGGTTTTTGAAGGGTTAATATTCAGATTAGTTTGCTAGAGAGGTGTGGCCGCGGGGGAAAGAGACGGGGAGGGGAGTTTCTTTCTGTTAAACCCGCCGTTCTTCGGCAAATTTGCAAGCGGATTAGCCTGCTTTAAATTGCAAATCTAAGATGAATTAGAAGTAAAATTTGGGGTGGAGGGGGTCTTATTCCACAAGCGCGCCTTTATTCGAGGCCGGAATTCCCATTGCAAGGAAGATCTCTCGGGCCTTTAGCGTGAGATTTCGTTTATCAGAGTGAGACAGTCAAAATTGGTTGAATTGCGTGAGTCTCACTCTGATTGCGTGAGAGTTGGCAGCACTATGGTCCCTGAGGTCCAAAAGGTTGGTGACCCCTGGACTAGATGACCTACAAGGTCCCTTCCAACTCTGATTATCTGTCATCTGTAAAGTCCTGTTTTGACTCAATTGCCTGTCATAGATAAAAGCATTGCAAGAGGAGTTTTGTTCTTTATATGTATATTCATAGCTATTTTCTATTCTTAAATGGCATAGCTCATCTTAACTCCTTAATTCTTTTACATTAAATTTAGTTTTTTAAATAGAGTTTGGACCAATTTTCAATTTTATATACAACATTATATTCTACCTATGTTGGTTCTAATAGTTATAATATTGTACTATGTTTATGCATAGTATTACTATATCAAAATATTTCATTATTGCCATAGCAGTAGGTATAGGCATGTGGCAGAATCTTTTCCAATGCCTTCATGGCTACCCTATCAAGTGCTAGTCTGCAACATATTTCCTGAGTGCTTGCCTCTTTACTGGCTGATTGATCCCCAAAGACGAAAACTGTTCACTATTTAAATATCTTCACTGTCAATTCTAAAGCTTCTTGATACATCTAGTGTCATTTTAATTCAACTTATTCAATTAGGCGATGTCCAATTCCGGTTAACTCTGGGTGTCTTACAGTGTATCAGAGGGGAAAAAAATGCAGCATGAACAGTAAAAATAAAAATACAGATAAAGAAAAATAAAGAAAATGAAGATGGTGGTCCAACCAACAAAACACACACACACACACACACACACACACACACACACACAAAATACCACGAGGGACTGTATCCACTCTACTCCATTGCCTGGAGAAAGCTAGATAGTTAAAGCCTCAAGCAGATTCTCAATACAGAGATCAGTGCCACAACAGAAAAAGCGTGCTTCCTTGGCCTTCAAAGATGACACTGTATAATTGAAAGAGTCTGGATTATACCAATCTTGTCAGCTCATATCATATGAGTCATGTAAACTAAAAGGGAGATAGGTGGAGGCTCAAATAACTAGATTCTGTGCCATATAGGACTTTATAGGTCACCACTAGCATCTTGAATCATACTAGAAGCAGATTGGCAAGTAGTGTAACTCATAGAGCGTAGGTGCCATATTATCATACTGTCTTGTTTATATTTAATCCTAGCCCCATTTTTTTTCATAGTGCTCCTGTCAGGCTACAGAACTTTTTCCCATTCAATTAACAAGAATGAACTTCTGAAAACCAAATGTATCAAAAGGAATCCTTTATTGAGATGAGACAATTCATATAGGAGTTCAAAGCAGCGTCGAAGGTCCCTCAGGCATACAGGGGTAGATAAGGGAGTTTAGAACTCCTCCCCTTATCTCGATGTGTATTTAGTGAAACAAAAGCCAGTATGTTAATCCCCCCCTTCTGTTGAAATGATCTTTTTCACAGTTTCCCAGGGCATAATTTTTCCCTACCCCCTTTTTAGAACAAACTTTTCCAGAGATTCCCAGGACACATCTCACTGTGGAATTTTTATGGTCTTCTCATCTCCTGGCTGTGCCTCTCAGAGGTGATAGGTTCTGGCCATCTGGGTTTCCTCCGTCCATTGTATCATGTGTGGGTTATACAAATTCAATATAAGATTGAATGCATTCAAGTTACATCAAGAAAGGATTTCTTTATCAGTCTCCCCCCCACTTTCTTCTTCCACTGAAGAAATTACAGTTACACGGATCTGACATCCTGCCCTCCTTAAAAAACAGATAGGTCTACCTGGAAAAAAAAAATCATGCATTACGTTTGCAATTCAGGATGGTTTATCAGAGTATTTTAGGTGGAACTTTCGTAATAATGTGGGTGCTTTTACGTGTCATTTGGCTACCCACTCATTTTATGTGGATCCATGGTGAGTGCGTGAATCAAGGATATCTTTAATTTCAAAATGTTGTTCCCCATGTACCATGATGGGGGTTGGAGGTGTGGGAAGGGCGGTGGTCTGAGCTTTGAAGTGATCTCTGGTTTGAGCACGCCACAGTGAAATACTGGATGAATCTACCTAAGTGTTTTTGGAAGTTGAAGCTCTACCGTCATGGGGTTAATAATTCTGGAGATGGGGAATGGGCCAATGAATTTTGGTGCTAATTTCTTAGAGGGTTGTAATGATTTTAAGAATTTTGTGGACAAATGTACATGGTCCCCAATCTTGAAAGGTTTAGGTTCGCAACGTTTTCTGTCTGCTTGAGTTTTGAAAACTGCTCTAGCTTCCTGTAAAGATAATTTTACCACTGGCTACATGGCTTGTAAGTTATCCATCCACTCCTTAAGGGAGGGGATTTCAGGTTCTTTGGTGGGTAGTTCCGGCATGGGGTTGAATTCTTGGACTGTGACTACCTGGAATGGTGCTACTATGGACTGAGTTATTGTATGCTACCTCTGCAAAAGGAAGGTCAGTCCAATTGTCCTGTTGGTAATTAATAAAGCATCTTAAATATTGTTGTAATACATGTTAACTCTCTCCTTTGAACCATCTGTTTCTGGGTGACTTGATGACGACAACGCCTGGGTGGAGCCTAATAGGTTTAAAAACGCCCGCCAAAATTTGGAATGAACTCAACACCCCTATCTGAGATAATCTGTTGGGGAGCTCCATGAAGGCGATAAATGTGTATTAGGAACATATTTGCCAATGCCTTGGGAGTTGGGATCCTTTGGCATGGAATAAAGTGAACCTATTTGGAAAAAATATTAGTTACAACCCAAATGACAGTATTTCCAGCACTTTCGGGAAGCTCCACTATAAAGTCCATAGAGAGCTCTTTCCAGGATGTAGAAGTGTCTGCTACTGTTTGTAAAATTCCAGGATATCTTCCTTGTCTTCTCTTTGCAGCAGCATAGGTGGGGCAGCTTGCAACATAATTTTCAATGTCCTTTTGAGGGACAGCCACCAAAATTGTCTTTTGATGAGGTGCAGGGTTTTTACAAACCCAAAGTGTCCCACTATTTTGGAATTGTGGCAGCGTTTCATGAGGTCCATTCTCTGGCTTGCAGGGACATAAAGTTTGTTTTCTATCCAAGCCAGTCCACCTTTGAGTAAACAAGTGTTTTTGTTAGTCTGGAGCCAGTCGTCCTTGAGTAGTGCCTCTTTAAATACTGACATCGTGTCTTCAGTCAGGGATGATTTTTTTTTTTCTCTTCTGCCCGGGTGATTACTTTGGCTACTAGTTGTGTCGGTTGGATCATTGGTTTTATAACCTCAATGTTTTTGCTGTTGAATTGGGGTTTTCTGGACAGTGCATCTGCTAAGAAGTTCTTTCTCCCAGGAAAATATTTGAGAGTGAAATTAAATCATTTAAAGTATTAAGCCCACCTTGCTTGTTTTTCAGAGAGTTTCCGTGGATTTCTCAGGGCTTCCAGATTTTTGTGATCAGTCCACACTTCAAAGGGGATTTGGTTTCCTTCCAGGAAATGTCTCCATGTGAGCATTGCCCACCACACAGCATATGCCTCTTTCTCCCATATGGCCCATCTTTGCTCAGTTTCTGTCAGTTTCATGGATGTATAAGTACATGGTTGTAATTGTCCACTTCCATTCTTTTGGAGGAGGACTGCTCCAACTGCAACATCACTAGCGTCTGCTTGGATGACAAAAGGTTGTTCGGGATCTGGGTGCTTAAGGACCGGTTCTGCTGAGAATAGACGTTTGAGTTTCTCAAATGCTGCTTGGCACTCTATTGTCCAGATAAGGGGTTGCCTTGGTTTGAATTTCTCCCCCCCCCTTCATTTTTTGCAAGTTTGTAACAGGGAGGGCGATGTTTGCAAAAGCTGGAATGAATTGGCGATAAAAGTTCGCAAACCCCAGGAAGTTTTGCAGTTGTTTGTGGGTGTGCGGTGGGTCCCAGTCCAATACAGCTTTTACTTTCTGTGGGTCCATCTCTATTCCCTCGTGGGATATTCTATACCCCAAATAGTCAATTTTTTCTTGATGGAATTCACATTTAGAGAGTTTTGTATATAGTTTAACGTCTAAGAGTTTTGTGAGGACTGCACAGAGTAGCTTGATGTGTTCTTCCATTGTTTCCATGTAGATTAAAATATCATCAAGATACCCTAGAACCCCTTTATATAAAAATTCATGAAGGGTTTCATTGATCAATTGCATAAACACGGCAGGCGCTCTTTGCAGTCCAAAGGGGAGCACTTTAAATTGGTTGCATCCCAATGATGTGTTAAAAGCTGTCTTCCACTCATCCTCTTCCTTTATTCTTATGTGGTAATATACCTCTCATAGGTCTAACTTTGAAAAAAAAAATCCTTTTGAGAGGTGGGCTAATATGTCCTTCATGAGGGGGAGTGGATACATATTCTCTATGCAAATCATGTTTATTTTTTTGTAATTTACATACAAATGTACTGAGCCATCTTTCTTTTCGTGGAATAACACTGGAGCAGCTATTTTTGTTTGGGTGGGTTCAATGAAATCCCTTTTAAAATTTTTGTCAATCAATGCTTTGAGTTCTTTTAGTTCTCTGGGAGACATGCAGTACATTTGTCGTTTGGGGAGTTTAGCCCCTGGTAGGATTTTGATAGTGGAGTCTGTGGCATGATGGTGTGGGAATTCATCACAAGCTTCCTCGCTAAATACTTGGGCAAGATCCTGGTACTCATTGGGGATGTTAATGGGTTCAGCCGACTGTACGGTCATGGCTGACTCTCTGTTCTCTGTCCCTTTCTTTATCCTTTCCTCTGAGCTATTTGCAAATACAACGTCTTTCTGGAATTGTACGGTTCCTCTCCTCCAATTTATTTTTGGATTCCATTTCTGAGGCCATGTGAGACCTCGGACTAGCAGCTCTTCCATTCCTGGGGCTATAATGAATGTGAACATCTCGCTATGGTTCCCTAGTCTTATTTTCAATGGTTCCGTGGTAAACTTAGCTGGCTTCCCCCCCCCCCCCCGCTATAGTTCCATCTAATTGGCAGAAAATGATGGGATTTTCCATTTCTTTCAGTTGAATCCCCAATTTCTCTGCAAGGGAGGGATTTATTAGGCATCAAGTGCATCCCGAATCCAGCAACATTGCAACTTCCTCCCCCTTCTCTCGGCTGGGGATAAACAGTCTCAGGGTAGAGTGATTGGTTCAATTGGATTGCTTACCAGCAGGTCGTCTTCTGGATCACTTTTGGACTGGCTCAGATCCCCTCGGAGCATTGGGGGTTCTTTCTCTGGGTTGGGGGGGATCAGAATCCCACAGCTACTCGGCCTCTCAGGTCAGTCTCCTTTCCTTGAGGGCTGGATGTTCCAGGTTTCCCCCTGATGGGCGGTCTGGCTTTCTGGCAGGGGTTTTCGAACAGCATTCTGCTGCGCGGTGTCCCTCCTTTCCACACTTAAAGCAACCAGACGTTCTTGGAGTCATGGTAGTTCGGGGTTTGAAAATTTTCTGTTTCCCTAGGGGTGAGGATCTTTTCCAAAACTTGCCACTGTGGTACCGGTTATGACTCATGTCTATCTCTGCCTCCTTTGCCATCATATACCATTCATGAAGGAGTTTTGGGGCCCCATGGGCCAGGCAGGCAGCATATAGGTCGTCATTTGAACCAACAGACTAGGATATCCTCTGGCAAGTTGACTCGGCCAGCCAGGTCACAAAATTCCTCAGTGTATTCAGCTACCAGGTGATGGCCTTGCTTTATGACTCTGATGCAGTCTCAGGCTTTTCTATCGGTGAGAAAGTCTTCGAAGCAGTGGCATAGAGCCATCATGAAGCGGTTGAGATTCCTTAATTCTGGGGTGTTGACATTGTAGAGCATCCATCTGGCTGCTGCCCTTTCAAGGGCCAGGGTGATGACTTGTACTCGGGATCCCTGGGTTTGGAAATTCTGCCCATATTCTTGCATGTAGGTGAGGACTTGCGCCAGGAAAAATCCCAGTTTCTGGGGGGTCCCCATCGAATTTTACTCCCAGTGGTGGAACCTTTCTCTGCAGTTGTATGTCTCTGGGTTGGCCAGGGTTAATCCCCTGTTCTGAGGCATTTAGGGGTTGGGTACCTGGTATGGCTTCTGGTTCTTCAGCTTGTCCCGCTGCTCGATCATTCTCAGCTGAATCCGGGATGGCAGCTCAGGTTCTCTCATTTTCTGGTCCCCTCACTCTCCTGCATTGGCATCCTGGTGCATCCCTCACCTTGAGGTTCTCCAGGGCTTCCCTCACAAGGCAATTTATGTACCGTCTCAGTCAATCATCGTCTGGTGGCTCCTCGCCCCATCCTTCCTGATCTGATGGGGCCTCCAGCTCCAATTTCCATCCAGGTTTATGATTGGCCCAGATGAGGGTTACTCCCCTGGTTCTTCCAGCTCTCTCTTTCCGACGCCTATAGACCACCAGGGCTTTTTGGAGGTTTCGTAGGCAGTTTCACTATCTTTGATGGGGTGCACAGAGTCAGTATCTGGCCGGGTAACTGTCAATGTTTCTCCATAGCATTCGGCTTCCCCTTGCTCCTTGCTGTACTCAGACATTTTCCTTTCTTGCAGGGTCCCCTCGGTAGAATGAAGGTTTTTGTTTTAAATTCATCTCCGGGCTGACCTGTATTGCAGACACTGCTTTATATCAGGCTACAGAACTTTTTCCCATTCAATTAACAAGAATGAACTTCTGAAAACCAAATGTATCAAAAGGAATCCTTTATTGAGATGAGACAATTCATATAGGAGTTCAAAGCAGCGTCGAAGGTCCCTCAGGCATACAGGGGTAGATAAGGGAGTTTAGAACTCCTCCCCTTATCTCGATGTGTATTTAGTGAAACAAAAGCCAGTATGTTAATGCCCCCCTTTTGTAGAAATTATCTTTTTCAGTTTCCCAGGGCATACTTAATTTCCCCCACCCCCTTTTTAGAACGAACTTTTCCAGAGATTCCCAGGACACATCTCACTGTGGAATTTTTATGGTCTTCTCATCTCCTGGCTGTGCCTCTCAGAGGTGATAGGTTCTGGCCATCTGGGTTTCCTTCCTCCATTGTATCATGTATGGGTTATACAAATTTGATATAAGATTAAATATATTCAGGTTACATCAAGAAAGGATTTCTTTATCAGTCTCCCCACCCTTTCTTCTTCCACTGAAGAAATGACAGAAACACGGATCTGACAGCTCCTTAGCTTTTATTACTAGTGCTTTGAGTTCATTTGCATTTTTACCTGTCCAAGTAGCACCATTAGCATACTGCAGGTTATTGATATTTCTTTTTTCAGTTTTAAAACCATATTCATCTTCTCCCAGTACAGCCTTCCTAAATATAAATTTAGCATATACAATCTTGCCTCATTTCTTTGTCAACTTGGAGCCAATCTATTTCACTCTGTCTATCCATACTATGGCTTTCTGTCTTTGTAGATTTTTTGCATGAAGGCAGAGAGATGTTCTGGGATTCCCATTTTCCTAAAGACATTCCTCATTGGAATTGAAGGCCTTTGTAGAATAAATTAAGGATATTTTTGATTTATTTTTAGTATTCTTTGACTTTATTATCAAGTAATGTCTTGTTCTTTGGGATTTTGTAAACCTAGATAGACGATCTAGTATTTGCCTTTTCATACGAGGCATTGGATGATGCATAAATAAATATTATTTTGCTAGCATCACTTCAGAATGATTTCTCTTTTTTTGAATTTCTTTAATTTTTTTAACACAAACATATACAAACAAAACATAAAAACCATCTTCCATTTCATATACATACAGTGTGTCAGTTGGTTACAAATCTTTTGTGCTATCCCTTTGTAGTCATTTCTCAATTTATATAAATTTCCACATTGTCAAGCTAACATATGCTTATATGCTTATCAATTATTAATCATCCATGACCAAACTATTTATTCTATCACTTTATATGAGATATTTCAAATTTTATTTTAAAATTTATGTTATACTTTCATCCAATGTCTATATTATATTTTATGTCTATCTATTAAACCTATTACAAAATCCATCCAATGTCTATATTATATATCTATCTATTAAACCTATTACAAAATCAACAAATCCATCACATTACCATGTCTTTTTGTCCAACCATTAATAAAACAAATCCCATATCATATAAAATTGTTTATCTTCTTGTTCTCTAATTTCAAATGTCAATTTACTCATTTCAGCACAATCCATAATTTTCTTAATAAGTTCCTCCTGCATAGGTATTTTTTTGTTTTTCCAATTCTTAGCAAACACAATTCTAGCTGCTGTTAAAACATTTACAATCAAATACTTCAATTCTTTATTATATATTTCTGGTATAATTCCCAATAAAAAAATCTCTGGTTTAAAGTCTATGTGTTGTTTTATCATTTTTTCCAACTATGTATGGATTTTAGTCCAATATTTTTTTTGCATCCGAGCACGTCCACCACATATGGTAGTATGAGCCAGGTATCTGATGACATTTCCAATATTTATCTGATTTATTAATAAACATTCTCGCAATCCTTCTTCCACATTATTTTAAATAAAATTCTGATCTATCGATTTGCCATCCCAATGGTTCACTCTTGCCCTTCTTGACTTCGCTCAATCGAGTATCAATATCTCCAATTTTCTTATCTCTTTGTATATCTTCTTCAATATTTTTGAATCTGTCTTCATATTTCATCATCATCTGTTGAATATTTTCCACTTTCTCATCTGTCTTTTCAATTTTTTGCTCAATCTTCTGAATTCCTTGATTGCTCATCTGCAATGTCACTTCTTTCTCTTTCTCCTGTTGTAACATTGTCTGGATAGATCATTGTCTCCAGATGGTGAGGAGGTTGGTATTGAAGAAACTGGGGCTGTTATCTTTCTATTCATCTTGTAATGCTTGTCTGTGAAGAAAGAAAGAGAAAAGAAAAAAGAAAAAAGGAAAAAATATGAAGGCAAACAGTTGGCGCTCCAAAAAGAAAAAGAGAGAAAAATCTTCAGGCACTTGTGTACCTTAATCCAATTAGTTGCAATAGTATATACAAAAAATAAAAACAAAAAAGCATGAGAAAATATGGAAAAAGGGATAAAAAGAATTTTTCTTTTTTTAAAAAAAAAAGAGAATAGGGGAAGGAAAAATAAAAATCAAAAAGAGGAAAAAAAGTAGTCTATGTGTTTCTCTTAATAAAAAGAAATAACAAGGCAAAAAAAAAATATTTTTTAGTTCCCGGTTTGAAAAATCAAAATCCAAATAAAAAAACCCAACTAGAGGGGAAGTAGAAAAGAAGGCAAAAAGTAACAAAGAATTCTAATGTAAAACAATTACAATGCCACCAAATATCTAAGGCTCTTTAATAAATCAGCAAGGTTTCCAGTTCAGTATCTTCAAGGTCACTTCAATCTTCTTTCTTTCAACTTCAACTCTGGATTCCAGCTATCTATAAGCACCTGTATTAGCCAGCTGCCGTGCTCATCCCACTATCTTTTCCAGTGCAAAGCTCAGAGTCCTTGACTATAACACGAATGCATAAACAAGTAAAAGAAAAAAGAAACAATATATCCAATCCTCTAGGTGGCAGTGCTACTTATTTCCTTCACTTTCACTTCCCCCTCATATATCCAAAGCCAGGAACATAAAAAAAAAGTAAAATCTTTTCTTTTAAAAAGAAATAAATCTCAAATCAGAAAGAAGAGTCTTAATCAAGAACAAACTTTCAAGAGGATTGTTAAAAAAAGAAATACAAACAGATATAGGAAATTTAAAAAGGACCAGTCCAGTTTAGAATTAGGAAGCTTCACCAAGTTCAAAATTCCAATAAAAAGGGGAAAAAAACTTTCACTTTAACTAGCTTAATCTTGCCGCTTAAACTCTTTTCTCTTCACTTTTAATTCCACTTTAAGTCTTCGAGGGTGTTCTCTTCAAGAAATAATAAGTAAAAGTTCATCTCACCAAACTGACACACTTTCTTTCAATCTCTTCTGTTCCGGACCTGTCCCAGCTTCAGCAGCTTGAATGGCTGCCTTTCCGCTGCCAGCAAAAGGGGCTTTTTCTGGATAAACCAGGGACTTTGCAATGTCCCTGGGATCAGCAGGACGTGCCCTTATCAATCACCATCTCTACGGGGCGGTTTAGGTCCATTAGGATCATCCAGCAGCTGAGATATCGATGGCGATCTTGGAGGCTTAAGATCACGCATTGTATCGCTGTGACGCCAGCTCCGCCCTCCCTCACTTTAGAATGATTTCTAACATTTTCCTTGAAAATAGTGGGTATTTGCTCAAAATCATATTGTAGAAATGGATTTGGCTTTCTTCTCCTTTAGTTTGATTGTGAATTTGCAAATTAGGAGTTTGTGATCTGTTCCATAATCAGCTGCTAATCAGTTCTTTGGTATTATAACTGAGGTCTTCTCCTCCTTGTGCCAATAATATAATCAATTCAATTTCTGTGTGCTTTACCTGATGATATGCATGTATATAGACATTGTTTCAGTTGTTTGAAAATTGGGTTACCAATGAAATAATCATTGGATTGAAGGAAAAGGTGATTTCCTGCTTCATTTCTGTTTTCTAGGCCATAACATCCAACTACATTTTCTTTCAAACTATTTCAGTCTCCAAGAACAAGCAGCACATCTTGCTTACATGTTCTATCAATTTCAGATTGGATTTGATAATAAAACCTTTTACTCTAATCTCTTCTTCCTCTGCATCAGTGGTTGAAGCATATGCTTGGATTGTCATCATATTAAAGATTTACCTATACATTCTAATTGATATTTATTTTGGTGATTGATTGCATTGTACCCAATTTTTCCTAATAATTGAAACTTTAATACATACAAAGATACAGTGATAGCATTTTATATAACTATTGAACTTGGAAAGGATTAGTAAAAATGATTTTAGGAAATATATAATTAGGGTTCTAGAATGACCTTGTTTTTCCAAAGTTGTGAGTTCATTTTATTTTTATTTTCTTGCTTTGAGGTGAAATTTTCTATGATAGAAAATATTTGAGGTCCATTATTTTGCTTTCAATTATAGCCAACAAGTCATTTCCTTTTATTTGTAGTTAATTTTCTTTGGTTACTACCTTTTCTACAAGTTTTACTGTCCCAAATATCTTCCCATTTGTTTATCTGAAAGTACCCTTTGTGTGATTCTGATGAAAAATAGGCAGGGGGCAAATAAAGTGAAAAATGAACATTAAGATTTAAGGAATAAATTTGTGCATTTATCCTAAAAAAATGACTTTTAACAATAGCATGTGTTTATTCATAATTTCTGTCATAACATTAGCATCAGAAAGCAGGTGTCACAGAAAAAGACATGTTTTTGCCTGTCTTCCCAGAGGGAAGAATAAAGAAATAATGGAGTTAAATTACAGGAAGGTAGATTTTGGTTAAATATTAAGAAAAACTTTCCAATGGGAAGAACAGCTCAATGATAGAACCAATTATCTCAAGAGATAGTACACTTTCTTTCATTGTCTGGAATGAAATGGAAAATAATGTAAAATTATATTTTAGCCATATTTTAATATGAATTCCTATACAGAACTGAGTTTGGAATCAGTGGCCTAAATGGCTCCATCCAACTCTATCATTCAACAATTCTTTGCTAAAATATGGGCATTTCATTAAGCTTTATTACAATATTGTTAAGAATAAAAGCAACATTAATATTTTTGAAAAAGATATCAGAACAAGAGGTGGCCAATTAACTCTAGGTTTTCCAGGTATCTAACATTTTTAATTCTTTCCAGTCTAGATCGAAAGCACAGTTTTAGCTGTAGTCAGTTTAAGATAATGTTTCTTGGCAACTTCAAGATGTGTGGACTTCAGTTCCCAGAACTCCTCAGCCAGCATTTTGGGGATGAGGACTCACTTGGTTCTGATCCCGAAATATTCATCCACTGCATCTGAATGGGGATTGCAATCATAGGGTTTTTTTAAAACATAGTTCCGGAACAATACAACTGTGTGTTCCCAATATCACACACAGTGACACAAATGAGACATTTGTCATTTGTATAATACTATCCTGATGTGTATGACACCAGTCTCCCATTACTCTCACTCCCACTCTAATGCCTGTGGATGGGGTCAATATTTGCATAAGGAAAAAAATATTTGAGAAATGGATATTTGTTCTTTTCTTAACTTAACAAGTTTTAGGATATCATTTTAAAATGAAAAATTGAATAAAAAGCTTTTCCAAATGCATTACTAGATTGCCACATTTTACTCTGGTCCATTTTACTTTCGAGCCTTAAGAATGACTGATGGGGATATTTGAAATTCATGAGACCAAAGTCAAGATTGGTTATTGCTCCAGATGTTAGACTAATTATCTTGTTCTGAAATGTACTTTTAATTAACATAATTATTGTTGTTTTTTCTGCAATTAGTAGTATCTCTTCATTCTAACTAAATGTATGTGTGTACAAATGGAAGTTACTTCCATTTGAGATCAGAATGCTAATAATTGCTGGCTGACTGGCTTATTCTGATTTCCATAGACTAACATTATATATTTAAGATTATTTGTTTTATTTTATCTTACTCTGCTATCGAAAATAGGGCCATAATAAATCTATCCCGGCTAGACTATTACATATATACTCTTCTCTTAAATACAATTCATTGGGCATTAATTAGCTAGTAATTAAAAATAATTATTGAGCCTTTGTGAGGATATATAATGTAGTTTTTCTGACAAAATATGGTACTCATTTAAGGGAAGGAAGAAATTTTGTTTGGATTGCATACAGGTGAAACTCAAAAAATTAAAATATCGTGCAAAAGTTCATTTATTTCAGTAGTGCAACTTAAAAGGTGAACCTAAAACATGAAATTGACTCATTACATGCAAAGCAAGATAATTCAAGCCATAATGTGTCATAATTGAGATGATTATGGCTTACAGCTCATGAAAACCCAAATCCACAATCTCAGAAAATTAGAATATTGTGAAAAGGTTTGATATTCTAGGCTCAAAGTGTCCCACTCTAATCAGCTAATTAAGCCATAACACCTGCAAAGGGTTCCTGAGCCTTTAAATGGTCTCTCAGTCTGGTTCAGTAGGAAGCACAATCATGGGAAAGACTGCTGACCTGACAGTTGTGCAGAAAACCATCATTGACACCCTCCATAAGGAGGGAAAGCCTCAAAAGGTAATTGCAAAAAAAGTTGGATGTTCCCAAAGTGCTGTATCAAAGCACATTAATAGAAAGTTATGTGGAAAGGAAAAGTGTGGACGAAAAAGGTGCTCAAGCAGCAGGGATGACCGCAGCCTGGAGAGGATTGTCAGGAAAAGGCCATTCAAAAGTGTTGGAGACTTTCACAAGGAGTGGACTGAGGCTGGAGTCAGTGCATCAAGAGCCACCACACACAGACGGATCCTGGACATGGACTTCAAATGTTGTATTCCTCTTGTCAAGCTGCTCCTAAACAACAAACAATGTCAGAAGCGTCTTACCTGGGCTGAAGAAAAACAGAGCTGGTCTGTTGCTCAGTGATCCAAAGTCCTCTTTTCTGATGAGAGCAACTTTTGTATCTCATTTGGAAACCAAGGACCCGGAGTCCGGAGGAAGAATGGAGAGGCACACACTGCAAGATGTTTGAAGTCCAGTGTGAAGTTCCACAGTCTGTGTTGTTTTGGAGAGCCATGTCATCTGCTGGTGTTGGTCCACTGTGCTTCATTAACTCCAGGGTCAACGCAGCTGTCTACCAGGAGATTTTGGAGCACTTTGTGCTTCCTTCAGCAGATGAGCTTTATGGGGATGCTGACTTCATTTTCCAGCAGGACTTGGCACCTGCCCACACTGCCAAAAGCACCAAAAGCTGGTTCAATGACTGTGGGATTACTGTGCTTGATTGGCCAGCAAACTCGCCTGACCTGAGAAAATCTATGGGGCATTGCCAAGAGAAAGATGAGAGACATAAGACCGGACAATGCAAAAGAGCTGAAGGCCGCTATTGAAGCATCGTGGTCTTCCATAACACCTTAGCAGTGCCACAGGCTGATAGCTTCCATGCCACGCTCCATTGAGGCAGTAATTGTTGAAAAAGGGGCCCAAACCAAGTACTGAGTACATATACATGCTTATACATTTCAGGGGTCCGATATTGTTCTGTGTGCAATCCTTGTTTTATTGATTGTGTGTAATATTCTCATTTTCTGAGATTGTGGATTTGGAGTTTTCATGAGCTGCAAGCCATAATCATTGCAATTATGACAAATCACGGCTTGAACTATCTTGCTTTGCATGTAATGAGTTTATCTCATATATTAGTTTCACCTTTTAAGTTGCATTACTGAAATAAATGAACTTTTGCATGATATTCTAATTTTTCGAGTTTTACCTGTATATGACATTGCAACCTTACATCAAAATGTATGCTAATTGAAACAAAGTTCTACAATACAGTTTCAGCTCAAAAATTCATAGAAAATGAATAGGAACACTTTTATATAAAACTCAGTATATTAGAGAAGGGGAAATGTAAATGTGAGAGGGATTATACACAAAAATAGTTATGGCTTATTATGTTATTTTTGAAACTTGCAAACAGATGTATGCATTGGACAACACAGATGCCAAATTGATACAGAAAAAGACTCATTTGTCCATCCCCAGCCCTAATGGAATTGCAGAATAAAAAAACCATATTTGTTTACTTTAAACAGTGAAATTGTCTTTTGGGGCTTGATTAGAAATAGCCAAGAAATCTGGAAATTTGATTGCTCTATTCAGTATGCTATAGAAGATTAAAACAGTTTCCACTCTCATTATTGCAATATATGGAATTTGCTGAGCTAGATCTAGAGAAAGCAGAGGACAGATCTGCAAATGAAGCTAAAGTAGTTTTATGCCCCTTCTCAAATGCCAGTGCAGCCCAGGACCAATCATCAATTTAAAGGGCTTTAAAAGCAGATTGGCATGTCATTCAGCAGCAGCCTATGGCCTTGATCAATCATAGATTTCAACTGGACTGCATGCAATTACTCTAATGAGCATTCTTTCCACCTATCATTTACAGTTGATTTTAGAATTCCCTAAATAATGAAACTCTTAATTAGAAGAAAAGTCTGTTGTTTTATCCCACCTCAGGTTGTATTCTGGGTTTTTTAAAAACCAAGCTGTCTTCATTAACAGGAGTAGAGAAAGAAGGACATATTATGGAGGGCAGAGGAGGAATTCTCTCAAAGAAAGCATTTTGGTCTCTAATGGGAGTTCTGGTCAGGCCAACCTCATCAAGTTAGCTCAGGTCAAGTCAGATGCCAGATCAAGCACAGATGATGTCCTTGGAGGAAACAGTAGCAGCTGCTTATTGATGTGGATGGATTGTATGGCGTCCAGGCATTCACCTGAGACTAATGTAGCCATGTATACTCTTCGAGTTTTCTACAAATGTGGAAACAAAGATTGTATTGCTGTTCCAGAGAAACTTGGATGCTGCTTTTCATTTAAAAAAAAATATTTCAAATATTTCATAGAGCAGGAATTGTCCATGCTTTACCAATCATTTTTATGCAATGTAATTTTATAGACACCATATAGCCCCTTTCTCAATCTGAATGTGTTACACCTGAATTTTCAAAATATCATTCCCTTCCCTGGAGAGTCAGATGGGGAGAGGGGCAGTGCAGAGAAGGAAAAAAACAGATATTTTAAATCTATCCAAAGCACCTTATACCTCCAGATCAGGATCAGCACAGTTGCAAAAACGGGGAAATGGGATATTATCTGTTTCTTGAATAGAGCTTTAATTCAAGGTTCCTTGATAAAAAAGAGAGAGAGAGAAAAAAAATAAGCAAAAGTAAGGCTTCAACCATATTTTCACTTTAGAATAGAATAGAATAGAATAGAATAGAATAGAATAGAATAGAATAGAATAGAATAGAATAGAATAGAATTCTTTATTGGCCAAGTGTGATTGGACACATAAGGAATTTGTCTTGATGCAAATGCTCTCAGTATACATAAAAGAAAAGATACCTTCATCGAGAGTCAAGAATCATAAGATTCAACACTTAATAATAGTCAAAGGGTACAATAAGCAATCAAATCATACTAGGAAACAGTCAATATAGATCGTAAGTATACAAATGATAAAGTTACAGTCATACAGTCACAAGGGGCAGGGGAGGGGTGATAAGGAGTGATGAGAAAGTTAATAGTAATAGCAGTGCAGACTTTGTAAATAGTTGGACAGTGTTGAGGGAATTATTTGTTTAGCAGAGTGATGGCGTTTGGGAAAATACTGTCCTTGTGTCTAGTTGTTCTGGTGTGCAATGCTCTATAGCATCGTTTTGAAGGAAAGAGTTGAAATAGTTTATGTCCGGGATGTGAGGGGTCTGTAAATATTTTCACAGCCCTCTTCTTGACTTGTGCATTACACAGGTCCTCGATGGAAGGGAGGTTGATAGTAATTGTTTTTTCTGCAATCCTAATTATCCTCTGAAGTCTATGTCTGTCCTGTTGGATTGCAGAACCAAACCAGACAGTTATAGAGGTGCAGATGACAGACTCAATAATTCCTCTGTAGAACTGTATCAGCAGCTCCTTGGGCAGTTTGAGATTTCTGAGTTGGCGCAGAAAGAATATTCTTTGTTGTGCTTTTTTGATGACATTTTTGATGTTAAGTGTCCATTTTAGGTTATGTGATATAATAGAAACTAGAAATTTGAAGGTCTCTACTGTTTATACGGTGTTGTCTAGTACTGTAAGAGGTGGTAGTATGGGAGGGTTTCTTCTAAAGTCTACCATCATTTCTATGGTTTTGAGTGTGTTCAGTTCCAGATTGTTCCGGTTATACCACAAGGCAAGTTGTACAACTTCCTGTCTGTATGCGGATTCGTCATTGTCTCGAAAGAGACCAATCACTGTTGTATCATCTGCAAACTTCAGTATTTTAACAGATGGATTGTTTGAGATGCAGTCATTGGTATATAGGGAGAAGAGAAGTGGAGAAAGCACACAGCCTTGGGGTTATCTAGGAAAATGACCTATAAATTGTGAGGATTACATCAATGCTGTAAAAATAACCACATTTTAAATATCTTTCTGATAACATTAGTATATTACATGAACCTTTTTACTCAGAGTTCCCTAGCCTTTTGTTATAGTTGTCTCATATTACCATGTTTATTTTAAATTACATATTGAAATGCACATTGACATCAAAGAGGATAAATGATTCATTTAATTGTTGTTTTACAATTTTTTAAAAATATATCTAATTTTGTCTTAAGGTATTTTTGTTGGGGTCCATTTGTTAAACACATCCGTTCATTTATATACTGGTCTTCTGCCATTATATAGCTTTATGAAATACGTGATCCTCAATAAAAAGCTTTGATTTGTTTTATCAGCTGGGTCAGTTTACTAAAAACAAGTTAGTTGGTTGAGTAAACTGTTAGCTGAACAGTTCAGACCACAGAAAGATCTCTTACGATTGAATATTCCTGCATATATGAAAAAAAAATCTTGTACATAGATAGAAAATGTTTCAGTGAGAAAGGTTTGACATAAATAATTACATTGATACTCCAGTTTTCTGCATGCAGTTAATTTTAATATGAAGGAAGTTTAAGTCATGAATGCCCCAGTGGCAATATGTAGGGGCATAGGAAAGTCATGAATCAATCCCCTGGATTAAAAAGTCCAACAAAAAACACTGAAATGACACACAAATGTGATTTTCCCTTAATCTAAATTAAGAGTTCTGGGCATCTACCTTTACCATTTACCTTTACCATCAGCCTTTCAGCTTTGCCAGAATCCATGAAGAACTATGCAGCAGTTATGAATTTGCTGAGGTTGGAACCAAGGAGCTGTTCTGCTTCTGCATGACTCCTTGTGAACCTCTGGTTTCCGTTATTTGACATGTTCAAGAATATGTTTCCGTAATTGGAACAAGTGGAGCTGTGAAATGTTCTCTTTTGAGACTAGTATGGACATGCTTTTCTATTTTTCAAGGCAAGACGAATTTTATACTTGAGTGGCAACAGTGTTGTTCTAAAGCTGCAGTCAGATTATGGGTTCATGGAGGTCAGATATTGGTTTTCATTTGGCATCTTTACCTAATGGAGCCTCTAAGAAATATCTAAATGTAATAGCTTTCAGCAGATGTGGATGGAATCATATTTATGTTCCATAATAAATATGAAAAAAAGTTTTAAATCCAATTATGCCTCATTCATCAGGGGTTAATGTAAACATGCTTACCACACCAGAATTAAGAAGGTGCTGGCCAGGTTCCAAAGAAACCATGACATAAATGTGGTGTACCAGGAGTGGTTTTAGATCAGTTTTCTTGAACTGGTGGCATACTGCTTTGAAAACTGCTGAGTTTTGGAAGAAAAGTTTGACACAAATGGATAATCATCTCAACTGTTCAAAAGGGAAGAATACTAAACCTGGTGCCTGTGCAACTTTTGGATTCTGAGGATAGCTTATAACAATCTCTACCATGCAAATCTCTTACCAACTATACTTTTAATGCCTGGAAGGAAAGGTAAGTGATTTCCTTTTCCCCTAAAACATTCAAACAAGTAGGCATTCTTTTCAAGAATTTACCATTGATTTAATTATTTATTCATATTTCATCTTCTCAGCAGAATATTATTCAAACCAAACCAACTAGAAATTTAAAAAATAGATTATTGAAGGGTAACTTTATACCATACTGGTCCAAAGGCAACAACAATTTCAAAACAAACAATATGTTGTGAAAGAATCCAGGAAAGCTGGATACAATCTCCTGATAGAACAAATGTTCTTTCTGACCCCTTATTCCTAAACCATTTTGCAGCTTTGAAGGGCCAACCCAGCTTTGGGGCCTTGACATTCATATCAGTTATTGACTGCAAGTGAAGATTTTGAGGGTGCAGGTATGTAGCTGCTTGAACTTAGTCCAAACAGCTCATGAAGCCAATGAATGTCAGAGCTCGCATCATATCTATTTAGCACTCAGCCATACATAACACATCTGGAGGGTGAATATGCCTAATCTCCAGAAAACACACCCACACACTCCAAAGCAGGCTTCGCTTCATCTGCTTTGTGATATGTTAATTAACTCTGAAATGCCCTCTTTCTTCCTTGATTCAGAAGACAAAGAGAACAATTGTACTTTTGGGGAGGGATACATTTGAAAGAAAATGATGTGTTATCAGTGGTTAGAACTAATAGTCCTTTGTGTATAAAATGGCAATTTGTGGTCCTGCAAAATGTCAGACATTTATATATGGTTGTGCTGGAAAAAAAATAGATGACCCCTCTTTGGGTTAAAAATTGCATTGTTAAGGACAAATTGATCCTCCTACTTCGAATTCAGATGTAATTCTAGCAATTCAGACTAATAACATTTTAATAAGGATTCCCAGCAGACCAAAAGAAGAACAAAATGGATGATTTTCCATGGATAGGCCAGAAAATAGTGCCTGTTTTTAATAATGTGAGCAGCCAGGACGTGTGCTGCCTTTTTAAATGTGATTCAGTGCAGTTTAGTTTTTAAGAAAATTGTCTTTGAGTAAAAGGGTGCAACCCATCTAGAGCCCACTCTTAGGCATTGTTTAAGTATGTCTTTTGCCAAACAAGTCCCAAAGCTATGGGCAAAGTCAAAAGGGGGCATGCTATCATAAGGGCAGGGCAAATGTGTGTGACCTGCATTCTTTCTTCAAATGGTCTTAACCATAATAATAAAATCTGTGCTATTCATCATAGGTTTGCTTCAGTTTAAACAATTGAGTTAGGGCCGTGCAAATATTTTTCTGGTAATATTTGCCTCTGCTGAATAAAAAACTTTATATCTGGGAGAAGCATGCATACTTATATCAAAATGTGACTTGAGTAGATACCTCTGTCTGATGAATAATATGAATTAAAAAATCCATTAGTTTCCTCTAATCCCAGTGATGGCTTCCTAAATGCATTACTTTTGAAGGAGAAGGCAAATTGCTCTTGTACCTGTTATGAGACAGCCTTAATAATTCTGGCTAGAAGCAATTTTTATTTATTTCCCTGTAGGTTTTAATAGATGTGCAGTGTTATAACTAGAAACATACTATTCCTTCATCTTGTCAAGTCCTATTTCTCCCTACATCAGCTTTTGGGTGATGGTATTCAGCATGTTTCCGCTTGCAGAAGCCTAGCAAGACTAAACTGTTTTTTATTTTCCAAACTTTTGGCTCAGCAACCTAGTTGATTCCTTATCATATGTGATTAAAAACCTGACCAGAAGTACAGCATTTCAAAAAAAATTATTGATCCTATCATGTTGAATATGTCACAGATACAAAAAAATCTGATAAGTTAGTGGTCAGCGCTAATTTTACAATTTCTTCATAGCCATTTCCTCTGATAGCTTGTATATGGGTGCCTATATCTGTGTATGTGTGCACATATGTATGTAATATTACTTCAATTTATATGGTTACCCATCACAAATTCATGAGTCTGGCATTTGGAAACAGCAAAAAACATTAAAAAACATAAAATATAATAGCACACATGTGAATTGTAACCCAGGATAAAAGTAAATTCATCAATAGCAAATTAACATAACCAATAACATTTGCTGATCCTCAGGTTTCTGAAAGAATCAGATCTCCAAGGCCAATGTAATCTTTGGAGAAAGGATATTCCAGAGCGCAGGTGCCATGAAAGAAAAGGCTTTCTACCTGGGGCCCACTAAGGGCACTCCCTAATACGTGGGAACTTAAACATGCCTCTTGCCAGACCCAATGGGACAAGTAGGCATAACTGAGGAAAGGTGATCACTTAAATAACCTGCCCCAAACCATAAAGAGCTTTATAGGTTGCATCTTGCATTGAGCCTGGAAGCATATGGCAACCAATGTAGCTCATGGAGCAGAGGTGCTGATTGAAGAATGCAACTGCATATTTAAATATATTGGTTTCATACTGGCAATACAAGAAAATCCACTAAATAGTGCCTTTCCACACATGAGGATAAGGTGAATTCATGGATAAATATCCTAGACAATGATCTATGATAGATATATTCATAGACAATGACTTTATCAGGCAGTCATAGATGCACCTATATATGCTAGATTAGGATACTGCTGCAGTAATTGTTACAATAGCTCACATTATTGGAATAATTTCAAATTTTCAATTTATAGGGTTCTTTTATTTGGGCTGTTCTAAAAATTGAGAAAGATTATCGGTTTGGTGTGGTCAAACAATACATATTGATGCTTTGACTGTGTTTTGTTAGCTTCAAAAAGTATTTCAGCATATACAGTATGTTTAGATTTAATTCACAGAGAGTAGCAGTATTCAAAGGTTTGTCCATTCCTCCCTCCCCTCCCCTCTGGTTTTTGGTATGGCCAAAAGAAAAGAAAAGAAATAGCAACCTTTTCTGGTTCTGTGATTTGCTTGTCATTAAACTGTGCTATAAAGTTACTTTTTTTCCAGTAACATTCAGAAATTGCCTCATCTTTGAACATTACATGTTTTGAGGATGGCAATGAAAGTTTGAGAAAACTTTCAGATCAAAGGAGAGGAAGAGTTGAAACTTCATGTTGTAACTTTAAAGAATTATTTATACTTTATACTGGTTACACATTTGTATTATATTTTTGTGTTTAAAATTTTGTTAATGTCATTGCCATGATTCTCATTTGAAATGCAATAAATCATTTAAGGCTATTAAAAAGGAAATATGGAAATCTATAAACTAGTGCACTGGGGGGGGAAATGGAGCATTATGTTGAAAAGATGTCCATTGTCAAGGCAGATAAAGATTTAGCCTCTGCCTAAACTGAAATAAGATTGTCTATACTTTATGCTGAGATGGGAATGAAGAGGCAGGGCAGTCTGTGTAGCCAAGTTCTTTTTTCCAGCTGAAAATCTATAACAGAGCTTCTTTCCATTCTGATGCAGAATAGACATGCACATTCACACCCATATGAGGATATTAATTTATCAGGATTCAAGATTATTAGGATTCAAAACGATTATTAATCCTTTCTTAAAATTCCCACCAGCCATCAAAATAGAGTTTGGATTCAGCTGTAAGAATAAACTACGTCAAAACAAAGGTGCTCCAGAAAAAAAAAAAAAAACAAATTTCATGGTATTCTGCATCTCATGTGAAATTAAAAAGGTAAAAATAACAACTACCGCCACATCTTGTAATATAGTTTCTTTTAAAAATTAATATGATAACAGGTGGGATACAATATGCTTTTTACAAATCCTCCTTTTTTTTTTTGCAAAGATTATTTCACAGCATAGTTAGAAGAGTAGCAGGGATGCTCAGCAGCAGGATGCCGTAAACAGCAATCATGTTGGATATTAGTAGGTCTTTGAAAGAAACATTCTTCAGAGGGAAAGGACACAGTGAAATCTATACTCTCATTTATGACTGTCGATGGAACACTCAAAACATTATTAAGCTATTCAGTATAAACTGTGGGAGGTGCTGGTATTCTGTGGACTTAATTCCACCGATTTGCTTGTTCTCTAGCATTCTATTATTGAGTAATTTGGAGATAATGTGTCATATTGGGAATCAATGCTCTGTTTTCATGTAATAGCATTGCAGCAGTTGTCCAGGAAGTAGAAAAAAATACTTTGACTACTGACAATAAACATTTTCATAAATAGTGGGCTGTGACCATCTACCATTTTATTCTCTAAATGGGGGTCTAAATGGGTCTCATAAACTTTGTGTAGGTGAAGCCGATGTGCTGGAAGCTTGTTTTGTAGCATGCCATCTTCATTTTAAATCCTGTATAAGATACCTGCTTGCAGGGATATTGCCACTAGGCACCTTATTACAATTTCAAAATCAGATATAACTTCAGCATATTCACTTAAGTGGGCAAGCCAAAAATATCCCTCTTTAAACTCATTTCATTCACCCCTCTTTGCTTCCTTATCATGCTGAAAAGTTGGTTCCAAACAGTCATAGCTTCCCTTGTATCAAGGGTTGCTGTGCAGGTTGAGGAGAGCTGCATCTCTCCTCCCTGACTCAGAAATCCCCCCTCATCCAAAGATGAGGTGCAGCAGCCATGAAGCCAAGAGCACCTAAGACAGTACAGGAGTGAAAAGAGGGTGAATGGTGTGTGAACTGGGTTATTCGGGTTTTCTCCCGCGTAAGATTGGAAGTATCTAGGCAACGCTTCGATGAAGTCTCATTCATCATCTTCAGGCTTGGTCTTCAGCTCTGTGCTTCTCAGAGTGATGTGAGCTTGCAGCTGCTTCTTCCTTTTAACTGCTAGTGGGGGTGTGACTTGATTGGGTGGGCTGTGTTCTGATTGGGTGGGGTGTGTTCTCATTGGTTGGGGGTTTGGCTGTGTTCTGATTGGTTGGGGGGTTGGCTGTGTTCTGATTGGCTGGAGGCGTGTTCTGTTCAGGTGGGGGCTTGATTGTGCTCAGGTTAGTCTTAGTTGCTGGAGGGTTTGAGCTGGTGAGCTGTGATCTTGCTGTTTGGCTTCGAGTTCGTGGTCGTGCTGCTTCTTCATGGTGGAGGTCAGTTCGCTTCATGTATGGCTCAGAGGGGTTTGAGGTGGGTAGTGATGCAGCTGCAGTGCGGCTTCTGGTCCGTGGTCGTGTTTCATCTTCTGTGTGGGTGTGAGTCTGCTTTCTACGTGGAAGTGTGCTGGTGGCATCTTGTGTGGCTCTCAGGGGTGTGGGTCTGGTGTCATTCTTCATGTTAGGTACGCGTCTGTTCATGAGGGCGGGTTTCCAAATGGCTGGTAGGCGGGAGGCATCATCTCGTTTATTCATGCTGTGTGGGTGTTTTTCTATCTCTATGGCTTCTCTGATGATTCTGCTGCTGAAGTGTTCGGTTTTGGCGATAGTTCTGGTATTTTTAAAGTCAATCTCATGTCCTGTGGCTTTGAGGTGTTGGACCAGGGAAGAGGTCGGTTCTTCCTTTTTGATTGAGTTCTTGTGTTCTTCAATGCGTGCACCTATTCTTCTGTTAGTCTGTCCAATGTATGTGGTGGGGCAGGCAGTGCAAGGGATTTCGTATACTCCTTGATTTTCTAACTCGATTCTGTCCTTAGGGTTTCTTAGGATGGTGGATATCTTTCTGTTTGTGCAGAATGCTGTCTTAATGTTGTGTTTTTGGAGGATCTTGCTGATTTTATCTGTAGTGCCTTTTATATATGGGAGGAGGGCTTTGCCATTCTCTTGTTCTCTGTCTTGGATTTTGGTTGGGGTTTCTTTTTGGATTAGGTGGGTGATCTTCTTTCTTTGGAATCCATTGGCTGTCAGCACGCCGGTGAGAGTGTGTAGTTTGGTCTCTAGGTGTTGTTCATCTGCTAAGCATTTTGTTCCAGCTCAAACACACCCCAACCAGGCACCCAGATGAAACCCAGCTTCCTAACTAATGATAGCCGTCCATTTACCCGAAGCCAAGCTGCACTAAAGGCCTCCAATAAAGTAACACAATGTTGCCAGCCAATCAAGATACAAAAAGAGGCCCCCCCCAAAAAAAACAGACAGAAGATATTAGTAGCAGAACACAGCAAACTCCAAGACCAATAAACACAGACCAAGACTCTCAACCAATCAGGATGAAGAAAAAAACATTCTGTCACAGCAATAGGCTGACCCAAATTTAAATCTGAAACCACTGTAAAAGTCTGACTCACAGACAAACACTATACAGAAGCCTGATGAGGGCAGATGGGATTCTGCTGAAACGTTGCTACAGAAAATTGAACTCTCAAAGTAAAAAGACGTAGTATCCAGAAGGCATTTTTAAAATGCTGGAATCATGACTTAAAATCTTTTTTATAAACATTGCCTACTTCTTGGATTTAAAATTTAAAATAATTAAAATTGGATTTGCCAGCAACACAGCAGAGAGGTTGAAACAGGCTGAAGTAAGAACGCCATATGCTGACTAGAGTTCAACTATTCAAGTCTGGGAATAACCATCTGAAGGACTGAAAATACTTATTGGATTATATGCGTCTACTCTAAGACCACTAGAAATTTGAACAACAAACAAGACTTTCAGTTTAAAGACCCTTGAATGTTATTGAATGTACAAAAGTGATTTGAAGGGGAGTGTAAAACACCCTGGTGTATTTAAAATTGATTTGACTAGTGATGAAATATTAAAAATTGTGATCTGGTAAGCTTTGCTTTTAACCAATGAATCCAGGACAACTGGCCAAAAAGGAGAATTATTAATCCAAATAAGTCACAACGCAAGGCGGAAACTAGCAGAGTTTTAAACAGAATGGAGCTGATGTTTCAAAGCATTAAGGACCCTTTACAGGAACAACATAACGTGATGGTGAAAATAATTGATCATATAGACCAAAAACTGGACAATATTATATAAGGAACAAGGAGCAAAGACCAGGACAAGGAACAAAGAAAGGACCCATCAGAAGGAATGGAGAGGAAAGCAGAACCGAGAAAACAAAAAGAAGACAGCAAAGAGGAGATGATTAAAATATGATTAAAAAGACACATCTTTGAATATTACAATGATATAGGGAAAATTAAAATTAAAAGAGATAGAAATAAGAGGGGAATAATAGTACATATATATTAATATATCAAGATATATGAAAGAACAAGCAGGAGGTTTAGAAAATGAAGGGTGGAAGTATAAGGTATGCATAAATAATAGGAAATAATGAAAATGAAATGTAATAATTTGGAACAATAATATTATGCTTATTTGTATCAAAATGTATGATAACCAGGTGTCACACCATTCACATATTGATATGTATAAAGAATATACAATAAAAAAAACTTGACAAAAAAACCCCTCCCTTGTATCAGATGAAAATGACACAAGTTGAGTATTGTGCATGTACTGCACGTCTCATTATTGCAGTGTTGCCAGACGTACGATAATTATCGTATTTGTACGATAATTTGGCCCTCTGTACGATGTACGATCAATAATTCCCAAAAAGGTCAAATGTACGATAATTTTACAGTTTGGCAATTTAAGAGCTAGTATTTTACCTTAAGAGCTAGTATTTTACCATACTGTACTTTTCGTGGGTTCATGCAACTTCATGAGTCTAGATCACGTGTGTGTGCGTACGCGCGTGTAGTTTGTGCATACGTGATACACGCTCGCTCACGAGCTACGTACAAGTACAAGTACGAGTCGAGTCAGCTAGTCGCCGCGCGCGTCAGGCCCATTGAGGTAGTTTATTGCTGATCGTAAGTTTTGCGGGATTGTATCTTGTGGCTTCATGCCTTCAGTTCGGACATTTTCCACATGGATATATGCCTACAGTTGGTACTTCCTGTGAGATATAGAGTTTGCTATATGTACGATAATTTTCTCAAAAAAACGATAATTTTGAGTCTCGGGTACGATAATTTTACATTTTGAATCTGGCAACGCTGCATTATTGCATGAAATGTAGCTCTTTCTTTTAGTAAAGGGCCAAACAAACCAACCCTAACCCTAACCATTACTTAGCTTTGAAAATATAGTTCAGAGTAGTCAACAATAAAATTGCATTTTATATATGCAAACCTGTATTTGTTATTTTGTTTTAGTTGCAACTGAATGTGCCTGTTCCCACTGCAGTCTTTAAGTTATTACAGTAGCAATTTAAGACTCTCCACCAGAAATACTTATTTTATTCCAATTAAACTACCCAGAGTCCATGAGGATTGAGGCAGTAGATGCCTATTTGTGCATTTATGTATGTCTATATAATTTTCTTATAATTTATAATTTGTTACTGGAATTTTAAGAATAATTTTGCTGTTTTAATATCTGTAGACACCCCCCTCCCAGCATCAGTAATTGAAATAGTAGATGGAAGGGAGGGAGGGAGGGAGGAAGGAAGGAACTCTTCCAAAATGTTTTTAAATGCTGAATAATATTAAAGTTGTTATAAATAGGGTATTTCTGTTATGTGGATATGCTGAAAATACCATGGACTATACAATACATAATGCTGACAAAACTGGACACCTAATTATAGGTATTTCTGAAAACAAATTCAACCTTTTCAAACAATATCATTTTAAGCATTTTCATAATATCAAAAGACATTCTTACACTATCTGTGCGCCATCAGTACCCACCAACCATAGTTTTAGATGTTTCTGGGAGGGATGAATAAAGAAGAATGCCAACAGCATGCTTCCCAGCAGGGTCACCCAAGATATGAAGGTCATCTCAGCTGCCCAGCTAAGACAAGCAGGAACCTCTTTCAGACAACAGCAACATTGGATGATGCTGGAGGCAGTCAATCATTTTAGTGGCAGACGGAAAGCCATTCACACCATGTGGAAGACGGCAGCAAAAACCATATGGATAGAGAATTTAAAATGATTGATTACTGGCCTCTTCAGTGGATGGCATTCAACATGCTACTGTGGAAGAGATGCAGAATTTTGGGGATACAAATGGTGCAGGTAATCCTCAACTTGCAACAGTTTGTTTAGTGATCATTCAAAGTTACAACAGCACTGAAAAAAAATGACTTATGACTGATTTTACATTTATGACCACTGCAGCATCCCCATGGTATATATAAATATTCAGATGATTGGCAGTTAAGACAGATGCAGTGTCCCAGGGTCATGTGATCACCTTTTGCAACCTTCTGACAAGCAAAGTCTTTGGGGGAATTCACTTATCAGCTGTGTTACTAAACAATTACAGTGATTCACTTAACAAATGTGGCAAGCAAAGTACATAAAATGGGGCAAAACTCACTTAACAAATGTCTCACTTAGCAACAAAAAAATTGGGCTCTATTGTGATCGTAAGATGAGGTGTACCTATATTTGTATTACTGTAACGGTGAGATGGAAAGCATATAAATTTAATAAATGAATGAATAAAATTTGTGATGTAAGTAGATTAAAGCTTTTGAAATATCCAATTGCTGTTTAGCTGTACAGGAAAAGAAAATTTCAAACTGTAAAGCTAGAATTACAGTAGGAATGTGGCACGTAAGAAACATGAACAGTGGCAATCAGTGCATATCGGGTAACCTGAAAGACCAGGTTGACCATTATGCAGAAAGTTTTTCTGTGTAGTCATTGAATGTCAACACTGGCTTAATGGCACATATGCAATCAGTTATTACACTGCCCTTTTTATAAAAATGCACATATAAGTTTTTAAATACCCAAACAAATCATATTGATTATTTAGTTGCTCTTCCATGTTATCTTACTCTATTTCCCTCAGCCAGCTGGCCATCTAGTTGATCAGCCAGTCAGTTAGTCCATCCAGCTGTCCTTTTTTTAAAAAATGGTCCGATTTTCATCCATCCATTCATTTTTTTAACAGCTCAATCAATGACTCTGGGCAGCTTACAATTCCAAAATTATAAAAATAACTAAAACTATAAAAATGATTAATATTTCTTCTTTAACCAGTCTACAAATCATGTGAAAATGTAATAGCTAAATAAATAAGTAATACACTAGTAATAATATTTTTGAGGTAAATTTCATCCCCACTTACTTAAAAAACCTTTTATGTGGCTTAGGTTCTTTTTTTTGCTGTACAGCTCCTGACATATTTTAGAGGCTCACACCCAGTGAAGCTGAGTATTTTAACATTATTTTAAGTTATTACTGTCACTTTTATTAACAATACTATATTTTTTTATGGTTTATGCAATTTATATAGTTACAAAATAGCCCAAGGCTGTTTACATGCAATAAACATGCCTATACTTCAATACAATAAGTATCTCCTATCTAATCACATACTGGAGTCCCTTGAATAAGTACATTCAGGAAATGCAGCTGAGTGGGATCTGAACCAACACTTGAATCATCCAATTGCAATTGCTTGTGATTATGGCTCGCTACAGAAATTGGAGTTCTCAGTGTTTTGTTTTGTTTTTGGGTGGTCTTTGATGTGCTGTGCCTGACCTTTCCCTTGCTTGCTCAGCAATGAGACTTCCTCTTCCTCTTCTTCTTCTCCCCCTTCTACCTCTCCCTCCCCCCTTCTCCCTTCTTTGTGATTTGCCAATTCTCTTTCCACTCTTTTCATCTAAGTCAATTTGAACTGGATTTGCCTCTGCTGCAGTTTTATCTGGTAGGCTTGAGCCCTCTATGCTCTTTAAACCATATTCATTTTCAAACAGTTGTATTTTTATTTTATTTTATTGGATTTCATTGTTAACTCTGTCATGCCCCATCATTTCAAAAGCAAAATACTGCAAAAATGAGAATAACAGATGACTTTTAATGGGGAAGTTCAAATTGAGTTTTTATATTTTAAGTCTAACAGCCTTCAAATAAAGAGCAGTGTGTTCACTGATATACAGTAGGTATCAACAAGATAAGTTATCCACAATCACAGCAAAGGGATTGGGAATCAATGGCTATAAAGAAGGGAAGCCAAGATATATATTTTATAATCTCTCATTGAATTAATTTCATGATCTAAGTAATTCTCTTCCTTATTTTCTGTCCCAGTGACCCCACAGAGGGTTCTGCCAAGTATAATAATAATCTGCTATTGTGTTAGCATTGGTATTATTTCCTAATTCTTAATTTTTGCATCCCACCATCCTAAATATTTCAATTCACAATCCAGATTTATTCACTACTAAATAAAACTTCCTGATTGATAGGAAGGATGGTTCACTTCTTGAAGAATAAATATTCTACTAAATGTCTTCTGAAATACCTGTAATTTGTTGCATTGTTTTTCTCTCCCAACAGTTTGCCCAGGAATAATTTTGAAACTCTCTCCCTCATTTGGTAATTATGTAAAGATGGTCATCTCCAGAGAGTTCTTAATGAGAGAGGAGAAGAATTTAAAGCTAATTATTTCCTATGTGAAAAAAAGCCTGATTTGTAAAGATCACTTTGTGAAAATGATCATTTAGCATCTGGCATATTGGGAGAGTTGTACCATATGTGAGAAATGGTATAGAATGCATAGTTCCAAGCAATTTCCTTAGAAAGCTTTTGTTCAAGGCAGAGTTTTTGCTGATTTCCAACATTGATTTCCTATATTTAGACCATTATATCTTCTATTCTGGTACCTTCATTTGGTGTTTTGAAGACATAATCAGCGTCTATTTTCTCATAGATTGTCTTTGCATCTGGATGAGAAATTAGACAGCAAACTAGGAATGAAAAGACTATGGATTAAAACTAATTTTAGCAAAGCTTCAGTGCTTATCTTCAGTTCGTTAATTCTGTGAAGTATTCATTTATCTAACAAGTATCTTCATTTTACCATTAACTGAATGTCTTAAGAGTCTTTGGTAATAGTATGCACTGACCATAAGATTCAGTCCAGGCCTGATTTCTGGTTCTGCTTCAACTAAATTGGATTTAGTTCAGGCCAAGTCCCAACTGAGAGTTGTGTCCAGTCAGTCAGTCAGTCCGTCCATCAGTCCATTTATCACCACCTCCCTCCAGAAGCTCTAGATGATGTATACATATTAAAGTACAATAGTAACCATACAAAAGAATAAAAACTAAATCCCAAGACAATAATAATGTCTTCAGTCATACACAGATAACTGCGGCTGTTTTTTACAATAAAAAAATGGAAAGGGGCATACAACTAAAAACAGAATACCAGCAAATGGCCCAAATCTGCAAAGAGGGAGTCAGGAAAACTAAGATCAGAATGACTTAAACTGGAAACAAATGGCAAAAATAATTTTAACAAGTTTCTTTCTATATGTAAGAAACAAGAAGAAAGTCAAGGAAATGATAGATCCACGAAAGGAAGCTAATGGCAAGAAGATGACAGACAGTAGGAAGAAAGTGGAACTTGTTAGGAATGATAGTCACCTAACAGTTGGGTTGGAAATATATAAACCAGGATAGTAATTTAATACTGTCTCTTTAAGAGAATGCTGTAAGTGTGATGGGCTGAGGTTCCTCCAACGGCCATAAGATGGAGCCAGAAACCTGGTTTTTCTCTTCTTGCATTTCCTGTTTTGCCATTTTGCTTGATTGTCATTCTACTTGGATTGCTGTGAATCTTGCAACTGTTAGCAAACTCCGTTTATTGAACTTGTTTATGATACTTGACTTCGTTTTTGGATTATTCCTGGACTGATACTAACTGCTTTAACTGTGTATGATTTGGACTGTTTGTTGGACTTTGTTTACCTGTTTACTGGAAGTAAAATCTACATTTTACTATTCAGTGTATCATTATGCTGGTCGTGTGTTATTCAACATCACTCCCACTACATTTCCCTGAGTGCACTCATTCTCCTAATGGGGAATACCACAACAGAACTACTTAATTCTTTCTTTGTATCTATCTGAGCCTTAGCTTTCCTGACTTCATCTTTGCAGATTCAGGATATATGCTGATATTCTGATTTAGTTATGTGTCTCTCTTTCCACTTTTGGACTTGTCCCTTTTGTCTTTCAATTTGCTGTTTTCTTCTTGGAATTTTTCTTTTTCTTTTTCAGTGGTATTGTGCTGGACTGGGCTTTTATGATCATATTTTTCAGAGTTTCCCAAGTAGCTGTACTGAGTGTTTTGATGGGTGTGATTATTTTGGCTGTGAGTTTTATGTATTTTATATAAAAAAATTTAACACACTTTTTATTGTTTAAAATAAATCGTTATATTGGGGTGCTTTTTATATTTGTCTGTAAGTCAGTCCGAATCATACATCAGAGATATATATGAGAGAGGTGGCTATATAAATTTGAACAATAAATAAATTGTAGGAGTTTGGGAGTTTGCAGGAAGAGTGCGGGGAATGGTTGACATGTAGCTGAGAGGCTGGTTCCTATAACAGCACTCCCAGTTTGTTGCCTGGGCTCACCCTTGATTAAATCAACAAAACTGCCATTGTATCCTTCCCAAGAAATCAGATTTAAAAGTAAGAACCCTATTTCATATGTTACAAGCCTTTTTCTCTTCCATTTACATAGTACAGTTGTTGCAAACATATTTATTTACTTTCAACAATACTGTATCTTCTTCACTATTAAAAAGGAAGAGAAATTGTTTTTCTGATAAAAATGATTCAAAATAATTAACTGCACTATTTAAAATGCTGAAAGAGCCATAAGTACATTTGAAAGATTAACTAAAACTCCTTTTGTGGAAATTGAAGAACCTGAGGCCCTTCAAATATTGCTTGACTACGGATGCCATCCTTCCTGACTACTAAGGATGCTGTCAGGTAAGGAGGATTAGGTATCCAACAATATTTTATTAGTCCAAATTGCTCATGACTGACTCTGAAGCAAAGAAATGACAATGCTGCCAATAATAATATAATTGTACAGGATTTTCGTAAAAGGAAACTGAGAAGAACAAATCACAGATGTGGATAAAGGAGAATATTGCTGTTCATAAAGATAATGAGTTTAAATTAGCTGCTGTTGAATTGCTGTTGAACTTAGAGGAAATAATTGTGGTGATGAAGGAAGAGTACAAATACTTACTTACTTACTTTACTTTATAGTCATTGCATCTCGTACAACGAAATCAAACACCATCTTCAGTGCACATCATGACCATGACCATGATCATGAAAATAAACACAAACGTACATCCTTCACCCTTCACACATTGAACCAGAAACCCCTGACACCACACCAACACTGCACTATACAGCAGAATTCAAAAAAGCTAGTACCCTGGGATAGAAGCTGTTTTTCAGCCTATTTGTCCTTGTTTGTATTATTCTGTACTGTCTTCCAGATGGTAATAGTTCAAAAAAAGGGTTCCCAGGATGAGATGGATCTTTGAGAATGTTTTGAACTTTCTTTAGGCAGTGGGAGCTATTCCAAAGAGGGGAGAGGGCAATCAATGATCTTCTGGGCAATGACATTAACCCTCTGGAGTGCTTTCCTATCTGCCAAACCATACAGAGGTACAGTATGTTAAAATGCTTTCTATGGTGCAGTGGTAGAAGGTCACCAGCAGTTTTTCATTCAGTTGTTGTTTTCTGAGTGGGAACTTTGTTTATTAGGCTGAATTGTAGAATTTTCTTTTTATGTTGTCATTTTTAGTTTGCTGGTCTCAGAACTTACTTTGATCTTAGAAATGAATTGCAGCAAATGTTCTACATATTCTAATTTTAATTTTCAAATAAAATGTAAATGGCTGAGAAAATTACACTTTGAAAAGGGCATTTGCCAATTAACTGCATTTCACAAAGATTTTATTTTGCATTTTTAATACACAAAATATGTGTCCCAAATTATATATGATTTGCATTACAAACCAGAGCATCTCCAGAAACAGGGTAAGAAAGCTTTTCATTTCATACAGAATATTTTTTTATTTACTCAAGGGCCAACTATTGATTTCAATCTTGGGTTTTTCTTTTTAAAAAAATGTCATTTTTTCATATCCAGTTTTAGAAAACTAAATAAATAAAAAACTAACTTGTAGTTCAATATAATATATACAATGAGAATGGGGTGTGATGGTTTAGCAGTTAGACACTAATCTCATTGGAAAGCTGATAGCTGAGGTTCAAGATTCGAGTGCTGCACGATAGGGTGAGCTACTGTTACTTGCCCCAGTTCCTGCCAACCTAGAAGATTGAAAGCATACAAATGCGACAGAGGTGGTATTCAGCAGGTTCTGACCAGTTCTGGAGAACCGGTAGCAGAAATTTTGAGTAGTTTGGAGAATGGCAAATACCACTTCTGACTGGAGATTTTACAATATCCTTCCCCTGCCATGCCCACCAAGCTACACTCACAGAACCGATAGTAAAAAAAATTGAATCCTACCACTGACATGCAAGTATATAAATAGGTAGCACTTTAGTGGGTAACAACATTCAATATGCCTCAGCGTGTAGTCATGCTGGCCATATGACCACAGAAGGGCCTTTGGGTAATGCTGGCTCCTTCGTCTAAGAAAGGAAGATTAATAGTTCTCCCTAGAGTTGGAAATGACTGGACAAAGGACACTTTACTTTTATGTTTACCTTTACGCTATAACAAGGTAATATTTTATATATACAGTAGTATACAATAAACACTTGTGGGTTTTTGTGCAATAGACTTAATTATGCCATGAAGAATTCATTTCTTTGGTAAGCTGTTATTAGACTGCAATTGGAACTCTCTATCAGTAGTAGCAGCATCAATTGATGCTGTAGAAGAATTAATCTCATAAAGCAGCCCCCTGCCCAATCTTTTGGGCACCAGGGACAAGTTCATTGAAGAGAGGTTTTTCTGAGTACTGGAGGAGGTGTGGTTTCGTGTGCTGCCTATATCCTGTGGGTGGGGCTTCACTTGTCTGCACTATCCAGTTTCTGGCATGGTGCAGACCAGTGCCAGTCCACAGATTGAGGATTGCGGACCCCTGTCATAAAGTATCAATAGATTAGTTTTGGATGAAAATACAAGGCAGTGCAATACATCTATATATAGATCAGTAGCCACTTTAGAAGTATAAAAAGTAGTGAGGAAAATAAATTAGAATGCAGAAGATAAATCTAAATATATTTTATATCACTACCATTCTTTATATTCTCTATTCTGTTTCTGTCCTTGCAAACTATTCTCACTTCCATTTTTGTACACATATTCAGTCTTGGTCTTTATTTAGATTGTTTGGCTCTTTCCCTGTAAGGATCTCATCAATTGAGAGATATTTAGGGTTTTTTAAATATACTATTGTTACTGAATTCAGGTTCTTCCCCTTTAATTTGTTTGTTTTTCTATTACATTTAAATGCCACCTGTATGAGTACTCCGATGTCCTTGACAGAGTGAGGGTCATCAACAAGGTCATATCTGCCTAGCTTGTATTTGGTGTACTGATTTTTTTTTACCAATGTGTAGGTTAGAGCATTTGTTGGTTGAGATTTGCAGTTGCCAAATGTTTGACCATTCAGACACATAATCAAGGTCACTTTGAAGAAAAGTAGCATTGTTGGTGGTGTTGAATAGTTTTACATCATCCGTGAAGAGGACTCAGTTGCTTATAAGGTGATCACAAAGGTCATTTATATAGAATATAAAGAGTGTGGGTACTAGAACACTGTCTTGGGGGACACTGCTGTTAACTGGAGCAGGGTTTGACATAGCACTCCCTATTTTTATTATTTGTTGCCTAGTTGATAGGAATGCAGTAATCCACTTATGAAGGGATCCGGAAATGCCATAAGAGTTTCGTTTTAACAATAGTTTGTCATTTACCACTGAATCAAAAGCTTTGCAGAAGTCTATGTAAATTGCATCTATTGCTTTACCCTGGTTGAGTAGACTAGTCCCATATGTTTTTGCAGTATAGGAGTTGTAGGTTGCAGGACAATTTTTTCCTGAAACCAAATTGTTTTTGGGACAGAAGGTTGTTTGACTCTAAGTGGAAAGTGATGAATTGATTAATGATTGATTCCATGACTTTGCACATGACACAACACAGTGAGATTGGTCTATAGTTTTCAACCAGGCTGGGGTCACTTTTTTTGAAGATAGGGATGACCGTAGCTAAGGACCATAGGTTCGGTAAGGAGCTGGTTTTGAATGATATATCACATATAATACTTAGGGGTTCTGCTATGGCAGAGGAGAGCTTTTTTATGAAGTATGCACATAATCCATTGGGGCCAATAGATAGGGATGATTTTAGGTTTCGTAGTGCCTTGTCTACATTATCTTCTGTAAAGTCAATATGTAGTAGGTCATTACAGTTAGTTGTGGTACGACTAGGAAATGTGGGGCATGAACCATTGCTGTTTACAAAGACTGAACTGAAGAATGTGTTGAAGAGCTTGGCCTTAACAGTTTCGTCACTGCAGTCTTTCCCATTTGGTCCCTTTAGAGGTGGGATGGTTTTTGAGACTTAAAGTTTGGAGTTTACAAAATTGTAGAAGGCGTGGGTAGATTTTGTACGTAGGAGGTTTTCTTCCTGCCTGCAGTAATAATTTGTGCATTCTGTTTTTATCTGTTGGCATAAGTATTGTATCGATTTTTAAAGTTTGCTACATAGCTAGTTTTGTTTTTACACCATAGTGATTTTTTTAAAATTGAATTTTCCTCATTGTTATGGGTAATTTGTTTTTTTGTTTGTTTTTAGGGGTTACTAATGGTACATATAGTTTAATGACTCTTTCAAGTTCAAGTAAGAATGCATTATAATGGTCTTCCGTAGTATTACAGTTAGAGAACAGAAAGTGCCAATCAAGAGATGATAGGTTGGCATCTATGAGATCATAGTTGGCTTTTTTGAAATTGTCTATTGAAGATCCATCATTACGATCTTCTTTGTGAGGGCGTAAATTGAGACAAAAGTCAATCATACTGTGGTCACTGTTTGAAAAGAGTTCTTGTATTTATAGGCCATAAATTGAGTTTGAGCTGTTGCAGAAGATGAGGTCAAGGCAGTTGTTGAGTCTAGTGTTGTTTGTTACTAATTGATCCAGTCCCAGTGTAGTAACAGCATTGTACAGGGTTGCATGTATGGGTTCGGATGTACATTCATTTAGGGTCCAGTTTATAAGAGGTCACCAAGGAAAATAAGAGGGTGTGGACAAGAGGCAGCCCATGTCAGCAGTGAAGTTAGTTTGTTTGCATGAACTATGTCATAATCAGGGGCTCTGTAGAATAGTAAGAAATGGATAGTGGTATTTAAGGACAGTTTACAAACGATGGTCTCTGGAAGAGCAAGCTCCTGTGTAATTAGAATCTTTCTTAGATTTAGGGATTTTTTATAGAAGATAGCAACTCCACCTCCTCGACGGATTTTGCTGTATTGCTGATTGGTTGTCTTCATAAACAACAATAGAATCTGTTACATCAATTCCCATGTCAATCAATAGTTGCTTATAACAAACTAAATCTGTACATAATAAAGACAAACATGAGAATTCAGCCTCCATTGTTGATAAACTTAGATGTTTCTGTCGAATAGACCTCCATCCAATCAACACTTTCCCTAATAATACTACAGTACCTGACGTAGATTTACGTGTATTTATGTCCGTTGCAAAACTTGCATCGGTATATGCAGTTAGACTTAGTTCATCCTTAGGCTCAAAATACAATGCATAATGCATTGTTTGTTTCAGATATCTTAACACAAGCATAGCAGCTTGCCAGTGCCTTTCATTTGGCTCAGCATTAAACCTCGATAATTGGTTAACACTGTATGCTATATCTGGCCTTGACCAATTACTGAGATAAGATAAACTACCAATCAAGGACTGATAAATGTTCTTATCAAAAACAGAACTTTGTACATTACTGTGACTAAACTCCTGGTTCATTGGTGTTTTAGCCGGTTTACAAAGTTCCATTTTAAAATTATTTAGTAACTAGTTGATTTTATCTGCCTGTGAGATTTGTATCCTCCCCTAGTTCTATCTATCTATCTTTAAACGAAGATATTGTTTAATTTCTCCTAACTGTTTTATCTTACATTTCTTCTCTAACAGTGATATTATTTTAGTAGCTTCTTGTTCAGTTTTGGTGATTAATGCTATATCATCAATAAACAATAGCAACAATGAAACTATACCATCACTTTCCTTTTTAAACAAACATGGATCAGCTATGCCAACTATAAAACCTATCTTAGTTAATTCCTTAACTATACACTGGTTCCACTCATATCCTGATTGCTTCAAGCCACAAAAGACTCTTTTTCAATCTCCAGCAATCAGTTGTATTATCATTTTTTATACCTAAATGTTTCTTTAAATATACAGTGTGTTACAATGGTGCATGCAGATATGCTATCTCTACATCTAAATGATTTATAATGTATTTCTCCTTAGCTGCCCACACTAATGTTGCCCTTAATGTAGTAGCCTTCAGACTAGGTGCAAACACCTCATCATATTTATTTGCTGTCTGATTGAACCCTTGTGCTACTAACCTGGCTTTATGGGTAACAGTCCCATCCACACCTGTCTTAAGTTTATAAATCCATTTACACCCTATGGCATATTTACCTAGTGGTAACCTCACATTTTCATATACCCCCAGTTTTTGTAAGGATTTCAGTTCCTTATCCATTGCTTCCTGCCAAGCAGCTTGATTCTTAGCAGAATACAGTTTCAGTCCATTATAGTTACCAGGAATTGTATTCACTTGGCATACAACACTAGCCTGATATCTATCAGGTGGTTGTGTTACTTGGGTTGAATGTCTAGGTAATACAAGGCTTACTGATGGACTCTCCTGTTCCACCTGCTCCTGTTCTTCTACCTCCTCCTGTGCCTGTTCTTCCTTCTCCTCCTGTGCCTGTTCTTCCTTCTCCTCCTGTGCCTGTTCTTACTCTTTAGTGGCTATTGATGGTTTAATTATTTCATCTTTACGGGCTACTTGGATGTCAATTACAACATCATTGCTGGATTCCTGTTCCAGTTTATGCCACCCAACGTGCTCAAGAAATTTAGCACTAGCGCTACAGTAAACATGAGCTGTGCCTGGATCCCAAAATATAAACAATCTGTGGTTGGTCTCGTAACCTACAAAAAATAATTTCCTAGCTCTATGTTGCCCTTTCAGTCTTACTTGTGAGGGAATATGCACCCATGCTGGAGCTCCAAATGTGTATAGATAATTTAAATTTGGTTTTCTGCCATGCCAACGAGTGAATGACAATTCACCAGTTGTTGTGTTAACTACATTGTTTAATACATGGTTGCAACATATTATGGCTTCACCCCACAGTGTTTCAGGCAAACCTGAATCAGATAACATAGTGTGAGCCATGGCTTGTAATGTTTGCCCTCTTCATTCTATAAATAAGTTATGTTGTGGCCTGTAAGGTGCAGAACGTTTAATAAATTCAGTCCCGTTATCAGTAGCTAAAGTAATTACTCTATGTTTCATTTTTCTCTCTGCAACCTTAGCCAATTAAAGAAATGTTGAATGTTTCTGTTTTGTTTTTCATGAGATAGCAGAAACTGTACCATGAGTAATGGTCCATTATAGTCAAAATATAGCAGGCACTTCCCAAACTGGGTTTTTTAGGACCAATTATGTCAGCAAACACAACCTTTAAAGGTTCTTTGGTCTTAAACCCATTCAGTCTGTTTACTGGAGTAACCTTGCTTTTTTCCTGGTTACAGGCATTGCAGTTTAAGTACTTGCTACAGGGTTTTAATTTTACTCCCTCTGACAATTTAACAGTTTGTTTCAGCATTTTGAAATTAATGTGCCCCAGATGTCTATGCAGTAAATGTATACATTCATCATGTGGCTTAACATTGTTATAAACCAAGTTAGCCATCTTCAAGTGGTCATCATGTATCACATATAAATCATTCTCTAAAGTAGCAGTAACACTTTTACCCTCTTTCTCTATTATACAGTCATCTCCCCTAAAGGTTACTACATAACCAATATTAACTAAAGCCCTTACTGATAACAAATTAAATTTCAATTTAGGTACATATAACATAGTTAAATGCTCATTTACACATGAACAATATGCAGTACCTTCACCAGATGCTTTCATCTTCCATCCATTTGCCAATGATACATGTTGTTTACTCGTGGACATCTTTACAAATCTCTCTCTATTTCTAGTAATGCACTGCGATGCTCCACTATCAATTACCCACAAATCATGGTTTACAGTTGACTTGCTAGACATAGCTAAATTAACATTCTTCTTAGCCTTCTGGTGATTACCAGTATTCTGTTGTTTTCTCTTCTTACAGAATGGAAATGTCCCCTAGCCACACAAGAAAAACATTTCCTAACAGTTTAGGCAATTGAAGACAAATCCTCTTCTTGTGGTTGTTCCTTCCTCAGTTGGTCCCTATCAAGCCGTCTTCTTGCCTCTTCTAACAACCTTCCGGTTATGTCAGTCAATGTCAGTTTCTCTTTGGTCAGGACTTCCAGTGAAGATACGTAATCATCATAACTTTCATCCAATGAGGAAAGAATTATGTAAACTTGATGCAGCTCTGAAAATATCAGTTCCTTTTCATGTAGCTCTTCTTTTCATGAAGTTCAAATGAGCTAACATATCTCCACCTTTCAGAAGATGTGCTCTAAACCATTTACGTGTAAGTTGTATGTGTGCACCTACACTGTCATGAACATAAATCCCCTTCAAATTCTCCCAATACCTAGCAGCAGACTCTTCTCCATGAATATGGACTAGCTGCTGGTCACTCAGTGTTAGTCCAATTATACAAAGAGCTCATTCGTTGTTCCGTTTAAAGTCAGCATGCTTCTTGACATCATCCTCATTATTTGGATCCCAAGCATTTGCATCTGATGGATCTTGAACTGCATTCCATAACCTTTCTCTATGCAGAAGTAGACTGCACTTCATAGACCAAGAAACATAGTTTGTTCCATCCAACTGGGTTATCAGTGATAGATTTGTTGAAGTGTCTTGTGCCATCTTTACCAGGACAGTAACCCACAATTAAACAGTAAACAGCTGTCTGTATACGGTACTATGCATTCACACTAACTCTCAGTTATCTGAACCTGGTATGGCCTGGGCCCATAACCAGTGTTGAGGTAATTCCCCATTAGGAGAATGAGTACACACAGGGAGACGTAGTGAGAGTGGTAAAGAATAACACACAACCAGCATACAGATACACTGTATCATAAAATGTAGGTTTTTACTTCCAGTAAACGGTTAAGCAAAGTCCAGCAAACAGTTCAAGTCATACACGGTTATAGCAGTCAGTTTTCAGTCCAGGGATAATCCAATAACAAAGTCCAGTATCAAAAGTTCAGTAATAGACTCACATCTATCCAAGAATAACGATGATCAGCAACAGTCAATAGGGAAATGCAGGAACCAAAAACAGCAAACATCAACTAACTGACAACTAGCAATGCTCTCTGGGAAACCAGTTTCTGGCTCCATCTTATGGCCATTTGAGGAACCACACCCAATTTCAATTTTTAGCATTCCCTTAAAGAGACAGTATTAAAATGTTTATCCTGGTTTATATATTTCCAACCCAACTGTTAGGTGACTTACATTCCTAACAACAATAATCATGCTAGTCAAGTAATTTCACTAATTAACAATCACCCTAAACAATTAATTACACAAATCACCAATCACACTGGTCAATTACATTAATAATTAATTTTGCTAATCAATTAAATTACAGATTGGTAATCACATTATTTGCACTAGACACTCTAGTCACACTAATCAATCAAACAATCAATCAATTGATAAATTATTGTAGAGAAATTATTATAGAGAAATTATTTTATAGACATCATTATCTAATCATTGATACATGTCTTGAGGTAATAAAGTTATAAGTATTGAGGTAATGAAGTAGTAAGTCCGCAAGTATAGGGTTATTGCTTTGCTGCCTGCTATTATCTGATCCACCTCTATAGCAGACTCTGTCTCAGCTGACAGGAAATCTCCGCTCAGGGAGTTTCTGCCCATGGAATCTTGATGAGGTAGAGGTTGAAGGCACGTGGTTTCTTTTTATTTGAATGGCTTCAAAGTGATTGATTTTTGGTGAGGGAGAGGTTGTTGAGGTAGAGGTTGTTGGAGATTAGTAGTGAAAGGAGTTATCCTTGGCTTATTCTTAAAGTTTAAAACTAAAAGTTTAAAGTAAAGATCCTCCTTCTAGCTCAGAATCATGCTCCTCATCCACTTTCTGCTCAGAATCGCATTTGCAGCCTGCTCTCAGCCCTCTTCTAGCTCAGAATCATGCTGTTCTTAGTATCTCAGACTCCACTGATTTCTCTCAAATTACAGTGTCCCTGTCGGCTCCTCTCCAGACTTCCTCGCTCTCTGCTGATCTCAGCTGATCTCAGCTTCTCTCGGAGGTCTCACTCGGAGGTCTCTGCTATTAGCTTGGAGTTCTCCTCTCTCGTCTCCCTCACTCTCCGCTGATCACAGTATAGCTCTCGGAGCTTGGAATCATGTTCTTCAGTCTTCTGACAGTATCGGCTAGCGCGATTGGATATTTATTTTTTATTTTGGGGGCTCAGAATTCGATCTCCCTCTTGGGTCCCGGTAAGCTATAGTTTCAGGCTCTCTCTTTTGTTTATCAGTTGGCTATCGACTTGGTCTCATTAGGATTCTTTTCCAGTCTCAGACTCCCTTTTGGATCTCCAGGCCAGCTATCCACTATCAGTACCTCTCAGTGCTTCTTGCCATGGTTCCGCTGACCCCAGATCCCACTCCTACCTTAGTAGTTAGTAGATGATTGAAAAACTGTTGGAGAGTAATTCATGAAGGCTGCTGTTGGTGGCCATCTTCCCAGGTTTTAGAGAAAAGGTGCTTTCTACAGATGCTGAATACAGTGTGGATGAGGCAAACCCTACGGAAAAACTGTGTGAAAGTCTTATATTGAAAGCAATCCCCAATATCCAAAACTATCACCCTTGGAAGAACAGTCCAATCAGGTGTCATTCCAATGTTTTGAGAACTCAATGCCTCAGGCACCAGTATAAATTCCTTTTCCAGGACTGGCATCCTTGATGCTCGGCTGGTGTCTCAGTTTGGCACCCTTGGTTCCTGTTAGTGGCCATACTCCCCAACTTCCCATATCATTCTTTCACACCTCCAACATGCTTCCCTTTCCAGTCCCCCCCCCCCCAGTTATGGCAGTTGCTAGCAAGCTTCAAAGCAAGTGAAGATAAGTAGCTGACAGATTTGCACTTTCAAGTTGATTAATTTTCCTCTACTTCTGGGAAAGAGGTTAATTCTCAGAGGTACTTTCAGTGCTTTGGATATGATTAATTTCTGGCCTCTAGATATCATGTGTTGGCCTTGTCTTGGCTAGGAGGGTGAAACTTTTCCAAAGAGGAATTCAGCTGACAAGTTATTAAACCTAGATGTTTGTGACTAAAAGTGGCCCATGTGAAAAACAGTATTTCGGTTTATCAGAACTCTCTTTTAGAGAACACAATGCAGAAAGTCAGTCTAAGAGATCCTTCCTAGCATAAAGCTAGAATTTTTATTCCTGAGATGACCTTGCCAGCCAACTACTGTTGACTGTATTTCATTAGCTGGAAGGTACATGAAGTATACTGACAAACTCAGAATAATTTTGCATCTCTTATATATCGCAAAAGGGGGAAATATTTTTCTTCTCATGTGAAATTGACACTGTGAGTAATGCTTATTTGAAAGTGGCTGGTAATAAATTTTTCAGAAAACTCGGGCTGGTAAAGGAATCATTAGCTTCAAACAGCTATCAAGTAATGACAGTTTTAGAACTTTTGAAATTCTACAATAGGAATATAAGTTACCTTGAAATGTTGAATGACAATACATAGACCTTCAGCAGGAGCAGTGAATCCAGGAGGATACCCAGGTTGTAGACCAACTCTGTTTGAGGCAGTTTCATTTTATTTTTGGGTATTTGCAAAATAAAATGGTTAATCTTGGAGAGAAGACTAACTCCTTTTATTTTAAGGTGCAGGAATTTTCTGGTTGAAGCCATTCCTAAAACACATTGGTTGCAAAGCTGGGGGGGGAGGGGGGGGAGCAATGGAGGTTAATGCTATTTATCCCTTCTAGAGCACACCACCACTCATTTCCATCTTCCCTGGCACAGCCTGCCCCGAGAGCCATAATTCAATGCACAAGGCATTGAAGAATATTGGCTCCCAAACTTCTGCAGTTCAGACACTTTGTCATCATGAGCTTTCAACAGGGTAAATAAGTTGATTAAAGGAGGAGATTTTTCATGTCAGTGTGTATTTGTGTGCACACATTGCTCTCCTAGAAATTTCTGTGCCTTCTTTCTTGAGTCTATTTTTGGTAAAATTGTGTTTTATGGTCTGATTTCTCAAAATAGTGTTGCATTACCACATCTATGGACCACATGGAAATTTTAATAGGTAGGCTTTTAATACAGTGTTTTTAATATTCAGTTGGTCCTGTTTCAACATTGATACTCATTCTATTAATTATAAATGTTATCAGAGTCCTTTGTAAACTATTGTAATCTCCCAGGTTCGGCCACTCTAATAATTCCAAGGAGAAATGGTTGTTGCAAGCTTACATGTCAGTGGAAAGTGCCCTGAGCATGACAAGAATATGTTTGATTTCCCCATCATCTTCAAGTTACTACTCTTCAAGTTATATTTTTACAACTTTAACCAACATTTAAATCTAAGTTAAATTTGGTCTCTGGAATAAAGTTGATATCCATGTAATATTGAGCCCAAATTCTTGAAAGTGAACTAAAATACTTCTATTCAGTTATTTTAATTACATGTAATTTCAATTTGTGGATTCCCTTCCCATAGTTTATAGAGGATGCCCTATCCAGTGAGATGCAAACATCTTGTTTTATTATGTCCTGTTCAATATTTTTTTAAAATATAAGAAAGTGGAACAAATTTGTTGTTGTGAAGATTTTTTGACAACTGCAAACTCCTTTATAAAATGCATGGAAAGGCTAGGAGATATTTTTGGCTGTATTTGTGCAAAAGCACACAGGAAGCAAGGGGAATCATTTTATAAAATGAGATTAAAACATCCTTGAAGATAGCAACACTACACAATGCAAGACTGATTCTACCACTTAAACTCAATATATTGATAAACATAATTTCTACCCAACCATTACATGTGATAATGTGAATTGATACCATGTCAAGATTATTCAAAATATTGATTCATGCACAGTGATTCTTCTAAAGCAGTTTCAAGCAGAAATCTTTGGGCACACTGACATAAAGCCATGATCTCACCCAGTGGTATCTCCTCTGACTTGAAGAGTTGTTGAATGTGTCAGGCAACGTCAGCAGTGCATTTTTTCCCTACATTGTTATTCAGGACATGAGTGTGGACTGTTCTGCATGCAAATCATGTGCTGTACTTGGAAAAGCTCTGCACAAAGGCACCTGTAAAACAATCCTTACCCTGCCTTGTTGGATTCCATTGAAATAAAGCGAACAGTGTTTCCTACTGTTGAACCACAACATTATTAATGCCAGAACACATCCTATATATTAGTGTCTGGATAGGTGTAATTAATTCTAGATTCATTTTCTTAAAACAAAAGCTTCTGAAGTGAGGAATAAGACTCGTTTAAAGATATCCTGCAGTATAAAAACTGATGGCTTGCCATCTATGACAAGAAATGTGAACTATTTTCAATTCCATGACAAATGTGGCAAGAAGCTAATTAATTAAAACTATTGGGAGTTCCTTTGAAACAGCCAGTGATTAAACACAATGATTTATTATGGAACAATTAGGTAAATTTGGCCTCAGTTATCTTCCTGCTACTCCCCAGGGAATCAGTGATGCAATTCAGGTCTAGAATTATACTTTTATTATAGATTTATCTATTTTAATTGATTCAGCATTAGTCATGTCTCATCCACAACAGCAGAGGCAGAGGACATATTATGCTAATTTGTAGATTTTCCAGGAGTTAACTTTCACTTCAATAGTTGTTTCTTCTTCTTATTGGAATGAAACTGAAATAGCATAATTCTCATATTTCTTGAGAGAAGAAATAATAACTTCAATTTCTTTAAGATCTTAAAGTCCAGCTTGAATCTTAAAGACAGTTTTAAATATAGGTCCCTTAAACTTTAAGGGAAAAATACAATAGAAATTCCTAGAAGAGCTACTGTTTCTCATTGGATAGACAAGGTGTCCAGTTGCTGGACAATCTGCATGTTGGTTTCTGACATTGGTATTCGCAGTTGGAGATAGAAGCTCTCCCTCTGCCTCCTACCGCTTCTCTCCCTCTGCCTCCTACTGCTTCTTGAGGCCTGAGACAAAGCACCTGGTCTGGGCACACACCCCATGATGGAGCCCTTCCTGGAGAGAAAAGCCTTGGATACCTAATCTGTCCTGAAGGCCTTGAGGAGCTCCAGACTTTCCATGGGCCTTTGCTGGCCTGAGTATCCTGCCCTTCAGATCTCAATGATGCCAGCGGCAGTGGCGCTCTGGGAGCATGGGTGGATGTCCTGTAGGTGCACGTGTGCACCGCAGTGGAGCAGCAGTCTTGGCCCCAGCATGTCGTTCCCCCGAGGGCCACCTACCATTGGCCTTAACTTCACAGGCAGCCATGGCGGGGGAGGGAGACCTGCTACAAGGACTGGGGTTTGGGGGTTCCCTGAACTGTGCAGAATGTTAGCTAAATGATCTTTCGAACCCCTGCAAACCCCTAGCAGCCCACCCCTGCCTCCAAGGCACCTTCTAGCCTATGATTCTAAAATGTGTGTGTGTGAGAGAGAGGGCGGGGATATGGCTTCTTGGGGGTGCATTTGGAGAAGTGTAAAGATTTGGCTCTTTGGGGTAAGGAGACATGAAGAACTTTCAACTGCATGTTTCTAAAAAATCTTATTAAAATGAATGTCTAGAGGCAGCTCTTTAACTCATTAGTCCAGAGGGAGCAAAAGAGATAGGATCCCAGTGAGAGTCTTAGCTATTTAGTTCAGGAATAACAGAATTGAAAGGGACTTTGGAGGTCTTCTAGTCCAGCCCCCTGCTCAGGCAGGAAAACTGAAGATAACAAAATCTGAGTGGAGGGCCTGGGAAAGGTGTCAGAATAACAGAATAACCCTTAAAACGGACCTTGTGGGGAGCATTTCATAGAAATGGCTGTCCAGTCTTTTCTTAAAAACCTCCAATGATCGAGCACCCAGAACTTCTGGAGACAAGTAATTCTGCTTCTTAGGTTGCTTCTCTCTTTGTTCAGTTTCCATCCATTGCTTCTTGTTTTGCCTTCTGCTGCTTTGGAAAATACATCGCCCCACCTTCTTTGTGGCAACTCCTCAAAAGCCTGTTTTGTGACCTGCCTATCACACTCTTGAACAAAGCATGTGAGGCATTTCCTCCTTTCAGTGGTCCATGAAAGTGCATCTATAGTATGTAGATGCAGATAATAAAATCAAAAAAAGTGAACAACATTTTTACAGAATTATAGATACGTTGAGGCCAAGCATGACAAGGAGTGGGGGGAGGGGTCAGGTGAGGCATCTCTTGACATGAGTGATGTTGAGTTGGCCACGCCCACCCAGCTAGGACAGAGAACCGGTTGTTAAAAAATTTGAATCCCACCACTGCTCCAAGTAGTTTCCATGCCTTTTTGGTGAAGATTGCAGCAAGAGGAAGCATTTGATTTGATTAGAATAATTCCACAGAGGTACAATAAAGCAATGCCTTCATTAGATCTGAGAGAAGAACAAAATATAAATCAGAAAAATAACTCAATAAATGTATTTCTAAGACTTTCCCAGCATGCTGCCCTGTAATCAGAAATCTTTGCAGTATGTAAAATGAAGACAATTACAGTTTGCAGATTTGTTAAATGTGAATTTAAATATAATAATTAATTTGTTTTCTTCTCTCAATCCAACCACAAATGCCAGTGTGGTGTGGATTATATCAGAAACAGGGAGATTTCAAGTCAACTCTGTCCTCAGCCATGGGAATTCATTGAATGACTTTGGGTGAACCTAACTTAGTTTATTAAAGTCGTTGTTACTGTGGAAAATCAGACATGAGAGTGCTTGAACTTTTTTATTTTATTTATTTATTTTGTCAAGCATATATTAGATAACATGTATAAGTATAAACATGATTATGTATACATAAAATGGATACAAATAAAAAGGAACATTAGGACTTCTGGGATAAAAGTATTTAAAAAATACTTTTTGTGCTTTGCTCTTAGTTTTACTTTTCTTTGGCTGTTACTTACTGTATATCCAGTTTGACCAAATTTTTTGTGATTCAAAACTGTAAACAGTCCTTTGTGGATTCTGAAATATTTACATAACAAGCTTCAATATAGCTATTTTGGTTGTAGAAATACAGGAAGCTTCCCTGTAGCGAGTCAGACCTCTAAGCATCAGTTTGACTGGCAGCACATCAAATCTTTCCCAGTTCTGTCTTTGAATTATGGTCTTTAGATAATGTCTAGTATTTCTTCAAAATCTAATTTAGAGTCCTTGAACATGCCATAAATGACAAATAACTATTATATCAGATGTAATATTTGGTGAGATGGGCAGCTATATAAATTTGACAAACAAACAAACAAACAAACAATCAGTTCTATATCTTGAAGTAGCATAATTTCCATGAACATTCTTAGGGGGAGGGAAAGGGCCTGTTCTCTTTGGTTATGATGGGAAAAGGCCTTCCTGAGCATACTATCAGGAGTTTCTAAGAGTTATTTTCCACCATTTCATTAAAAAAAATTAAGCCACTCCAACTTTAAAAATAATATAATCCCGCCTGAACATTTTTTCAATTTAGTCTCCCCCAAAGCTATCCCCACCCCGCTTTTCTGTTTTCAGAAAAACAGCAATATTCAAACAAGTCTTATTCTATTGATAGATTCCCAAATTAGCCACTATCTTGAGTTGATGTGATCCTTGATAAAAGACTTCAGTAGCTTAACACAAACTGTTTATCACAGCGGTAACAATAAATATTATAAGGTTTAAACTTTCATAACAAGTTCTTCCATCATCTCTGTGTAGATTATATTGCAGAAGTTAACCAGAGCAATAGCAATGCAGGATAGATAGTATTATCACTGGATGGGTTTGTAAAACCTTAATAAGATGGGGTGTAATTGGTCAATTGTTCACCACCAAGGGAGAAAAAAAAAACAGTTCTTGCTACTACATTGACTTGAACAGTTAAGGGTTGCACAAGTTCAAACGCTGCAGACTAAATGTGTTCTTCAAAGGAATAAAAATTTAGTGCAGGCAAAGTCCCACTCATATTTAACATTATTGTGGTCATTAACCATCCCAAGAGAATTGGTATTCAGATATCCAAATCTAAATTGACAATGACAAGATAGTTAAGAAAAATACATATAGACAAAAAATGTTGGCCAAATGACAACATTAAATCAAATTATGGTAAAAGTCTTGCTCAAGCTACACATATAAACAAAAATAAAATAAAATCAGCAACTTGTACAATATAAACTTGGAATAGCATAGGGATGGGATCTGACCAGTATAACTACCAGTTCTGTTGCTCTGCGTCGCGCTCACATGCGCGAGTTGCACAAGTGCAATTTACGACCCGCTGAGCTGCCTGGACAGCTGAGCAGTGCTGCATGCAGGTGCGCAGTGGTTGGAAAAGCACCATTTCCCTGCTTTTCCAACCCCAGCTGTGCCACGCAAAGCAACTGAGGTTGAAAAAGCAGGAAATAAAGGACAGGTAAGAGCCTGGGCGGGCAGATGGGCCAAAACAGCAGCAGACATAGAACCGGTTCTGTGTCTGCTGCTCTTTAGAGCAACCCGTTCTACATAGGTGGACAGAACCGGTAGAATCCCAGCCCTGGAATAGCAGTATGTAATACAAAGATTCACACACACACACACACACAGAGAGAGAGAGAGAGAGAGAAAACACATGTATATTAGTTACTAAAACAATAAAATAAATTACCCGAAAGGGATTTAAGAATTATAAAATTATCTTACACAACCTGTGAAACCTGGGAGTAAGTAGTACAATAGCTGACACCTCATCCAGGACATAATTCGGTCCAAGTCTAAACAAACTAGACTCCACGATATATTAATTAATTAATTAATTAATTAATTAATTCTCTCTCTGTGTGTGTCTCCCTCCCTGCCTCTCTCCTCCCTCCCCAGACAGAATAGAAAAGTGCATCTTGTAGCACAAGGGGACATGTCTCAGTCAATGCTAATGTTACTTAACAAAACAAAACAGAACAGAATAATAGAGTTGGAAGAGACTTTGGAGCCTTCTAGTCCAACTCCCCCACTCAAGCAGGAAACTCTATACTATTCTGGACAAGTGGCTGTCCAATCTCTTCTTAAAGACCTCTGGTGATGGAGCACTCACAATTTCAAAAGGCAAGCCTTCCACTGGTTTATTGATCTCACTGTCAGGAAATTCCTCCTTATGCTAGGTTGATTCTCTCCTTGATTAGTTTCCATCCATTCTTATCCTGCTTTCGGATGCTTTGGGTGGTGGCACCTAAAATATTGGAACACTGCTGTCATGATCAAGGTTGACTCAGTCTTCCATCCTTCAGAAGTGAGGACTCAGATTGTTTAGGGCAATATGCTGACTCTGTAAACCGCTTAGAGAGGGCTGTCAAGCATGTCACCCCTAGTCCTTCTTTTCACTATACTAGACATACTCAATTCCTTTATTTAAGTGGTTTTCTACTAGAACTCTTAGATCCTTCCCTCAGTTGCTGCTATTGAGCCAGGTTCCACCTATTTTCTACCTGTACATTTGGTTTTTCTTGCCTTACTTTTCTCTCCATTGAATTTCATTTTGTTTGATAGGAGCCAGTGATCAAGTCTGTCAAGCTCCATCTGGAACTTGAGCCTATCTTCTGGGTTGTTGGCTATTCCTGCCAGCTTGATGTCATCTGCAAATTTAATTAGTTCCCCTTTTATTCCCTCATCTAAATCATTTATGAAGTCATTGAAGAGTACTGGGCCTAAAACAGAACTTTGGGATATTCCACTGCTCCCTTCTTTCCATGTAGATGTAATTCCATTAAGAACTACATCCTGCATATGGTTTGTCAGCCAGTTACAAATCCATCTGGTGGTGATGCTGTCCATCCCACTTTTTTCTAGCTTATCAAGAAGTAGGTAATGGTCTACTTTGTCAAATGCCTTACTGAAATCCAAATATACTATGTCCACAGCATTTCACTGGTTCACTAATTTAGTCGCTTTGTCAAATAATGAAATAAGATTGATTTTGCATTATCTGTTTTTAATCCATGTTGGCTTCTAGATATTACCTTACTTACATCTAGGTATTTGCAGATCAGTTGCTTGATTATCTTTTCCAGGATCTTCCCTTTCAAGAATTTCACAACACATTAAAGGAAAGTCTGTTGCATGAACACAGCCATAAAGTTAGGTAAAATGTTTTGAAAAAGAAACAAACTAATCTATGGCACTTGATTTTATGTAAAGATTTGAATGAAAATGTGCTCATTTTCCTATTCCATGTTTTGGGACTATATTGTAATTTTGGTCCATGTAGAGAGTATTTAGCTGTTTTTTTTGGTCCATTGTCTATTATCTACATCTTGTTGCTATGCAATGATACCATTCCAAATGTAAATGTTTCTGGATTCATACTTCAGTTTATTGGAGAAATCTCTGCAGTAAAAAGTCTTAATTGATAATGTAATTAGCTTGAAATGGTAACTTTGAAATTTATCAGTTAGATTTTTACTCTACTAAATTGTCTTAATATTGTCAAGGCACCAATAAATTTTATTAATGGCCTTAGAAATAAAAGATTAAATAAGTGAATCATGGTGAAAGATAACTTGCTCTCAAGAAGTGTAAGGATATGAAACATGATGCATGCTTTAATATACATGGCATCATTATTCAAATCAGCTTTTAGATATCTTCAAAAACTTAACTCTGTGGCTGTCACTATAATTTCAAAAGAACAAGATCCGTAAGTCAAGATTCTGCCAGTCAATATTGCTCACACATTATTTCAAAAATTAAAAGGTAGAAACAATTATGTGTGCTTGGATGTATGTTAATTTTATCAAAAATAGATGCTATATTTTAATGAAGAAGGAAGGAAGGAAGGAAGGAAGGAAGGAAGGAAGGAAGGAAAGAAAGAAAGAAAGAAAGAAAGAAAGAAAGAAAGAAAGAAAGAAAGAAAGAAAGAAAGAAAGAAAGAAAGAAAGAAAGAAAGAAAGAAACCAGAAATAAGATCTGGCTTATTCCTGATTACCATATTTGTGATGTTAAACTCAGTGTTAAGCTCAGTTCATGGGATAAAAAAATAGATTTCCCTGCCCATAATGAACAATTAGCAAAAGACAGCCTCAAGGCTTCTCAGACTTATCAGGATCTGAATTATATGTGCATATCATTCTCATAGAATCCAGTGAAAGTGATGACTTTGCATCCAGATAAATGAATTGCTTCACATTGTGCAGTGAATTAATTTGTATTAAATATTCATAGATTGTAAGTCAAAGGAAGAAAAGAAAATATTATACTGCTGGCATTATGGGAGGTAAAGCTCTTCTAAGGAAAGGACATCCATCCACCCATAACAATGCCATCAATAAAAGAATTGCAGTTCCCAACTTTATAATCTTGGATTATCAGATCTAGATTGCAACACTTCAGATGACTATTAATTGGCAGCAAAGAGTTAGTATTTTCTGTCAAATGGTTATCCAGATTTTCTGCAGCCCAGATCTCAATTATTTTACCATCTGCAATCAAATATGCAAGGACAACAGCAAGCACTGTGAATTTGAGGAAACTGAAGTGATTTTTTTGTTCTTTTTTTTAATAAAAAATTTATTTGGGTTCTCACAAAACATAATACAAGTAAAATTTCTTTTTTTGAGAATAGCGTGGTCCCAGGTTATCACTTCTCCATATAGACACAGATTCAATTTCATATTCATCTTTGTATTCTATTCCGTATCTTATTACTATTTTAACATTTTCTCAATAATTTTTCCCTTCCCTTAGTTTTCTCAATCTTACTTTTAATTATCTCATTGCTTTCTAAATTCAATTATATAAATATCTTTTTCTAAGTTTCAATATCTTTCTAATCATTATATTTATACTTTTGTCTGTCCTGTTTCAATTTCATATTTTCTTTTCTCACTAAACAAATGTTTCCCCTGTAGTTATTGATTGGAATATGACACCTTTGCATCTTTTAATTTTTATCCATTCAACTCTTATTTAAACTTCAATTTATGCCTTCAATATAACACATAACTTCCAGTCGAATTCTGCTTGGTACATTCTTAAAATACGCACTAAGTTCTTAAAGAGAAAATAAATGTATAAAACAATAATAAATAAAATACTTATTCTATTCCAATTCAGCTCTATCATTAATGCTAGTTATAATCTTTAACATTTCTTTTCAATAGGGTATCATATTTCTAGGAACACTTATAATATTTCCATAATTTTTTCATATTTCTTTCATATTCCTCTTCACTTAAATTTTTATGACACATTAATAATAATTAAAATGTTCCCCTCCTTTCCTAATTTCATTCTCTCATTCTCTTTATTTCATTTATTTATTAAACATTCCATTACATTATAATGAGTATTTTATCTATCATTTTAACACTTGTTTCATATTTTGAAAGTTCATTTCTATTTCTAATATAACAATACTATCTTATGTACCCTTGCAGTATCCCCCTTTCAATTAAGTTTTCAACCATTATCTCTGTGTCTTCTAAATAGGCTTATTCCCTTAATCCTTGTACATTTTCCCTGCTTCTCTGTGTCCTGTTTCTGTCCTTTATAATTTCTTTTCCTTTCCCTCTTCCCCCTCTTCTTCTCCATTTCCTTTTTGATGCCTTCTCTCTCTAATTCTGATTCTCTTTTCTGTAATCCTCTTTTCTGTTTCTTCTTAATATTGTAATTACTTTTCAAACTATTCTTTTTTGGGGTTGTTTTTTCAAATCTTAAACCTTTCACTCTCTTTCCCCCTTTCCTTTTTTCCCCCGCATAGAAATACTTGGTCATTAAAAATGGCTTCTTCTTTGTCCCACCTTTCTTGTTCTATAAGCGTTTCTTGTTGTTTGTTATAGTTCAGGATATACATTTCTAAAAATTGAAATACGAAGCCAAAAGAACCTCTTCCTTCTTGTGCAACTTCTTTCTGTTTTTTAAGTCCCATTCTCAATTCTTCCAAGAGTGATACCATTTTAAAAACTTTTAAACAATCACCCAATTAATTTTAGTCCTTTAGACCCAATAGCCAAAAATCACCAAGTAATCCAAATAATCCAAAACTGTTTCTTCTTGCTTCTTTTTTCCACTTTCTCTTCCTGGGGTTCTATTATCTTGTTACAAAGTTTCAGTTAAAATATATCTTTTAGGAATCTTGTTAAAGTTTCACTGTTAATTCCTTTCTCTCCCAGGTGGTCGGCTCCATTTTTCCAGATCCCACCCTTTTGTTTTTTTCCTTCTTTTAAAAGTTTTTGAGAATCCAGAAATCTTTATTATCCCTTTGACATTTTATTTTCAGCTTAAATGCTTGTTAATCTCAAAGCGGATTTTTGCTGGTTTCTTGCTTAAATTTCTTAATTGTCAATGTAGGGAAGAAAAGAAAAAAAAACCTAAATCCTTTCCCTTCCCTTTCTCATTCACTGCTTCAAAGTCTTCTTTGGGAGCAATGTTATTCCTTATAATTCAAATTCCAGAGTACCTTATATTGTTGCTTTTTCAGTTTGACCTGGTCAGTCAAAACCTTTTCTTCTTGTCTTCCTCCTGCACATTCTTTTCCGGTCGAGTTCTCCTTTGAGGTGGCCATTTTTGACCACCGTTGCAACTGCCTTTGGGAAAGGGAGTAATGGCCAGCTGGGGAGAAGAGATGTGACTCTTCTCGACCCTGCTGGCAGTCTCCCCACTCTTCACCACCTCTACGGGCTGGCTTAACCCTGAAATCAGCCGGCTCGGGGTGCTCCAGCGGTGAGCACAGATTGAGACCGTGCTTGATCATGGATTTCGGTCTGTCACCAAAGAAGTTCCTGAAGTGATTTTTTTTCAAATGTCTTTGAAGAGCTCTCCTGTGATACTGCTATATGTATTACAAATGTGGCATTGAGGTACTTGCTCACCACTTCATCATTTAGGACATGGACAATTACATGAGTTTACCATATTATCTGCAACAAGCCACATTTATCTGCAACTAGCCACAGTTTCTTCAAAATGAAATTATTTCCTTCATAAGTTCTACACTTCATATACTTGCATATGATGACATTGAGGTGCAAGTACAAAGGGGTGAAGTTAGCATAGCACATTTATCATTTGCTCTTTCTTATCTTATGAGCAAATGTCCCAATTATTCTTTAGATAATATATCCACAACTTGTTACTTTCAAACTCCAATAATTCACAGGTAGTTTAATCAATTTCAAGGTAAGTGTGAGGCCATGTCAATGCTGATTTTCACATAATATACTGTTCCATCAATATTAGTTTTAGCCCTTTCTTTTTACATTTTTTTGCCAGAAGATTTTTAAATTATGTTACTTTTGGAATATATCTTTCCAATTACATGCTCTTCTGCATGAATTTTGCACCTACTCAAACCCATGGTGAATTTCTTTTACATTCCAGCTCTTAGAAAAATATTGTGTCAGATTCACAGGAATAAAGGAAATTCACATAAAGAAAGCTTGCTCATATTATTATACATTTTAATCATTTAATGAGTTAAGATGCTAATCTGACATTCAATTTCATTGAGAAGGGGAAAGTCTTTCCCTCTGCACATCATTTTATCTCTGTTTCCCTGCCAAATGAAAGAAACTCTATATCCACCAATTTCCTGAATCTAGATTTGCTCTGGTTTATTTGGCTATGATGATTCATATGTCATCTTTCTATAAAGGAAGATCAGCTGATATACTATAGTTCCTTATCCTTTGTTTTATTCAAGCAAAGTTTCAGAAGATAAATTAAGTATAACAGTAATAACAATGGGTCCTAACTGTTGTGTATGTACCATAGTTAATAAAGTATGAGCTTGAGGTAAAGTGCAGAGTTCTGGCCCTGCACTTCTGATTGGCTGTTAGGCGGCCAGATCGGATTGGTTAGTTCTTAGGAATCCGATTAGCCCTTAACAGAGGATTATTATTGGTTTAAAGAGCTAGCGTTCATAGCTCGCTATTGGACAATTCTCACAAGGGTTGCCTATATAAGGCAGAGTTCACTGTTATTGTTTGGAGAAGTCACTATGCAATAAAGAGCTGAAAGTTCACATTTGAAGGCTGTCTCCATTTACTCCAACCCATGTCCAAGTACTTAACACTGGCGACGAGGATGGGATTTGGAGACGTCTGAACCTAAGAAGCCAGGAAGCAATACCGAGCACGTGAAAGACGACGCCAACAACGGAACCATGTCCAGCGGCATCGTACCACCCGCTCCGTTCGATCCAAACCAAGAGGATTGGGAATCCTACATGGATCGCTTCCAAATGTTTCTTGAGACGAATAATTTGAAGGACGCCACACCAGCAAAAAAGCGGGCACTGTTCCTGACGCACTGTGGCCCAGCTGTATTTAAAATGGCTAAAGCACTCGCCAAACCTCGAGAAGTGAAAGCCATGAGCTGGGACTAATGTTCAAGCAGTACCTCGCTGACTGTGGCATCCGCCATGCGCTCACCTCGCCTGTGCACCCTGCGACCAATGGCCAAGCGGAACGCATGGTCCAATTTGTTAAAAAGACTTTGCAAAAAATGGACTATGACAATATCGATGACAAGGTCAACCAAATTCTCTTTTTGCAACACATAACTCCACATAGCGTCACCGGCAGAACTCCCACGGAACTACAGAAGAAGATGATGTTCCAGGGAACCTGCTCGAAGGGAGCGACGAATCAAGTGAGACTCAGGAAATGGAGCAGGAAGGAGAATTGTTTGCACTGCAAGAAATTGCATCTGAGCAAGAAGCAGAGCCACTGCCAAACAACAATCTACCTCAACAGGATTGCAATCAACCAGTCCAACGAAAATCCGAAAGACTTAAAAGACAACCGTCCTATTTAAAGGACTATATAACTACACCGTAATTAAGAAGCCAGGGGGAAGGGGTGTTGTGTATGTACCATAGTTAATAAAGTATGAGCTTGAGGTAAAGTGCAGGGTTCTGGCCCTGCACTTGTGATTGGCTGTTAGGCGGCCAGATCGGATTGGTTAGTTCTTAGGAATCTGATTGGCCCTTAACAGAGGATTATTATTGGTTTAAAGAGCTAGCGTTCATAGCTCGCTATTGGACAATTCTCACAAGGGTTGCCTATGTAAGGCAGAGTTCACTGTTATTGTTTGGAGAAGTCACTATGCAATAAAGCGCTGAAAGTTCACATTTGAAGGCTTTCTCCATTTACTCCTACCCATGTCCAAGTACTTAACACTAACTAACAACATGAAATTTAATGTGGAGAAAAGCAATTTTTTATACCTAGGCAGGAAAAACAAAAGCTACAGGTGAAACCTGACTCAAAAATAGTAACTGTGAGAGGGACCTTGGAGTCCTAGTGGATGATCACTTAAACCTGAGCCAGCAGTATGTGGCGGCAACCAAATAAGCTAATACAATTCTTAATTTGTATTAGTACCACTTTATAAATTCTTAGTAAGGCTACACCTGGAATCCTGCATCCAATTTTGGTCACATTATAAATAAGATGTTGAGACTTTGGAAAATGTGTGAAGAATAACAACTAAGATGATTAAGGGCCTAGAGACAAAAAGATATGAAGAAAGATTGTAGGAATTGGGTATGGCATATCACATTTTTCAACTTTAATTTCCAAACATTAGGGGTGCTCAAAACTTGTGACATGCCTTGAGTATTGAAATGATATTTTGGTTACTTTAATATAATTTAGATGTGCTTGGTAAGTAACTACATAAATATCATAACTTTTAGATAGTTTGTTTCATTGGCCAGAAAAAAGAAGTGGGAGTGAGATGATAGCAATATTCCAGTATTTGAGGGGCTGCCACAAAGAAGAGAAGTTGAACTTATTTTTCAAAGCACCAGAAGGCAAGACAAGAAACAATGGATGGAAACTAATCAAGGAGAGAAGCAACTTGGAATTAAGGAGAAACTTCCTAACAGTGAGGACAATTAGCTGCTCCAGTGGAACAGCTTCCTTTCAGAAGTTGTGGGTGTGTCATCACTGGAGGTTTTTAAGAATAGACTGGACAGCCACCTATCTGAAATGGTATAGGGTGTCCTGCTTGAGCAGGGGGTTGGACTAGAAGACCCCCAAGGTCCCTTCCAGCTCTATTCTGATTGAAATTGGCCCAAGGTTATCTTCATGGCCCAAGGTTATCTTCATAACAGAGTGAGGTTTGAAACTGGTCTTTCCAGTTCCAAGCCAAGTCAGGCCATGTAGAACTGCATTATGTAATTGCTTCTACCCTGACCTCAACCCTCTCTTTCCATTTCACCAGGGCTGGAGATTTTTCAGGTTCTTATGAGCAAGAAGAGTGGAGTGACTGAAAATAGAAAACGAATGTGAATGCCACCTCCACCAACATGAACCTCTATCAGTATTTCTTAAGAATTGCTGAGCCTGAAACCAGACAGTTTTAATCCTCTTCCAACATCTTCCAAGATGCAGTGGAGGATATCAGATGATGAAATTAGCCTTATACTGATGCAATGCAAGCTCCACCCCTTTTGTATTATGATGTCACATTATGATGTCACATGTAGATATGACAGAAGCAGAGTTTGAGTAATGATAGAGCGAGGCTGCTGCAGTGAAGGGGGGGATGGTTTTTTAATGGTTCATCTCCTTCCTCTGAGGCTTGTTCTAATCAGGGTTGATAATGAACCAATTCACCAAGTCATGACTCCTTTGTTATGGAGTGCTGCGGGGCTCAGTGTTCTTTGCCCTCCTTTTTAGTATCTATATGAAACCATTGAGTAAAGTCAGCTGTCATCATGAGATGAGGCATCAGTATGCTGAGGATACCCAGTGATGTTGTAGACATTCTTCTGCAATGTCTGGAGGCTGGTGGAGAGGTATCTGTATGGGGAACAACAGGCTTCAGCTGAATCCTGCTAATACAGAGTGCCTGTGATTGGTAGGCTCCTCTGTATTTGGATGTTTCTCATCTCTGGGGTTGGATGGCATTACCCCAGGTATGTAATCTGTGGGCGCTCCCAGACTCATGGTACCTTCACTGATGGATAGTTTTTGCTAAATTTCATGCAGTTCACCAATTATGCCCCTTCCTGCGCAGGGAGACCTATCTTTCTATCATTTATGCCATGGTTGTCAACTGCTTGGACTTTGCAACATGCTCTTCATGAAGCAACACTTGAAGAGTGTTCAGAAGCTTCAGCTGATACAAAAAGCAGCTATTTGAGCAATTTTGAGTGCTCCAAAGATGGCATATATAACACTTCTGCTGTGCAAGCTTCATTGGGCACCAGTGTTCCAGTTGCAATTCAACTGTGCAAGCTTCATTGGGCACCGGTTTGTTTCCAGTTGCAATTCAAAGCATTATCACTTTTAAAGCCCTACATGGCATGGGGCCTGGTTACCAGCAGAAACATCTTCTCCCATTAAATTAGCCTATCCCATTTGGTCAGGCAGAGAACTTATGTTATGGACCCCATCAGTTAAATATTGATGGGGTCCAGTGGTGGGATTCAAAATTTTTTACTACTGGTTTTGTGGGCGTGGCTTGGTGGGTGTGGCAAAGAAAGGATACTGTAAAATCTCCATTCCCTCCCCACTTACCACCGGTAAGTTACACTGGTTCTCTGAACTACTCAAAATTTCCGCTACTGGTTCTCCAGAACTGGTCAGAACCTGCTGAATCCCACCTCTGATGGGGTCCAGGAAGAGAGGATTCTCTGTCATCACCCCTGATCTTTGAAATATCCTCCCCCTGAGATGAACAGCCCCCCCCTCACTTCCTGGTCTTTCAAAAGAGTTTGAAGACTTGCCTCTGCCAACTCATAGGGTGATTGCAGAGCAGTACACAATCTTAGGTTGCTTAGCACCTTGAAGGCCATCCCTTCCTTTTTAATTCTAATTATTCTATGCCTGCTTTATAGGATTTGTATGTTTCAATGTTTTTAATTATGCACTGCCCAGAGTCAACCTGTGAGATGGGCAGTCTATAAGTTGGATAAATAAATAACAATAATTTTGAAGAACTCTGGTTCCTATGATATCTTTGGAAGATGAAGCGGAAGAATGGGATTACAAAATGATTGCTTTTATATGTGGGCTTGGGCTGAGGTTCAGAATGTTTCCTGTGCAAATTTTGGCCTCAGTTGAAAATGAACTATTTGGTATACCACCTGATGGATTTTCAACTCATTGCTTGAATAAATTACAGGGATACTTGAATAAATAACTTCTTGAATAAATGATAGGGATGTTTTATATTGTTGCTTAAGGTGATTATTCTTTTTAACTTCAATTGAATTTTGCAGAAGAGTTGGATTTCTGCTTCTTCTGGAGCTAGTGAAAGCATAGAATAAATGACAGCTTAATTTTTTTTTTATTTAAGCTCCCTAATGATGGAAATGCATAATTGCAGTTGATATGTCAAATACATCCTCCCCTAGATGCAGAAAAATCTTGCAGTAGCATCTAAACTGTGGTCACTTCTAATGTAGATTATTGTATTGTCTTTCATGTGGTGCTGCCCTTGAAAGCTTTGGGAAATTACAGCTGATTCATAATATCTTGGCAGATTGTTTGTTAGGACAGGCTTTGCTTTCTCTAAACATATTATGTTTTTTTCCTTACCCTATCAGGATGCAGTTCAGAATTTTAAGTCAGAAAGCCATAAATAGTTTGAGACTTTAGCATGTTTTTGTACACAAATAAAGAGACAGCATGATATATACTCATTTTAGTTTCAACTTCTGTTGACGAAGAATGTTATATTTCACTGTTTCTAATGTCTCTATTTAGAATTGCACTTGATTGCATATATTGAAAGACCAGGTGAATCTCACTATGAATAATTTATAGAGAAGGAAGAAGATACAAATTTATTTATTATTCATTGCATTTATATTCTGTATTTTATTTAGAGAGCTCAGGGCAGTCTATATGATACCCATTTTGTCCCCACAATATAAATAAATGTTGCAACAAGGTGCAACAAGTTGTGAAATTAATTTTAGAATGTCATCTAGTTAAAGTAAATTAAAGAAAAAAAGAATAGATCACAGACTGAATTTGAGAACAATGAGGGAATCAAAACAGAGATGGGTTTTTCCCTAAGGTAACCAACAGTTTGTGCAACATGTGTTGTATCTTCAATTATTTTTAGTTCTATTATTTAAAAAAACAGATCTGATATAAAATTTCAGTATTCCACATTATCATAAATATTATATTTTATGGAGCAGATGAAACATTTTGTGTTCAGTACAGACAGTAACATTTAGGAAATACATGTTTGATTACACTAGAGAGGAAAGTGTGGCTACAGACCAATTATCTCTTACCAAGAAAATTGACCCAAGTTCTATTTCCTGGATTACTCTGTAGATTGGAATATAGTTACTTTTCAATTCCTGAACTTCTCTAGATTTTGCCATGCAGTTTCAACTTAAAAATGGCATGCAATATATATTAGGGAAACTGTGTATGAAAATAAATATGGTTTTCTTGAATTTTTGAACTCATGGAATAACATGGACCTGAAACAGAATTGAGGAAGGCTTGAAGTTTAGGCAAAATATAATTGGATGTGATGTAGAGTTTGCTATTCCCGAGAAGGCGGAGCTTCGTTTCGGCAATACAGCTGCGATCTCGGGGCTCTGAGATCGCAGCCGATATTTTCGCCCCTGGTCGGTCCCAACGGACCTAAACCGCCCCGTAGAGACGGGGATTGTGAAGGGCACTGTCCCAGGATCCCAGAAATATCGCAAAATCTCTGGTTTGATCTGGGAGAAGCCCTTTTGCTGGCGGCGGAGAGGCAGCCTCCATAGCTGCTGAAGTCGGGACAGCTCTGGAAAGAAAGTGGCTGGAAGTGAAAGTGTGTCGGCTGGGTGAGAAACTTCTTTTGTGTTGTAAATTCGCTGAGATTTGAAAGGGCATCCTGAATAGAGAAGAAACCTGTGAGATTTTTTTTTGACAAAAACTGTATGAATGGCGCTTTTTAAAGTGACGCCAAATTGAGGCTTGGATCTTTTTTTCTCTTTCTTTTACTTTTTTTCCTGGGACTTTAGTGTGACTTTTTAGGTAACCGGATTGAATTTTCTTTTACATATATTTTTATGCTCCTTTTGATTTTTTGATTTTCTTTTAGGATAGAGGCTCCCTTTGGCTATTTTTTTCTTTTTTGTATAAATTATCCTTTTTTCTGGCTGGGGGGGGAAGAGCATTAAGAAACTTGTAACACTGCCAACTAGAGGCTTGAAAATATTTTATTTGAATTGGAGAGAATGGTAAGAAGACTCCTTCTCAAGGACATCTTAATGTGATAAGATAGAGGGAGAGCACAGCAAAATATTATTACAGGTGTTTTCCTGGACTCTTTTCAATATTTCAACACTTGAGGCTTGGCTTTGAAGCTGCTGGAGAAGAGAGTCATAATAAGAGCCTTGGATAAATAAATAAAGTGCAGTGTGCTTTCTGATATATATATATATATATATATTAACTCTAGCAATATTTTTATTTTTGCTTTTTATTTCAAAGGGGAAGCCTCAGAGCTTTTTCTTTATTTTTCTTTTTTTCTCCTTATCTTTATTGGGACCCTTTTGCTTTTTCTATTCATGTTTTTGGACCACTCTGTTTTTTTTTTTAATTATTGAGACTTCTCAATTGGATTAAGGTGTGAAGAACCTGAAGGAATCTCTTCTCTTCTTTTTTCTTTCTGTTCTCTTTTTCTTTTAATCAATATTATTATTTTTGGGGTTTTTTTCTTTCTATTTTTTTATTTTTTACTACTTCGTAATTGGATTAGGGTCTAGAAGAACCTGAAGATCTTTTCTTCTTTTTTTCCTTTCTTTTCTTTGGTTTTGGGCCTTTTACTGTTGGATTTTTCCATTTTGGATTATAATTGGCTATTCTACCAGTTGGATTAAAAGTTAAAAAGAATTTGAAGATTTTGAAGCATTAAAATGAGCAGGAAACCAATATCATCTGGCGTTTCTACTTCTACCTCTGCACCCTCACCTGGAGGACAACGTTTAATTTAGACAATGTTGAAGCAAGATAAAGAACAAGAAAAAGTAACTTTATAGATGATTATGCAAGGAATTCAAGATCTCAAGATAAAATCAGACACCATTGAACAAAGAATAGAGAACATTGAACAAAGAATGGAGAAGACTGATGAAAAAGTGGAAAATATTAAACAAATGATGGGGAAGTATGAGGAGAGATTCCAAAAAATTGAGAAAGAAGGTAAACAAAGAGAGGAGAAGATTGGAAATATTGACAGTAGATTAACAGTGGTTGAACAAGAAAAAAGTGGGATGTTGAGATGGGAGATGGAAAGGTCAGAATTTTATCTCAGATTTCAAAATATAGAAGAAGAAAAAGGAGAAAATTTGGCTGCAATAATGATAGAAATTTTGGCAGATGCTTTGGAAATTACAGAGGAAAAGATGATGGATAGAGTAGATGAGGTATATCAAGTGTATACAAGATATGCGATGAGAAATAAATTACCAAAGGAAGTTCATATTAGATTTACTAAAAGATCCATTAAAACACAAATACTACAAGTGGTAAGAGAGAAAAAATTGAAATACAAAGATAAAGAGATTGTGGTTTTAAAACAAATACCCAGAAGAGTGAGAGAGATGAGAAGAGAATATCGATTTCTGTCCAAAATGCTATTGGAAAACGAAGTGAATTATAGATGGCTGATTCCAGAAGGATTAATGTTTACATGGCAAGAGCAGAGACATAGAATTGATTCAATTGAGAAAGCAGAACTTTTCCATGCAGAATTTTTTGGAAGAAGAGAAGAGGAGGAAGAGGAGGAGGTCTCATTAATTGAGTTTCAAGAGGAACAACTGGAGACTGAAAAAGAGAAAGGAGCAGTTGATGGACAGGTGGATAGTAAAGAACGGCGTGAAGTGAGATCCACAAGAGCTGTTAGACCTAAATATAAAGCATAATCATGGAAGAAAAAAAACTGATTACAATGAATATAAATGGACTCAATTCAGCTGTTAAAAGAAGGAAAACTTTTCATAAATTAGAGAAATTAAAATTCGATATAATTTGCTTACAAGGAGTTCATATTAAAAAACAGCATGAACAATTGTTAGTACAGCCAAAATTAGGGAAAATATTTACTTCTTTGACTCAATGTAAGAAAAGAGGAGTGGTTCTATACATTAAAGAGGCTATCCCAGCAAAACTGATATACACAGATGAAGACGGAAGAGTATTAATGGTGGAAATAATGGACAATAATATAAAAATACTCTTGATTGCAATTTATGCTCCGAATGATAAACAAGAAGAGTTTTATAAAAAACTACACATGAAAATAATTGGACTGGACTATGTTAATATAATTATGATGGGAGACTTTAATGGAATTGTGGACAATAAACTGGACTATATAGCAACAACAACAAAGCAAAATAGAAAGGCTCTCCCTAAATCTTTTTTTAAAATGACAGACGAACTAACTTTAAAAGATATTTGGAGAGAAAGAAATGTTAAAGCTAAACAATATACTTTTTATTCAAATAGACATTTATCATGGTCCAGATTAGATATGATTTGGCTCTCAACAGAATTAATGTCCAATATTCAAGAAACAAATATCGAAACAAGTACTTGGGCAGATCATAGTCCAATGACAATTAAATGGAAGGAAAAAGATTTTATACAATGGATGGAGAAGGAACTGGCTTTTTTCTTTAGAGAAAATAAAAAAGAAGATACTTCAATGCAAAATGTTTGGGATACAATGAAGGCATATGCTAGAGGTTTGATAATAGATTATACAAGAAAAAAGAATATTAGGAAAAGGCAAGCTTCTAAGGCCTTGGAAAATGAGCATAAAAGACTTGAAAAAGAATTACAGAAAATGCCACAGAAAAAAGATATTAAATTGAAACTGGATGTAATTAAACATAAAATGGAATTAATAGAGAAAGAAGAATTGGCACAGAAAATTAGAAATTCTAGAGTTTGCTATTCCCCCAGGAGCCCAGTTCATATTCAAGCATGAGTAGCAAATATTGGTTTGGCAGAGAAAACTACCCTTTTTTAAAAAGTGCCTTTTAAAAAAATCCTGAAAAGCTTAGAAACTTACAGTCTGATTGGAACTGGGGCCAGGATAACATTTTCTCCCAAAGTCTTTTCTGCCTCCCCTTTCCAACAATACTGTGGAACTGAGTTAAATGGGTAGTTGGTTTTCAGGACAAAATATGTGTGTTTAGTGTAAAATGTAGGCTGGTCTAAATCAATACTTCTGTAGCTGAATGAAATTGTGGAATATACTAGAGATTTTGTAGAGCCAAAAATTGATCTTGCTTCCCATTTGGCATGTTAACCAAAAGTCTATCTTTCTTTGATTTATTTTTGTAGCATCCTGTGGATTTCATGAGAAACTTCGCTTTTGTAATTGTCCATTGATCTGTTATTTTAAACAGAAGGCAAAGTTTTCTGTTGTTTGTTTCATTATTTCATTTGGTTGTTGACAACTAATAGCAAAACAACATTTGTACCTTGCTGGTATTGTTTTATTAGTAATCAAATAAAATTGATTATAGTTTAGAGTTTTTAAACTTACCATTATTATAACTGCTGTGATGTGCAAAAAGCAACAAAACAAATTTGAACTGACCCTTAACAACACCCAAGCTTGTTGTATTTGGAGGTATCCTATTGAAAGGATCTTTAAATGTACTTTAAAACTGTTGCTGAAAGGAACTGATCAGGATAACATTCTTTAGACAAGATGTTTTAAAGGAAAATATTTCAGTCATGTATTTTTTATTTGGGGTGGCTTGTTTGCAAACTATGACTTGACAGGAAGCCAAAAGAATCCTCTTTTGGTGAAAATCATATGTTTCCAGAGTTCATATGTATCAAAATGTAAGCATTATGAACATTAAGATATAGTGTAATCCTGTTGTTCACCAGGCAAAAGTAGAATCATTGATATGATCTCATTGAACTATTTGCTATAAACCAGAAAATGAGGCCAAGTATGCAAATGGAGCAGGAATCCACAAGGGGAAGCAACTTATGCTGAAAGATTGTGATAACTACAGCAAAGCAGAGAAGTACATTTATCCAACATCTAAGCATATTTAATAATTGGCAAGGGTCTTAATCTGCCCAGTAACAAGTCTCTGGATAAAATTGAGTGAAGCAAATAAAGGAATTAAGTTGCTTCTTTGTGCCAAACTTTTCCCAGTGCTCCTAGCCAGTGTCTTGGCGAAGCCTGTTTAATGAGGAAAGTGTGTATGTGAATATTTACAGATCTAACTTTGTTTGATTAAATCAGTAGAACTTTATCGTTGGTCTGATTATAGTCAGGTACTACATATCTTTATTTAAAGAAGATTCAATTTATCTTGGGGATCTCTGCACCCATTGATAGTGTAAATGTGTGTCTTGTTTGTAAGTTTCCATTTGTATATCAGGATTGCATTCTTCTTTTTCCAACCATACTTTCATCAAGGGTGAGGGGATATTAGATGGCCCCTTGAAACTGGAAAACAGAAGAGAGGTTGGGTACTTGTTTTCTACAGAGTCGTGGATGAAATATATCTGACTGTAAGTGAAACAGATTTTATAAGGTTTCCGTTTTCTTTAGCAGAACATAACCTCATACCTTTGCACATTGTAATGTACTAAATCATAAGAAAATTATCATAATCTCAGTATGCACAAAATGGAGTTAACCATCTACAAGTATCAACCTCAGGGGAATTTTGGGCTTGTAGTACTAAGTTATTTCAAGGGAAAATGAAGGATTAAAATATGCCAAATTTTCCAGTCAAGTATAACCACCAGAGTGGTTATACAAACCTTTTAAATAAAAATAAATAAAATAAATAAATATTTTTGGGAGGGGCATAGAATCCTGATTAGGTGTTTGTTAAAAACCAAACTTTAGATTAATCTGATCATGTGTATAAATAGTTTTCAATGTTTAGTGGCCACTTAGAGGTATTTTCTCCATGAGGAAAATGTGGAATTGATTAGCAGGTACAGATCAAAAAGCATTACTTGTATTTACTATTTGTACATTTTAATCCAAATAATATATGCACTTTCCTTATAACCAAAATGATTCAAAGAGTCATACTCTTCATATGCTGGTCATGACTGATGGTGATGTAATGCTTGACTTTGAACCTCCAAACGACCATAAATTTAATTTCTATTAAAATCTGTCTAAGTCTTGAATAGTACCTAGAAAGAAAGCCAAAAGCAAATGGCAAACTAAATTCTTATCCATATTTTTGCCTTAGAGGTGACCTTGGATATTTAAATAAAAAAAGCAGGGTCAGAAATGTGTACCCGCCCAGTAGGTTTCTGAAGAACTCTTATCTATTTTGCTATTTGCAAAAAGTCACAAGATTAAAATATGTGATATTTTAAGATAAAACTGCTAAATACATGTAAGAGTTAGCATCTCATGTTATCTTTCAATATTTGTTATGTTTAGCTTCATGTTTAGTTTCAGTGCTGTTGCACAAAGATCACACAGTGATTAAATTAGTGGATCAGGACAGCGTTTGACAAAGTAGATCACAACCTACTTTATTTATTTTATTTATTTATTTACTTGTCAAGCAATTATAAGATAACAGGTGTAAATATAAACATAGTTATGAATACATGAAATGGATACATATAAGAAAAATAAAAAGAAACAATAGGACAGGGATGGTAGGCACATTGGTGCGCTTATACATGCCCCCTACAGACCTCTTAGGAAAGGGGTGAGGTCAGTAGACAGTCTAAGGTAAAAGTTTTTGGAGTTTAGGGAAGAAACCACAAAATCAGCTAGAGTATTGCAGACATTGACTACTCTGTTGCTGAAGTTGTATTTCCTGCAATCAAGCTTGGTGCGGTTTACCTTGAGTTTGTATCTATTGTGTGCTCTTGTATTGTTATGGTTGAAGCTAAAGTATTCATTGACAGGTAGGACATTGCAATATATAATTTTATATACTATACTTAGATCGGACCGAAGGTGGCATAGTCCTAGGTTTTCTAGGTTTAGAATTTCAAGTCTGGTGGCCTAAGGTATTCTGCAATGAGTAGAGAAGTGGAGAACTCTTCTTGTGAAATATTTCTGGACTTTCTCAACTGTGTTAATATCAGATATGTAATGCAGGTTCCAGACTGATGAGCTGTATTCAAGTATAGGTCTAGCAAATGTTTTGTATGCTCTAGTTAGTAGTGTAATATTACCAGAGAAAAAGCTATGTAGGATTAGGTTAACAACTCTTAATGCCTTTTTTGCTATGTAGCTACAGTGGGCTCTAGCGCTTAGATCATTAGAGATGAGTACTCCAAGGTCCTTGACAGAGTTTGGATCATTAACTATCATGCTGACTATTCAGCTTGGTAAAATTACTTGGTAAAATAGAACAATGTAGGATAGATAGTATTATTACTGGATGGATTTTGCAATTGCGTGACAAATTGCACTCAGTGTATAGTCCTCAATGGAACTACATCTACATAGAGGGAGGCATGCAGCATGGTTCGGTGGCCAGTGCTCTTCAATATATTCATAAATGATCAAAATGAGGGGACAGAAGGAGAGCTCATCAAATTTGCAGATAACATTAAGTTGGGGGCAATTGTTAATACTTTGGAGGATAGACTCAAGATTCAGAAGGATCTTCAAAGACTTGAGTATTGGGCTCTAGTTAACAAAGTGCACTTCTATGGTGAGAAAAGTAAGGCCCTGCACCAAGGAAAAATCAAATACACACATATAGAATAGGTGACACCTGGCTCAACAGTAATAATTGTGAAAGGGATCTAGGTGTTTAGTGACCCACCACATAAGTATGAGCCAGCAATGTGCTGCTGCTGTTAAAAAACAGCAGTCCTGGACCACATCAACAAAGGGTTAGTTTCAAGATCATGAGAAATGATGGTATTGTTTTATACTGCATTAGGGAGGCTACACTTGGAGTACTGCATCCAATACCGTGTTTCTCACATAATAAGGCCGGGCCTTATTTTTTTTTTGACCCCCGAAAAACTGGCTAGGCCGTCTTTTTGGGGATGACTTAATTTCCCCCCCCCTTACATCCTTGGGTGGGCGGGTGGACAGCGACAGCTTGGATGTTCGGGAGACCTTCCATCACCGTTGCTTTTCCTTCTCCCTTGCTGTTGCAGCGTTACAGTAACGCCGTGGCATTTGGCGCAGCCACATGTGGCCAGTCAGGGCTCCTGCCTGCAACCGGAGCCCTGAGGAGACACTTAGCTTCAGGCGCTCCTATCGCTGCCTTCCCTTTGCCTTCGAAGGTAAAGTGAATTATTTTAAAAACCTCCGCTGGAGGTGGGCTGGAGGGAGATGGCTACGTGACCCCCGGGCTGCTTCAAGCAAGGTGGCTGCACTGTCATCCCACCTGGCGGGGAGGCACTTGCTGCCTTGGTGACATTTCGGATGCCTCCGCTGCCTCCTCGCCCATCGCTGGTGGCGGTGGCGGCAGCAAGTGGCACTTCGCTGAGGGAAAAAGAAGACAGCGCAGCCACCTTGCTTGCTTTCCCACCTGCCCGCCCCAGACAGCCTCAGGAGTGGCGGCAGTGGCAGCAGGCGCGCACACTCCTGCCGCCGAAGGGAGGAGAGGTGTGGAAAGAGAAGGGAGTGCAGCAGCAGCGGCTGTCACAGTATCGTCTCATAGCGGGGCAAGGCTGGCAAGCTGGGGTGGCTGCACCAGAGAGCATCGCTGCCGATCCCGTCATGAGGATAAAGGAGCAGGATGGTAATTCAGTCAGATGTCAGCCTCGGCTAGAGAAAAGAGCCAGTTTCTCGGAGTACGCCAGCATCTTTCCCTCTCTCTCTCTGTCTCTATGTATGAAAGAGCTCGCCTCGCTTGGAGCGTTTGGCGAAGCACACGAGTTTCACAGTCGGAGAAGGAGGCGGCAGTGAAAAGGACACGGCAGCAACGGCAGGATGCTGCAAGTCAGGACCTTGCATTGAAGCAGCCCGGGGGACACGTAGTCACCTCCCTCCAGCCCACCTCCAGCGGAGTTATAAAATAATTCACTTTACCTTCGAAGGCAAAGGGAAGGCGGTGACAGGAGCGCCTGAAGCCAAGTGAAGGGAAAGCAACGGTGGCGGAAGGTCTCCCGATATGAAGTGCTCCACCAACGCAGGCAGCACCATATCCAGGCATGCAACTTCCTAACGGCAAGCCCCCCCTGCCATTTCCCCGCCATTTCGCATGTTTAATGTGGGCCTTAATTTGGGGGGAGGGGCTTAATTTGATTTTATGTCAATAAATCATGCTGGGGCTTCCTATTGGTGGAGGCCGTATTGTTGGAGAAACACGGTACAAAAAAGATGCTGAGACTCTAGAAAAAGTACAGAGAAGAGCAACTAAGATGATAAAGGTCTGCATGATAATGGATACGAGAAACAGTTAAGGGAAGTAGGTATGTCTGGTATAACAAAGAGAAGCATTAGGAGTGACATGATATCTGCCTTCTGATACATGAGGGGCTGCCCCAGAGAGGTTGGTTGCTATAGGCAGGACAAAAAGCAATGACTGAAAACTCATTAGAGAACCAACCTAACTAAGGAGAAACTTCCTGAAAGTGTAAACTATTAGCCAATGGAATAGCTTTTCTCCTGGAGTTGTGGCCCCTCCATCACTGGAGGTTTTTAAGAAAAGATTGGACATCCATTTGTCTGGGATGATATAAGGTCTCCTGCCTTGGGTGGGGGGCAGACTAGAAGACTTCCATAGGCCCTTCTAGAAGTATAACTCTATGATTGTTTTTTCTTTAGAAGATGCCACCTGAACCAAAACCAATGAGAACAAAACTAAATTATATACCTATTAAACATGATGCATTAACATCACATGGTGTTAGCTTGGAGAATAATATCAGATATTATGCATTCTCTAGAATGTTACATTCTCAGGTTTTTAGGATTGGTTCCTTTGAATAAACCTTAAATATTTTTTTCCATTTTTTAATTCCTCTCTTGCATATTTTGAGACTAGTCTGAAGCTTCCATAACTTCCATAAGAGAAGCGTGTTTGTGTGTGGTGTGCTGTGTGTGTGAGAGGGGGAGGGAGAGGGAGAGAAAGAGAGAGAGAGAGAGAGAGAGAGGGCATATTGTAACAAATATGGAAGATTAGATCCATGTTTTATTGTTTATTATTTCTAGAGACACGGGTTTTAGTGCAAGTCTAGTATTCTGATAAACCTAATTCAGTGAATAAATTCCACTTTTATCTGCTGACTAACTTTGATATTCATATACATTAAGTGGATGCTTATAAGATTTCAACAATCCTCTCAAGAATTTAGTGCAATTTTTAAGGATCGATTATGCTCCAGGATTAGTGTGCACAGAGCTTATTAAACTGAGGCATATCTGACATTTCCACTTTCTTAAGAGTACTGATATTTATTTGTAGCACTGGTTTGCATAGCAAGAATTGTTTTGTCATTCTTCTGGGTTAATCTTTCTGTTGACATCCCCCCCCCCAAGTTTGTAAAGAGTCCCTCTTGGATTCACTTGTGGCAGTTAGGCAATACCTGAAAAAGAACAGATGGGGATGTTTTTATTTTACAGTGGTTGAAGTTGACCTGCAAACAAGAAAACTTCTAGTTCCAAAATTCCCTCAACCAAGAATTTATGGGATGGTCTCTAGCATTCATTTTTCTTTCATGTGGGCCTAGGCACACCTTTCACAGATTGAGGCTAAAAAGGGGCTAAAAAAGAATACATTATACCAAGTCCAGAGATCCAAGGAACCCAGAGAACCAGGGGCCCTACTTCACGCAGCAAGAAACAAAAATAATAAGATAATTTTGCTTTGAGATTAGATGGAAAGGCGGCTCCATTATGAGGTCATCTGGAAACAGATTCAGAAGCAGCACTTCATTCAAACAGAATAAATCTAGGGAGTTAATTCTAAAGCCTACTATTTGAGTGAGAAAGAGTTAGGCTTCCCTGTGTGACATGTTCTCTCTACAACTAAAAGTTCCATGCTGCCTTTTTGTGCACATGGAGAGAGTAGAAGGATAAAGAACCACATTACGAAGGACATTGATCTCAAAGACAGTGGGAAGCTGTATGTACTTTTCTTTCCTGTCACTCTCAATGTTTGGTTATAAATAAAAACAAATCAGGCAGTTAAAAATGTAAGGGAAACAAAACCAGAAGTACTAAAGGAAGCTAAAGGACATCAGGAAATCAATGTTTCAGTTTCTCACACCAGATAAGATCTTTCTTTGAATTGGCTTAGGCAATAGTAGATAGAAAAAAGCAAGATGGAAACATACTTCATAGAGAAATGGCATTTCTGACAATTGCAAGTGATAGTAAAAAAAACTTCTAGATATGTGACCCCTCCCCAAAAACTCAATATAATCATTGTTACAGTACTACCACTAATCTGTTCAAATGAAGGTTTGCTTATTTATTAAATTTCTCTGCTGCCCATCTCATTGGACCTTGACTCTGAATGGTTTACAAAAGGCTTGCAAAAAGCAGGAAAGTATAACCTGACATTGATCCAGACATGTATAATTTGCCAGTTCTCAAATGGAATTTAGAGCATTAGAACTGCCTGCCTAATCATGCCTCCTTTGGTGAGTCATGGAATTGTTGACTGTCAGAAGCAGTGATGTTTCCCTGGTAGGAGACAGAGTTGATAACTATGGAGGCATTGGGGAGGATGCATTATCCTCCCCTACTCTCCCAAAAAATTATAACCATGTCAATATTTTACCTGTTGTATAATCTCTATCCCCCACTGATTTGTTCAGAAGCTGTCTGGAAGAAAGCTTTTGTGCATGTATAGTTATATGAATACTGGATTACACCTAAGTCAGGATCCTAAAAATTCATGTAGTGAATCCTCCAATGGTTTCACATCAGATTTGAAGTATCAAATATTATTTTACAAAGGAAGTGACAGATCAATGATACAATGTTCTGTTCCTTTTTATTATTTTGATTTCAACTATTTTTAATGCTGTACACTGCCCAAAGTCCTATGGAGTTGGGCAGATCTCTAAATTCAATACATACATGTATATATACATACACTTGGCATAGTGATTATTTGATTTTTTTTTACTTTGTTTCCTCCTGTGACCTGAATTCTCCTACCCTGGAGCTTCTATGACTGGCAGTTCTTTTTGATGATTGATGGGGAGGAAGACATTTCTTATCTTTTTTTTCTTTTTCTTTTCTTTTCTGTTATGTTCTGAGCATGGGCGTGAAGAATGGAGATGAGCCGGTGAAACGGTGAACTTCAAAACTCTTTATTAACATGGTGTTACAGCTCAGCTCAATGGCTGAAATGGCCCCCTTTATATAGGCAAGCTCTTAAGTATTTAACCAATGAAACACAGGGAGCGCTAGCTCCATTAACCAACAGGAGAGGCTTGTTAATAGCCAATCAGATTCTCCTGAATGGACCAATTCGATGTCGCTATTATCGGCCAATCAGAAGTGCAGGGCCAGAACCCTGCACTTTACTTCAAGCTCTCAATAATCTTTATTAAACACATTTATTCATTCACAACACCCCTTCCCCCCAGGTTCCGTTTAAGGGGTGCGGTTACGTAGTCTTTGAGGTAGGCAGGTTGTTTTGTTTGTCTATTTGATTTTCATGGTATTCCCGGTATTTGGCTACAGTCTTTTTGGGTTAGGACGTTCTCTGCTGAAAAGGGTGCCTCTAGTTCTGCATTCAAACTTTCGTTGTCGCTAATGTTCTCGGCATTTCCCTGAGGCGAGCTCACCTCCATCTCCGATCCTTCTTCCCGTGTTGCCTCTGCGCGGTCATCACTTCCGCTTAAGCTTTCTGCTGTTTCAAAATCATCTTCCTCAGTATCTCCTCCCCCCTCAGTTTGGAAGTCAGGGGGCTCAGAGATCCCTGACTGTAGCTTTGAATGCAGCTGATCAATATGGCGCTTCCATATTCTATCGTCACGACATTTCACACGGTACGATCTGGGGCCGGTTACTTGGACCACAGTTGCCTCGACCCACAATGGATCGCCCGAAAAGTTCCTAGTGAAAACCAAGTCGCCTACCTGGAAGTTATGGCATCTCCCGCTGGATCCGTGTGGTTTCTCAGGTTCATACGATGGGTACAGACGGTCGAGGTGGGAGCGGAGCTTCTGCCCCATCAATAACTCGGCGGGAGTTTTGTTGGTGACGCTGTGTGGAGTGATATTCTGTAAAAGGAGTATCCGGTTAATCTTGTCTTCGATATCGCCGTAGTCCATTTTATGCAAGGTTTTCTTGACGAATTGTACCATGTGCTCAGCCCTTCCGTTGGCCGCAGGATGCGCCGGCGAAGTCAGTGCATGGCGAATACCGCGGTCCACCACGTACTGTTCAAAAGACAGCGTGGTAAATTGGGGCCAGTTGTCGGATACCAGAACATCTGGTAATCCGTGTGTTGTGAATAGTCTGTCTAGTTTCTTGATGACCGCTTCGGTTGTTGTATTTCTCATCTCATGGATTTCAAGCCAGTTCGAGTAGGCATCCACTGTTAATAAGAATGTGTGGCCTTTGGTAGGTCCCGCAAAGTCCAGAAGAATATGGGACCATGGTCCCCTTGGTGTTTCCCATTCAGTCGGGGTTGCTTTCGGTGGGGCGTTGCTTACTTCCTGGCATTTGTGACAAGCTTTTACTCAAGTCTCGATCTGCTTGTCGATGCCTGGCCACCACACGTAGCTACGTGCAAGGGCTTTCATGCGCACGATGCCGGGGTGGCCATCGTGCAAGGTTCTTAGTATCGCTTGTCGTAACCGCTCTGGGACTACGACTCTATCACCCCAGATAATGCAGCCCTTCTGGGAAAACAGTTCCATTTGTCGATTCTTGAATGGGGTGTAGTTGTCAGGTATCTGGTCCAATGGCCATCTGCGCTTGACCCAACTGAGGACTCGTGTCAAAATGGGGTCGCGTTTCATTTCCATCACGATATCTCGGGCTGTTAGTGGCTGTGTTCGAAGTGTCTCGATCTGCAGTTTTTGATTGCCTTAAGTTTGCTATCGGTGGGGTGAATGCCATGGCTATCAATTAAATATCCTAAAAATTCTACACGATCTGTACAAAGTTGACACTTATTTTTTTTAACTTTGAGACCTGCATCTTTGAATCTTTGGAGAACCAACCTCAGGCGATCCCTTAGTACTTTTTGAGTCGGGGCAGCGATTAACACATCATCAAAATATGGGACAACGCCTTTTATCCCTTGTAATAGTCTTTCCATCAAACTTTGAAAAATTCCCGGGGCTACGCTTACTCCGAACTGGAGTCAGTTACATTTAAACGCACTTCGGTGCGTAACGATCATTTGGGCCTCTGCCGTTTTTTTGTCTACAGGCAGTTGTTGGTAAGCCTGGGCTAAGTCTAGTTTAACGAAGACTTTTCCGCCCCCCAGGGAATGGAGGAGGTGTTGCACCACTGGTACCAGGTAAGCGTTTTGTTGAAGGGCGTGGTTCAGGGTGGCTCGGTAGTCCCCACAAATTCTTATCGATCCATCTGGCTTGATGGGCGTCACGATTGGGGTTTCCCAGGGAGAGTGATCAGTTGGCTCTAACACACCCTGGGCTATTAATTTATCAAGCTGCTCGTCAATATTTGGTTTAAGGGCAAATGGAACTCGACGAGGCTTAAGGCGGATGGGAGCTACTTCGGGATTGAGGTTAAATGATATCGGGGTCCCCTTGTACTCGCCTAGTTTGTCTGCAAAGACGTCCTGGAATTCTTGGACGAGGTCCTCTTCCCAGTCACTGCTGCAGACTCAGTGAATGCCGGCGACTTCAATTCCGAGTGGAGCGAACCATTGGAGGCCTAACAGACTAGGCCGATCCTTGTCGATTACAGTCAGGGGTAGGAATGCTGTACGGTTGTTAAACGATACCCGGACTCGGCTGGATCCAACGACTGGAATTCGATTTCCCTGATAGTCTTTGAGTATGTGTCTCTGGAATCTGAGGTCTTGCCGCCGGACAGTAGGGATGAGCTGCTTGAGGGTCTTCCAGGAAACCATCGAGAGGGACGATCCTGAATCGACCTCCATCAGGCAGGGCTGGTTCTCGATGGCCACTTTCACTCGGATCTTCTTGGGATCAAGGGTTGAGGCGTGACCGATCGTGATAGTTTAGTGAGCCTCTTCTCGCTTCGTTGAGTGGTTTAGGGGTTTGTTTCTGTAGGAGTGGTTGTTCCATTGGTGGTTCACGGGTTCTCACTTTACAGGATGGCTTTCTCTTGGTTGGTGATAGTTAGCCCCCCTTGAGGGCTGGCTGGGTCCTAGCTTGCTTCTACAGACCCGTCTGATATGGCCTCTTTCCCGCACACATGGCAGAGCGCGTCGAGGAATTTGCATTCTGATCGGGGTTGGCTTGCCCCACAACCAGCACATTGGTGCTGAGATCTCTGGCGTTGGTCTCGTTCGGACCGAAGTCGGTGTCTGACGACGAATCGAGGTCCTCGTGGTGGGCCGTTAGTAGCTGCCCTTCTGACTTAGGTGAAATTTCGCGGGCAAGTTGTCGAAGCGGGGCGTGGATGCGGCGCATTCGGGCAGCCGACTTCCTGGTTGCTTCTGCTGCAGTAGCTTCAGTAATGGCATCTGCAAGTCTGATATCGCCTTTCGCCATCAGCTTGCTTTGGACATGTGGTGCATCTAGTCCCAGAACTATTTGGTCTCTCAGGGCTTCTTCAAGGTCGGCAAACCCGCATAGGCCTCCCAGATTCCGGAGATCTGCTATGAAATCAGCAACACTTTCGCCCTTCTGCTGACATCTCTTGTAAAATTCATGCCTTCTAACAAGCGTTAGCATGATTGGTGCATAGTGGGCCCTCAGTAGGGGTTCGAGGATGTCACAGTCCATAGACTTTACTTCTGCCGGTTTTGCTAGTGCCTTGGCCATCTTGAATACGGTCGGCCCGCAATGCGTTAGGAATACTGCCCGTTTCTTTCCGGTAGTGGCATCCTTCAAATTGTTGGTCTCCAGAAACATCTGGAAGCGATCCATATATGAGTCCCAGTCTTCTTGCGCTGGGTCGAATGGAGCGGGTGGTATGACGCCGCTGGACATGGTTCCGCTGTTGTGCGTTTCAGCCATGTGCTCGGTTATCGTTCTTCATTGTTTAGTCAGCTCTGATGTCTCCAAATCCCACCCTCGTCGCCAGTGTTATGTTCTGAGCATGGGCGCAAAGAATGGAGACGAGCCAGTGAAACGGTGAACTTCAAAACTCTTTATTAACATGGTGTAACAGCTCAGCTCAATGGCTGAAACGGCCCCCTTTATATAGGCAAGCTCTTAAGTATTTAACCAATGAAACACAGGGAATGCTAGCTCCGTTAACCAATAGGAGAGGCTTGTTAATAGCCAATAGATTTTTCTGAACGGACCAATCCGATGTCACTATTACCGGCCAATCAGGCCAGAACCCTGCACTTTACTTCAAGCTCTCAATAATCTTTATTAAACACATTTATTCATTCACAACATTTTCTATGTTCTTACTGTATTATTCTTACTAATGAAAATGTTTTTAAAAACAATGGAACTGTGCTTTATTGATATAGGCTAAAGTAAGAGAATCTTTAAAGCCTAATCATATTTTCCCTTCTGCTCATTGCCAAAACAGAGAAGGGGTTAGAAGACAGGTCAGCTAACCTAATTTCCTGGCAGATCCTTCATTGGATATAATACTTTAGTGGTGCTGGATGGAGGAGCCCTGTTTCAAAGATAATTAGGGAAAAACCAGATGAATATGACTGTGGTTCTTGCATTCTATAATAGGGTCCTGCAAAAGCTGGACTTCTCCAGCACCTAAACACTTATCTTCTAATGGCTGGGGATTACGGCAGCAACCTCAAGAACTACTAGACTTTGCTAACCAAAGGCTGGAAATACAGAGCAGTTGCTTTTCTCCAAAGCAGCTCATTCCTTACCTTCACTAGCTAGTTAAGGTGATATCAGAGATGTTCAATTCCAAAAGCTTTTGACATCTGCAGTGGAAGTCACATATGAGGACTCTGAAGACTGGTGACTGTTTTGGGATTAGAGTAAGGGCTCATCCACATATTGGTCCTAACAGCTTGACAACCCTATGCTTAATCATTCTCAGTACTTGACCCTTGTTGCCTCCTCAATGCACAGCTGGGGCCCACCTAACTTTGAATTTAGCTGATCCAGTAGTAAAGTGATGGGTTACTGTTCCTCTATGGCATGGGTGTCAAATTTGATCGCTTTACATGATGTATCATGACTTATAGCAAAGGTTTTTTCCTTTGCGGAGCTGGGGTGGGCTTGGCCTGCGTGTGATACATCTGGCCCACAGACCACCAGTTTGACAGGCTTGCGTATGGATATTTTTGTTTCTGCTTATTTATTGGCTTCTCTAGACATTTTCTCACACAATCTCAGATCTTATCCAGTCTTTTATTAACATACATTCACCAACTGTGTCAAACAGTATTAGATCAATCTAAACAGCACCCCCTCTTTTAAAGAAAGAATTGGAGAAGCAGCAGGGGTAAGACTGCTTTGTAGCTCAACAGCAGGCAATCTAATAAGGGCATTTATTTTGTTTTCAGTATGGTTGTTAAACTGTCAACATAGCTGTAATAGCTTTTGGAAAAGGAAGAGTACAAAGTCTTTGATTCTTAAGCTTCCAATGCCTAGCTCCATTCGCCCAACATTAAGTAGATGATCAATAGTGCTTTTTTCATCTAGCAGTGGGGGGAGGAAGATGGCAGCCACCAATAGTTGCTCTTAGTATGTTCAGATAAAAATCATCTCGGAGAACTTGAGTCCCAAGCTAGCTGATCCATGAATGTGTGCATGGGTGCCAAACCCACCCACCCTTCCTCTGAATCAACAATTGCAGTCATAAAGCTGAAGACCCATGCCCAAGGGGAGTCTTTTACCTGGAAAGGCCTGCTTTGCTGCCCAACCTAGTCAAATCTGCTCAAGTCTCCCTTCCTGGGAGAAGAGATGCATTCTGTCCACTAAAGCTATGTCCTGAGTTCTCAGGGTTCATCAGACAATTATAAGTTCCTTGTGAACTATATTAACTTTGCTCTTTATTCTTTGTATAACAAAAAGAACCTGAGTTGATTTTTCAAGTCAAGCAGAATTCAGCTAATGTGTAGAAACACGCCTACAGTTTTCCTTCTCTGCTTCCTTCTAGTGTCTGCCTGCAAGAAGGATGGAAGATAGATAGTTTCCTTTCATTTTTCCTTTGAAAGATCTTTCCCACTAGATTTATATCTTGCATTTTGTCTAGGAATTCAAGGTGGGTTGCTCCCTACCATATTTTTCCTCATAACAATCTTATAAAGTAGATTGGGATAAGAGAGGGTACTGGTGCCAAGTAACAGAGTGAGTTTGGTGGTCGGAGAGTGGACTAGAACGTGTTTCTCCCCATTACTAGTCCAATAATTAAACCTCCATATCACTTTGGGCTCCAATTTATGGCCGAATTGCTCTATTATTGTGAGAGTAATGTTTAATCCCTCCTAGCAGTAATTGTGGTTCTGCAGAAATGACAGTATGCCTGTTCTAAAATGCAACTGATAAAGTTAATTAATGGCTTCAGTTAAAACTTAGCTGGCTGTCTCTCACAGCTATCAGTCACACTTTTTACTTTCTCTTGGTAACTATGCAAAATAAGTAGATTCAGTTATGTGTCATCCTTTGTCTTAATGTCCTTTGTATCGTCTTGAGTCACCCTGGAATTTCCAAATGGACACTGCCCCATTCCCATTCTTCCACGCTAGTTTTTCTTTTTCTCTCTTTTTCTTTTTTTCTTTCTCTTTCTCTCTCTTCTTTCTTCTCTATTTTTTTTTCTTCTCTATATTTCTACTAGGTTCTTAGTCCATTTTCAATTCCCCTTCTCTTTCTGCAAGGTTTATTCTGGATGCAAAAACCTGTTGTCGGATTTTTTCCCCAGACTATGGCTGTCCTCCAAATATACTTTTTTATGTTTGGGAGCTCATTTGGCAAACTGTGTTGATCTTCCCCAGTCTCTTCAGAAGCAAGCTATTTTACTCAGATAGGAAAATAAGTATAGGTAGTCCTTGACTTACAACAGTTCATTTAGTGACCATTTGAAGTTACAATTCCACAGAAAAAAAGTGATTTATGACCATTTTTCACACTTATGACCTTGGTGACTTGATGTACATTCAGATGCTTGACAATTGGCTCATAGTTATGACCCTGGCAGTGGCCCGGTGTCATGTGACCATATTTTACAACCTTCTGACAAGCAAAGTCAATGGGGAAGACTTGGGACAAGCAAAGTCAATGGGAACACTTAACAATTGTGTTACTAACTTACTAATTTACTAACAACTGGAGTGATTCACTTTGCAAATGTGGCAAGAAAAAATGCAAAATGGGGGCAAAACTTACTTAGCAAACTTTTCAATGTAAATTCTGAGCTCAATTGTGGTTGTAAGTCAAGGACTACCTGCAGTGGGAAGGGCTGCAGGTAGCTGTCACCCTGAGATTCCCTTGCCAGTTCTGGCAGGTTTGGCAAAAGTGCAGACAGGAAAAAGCCCTCTGCTGTCAAAAGGAAAATGGTCGGCAGTAACAGAATAACAGAACATCAGAGTTGGAAGGGACCTCAGAGGTTTTCTAGTCCAATTCCATGCTCAGATAGGGGACCCTATATCATTTCAGAGAAATGGCTCTCCAATCTCTTCTTAAATGCTTCCAGTGATGGAGCACCCACAACCTCTGAAGGCAAGCCGTTCCATTGGTTGATTGTTATCACTGTCAGGAAATTTCTCCGTAATTTCTTGTGTTGACTTCTGATGCTTTGGAAAATAGGTTGACCTCCTCTTTATGCAACCATTCTTCGTATGTTTTAGCCTCCAGCCCTCTAATCATCTTTGTACTCTTCCCGGAACTCTTTCCAGAGTCTCAATGTTTTTTTATATATATCATGATGATTAATAATGCAATATTCCAATGAGTCTTAGTAGTAGAGTCTAAGAGAGACAGGGAGCTGCCTGCAGCAAATTTTGATGGTCTACACATGTTTATACAATACTTGTTCATACAACAAAACCTTTGCTGGGCAAAAGTTAGCCTCTCACTGCATCTCATCACTGAATATACAGATACAGATTAACAGAGTTGGAAGGGACCTTATAGCTCATCTAGACCAACCTCTTGCCCAAGCAGGAGACCCTATACCATTTCTGACAGATAGCAGTCCAATCTCTTCTTGAAAGCTTCCAGTGATGAAGCTTCCACAACTTCAGAAGGCAAGCTGTTCCATTGGTTGATTGCTTTCACTGTCAGAAAATTTCTCCTTATTTCTGGGCTGAATCTCTCCTTGTCAGTTTTCATCCATTATTCCTTGTCTGGCCTTCAAGTGCCTTGGAAAATAGCTTGACCCCCATCTCTCTGTGGCAGTCCCTCAAATATCGGAGCATTGCTATCGTGTCTCACCTGGTCCTTCTCTTCACTAAACTAGCCATGCCCAGTTCAATGCATCGCAAAAGGAACCTTTTATTGAAAGGAAGTGATTGCAAGACAAAAGCAAAGCAGGCTCTAAGGTCCCTTTGGGCAATTCTATTAGGATGAAAAAGTTCGAAACCCCTTCCCTCAGTCCGATGTTGAATGAGCCAATCTACAGGTGTGAAGATGTTGTGAAAACGGTCATCCTGGGAAGGAAATAAGGGCTTGTTCCCAGATGCTTCTTTCAGGAAGCTTCAGAACTGAGAAAAAACAGATGCCCCCCCCCCTTTAAACATTCCCCAAAGGTAAATCAAAGCATAGGGCAGATAGGTGTCAGAGTTAGGGTTATTAAACTAAGGGATTACAGGATATGTAGGAAACAGAAACAGGGTAATAAGTGAATAAATGACCCAGGCCCCCCTCCCTACAGAAATGGCAGTATCATGATAGGGATATGATAGAATGTATACTGGCAACAGTTCACCCAAATTAGGCTAACACACCTAAAGTTTGGTCATTGTTGGGACTACTAAGAGTGACCACAATATTTTTCATATCTACCTTCCTAGCAGCAGAGGCACCTTTTAACTCTTTACTTACCCACCTGCCAGTTGCATTTGCTGATAGCCCATCTTTTTTTACTCTGCATCCAGCAATAGTGTGCAGAATGGGCAAGATGAAGTCTATATCTGTTGGATTTTCTCTATGGGACAGGCAGGTGCAAGAAAGCACAGTAGCTGCATCTCTGACATATTTGGCCAGCAGGACAATGTGTCTCTCACTGCAAATGAAGGTGATATGTCAATACACACAAGCTCTATCAGCTGTAAACTGTGTTGGAGCTCTAGGCTTCTAGTGCAATCTTCACCAGTTGCAAATTAGTGCAACCTCTACCAGTTGTTATCTCTACCAGTTGCAAATTGTTCTCCTGATGCAACCTCTACCAGATGTAAATTGTGTTGGAGCTTTGGACTCTAAGACAAAAACAATTTGAAGCATTTCATCTGAGAAAACTGTTTTTTGCTTCTTTCCCAAAAGCAATACCTGGATGTGACCATGTGTGTGTGTGAGAGAGAAAGCAAAATATTGATCTCTCTACTTCCGGATACTAAGTTAGCATCCTAGTTGTTTTCCCCACATTAATCAGTTTTTTATTTGCAATTGAGGTGAATGACCATACAATTAGTGCCCCAAGGATGCTTGGCATTATGCTGGAATCCACTAGTCTCCCATCACTGCCATTAGTTGAAATAACCTAGGGATGGCCTTAGTATCCATTAGCATGCTCATAACTTTTACTGCCAGAATTCTGAGCCAGAAGTTGCCTGGGTAGAAACGTTGCCAAGATGGCTTCCACATTACCCCTGCTAGCCTACTAATGCACCTGCACCAGTTTTACCAACACTGTGGTCAGGGATTAGACCTGGTTCTGATGTGGGCAGATTCATCTAATTGAAAGTGACTGCAACAGAACTGAGATTACTGCAAAGGGGCTTCTGGACACAAGTAGGTCTCCATAAGCTACTTCTGGGAACAGAAGAAAACTCCTGCTTGCTTTGCCAAACTAATAATGAATTTGTGTAAGACTTTTTCCCTCCCCGTCCCAGGAAATATGTATATCAGAACACATTGTGACAGATTAATAGATTAACAGAGTTGGAAGGGACTTGTAGGTCATCTAGTCCAACCAAAGCAGGAGACCCTACACCATTTCTGACAGATGGCAGTCCAGACTCTTCTTGAAAGCTTCCAGTGATGAAGCTCCCACAACTTCCGAAGGCAAGCTGTTCCATTGGTTGATTGCTCTTGTTAAATATTCATTGATGCCTCATTAATATTCATGTGCATAATATGTAGAGTGGAGTCTACATATTTTATTTTGTTAGATAGCATCCAATGTTCAAGTCTTCAAGATCTATCTGGATCTTAAGCCTATCATTTAGGATGTTTGCTATTCCTGCCAGCTTAATATCATCTGCAAATGGTAAGTTCACCTCTGCTATTCCCTTATCTATGTCGTTAATGAAGATATTGAAGAGTATTGGGCCTAAGATGGAATCTTGTGGTATCCCACTGCTTACTTCCCTCCATGTAGACTTAGACCCATTAAGGACTATTAATTGAGTACCGTTTGTCAGCTAGTTACAAATCCATCTGATGGTGATGCAATCTATCCCACTTACCAAGAAGTAGGTTATGGTTAACTTTTTTGAATGCCTTGCTGATGTCTAAGTATAATATGTCCACAATATTTCTCTGGTCTACTAATTTAGTTACTATGTTGAAAAATAAAATAAGATTGGTTTGGCGTGATCTGTTTTTAACAAACCCATGCTGACTTTTAGTTATTACTTTACTCATTTCTAGATGTTGGCAGATCTGTTTTTTTATTATTATTGTTATCTTTTCCAGTATCGTCCAAGCTATTGATATTAGGCTGATTGGTCTATAGTTTCCTGGGTCTGTTTTTTCCCCTTTTTTGAAGATGGTAACCACAATCAGCTCTTTTCCAGTCCTCTGGTAGTTCCCCAGTTCTCCAGGATTTTTGTAAGATATGGTACAGTATTTTTGAGATGACCTCTGCCAGCTCCTTTAGAACTCTGGGATGTAATCCATCAGGTCCCAGTGATTCATATTCATCAAGATGTTATCTTACCAATTTTTTTGCTTATTTTAACTTTTATAACTAATCTGTCTTTTACAGTTAAGTTTTTATTGGGTTATGTTTATATGGATTATATTTATATGGGTTCTATTAGAGCAGGGGTGTCAAACTGAATTTCTTTGAGGGCTGGATCAGCACTGTGGTTCTCCTCCTTGAGGTGTGTGTGTGTGTGTGTGTGTGTGTGTGTGTGTGTGTGGTGGACACCTCCTGCAGCACCTCTCTGTGCCCCATTTTGGCCTGGACAGCCTCCTGCAACACTCTGCCAGCCAAAATGACACCACTCTGTTGGCCCTCCACACCCCATTTTGGCCGGCAGAGTGGTGCAGGAGGCTGTCCAGGCCAAATGGGGCATGGAGAAGCTGTGTGCAGCCCCCTGTGCCTTGTTTTCACTAGCAGAAGCACCATGTTCTTTGCTATTTCCAGGCCAGCCCTGAGGGCTAATTTAAACACCCCTTGGGCCAGATCTGGCCCACAGGCCTTGAGTTTGACACCCCTGTATTAGAGCATGGGTGTCAAGCCCAATCGTGTCACGTGATGTATTGTATCAAGACGTGTCCTGACTTTTTGCCTTTGCAGAACCAGGGTGGGTGTAGCCTGCATGTGACGCATCTGATCTGCGGGCTGCCAATTTGATATTCCTGTATTAGAGTATGATTAAACAATCTCATTCACAGGGAGGAGGTTTTACAAACTTTATTTTATAGCCCCCAGTCTATAATATTGTTTACCATCTTTGAAAGCAAATTTGGGGGCATAGAGTTAATAATGAAGAATTGAGCAGTTTAACTGTGCCTTGAGCAAAAATGTCTTGCCTTTTAATTTAATCACAATAAAGATCTGAAAATATGGATGCACATGAATGCTATGTGCCTTATTCATGCATGTTGTGTCTGTACTTGAAATTATTCTGCAGATGTTCCTTGAAGTGGTACCAAAGTGCAAAGTAATGCCATATATAATTATGTGAACAATACAAAATTATTTATTAAAAACATATACCTTTGATTTGGAGGCTTGCTTTGTCTCCTCCCATCATCTGAAATACTGTACATGGGAGACAATGTGAGTCACAGCCTTTTCTGAAGTTGCATTTCTTCCTTGCTTTTAAATATGAAGTGAATGCTGACTTTATGATCGCTGTGATAGCTGGACATTACTTGTGATAGCTGGACATTTATAAATTTCATCCATTTTAAATGAAAATAAATAAATTTGTCTATATTGTATGAGAAACTTTGTAAATTGGAAATTGATAAACAAATTGGGAATACTTTAGTATATAATCAAATCTCTCTCTCTCTCTCTCTCTCTCTCTCTCTCTCTCTCTCTCTCTCTCTCTCTCTCTCTCTCTCTCTCTCTGCAGTCTATCAGAGAAGTGACTGGCTATGTCTTGGTAGCACTGAATCAATTTGAATACCTTCCTTTGGAAAATCTGCGGATCATTCGTGGAACAAAACTGTATGAAGATCGTTCTGCACTGGCCATCTTCCTCAATTACAAAAAAGATGGGAGTTTTGGACTGAGGCGGCTTGGGCTGAAGAACTTGACTGGTATGACAAAAAGACAAAGATTATAAGAGAATAGCTTAATCCTATTGACCAGTAGTTTGCTGATCTTGGAAATAATATCAAAGGACTGACCTGTTTTGATCTACAAAATAAAACAAAAGGGAACAGAACAAATAAGCAAAAATATCAGTTGTATTGTCCTTTTGTACTAAAGCATTTGATTCCTCAGTCACAATTCTGACAGGTTGTAATTTGACAACTGTCCGTGGTTTATCTTACATTTAAATATTTTTAACAATAGTGAGGAATCTGTGTCACTCTAGAAATTGTCCAGCTATGTCTCTAAGCATCTGTGATCCTGGACTGTGTTTCAGGACTCCTGAAAATAGTAGTTTAATAACATCTGGAGGTTATCAATTTCCCTTCCCAACACTTGTTACCATATTTATTACTGATTTTGGAAGAAACAACACAGCTTTGAGCAGCTGCATTATCAATGATATGCCGGATACTTGGCATGACCTGTATCAACACAGCAATGCCACAAACCTTCTTATCTAGATATGTTCTAAAGAAATGGTCAGTATTTTTGATTGTCTTGGAAATTTATATCATTAAATGCATGGAATTTAAATGGAACTGATGGTGTGTAGGACCAGATTGGCAGATATCTAAAATAGTCAGTTACCATGCACACGTATATTTCTACTTGCTATCCTATTCAGAACTAGTGAATAGCTATTGTGTTCTATTTATTTGAGAGATGGACTTTAAAAAAATGACAACTTTCAAAGGATAAACATTTTGCACAAGTAATAGGTATCAGTGTTATCTTCCCAACAAGATTGTCATTCTATCTCTCTTTGTAATACTAGAATACTTATGAAAGCTATGACCTAGTTTCAGTTTGAAAGACACAAACTAATAGGCCTGCTTTCTCCTCATCACTTAGAAATAGTAGCAAGTACTTCAGTGCTGGGAATGAAGAAGGCACATAGAATAGGGCATTAGTTTATCTGAAGAAATATTCTGCCATTTGGACCTCGTGGTAAGCTCATTGTTGCAAATTACACCTGTAGCAAACATCGTAATTCTGTCAGACAGTGTAGATTGCATTTGAAAGACATGGAACCATTTTTTAAAATGCAGTCCCCAGAGCCATAATTTGACATGAGATAGACATACCCACCAACATCTGTCCAATGTGCCTTTCTATTATACTCTGAGATGCTAATTAGCTGGGTGACTCTGCTTTACCACTGAAATGAAAATCATCCTAAAACAAGTGAGTTATTTGTAAATGCAATTACATGCTGGTCTAGCTGACCAGAACTCTTAAACATATGAGAGTAGGGAATGTTTGACTAAGCAAGAAAAAGCACAAAAAGAGGAACCTGAAGGATTAGAATGTAAAGTAGCCCTTCTTATAAGAAAGGACTTTAGCAATTAGGGTTCCATAGCATGGTACTAAGAAGGGGCTAAATAGATTGCTTATGGTTTGGCTGAATGTTCGTATCTTGGAAAATAGGTGACGATGACTGGAGAAGGATAAACCTCTCTATGAATCAACACATGGGGAAAAGGAATTTACATGGAGAAACACGTGGGGAAAAGGAATTTACAGAAACAGATTACTGTAGTCAATATATAATTGAAACCCAGGAAGATTATATATGATTTCATACATTTGTAAGTATTGTGAATGTTAAGTCCTGAGCATGGGCGCAAGGAATGGAGATGAGACATCAAACTGTGACTTCAACTCTTTATTGTGACTTCAGAACAGAGCAAATACTTGGGCAGCAGCAGCTCTTTTATAGAGCTAGCTGCTGTCAAAACAACCAATGATTTGAGTTTACCGCTCTAACAAGTGTCCAATCAGAGAGGCCCGCTAACAGCCAATCGGACTGGCCAGAAATGACCAATCACGACTCGCTATCCGCGGGCCAATGAGAAGTGCAGGATTATGAGCCTGCTGTAAAGTAAAGCTATTTAGGGTTGTAACTGATGCGTTGGCTTAGTCCATAACACCCCTCCCCCCTAGGTTCTGTCTGAGGGGTGGGGTGACATATTCTCATAAGTAGGCAGGTTGCTTCACCTGTCTGCTTGATCTGCGCTGTTCCACCGGTTTCTGTCCTCGCTCTGGTTCCGGCGGGCTGCTTGCTGAGCTGGATGGCGAAAACGGTCCCGCTGTTTCGTCGAATGGCTCTGGGCTGTTCTTTCTGCTCTCGCCAGCGCTGTCTTCTGGGTTCCCTGGATCTGTTCCATCGCGGTGCTGTCACACGGCGAGGCCACTCCCCGGCTCGGTTCTCCTTCTGGCGATGAGTATCCCATGGTTGGTTGTGTAGACTGCTGGGTTTCGATTGTTAAATCATCTGTTATTTCTTTTTCGGCCCCCTCGATGTTCCTTCCCCCCTCCAGTTTGAGATTCAGGGGATGAGATGGGAGTAGGTGCTAGTCTGGAATGAAGTTGGTCTATGTGGCGCTTCCACATTTTACCATCTGCAGTTTGTAGATGAAAGGATCGAGGTCCCGTGAGTTGTGTTATGGTAGCGGGGACCCACAATGGGTCGCCCGAGAAGTTTTTCGCAAAAACGGGGTCACCTTCCTGGAATGATCGACACTTGCTGCTGGATCCTGGGGGTTGTTCAGGCGTATAATTAGGGTGGAGGCGATTGAGATGCGAGCGAAGTTTCCGGCCCATCAGAAGTTCAGCTGGGGTTCTGTTTGTGGTGCTGCTTGGGGTAATATGTTGGAGGAGAAGCATTCGGGTTATTTTGTCGTCAATGTTACCGTGGTCCATTTCGTGCACAGTCTTCTTTACAAATTGAACCATTCGCTCAGGCCTACCATTGGCCGCAGGGTGAGCTGGTGAGGTTAAGGCATGGCGGATGCCCCAGTCTGCTAAGTACTGTTCGAATGCCAGGGCAATGAATTGGCGGCCATTATCAGAGACCAGGACATCCGGCAATCCGTGGGTAGTGAACAGCTTATTCAGTTTTTTAACGACCGCCTCCGCGGTGGTGCTTTTCATCTTGTGGACCTCGAGCCAGTTAGAATAGGCATCCACTGTTAGGAGGAAAGTGTGTCCTCTTGTGGGTCCCGCAAAATCGATGTGGATACGGGACCAGGGACCTCGAGGCGTTTCCCACTGAGTTGGGGGAGTTTTTGGAGGAGCAGAGCAAGTCTCCTGGCATTTGCTGCACTTCGCTACCCAGGTCTCTATTTGTTTTCTGTAACCCAGGCCACCATGCGTAACTCCTGGCCAATGCCTTCATCCGCATGATGCCTGGATGTCCATTGCGCAACATTTTTAAAACTTTATGTTGCAATTTCTCCGGGATTACAACTCTGTCTCCCCACAAGATGCAGCTCTTTTGGGAGAATAGTTGTGTCTGTCGATTTCTGAATGGCTTGAAAGTGTCGTTGGGTGCACTGTCCGGCCAACCCCGTTCCACCCAGCTGAGGACTTGTGCCAAAGAAAGGTCCTTTTTCGTTTCTGAGGCAATGTCTCGAGCGGTCAGCGGTGGCGATTTAAGAGTTTCGATTTGTAATATGGCTATGGGTTGGAGCTGGGTCCTCTATGACGTCTGGTAGTGGAGAGAGGCTCAAAGCATCAGCGTGGGGAATGGCTTTCCCCAGGCGGTGTTGCAGTTGGTAATCATAGGCAGCTAAAAATTCCGACCAACGTGTCATTCTTGGTGATAAGATGTGGGGAGTTGGTTTGTTTCCTGCCAAAATACCAAGTAGCGGCTTGTGGTCTGTAATTATGGCAAAGGGTCTCCCATACACATATTCATGGAAATGTTTAATTGCAAATACAATAGCGAGAGCCTCTTTATCAAATTGGCTATAGTTCCTTTCAGTTTTAGACAAAGTTCTCGAAAAGAACGCAATAGGTGCCTCATTACCATTTGGCAGGACATGGCTTAAAATGGCTCCCACTCCGAATGGTGAGGCATCACAAGTAACCGTTAAGGGTAGGGTCTCGTTGTATTGTATCAATACAGCATCGGAAGTTAAGAGGTCTTTTACTTGTTGAAATGCCCATTCTTCACGCCGTCCCCATACCTAGGAAGCCTTTTTCTCGAGAAGTCTATGTAGGGGCTCGGCTATGGTTGCCTTCTGGGGCAAGAAGATGTTATAAAAGTTAATGAGTCCCAGGAAGGCTTGGAGGTCTGTCTTATTTCTAGGTCTCGGGGCGTTTTTGATTGCAGTTAGTTTTTTTTCGGTGGGGTGGATTCCCTGTCTGTCGAGAAGGTATCCCAGGAACTCCACTCTCTCCGTACAAAGTTGACACTTGTCCCTTTTTACTTTCAGGCCAGCGTCTTTAAATTTTTGAAGAACCTTTCTGAGTCATTGTCCTAATAACTCTTTAGTAGGGGCAGCTATTAAGACATCATCAAAATAAGGCACGATGCCTTTTATGCCTTGTAATAGTCTCTCCATCAAACTTTGGAAAATGCCAGGCGCCACGCTTACTCCGAATTGGAGTCTATTGCACTTGAAGGCACCTCTATGTGTAACTATTGTTTGGGCTTCTGCAGTCGTCACGTCTACGGGTAGCTGTTGGTACGCCTGAGCTAAGTCCAATTTCGCAAATATTTTTCCGCCACCCAGGGAGTGAAGAACGTGTTGGACCACCGGTACTGGGTAAGTGCTCTGTTGAAGAGCATGATTTAGGGTGGCCCGGTAATCCCCACAAATTCTTAACGAGCCATCTGGCTTCATGGGCGTTACTATTGGAGTTTCCCAACGGGCATGGTCAATCGGTTCCAACACACCCTGGGCTATTAGTTTATCTAGCTGCTCGTTGATCTTTGGCTTGAGGGCAAAAGGCACCTGACGAGGTTTAAGACGAATGGGAGCTACATCGGGGCTGAGATTAAATGATATGGGGTCCCCTTGTACTTGCCTAATGTTCCTGTGAACACATCCTGGAATTCCTGGATGAGGGCTTCTTCCCAGTCATCACTTCCAGTTTGGTGTATACCAGCTAGTTCAATTCCGAGTGGGGTGAACCACTGTAACCCTAACAAACTGGGCCGGTCATGATCGACGACAGTCAGGGGAAGCGTCGCGGTGCGGTCCTTGAAGGATACTTGGACGTGGCTGGAACCGACAACCAGAATTCTGTTTCCCTGGTAGTCTTTTAGAATGATTCTTTGAGTGCTGAGGTCCTGGCGACAGATGGCAGGGATCAGCTGTTTGAGGGTTTTCCAGGAGACCATCGATAGGGACGACCCTGAATCGACTTCCATCACGCATGGTCGATTCTCAATAGTAACCTTTACGCGGATCTTTTTTGCATCTAGCGATGAAGTGTGGCCGATAATAATAGTTTGGTGCGCCTCTTCTTGTCTCGTTGAAGAGGCAGGTGCTCGATTTCTGTAGTGGTAGTGGTTGTTCCATTGGTGGTTTAGGCGGTCCCCATTCCCAGGTGGTTTGCCTGTCTCCCGACGGAGGTTGTTCTCCCTTCGGCTTGGACTGGACTCTCGCTTGCTTCTGCAGACCTTTGCGATGTGGCCTATTTCCCCACAGGAATGGCAGAGTGCGTTGAGGAATTTGCAGTCCGATCGCGGGTGGTTTGCCCCGCAACCATCACATTGGCACAGAAGTCTCTGGTTCCTTTGCTCTCATTCCGAGAGGAGCCGGTTGACCTCCTCTTCCTCACTGTCTGAGGATGACTTGAGGTCTTCGTGATGGGCGGTAATAGCGTGCTTCTCAGAGGAGAGCGGACTATCATTAGCGAGTTGGCGGTGCGGTGTGTTCGCTCGGCGCATTCGGCTGACTTCCTGGTTGCTTCTGCGGCAGTAGCGTCGGCGATGACATCTGTAAGGCTGACATCTGACATCTCCTTTCATCATGAGTTTACTCTGCACAGTGTGGTCATCTAAACCCAGAACTATGCGGTCCCTCAGGGCTTCCTCGAGGTTTGCAAAACCACAGAGGCCTCCTAGGTTCCAGAGGTTGGCTACGAAGTCCCCAACGCTCTCGTTGTTCCATTGGTCCCTCTGGTAAAACTCGTGTCTTCGTATCAGTGTAGGTACTGCGGGTGCGTAATGGGCCGGAGGATTGGCGCGAGGTTATCCCAATCCATGGTCTTCACTTCTGCCGGTTTGACAAGTGCTTTAGCCATTTTGAAAATGGCGGGGCCGCAGTGGGTCAGGAACACCGCTCGTTTCTTGCCAGGCGTAGCATCCTTCAAATTGTTGGTCTCTGGGAACATCTGGAAATGGTCTATATATGAGTCCCAGTCTTCGTTTGCTGGGTCAAATGGAGCAGGTGGTATGGCACCGCTGGTCATTCTGCCATTTGTTGCATGCACTCTTCAGCCACGTGCTCTGTCTTGTTCGATGAATACTTAGTCAGCTTTATCGTCTCCGCATCCCACCTTCGTCGCCAGTGTTAAGTCCTGGGCATGGGTGCAAGGAACGGAGACGAGACATCGAACTGTGACTTCAACTCTTTATTGTGACTTCAGAACAGAGCAAATACTTGGGCAGCAGCAGCTCTTTTATGGAGCTGGCTGCTGTCAAAACAACCAATGATTTGAGTTTACTGCTCTAACAAGCGTCCAATCAGAGAAGCCCGCTAACAGCCAATCGGACTGGCCAGAAACGACCAATCACGACTCGCTATCTGCGGGCCAATGAGAAGTGCAGGATTATGAGCCTGCTGTAAAGTAAAGCTATTTAGGGTTGTTACTGATGCGTTGGCTTAGTCCATAACATTGAAAATAATTTGGTGATAATCAAAAAGCAGCATAGATTTCTAAAAAAACAAATATTGCCAGGCAAACCTTGTTTTATGTTCTGATTGGATACCTTCTTTAGTGTCAGGATTCTGGCAGTACATTACAGGAATATTAAACACATTCTCATTTCACCAAAGTATTTGATAAGACATCCCATGCCAATCTGATTAGCAAGCTAATTAAATGTGAATTACATAGCCTGACAATTAAATGGATTAATAACTTATTTGAAAACCATACCCAAGACTTCTTATCAATTTTTCAGTATAAAACTTTGAATACTTGACTGGGTAACAATCTTTGTGAAAAAGAAATTTGACAACTACAGGCATTGATTACTAATTGAATATAAGTCAGTAAAGTAGGCATGCTGTGGCTATAAACAAACACATTGTTTTGATTGCATCAGCAGAATGTTACCAAATCAGAGGAAGTAATTATTCCATTCAAGCATTGTACCCTTTTTTAGCACATAATTTGAAAAGAATTCACAGAAAATAGAAGAGGCTAAAAGAAGCACATCAAAGATAAAAAAGGACTAGAAACAAATTCCTACAAAGACACATTGAAGGAACTGAAAATGTTTACTTTGATAAGAGAAAAACTAAGGGATGATACAGTGATATTATTCCCATATCTGAAATAATACTGTCACATAGAAGAAGGTGGCAACCTGCCTTTTTTTCCTCAAAGAGCAAGACATGAAAAAATGCTTGGAAATTCCAGGAAATCAGATTTCAACTGTATGTTAGGAAAAAAGACAACCTTAACATTAAGTTCAATAGCGTGACCAGTAGTCTAGTAGTCCAGAAATGATGGATGTGCTCAAGAACAGGCCAGATAACCATCTATCTGAGATACTTTTTACCATTTTGTTGTATTAATGTATGCTGATTCATTCCATTGCTGATGCGGGCTAACCTAAGAATATAGTAATACTTGGACATATTATCATTAGGAACCAGATGCAGTATGGGGGTGTTTCTCTTTGACATACGCTCAGCATACTCGGAAGCATTCTTGTTGTTGTCACCTTTGAGGGTAGGGTGTCAAATCTTGCCAAAGTAAATCGCCTTCCAGATGGGACTGAGAAATGTTCTAAAGATTTTGGGGAATAACATATGGCATCATGATAAGGGCTTTATTAAGCTGAAATGATCTAATTGTACTGCTTTATAAATTTAAACCCAATACTCTGTTTAATTTTGGTAATGGCTTTCTCTAAACCGAGAATGTACACCATGAGTTAAGATTGCAGAAGGCCAAATTTGCAACTATTTAAGATATTTTTATTATTAGAATAATGAAACACAAAGGAAAAAAGGTCTACATTAGATAGTAACAGTAGAATAAAAAAAAATAAACCACTACTGAATATAAGTAAAGCAAAATCCTGGAAAAATTTCTAATGACACATTCTTCTCTTCCCTTTCATTTGTTTCCATGACTGTTCATATTAACCTAGATATTTATACTTTATATTGAACATAGGAGATTATTGCTATTTCTATTTAAATCCTTTCATCTATTATTTTTTATTAGTCTCAAAATTGTTCCCCCAAAACATATTAAAATGCTTAAATCTACATTGCTGTGTAAAGTGTAATACAAGGAAGCCATCCCTGTTTAATTTTTGTTAGCCTTCTATTATGGGTAACAAATGGATCATTGAACAAAGCAGTATTCTCATTCAAGGCAAAATGATATATCAGATACATTATGTGAATATCTGGTTCTCTAGAGAAGGCTCTAATGCTGGGAAGAGTAGAAGGAAAGAAAAGGTGGATGCACTCAGTTATAGTGGCAATGAGTGCAGTGTTGGAAAAACCTAAAAGACCAGGATAGAGATAAAGATAGACTATCTATCCATATGATTGCTAGGAGTCAAAAGCTACTTGATGGCACATAATCAAATCTGATATGGATGTACAGTATATTGTTGATTTTATTGTTACTGTTCTGGTCTCCCATTTGGCAAAGGTTCCTCTTTTTCAATATTATGCCAAAGCAACTATTAGCATTCTATATATAAGTTATGACCCATAAGAGCTGTGGTGGATCAGTGCTTAGTATACAGCAGGGGTCTCCAACCTTGGCTCCTGGAAGCCTGGCGGACTTCAACTCCCAGAATTCCACAGCCAGCTGGCTGTGGAACTCTGGGAGTTGAAGTCCGCCAGGCTTCCAGGAGCCAAGGTTGGAGACCCCTGGTATACAGTATTGCAGGCTGACAACTGCCACCATTTTGATCCTGAACGGCTCAAAGATGCCCCAACCTTCCATTATTCCAAAGTCAGTAAAATAAGGATCCAGATTGTTGGGGGCAATTTGCTGACACTGTAAACTGCTTAGAGTGCTATTACTATTGCTATGGTATTATTATGGTATTATTCATTTATGTTTTCTAGACATATTTGTTTTTTCCAAGATTAGAATTTATCAGCCAGGTTGAGCTAAACTAGGAACATGGCAAATATTTCAGGCATCAGAATCATTTTTGGACCTGTTGCAAGATACAGCAAGTTTCCAACCAGAGGAATATGGTTGGGATGCACGGTATTGGGAATGGGAGATCACACAAGATGGATCTCAGATATTTGAACTGGATTGCTTGTAATGCTGATGTGCCCCTGATGCAAAATAGTGCATCATACAAGAAATGGTGTATCAACCATTTGAATTACTGTAATTATTAACTTTATACTTAGCAAATTTGATTATAGGTTTAGTGGCCTTTTGTTTCCATAAGAAAAGGTCATAAAATGGATATTTCCAAGTTGAAAAAGATTAGAAATAAATGTGTCAATATTTGAAGGTATCTCCTCAATTTTGAGATTATTAGTTTTCTAAGTGTGCAAAGCATTACAACCATGTTAGTTTGAGAGTAGTTAATTTTCAGTTTGTCAATCTTTTGACTAAAATCAAAATAAGCATATATATATATATATATATATGAAACTTTTAATAGGCACCTTTCTTACATGTACATTGTTCTTACATAACTTTCCAGTTTATTATAAAGTATATAACCTGTGTCCTGACTGATAGATTAATCCAGAAAATATGAACTAGGCCATTTAGTTTCAAAATGCAGGCTGCAGTAAATTCTCCAGCGTCCTCATAGTTGAATGTGCCTCAAAGAAATATTGCAAGATGGTGTCCCTTCTATACTGACTGTCATTGATTTCCAAGTACTTAACCTTTAGTTCAATTTTTTTAGCTTAACTTAGCAGTACATTCAAGTACTTGATTTAGTTAGATTTGAATTTTTAAGAAAGAGAAAAGATAAAACCTTGTGTACATTGGTTTATTTCATACTGCAGTGATGTCAGGGACTTTATATATTTTATCCAAAATTTGAACTATAGGCATCTTCCTCTTCCCATCCTTCCAAAGCAATAAATATTTGGTGTGTTATTTGGTGGCCTTAGGCAATTGTGATTCTGTAATTCTAACTGGGAACTGTTAGTTCTCTCTTCACCAGCTTATACATATATTCCTTTTTTTGCAAGCTTGGTATTTTGTTGGGGGAAAAATAAATCTCTGATAGATTTCTTTCATCCTTAATTATCCCTGACTCCTCATACACAGAGGTTTTAGGTAGTTTTTTAAATATATTATTCCAGCATTTACAATTGTATCACACAAAACAGAGGATTCACTGGTTTAAAATTTCCAATTGAACTTGTGGGATTTAAGTATTGAAACTAAGCTCTCTAACAATTGGGGGAAAATTTCCATTGCTCCGTCATTTCTTTACTAAGGCAATAGAATGTGCTAGATCAACAGCATAAAAGTTATGCCAAGAGTAAGCCCAAGGATGGGATATTCTGGGAGAGGAGTTGGTTTTAGTGCCCTCATGCAAATTCTGATGGCAAATGTCTGTGGAGATTCTCAGCCATCATCCAGGTCATGGTTGTCCCAAAAGATGCTTTTTCCAAAAGGCACCTGGACTTTCATAATTTTTGCTAGTTCACTTGACTTTTGGGAAAAACGTCTGTGGGACATACATGCTGATGGCAAGTTCCAAAGGGATTCTGTTCTCACAGTAAAACCCAAAGAATAAGTCCCACAGTTGTGAAATTCTGGAACAGATTTAAATAATCTTCCCCATTTGTTTCATTTGGCAGCGGAAGAGCAAGTTCTCCTGGGCAAATGGATCTTCCCCAGTCTCTATCCAGACAGGCTTTTGGAAGGAGCAGATAATTGGCCACACATTTAAAGGCCAACACCAGCTTTATATTTTGAATCCTTACTGCTGGTATGACACTTTATTGATGGAGGATTTTAAAAAGAAAACACTTATGTAGGTACTCTGTACAATTTAAGGTAATCTCACAGAAGGTCTATAACTTTTTCTCAGTCAGTGAAATACCTCTTAGAAATAATAAGGTTGAGAAGAAATTATGTCAATGTGTAATAAGTATTTTTAATACAGTACTTAAAAATTTTAAGTATTAAATGTAAGTGCTTATTAAAATGGCTAGATGTCCTATTTTTTGCCACTGTAGCTTCTGAATTAGGAAGCCCAGAATAATTTCTTGATTCAATCTCTCTTGACCCCTACATGGCTTTGTGTCTGCCTGCCTGTCTGTGTGTGTCTAACAGTGATGCTGGAATAGGCATGTTGCTGAGATTTCAGCCCTATGTTGTTGAGATGGAAGTAATATTTGAAGATGGATCTTCCTGTCTTTCCCTCTCCAGCCTGAGACCACAGGATTGCAACCTTGGGCTGTTGTTTAGAATTCATAGGATTATTTGGTTAAATAAATATTAATCAGGTGATATTCCTGCTCTATAGACATAGCACAAACGCATCGAAAGTGCAATAAATTAGGCTTCAGCTTTTCTTAGCTGAGTTGGTGTTAGGAGGTCTCTGGTGGCATTGCTCAGTGTGCTTTGAAAGTAGCATTTTCAGAATGTGCAAAAGCCTCCTCTGAGTAAAACACTTCCTGTATCTGATTCCCCTGCTTCTTCATTATAAATGACCTTGTAGAAAACAGAGCTGGAGCTGTCTTGGAAAAAGGTTGACCGCAGAGAGCAACACCTCCCCTGCCCTGCTTATGTGTTCTAGTTCTTATTCAAATGATGGAAGATCTCCATTATAATATAACTCACTAATGCCATATTCACTTAGGAGGTGTCCCATATTTTCATACAAGTAAAGAAGAATATTAAAGCAGAGACTAGTTCCTATAAATTATGCATATGAGAATAAGTAATGCTGCTCAGTTATTGCTAAATCTTATGGGTTTCAAGATGTAATATCTTTGATTAAGCTTCTGTAAAACCATAAATCCTAGCAAAGAGTTTCTTCTTCTAAATAAAGCTGGCCCAGGCCTTGGAGAAACTTCCTCACACCCTGAATACTATTAATAGAGACTTGAATTCTCTCTTCTAATTCTTTGAGGGTTTTTTTCCCCTGGGAAAAATTCTTATATATTCTCTCTCTCTCTCTCTCTCTCTCTCTCTCGCTCGCTCGCTCGCTCTCTGAAAGAGAGAGGGAGAGAGAGGGAGAGAATATGTAAGAATTTCTCCCAGTGACATTTTTCACTTTATGTTATTATTTTGAATTATCTGAAAATAACCCTTTCCCCCCTTTTTGTTAGTTTCCTCACCATCTGTACTGTTCTGACTGTCCAAATTTCCTGATTTTAAGAAGCTGAATAAAAGAGTTATTCTATGACAATTTCAGTTTAATTTCAACTCTAATTGAAATGGAGGCCAAAGTGACTTCCATCCACAGAGATTAGGGCTACTATACCTGGACTGAATCAGTCAAATAATCAGAAACCTCTTTGCTGCCATCTATTGATTACTTGGATTTTCATAGCCAAAAAGGTCAGAGAGACAAAGAGAGATAAAAAACAAATTCACATTCAGAAACCTTGATCAATAAAGGAACACTTAAATGTCAACGCTCCACATCCTATCTGACATTTTACATGTAATGACTTTCTTGTTTAAAAAATACTTCTGCCACAAATGAACAATTTGGGCATAATATTTATGCAGTTAAATTACAACTGTATTTTTGACTAGGATGCAATGGGAAAGGGGAGTTTTGGAGAACATAGGTGGGTTCATGCAGCATTTATCAATTGATTCTTTTTCAAAACAAGCAATCTGTTTCTAGGAATGTGCTGCTATCCTTCACAGTTTCAGTATGATCTTTTCAGTATGATATGTACAGGCAGTCTTTGCTTAATAGTCACAATTGAAACTGACAACTCTTTTGGGAAGTGACACAATAGTTAAAAGAGACATTGTGTTCGCGTGACCTCATTTCTACTATGATTGTTAAGTGAGACTTCATGGGACCATGATTTACACGTTCCTGCTGAAAGCTGTGATGTGCACCAATGACAAGCCTATGATTGTGTGATACTTGGACTAGGTCCACCAGTTGCAGTATCCTAATCTCAATCATGTGACCATAGACATGAAACAGTCATAAGTGTGAGGACCAGGCATGGTTACTTTTTCAGCATCATTCTTAACTTCAAATGGTCACTAAACAGAGCAGCTATTTAACTAAATATCCATATTTAATTAAAGAATTTGCCTTGTTTTCATTACAATGGGCAATGCAATGATTCAGTTTCAAGCTGCAAAGTTGCATCTGTGGCAATGAGGCCTGGGTTGTTGTTTTTTTGAAATAATTTTATTAAAAATTATACTAAAGAGATGAAACTAATGCAAGAATAGAAAAATACTCCCCCAAAATATTAACAATTCTTTCACCTTCATTGACAGTATATGCAACATTAACAATGTATCACTGCATTTTAAAATATAATCAAATACATCTTCATTCTATATTTCACCCCATTTTCTATTAACTCATCTCTAAACCTTCAGCTCTTATTAATTGACAAAGATCCAGTAAAAATTAATAGAAATGCCTAAGAATGTAAGTATATAATCTCCCTTTCCATTAAATCCCCCTCATCCGTCTCTTTAATAATTGAAATTTAATCCCAATTAACAAACATTATTAAAAAAATTTAAAAACGATTAAGCATTACCAAAAATAATAACCCCTTATTTACATAAGGCTATCAGACCTGCTAAATAAGATATATTACAATGTGGGAAGCATGAGCTAGGGATCCCAGAGCATTGACAGACAATCAGGATGGTAGAGCTAACCAAGAGGGAAGAAGAAATGAAGAAGCAAGGAAGAAATGATACTATCAGCCCCAGATCCATCTTGAGACAGATTCGCGGCTGCCACAGCGGGAGATGGGCAAGCTGTGGGAACAGGAGAGTAGCAAATGGAGTATAGCCACAGCAAGATTCTTTCACCAGAGATCAAGGGCAAGCTGCTGGCATCTGGAGGGGAGTGACTGAAATTTGGCAGCAGTTGAGACAGGAGATCAGTTGGCCAGTGTGACCTGTGAGTCACGAAATGGGGCAGGATGTGAGTTTTAGGGGGGGGGGAATTCAGATTTTTGGCTTTTCCCCAGATGTGCCAACATGAGTTCTCTAATAAATTCTTACTTTGATGGACTTTGTCTTGGAGTTCTGAAAGTTTACTTGGAACACCCACAGATACATTCTAGGAAGCTGCTTTTGACAGTTCATCTGCCTCATTCCCTATCCGCATTCTGCAGCCCTTAAAGCATTTTGCACACTGGAATAAAATAACTAATTCTACAAATCCAAGCATGCCTGGAAAGGTGGTGGCCACCTGAATTGTTAGCAGTGAGGCAAAATAATGAACTAAACTTTTGAAAACCACAGTTGTGTCTTAGTGATCATACAGCCCACATCCGTGACTAGGATACACCAACCTGATTATCTGCAGAGACTCAATATAGCTGGACATGACACTGAAAGTGTGAAAGAACTGGGAGGGACACAGAGAGAGATGTCTTTATACATTTCTAATAAAGTAGTTTGGGAATTTAGAGGCAATGGGTTTGGTTTGAATCATTTCCAGAGGAACGCATACACTATATATTTTAAATTAGATATAAAGCTATACTTAACATTATCAGAGGCGTGGATTAATGTGCTGCTGGCTCTGACATCCTGTTAACCAAAGTGTTCATCTTAAGTCTAGAATCTGTCCAAAGCCCAGTATATTGTCCAAAACTTGCAAAAGCAAAACTGTGCCAACTATGATAGAAAGTTCCAGCTCTTTCCTACTTTGGCCTCTGAATAATTACAGATCTGGACAGGTGACATATATCTCCAATATCCAGCAGACAAGTCCAACTCTCCTTAAAAGCCTTGATCTTGAGCCAGCATATTTCATTAATTTTTTGTGCGGGGATTATGTTGGGCTTTCTCTCTATCTGCCATTTCATCCAATCACTCCAGGACTTTTGTACAACATTGTTAATATGGAACAATTGTTTCTCAGTCAGCAGGCCCAGGGAAGCCTTGCTGTGAAATTCACAGGGAGCCTGAGGAATGGATTCATTCTGGCTGTGGGAGGGTAGGAGTTATATTTCAACACATATGCAGGACCTAGAATCGAAAAGTCCAGAATGCACCAATTGTTTGACTAATATAAATAAATCAAATTTCTAAAAATATACATAAATTTGTGACTTCAAATATAATTTTATATAATTTTTTTTTCATTTGTGATGTTTCCTTGATGACTGTGAAATCATCTCATAATAAACTGTATTTGCTGTGGTTTGGGCTATGGCTTGGTTTTGCTTTGTGTTTTTGTTAAAATGACTGTTTTATTACTCAACTGCCTGGTGGTCAAATAATTTGTTTTTCCTCCTTGCGGTCATATGCATCTACTGAGAAGAAAGCTTGATTGGGTTTAGTGGGACTTGCTTTTAGGGAATTGGGGGGGGGGGGAATCTAATTTCAATATGTTATTGATAAATTAAAGAAGAGTGAAAGAAGTTACAACCTGAGGTGGTATTTAGCAGGTTCTGATCAGTTCTGGAGAACCGGTAGCAGAAATTTTGAGTAGTTCGGAGAACCAGTAGTGGAAATTTTGAGTAGTTTGGAGAACCGGCAAATGCCACCTCTGACTGGCCTTGCCCCCATCTGTTCTCTTCCTCCTGAGTCCCAGGTTATTGGCTGGGTCTTTTGTTGCCCTGCACAGGAGAATGGAGCTGGAAAGCAGGTTAGTGGGGTGGGGAGGGAATAGGATTTTGCAGTAATCTTCCCCCAGGAGTGGGGAGGGAATGAAGATTTTACAGTATCCTTCTCCTGCCATGCCCACTAAGCCACGCCCACCAAGCCACACCCACAGAACTGGAAGTAAAAAAATTTGAATCCCACCACTTCTTACAACCCTGCTCAATGATACATTAAGAATACCATATCTGGGCTGCAAAAAGCTAGATGAGTAAGAGGACTGAGGATTCTGTCTGCCATCAGCAGGGTAATTTCGAAAACAGAATTGGTGTAAAGAGAAAAACCTTTGAACAGAAAGAGTAACTTGAAAATTGAAAAATAGTTTCCCAGGGCAGCAGATTGAAATGCTACCTACAACCCCACTTCTACTTCCCCAGTCACTTGGCTCAGAATGGGAATCTAGACAGCCCATTCTCAATACTCAGATGCACAAAAACACACAGCAACTCCTTCCCACACACAGGGGCTGCACACACTCCATCTGTCTAGATATCCACACGCACAAAATCAACACAAATATACTCACCATGATTTGACCTATGCACACATAAACTCAGACAGTACTTATGTATGTGTACAGTGTGCACACATACATACACAAATATAGATACAACAATTTTACAAAAGGAAATCCAGGTGCCTCTTAGGCCACTGCTGGTGAAGGGCTGGAAGGCATTTACAAAGCCAGACTCTGTATATCCCCTTCTCCATTGTTAATTAAAGGATTAGGACCATTTGCAGGAAGTTGTCATTCAGTGGGAGTTTCATCTTTTCTCAATGGCAACCTCTGTATCAGAAGCCAAACTATATGGAAACTGGCACAGATTGATGTGTGAAATGGGTCCTCTTTGGGATGCAGTATCACTTCGCAGCTTTGAATAATAATGAGAGCATCAAAAGTCAATCTGAAAAGCTGTAAAACACTTGATTCAATGCTTTTTGACAACAGAGTTTTTTTCTTTCCTAATATTCGCATTCTAGGAAACTAAATAACAAACCTCTATAATCTTCCATTTAAACAAATAGCCCAGGGATGAGCAGAACTTCAAAGCTGGAGTTTAGTTAGATTAACAATAATGTACTTGTAAAAAAAATATCTTGGAATAATAACCGATTATAAGCTGAATCTAAATGAGCAGTGCCTGTCCAGTCTCTTCTTAAAAGCCTCCAGTGATGGAGCAGCCACAAGGTCTGAAGGCAAGCCATTCCCCTGGTTAATTTTTCTCATCATTAGGAAATTGCTCCTTAGTTCTCTTCTTGATTAGTTTCCATCCATTGTTTCTTCTCTTGCCTTCTGGTGCTTTGGTAAATAAGTTGACACCCCCCCCTCTTATTTATGGCAGCCCCTTATCATGTCACCCCCTAGTCCTTCTTTTCATTAAACTAGACATACCCAATTCTTATAATTGTTCTTCATAGATTTTAGCCTCCAGTTTCTTAATCATCTTTGTTATTTTTCTTTGCATTCTTTTTAGTCTTAACATATTTTCTATATTGTGGATGTACTACTTCAAGTGTGGTCATACCAAGGCATTATAAAGTGGTGTTGACACTTCGTGTGATCTATTTCTTAAACATACAAGTCATACAGTCTAGGGCTGGAAGAGACCTTGGAAGTCTTCTAGTCCAGCCCCATGCTCAAGCGGGAGAACCTATAGGTCCTATACCATTTCAGATGAGTGACTGTCTAGTCTTTTCTTAAAAATGTCCAGTGATGGAGCATCCATGATTTCTGAAGTCAAGCTGTTCCATTGATTAATTGTCCTCACTGTTAGGAAGTTTCTCCTCAATTCCAGATTATTTCTCTCTTTGATTAGTTTCCAACCATTGTTTCTTGTCTTGCTCTCTGGTACTTGTAGAATAATTTGACTCCCTCTTCTTTCTGGCAGCCCCCTTGAATACTGCTATCATGTCACCCCTAATTCTTCTTTTCTTCTTTCCTTTAGACTAGCCAAATCCTGCAGCCATTCTTCATATGTTTTAGTCTCTGGGCTAAATCATTTTAGTTGCTCTTCTCTGAACTTTTTCCAGTCTCAACATCTTTTTTGTAGTATGGTGACCAAAATTGGTTGTAGTATTCCAGGTATGGTCTTATTCGGGTTTTATAAAGCGGTATTGATACTTCATGTGATCTTGATTCTATGCCTCTGTTTATACAACCCAGGATTGTATTAGCTTTTTTGGTTGTTGCTACACACTGCTGGCTCATATTCAAGTGATCATCCACTAGGACTCCAAGGTCCCTCTCAGAGTTATTGTTTTTGAGCCAGGTCTCACCTAATCTGTACTTATACCTTTGGTTTTTCCTGACTAAATGTAAAACTTCGCTCTTCTCCATATTAATATTCATTTTGTTGGATAGGGCCCATTGTTAAAGTTAGTCAAGATCTTATTGGATCCTAAGCTTGTCTTCTGGGGTGTTGAGTATTCCTTCCAGTTTCATCTGCAAATTTGATGAGTTCCCCTTCTATTCCCTCATCTAAGTCATTCTCTGTTAATGCAGATTAGGATTTCATTTGCCTTTTTGGCAACTGCAGCACACTGCTGGCTCATATTTAACTGATTGTCCATTAGGATTCCAAGACCCCTCTTGCAGTTACTGCTGTTGAGCCAACTACCACCTATTCTATACCTATGCATTTGTTTTTTCTTTCCTAGATGTAAAACCTTACTTTTTCTCACTATTGAATTTTATTTTTGTACATCATTATTCCCCTTTATTGTGCCTTGGTCAGTTCTGAGCACAACACATTAGGAAGGATTCAGACAAAATTAAGAGAAGGGACAAAAAGGGACAAAAAATGAACTCTAGGAAGAGAAATGGAAGGAGCTGAATACCTTTAGCATGAAAAAGAATTCAGTGGGAGCAAGGTTATGGTAGCACCCCTACAAATCTTACAAGGGATATCTATCCCTTAGAAGATAGCCAGATTTGTTCTGTCTTGTTCCAAGTGCAGAACCTAGAGTAATGGATTTAACTTAGAGGGAGTCAGATTTTGATAGACTATAGCAAAAACATTTCTAACAATATGTACAAGATCGAGAATGGAAAGGACAGACAAGCTTCCTTTTGTTGAATCTTAGGGATATTTGAATTTGGATTGGTATATTAAATGAAGGAGTGAATCTAATTCCTAAATGGTCCCTTTCGGGTACTAACCATTTCCTTCTAAACAAATACAATGCTTATATTTTGAACTTACCCTATTCTTTGCACTGCTTGTAAAACTTTTTTTATTTTATTACTATCTTATTCATTTAGTTATTTTTATCTTACCTTTATTATTATAATAAATAACTCAAGGTGGTGAACATACCTAATATTCCTTTCTCTTCTTATTTTCCTCACAACAACCCTGTGAGGTGCATTGGGCCATAAGAGAGTGGCTGCCCAAGATCACTCAGCTGGCTTTTTTTTATGCATCTTAGAATCACAGTTCCAAGATGCATCAAAAATGACAATTTATGGTTAGAGACAGATAATGAATCTATGGATACCAGACTGTGTTTCTATTTTCTTAATTTCTGGTTTAAAATTATTTTTTTCTCCTGTATTTGGCCCCACTGGTTTTCTGAGACCATTTTAAATCAACTTGGCTCATAAAAGCTAATAGTAGATGTCAGTCCTTAGGACTCTCTCTGGAAAGTCTCTGTCCGTTAGGGTTTGAAAATGGTAGGAGTCTTCTTTAACATATCTGGGATATGGATTTTCAAACCAGTTTGAGCCTAGTGTGTTTATTGTATGAATGTGCCATCTTATCTCTCTTCATTTTTAATTCTGAAATTTCATCAGGTTTTCCCCAAGCTTGGATGCTTTGAAGTTCTGTGGGGACAAAGAAGATTGTAAGCTGCCCACAGTTATCCTGTGGTAAGATGGACAACCAATAAATAAATCAAATAAAATATTTTCTCCAGGTTTTTTGTACATTTAGAATCTCTTAGTCATTTGCTCACCAAGCCATCTGGCAGAGCCAGGTCTTAAGGTTCTTATGAAATGTCAGGATGGCGGGAACCAATTTCAACTCAGGTGGAAAAATGTTACAGGGGACAGGAATGACTTCAGAGAAGGCTCTGAAGCCTGCCAGATGAAATTCCTGGACTGTTATCCACAGAGGCGGGCCAGTCCCATCTGTATCCCATCTTAAAAAAACTAGTCTAGTAGAGAGCACAGGTCTTATCTCTCACTTCTATCTGACTAGGACTCTGGTATATGTTTCCAGATTACCCAATTTTGTGTTATCATATGTTATATCCATCCGATCTATGGTTTAGGTTGAGCACAATTGTTTGTGATTATCACTGCTATCTGTATAATGTATTTTATGTAATTTCATTGCATTTTACATATTTTTTTAAAGTTTTATTAATAATAATTACAGGTTTATATATTGTATTGTTCTCTCCCTGGGCTAAAGACTGTAATAAAGGAGAGATTGATTGAAAAGTCCATTGTTTCCATTTAGTGCGCCTTGTTCCTCTGAATTTATGCTAAAACACGGAATTTGCATGGGGATATTTTTTAAAAGTATGCAAAGTACTTCAGAAATAAAACATACAAAAAAACCTTGTGAGCAATATAAAGCAGATATCCACAGTTAAGAATAAATTGAAAGGTTTTGAAGATTTTTTGCAAAGCAAAGGTATTTTCCTATGAATGTGAACAGAAAACAGTAGCAATTACTCTGGGATACTCTAGCAATTAGTTAGTAATGTTTCCTCTGTCTCATTTATTTATAATATATTTATTATAAAATATTTGTGGGATCGACAATAGTTTTTCTACAGCAAATTTACTTATTGTTAAAGAATGATAAAGATGGACAGGAGATCAGCAATTCATTTCTATTTACCTCGTAATATGAGGCACTTTCATTGTGTCATAAGGAGTGTGCCTGGAGGCAGGGGCTGAACGAACAAAGCAGAACAAGCTGGAGGCCTTTTTATTTGATGTTCTGAAATTGCTGTAGGGGGTGACTTCTCTGGAACTCTTTTCCTCTCTCCAATATGCTAAAACACAAATACATTCATTTCTCTTTTCAATAAAAAGAAAGATAAGCATCTGTCCAGCTAACTGGTTTGAAAACCTTTGTCTTTTCATACTTCTCTGGGGAATAGCTGTTACTATCAGTTTTATTTATATATTTATTTATTGAGGTAATTTGTATGCCTCCTGCTTCTCAGACTCTACTTGTCAGTTAAAGTTTGTATGTTTAAATATGTCTACCCTGACACATGAACACACACAGGGAAGGTGAAAGAGAGAGACACTGAGGGAAAATATTCCTGGCCAGGGAATTTAGTCTGCTTAAATAGACTAAATTCACTATTGAAGTACAGTTTTCAAGATATGTCCAATATTTAGGATTCTAGACATACCTGAGTATAAGAAATAATTTTGCCAAGGGCTGTTCAAATCAACACATCCTGAATTAGAAACTAAGGAGGGATATATAAGAAGGCCAGGATACTCCTCGTTTCACTCTCAGGAGGGTAGTATCAGACGCTAGATATATGTAATTCATTCTCCTGTTTTGTAGGATTTGAAGCAGTTATGAAAGACTGCTATACTATTCAGTGCTATACAGTACTGAAGAGAAAGGGTAAGCAGGCCTGTCTGGGAGAATCACCTAGGACATGGCAAAGTGCCAGGAAGCTGAGCCGGGGAGGAGGAAGTTTGTAGCTGACTATTCCTGAATCCATATCATTCAAAGCAGGAATCAGAGCAATCCTGTATCTTCAGTTTAATATATATAGCCCTCTGATTTGCAAGTCAGTCAGTGGGGGCTGTGGATGGGGGCCTCAGGCAGATGCTACTGAGTGCAGGTGGATGGGGTGGTACGTGCTATGAAATATGGGTTGACGAGCTGCTGGCAGGCCCTATAGAACACTATGAAATCTGCATGGGTTGTGGGCCCAGCCAGGCACCGCTGACCATGAGCAGGTGGGCAAGCTCTGTGGAGTTTGGGCAGGATAGTACTATTTTGGAAAAAGAAAGAATAATACTTAAAATATTAAAGCCAATCACTGGAAAAGCTTCTTGTCCCCACTCCCAACCCCAAAAGGAAATTGGATATACTAATCCTACTTATGTGCATGAAATGACCGTGCACACTTTGTACTGACACCTTATGAATTGCAATGTTTGTTTACCCAAAAGTATAAATCCTGGCTCCAAAAATCACCCACCTTTGAAATAAAAAGTTTTAGGAAGAAATTTACTATCAGGCTTTGCCAGTATTGAAGCTGGTTTCAAAGCCTTCAAAATTATGTCTAAGGCAATCATTCTTAATACAGTATTTCTATTACACGACAAAGCAGTGCTGTTAAAGTGTTATTTCCTTTGTTGCCAGCAGAACTATGTTAATTTGACCCAATAAATGTCATATTAACACATTATTCCTGGGAGGTGCTGCTCTGGATGTTGCTAGCTTTTTCACTGGGCTGCTGTAACAGCTGGTCTCCACAGAAGCCCTGAGCAAGAAATGGCAAAGAGTCAAGGTCTGCACATTTGGCCTTTTCTAGGAGTGGGAAGCCAACAGCAAAACATCTGCCAGATATAGCATATCCTTATTCTGCTGCTATGTTCCTGGCTCCTAGATTATGTATCATTCGGAAATCAATAGGATATTTTAATCTGCCTGAAAAGAAGATAACCATGTCTTTCAGATGGCTCTCTGAAGATTAGAATGAAAAACCTCATCTGAATCCATTTAATGCATTTTCACTAACTTACAGCACCCCTCTGATTTTATAGATGGGATCTGAGAAAAATAATAATAATACTGTATTCATTTCGCCAAATACTGTATAATCCTAATTAATTAAGCTAATTTGTTATTATCTCAATATAGACATTGATCTATTTCTTTTGTAAAAAAAAAAAAAGGCTGTGGCATTGTGTTCATGTCAGAAATGGTATATTGTCAAGATGAGCTCTTTGATTGCAGAGTAACTTAGTTATTCATAGATCATCTTGTAAATTAGCAAGACATTTATCACATACCATATCACAAAGATAAATGGAAGAATTTTTAAAATCTATTTACCTTTAATGAGATATATTGAACTAAGGCCCTTTTTCCCCATTGATTTCCAACAACTTTCACAATCATTAAGTGTTATGAATGGGTTCCCGCAATTGTGTAATTCACTTAACAACCACCATAAAAATGGTTGTAAAATTAAATCCAGTCATGTGGGTATGCTAACTTATGAACATACAGAACTACATATATTTCAAACTTTAAAATGTGTTCCACTTTTTACAATATATATGTCAGTGTGATAAGTGTCAGGGTTCTGACAGATGCCCTAATTAAATCATGAGCCTCGAGCCAAGCTTCAAAAGAAATCCAGTTATTTATTAGAAGCTTCATGCAGGCACTGACCAAGTGGATCCAACTCTGACCTCAGTTAATTTGTGCTTTGCTTCTGACCCTGTTTCCCCCTCCCCTCAATATGGGATAGGGGAACTCAACCACTTTAAGGATTTTTTTTTCCACCAATACTCATCTTTTCTTATTTCAGTCGCTCTCAGGGCCTCTCGGTTTGATGTCCAGGGAGGTTGCAATTTGGCTCCGGCTGGGCTGCTCATTCCTGGAGTTCCCTGGAGGGTGGGCAAGCTCAGGGTCACCTAGATCAGGCTCTCTTTGGATAGTCTGCCCTCTGCCACGATAGCTTGAGTTTCTCTCCATGCATCCTAGTGTTGAGGAGCAGATGGAGAGTCTGAGGCTCAGGAATCCCGGTTGTTTTTATTAGTTTTGAGAGAATTGGCTCACTGTCAGGGTTCCGACAGATGCCTTAATTAAGCCTCAAGCCAAGCTTAAAAAAAAAATCCACTTATTTATTAGGAGCTTCATGCCGGCATAGACCAGGTGGAGCCAACTCAGTTAATTCACGCTTTGCTTCTGATCCTGTTTCCCCCTCCCCCCAATATGTGTCATCAGTCACATTCCGCAATGAAGCAATTTCATGGGTTGTAAAAGTCATTCCCTCCGACCGCTGTGATTTTCCATGGAGATGACCTTGGCGTATTGGATGGAATGTTGCCTTGTTTTGACTGAGATACCAACTCATTGATACAGCTATGTAGTTTGCTTTCCTATCCCTCTTGCCTATGGCAACTTGAGTACAGGTCAAGGATGTTTTGTGAATTGACGTTCAGTTTAATATGATATTATTTTTCCCTCTCTGGGCTTCACAGTATTGTCATGATTAGCTACTGTGCAAACTAATAGTTTAGATCCAAATTATTGTATCCAATTATTGTATGGTTTTGGATTTAGGTTTCTGAAGTAATTGGTTTCTTTAGCAAATAGTTAAAATGATTGTGTGTGTGAATGGTTTATGTTTACATGTCCTTGAGTAACAAATGGATTAAATTAAACAACATTTGAGCATGCACAAATATAGTAGACCTGGCTTAGTCATTTTGTATCGGGACAGGAAAAAAAAACTAACTTGTGGCCTGACTAATTGCAAGTTTTACCATAATATCTAATTAACTTTTATAGCACTCTAATCTCTTTTTGTTTCCGGGTAACTTTTATTTATCAAAGGTTTTCATAACAGAATAATTTACCTTATTTATCCTGTTCCTTCTTTTTAGTCTTCATAAACTGTTCTGAGTAAAATAATAAGTAAGGGTTTATAGTTTCCCATCATTCAATAATTATCCCAGCTCCATTATTCAACCAAGTACAGGTTGGCATGGACTTAAAATAACACAAAGAAAAAAGAAATGATTTGTGAGTATGGAAAAATGTGTTGTATAACAATCCTCAGCATTATTGTTACTTGCCTTCAATAACTGAAGTTTTAGGATTTATTTTTAGTTATATGGAGACATCAGACAGAATTTGCTAGGAAAAATGATAATAGGGCAAAGACATTAGAGATTTTTGTGTGTGACAAATCAATGCCATTTGCTTATTTTAACTGGAAAGAAGGGGAAGCTTCTATTTTTCCACATATTTCAGAGAGCTGCAGTGTCACTTCTCTAATAAATATAAAAATCTACACTAAAAGTTATATCTTTAAAGGAGGACAGGCCTCTTTTCTGTTATGAACTAGCAGGCTCGTAAGCCTGCAAACCTGACTGGCTTTTCACAAGCAGGCTCGAAATCCTGCATATTTGATTGGTCCATGAACAGCGGGTCGTGATTGGTCATTCCGGACTGATCCAATTGGCTAGTTAGCGGGCTGCCGCAATTGGACGCTCCAAGCATGGCAAACTTAAACCATTGGACTCTTTGACAGCAGCCAGCTCTATAAAAGGAGCTGCTGTGCCATACGTGTAGAGCTGCTTTTCCCGAAGTCACTAATAAACAGTTGGAGTCACTATTCGATGTCTTGTCTCCGTTATTGCACCCATTCTCCAAGATAGAACACTGGCGACGAGGATGGGATGCGGAGACGATAAGAGCTGACTGAGCACTCGCAAAGTATTGACAGAGCACATGGCTGACAATGCACAGAAAACGGCAGAATGACCAGCAGCGCAATACCACCCGCTCCTTTTGATCCAGCGAATGAAGATTGGGACTTGTATATGGACAGGTTCCAAATGTTCCTGGAAACCAACTATCTGAAGGATGCCACGCCTAGCAAGAAACGTGCGGTGTTCCTAATGCGTTGCGGACCCGCCGTCTTCAAAATGGCAAAGGCACTAGCAAAACCGGCTGAAGTCAAAACTATGGATTGGGACACCCTTGCTCCCATTCTCGGGCTCATTACGCCCCAGCAGTTCCAACCCTCATCAGAAGACACGAGTTTTACCAGAGGGACCAACGGGAAAGCGAAAGCATCGGGGACTTTGTCGCTGGCCTAAGAAATTTGGGTGAACTATGTGGCTTCGCAAATCTAGAAGAAACCATGAGAGATCGGATTGTCCTGGGTCTAAGAAACCTCACCATCCAAAGCAAGATTATGGCGAAAGGAGATATCCCACTCGCAGATGCCATAGCGGATGCTACTGCAGCAGAAGCAACCAGGAAGTCAGCTGCCCGAATGCGCCGAGCAAATGGGTCCAACCGCCAACTCGTCAGCGACATCATGATACCCTCAGAGAGACACACAACAACAGCCCACCACGAAGACATCGAATTCTCATCGGAAAGTGAGGAGGAAGAAGTCAACAGACTCAGATCAGAGCACGACCAACGAGACCAGCGAGGTCGTAAACCCAATTTTCAATGTGCCGGATGCGGGGGGAACCACCCACGAGCAGATTGCAGGTTCCTAGATGCCATCTGTCATTCCTGTAATAAAAGGGGCCACATCGCCAAAGTCTGCAGAAGTAAACGAGTTTCCAGCCCCAAGAGGAACAATAGCTTCAGGCAGATAGCGGGCAACCACCCACCAAACCGGGACTGCCCAAACAACCAGAGGAGCCAGTACAGCAGAAACCAAATGTCTACTACCAATACCAGACAAGAAGAGGCACATCAAACCGTCATCATTGGCCACGCCTCATCAGTGGATGCGAAAAAAATCCAGGTAAGGTTCACCACTGAAAATAGACCGTGCATCATGGAAGTCGACTCCGGGTCTTCCCTGTCAATGGTTTCCTGGAAAACTCTCAAGCAACTGATCTCTGACATCCGCCACCAGGATCTCAGCACCCAGAGACTAAAATTAAAGGACTACCAGGGCAATCGAATCCCGGTTGCTGGTTCCAGTCACGTCCAGGTCTCGTTTAAAGACCACACCGCAATTCTACCTCTCACCGTCGTTGACAGGGACTGACCCAGTTTACTGGGACTACAGTGGTTCGCGCCATTAGGAATCAAATTGGCCAGCATCAACCAGACTGTAAGCAAAGACTGGGAGGCGACCCTCATCTGGGACTTTCAAGAAGTCTTCAGCGAACAATTAGGCAAGTACAGGGGGTCCCCCATTTTGTTTAATCTCTGCCCTGATATCGCACCCATCCATCTAAAGCCACACTGAGTTCCCTTTGCTCTCAAACCAAAAATTGACGAGCAACTGGACAAATTAATAGCACAGGGCCTACTAGAACCCATCGACCACGCCCGATGGGACACCCCAATTGTAACCCCCATAAAACCTGACGGATCCCTGAGAATCTGTGGGGATTACAAGGCCACCCTGAATCACGCGCTTCAACAGAGCGCCTACCCAGTACCCGTGGTCCAACACCTTCTCCACTCGCTTGGGGGCGGAAAGGTATTCGCGAAGCTTGACCTAGCCCAAGCATATCAGCAGCTGCCAGTAGACGCAAAGACCGCAGAAGCCCAAACAATAGTCATGCACAGAGGTGCGTTCAAGTGTAAAAGACTCCAGTTCGGAGTAAGCGGAGCCACGGGCATCTTTCAAAGTTTGATGGAAAGGTTGCTACAGGGCATAAAAGGAGTTGTACCCCACTTCGGTGATGTATTAATAGCCGCCCCTACAAGAAGTCAACTAGAAAAACACCTAAGAACTGTCCTGCAAAAGTTCCAAGACGCAGGACTCAAAGTCAAGAGGGACAAGTGCCAATTATGCACTGAGAGGATTGAATTTCTCGGTTACCTTCTTGATAAACATGGTATTCACCCTACCGAAAAGAAATTAGCAGCTATTAAAAACGCTCCAAGACCTAGAAACAAGACAGACCTCCAAGCCTTCCTGGGCCTCATTAACTTTTATAACATCTTCCTACCCCAGAAGGTGACTGTTGCTGAACCCCTGCATAGGCTCCTCGACAAGAAGGCTTCCTGGTTTTGGGGATGTCAAGAGGAGCAAGCTTTCCAGCAAGTCAATGACCTCCTAACATCGGATGCAGTGTTAATCCAATATAATGAGACACTACTCTTGACTGTGACTTGTGACGCTTCCCTTTTTGGAGTCAGAGCCATCCTGAGCCACGTTCTACCAAACGGTACGGAGGCACCTATTGCGTTCTTTTCAAGAACTTTGTCTAAAACTGAAAGGAACTATAGTCAATTAGATAAAGAAGCCCTTGCTATTGTATCCGCAATTAAAAGGTTCCACGAATATGTGTATGGAGGATCCTTTTCCATAATCACAGACCACAAGCCATTGCTTGGCATTTTGGCAGGGGATAAACCAATTCCCCACATACTATCACCAAGAATGACACGATGGTCGGAGTTCCTAGCCATCTACGACTACCAGTTAGCGTATCGTCTGGGGAAAACCATTCCCCATGCTGACGCCTTAAGCCGTTCACCATTACCTGAGTTCCTAGACGACCCAGCTCCTACGCTATCCACACTACAAACTGAGATGCTTCCCTTGCCTCCACTAACTGTGCAGGATATTGCGCTAGAAACAAAAAAAGACCCTTGCTTGGCGCGAGTCCTCAGTTGGGTGGAGAGGGGATGGCCAGAAATCTAACCCAACAACAAATTCAAACCCTTCAAAAGCAGACAGACAGAGCTTTTCTCCCAAAAAGGGTACGTATTGTGGGGAGACCAAGTAGCCATTCCAGAAAAACTTCAACATAGAATCCTGAAAGTGCTGCACGATGGACACCCGGGCATCGTGCAAATGAAAGCGCTGGTGAGGAGCTACGCCTGATGGCCAGGTATGGACAGACAAATTGAAGCCTGGGTTGCCACCTGCAGCAAATGCCAAGAAACATGTGCGGCTCCACCAAAAGCACCACCAACGGAATGGGAAACGCCCAGGGATCCATGGTCTCACATCCACATCGATTTTGCAGGACCTACAAAGGGACATACTTTTCTAATAACAGTGGACGCCTACTCGAACTGGCTCGAGTTAAATGAGATGAAGACCACCACCACAGAAGTGGTCATCAAAAAACTGAATAGACTGTTTGCAACGCACGGATTCCCAGATATCTTGGTTTCCGACAATGGCCCACAGTACACCGCCTTGGCGTTTGAACAATACCTAGCAGACCGGGAGATCCGTCATGCCCTGACATCACCTGCTCACCCAGCGGCCAATGGCAGAGCTGAACAAATGGTTCAGTTCACGAAAACAACCCTACACAAAATGGACCAAGGAAATATCCATGACAGAGTCACCAGGATGCTCCTTCTCCAACATATTACACCGAACAGCACCATGAACAAAAGCCCAGCCGAACTCCTGATGGGCAGAAAACTTAGATCACATCTGGACCGCCTACACCGTGCCTACACCCCAGAAAAGCCCCTGGGGTCCAGCAGCAAACATCGCACATTTAAGGTAGGAGACCTCGTATTCGCAAAGAGCTTTACAAGCAACCCATTGTGGGTCCTTGCCAAAATAACACAAATTACGGGCCCCCGTTCCTACCGATTGGAAACAACAGATGGAAGATTGTGGAAACGCCACATCGACCAGCTGCATTCAAGGCTGACAACACCCCCTCCACGAACTCTGAAATTGAAACCAGAGGGGGAAGGGAAACCGAGGATTTTGGAAAAGAACTAACACCTGGTCCCGGACACGCAAACCCACAGTCCGCACAATCAAGCCCAGCATACTCACCTGCGGAAGAGGAGCAGTGGCAGATGGTCATCTCTCCAGGCAACAACAGCCGAGTGGGTTCAGCGAGTCCAGAGGACCCAGATGAAAGGAACAAGGGAAACGTTGATGGCATCCCCGAGTCACCTCTAAGGATACCCAGCATAGAAGCCAGGTCACTGTTAAACAGCCCACCAGAACCAGAATCCGAGCAAAGGCCAGTTGAACAACGCAGGTCAGGTAGGCAGGTCTTCAAACCTGCGCGAATACATCACCCCACCCCTAAGACGGAACCTAGAGGGGAGGGGTGTTACGGACTAGCAGGCTTGTAAGCCTGCAAACCTGACTGGCTTTTCACAAGCAGGCTCAAAATCCTGCATATTTGATTGGTCCGTGAACAGCGGGTCATGATTGATCATTCCGGACTGATCCGATTGGCTAGTTAGCGGGCTGCCGCGATTGGACACTCCAAGCATGGCAAACTTAAACCATTGGACACTTTGACAGCAGCCAGCTCTATAAAAGGAGCTACTGCTGCCATACGTGTAGAGCTGCTTTTCCCGAAGTCACTAATAAAGAGTTGGAGTCACTATTCGATGTCTCGTCTCCGTTATTGCGCCCATTCTCCAAGATAGAACATTTTCTATAGATGCTTTTTAAGAAACAAGAAAAAATGTACACTCCAACATATACATAAGGCAATGTTCAATACAGGATGAAAAGGTTAAATAAATAAATCAATTTTCCAATTTAGTACATTTATTAATCCAGTTTCAAAATGTTTGAGAAGGCAAGGTTACTCAAAAGAGAGTGTTCTTAAGGGTTTGAAGGAAGAGTATCTCTAAAAGTGGAGAGTGAATCTGAAATCTGGTATTCTCTGCTCAGGTATCTTCTAGGTCTGTGATGGTGAACCTATGGCATGCGTGCCACAGGTGGCATGCAGAGCCATTTGTGCCCGCACTCGAACTGCAGGCAAACTTACCTCACTGTATATGTGCATGCCTCAGAGCTGATTTTCATCTGGTTTGAGGCCTTTTTTTGGCCTCCCAGAGGTTTGAAAAAAGCCTCTGCAGGATTTACAGGAAGAATAATAGGCCCATTTCATCACTTCCTGTAAACACTGAAGTGACAAAATGGGCCTATTATTCATCCTGTAAAGCTTGCAGAGGGAAGCCGAAAAAGGCCTCAAATCAGCCAAAAATCAGCTGTGAGGTCCAGTGCAGGTAAGGAGGTGGGGAGATTGTGCATGCACCTGCAGGGGCGTGGGGGGCGCACACATGCACACAATTTTTGGCACAGGAGCCCAAAAAGGTTCGCCACCACTGTTCTAGGTGGTACCATCCTACCTGTTTGGTGTAAGGCTGTATCATAGGAAAATCAATCTGAGATGTGTATTTCATAGAAGTTTTGACCTGACCATATTTGGGTATCTTTGTTTAGTAGATTGGATCTAACAAGGGAAGGGAAAGCCAGGATCCATCAGATTACACAATCCAGGACTTGGGAGTGATGATCAAAGAGAAATTAACACAGTCTCAGTTTTCTGGTATACCCATATCTTTCGGGTACTTTTGAGTATTTACTTATCATTTGTCTTTGAAAAACAGAATGCATCTGGGTGTAATCTGATATTCGAACCTTTCCTATTTTTACACTTTGACAATCATGACAAAACTTCATTACTCCCAGTACTTCTGAACAGCACACGCCCAGATAAGACAGGAATTTCAATCATAGAAGACATAGTCAGTGTTAGGGATATACACCCTAGCAGAATCTGCACGGTAGTCAGGCAGGCAGGCAGAATTGTGAGACAAACGTTTTTGTAGCTTACACTCAGTAAAACAGATACACTGTGCCAGTTAAATAGTTTTTATTCCAGCAAGAGTTATAGCATAGTCAAACAGTCCATATATCATACACTAGTTCAGTCCATCCGGGGATTAATCAGTTGCAAAGTCCAGTGTCGAAATAGAGGTCAATAAACTTACAAATAATCAGTCCAGTAATATATCTCTTTTGCAGTTAGAGATATGAAGAAAATCAAACCTCCTTTCTTCTTTCAGCAATAGCAGGGAAACACGCAGTTATCACCATCAATCCATCATTGTCAGCAATCCAGTAAAAACCAGCAAACAGTGAGCTCTCTTGCTCCCTCTTATGGTGATTTTACAACCGCACCCAAAATACATGCTTTGCAGTTAAAGTGATACAACACTTAAACTCACTAACATAGTTTATATATATTATTTTACCCAAACTAAGTTAGGTAATCTATGTTATTCCTAACAGTCAGTATATTTACATTTTGGGTATTTGTGGTGAAAATGCAAAGACTTAGATGGGAACTTGGCAGGTAAGAATATCTTTCCCCATTTTAACTTTGACCTGCCATTTGAAAACTTGAAGTCTGATGGAAAATAAGAATTGGGTCTACCTTTGGCATTTTATCTAAATAACTCTCTATCCAAAGTGCAAGTTTCAGAAGAAGTGGAGTGGAAGACTGGACATGACTCAATCTGACGCCTTAAACTGTAGTGTTGGGTGTCAGGCTTAATGCAGGAAGATGATTTTTTTAAAAAAAATAGATCTTTTTTTTAAATTATCTCTATTCCATTGAAATAGAAGTCCTAACATTCTCCCCTTTTGGGTAATATAATATATATATATATATATATTTACAACTTTAAACCATAGTCATCACAACTTTCTTTGTGTTTGACTGAACCTTGGGCTTTTGTAAACTGATCAGCAAAATTTTCTTCAGTCATACAATATTCCAATCTTATTAAACCATTTTTTACAGATTGCCTTACATTGAGATATCTAAGATCTGTATGCTTAGATCTCGTTTTCACAGCAATATTTGTAGCCAACTGTATGGCTGCTTGATTGTCCTCATAAACTACAATGCCATCATTAACAGTTATTCCCATATCCAATAACAACTGTTTATACAGAATTAAATCAGTACATAATAAAGATAGACATGAAAATTCTGCTTCCATTGTGGACATACTTATGTGTTGCTGTCTAATTGACCTCCAACCAATCAGTGCTTTTCCTAACAGTATAGCTATACCTGAAGTTGATTTCCTAGTGTTTATGTCTGTTGCAAAACTTGCATCAGCATATGCACTTAAAATCAGATCATCTTTTGGCTCCAAATACAATGCATAGTGCATTGTCGTTTTAAGATATCTTAATACACGCTTTAACGCTTGCCAGTGTCATTCAGTGGGTTCAGAATTGAATCTTGCCAATTGATTAATGCTATAGGCAATGTCTGGCCTTGACCAATTACTAATGTATGATAAACTACCAATTATTGATTGATAAATGGTTTTATCGAATTTTGGACTTTGAGCATCAGTGTGGCCAAATTCCTTACTCACTGGAGTTTTTGCTGGCTTACAAAGTTCCACCTTGTATGTTTTTAGTAATTGATAAATCTTATCCTCTTGAGATATCTTATAGCCACCTTTGGTTTTATTTATTGTCAATCCTAGATACTGTTTTATCTCTCCTAATTGCTTTAATTTTATCCTCTTACCTAATAATGATATTATTTCAGTAGCTTCATTATTAGTTTTTGTAATTAAGGCAATATCATCTGTAAACAACAATAATAATGACATTATTCCATTTGTCTCTTTCTTAAATATACATGGATCAGCTAAACCTGCTTTAAACCCTATATTGTTTAATTCCTTAACAATATATTGGTTCCATTCGTAACCAGATTGTTTTAATCCATAGAGACTCTTCTTAAGTTTCCAACAGTCATTATTTGTTTTATCATCCTTAATTCCTACAGGTTTCTTTAAGTATATAGTGTGCTGCAATGGTGCATGCAGATAAGCAGTTTCTACATCTAAGTGATTTATAATATAGTTCTTCTTAGCTGTCCGCACTAAGGCTGCTCTCAAGGTTGTTGCTTTTAGACTCGGCGCAAATACTTCATCATAATCACATGCAGTTTGATTAAATCCTTGAGCTACCAACCTAGCCTTATGGGTAACAGTCCCATTTTTACCTGTTTTTAATTTAAATATCCATTTACAGCCAATGGACTTTTCACCTGGAGGTAATTTAACATTTTCATAAACTTCCATTTGTTTCAATGAATTTAATTCCTTCTCCATCTCTCTATGCTAATTTTCTTTTTTTTTTTTTTAATTTTTTTTAAAAAGTTTTTATTAATTTTCTACAAACAAACAAGACAGACAAAACATAAAAACATCAACTCTTATATATACATCCAGTGTGTCAGTTGGTTCATCATTTTTGTGCACATTCTGTAGTCTCAATTACAATTATATTACATAACAACTCATATTGTCAGTCCAAACTTATATATCCTAATATCACTAAAAAAAGAAGATTTTGACTATATTTTTAATCATTCATGCTTAATGAGCTAACAATACTTTAAACCAGTTTACTCTATAACAAATCATCTGATCATATCAAATCAATCCTAAGAAATCCTTTATAAATATAATATCAAATAGCAAAATAATAGCAAAATAAAGATATTCCTTACTATCTAGCATTCTGAATATTCTATTATCGTATTTTATCATCTAACCATTTATAAAAAAGATCCCAAATTTCGTAAAATTGTTTATCCTCTTGCTCTCTAATTTCAAATGTCAATCTGCTCATCTCAGCACATTCCAATATTTTCTTAATAATTTCTTCCTGTAATGGTATTTTCTCATTCTTCCAATTTTTAGCAAATACAATCCTGGCCGCTGTTAATACATTTACAATCAGGTATTTCAAATCTTTACTATATATATCAGGTAAAATTCCCAATAAAAAGATCTCTGGTTTCAAATCTATATGTTTCTTTGTCATTTTTTCCAACCACATGCGAATTATAGTCCAATATTTTCTAGCATCCTCACAAGTCCACCACATATGGTAATACGAGCCGGGTATCTGATGACATTTCCAGCATTTTTCAGATTTGTTCTTAAACATTCTTGCTATTCTTGTCGGAGGAAAGTGCCACCTGTAAAACATCTTATACAAGTTTTCTTTATATGCTGTTGACATTGTCATTTTATAATTTTGAGACCACAATTTCTGCCATTTCTTTAAATCAATCCCACATCCAAAATTCTTCCCCCAAACAATCATAGTTTCTTTGACTTGTTCTTCCTCTAATTTCATTCCCAGTAAATAACCATATAATTTTTTAATCACCTTCTCATCAGTACCCATCAAGATCTTATCTAAATCAGTCTGTTTATCATAAAATCCCTCCGTTTTAGAATCTTCATCATACCTTGAGTGTATTTGTGCATATGAAAACCAATTCATCCTTATACCTTGTTCTTCTAAGTTTTGGATCGATTTAAGTTCACCCTTTTCATCCAAAAGTTCCCCATATCTAACTGTTTGTTCCTTCTTGTAAATTATAGGATAGGAAAATGCTTCAATGGTAGATAACCAGACTGGAATTTTCAAATAACATTGTCTTTTTATCTTCTCCCAATTTAACCACAAAGACTCCCGTACATAATGTCTTCTAAAATAACCCTGTGTTTTAGTTCCCTTATACCATAAAAAAGCATGCCAACCCAACAGCAAGTCATGCCCTTCTAATGTCAACAACCTATGTTTCCTTAATGTTATCCATTCTTTGACCCACATCAAACTTGCAGCTTGATAATACAATTCCCAATTAGGCAGACCAAAACCTCCTCTAATTCTAGCATCTTGCAAAAGCTTTAGCTTTATTCTCGCTTTTTTACCTTGCCATATAAACTTCAACATAATTTTATTTAAATCTTCAAAATAGTCTTTTCCAAGCCTAATTGGTATTGTTTGAAACAAAAATAAAATTCTAGGTAAAATATTCATCTTAATTGTTGAAATTCTCCCTATTAATGACAATTGCAAGTTTTCCCATTTCTTCAAATCTGTAGTTATCTGTTGTTTAAGTTTAATATAATTATTCTCCTTTAATGTGCTACATCTTGTTGTCAAATATATCCCCAAATACTTAACCTTATTTGTAACTTGAATTTTCAAAAGATCTGCCAATTCTTCTCTCTGTCTCAATAACATATTCTTTGTCAAAATCTTTGTTTTATCTTTATTTATTTTCAAACCAGCCACCTCTCCATATGACTCTATCCTTTCCAGTAACTTTGGAGCTGTTTCAATCGGATCTTCCAAAATAAAAGCTAAATCATCAGCAAAAGCTTGTAGCTTAAATTCTTCCTTCTTAATTTTCATTCCTTTTATGCTCTTATCATCCCTAATATTTCTATTCAACACTTCCAAGGTCAACACAAATAGCAAAGGAGATAGGGGACATCCTTGTCTTGTGCCTTTCCTTATATTAATAAAATCTGTAAGTTCCCCCTCCATCATTACCCTTGCTGTCTGTTTATTATATATAGCTTCTATTGCTTGAATAAATTTTTTAGCAAAACCCATCTGCTCCAATAATAATAACATAAATCTCCAATTCACATTGTCAAATGCTTTTTGAGCATCTAGGAATATCAAAGCCATTTGCTTTTCAGGATGAGCCTCATAATATTCCAAAGTGTCCAAAATTACTCTCATATTGTCTCTAATTTGTCTCTTTGGCAGAAATCCATTTTGATCTGAATGAATAAAATTATTTAAATATTTTTTAAGTCTTTCTGCTAAGATTGAAGCAAAGATTTTATAGTCTGCATTCAATAAAGAAATAGGTCTATAATTCTTAATTTGCGATGGGTCAGTCTCTTCCTTTGGTATAAGTGTAATATAAGCCTCTGACCATGTTTTCGGTATCATCTTTTTTAACATAACTTCATTCATAACTTCTAACAATGGGATGCTCAATAATTCTTGAAATGTTTTATAAAATTCTACTGGAAGCCCATCTGGGCCCGGGGCTTTCCCATTATTTTGTCTCTTGAATGCTTCATTTAGTTCCATCATTGTTATATTGCTTTCTAGCATTTCTTCAGTCTCTTTAGGTATCTTTGGTAAATTAGCTTCCTGTAAATACTGTTTGACTTTTTCTTCATCAATATTCTCTTGTTTATATAGTTGCCCATAAAAATCTCGAATAATTTCTTTTTTCTCCTTATTCCCATAACAAACTTGGCCTTGTTCATCTATTAACTTCAATATTTTTCTTGATTCCTTCTCTTTTTTCAATTTATATGCTAGCCATCTACCTGGTTTATTTGCATCTTCAAAATAATTCTGTTTAGAGTTTCTAATTTTCTGTGCCAGTTCTTCTTTCTCTATTAATTCCATTTTATGTTTGATTACATCCAGCTTCCAGCAGCTTCAAAGCCAAACCTCAAGTGTTGATAACAGTCCAGGAAAGCACCTGCAATAATATTTTACTGTGCTCTCCCTCTATCTTATCAGGTTAAAAAGTCCTTGAGATGAGGTCTTTTTGCAATTCTCTCCAATTCAAATAAAGATACTTTCAAGCCTCTAGTTGGCAGTGTTACAAAGTTTCTTAATGCTCTTTCTCCCTCCCCCGCCAGAGAAAAGGAATAATATATGCAGAAAAAAAAGGAAAAAATAGCCAAAGGGAGCCTCTATCCTAAAGAAAGTTAAAAAATCAAAGGAAGCATAAAACTATATATAAAAGAAAATTCAATCCGGTTATCTACAAAGTCACAGTAAAATCTTTCCCAAAAAGTATAAAGAAAAGAAAAAAAAAAACCAAGCCTCAATTTGACATCACTTTAAAAAACGCCGCTCAAAACAATTTCAGTCAAAAAAAAAATCTCACAGCTTTCTTCTTTGTATCGAATGAACTTTCCAACCTTAGCGAATTTACAGCACAAAAGAGTTTTTCTCACCCAGCCGACACACTTCACTTCAATCACTTTCCTTCCGGAGCTGTCCCGACTTCAGCAGCTATGGAGGCTGCCTCTCCGCCGCCAGCAAAAGGGCTTCTTCCGGATCTAACCAGAGATTTTGCGATATCTCTGGGATCCTGGAACAATGCCCTTCACGATCACCGTCTCTACGGGACGGTTTAGGTCCGTTAGGACCGACCAGGGGCGAAAATATCGGCTGCGATCTCAGAGCCCTGAGATCGCAGCTGTATCGCCGGAACGAAGCTCTGCCTTCTCCCCCTCTATGCTAATTTTCTTGTTCCTTTGCTGGATACATTCTAAGTTCTTTAACAGCAGTTGGAACTTTACTAACTTGGAAAACTACACTTGCTTGGTACCTGTCAGGTGGTCTGGTTACATGTGTTGTACGTCTAGGTATTACAGGGCTTACAGGTGGACTTTCATGTACTACCTGTTCCTAGTTATCTATTTCTTCCTGTTCACCTATTTCTTCCTCTTCTGGTCCTATGTGCTCTTCCTGTACTTCCTCTTTAATTGTACTCTTCTTATTTCTGATATGTTGGTTTGGTCTTTTGTAGGTTTCTATGATTACTTCCTTACTTGAATCTTGCTCCAGTTTTTCCCATCCTACATGTTCAAGGAATTGTGCACTAGCACTACAGTAAACTCTAGATGTACCTTTTTCCCAGAATCTGTATGATTTGTGATTAGATTCATAACCTACAAAGAATAACTTTTTAGCCCTATGCTGCCCCTTATGTCTCAGTTGTGTAGGAATATGCACCCATGCTGGTTCTCCAAATGTGTGCATGTAGCTTAGATCAGGTTTTCTACCATGCCATTGTGTGAATGGTAATTCACCTGTTGTTGAGTTAACAACATTATTCAATATATGATTACCACACATTATTGCTTCTCCCCACAAAGTTTCAGGTAATCCTGAATCTGACAACATGGTACGAGCCATTGCTTGTATTGTTTGGCCTCGTCTTTCTATAAAGGAATTATGTTGTGGCCTATATGGTGCAGACTTTTTATGTTCAACACCTGCCATCTTCAGTCTATTTTGGAATTTATTATTTATAAATTCTGTACCATTATCAGTTACAAGAGTCACTAGTTTCCTTTTAGTTTTTCTTTCTGCAAACTTCAACCAATTAAAGAAATTCTGATATGTTTCCGTTTTACTCCTCATTAAATAACAGAAAGCATATCTAGAATAATGATCCATTATACTTAATATATAACGAGCACCTCCCACACTTGGTTTTTTAGGACCTATAATATCAGCAAATACAACCTCTAGAGGCTCTTTAGTTTTAAATCCATTAATTCTATTTGCTGGCGTTACCTTGCTTTTTTCTTGACTGCAAGCATTGCAGTGCAAATACTTACTGCAAGGCTTTAGTTTTATACCTTTAGACAGTTCAACCGTTTGCTTAAGCATTTTAAAATTTATATGCCCTAAACGTGTCTGTAACAAATGTATGCATTCATCATGAGATTTAATGTTATGATACACTGTGTTAGCCACCTCTAATTGATTATCATTTAACACATACAATTCACCTTTTAAAGTTGCAGTCACTTTTTTACCTTCCTTTTCTATTATGCACTTTTCTCCCTTAAAGGTAACTACATAACCTAGTTTAATCAAAATTCTAACTGAAAGCAAATTAAACTTAAGTTGTGGTACATATAACATGTTTATATTTTCTTTTATGCAAGAACAACGTGCAATACCTTCACCTTTTGCTTTCAGTTTCCATCCATTAGCTAACGATATCTGCTGTGAACTCATGGACATCTTAATAAATCTTTTCTTATCTTTCGTTATGCAGTGCAATGCTCCACTATCTACAACCCATAAATTATTATTCACAGTTTCGTTGCTATACATGGCTAACTCTATGCATTTTTTATCTTTTTGATGCCTTTTAGTATTCTGGCTGGCATTGTGGCATTTTCCTTTCTTGCAGAATCTAGGCAAATGTCCTTTTCCTCCACAATTAAAACATTTTCTAATTGTATAGGATGTCGAAGATTCTTTATCTTCTTGTGATTGTTCCCTTCTGAGTTGGTCCCTTTCAAGCCTTCTCCTGGCTTCTTCAATTAATCTGCCAGTAATGTCAATTAATGTGAGGTTATCTTTTGGCAGTACTTCCAGTGAAGTTACATAGTCATCATAGCTCTCATTTAACAAAGACAAAATTATATAAACCTGATGCAGTTCTGTGAAGATAAGTTCTTTTTCATGCAATTCCCAAAAAATCCTCTTCATAGTGTTTAAATGAGTCAACATGTCTCCATTCTTTTGAAGATGTGTTCTGAACAGCTTTCGTGTAAGATTTATATGTGCTCCTACACTGTCTTGAACATAAATCTTCTTTAAATTCTCCCAACATTTTGCAGCTGTTTCTTCTCCATGAATATGGACAAGCTGCTGGTCACAAAGTGTCAGTCCTATTATACAGAGAGCTTGCTCATTCTTCAGTTTATATTCTTGTATTTTCTCGGAATCATCCTCATCTTCCGGATCCCAAGCATCTACCTCTGGTGGGTTTTGAATTATATTCCACAAACCTTCTCTGCGTAGAAGTAGGCTGCATTTCATAGACCACGAAACATAATTTGTTCCATCCAGTTTGGATATTAGAGACAAATTTGGTAAATTGACTTGTGCTATCTTTTTCTGGATATTAAACTACAATTAATAAAACACAGCTGTTCGTTTACAGTATTGTGTAACTACACTAACTCTCACTTTATATAAGCCTGTTATATCCTGGTTAGTCTGACTGTGCAGCCTGGGCCCATAACCAGTGTTAGAGATATACACCCTAGCAGAATCTGCACGGTAGTCAGGCAGGAAGGCAGATATGTGAGACAAACATTTTTGTAGCTTACACTCAGTAAAACAGATACACTGTGCCAGTTAAATAGTTTTTATTCCAGCAAGAGTTATAGCATAGTCAAACAGTCCATATATCATACACTAGTTCAGTCCATCCGGGGATTAATCAGTTGCAAAGTCCAGTGTCGAAATAGAGGTCAGTAAACTTACAAATAATCAGTCCAGTAATATATCTCTTTTGCAGTTAGAGATATGAAGAAAATCAAACCTCCTTTCTTCTTTCAGCAATAGCAGGGAAACACGCAGTTATCACCATCAATCCATCATTGTCAGCAATCCAGTAAAAGCCAGCAAACAGTGAGCTCTCTTGCTCCCTCTTATGGTGATTTTACAACCGCACCCAAAATACATGCTTTGCAGTTAAAGTGATACAACACTTAAACTCACTAACATAGTTTATATATATTATTTTACCCAAACTAAGTTAGGTAATCTATGTTATTCCTAACAGTCAGTATATTTACATTTTGGGTATTTGTGGTGAAAATGCAAAGACTTAGATGGGAACTTGGCAGGTAAGAATATCTTTCCCCATTTTAACTTTGACCTGCCATTTGAAAACTTGAAGTCTGATGGAAAATAAGAATTGGGTCTACCTTTGGCATTTTATCTAAATAACTCTCTATCCAAAGTGCAAGTTTCAGAAGAAGTGGAGTGGAAGACTGGACATGACTCAATCTGACGCCTTAAACTGTAGTGTTGGGTGTCAGGCTTAATGCAGGAAGATGATTTTTTTTAAAAAAATAGATCTTTTTTTTAAATTATCTCTATTCCATTGAAATAGAAGTCTGGATTAGAAGTCTCGACTAGTCACAGTGCTTTCTGCTTTCTGCTCTTTTCCCAGCTAATGGTATGGTTTGGAACTGCAGGATCACTATTCTACATGTAGCTGTGCAACTTAATTTGCGATTCTCACATGTTCTGTCCTCTCTATCCAATTTTGGTTCACCCCCACCTTATAGAATAAAACTATAAGCTTATACTGTAAGAAATGTCATTCTGGCATTTTAATCAATGCTACTATCCAAGGGAATACATGTAAACTACAGGAAAAGATTGTATCCTGGAGTATAGAATTTATGTTCCTTAGCAATTGGGGGAAGGAAGAGAAAATGTATGGGTACTATTTCAAAACTAGATGTTGGATCAAAAATAAGATTTCTCATCTCTTCTATTGCCAATCTCTGCCAACATCTTCTCTCAGAACTACTAACTTGTGTCCAAAATCCACTATGTATCTAAGATGATCACAGAAGTTTTTATACTAACAACATTAAAAATCTTATTCATATTTATGTGCTAAGGAGTACAGGCAATAGAATGCATATTTAGGATGGTTGCAGAGTCCCAGAATGATGTGATCCCCTTTTGCAACCTTCTGACAAGAAAGGCCAACTGGGAAGCCAGATTCACTTAACAACCAAGTTACTAATTTAGCAACTGCAGTGATTCACTTAACAACTGTGGCAAGAAAAGTAGTAAAATGGAGTAAAACTCACTTAACTCTCATTTAACAACATAAATTTTGGGCTCAATTGTGATTGTAAATTGAGGACTACCTGTACTGATTCATTTTAGGAGTGAATCTAATTTCCCCCCAATTTCCCCCACCCCAAATCTCTTCCTCTGTTATGAACTTATGAAAGCAACAAAGCCCTACATGGCCCATGACTGTTACTAATCAATCTTTAAATGACATAAATTCAGGAACGAAACCTTTTGATAAATCTTGATGCTTATTCCATATCATCTCTGGTGATGCTACTTCCATATCTCATAACATCACTCCCTAAACCAGAGGAAGCTACATTTGCTCACCCTCTAATGTGGCATGGGCAATCAATTCTTTACATGCATCAAATTGACAAATCTTTAGCTAACAAAAAAATGGAAATAAATAAAAACATCCAACAACTGGCAGAGAACAATTAAGCATCACTTGATCTCAGTATATTACTTGAGAAAAAATAAACTACAAACACATAACAGAAACAACATTAATTAGAACTTCCCAAAGCCATTACTCAATGATTAAATATAGACCAACATTTCATATATATAGGTGTGTTAACTACTTATTCCATGTAGTTCCTTGTTTACCTATTTTATGCCACATCTGAAGGATCCCATTTTCCATTCTGTCCCTCACCTTTCTTTTCACCATTTTCTGCTCTCCTTTTGTTCATTCTGTTCTCCAACAAAATAAATCTATTTCTTTTTCAGAATGATAAGCTTGTGTAATTAAAAAAAAAAAATTAGTTTTGAGGTGCCACATAATTCTGGGTTGTTTTTGCTGCACTAGATGAACACAGTTATTTCACTGGTAATAAAAAAAACGTGTGAATGGACACTTCTAAGTAATTCTATCTCCCAACTCTAAAATAATTATATTTCTTTGTTCCTGACCTGTCTCCTTACCATTTCACCTTTTCTTTTCTCTCCCTATCTCATTTCATAGACGCTTATGAGGTTAGTTGTTCAGGACCCACAAAACTTTTTGTCTTTCCCGTTGTAGTAATATGTCAAAATAATTCCTTTCTCTGTTTAAGGTTGTTGTTGTTTTTTCCCTATGGAAAAAACATTCACCCATGCTTATATACTAAGGAGTGGTGGTGGATTTTTTTTCCCATGGCCTGGAATCTCTTCACTCCACTTGATACATAAAATAATCCAAGTGGTAAATAAAAACAGGAGAATATGTTAACAAATATAATAAATGCAACACCCATACTCCTGAAGATGTGCAAGATAATCCTCACATTTTTCCAAACACTTATTTCATGATGGCAGAAAGTTTGACAAGAACCGAGTATGAATTCTTACATCAGTTTGACTTTTTTCTCCATTAACATGCCATTTTGATTATTTCTAGTAGTCTTTTGCTTTTTTCCTTGCCTCTGTGTGTGTTTTCTGTAAAGAACTTAGCTGGCTACAGATATTTATATCTCCCACTTGCTATGTTTTTTTATATGAATGTCTTCAAAGATATACACCACAATTGCCCTTGTAGTTTTAATAGTGATTAGTGAGAATAATTTACCATAAACCAGTAAGAGGCAAGCAAGTAATAAAATTTCATAATGGCTGAAAAAAGAAATCGGTGTCATAAAACATAGGTGAACTGAAAACCACTTGAGTCCCTCATTCTCCAGATTCATAACCCAATAAAACATTGCACAGACTTGTAACAGCAAATTTTCATTAATTTTGTATATTATTTTAAATAATGACAATAATCCAATGTATATTTACATTTATACAAGTACTATTTTTATTATGAACATTCTGTTTGAACAGAAAACTTAAATACAGGACTGAAGCCATAGAAAAGCTATTTGAGATAACAAATTGAATTCACCAGAAAGAGGTAACTTTGGAAATGAATCATGCTGCTTTTTTTACACATGGAATGCTCAGATTAACAACACATGCCAAAGTTTAAAATGCAACAATATTTTGCCTAGCTGCCCTTTCCCTTCCCTTTCCTGCCCTGCATTTAGTGTTAAGAAATAGTGTTGTAAAATATCACTCTATATAGTATTTCCATGTATAAAATTATTATTGCACATTAAAAGATGCACTTCATTCTGAAATACAGGAAAAATGGGATGGGAATTCTTCAAATGTGCAGAGTTTAAAAATGGGGTGGAAAGTTTGACATTTTAGCTAACCAATTATTTTATTACTGAAATGGGACTAAATACTTAGTTATCATTATAGCTATGAAGAAATCTGAGAGTACTTCTGATTGCCCATGTTTTGCTTCAGTAGTTTCTTTTTTAAACTTTATTTTCTCTGATTGGCTATTAACACTGTCTCTCACCCTTTGAATCTAGCTTGATGTGGAGGAGCAGAGTGCACTGTTCCTGAAAAACAAGTTACATCATACTGAAAATAATTTCCTTTTTAATTTAGATTCATGCCGCATGTCTGAACAACTATCATCCATTTCTAAATAGAAGTGGAGACCCAAATCCAACATCACTTAAAAAGCAGCATATAAATTTAAACAAACACACACACACACACACAAATAAATATCACACTGATTACTTTTAAAAGAAAACCTTTTGGGGAAGTTTAACAGAGAACCCCAAAAGTTTTCCTATGCAATTCATGACCATATTATATCTAGATGCTGAATACATAGTATATGTTTAAACTAAATTAAATAAAAACAAACTGGGGGTATTAATCTGCATAAAAGCCGAAGAAATTAGAACATATACTCAGCTCGTGCAAGAAGTTCACACAAACTGATTGTAAACAAAAATATCATACAGTTGCCAAAAAAATACACTGGAATATCTGTACAAATTATCATGTACCAGTAACAAAAAATTAATGGAAGTATAGAGTTGAAAAAGTAGTTAAAATGAGCAAGTTCTAATATTGTGGGATTTCTTAGTATAGACTGATAAAAGTCTTGGTTCATAATCCACCAGACATATATGCAGCTGAAAAGAAGAATGTGGATAATTGATTTGGCAATTCCAGTTTAGAAGGCAAAGAATTGGAGAAGAGCACTGATCTGACAATCAGAACTGAAAGATTATGGCATAAATTGGCCATGGTGGCCCCAGGGTGCCTTACCAAATAATCTTGGATAGCACTTCAAAAATCTGTGCATTGACATTTTTCATCTGTCAATTTTAAAAGGCCACACTACCTGGATCCACATATATTCCACAGTGATACATTGTAACATCCTAGATTCTTGGGAAGAATTCCCTAAAGAACAGCTAAAGAAATGGCAGCTATGACTTCACATTGTTAGGTGTAATAATAATAATTTATATGCTGCCCAACTTCCAGCAACACTGGGCAATTTACAAATTGTTATTTATTTAACACATGATATCAACATACAATTTGAGATTTGAACAGCTTGATACAATGGTCAGATATGGGAGATTCCATTCTATACCCTACAATGGCCATCTCTGCATTTGTGGAACGGGAGAAGTAGAACACCTGGCTCACATCCTATAAGATTGTTGCCTATATAAGAGGGTGAGAAACAGGTGCCTAGGTCTATATACTAAACAAATGATCCATTGGGAACCCCATATCAAAACAACTTACCTTATGTGCGGCCAGAATTTGAAAACATTTAATATAGCACAGTATTTGAGCAAAATGGTTTGGTTGAGATCCCCATATGTGGGACCGATTTAGGTAGATTGTAGGGGTGACACTGAACTATAGTTTTATCATATTTTATTTATTCATATATTGTATTTTATTCCAATCTCATTTTAAATTGTTTTTTACCCCAATTTCAATTTCAATTGTATTTTATTCCAAATACAATTTCATTTCAGTGAAATGAAATTTGATTTCACCTGGCAATAGTTGTTTTCAAGTTATGCAATTTCAATAGTCTACTTTTGGCAAAGTGTACATAACTAGCAACGCTTGGTAAAATGAAAGGGCTTTTCTTGCTCATCCATGTCCAATAGAGCATAACTATAACCAGGCCTACTATATTTTCTGCTCTGAAGTATCCTCTGAACGCTTCTACCTAAGAATGGTTTATTATAGTAAAGACCAGATACTGGGCATCCTATTTACTATGACTAAGATAGAGAAAAAGGAGAACATTAAAATGTAATCCCCATACTTTCATAAGTAAAAGTTGGATTAGCCAAAATGACCCAATATTGACTGATTCTCTTTGTTCTGACCAGGAAAATAAATGAGGAGTTTTAATGTTCCTCTATTGTTTGAGATAGATTAACATAATGGGAATCAGAGAATGATGAAAATAATTAAACAGAACTTGGTGGGAGTTTTTTTTTCCTGTTGGTTGAGGGGGTTCTTATTATAATTCAATTTCTTAATAAATGGGGAATTGCACTAGATATCAGTGTTCTTGTCTGTACACCTGTACACACAATCCTAATGAGCTTTTACATTTCAAATGTGTACACATCACCAGGGCTACCATTTGGAGATCATGGGTATTGTCTCTTTGTGTTTACAGTTCTGTTCTGTGAATACCAGAGGGCAACATGGAATCGTTCCTTCTGCTTAGCATTCTTTGATGTTGCCTCAAGTGGCTACCAGGATTGTGTGGCAATGTTGTGGAGAGAAGCCAATGAATGCAGTTCATTTTGACTGACATTGGTTCATATTATACAGCTCAGCATAGAGATTTCAAAGACCTGTATTGTTTTTAAAACATTTGGCAATTTGTATTGCACTTTTTATTCAGTTGATGTAGTAGCAGCCAAGAAAATGCCACCCTCCTCTTTCCTAAAAGGAAAGACATATGTCAGCTCAAAATTTTTTTGCAATGCAGGATTGAATGTGTGTAAAATTTAATACTCTCTCATGAGAATTCTGTTGAACCTGGGGTCTTCACTACTGGAGAGAAATGCAAGATGTTAACAATAAATAATGAGGACTGTACTAATGAATGTTTTGAGAGCAGACGGAGTGTGATGTCTTTGAAGGAATCTTTGAATGTTCAGGTCTTTGTACTTACCCTTCGAAATGAAGATAAATTCTAATTGAAACTAAGTCATTCGTTTAATTTTAGCATTGAGCAGCTATTCGTTGTCCTGGATTGCTGAAATAGGAGGTGAACTTCACACTTGTGTTTGTAAACTTAAGTAAATTGTTTTATAAACTCAAACATATGCTTGAGTGAAGAGGTAGTTAGTATGCACAGATAACCTTGCCTTTTATATACATAGCAATCTTTTGTGTCCCTTTTCTGCCATAAATTATTATAACAAACAAAATGGTCAAGAATGCCGAAAGAGTAAAGACAAAAATACAAAACAAAATAATACGCCCTCTCCCAAAAGAAACCTCCTTAAATATTATATTTTTGTTTAGGTCCAGTTCTTACTAGAAGTAAATCTATGACTACAAATAATATTAAATTTGACAGTTACTCCTTCACTGAAAAATGCTCCCAAAGAACCTTATTTTTCTGATGAAGTTGTTTTCTTATGGCAAGGATCAACATTCAGATTGAGCCAACCTGATTTTTTCTTTCTGTCTCTTCAACACAGTAGCCAAAATATAATTTACCAATTCTATAAGAAGAAGAATTTGCTGATTTAGGAAAGTGTATTTTTAATGCCAAATTAATTACCTTGGTAAAACTCTGCTGAAAAAGAAGAGCGGGATCAGATTCTAGCCTGCTAACCTAGAATCACTGGCATTTATGAGAGCTGGGCTGTTAATAAATCAATATTGTTCATAGAATTTTTGAATGTATTATTTGGAAAGGACATTGCAAGATACCTACTTCCAACCATCTATTTAATGCAAGAATCCATTCAAGTATCCTGAGATGTGACCATTGAAGACTACCAGTGCGATAGAATCTGCTGTTGTTCTCCTGAGAGCCGGTAGGATCATCCAGAGAGTGGGAGGTGCTTCAGTCTGCGTTGTTGAAGGCTGAGCTTAATTACTGAGGAATGCTCCGCCCTCCGTCACGTGGCTCCCTTGCATTCCCCAGTTTACGCTCAGTCTTTGTGAGAGTAGGCTGTGTATTTTACCACTCCTTGGCCGATTCAAGAGCTCTTTATTCCTCAGGTTTGATGATCATTGCCTTCGGTTCTCCTTAGCCTCTAAGCGCATTGGGATAGTGATTAAACAGGGGAGCGTGTTTTCTTCGCCCCCGGGGGGGCTGTACAGCGGGCGGCTTCCGTGCTCTGGCGCCAATCCCCCCCCAATTCAATCCTCTTCCTGCCGCTTTTCTACGCCACACTCGTAGTGGCTTTATTTGATCATGCTGTAATAGCGCAGCTGGTGTTCCCCCCCCCACCGTAAACGCCGAAAATCACCTGGCTGCCTCTCTCGGCCCCTAGACGTGCCGGAGAGGCTGATTTTGGCCCTGAGCAGCCCGTGAGTAAGGGAGCATGGGCGGCCGCCATTTTGGGCGCCGCCGCGTGTTGGGCGCCGCTTTTAGAGGCCTCATTGAGCTGTGAAGGGACTAGCTCTAATTATAGGCCTTCCAGCCTGTGAGAGCTATCAGATATTTAGGGGAATTGGCAAACTTGTTGGCTTTCCGCAGCATGCTCAGGGCAGGAAATAGCAGCCTATCCCTCCCGGTTGTTGCCTGGGAGCTCCAGCTGCCAGAGGCCTCACTCCAGCCTCAGGCGTTTTATTTGGCACATTGGCAATATTAACAGCAATTTCTGGGGTCACTTCTTCCTGGGAGCTCCAACCAGACCTTGGATTAAATATTTGTAAATAATACTAATACTAATAGTAATATTTATCAATAGATAGACATCTAAATATATTTAGATATACAAATATATATATATATATATATATATATATATATATATATGTATGTATGTATGTATGTATGTATGTATTTGCATATATATATTTTTACATCTTATCAATATTTGGCTATTTCACGTTGCCAACACTGGTTGGATTATATATCTTGATTGTACGCTTACATATAAAGATATTAATAATTATATTAGTTTATATACATCTAAAATTCCAAAAGGGGATGCGGGCCAGCGAAAGGACACCCGGCCTTTGTTGTAGGTTGAACCCTTGGTGAGCCAACCACCTTTACATTTGTATTACAGTTCTTTCCTCTACAATGGCAGATGACAATTCTACTAAAGGCCCTTCTTTGAAGGTCAAATCTAAATACTACCACCTGCACAAACAGGCTAAGGAAGCCCCTAAGGTAACTTCCAAAGCTTCTCAGAGGGACACTCTAAGACGTCATAGGGCACTGGAGAAAGAATTTGATAGGCGATCTAGAGAGACACAACTGGTATTTCCAGCCCCCCCACCCTCTGCTCCCTCTACCTCCAGACACCCCCGCTCCTCCAGATTGCTCTTCCCTCTCCAGGCGCAGCCCATCCCAGGGACACCAGGTTCCCGGACCAATGACCAGGTGGACGCCGGAAGCAACATTTACGCCCACAGGCGCTGGTCTGCGCCATGAGGAGGTCACCACAGTTGAGATCCCTTTGCACATGCAAGCATGGATGGAACAGGCTATTCACCAGGGGATTACAGAGGGCCTGCAACAGATGTCCAGGTCTGGTCCTCCTTCGATGGCGCCCGAACACGACTCACCATCAGTCAGGTCCTCGCCTAGATCGGACCCCACTCTTGGTCAGGTACCTTTACAGGAGGGCAGTCCTCTCCCAGAAAGGGATCTGGAGGAGGCCATGGAGGACCTAGATCAGTTCAGGGAGGAGGAGGAATTGGAATAGGGGTCAACGCACCAAGGGGAACCCCTATCGGAGATAGACCCGATGGAGGGGGACATGTCCGAGGACAAGGGCCTCACCTCGGATCAACCCACCTTTGTGGGTCTGTTCAAGTCGCACATGTTTAAATCGCTTCTATTTAAGGCCAGGAACATTTCTGGCCTGTCTGTACAGTCCTCCTCGGCTCTCCCTTCCCCGGCAGAGGGACAGGAGGACACCATTTTTAGGCAGCCCGTGGTGGAGGCGGAGGTGATCCCGGCCCCGCCCATTTTTCATGACTTAGTCTCAAACCAGTTAGACTCCACAAGGGCCCCCCCTGCCCCATCCAGCCAGGACAGGAGGTTCTTTAACCTCGAGTCGAGCTTCTGCAACCTGCTTAACACTCGTGAGGTAGATGAGCCCATCGTTGGTTTGGCATCCTCGTCCTCCCCCAGTGATCCCCTGGAGGTCCTGAAGCCTGAGGACAAGAGGTCTGAGCTTGCTTTACATAGGGCTCACCAAGCGGACACCTGGGCCATTAGATCGGCCACTGCCGCTTCCTTCTTCACCAGGTCTTCGATCCGGTGGCTCCGTCAACTGAGGCAGTATGTCCCCCCCCTAACACAAGGGCACATCAGGACATAGCAAAATTGACGGCTGCGGCAGAATTCTCGGCCGACGCCACATACCACGCGGTTAAGTTCTCTGCCCGAGCAATATCCTCTCATGTTACAGCTCGCCGCCTGCTCTGGCTCAAGCACTGGCAGGCGGACATAAAAAACAAGGTTAAGCTGGCCACCTCCCCCATCAAAGGAGATAAATTATTCGGCACCGTCCTGGACCCATTTCTATCAGAAACCAGAAGCAAGAAAATATTTCTTCCCCCCCTTTTCCGTTGGTCAGAGTCAAGAGCACAGCCCTTTCGGAGAGGTTCCTCACGACCTTTCTACCAGTTTCCTTTCCCGCCCAGGTACCCGAGACCTCCCTCCTTCCAGCCTTTCCAGCCCCAGGTTCGAGCCGATCCGGGTGACAGGAGCAGGAGGGGTGGCAGCTACAGGCGCCCCTTCAGGGGTTCAGGAGGGAAGCCCTTCCAGTGCAACAGATAGATCCCATCCACCCCTCCCCATCGGTGGATGCCTTTCTGCATTTCAAGCATTTCGCCGACCGGTGGGACTCTTCCACCTCTGATGCCTGGGTCCGGGAGACCATCAGACTGGGCCTTGCACTTGAATTTCAGCGCGTCCCCCCCCGAATTTTTTATGGCACCCCCCCCTCCAAGGATCTCACCAAACGCAACCTAATGGATTCAGCTATCCGCCATCTCCTCACCATACAGGCCATCCAACCTGTACCACCATCCCAGCGGAGGCAGGGGTTTTACTCTCACCTCTTCGTGGTCCTCAAATCCTCAGGGGGATGGAGGGCTATCCTAGACCTGAAACACCTTAACCGTTACCTGACCTACCGCAGGCTTAAGATGCACACCCTACAATCCATTCTACTAGGCATCAGGCAGGGGGACTGGCTATCCTCTATAGACCTTTCAGAGGCGTACCTTCACATCCCAATCCGGCCCTCCCATTCCAAATTCCTCAGGTTCTGCTACAACCATCGCCACTTCCAATATGTGCCCTCCCATTCCAAATTCCTCAGGTTCTGCTACAGCGATCGCCACTTCCAATATGTGGCACTTCCCTTTGGATTGGCCTCTGCCCCGAGAACCTTCACTAAGGTCCTCGTGGCCCTAGCAGCCCACCTCAGGGACCTCCTGGTTCGTCTCGACTGTTACCTGGATGACATCCTCATCCTGTCTCACTCCAGACCCCAAGGAGAAAAGGATATCAGAGCTACTTTTTCTGCCCTCCAAGATCATGGGTTCCTAGTAAACTGGCAGAAGAGCCATCTGTTACCATCTACCCGGATCACCCACTTGGGGTCCATCATTGACTCAGTTCAGGGAAAGGTTTTCCTTTCCTCTGAGAGATTCCGTAGCATCCAGGAAACTGTCAAACATATCAGACGATCAAGAAAGGTAACACTTTTAGAATTGTCTAAATTACTCGGTAAAATGGTCTCATGTATTTCCATTGTTCCCTGGGCCCGTTTACACACTAGATCCCTACAATGGTTCCTGCTCCCGTTCCAAAGGACCAGCAGAAACAATTCAAAGGCCACGGTCAAGGTGCCTTCAAGGGTCCTCACATCTCTCCTCTGTGGACCAGTCCTGCCATCAACAAGGGACACTGCTTCAAGGAACCCCAATGCCTCATCCTCACCACAGACGCCAGCCTGTCCGGATGGGGCGCTCACATCCACTTGCTCTTGACACAGGGCAAATGATCACAGGTAGAACGCACACGCAGTATAAACTGGTTGGAACTTCGCGCCATCCACCTGGCCCTGTGCAACTTCCTTCCCCTCGTACGCGGGTGGCATGTCCTGATACTCATGGACAACGTCACCGCCAAGGCTCACGTCAACCGACAAGGGGGCACCCAGTCCATAAGTTTGATGAGAGAGGCCAAGTGCCTCTGCTGTTGGGCGGAGCACAATCTCCTCTCCCTCAAAGCCGAGCACATCTCAGGGGTCTCAAACACCCAAGCAGATTGGCTGAGCAGGAACATGGTGGACCAGTCCGAGTGGCGCATTCACCCGTCACTGTTCAGGGAAATGACCGTGATGTTCAGTCTCCTGTCAGTAGACCTCTTCGCATCCCTGCTCAACACCCAACTCCCCAGGTTTTTCTCAAGGTACCCCTCCCACGGGGCTGAGAATCACAACGCCCTCTGTTGCCCCTGGCCCACAGGGCTTCTATATGCATTCTCTCTGTTGGCCCTCGTTCCCAGAGTCATCCAGAAGCTCATCTCCGAGAGCTGATTTTAGTGGCACCCTACTGGCCCAGGCGCCCATGGTTTGCGGACCTCCGCAATCTATCAGTGCCCCCCCTTTGGAAAATTCCCCCACACAGGATATCCCTTTCCCAGGGGCCCCTCCAACATCCGGACCCTCAGTGGCTCCAGTTAGCCGTTTGGAGGTTGAGCGGGAACGTCTTAGGAAGGAGCAATTCTCTGACCAGGTTATTGATACCATTTTAGCTGCAAGGCGGCCCTCAACAACCCGAATATACAATGCCACTTGGAATAGCTTCTGCAAGTGGTGCCATAATTTCCAGATCAGCCCTCTTTCACCCTCCATTGCTCAAGTTTTGGAATTCCTCCAATAAGGTCTGAGGAAGGGACTTTCTCCGAACACCCTGTTCTCCGAACACGTCAGGTAGCAGCCCTCTCAACTGTGATTATTTGCGACAATCTGGGTACCCTGTCCCTCCACCCTCACATTAGGGCATTCCTTAGGGGAGCAACTAACTTGTGTCCCCCAACTGTACACAGATACCCAACCTGGGACCTCAACAAGGTCCTGGCGTCCTTTACTAAACATCCCTTTGAGCCTCTCAGGGAATCTTTACTCTAGTTCCTAACTTTCAAAGTCGTATTCCTGGTGGCCATTACTTCGGCTCACCGAATATCGGAGATAGCCGCCTTGTCGGTGAGGAAAGACCTTTGCATCTTCCATGCCGACCGAGTGGTTCTACCGCCGGACCCTACCTTCTTGCCTAAGGTCAATTCAGCCTTTCACAGGGCACAGGAACTCACACTTCCGAACTTCTGCCCCAATCTCTCGCGGGAAAGGGAGAAGCTTTGGCACATCCTGGATGTAAGACGGGCCCTCCGCATTTACATTAAATGTACCCAGCCCTTTAGGAAGTCCGAATCCTTATTCTTTTCCTTTCAACCTAAATCCTTAAGACACAAAGTGTCCCCGGCAATCATCGGCCGCTGGATTAGAGCAACTATTTCCAAAGCTTACTTGTCCCAGGCTCTGCCGGTGCCCAGTGGAATAACGGCACACTCCACCAGAAGTGCAGCCACCTCAGCAGCTTGGGCCACCCAGGCTCCAATTGCGGATATTTGTTGGGCGGCCACCTGGGCCTCCCCATCTCCCTTCATTAGGCATTATAAGATCGACATATTTGCTTCGGCGGAGGCTTCATTTGGGAGACGAGTTCTCCAGCGAGTCCTCAAGGAACTGCAGGGACTTCAGAACCAGACAGAGTCCCTCCCGTAGGACAGCCAAGCTTTGGTATGTCCCACTCTCTGGATGATCCGACCGGCTCTCAGGAGAATGGGCGTTGGTCCTTACCCGACACGCCATTTTTCTGGAGCAGGGAGGATCATCCAGCCCCACCCTTTTAGTTCACCATCTGGTGGGGTCTTGTTTCAGCCAAGGAACCGCTTAGCATAGTAAGATGAGAGCACGATCTTCTCTTCAGTCTCGTCTTCGCGTAAACTGGGGAATGCAAGGGAGCCACGTGACGGAGGGCGGAGCATTCCTCAGTAATTAAGCTCAGCCTTCAACAACGCAGACTGAAGCACCTCCCACTCTCTGGATGATCCTCCCGGCTCCAGAGAAATGGCGTGTCAGGTAAAGACCAACGCCCATTCTATGTGAGTTACCTTACTTTGCCATAGAGCTCTTACATGACCATTACATAGTAGGAATGGCTGAAATTTACTTAGAACACAATCTGTACATGATTCATGAATAAAAACCAAAAAGAATAAACATACATAAGCCATTTATATGTTTTTTTCATTACCTCACACATATCTCTGTCAATTAAATCACAGGATAAGAAGAATCATTATGAGATATCTTCAAGATTCCTAGAGGGAGGGGAATCTTGGTTTAATTAGCATTTGTAAATCAATAACTTTCAGGGAATAAAGAGAACTTAAAACTGCCATTTCTGAAATTAATGTTGGGAACCATTCTGTTCAGTAAATGTTGAACAGGGAAAGACATTACTGCTGCTATGGGCAATTGGAAAATATGACAACTGTTAACATTGGTTTGGAACATATCCTCCAAATAGGATTCTCCCCTAAATTTCTGCTTATGCCAGAACCCTAACAATTTCAACTTGCAGACTTTTCTTTTAGTTTATTTTGAGATAAATTGTTCTGTATGAAATTCTAGGAGTTCTTAACTATGTAAACAAAATGCCAACTTTCAGAATAGAAGCAGAAACACAGCTAAATTTTGTGGGGAAATCTAAATGACATAAGAAAGGATATTCACAAAGGGTTTTTTTTTCTTCTTCCTTACAGATCTTCTATATTTGAATATAGTTGAAAGCCAGACATTTATACATACAACATACAATTTATCAAAAGAGGTCACTCAAAATTCAAATGTAAAAGAAGATATAACAGTTCTAAGGAATGTAATTAATAGAGCCCACTTTTTTTGAGCCATGTGTTCTGAGAATAAAAATCAATTTTCTTACTGGAGAGAGCATCAAAGTCTTGGGAGCCCAGGCTGACTACAATTCATAGTAGTCCTTAGAAGGACTCCACTCTCTTTTCTCCACTCCGCTCTCAGAGGAGGTGCAGAGCAGTGGTGGGATTCAACTTTTTTTACTACCGGTTCTGTGGGTGTGGCTTGGTGGGCGTGGCAGGGGAAGGATACTGTCAAATCTCCAGTCAGAGGTGGAATTTGCTGTTTCTTCAAACTACTCAAAATTTTTGCTACCGGTTCTCCAGAACTGTTCAGAATCTGCTGAATACCACCTCTGGTGCAGAGGTATCTGACAAGTCTTAAATGGTAACATCAGATCATTGCTTTACTTTAACATACCTAAACAATTACCACAAATATGTTACATTTGATTAAACATTAAGCGGGAACAATTAGGTTATTTCAATCAATTCTGTTACAAAATATTTTTCACACATCATAATTTCCCAACCTTCTGAAATTCTGTAAGATATTCCCCCTGACGTGTGTTCACAAAAATAGATCAAATAGTAACTAAGCAAGTAAATCAGCCAACCCTTTCACTAGTAGGTCCTCCTGTTTCCCGTTGAATACGGAGAGGAGGGGAAGGGAAAAACCACAAATGCATTTTGGAAGTTTCTTAACCAGATCCTTATTTGTTCTCTGTCATTTTAATTACTTTTTTTTTTAAAAAAAAACCATCATATATTTTATATGCATCATGTTTAGAAAGCCCTAAATTGTAACGCAGGGGAACAAAACATCTTTCTTCTTGTCAGTAAAGCAGCAAAAAAATTAAAAAGTTCATTTAATTTAAAAGGAAGATCTTGATTCTGACCCAGAATCAATTATGGAACTTCCCTGCAGACTAATTGCTGTTTGAACCAAATCTTGTTGTTCATTAACAGATTTTGGAAAGGTACATAATCATTTTTTTCATAAGTATTCTTTCATGTGGAATGATGTACTTAATTGTAAAATAACAAGAGTGGGTGACAGGCACAAAGAGAGAGAGGCTGACTGCATGCTTGCCATTTAAGCTGTTCCTATCCTGGACTTGTACTAGTTTGATTCTAAGTAAGTTCTAGAAAATTCTGTCTGGATGTAGACTTTTGAGATCTAACAAAGTGTTCAGGCCAGACTGCACACTACCCCACGTGTGTCTCCTTTAGACAATTCACTAGTTGTGTATATTTATGCAAACCACTTCCAAGGTCTTGCTGAGAAAACTGAAGGGATTTGCCAAGGCAATTGCTAGAAGATAATACTGACTTAAAGTGCTCTTGCTGTATCTCTCATAAAGAGAAAGACAGGAACAACAGCAAGTAAAAAATTCGTCCTTTCCAGGCCTTCCTTGTCCTCATTGTTGAGACAACATTTCAATGAATTTTTTAAAAAAATGTCTTAGAAATGTATTTTTCTTTCCCAACTTTCTCCTCCTTCATGACTTTTTAAAAAGATAAATCTAGAGTTTCCAGCTGGGTGAACTAAAGGGTTTTACCCAATATGCCACAAAGAGCAAATGTAATCAATGGGCTATCTTACAACTGGAAACAAAAAAAAAAATATGTCTCAGGAAAAACCCAGAACAACAACAACTGTTTTTTCTTTTTTTAAGGCTAGGAAAAGTAGAAAAGTGGATAATTTTTTTTTTTAAACCAATGGCCCACATTTCACTGGGATCTCAAACCAGCAATTTTCTCTGCGTAAAGGGAAGTACAGAACTTAATACAGTGCATGATGAGGATTGACCCAGTTGAGGGTGTGGTCCTTCCAAGGAGCCAATGAACTACTGCCAGCTGCATTGCTGAAGCCCAAATGGAGAGGAGACATGACAGAGAAACAAAAGGAGGGGATACTTAGAAGTTCAGTGGGAGATTACTAGAGGATGACACCATCCATTTCTGCACTCCAAAAGTAGTTGCCTGCATTTTCTGGACTGAGAGCAAGCAGGCAGGGTGACTAAGCCCATTGAGGAAAAAGTGGAGAAACTAATAGATTTCAGGATATCTGTTCTGGGAATGGGCCTCAAATTAAATTGTACAATGTATTTTTCATTACTGATGGAAAATTGACTTTGATTCGTATATGTATTAACTGTGGATATGAATATTCATTTGTGGAAGCAGGCAAACTTGCATGTATATACAATTTATATATGAGAAGATGGGTATACAAGCTGAAGAATGTATAGTGTGCTGGATTAGTGGATAGAAAATCATTCAATGACATTCACAAAGATTGTATCTGGAAGTTTAATTTTGCTTGCAGAAAAAAAGTGCACCATGCCTGGAGGGCTGTTCCTAATAACTGATGGAGCGAAAGATGTTTTGCCAAATAAGGAATGAGATTATAAGGCAGACTTTGGAGGCTAAGTGTATGGGCCAAGTTTCAAAGAAGAGGGATGCAAATTGCTAAATTAAGAGCAATGCAACTAGAATGGAAAGATGAATTGAAGCTTTGTGTCAGAGCAAGAGGAAGAAGAAGTCTTCTCTTCCTAGTTGCTCATAATGATTTGTCAGATTTGCTTCCAAAACAACACTTGAAAATTAATAGCTTTAAAACAGGGCCTTTCCAAACAGCCTCCTACCACCTCAACATGGAGCAGAACAGTGAAACTAGAAACAAGAATTGAAGAAGTTAGAACTTGGGATCCCATGAGGAATGTAGCAGAAAACTCTTAGCTTAACTTTAAAACAGCACACTATGGTGTTTTATCACACAGCAAAACTCCTTGAACTGTCACTAGTGTCAAGATTACATTTATACATATTGTGTGTTCTACTAGGTTTCAGTGTTTTGATTTGACAGCCCAAATTCTGCTTTTGCTCAAAATAGTGCTCTGATTTATAAGGACATTGATCATCAATGGAATCTTCATTTCAACTTTTAGCAGAATCAGGTGCAATTAAAAAAAAAAACAAATGTGTTTTTTTTACAAGTTTTCTCTTAAATTTTAGTATTGTGACATTTTTCATTGGAGAGAAGATTTAAATCTCAGTTGCCATAACGTATTCAATAGAAATATAAGCAGCTTTGACTGACATTCTATTTAAAAGCAATTACAAATTACATGCCTGTTAGAATGGCAGATTAATTCTTTCATAAAGTCTATTTCATAGTATGATGAAACCTGCCCGAAAGCACCTGTGTGGTGGTCTCCCATGGAAAGAATGAGACACAGAGGCTGGTGTATTCGGGATGGGAGTGCAGAGCAAATTCTAGTGCTCCCTTTTATTGAGAATTTCGTACATAGTAAGCATTCACATTGTGGATTACAATAATTAGATGTAGTACACAGAACTGTTTACAATTGTCTAAGCTGCTTAATTGTTTCTGGTGTTTGTTTTTAATTTCCTTGCTTATCTCAGTGACCCTTAGGCAGACATGTATGTATAAGGTCTTAGACTAATCATTACCCAATACTGAAGTCAAAGTTTATTCCCATATCTCTCCTGTTTTAGTTTTTTGATGATTGCGGATGCCTCGGTAGCTTTTCGCCATTTGCAACAACAGTTCTCCTTCCGTAGGCTTTACCCGACACATTCCTAAAAGTCCAGGGAGACATTGGATACAACAACATACACAAAGAGAAAGTATAAAAAGCAATATCACTCCAACAATTAGGTGACGAATCCATGAACCATCTGGCAACCAGGACCAAAGTGCAGACCACACGTCCAGTCCCTCGTCCTCCGATTGTAATGGATTCTCACTCAGGATTTGTTCCATATGCTGCATAGTAGCTGTAATGTTTGGAGAATAATCAGAGATATACATGCAACAATGTGTATGAATCACAGCACAAACTCCCCCTTGCACAGCCAAAATAGTGTCCACCGCATATCTGGTTTGCAGGACAAAGTCAAGGATTTTTCCTTGCTCTTCTTCAAGCAGCTTTAGCATTTTAATGGTGTCTTTAAACATAGTAACTGTCCAATTGTTTAAACGATGCAAATCTCTACAGTTCATCATGACTCCTAAAGGAGGAATAACTCCCCTTGATATCTGTGTCCAATGGTCATGATTCAAAACAGAGTTTACTTCCGTTGCGGAACGTGCATTGCGGATATGAGCAGTCCCCAAAGATTTTAAAATGACATGGGATGGGATTACTTTCCCAAAGGTGCAGACTCCATCGTGCTGGCATGCGATCATAGGCCATCCGTCCACACAGCAACCATAGATTTGCTCCCAGGAGATGGCCAACCATATTTGGTTCAGCATAGATTAATCATGCAAAAGATTCCATTAACATAGCCAAATATAAGTGGGCGGTGGTGCGTATTTCCCATTTGCACATTTGGGCAGCTGGTTTTCTATCATGATGGGACAACATGTGGCAGGGATAATTGGACACCCATTTTCATTGATCAAAGATATGATATCAAATTTAGAAATATTATGTACAAAGTAAGTGAGATTTTTAGTTTTCATGTCATCTGGATAAACCCGACTTCCATTGCCAATAATAATTGTTTTGTTACAAAATGGATATGTTCCCAAGTAAGTCATTGTTGGGTCCAGCAGATACCCACCACCTCTTGGATTCGGCTTCCAAGTTGCAATGTATTTATATTACTTGTAGTCCAACTGTTAGACCACATCCCTGAACAACCATAGCATTGTCCCTTATACCAGTCACCTTCGGCCAGAGGTACTGCAACCATTGGAAGCCCTGATGTTTTGTGAGTTGGCATGTGCATACATATCCAATAATCAGTTTTATTATGAAGGTTTGCTAGCTTCCCCATGTCCTGGATCAACATGTTTCTTTTCCATTCCCTCAAATCCATCCCCTTGCCCCTTTGGTTGATGATAAGGACGCACACAGCGAGCAGGAACCCAAACAACTGTCCCCTCATCTTCAACAGCAGCGTATCCTCGGCCCCAAGTTATCAGCGGGACAGGTCCTTTCCACGTTGGATCTGGTAGTCTCTTATACTGAACTTTTGGTCTTGGCATACCTGCAGAAGGGGAGGAAGCAAAATGCCTACTGGCTGCCGTAGCAGCAGGAGATCCTGTCATGTTTAAAAAATTTAAAGTGTATAAGGTAATATTAAGAATGTTTGGTATGTAAGGCAAGCCATATCCATTCACTTTCCCCGTTTTTGTTTTTGTGTGAAGGAGTGCTTATTTTAGCGTCTGATGAGCTCGTTCCACAATGGCCTGACCAGTGGAATTGTAGGGAATGCCAAATTTATGTATAATTGACCATCGATGACAAAATTCCACAAAGGCAGTGCTAATGTAAGCAGGGCCATTATCGGTTTTGATCTCCATTGGTGGCCCCACATGTGTGAAGGTACAGAGGCAATAGTTGACTACATGTTTTGTAGCCTCTGCTTGTTGAGTTGTTGCCATAATAAATTCTGAATAGGTATCAACGGTGACATGCAGATGGTGCCATGGTTTGAAGGGAGGGTGTTGTGTGACATCCATCTGCCATAGTTGACAAGCAGATGTCCCCCGAGGATTTACTCCTTGAGGAAGAGCAGTGGATTGAGCACTGCAACTGGGACATTGTTGAATAATAGCTGCAGCTTCTGCAGCAGTGAGACCAAATTGTTTACAAAGAGCTTTGGCATTTTGATGAAAATAGCTATGTGAGTCCCATGGAGTAACAGGAGAAAGCGAGAGACAGGACATGGCCAAGGCCACTGCGTCAGCCACGTCATTCCCTTCCTGCAGCTCCCCGGGAAGTGGCTGGTGGCTGCAAATGTGTGTGATATGTAGAGAATGCGTGTGAGAATGAAGACAGCTTTGCAGAGCTAGAAACAAACTCATAAGATTAGCATCAACAGATGGAGAAAGATAAGCAAATTCAATGTTAAGTATCAACTGATAAACGTAAAGAGAATCCACAATAAGATTTAGCGGTTCTTGTGCAAATTCCTGTTAGGCCAAAATAGCAGCAGCTAATTCAGCCCTTTGTGCTGATTGCTGAGGAGGGGTAATTTTTGTTTTCCATACCCCTTCCTGTCTCCATGCACAAGTGCCGTAGGTCTTACCACCGTCCACATAAACGGTCACTCCCCCAACTGGCTGCTTAGCAATAACTGAATTAAAATTTACAGATACGTTTTGAAGCAACTGGAAACGAGAGTCACTGGGGGTGTGGCAAGAAATCTTCCTTGGCCAATTTTCAAGAGCAATTTGCAATTCAATGGATTGACTATACCAAGTTTCCCACAGAGTGAGGGAGATAGGTAAAAATAACTGAACTAGATCTATGCCATATAAATGCATACTGCGATTTCGGTCTTTGATGATTAACTCACTATAAAGCATAGCCATAGTAGAAATTGTTTTTCTGGGAGTATTCTGCAAATGCAACCATTCAATGATATAAACCTGAGCTTCAAGTAATTGAAATAAAGCTGTAATAGGCAAGGCTGGAGTTTGTAAAATTGCCAAAGCAAATGGAGTATCAGGAATGCATCGATCAACCCAACGCTGTGTTAAAGCCACATTTACATGTGTCAGTACCTTCCTTTGTTCTGCTGATAAGGTTATAGCAGAATCCGATCTCGCAGAGCCCTTTAGGGCCAAGAACAAGGGCTGGAGTACTGCTGTAGTTAACCCCAGGTAGGGTCTAACCCAGTTAATTGTTCCTAGTATTTGTTGTAATTTTTCCATTATCCAATAACAACTTTTGTGCGAAATTGTGACAGCAAATTTCTACCCCACAAGTTTATATGCAGGGGAAACACAAGAGGTTGAATCCTTGCAGTCTCACCAGTTTCTCTATGCAATGCCTTCAACCAATGTACACTACTTCTTGCAAACTGCATACCACCCACTCCACGAACAGCCGGAGAGTCTTCAAGCGCCCATTCACTTGGCCATTCCTTTTGGCGTATCACAGAGACATCTGCTCCGGAATCTATAAGGCCAGAAAAGGATTTTCCCTGAATTTCAATTGTCATTTTTGGTTGGATTTTATCATTCACAGGCATAGGTGCTGTTGGAAATGATAAAGCACACTCCAGTTTTGGGGAAGGCCGGTGCAATACAATTCCTTTATAAGTAGAAGGTTCTACTAAAGTTTTTAAAAGAGGTTGTTGCTGGGTCTCTAAAGCAGTCATAACAATCTTCCAACATATCAAAATTTCAGCTGTTGCCCGTGGCTCTTCATGAAGGATAGTTCCAATTCTCCTCCATGTGTCTAACTTTAAAGAGCCTTTCTCTGGATACCAGGGACATTACCACCAGATCTCTTGCAGCAGCTCTCTCACATTATCTTTTGAAAGAACTATTTGAAGTTTGTCCTGACTAACTTTAGCAGCTCACTAACATGCCATTCCTGTGGCTGAGAGAGTTTTCCCCCCATGTTCCCTGAAAAAATCCTATTGTCCAGCGAAAGTTAAGTACGTACTTTACCTATTCCAGGTGAGGAAACACGGAGGTCCGGACACGTATCACCTGCAGTGGATCACGTCGGGGTCACCACTTGTGGTGGTCTCCCATGGAAAGAATGAGACACAGAGGCTGGTGTACTCGGGATGGGAGTGCAGAGCAAATTCTAGTGCTCCCTTTTATTGAGAATTTCGTACATAGTAAGCATTCACATTGTGGATTACAATAATTAGATATAGTACACAGAACTGTTTACAATTGTCTGAGCTGCTTAATTGTTCCTGGTGTTTGTTTTTAATTTCCTTGCTTATCTCAGTGACCCTTAGGCAGACATGTATGTATAAGGTCTTAGACTAATCATTACCCAATACTGAAGTCAAAGTTTATTCCCACACACCTGCAGTGTGGATTTAAGAGAAGAACAATTTCGCTCTTTCTCCCTCTCCCTCTTTCCCCTGTATGTGTATGCTTTGGTGTGTATTAACAGCAAGGGCTATTTTAATGTTTTGCATTAAGGAGTGTTTCTTATAAAGGATAGCTTAAGATAGATGTGTGAATAAATAGTTTGACTTAGTATGCATTTATTGTATTTACCCCTTTTTAAGTGCATCATAATACAAATAGACATTGACAGGAATTGGATAAGAAGGGTCATTCACAAAAAACAAACCTCTGCACTCGCACTTGGAGGAAGTCAGAGTGAAACAAACTTTATAGTAAACATAAAATTTTTATTATTGCCAAAAAAAAAGAAATCTTGAACAGCAGTCACTAAGCACTTCATAAATTGTATAAAACTACCTGATATTTTTACCACTGTTCAATGTACCAACCAGGGAGAAGAAAACTTAAACAAAAGATAGATTTTGAAAATATATCAGCTGGAGGCACCTCTTGGAAATGTTGAAGCAAATTGTTTTTGTCAGATGTAAAACAACAGCTTACAATACCGACTTACAATATGTAGACATCTTGAAATAACCTGGTGCATCTCTGGTGGGATAGATTATGCTCTGATACTTGGGCAGGGTAGATCCCCCTAATTTGTGAGTGCTTCAAGCATAAACAAGACATAAGATGAGCTGATTAAACATGTCAGCCCATTGAAAAATATTACATATTCTCTTTATACAACCAAGCTTTAACAGTTGCTAAAACTTCTTCGGATGGGATGTATAGGGGAGGAGTGAAATCATTCTCCAAGACTTGCTTGCTTTCACAGATTTTGAAATATTGCTAATTTATTCAATAAATCTGGGGAAGATGAAATAAGACAACATGAAATACCTTCTGAGTTAAACACAGAATAACCTTCTGTGTAGCTTGCACATACATACATGCATACTTCTGCAGTAATAAACAGTTAATCTTGACAGGGTGCCACATATTTGAAAGTGAATTATTTATTATGATGAATGGAGGATTATACAGAAGCTGTTTGCACCTCGCTTAATGGATCCAATGCGATGGATCCAAAATAGTGACAGACTGAACAAAAATGAAGAAAATTTCAGGATCAATTGAACTAAGCCCAAAAGAAAGCTTCTTTGGAGTGCTATTCCATGGTGACAGAGAAGTAAAAATGCTTATTCTCTTACTTCCATTGTATTTACATCTGCTGGACCACAGGTTGGTAAGAGTTTTCATTAGTCTTTGCAATTACTTTCATTAGAACTGCTTTGATTCTGACAGCAGCATAGGCAGACTGCAGTGAGAGTTGAGACAACTTGACCTATTGGTTTGGTTTCTTTTCAGCTTGTAAATGTCAGAGACATCGAGAGGTGAAGCTATTTAAAAGCTATTTAAAAGACTAGCTTCATAGTTAAATTATACAATTATTGCTTTTTTATGGAAGGTCTATTTAAAGCAATGATAAGTAAATTATTAAAACAAACCATCTAATTGAAAAGAGATTTAAAAAAATCATCAGCTGATTTCAGATGTTCCATTTATAACCAAAGTGATAGGGGAGGTTGTGTCCTTTAAGACATATATGCAAGACATTTTTAAAAATTATCTATACCTACCAGTTCTTGATTGGCTTTTAGCCAGATTGAGGGACTAAGATTGTGTCGATCAACTTGGTGGATGGCAGAAACTGCTGATGTGGTGTGTTGTACTGCTAGTTTTCTTGGTCTTCTTGAGTTGTTGATCTCTATTACAAGTTGTAAGTCATTGACTTACAAGTACAATTGAACCCCAAATTTATGTTTCTAAGTGAGATATTTGTTAAGTGAGTTTTGCCCTATTTGACAACTTTTCTTGCCATAGTTGTTAAGTGAATCATTGCAGTTCGTAAGTTAGGAGCATGGTTATTAATTGAATCTGGCTTCCCCATTGACTTTCCTTGTCAGAAGGTCACAAAAGGTGGTCACATGATCCTTGGTCATTGCAACTGTCATAAATATGAGTTAGTTGCCAATCGTCTGAATGTATAATGTGACTATGGGGATGCTGTAACCAACAGCATCAGTGCAGTTGTAACTTTGTATGGTCACTAAATGAACTGTTGTAAGTTGAGAACTATCTGAATAGTATCCATCTGCAATGCTAGGTAAATGGGGGAGTACTGTTATGTCACAATTCCTTCTATCAGGGTATGCCCAGAAAGTGCTGAGGAATGTCTATTATTTGATACTTATTCCATGAGTCTGTCCTTTCCATCAAGATTTCATCTTGTAATCTGTTCTGTTTAATAATTAGATAAAACCACTGGATAGAGTAATTCAAATCTTGGGAATTAAATGCACCATTAAACCGATGACTTCCTATTCTACAGCTCCTTGCCATATACTATATGTAGCTCCAGGGAAACTAGCTTGGTGGGCTTGTTAAAGGTGAAAAAAATCAAATCCAGACAGACAGGCAAGTTTCAGATGTAAAATTCAGACTGTGTTAATCAGGATTGTATTCTCTTTATAGGAGCAAGTCCACAATTCCATAGAGATCATTCACTCTCTACTGTTGCTAGATCTTCAGTGGCAAGGATAATATTTGTCTAACTGCAGTATGCCAGTTATGTGAATTCCTGAGCTGATGGAGCCTAAAATGATAAATTATTGTCTATATATTAGACTGTTACAATGTACTCTACATCAGATTACCTTAAAAGAGTGTTCTAAAATTTAAGTTGATGGAAAGTAAGTATTAGGCTGATAACTACCGCACGATACTGAATAATATCCTCATGTTGCATGAATCATAGAATCATAGGGATGGAAGGGACCTTGGAAGTCTTCTACCCAGAACAGGAATCCTTCTAAAATCTCAGACAAATAAATGTCCAATCTTTTCTTGAAAACCTTTGGTGATGAAGGACCCCCAATTCTGGGATACAAGCAATTCCATTGACTAATTGTTCCGTCAGGAAAATTTTCCTTAATTCCAGGATGGATTTTCCTTGTTGAGCTACCACCCATTGCTTCTTGTCCTGCCATCAGCTGCAATGGAGAATAAATATTCCTTGTGGCAGTCCTGTTGAAAGACAGCTATCATAACACCTCTAAGCCTCCTCCTTTTTAGGTTAAACAAATTTAGTTCCTTTAGCCATTCATTGTACAGCTTAGCTTCCAGACCACTAATTATCATTGTAGCTCTTCTCTCCATTTTTTTAAGGGACTCAGCATCTTTTGTATTGTGACAATTGAAGCTGGACACAGTATTCCAAATGTGGCCTCACTAGCATAGTTTTGAGTTATACTTTCAATTGTCATGATCTTGTTGATGCATTCTTTGTTGATGCATCCTAAGACTGTGTAGGCTTTTTTGGCAACTGCGGAACACTGCTGTCTCATTTTTAACTGGTGATCACCAGGATACCTTTAGCTCTACTATTGAGCCAAGTACTGCCTATCCTATATCTGAGCATCTGGTTTTTCCTGCCTAAGTGCATGGCCTTACTTTTCTTACCACTGCATCTTGTTGGATATGGTCCAATGCTAGTGTGGTTGGTCAGCCAACTGCAAATCCATCTGGTGGTGATATTGTTTATCCCAGATTGTTCTATTTTAAAAACTTTTATTAGGTTTAGGAAGTGATTATTGATGAATTGCTAACAGTTTAATTAATCCACGAATGGGTTCCATATAAGCAGAGGTGGTTTAGAATAATGGAACATAAAACAGGACTGCGATTTTTAAACTCATTATACCATAATGTAATAGAATGTATGAATGACCTTGGAAAAAGAGAGGAGGGAATGCTGCCTAGGAAACTGCCTAGAGGCAGGAGTCCATAGTTGCTTTATGATGAAAGGAAAAAAGGAAAGACTCACCCTAATGGATCAAATAGTTGAAATTGGAGGTGGGAAATTTGTGCCTACAGACTTGGAAGATTTTGTTAATGTAGTCTTGCAATAAAATAGAATTAGTTCATTTTGTTGTGTTTCTTGTCTCATTTGCCTGGGAGGGCTGACACATACTAGCTTCAAGACATTTTATAGGTTATGATGTGCAGATATTAAGCACTCAATTTCCATTTTATCAAAGCACACAAATTACTTCTGTAGTTTTTTACCGTGTATGTATAATAACTAAATCATTCCATTTTCCCTGTGAAACACAATTACATTTTTGAACCATTAATTTTCAGGTCCATATTCCTTATTTTATCATACATTGCTACAAATCATTTAGGTTCTCAGTCAACAGGACATCATCTGAATACAAATGTACTTACACAGTCATAGCTCCAAGAAACACAGCTTTAATATTATTCTGAGTATTCTTTATACATACAGTACATATGTGGTAAAAATAAAGTGAACATGGACACCACAAATTTAATAGTTCTCAGTTTATAACCATTTGTTCAGCAATCGTTGTAAAGTTGTCTGATTTTTACATGGGATCTCCCCTCAAACAATCCAATCCAATCCAATATAATGCCAGTTTATATCATGGCGTTGTATTTTTTCAGAGCTGAGATACAAGAATGTTTATTTGTTTGTGAACTTTAATTATCATATTTTAACAACACCATAATTCTTTGTGGGGTGGAGTCTGAGCACCTGAATGGAACTAGCAGTGTTTTAATGCCCAGATGCCCTTCTTGTCGCCAATGCAAAGTTTTGTTCAGCAGATATATTCTCAGTATGTCCAGAAAAAGAAATATCTGCCTCTCCCTAGGATCAAACTCACAGCCTCTTGATTGTGAGGTAAGAGTTCTACCTCTAGGCCACTGCACCGCTCCTATGAACTTTAATTATAAATAAGTTTATTACCCAGTCTGTGCTCTTTAGAATCTTATTGCACCTAACTGTATTGAAGCTTATTGCATATAAGCTTATGCATTTTTTCCAGAGCAAAAGCAAAAACACCAACTAAAATGCTTATATCAATAAAATGCATACGTACAGTACATAGTACAGTATTAAAGCCATATAAATCAGAGCCAACTCCCCATTCAGTAGACAACACATAATTGGAGAATTATGTTCTTTTTCTGTGAGAAATAATTTCAAGAGTTAGAATGTATCATGTATTATCTACCATGCATTATAGGTTGTTCAAAAAAGTCTTCTTTTCAATACTGTTTTTATTAGTTATCTGTTCTTTGCAATTTTGACAACAGTGATACAACTCTGTGCAGGCATTCAGTTGGGGGGAGATGCAGGCTGGGAGGAGAGTTTGCTTATCCACTTCTAAAAGTTTTGAGCAGAGAACAGAAATATTCCATGGAATCACATCATTGAAGCAGTAATTTATTCATAGATGATAATTAACATATCTAATTAAAATGTACATCTCCGCTTCAAAAGAAATTATACATAAAGTGGTCTGTATTTATTTATTTCCTCCAAGCAATGCTCCTTCCCTTTACTAACAACACTCCGTTCCTCTGATTAATCAACCAAGGCTGATTCAGCTGAACTTTGTCTGATGACCAAAACATGATTTCTCAGCTTTATGTCCAGGGGTGAGATTCAAATTTTTTAACAACCGGTTCTGTGGGCGTGGCTTAGTTGGTGGGCATGGCTTGGTGGTCATGTGACTGGCTGGGTGTGGTTAACTCAACATCATTCACATCGAGGCACGCATCTCCTCGCCTGGCCTCTCATTACTGTGGGGATGCTGCAACAGTCGTAAGTGTGAAAAACAATTATAAGTCACTTTTTTCAGTGCCATTGTAACTTTGGTCACTCCACACAAGCAAAGTACTAGCAAAGGAGGGGAAAAAAACTACAGAGAAGTTCCAGAGACAGGAAGTCTAGTCCTGCTGAGAATGTAATAAGGGTTAACGGAGAGGCAGTTTCTGTAAGCAACACCAGAATGTTTCCTTCCTGACTTCCTTACAGGATTAGGCTAGTAATTTCTTCTAACAACCGGTTCTCCGAACTGCTTAGAATGTTAACAACCAGTTCTAGCAAATAGGTGCAAACCGGTAGAATCCCACCCCGTTTATGTCTTTCAAGTCAGCTTTACAAAGTTCTCAGAAAGGCCTACAAGATGGTAATGTGTTAATGTAAGATTATAATTCTTTTCATAAAATCAGTATTTATGTTAGCCTTCTACTGATACAAAAGGTCTCTGGTTTTTATTGGTAAAAAAGATCAGGTAGTTACTGTTTAAATCAAGAAGCAGTTGAGAAATGATTGTTCAAATGTTTTTGGGTAGAATATTGTTCCTTCTGATCCCGGGTCAAACTGTAGCCCAACCTTCTCCAACTAAATGCACCTCTTATACTTCCAACTGACATGATGCTGTAATAACGAATGTTGTAATGATGTAATGTAATGTAATGATGTAATGATGAAAGCTGTAATCTGACAGATCTAGGAGATTACCTTCACCTTTATGAATAGCAATTGCAATTAAATGACTATAATGTTTTCAAATTTATTACAAAAACCTTTAAATCAATATCATTAAAATAAAAATGTTAACAGAACAAAAAGATAATTGAGCAAGGAAACATTATAAAATAATGTTATCTATCACATAAAATACCTATTTTACGAAGTGAATCTCATCATCATCATTATTTGTTGGGGGTTTTCGGTTCAATGTGGAGGGTGAAGGATTTGTGTTTGTGTTTATTTTCATGGACATGATGTGCACTGAAGATGGTGTTTGATTTCGTTGTACGAGGTGCAATAACAATAAAGTAAAGTAAACTAAATTAATTAACCTCCAAATGCATGGCACTCCATTATTCTGGATGAAAGTTTACCCATGCCATATTTTGCAACCCATTGAAGGATATTCCAAATGTTTCTATTATAATTGCTCTGTTATCTATGGTCTCTCTAGTGTACATTTTATAATTAGTTACTTTATATTAAACATCCATATCCTACTTCACTTTTTTGTGGCCAATTTGGCAGCCGAATCTTGGCATCCTATTTCTATTATCATTTTCATTAATAATTTGGTTAATATTAAGTAGTGAATAATAACTAATCATTTTTGTTATCCCAAAGTACATACATACTTACGCAAAGTGCAGGACATCAAGAGATTGGTCTTAGGGCATAAATATGATATGCCCTTTCTAGAGGCTTTAATTGTCCTACCAAAAATAACAAAGCCAAAAATTGAATCATATCTTCTAGATAGATAACTTTACATATATACTGTTATGTTTTCCCTCTGTTAAAATTTTTAAGAATCCATTTATTTAATTTATCCATGTCATATTTTAGATTGTATATATCAACATGATTTTCACCAGATACAATTTTAATTTCCAAACATGTTGTTTGAGAAGACTTGAGTCAGTTTTAAATTAGTCTGACTTTCAAAACAAACACTTGTAGATGGATAAAATGAGGGGGCAGGAAAATCAGCTATTCCAAAGTAATGAATTCTTAAAATTACTCAGCACCCATTTTGACCATATAAACTGAACAAATCTTGTTCAGTGTTTATTTATAGTATTAAAAGCATTCTTCAGAAATGAAAGAGTATTCAGGAGATTTTAACTCAATGGTTTAATGTTTAATGGACTGTATATTGATTAATCTTCATTAAAATTTCTTCAAAGAATATACTACCAAATATTTATTACCTATGTTCTGATTCCATGACAGTCAAATTCAGAATTTTAAACTTGTTAAATACCTTCTCTTGTACCTATACTTATCTAACACCAGGCTGTTTAGATGAAAGTGTAGTTTTGCTCTGTTTATGTATTTTGATCAGTGACTCATTAAAAAAAACACAAGTCTGCAGCAAATAATAAATTAAACCACTTGCAATAAGGGCCAAATGGTTGTTGTGTAAAATCTCCAAGATTGTTGGGTTTTTCCTGAAATGCCTAAGAAGCTTTGTTTAAGAACCCTGAGTTGAATAATGTTAAAACCCAATGGTAAAGAAAACGGTGCTTTTCCTTATATTGGCCAGATTTACTATAGTTACATCTTTTTTATCCTGACAGGGAGTTGTCTTTTACAGCCAGCAGAATAATACAGTAACTATCTATTTTTGTCAAAATAAATCCTTTATTTTTGTGAAAAAAAAATTTAATTGAAGAACGCTGTACTATGACAAAACAATACATTGGTGAGAGGCCAGCAGTTGGGCTTGAGGCTTTGATTTTTTAGCAGCTGATCTATTCCCCATGATAAAATCAGAGAGGTGAAGTAAAAAGAGCACTTTCCCTTTTCCTGACAGATATAAATGGCATTTGAGAATTTGCAGTTACAAACTGTTATTCTGCATGAGGGAAAGGATAGAGCGGATCCTCTTACCCTGCATACATAATGGAATTATTCTTTAAATAATCCTACATTTATGATAGCTATAGCTAAGGAGTCTAAGAAGCTTGAGCATATGTTCTATATACTGACCTTCATTTTCAAACTGTTGAACAGCTTTTCATCTGTGAATGATCTCTTATACCATACTGAATCCTGATATAATCTGAGAGTTTTCTGTGCTATGGAGCTTAATTATGATCCCTTATCTTTATCTGTGATTTTAGTCTTGCTATACCAGGAGTGTTCACTGCATGACTAGGATAATGTGATAAGTAGAATTTTCTCTTTTGTTATCTGGAAGCAAGCAGGCAAAATAGCTGACATGGAGGAAGTCCTAACTGACCATTGGAAATAATTACTTGATTGCACTTGTCAGGCTGATCTTTAAATGTGGCTAGCCTAACCAGTACAATGCTCTTAGATAACCATTACCACATTCCTAGAGATATTTATCAAGATGCTGTGGCTGTTTCCAGAGTTTTTAAGTTCAATCATTTTATTTTGGTCTCTGACCTGCTTTGTTTTGGCTATAGGACTAACCAAGATTTTCTTACCAAGATTGTCATACTAAATATGACAAAAATAAATATTTCTTTATAAAATCAAATGAAGTCCAGTTTCTAAATTGCATATAAACAAACAAAACAGCATTTTTTTTTAAAAAAAGCTTCATTTTCTATAGCAAATGACATAACATGTGTAACTGAATATCAGCATTGGATCAATTTAACACCTTCTGTAATATCCAGACTATTTTGAAAGAGTTGTCCTTTTGTAAAACTTACTTGCAGCTCAAAAATAAGCTACTGTACACCATGAAAGATTATTTGTGGCATGTAGGCACTTCTAGAGGTAAGGTTGAAAATGATGCATTTATCATTAACTTCTTCCAAACAATTCTAAATCTGCCAACCTGAGTCCTTCTTAATTTGGAAAAAAAAGCATTTTGGACATTTGGATCAGTTTCAAGCTCATTGGAATGGGCTACAGGACCTGTGGTGTCATGCACAGTGGTTAGAATGCAGATCCTCACCAGGCTTGAGGTTGACTCAGCCTTCAATCCTTCCAAGGTCAGTAAAATGAGTAGCCAGATTGTTGGGGGCAATACTCTGACTTTGTAAACTGCTTAGAGATGCCTGTAAAGCATTGTGAAGCAGGTCTTAGTGCTACCGCTATGTGTCATTCTTCCTCTTAGTTTTTCTTTACAAATTTCTATTTAAAGATTCATTTAACTTTTCCAAGTAAACTTTCAGTCATAACTTTGTCTGATATAGAGCAGTGTTTCAGCAATTTTATTTTAAGGTAATACAAGACAAATTAGAAACAGTTAAATAAGAACACACATTGATAAAATAATCCAACTTTTGTATCATAAAAATATTTTAAAAACCTGATACAAACTGCAATGAGGCTGTAAAACTCATAATAATTCTAATTCTTCAGATTGAGATAAAGTTGGTGGTGATGTCAGCCAAACCTGGCATCTTAGAGGTTGTATCTTACATCAGTCCTCCTCTTCCTTATTGTGCACCATCTACATATCTCCCATCATTAGGACACAAGCAAATATCCCATCCTCCCATCTTCAGCAAAGCAAGTATTTAATGCACTTCAGTTGAAAGCCCAAATTAAGTTCACTACTGACAATGCGAAATCAGGCTAAACTGACAATGCCTAAGAACCGCCTAAACAATTGCCTTATTTTATTTTATTTTATTTATTTTATTTAATTTTTATTGTTGGTGATTGTAAAATATTGGTTAATTAGACTTTGTCTGCTGAACAGCTTCCAGTGAATTTTATCTAGAGAGAAATCAATATAGGTTGATTTCCAGGTCTCTCCAAGTGAAATACTCCACTTGTTTTGCAGTAGCCTTGGGATTCCTTGATTTTGCTATTTGAAGCAATTATTACAGGATCAGAGTCATCTGAGTTATCCATCTCCTTCAGTGAAAGATTTAAAGCGTAAATTTATATGAACATTCCTCACACTCCTTATGAACCACGCTGGTATAGGATTGCCTAGACAGCTTATTTATAATAGCTTCTTTTTTAATATTTGGGCAAGGAGGACATTAGCCTAGGGATCATACGGTTTACAGAGTGGGAAAATATTGCTTTATAATAAAAGGAGGATATTGAATAAAGCTCAGATTTAATACTCAGCCTCACAGAACATCCTGATGAATGTAATTGCATTTTAAGTATTCTGATTAATTTTTTTTTTCATCCATATTGCATTTGTTTTGCTTGTGAATCTTTTATGGGCAAAAATGTGTCTGGAGATTAAAGGATTAACAAGGTCTTAAGAAGCCTGGGCAGCTTTTAAAGCATCTGAATATTCTTACTTAAATTGGGTGGGAAAGCTCTACAAATCTCTTCTGCTATGTAGAATGATACAAGTAAAGCCACAATTGTGGGGCAGAGAGAAAGCAGCCTGGAGACAGTGGCTGTTGCAGGTGGACAAAGCAACAAAGTTCTCTTTACACAAAGCCAAGGAAATCTTGTCAGAAGAGAAGACAAATGTATTTTTTTAATTTGCTATGTACCTGTTTGTGTCTACATGCACAATGGTCTTGGAGATTAATGGACAAACATATAAATCTGCAGAGACAAAGGACTGGATTTGCATATAGCTAACTCACCTTAAAGGATCCAGCAGTCTCATGTTATGTTATGTGGCTATTACATAAGGAAGAATCAAAGAAAACTGAATTAATCTGCAAAATGAATTGTATTCATTGATATGCATTGATATCAGGAAATGTTTTTATTTGGAGAATAGGATAATGTAATACTGGGGTGGGTCATGCTTAAAGCAATGGATCAACATTCTTATTTTATATATACTGGCCCGAGGCATTTGTGTCAGATATCTGAGTTATCTGAAAACTGAATTAGTGCTCAACCTGCATATAGCAATGCGTAGTCATTTCACCTCACCAGCAGCATATTTCTTTGTAAATCTGCACTGTATTTGTATTTGAAAAATAATTTTTTTCCAATGAAAACTCACTGATTCCCATGAAAAGCCAGTTGAGGTTACAAACAGTAATGTGCCTGGATCTTGTTAATGGATTGATTTTTCAAAATAGAATGGAAGTTTGGCATTGCAGAACTCATTCCATATTTTGTTCAGCCTCCTATTTTTCTGTCTCATCTTTCTTTAACACATCTAATATAAAATTAGACTGGCAGCTGCATGGAGTAGACTACAGGCTTGCCAATATATAAGCAGACACATCTTAATTCTTAGGATCTTTGGAACAGTTTATCAATAGCTGGATTGTTGGTTTCATTTTCTCATGAGCCTGAACTTTTTTTTAAAATTAACTTTTATTTTGGGATGGGTGTTCAGTAAAGAATAAGAAGAATTATGTTTGACATCATGGCACAGTCATTTTTGGGTATTTTCTTTCAGATCTATGGCAGGACAGATTTGACCCAGAAAAATACTTATTTGCCTTCAGGTGCTATAGAGAATAAATTGATGCCTTTTAAAGTATTAGAGGACTGCTGCTATGTCTTTTCTCAGTCTTATCTTTCTTAAGTTAAATGTACCTAATTTTTTTTTAGCTGTTCTTCATGGGATTTAGTTTCTAGACCCCTTACCTTTGTTCTTCTTGGCACAGTTTCTAGGACCTCAGTATCTTTTTTGTATTGTGATCAGAACAGGGCACATTATTCTAAAAGTGGCCTCACCAGTGCAGCATAGATCTCTTGATATTGATATTAGTCTCTTGATTGACTTGATATTGATAGTCATAGTTGATGCAGCACAGGTTTACAGTGATTTTTTTTTGACACATGTAGCATGCTGTTGACTCATATTTAAGTAGGGGACCAACAGAACACCAAGATCTCTCTTATAGGCACCGTTGAGCCAAGTACTGCCCGTCTAGTATCTATGTACTTGATTTTTCCTGCTGACCAGAACAGAACAGAAAAGAACAGAACAGAACAGAATAGAATAGAATACTTGATTGGCCAAGTGTGATTGGACACACAAGGAATTTGTCTTGGTGCAAATGCTCTCAGTATACATAAAAGAAAAGATACATTAGTCAAGAGTTGAGAATCATAAGATATGGCACTTAATGATAGTTAGAGGGTACAATTATCAGTCAAATCATACTAGGAAACAGTTAATATAAATCGTAAGTATACAAGTGACAAAGTTACAGTCATACAGTCATAAGTGGGAGGGGATAAGGAGTGATGAGAAATTAACAGTAATAGTAGTGCAGACTTTGTAATAGTTGAACAGTAATAATTTTGTAATAGTTGAGGGAATTATTTGTTTAGCAGAGTGATGGCTTTCGGGAAAAAACTGTTCTTGTGTCTAATTGTTCTGGTGTGCAGTGCTCTATAGCATCGTTTTGAGGGAAAGAGTTGAATGTGAGAGGTCTGTAAATATTTTCACAGTCGTCTTTTTGACTCATGCAGTATACAGGTCCTTGATTGAAGGCAGGTTGGTAGTAATTGTTTTTTCTGCAGTCCTAATTATCATCTGAAGTTTGTGTCTGTCCTGCTGGGTTGCAGAACGAAACCAGACAGTTATCAAGGTGCAGATGACCGATTCAATCTTTCCTCTGTAGAACTGTATCATCAGCTCCTTGGGCAGTTTGAGCTTTCTGAATTGGCGCAGAAAGAACATTCTTTGTTGTGCTTTTTTGATGATGTTTTTGATGTTAGGTGTCCATTTTAGGTCATGTGAACCTAGAAATTTGAAGGTTTTTACTGTTGATACTGTGCTGTCTAGTATTGTAAGAGGTGGTAGTATGGGACGGTTTCTTCTAAAGTCTACCACCATTTCTAGGATTTTGAGTGTGTTCAATTCCAGATTGTTCCAGTTACACCATGAGGCAAGCTGTCCTGTCTGTATGCAGATTCATCGGTGTCTCGAATGAGACCAATCACTGTTGTGTCATCAGCAAATTTCAGTATTTTAACAAATGGATCATTTGAGATGCAATCATTGGTATATAGAGAGAAATGGAGAAAGCACACAGCCTTGGTGGGTGGGTGGCTGTGCTGATTGTACAGGTATCAGATGTGATTCTGCCTAGGTTCACTTGCTGCTTCCTGTCTGTTTGGAAGCTTATGAGCCACTTACAAGTGTGTTCAGGTACCGCTAGTTGGTTTAATTTACTTAGAAGAATGTCTTGAATGATGGTATTGAATGCTGAACTGAAGTCTACAAAGAGGACCCTTGCATAGGTATTTGGAGATTCAAGGGTTGTATGATGTAATGCAGAGCCATCGTAACAGCATAATCTGTTGATCTATTTGCTCGGTATGCAAACTGCATGGGATCTAACAGCGGATCTGTGATGGTTTTCAGGTGAGACAGCACAAGCCTTTCAAAGATTTTCATAACTACAGATGTTAGAGCAACTGGTCTGTACCATTCAGCTCCTTGATGGAGGGCTTCTTTGGCACTGGGATAATAGTAGAGCATTTGAAGCAGGAAGGAACATAGCACATCTCTAGTGATCTATTGAAGATTCAGGTGAAGATGGGGGCCAATTGGTCAGCACAGACTTTTGAGCAAGAAGGAGTTATCTTGTCTGGCCCTGGTGCTTTTCTTGGCTTTGTCTGTGTAATAGATCTTGCACTTCTTTTTCTGTGATCACCAGAGGTTGTGAACCCAATGGGTTGGGGCCAGTTGCAGGAGGCTTGGTTGTTGTTGGTGTGTTTGAGATGGGGGTTGTGGAGATAGGTGGCTGTAGTTTCCTTTCTTTTATCATCACTGAGCTGCATCTTGTTGGATATTGGCCCAATGCCCAAGTCTATCACGATCCTTCTGCAAAGTGTTAGTATTTCCTACCAGTTTTGTGTCTTCTGCAAAATTTGATAGCAGCCCTTCAATTCCCTCATCTGGATTATTTATAAAGAGGTTGAAGAGTACTGAGCTCAATCCAGAACCTTGATGTACCTGATTCCATGCAGCTACATGTCCATGTAGATGTAGTTCCACTAAGGATTATGCTGAATGTGTTTGGCCAGCCAATGGGGAATCTTACAGATGGTGGTGCTATCTATCCCACATTATTCTATCTTACTAAGAAGACACTTGTGGATTCACAGTGATATATTTCCATTAATGACCACGTGTCCCTGAGTGCAGTTGGTTAGCCAATTTGCAAGATTAATGTCAACCCCACTGTGTCAGTTTAACAGGTAGGCTAAAACTAGTTTTACTGAGAATAGATAATCTCAATAAAATGAGTTTTAGCCCGCTATGATAGGTTGACCCTCCAGATGGTCACTCATACCTTAATTAACTTACTATTTCAATATATTCAATATGGTACTACCCTTTTTAAAAAAATAAATTTTATTGTTAAGACAAACATAGACAAACAAAACATAAAAACATCAAGCCATCTTCCATATATAGACATACAGTGTGTCGGTTGGTTTACAAATTGTTTTGTGCTTCCATTTCATAGTCTTCAATTACAATTACATTGTATATATTCTCATATTTTCAATCAAATATTAAATACATTAATATCATTGTTAATCAATCATTTCACTATAGTATTGTTCATTCATATTTTATGAGATAATCCATATTTTACTTAATTTATTTTATGACAGTTCATATTATCATCTCAAATCTATCCTACATTTTGTAGATATAATAAGAAAAAATACATCTTTATATATTTATTATTTTCTAAAGATCTACATATTTCATTACCATGTTTTATTATCTGACCATTGATAGAATAGATCCCAAATTTTATAAAATTGTTTATCATCTTGTTCTCTGATTTCAAATGTTGATCTACTCATTTCAGCACATTCCAATATTTTCTTAATAATTTCCTCCTGTGATGGTATATTCTCATTTTTCCAGTTTTTGGAAAATACAATCCTAGCCGCTGTTAATACATTTAAAATCAGATATTTCAATTCTTTACAATATGTTTCAAGTAAAATTCCCGATAAAAATATTTCTGGTTTCATGTCTATATGCTTTTTTGTCATTTTTTCTAACCACGTGTGGATTTTAGTCCAATATTTTTTGGCATCCGCACAAGGCCACCACATATGGTAATATGAGCCAGGTATCTGATGACATTTCCAACATTTTTCAAATTTGTTCTTGAACATTCTTGCTATTCTTGTTGGGGAAGATGCCACCCGTAAAACATCTTATACAAATTTCTTTATATGCTGTTGACATGCTTTTTTGTCATTTTTTCCAACTACGTGTGGATTTTAGTCCAATATTTTTTGGCATCCGCACAAGTCCACCACATATGGTAATATGAGCCAGGTATCTGATGACATTTCCAACATTTTTCAGATTTGTTCTTGAACATTCTTGCTATTCTTGTTGGGGGAAGATGCCACCTGTAAAACATCTTATACAAATTTTCTTTATATGCTGTTGACATTGTCATTTTATAATTTTGAGACCACAATTTTTGCCATTTCTCTAGATCATTCCCATATCCAAAATTCTTCCCCCAAGCAATCATAGTTTCTTTAACTTGTTCTTCTTCTAGTTTAATGTCTAATAAATATCCATACAATTTTTAATCACCTTTTCATTCAGTATCTGTCAAAATCTTATCTAAATCAGTCAGTTTATCATAGAAACCTTCTGTTTTAGAATCTTTGTCATACCTTGAATGTATTTGCGCATATGAAAACCAATTCATCTTTATACCTTCTTCCTCTAAGTTTTGGATCGATTTAAGTTCACCCTTTTCATTCAATATTTTACCACATCTAACTGTTTGTTCCTTTTTATATATTATAGGATAAGAAAATGCTTCATTAATCGATAGCCAGACTGGGATTTTCAAATAACATTGCCTTTTAGTCTTGTCCCAGTTTAACCACAGAGACTTCCATTTATAATGTCTTCTAAAATACCCCTGTGTTTTAGTTCCTTTATACCATAAAAAAGCATGCCACCCCAACAACAAATCATGTCCTTCTAGTGTCAACAATCTAGTATTTCTTAGTGTTATCCATTCCTTAACCCACATCAGATTTGTAGCTTGGTAATACAACTCCCAATTAGGCAAACCAAATCCTCCTCTTATTCTGGCATCTTGCAAAAGTTTTAACTTTATTCTCGCTTTCTTACCTTGCCATATATATTTCAACACAATTTTATTTAAATCTTCAAAATAATATTTTCCAAGCCTAACTGGAATTGTTTGGAACAAATATAAAATTCTGGGTAATATATTTATCTTGATTGTTAATATTCTCCCTATTAATGACAATTGTACATTTTCCCATTTCACCAAATTTGGCGCTATCTGCTGCTTAAGTTTAATATAGTTATTCTCTTTTAGTGTACTACATCTTGCTGTCAAATATATCCCTAAGTACTTGATCTTATTCGTGACCTGGATTTTCAATACATCTGCCAGTTCTTCCTTTTGTCTTGATAGCATATTCTTTGTCAAAATCTTTGTTTTGTCTTTATTTATTTTCAAACCAGCCACTTTCCATATACCTCTATATTTTCTATAAATTTTGATGCTGTTTCTAGTGGGTCTTCTAAAATGAAAAGCAGATCATCTGCGAATGCTTGTAACTTAAATTCTTCCTTTTTAATTTTCATCTCTTTTATATCCTTTTCTTCTCTAATATTTCTGTTTAACACTTCCAAGGTTAACACAAGCAATAAAGGTGATTGTGGGCACCCTTGTCTTGTTCCTTTTCTTATATCAGTGGAGTCTGTCATTTCACCCTCTATCATTACCTTTGCCGTTTGGTTATGATATATAGCTTCTATTGCTTGAGTAAATTTTTTACCAAAGCCCATCTGTTCCAGCTGTAATAACATGAATCGCCAATTCACATTATCAAATGCCTTCTGTGCATCTAAAACTATCAAAGCCATTTGTTTTTCAGGGTGTGCCTCGCAGTATTCCAAAGTATTCAAGATTACTCTCATATTGTCTTTAATTTGTCTCTTTGGCAGAAATCCATTTTGATCAGGGTGGATAAAATTGTTTAAGTATTTTTTAAGTCTTTCTGTCAATATTAAAGCAAAAATTTTATAATCTGCATTTAGTAAGGAAATAGATAGACCTTGTTCTTGATTTGTAATGGATCGGTCTCCTCTTTTGGGACAAGTGTAATATAAGCTTCTGACCATGATTTGGGTATCTTCTTCTTTAACATAATTTCATTCATAACTTCTAACAATGGAAGGTTCAATGATTCTTGTAGTGATTTATAAAGTTTTGCCAGAATTCCATCTGGGCCTGGTGCCTTTCCATTTGTTTTGCTTCTTAAGTGCTTCAGTTAACTCCATCATCGTTATATTGCTTTCTAACATTGTTTCAATCTCTTTAGGTATCTGAGGTAGATTAGCATTCTGTAAGTACTGTTTAACTCTATCCTTGTCAATATTCTCTCGTGTGTATAGTTTCCCATAATAGTCTCGTATAATTTCCTTCTTCTCTTTACTTCCATAGCAAACTTGGCCTTGAACATCTATTAATTGCAATATTTTCCTTGATTCTTTCTCCTTTCTCCTTTCTCAAATTATATGCTAACCATCTACCTGGTTTATTTGCATCTTCAAAAAAGTTCTGTTTTGCGCTTCTGATTTTCTGTGCTACTTCTTCTTTTTCCATTAGTCCCACTTTATGTTTAATTATATCCATTTTTAACTTAATGTCCTTTTTCTGTGGCATTTTCTGTAACACTTTTTCAAGTCCTTTATACTCATCCTCTAATGTCTTAGAGGCTAGACTTTTAGTGGTATTTCTTTTCCTTGTATAGTCTATTATCAAGCCTCTGGCATATGCCTTCATTGTATCCCATACGTTCTGCATTGATGTGTCTTTTTTTTTATTTTCTCTAAAGAAAAAAGCCAGTTCTTTCTCTATCCTCTGTATGAAGTCTTTTTCCTATAATATAGTATTATTTAACATCTATCTAGATATTCTTCTTTGTACTTTCCATTTAATTGTCATTGGATTGTGATCTTTTCAAGTACTTGTTTCAATATTTATTTCTTGGATATTAGCTGACAATTCTGTTGACATCCATATCATATCTATTCTGGACCATGATAAATGTCTGTTTGAATAGAAGGTGTATTGTTTAGTCTTAGCATTTCTTTCTTTCCATGTATCTTTTAAATTTATTTCATCTATCATTTTAAAAAAAGATTTAGGGAGAGTCTTTCTGTTTTGCTTTGTTGTTTTCTGTGCTGTATAGTCCAATTTATTGTCTACAATTCCATTAAAGTCTCCCATCATAACTATATTATCATAGTCCAGTTTGATTATTTTCATATGTAGTTTCCTATAAAATTCTTCTTGATTGTCATTCAGGGCATAGATTGCAATCAGGAGTGTTTTCATATTATTGTCCATTATTTCCACCATTAGTAATCTTCCATCGCCATCAGTATAGATCAATTTCGCTGGGATAATATCTTTAATGTATAACACCACTCCTCTTTTTTTGCATTGTGTCAAAGAAGTAAATATTTTCCCTAATTTTGGCTGTATCAACAGTTGTTCATTTTGCTTTTTAATACGTACTTCTTGCAGGCAGATTATATCAAGTTTTAATTTCTCTAATTTATGGAAAATTTTCCTTCTATTAACGGCTGAGTTAAGTCCATTTATGTTAATTGTAATCAGTTTTTTCTCTTCCATGATTATATTTTATAGTTAGGTTTAGCAGCTCTTATAGTTCATGTTGTTCTTTAACTTCCACCTTTCCACCTACTGCACCTTCTTCTTTTTCAGTCGCTATTTGGCAGTCCTCTTGGAATTCAATTAGTGACATTTCTTTTTCTGCCTCCTCCTCTTTCCCTCCAAAATATTCTGTATAAAATAATTCAGCTTTCTCAATTGAATCAATTCTATGTCTCTGTTCTTGCCATGTGAACATTAAACCTTCTGGAATCAGCAATCTATAATTCACCTCTTTTTAAAGTAGAATTTTAGTCAGAAATTGGTATTCTCTTCTCATCTCTCTCACTCTTCTGGGTACTTGTTTCAGGACCACTATCTCTTTTATATTTCAATGTTTTCTCCCTTGCCACTTGCAATATTTACGTTTTTATGGGGTTTTTTTGTAAATCTGATGTGAACTTCTCTTGGTAAGCTATTTCTTCTCTTGGTAAGCTATTTCTCATTGCATATCTTGTGAAAACTCGATAAACCTCATCTATTCCATCCATCATCTTCTCTTTGGTTATTTCCAGAGCTTCAGTCAAAATTTCTATCATTATCTTGGCTTGGTTTTGTCCCTTTTCTTCCTCTATGTTTTGGAAACTGAGATAAAATTCTGATCTGACCATCTCCCATCTCAGCATCCCACTTTTATCTTGTTCAACCACAGTTAATCTGCTATAAATATCTCTGATCTTCTTATCTCTTTGCTTATCTTCTTCAATTTTTTGGAATCTCTCATAATACTTCATCATCATTTGTTGAATGTTCTTCACCTTTTCATCAGTTTTTCCTGTTCTTTGTTCAATGTTCTCCGTTCTCTTTTCAATATTCTCTGTTCTTGTTTGTATATTTTGAATTCCTTGCATAATCATCTGCAGTGTCACTTTTTCCTGTTCTTTTTCTTACTGTAACATCGTCTGTATTGAGCATTGTCCTCCAGATGGTGAAGAGGAAGAAGTAGAAGTTGAAGGACCAGGCGCTGTTAATTTCTTACTCATTTCAGACAATTCAAAATCTTTAGGTTCTTCTCGACCTTAATCCACTTGTGAAATAACCAATTGTAATTCCAAGTAAAAATAGTGGGAAAGAAGAAGCCAAATAATAACAATAATAATACAAAAAAAATTATTCAGGTTCTTGTATACCTTAATCCAATCGATTGGTTAGATAGCAGTAAAAACTCAAAAATGGAAGAAAAGACCATAAACAATAAAAAAGGAAAAAATTGTTAAATCCTGGAAAAGGTGGAAAAATAGCAAATAAAAAACTAAAGGAGAAAAAAAAAAGAAATTCTTCAGATTCTTCAACACCTTCATCCAATGAAAAAGTCTCAGGTATAAAAAGGTGCATAAAAAAAAAAAGAAAGCCACAAAAAAACAAACAAACCCCAATATGGAAGGTAAATAGAAAAAAAGGGGGGGAGGAGGGAAAGAGAAAAAAGAAAAGAGACTACTCCCTTAAAAAAAAAAGGGGGAAAGCGTTAATACTAAAACCTTTCCTTTAAAATAAAATGCAAATGTAAAAATTAGACTTCAAAAACAAAAAGAAAGACAGAAACAAGTTCCAAAAAGGCCAAAGATCCAAATAGCTATTACAAAAAGTAAGCTAGTAAGGAGGGAGTTTTTTAAAGTAAGAAATAGGCCAGCTTAAAAAAAAGTAAAAAGAGCACACTACACCTTGTTTGGTTATCCAAGGCTTTTGTTAAAAAATATAACTCTCTTCTCCAGAGTCTTATTGTCTTTTTTTTTCTGTAAGTTTCAACACCAGACTTCAGCTACTGATAGAAACCCAGAAGAGCACCTGCAATAATACTCTCCCATGATCTTCCCTTTATCTTATCAAACAGGCAATGTCCTTGAAAAGAAGTCTCAGTTCTTTCACAACTTTGTCTGGTCCAGAGAAAAAAAGAGATAAAATATTTCCAAGCTTCTAGTTGGCAGTGTTACAAAGTTTCTTCTGCTTTCACTTTCCCCCTCCTTTTCCAAACAAGATATAATAAAAATTAATTAAAAAGGGGAAGTGATATTTAAAAAGGTGACTAGAAGGGAGTTTCTAGCCTAAAATATTATAAAATCAAAAAGGAGAGAAAGAATAGGTACAAAAAAAAAAACAGTCCAGTTTCAAAATATATATATAAAAAATCCAGCAAAGAATATATATATATATGTTTTCTTAAGTTTTCGCGGGTACTTGCATGTCTGGCATTCAGCTTTGTTCAGGTATTTTCCCACGTGGTGCTTTTAAAGTTGTAGCAACGTTTCAGCAGAATCTCATCTGCCATCATCAGGCTTCTGTATGGTGTTTGTCTTGAGTCAGACTTTTACAGTGGTTTCAGATTTAAATTTGGGGCAGCCTATTGCTGTGTCAGAATGGTTTTTTCTTCCTCCTGATTGGTTGAGAGTCTTGGTCTGCGTTTATTGGTCTTGGAGTGTGCTGTGTTCTGCTACTAATATCTTCTGTCTGTTTTTTTTTGGGGGGGGCTCTTTTTGTATCTTGATTGGCTGGCAACATTGTGTTACTTTATTGGAGGCCTTTAGTGCAGCTGGGCTTCGGGTAAATGGACGGCTATCATTAGTTAGGAAGCTGGGTTTCATCTGGGTGCCTGGTTGGGGTGTGTTTGAGCTGGAGGTATCAGGGGGGATCTGTTTGTGCCCAGGTGTTTGCCTGGCTTGTGGTATGGAGATTTTTTTGTTTGTGAGTGCAGGCTTCCAAATGATTGACAGCCTGGTGGAATCATCTCTTCTGTTCATGCTTTCTGGTCTTTTTTCAATCTCTATGGCTTCTCTGATGATTCTGTGGCTGGGATTTTCTATGATGGCTAGGGTTTTGGTGCCATTGAAGTTGATGTTATGACCTGTGGCTTCCATGTGTTGGACAAGTGAGGAAGTGTGTTCCAGCTTTTTGACTGCATTTTTGTGTTCATCCAGGCGGGTGCTTATTCTTCTATTGGTCTGTCCAATGTATGTGGCCGGGCATGATGCACAGGGGACTTCATATATGCCTTGGTTTTCCAGGTCAATTTTGTCTTTGGGGTTCCTGAGGATGGCTGCTATTTTTCTGTCTGTTTTAAAGGCAGTCTTGATGTGGTGTCTTATATATATATATGTGTGTGTGTGTGTGTGTGTGTGTGTGTATCTTTGGTTATTCGGGTTTTCTCCCGCGTAAGATTGGAAGTATCTAGGCAACGTTTCAATGAAGTCTCATTCATCATCTTCAGGTTTGGTCTTCAGCTCTGTGCTTCTCAGAGTGATGTGAGCTTGCAGCTGCTTCTTCCTTTTAACTGCTAGGGGTGTGACTTGATTGGGTGGGGGTGTGTTCTCATTGGTTGGGGGTTTGGCTGTGTTCTGATTGGTTGGGGGGGGTTGGCTGTGTTCTGATTGGCTGGAGGTGTATTCTGTTTAGATGGGGGCTTGGTTGTGCTCAGGTTAGTATTAGTTGCTGGGAGATTTGAGCTGGTGAGCTGTGATCTTGCTGTTTGGCTTCGAGTTCGTGGTCGTGCTGCATCTTCATGGTGAGGGTCAGTTCGCTTCATGTATGGCTCAGAGGGATTTGAAGTGGGTAGTGATGCAGCTGCAGTGCGGCTTCTGGTTCGTGCTTGTGTCTCATCTTCCGTGTGGGTGTGAGTCTGCTTTCTACGTGGAAGTGTGGTGGTGGCATCTTGTGTGGCTCTCAGGGGTGTGGGTCTGGTGTCATTCTTCATGTTAGGTACTCGTCTGTTCATGAGGGCAGGTTTCCAAATGGCTGGTAGGCTGGAGGTATCATCTCTTTTATTCAGGCTGTGTGGGCGTTTTTCTATCTCTATGGCTTCTCTGATTATTCTGCTGCTGAAGTGTTCGGTTTTGGCGATAGTTCTGGTATTTTTAAAGTCAATCTCATGTCCTGTAACTTTGAGGTGTTGGACCAGGGAAGAGGTCGGTTCTTCCTTTTGGATTGAGTTCTAGTGTTCTTCAATGTGTGCACTTATTCTTCTGTTAGTTTGTCCAATGTATGTGGTGGGATAGGCAGTGCAGGGGATTTTGTATACTCCTTGATTTTCTAACTCCTTGTATACTCCTTAATTTTCTAAGAGTTAGAAAATCAAGGAGTATATGAAATCCCCTGCACTGTCTGCCCCGCCACATACATTGGACAAACTAACAGAAGAATAAGTGCACACATTGAAGAACACAAGAACTCAATCAAAAAGGAAGAACCGACCTCTTCCCTGGTCCAACACCTCAAAGCCACAGGACATGAGATTGACTTTAAAAATACCAGAACTATCTCCAAAACCAAACATTTCAGCAGCAGAATAATCAGAGAAGCCATAGAGATAGAATGAATAAGCATGAATAAACGAGATGATAACTCCCGCCAACCAGCCATTTGGAAACCCGCCCTCATGAACAGATGAGTACCTAACATGAAGAATGACACCAGACCCACACCCCTGAGAGCCACACAAGATGCCACCACCACACTTCCATGTAGAAAGCAGACTCACACCCACACGGAAGATGAGACATGACCAAGAACCAGAAGCCGCACTGCAGCTGCATCACTACCCACTTCAAATCCCTCTGAGCCATACATGAAGTGAACTGACCCCCACCATGAAGATGCAGCATGACCACGAACTCGAAGCCAAACAGCAAGATCACAGCTCACCAGCTCAAATCCCCCAGCAACTAAGACTAACCTGAGCACAACCAAGCCCCCACCTAAACAGAACACGCCTCCAGCCAATTAGAACACAGCCAACCCCCCAACCAATCAGAACACAGCCAAACCCCCAACCAATGAGAACACCCCCCCAACCCAATCAGAACAAAGCCAAGCCCCCACCCAATCAAGTCACACCCCTAGCAGTTAAAAGGAAAAAGCAGCTGCAAGCTCACATCACTCTGAGAAGCGCAGAGCTGAAGACCAAACCTGAAGATGATGAATGAGATTTCATTGAAACGTTGCCTATATACTTCCAATCTTACGTGGGAGAAAACCCGAATAACCAAAGATCCACATACAAATACCCACGAGAACCTCAGAAAACAAATATATATATATATATATATATATATATATATATATATATATATATATATATATATATATATATATATATCTTTGACTTCCTGTTTAAAATTGCCACTTAATCACTTCTGTCTAAAATTTTACAGATTCTTTTCCTTAGGGTGTCCTTTCAAATCTTAAAGTAATGAAAAAATTCTCACCAAACCAGCACACTTTCTTTTTCCGTTCTCTTTTGTTTCAGAGCTATCCCAACTTCAGCAGCTTTAATGGCTGCCTCTTTGCCGCTGGCAAAAAGAGCTTCTCCTGGATCTACCAGGGACTTTGCAGTATCCCTGGGATCGACAGGATGCGCTCTTTACATTCACCATCTCTTCGGGACGGTTTAGATCCATTTGGACTGTCCAGGAGAAAAGATATCGGCAGCGATCGCAGACCTCCAAGATCGCATGCCGTATCATTGCGATGCCAGCTCCACCCTCCCCACAATATGGTACTACCCTTGAAGACCACTCAAAATCTACATTTGGTCCAAAATATGGCCATATGGACCATAACGTACAAACCTTAGTATACCCACTGAAAACTGCACTAAGCAATTTAAGGCATTGTTTACCACCTAGAAAGCTCCACATGGCATAGAATCTAACTATTTGAGGAACTACCTGTCTCTATTGGCTTCTAATGGGCCCAATTAGACATAGGGTACACTCTAGTTTCTTTTGAAGAATCAATGTAATATATTACGGTAGGATCCAGGTGATTTGCTCTCACTATTGTGACAGTTGCTTTCTGGAATAACATACCCACAAATATTCACATGGCTCTCGCACATACAATCATCAAAACTTGTCTGTTCCCCACAGGGTTTGTATCAGGACAGGGGCCCTATACAACTTCATTTGATTATTTGTGGTTTTTTTTTTCAAATATGGACAATCAATTATTGTTTAATACTTTTAATCCTGTGAACCACCAGGGTGGTTGAACAGCCTCTAAATTACAAAAATAAGTATTTTTTTTTAAATTGAAATGAAATAGAATTATATTTTCTGCTTAATGCTTTCTCACTTTAACCCTCAATATTATTGCCTGCATTGCTTAAGAAGGTTTCCCTTGGTCAGAAATCGATATTCTGACCAAAATACTATTGGAAAATGAAGTGAATTATAGATGGCTGATTCCAGAAGGACTAGTGTTTGGGTGGCAAGAGCAAAGATATAGAACTGATTCAATTGAGAAAGCAGAACTTTTTCATGCAGAATTCTTTGGAGGAAGAAGAGAGGGAATAGAGAAAGAGGCTTTATCAATTGAGTTTCAAGATGAACAACTGGAGACTGAAAAAGAGAAAGGAGCAGCAGGGGGACAGATGGATAATAAAGAACAGCGTGAAGTGAGATCCACGAGAGCTGTTAGACCTAAATATAAAGCATAATTATGGAGGAAAAAAAACTGATTACAATGAATATAAATGGACTTAATTCAGCTGTTAAAAGAAGGAAAACTTTTCATAAATTAGAGAAATTAAAATTTGATATAATTTGTTTACAAGAAGTTCACATTAAAAAACAACATGAACAATTGTTATTACAGCCAAAATTAGGGAAAATATTTACCTCTTTGACTCAGTGTAAGAAAAGAGGTGTGGTTTTATACCTTAAAGAGGCTATTCCAGCAAAATTGATTTACACGGATGAAGATGGAAGAGTACTAATGGTAGAAATAATGGACAATAATTTAAAAATACTCTTGATTGCAATTTATGCTCCGAATGATAAACAAGAAGAGTTTTATAAAAAGCTACATATGAAAATAATTGGACTGGACTATGTTAATATAATTATGATGGGAGATTTTAATGGAATTGTGGACAATAAACTGGACTATATAGCAACAACAACAAAGCAAAATAGAAAGGCTCTCCCAAGGTCCTTCTTTAAAATGACAGATGAATTAACTTTAAAAGATATTTGGAGAGAAAGAAATGTTAAAGCTAAACAATATACTTTTTATTCAAATAGACATTTATCATGGTCCAGATTAGATATGATTTGGATCTCAACAGAACTAATATCTAATATTAAAGAAACAAATATTGAAACAAGTACCTGGGCAGATCATAGCCCAATGACAATTAAATGGAAGGGACAAAAAAAAAGATCGAGATGGACATTAAATAATACTATTTTAAAGGAGAAAGATTTTACACAATGGATGGAGAAGGAATTGGCTTTTTTCTTCAGAGAAAATAAAAAAGAAGATACTTCAACCCAAAATGTGTGGGACACAATGAAGGCATACGCTAGAGGTTTGATAATAGATTATACAAGAAAAAAGAATATTAGGAAAAGGCAAGCTTCTAAGGCCTTGGAAGATGAGTATAAAATTCTTGAAAAAGAATTACAGAAAATGCCACAGAAAAAGGATATTAAATTGAAGCTGGATGTAATCAAACATAAAATGGAATTAATAGAGAAAGAAGAACTGGCACAGAAAATTAGAAACTCCAAACAGAATTATTTTGAAGATGCAAATAAACCAGGTAGATGGCTAGCATATAAATTGAGAAAAGAGAAGGAATCAAGAAAAATATTGAAGTTAATAGATGATCAAGGCCAAGTTTGTTATGGGAATAAGGAGAAAAAAGAAATTATTCGAGATTTTTATGGACAATTATATAAACAGGAAAATATTGATGAAGAAAAAGTCAAACAGTATTTACAGGAAGCTAATTTACCAAAGATACCTAAAGAGACTGAAGAAATGCTAGAAAGCAATATAACAATGATGGAACTAAATGAAGCATTTAAGAGACAAAATAATGGGAAAGCTCCGGGTCCAGATGGGCTTCCAGTAGAATTTTATAAAACATTTCAAGAATTATTGAGCATCCCATTGTTAGAAGTTATGAATGAAGTTATGATAAAAAAGATGATACCCAAAACATGGTCAGAGGCTTATATTACACTTATACCAAAGGAAGAGACTGACCCATTGCAAATTAAGAATTATAGACCTATTTCTTTATTGAATGCAGACTATAAAATCTTTGCTTCAATCTTAGCAGAAAGACTTAAAAAATATTTAAATAATTTTATTCACTCAGATCAAAATGGATTTCTGCCAAAGAGACAAATTAGAGACAATATGAGAGTAATCTTGGACACTTTGGAATACTATGAGGCTCATCCTGAAAAGCAAATGGCTTTGATATTCCTAGATGCTCAAAAAGCATTTGATAACGTGAACTGGAGATTTATGTTATTATTATTGGAGCAGATGGGTTTCGCTAAAAAATTTATTCAAGCAATAGAAGCTATATATAATAAACAGACAGCAAGGGTAATGATGGAGGGAGAACTTACAGATTTTATTAATATAAGGAAAGGCACAAGACAAGGATGCCCCCTATCTCCTTTGCTATTTGTGTTGACCTTGGAAGTGTTGAATAGAAATATTAGGGATGATAAAAGCATAAAAGGAATGAAAATTAAGAAGGAAGAATTTAAGCTACAAGCTTTTGCTGATGACTTAGCTTTTATTTTGGAAGATCCGCTAGAAACAGCTCCAAAGTTACTGGAAAGGATAGAGGCATATGGAGAGGTGGCTGGTTTGAAAATAAATAAAGACAAAACAAAGATTTTGACAAAGAATATGCTATTGAGACAGAGAGAAGAATTGGCAGATCTTTTGAAAATTCAAGTTACAAATAAGGTTAAGTATCTGGGGATATATTTGACAACAAGATGTAGCACATTAAAGGAGAATAATTATATTAAACTTAAACAACAGATAACTACAGATTTGAAGAAGTGGGAAAACTCGCAATTGTCATTAATAGGGAGAATTTCAACAATTAAGATGAATATCTTACCTAGAATTTTATTTTTGTTTCAAACAATACCAATTAGGCTTGGAAAAGACTATTTTGAAGATTTAAATAAAATCATGTTGAAGTTTATATGGCAAGGTAAAAAAGCGAGAATAAAGCTAAAGCTTTTGCAAGACGCTAGAATTAGAGGAGGTTTTGGTCTGCCTAATTGGGAATTGTATTATCAAGCTGCAAGTTTGATGTGGGTCAAAGAATGGATAACATTAAGGAAACATAGGTTGTTGACATTAGAAGGGCATGACTTGCTGTTGGGTTGGCATGCTTTTTTATGGTATAAGGGAACTAAAACACAGGGTTATTTTAGAAGACATTATGTACGGGAGTTTTTGTGGTTAAATTGGGAGAAGATAAAAAGACAATGTTATTTGAACATTCCAGTTTGGTTATCGACCATTGAAGCATTTTCCTATCCTATAATCTACAAGAAGGAACAAACAGTTAGATATGGGGAACTTTTGGATGAAAAGGGTGAACTTAAATCGATCCAAAACTTAGAGGAACAAAGTATAAGGATGAATTGGTTTTCATATGCACAAATACACTCAAGGTATGATGAAGATTCTAAAATGGAGGGATTTTATGATAAACAGACTGATTTAGATAAGATTTTGATGGGTACTGATGAGAAGGTGATTAAAAAACTATATGGTTATTTACTGGGAATGAAATTAGAGGAAGAACAAGTCAAAGAAACTATGATTGTTTGGGGGAAGAATTTTGGATATGGGATTGATTTAGAGAAATGGCAGAAATTGTGGTCTCAAAATTATAAAATGACAATGTCAACAGCATATAAAGAAAACTTGTATAAGATGTTTTACAGGTGGCATTTTCCTCCGACAAGAATAGCAAGAATGTTTAAGAACAAATCTGAAAAATGCTGGAAATGTCATCAGATACCCGGCTCGTATTACCATATGTGGTGGACTTGTGAGGATGCTAGAAAATATTGGACTATAATTCGCATGTGGTTGGAAAAAATGACAAAGAAACATATAGATTTGAAACCAGAGATCTTCTTATTGGGAATTTTACCTGATATATATAGTAAAGATTTGAAATACCTGATTGTAAATGTATTAACAGCGGCCAGGATTGTATTTGCTAAAAATTGGAAGAATGAGAAAATACCATTACAGGAAGAAATTATTAAGAAAATATTGGAATGTGCTGAGATGAGTAGATTGACATTTGAAATTAGAGAGCAAGAGGATAAACAATTTTACGAAATTTGGGGTCTTTTTTATAAATGGCTAGATGATAAAATACGATAATAGAATATTGAGAATGCTAGATAGTAAGGAATATCTTTATTTTGCTATTATTTTGCTATTTGATATTATATTTATAAAGGATTTTTTAGGATTGATTTGATATGACTAGATGATTTGTTATAGAGTAAACTGGTTTAAAGTATTGTTAGCTCATTAAGCATGAATGATTAAAAATATAGTCAAAAACTTCTTTTTTTAGTGATATTAGGATATATAAGTTTGGATTGACAATATGAGTTGTTATGTAATGTAATTGTAATTTGAGACTACAGAATGAATGCACAAAAATGATGAACCAACTGACACACTGGATGTACATATAAGAGTTGATGTTTTTATGTTTTGTTTGTCTTGTTTGTTTGTAGAAAATTAATAAAAACTTTTTTTCAAAAAAAAAAAGGTTTCCCTTTTCTGAGAAGAAAGAACTTATAAATGGATTGCTAGTCTCATCACTGTAGCATTGCATGGACAGAGTACCATTCAGCTAAATCCTTTTTTTAATATACTATAAGCATAATTATTCCATGAACAGAGAAAAATTGGTTTTAATGTCTCTGCCTTTAGTCTTTCATAAACTGTGTTTTCATTTTTTATGAACTTGATGCATACTTATATTTCAAGACCTCAGAAACGCGACAGTACATAAGTAACAAAATATTTAAGCTTCTCTTCTGGGCAAACCTTTATAAACTACTAAAAATTGAGAACAAAGCTAAAGCTGAACAATAAATGAGAAATATTAAGAGAATGCCTAGGAAAACAGGTTTTAATTTCTTTTAGTTCCATCCATTTCCTTTGATTAGTGTCATGTATTCATTTTCAGCAGTTTCCTCCATTTTTATATGAGGTAAAAGATGCTTATAGTCTTTTTTTAAATAAGGTTCAGCTTTTTTTAATGCACAGACAATAGATGTTTTTCACTTTTAAGTTTTTTAATAATTTGTGACATGAAATAGTTAAATTAGGCAAAAAGACCTACATGTGAGTAATAGGAATAAGGTGGGGGAAATTATCAGTAATCTGTTTTCTAAAAGATTTTAGTCTGAAGTATATTATATTCTGTTTTGTGTGATTTTAGATTTAAGCCTGCAAAACAAATGGTTATCTCTTCCTCATTGGAGTTGGGCAACTAATAAATTTAAATAATAATAGAAGTAAATTAAAACATGACATTACTGCTAATTGAATTCTTTCCTTGCCAAAGGTCTTAGCATAATTATGAATCATTAGCCATTTGAGGGGGGGGCGGTGTGTGCTGCTTGAAAGTAACTCAGAGTATCCCTCTACCCCAGGGGTCTCCAACCTTGGCTCCTGGAAGCCTGGCGGACTTCAACTCCCAGAGTTCCACAGCCAGCTGGCTGTGGAATTCTGGGAGTTGAAGTCTGCCAGGCTTCCAGGGGCCAAGGTTGGAGACCCCTGCTCTACCCCATCTGTTACAGAGGATTTGGAAAAGGTTCCAATGGCTTTCTTAAGCCTAACCCTAGGATCAAGGCAAATGTATTTGGAGATTTACACTATGACCCAATCATAGTGCCTGGGGGATTAGTTTGGGGTGAGCTGCTTCTCTTCCCAAGCCTTTCCTACCTAACCAATCCAGTAGAAGTGACTAGTTACAGTTCTGTTACTGCTGTTGTTAATTTAGGGAAATATGGTAGGCCAAAATTGGGAGGAAAAAGCAATTAAGCCCAAGACCAGGCAGAATAAGCCTGTTTCCTGCCAGACTTTCTGGTAAATTAAAACAATAACTTTATGGTTAGGGTGGTGGGGTTAGAGTTCATCTGAGTAGATGTGTATATTCCATCACTGTTGTGCTGTGCTTTATTTTGCAGGTTGGTATTGCAAAGGATTATGTATAATTCATTTGTCTCTCACATAGGTATTGCTGAACATCAGCAGTCCCACCAAATTGTGAGGCAGTGAATAAATTCCATATATTAAATTAAACAATTCTGCTGAGATTGTATAAAAATAAACACAACTAATACAATATTGGCATGGTTGGTTTGTTAAGGTTTAGTTTCTCTATATAGAATACTATATCCATGCATTTGTATTCTATCAGTACTGAATTTCAGGATGTAATTGAAAATAAAAGATTATTGCTTTGGGTTGATTTGTTTGAGCATAGATATGAGTGTTGTTATGGCAATAAAACCTTTAATATTTAAATCATTTCCAGCAAAGTTTAGATAATTATCAGAAGTAATATTGCCATGTTTTCTATACTTCATAGTATTTCTTTTCTTTGCCTAATGTTGATGGCCTGATTCTTAGTTTTCATGAATCTTACACATTTTTCAATAAAGAATTTTTAAATTTAAATTTTCTGTGTCCATACTACTAATTCACATTTGAGAAGGAAAGAGGAAGAATTTGTACATTCTATAATATGTATAACTTCTCTACTAGTTCTATGCAGTAAATGTGAGTCACTACCTGTATTTGATAACTGACATCTTACAAAGATTGCATCTTCTCTGTTAGTTCCTTTGAAATACAATAAAATTGTGTAGTAACAAATATTTAATTATCCAATATATAAGCAATGAAGGTGGCTTTTTATATCATTTATATTCATTTAGTTATTTACACTGATGTCTTCAAGATAGAAACAAAATGAGTATGTCACCTCACCATGCCATTACATTTATATAATTTTCATTTCAGATAAAGTAATAAGTGCATTTTGAACTGACACCATGCCTTGTAGAGTTGATTGCTTTAAAGTGTGAAATATTTCAGTTCAGCTTGGGATTATTCACCGTGAAACATCAAAATACTTCTGAGGTTTTTTTCATATCTGAAGGAAGATATTGAACAATTGCTCTTCCCTTAGCATTTGTTAGCCTTCTTGTTAGAAAAATGAAAATGGAAGTTATAGGATATAGATAAGCCAGAAGAAGAACTCAAGGCTGGCAAGCTTGTGGTTTCATAGTGGACAGCTTTTATTCTAAGATTTTAGACTGTTTTCAGTCAGCCTTCTGAATTCTGCATAGTAGAATAAATGCAGTTTAAGGGGTGGTTTGCTTTCACAAATAGACTGTTAAGCCCTTTTGGTTTAAGTGGGAGGAAAAGGGATTATTGGTTTCTAATTTCTTTATCTCATGGCTCAACTCCATCTTGGTTCTTACTTCTGCCTGATCTACCATTGTGTTTATTTTACATCTGTCAAATCAGTTTCCCAGTCTCTCCTTTGATCACAAAATACTCCTTTTCACAATCAAGCCATTGATCACACTGAAGCCTTGTTCTAGGCCTAGATAATTATTTCAGGAAATGTGCCACTGCTCTCTTGGATGTGAGATGCATGTAAAATTGCTGATCACCCACTAATAGAATTATGATAGTCCTCATATTCAAGTCCTATTCCTAAGTAGGCAAAAATTCTCCCTGACTCCTGGAAATATAGCTGTTTATTTTCTGCTGCTTTGCTGCACTAAAAGATAAATATGATTTTGAGGTAATGGAACACTGCTTTATAGTTTTGCAGCATGAATTGTTCTTATTCTCTAACAACCTCTCATTTAATACAAGCATTCCTAAAATTAAAATAACTTAAACATTACAAGGAAATGAATTATAGTTTGACAGTTCCAATGTCTATCAAAGATAATGAGTAAACTACTGCTTTTATTTTATGATGGGTAATCCATCACTGTTTTGCTAAATCTCTGATCCACCAACAAATGCTGTTTTCCTGCTGCATGTTATTCCATGTCCCACTGCTACTCATGAGTCTCCAGCTCTTAGCTTCAGAAAAGCCCGCATCTCTACAGAAAATAGGCATATCTGTAATGTTATTGTTAGGTGATATGCTTTGTTCCCTGAAATTATTTCATGAAATGAAGATTTCATAAAATTGAGGTTTCATGAATCTTTATCTCACTTTAAGACTTTTATTTTCTTAGAAAAAGTTATACCCTATTATATACACTTATTTTTTAAAAAAATAATTTCCCCTTAACTGTAATCCACATATTTGAAAAGTACCCATTGAAAGCATATACATTTCCATGTCTTTTTAAAGCATATATACCACAATGAGACCTTGCATCCCTTCTTTTGCAAGGAAAATGTTATTTCTAATAGTATTCATTTCTAACTGCCCTGATAATATCCAATGTTCTCAACATTAATTTTATTGCAGGTTCCTGTACAGTAAGTTTTACTCATTTTCTATATAGTGATGTCCTTATGATCATTTCATTTTCTCTTCAGAATACTTCTTATAGAGCTAAAGGGCTTGTTCTATCTCTAAATATTTTTAGAATTGCTTCTTTTCTTGCATAACAGGGAAATTTTCCCATTGCTTCTGACATTTGACATCACTATTTGAAGGAGAATTCACTTCTTTGAAGGATTTAAGCTATTTCATGTATGTTTACATATTACTTTATACAAAATTATTTTTTAATTGTGTGTTCCATATATTTGCATCTCTTCAGTCATATACTGTGTACATATAAGTATAGTACTACACAAATTACTACTACTATTATACTGAAGGTAAGATATTCTAAAATCCATTTATTCACCTATATTCAGTTATAAGAAGTGTTATAAAATTTAGTATTCTTCTTCATTTTTAACTTCATATTTGGTATCAGGTAAGATTTTATTTCATCACATTGCCATGTAACCACCAAAAGTTAGGACAGAAAATTTTATTTTATACACACATACAAACATGTGCAAATTTTTATTTCACACACACATAGATGTGAGAAAGACATTTGTGCCTGCTCCAGCTATTCTCCAAATACTAAATGGGACAGGCATTTTCCCTTTTTTATTTTTAATCTTTCAGCTAGACTTATTTATTTTTCAATCAAATTTGAATGCCACTGAATCTTCTAAGCTCAAAGCAGTTTTCAAGAACAAATTAAATACAGTAAAATTTGCACAACAAATAAGAGTAATATAATACAGTACAATAGATCAGCGGTCGCCAATCTGTGGGCCAATTAATTCAGGCTGCACAGAAACACAAGGCTGCACTGCCCACATGGCCCACGGGAACCCACTCACTCCTTACCCGGTAAACTTGCCTGATAAATTGCTATTTTTCCTTTTTCCGACCATCATCTGTTCTGTTGTGCTGGGAGATTTAGATTAGCTAGGAAGCAGGAAATGGTTGGATTTGTTGCTTTCTAGCTAGTCTTTAGATCTTCAGCTCTGCTTTTAAGCACAGCCGAACCTCCCTTAGGACTGAAGATTCTATTATTCAGTGCATAGTCAGATAGCCAATGTCAGAAACACAGATCTCTCACGGGCCACCAGTGGATGACCACTGCTTCAAGGGATTCCAGGCCTGCACCTCTTGACTCCTCAAGTTCACCAACCAGCTTCAAGTAGAGGCGTCCCTTAAAGATCCAACAGCAGAGCCGTGAGCTCTCCAGGTTAGATAGAGTAGCCAAGAAGCTGTCTGCAAGACAGCATCAAATGAGTGAGGTCCCTTAGTTGTGCACCTGGGTGGTAGATCAGTGTGATTTTTTTATTGTCCTCCCTTACTGATAGGAAAGCCAAAAGAAAAAAAAAACTTTCATCCTCAGCTCTGTCTCGTTTTCCTTGCTATGTTGTGCTTTGAACTCCAGATTCCGCCTCACCATGTTTCTCATTTTTCCCCTTTAGATTTGTTGTTTGTTTATCAGATATCTGGTCTTCATCAGTTTCTAAAGGTTCTACCTGAATTTGGACTGTTACAGGCAGCCAGCAGTGCCAGCACAGAAAATATGATGGAGAACTAACACTTTCAGGCCTTAGCCCTTCTGGACTCACTGAAATGGGGACAAACAGTGATATGCTAATAAGTCTGTAATTAGCAACTTTGCTGATTCTGTTGCCACCACTAAGCTATATATGACCTGATCCTGCTCACCCTTACAACCGAACGTTGCATTTTCTGCCATCTATTTCCCACACACACACACACACACACTGCCTGAGTCACACAGGCCTTTGATCCCTGCAGGCTTTCCCTACCCACACCGGATCCTTCCAAGGCTTCCCTCCCCTTGGTGCCTGCAGGCCATAAGCCTGATTCTGATGGTACCCACACCCTCTTCCTCACTTAATTGAGCCTTCCTTACTTAATTGAGTAACAACTATAAACAGCTGTTGGAATGTTACAAGCTAAAAAGGATCTTATATGTCATGTTAAAGCGAAAGTCCATCCAAAACAGTCAATAGCAAGATCATTTTTAAATTCCATTTTTACCACATTTTTAAATTCCTTTTTACCAAGCATGTACAAAAATCCATTCTCGTGCATACAACATACTTACCAAGAATGAAGAAAAATAACGAGAAAGACAGAGTACCCTTCATATTATAATTTCTCAACATTATCTCATCTTTTATTCTATATGCAGACTGATGCTGTTGTGAACTGATTCTCACAAGTGTTTACACTTAGTTTGGGCCTAATTTCTTCTTTTGTTAATACATCGTTTCTGGTCTCAAGGAAATAAAGGCTAATTTATTAATAGCAGCCAAGCAATTATGATAGATGTTTTCTTCTAGTTTGTTTCTACTTATCTGCTATAAATATGTCAGTTGATGGTTTTACCAGGCAATTATGATAGATGTTTTCTTCTAGTATGTTACTACTTACCTGCTATAAATATGTCAGTTGATGGTTTTGCCTGCATTCTTTAACTCTCTTAGTTTGTTCTTTTCTTCTTTTTTCTGGTATTAAAAGCATTCATAGAAGGCATACTTGAGTTTAGAATGCAACAGAAGGATAATGACTGAGGATAGAATGAAGAGGGAAGATATATCTTTCCTATATGGAACACTCAAGGAAATGCTTTCCAAAGTAGCCATTATTTTTCTTTGTGCTCAGAAATAAACTCAACAAAACTCATAAAGCACCTAAACTTTGTTCCATATTCAGAACTTTAAAATTGTTGTTTTTAATTTGAGTTTTAAGATTGATGCATTTTGCACCTCTCTATTGTCTTAATGTTTGAGTACAACTTATATAGGCACTAAAGAGTGGGTCATATTGAAGTTCCTTGGAATACCTATGAAAACATATCAAACTGCCTCCTCCCCTCTCCCAAATGGCATGTGTATAGCTCTTACATGTGCAAAAAAAGCCTAGGGGTGACTTAGTTGGGATGCTGTCACTCCTTCAATAGTTTGTCGCTGACTCAAATTGACAAGTAGGAAGAAATGAAAAAAAATGACAATATCCTTCTTTCATTTTTATTTACAGCTATATTCCCCCACAGAAAATTCAATTATTTAACAAATAACAAATGCAATGATACTTGGGGAAACTTAATATCTCATGATTCTCAGAGAAATCAAAACTCAATTTTGAAATAAGAGTATCAAAAGAGGGAAATGAGAAGGTAGTACCAGTTCTTCCAAGTTGCAAAAACAGGAAAAATATTTCAGTTTAGGAGTTTTATAAGTATTTTTGGAGAATACCTACTTCTTTATCTTAGTTCTTAGTTCTTTTATTTCCCAGGGGCCAACATTTTCCTTTTCAGGTTCCATCAGTAATGTTAATTTAAAAAGATCATATTTAGCAATGGCTTTAACTGCTAACAAAGAAAAGAAGCATTTTCCCCCAAAGGTGTCTTATACTTGGTATTGAAGAATAGTTGTGTAAACCATAGCTACTAGAAGAGTCTAGGAGGAAGGGTGGGAGGAAGGAAGGAAGGAAGATTGATTTCCAGAGCTTCCTACCAGCTTCCCACAAGGAAACTGAATAGAGAATTTGACAAAGTCAGATTTGGCTCTGTTTCCATTGCTTTTTTTGCCTGTCCGTGGTCATTTTGTTTGTTTAGGAAAGGAAATGATGTTTCTGAAACAATGACCAGTGTGGCATGGATTATCTGGTAATTTGCTAAAGTCCAGAGTATCAATGGACTTGTCATCAAAGTTTAAATGACAGAAGTTCAATAAATTGAATAGTTTGAATTTGGGATTATTAAGTCTCCCCAGCCCCCACCCCACCCCCCAAAAAGACTGAAGAATATGGCAGATGAAAGGGAGGTAAGAAATGAAATATTCTATGCCAGGCTTGCATAAACACAATTACATTAGTTTTGACTGTATATATTGAAATTGAAATAACTTCAAAGCAATCCCATTGCTCCTAAAGGTATGTCCCAATTTGAATTACATTGGATGCTTGAATTTTTCATCTGGCAAAGCAGGGTGATGGTGAATGTGCAATTTTCCATTAGATTAGATTAACAGAGTTGGAAGGGACCTTGGAGGTCATCTAGTCCAACCCCCTGCCCAAGCAGGAGACCCTACACCATTTGTGACAAATGACAGTCCAATCTCTTCTTTAAAGCCTCCAGTGATGAAGCTCCCACAACTTCTGAAGGCAAACTGTTCCATTGGTTGATTGTTCTCACTGTCAGAAAATGTCCTATTATTTCTAGGTTGAGTCTCTCCTTATCAGTTTCCATCCATTATTCCTTGTGTGGCCTTCAGGTGCCTTGGAAAATAGCTTGACCTCTATCTCTCTGTGGCAGTCCCTCAAATATTGGAGCATTGCTATCATGTCTCCCCAGTCCTTCTCTTCACTAAACTAGCCATGCCCAGTTCCTGCAACTTTCATTGTATATTTTAGTCTCCAGTCCCCTAATCATCCTGGTTGTTCTTCTTTGCACTTTTTCTAGAGTCTCAACATCTTTTGTATAGTATGGTGACCAAAACTGGATACCGTATTCTAGGTGTGGTCTTATTAAAGCTTTATAGAGTGGCATTAGTACCAAACTTGACCTTTACTGTATCCCTCTGTTAATGCAACTTAGGATTGTGTTGGTTTTTTTGTCTGCCACCGCCATAACTGGTTCATATTTAACTGGTTGTCCACTAAGACTCCAACATCCCTCTCACAGTTATTACTACTAAGCTTGGTTTCACCCAGTCTATATGTGTACTTTTGGTTTTTATTGCCTACGTGTAAGACTTTACTTTTCTGTACATTGAGTTTCATTTTGTAAGATAGGGCCAAGTGTTCAAGTGTGTCAAGATCATTCTGAATCTTGAGCCTATTTTCTAGGGTGTTAGCTATTCCTGCCAGCCTAGTATCATCTGCAAATTTGGTAAGTTCCCCCTTCTATTCCCTCATCTAAGTTGTTAATGAAGATATTGAAGAGTCTGGGCCTAAGATGGAACCTTGTGGCACACCATTGCTTACTTTCTTCCACATAGATGTAGACCCATTAAGGAGTATGGTTTGAGTATGGTTTGTCAGCCAGTTACAAATCCATCTGGTGGTGATGCTATCTATCCCACTTTTTTTCTGGCTTATCAAGAAGTAGGTTGCAGTCTTGTCGAATGCCTTCCTGAAGTCTAAGTATATTATGTCCACAGTATTTCGCTGGTCGTCTAATTTAGTCACTATGTTGAAGAATGAAATAAGATTGGTTTGGCATGATCTGTTTTTAACCATCCCATGCTGGCTGCTAGTTATTACTTTACTTGTTTCTAGATGTTGGCAGATCTGTTTTTTTATTATCTTTTCTGGTATCTTCCCAGGTGTTGATATTAGGCTAATTGGTCTGTAGTTTCCTGGGTCTATTTTTTTTCCTCCTTTTTTGAAGATGGGAACTATATCAGCTCTTCTCCGGTCCTCTGGCTCCGAGATTTTTCAAAATGCCATGCAGAGGTTCTGAGATGACCTCTGCCAGCTCCTTTGGGATGTAATGCATCAGGTCCTGGTGATTTGTATTCATCAAGATCAGACAGGTGTTCTCTTACTTTTTCATTTTATATTAACTTTTATTTCTAGTCTGTCTTTTACAGTTATGTTTTTGGTAAGTTGGGCTATAATTTCTTTTTGCATGAAGACTGATGCAAAGAATGAGTTTTAAGCAGCTCTGCTTTCTCTCTACTGCCTGTTACTTCCTTGCCGTCTTCTCTCTTTAGTGGACTGACTGTTTCCTTGATTTTTTTTCTTATTATTTATATGTTGGAAGAAACTTTTTAAAAATTATCTTTGACTTTTGTTGCAAGTCTTTGTTTGTTCTGAGCCTTTTCTTGTAAAAAATATAAAAGCATATGAACTACCAAATGGGTGCTAGAGAATGCAGATCTCCTTGCATTCCCCCATGTGTTGGGCTATTTGTCTTCCATGTCCACAGCAACCCAATAAAATCACAATAAAAACAATGTTATATGCCAAAATAGATAACCAAGAACATATTCAAAGAGACTTGTGGAGAACAATTATTCCTAAATATATACACTCTTGTTGATATGCAAGTGTTGGTTTTAGTAGAGAGATTTTGTGAATAATTTGGCATGTCATCTGTAAAAGGAATTTTTAATCTAACACAACCAGCATTTTGTACCTCCCACAACCACATGTGTTGGGTTCCTCTATCACAAAATGGCATGCCCAACTCTGCTTTTAGGCACCTGACTTTCTTCAAGAACAAGAAATCACTGGGCTGCCCAGTGATCTGTCCTATATCAGAATGTCTGCTGGTATTCTAATTGGAGTAATAGCCAACATTTTCTTAGTTTTTGTATTCATCCAATTGAAGAAAATAAAATAAACATTCTTCGTGTTTTTTCTTTTCTCCTTACTGACATTAGGTTCTGTGGTCTTATTATATAGCTTTGCTTAGATGTCTGACTACCTGTAGGTTACTGTCAGCTTCAAAACCCTCATGTCTTGTATCTCTGAGTCAAACTGATCAAAACCAGAATATTGCGGACATGAATTTAAAATGAGTTTTATTTAAAATTTCAGTCATAAAGAAAAGTAGTTGTTTGTCATGTAAAACAACACAAGACCAATCCACTTAATGACCATAGTTTTGCTCGACCCGGTTATAGTTGTTTGGCTAGTATCTCATGCTTCTCCTGCCCTACTATATTCACCTCCACTTCAGTTCTTCCCCATATGCCTATCTCCCTGCCTATCTCTATCCTTTTGGCTACTCTGAACTTTGCAGCTGCCTAGCCCTGCTGCTCCTCCCCTGCCATCCAAGCTTACCTTTGCCATCTTCTTCCTCCATCTGCTGGCCTGGGATCCAGTCACCAGGCAAGGGCATAGGACTGGTCCATGGAAAGTGGGGCCTCATCTGCCAAAGGCGAAGGAAACAGTGTGACACAGATGAAAGGGGAAGGCCAGGTGACAGTGTAGGCAGCAGCTTCTTGGATGAAGTTGGAAGTTATTGGGTTCTGCTATCCTTCCTGTGCCAGGCCTGGGGCAGTGGCAGGACAGCAGAGAGGGCAGAATACAGAGTGGCAAAAAGGGCAGAGATTGGAGGAGCTGAAGTGCACATTGCAGTGACAATTGGGGGCCGGTTGCCAAATGCTTAGCTTTGATTATGTAACTGCAGGGAGGCTGCAACAGCTATATCTTTGAGGATTGGTCATAACTACCATTTATTCAATACAGTTGCAGCTTTAAATGGTTGCTAAGTGAATGGTTGTTTAGCAATGATAGTTCTAGTGACCAATAACAGTTTGCTTCATATTTTATTAGATTTTCTTCCTCTTTTTCCTTATTTTGTAGCTTCACTGAACATACTCATAACGTAAAGAAAACTCTGTGTTTTGGCTTTGGATACATTTTGTTTAAAAAAGTTGAGGGTTTTATTTTTATATTTGCTCTGTAGGCATTGTTTACTTTGCAACTTTGCATTTGGGGAACTTCCAAACTTCTACTCATTCACACTTCTCTCTAGAGCTTGGAAGACCAATTTATACTGTATTGTTTCTGAAGTGGAACCGATGCAGTGAGAATTCTCCTCTACTATTCTTGCATTTTAATTCCTAAATTCTTAGAAATCATTATATTTGCATAGCTTGCAACAGCTCTCATTTGCATATACAACTACCTCTCAGACACTTCAAAAATTTGCATCTGTTTCCTTATTACATTACACGTACTGACAAAATAAGTACACTGGTAAGATAAAGCACCCTATTAACAATGTACTATGCTAATATAATACAATGAAATACAATATCATATATTAATACAATATAATATAGTTCCATAATGTTGCTTAGGCACAAAGAACCTTGATAAAACAGCACTGCAAAAAATGTCTAGCTGTAATCATACACACACAGACACAGACACACACACACACAGACATACTAATAACTAGCAAAGGAGAGAAAAAACTGAGAAATATGAATTTGAGAAGCTAGAAGAAGAAAAAATGGGTTTTAGAGTATCCCTTAAAGTATGGAAAATGTAGAATCAAGAGTATTTGTAAAAAAAGGTCTATGTCTGTTGCCATTTAATATTTCATCTTTCATATGCTGGTTTAAGACCATGATAATGATCTGATTTGATTTGATTTGATTTGATTTGATTTGATTTGATTTGAAGTCATGTTGACCCATTCAAAAATATGGTCCCACTAAATGCATTGTTTTTATAATATTAAGGCTGAGGAAAAATTTCAGAAAAACTGAAAGCTCACATACACCTTTATGTCCAATTAGAATGGGTAGAGATAAAAAATAAAATAGCACATTCTTTTGATATTTAACAATAGCAATAGCACTTACAGTATATAGTATTTCACGGTGCTTTACAGCCCTCTCTAAGCAATTTACAGAGACAGTGTATTGCCCCAAACAGTCTGAGTCAGAAAATAGTCATATCTGTAATGTTGTTAGGTTACCGTATATACTCGAGTATAAGTCGACCCGAATATAAGCCGAGGCACCTAATTTAACCACAAAAAATTGGGAAAACTTATTGACTCGAGTATAAGCCGAGGGTGGGAAATGCAGCAGCTACTGGTAAATTTCAAAAATAAAAATAGATACCAATAAAAACTTTCACTAGGACAGTTGAGAATAAGTTTGATGTTCACAATTTCCTCTTTGAAAGAGACCAGTAAAAAGGGAACAAGAAGATGAAGAAAAAGAAGTGTGTTTTTTCACACTTTTCACACTGCAGTGAACAAAAATGGCATCATAGGAACAGGCTTATTCTCAGTCCAAAGGCTTGTTTCTGATTTCTTCCCTGATTTAAGGGAAATTTGGGAAACGATCTCACTATCATGAAAGGTTTAATTGATTCACTAACCCAAAAGATAATGATGATGACAGTGGGAGGCAGGAGTCATTCTCTCCCTTGCAAGAAAAAAGCAAGAGCCGTTCTTATGATCTCTCCCTCTCTCTCTCTCTCCCCGTAATACAGTCAAGCCCTTTCCAGCACGCGCGATCTGCCGTCGCCACTTTGCACCTTGCAAATGCAAAATCCTGAGGTTTTTGCATTTACAAGGTGTAAAGCGGTGGGGGCAGATCCCACGTGCTGGAAAGGGCTTGACTGTATTACGGGGAGAGAGAGAGAGAGGGAGAGATCATAAGAACGGCTCTTGCTTTTTTCTTGCAAGGGAGAGAGTGACTCCTGCCTCCCACTGTCATCAACATTTTCTTCTTTTGGGTTCGTGAATCAATTAATTTGGGAAATGATCTCACTATCAGAAAACAACGCGAGCCGCCACCACCACCTCCTCCTCCCCCTCCTCCCGAGTGGACTGAAAGCAGCTGGAGCTGAGGAAACGAAGCTGAGTGGAGCGACCTCGGCTGGCGTTGTTTTCTCAGCCTAGAGAAAGGGGAAGGGGGCTCATCTGGACCAAGGGTGAGTCTCCCCCTCAGTTTACCCTGAAGGATCTTCCGTCGTTTTTGCCTTCTCCCTACATCTTCCCCCACCACCACACACACACTTATTTTCAGTCGGATAGATTTCGTGTCTGAGCATTCTCACATGGCGGTGGGTCTTCCCCCCGAAAAAAAACAGTTAAAAAAAGAAAAAACAATATATCCTCAAGCATGAACTTTTCTGCTTCCGATTACCCCCATGCTTAAAAGTTGCAAAGGAAACATGGAAGCAGGGAAGCGGCTGCCCAGCTTTGGAGCTCCACACCATTTTTTTTCAGAGGGGAATCTGACTCGAGTATAAGCCGAGGGGGATTTTTTCAGCACAAAAAATGTGCTGAAAAACTCGGCTTATACTCGAGTATATACGGTATATGCTTTATTCCCTTATTTTTACCCACCTTGGAAGGATGGAAGACTGAGTGAACCTTGAGCGAGTGAGATTCAAGCTGCCAAATTGCAAGCAGCCAACAGAAGTAGCCTGCAGTATTGCATTCTAACCCCTGCACCACCATGACTTATATAACTGAGTAATACAGAGTCCTTATAAGAATAAAATTTTTTAAAAAGTAGGAGTTGTGAAATTCCAGAAAACACCTTTTACACAAGCAAACATTTGGGACTATGAAGGAGCAAAATTGGAGAAATCATCTCCCAACACGCATAGCTATTCCCCATCAAATATCTGATATTTAATGGCCATTCAGTGGACTATGCACCAGAGGTGATATTCAGCAGATTCTAACCAGTTCTGGAGAACCGGTGGCAGAAATTTGGAGTAGTTCGGAGAACCGGCAAATACCCCCTCTGACTGGAAATTTTATAGTATCCTTCCCCTGCCATGCCCATCAAGCCACGCCCACAGAACCGGTAGTAAAAAAAATTTGAATCCTACCACTGCTATGCAGTATACCAAAAAGCCTTTATGAAATCATTCAAGACGTTTCTCCCTTGTTCATGGTGGATCTGAACATTCTATGTATCTAACCTTCAAAGTTGAATGTCGTACCTTCTTGTCAGTTAATCTATAGTATAGTGGGATGTTTCTTTGTGATGCTTGTTGTACTATGATGCTATAGATCAAACACAAGGCCTGCGGGCAATCCACCCTGCAATGTGGTTGGATTTGGCCTGCAGGGCCATCCTGGAAAATGTAAGGGGCTGGCCTGCATCGCTTTGGTCTGATCTACCCAATGCAAAGAGGAAACGTCGGGCCAGCATGGCTTCAGCTCAGTCTACCTAGGGCAAAGAGGAAACATGACAGCAGTTTGGGGAGTGGCATCAAGCTGGCCACACACCCCAGTTGACCACACCCAGTGAGCGGTGTGAAACTGGTTACACCCACCCAGTTGGCCATACCAACCCAGCCCCTGAGGTCAACCACAGCCCTGATTTGGCCCTCAATGAAATTGAGTTTGATATCACTGCAATAGATTGACTGCTCATGCATATTGATGTCTACAATGATACTTTTTTATTCCATATATATATTCTATTGGCTGGAAGTAAGAAAAGTCAGAGCTATTGCTAGGTATTTGCCATTTGGAAATGTCTCTTAAAAATTATGTGTCATGGCCCCAATATCAATCTTGTCATCTTTCATTCTAACTTACATAGATAATCATTGTTTGGGAAACAATGTCCATTTTCCTGGACATGAAGTGAATCTTAATTGGCAATGATATATACACATAGTGATATTGCAGCAAAAGAAGGAAGGGATGTTACATGCCACCAAAGTATAATACTGTCTTACAATTTTCTGTCAATTTTATCTTGTTGACCATTTGTTTATTTATTTTAATTTAAATTGCCTTAAAAGGTTCAACCTTGAAATATTTGTTCAGTATAGTTTCTCCTTAAACCAGGGATTGGAAACTAAGAGCATCCAGATATTGATAGATATATCATTTGGCATACTTACCAGCATCTTCAATGGGGACAAATCCTGGGTACCTAGTTTTACAAAATTTAGAGGTCCCTTGGTCGTACTTTAAAAGCATACTGGATAAGGAATTTTTCTTACAATTATTGTGTGAAAATAATTCTATTTATACTTAAAGAGAAAACTGGTCTGATTAAGTACATTGTTGTGATGTTATAAGTAATAGGGTCTTGGAAGAAACTTCTCATTTTTAAGTACTTTTATAAAGTAAATATTTCTTCATTGTTTTTCAGTGTCAAGTCCTTGTATTTGGATAGATTTATTTCCTTTCTTTTAATAAAACATTCATCCTAATAGAAATATTGGCAAGACAGGAAAGGCATAGTGTAGAAAGATGTAGGAGCAAAGAACATGTTATTTCAATCAAGGTTACTTCTATAACATGAATCTAGATAGATTATTTGTATGGAGTTGCAAATTTGGGGTTTCCATATGAAGGCACCTGCATTTTTACATTCAGAGGAGCCTTGACAGTCCTATGAGTCAATCTGTCTTGATTAGAAATGGTTTACATTTTCACCAACAATGAAATTTTATTGTCTTTAACAGATAGGGTAGAAGTGGACATTTGGAGGTCAATGCCTCTATGAACGGCATTGGTCCTTTTTGCTTGATATTATATTTTATATTATCATCAGCTTTGTACTTTCAAAATTGGCAATGGATCAATCATATGGTGTTCTCCTAATCAAAACTGGAGTTAACTGATGCAACGATATTGAATTTATTTGCCTTATGTTACAGAGTTATTGTCATATGTTCCAATGCATAAGGAAAAAAAGATGCATCTATAACAGGGGTAAGGAACGTTGGCTCTTTTATCACTTACGGACTTCAACTCCCAGAATTCCTGAGTGAGCCATAAAAGGTTCTCCATCCCTGGCCTACTGGTTTTTTCAGTTGTGAGGGAAATCAATTTTTGACTTGAATGGGACTGTTTAATATACAAATGTAGGACATATTTTTATATATATTCTTTGTATGTCCTACATTTGTATATTAAACAGTCCCATTCAAGTCAAAAATTGATTTCCCTCACAACTGAAAAAACCAGTAGGCCAGGGATGGGGAACCTTTTATGGCTCCCTCAGGAATTCTGGGAGTTGAAGTCCATAAGTGATAAAAGAGCCAAGGTTCCTTACCCCTGATCTATAATAAGATGTTAGTGAACAGTTATGGGCATCTTTCTTTTTGGTTATATACCTCACTAATTTTTAGGGCTGCATAGTGCTTTAAATTGGAAGAGAAAATGATGAATTGGAGTACAGAAGGGCACATGATAGCATCTGTTGGCAGCTTCTTAAGTCAAACACAATTTTTCTTGGGATCCTGCAACAGATGTGGAAGCCATGCAATCCCAAGAAAATGTGCCTGTGCTTTAAGAGTTGTTAAGTGGATGATTCATGTCTGATATCAATTGGTCCTTATACAGTACAATTTGAGCAGAGTTAGAGCAGAATAAAGTAAGAGAATTAACAATGGAGTTTTTGGTGGGAATTTTTTTCTTGAATTCCTGGGAGATCTCTTTTTTTAGGGGGAGGCAGTAAGGTGACTTCTGTGTATGTGGAACCGCTGTATGAAAGTCTAGGCTTCTGAACCAAGCTCCATGTAAGGACTGGGGGCCAATAGAAAACATGAGGATAAAGCAAAGTTCTTTCTGGTTTGAATGTACCTGCCAAAATAAAATGAGAGATCCATTTTTTGTCAATTTGTAGGACAACATCTGAAGTATTTGTGATAAAATTACAACTATCACAAGAGTGCATGTTGAAGTTATGATTCCACATTCAAAGTTATTCATCATTTTTCCATGTTAAATCAGTTCATTGCACCTAAGTGATGTTCAGAGAAACATTAATCATAGCTAAGGCATGAGAACGGTTGCAGTATAAATCCTTTAAATAAACTGGTTTTCAACTTTCATGAAAAGATGGATCAGTGTTGAAAAGGAATTAGTAAACAAAATTAATTGTAATGTACTTTAAATATTTGTAAAAGATTACATCACATTAGCTTTTAGGACTATTTCTGTTTAAATAATAATTATCTAGTTGATGTGTCCATTTTTTATATCATAGAGAGAAATTTTCTAACCATCATTGTAGAATAATTAATCACAAAAATAGTTTGAATAAAGCAAAAAAATTAAATATTTTGATTGTTCTGAAAGTATAATTTTTGGGCAAGAATACATTTATAGAGACTAACAGAAAGCAAATTTATCATGCTGGGTTTTTTATCCAAAATTTCCATTATGCTGTAGCATTAAATGTAGCTGTGAAGGTTTGCTGGAGTAACTTGCCTGCATCACCATTAAATGTTTGAGAATGAAGTATAGCTATTTTTATATAAACTACAACCAATCAAGGCATTCTGTGTGTAGGTTTTCTTTCTTCTCCTTTTGGATCCCTTTTTCCCACCATACAGCTGTTTTTGATACAGTATAATTTCTGATCTGATATATTTCTTTCTTACTTATTATTCATTTTACCATCATTCACTAAGCATTCATCAGAAGGAGAAATAGATGAAATTCATGATCACATTACACTTTCACTTCTAGAATTCACTTGCTAGAAAAGAAACTAGAGAGTCTAGGACAGAGGTTGGCAACCCATGGCTTTGGAGCCACATGTGGCTCTTTCATCCCTTTGCTGTGGCTCCCTGTCACTGGCCACAATTTTGAGAGGAGGTTCCGGTTTGGGCAGGGGAGAAAGCATGGCATGCCAGGAGGAGACTCTATGGCAAGGGGCAGGTTGTCCAGTTGGATCCACAATTGATAGGGCTTTTGGTTAGGACAGGTAGAAGAAAAAGGATGCGATACTAGGAGGAGACCCTACGGTGGGGGAACCAGAGTTCTGGTCAGCTCCAGAATTGAATGGGAGCTTCCATTTAGAACCTTTGTGGCTCTTTGAATATTTAAAGTTGCCAACCCCTGGCCTAGGAAAAAGGTAAAGGAATTCATGCAGATTTCACTCCATTAGTCATTGTTGACTATAGGGGGCAGTACTCATCTCCATTTCAGAGAGCCTAAAGCGGGTGTCAGCAACTCGCGGCTCCAGAGCTGCATGTGGCTCTTTGGATCCTCTGCTGCAGCTACCTGTCAGCTGAAACCATCACTGACTGGCCCTGGCCCTCACCCTTCCCTCCCAGTCCCTCCTTTCCTGAAAAGGTAAGGGTGGTAGCAGCAGATAGAGATTTGCTCCATATTCCAGAGCGGGAGCGAAGTGCCCCTCTATTTGCCTCTTCTTCTGGCCCTTGTTGGTGCTACGTGCACCTCGGTCACTTGAGGAGATGTGCAACTTTCTCTCTGCCCCGATACATTGGCCTGGCCCAGCTGCAGCTAATTCCACTGCTCTTACCATCTCCATGGCCTACTTAGTGCCTTGCACAACACACAAATTTAGTGTACTTCACAATGTGGGAAACAGCATTCCCTCCACCTCCTAGAGCCCACCACAATGCAGAGCATGGGCTGCAGCCGGGCCAGGCCAGTGTCTTAGGGCATGATGTGCACGTAGCACCAACAAGGGCTGGAAGAAGAGGCAGGTAGAGGGGCGCTTCGCTTCCGCTCTGGAATATGTAGGAAGTCTCCATTCACCACCAGCACCCTTATCTTCGAAGGCAAGGAGGGACTAGAAGGGGAGGGCAAGAGGCAGGGCCAGCCGGTGGTAGGTTCAACAGGAAGCCACAACAGAGGGATGAAAGAGCTTTATTTATCTGGGAACCTGAAATGACTCTTGATTTAAATCATATGGTGCAAAGCACCCAAAGAAGAAGAAAGAACAACATCAGCAAAAAAACAACAACACTTGCTTGTTTTAGAAATGGTTCAAGAGGGAACACACACACACACACACATGGGAGAGAGAGATGAGAGGGAGAGAGAGAGAGATATGAGAGAAAACACAGATAATTGGCAACAAATCACTTGCAGGAAAAAAAAGAAAACACTGACTGTCAGATCCATGTATCTGTCATTTCTTCAGTGGAAGAAGAAAAGTGGGGGGAGACTGATAAGAAATCTTTTCTTAATGTAACCTGGATATATTTAATCTTATATTGAATTTGTATCACCTACACATGATACAATGGAGGGAGGAAACCCTGATGGCCAGAACCTATCACCTCTGAGAGGCACAGCCAGGAGATAAGAAGACCATAAAAATTCCACAGTGAGATGTGTCCTGGGAACCTCTGGAAAAGTTCGTTCTGAAAGGGGGAGGGAGGGAATTAGGTATGTCCTGGGAAACTGTGAAAAAGATTGTTCCTTACAAAAGGGGTGGGGGGAATTAACATACTGGCTTTTGTTTCTCTAAATACACATTGAGATAAGGGGAGGAGTTCTAAACTCCCTTATCTACCCCTGTATGCCTGAGGGACCTTCGACGCTGCTTTGAACTCCTATATGAATTGTCTCATCTCAATAAAGGATTCCTTTTGATACGTTTGGTTTTCAGTAGTTCATTCTTGTTAATTGAATGGGGAAAAGTTCTGTAGCTTGACATTGCCCTCACAACAACTGGAGATGAAGAATCATTTTCATAATCTTCTCCTGGAAGAAACAATGCAAACATCAGAACATCAGGTGTCATTAAAGCATTCCAGTAGCTCAGACTTCTCCAAAGGAAAAAAGGATATGTATTAGTAATGGGTGATTCACTTCTTAGAACAGGGGTCTCCAACCTTGGCTCCTGGAAGCCTGGCGGACTTCAACTCCCAGAGTTCCACAGCCAGCTGGCTGTGGAATTCTGGGAGTTGAAGTCCACCAGGCTTCCAGGGGCCAAGGTTGGAGACCCCTGTCTTAGAAGAACAGAATCAACAATCTGTAGACTCAATAAGGAGATAAGCAGTTTTCCAATATTTGAGGGGCTCCTACAAAGAAGAGGGGGATCAGCCAATTTTCCAATGCACTAAAAGGCAAAACTAGTAACAATGAAATGGAAACTAATCAAGGAGAAAATCAACCTAGAAATAAGAAGAAATTTCCTGACAGTGAGAACAAGTAACCAGTGGAACAGCTTGCCTTCAGAAGTTGTGGGTATTCAATCAGTACTCGATCACTGGAGGCTTTTAAGAACAGACTTGACTCCCTCTTCCTTGGTAGCTTCTTAGATATTGGAACACTGCTATCATTTCAGCCTAGTCCTTCTTTTCACTAGACTAAATTCAATTCCTGTAACTGTTCTTCATGTTTTAGCCTCCAGCCCAGTGGTGGAATTCAAATAATTTAACAACCGGTTCTCTGCCCTAATGATTTTTTCCAACAACCAGTTTGCCAAACTGCTCAGAAAGTTAACAACTGGTTCTCCCAAAGTGGTGCAAACTGGCTGAATTCCATCACTGCTCATGCCCCTTAATCATCCTTGTTGTTCTTTTCTTTACACTTTCCAGAGTCTCAACAAATTTTTCACAATATGGTGACCAAAACTGGATGCAGTATTCCAAGTGTGGTTTTACTATAACACTTTATAAAGTGGTACTAATATTTCATGTGATCTTGATTCTATATCTTTGATAATGCAATTTAGAATCGTATTGGTACTCCAGGATCTTTGAAAGATATGGTTCTGAGAGCTGTAGTACCTGTGAGATGGATCTAGGTGTCCTGGGAACCACTACAACTATGAGCCAGCAGTGTGCTGCAGCTGCCAAAAAAAGCCAATGAATTCTTAGGTTACATTGATAGAGGAATAGAATAAAAAAAAAGTGATAGTACCACTCTATATTGCACTAATGAGACTGCACTTGCAATACTGCATCTAATTCTGGTCACAATGACACAAAATGATGCTGAGACCTTAGAAAGATTGCAGAGAAAAGCAACAAAGATTATATAGCGGCTGAAGACTAAATTGTATGATGAATGGTTTAGGGAATTAGAGATTGGGTGAAACCAGGCTTAATAGCAGTAACTCTGAAAGGGATCTTGGAGTCTTAGTGGACAACCAGCTAAATATGAACCAGCAGTGTGCAGCAGCAGCCAAAAAAGCCAATGCAATCCTAAATTGCAATTAACAGAGTGATACAATCAAGATTAAGGGAGGTACAAATACCATTCTATAAAGCCTTAGTAAGACCACACCGAGAGTATTGAATCCAGTTTTGGTCACCACACTACAAAAAAGATGTTTGAGACTCTAGAAAATGTACAGAGAAGAGTAACCAGGACGATTAGGGGACTGGAGACTAAAACATATGAAGAACGGTTACAGGAACTGGGCTTTGTTAGTCTCGTGAAGAGAAGGACCAGGGGAGACATGATAGCAGTGTTGCAATATTTGAGGGGCTGCCACAGAGAGGAAGGGATCAAGCTATTTTCTAAAGCGTCTGTAGGCCAGACAAGGAATAATGGATGGAAATTGAACAAGGAGAGATTTAACTTGGAAATAAGGAGAAATTTTCTGACACTGAGAACAATCAACCAGTGGAACAGCTTGCCCTCAGAAGTTGTGGGAGCGCCATCACTGGAGGCTTTCAAGAAGATATTGGACTGCCATTTGCCAGAAATGGTGTAGGGTCTCCTGCTTGGGCTGGGGGTTGGACTAGATGACCTTCCAACTCTGTTATAATCTGTTAATCTTGAGCCTATTAAAGAGAAGGAACATTGGTGGCACAATAGCTGTCCTCTAGCACTTGAGGGGCAATCACAGAGAAGAGGGGGTTGATTTATTCTCCAAAGCACATGAGAGTAGGGCAAGAAGTAATGGGTGGAAACTCATTAAAGAGACATCCTACCTGGAACTAAGAAGAAATTGCCTGACAGTGAGAACAGTTGTCCAATGGAAGAGCTTGCCTTCTGGACTTGTGTGTGCTTCATCACTGGAAGTTTTCAAGAAAAGATTGGACATTTATTTGGCCAGGATGGTCTAAGGACTCTGTCTTGTATAGGGGGTTGGACTAGAAAACTCCAATGTTCCTTCCTCCACTATGATTCCATAATTCCAGAAGAATCTTCATTTTAGTTTTTGGAAGGGTTCTTTTTTCAGTTATATTTGATTATATTTAACATGAACATTATTGAAATCATCATCCATGCACATGAGCCAGAAAATGTAACATCAAATGGAAACTAGCAAATTAAAATTTCTATTAATGTGTGTGAGGTGTTAAAATACTCTACAGGTTTGTCTAATTTTCATTTAAGGAAACAACAAGACAGTAGAAACCCCACGGTATGATTTTACTATTCCTCAGTCTAGGGAATTCTTTCAGTTGGTTTAAGGGTAGGCTACTTCGTTGTGTTCCCTATACCTTTTGTGGTCATTCAATTTTTTTTAACTGAAGAAAATGTGTGTTGAAGAAATAGTAAACATAGGAATCACAGTAGAAGATGGGAGGATTTTCAGGCGTATTCTTTTCTTCTTCTTTTTTTACTAGAAGGCTGCATGATTTCCCTAACATTTTAACAATTACTTTATTCTAGTTCCAATTTGTCAGTTTGGGGATACCTCAGCTGTCATTACGATTAGTTCCAAATTTTAATTCTGTGCTTACTTATCTGCAAGTATATCAATAACCTTTCAAGTCTAATTATAATATTTTTGATGCAAAATATAATGGGTGGTTTGCCTCGGCAAATTAGCCATTCTATTAGTATTCTGGAGCGAGCTGTCAGCTAATTAGGTTCTCAAAATGTAGAATTTGAGAATAAGAAAACTGCATAGACATCAGATTTCCTGAAGTTTAATCTGTGAAGGACTTATCTAACAAATGTGCTGGGTTTTTAATTTCTTTTAAAAATATTTAATATGTTATAATTTTTGTAAGTGCTGTGCACAGAACCTCTCTAAACTGTACATTAAATCCTGCTTAATGTCAAACAATTTCCCTTAAATGTATGCCAACATTTTTTTATATGTTGCCTTTTTCAAAATTCAGTTGTATCTGTCTGACCCCTCCTGTTGTGTTAAAACAAGTCTATTTGAGGGTTAGTTCATTAATTATCCCAATCAACAAACAGATATTCTCTCTACTTAGAAGGCAATGGAGATAAGAACATTATTATTTCATATTTAAACTTATGTTCAATATAGGGTTCAACTTTTGAAACTCAAGATAATAAAAGATTCTTTTTATAGAAAGGATGCTGCTGATTCAGACTGGTTCTAGTGAACCAGTAGTTCTGTCAGCTGGCGCTGCCCACCCACCCATGCCCTATCCTGTCCTATATTTCCTTCTTTCTGGCTCACTTGATTTGCGTGGCACAGCTGATTTCTGTGCCTCAGCTGTTCTACTTACCGGGACTGCCCTAGAACGTAAGTAGTTCAAATTGCTGTATTTTTAATGTTGTGCATGCATGAGGCCCACTACTGGACATGGCATATAAGTAATGCTTGACCAGGATCTGCAGGATTGTCTGGGATATTACACATTCTCTTCATGACCTCATTACCTTCTGGGAGGAGACTTTGTGGTATCCAAAGCAGAGCATCCAGATTCAGCCACAGTTTTGTTCCATAAAGTATCAACTTTGTGAAATCTCAAGCTTCCTCTTTCTGCTATGTATTCAAGATGGACAGTGATTAATATTTATATGTATTGATATTTTAGGGTATAGGTATATACATGTGTATGTATATAGCATATCTATAGGTGTGTACACTTTTGAGAGAAGGCAACATAATTTCATTTTTAATGTGTACCAGTGTGCCCACAGGAAAAAAAATGACAATAAAGGTTATCTTATCTAAACGTTATCTTATCTTGATAGATACATCTGTTGGGACCTGTATGTCAAATTTCATCAGTATGAATGAAAACAAACAAACAACAATCTAGTTTGTTCCTTTTCTCATGGTGCCATTGATACAAGGTCCTCCCCACAAATGACAATAATTATTTTGGAATTTACACCAATGAATTCAGGCATAGATTGTTACAAACACAGTATAGTCAGTCAAGACCTAGGTAATAAGTCATTGAATCAGCAAGGTACATCTAGGCTGTAGGGATATTTGAAAACTGTAATAGAAACAAACATCAGTCAGTGCAGTGGTGGTATTCTATTGGTTCAGCCTGGTTTGGCTGAATCGGTAGCTCTGACAATCATGTGTGAACGAACCGATTCACTCTGATGATCAGCTGCTGGGCCCTCCCACCTGCCCCGGCTGTATACTGACCTTTCTTTCCTGCCTTTGAAGCTCAGCTGCTTCACACGGCACAGCCAATTGCAGTGCATCAGCTGTTGAAGACACAGGGAAAGTGCAGGATTGCAGGAGAAGATCAGTATCAAACCCGCTGCACACATGCGAAGTGTGCCCACCAAGCCATGCCCTCAAAACCGGTGGTAAAAAAAAGTTGAGTCCCACCATTGAGTCAGTGATGTGTGATAATCCATTTTTTAATTTTTTTCTACCTTAGATTTTTGGGAGTCCTGCACTTATCTTTGCCTTTCTTGCTAACGTGAAATTCTTGAAATAAAAGATAATTTATTGATTCATATCTTCATACTGTGGGTGGGTGGAGTGGGGGAGTCAACAGAAAATGTCTACTGAAGGACATGGATACCTCACTATTTGTTAATGTAACACTATAATATAAGATATCTGCTATGCAGATACTATACCTACCTGTAGGTAGACAGTCTGTTAGGCTTTAAGATGCCAGAAGGCATCATTATGTCTGTTACAAAGAGCTAATACAATTTTTTAATTTGAAGATGTTGAAGAATTACTGATGGCATCAGAGAGTGGTGAAGGGCAAATGGGATTGGCAATTTCACTATTAAATTCTGTAGACTAAATTTCAATGGTAGGCCAATGTTTTCAAAACTGTTTTAATAAGTAACTGGGTCAAAATTCCCTGTGGCTATTTGCTGGCAAGAGATCCTTCTTGTTCTGTGGTATCCTGAGAGCTGCTTCCCACAATACATGTATTCTATACCATCAAAGCAATTGATGGATACATTCCTCTTTGCTTGAGCTTGGAAATAATTTGTTTCCTTGGAAATGAATTGTTAATAGCATTTTTAAAAAAGATTTATCCAAGTCCAAAGCACTGGCCATATTCGTATTCATATGTCTTTTATAGTCTTTAGTTTTTCTTTTTCTTTTTTTTTCTTCTTTCTTCTACCATGTCCTATCAAATCCAAATTGGCCTGCCGAATTTCCTCCAGTCTTTCAAGTCCGCCATTCAATAAGCAGTTTTAATAGAGATCTATTTATTTGCAGTTTAATTGTGTTAGAGATTTTCAAAGAACTCACTGAATGTTTTCAAACATCCAAGTCGCCTACCAAAATAGAATCAAGGTCAGGTGGCCTTCCAGATGTTGTTTACTTTCAATTGTCACTTTCACTTAGGTTCCCCAGGTTGTAATGCTTTTTTTCCTCCAGTAGATGGCTCCCCTACTCCCAATTCCAACATTAGACAACCTCAAACAGCTGATTGTCAACAGATGGAGGGAGATTAAAAATAAAAATAAAAAGGCAATTTCTTCCAATAATCGCTTTTCAAGTAATTGGAGAATCTTTTCCAAGCTTTCTATGTTTTAAAGCTTCCATTAAATATTTCTTTCACCTCTGGATCTTAAATCTTTTTCCCTGTATCTGATAGCCATTTTCTTGCTATTTGGAGATTATTTTTTGGAATTTTTTAACTTGAGGTAGATCTCTAGCATAAAAGTTGGAAGTTGTCTTACCCAGTTTCAATGGTCTGCCCCCAAGCCACTCCAGCACAAATCTTATTGTCCCAGTTGTGACGGCTTGTGACTTGCCAAAATGGCCATTGTCCCTGCTGCGGTTCAGGAGTGATTTCTTCAGACCTAATGAGGAAATTGCAATTTCTCTCATGGTCCACAAAGCACCTGTCCTTTCTTCACCACCCCACCAGAGTGACTAGGACCCCATAAAATCTCCCGACAGTAGTTGCTGGCTGGTTTTCATGGAGCTCAGCAGAGCGTTGCTATTTTCTAGCTGTTTGTGCCGCAATGCCAAACAGAAGTCCTCTCATATGTCTTTTATAAACTGTACATATCATAGGGTGCTCTTCAATGGTAGGATTTAAATAATTTAACAATCGGTTCTCTGCCCTAATGACCAGATGGGTAGGCGTGGCTGGATGTTCATGTAACTGGGTGGGAGTGGCCGGGATGGGCTTGACATGGGACTTGTGTGGTGCTAAGGCAGGACTTCCATGAGACCCTCCATCACTCTCATTATGTGGCTTATGTAGATTCTGCCATTGGTGTGCAGGGACGCCTAGCCAAATAACACTCATAATTTTTCAGTCATTCAGTGGACATGTTATCCATGTGACTCTTAGGCTTAGTTGACAAGGGAATGAGCTATCTCTTTTAGTTCTTTTAATAATCCTGGTATAAGTTACAAAGCCTCTCAACAAAGTGCACAATAAATGAAGTATTACTATTGGATCTATAGATTTCATAGTTCCTCAAAATCTAGATGTCTATGAACACTGTAATTATTAGTGAAAATGAAATGGCTTGGCTTGAAGGACTTGTTGGGTTAACTTATTGCATGTGCGGGACATAAGGAGGCTGTCTTGTTCCCAGCAATGATTAAAATAAATAGAAATCCTTTAGTCCATGTGCAATGGTGATGGTTTTTGATAATTATAGATTCTGTGTCTATCATTCATCTAGAATAAACAGACTGTGAAGACTGGATGAACTACAGTGTAGTAACTCATTTCCAATAAAACAATGGATGCGTTAGGGACCATGATAATTTAGATACATGTGTTAATCCTAAATCCTGCTTTTACTATTGGGAAAGAAGTGTGGAACTTGCTGCTTACCATACAAGAGAATAACAAACTTCCTTACAAAATGAATTTATATGTGTTTTTTTAATTATGCCAATTACATTTGTAACCTGAGGATTTGTTTGATTAAATCATGTTAAATGAATGTGATCACTCCATGCTTTTCCCAATGCATTTGTTAATCGAATGTGCAGGTCTTTAAATGCACATGAGGTTGAGGAATAGCACGTGGGGCCTAGTGCTGCAGCAGACCATCCAAGGCCTCCCCCAATTCACTACCTCATGCTCCCCTGGGGGCGCATTGCTTCCCCCACCCCAACCTGCCCTGCTGGGTCTCCACAGACTCCAGGACATACCTGCACCTGTAGAAGGTCTAAGATTGCCCGCCAAATGGGTACCTCGGTCCGACACAATACTCTCAGGTAGGCTGTGAAGCTGGAAGATGTGAGTCACAGCCATGCCATCTCCCACGCCATGGACAACTCCACGCACAGCACAAAATGGGCCATCTTGGTGAGCATGTCCACCAATAACAACACCATTGTGGTTTCCTGAGATTTCAGAAGATGACAAAGTCCATGGATACACTTCCCCATGGCCTCTCAAGCATAGGTAACATCTGCAGCAGTCTCAGCAGTGGTCCTGGTGTACTTTTGGCTTGCCGGCACTCCAGGCATGATATTACGTAGGTCTCCATGTTGTGGCAAATCCGCAGCCACCAGAACACCTGCCCCACCAGGTACAAAGTCTTGAATAGGCCAAAAATGCCCTGCCACAGGATTGTTATAATACTGGAGTAAGATCAGCTATGGGAGGGCCTTTCCAACACATAAACCCTTTCCTGAAACCTTAAGAAGCCCTCCAAGCATGACCATGGGCCCGAGAGTCCACCAATAGAATTTAACTCTGCTTCTCTAGCCTGGACAAATGAGTCTCGAAGCTGCATCACCTTGATCTGCTCTTTCAGATGCTGCTCTTGGTTGCTACAAACTTCAACTCTGGAATCACTAAGAGCAGCATCTTATCCCCGACTTGCATGTACTCCAGTTTGCAAGACAAGGCATCGGCTCTCTGGTTCCAGACTCCTGAACTATAGGTTACTCGAAAATTGAAGTGGCTGAAGAAGAGAGACCATCGGATCTGCCGCTGGTTGAGCTTCCTGGCTGTTTTCAGGTGCTCTAGGTTCCAATAATCTGTCCGCACTTTGATCTGGTGCCAAGCCCCTTCTAAATGGTGCCACCACACCTTAAAAATCATCTTGACTTTTGCCAGCAACTCATTATCCCAGATTTTGTAGTTCTGCTGGGCAGGGTTGAACATGCACGAGTAGTAAGCAGTAAGCACAAGGGAAGAATTGCTTCAAGATCAAGGAAGCTTGTAGCAACACTATCTCCACTGCACATTTGATACATCCATCTCTACCATGATCTGTTGCATCGGGTCAGAGCAGTGAAGAATAGGGTCCATAGGAAAAACCTTCTTGGAAACTCAAAGGCATGCCGCTTGACTAACCTCTACATGATCCTTTTCTGCAGCAACCAAGTCAAGGGAGCAGTCATTGAGGCGAACTGGGGAATAAACTATGGTTTAGTGAGTTTATTAATGATCCCCAGCAATTCCCTTCACCAAAACTCAAAACTGTTCCAGTTCAGTCCAGCCACAAGCAGACCATGATTAGTCCATAGAGCAATGGCCCAACAGTCCACAAAGCAATTGAAATTTGCTCAAACAAAATAACGCCACCAAACAAACTTAACTCCACATATAAGAGAGTTCACAAGCCATCTATCAACTCAGTTCCTGACATGCTCATCCTCCCTGAGTTGACATCTGAGGAGGAATCTGGGGAGTTGTTCAAAGGAGACATTATACTCTAGGTATCTTCCTATTTCATTCCGAAAAGACTGTAAAGCCACCAAAGTGAAATGTAATTCTATTATATATAAACTACAGAAAACTGTCTTATTAATAATAATTTTATCTCATTGTAGCCAACTTTAGTTGGATATAGCAGTGGACAATACTGGTTTGAGGGAAGTTGTATAAATAATTGAGAGCTTTTTCAATAAACATTCAAAATGCTTATTTAAAAATAGTAATATTCCTGGTTCATAATTATGTTAGTCCATTTCTTTTTATTTATGCACAGCAAAATTGAGATTGCTTTTATGTATTCATCTCTATAATCTGAAAGTGGTTGAGAAATCATCTAAAAACTGAATTCCTCTCAGGGAAACACTTAGGGGAAAGGGAACATATAGTTATTTCACATATTTATGGGGTAGGTTTTTGCTTCCGGTTCTTCTGCTTAGAAATGTACATTTTTGCTTCATTACTTATTATTTGTTACATGTACCACAATTGTAGGCATACTCACTTAGTAATAAATTCCTCCAAGCTCAATGGAGCTGCCTTGTGTGTTTAAGATTTTAGCTTTGTTATACTTCGTTTGAAGTAATTTTTTTATTTTATCAGATGTCCTCCAATTCTAGTCCAAGAACTTATAAAAGGAAGTTTTAATTCAAAATAATGCTTGCTATCTGATAATGCAGTTCTTAATTTAGATACTTAACTTTTGCTCTTAAAACTTAGGTATAATGAAGAAGTATGGCATTCCACATATAAAACTGACACTCTCAAATACGTGAGAAATGGAGTCCAGGGAGGCATTGTTGTCCCATTCCATTCAACTGATTCTATTCTTAAAATGTGGCTTTTCTTCCACATACAACACCAATTGTTCAATAGATTAAATTATTGTCCAAAGTGTAGCTTCTTGTTTCATAACTTCTCCATATGCTTCCCCATAAGGATTCCAGCTTCATTTCTTAGAGGTGCATCTGGTCTTCTAGTAATTGTATAACAGAATTGTACAATGTAAGGCTGTCTTAATTAGAATGCTGAAAAAAAAGGAAAAAGCCACTGAAATGGCTTAATTCTGTGAAGATATGATTACTTAGACTAGTGTAATGCAAATTTTCTTAAGAACTTTCTGTGTTTTCTGCTGTTGTTTTACAAAATCATTTTATTTTTCTTTCACAGAAAGAATTCAATATATGTTTTCCCCTTCCTATTTCTTTTTGATACAGAAATCTTAAATGGAGGAGTATATGTTGGACAGAACAGATTTCTTTGCTATGCAGATACTATTCAGTGGGAGGATATTGTTCGCAACCCTATGGCTTCCAATTTCTCTGTGGTTCCAAAAAACAGTAGCACAGACTGTAAGTATGGGCTTTGTGATTTGTAATTTTATACTGTAATTTTATTAACCTTGGTTTATATTTGTAATTATTTTTTTTCCTTCTGAGAATTCTATTATTTTTGTATTCCTATAGCATTTATGCATTAATTTTAATGTGTAATATATTTCATATCTAACATAAAATATATTATACTATAACTAAATATGTTATGTTATCTAAAAATCAAAATTATATTTAACTTATTGTTCTTTATGTCTAGCAAAAATATACTTTTCCATGGAAGATTTAAAGTCCACTTCAAAACTCCCAAATCATAGGAGTAGTAACTGTGGTTAAAATTACTGCCTAATTGCTTAACAGTAGTCAAGAATGGAGAAGGAATGTACATCCTTGGACTATTGATTAAAAAGATGGCATAAATTAAATAAAGGAAGAAAAATAATATCTTTTTGAAAGAGCAGTTTACATATCATTAATCTTTTTACTAATCTTTTAAAAAGTGAACAACAGCCAAGATTAATTTCAGTATATTTCAGTTACAGTGGCATGATTTAAATAGCAAAAGATACAAAAGAAAAAGGGGGAAAAAAGAATTTCTTGAAAATCTTCTTCACTGCTTCCTATATAAATGAATATATTCAAACATTACAATGGTTTTTTAAAAGTTGTAGATTCACCTTTCCCTCTACTGATTCTTTTAAACGATATCTCCATGTACAAAGTATTCATAATTCTTGGTAAGTTGATAAATTCCATTTAATGAGAATATAACTTTAAAAATATGTAGCAAAACTAGGCAGTAATATTGGGGAACTGCTTTCATATTAGTCTTCCCTCCCCCCTAAACAGGCTTCAAATACATAAATTAACATTTCCTCAAAAAAGATTGTAACAACAAAAATACATATAACATATATGCAAGTGAGAAAAATAGAACCATAACATCTAAATGATCATTTTATTATGACCTACAATACTAGCCGATCAATTTATATAGAATGCTATAATGAAGATCTCAGTTACCCTGTGTCAGAATGTTAGAAATAATTGCAACAAAATTCATTGAGAATTTTCTGTTTTTAAATATGTAATATTTTAAAGGAGTATATTTTATTATTCCCATCACAGAAATAGGGAATTGAATTAGTTGAATCCTGTAAGAATCTGAAAGCCCTCATTTAAAGCAGATCTCTGTAGTATTGGTCTGAAGGATTCATTTATGTATCCAGACCTTTCTTGCTCTTGTTTAAGTAAGTCCTTGCCTGGGCTGTTTTGTCTTGATTATATAAACATACAGCACTTGGGGAAAAAAACTATATAGTTGCATAATCCATGCAACAAGGATTGCATCTGATAGAGAAAGAAGAGAACAGTTTTTGGCTTTAAAAATTAACCTTTCATTTAGTTGACATGATTTAGTGAAGCATTGCTGTGAGGAAAGCAATGTTTGGTTTGTTATTTTTGGGTGATTGTGAGTGCAACTTTCAGGTATTTGAAACTCTAGTCCTTTTTTTCTTGCTGATAACGAGAGGCAGTCTTATCTTGGGGTTTTCATAATTATAGAAATCATGAAAGTCGTGCTTATAAACCTGCATTGAAATGCAAGGTTCTTCTTCTCCAGGAATAACAAAAGTGATAGTGGGGACGCTTGTCTTACACCTTTAGAAATTTGGAATTGCCCTGTTGTATCTCCATTTATTATTACTTTTACTGTTGGCATAGAATATATTGTTTGCACCATCTTTACAAATTTATTTACTTTTTTCATTAAACTGCATCTTGTTGGATAAAGCCCAGTACTCTGTCAAGATTCTTCTGATTTTTGAGTTTATCTTCCAAAGTGTTAGAAATTCCCCCAGCATAGTTTTGTATGAATATTTGATGAGTTTTCCCTCCTATTCCCTCATCTAGGTCATTTATGAAGATGTTGAAAAGTACTGAACCCAAGGCAAAACCTTGAGGTACCCCGCTGCATACTTTTTTCTATTTGGATGTAGTTTTATTGAGGACTCATGCTGGGTGCAGTTGGTCAGCTAACTATGAATCCATCTGATAGAGGAACTTTTTATTCTTCATTGTTCTATCTTATTAAGAAGTAGGCTGTGATCTACTTTCTCAAATGCCTTATTAAAGTCTAAATATATCAATAGCATATCCCTGAACCAATGATTCAGGCAACTATCAAGAAGGCAATAAGATTTGACTGGGTTTAGTCCCTTAATCATTGTCATTGGCCTACACTCAATCTGTTCCAGTTCTTATGACAATGTGTGTCAATCACACAAAATAAAGGAGAGTGAATATTTTCCTTGATTTGCAAATTATATTGCTGTTGCTGTAGACTAAAACTGCATTTCCTTTTTTGCAACCACAGCATCCTGCTAACTTCTAAAGTTTGAAATACAAGATGGTTCCAAAATCATTTTCATGACTATTATAGCTAAGCTACCTGGGCAATCAATTTCTGTTTTCTAAATGAAAAACTTTGCATGTGCCATTGCAACACATGGAAAAGAATTTTAAAATATGCCTGAATCAATCATGTGAAAGAATTGACATTTCAGAGAATTTAGTAGGTATAAAAAAAAACTTTTAAAGAACTTTGTCATAATTTGTATTCAGACTTGAGAAAGTTTTCAAATGCCTGGATCATTTTTATGAAAGCATTAAAAGCATTCTTCATTACCCAAAGAAACAGAAGTTTCTTGCTGTTACCTGACAAGACTTCAAGGTTTCAGATACAGTTTTGTCTGTTAAATTACAAAGAATTGAGATGGTAAGAGAAAACAATTTAGTATCCTAAATGATTTTTAGAACATTAAAACTGCAGAGCTATTACAGAGTGCTACCACTCAGAGAAGCTTTATACATATAGGCAAGTCTCCATAAATTGAAGTGCCTGCTCCAAATACGTGGTACAGAACAAAATATAATTTTAAACAGATGTGCTAATTCTTTGACTATGAACAAATGTAGCGGTATCCTTTGGAGAACTGAAGCCTCCATCTGAAATCTTACCTCTATTCTAAATTTACAATTCTATCTCAGAACTCTCATTTGAATAATAGTGCAATAGTGTCCAATTTAAGTGGTTTATATGAATTACAGAAATGTAACTGAAGTATTATGACTGCTTTCAATAAGTATATAAATTATGTTGATGAAGAATGTGCAGGCTTGAAAGCGTGAGCATCCATAGTATAGTATTTAGGGGGATGGGGAAGCAGATATGAAGTGTAGAATGACTAATTTACATGTGTAGTACAGGCCATTGTGTAGCACTTATATGACTTATATGTGTTTTGGTCAGACCATCTTTTCCATATACAGTTTTACCTGATTTATTAGGAAATAAATCTTACATTGTAGAATGGGAAAACAGAAAACAACTTTATAGTATCCAAAATTTATGCCCATTTAGCACACTATTCCCAGTTCTTCAGGAGTTCATTCAGGAGGCCCAATTTAGAGAGGTCAGAGATTTGTATGGTCCTACCTTTATGACATTGTAGAAAATATTCTCCCAAGCCTTGGGAGAGGGTGGTTGTGGCTTCTCTTTTAGTTTAGCTTAGTTTTGTGTTCTGGTTGGGCGTGTTGTCTTGTATATGTTTTATTTCTTTTCTTTTGTTTCTTTTAAGCCACCCAGAGTTGCCAAGGAATTAGACAGCCTCAAAATTTGAACGAGTAAATAAATAAAGTTAGACCTTTTCCACTGAAACCAGAGACTTGTACCCATGACTTACAGACCTTCATCTCATCTTGGAAACTTCAATAGCCATTGTGTTGTTAGTACAATCTACTAGAGACTTGCTCTCGTATTTCCTTAAAATGCACAAGGAAATATACTAGCCTAATCTGCAGAATTATCATAAGCCATCCAGATTTTCAATTGTGTTTTTGCAACATACATGTATAGTATACTATATTGTGTATGCACATTTGCAGAATAACTTTTTACAATTTTTAATTTGATATTGTTTACACCTAATATTGGATTATCCCAACTCAACAAAACAATGGATTTTTGAAATGCTTTTTAATAAACTCCAATCACTTTCCTTCAGGGATTTTTTTTTAAAAAGGTTTCCTTCTTTTTATTGTGATAGTGATTATTAAATCAAAACTTTCATTATGGCCTTTAGGCCAGAAAACAGTACAATAAAATATCTAAACTTATAATTAATAAATCTAAATAGTAGACATAAAATATATTAAAAGTACATAAACTAAATTAATAAAGTAACCTAAGTGCATATCTGCTCTATTGGGTTCTCATTAATTTGCCACTTATGCATCCTACTATTCCATTGTGCAGAGACTTACAGGATTTTTTAAAATTTAGTATAATTTTTAAGCAATAGGAACCCAATGCCCTCAATGTTCTCACTCCCACCATGTCAAGACAGACAAAATTACTGCATCATCGCCACATAGCAAGTCTGAAAGTGCAACAATCTACAAACATTGGAAAGTGATAATTAAAAGTTGAAGGAGCCTGAATTATTGAATTAAGACACAGATTGAAAAGTAAGGCGGCTATTGTGTAGCCTTGGCTAACCCTTCTTAGATGAAAACATTCCAGAAAGATGCCCCAGGGGAGCATCTGACTTTCAATGAGGCATAAGAATCTAAGAGTCTGATAAAGAAGAGGAACCTCTTATCTTCTTTTTCTTTCTATCATATTGTGGGGTCCATAGTTTTGCATTTTGCCTGCCACTTCATCCAGTCTGCAGCATTGGCAAAAGATACAGCTACAGTTTGCATTTCTTCATGCAGGTATATCATCATCACTTTTTTGGTCACCTTTGGGGCCATCGGCCATCTGGACTAAGTGCGAGTGCCCACTTCAGAAGAGATTCCACATTAGCTCTGACCATATGTCTGTACCATCACAGCCTTGCTTCTTTCATATTTCTGGAAAGAGTAACTTCTTAACTATTGAGGATACTTACAGGTTTTTTTTTTTGCATAGCTTGGAATCAGATCAAAAGCTGATTTAAAATCCACAAAGGCAAAAAGGGTGCCTTTGAATAGTAAGATATATATTTCAGCCAAATGGTGCAGGACCAGAGAAAGGTCTAAGGTTGAATGGTTCCCTTTAAATGCTGCCTGTCCCTCAGCAACAATATTTTCACTTTGGATCCAGTCGAATAGTTTTAAGCAGATATGTTTTTCATATATTTTGCTTATTGTATTAAGCAAACTAATAGGTCTGTAATTAGGAGGGTTAAGTCTGTTTCCTGTATTCTTACAAAGAGAATGTGATCAACTTTTGACCTTCTGAAAAGCAAACTCAATGGGGAAGCCAGGTTCACTTAACAACAGGGGTGGGATTCTATTTGTTCTGCCCACTTCTATAGAACCCTGTTGTGGCCCTGATTCCCGAGCCTATGCTGTCAGAGGTAGAAGACCTGGAAGATGAGGAGGAGGAACTGGGAATGCCTTCCTTCCCAGGACCTTCCTCCCTGATAATGCCTCAGGTTCCATCAGACAGCCGAGAGGAACAGCCTGAGATTAATCAGGAGGAAGGCATATCGGAGCAGCCCCTGACCAGGGAGTAAAGAGGAAGAGTATTGGCTTGATCCTAAGCAGCATCGTAGGGAGAAACGTGAGCAACAACATAGGAGGCATGGGAGGATCAGAGAGTGAGCTGAGTCATTGAGCCACACCCCACGGGGGATAAAAGTGGCTGTGTTTTCGGCTGGAACATTGTATGAGACAAAGTTTAATCTTACTTCAGATTTTCTTCGTGAATGATTTTTGTGGACTGCCTTGTAATTTTCTGTGAGTAGATTTGTATTTGTTGTCAGTTCGAACTTGGCAGGCAGAGCGTGTTGGAATGCCAAGGATATTATCAGTTCCAAAGGATTAACTTTGGAGTCCGAACCAGCTTGCCTGCCTGTGTTTGTGTGAGTTTGTATTCTTTCATCTTTTGGGAAAGAAGAAAAGTGAGACAGAACAGAACCCCTTGTTAACTTTCTAAGCAGTTCAGAGAACTGGTAGTTAGAAGCAATCTCCTTTTGTTTTTTTCCACCCTTACTACATTCTTGGCAGTATACCTAGACTTACTGTCTCGGAAGGAGGTTTTTTTTTCTTGATACTTTCTAAAAGGGGAAGGGTTGCAATTTAGTATAATTAAATCTAGATTATCTATAAGTGAATCAATCATTTTCCTGGACTTTTTTAATGCAAAAAAATAGAGGAAAATGGAGGCCAGTCCGAGGCTTAGGGAAACTGCATGCATCCGCAGAGGGCTTATGCCATCGGTCTGGGTGGTAACCATTCTGCTTGTGTTAAGTGTTGTGATAAATTCACTGTACTTATATTCAACACTGTTGCAAAAGAAGGCGGCCACAGATGAGCCGCTGCCGATTGATGACGACACAATGGAAGAGTAGTACTCACCAGACCCCTTTGAGGATGGCCCCCCTCCAATGAGAGATGACAGGGAGATCGAAACATGTCTGAATTGTTTCCTGGTATGACCTACTGGAAAGCATTTCACATACACTAGGAATATACCCCTTGCTTGTTCCGTTATAAATCTTCCTCAGTGTGAGTACCAGGGAACAACGTATTGGCAATGTATGAAAAATAACACGATACGGTGCTACCTCTTTCCCTCTCCATGGTTCTTGGTTAAGCACAACCGTTTTCCCCATAGCCCCGCCCATCCTTACATTGAGGGTGCGTGTCACACTTTTGCCCTTCAGAGAGAGTGTTGGACCTATCCCTTGGGGTTGCCGTGTAACACTGCATTCCCTGGATGCCAGAGCATTTCAGCACTAGTGTATTCTGCATCTTCCCTTCCTTTGTGGGTAGCATGTAATAACAAGTAGAAGTTATATTAAAAATTGTACATAGTAGGCAGCGTCCCAACATATCCCGTCAGTATTCCCTTCTTATCAACACACCCATCGCACGCAGGGTCATGTTTGTAAGGTGCTAACTGATGACTGGGGCTATGGGGAAAACAGTTGTGCTTAACCAAGAACCATGGAGAGGTAGCACCGTATCATGTTATTTTTCATACAATGCCAATACTTTGTTCCCTGGTACTCACACTGAGGAAGATTTGTAATGGAACAAGCAGGGGATATATTCCTAGTGTATGTGAAATGCTTTCCAGTAGGTCGTACCAGGAAACAATTCAGACATGTTTCGATCTCCCTGTCATCTACCATTGGAGGGGGGCCATCCTCAAAGGGGTCTGGTGAGTACCACTCTTCCATCGTGTTGTCATCAATCGGCAGCGGCTCATCCGTGGCTGCCTTCTTTTGCAACAGTGTTGAATATAAGTACGGTGAATTTATCACAACACTTAACACAAGCAGAATGGTTACCACCCAGACTGATGGCATAAGCCCTCTGCGGATGCATGCAGTTTCCCTAAGCCTCTGACTGGCCTCCATTTTCCTCTATTCCCCCCTTATTGTCACTGCGGGCTAGGTGTATTCTGGCCCTAGACCTAAGTTTCCAGGGAAGACCCGTGCGATGGGCGTCAGCTTCCGGGGTAACGCCAACAGGGGTCAGATGATCTCCGCCTCCTGTAGGTTGAGGGACAGCTTCTGGAGTGTCACCACTAGGGGAGGGCAAATCCTCTTCATCTCCCGTAGGTAGAGGGACAGCTTCCGGTGTGTCACCACTACGGGAGAGGTCCTTCTACACCCGTTTAAGGACTAACTTAAGCGGAGAACCCGGGCGAGTTTTCACTTTCCAACAGGTAGGTGTGGCCAATTTAACCCGGGACCAGTGAATCCAAGATTTTATTTCGTGTACCTTGACAGCTAGAGGAGAACACATAATCACAGTATAGGGTCCCTTCCATTTAGGACTCAATGTCTCCCTTTTCTAATCCTTAACCCAGACTTCCTATCCTGGATGTATATTATGTGGGGAGGTAACTAGAAGATGGGGTTTACACGTAAGGACGTACCGCTGTAGCTTAAGAACGATGTTATTGGGAGCCCGGAGTTGTTGCAATCTAATAGTATCTGATACCTTGATATCGCCCTGAATATTGAGTTTAACCAGATTGGGGACGCGTCCGTACAACAGTTCAAATGGAGAAATAGATATATCCTTTCGAGGGGAACATCAAACAGCAACCAAGGCCACACTCAGCGCATCTATCCATTTGAAATGGGTTTCCTGACAGATTTTAGCCAGCTTGTCCTTGATGGTTCGATTGACCCTCTCCACCCGGCCTCCCGAAGGGGCATGAAAGCTGCAATGCAGCTTCCAAGTGATATCTAATATAGTAGCCAATTGTTGGGTCACTTTATGGATGAACTCCAGGCCATTATCGGAGGAGATTCGGGAGGGTAAGCCATACCTAAGAATTACAATATGGAGTAGTGCCCGAGCAACTTCAGTCACCTTCTTTGTACGTGTAGGGATACATTCAGGTGACCCAATATATGTGCAAACAATAACCATCAGTGCATTATACGGGCCACAGCAAGACATGTCAGTAAAATCAATCATCAGAGAATCAAATGGATAGCAGCCCCTAGGTTGATGGCCCGGGGGTGGTTGTGGACCCTGCCTAGGGTTGTTAGCCGCACAAACTTCACAGCGGGCACAAACATTGGCAGCAATGCTGCTGACTTTGTCTATATATAATTCCCTCTTTAACGCCTTTGTTAGGGCAGTTTTTCCCATGTGGAGTTGCTGATGTACTTGGCGTACTAAGTCCCAGGCCATGTGAGCAGGAATATACACCCTATTGTCTAGTAAGACCCACCATACACCATCGGGGTGTGTCTCAAGTGCCTCCAGGCAGGCCTTGTCATCTGAGGAGTAATGGGGCCGGGGTAGATCATCTGGCACCCATACGACAAGATTCCTTTCTATGGGGGTGAAGGCTACCAGGGCAGCCTCACATGCGAATCTATCAGCCCGCTCATTTCCCAGTTGTATGTCCGTGACCACCTTCTGGTGGCCACAGCAATGTATGACCAACACCTTACTCAGGGCCCACACACTGTCGAAAAGGCATAATATCTGAGGGCCGTATTTTATATCCTTGCCGCCTGCGGTAATGAGCCCTCTTTCCTTATACAAGGCCCCATGAACCTGAACAGTGAGGAAGGCATACTTAGAGTCAGTATATATGTTCACTACCAGTCCTTTAGCCAATTCTAATGCTCGTGTGAGTGCATGTAACTCGGCCAATTGTGCACTTGTCCCAGGGGGTAGCGGCTCAGCCTCCCACCCATGAGTGTGACAACTGCATATCCTGCCTTTCTTATCCTGTCCTGCAGAAAACTAGTGCCATCAGTGAATAGTGTGTGGTCAGCTATGGGGAGGGGGACATCCTTCATGTCAGGGTGACTGGCGTATGTTTGCTCAATGGTGTGGATACAATCATGTACAAGTGTCGTGTCAGGTTCGGGTAGTAGTGTGGCAGGGTTCAAGGTAGTGGTTTGGGTAACGGTGATCATGGGGTTATGAGTGAGAAGCCCCTGGTACTTAAACATGCGGGGATTGGTCAACCACAAGTGACCCTTCATCTCCAGGACAGACTTAAGGGCATGGGGGGTACAGATATCCAATCGCTGACCAAAGGTTAACTTGCTGGCCTCTTGGGTTAGGAGGGCAGTGCCTGCCACCGCCTTAAGGCAAGTTGGCCAGCCCTTGGTGACATTATCAAGTTGCTTAGATACATACGCCACCAGACGGTGCCAAGTGCCAATAATCTGAGTAAGGACGCCCACTGTCACGTTTTGTTTTGTGTCAACAAATAACTGAAAGGGCTTTTCCAAGTCTGGGAGACCCAAACTGGGGGCCTGAAGTAGGGCTTGTTTGAGTGATCGAAAACTATTCTCCTCCTCAGCGTCCCACTGTAAAGGATCAGTGTTGGCCCCCTTAGTTGCCTCATATAGGGGCTTTGCAATAAGGCTAAAGTTGGGGATCCATATTCGACAGAATCCCGCAGCTCCCAGAAATCCTCGCAAGTCCCTCTTATTAGTGGGTCTGGGAAGTTGGCATATAGCTTCCTTCCTCTCATGGCCCAATGTTCATTTTCCCTGCTCAATATCATAGCCTAAATATCTGACCTTTTGCAAGACTAATTGTGCTTTTTTCCCAGAGGCCTTGTACCCCAGTTTCTGTAAGAGTGTGAGTAACTCACTCGTATTGTCCCAACAAACTTCTTCAGTAAGTCCTGTTATTAGCAAATCATTGACATACTGCAGTACTACATCTGGGGCCGGTATGTGTAACTCCTCTAAATCCTTTGCTAGGGCTGCCCCAAAGAGAGTTGGTGAGTTTTTAAATCCCTGGGGCAGCCTTGTCCAGGTGTACTGTTGCTTTCGGCCTGTAACGGGGTTCTCCCATTCAAAAGCAAACAAGTGTTGGCTGTTTTCATGTATGGAAATTGTGAAGAAGGCATCCTTCAAATCTATAACCGAGAACCACTGGGTGGTTTGAGGGACCAGGCCTAAAATTACGTAAGGGTTGGCGACTACAGGATGGACGGTCACAGTGGCTAAGTTGACAGGCCTCAAGTCCTGAACCGGACGGAAACGGCTATCCCCCTTCGGGATGGACAGTATAGGAGTATTCCAGGGTGAGTCAGTGGGTACTAGGATGTGGTGTTGTAAATATAGATCAATAATGTCCTGGATGGCTTGCATAATGTGTTGGGGATACGCCCTTTGGCGGATCCGCACAGGCGCCCTCATGGGCACTTCCTCCACTAAGAGGGGTGGATGATGAGCCGCAAATCCAGGGGGGTTGTCCTCTGCCCACAAATGAGGAACTTTAAACTGTCTCCATTTTTCCTCATCACCCTGGCCAAGATCCCTGGCTACCATTAGTCGCCATGTCTCCTCAATGGGGACGGATAGATTTAATTTCCCACAACCTAAATTCATAATGCCATCCTCTTTAAAGGATATTTGGGCTCATAGTTTGCATAGTAAGTCCCTTCCCATCAACAGGACAGGGCAGTCGGGCATGTATACGAACTGATGCGTTATTGCTTGGCCCTTTACGGTGCACTCAAGGGGTTCCAGGAAGGGGCATTGTGTTATAATTCCAGTTGCCGCTTGGATGTTGATAGTGTGCCGGAAGGTTTGGCCCAAAGGCTGAGTCAAGACAGACCGGGTGGCTCTGGTATCTACTAAAAAGGTCACTGGTGTGCCTCCCACTTTCAGGCTGACCATAGGTTCCGGAAGGCTCTCTGAACCCGGTCGGCCTCATTCCCAATCCTCTATCTGGGCCAGGCTGACAAGGGGAGGCCTTCCCAGGTCTCTCCTCCCATCCTGCCATCCCCACCCTCTTTCCACTGTTCTCCTATGGCCATCTTCTACCACAAAGGAAAGGTTCCGTGGGGGCCCTCCCCTATGGGCAGACCTCTCGGTGTTATTCCTTTCCCGGCATTCCCCTTTCCAGTGTCCTTGTTTCTTACAAAAGGCACATTGATTAGGTCCAATTTCCCATCTTCCCCCTCGTTGCAGACTATAGCCCCTCCCCCTCTGTGGGCCTGACCCTGCACCCCGCTGTGGTGTGGGCCGTCCCCGTGGGGGCCATGCAATGGCTGCCGCCAATAGTTCAGCCTTCTGTTGCATTTTTTGGTCCTTTTTCCTATCCTCCTCCTTATCTCTGTTTGCAAAGACCTTGTGGGCCACTTCCATCAATTCGCTCATAGGTTTTCCCAAGGCGCCCTCTAGTCATTGTAATTTACGCCGGAGATGAATGCCATCGTCAGCATGCGTGTGTTTTCAGGGGCTCCGGGGTCTATGGGGATATACATACAAGAGGCATCAATGAGGTGGGTTAGAAAAGCCTCTGGGGTCTCGGTGGGTCCTGTAGTACTAGGGCGGGCTTGGACATATTTATCACAGGCTTCCCTGCAAGGCGGATAGCTCTTACCACAAGAGACTGGTAATCTTTCGGCCTCCCCTTCCCTTCCTCAGTTATATAGGTCCCAGTCCGGATTACTAGATGGAGACTTTTTTTTCATAAGGTCTTCCATCGATGTAAACAGTCCAATATCAGGTTTTAGTATCTTGGTTGTTAAGCCTGGTTTCCCCAACCAGGGTTAGGGAGACAAGCTAAACAGAATGTGCAGCTTAGTCAGATAGGCACACAGATAAATGAGTGAGCTAAGCTTGTATGTTTATTAACATACAGTAAAAATGATAGATACGCTTGTGCTATCAAATATATAGTTTATTCCATTATGAGTTCATAGCATAGTCAAAATAACAGTCCAATAGTCATGTATCATTTAGTCAGTCCATTCAGGGATATTCATTTAGCAAAGTCCGTGTTGAATACCCTATGTCAATACACTTACAAGCCAGTCCTTTGTTTTCTCTCCCGTTCGAGTAAAACAGTGTTGTGTCCTTGCAGTAATCAGGAATCATCAAAGCCAGAGAGAGAGCAAGCTGTCGTCTTGCTTCTTTTAAAGTGCTTTCACAACCACTCCCTTAATTACTATCCCACAGTTAAAGTTGCAGACACTTTAACTTACAAACTATGATTACATATTATTATTTACCTAAACCAGTTAGGGTAAAACAATGTTATCCCTAACATTGGTGATGGCATTATTGATTTTCTCTCTCTCTTCAGGACTAAACAATGTTCCCAAAAGCTGTTGAATATCCAGCCAATTGGGATTATGGGCATCCATTATGGTCTTGACCAAAACCGCCACCTCCGTGGGCTTCTCACTAAACGGGCCATAATGCAGTTTCCAGTTTAACAAGTCCGAGGAGGTGAAGGACACATGTTAGAACAGTGAGAGTGTAATTGATTCAGAAGAGTTTCTCGGGTTAATGGCCAGTTGATCCACTTGCCTCAAGGGGGCTACCAGAGAAGCCTGTTCCGTTTTTGCCCTAGTCCTAGCCGCTACTGGTTCAGTCATAGATGAAGTTCCCGGAATCGCCAGATTCGGGTCCGGGGAACTTGGGCCTGGAGCAGATGAAGTGGGGTCAGACTGATCCCCCAGGGTTGATGCTGGTGCTGGGTCGGGCCTATCCTCCACTGGGGTAGATGCTTCCTGGCAGGATCAGTCGACCTGGACTGACCGATCTGCCCCCTTTGGTTTTATATACGGGATAGTTGGTCCAACTGAGCCATGAAGTCAGATACACCCGAGGTCTCCTCACCCTCCTCTCCTTCATCAAAGCCACCCGGTGGGATATACGGAGGAAGATGGGGTGCTTTCTCTGGACAACTAGGCAGTACCTGCGCAGTTTTGCGCAAAGCCTTCAGGGTGACATTTTGTGACAACAGAGCCTTACACTGTCGCATTTTGAGTATCCGCAGCCACGGTGGGGGGTGGTTCAATAGGTCTAACCAGACGTCTATATATGGTGCCTGATCTGGATGCCCTAAGGTGGGGTAGAAGACTAGGCGGTGTACTTGTACTGCAGTGGGGATGTCAAGTGTACCTATCGGGGGCCACCCAAACCCAAATATAGGCCACTCCATCTCGCAAAACTTCCTTAATTTCAATTTACTCCAGTTATATCCGTAATCCTGTGACTGGTATGCCTCTTTAAAATGTTTTAGCATCACTCCAAAGGAGTTTCCGGCTTGCTTTTTCCACCACCCATGAACCACCCAAATAACCAGACAAGACAAATGAGGGAAAGGGTTGAAGAGGAGAGTATGGGGTCTCTCCTTCTTCGGACACAGTAAGGAGTCACATGCACACACGCCCAACCCAGGGAGCCGGATACACAAGGTCTCTAATGGGAACTGCAGATGCCACTCGCTTTCTACTGACCCATGGCGCTGGACACTCACAGTCACCAATGGGAACTGCAGTAGCCTTTCTTTACAATCAGACTTGACAAGTCCACCCACCTTACCTTTTTAAGAGAGGGTGATCAGTCCTCTCCTCCATCCCTGCTTACAGGGAGGGATTAATTTCCCAGTCCAATACGACTGCAGGCGTCTTCCTTCTTCACAACTGGCCAGATCCCAGTCCTGTTCTTCTCATCCTTCACCAGTGGTTCTTGGAAGTGCTGATCGCCAACGCCAGGGAACAGAGGTTCGAGGAAGTCCTTCAGATTCAAAGGTCCGATGGCGCCTGGGATGTTCCCCGCAACTCACCGATACACCGGCCATCGGGATGGACCCCTCCAGAGGGCCTCAGGGCCCCTTCAGTCCTGCCGCGGTCGCCATTAAATGTAGCAGCAAATTGAGTTTCCAAAACAGGACTCAAGACCACGAAGAGCTAGAAGAATACAGGTTTATTTGTGCAAAGCGTTCAGAGCATTAGCATGACAAATTCTGAACCTCCAGCTGCACCTGAATTGTTTCCTTTATACCCATTGTGACCTCAGCAAAGGCCTGGGTGTCTATCTTCAGCACATTTACCAAATATGGTAAACTGATTATACATGATTATACATAAAAGATGGAGAAAAACATCTCATTGCAACAGGAAATGGAAAGAGGATATGATAAACATCTTCTACTTACTCTTTTATCTTACACCACCAGTTATTTTCCATGCCCACCCTTATTGTCAACACATTTCATTGTACTTCCCCAAAGTTACATATTTCTCAATTCCTACTGCAAGCAGTTACAGAAAATAAATGTGAGCTTTAGCTGATTATGACTTATGACCTGTATGATTATCAGTGTTATTTTATATGCGTGTTTGGTCCTGCTTCAATTTGAATTGGGCTGATTTTTTCAGAACCAAATTCAGATTTGGTCATTTCCACATATTTCCACATTTCTACAAAAGACTAGCTTCTTTTTCTAAATGGAGAGGAAGTACATTCTTGTACCATATTTATTGGAGGAAAACATGTCATGGTTGTATCAGAAGGTATAAGTAAAATTGTATGTTTAAGGAGAGAGCAGTAGAAGATGGAGAAAGTACAAGAGGCAATGCCACATGATTCAGAAGAATTATGAGCTTCATCTAATGGATATATTGGATTTCTAAAACCAACTAAATGGTTTAGCAGTGCACATCCCATGGCAGATCAATGAAATGTGTGATTTTAACTTACTTTCAGTACTTTGATGATCTTGGTCTCGGAGCTTAACTGCCCAGTTTCAGTTCCTGATTTCCCAATCAATAGTTAATGTTGAGACAAGTCTATCAAAATTAGTAGGGTAGAATCTCCAGAATAGTAAATAAGAACAATTCTCTTTAGATTCTCTGGATCCTGTGATTGTTTGCAGTGAAAAGCTAGATGACATAACTGCATTTAAATATTGTACATATTGTGACTTTTGCTTGGAATTCTAATTAGATTAAATAAAATATCTTCAAAGAGAACTACAAAATGCCCATTTTATTTATATTATGAGTGTAAAGAGTTTGTTCAGGAGCAGAAAGAGTTTCTGTAAGGAATTTATTTATATTATGAGTGTAAAGAACTTATTCTGGAATACTAGAAATTAGCTGTCCTATTCTGAATTATTCAACAATAATCTGATCAATCTTTGCATAAAAAAAGATATGAGACAGCTTGAGAGGGTATCATGCATAGGTGTGCACCTAATTAAAATATATTATTACTATTTTTCCCTATAGTCTTAGGTGGAGAAAATGCAAATTGCTTATATTGGAATGGGATACAAAATAGCTAGATTGCTATTTGGAGAAGAAATGCTCCAAATTTTGAAGAAATTCTATTTAAAAAAAGGTGACCAAGAGGTATCAGCTGGGTCAGGGAAATGCCAAAGGTGTAAGGACCTGCCTCAGCTACCTTCTCAAGAAAGTAAAACTCTTGAAGCGGTTTGCATTTTAAAAGGAACTTTTACTGAGAGATAGTGATTGCAGAGGTCAGGCAGAGTCTGAATTATATTAGGCTAACTTTGCCCTTCAACCCCCACCCCAGTACTCCATGGCCATCTGTAGCCAATAAAATGCCGCAAAGATGTTTTGAAAACTCGGAAGAAGGATGGAGAGAAGAGGTCATCCTTAGGATATCGCAACCTTGAATGCCAGGCTGAGAGAGAGGCTGGAACTGGTTAAGAGGGAGCCTATGCAGAGGGCCAATTCTTGCCCAAACTCCCAAGCAGTTACAGCAAAAGGAAAAGCATGCAAACCATTCACCCATGAATAGTAGTGTTCCTATAGAGACCTGTGTGTATGAGACATGCTGTGCAGGTTGGGGAGGGTGTGGGAGGGATGCTACAGGACTTGGGGAAGGTGCATAGTGATGCATGAGATGTGTTGTGCAGACTGGAGGTTTGTGTGGGGCTGCATGAGACATGTAGGTCAGGGACAGGGCACATGAGGGATAACATGGGTCAGGGAAAATGCAGAAGAGTTGTAGGTCAGAGGTTGCATGGAGGTATGGCACAGGTTGGGAGTTGTGACGGGGTGCATAACTGCAAAAATCTGTCATGGTGTGCAGGGATATGTGAATGGTGGCATGGCACAAGGGCAGAGGGGCTGGGAATGTGTGTAGGTGGGAGAGACTTACCCCAGTACTTGAGAACTTCCTTGTCAGTTTCCCCATTGATTTTCTGCTTTTAGGAAAGGTTGCAAATGATAATCTTGTGATTGTGGGGTGCTTGGCAACTAGTCAAGAGGGGGTTGCTAAGTGCCCAGATTGTGATAACATGACTTCAGGGATCTTTAGATAGCTAGAACTGAAAGGATCAGTTGTAAGTACATGTTTTCAGCATTATTGTAATTTCAAAAAGTCACTAAGCAAATGATCATAAGTCAAGGGCTATCTATAAAACAAATCAGAAAACAAGACAGGTCACACGGTTCTGCAGGAGGAGAGACTAGGCCAGTGATTGTGAACCTTTTGAGCTTGGCACGTCAAAAATTAAGGAATTTCCTACCTTGACACTGATAGTGTGTCACACGTTCCCCCTACCAGACAAAAGAGAATTCATCACTGTAAGTAAACTGTAAGAGTAATATATTAAATTATTTAAAGTAATTATTCAATAAATAATTGTAAATATTTTTTTAAATGCCCATTTTAAGTAGCTACAGGTCACATGAGGCCTGGAAACTTTGGAGAATGCTCTTATATGACTTTACAGCCTCCAAAAAGAATGGGAAAGTATGCATTGTTCTTGCATGCTTTTCAGAGGGTCCAGATGGAGTCCCCATGAGGCTTTCTTGTATGACCCAAAGAGTGTCCGGAGGCCTGGCATGTCACATAAAAAAATGGCATGATGTGTGTCATGCGTCCATCATCACAAGACTAGGCAAGCATGATATGGACTGAAAGGTAAAACAGAGGGTTTTTTTCCCAATCTTCAGCAAGTCCTCACTCCGAAGGAGCTATGGCTAGGCTGGGAGGTCAGTTTTGTACTCTTCTGAGGGAAGAATGCAGAACAGGTAAAAGGCTGGATGCTTACACCTAGCCTGATGTATTTGGGAGAATGGTTTGTAATCCTTGTCAGCCAACTGGAATATAACAGCAATATTTTTCTTCAAACCAAATAACAGAAAAAGAACAGTGATTAATTCCATTTCTTAAAGTCAGTTTTTACCTAGTGTATTGTTTCTAATGCAATTTTAAGTGGCAAAAGTGCTCACTGAGAAAGTGACTGGTAGAACAAAAGATCATAAACAGATTTTTATTGCACTTGAATTAAATTTTATTCTTTTATAAACTGCATTCAATTAACATTTTAATGTGTGCTTTCCTTGGAAATAGAGAGTAATAGTTATATAGGCTGGGGGCCCCACCATTGACCCAACCAGGTGCCAATATTCCCTGCCAATCAGAGGAACATTTTTTTTTTCATAATGAAAGTTATGAAGTATCTCACAACACCATATTTTATAGGGAAAATTCTTCCATAATGTTTTAGCAATTGTATTTTCTTGGCTGGAAATGTATCAAGTCAGGGCTGAGTGAATATCCCTCCTCCAAGTTGCTAACAACCTTAAAATAGCCACTTATTTGTGATTCCTGCAATTAAGGTGAAAGAATTGGAATTACAATTTACATCAGAAAAATAGCAGTTGACAGTGGTGAAAGAAAAAAGTAATGATGCCAATATTTGATGTAGTGTCTTTTTAAAATTTTTCCCCTAAATCTAAAAATGTGGTTAAAGTAAGGAGAACCAAGACTTTGTAATATTCAGGGAGTTTAAAGATGAAATGTTCTGGTTCTAAGAAAACACTGTAGGCAAAGAACAGCAGGAAAATGTGAAAATAATTCCCACTTCTGTAAAGTGCTGTTTAATTATTACTATTATTATATATTAAATGTATATGCTGCCCAACTTCAAGCGACTCAGTGTTTACTGTAACATACCCACAGAACAGCACAAAACAGAACAATGATGACAAAGAAAACAAACCCAGAAAGAACAAAAAAGAAGAAAAGGGGGTGTTAGATATTGTCAGCAAGGGCCTGGCTGAAGGGCTCTTAAGGGTGGGAGCCATTCTAATCCAGAGGGCAGGTGCTGCTACCAAAATGTTGTGCTTCTAGATTTTTAATATAGAAAATATTGCCAAAAGAAAAACTCAGCATCTGAAGCATAACTTACGGTTTCAAGTTTGCCAGAACATGAAGTCTTGAACGGTTTTTTTGAAATCTAACCTTAAGATCAATAGATTCACTTTTAATTTATTCGGGCTGATATATGGATTATAAATCAGTCCTTAAGCTGTGTGGTTGATGCACTACTGACCGTTCTGGCTGGGCTTGAAGAGTAATTTATTAACATATGGAGAACCACAAGTCTCCAATCCTTTTTGTATTTTTTTTTTTCAAGTTTTATTAAATTTTTATTTTTAAACACACTCAATATCAATACCTGGACAGTGTGGCCTTTGGGTATAATTCATTTTGATGCAAATAGCAATAATAATAATAATAATAATAATAATAATAATAATAATAATAATAATAATAATAATAATAATAATAACATTAATCAAGCTTATAGAATCCTACTGTTGATATACATGATTGTTTTAGAGTAGTTATTCAATATTTCAATATTCCATTTTTATGCCAATGATATTATTAAGCATACATCTTTCAATCTCTAATCTTTCCATCTAATTATTACTTATATTCTATTGCTAATCCCCCCACCATTTCTTATTTTAGCTTCTAAGTCAGGTCACAATTACTAATCCTAATGTTAATACACATATTTATATTGACATAGTCCTTTATTATTTGGTTGTTCAATTTCACAATACACCATTCAAATACCAGTCATCTTATTATTTAAACATACGTAATAATACCATCTTTCTTTCTTTTTTTTGAAACAAATTTTTTATTAGTTTGAAAAAAACCAACAAAACATCATTAAACATTGCAAACATAAAACCTCTTTCTATTGTGAGTTTTTACAAGGCAGATAAAAAATAATTTTATACAGCATAGTTCTAATTTATCCCATTTCCTTATAGACAGATAAATATCTTTTAGCAAATTTCTCATTATTTCTCTTTACTTTTATTCAATTACATTTCTTTTCTATATTTATCTATTTTATAGCCATCATATTTATATTTCCATCTGACTTGTTTACAAATATTCTCGTCTAACATTCCTCCAAGGTTTTATTAATTCTTAATCAAACATAAACACACAAAACACAAAAACATAAAACTTCTTTTTAGAAAGTGGCTTGGCCCCAGATTACCTCTCTTTGTATGGACCTCAATTAAATTAATGCTCATCTTATATATCATTACCTATCTTGTTTACCATTCTATATCTTCTATATAACTTCACCCCACTTTTCACTCTTCTTATTTCTATTTTATTTATTTCATATTACTGTAAATAATCATATTTGTATCTTTTGTCCATTCTTTTAATTATCCATTTATCTCATTCCCTATAGTTAAAAAAAAGGGTTTCTCCTGGAATCACTAATCGAAGTATGATGCCTTTCTATCCCCTAAGCTGACATTTAAAGTAATACCTAGATCCCAATCTGATTCTGCTTAGTACATTCTACCTATTAAATTTTAAGGAAATGAAAAAAAAGAAAAAAAGAGAATAATAAATCTATAAAATAATTAAGTACATAATTACCATTCTAATTTTTTAATACATTTTAAATAATATATTTTGAACTAAAAAAGTAAAAAAGAAAAAAAAATAAAGTTATAATAACATTAAGAGAATAACAAATTAAACTCTATCATTAATACTACAACAATAAATTTATAATATCGTATATACTCGAGTATAAGTCGACCCAAATATAAGCCGAGGCACCTAATTTAACCACAAAAAACTGGGAAAACTTATCGAGTATAAGTCGAGGGTGGGAAATGCAGCAGCTACTGGTAAATTTCAAAAATAAAAATAGATGCCAATAAAAACTTTCACTAGGACAGTTGAGAATAAGTTTGATGTTCACAATTTCCTCTTTGAAAGAGACCAGTAAATAGGGAACAAGAAGATGAAGAAAAAGAAGTGTGTTTTTTCACACTTTTCACACTGAAGTGAACAAAAATGGCATCATAAGAACAAGCTTATTCTCAGCCCAAAGGTTTGTTTCTGATTTCTTCCCTGATTTAAGGGAAATTTGGGAAACGATCTCACTATCATGAAAGGTTTGATTGATTCACTAACCCAAAAGATGATGATGATGACAGTGGTAGGCAGGAGTCACTCTCTCCCTTGCAAGAAAAAACCAAGAGCCATTCTTATGATATCTCTCTCTCTCTCTCTCCCCCTCCTCCCCCTCCTCCCGAGTGGACTGAAAGCAGCTGGAGCTGAGGAAATGAAACTGAGTGGAGCGACCTTGGCTCGCGTTGCTTTCTCAGCCTAGAGCTCAGAAAAGCCTCCCCCTCCTCCCGAGTGGACTGAAAACAGCTGGAGCTGAGGAAATGAAACTGAGTGGAGCGACCTCGGCTCGCATTGCTTTCTCAGCCTAGAGCTCAGAAAAGCCTCCCCCTCCTCCCAAGTGGACTGAAAGCAGCTGGAGCTGAGGAAATGAAACTGAGTGGAGCGACCTCCGCTCGCTTTGCTTTCTCAGCCTAGAGCTCAGAAAAGCCTCCCCCTCCCATGCTTAAAAGTTGCAAAGGAAACATGGAAGCAGGGAAGCGGCTGCCCAGCTTCGGAGCTCCACACCATTTTTTTTTTCAGAGGGGAATCTGACTCGAGTATAAGCCGAGGGGTTTTTTTCCAGCACAAAAAATATGCTGAAAAACTCGGCTTATACTCGAGTATATACGGTAACATTAACACAATAGCCAATAAACTCTATATTTTAAACATTCCCTTTAATATTTTATTAAAGCATTTTAATATTTCAATATTTTATTAGCTCTTATAAAATTCTAATTTTCTATTTCTAATACAAGTATTACAATACTATCTCATGTACTTTTGCAGAATCAAATTATAGATTACCCTTTGTCCCCCCAAAAAATTTCTTTTTCCCATCTTGTTTTATACCTTTGTGGCTTTTTTCCCCCTTTTCCCTTCCTTTCTTATCCCACTTAGTCTTTTTACCCCCCCCTCTCCTAACCTCCGCCTTTTTAGCTTCCCCTCTCTGTTGTATTCCTCTTTTCTTTTGCTTTCTAACATTGTATTGATTTTGCATCTCATTTTTCTCTTTCTTGGGTGTTTTTTTTTTACCTTAAGTCCTTAATTTTCCTTCCTCTCTTTCTCTTTTCTTTCTTAGTCCAATTTTTTAATTCATTAAAAATGGCTTCTTCTTCTTCTTCTTCCTCTGCTTCCTCCATTTGTTGTATTTGCTGGTAAGTAGCAAGTGCCATTTCTAAAAAATGAAAGATATCTCCCAAAGAGTTCTTTCTTTCTTTCTTTCTTTCTTTCTTTCTTTCTTTCTTTCTTTCTTTCTTTCTTTCTTTCTTTCTTTCTTTCTTTCTTTCTTTCTTTCTTTTTCCATATTCCTTTCTTAGTTCATCAATAGATAAAGCCATTATAAACCTTTCTTCTTCTTTTTTCCCCCCTCTTCTTCTTCTTAAAACAATCAAGATGTTTCAAAACTTAAAAGACAGTTCCCCAAAGTCCCAGAGCCATCAAGCATCCAAACAGAGCAGAAAGTTCTTTCCTTTATGGGTTAATATCAATTAAGAAAAAAAAAAAACCAGTCTGTAGTTTAAAGCCTTATTGCAGTTAAAATCTTCAAGGCATCTCCTCCAACAAAATCTTAATATAGGTTTGGGTTTTTTTGTCCTCTCCCTTCCCACTTATAACAAAGAGCTTTAAATTTTACCTTCTTTAGAAAAGAAAAGCATTTTTTTCAGTGCCATTTGCTAAGTCCATAGAGAAGGAGAGTAAACTTTCCCTTTCAGCACCTCCATTCACCGCCTTTAGAATCTCCTCTGGAAACAATGTATCATTCAAAAAATCGTGATTTTCAGGATATTAGATATTTCTTGAAGTCCCGGCAGCCAAAGAACTTTCACTTCAAAACTTTCTCCTTCTTCCTCCTGCACATTCTTATCCAGTTGCCGGCTTCTTTGTGGCGGCCATTACTGACCGCCGCTCCACCGTCTTGAGAAAAGGAGGTTTTGTTGGGTGGGGAGGGGGTCTGCAACACCCCCAAACCCCTATCCAGCTCCCCCTATCTTCGGCTGCCTCTACAGGGCAGCCTTATCCTCCAGACCTGTCGGGATCGGAGGCATCAAGACGGCTAGCGCAAACAGGGATCGTGCTGAAACGCGAATCCCTGCCGCCATCGAAATCTGGCAAACCGGAAGTCCAATAATACCATCTTTCAATCTCCAATCTATCCATCTGTTGCTTTATATAAAGGTGTGTTCTACCTCTATTCTATTAAAATAATTTTTTTTATCAGGCCATCATTATATTAGAAATAATAAGAAAAGGGAAATAATCCTTTCTATCCATTATCTCTTGTTCATTTTAATACTTATTTGTTTTTTAGCTTGCCTCCCATACTCCTCTCTTGAATCTTTGTCTCTATCAGCATCTGTGTCTTCATCATTTAGTCTGAATATTTCTCCCATCTCGATCCTTCTAAGCTGGCAGGTCTTCAAAGTATTCATCCAAACCCCTGTCTCCCTTTCAAAAGGAATTGAATAATCTTCCAGGTTATCCAATTCCACTTTTAAATCTCTGAAAGTACTTTTTTCCTTGGTTTATTTCATTAGCCATTATTATCTTTATCATCTTCTCATTCACATCTTCTTGCTTTGTTTGCTGGTTTGTCTGTTCTATCTTTTCCTCCATTCTTTCTGCTGTCTCCTCTTTTTCCTGGACTCTTTGATCTTCATTCATTGCCAGTTATAGCGTATTTTCTATTTTCCCATTTATGCCTTGCATTAGGTTCTTTAGCTCTCTGTGATTCTATGTCCTTAATGCTTTGAAACATCAACACAATTTTTCTTGAAATCTCACTCATTTCCCCCTGATGGAGCATCTTGTTTTATTTAATAAATCTCACTCTTTTTCAAGTCCAAAAACAATATATTCAAATCCAGTGTTGCTGCTCAGAAAGTTCAACAATCATAATTCTTCACATCTCAGGATTATTAATCAGTTCCATTTAAGTAGTCTAGCCACCTTCCAAAAATCAAAAGTCACTTTACTTTACTTAAGAGTCTTCCTTATTCTCACAATAGAGTCCCCAGTAACTTTACTCATAGAGTAAATAGTTATAGAACAGTAACTATGACCACAATCCTCCAAATGAATGTTGTTTATTTCTCTTATCAAAAATTTCCAAGACTTCTAGGGGTATGGTTATTCTCTTCACCAGTAGATGGCACCCTCAGCTTAGGTTTCAACATTGTTTCAAGTCTAACAAATTGATTAATCCAAATTTAGTTCAATTTATGGAAGCAAAGTCGACTCTTCCAGTAAATTCAAGTAGATAGTTCCAGCTTTTTATAATGCCTTTCTAAAACAATGCCTACCCAGTTTAAAAATCCAATTTTCTATGTTTTAAAAGATATTTAGCTTTTCTCCCCTTAGTTCCTTTCTTTCAGATCTACGATTTTTCTCTCTAAGGTTGTTTGCCACTTTAAGAAATAGCTCTAAGAGTCTCTTTTCCTGGATTTTCCTCTTTTTTTTTCTTTTAAAGTTAGGGTCTAAATAAAAAGGAATCTTCTCACCCAGTTCCAGTCACTGTTCATCTACACCGCCCAGCACATTTCTTTGTTGCCTCGCTGTCCCAGCTTCATGGCAGCCATGATGGCTGCCTCTTCTCGTCATCATGGATGAGAAGGGAAGAGGCCCTGGGTCCAGCAAGAGAGTTGCTGTTCTCCGTGACCTGCAGGATGCCCCTCTTTTCTTCACCACCTCTACAAGATGGTTTTATCTCCTTTCAGAGCCCTCCAACAGGGAGAACTCGGTGAGGGAGGGCAGAGACCCACTCGTCATGTCCGATCTTATCGTGACATCAGCCAGAAATTTTTATTATAAAGTACATGTAACTGCCAATAAAGCTGTACATTTCATCTCATTTTTTTGTATAGTGAAACCTGTGCCTAACTTGCCAATTGCCATTTCTTGCTCCCTTTAAAAGCAGCAGCCATTGCAATAGAGCAAGGATAGAGAAAAAAAAATACTGAGTGATTTAGCCTTTTGGGGGATTCATACTGGTTATGATGTGATCAAGAGTGTTTGGCTTCTCTAAAAGCAGTAAAGGAGAATATTTGTAACTCAGGATTGAAATAAGAAGTCCTTGAGGTTCTGTTCTATTCTATTCTATTCTATTCTATTCTATTCTATTCTATTCTATTCTATTCTATTCTATTGATTGTTGCCTTGCAGACATTTCATTACCAAAACTAGGTAACATCATCAATTGATGATGTCACCTAGTTTTGATAATGAAACATCTGCAATAAAACAGCCAAGCTCTGGAGAGCACCAAGTATTCCTCATTCCCTTTAAATATAGGAAGTCCTCACTTAATAACTACAATGTTGTTGCTAAGTGATGCAAACAAGTAAGACATAATGTGACTGATTTGTGATTTTACTGCCAGCTTCTCCATTGATTCTGCTTATCAGAAGCCAGATATGAAGTGTGCAACTGGCAATCACATGACTATAGGGACAATGTGGCAGTTGTAAGTGCAAAGATTGGTTGTAAAGTTATTTTTTTCAGCATTGTCATCACTTTGGATAGTTGCTAAACAGAGCAGTTGTTAAGCGAGGACCACCTGTAGTACTTCTTAAAAAGAAAAATATTATGATTCTTTCCTACAACATAATGAAATAAATAAAAGAATAAACAAGTAATTTCTCTATGTTTCCATGAATGGATTGCTTTGCTAAAGCAGATCTTCAGAGACCTAGATTGTCTGAAATTTATTAACAAAAACAAAAAATACCGGGAAAGACCATAGTACACAAGAAACTGTGGCTAATTATGATGATTTTTTTAACAATAAATGAAGGTTAAAAGTTTCTTCTGCCACCCACTTAACAAATTCTTTTTTTTTTTTTGAAAACAAATTTTATTAATTTTACAAAACAATACACAAACAAACAAGGCATCATCACATAAAAAATATTTTCTGAAAAAACCAATAAAACATACAAGATAATTCCAAATTATAATATATATATTTACGTTATCTGTTCAGCTTCGTATCTTATCCCAACTTCTTCTTTTCATTCTATTATCCAAATTATATTTCTTGCTAATTAAAATTTTATTGCTTTCCAAAAAACAATACACAGACAAACAAAACATGGAACATAAAAACATAAAACATCTTTTCTAAAAGTTGCTTGATCCCGGGTTAAAACTCTTCACACAGACACAAATTCAAAAATCATATTCACTTTATATATCATTCCATATCTTATTACCATTTTCAATTTTCTATATAGCTTCTTCCCTCTTTTATCTTTCTTAATTTTATTTTATTTATCTCATCTGAGTTCAATTCATAATACTTATCATTCTTTGTCTGTTCTATTTCCAGCTATCCATTCATCTTTTCTCTTTAGAGAAACTTCTCCTGGTACACTGATTGGAGTATGACGCCTTTAATTCTTTCCCCTAGCTTAATAATACTTAATATAATACTTAACTTATATTGGGATTCTGTTTAGTACATTCTAAAATTACACAATGAATTTTATAAGAAAGAAAAAAAATACAACAATAACCAAAAAAACAACAACATATGAACCACAATCAATGCCATTAAGAAACTAATCATACATATTAATACTCATTTATGTCTTAAGCATTTTATTCTAAATACACATATAAAAAACTGAATCTTATGTACCTTACAGAATCCCTTTTTTTCAATTAAATTTACCCATTGTCTCTAAATAAGTTTTGTTTCTTTAAATCTTGCTTCCCACCATTAAGGCTTCTCTTCCCCTCCTTTCCCTCTTGCTTATTCTTTTCCTTGCCCTTTTTACCCCTTTGTCTCTCCTCCTCCCTTTTCTTCTTCTGCTTTCCCCCTTTCTGTTGTTTTCTAACCTTGTATCCATCTTTCACCTTATTTTTCTCCTTTTTGATTGTTTTTTTAGGCCTTAAAATCCCCTTTTTCTTTTCCTCTTTCTCCTCCCTCCCCCAAAAAACCCATTGTTCATCAAAGATGGCTTCTTCTTCTTCTTTGTCCCAGTCATCCTGCTGCGCAGTCAATTTTTCATAAGTGCATACCGCCATTTCTAGAAATTGAAAAAGCATGCCCAAAGTATCTTTCCCATCTTGTTCTTCTTTTTTATATTTTTGGTATTCAATTTTTAGTTCATACACAAGTGATGCCATCATAAGGAGAATTTTTTTTTTCCAAAACAACCACCTGAGTGTTTTTAATCCAGAATAATTCCCCAAAATTCCAAAGCCACCAAAGAATCCAAATAGACTATTTCTTTTAATATTTTTCTTTCTTTCTTCCATTTCTCTTTCTGGGGTTGCTATTTAGTCAAAAAGTTCCAATTAAGATGTATCTTTTAGAAGCCGTATTAATCTTTAAAGCTCTTTAAAATTCTAGGCAATCTCCTCCTTTTTCAAATTCTGATCCAATTTTTTTTTCCTCTCCCTTCGCACTTACAGCAGCAATTTTCCTTTAAATGTTCAGAAATCCATACCTCCTATGCGAGTTTTCCAATTTCTCTTAAAGTTCTAGCCCTGTCACGTTCGGAAGGAGAGTGAAAAGAAAAAAAAAAGCTTTTCCTTTAATTCACATTCGCCGCTTGACACATTCTGGAAACGATGTTTCTTTAGCAGTTTTCAAAGTCCAGGGTACTTTCACTGTTGCTTGTCCCGGTCAGCAAAAATCACTAGTGTTAAGCCTGGTTCCTCAATCAAGGTTAAGGAGACAAGCTAAACAGAATGTGCAGCATTAGTCAGTTAGGCACACAGATAAATGTGTGAGATAAGTTTGTATGTTAGTTAACATACAGTAAAAATAACAGATATGCTTGTGCTATCAAAAATATAGTTTATTCCATTTAGAGTTTATAGCATAGTCAAATTAACAGTCCATTAGTCATGTATCGTTTTAGTCAGTCCATTCAAGGATATTCAATTAGCAAAGTCCGTGTAGAATATCCAATGTCAGTTCACTTACAATAAATCAGTCCTCTCACCGTTGATAAAATCAACAGTCCTTTCTCTCTCCCGTTCCAGTAAGGGAAAAACGCAGTCTTCAATCTATCCAGTAATTAGGGATCATTAAGCCAGAGAGAGAGCTGCCGTTGTCTTGCTTCTTTTATGGTGCTTTTATAACCACTCCCTTAATTACATTCTTGCAGTTAAAGTTACAGACACTTTAACCAACAAACCATGATAACATATTTATTATTTTACCTAAACTAGTTAGGGTAAACAATGTTATCCCTAACAACTTTCACTTCTTCACAGCTCCTCCTGCACTTTCTTTTTCTGGCTGAGCTCTTCTATGTGTGGCCATTGCTGACCGCCGCTTAGCTACCTTTGGAGAAGGGGGTTTCGCTGGCTAGGGAAGAGAGGTGCGATATCTCTCGACCCTGCCAGACCCCCCCTGTCTTCGCCACCTTCTACGGAGGTGGCTTAGCCCTGAAGCCAAATGGCTCGGGGCACTCGGGCAGTGAACACAGGCAGGAAACACGCACAGTCGTGGATTCCTGCCTGCTCCAAAGGGCTACAAACCGGAAATCCCCCACTTAACAAATTATCATATCCTCCCATATGTATTATTGCAGAAGCAACCCATTCTTTTTCTAGAAAGGAAGATAAGAAAAAAAAAAGTTAAGCCATTGTTTTTATTCTGGGTGTTTATTGCCTAGTAAAGCCAAATTATTTCCCACCTCTGATAGAATGGGTTTGATATACTGCTCATGAACAACTCTGCTGGTAGAAAATATTTCCTTACCTGAGATTAGTGGTCTTAAAATTAATATTGTGAAAAAAATCATATTTTGCCTTTTAAAAAATATTATGTTACTGTAGCTATCTGGATTTCATATGTGAAAATGACACTTTGCATGGTCTCCCTGGGATATTTGCTTAGAAAACAGTATGACTGTTCCCTAGACTGCAGGAGGTGGGTCATCAATTTAAAGTTAAAGGGAGATGGCTCCTCACGCAGCAGTTTTACCAATAGAAGAGAATATACATATCTCAGGACTCCATACAGTTCTACATCAAGGTAGTGAAAGAAAAATAAACTTTCTAAATGTACTTCCTTTTCCCCAAACTGAATTTTTCCTTACAAAACTAGACAATGTTTTAGTTCTCACTAGGCAGCCACAAGGTGCTTGGAACATTGTTATTTTCATTGCAATGACTGTAATGGATTGGTATGATATTGTCAGTTTCCTGGGAAAATAATGAAACTTGGATGATAGAGATATCTTTCCCAATAATCATGTTTTCTCCAAGTGTGAGAATGATGATGATCACATAGTTAAAAGATATGGCATTATTTTGACACTTTTATAGGCAGGGCAATTCAGCCTCATGCAGAAATATAATATGATGAAAACCATAGCATAACAATTTTTCTCCTGCCCACCAAGTCTTTTATTTTAATATGTCAAACTATGTTTCCCACTCTTCATTTTTCATGAAGTATCTACATGAAACCTCGATTTTCCATAGAATAATTTGGTTATGCCAATTGTTTTTCTTCAGCATAGAATTAGAACAGGAATGTCAAATCTCACCATTTCCTCATCAATGTACTTTTGATTTTACCAGGTTACTCCTCAGAAAAAATTGTCCTATGAGGACTTTCAGATCTCTTCATATTTTTCATATTTCATATTCATATTTTCAAAGAAAATTCCCAGGGAAGTAGTCTGGTATTCTCATGCATAATTATCCTCTTGGCAAGGCAACTTTAAGTTTTGAAACATTCATAGGAAAGCACCTGTTTTTTTTATTTTGCATTCAGTTCTTTCTGCTATATTAAAACAAAAAGTCCCCCTCACTCCACGGCCAAAGTTTCCAAATGTATAGCAACTCTCATTTTGCCTGGAACCCCTCACCCACTTACGCAGTTTCAGGGACAGTTTGGGCAAAAGCTGAGGCCAAGAAGTTGCCCAGGGATCAAATAAAGAGGAAGCCTTATCAGGAACTCAGAGTAACAATTTGAGGGCCAAGCTTCTCAATAGGTTCCCTGCCATTTCTTAGAAAATCTCAAATTTATATTTTCTTGTGTATATATTCCATGTAGAGAACATTAGAACAAGTTTTCTAAGGACACCCTCTCTCAAAACAATTATCAGTAAATGAAATAAGAATACATTAGGAAGAGCATTTAGCCTATAGACACATAAGAAAATTGCTTTAGTTCATACAACTTTTAAAAAGTTTTCTGAAGAGAACCTTTGAACTGAAGTGAAGAAACCAATCAAATCTTCTGGAAGAAGTGTGGAATCATCCTCCAGAACATTCTGTTACAAAATGCTTCGTGAGAATTGAAAGCCAAACCATCAAATGCATTAATAATTAAAAATAAATTTATCTAATCATTTCAGAACTGAAATATGCTTTTATAATTTTCTTAAAGTAGCCCATTTCCTATGGCTAGAAAGACTTTTCATATTACAATAATTCTACTTCTTCCACCTCAAGCCAACCCTAACTTGCATTAAGACAAAAATAAATTATGTTTTTGTCAGTAAGACAAAGGCAGAAAGTATTTCTCCTCTTCCAGTGTTTGGACAAAGTCTATTAATATAGTGGACTGCTTCTTCACTCAGGCAGCAAGATTAAATTTGTTAAGTTCTGCGCATGGGCGCAAGAAGTGGAGACGAGTCAATGAACAGTGAACTTCAACTCTTTATTTAACATGGTGTAACAGCTCAGCAATACGGCCACAGCGGCCCCCTTTATATAGGCAAGCTTTTGAGTACTTAGCCAATGAAAACACAGGGAGCGTTAGCTCCTTTAACCAATGAGAAAGGCTCGTTAATAGCCAATCAGATTCTCCTGAACGGACCAATCCGATGTCGCTATTATCGGCCAATCAGAAGTGCAGGGCCAGAACCCTGCACTTTACTTTAAGTTTTTAATAATCTTTATTCAAGCACTTTTATTAATTCACAACACCCCTTACCCCTGGGTTCCGTTTAAGGGATGCGGTAATGTAGTCTTTGAGGTAGGCAGGTTGTTTTGACTGTCTATTTGATTTACGTTGTCCTCCTGGTATTTGTCTATAGTCTTGTTAGGGTAGGACGTTATCTGGTGAACAGGGTGCCTCCGGTTCTGTATCTAAAATTTCGTTGCCACTAATGTCCTTGGTATCCCTTTGAGGCGAGCTTACCCCTATCCCCGATCCTTCTTCATGTGTTGCATCTGAGCGGTCATCTCTTCCGCTTGTGCTTTCTGCTGTTTCAAATTCAGCCTCCTCGGCGTCTCCTCCCCCCTCAGTTTGGAAATCAGGGGAATCGCAGACCCCCGACTGCAGCCTTGAACGCAGCTGATCAATATGGCACTTCCATATTCTATCGTTGCAACATTTCACTCGGTACGATCTGGGTCTGGTTATTTGGATTATAGTTGCCTCGACCCACAACAGATCACCAGAAAAGTTTCTAGCGAAAACCAAGTCGCCTATCTGGAAATTACGGCATTTCCCGCTGGATCCGTGTGGTTTTTCAGGTTCATATGATGGGTGTAGACGGTCGAGGTGGGAGCGGAGCTTCCACCCCATCAATAACTCAACCGGAGTTTTGTTGGTGACGCTGTGTGGAGTGATGTGCTGCAAAAGGAGTATCCAGTTAATCTTGTCTTCGATATCACCATAGTCCATTTTATGCAGAGTTTTTTTGACAAATTGTACCATGCGCTCGGCCCTTCCATTGGTCAAGGATGCACCGGTGAAGTTAGCGCATGGCGAATACCGCAGTCTGCCAGATACTGTTCAAAAGACAGAATGTCTGGTAGTCTGTGTGTTGCAAATAATCTGTCTAATTTTCTGATGACTGATTCGGTTGTTGTATTTCTCATTTCATGGATTTCCAGCCAGTTCGAGTAGGCATCCACCGTGAATAAAAATGTGTGTCCTTTAGTAAGTCCTGCAAAGTCCAGATGAATACGGGACCATGGTCCCCTAGGTGTTTCCCATTCAGTTGGGGTTGCTTTCAGTGGGGCATTGCTAACTTCCTGGCATTTGTGACAAGCCTTTACCCAGGCTTCGATCTGCTTGTCGATACCCGGCCACCATGCATAGCTTCGTGTGAGTGCTTTCATGCGCACGATGCCAGGGTGGCCGTCGTGCAAGGTTTTCAGTACTGCTCACTGTAACCACTCTGGGACAACGGCTCTATCTCCACAAATAATGCAGCCTTTCTGGGAAAACACTTCCGTTTGTTGATTTTTGAAGGGGACATAGTGGTCAGGGATTTGGTCCAATGGCCATCCACGCTCGACCCAGCTGAGGACTCATGCCAAAATGGGATTGTGTTTAGTTTCAATTGCGATATCCCGGGCTGTCAGTGGTTGTGTTTGAAGTGTCTCGATCTGAAGTGTTGTGATGGTTGGAGCGGGATCGTCAACAGTTTCCGGAAGTGGTGCACGGCTCAATGCGTCGGCGTGGGGAATGGCTTTCCCCGGGCGGTGTTGCAACTTATAATTATATGCAGCCAAGAATTCTGACCAGCGAGTCATTCTGGGAGATAATATGTAAGGGGTTGGCTTATCTCCCGCTATTATTCCCAGCAAAGGTTTGTGGTCAGTCACTATAGTAAAAACTCGCCCATAAACATATTTATGAAATTGTTTAACAGCAGATACAATAGCAAGGGCCTCTTTATCAATTTGACTGTAATTGTGTTCTGCTTTTGATAGCGTCTTTGAAAAATAGGCAACAGGGGCTTCACTACCGTTTGGTAAAACGTGGCTCAAAATGGCGCCCACTCCGAATGGTGATGCATCACATGTAATCGTTAAAGGCAAAGTCTCGTTATGCTGCATCAAAACAGCATCTGAAGTCAGAAGATTTTTTACTTGTCGAAACGCCTGCTCCTCTCTGTGCCCCCATACCCAGGTTGCTTTTTTGTCCAACAAATGATGTAGGGGTTCTGCTACGGTTGCTTTGTGAGGCAGGAAAACGTTATAAAAATTGATAAGGCCTAGAAAAGCCTGGAGGTCGGCCTTATTGCAGGGTTTTGGGGCATTTTTGATTGCCCTAAGCTTGCTATCGGTGGGGTGAATGCCTTGTTTATCGATTAAGTACCCTAAAAATTCTACTCGATCCGTACATAGTTGACACTTGTTTTTCTTAACTTTGAGACCCGAGTCTTTCAATTTCTGGAGAACCAACCCCAGGTGCTCCCTTAGTATTTCTTGAGTTGGGGCAGCAATTAAAACATCATCAAAATATGGGACAACACCTTTTATCCCTTGTAATAGTCTTTCCATCAAACTTTGAAAGATTCCCAGGGCCACACTTACTCCAAATTGGAGTCGGTTACATTTAAACGCACCTCGGTACGTAATGATCGTTTGTGCCTCTGCCGTTTCTTTGTCTACAGGCAGTTGTTGGTATGCCTGGGCTAGGTCTAGTTTAGCTAAGACTTTTCCGCCCCCCAGGGAATGGAGAAGGTGTTGCACCACCAGTACCGGGTAAGCGTTTTGTTGAAGGGCGTGGTTCAAGGTGGCTCGGTAGTCCCCACAAATTCTTAACAATCCATCCGGCTTGATGGGTGTCACAATCGGGGTTTCCCAGGGAGAGTTGTCAGTTGGTTCTAACACACCCTGGGCTATTAATTTATCAAGCTGCTCGTCAATCTTTGGTTTAAGGGCAAATGGAACTCGACGAGGCATAAGGCGGATGGGAGCTATTTCGGGGTTGAGGTTAAATGATATCGGGGTCCCCTTGTACTCACCTAGTTTATCTGCAAAGACGTCCTGGAATTCTTGGACAAGAGCCTCTTCCCAGTCATTGCTGTAGGTTCGGTGAATGCCGGCTACTTCAATTCCGAGTGGAGCGAAGCATTGGTGGCCTAACAAGCTAGGCCGATCCCTGTCGACTACAGTCAGGGGTAGGGATGCTGTACGATTCTTAAATGAGACACGAACTTGGCTGGATCCAACAACTGGAATTCGATTCCCTTGATAGTCTTTGAGTATGATTCTTTGGAATCTGAGGTCTTGCCGCCGGACAGTAGGGATGAGCTGCTTGAGGGTTTTCCAGGAAACCATCGAGAGGGACGATCCTGAATCGACTTCCATCATGCAAGGTTGGTTTTCGATGGCCACCTTTACCCGGATCTTCTTGGCATCCAGGGATGAGGCATGACCAATCGTAATAGTTTGGTGCGCCTCTTCTCGCTTCGTTGAGTGGGTTAGGGGTTTGTTTCTGTAAGAGTGGTTGTTCCATTGGTGATTCAAGGGTTCTCGCTTTACAGGACGGCTTCCTGTAGTTTGGCGATAGTTAGCCCCCCTCAGGGGCTGGCTGGGTCCTTGTTTGCTTCTACAGACCTGTCCGATGTGGCCTCTTTTCCCGCACACATGGCAGAGCGCGTCGAGGAATTTGCAGTCTGATCGGGAGTGGTTTGCCCCACAACCAGCGCATTGGTACTGCGATCTCTGGCGTTGGTCTTGTTCAGACCGGAGCCGGTTGACCTCTTCTTCATCGCTTTCCGATGACAATTTGAGGTCCTCGTGATGGGCTGTCGCTGCCTGTTCTCCTCAGTGAGGTGAAGCTTCGCTGGCGAGTTGGCGAAGCGGGGCGTGGGTGTGGCGCATTTGGGCAGCCGACTTCCTGGTTGCTTCTGCTGCAGTAGCTTCAGCAATGGCATCTGCAAGGCTGATGTCGCCTTTCGCCATCAGCTTGCTTTGCACGTGTGGTGTGTCTAATCCCAGAATTATTCGGTCTCTCAGGGCTTCTTCGAGGTCGGCAAACCCGCATAGGCCTCCCAGACTCCGGAGATCCGCTATGAAATCAGCAACACTTTCACCCTTCCGCTGATCTCTCTGGTAAAATTCATGCCTTCTAACGAGCGTTGGTACGGTTGGTGCATAGTGGGCCCTTAGCAGGGTTCGAGGACGTCCCAGTCCATGGACTTCACTTCTGCCGGTTTCGCTAGCGCCTTGGCCATCTTGAATACGGTCAGTCCACAATGAGTTAAGAATACCGCCCGTTTCTTTCCGGTAGTGGCATCCTTCCAATTGTTGGTCTCCAGAAACATCTGGAAGCGATCCATATATGAGTCCCAGTCTTCTTGTGCCGGGTCGAATGGAATGGGTGGTATGATGCTGCCGGACACGGTTCCGCTGTTGGTGCGTTTCAGCCATGTGCTCTGTTTTCGCTCTGTCGTGTTGTCAGCTCTGACGTCTCCACATCCCATCCTCGTCGCCAGTGTTAAGTTCTGCGCATGGGCGCAATAAGTGGAGACGAGTCGATGAACAGTGAACTTCAACTCTTTATTTAACATGGTGTAACAGCTCAGCAATACGGCCACAGCGGCCCCTTTATATAGGCAAGCTTTTGAGTACTTAGCCAATGAAAACACAGGGAGCATTAGCCCCTTTAACCAATGAGAAAGGCTCATTAATAGCCAATCAGATTCTCCTGAACGGACCAATCCGATGTCGCTATTATCGGCCAATCAGAAGTGCAGGGCCAGAACCCTGCACTTTACTTTAAGCTTTTAATAATCTTTATTCAAGCACTTTTGTTAATTCACAACAAAATTATTAGTTATTCTGTTGCTGAAATATTTCAGTTTGCTGTGACTCTTGCTTTAGTTGTTTTTTTACAGAGAGGTTGATTCTAAAGGAAGATCAGTTCTTTACCTTGGTGAGAATACAAATATTTTTTTCCTATTTGTTCTAGTCCTGATCTTGCACTGTTTAATAAAGAATAGACGGTGAATACTTTTTTATGCACATGTAAGCAGATCAGTTTGCACATGCCTTTTTTTTTTTTTCTCATCAGAGAAGGACCAACTTTTATCAAGTGTTGGTCAGTGGTGGGATTCAAAAATTTTTCCTACCAGTTCTGTGGGTGTGGCTTGGTGGGCATGGCAGGAGAAGGATATTGTAAAATCTCCAGTCAGAGGTGGTATTTGCTGGTTCTCTGAACTACTCAAAATTTCCTCTACCAGTTCTCCATAACTGGCCAGAACCTGCTGAATACCACCTCTGATATTGGTGATCTTCATCAGAAATTCCTCAGATCTAGTCACTGTAATCATATGATCGTGTGTCCGTGCCATGTTCATATGTGTATTGTTTAGCCAGCATTGATATTCTTGGCATTAAATCTTCTCTTGCCAGATATTCCTCAGTTTGGATAATATATTTGGTTATATCAAACAACCCTTTCAAAAATGAATCAATATGATTTACATTGCAATTATGAAGCGTATATACTTCAGGTCCTAGATATAATTTAAGTTCCTCCCACTGTGACAAAAGTGTAAAGGAGATTAATTTTTAACTGAATTACTAGGAGACTGATAAAACTTCCTCAGAACCTTGATTTAATTGTTAGGTTGCCAGTTGCCTTTTTTATTTTTAATGAAAATATTTTAATTCTTTGCTTAAAGAAAACTGGTTCAGATCAGAAGTAATTTCTATTGTACTGTAAGTGCAAAAGTTATATCTGTTTTTATATAAAATACAGACTGACAAGCCATGCAAAACTAACCTGGTGTAATTACACCAGGTTAGTTTTGCATGGCTTGTCAGTCTGTATTTTATATAAAAACAGATATAACTTATATATATATATGGATCTTTGGTTAAATACTCTGAGAAGCACAGAACAGAAGATACAAGCCTGAAGATGATGAATGAGACTTCATCAAAACGTTGCCTAGATACTTCCAATCTTACGTGGGAGAAAACCTGAATAACCAAAGATAGATAGATAGATAGATAGATAGATAGATAGATAGATAGATAGATAGATAGATAGATATAAATTTATTACACCAGGTTAGTTTTGCATGGTTTGTCAGTCTGTATTTAATTTAGGCAGAATTTAATATGATATGATTTGTTCCTGATTTAGAAATGAGAGACCCTGAGTAATATTGGAAATGAAGTTAGTCACCCAGAATATTACTCATATCACCTCTTCTGCACAAAGATTATCCTTCATCCATCCCATCCAGGAAAAGGTATATTCTGCTTCTCCTAAGATGAAGTGCGGTGATTTCATACTGGCATTTGGGTACCTTATGATGCAGGGATAAGGTAGAGAGAACTACTGACTTACTCTCCACAGTCCTTTAGGCAGAGCAGTGAGTAAAGAGGCCAGAATGTCCAAATTACCAGTGCCATTCTGGATTTTTGCTAATTCCACTCAGTACCAAGCATCCCAAATCCAATGGAAGACAACATTCCTGCAAACCTAGAAATACTTTGAACTAGCAGCCGATCCCATCTCTATGACCTGTATATAGTTCACTGCAAAACAAAATGGAAAATCATTCACATTAGCTGCAGGATATAGGCAGGTTGTTAACAGAAGCAGCAGAATCTGCTCCCGAATCTGAATTCTGGTTTTGGGCTGCTTTGCTTGCAGCAGTAGCTGGGAAATCTGGCAGAATACAGGATGGATTTGTAAAATGGTGGTCCTCTATTCTAGCACAAATGAGCGCTCTCATTTTTGAATATAAAGATAATAGATATTAAGTAATGGTGACATTCCCAGTGACTGATGCTTTCTAGAAAAGACACACTGGCACTTTGAAAAGTAATGCTTTAGGAATGGGAAAAAAACCCTACCTTGCAGCAACATTTCTCTTCTTTTAGACAGTCCCACTCAGTTCTACATTTCCAGAGAGCTATTCCATAGTCCAGTTGGGAATACTGATAGACTCACTGAGGAGGTGAGAGTTCAGTAATCAAAGCTTGTTAATACAAAAGTTACACAAAATGAAGATTTGTCATTATTTTTTTCTTTGACTTTATTACCTTGCCTTACTTTATATTAGTTTGTCTTTTTTGTTATACATTTTGTTATACATGTATGTGTTATCTTGTTTTTTTAATCTTATCACCTTGCACTATAAAATAACTGTTGCCTATTTCTACCATACTCTAGGCACTCCCTATAGTTTATCTCTATTTTTCCCCAGCCAGTCTGGAATCGGAATCACTTGTACACATAGGCAGTAGAATGTGCAGTCCAGTGATTGAGCCAGCAGCTGGCTTGAATATTGTGGATTCTAGCAGTCCCATTTATGCTGCTTTGTGGCTTACAGATCTCTTCTTGAAGTTATCTGTTCTTCCAGTATGTTTGGAATTGGTGGCACCGCAGATTCTCTCTTGATTGCCAGCTTTTGGGGTTATTTTGCAAGGGCTGGGTCAACATCTCCTTTAAGATGAGTCATTGCTTTTACAGAAGTTAAGAAAAAACCTAGGAGCTCCATTATGGGAGATATAATCTTTATCAGAACGATAAAACTAGCTGAATGAATACAATCATACCTCAGTGTTCGACTGCTTCAAAGTTACTTCAGAGTTGTTGAATTCAGTGCAAAACTCGATGCATTTTGAAGCAAAAATCTTCAAAACTGGTATATCTTCTGGTATTCATCTTTTTTCCAGTACTTGACTGCAAGATAGAGCTTGCTGGTGTTGGGTGCCTCATGACTTGCTACTCCCTCTGGCTGAAATAAAGGGTTATGTGGACTATAGGCACTATTCTTGGATTTGTGTGATGCCCAGCATTCACACATCCTTCTGTTCCTGAGAAATCTGATCTGAGGTTCTCCGAAGCTCAGTCCTAATGCCCTTAATGAGTCAAACCTGTGTTTTGCAATCTTGAGATACTGCAATTTGCCAAGGCTTCAAACTTTTTGCAGGCAGACCAGCTTTTGTTTTTCATGATGGCAGAAACACCCACAATGAGGCAAGGAGAGGTTGGAGTGTTGGCAGACTGCCAGTTTCAATGTTTTTCCCATTGATCTGCTGGAGAGAGCACTGGTGGCTCAGGAATCTTTGATGTTGCAAGAAAGGCTACAGCGAGAATATTTGCATATTCTTTTAAAGATTTGGGGAGTGCTCATGTAAAAGTCCTTCTAAGCATAATTTTGTATAGAGAGCCTCTCACAACATGGAATATTTTGTTGTAAAAGAAATACAGTTCATTCCTCAAGTTGTAAGCAGGTCTTCAAAATGTCATTTAAATCACCAAAATAAATCAATGGTATTTGCATAAAAGCAGTTCAAAGAAAAGAAAATATTGGGTGTTCATTCAGTTTTTTTCTTTGGTCAGACTATATTTCTAATAATTTAACCTCCTGACTTATTCAAGATTAAATGGAAAAGAAGAAATTATGAAATATAAAACATTTTCCCAGCAGGTAATTAACTTTCAAATCAATAGACCTAAAGATTAGATAGAAAATATAAAATGATTTTCACATAACAAAGAATGTGAAAAGTAAAAGCATGACAACAGGAATTCTTAGACAAGGACATGAAAAGAATAACCAGCTGATGAAGAGAGAGCAATTCTTCTAACAATAAAATCTTTAACTTTCAATAATGCCCTGCTGCGCTGAATGAATTAAATTTTGATTTGGCTATCAAATGAGTCATTGTATACATACCTGTGTCCGGAATTGCTTAAACTGCCCCTAAAATAGTACAAAGTAGTACATATAGGTTTATTTAAACAAACTCACGTTTAAACATTGAAAAGAAGATATCTTCATGTAGAATTATAAAGCACTGGCTTCAAACTGTCATGTCTCTGGGAGGTTTTTGCCCCTCAGGCTTAATATTTGCATTTTTTCTGTATTCTCAGTATTTACCAGACAAAGATAGGTATTGAGAAATTACTTCACTTGTTATGTCAGTTTTCAGTTATTGGGCTTTTTTCACCTTTAATGCAATATTCTCATCTAATTAGCCATTCCTAAGAAATCCAAGATTTTTCCCAAAGACCTCTAGCTTTTTATTTCCTACTTCATGTCAAATAAAAACTTGTATTCTTTCTTGCAGACTGTTTGCTTTGTATTCAGTCAGGCACATGCTTGTATAAAGGATGCTGCTAATAGCTTTCAGTTCACTTGCTTTCCTCTGCTGTCCCTGGTTATTAAAACTAGCAACCTGATACCACCTCCCTCCTCTCAGACACTTCTGTTGTCTTAACATAGGGATAATTTAACTGTCTGCTTTAGGCATTAGCCACACCATTTTAAAAAAAATAAGTTTCTTTCCCCCCCCTCTTCAAATCATTTCAGTATAGAAGGGAAATAGTTTTTTGCCTTTATTGTATGCTAAGATATTTGTCATCTTGGCAGCAAAATGGAAGTTCTGGGTGCAGACAGTTTTTCTGTCACCTACCACAAGGAGAATAGAATAGAATTCTTTATTGGCCAAGTGTGATTGGACACACAAGGAATTTGTCTTTGGTGCATATGTTCTCAGTGTACATAAAGAAAAAATAAGATACAACACTTAGTGATAGTCATAGATTACTAATAAGCAATCAAATCATACTAGGAAACAAAAACAATATAAATTGTAAGATACAAGCAGCACAGTTATAATCATAAGTGGGAAGAGATAGGTAATAGGAAGGATGAGAAGATTTTATTCTTGATTTTATTTTGCAATCCCCTTGAAAAATTCTAGTACTGTATATTAGTGAAGACTCGGACTCATAGCTATAATACTATAATAGGAAAAAGAATGGTTTCTATGTACATTTTAATTGTCAGGTCTACTTTGGTTGTTACACTCAATAATAAAAGTTTTCTATGTATTTTCCCAGAGAAAAAAAGGTATCAAGCGATGTGCAAAAGAAAAGGGTTCTTGCCTACCTGTGCCCAGGCATCCATTTTTTGCTATTCTGAGACGTTATAATTTTTAGTAGAGAATATTCTATCCTGGGATCAGATTTTTACCATTGAATTATAGATCCCTTTCTAGCATTCTTCTTTCCCTGCTGGTATATATTTTGGAATCACATAGACCAAGAATTATGGAACAAGAACTGAATCAGGATTTGGGATAATCACACACTTTTCTTGATGTCTGATATTGGAACATGCATTGCTTTGGTATCATATTTCTGATGTAGCTAAATAATTGGTTATTATAATTGGTTGAATTTTACTGTATAGTGCAGTGTTGGTATGGTGTCAGGGTTTTCAATTCAATGTGTGGAGTGTGAAGGATGTATGTTTGTGTTTATTTTCATGGTCATGGTCATGATGTGCACTGAAGATGGTGTTTGATTTCGTTGTACGAGATGCAATGACAATAAAGTAAAGTAAACTAAACTATTAACAGTTCACAGAGAATGCTGAAAGAATTTATATTTATCTTCTGGGGAAAAAAGCGAAAGAAAAAAAAACTGGCATTCTCTAAAGTGCTATTTCTATAATAAACAAGAAGAATATATTGCAAATGAATCCATCATGATATAGAAAAATTTAGATATATTAGGGCTTAGATTACTTTCAAACAGCTTATTTTCTCATTTCTGAATTTCCAAGCAAAATAAGTCTGACTCTTGAAGCACATTCTTGTATTCTTAGAAGTAAGCCCCAATGAGTAGTTTACATAAGATTATGCTCATTGACAGTTCTAGTTTTAAAGATTTTGCACTAATTGACAATCCACATTACAAAAAATTATAAAATGATAGCTAAAAGAGCAACCTATGATTTTGAAATAAATTACCCAGTTAAATCTTTATTGATTAGCCCTTGGGGTGTATCAAAGTACAAAATTCCAAAAACAAATTATTACTAAAATTTGATAAAAGCAATTTAAAATGGAATGGGATGAAATACAATTTTAAGTAAAATTGGAATAAAATACAATTTGCAATGAAATTGGAATAAAATACATTAATTTAGGGTATAGATAAAATATGATAAAATTATATTTCAGTGTCACCCCTGCAATCTACCCCAATCAATATGCAGATCTCAACTGAACCATTCTGTTATATGAAAAATGTTTTCATATGAGGAATGATTGCAGGAATTGGTTATGGCCAGTCTAGAGAAAAGAAGGACTAGGGATGACATGATAGCAGTATTCCAGTATTTGAAGGGCTGCCGGGGGGTCAATTTATTTTCCAAAGCACCAGAAGGCAAGACAAAAAACAATAGATGGAAACTGACCAAGCAGAGAAGCAACCTGAAATTAAGGAGATTGTAAAGGTTAGATAAACTTTATTAATGGAGCAGCATTTAAGCTGAACTAACAATCAAATAAAATATAAAAGCAGGAAAATATGTGTCCTTGGTTCTCTAAAAATCTTTGAAAGAAATTAGACTCCCTTGATGTCTATAGAGAATCTGTTCCAAAACTTAGGGATAGTAACTAAGACGATCTGTACTTCTGACTACATAAAGCTATGGCATTCAAACCTGGATATTTCCTAATTAAGTTAAGTGTGAACATTAAGAGTAATGTGAACATTAAGGTGTTTGGGTACAAAAGTAGTTTTTTAAGTCATATGCCAGCAGAAGACATCTCATGATGAAATTCTAAGATGAATAAAAGAAGATCTACTCTACCTGATTCTGTGGTTTCTTCCCCAAACCACAAAAATTTTAACCTTAGACTGTCTACTATTGACCTCACCCCTTTCCTAAGAGGTCTGTAGGGGGTGTGCATAAGCGCGCCAACGTGCCTACCGTCCCTGTCCTATTGTTTCTTTTTATTTTTCCTATATGTATCCATTTCATGTATTCATAACTATGTTTATATTTATACCTATTATCTTGAAGGTGATTGACAAATCAATCAAACAAACAAACAAACAAACAAACAAATAAAAAAGATATTATGGATCTCCTTTAATGGATCTGCAGCAAGACTATTCCTCTCCAAAAGCTACACTCTGCCCCTACATGGCTATTTTCACTGCGGCTTTCAGAGAGACTTGGCAAATTATCTTACTGTTGTTGTTTTTTAAAGTTCGATCCATAGATCCCTGGATGATTTCCAGTTCACAGCTTAATTTGAAAGGCTGCACCTTGGGATATTGATGGCTAGTGCTACGTGAAATATAAGGCTCGCTGCAAAGATCTGCCTGAGAGATAATCGGCTGTCTGTGGCAATTTCAGCAAAGTATTGAGGCTAGCTATAGCAAAAGCATGGGGACAGAGTTGGACCCTTCTAGTTCCATAATAGACAGCAACCAGGCCAGATGGATTAGTATCAACTTATAGATGAGAATCCATTTGAAGACTATCAGTGAAAAAAGAACTGGGCAACTTCAGTATGAGTGATGGCAATTGTTGTGAATTAATAAAAGTGCTTCAATAAAGATTATTAAAACCTTTAGAAAAGTGCAGGGTTCTGGCCTTGCACTTCTGATTGGCCGATAATAGCAACATCTGATTGGTCCGTTCAGGAGGATCTGATTGGCTATTAGCGGGCCTCTTTCATTGGTTAAGGGAACTAACGCTTCCCGTTTCTTATTGGTTACTTGATCAGCAGCTTGCCTATAAAAAGGGCTGTTGCTGCCGTAGTTTTTGCTCTGTTCCACAATGTTAAATAAAGAGTTGAAGTTCACTGTTCATCGTCTCGTCTCCAATTCTTGCGCCCATGCGCAGAACATAACACTGGCGATGAAGGTGGAATTTGGAGACGTCAGAGCTGACTGAGCACTACAGAGCGCTAAACAGAGCACGTGGCTGAAGACGTACCAACGGCTGAACCATGTCGAGCAGCGTCATACTACCTGCTCCATTCGACCCAGCACAAGAGGATTGGGACTCATATATGGACTGATTCCAGATGTTTCTGGAGACCAACAACTTGAAGGATGCCACTACCGGAAAGAAGCGAGCGGTATTCCTAACTCACTGTGGGCCGACCGTGTTTAAGATGGCCAAGGCACTAGCTAAACCGGCTGAGGTGAAGTCCATGGACTGGGACGTCCTCGAGCCCCTTCTACGGGCCCACTATGCACCAACCATACCAACGCTTGTCCGCAGACATGAATTTTACCAGAGAGATCAGCGGAAGAGAGAAAGCGTTGCAGATTTTATTGCGGATCTCCGGAATCTAGGAGGCCTCTGTGGGTTCACCAACCTTGAAGTAGCCCTGAGAGACCGAATAATTCTGGGATTAGAAACTCCACACATACAAAGTAAGCTGATGGCGAAAGGCAACATCAGCCTTGCAGATGCCATCGCTGACGCTACTGCGGCAGAAGCAACCAGGAAGTCGGCTGCCCGAATGCGCCGCACCCACGCCTCGTTCCGCCAACTCGCCAGCGAAGCCTCACCTCACCTGGAAGGACAGGCAATGACAGCCCACCACGAGGACCTCGAATCGTCATCAGAAAGTGATGAAGAAGAGATCAACCAGCTCCGGTCTGAACGAGACCAATGCCATCAACGTAACCAGAGATTGCAGCACCAATGCGCTGGTTGTGGGGCAAACCACCCACGATCAGACTGCAAATTCCTCGACGTGCTCTGCTATGTGTGCGGGAAAAAAGGTCACATCGGAAGGGTTTGTAGAAGCAAGCAAGGATCCAGCCCGCCTCAGAGGGGGACCAACTACCGCCAGCCCACAGGAAGTCGTCCTGTGAATCGGGAATAGTTAACCCACGAATGGAACAACCACTCCTACAGAAACAAACCACTAGCCCATTCAACAAAATGAGAAGAGGCACACCAAACCATTACGATTGGTCACGCCTCATCATTAGACGCCAAGAAGATCCGGGTGAAGGTCGCCATCGAAAACCAGCCCTGCATGAGGGAAGTCGATTCAGGATCATCCCTCTCGATGGTTTCCTGGAGGACACTTAAACAATTAATTCCCACCGTCCGGTGGCAAGACCTCAGATTCCAAAGAATCATACTCAAGGACTACCAAGGAAATCGAATTCCAGTCGTTGGATCCAGCAAAGTCCGTGTCTCATTTAAAAATTATACTGCATCCCTACCACTAACCGTAGTCGACAGGGACCGGCCTAGTTTGTTAGGCCTCCAATGGTTCGCTCCACGTGGAATTGAAGTAGCCGGAATTCACCAAACCAACAGCGACGACTGGGAAGAGGCCCTCGTCCGAGAGTTCCAGGACGTCTTTACAGAAAAATTAGGTGAGTACAAGGGGATCCCAATATAATTTAACCTGAACCCTGAAGTAGTTCCCATCCGCCTTAAGCCTCGTCGAGTTCCATTGCCCTTAAACCAAAGATTGACGAGCAGCTTGATAAATTAAAAGCCCAGGGTGTGTTAGAACCAACTGACCACGCTCCCTGGGAAACCCCAATCGTAACACCCATCAAGTCGGATGTATCGTGAAGAATTTGTGGGGACTACCGAGCCATCCTGAATCATGCCCTTCAGTAGAACGCTTACCCGGTACCGGTGGTACAACACCTTCTCCATTTTCTGGTGGGCGGAAAAGTCTTTGCTAAATTGGATTTAGCACAGGCATACCAACAACTGCCTGATAAAAAAACAGCAGAGGCACAAACGATCGTTACGCACTGAGGTGCATTTAAATGCAACCGACTCCAATTCAGAGTTAGCGTGGCCCCAGGAATTTTTCAGAGCTTGATGGAGAGACTATTACAGGGGACAAAAGGGGTTGTACCGTATTTTGATGATGTTTTAATTGCTGCTCCAACTAGAGAAATACTAAGGGAGCACCTGAGGTCGGTTCTCCAGAAATTTAAAGACTCTGGTCTCAAAGTTAAAAAAAATAAGTGTCAACTATGTACGGATAAAGAAGAATTTTTGGGGTACTTAATCGATAAACAAGGCATTCACCCCACCGATAGCAAGCTCGGGGCAATTAAGAACGCCCCAAGGCCCAGAAATAAGACTGATCTCCAAGCTTTCCTGGGCCTTATCAATTTTTACAACGTCTTCCTGCCCCACAAAGTGACCGTAGCTGAGCCCCTCCATTGTTTGTTGGACAAAAAGGCAACCTGGGTTTGGGGACACAGAGAGGAACATGTGTTCCGACAAGTAAAAAACTTATTGACCTCCGATGCTGTTTTGATGCAGTATAATGAGACTTTGCCTTTAACGATTACCTGTGATGCATCACCATTCAGAGTGGGTGCCATTTTGAGCCATGTGTTACCAAACGGTAGTGAAGCCCCTATTGCCTACTTTTCAAAAACGCTATCAAAAGCCGAACGTAACTGTAGTCAAATCAATAAAGAGGCTCTTGCTGTCGTTTCTGCTGTTAAACGATTTCATGAATATGGGCGAGATTTTACTATAGTTACTGATCACAAACCTTTGCTGGGGATTATAGCGGGAGACAAGCCAACCCCTTATATATTATCCCCCAGAATGACTCGCTGGTTGGAATTCTTGGCTGCATATAATTATAAACTGCAACACCGCCCGGGGAAAGCCATCCCCCACGCTGACGCACTAAGCCGTGCACCACTTCCGGAAACCGTTGACGACTCAGCTCCAACCGTCACAACGCTCCAGATTGAGACACTTCAATCACCACCATTGACAGCTCGAGATATCGCGATTGAAACCAAACACGATCCCATTTTGGCCCGAGTTCTTAGCTGGGTCGAGCGAGGATGGCCATTGGATCAAATCCCTGACAACTTCAGTCCCTTCAAGAATTGACAGATGGAACTGTTTTCCCAGAAAGGCTGCATCATTTGGGGGGATAGAGTCATCGTCCCAGAGCGGCTGCAACGAGCGGTATTGAAAACCTTGCATGAAGGCCACCCCGGCATCGTGCGCATGAAGGCGCTCGCACGAAGCTACGTGTGGTGGCCGAGTATCGACAAGCAGATCGAGGCCTGGGTAAAGACTTGTTGCAAATGCCAGGAAGTTAGCAATGCCCCGCCGAAAGCAACCCCAACAGAGTGGGAAACACCAAGGGGACCATGGTCCCATATTCATGTTGACTTTGCAGGACCTACTAAAGGACACACATTCCTAGTAACGGTGGATGCCTACTCCAACTGGCTTGAAATCCATGAAATGAAAAGTACCACAACCGAATCCGTCATCAGGAAATTGGACAGATTATTCGCAACCCATGGACTGCCAGACGTTCTGGTATCTGACAACGGGCCCCAGTTTACCGTGCTTTCTTTTGAACAGTATTTGGCGGACCGTGGTATTCGCCATGCACTAACTTTGCCGGCGCATCCTGCGGCCAATGGAAGAGCTGAGCACATGGTACAATTTGTCAAAAAGACCCTACATAAATTGGACTATGGCAATATCGAAGATAAGATTAACCGGATACTCTTTCTGCAACACATCACTCCACACAGCGTCACCAACAAGACTCCGGCTGAATTGTTAATGGGACGAAAACTCCGCTCCCACCTTGACCGACTACACCCATCGTACGAACCAGAAAAACCACACGGATCCAGTGGAAAATGCCACGAATTCCAGATAGGCGACTTAGTCTTCGCTAGAAACTTTTCTGACGATCCTTTGTGGGTCGAGGCAACTGTAATCCAAGTCACAGGACCCAGGTCATACCGAGTAAAAAGTCGTGACGGAAGAATATGGAAGCGCCATATTGATCAGCTGCATTCAAGGTTGCAACCTGGTTTCTGCGACTCCGGTAATTTCCAAACTGAGGGGGGAGGAGATGCCGAGGAGGCCGAGTTTGAAACAGCAGAAAGCACAAGTGGAAGAAGTGAGCATTCAGACTTAACGCATGAAGAAGGATCAGAGGGGGTGGTGGACTTGCCTCAAAGAGACACCTCGTCAGAGGCAAGCCCACAAAGGCTAGAGGATAACGAGGACATTTGCGGCACAGAGTTTTTAAATGAAGGACCGGAGGCACCCTACTCGCCAGAAAACGTCCTGCCCAAACAAGATTATAGACAAGTACCGGGGGGACAGCAACAATCTAATAGACAATCTAAACAACCTGCCTACCTCAAAGATTACATCACCGCACCCCTTAAACGGAACCCGGGGGGAAGGGGTGTTGTGAATTAATAAAAGTGCTTAAATAAAGATTATTAAAACCTTTAGAAAAGTGTAGGGTTCTGGCCCTGCACTTCTGATTGGCCGATAATAGCAACATCTGATTGGTCCATTCAGGAGGATCTGATTGGCTATTAGCGGACCTCTTTCATTGGTTAAGGGAATTAACGCTTCCCGTTTCTTATTGGTTACTTGATCAGCAGCTTGCCTATAAAAAGGGCTGTTGCTGCCATAGTTTTTGCTCTATTCCACAATGTTAAATAAAGAGTTGAAGTTCACTGTTCATCGTCTCGTCTCCAATTCTTGCGCCCATGCGCAGAACATAACAGCAAAAATGGGAGGGAAGCCAGGATTAAGCAGCCAGTAGTTACTAAGATAGGCAGCTCTGCATGGAAGGTGTGATGAAGCCATGGGTAACTTGGGGCTCCAGCGCAGCCTATATTAAATACAAATAACCATTTTTGCCATGGGAGTATTTTCTTCCCAATCATCTAGGAGACAGAGATATCACTGCTCCTATGGTAATGAGTAAAATATTTATTTATTCATTCATTTTATTTATTTATGTATGGCACAATCAAGGAGACTCTTGATGATTTATAATGTATTCATAAACAAAGCTGTAAAATATCCATGATATCATACATAGAAATAAAAATGACAACACAAGTAACAAAATAAAACACAAATGAAGATAAGTAGTCAGCACTTACCTTATAAACAGTTTTAAAATCAGTAAAATTAATGGTTAGCTTTTATATTCCAAATGTTTTCCAGAATAATTATGTTTTTAATAACTTCTAAAAAACCAAAAATATGAAACTTGATTGAGTTCCTACAGTAGGCCATAACAGAGCATAATCTTTATGACAGAAAAGCAACTCTCACATGTCTTCTGTGAAATGGGGGACCAGTGGATATTTCTCTCAGGATATTCTGCATTCTGGATTAATTGAAGTTTCAGGGTTGTATTAAAAGGAAGCCCTGGATGAATGATGATAAGGGTACAAGATACAGTAGTGAGAATGTTGTACTTCAAACAAGACCACTGCTGGCATACAGAGCAAGGCTGCCACTCCCCTCCCCCAATCATGGTTTCCATCTGTCTATCAAGTAGTAGTCCTCAGTTCAGAAGGTCAATGGTAATGTTATCACATCAAGGAACTACAGTGAAGACATCAAAGAATCTTGATGGAAAAAAAACAATAAATCTGATGAAAAAATAGCAAGTTCAATTTCAACCCTTTCAGAATCTCTCTACCTCCAGGCTCTTGTTTAAGGCATTGGCAGCATTTCCCATGTAGCTGAAAAGTCTGCTTCCTCTAGTAACTTCACACTGATTAAAAGTGCTGAAGGAGTGATCAGAGTTAGGTTAAATAGTTGCCCCATTTGGATGGATGGATGGAATTAAGGAGGGCCTTTTTAGGAGACTGAAGCATCGGCCCTCCTGAAGAAAGATGTTGAGCCCCAAATTTCCATTGCTAAGCAAGGCAGTTGTTAACTGAGTCTTGCCCCATTTTAAAAACTTTCTTGCCATAGTTTTTAAACGAATCACTGTAGTCATTGAATTAGTAACATGGTTGTAAAGTGAATCTGGCTTCTCCATTGACTTTGCTTGTCAGAAGATCACAAAAGATGATTACATGACCCTGGAACATGGCAATGGTCATAAATATGAATTAGTTGCCAAGCATCCGGATTTTGATCATAAGGCAATGGGATGCTGCAATGGTTGTAAGCCAAGGACTACCTGTAGCTTTGTCTTTCTTCCATATTGTTATGAAAGCAGTGAACTGAATAAAACCTAACCCTGAATGTAATATCTTGCCTTGTCTTGGATTGATCCATTAAAAATAAATCTGATCAGATTTCACCCAATGGTCTGGATTGCAGACTTTTCTAGTGGTTATGAACTGATAATCTTAACAAAGTCTTTCTTACCTCTCCACCTGTAAGAAGTAGTTCTATAGTATAAACCTTATGACAGAAGATGAGTCAAATATACTGAATTAGTTTATTTCTTTCTATGCAGAAAATTGCATTAGTAAAATAAATCACAGGATTGGAATCTAGTCCAACATCTGTTGGACACCTTATTATTAGCAAATAAAGCAAAGCATGTTTTCTTTCAATTTACATGATATATGACCTTCAAAAAGACTTGTGATAATTTATTTCAAAGTTCCACTATCCACACTTTCAGCACCTCATTTTGCCTGTATAACAGTGAGAAGAGAAAACAATAAAGCTGACACTTTCAAGTTTCCAATAAGAAGAAAAGACAGTTGGCAGGCTTCTTCTTGCTCTACAGTTAAATATCTCTATTTAAATGCAAATTATCATCTGACACTACAAAAATAACATAACAGGAAACAGGTAGACATGTCAAAGTCTGTTAAAAATAACTTGTGTTTATTTTCAGGAGAAGATAAATGTGGTGGAATTTTTATTAAGAATAATATCAGCACCAAGCTTTTATCTGGATATGGCAGTTCCATGATATGTTGATTAGTATATCATTTATGGAGCTTTCTTGAAATACTGCACATTTCTGTCACTTGGGAACAGAGTGACAGCATAGGTTGCTTTTCCCATCTGTTCTCCAGATATGTGGATTTAATTTCCCTGAATTCTCAGCACTGGCTTTGCTGTCTGGAGCATCCTGGAATCTGAGGGCAGAGTTGAACATCTGTAGATCTCTGTTTCAGAAAATGAAGCATTCTTTAGAATATTTTCTATGTATAGTTCTTGCACCATTATTAAATCACCAGTTCCTGAACAATCAGAGTGTGAGGATTGCGTAACATTTGGAAGCTTGGCTATTTGTGCTTACATTGAATGACTAAAACAGAAAAATGTAATGCCATCAAGAAGATTAACAATTAACATAATGGTTAGCATGAATGGGCATGTATGATGGAGGAAAATGTCCAGCACAAAGAGATAAAATAAAATAAAGAAAACTAGGTTTGGGACATCTGTGTGCCAAATAGTGAATTATCTATTTGCACTTGAACAGCATTAGTGCTGTCTGTCTGTCTGTCTGTCTCTCCCTCCCACCCTCCCTCCCTCTTTCCTTCTCTCTCTCCTGTCTGATCTATATGTCTCCTTTTTATGGAATCATAGGGCTGGAAGGGACCTTGGAGGCCTTCAAGTCCAATCCCCTACCCAAAGCAGAAGTCCTTATTCCATACCTGACAAGTGGTTGTTCAATTTTTTTTTTTTAAAAAACCCATCACTTTCAGTATTGGAAGACTGCTATCATGTCTCCCTCAAACCTTCTCTTTATTACATGAAGAGATTAACATATTTAGCCTAGTTCTCTTAGACATTCATCATATGGTCTAGCCTCTAGACTCCTTATCATGTTTCTTGCTCTTCTCTGCACTCTTTCTTACACATTGAAAGAAAGATTCTTTGTTATCTTTGACATTTGTTGTGACTCTTACTTGATTTCGAGTTTTAGCATTTTTGACTCCATGCAGATTCGGACTATTTTGTTGGTAATCTTTTTTTTTTTTTTTGTCAAAGTTTTATTGATTTTAACAACAGACAAAAAACATATAAGACATAAAACATGACATAAAAAAAATAAAAAATAAAAATAAAAAATTTAAACATTCTTCATAAATTTACAGTGTATCAGTTGGTTTACCACTCCCTTTTGTGCATCCATTTCATAGTCATCAGAATAATTATATTACATAATAACTCACATTATCAATCATCAATAAAATATCCCAATATCATTATTGAACAATCATTTGACTATAATTTTACTAATTCATACTTAAGCGAGATAACTATAATTAGGTTAAATTATTTTATGACAAATCATGAAATCATATCAAATCTATCATAATAAAATATTCTTAAGAATTATCAAAACCAAGAAAAATTACATATTCATTATTTCCTAAATTTCTAAATATTCTATTATCATATTGTATTATCTAACCATTGATAAAAAAGATCCCAAACTTCATAAAATTGTTTATCTTCTTGTTCTCTAATTTCAAATGTCAATCTACTCATTTCAGCACATTCCAATATTTTCTTAATAATTTCTTCCTCTATTGGTATTTTCTCACTCTTCCAATGTTTAGCAAATACAATCCTAGCTGCTGTTAATACATTTACAATCAAATATTTTAAATCTTTATTATATATATCAGGTACGATTCCCAATAAAAAAATCTCTAGTTTCAAATCTATGTGTTTCTTTATCATTTTTTCCAGCCATATGCGAATTCTAGTCCAATATTTCCTGGCCTCCTCACAAGTCCACCACATATGGTAATATGAGCCAGGTATCTGATGACATTTCCAGCACTTTTCAGATTTATTCTTGAACATTCTTGCTATTCTTGTCGGGGGAAAGTGCCACCTGTAAAACATCTTATACAAATTTTCTTTATATGCTGTTGACATTGTCATTTTATAATTTTGTGACCACAGTTTTTGCCATTTCTCTAAATCAATCCCATATCCAAAATTCTTCCCCCAAGCAATCATTGTTTCTTTAACTTGTTCTTCCTCTAATTTAATTTCCATTTGTTGGTAATCTTTTTTAGTTGTGTCCCCTTCTTTCCATTTTTTTTTTAAACAAATTTTATTAATTTTACAGAAAACATAAACAAAACTAAAAGATCTTTTCTGAAGGTTGTCTGATCCCGGGTTGAAACTCTTCACACAGACACAAATTCAAACATCATATTCACTTTATATATCCTTCCATATCTGATTATCATTTTCTTTTTTATATTATATATATAAACCATTTTTATCAATTTTATATAAACAATGCACAAGGCATAACAGCTTATAAGTTCTTTTCTAAGAAAAAATAATAAAAGGAGAAAACCAATAGAACATAACAATCCCAAATTAAAGTATCAATACTTTGTCTATTTAACTTCATATCTTATCCCAACTTCTCCTTTTCATCCAAATTATTTCTTATCAATTAAAATTTTTTTTTTGCCTTTTTTCAACATACAACATCCAAAAAAGGAAAAAAAAAACATAACAAAACCCTTATATATCCTTTCATATCTTATTACCATTTTCAATAATATTCTTTGTCTGTTCTATTTCCAACTATCTATTCATCTTTTTTCTTTTATTATACTTCTCCTATACACCAATTGGAGTAACGTCTATAACTCATTACCCTAACTTAAAAGTACTTCATATAACAATTTTTCTTGGGATTCTGTTTAAAAGATTCTAAAATTACACGATGAATTTTATACTCTAAATACACATATAAAAAACACAATCTTATGTACCCTCCAGAATCCCTCTTTTATCCTAAATTAAATTCACCCATTGTCTCTGAATAAACTTTTTTTCTTTAGATCTTGCTTCCCCTCATTGAGACTTCTCCTCCCCCCCTTTCTCTCTTGCTTATTCTTCTCCTTGCCCTTTTTACCCCTTTGTCTTTCCTCCTCCCTTTTCTTACTCCCTTTCCTTTCCTTTCTAACCTTGCCTCCACCTTTCCGCTCATTTTTCTCTTCTTTGGTTGTTTTTATAATTCTTAAAATCCCCTTTTTCTTATCCTTTTTATCCTCCTCCCCGGAAAGAACCCATTGTTCATCAAAGATGGCTTCTTCTTCCTCTTCTTCTTTGTCCCAGTCCTTCTGCTGCGTAGTCAACTTTTCATAAGTACATAACGCCATTTCTAAGAATTGAAACAAAGTGCCCAAAGTATCTTATTTTTTATATTTTTGATATTCAGTCTTTAGTTCATCCACAAGCGATGCCATTATGAAAAAAGAAACTTTTCCCAAAACAACCACAAATATTTTTAATCAAGAATAATTTTTTAAAAAATTCCAAAAATTAATACTTTTCTTCCTTCTTCTCTTTCTCTTTCTGGGGTTAATGTTTAATCAAAGAGGTCCAATTACCACATACCTTTCTTTGGGATTCTAGGCAATCTCCTCCTTTTTCAGCTTCTGCTCCAATTTTGTTTCCTCTCCCTTCCCACTTGCAATATCAATTTTAAATAATCAGAAATCCATACCTCCAACAAGGGTTTTCCAATTTCTTAAGTTTTTCAATGTCCAAAAACCCTTTTGTCCCTTAGCTTCAACTCTCAAAACAATTCACTTTCAATGTCCAATATGTCCAAACAAATCTGCTGTTTCCATGGGGTGGGAGAGTGAAGAAAAAAAAAAAAAGTTCCCTTTAACAGCTTCTCCGCCGCTTTCGATCTTCTTAGGGATATAATGTATCCTCCAGCAATTCAAACAGCTCAGTTCCAACCAATTTTAAAGATGTTACTTGACCCGGCTCAGACAGCACTTTCACTTTTCTTACTTCCTCCAGCGCAATCTTACCTGGTTGCTGGCTTCTTCGTGGCGGCCATTGCTGACCGCCGCTCCACCGCCTTGGGAAAAAGGGGTTTTTCCGGAGGAGGAGGGGGTCTGCGACACCCCCAACCCCCTGTCCGACTCCCCTCTCTCTTCAGCTGTCCCTACAGGACAGCCATATCCCCCTGACCCATCTGGATCGGGGGTACCTCGGCGGCTAGCACAGCAGGAATCGCGAGCTGTCGCGAATTCCTGCTGCCCCGAAGCCACGCGAAACCGGAAATCCCCTTCTTTCCATTTTTTATACTTATCCTTTTTGTTGCTCAGTTTGTCAAAGGCCCCTTTGGGCAATCATGCTGATTTCAATTGGAGTCTCTTGTTTTTCCTTCTCTGTAGTACAGATAGTCCTCCACTTACAACCATTCATTTAAAGATCATTCAAAGTTATAATGGCACTGAAAAAAGTGAGTTATGATAATTTTTCACACTTACAACTATTGTAACATAGGAACTTTGGTGGTGCAAGTGTTCAAATGCAGTATTGCGGGCTAACTCCTGCTCACAGCCTGGAGTTCAATTCTTATGGGCTCAAGGTTGAGTCAGCCTTCCAACCTTCCAAGTTCAGTAACATGAGGACCCAGATGTTGGAGGCAATATGCTGATTCTGTAAACTGCTTGGAGAGGGCTGTAAAAGCACTGTGATGCAGTACATGAGTCTAAGTGCAATTGCTATCCTAATGGTCGTTGATCAAAATCCAGACGCTTGACAACTGGCATGTGTTTATGGTTGCAATGTTTTAGGATCATGTGATCACCTTTTGCCACCTTTTGACAAAAAAGTCAATGGGGAAGCAAGATTCACTTAACAACCATGTTACTAATTTAACAACTGCAGTAATTCATTTGACAACTGTGGCAAGGAAGGTCCTAAAAAATTACTTAACAACAATCTTACTTAATGGAAATTTTGAGCTCAATTGTGGTAACTTGAGAACTATATGTATTGTTTTTATTTAAGTCTTTATTATTTCATTTTCTAGAGTTTTTGTCTTGAGTTGTTTTTCCCTCTAGGAGTTCTATTCATGGAATCCTTCCTAATCTCTTTCTTAGTTTGTTGAAGTCAACTCTCTTGAAGTCTAGAACATTAGTCTAACTATGTTCAGTTATGTGTCCCTGCATTATGGTGATTAGCAATATGGCAAGGTCACTTTCCTTCCACTCTAGAGTGGAAGTTCTTATAACTTCCACTCTATCAACTACTTCGTCCCTCCTGGTAACAATTAAGTGCTGTGCAACTGTCCCTGTAAGGCCCAGACTCTCTCCCCATCAGACAATAAGAATGAACCTTTGAAAACTGGGTATTTCAAAAGGAATTCTTTATTGAAAAGGAAGATATCCAGGGGATGTTCAGAGCAGGGTCTAATATGACTCCAAGCATGCAGCTTAGATAAAGGGAGTTAGAACCCCTACCCTTAGTCCGGCGTAGATTTCATCAATACAAAGAAGCAACATGTTAATTCCCTTCCCCCACTTTTTTTTCTTGGAATGTAGTTGAGAAGAGCTTCCTAGGAAGCTTCTTTCAGAGCTGGAATTTTTATGGCCCCTTCTCCTCTTGCTATCTCTCCAAGAGATGACCAGTTTCCAGGCATCTGGGCTCCAGTCCCCAGTTGTATATCATGTGCAAGTTGTACAGATTCAATACAAGAATTAAGATATTCAGGTTACATCAAAGAGGATTACTTGTATCATTCTCCCCCTTCTTCTTCCATTGAAGAATGGCAGATACACGGATCGGACAGTCCCTCTAGTTCACTTTTCCACCTTTAGCAAGACAAAGTTGTCAGCTGACACTTTAAGTATTTGATCTCCCATTCGTTGTAGTGTTTGATCTCCATTTGCTGTAGTGTTTATCTCCAAGTTGATGTTGGGGTAGTTGAAACCCCATGTTATGGTTTGTCGACTGCCAGTGGAGATGGCAGTTGAGTCAGATGAGTCAGAGGAGATGGGGGTGGTGTCTGGGTTACCATTGGAGATCTGAGGAATAGGAGGTCTCAAAGCCAGATGCAGAGCGGGACCTATGTACTCATGCTTAGGTGGAGAGACAGCTGTTCTCAGGGCCTAAGATGAGTCAGGGGGGAACAGCTGGGCCCTGTCCTAGATGCACATATGCACAGAGAAGTGCAGAGAGGAGAGCATGCAGAACTGAGGGCCATCTATTCAGGAAAAGAAGGAGATGTTAGCAAGTCTCTCCCTGGGTGGGATATAATGGGACAGAACACCCCATCACCACAGTGGTGTATTCTCTGCACATACCAGCTAATTGATTACCAAAAAGTTTGTCTATTTCCTCCACTTGTTTGGGTGATCTGTAGTACCCACCTATGACAATGTCATTTATTTTTCTTCTGAAATTCACCAAAATACTTTAAAGAAGACTTTCCTCCTTGGTATTGTGTATTTTGCTGGCAATTCTTTAGATATAAAAGAACTCCTCCTCCTCTTTTGTTAGGTTTTCTTGTTTTGAATAATTTATAGCATTCTAGCAGTATGTTCTAATCATGGGTTCCATCCTACCAATTTTCAGTAAAGCAATACTATTTTACTTGTCCTCCTGAACTAGGACTTCAAAATCTCCCTGTTTGTTCTCCATACTTTGAGCTCTGTTTTTCTTCCTCCATCTCTTGCTGTATCCCTAAGTGTCCCTTTTTTCTCATTAGTTTCTTCCTCATTGTCTGATTTGTTGTTTTGGGATTTATGCTTTGGGCTTGGTCCTAAACATTGTTCTCCTTCCCCTTTTAGTTTTATCTAAAGCCTTTTATATGAGCTGGCCAGTTGTTTTCCAAACACATTGTTCCAAGTTTTTATTAGGTGCATCTCATCTCTTACCAAAAAACTTTTCTGTGGTAATGTAAACCAAGGTCTAAAAATCCAAAGTTCTCTTGACAGCACATCCCTTGAGCCAGTGGTTTATGTCTAAAATTCTCTGCTGGGTATTGGGTGTTGACCTATGGTTGACAGTATGAAAGAGAAGATGACCTGTGCCCCATATTGTTTTTTTCCTGTCTAGTTGCTTTTAATCCATAGATACTGTTTCCAGACTCTTGGCTGTATTGGTCATCCTAACATGAAACAGGGTATTTTTCTTCCAATCCAATAAGTTTGCACTTGGTGCAGATACAATTTGGGTCACCCAAGGGTAGGAATATATATATGGCATTTCTATAACTCTGGTTTCAATAAAAAAATATTCTTCAAAATTACAATTTTGTTCAATACAAAAGAAAATCAGAGAAAAAAAGAATCATTTGATTGCTCGTGAAAGTCAGTGTGGAAATAAGGGGAAATTAGAGTTGTCCATATTGAATTGGATTTGAGCCCCAAGTCAAATTGGCCTTATGAATCAGTTTAAGCAGGAAGTGCTTTCTTATTCACTAGACTGAGATCTGAGCCTTTCTTTTGCATTATGTCATAATGAATTGAAAAGATTATTTAAAGCATAGCCTTATCCAAAAATAGGATTTAATTTAATTTAATAGGATCAATAGGATTTAATTTTGTCAGAAGCATAAGACTGTATTTCAGCGGGCAGTATTCCCAGTGACATTCAGTTTCTTCCTTTTTAAACTGAAATGTATACTATTTGGATCGGGCAAAACTGTTTTCCTCATGTATGAGAGAATAGACCTGAACAGAATTTCAAGTCTTTGCAAGTCTTTACTTACATTTATGTATTTATTCCTTATTACTTTTATATAATGTCATAATTCTTCACTATCTCTTTACTCTCCCTCATTCCTAAATAACATTTTTTCTAAGGCAATTTGGTGCATCAAATTTTCTTATAAAGTACATCGGGGATGTTTAATAACAATTATCATTGTTCCAGGTTAAAGTTCTGCTCTTTGTGCCAGATGGTATTCCTTTCATCTTGATCAGAATGGGCTTGCATGTTAGAACTATAATGGAAGTCTTGATCCCAATAACCAGATGCCAGGCAATAGCAGAAAACTATATGCAGATATTAAAAAGTTTTCATAATTGCTTCAGATGAATCTTGGGCCTGATGTTTTTAAAGAAATGGTTAGCATACATGTGCAACTGTTGTATAACATAATTAGTAAATTCTAACACTATTATGTGGTTTTCAGAAAGTGAAGACATTTGATTGAGTATACATACATACATACATACATACATACATATATATATATATATATATATATATATATATATATATATATATATATATTATTAATGAAGGCAAATGAGTATATATTCTACATGACCTTGTGTACTTCTTCAAGTATATTTCTCTATAGAGCAGAAATATTTATACTTAGTTGTAACATTAAGAAAGGTAATTCACACCAAAACAGTTCCAAACATTTAAGCTATTTTACATGTTAAATATTTTAATCTGTGTTTCTATAAGAAAAGGAAAAGAGCCAAAGTTTAGGATCCATATTTTGAAATCTGAGTTAATTTTTCACTTTATCCCAGAATTTTTGTTTGATCTCCTGGCCAAAAGTTCATGCCTTAGCTCTCCTTAGAAAATGTGCTTTCTTCATCATTTATGGAACTTGAAGTCGACCAAAAAGAGCCCAGAGAAAAGAAGTGTATATTCTGTCATTTCTGAAATTCAGTACAAATGGGGAACATCAACAAATGAACAAATATACAAGTTTAATCAGCAAACATAATTTTAAGGAGATAAGTCTCTATTATTTTGCATAGGAATATAGGAATATAACTTTCTCCTCAAAATATTGGCCTGGGACAGGACCGGTGATTTAACTGCATAAAGAAAAGAAATTTGGTCCTTAACAGGAGCTGCCAGAAAGTGACATTACAAACAAGATGTTTCAGTCTGACGTTACAAGCAACTACCTGCTGTGTGTTTCAAACTATGGTTGGTTTTACAGTGGGAACAATTATCCAAAGATATGGTGAGGATCCTCTTAACTGAGTGTATCCAAGCAAATGTCATATTTGGAAGTCATATTGAGAGTCAATGCTCCCACGCTTCACAAGCCTGAGAAAGTGGGAGGGGGGATTCAATTGAGTAGCTCTAAGTAGACAAAATAAAATTCTTTTGTTAGTTCAAGGTCACTGAGTATGGCGCAGAATGAAATAATAATCTTACTTTAGGACAGATTGTGATTGGGCAATGTGATGTGATGATGGCCAAGGGGGGAATGGATTTGTAGTTTTGAATATTGCAAGGAAGCCTTAAACTTTCAGATTTGGGGTTCCACAGATGTGCCAGTTTACTATCCAAATAAAGGTACCTTTGAGATATGTCTGTCTTGGAGTTATTGATCGGAATGGAGGTTTGCTGGAACACTGACAGCAAGGCTAGATGGCCAGCTAGGATGCGTTAATTTGGGCTCTTGTACCGAACAGGTCATTGGATTCAATGGCCTGAATGGCATCTTTCAGCACTATGATTTTACAATTCCAAACAATAGAGTAGACTTTCCATCAGTTTTATTTCTGAAAAATTACTCTAGAGCCAAAGCCTAGGTACATTGTTGAAAATAAATATGTTGCTTTGGACTGGTGCTTTTGTCTAGCATTTTTGTCTCCCATGAATATGACTATAAATAATTTAAAAAAAAACTAAATAAAATGAAATCAGGGAGCACTATCCCTGGAAGGTGTCAGGGCAGATGTTTGTTGGTGTACTAATGCTAAACTGTAAATATTGGATCACAGATTTTAGGCCTTTTCTTTTCTTTGGACCTGATAATTTCCTCTCTCTAATTTACCTTTTTTCTTATTGTTTGGACATCTTACACAAATATAGAGTTGAAAAATATTTTAATAGTTGGGCATTTAAATTTCTACAGAAGCCATCTGAGACAAAATGGTACAAATAGGATCCATAGTTCCATCATAAATTACCTTTAATTCATATACAGGAAACATGGCAAATTTTCCAAGGAACGTTTTCAGTTCCCTCAGCGGGAAAACATTAATTATCTGATAAAATTTCTGTACTAGATTACCTAGTATTATCTAGAGAGTAATAATTAATAATAATTAATAATAAATTATCTAATAATATTTCCACACTAGACTACCTAGTATTACCTAGAGTTCTTCTGAGATGAAGCTTAAAGGCACTGAAGAAAATAGGCGTTCAATAATCTCTTAATTTTGTTCTATTTTTTCTAAAGGTGGACAGTGTCACAAAACCTGTGGAAATCGATGCTGGGGACCTTCAGCAGATCAGTGCCAGAGTTGTAAGTATATTTGAATAAGAAATAATTTTAAAGTGAGAAACAAACAAAAAATCATGCTGTTGACTTATTACTGAAATTTTTATCAAATAATTATGTTATGAAAGGTTTTTTTTTCCTCATTGACATAACCTTACTATGATATGGAAATAAGCAGTACAGTCCTTAAGTAGGAAAACAGACTGTGCCATAATTCAGACTTTAACTTTTTTTTTTTTTTTAAATAAGAAAGCAATGGAAATAAAAACTATCCCACAACCTTTCTACCTGCTTTTCAAGGAGTTTTACTAAAGTCAAACAGCCTGCTCAGGAATCATAAAAAATTCCCCACAACTAGAAAGTGCGCAGAAAGTAGAAAGATGTCAGAATAACATGGTATTTGTACTGCCCCCTAGATATTATCACATTGATTTTAAAGTCTGCACCATGAAAGTGTATACATGTATACACTGAAATATAGGAATCCATCTTACTGGAATCACTGGAAATCCAAATCCTTAGTAACACGAATACCATAGCATCACTGAGATCTTCATGGTTACAGACACAAACAAGGGTGGGATTCTACTGGTTCGGACTGGTTCTATAGAACCAGTTGTTAAGATTCTGTGCAGTTTGGAGAACCGGTAAATCATGCCCCTGGCTGCCCCGCCCCTCTCTGCCCGCCCCTCCCCTCCCTGCCCAGTCTTTCTCACTCTCTCTCTCTCTCTCCTTCTCTCTCCCCCCTCCCTCTCTCTCTCTCACACACATACCTAAAAATTTAAGAAGAAAGGGGAGAAAAACTTGGTAGCATAGACAGAAACTTTGACCCTAATTCTGAGTTTTAATATAAAGAAATATCTTCTTGATACAAAGAAAAGAGGTGGCGATTGATTTACTCTGTGATCTCTATCCATCAGGATCTTGAAAAAGATTCCTAAATCACACACAATTTTTTTTTTTCTGAATTAGTTCATTTGTCAAGACAATAATAAATAGTAATATGGATAGTCCTTGACTTACAGCCACTTTTTTAGTGATCACTCAAAGTTACAACTAGTTATTTACAAGTTCTCACACTTACAACCAACACAGCATCTACATGGCCATAAGAGTAAAATTCAGGTACTTGGGCAACTGTCATGTATTTAAGATGATTGCAGCATCCCAGGATCACATGATCGACATTTGTAACCTTTCATTCCCCCATTGAATATGTTGGCTTCTGGTGAGCAAAGTCAATGGGGGAGTTCATTTAATGACTACATTCATTTCTGGAGAGCAAACTATTCAATTGTCATAGTTTTTGGTGGGAAAAAATGGACCACTAATCATTTCAGATGATTTTGTAGAAGCATTTGTGAATTCAGTAATGAATTAGGAATACTTCCCAGCCTTGCATTTTAAATTGGAAAATGATTGAATGCATTTACAACATGTATCTCCTTTTCTTCGAGATGAGTATTTCAGATCTCTGAAGTTGGAAACTAACCTGGCAATTTCCTGAAGGCCTTGTGGTGAAAATATGTATTTATTTGGTTGTTTATTTATTTAGCATCCTATCAGTTTCTTAAAAGACAAGAATCTTATGGTTCTGAAGACCCCAAGTAGTTGAAAATGCTTAATCAAATTGATGGATGGATGGATAAATAATATGTAATATGAAAAAATAAAAGATTAACCAAAGAAAAAAATAATTACATATATTTCCATAAGATAAAGACAAGTGCATGTGAGCAAAAAACTGAACAACACCTCTAGATCAATTATGTGAAGTTAGCATTTTAACTAAAGAACTTCTTTAATTAAAATCCTGGTGTTATACTAATAACTTTGCATGTCCCTCTTATTGATTTCAGCTATTTTACATTTCTATCCCTCTTGGTAGATTTATAATTCTATGTAATAGAGAATTAAAGGAAACATTTAAAATGATTAATTACATGCAAATGTGTAACCAAACTAAGTAATCCAACTATTCTTACCACTTTCATAAATGTCCCTGGAAACCAGTGAGAAGGCAGGCCAAGAGGCATCAATTTCCATTGTCTTCTGTTCCCATGATGCTGGAGAACAGATAGATTTAAATACCAAATAAGTTATTTTTAGCAGTTATGATCTGACCCTTTATGTGCATCAGCAGGGCTCCTGTGATTGTTGTGTGCTCATTAAAGCACAGGGACAACTCAACTAATTTATAAAAGAGAGGGATGCATGCATGTGTGTAAATATATATAGAGAAAGAAAGCAATTCAGAGTAATGAGTTACTATGGAGTTGTTATTATTTCCATTTTAGGCACCACTTGACTCCAGAACAAATCTGGGTGACTCACAATATAACTGAGAAAATATGAATAAGGGGAAAACAGATAAATAAAGAACAAGTAAAAACAGAGAACAAAATTATGAAATTTCCCAATTACCAGAAAGCATGTGCAAACACTTTATTCTTACATTCTAGGCACAAAGTACGCAAAAGCAGGATCCAGGAAGCAAGAGAAGATTTGAGTGACGATTAAAAATATCAAAATACAGAAAACAGATTTAGTTATTTTAGGTGTTATGAACTAATAAAGGCGTTTAATAAAGTTTTAACAACCTTAAGTAAAAAGCAGGGTTCTAATCCTGCACTTCTGATTGGCCGATAATAGCGACATCAGATTGGTCCTTTCTGGGAAATCTGATTGGCTGTTAACGGGCCAACGCTCATTGGTTCAAGGGTTTAACACTTCCATGTTTTCATTGGCTAATAGGACAGCAGCCAACCCTATAAAAGGGCTGCTGCTGCCCTAGATGGTTGCTCTGTTCAGTATGCTTAATAAAGAGTTGAAGTTCACTGCCTCGTCTCCGTTCCTTGCACCCATGCGCAGAACCTAACATTAGGAACACAAGGTATATTAGGAGGAATAGTAATTCATTCTACCACAGAATGCTCCCATAAGAAATGCCAAAGCATAATGTTGAAAGTGGCCTCAGTGAGTTTAGCATTATTATTATTGTGACAATTCTCAGATATTAACAAAACAGCCAAAAGAATCAAGACAGACCCTGATGTTGGTGATTTTTTGAAAACTTGTTCTGGCCCAAAGGTTAGTCAAAATGTGTAAATTACAGTAGTTAGTCATGCTAATGATCTATCTTAACGTTTTCAGACACTTCCACAGTGAGAAGAATTCTGCCAATTGATGCCAAGCAGCAAGGATTAAATAGGTGGAAGTCTTGCAAAGAAGATAAGTGAAAAACTTAGGTATAGCCATTTTTAGGGATAGCCATTTTTATCTGAATTTCAAGAGAAGGAAAAGAGAACTTTCCAAGGATATTCTCAAAGTACTAACAAAGTCAAGATGGTGGCCACACTAGTATGATTGAAACTCTGCTTGTTTTATGTACTATATATGGCCATCATTTTGGCTGCAGACCCTGGGACTTCCTGTCTTATCTTAACTGCAAATGGGCAGGAATCAAAACCTGTTTCTTGGTACAAATTCTTACAGAATAAGAGAAAATGATTCATGTCAATTCATTAATAAAAACATTAGTGAGAGTTTCTAAGAATGTTCCTAATTCTGTAATCTTGGAAACCTGAATACTAGGGATGGCAATAAATAGATTACAAAAAGTATGAAATTTAACTCTGAATTTTGTTCAAAATATCCATTTCTGTGAGAGGAGTTATTTAAAAAGACTTGTTGCAGTTAAATATTATTATCTGTTATTGTATATATCTTCCATTTTTAATATTTAAAATTGTATCAGTGCGAATGTAGCTAGTTTACTTCCCTCACTGTACCTTTATCTGTACCCTTATCTTTATAGTTATCGCAATGTCATAAGAGCCAATTACATCTTTTGAATGTCATAAAACATATAACTGAAATATACTTTTCTGGGATTTTATCTGATGTTAATCAATATCTAGTATAACGTATTAAACTATGTAACAAAAATGCTGATTGAATCACAGAAGAGATACAAGGTCTGCCCAGAGGATTTACAGCCTCTTTCTAGCCTTAAACTTGTTTGTCAAAAAGCAAGTTTTACTAAAACCATGCTTCTAAACAAATGTGCATAAAACTGAACACTGATTTTCATTTTATGTGTTGCAATGAATGTACAGAACAATCTGGTCACGGAGAGCTGAACTAAGTCTAGCCTTAGACCCTAGTTACACCAAACAAAACTCAGAACTAAATTGAAGTGTGGTCTATAATTATTAGCTTCTTTTTTGCAGGTTTTATAATTATACAGTTCTGGACAAAATTCTAAATTCAAGATGGGAGACAGAATAAAGAAAAACACTACTTAAACAAAAGGAAACCTAATTCTTTTTACAAAAGATAAAGAAGTAAAATAACATACCAAACAGCCTACACTTAATTATCTGAACACAATTCTACAATAAAAAGTAAAAATGGATCATTTATAATTCACCAGTTTTACACTGAATGAAAGACAAGGTTGAAACCAACACAAAAACTGAGGAGAAATTTGGAATCATTTTATTTCTGAATACTCTATTTCTGGCTCAGTGTTAACAAACTGACAAATTCTGATTTGGCCTGGACCTGGAGCATATCTTCCTCTCTCCACAGTAATTTTTGCAAAAAATCTTCAGGGATATATTATTTGCTTTCACTTAATTAAAAGTCTGGAATGCTCTACCTGATTCAGTTGTCTCAACTATAAATTTTCACACTTTCAGTCACAAATTTACTTCTGTGGACCTTACTTTATACTTAAGTGGTCATTAGAGGGGGCGTGCATAAGTGCACTGATGTGCCTATCGTCCCCATCATTGTATTTTTATTCTCTTATTCTTGTTTTTGTTTGACCAATTCCAATAAATAAAACAGATCAGTTTAATACAAATTCAATTCAAATGTAACTGAATTCAGTTCAGATGTAATTCAATTCAGTTGAATTTTTAAAAAGGTTAACTTGTTGCTAGTCTCTTATTTCCTTATCTGTGGTATTAGTAGAAGGGTGTCAAACTGACCTGTGAATCTGGACCACGAGGTGCTTAGATCTGGCCCACAGGAGTGCTCTGGAAACAGTGAAGGCTTGTGGTGCATCTGCCCACAAAAACAGAGCTTTTTGTTTTTGGCTGCAGCTGCCTCCTGCAACTCTCTGCCAGGGAAAACAGCTCAGGATAGCTGTGCATGGCTGGCAGAGTGCTCGGGCCACCACAGGTGCCCCCAACATGAGTGATGTCAAGCTGGCCACGCCTACCCCGCCCACCCCCACCTGGCCCGCTGCGGTCAAACACAAAACTGATGCAGTCCTCAGTGAAATCGAGTTTGACATTCCTGTGTTAGTATGTTTCTATCAGTATTAAAAATAATAATAGGATTTCTTATAAATGCATAATTGAAATTTAAATATCCAGAGAAATAACAGATCAAGAAACAAATAGATTATTATACTTTATTTTGAACCAATCTGCTTCTCATCCCGGAAACTTCAGATCTTGCTTGCTCTGGCTTAGGACTTTGACTCCAAATGCAGTAGCAATGGCAGAGAAGAGAACAGTTTGCAAGCAAGTGGCTTTCAACAATGTTTTAAATGAACTTTGTTTTTAATTTTCTTTTGTATATTGTTTGTCACTTTTTTAAAAGAAAAAATCAGAACTAAAAGTTGGAAAATGTTGGTCCATTCTCACAAGTGCCTGTATATTAGTGATTAGATTAGAAGATATTTAATACCTTCATTTCACCACCACCACTCTGTATGTAATATGGCAGTGTATAATTGGTAGATAAATGCATTTCATTATAATTTTAATGAACTTCTCCATGAGCTCCAGTGCTAATGATAAGCAGTTTGATTAGATCCCCGTGTCTGCATTTTCTCCCACTTTATTTGAAAAGATATTTGCTTTAATGTTCACCTTTTTTCTGCCAGGTCATCAACTAATTGGTATCTGTGGAAGAGTGCCTCATCAGTTCTTGCCACTTTGTGGTTTCTCAGTCCATTGGCAGCCTGGGCTATGTTTCCTGATTTCTCCTCTGATCTGTTTGCTCTCCTTCTGCCCTCTCTAGTAACAAAAGTGGTGTGTGCGGAGCAATGTGATGGCCGATGCTATGGACGTTCTGTCAGCGAATGTTGTCATCGAGAATGTGCTGGAGGTTGTTCCGGACCCAAAGACACTGACTGCTTTGTAGGTTTCAAAAGTCTTTCTTTCATGCCATTTACTGCGTACATTTACTCCAAGAAATTGGTAAACATGTTTTGGACTTTTATTATAGCACATGTAGAGTGTAAGTTGTCCAGCAGAAATCTTAGCATTCATATTTTCTATTATGTTCCTGTTACCTACCAACTTATTTCACCCATTAAAACATTTATAAGATTTTCAACTGGAGATTTGAAGTCATTGGTGAGCATTTCATCTTAAGTGAAACTGCACTATTTACTTGCCTAAAATTAACAGGTTATAGATATGGGCAATTCATTTAGAACTTTGATTTTAAATGAAATATAATGCATACATCAGAAATAACTTCAATCATGTTTCCCTAAGAACAATTAGTAACATTTTCTACCTAAGAAGACAACTTCCATTTCTTCCTTGATGGTTTGTCTCCTATTTGAGGCAGCTTCTGATTTCAGTCCCAAGACACCAAGACGAATGCACTGCTGTACTTATGTCCAAGCTCCAGTTGCTTGGGCTTATTAGGGCAGACATGTCCATGGGGACAGCAATCTTTTTCTCATTAGCCTGGTGGAATTGTGAAGAAAACATTCTCTTTTTCAGTCTTCACAAGGAAGTCCTCTGCTGTGAAAGGGAGGTATTAGGTATTGAGAAGTATAAGAAGTATGAAATCTATGAAAATCCTGCCATTTTATTTTATTGTTAGCTAAGTCTTCCTAAAATCCATTATATGTGTGAGTTTTTGAGTCAAGACCATATCCATTTTAATTTTATATCATTTTACCTACTATGGTCATTTTTATGGCTCTTAATAAGATGCAGATGCTTTAATTCCATTATTTCGTTAAACATAAGTTTATATTTCATTGCAGGAGGTTTGCTTGCACAGGGAACATAAATATAATCACTACCACAATAATAATGGTTAAAATATTTTTTGGCAACATTTGAAGTTGAAGAACCAGTTGAGTACATATTTGAGAAATTGGAATTAGGAACTGCTCAGATGAAGAAAATAATAGTTATTTAATTCCAGAGCTAAAGTTAAAGTGATAAATCAAATTCAGAGCTGGATTTGTAGATATATATTTCAAGGTGGGGCTTGAATTAAAGAGCATAAATTGGGAGATAGTTTCAGAAGATGAGATTCAAGGCAGAATCTGTTTCTGCTCTAAAGAAAATTATTATCTATAACCGAAAGCTGCCACTCACTAGCATCACTTTATCATGCAACTAGCTCAATACCTGTGGTTCGGTACAAAACTATGTGGTTCGACTTAGTTTTGGGGGAGGAAAATAAGGGGGGGAAATCTGTCTCTGCCTACCAGCACTCATCGGTATTCATCTGGCTAGCGTCATGTCACTATGTAAGAGAGTTGAGGGCTGTTTGGAAAGTGAAACAGTATTTGCTGTGTGAGCAAGAAGCAGACAGCAAGAAGCTTGGGCGTGGCTTAGCTTAACTGTTCTGTACTAAAACTGCTTGATGCTGTGAAACTAAAACTGAAACTCCTCTCCTCTGCTTGTGTTTTGCATTTGGAACAGATTATTTTTCAGGTGGGGAAGGGGAGTAGAATTCCTTAGTATCAGAGCATGTTAATAATAATATATGAAATACTAATGCTCTGATGGTCATTTCAAAAAATCCTTTCTTAGTGAGCACCTAGAAGCCAAGAGGAACATATGCCAAATTTCAAGTTTGTAGGTTTTATGGTTCTGGAGATTTTGTGATGATGCACAAGTGGTATTTCGCTTTTATATATATAGATTTCAACTCGTTGTGTCACTCTACCATCAAATACTTGATTAAAATCAGAAATGAGAAAACATAGAAGAATAAGTAATACAGGTGAAACTCAAAAAATTAGAATAATGTGCAAAAGTTCATTTCAGTAATGCAACTTAAAAGGTGAACCTAATATATGAGATAGACTCATTACATGCAAAGCAAGATTGTTCAAGCCATGATTTGTCATAATTGAGATGATTATGGCTTACAGCTCATGAAAATCCAAATCCACAATCTCAGAAAATTAGAATATTGTGAAAAGTTTCAATATTCTAGGCTCAAAGTGTCCCGCTCTAATCAGCTAATTAAGCCATAACACCTGCAAAGGATTCCTGAGCCTTAAATGGTCTCTCAGTCTGGTTCAGTAGGAAGCACAATCATGAGAAAGACCGCTGACTTGACAGTTGTGCAGAAAACCATCATTGACACCCTCCATAAGGAGGGAAAGCCTCAAAAGGTAATTGCAAAAAAAGTTGGATGTTCCCAAAGTGCTGTATCAAAGCACATTAATAGAAAGTTATGTGGAAGGGAAAAGTGTGGACGAAAAAGGTGCACAAGCAGCAGGGATGACTGCAGCCTGGAGAGGATTGTCAGGAAAAGGCCATTCAAAAGTACAAGGAGTGGACTGAGGCTGGAGTCAGTGCATCAAGAGCCACTACATACAGACTATTTGGTGGAACCTTAACCTTTTCCCAGTGATGGTTACCAGATTCTGCCTTTGTGTATGTACCTTTTTTTTTTTTCAGGCCAGGAGAATACCAGTTATAGACATTGTATTTTTCATTGGGTTTGACCCATATAGCCCACCCTTATTCATGAACATTCAGGGATCTGAGTGAACAAGCTGAGTTTTTCTTGAACCCAAAATAGGCAGATCTAATCTGCAATGAACTTGAAGCCATCCTATTCAATATGACTTTTTGTGCCTGTGGCCTGGAAAAGGCAACTAAACAGCACTTGATAACAGGTAAGAGATAAATCCTGAGCTGTGCTGGATCCTTTATCTGCGATTCAGCTGAAGGGGCTGTCAGATACAAGTTCAACAAGATCTGGAAAGACAATAATGGATAAAAATGGAATTAATGGAAAGAAATAAGTGAATAATTAACAATATTTCAACACAATGAATTAAGAGATGTTCTAACACAGACTGCTTTCTTTAACCTATAATACTCTGCTGTGAAAATTGCTAGATAAGACACACATCTATCTTTTGCTGTGTGCTGGTAAGTATTCATTTATGTGAGCACTCTTCAAAGCAAAGAAATGTGTATTTCTGCAGTTTTACTGTTTCAGCAGATTTACTCACAAAGAGTTCTCACAAAGTACAGTGAGAAATGAAATTAAACTGAATGTAAATAAGTTTCCAGCTTTTTTGTGCTTTCCTTCATCAGTTTGATATTTAGTCTTGCTAATTTAAGATGTCTTTCATCATAACATTTTTTTTTCTTTTGTCCAGTGTTCATCCAAATGTCCATCTGAACAGAATTGGCATTTTCCTTTTGCATATTAAGTTGATAGAGGTATTGCTGTCTTCACTGCCTTCTTTATAAGTTCTTTCTATTTAGAGTTGCTAATAGCCAAACAAGGTATTCCTACAGTTGTAGTCAGATTTTACTTAAGATAATGTCAATTCATTAATGCCAATGAAAACTCTGAGAACAGTGCTGTTTCTTCACTTTCAGGCTTGTATGAACTTTAATGACAGTGGTGCCTGCGTCACCCAATGCCCACAGACTTCAGTCTACAATCCTGCCACATTCCAGATGGAAACCAATCAAGATGGCAAATATACTTATGGTGCTTTTTGTGTTAAAAAGTGTCCACGTAAGTCACAGCAGGATTTTTTTTTCCTCAGTGAGACACCTTTATTTTAAAATTCTTAAGAAATTATTGCAGCCAAGTTAAATATGAAATCGCAGTATTAATTCAAATTAATAGTTTTAATTTGAAAATTAGTTTTAAAACCAATGGTTTTATTCTAAATGTATATATTATTCTAAGAACAGCATTTTGGGAGAGCTAAAATAAGATATTTTGCTTAAGAACTAAAACTGTCTTAAATATTATGGGTTTTTTTATCATCAAAATGTCAGGTTACTTGCAGCCCATAATGTACAAGAACAGCATGACAAAAGTCAGATTTGGAGAACTTCCTAACCTTTTAATTTTTCTTAAAAGGTTTCATTTTTGTTTTCCATAAAGTATAAGTTAAAATTATATTTATGTTTGCCCTTCTCTTGGAATTTTGAAGTGCGATCTGGTAATGTCAGTCATCGCAAATTTATTACTATTCAAGAGTGCTCACAAAATAAGTGTTAGAATTGTGTACCCCATTCAGGGGTGGGCTGCTGGGGGTTCACGGGGGTTCAGGAGATCCTCTATCTAAGATTCTGCACAGTTTGGAAAATCCCTAAATCCCATTCCTAGCTGGCCCCGCCCGCCCCACCCTGCCTCTCCCCTCCCAGGAGTCCCCATGCAGCCCATTTTGGATGCAAATAAGTGCAGGGTGCGCACAGAGGCTCGGGGAGGGTGAAAAATGGGCCTCCTGGAAGTTCAGGAAGGCTGGAAACGGACCTGTTTCCGATTTCCAGAGAGCCTCCAGAGCCCTGGGAGGCCATTTTTGCCCTCCCAGAGGCTCAAGGAAAGCCTCCGGAGCCAGGGGAGGGCAACAATGCCCCACCACCATGGTGCAGGAGGCAGACTAGGCCACGCCCACCCAGCAACTAGGCAGAGAACCCATTGCTAAAAATTTTGAAGCCCACCCCTGACCCCATTCAACATATTAAATACATTCTGGGATTGGTGTGCTCTGGGTATGCTGGGACTTTTCCATAGAAAACTTGCACTTGCGTCATAATAGGGATGAATCCCAGATCTTCTTTTGGTGTTAAGTCAAGATTTGGTCTCAGCGAGGAGACATATGCTATGCATATGTTAGTTCAGAATCATTTTACCTCCTCAGGCATGAGAAAAATCCCACCGAATACAATGAGGTAGGTCAGAAATGTACCTTGAGTTATTTGTTTCAAAACCTGAAATAACAAAATCTCAGACAGGTCTCAAGAGAAATGCATCCTAATCATTAGCCAAGCAAAAACATTTGAAGCTAAATGTGAGACATAGAGTATGGCTTTCAAAAACTTAGACTGAATGGCTTCTAAAGTAGGATCATCTATAACATTTAATTTCTCACACAGGAGGTTTTTTTACCTTGACTTGAACTGCATTATCTATTGTGGTTGAGCAAATCTACTAGTCTCCCACACCACAACCACATTGCTTTTGCTCAGATATAGATGTAGTTAGTAACCCATGTATTACTACATTAGTACCACCCATGATGCTGGCATTCATAAACTCAATTATGATCAAGAAATTTTGATCCAGAAATTACAATCTTTCATCTGTAAAACTTAACTTGGGCAACCATCACAAAGATCCATGCAATAATTATGGCCTGTGGAAGCTGGCTGATATCCTATTCTCATTATTAATTGTTTCAGAGCTTTTGCTGTAATTGTTGTTGTGTGTTTTAAATTTTACATTTGTGTTTTATTGCTATTTCTGTATTTAAAATTCTATATTTTGTTTTGTTGATCTGAGAATTTAAATTGATTCTGAAACATATACTCTCAAAAATGTTGAATATGCTGAAAAGCCCCTTCCTGTTTAATTGTATTTATCTTACTACCTTTTTTTACTGGAAAAACTCATCTGGAATCTAAATACCCTTGTATATTAGATGCATGTGTAGAAATGTTAACATGTTGGGAAGATCTACTTTAGTGAAGGATGAAGCAATCTTTAAATTCCCATGTCCCACAGATTGCTTCTTATCATTTCAAGATGTCTCTTAACACCAGGATTGCATTTCAATTTCTAAATGTAATGTTAAATGTAATATAATTTCTGAAACTTTCAATTTCATTTCAATTTCTTTTCAATTTCTGAAATGTTATATTAAATAAGGGTGAAAATCTGGAAATACTTTCAGCATCTATCAATGTGCTTCGGTTGTTACTATAATGCCACCATAGCTTACACAAACCAAATTTAAATTCTGAATATATAAAAAGAATTATAATTTATAGGCAAAAATGGGCCATTTTAACACTGTAACCATTTTAATATTTCATCCTGTCCACAAAAAAATAAGCCCCTAATCCAGTTATGATGACAAGACAATCTCCAAATTTATTCTTAGAACTTCTAAAGCACAAATGTCAAACTGCTGGCCCATGGGCCAGATGCATCATATGCAGGCCACACCACCCCAGCTCTACAAAGGGAAAAAAAAAACATTGTGAAATGTCACGCGATAGCAATGTGACTCCATGAGTTTGACACCCATTTTTTAAAGGAATAGAATATCTAACACACAGTCCACAAGTTACAACAGCAGTTGAGACCAGAATTTCTTTCACTAAACAATGCAGTCATGAAGCATAGTGTCACATGACCATATTGGTTAGTGATAGGCAGTCCTGATATTCCCATTGTTAATCAAATCCCACCAGTCTTTAGGCAAGGATCAAGCCAATTCAAGCCATTTCCAGCTTGGTTCCTTGGTTCCTCAAGTCAGTAAAATAAGGGACTCCCTCCACTTCAAATCCCTCTCACCTGCCTTTCTCATAAGTGTGGGCAGGTTGCCAAGTGCCTATATTTTGATCATGTGCACACTATAACTTTGGGAACCAGGTATACCTACTATTGGGTTCAGCACCACTGTAGCTTTGAACAGTCTCTGAATGAATGGTTGTAACTTGAGAACTACCTGTATTCTGTTTCAAATTTGCTGTACAGTCCACCCAAGATGTGGGACAACAAAAATCAGTCTAAATTCAAACTTCTCTCTGATGCCAGTCACTGATTTTAATCTGTCCAGTGCCCGGAGCTTGACCCTGACCAGCTCAAGGTTGACTCAGCCTCTTATCCTTCCGAGGTCAGTGAAGGGCCTGGATTATTGTGGGCAATATGCTGACATTTGTAAACCACTCAGAGAGTGTTTAAAGCACTATGAAGCGACATATAAGTCCAAGTGCTAATGCTATTGCAATGTTCCTCTCACTATCAGTGTATGTTACCAGATTGGTAAGTTCCCAAAGATAAATAGGCAGGGAGATAGATAGATATGCAGGAAGGGATTTTTGTGTGTATCACTCACCATTTTAAGTGTGATGCCTTCCTCTCCATCCAGAGCATTACACTACATTGGCATTATAAATGAAGTTTGGTGGAGAATTTTGAATAGATGACAGAGTTAAAGACCAAATTCTACCTTAAAGGAATTAAACCTATCCCAATTTATCCCATTCATTTCTGGCTTTGGAGATGGGGATGCCAAGTGGAGCATAACCTTACAAAATGAGAACAGGTTTTGAATTACAGAAGCTTTCTTGTTTGATGCTGAGCTTTCTGCCCCTTTAACTAGAAGTGCAAATTTATCTCAGGATGATCTGTTGAGTGCTTGTCTGTTATGCAGCAGATACAATAACAAGGGGTGGGTAGGTAATGTTGGTTACTCTATTAGAATAAGTTGGCAAAATGAATTAGTGGGGACTGCACAGTGAGGGATCAACCTGACCAACCTATTCCTTTTTTGCAAATCTTTGAAATAAACACATTCCAGGGCTTTGCAACCAGGCATAATACATTTAAACCACTGATTTTTTTTAAAAAAAAACTTTTAGCTTTCAGCCAAAAGCTATTACTTGCTTCTGTCACAGGCTAAGTATTTTTTTTTTAATCTGCTCTGAGGCAATTCCCCAAAGTGTGAATAGCCAGGTGATAATGGCCACCCTAGACTTGATAAAATGTGTCAGTGAAACTTTGATTAGGCTCAGGCCTCAAAGCTTTAAAAAAAATGAAGATTTAGGGCAACCTTTCACAACCTTCTACAAGCTAAATATATTGGTGGGGAGAGAGGAAGGGAGTGGATGTTCTACACAGCAGGAAGTCCCTAGGATTGTACAATATGGGAACAGAGAAAAAGAGTCAGCTTTAAGGGGTGATAGGCATTGACTATGGTTGTGTTCAAGAACATTCAGAAACATCTTTTGGGCATCAAATCTGAAGCAGGCATATCCTTAATCTACTGTATACTACTAAAACACTCACTGTCATGACCTTTAATTGGATGAGTGGTTTATCATAGGCTAACAATTTTTGAACCAGGGTAGCTCAAACTTAGAAAATGGGGTCAAAATCTGGGACCCATGACACTTGAGGGAATGAAATTTGGGGAAGTAGTGGTTGTGCTGTTGGCCACTGCTGAGCTGCTGTTGCAGTCACATGGGATTCCATGACCCAAACAGCATCTTGTACACAAGCCCAAACATTCTTCCTGTGTGGGCTCCCCGTGTGCCTTTCCTGATCCACACATCACTTGTGCACATTCCCTTCCCAACCCAAGTGGCACTTCTAATACACCTTCACGTTCTGTTCCTCATTCGCATTCCCATGCACCCTTTCAATCTTTCCCTCATCTGGCAGCAGTCACTTTCAAGTTTCTGCTGGCTTCTCCACAGATTCTCTCTCTCTTCAAACTTCCCACATAGGAAGTAAATGGGGAAGCTGGAAAGATTGGGAGGGAGGGAGGGAGGGAGGAAAGAAGGAAGGAAGGAAGGAAAATTTCTGAGGCTCCTTGCCAGCTTCATACAAAGAAATTCAACATGGCCATTCAGTTTCTCTGATAATGGTAAAGAAATACTTCTGAAATGATGATCCACCGGGACAGGGTGTCTGGTACAGTGGTCGCCAATTGGTAGGCTACGGCCCACTGGTGGGCTGTGAGAAAATTTTGGTGGGCCGCAGAGAAATATCACCCCCAGAGCACCCCCCAAAGCAATTAATCCAGGCTGCATAGAAACACAAGGCTGCTCAGCCCACATGGCCCACGGGAATCCTCCTCACCCACTCACTCCTTACCCGGCAAACTTGTCTGCTAAGTTGCTATTTTTCCTTTTTCCGACCATCATCTGTTCTGCTGTGCTGGGAGATTTAGATTAGCTAGGAAGCAGGAAATTGTTGGATTTCTTGCTTTCTAGCTAAGCACAGCCAAACCTCCCTTAGGACTGAAGGTTTGCTTGCAAGCAAATTCAGTGCAGACTCACAGCAAGCACATTTGAGAGACTGAGCTAGCTGATAACAGATAGATAGATCACTGAATGATTCTGTGAGCAACTCAATCTGCCTGCTTTGCCTGATTTTGGATAAAAGTTTTTTTAAAAAAAATAAAAAATTCAATATTTACATGCATGGTGTGTTGTGAGTTAATTTTATGAGTTTGCAAATTTTGCAAACTCATTTTATGTGACACACTGAGCTAGCCAATGGCAGATAGATAGATTTCTGAATGAATCGGTGATTCTGTGAGCAACTGCATTTTTATTATGGTCTTATGGGTTATTTTGGACGGCACTCCAAAATGTTAATGTTTCATCTTTATAAGAACAAACATCTATCTTTCACCATAATGTTTCATAAAACAACTGCTCATTGTTTGAAACTGCCAATTTTGTTGAAGTTGATTTAATCTAGCTTCATATCAATTGTATTTGAAATAGTTGTCACTCATTTTAATTCATTTTACTGCTAAGATTATATCTTTTCTGTAAATGTTCCTTCACATTATTGTTTTTCAATTTTGGTTTCCTTCAAATTCTTCTGATTGTTGATATTAGTTCAAAGTTTATTGAACTTTCCAAGTGAAATCACTCTTTGGGTGATTGATTTTGATACTTTTTTATAACATTGTATGCTAACTCTCATGTTGTTATAACTGTAGCTGTCGTGCTATCAATTAATTAACTAGGATCAGTCAGTGTTTGTACTGATATGCTTTACTACAAAATTTGTGAATTTTGATATTACTACCAAATTTGTGAATTTTGATATTTCTTTTCTACTCATATTTTTCCATGGTGGAAGCTTTTTCCTGTAGCACAAGTTTTGAAAAGCAATATGTAAAGGCTTACATCATTGTAATAGAAAATTATGTTCAGTATATTTTTCCTTTTAGTTGAAAGCTAGCGCTCAACATTATTTTCTAAATATTTTCATTCCTTTTATCAGCATTGTAATAGGTGTTGAATGCTAATAAAAATTGATGGGATTTTATTTGATTTCTTTGATGATGAAATAACTTTTATTTGTGTTGTTGTAACCAATATTATTAGAATTTTCACATAGTTTTCCAGATCTTGCAGTTCAGTATCTGTAAAAGCTTGTATTCCAAGAAGAAATTTTCATTGCTCCCTTAATGGCTGTCCATGGATTTCTAAATCCGGGTATTAAAGGTTCCAAATATCAAACATCATCTTTAAAATCCCCTAGTTGTAGGGTTTTAGTTTACTTTACTTTATTGTCATTGCACCTCGTACAACAAAATCAAACACCATCTTCAGTGCACATCATGACCATGATCATGAAAATAAACACAAGCACACATCCTTCACCCTTCACACATTGAACCGGAAACCCCCAACTAACACTGCACTATACAGCAGAATTCAAAAGAGCTACTGCCCTGGGATAGAAGCTGTTTTTCAGCCTATTTGTCCTTGTTTTTATTATTCTATACTGTTTGCCAGATGGTTATAGTTCAAAAAAAGGGTTCCTAGGATGAGATGGATCTTTGAGAATGTTTTGAGCTCTCTTAAGGCAGCAGAAGTTATAAAGCTCTTCCAAAGAGGGGAAAAGGCAACCAATGATATTTTGGGAAATGACATTAACCCTCTGGAGTGCTTTCCTATCTGCCACTGTGCAATTGACAAACCATACAGAGGTGCAGTATGTTAAAATGCTCTCTATGGTGCTGTGGGAGAAGGTCACCAGCACTTTCTCATTCATTTGTTGTTTTCTGAGAAGTCTCAGGTGGTATCATCTCTGCTGGGCCCTTTTGATCAGGGCTTCAATGTGAGCACCCCAGGTCAGGTCCTCTTTTAGGGTAACACCCAGAAACTTAAAACTGGCCACTTGCTCCACTCGGTCTCCGTTGATAAGCAAGGGCTGGATGTCTGATCTGTTCCTTCTGTAATCTGCTATAAGCTCCTTGGTCTTATTGGTGTTGAGGACCAAGTTGTCTCCACACCACAAAAGCAACTGGTCCACCTCATCTTGGTAGGCAGACTCATCCCCGCCCCAGAGATAAGTCCCACCACTGTTGTATCTATTTATGAGAAATAGCATTTAATGATTGCCCAATTTTCTTTGTTTTCCTTCAATTTCAACAGTTTCCTTAATTTTGCTGGATATCCCAGATGCTTTAGAGCATTATTATTATGGTTGGTCATACATTTGGTGTTTTAATTGAATCCTTTTCAAGGATCTGGGATAGGCTGTTGTTGTTTGATGGTAGTAATCATCATAGGATTACTATGTAATCCTGTTTCAATTATTATTATTATTATTACTGCTACTACAGAGGTGGTATTCAGCCACTTCTGACAGGTTCTGGAGAGCCGGGAGTGGAAATTTTGAATAGTTCGGAGAACCAGTAGATAGCACCTTGGCTGGCTCTGCCCCCATCTATTTGCTGCCTCCTGAGTCCCAGCTGATCAGAGTCCCAGCTGATCGGCTGGGTGTTCTTTTGTTGCCCTGCACAGGAGAACAGAGCTGGATAGCAGGTTAATGGGGTGGGGAGGGAATGGGAATTTTTACAATATCCTTCCCCTGTCATGCCCACCAAGCCATGCCCACCAAGCCACACCCACAGAACTGGTAGTAAAAAAAATTGAATACCACCACTGTACTACTAGTTACAAAAGATTGCCCACTTCTGAAGCAGTGTGAATGTGTTTTTCTTACAGTTGAAAATCAAGCAGTTGGATAATTTTCAATACTAGACTGGTATAACAGCCAGTTCTATCTTTATATTATGGGGCCATTTTGCTTACTAATTGAAATAAAATTATTTTTTATAAAATTTATTTTATATAAATTAAATTTTATTTTATGATTTCATTTTAAAATAGATTGCCAATATCTTTACTATTCAATATCCTGCTATAGTTTTTATTTTATGTGATGGTAAGAATTGATAGCTTCTGATGGATACCATATAGATATATTCCAAAATATTACCCTCATTTTAAAAAGTTACAGTATCAATATGTCATGGGGAATACATTTTTTAAAGAATGTTAAATTAGCAATTAAACATGAGAATGTGAACTTGCATAACATTCCAGAAAATGAAATAGAACATCATAGGAAAGAACATGTCAAGCACTAATATAAAACTACCTCTTAACCAACCCTGTGTCTTTAGAAATGGAAGTTGGGGTATTCATTGTTTGCAACTTGAGAGTGATTTTTTTTTTTCATTGTTTTCCCCTCTATCCCTTTTAGACAACTTTGTGGTTGATATCAGCTCGTGTGTACGTGCCTGTCCAAGTCCCAAGATGGAAGTGGAGGAAAATGGAATTAAGACGTGTAAACCATGCACTGACATTTGTCCTAAAGGTAGGCTGCCTTTGTTTAAAAAGCCTGTGTGGTTCAATAAATGGTAGTCTTGCAGTTGGAGTCCAAACCCAGTTTGGGTTTGACTATCTAAAGGTAGCTGTTTGATCATCTAAGGTAACTATGGCAATCCTGTGGAAATGTGGTTTCCCATAGTCCACTGAACATAGTCTTTTATTTATTTATTTTATTTTGTCAAGCGATTATAAGATAACAGGTATAAGGATAAATATAGTTGTGAATACATGAAATGGATACATATAAGAAAAATAAAAAGAAACAATAGGACAGGGACGGTAGGAACATTGGTGCACTTATGCACGCCCCCTACAGATCTCTTAGAAAAGGGGTGAGGTCAATAGTAGACAGTCTAAGTTTAAAGTTTTTGGGGTTTGGGGAAGACACCACAGAGTCAGGTAGAGTATTCCAGACATTGACCACTCTGTTGCTGAAATTGTATTTCCTGCAATCAAGTTTGGTGCGGTTTACCTTGAGTTTGTATCTGTTGTGTGCTCTTGTATTGTTATGGTTGAAGCCAGAGGTGGTATTCAGCAGGTTCTGACCAGTTCTGGAGAACCAGTAGTGGAAATTCTGAGTAGTTCAAAGAACCAGAAAATACCACCTCTGACTGGAGATTTTGCAGCATCCTTCCCCTACTACGCCCACCAAGCCACGCCCATAGAACTGGTAGTAAAAAATTTGAATCCCACGACTGGTTGAAGCTGAAGTATTCATTGACAGGTAGGACATTGCAATATATAATTTTATATACTATACTTAGATCGGACTGAAGGTGGCGTAGTTCTAGGTTTTCTAGGTCTAGAATTTCAAGTCTGGTGGCATAAGGTATTCTGCAACGAGTAGAGGAATGGAGAACTCTTCTTGTGAAATATTTCTGGACTTTCTCAACTGTATTAATATCGGATACATTGTGCGGGTTCCAGACTGATGGGCTGTATTCGAGTATTGGTCTAGCAAATGTTTTGTATGCTCTAGTTATTAGTGTAATATTACCAGAGAAAAAGCTATGTAAGATTAGGTTAACAACTCTTAACGCCTTTTTGGCTATGTAGTTACAGTGGGCTCTAGCACTTTGGTCATTAGAGATGAGTACTCCAAGGTTCTTGAGAGTTTTCAGTAGTTGGGGATCTTCTGGAACACCAACTTGTAAGATGAAGTTGGTAGAGTCTGATCTCTGGAATAGTCTCCCAAGGAGTTTCTCCTTTATTCTCCCTTCTCCTTTTGGGTTTTGCAGTGTTCTCTCCCACTTCTCCTTTTTCCTCAAGCTCAAGAAAAGGCAATGGAACCAACAATGCATTGCATTGGGTATGCAATATTAAAGTTAGGGAGCAATTTTTTAATCAGAAAAAAAGACAAATATGTGAAGTAGTTAAACAGGGTTTATGTCCCATTGTCTGTGAGCTTTACTGGGCTCCTGGCAATCAGAAAATTATTTCTACATAGAGTGAGAGGAATGGACTATAGTTACATAGGATAATAGAAGTATGATGGGAAGATGGTTTAAAGCAGAAAAGGGAAGACGAACTTCTTGCAATTTTGCAGTTGAGAAATCTCTTTTTAATGCCTAGTTTCAGGTACAAATGATCAGGACTATATGTTAAGTTTGGCAACATAACAACTCAAAGATGATGACACATTTAACTCTGCCCCCCAGCTCTGTCTGTTTATCTTCTACAATGAATTCCATTCTTTAACGCTGATTGCAAAATACACTTGGAAAATGATGTAACCATTTCCCAAGTTCTCACCTTTCCAAAATGTTTAGCCTTTTTTCCAGATTATAATTCCCTTCACTCTTCCAATGGTGCACTTTCAATGGATTCAGAATCTGGTCTTTACCTACATATTTCTGTCACTGTCATCTCTAGTTTAGACATAAGATATCCTGGAATTCCCCTAACATTTATGGTGACCATATTTTCTTGGAAAAAATAAGGACAAATCTGAAGAAGGCTCAGATCTGTTCCCCTTTTCAAGGCATGCAAGTACATTTCCCTTTCACATCTCCCAGTATCTGCCAGTATGAAGGGAAAGGGGGGGAAGGGAGGAAAACAGCAGGGCAGGTCTGTGTGCCCTGTTCTCTGCTGTGTTTGAAGACCTCATGCATTTATGCAAGCAGCACATTCAGAATATTAAGGGTATCTTTACACATTTAATCTGAGCTTTAGTTTTCAGATGCAGGGAAAATATTCCAGTATCAACATGCCTCAAATATTTAGTAATGCTTTCTGGGATGAATAATTTCTAATTCGTAGCTTGAGAAACATTAACACTTGCTTACCACCATATCTATTTCATCCAGTTCTAAAGAGCTGTGCATCTTAAATCTGTTCAAAGAGAACTATCAACTTTAGTAGAAAATTACACTTGAAAACATTTGATTTATGTAGATCAGAATGGGGATTGAATATGTTCCTTTGTATGATTTAGGGATATGTCCCTGGTCGTTATGAACTTTCCCCTTCGTTAACATACTCTTTCAGATATCATATTTTCTATGTGGAGCTATGGTTGCATACAATAATACAGGCACAACTGGCTAAATTGTATAACGTGTTCATGGTGCACAGTTTGACAAGGTAGACTACAACCAACTTCTTAGTAAGCTAGAAAAAAGTGGGATAGCATCACCAACAGATAGATTCATAACTGGCTGACAAATCATACTCCAACGAGTAGTCCTTAACAGTACTACATCTATATGGAGGAAAGCAAGCAGTGAGGTGCCACAAGGTTCCATCTTAGGCCCAGTACTCTTCAATATCTTCATAAATGACTTAGATGAGGGAATAGAAGGGAAACTTATCAAATTTGCAGATCGTACTAAGCTGGCAGGAATAGCCAGCACCCTAGATGATAGACTCAAGATCCAGATAGATCTTGACAAAATTGAACACTGGGCCCTATCAAAAAAATGAAATTCATTGTAAAGAAAAGGAATGTCTTATATTTAGGCAAGAAAAACCAAAAGTACAAATATATTTTGGGATTGGGAGAAATCAGGCTTAATAGCAGTAACTGTGAGAGGGATCTTGGAGTCTTAGTGGACAACCAATTAAATATGAGCTAAAAGTGTACAGCAGTAGCAGCCAAAAAAGCAATCCTAGTTTGCATTACAGAGGGATTCAATCAAGATCACATGAGATACTAATACCACTCTATAAAGCCTTAGTAAGACCAAACCTAGATTACTATATCCAGTTTTGGTCACCACACTATTAAAAAAGATGTTGAAACTCTAGAAAGAGTACAGATAAGAGCATGCAAGATGATTAGGGGACTGGAGGCTAAAATACATGAAAAACGGTTACAGGAATTGGCCATGGCTAATCCAGTGAAGAGAAGGACCAGGGAGACATGATAGCAGTGTTCCAATATTTGAGGGGCTACCACAGAGAGGAGGGAGTTAACCTATTTTCCAAAGCACCTGAAGGCCGGACAAGGAATAATGGATGGAATTGATTAAGGAGAGATTCAACTCAAAATAAGGAGACATTTTGTGACATTGAGAACAATCAACCTCCTCTAAGTCTTTAACTTATCACTTGGAAATAAAGATAATTCTCCTTTACAAAACAGGGGAAGGCCTTAAAATGTTATCTAAATGTTTCCACCTAGCATTTTCAACTATGAGAAACAGGGTTGAGAAATGGAAGTTACATGGAAGAGGACAGATTAAGAAGATTGGTAAAATGTCTGTTAGATCTGCCTGAAAACAGGCCAGATCTATAACAACAGAATTCACGGATCACTACAAATGACTTGCTGGAACTTTAGCTGACATTGGAGTAAATGTTCCCAGTTCCTTGGCATATGGTGTTGTTTTGTTTTGGTTTTTTTTTTTTTTTTTTGTGATACAGATTTGCATGCAGTAGTTGTCAGAAGGAGACCCTTTCTGCACCCTCATCATAGAAGTCCAAAAGCAACACTAAAAAAACCTCAGCTGGCCAAACAAAACTGTTGTTTCTGTCCAAATGGGGTATTACAAAAACCTGATAGCAAAGATGCTTGATCTTTGCTCCTGCTATATTGTCAGTTCTTCCATACTCTCTATCTCTTTTTTCCTCTATCTCTTTTTTCTTTCTCAACATGTAAATTGCACATAAAGACTAATGTAAGCAGCTATTCAAATTTGTAGAAATATATTTAACTTTCTACTTTAACTTTGTAAACATATATATTTAGCTTTGCATAACTAGCACAATTGGGATCATTAACTCTGTTGCTAAGAGTGCAGCCACTAAACAAGACATCATATGATTCTGACTTGCAATTTCACTTCTGTGCTCTTCTGTGCTCTTAATTCTGCTTTTTGAAAGCCTGTTGTGAAGCTTGCAAATGATTATTGTGTAATTGTGGGACATTGTGATGTTCATAAACACACATCTGTTGCAAAGTACCTGAATGGTGATCACATGACCATGGGACATTACAACAGTTGTACATTTCAGGATTGGTCACACTGGTGTTTTTCAACCATTGAAACATCAAATGGTTGACAATCAATAAAGTGAGAACTCCTTGTACTATGTAAATATTGCTCCACCTTTCTTCACTTTGGGATTCATGGAACAATATCATTTGACTAAGGTTATGTAAACTTTACACACAACTGTAACTCCTTAAGAAGAACAATCAATTTTATGAGCTTTACCTGAAGATATGTGGGATCTGAGCCCTGTAACACTCTGTTTAGAGCTATTGAGTCAAACATTTCTTTTTTCCTCTCTCTGTGGGGCTAACAGATTGTTATGAACACATAAAGGCATTTAATAAAATTTTAACAAACTTAAGTAAAAAGCAGGGTTCTAATCCTGCACTTCTGATTGGCCGATAATAGCGACATCGGATTGGTCCTTTCTGGGAAATCTGATTGGCTGTTAACGGGCCAACTCTCATTGGTTCAAGGGTTTAACACTTCCATGTTTTTCATTGGCTAATAGGACAGCAGCCAACCCTATAAAAGGGCTGCTGCTGGCCTAGGTGATTGCTCTGTTCAGTATGCTTAATAAAGAGTTGAAGTTCACTGTTCACTGCCTCGTCTCCGCTCCTTGCACCCATGCGCAGAACTTAACACAGATGTAATGAGAAAACTTTTTATTGTACAGGGTCAAATAATTTATTTGATAAATTATAAGAAAAGGAATAGGGATAAATGCCCCAAGATGCTTAAAATGATTCTGGATTTTTAGTAAAGAAGTTTGGAGATCTTTATAGTTTCACCTATGGTTTTTTTTTGTATTGTTTTGATTGTATTAATAAAGATATCACCCAGCTATTTTTACAGGATTTTGAACATTAGTATTGCTCCATTGTATCTGTGAAAAGAGTTATAGCTAAAAGGGTTCTATAATGTATTTCTTTGCTTTATCTTGCATGGTTTGTATCTTTGCATACTATTTCTAGTACTGTTACTATAAAATAGTTCTTTTATGGCAATACATAGTCATGTGTGTATGTCACGGCATTCTATAGATAGCTTTATAAAGTAGTTTATAAAGTAGTAATTTTATGCTCAGGGCTAGGCATGGATGAAATAGAGAAGGGTTTTTAATAGTAGTAGTAGTAGTAATTATAATTATAATATAATTATAAATATAAATATAATTATAATAATAATTTTTAGATTATTTATTTTGAAATGAAAGATAAAAGAACAAAAGATGGAGATTTATGTCAGAAGCTCTTGGAATATATGACCTCAGAAACCAATGTGCAATTCTTAAACTAAGGATTTCACATCAGCTTAGAAAAATTAAACATAGCCATTTTCTTGACTTCTTGACAGAATAGGTTTTTCCCCCTGATTCCTTTCTCACTACTTATTACTTCCTAGTTCATAATATACAAGTTCTGTCCCAGTTCACTTCTGTAATGTTATAAAATTGCCTTGATCACTCCATTCTGCAGTGATACAAATGTCCTGCTTTAGAGCTTTTCTCTCCATGTGTGACTTTCTACCAGAAATATCATTCTGTGACTAATCCTTATTCTACAATATTTTGCTTTGCTTCATGCTTTGTTTTGTTTTGTTACCTTGCTGCCTTCCACTAATTATAATTTCAGCCTAGGCTGTCATTCACTTAGGTAGTCACTTGTACAAATAATTCATATATAATTGCATATTTTTACAAAGTTGTTTATTTTTGCAGCATGTGATGGCATAGGTACAGGAAGTTTGATGTATGCTCAAACTGTGGACTCCAGTAACATTGATAAATTTATCAACTGCACCAAGATCAATGGGAATTTGATCTTCCTTGTCACTGGAATTCGTGGGTAAGTGTAAAATATTATGACATCTAATGCCAATGCTTTTTTTTAAATAATTACACTATGCAGCAGTTCTATCATTCAATGCTGAAATGAAATATTAGGCCAACTTTGTTTCACCTGGGTACCTGTAAAGTTACATATCAAGGAGGAGCATATAGTAGGTTCTTCCAGATTTCAAATTTTAAGCATAAAAGTTGATAAGGTAACATCAAAAGAAAACTTTAGATTATCATACTTTGGCATTAAAATAAAGATGCCTCACACTAAAGATGTCCTAGTTTGGGTTCTCCTGTGGATTTTATGAAAAGATTGATCAAAACTATTTCAGAGTTTTTGAGCCCAATTAGAATTGACCAATTCCAAGGAAATGAGAGGCATAGAAGACAATAGAGACATAGGAAAGTGACTACATTTTGAAAACAGAATTGAAACTCGTGAGAAAAGAAGTTAGTTTTAGAATGAAGGTTCTGGATTATGCAAGGCCAGGCAATTTATCCATTAACATGAAGATTGCTTGCTAAAATCAGCAAAAAGGTATTGCACATCAGTGTCATATACAAGAATTGGAATAGGAACCACCATCCACCCGTTTATCTGTCTGTCTAGCTACATAATCTATATACTGTATTACACAATCAGACTGGGAGGTTCAAAATAACTAAGAGCATAAACATACAATCAGGGGTGGGGTTCAAATTTTTTAACAACTGGTTCTGTGGGCGTGGCTTAGTTGGTGGGTGTGGTTTGGTGGTCATGTTATTCGCTGGGTGTGACCAACTCAACATTCACATCGAGGCACGCATCTCCTCGCCTGACCTCTTGTGACTGTGGGGATGCTGCAACAGTCATAACTGTGAAAAACAGTCATAAGTCACTTTTTCAGTGCCATTGTAGCTTTGAATGGTCACTCCACACAAGTAAAGTACCAGCAAAGGAGGAGGAAAAATCTCCAGAAAGGTTCCTGAGACAGGAAGTCTAGTCCTGGCAAGAATGTAATAAGGGTTAATGGAGAGGCAGTTTCTGTAAACAACACCAGAATGTTTGATTCCTGCCTTCCTTACAGGATTAGGTCAGTAATTTCTTCTTACAATGGTTCTCCGAACTGCTTAGAATGTTAACAACCGGTTCTAGCGAATAGGTGCCAACTTGTAGAATTCCACCCTGCATACAATTCAGATTAAAACATCCATGACAAAGAAAGTGCCACAACACATGAAATCCTTAACAATAATAGATTATAATATGTACTTTTATGTAATGTTACTTTATATATTAGATTTCCTCAGTTAATTCTTCTTGCATATCAACCTACATCAGCATTCTGTCATGAAAGTTTAATCATTGTAATTTATATCTGAGGAAATTATCAGTACTTTGATGGCTGAAATGTTGATGACCTTTGCTTTCCCCAATGTCACAGAAATTAAATATCTTATGAATGGCATGAATGGCACTTGGTATTGCAAATTATCTTTATTCAGTTTTAATTGATTGCAGTAATTTTATATGACATTTTTCTCTTCCTCTCCTCTGATTTCTGGAGTAGTAATACACTTTGGGAAAACTGTTGCTAGACATACAAAAGGGTGCTAAATTTAGAAACAAAAGGTGCAAATTTTGGCTTTTAAAATAGGGTAATTTTGTTTTATGTAAAAAGTAGAACAATTTTTTGGTTTAGCTCATATCAGTAACCATATCTCATTTGTTATTTATTTTTCCAGAACAGTCCAAAGACAACTGTAGCTATTCCTACCTATACCTATACCTATACCTATATACCTACCTATACCTATGGGCTTAGATAACGCTAAGCAAAAGAATATAATGATTCCTTGATAGCTATTTTGATTATATTTAATTAACAGGAACACTGGATTAGTATAGCATAGCCTCAGAAATTCAGCAGAAAAGACATGAAAAAGTAAAACTGTGGCAAGACATCTGCATATGTTTTATGTAATATTTGGAAATTAAAAAAAATGAATAAGTATTCAAATGATCAGTTCTGTTTCAATAATGCAGTTAGCTGGGTGATTGGAAATCAGATTCTGTCTCTGATTTGACAAACCTAGAGTGCATTTTAATTTAAGAAATACAAACTTTGAACTTTACATACTTGCTTTAAAACATGCTTTCTTTCCAGATAGTTGTCCTTCCACAGCAAAACTATACTGAATAAAAATAACAATTAAAGAATGTAATGTGGATGAAACTAGTTCCATGAAACAGATTCTAAATTGTGAATAGGAATAATTTTGATTGTCTATTATTTGATTTTAAATCTTTGATTATAATATGAATATTATTTTGTACTTCTTTCAACCTCAGAATAAAATCTGGAAATAAGTCAATTTCTCAAGTGTTCTCAAGAATTCCTAGTGTTAGTCTCTATGTGCTCTTTTCCAATCTAACCCTACTTTTATTTTGTGTATCTATAGAGATATAAAATTAAATGCTCCTCAAAACTTTCTTATATGTATTATGAATGAAAAATAGCAAAGGAACATTTCTATCTGCTTCCAAATGCATAAATGCAGTGTGTAGCCATCAACAGTGCGATAAGTACATGAGAGAAGTTAACAGTTGGGAACCTCAAGGTTCTGTCTTGGGTCCAGCGCTCTTCAACATCATAAATAAACTAGATGAGTGTGTAGAATAGGAACTTGTCAGATTTGCAGATGACACCAATCTGGGGGCAATTGCTAACACTTTGGATGATAGACTCAAGATTCAGAAGGATCTGAACAACTTGAGTTTCCCTTCCATCTTATCACTCCTTTCTCATTGTCTGATTGATTGTCTTATGGATTATGCTTGGGGTTTGATGTTAAAGATTGGTCTCCCTCTCCTTTCAGTTATAATTGAAAGTCCTTTAGATGAGCTGAGTTTGTTGTTTTCCAAACACATTCTTCCCTGTCCTGATGAGATATATCCCATCTTTTGCCAGAAGTCCTTCCTATAAGTAATGTGAATCTTGGTCTAGAAAATTCAAAACACTTTTTCAGTGGCACCATCCTTTGAGCAAGCAATTTACTTCTAGATTCCCTCACTGGGTGTTAATTATTTGTTTGCTTTTCTGCCTCGTTGCTCATAGTCCATTGAAATGGTTTTCAAGATCTTAACTATTTCATTCATTCCAACATGAAAGAGGAGAAAAGGATAATAATTGGTGGGCTTGGTTATTTTTTCATGAACCTCTCTATTACTCCTTTAATATTTGTACCTGGGAGATAACATACCCCTCTAGAAAATTATCTGGTTTAAAAATGGTTAAATCTGTACTTCTGACTCTGAGTAGTGAGTCATCTATTATCAATATATGCCTTTTGTCAGAGTTCCAAACAATGCACTAATGCAATTAAGAATCTCAAGCCATATGGCAATAAATATCCAATCTTTTATTAGGTGAACCATATCAGCATTACCTAGGTAAAGCCAACTCTGACTTCACCCCCTTCGCGCCTTGCCTCTGACCCTGTTTCTCCCTCCCCTCAAAGTGTGTCATCCATCATATTCCCCAACGAGGTAATTTCATGGGTTGTGGAAGTCACTCCCTCCAGACATTGCTGGTATCCATTGGAGATGGCCTTGACTTGCTCTGCCAGACTGCATTGTGTTATGACTGAGGAGTAAATTCCTTGGTGCAGCTGTGAGGCATGATTTCCTATACTCTGTCTATGGCAACTTGGGAGCGGGTCAGGGAAAGTTCATGAATGAAAGTTCATTCAACCTCCCTGATTTCCTGAAGGCGACTTATGCAAAGCAAAAACAATTTGAGTATGAGTGTGGGTGTGGGTGAGATTCCCCCTCTCCAGATTTGGTAGGGTTCTTTTCATGGAATCTAACAATGAGGCAGTCAGCTTGGATGTTTCTGCTCTTTACCCAGGATGCCTCTGATAGGGGGTAGTCCCACCAGTTGATTAGGTATTGGAGTTGCCCCCTGTGCCAATTCTGAGGCTCATGGGGTGGTAGTCTCAGGGTTGACCCAACCACAGGCTTTAAGAGGCTGCTATGGAACACAGGTGTATTCTCCCCAGGAGTTGGAACAGCCCCAATTGCACCGTGACCAGGTTGATTATCTTTACTATGGGGAATGGCCCCAAGAACTTAGGTCCCAGCTTTTTGCTGGGAAGCTTTAGTGTTAAGTATTCTGTGGATAGGAAGACCTTTTCCCCCACTTGGAATGGCCATTGTGGGATTTGGTGTTTGTCTGCCTGTTGCTTATAGGTCTGTGTTGCCTTAGCAAGTGCTTTCTTGACATTTTCCCGTGACACTTTCAGTATCAACGTCCAGTCAGTCAGACTGACTGAGGCGGGGGGGGTCCCTTCAGTATTCCAGCACTGGGACAAAGTAACACTTGCTACCTTGAAAGGGGTTAACCCCATGCTACTGTGAACAGCATTATTGTAAGCAACTTCTGCGAATGGCAGAAGGTCAGCCCAATTAATTGTAGTTCTGGTAGTTCACATAGCACCTCAGGTACTGTTCTACCATAGCATTCAATCTCTCTGACCCACCCTTGGTGCTCAGATAGAACACCGAGATAAAGCCCTGGGACGATCCTATGGACTGCAAGAACTCCCTCCAGAAGTTAGCCGTGAATTGGAGACCTCTGTCTGAAATGATTCTGCGTGGTACTCCATGCAGGTGGTAGTTGTGCTTCAGGAAGAGTTTGGCTAGTTGGTGGGCTGAGGGTAGTTCGTTGCAGAGTATAAAGTGTGCCAGCTTGGAGAATTAAATCAATCACAGTCCAGATCACTGTATTCCCCCTGCTCTTTGGCAGTTCAACTATAAAATCCATTGCGATCTCCTCCCATGGTCTCATTGGCTCTGCTACCTGTTGGAACAGTCCGGGGGGGGGGGGACTTCTTCCAGGTCTCCTTTTCATAATGGCACAGATGATGCAGCTTTTTACATAGCCATCTATGTCTTTCTTCATGCCGGGCCACTGGAATTGTCTTCTCACCAGGTGTAAAGTTTTTACTGACCTGCCGATTTGACATGATGGCTTCTGCGGAGGATGAGGTGTGTAGGGACTTGAGAACGTCTTCTATGCTGGGTTTTCCCTTTTTGTCGGGGTGTGCTGGTTGTCACAGAACCAGGGGTCTGTTTCCAGTTTGGCTTTAAATTTTGTGATTAGATCACTTGCGGGTTGGTCTTGTCAGTAGTGGTGTTGTTGGTGGGTGGTCACTTGGGCTGCGGTTTGGGGAAGTGGAATGATGGCATCTACTATCTCCTTCCACTTGCATTGGTATTAGGGCATGTGGGAGAGGGCATCACCTTGGAAATTCCTCCCCCCTGGTATGTGTTTTAACATGAAGTTGAATCAGTTGAAGCATTGAGCCCAGTGGACCTGTTTGGGTGATAGTTTCTGCAGGGTTCTTGTGGTTGTTCCAGACTTCAAATGGTTTCTCCCCCCCACCCCAGAAGGTGCTGCCAGTTTAGTAGTGCCCATGTTACCACAAAAACCTCCTTTTCCCACACTGCCCATCATTTCTCCATGTCAGTGAGTTTACGGGATGTATAGGCACAGGATTGTAGGTTCCCCTGGCAATTTCTTTGGAGTAAGATGGCTTCCATTGCCATGTCTCTTGCATCAGCTTGGATGACAAAGGATTATTCAGGGTCAGGAAGTTCAGTACCGGTTCTCTTGCAAATAGCTGTTTTAATATTTCAAATGCCCCTTGACAAGTGAGGTCCCATTGGAGGGGTTGCCCAGGGCATGGCTTCATCCCTGGGTTCCGTTTTAGGAGGTCTGTCATAGGTTTGGCAATTTTTGCAAAGGAGGGAATGTATTGCCTGTAGAAGTTTGTGAATCTCAGGAAACTTTGTAGCTGTCTATGGGTGCGAGAGGGCTGCAATTCTAGGACTGCCTGAACTTTGGCTGGGTCTATTTTTATCTCCTTGTTTGACACTCAGTAGCCTAGGTAGCCCATCCGTGAGCAGTGAAATTATCATTATGACAGCTTGACATATAGGTTTGCTGCCAAAAGCTTTTCAAGTACCTGACGGACTAGGGAATGTGGTCCTCCATAGTCTTGGAAAAAATGAGAATGTCATTCAGTTAGATGAGGACCCCCTTGTAGAGTGCTCATGCAGCACTTCATTTATCAGTTGCATAAACACTGCCCCCTGCAGCCTGAAAGGCATGACTTTGAATTGGAAACTTCCTAGGGGGCAGTTCAAGGCAGTTTTTCATTCATCTCCATCTCTGATTCAGACTCAGTAATAAGCTTCTCTGAGGTCTAGTTTAGTGAAGACCTTTCTTTTGGCTAAGTGAGACAACATGTCTTTCATGAGGGGAGAGGGTATAAATTGTGCACACACATGCTGTTTATCGCACGAAAGTCAATGCACAAGCTCAGGCCAACTCTGATTTCACCCCCTTTACACCTTTCCTCTGACCCTGTTTCCCCTTCCCCCCAAAGTGTGTCATCTGTCACATCCCCCAATTTCATGGATTGTGGAAGTCACTCCCTCCAGGAATTGCTGGTATCCGTTGGAGATGGCCTGGACTTTGTTGGCCAGACTGTGTCATGTAATGACTGAGGAGTAAATTTCTTGGTGCAGCTATGAGGTGTGATTTCCCATCTCCCTGCCTATGGCAACTTGGGAGTGGGACAGGGAAGCTTCACAAGTTGATACCTTTTTACACCTTTATTTCCTGTCATTGGAATGCTTGATAAAGATTTCTCTGGGTGTCTGAATGTTTTCTTCCAGGCAGAGGGTATAAAATCAGTTTTTCAGCTTGAGGTGGGGACACAGATTTTTTTTTTTTGATCTGCTACCATTTTCACTGCACTTTCTGTTTTTAAGTAGTATTTTTTTCTTTTTTATTGTGTTCTGTTCTGATACCGACTTCTGTCTTTACTAGAAGTTCTTCATGTTCACCAATAAGTTTCAGAATGACTGGTCTCAGAGTGGCTAGTCTCTAGACTTCCATTTTTTTTCTAGGAATTTGATTAATTTACATTTTGTGCAAATATAATTTAAGCCCTCTATGAGCTGGAAAACAAATAATGGCACACCTGTTGCATATAATTAAACTGTTAGTCTTTTTCTTCTAGTTATTCTTCACACAAATGCTTCCAGTAAATTCAAGGATAATTATTTTTTCTCTTGTGGCACTATTTATAATTCCACAAGAAGCAGTTTTTGTCTTGTGATTTTTCCATTGTGGATCAGTTTATAATTCCAAGAAAGGAATTACAAATTTTTATAATGAAAAGTACCCAGATCTAAATAAATGGTCTGGTTTCAAACTAAATTATATACATTAAGATACTTATTTCAATTCTCTCTCTCCAAAAACTTCCTTGAGTTCTACATTTCCTGATATACCATATTTATTGGACTATAAGACTGAAGTTTAAGACACTCATAGCTTTTTGGGAGGAAAACAAGAAAAAAAATCTGCCTCTGTCTCTGCCCCGCCTCCCAGCAATTTGCCTCCTTGCAGCAAACAGCAGTCTTGTCAGCTTCAGCACAGCTTGATTAGCACAGGCAGCTGATTGTTGGTTGGATCAACCTCCCAATGATCAGCTGTTTCAGGCTGCATGGATTGCCATCACCTATTGCCACTTCTGTGTGCTCCATTTTTGGCCTCCACATCCCATTTTCAGCCTCTGTGTGCCCCATTTTCAGCCTTCATGCCCCCCATTTTTGGCCCATTCCAGGTGGTGGAGATTGGAACAGGCCAAAAACCGTGTGTGTGGAGGGCAAAAATGGGATGTGGAGGTAAAAATGGGGCACGAGGAGGCAGCAGTAGGTGATGGCAATGGCATGATAACATTACAATCCAAACCTAGTAATAACTGAGTTTTAATCATATTAAACATGATAGTACACAGATTTTAAGGGGGGGGGGACTTGATGTCATCTGTGTATTGTTTAACAGGAACAAATGGCATGGACATTCTTTCAAAAATGACAGTTTATATGCTTCTTTACTGACCATTAGGGCAGAGCAACATATAAGAACACTGTTGAAATTATAGTGTCTGTGGTATGCCTACACATAGGAATCTTAATATAATTTATTAAGATTTTAGCCCTGACTGAATTAATGCACCCAGCTGCTAGGGGATACTTATTGGTTTCAGCAGGTATTTAAAAACAAATTAATTAAATATATATTTACATGCATTCATTTAAATAAAAATAATTAAAACTCTTGCAGTTTTCAACAAAAAAAATAGGTCAACTTTTCCTAATCAGAAATATTTAACTGATAAGAATTAAACTTTATGGAACAATTCTAATGCAATCCTAAAATTGATTCAAAATGTAAATAACATACAGTAACCATGAAAATAAATTCTGGCTGATCAAATAAATAATGTTATTTTGTATTCTTTATTAGCAGCAAAACCACTGCTGGCAAGAACAGCATTCATTCTGCCAAGATTTTATAATACATCATTTAGAAATGTAAGATGAACATGATGTCCACATAACAAATTTTAATCTGAGTTGGAAAATAATTCAGCCTCATACTTCTCCTTCCTCCCACAAAGAAATTTAAGCTTTTATCCCATTATCCATTATGTGAATGCTGATCATTTGAATCAGAGAGAATAGATGAGAAGAAAGAAAAAAAGGAAGATTTATTCTCCTGTTCACTAGAATCAAGTATGCATGGAAAATGTAATTGTGTGAAGGATATCCTTTGGGAAAACGGCAATATTGAGAGGGGAACTCCTTTTTTCCCCTGGTGATAGAACCAAGGATCTCAGTGGATTGGAACTTTGTGAACTTTGAAAGATCTTGGAGATTTATGCAGATTCAGACAATCTGCAATTTAAAGTATGATTGTACTAATTTAAATTTGCAAAAAATGCTCTTTCTAGTTAGGAAAGGTAAAGATAAAGATACTACACAAGATTTGGGGTAAATGATCCATCTGCATAATTTCATACTCAAATTACCACAATGTGTCATTGCTATCTTCCAGGGATCCTTATCACACAATTGAAGCGATTGACCCGCAGAACTTACATGTCTTCCAAACAGTGAGAGAGATAACAGGTAATCTACATAATTGGAGCCGTTTATGCATTTGTAAGAATGAAGAAATTCTTAACATATTTTCCTTCTAGGCCATGAATTCACAAGATGGTTCTGATAAATTACAGGTAGTCCTCCATGTATAATTGTTTGCTTAACAATGGTTAGAATTAATTATGATCTCTGAAACAGCCACAATCTAAATGTGAACTTATGACTTTTGCCCTGCTGCCATGGTCATATAACAATTTGGGCATTCGGCTGTGGACTTGCAGTTATAATCAGTTGTGGCATTCTGCAGTAACGTGAATGCAGTTGGTGATGTTTTTTACTGGTTTGTGGCAAAATCACCATTGGTTAAGATGGATTTATATTTATGATTGTATGACTCAACTTATGACCATGGTGATTCAACTTTGTAAATGTTGTAAAAATGATTGTAAGACTGTTCTGGTCATATGATGACTTGACTTATGACTGCAATGATTTACAATGGGAATTTTGGTCTCAACTGTTGTTGTAAGTGGAGGACTACCTCTACTGGTCTTTTAGCTCAGTTCCATCCTTCATTTTACTATTTAAGATAATACCATATTCTAATCAATATGTATTTTTAAGTGAAATGATATACAGTATATGCTTGAGTATTATAAATCACTGGAATATAATGTGTGTGTGTGTGTGTGTGTGTGTGTGTGTGTGTGTGTGTGTGTGTGTGTATTATCAGTATGATTGTCTTCCTTAATTTCAGTGAACTTTTCTAACTGTTAGGAAACAGATTTATGAACATTTAACTTTATGAAAGACTAAACTGTACAAATTTATCAAGTTTCACTTTACTTAAGATAACAATTTCAACATTAGATGTGGTCTTTCAATTGCATATAAAATTATTTGACAATTCCTGCCATCATTTTTTGGTTATACTGGTCCATGAGAAGAGAAAAAAAAATAAAGGTATTAAGGAGCTCAAATAAAATTGTCAGTGCCCAGTTGAATGTTCAGGAAATTGCTCTTTATCTTCTATGTGGCACAATAGAAATGGAAAAGTGCTGAAATATGTTTTTGGGCATTTGTTTAGTGTTATAAATGTGGAAATACTGCAGTTAATCCTTTGGACAATAGCTAGTTCTTGAAGGACCTATGAGTATTTTCCGGGCTTTTTTTCTAATATCTCTTTTATTTGTACATATTTATTTAACTGACCATTGAACTATATTTCAAATTTATCCTGCCACACCAATTCTGAAGTGATTTGAAAATTCTTACTGTGGCAATATGGATTTATCTAGATTTTCATGATTTCTGCAATCAAGCTATTCTATAGCCATATGGCAGTTTAACTTTTAATAAGAGAAATAAGATTTTTCATAGTGGTTTACTGTGCTAGCACACCTAGTGAGCAAAACTCTGGGTAATTACTAGATGCTAGAAATGGTGCCTCTAGATTATTCTAGTTTTGGCATTTTCTCTAGTGCTGCAAAAATAACCCTATGACATGTTGCAAAGTATTAACTGATATTTGAAAATTAAATCCCAAATAGCAAAGGTGGTTAAATTGACTGCTCTGATTAAAGAAAAAAATACAAATATCTTTACTTTGACTTGGAAATCACTTTTGGATTTTGTTCTTGAGGTGGAAAAAGATGCAACTTGGGTTTTACCGTTTTGATAGATTTGTTGTTAGAGAAATGGCTGGTTTCTATTATTACGAAAAACTAAAAAGTTGAGCGTCGATCTTAATGCCTTATTCAACTGCACCAAAGGAGTCAAAAGTCAATGCTTTTTTTTTCTTTTTCCCTTTCTTTCCCCCATTATTCACTTCCCTTTTTCCTTTTCTAATTTCCCTAATGTTTGCTTTTGTATTCTCTTTGTATGTTATATTATAATCTAATAAAACTATAATCTAAAGAATTAAATCCCAAATACACTGAACAGCACTTGGTTTTATACTATAGCTGAAAATTTTGAAGTTTCTTAGAAATATTTATTGAAGTAAACAGTTAATTATCCAGAAAGATAAAAAGGCTTTGGATGGAGGGGAAAGAAAGAAATGTTTGGACTTAAAGTTATATTTGTAACAGTTCATGTTCTTAGATGGACTGAGGGAACATCTCCAGACGTTAAAATTGAGATTTATAAGGTACAGGATATAGCTGCAATTTGGGGATGTGCTTTGAAAAACAATGCAGGCCAGATCAATTCTAAGGGTGACTGAAGCGCTGCATGATTTCTAGGGCCAAGGTTGAGAATTGAGTTTACATTTACAATTCCATCTCTAGGCTGTATCATCCAAGGCCAAACCCTTGAGTTTCACCAGAGAGTGAGAGGACCAAGGTTGTCTGTACCCTATAACCATCCCAGTCCAGATACAGAATATCCCGTTTTGTGAATTATCTCCTAACCCTGAGATAGAGGTGGGAATTCATAAAATCATAAGGCTGGAAGGTACTTTGGAGGTTTTTTAGTCAAACCTTGCCCAAAGCAGGAGTATTTATTCCATCCTGAACAAATGGTTGTCCAATCTATTCTTGAAAACCTCCAACAATGGAGCACTCATAACTCCAGGCAGCAAGCTGTTCCATTGATTAATTGTTCTCAGTGTCAGAAAATTTCTCCTTAGTTCCAGATTGGATCTCTCTTTAACAAGCTTCCATCCATTGCTCCTTGTCCTGCCTTCAGGTGCTTTGGAAAATAAAACAATCCCCAATTCTCTGTGCTAAGTACCAGAGATGACTATCATGTCATCCTTAAACCTTCTCTTTGTTACATTAAACATACTTAATTCCTTTATCATATGATTATAGTTCATCATATGATTCAGTCTTCAGACCCCTTATCAACAAATATATGCTAAATAAATAAATAAATGCTGTCTTACATATTGGCAAAAAAAATATCAGAAAATAAAATACATGCTGAATAGTCAAGACCTTGTTGATGATCCAAACTCTGTCAAGGACCTTGGAGTACTCATCTCTAATGATTTAAGTGCTAGAGCCCACTGTAACTACATAGCCAAAAAGGCATTAAGAGTTGTTAACCTAATCCTACGTAGCTTTTTCTCTGGTAATATTACACTACTAACTAGAGCATACAAAACATTTGCTAGACCAATACTCAAATACAGCTAGCTCATCAGTCTGGAACCCACATGACGTATTTGATATTAACATAGTTGATACTGAGTTGAGAAAGTCCAGAAATATTTCACAAGAAGAGTTCTCTGCTCCTCTACTCATTGCAGAATACCTTATGCCACCACACTTGAAATTCTAGACCTAGAAAACCTAGAACTATGCCGCCTTCAATCTAATCTAAGTATAGTATACAAAGTCATACATTGCAATGTCCTACCTGTCAATGAATACTTCAACTTCAACCATAACAATACAAGAGCAAACAATAGATACAAACTCAAGGTAAACCGCACCAAACTTGATTGCAGGAAATACGACTTCAGCAACAGAGTGGTCAATGTCTGGAATACTCTACAGGACTTTGTGCTTTCTTCCCCAAACCCCAAAAACTTTAACCCTAGACTGTCTACTATTGACCTCACCCCTTTCCTAAGAGGTCTGTAGGAGGTGTGCATAAGCACACCAATGTGCCTACCGTCCCTGTCCTATTGGTTTTTTTTATTTTTTTTATTTTTCTTATATGTATCATGTATTCATAACTATGTTTTTACTTATACCTATTATCTTGTAAGCAATTGACAAACCAAATAAAATAAATAAATCATCTTTGCTGTTGTTCTTTCACTCTTTCTAGGGTCTCAGTATCTTTTTTGCATCATGGTGGCCATAATTGGACACAATGTTTCAAGCATGGTCTCATTGGTGCAGTATAAAGTGATATTGTCACTTCTTGTTATCTTGATGCTGTCTGTTGATTGCATTGGATTTTCTGGCAGCTGCAATGCACTGCTGGCTCATACTTAAATAATCATCACCAGGACACCTAGATCTCCTCTCATAGGTACTACTGTTGAACTAGGTCCTGCCTATCATGCAGTGATGGGGTTCAAATAATTTAACAACCAGTTTTCTGCTCTTAATGACCGGTGGAGTGGGTGTGGCTGGGTGGTCATGTGACTGGGTGGGTGTGGCCAACTTGATTGGTCTCACCCTTAGGAAATTTCTCCTTAGTCCAACTCACAATAACATAGCACTCTTCCAATATTTAGAATAGAATAGGAATAGGAATAGAAATAATAGAATAGAATAGAATAGAATAACAGAGTTGGAAAGGACCTTGGAGATTTTCTAGTCCAACCCCCTGCTTAGGCAGGAAACCCTTCACCACTTCAGACAAATGGTTATTTAATCTCTTCTTAAAAACTTTCAGTGTTAGAGAAGTTAATGAACTTCTGGAGGCAAGTTGTTCTACTGATTAATTGTTCTAATGCTCTCTTAATTTGAGGGGGTCCTACAAAAATGAGAGAGTCAATCTATTTTCCAAAGCACCAAAACGCACAAGAAATGATGGATGGAAACTAGCCAAAGAGAGAAGCAACCTAGGAGTAAGGAGAAATATCCTAAGAGTGAGACCAATCAACCAATGGAATAGCTTGCATTCAGAAGTTGTGGATGCTCCATCATTAGAGGCTTTCAAAAAGAGTGAGGGAAGTACACCCAAAAGGACAGTGCCAGAAACCACTAAAACAATGCAGAAAACTTAAAGCAGACTTTAAAAAAACACTTTAAAAAAAAAAGTCAACCCCAAAGCAGCTGAGAGGGAAATTAAGAGCAGCCACTCATGCTAATTGAAAGCCTAGGAATGCTACCAAAAACCATTACCCCTTCCAACTCTATTATTCTATGTTCTCTATGTTCCAAATTGGATGCTTCACAGCAGAAACAATACAGCTGGCTGGACCACACATGCGTTAAATTCACAGCCTGTATGATCAAGCTGCATCATTGTCCTCCTGTACCTTTCCCCCCCAGGAAGAAACATGAAGTAGCAAACACTGCAGCAGCTATAAAAAGTCAGGAGTATCATCTGATCACAGAAGTGTTAATATTCTTTATAATGAAAATATTTGTAATCTTATCCTTCTTCTTGAAGGAAAGAAGTTAATACTATCCCTAGATGGGTGATTGATGGGTTTTCCTGCCCTAATCCTGTCAGTTTCTGTTGTTTATTGACTTGATCCAGTATGTGTCAGCTGAATTCCAGCTGCAATTGTTAAATGGTTCTTGGCTGTCTGCCCGGGTGTTATTAACTGAAGGGAGAGAGAGAGGGAAAAAAACCCCTCTCTTGTACTTTATTTTCAGCCTGTTCTCAGAACTGCATAAGCAATTAACTAACGGTTCAGGCGAACTGGTGAGAACCTGCTGAATACCACCACTGCTATCATGTACCTGTGCCATTTCATTTTTCCTGCCTAAGTGCAGGACTTAGTTTTCTCACCCCCAAGTTATTGGATAGGAATCAATGCTCAAGTCTGTCAAGATCCTTCTGAATCTTGACACCATCTTCCAAAGTGTTAGCAATCCCACCCCCAGCTTAGTGTCAACTGCAAATTTTATAATTTATCCAATTGTCCCCTCCTCCAGGTCATTTATGAAGATATTGAGATACCACATGCTGAATGTGGTTGATCAGTCAATTTCAAATTCATCCTGTGATGGTACTGTCTATGCTGCATAGTCTTGATTTACCAAGAAGTAGGGTGCGGTCTACTTTCTCAAATGAATTAGTGAAATCTAAGTATACTATATCCTTAGCCTTTTCTCATTCCACTAATTTAGTCACTTTATCAAAGAAGGCAGTAAGATTTGTTTGGCGTGGCCTACTTTTAACAAACCTATTCTGGATTGTAGTAATCACCTTGTTCATTTCTAGGTACACACAAATCTGCGGCTTGACTATGTCTTCCTGGATTTTCCCAGGTATTGATATCAAGATGATTGGTCTGTAATTTCCTGAATCCATTCCCCCCGCTCCCCTTTGGAAGATTGAAACTGCATCAGCACTTTTCCAGTCCTCTGATTGTTCCCTGGTGCTCCAGCAGTGCTGAAAGATTCTGTTCAGTAGTTCTGAGATCACATCTCCTTCAGAGACCTGGGGTGTAAACGATCTGATTCCAATTATTTGAATTTGTCCAAAGCAGTTCCAAAACTTCCTGCAAAAGAGTGAGAGAGGGACTTACTCCGCTTAAATTCAGAAGCTGCTGAGGGTTATCTCAAATTTCAACTCTTTTGAATTATTCTATTCCAGCTTGAGGTCTAAAATTCATCAAAATATGATGATCTATTATATCTCTTCCCACTCTGGTTTTTCTTTTATGTTTCAATAACAAATTCCTATTTATATATTAATTTTTAATATTAATACATATTATTTAATGTTATATATTAAAATTTAAGCCATACTACTTACAGTATGTTACCATTACAGAGCCTTTGTTATAATTTTGTTTGGTTTGGAGGGGGTTTTTTTTCCAGTTATTTTTCAAATAACTGTCTCCCTTGTGCAGAACATTATTGATAATAACCTCTGCTCTAAATTTACAGGTTGGACAGCTCCAAATGTTCCCTGCTCTTAATACAGACAGTTTTCAAATATGAAATGCTGCCATAATTGCATCAGGCACATTTTCTAACTCCTCTGATTTCATCTTCCATAGGATTCCTGAACATACAATCCTGGCCTGAAAATATGACAGATTTTAGTGTGTTTTCAAATCTGGTAACTATTGGTGGAAGAGCATTATACAGGTAGGATATACATATATCTATATATGAATATATATGTCTATCTTTAATACTCTCATTTATTTAAAAAATGCTTAGGACTTATAATGTATTAAAATAGAGTTGACATTTTGATTTAAACTTTTGGTCTCATAGCTGGTCCTTTGGTACTAGGCTGCCAGAAACAGCAGCTTGGATTTTTCCTCAATTCTAACACAGGGAAGTACCTACAATTGAATGCATTTCTGTTCTTAGCTCCATCTATTCTATTTATACTCCTGTTTAGTATTTTTCATTGTTTGCCATTTTAATCACATTAATGACTACTTGTTTATGGATTTTATAATTATAGTATTATGGTTTATTGCACAGTCAACCAGATGTTTCGACTGGATTTGGTATTTTTATCCATCTGTTGAGTCCTTCCCAAAAACCTGGGATAGAGGAATGCTCTTCTTTGATGATATTAAAGGCATTGTCACAGGATATAAACTGTTCCAAGTAAAGTTGCCTTTTGCAATTAACCAGTGGTAGCTTTGTCAATGTTCAAGTCCAGGTGTTTTGAGTTTGCACCCAAGTCACCTATCAATACTACTTTGCTTTCATTTTCCACAGTTATTCTATTTCTATTTTCAGATATTTTGTTATCTTGTTCTTTATTTTCTATTCTGCTGTCTTCAGCTATTGCCACATCCACTATTATTATTATAGTTCATTGCACAGTCAGCCAGATGATGATAATGATTATATTATTATTGTTGTTATTGTTGTTATTGTTATTATTTTAATCTTCAATTTGATTCACAGTCTGAAACTGATAGCAACTTAGCATTATAAGTCCTAACCAAGCATCTAAGAGTTGTTAAGGTAATGTCTGAGTATATAGGCAGTTTCAAGTAAGGTGGATTTTTTGCAAAGTCAGAATATTCAACTCTGATAAGTTCAAAATTTCCATGTATCTAGGCAACCCTTTGGGCATTGCTCCAAGAGGCTCCTAATACTATTGGTACAACCATTAATTTCTTCCTCCACAATCATTCAACTTCAATTTTCAGATATCAGTATTTTGTTATTTTGTCTTTTTGTTTGTCTTCAATTCATCCATCACTCAGTATTGCAATATCAATGAACCAGATTATTTTATTTTCCACAAAAAGTGATGTCAGGCAAGTTGTGTGCCAGATATCTGTTTGGATCCAAAAGTCCCACAACATTAGAAGAACTTTGTCAATTCGATGTTCCCAGTAATTTTTGTCACATTGGAACCCAAACTTCTGGCAAAGCTTTCAATATATTTTGACAACTTGATCATGATGTCATAGATAATCAATTTGTGGAATTTTGCTGTAGCCACTGATAAGGTGAGCCACTGTTTCATCTTTCTCATTGCATAAGCGACATTTGTTGTTATTACTGACATGTTGAATTTTTGCTTTCATAGAACTGGTCTGCAAGGTTTGTTCTTGGGCAGCCAAAATGAAGCCTTCAGTTTCCTTCTTCAGCATCCCTGATCTCAACCATCTCTATGTTAGCTTTGTATATACTTTTCCTTCAATATCCTTCAGATATTGACTGTGCATAGGCTTCTTTTTCCAGTTAGAAACTCAATGCTCAGTTGTTTCAATATTCTGCTTTCAATCTCGTTTTAAAGAGGTTTCCATTGTTCACTTCCTTCAGCAATGATACTTCTGCTTTTTTATGCAGTCATTTAAGCCATGTTTTTCTTCTTCCACAGTTTGTTTCATCTGTAAAAGTCTTCTGCTACCCTGAGATCTAGGCAAGTACAATAGATCAATGTCACTTTTTGGGTGCAGAGCATGGTGCATTGTCATTAGTTTTCTTTCAATTCAAGTTATGAAGTTCTAGCTGAGTCTAATCAATTATTCCAGGTTAGTATCATATTACAGGCACTGGCCAGGTGTTAAATGCCACCATCATATTTCATCCACTTAACTTTGATCTCAAGATTTTCTGGACTTGCTTTATGTATTTTGTTGAAGTAACTTCCTTGACTTAGTTGTGCAACAGGTCAGAGGCTTCCAAAACTCCTAAGTACTTGTACCCTTCTTCTGATGTTAATGCTTCATTATCAAGTTTAAATCCATCATTTTCAGCCATTTTTCCTGCCTTAACAACAATTGTTGCACATTTGTCAATGCCAAACTGCATCTCAATGTCTCTGCTCCTCAGTGCTTTTCAGCAGTGAGTTCAATTCAGCTTTTGTTTTTCCGAACAGTTTTAAATCTTCCTTGTAGAGCAAATGGGAAATTTCCATCCCTTTTTTAGCCAATTCATAGCCACAGTTCATTTTGTCCAAAATGCTTGTTAGTGGCACCATTGAAAGTACAAATAAAAGAGGTAATAATGAGTCGCCTTGGAAGATTCCTCACTTGAGTTTAACTTCACTACTGTTCCTAATTAGATCCTTGTACAACCAGACTTCTAGTCAGGTCAGGTGTGGTCTGCAGGGAGAACTTTCAAATCCTATCCTGATTAAGAACGGAGTGAGGCAGGGTTGTGTTCTGGCTCCTCTTTTGTTTAATTTATTCTTATCTGACTTGGCCTTTCACATTGGATGTATTGAGTCCCATGCCCCAAAGCTGTCAACTACGAAGATCCCGCTTCTCCTTTATGCTGACGATGCAGCCCTCCTTTCATTGTCAAGGCCAGATCTGAAAAGATTACTTTCTGCATTTGGGTCTTAACTGTGCTGAGAACCACTTGTCCATTAATTATGACAAATCCAAAGTATTGGTGTTCTCTAGAGCCCAGAAATTGTATAACTGGGCTATCAATGGTAATGCTGTTAAGCAGGTTTTCCATTTCAAGTATTTAGGTATTCAATTTCAGAACACCGGTGCTTGGATTAGATATCGAACACAGGTGCTGAATTTGGCCTCCTGTAGTCACCAGCAGATTTTAAGATTGTTTTATACCTAAGGAGGCCAGTTTATTCCTTCTGCTCTCATATTTACAAAGCCAAAACTTTGGCTCAAACTATTTACGGAATTCCCATATGGATATGGGACTTCAAGGATTGTATTGAAAGAACCCAGGCTGTCTTTCTTAGAAAACTTCTGGGTCTTCTTCCTTGTGTTGGTTTTGCTCCGATGTACCTGGAACTGGACACTCGATCAGTCAAATGTATGGCGTGGATTAACACCTTTAAATGGTGGTTTTGAGTGCTCTTTCTGGTAGTTCCTGGTAGCTACCAGGAAGAGCAAACTCCCTGGCGTTTGCTGACTCTTATATTTCTCATTGGGAGAAGGAACTGATGAAGAAATTACACCTGCTCGGTTTTACAGGGGATACCCTGGGAGATTATGGCCTTAAGGACGCCCAATTTAGGGTAGTCCAATGGCTTGTGGACATTGACTTGCAATATCTACGAGCCAGAACTAACAAAACTTGCTCCCCTCTGATCTTCAGCCAATTTAATAATTACGGACTGAGGATGGCTTCCTATTTTTATACTCTAACCATTCCCAAGTATAGAAGAGCTTTCTCCCTAGCTCGCTTTAATGTCTTGCCCTCAGCACTACTGGATGGGCGATTTAAGAGGCTCCCGATTAACGAGTGGCTATGCCCCTTTGAAACGATGAGGTTGAAACGATGGAGCATGTCCTTTTATATTGCCCTGTGTATAATGCAGGCAGATCTAAGTTACCGTCTGTCCTTGAAACAGACCCTTCTAGACCCAATGTTAGTAATTTGTTCTTATATTGTCTAGGGGATGGCTCCTCATACATCACTTCTCAGGTTTCCAAAAAAAATTTAAGAGCTGTAACCATCAGTAGAGAATGCTGTAATTCCCCTTAGTCAAGTTTTTGGTGACCAATTGTTCATGATTAATTTTCCCATGTTCTTCTTTTGTTGTACTTGTGTTTTGGTCTGTGACCGCAAATAAAGTATTATTATTATTATTATACTTCACCAAATTCCTCTCCATAGGCGATCAACTTAGTCTGCCATAGCTTCATGGAAATCTTCAGGAATTTCTGGATGTTGCTGCTAATTCCAAAAATATCTAAGTATTTCTCAATCCAGCTGTGAGGAATAGAATCAAATGTTTGCTTATAATCAATCTAGGCTATGAACACATGTGCTCATCTTTTCTTTGAATTCTTCAAAACTAGTTTATCAATCATCAGTTGGCCTTTGGTTCCTCTTGAATTTTTGAAGCACTCTTTCTGTTCTACAGGTAGCAAATCCTTGTTTTCTAGATATCTATAAATTTGGTTTGCAATAATGCATGTAAGTAATTTGTATGTTGTTGGCAGGCAAGGTTTATTTCCCTTTTCTGCATTCTTCTGAATCAAAAAGGTTCCTCTAGTTGTTCACCATTTTTCACTTTCTGGTGTTTCCAGAACCTGATTCATCTGGTTTGGTAATCTTGCATGCAAATTTGTTAGTGATTTCAACCAGAATCCATGCAGCTCATCTAAACCAGGGGCACCCAAGTTCTCGACCTTCTTTGCTGGTTTTTATTTTGTTATATGACAATCTTCCATTCTAGTCTCTTTTACAGTGCTTTTAACCTGCTTGATCCATTTGCATTCTTGTTGTTTCTTGTTGTTTTCCCACAAGTTCTTCCAAAATTTCAGGGTATTTTCTTCATTAGTTTTTTCACTTGTGGTAGCACCATGTCCACTTTCAAGAGTCTTATAGAAATGATGCTGGTTTGCTCAAATTGTGATTTTTGCTGAAACTGTATTATTCGGTTATCACATTGCTTTATTTTCTCTGCAATACCTACAAATTTTTGTTTCAACTTTTCACCACAAATTTTATTTCCTTGTTTCCCAGGTCATATCTTGTTGACAGGCTATTTCTAATTTTGTATTCTTCAAGTTTTCTTGCCTCAAATTCTTCAAATTACTTAAATTTGAATTTTCTTTATTTTTATCTCCACACAGATTTTCCATTTTGGTTTTCCCTTCTTAATTGCTTTATTCTTTCCAATATTCAAAGCCCAATTCTTCTTCAACATACTGTTACATACTTATTATTATTATTATTATTATTTAAGATTTAATCTTCAATTCTATTCACAGTTTGGAACTAGTAAAACTTAACAATTAAAGTCCTAACCAAGCAGATTATTATTATTATTATTATTATTATTATTATTATTATTATTATTATTATTATTATTATTATCATTATCATTATCATCATCATCATCATCATCATCATCATCATAATCATCATAATCATCATAATCATCAACATCACCACCACCTCCGCAGTCAGCCAGATGTTTAGATTGCTTGGAATTTTTATCCACCTCTTTGGTCCTTTCTAAGAACCTGAAATAGGGTCATTCCATGTCAATTGATCTGATTTCAGAAAAGTGCCCCGCTTGACGATCACTGATGAAATTTTGTGCGAACATGCACACATGTCCCCAATGAACATTGGTGAAGTGTTACGTTTGCCAATGCAAAATGTCATTTGTTTGACCCCATACCACAGCCTTCTACAGTATTGTTAGGGATACAGACCCTAGCAGAACGTGCAACGGCAGTCTAGCAGGCAGGCAAATATGTGAGATAAATGTTGTTGTAGCTTACACTCAGTAAAACAGATACACTGTGCCAGTTAAATAGTTTTTTATTCCAGCAAGAGTTATAGCATGGTCAAACAGTCCAGTAATATATCTCTTTTGCAGTTAGAGATATGAAGAAAATCAAACCTCTTTTCTTCTCTCAGCAATAGCAAGGAAACACGCAGTTATCACCATCAATCCATCATTGTCAGCAATCCAGTAAAAGCCAGCAAACAGTGAGCTCTCTTGCTCCCTCTTATGGTGATTTTATAACCGCATCCAAAATACATGTTTTAACAGTTAAAGCGATACACACACTTAAATTCACTAACATAGTTTATATATATTATTTTACCCAAACTAAGTTAGGTAACCAATGTTATTCCTAACATTCTCCCCTTTTGGGTAATATAATATATATATATCTATTTACAATTTCAACCCATAGTTTTCACAATTTTCCTTGTACTTGACTGAACCTTGGGCTTTCGTAAATCCATCAGCAATGTTTTCTTCAATATTCCAATCTTATTAAACCATTTTTTACAGATTGTCTTACATTCAAATATCTAAGATCAGTATGCTTAGATCTCGTTTTTACAGCAATATTTGTAGCCAACCGTATGGCTGCTTGATTATCCTCATAAACTACAATGGCATCTTTAACAGTTACTCCCATATCTAACAACAACTGTTTATACAGAATTAAATCAGTACATAATAAAGATAGACATGAAAATTCTGCTTCCATTGTGGACATACTTATGTGTTGCTGTCTAATTGACCTCCAACCAATCAGTGCTTTTCCTAACAGTATAGCTATACCTGAAGTTGATTTCCTAGTGTTTATGTCTGTTGCAAAACTTGCATCAGCATATGCACTTAAAATCAGATCATCTTTTGGCTCCAAATACAATGCATAGTGCATTGTCGTTTTAAGATATCTTAATACACGCTTTAACGCTTGCCAGTGTCATTCAGTGGGTTCAGAATTGAATCTTGCCAATTGATTAATGCTATAGGCAATGTCTGGCCTTGACCAATTACTAATGTATGATAAACTACCAATTATTGATTGATAAATGGTTTTATCGAATTTTGGACTTTGAGCATCAGTGTGGCTAATTTCCTTTTAGTTTTTCTTTCTGTGAATTTAAGCCAATTAAAGAAATTTTGATATGTTTCCGTTTTGCTCTTCATTAGATAACAGAAACCATATCTGGAATAATGGTCCATTATACTTAGTATATAATGAGCACCTCCCACACTTGGTTTTTTAGGACCTATAATATCAGCAAATGCCACCTCTAGAGGCTCCTTTGTTTTAAATCCATAAATTCTATTTGCTGGTATTATTTTGCTTTTTTCTTGACTGCACACATTGCAGTGCAAATACTTACTGCAAGGCTTCAGTTTTATACCTTCAGATAGCTCTACCATTTGTTTAAGCATTTTAATATTTATATGCCCTAAACGTCTGTGTAACAAATGTATGCATTCATCATGAGGTTTAACATTATTATAAACTGTGTTAGCTACCTCTGAGTGATTATCATTTAATACATACAATTCACCTTTTAAAGTTGCAGTCACTTTTTTACCTTCTTTTTCAATTATGCAATTGTCTCCTCTAAAGGTAATTACATAACCTAGTTTAACCAAAACTCTAACCAAAAGCAAATTAAACTTAAGTTGTGGTACATATAACATTTTTACATTTTCTTTTATGCAAGAACAATATGCTATACCTTCACCTTTAGCTTTCAGTTTCCAGCCATTAGCTAACGATATCTGCTGTGAACTCGTGGACATCTTAATAAATCTTTTTTATCTTTCGTTATGCAGTGCGATGCTCCACTATCTACAACCCATAAATTATTATTCACAGTTTCATTGCTATACATGGCTAACTCTATGCATTTTTTATTCTTTTGATGCCTTTTAGCATTCTGGCTGGCATTGTGGTGTTTTCCTTTCTTGCAGAATCTAGCCAAATGTCCTTTTCCTCCACAATTAAAACATTTTCTAATTTTATAGGCTGACGAAGATATTTTCTCTTCTTCACATTGTGGTTGTTCCCTTCTGAGTTGATCCCTTTCAAGCCTTTTCCTGGCTTCTTCAATTAATCTGCCAGTAATGTCAGTTAATGTAAGGTTATCTTTTGGCAGTACTTCAAATGAAGTTACATAGTCATCGTAGCTCTCATCTAAAGAAGACAAACTTATATTAACTTAGTGTAGTTCTGTGAAGATAAGTTCTTTTTCATGCATTTCCTGAAAAATTCTCTTCATAGTGTTTAAATGAGTCAGCATGTCTCCATTCTTTTGAAGATGTGTTCTGAACAGCTTCCGTGTAAGATTTATATGTGCTCCTACACTGTCTTGAACATAAATCTTTAAATTCTCCCAACATTTCGTAGCTGTTTCTTCTCCACGAATATGGACAAGCTGTTGGTCAGAGAGTGTCAGTCCTATTATACAGAGAGCTTGCTCATTCTTCAGTTTATATTCTTGTATTTTCTGGGCATCATTCTCATCTTCTGGATCCCATGCATCTGCTTCTGGCGGGTTTTGAATTATACTCCATAAACCTTCTCTGCGTACAAGTAGGCTGCATTTCATAGACCATGAAACATAGTTTGTTCCATCCAGTTTGAATATTAGAGACAAACTTTGTAAATTGACTTGTGCCATCTTTATCTGGATATTAAACTATAATTAATAAAACACAGCTGTTTGTTTACAGCAGGGGTAAGGAACGTTGGCTCTTTTATCACTTATGGACTTCAACTCCCAGAATTCCTGAGGGAGCCATAAAAGGTTCCCCATCCCTGGCGTACTGGTTTTTTCAGTTGTGAGGGAAATCAATTTTTGACTTGAATGGGACTGTTTAATATACAAATGTAGGACATACAAAGAATATATATAAAAATATGTCCTACATTTGTATATTAAACAGTCCCATTCAAGTCAAAAATTGATTTCCCTCACAACTGAAAAAACCAGTAGGCCAGGGATGGAGAACCTTTTATGGCTCACTCAGGAATTCTGGGAGTTGAAGTCCGTAAGTGATAAAAGAGCCAACGTTCCTTACCCCTGGTTTACAGTATTGTGTAACTACACAAACTCTCACTTTAATCTAAGCCTGTTATATCCTGGTTAGTCTGACTGTGCAGCCTGGGCCCATAACCAGTGTTAGGGATACACACTCTAGCAGAACGTGCAACGGCAGTCTCGCAGGCAGGCAAATATGTGAGATAAACGTTGTTGTAGCTTACACTCAGTAAAACAGATACACTGTGCCAGTTAAATAGTTTTTTATTCCAGCAAGAGTTATAGCATGGTCAAACAGTCCAGTAATATATCTCTTTTGCAGTTAGAGATATGAAGAAAATCAAACCTCTTTTCTTCTCTCAGCAATAGCAAGGAAACACGCAGTTATCACCATCAATCCATCATTGTCAGCAATCCAGTAAAAGCCAGCAAACAGTGAGCTCTCTTGCTCCCTCTTATGGTGATTTTACAACCGCACCCAAAACACATGTTTTAACAGTTAAAGTGATACACACACTTAAACTCACTAACAAAGTTTATATATATTATTTTACCCAAACTAAGTTAGGTAACCAATGTTATTCCTAACAAGTATGACTCTGAGGTTTCAGCAATTTTGAGATGTAATATTCCGGCAATATTTTGTACAAGAGTTGGCCATCTTGTACAACTTTTTGTGCTCTGTTAAGAAAAATAATAAAAACATTCCCATGAGCAATCTCTATCTAGATAATTTGGAGAAAATTTGGCCAAAGATATTGCAGCTCAAAAAAGAAGGTTAAAGTTTGGCTTTTTATATCTCTGGAAGGAAAGGTATGATAAACATGAAACTTTGCATGTAAAAAGGTTTTTGAATATAAAATTTCATTCTTCTATTGCTTTCCAGTAGTTTACAAATTCAATGTAATTTTTTTTGTAAAAATGCCAAAAACGGTATTTTCAGCCCGTTTTTACAAAAAAAAAAAAAAAAAAAAACTTCTGGAAACTCTGTTAAATCATTCTCATTAGAAAGAGAAAAGAGAAATTAGAAAGAGAAAAACCAAGTAGGATTGGTTTTTCATCCCTGACAAATAAAGCCCTAAAAATTGGGGACAAAGTTGAGGATGTTGCTATGGCAACATCAGATGCATTCTATTATTTTTTTGTCTTGTTTGTTTTATATTGACATCATTACTATTGTATTGGTCCATGGTGACATTGTCACAACCAATTCAGGCACTTGAACCAGCAACCCCATCGTCATAGAGGGCATGCCTGATAGCTATCCAATACCAGCCATAGTTGGGTTTCTTGGTTCAGGATCCCAAACTTGTAGTTTGGCTTCTTCCTGGAGGTTCCAAAACCTTGTGTGGGTATCTGTCTGGTTCCCAAGCCGATGATTGGGCAGCTTATCCTAGGTTCCAAAGCCTAAAGTGGGTATCTTATATGGTTCCCAAGCCGAAGTCCGTACTGTTCATATAAACTGCCAAATTCCAATGATCGCTTATTTATTATTGACCATATTCTTTAGCTTCTGGGAATTGATACTGTCAATCTGATGATGTAACTGAAGGTGCTGGAAGCATGCAAATATGAAGTGGTTCTGGAACCCAACAAACATCTTGTTTTTCAGCCAATACAATGAATGAGCAGGGCCTCGTGGATGCATAAATGTTACCAATGCATCATTTTGTTTGATCAAAATTTACTCAATGTTGCCTACCCACCATTTTAAATTTGGATCAATAGTATTGAACATTTTAGTCACAAAATTAATTGTGTCATTTGAACCTTTGCTTTCCAATTTCTGCTGACAGAAATTGAATTTGAATCAACTGGCACAAACTGGTGATGATCTTTTGTGCTAGTTATCATGCTGCTAACTTTCCATCTTTCTTCTTGCAGCATCCTACTTTCTTCAATTTCTTCCTTCAGAACATATATACAGTATATTTAATTCCGTGAATGTGTCTGTTGAAAAAGTTGAATAGATCTGTCGGCATCAGTATTTGGTCGGTTGATGGTCTCTGGAAGCTGGCTTGGGCAGACAAACATTTAGTCGTGCTGCCAACTCTGTCACATGGTGATTTGCTGTGACTTCTGTCAAAAAAATTCCGTTCAGTCTCAATTTCAAAATCATGTTAGTGATTGCACAGATTGACAAAATTTTTGTAATTTTCGTATTGTACCACTGAACCATCACTAAAGTAGTATATTCTTATAATCCTTGTTTTAGTCATCAAAAACTCAATCAACTTCCGAATTAACACTTGCATGGAAACTGTATCATGTTGCATATGATCAGAAATTATGCAACAGTTGACAATTTGCAGCACGCCATCTTTATCAACATAATAAGTGATGAATGGATGCACTATGCCTTGCGAATTCTCCCAGTGAAAGCCTTGAGCAGCATTTTGGATCACAAATGAGTAATTCTCCACAAAATCCATCAGTACAATCAGTTCGGTTTGTTTTAGGCCGGCTTTCAATGACTTCAAATATTCATTTTGATGTTTTGAAACGAAGTGGTTGCCAGTCAGTTTCCACATTTTGCTAGCAAGTTTTTCAACAAAGCTGTCAACAGTGAGAACATTTATTTCCAGCATTACATGGTCAGTATGAACCCATTGTTCGAATTCTATTGATTTTTCTGAATCCTAGTCTTTGAATATTTCATCCAAATGCGCTATCAGTGCCTCTTCACCAGGGCAGTTTTGGCATCGCTGCAACATACAATCTTTGATGTTCAGATCGCAAACTGCCTTTCCCAAGAGCACGTGTAGTCCTCTTTAATGTTGGCACCTTGTAGCATAAGCTTAACATTTTGATGAATGGTGCAGATGCAGATGGAATGTGTGCCTGAGGCACAGGCAGTGACACACCACTTTGGTCTGTGTTTACAGAATCTGGAGAAACCAATTTCAGCACCATATTTGTTCGATATGCCACATACAGTTCTTTCAGATTGCACAGTGGCAACTGCTTTTGTTTGTGAACCTGGATGCCATCAAACAGAATGGAAACACAATCCTTTTTGCTGGGGCACATCCTGCTAAATTCGTCATCCTCGTAGAAATCTCAAACTCTTTCGACGGTTTCCTTGGGCAGTGGTTTTTCAACTTTTGCATCTGGTAGTACACAAATGCCTTTCTCTTTTTTATTTTTCTCGCTATTTTAACCATATGTTTTGAAATGCCAAACATTTTTGCTGTCACCAGTATCTACCAACTCTTTGGCAGCAAAGTCAGTAATTGAACTTTTGTCAATCTATCTAATATTTTAATTTTAATTTTCATGTCTTCAATTAGGTCAGCGTAATCCTTACATGACTGGCATTCCTTAACAGCAGACTTGCTAGTTTGCCAAATATCTACAGCTGCTACTCCAGCGGCTAACTTTATTTTGTTTGCTATCACTTTCTGCACATGTTCAATTTTTCATTTCACATAGCCAGTTTTATCCCTACTGCTTAACTTCCAAATTTTCAACGGAGAAGCCCCTAAATTGGTCAAACTCTGATTAACAGTGTCTGAAATGTCCATATCATAATTATCTGATGACAAAGAGTCTGCCATGCTTTGGACCATGGAAATGTATTTGGCTTTACACTTGGAACAAATCTTTTGAACTGGCTTCACATTTGTTTTTGCCACTTTTGTTAAATCATTGGACATGGCTAGATCAACTTTCAACAGCCCATGTTTAGCTATGTGATTTTATTTGTCAAATGGGTTGCAGCATGACTTTTGCTTCATGTCGTACTTTTTCAAATACATGGCTTTGTGATGCAAGCAGATTTGCTCATTGACTATGAACTCAACCTCCGGATCATTGAATAATAAGCATTTTTTCTTCAATGGACAAACTGTCCACATAATGCAGCCCAACTTCGTTAGAATAAAATGAACCATGGTGGCAAGTTGTTGACAATTTTTCTCCAACAACGCATTTGGGCAAAGTAGAATTGCTACTTGACTCGTCAACATCCATTTCACGTATTATGGAAATTTGCAATAATATAAAATGTATTATTGCAAAATCTGAAACACAGAAGTTATATAAGGTTCTAATATTACGACAGAAATATGACAACTACACCTGGACAGTTCAGAATCCTATAGCTAGAACATGCTAACGTGTAGCTTCACTAAAGTACTTACAGCACATTTAACCTCTGTCATTACAGTAGAAGCGCTGCTAGTAGACTAACAGATTCATACACCATGCAAGAAATGAATTACACATTTTAAACTCCAGCATAAATGAAATGAGAATGGCACAATATAAAAGAATGCTTGTTGACGTACATGATATTGCCATAGCAACGTCCTCACTTTGTCCCCAATTTTTAGGGCTTTATATGTCAGTGATGAAAAACCAACCCTGCTTTTTTAGGGGGTTTGAAACATGCTCTTTCTAATGAGAATGATTTAACAGAGTTTCCGGAAAGTCTTTTTTTGTAAAGGCAGGCTGAAAATACCCTATTTTGGGTGTTTTTACAAAAACTGTCACCTTTACACCCAATTTGTAAACTATTGGAAAGCAGTAGGAGAATGAAATTTTATATTTGAAAACATTGTGTTGTTAAAGTTATTACACACAAAGTTTTACATTATCATATCTTTCCTTCCAGAGATATAAAAGCCAAATTTTAACCTTTTTTCAAACCGCAATATTTTTGGCCAAATTTGCTCCAAATGTTCTAGATGGAGATTTCTCATGATAATGTTTTTATTATTTTCCTTAATAGAGCACAAAAAGTTATACAAGATGGCCAAGTTTTGTTTCTCTCAACAAAATATTGCTGGCGATAGTGTCTCAAAGTTGCTGAAACCTCAGAGTCATACTGTAGAAGGCTGTGGTATGGGGTCAAACAAATGACTATATCTCCACAAGTATTGCATCGGCAAACATAACACTTCACCAATGTTCGTTGGGGACATGTGTGCATGTTCACACAAAATTTCATCGAAATCCGTGATGGTTGTGCGGTGACCCACAGGCCCCTTGACATGGAATGACCGAATGGGTAGATGTTTATATTTGATGGTGTTAGAGGCATCATTACAAGATGTAAACTTTTCTAAGCAAAGCTGCCTTTTGCAATTGACTGATGTTGATTTTGTCAAGGCCAATAGTGTTCAAGTAATGTTCCAGATGTTTTGGGATTGCACCCAAGGTGCCTATTATAATTATTTATTTTGAAATTATGAGCAAGTTGTATGCATTTTCCCTAAATAATTTTATTCAACATGGTGCTTCTAAAGACTGAAAGGGAGCTTCATTCCCCATACCAATTTCTGTTGTCTTCCATAATTCCTGCTCCTTTTCAAAATGACAGTTCGGGTCCAACTTCTTCTCCTTATTCTTTCTCCATATACCTCTTTCTCAAATGAGCTTATCTTCTGGTAAAAAAAGGAGAATGAATCAGCAAAGGCTTTGTATCTTTACCGAAAAAGGAATTTTCAGCAAGCAGATTAGAATATTATCTGTATTGCTAATTCATCCTAATAACTACAAAACATGAACCCCAGTGTATTTTGAATCCATTTTATTTTGGCTAATGTTGAATTTGAATTTTTGAATTTAAGTAAGTAAATTTTATTTAAGTTGCTAATATTGATATCCATACAGAAGATCGCCAAAAGAATGCTATATAATATTTTGTCACAAAGTCCAATGTAAACTGATAGTTTTTCCTTTAATTTTACAATTGTGTAAATCTAGGCCACTGCACTACTCTTGGATCAAAGTCCATTTGGGTCTTTAAATTATGTTAAAACTCAAACCCTGTCCTGGCTGATTTTTAGATGAGATGCTAAATGTCTACATTTTCCATAGTGAAAAATACATTATTTCTTCTAACACATTCATTTTTATTTTTTATTTTCATCTTGGAGCACATCTTGGTATAGGCAACCACTCTCACAGAGAGATTTAACCATTATAAGGTTAGCTGTGGCAGGCTTCTTTATTTCACTATCTTGAGATACAGTGATAAAATAAAAAAGATCATTCCAAGTCAGAGCAGGAAAGCAAAAAAACAAAAACACAAACGCAGTATTCTTGATTCAAATTCTATTGGAGATACTCATCTGTTATACTGATAACATTGTTGAACACCAGAGAAACATTTCTAATGGCAGGAGGAGTTTATGGTCATTTTCAAATTTCTCTTCTACTGCAGTCATATGGAAAAGCAATACATTTGGGTCACCAACAGGTACCCTCTGCATTAATTAAATAATAGCACAGTAGTGGCTCTTTTTGGCTCTTTCTAGTGATTGTGGCAAATACTGCAGGCTTCCCTTCCTGTTCAGCTGTTTCATTCAGCATGATTCTCTACTTGGTTGTGTTCCAGCATATCCTAGTTCAGGGACAACTGTAATTTGAAAAAGCTGTAGCTTAATGCTTGCATTAATTAACCAGCTATATTTTTAACATTTAAATAAATCAGTCATGCCTGATAATGATGATATCTATCTTTTCAGTTATGGTTCAGGAAAAGCATATTTGAGTTAGCGCAGATCTCTGATGGTTGGTTTTTATGAAGCTAATTTTAATTCCTTGAGTATTTGTGGCTTTGTGTAGTGTTTCCTCCTAGTGTCATATGATTGACTGGTTTAAAAATGAAGAGAAGGGGCCGAAATTAAACTGCTTTTCCATTCGTTTAGCTTCAAATTCTTAAATTAACAGGATAGGTTTCTAACTCACACATGCACAACACATGGATTTGCTGTTTTCTTTTTCCAGTGGTCTTTCCTTGCTTATTCTCAAGCAGCAAGGAATTATATCTCTCCAGTTCCAGTCCCTGAAGCACATCAGTGCTGGGAATGTCTACATAACTGACAACAGTAACTTATGCTACTATCATACTATCAACTGGACCAGCCTCTTCAGCTCACCTAACCAGAAAACTGTCATCCACAGAAATAAGAGGCCTGAGAACTGCAGTAAGTATTTTGCTCATGGTTAGTTGAATTAAATTTCTCACAGTGCATGTGAGGAAATTGTTGCATGTACTATCTGGCCCTGAAATCTCTGCTATCACTTTCATACAGTCACAAAACCTGTTTTGTTGTGTTTTAATTGGGGGTGGGGATAAGTAAAGAAGGAGGCCCTTTGTAAAATTCCCTGCACATTTCCCCTGTCCCTGAAAATATTAAGATTTTTTTCCTACTCCACTTCAAATATGCAGAAAGTTACTCCCCATTTTCAGTGACTTGCTCTTTATTTTAGAAGCAATTGCTCAAAGTGTTTTACAATGCAAAGGAATACATATAATAAAACCCATGAAGACCTAAAAGCAGCAATTAAAGAATACACACAAAAACAAAACTAGTCCTTCATAATAGAGTCAGATCCTCATTTCTAAAACCTTTTTATCTGCTGGTGAAAGGCAAACAACAAGTAACATTGCTTAAGCTCCATGGGGCCATTTGCAGTGCCACCTTTTCCTGTCTTAAAATGTCAGAGGAACATAGCAACTGATCTCTCCAGAGATCCAGAGGCAAGTTCACAAAAAAAACAGACAGGTAGGGTTTTCAAGGTGATAATTGGGCCCTAAACTGTACTCTGAAATGAACTGGTAGCCGGTGCAATCAATTCTATAAATATCAGTGATAGATTGTGACAAGAAACCAAGAAGACAGCTGAGCCATAGTGGGCAATGCCAGCAATGCTGCTGCTTGCCATTCAAAGCTTAGGGTTACACAATCTGTGCTTAGATTGGACTGCACAAGAAAGCACTGAGTGATCCACCACAGATCGTCTGACACCAGCAATACATATGCAAAAGCTCGGGGGATCTTGCTAGGGCATCTTTAGCCAAGCAAGTGCCTCCATGTTCTATATGTTAACACATACTATAATTGTAGTCTTTGCCATGGAACATACGGGTGAAACTCAACAAATTAGAATATCGTGCAAAAGTTCATTTATTTCAGTAATGCAACTTAAAAGGTGAACCTAATATATGAGGTAGACTCATTACATGCAAAGCAAGATAGTTCAAGACCATGATTTGTCATAATTGAGATGATTATGGCTTACAGCTCATGAAAACCCCAAATCCACAATCTCAGAAAATTAGAATATTGTGAACAGGTTCAATATTCTAGGCTCAAAGTGTCCCACTCTAATCAGCTAATTAAGCCATAACACCTGCAAAGGATTCCTGAGCCTTAAATGGTCTCTCAGTCTGGTTCAGTGGGAAGCACAATCATGGGAAAGACCGCTGACTTGACAGTTGTGCAGAAAAGCATCATTGACACTCTCCATAAGGAGGGAAAGCCTCAAAAGATAATTGCAAAAAAAGTTGGATGTTCCCAAAGTGCTGTATCAAAGCACATTAATAGAAAGTTATGTGGAAGGGAAAAGTGGGGAAGAAAAAGATGCACAAGCAGCAGGGATGACCGCAGCCTGGAGAGAATTGTCAGGAAAAGGCCATTCAAAAATGTTGGGAAAGTCCCCAACAAGGAGTGGACTGAGGCTGGAGTCAGTGCATTAAGAGCCACCACACACAGATGGATCCTGGACATGGGCTTCAAATGTCGTATTCCTTTTGTCAAGCCGTTCCTGAACAACAAACAACGTCAGAAGCATCTTACTTGGGCTAAAGAAAAACAGAACTGGTCTGTTTCTCAGTGATCCAAAGTCCTCTTTTCTGATGAGAGCAACTTTTGCATCTCATTTGGAAACCAAGGACCCAGAGTCTGGAGAAAGAATGGAGAGGCACACACTGCAAGATGCTTGAAGTCCAGTGTGAAGTTTCCACAGTCTGTGTTGATTTGGGGAGCCATGTCATCTGCTGGTGTTGCTCCACTGTGCTTCATTAAGTCAATGCAGCCATCTACCAGGAGATTTTGGAGCACTTCATGCTTCCTTCCACAGACAAGCTTTATGGGGATGCTGATTTCATTTTCCAGCAGGACTTGGCACCTGCCCACACTGCCAAAAGCACCAAAACCTGGTTCAATGACCGTGGGATTACTGTGCTTGATTGGCCAGCAAACTCGCCTGACCTGAACCCCATAGAGAATCTATGGGGCATTGCCAAGAGAAAGATGAGAGACATGAGACCGAACAATGCGGAAGAGCTGAAGGCTGCTATTGAAGCATCCTGGTCTTCCATAACACCTCAGCAGTGCCACAGGCTGATAGCTTCCATGCCACGCCGCACTGAGGCAGTCATTGCTGCAAAAGGGGCCCAAACCAAGTACTGACTACATATGCTTATACTTTTCAGAGGTCCGATATTGTTCTATGTACAATCCTTGTTTTATTGATTGCATGTAATATTCTAATATTCTAATTTTCTGAGATTGTGGATTTGGGGTTTTCATGAGTTATAAGCAATAATCATCTCAATTATGACCCATCACAGCTTGAACTATCTTGCTTTGCATGTAATGAGTCTATCTCATATATTAGTTTTACTTTTTAAGTTGCATTACTGAAATAAATGAACTTTTGCACAATATTCTAATTTTTCGAGTTTCACTTGTAAAATAAGGGTTATTTGTTTGTTTGTTTGTTTTGTTTGTTTGTTTATTTATTTATTTATTTATTTATTTATTAATTATCTACACTGGCTCCACAGATCCTTTTCTTAAATTAAAACTGCATAATGCTTCGCTAGAAATAGTTGTTCAAAGAGCACAGTATAAGAGTGAGTGCTTCAGAGATTTTCACCAGCTTTTTTTTTTTTTGCCAGCACATAGATACAATAAGTCAATATCCTTTTTTAAAAATGAACTGATCCTCTTCATTGTCCTTTGACCTACCCTTAGATTTGCAATTTCATCTGATTTCTGTGCAGATTCTATGCCTATGAGATAATGGCATGGCAGTTTGGGAGTGGGGATGAGTTAGAAATTTTGAATTTTCATTTCAAGATGCAAGGGAGCACCTTTTTCTACACTAATGGTTCTCATCTATGGCAGTTTTTCACTTACATATCAGTAGCATCTTTGAGAGTTTAGAGGTTAAAAAAAAAGTTGATTTAAAGTCTATAGCTTCCCAACTTGTTGAAACCTTACTTATCCATCCCATTTCTGCATGAATTTTTAAACCCTTTATTTAAAAGTCAGCATATTTTTGTATTGCTGGTTTTTGGGTACAGGTTTTTGGGTTCTGCTTTTCAATGTTATCTTCATACCAATTCTGTGGGACAGATTAGACAGGGACTTCTAGATATGGCTGTTCTGCCCTTCCCCTGCACTATATCAACACTATTCCTTGTTAGGGGTAAGAGGCAGAGATTTGAACTCTAGTAAAGGCAGTAAAATAAAATAGAGTAAAACATTAGAATGGCATTGGGGTGGTCAACAAATAAACTGAGTTATAATTATGGGTGACTTTACAATTGTTGTTGCCTTATTTTCACTGCTATTGAACAGTATTTGGCTACAAACTGGGTAATAGGGTCTTATAAAATTAAATTCATTTAAAAGTTATCCATTCTTCCAGGATACTGATGAAGCACGGTTAGATCTGAGTGTTGTGGTACAGTCAACTGTTTCCCCAATTCCTTATGAACAAATACGTTTTCATATAAGACTTTACAATATCTTATTGTAATAGTGGTGAAGGCAAAAACTATGTTTATAATCACAGCCCTGAATTTTTTCTGTTTTGATTCTCTTTGCATACAGCACTATTTTTATTTATTTTGTTTTATTATACTGTGCTAGGTTGTTATGACTTGTGGTTATAACAATAACCTTATTTATACCTGAAGAAGTAGTCAGAGTTATTGTAGGGTAGACTTTGCCATTTGTGGATTTGGCCAATGTTCCTAAAAGCTTACCAATAGAAGAAAGGAGGCAGTGAAGCTGGGAGGTGGTAGGTGTGTCCTTGAGAGATGTTGTGATGAACCTACCTTGAAAGTTGATTCCTCCAAGAGCTGTTTATTTTGTAGGGGCCTGGAGCACGAGTTCTGGGACTCTTCCAAAAAAAGAAGTGGAGGACACAAAACCCATGAATACAGTATTATTTTGAGGGGTATACACTATATGGTGAAGATATAGAATTGAAAGAGCAACTATTCTGTAGGAAACATTTCACCAGAGAAAGAACTGGAGAAAGAATCCTTCCCAACCTTTTCTCTAAAATTTGCAAGTTAAACAAGTTAAATTGATATATGTTTTAAAATCCCTTAAAACCACCCAAAGATGGAAAAATAAAAGATAACAAGCAAAAGGGGACTCAAAAAGAAAGAAACCTTAAACATGGCTGTAATGACACCCAGACAACCAAAGATAAAGAACATATTTCAGATAATTGATATTGCAAGTAAGTCTCCTTTTTTTCTCTTCTCCCCTTGTAACTTCTGTAAACAAGCCCTGCTCCTTACTGGATTGGGGGGAGGATGAATGCCTTTCAAAGGAAAATGAGGCTCCATTAGGGACAGAGGAGAACAAAGACAATATTAGCAGCAATTTTAAAGGAGACCTGGATTTGATTGCCAAGAATTGCCTTTTAACAGCACAAACAGTTAATTGCTTCACATAAGAAGAGATGCTGCACATAAGAGAATACCTCAAAAGTTGACATGGAATTTCCCTATGTCAAGAAGCCATCACTCAAGATATGCATTTTATTTAACTTCCCCCCCCCCCCCTTTTAAGTATGTTATAAAGAAAGTGGAGGGCAGCAACCACAGAAATCCTGAATGAAGGGGATAGAGTCTGGGCATGGGATATAACGTGGTATCGGTTGCATCCAGTACATGTCAATTATATACACATCACTTTATGGCTTGAATCATTGTTCTAAAATATTCTGGGCCATCTATCCTGCCTTCCCAATACATTTTCAGCAACAGAGTGTATTATAGGTTCCCATTCCCTTGAGGGAGGGGCCTGGGTAATAACATTTTATGGTATGGTCTGCATGCATGAATATGTTGGTGCTCTTTCTATGTGTATGTGTATTTTAAATGTGTGTGTGTGTGTATGTATCCAGGTAGAAAAGTGACTAACAGTTGCTTTCCTGAAATAGAAAGTTGAGAGACACACAACAGGAGAATTATTTAGTATCCTGGGAGGATATGCTATCCTACTGTATTTTAGAAAATATTACAAAATTATTTCAATCCAGATAGGATTTATAAATTTTATATTATTTACTTCTCTATGAACTAGATGGACAAGTTCATAACATTATCTTCAATTTACTATAATTTGATTGAAATTTCCAAGTAATGAGTGTGAGAATTGATGTGTGCTAAGTGTTTGACCTACCTATGCAGTTTTTCTTTGATAATAACTATGCAATTCAGTGATCTGAAAAAAGGTAACTTGAATTTGTGGAGGGAAAAAACCATTTTTGCTTCCTTGTTTTAATTAAACTTCAAAGTGCTGAGTTTCCGCAGGTGGACCATTTAGATGTAAATTAATTTTGCAAGTCCATACCTTGACCCTGTTCTTTTAAAGGAAGAAAATCTGGATAGGGAAATTTCACCATGAATCCCCTTTAGCATTTCAATGTTGTGCATGGGAGACAATGCAGAATTAACACAATACTCAGTAGGAACAATTCTCAGTTGGATTACTCATTAGATGTCTAAAGTTACCCTTTAGCAAAGCTTTTCCTAGTTAGCAAAAGGAAATTCACAATTAGTTGCTGTATTTAATAATCTTTTAATGAATTCTCTCTCAATGTATAAATTTGTCTACAAATGACTAATTTTTATGTAGTGAAATAGATGGTCCCAACTCTAAGCAAAATAAACTATGTTTCAGAAAATATGTAATTTTTTTCTCAACTAATGGAAAATATATTAGTTAAAAATAAATATATTAATGCAGACAAATTAAATAGGTCCTAAGTGCTTTGTACTGCTTCATCACTCCTGTTTTGGAAAACTTCAACATTTTCATAAACACCTTCAGTCAATTAAATTTATTAATCTTTGCAATCTAATTGGCTGTATTCCTGCTTGTTTCATTAACTGAGTATTATTGTTGTAGAGCTTCATTTAATAAAAGAGGCTAACAAACTGAGCTAAAAAATAATAAAATATTTTTTGCTGGTTTATGAAGGTTTTCTGTTTTAGTCTTAGTTGGGAAAAAAAAGTTTTCATAATTTAATTTTCAGGTGCTATTTAAAGAACTTCATCTATAAAAACATTTGTTAAATACTATATAAGATGTCCCCATGAGTACAAAATATTTTATAATATAGGGTATTAAACAATTATGTTGCAGTAACAACACAATCAAACAGAACAAATTGAATTCAGTAGATTTTCTTCCTGAGTCTCCCAATAAGAACTTAGATCCTTGTAATCTATCTAAAATTATTTAGATCAGGGGTGTCAAACTCAGTTTCACTGAGGGTATTTAAGATAATGTGGGTATGAAATTGCTTAATGACCATTCAAAGTTGTGATAAATCTACCTGGCAGATACTTACAACCTGGATTCAAAGTTCTCATGGTTCCCCCCTGCCTCCTGCAATCTTATGACTGTGCTTGGGTGCTTGGCAGTCAGGTCATATTTTTGGCTTTTGCAGTGTCACATGACAACATTTTATGATGTTTTTGCAAAAAAAAAACCCAACACTTTGGTATTTACTTTGTTCTTTAGCAAAGTTGCCTGCATAGAGAACCATTGGTTTGTTTAATCATGGCATTCACTTAATTTGCTTAATGATTATAGTGCTTAATGATTACGGTGATCCACTTAACCATTACTGCAAAATATTGATTAACCCATTTTACAACTATCACAAGTTACAACTCTGATGGGCAGACTCCAGAGAGTATTCTGTTAATGCTAGATACCAGGGAGGTGCTCAGAGGATTTTCTGTTCCATCCACCAAAATTGGGTTGGTAGCTTTGGATGATATTCACCCAGTTAAATGGGGCATTATTTGCTGCTTTGCTTCAGACAACAAAATAATCTTAAACCAGTCTTATCAATGCTTTTGTGACTCATTTTATGTAGCTCAGCTGATACTGCTCTACCCACTTAGCTCCTCGTCTGATTAATTCTCCATTTAACAAGTGTTGCCAAGTAAGTAATACATTTAAGGCTTGTCTGTATGTTTCATTTGAATTGGCTTTTGGAGTATGGGAGAGGCTATGAGAATGGATTCTTAAAGCATGTGACATTAGAGTAGCATTGCATTCTCAAACATTGGTTTGCTTTTGTTATAGAAACTAATCAAAAAGAGATAATTTTCCCCAATAAGTGTTTAGAAAATGTAAGGCTTGTTGGGTGAAGATGATATTTTTAGCCACACTAAGAGAACCACAAGTTTTAGACAACAGGAATAGCTTATTAATTTAAGGATTTTTTATTTGTATGTTTATTTTTCTTTTGAAAAGCATCAATTCTTCCAGTTCATCTTCAGTGCAAAACCACCACTCTTTGCTCTATATGTAAGAATTTAAACTCTTACCAATGAGAAAAACATACCCAAGCCATTAATTTTATTAAAAGTCATAAGCTTTCATGAGTAATACTGTAGATATAAGTCATAATAGTGTTTGTGCTATAATAAAATGTTAGTCTGGAAAGGCGCTTACAGGGTTTTTCTGATTTATGGCAAGAGAAGAATATCCTAAGGATATTGTGGTGATTGCAATCCTATTTTTCATTTTTAAGATGGGGGAGTATACTGGGGAGAATCTGGGACTTGATTGCCTTCAGGACCATGATGAGTGAAGTTTTATGATTGAGAAGTATTCCATCCTTCCATTTGGACACATATCTTCTCCAGGATATTGTAAGGTCACTGTAGCCATGGAACTGTGGAACGAATACTGAGACTGCCTAACCTCCAGATGTAATTATATTCTCTGGGAAAGAGTATAAAAAATGCTCTTTAGCCATAGATGAGGCATGTTCCTAGATCAAAAGAGGCATTTGATGCTGTGAAAGCATCAGAAATCACAACACATAATGAAAGAGCATGTTGAACCCAAGTAAGGCAAGAACAAGCTATATGAAAGTAATAATGTGCTCAGGCGATCAGCGTGCTTACATGACAGATACTCAGTATCTTTGTTAATGAAGCACAATCAGACATTCATTCTAGTACCAGTGTATTGAATAAGAAACAACAAACAGTGTAAATTGAAAGTGGCAGAAACTTGCTACAGAACATTTCATCTTTTTGGAACATTACTCAAACATCTCAGTAAAGGAAAAGAATATGAATGAGAATTTATTTCCAGATTAAAATTTCATCTGAGATTTTTTAAAAATTGGTGTATTCTTAAAAGAATCAAATTGAATCATAAGGCTGGAAGGGATTTTGGAGGTCTTTTACTCCAAACCCCTGCCCAAGCAGGAGACCTTATACCATCCTGGACAAAATGGTAATCCAAACTTTTCTTTAAAACTTTCAATGATGGAGCACCCAAACTTTGGGAAGCAAGCTATTCCATTGATTAATTCTCACTGTCAGCAATTTCTCTTTAGTTTCAGATTGGATCTCTCTTTTACAAGCTTCCACCCATTGTTTCTTGTCCTATCCTCAGATGCTTTGGAGAATAGTTGACTTCCTCTTCTCTGTGATAACCCCTCAAGTAGCAGAAGACAGCTATGCCTAACCCTTCTCTTTGTTAGTCTACCTTAGCCATTCATTGTAAAATTTAGCCTCCAAACTCCTTATCATCTTTGTTGTCTTCTCTGCACTCTGCACTCTTTGTAGGTATAATATACAGTATGTTTTTGCAGTGTAAGAGTTGCAGATTACAGGATAGTTTTTTTCTGAAACCAAATTGTTTATTAGAGAGTAGGTTGTTAGTCTCTTCGTGGAGGATAATGGATTGGTTAATAATTGATTCCATAACTTTACAGGTGACGCAGCATAAAGAGATTCATCATCTCTACCTCCTTTCTTCCATTATGAGTAGTGACGAGTCTTTCTGACTTTGTGTCTACTTACAATTGCTGTTGGGACTGGATTCCTGGTTGTAAATTATTATGCTCATAAGTGAAAGCACCCACATGTTCAGAACCAATTTACAACATTTTTGGCACTAGTTTGCAATATTATTGTTTATAAAATGCTTCTTGTGCTGAGAATCCCAGAGGTATTTGGGGGCATAATCTGGGTTTGTATCTACTCCATATTCTCAGTATTTTTAAAATCCAAATTAATCTTGACTTTGTGATACCACAAATATCTGTGCCACCAAATCTCAATTTATGTTCCTCTAACTTCAGAAGCCTTTATTTCTCAACAATACTCACTCTTTCATAAATATCATTCTGGCATGACATTTATTTTTATCACAGAATTTCTCCCAAGAATGACACTTGTAGCTTCATTCATCTTAACATGTCTTTTTATCTTCACTCCATGTCTTATTTTGAAATAACATACAATTCATGTTTGTCATAGTGATACCCAGTTATTTTACCTACTTCTTAATGTTAAAACTTGTTTTATTCATCAATTCTTTTTTGGATTTTTTTTTCACATTTTTTTTTCTAATTTTTTATTTCTATGCAGTATTATATATACTGTATGCCAATAAATAAAACAACAATTAATACCTTGATTATATGAATAGAGAAAAATTTGTGAATATCTTTATAATAACTTAATTCTTTTTTATGACTTTTAGTCAACCAGATTCCATCTGTTTCTATATTATCTCCACCTAAAAATTCTTCAGTAATATTTCTGAAATAGCTCATGATGTCACTAATACATTCTTATTATCCAGGATGATACAGTATGTTAATTCCAAGCCTTCTGCTTTCTAGTCATAAACGTTTAGTTAAAGAAAATAGGAAATAACATTTCAATTAGTCAATCATTTCATGCCATAGCAAATTTTAAACCATTTAAAATAATCATAGATTACATATTACATTAAAAAAATCTGCACTGTCTCAATTTAAAACATTATTAGTATTAATGAGTAGCATTAAATAACCCTCTGAGGAGGTAAATTCTTGTAATCTTTTTCTATTGCTGATAATAATCCAGTCATCATAAGCAGAATATATCAATGTACTGGCCCAAGAGCAACCTTTGTTAAAGCAAAAAGAAATTTCTCCTGTTTCTTCCTCCCATTTTTAATGTATGGGTTTAAGTGGTGGGGATAGAACAAGCATTGTACATGCCATTTAGCATACTGCTGTTTATAAATGATGGTGCCTGTCTTTATTTTACAGCTGCAGAAGGGATGATATGCAGCTATTTATGCTCAAAAAATGGATGTTGGGGGCCAGGGCCAGATCAGTGTTTATCCTGTAAACACTTCATCAGAGGAAAAACCTGTGTAAAGTCTTGTCACCTTTTTGAAGGGTAAGTCATTTTTGCCTCTAGGCTTTATGTGTGTGTTTATATAAATATGTTCATACTTTTGAAATTACTAATTTTTATGCTTTGGTGATAGAAGAAGCCATCTGTCATGCAGCAACTGGTAATCATAGCTTGTGCTAGGCAGCAGCATCTTTTATGGGAGAATCGTGAAAAATAATCTAGCTAAGATATTTCAATAGCCAAGTATTGCAAATCGTATACAATTGTAACTGGACCAGAACATTGCAGGGGATGGGTAGGCTTAGCTACAAGGCAGAACAATTCATAATTCTTTTGAAAGTCACCAAGCTGGAACAAGGAAAAGGTTTGCCCAAACTTGTATTTTAAATGGAAGGTTGAAAAGCAACTGTATAAAAGAAGTTGACTGGTACTTTAGATGGGAAATGTTGTGCAACAGATTGCAGAAGTTTGATATCTGTCAAAAGGAAGTCCCAAGGAACTAGTGAAGTTATCTGGTTCAGTTCCTGAATTCATATTCCCTTGTCTGGAGTGGAGTGGAAAGATGAAATACACTGCCTCAAATAATTTAAATGAAACCGTACACAATTTTGGTAACAAGACTAGACTGCGGGCTAAACAGCAGGGAATAGTTAATTGTGAGAAATAGTTTGGGTCTGAGATTTCAATGTCAACAATATACAATTCCATCACTGTCCAAGGAGACTGTCAGGATCATGGCTAATTGTCTGAAGGTAAAAATGAATTGAAAAAGATCTAATGAAATGAAACTGAATTCTGACCTGACAAAAGTATTTTTGATCTGTAGAGTTGATCTCATTTTTGGAATTCAACTTCAGTTGAGTTGGGTAGCACTTCTTTGAAAATACTATTTTTGTAGATTTTTCTTATTCCCTGTCCTTGAATTTTTAGCTGTTGTTGGTAGCCAAGATGAGGCTAATTAACCAATGAGGTCTTTTAGGAATGTTGATCTGGTATATTTTATTCCAACTGGATCATTGCAATGCACTCTACACAGGACTGCCTTTGAAGAATATATGGAAGTTAAAATTGGGCCAGAATATCATAGCTCCTTTGTCAATAATAATTAAATATTCATAGCTTTCAATTTCTTTCCAGTAGAATTCCAACTGTTCTTAGTGGTGTCTGAGTTTAACACTAGCTTATGAGAAAACTTCCTCATGTCATTTACTGAGGTCAACTCCAGGGCCCTCAAGTCTGAAAGCCTTTTTAATATTTGCATTTAGGTGCAGAAATTCTCTTTTCTTCTATCCATGTCACTTCCTCAGTGATGTCTTATAGATATTGATAAGAATCTGCCTGAAACTGTTCTTTATCAGAGTCTGATTTTACAATTTCTTATTCTTCCTGATGTACATGCATCTGAATATGTTTTTAGGGATGTGACAATGCTGTACTTAACCACTATTTTGGTGTAAGGGGTAGAAAATATTGTCTCTATCCAAAAGATATACAAAAGAGAACTAAATTAGTATCTGGGAATGAAAACCACTTTCCTTGGTTTTCTTTTCAAAGATCTGCAGTAAAAACCTTTCTGCAAAATTTTACTAATTTAATTGTAGCTGCATTCCTTTGAATTTAGAAGAACAGCTCTGTCAAAAAAAAATCAAAACCAATTATTTCAGAATAGAATTCCAAACAGTCTTAATTTATTACTTCATAATTGTCCTCCTTGGTTTTTCCTTTCTACTTCTGGCTCACCATAAGCCAGGCACTTTTATTTGCACTGTGGTGGCCATTTTCTTGCTGCTGGAGAGATAGGAGAGGTGAATGAAAGCCATATATTCTTATCACAATTCTTAAAAACTCTAAAGTGGCATTCCTTTCTGTCTTTCCCCATCTGAAGGATATGGAGTGCTCACCTTTAACAATATGATAGTATCTGTATATTGCAAAAGCCTACAGAATAGAGATATTATCATATGGTGCCAGTCAGCCAAAAGGAAGCTCTCAGTTGTATTTAAGAGTAAGGAAAAATGCACATTTCTCCTTAACAGCTACAAAGCAAAGAGACTCCTGACAGGGACATTATAAGTGACAAATAATGTGAAATCAGAAAGACCTGCTCTATGGACAAAGCCTGTAGTGCTATGGTTCCTGGGAGAAGCAAGAAAGCAAAAGAGGGTAACCCCACTTCTTCTGTTCTGAGGGCAGAAGAGCCACAGATCGAGAGTAATCTGTATAACCTAAAGCTGATACAAACAGTAATTCTACCAATTGGGAAGCAGGTCAGAGCCCTTTCACTATGTCCTTGCTATTCTTGGATTATTTTCCCTCATCTTCATCCTGGAAGAAACATACTGGAAAGAATATTCAAAAGTGAGGATTCTCACAGCAATGTGACAATAGCCTTAGATTTAGAAAATGCCATGACTAAAGTGAGGCAGTAGCCATTAGATATAGACCACCAAAAAGACTTTGGTGTAATCCTTACGGTCTTTTTTAAAAAATCTAGCAGAGAGATCTTACAACTCCTTATTTAATGTCTGTAGATGACATGAAAGTTCATTCTCCTTGGTCAAGAGAAATTTAGCAATACACCTAGATCAAAATAAATTTTAATAGAAAATTGAAGTAATAGAGACATCTAGCTCTTGATTACTATGTTTCTCCTTTTATATGTATTTCCATTTGGCCCTAACAATACCCTTTCTAATCAGATGGAATAATAATAGTAAAATAAATAATAATTATTATCAATCCTCAATTAATATACTGAAGTTTGTTAAATTTTGTTCTACTGTCATCTCCATATGTGCTCAAATGTCAAACATGTTAGTAATAATTTTAGTAATGTAATTTTTAATTCTTTGCCAATATTAGGATATTAATGAATGATACTTTTCAATCCCTGTTGTATTGAATTTTAATCTTAGATAAATTGGTCTATGACTCTTTTTATAAACTAATCTATACTAGATGGTGTCCCCACAGTAACAAGTTACTTGTGTTGGGATGGAAAGGCACAGACGCACAGATACTTCCTGTTCTTTCCACAATGTTAGATTTTTCAGGCCAAGAAAATATTGGGCTATGATATTAGGCCCCTGTTTAGAATTGATTATAGTTCCCATCTCACCAGCAGACGCAGTGGGATAAGTAGAGGAACTTTAGCATCTCAATAGTATGATTCTTTTCATCTAATTGTCTTTAACAACCAGGTGGCTAATAGACCACTCTGGCTTTGAATGCTGAGTCAGTAGGTTATATGCACGTCTGGTGTTCTGTACAACCTCTGCAATTATTCCCAGGATGAAAGACCAGGAAATGAACATCCAAGGGCTGTTCCCACTAATAACACCCCTTTAACAGTGATAACCATTTTAGCTTCCAATTATATGATTTATATAACTTCAGTTTCCCCATTATTTCTGTGCAAGCAGCATTTTTAGGTGATTTTTTTCTTTCTTTCTTTCACAAAGGAGTAATTTGTTAGAGGTCTTTCAAATGAACCAAGGAAGTCATCAGAAATAGAGGAAATCCTAGTGGTTGAAATGAGATCAGATATGTATAAAATAAGTCCCTTTATTTCAATAGATGTATTTTTTCATCTCTAGCATGTTTATTTATTTATTATTTAAAACACTGTTATAGCTTCCCATTTTATATCAAATTCTGGGCATGTCCCAATCAAAAAGAGCACACTGCATGGTTTGTATAAATAATATGGAATATGGTAGTATCCTTGTCTTTACAAACAGTGAATAAAACCTAGCAGTGCAGCATTTGCATATTAATCCAGGTTGGGGATGGGGATGTAATTAGAAAATTATCAAAGAGAAGGTGTAGTTGGGGGTGGGGGATAGGCACTTTTGCTTGCAGAATAACAATCATATCAGAAACTGAAGTTGCTCCCTGATTCTGTCACTTCTGGTATTTCTAAATTGCTTGTTATTTCCCCAGAGAATACAGAGAGTTTGCAAATGGTTCAGTTTGTGTGGAATGTGATCCGCAGTGTGAGAAGATGGATGGAAACAGAATAACTTGTAGCGGGGCTGTAAGTACAATCCATATACAATCCAACATATAAGCTGGTTATTATATGAAACAGATTTGGGTTTTTTTCTTTCATCCTTTCTTTCTTTATAAATTTATAAATTTTACTTATTTTCTAGGTTTATATCCATGCCTTTCTTCCATGAACTCAAGACAATGTACAATGCACTCTTTCCTGTTAATTTTCCTTACAATTACAAACTTCTGCATTAGATTAGGCTAAGAGTATAGGACTCTCCCAAAATCAACACCTAAACATATTGTGCTCAGGATGGATTTGAACCTGGGTGTCTCTGCTTCTAGTTCTAATCTTAGTGGAAACACTGTGCTGAAGGTTTGCATGTTCCCATGAAAGTTTTGCATGGGCTGAAAAGAAATACAGATAAAATCTAATAAAGTATAATAGTGATCTGCCTTTGTGAAAAGTCCCAATGTAAGTCTTATGGCAATGTGAGTATTGCATCCTGGGTCAAATATTACACTTACTTGATGTCTCTTAGTAGCTCTTGGGATCTCCAAATTGAAACAGAAATTTGATATTCTGTGTTTGTTCTTTCTTCGTAGGGACCAGATCATTGTACCAAATGCTTTCATTTTAAAGATGGCCCCAATTGTGTTGAAAAATGTCCTGATGGTGTACAAGGAACAAACAGCTTCATATTTAAGTATGCGGATGAGGATCGTGAATGTCATTCTTGTCACCCAAATTGTACCCAAGGGTAAGCTTACATTTACATATGTTAAAACATTATTGCTACATGTGATACTTTCAATCCATTTTATTGTACCACTTAATCTTGATGAATAAAGTGATTTGTCTAGAACATTACATTTTTATCCCCAAGCCTTTCAGTGGATGACCCAAGGCGTGGCATAAAGGCAACACAGTCAGATAATCAATAGGAGTTCCTTTATTAGCTCCAGCTTTGCCCCCAATGTCCTGATTACCTTCTGGCTGGAGAAAAACTCTCCCAGGAACAGCCTGTGGCTGCAGAGAATCAAGTCCAAAATGTTGTCAACAAAATCTGTAACTATAAGTCCAATCAGGGCAAGATGAGGTAATTAATCCGGCAGGGCAGGATATTGAATTCCAGACTTGAAGGAACGGCAGTAAATCAACCTGGTTGGGAGAATTCCAGGAACACAGATAACCAAAGTCAACACAAGATAAACTTACGTTTGCTCCCAGCAGACATCGCACTCAGCATGCATCCCTTTTAAACTCTCATTCCTTGGTGTGGTTAATGAAGGGAATCAGGGACCTTTCCTCCCCCGTAAGCCATGCAACCTATGTTGCTTTCTTTTCCATTCCTCCCTGCGTGCCCTAGGATGAAGAGGGGGTGGGTCTGGGTCTTCCTCTGAACTCCCTCTCCCTTGTTTTATCTCTTCCCTGCTCTGCCCAGCTGGGCTTTGCCCTTCCCCAGTTTTCTCCACAGCGAACGGAGTCATACTCCCATTCCCTGACAGCTGCTCATCTTCCTTCTCGGATTCAGACTCTGACAGGGACGTGACATTCGATATGTCTCTATGGATGGCAAAACTAAGATGATGATAAATCAATGTCAAAATCAATTTATTGTAATATTTTCTTAGAGCCTGAGTTACCATACCCTTTACAGTGTCTTTTCTTGCTTTTGCTGGAATGGGGGAAACAGGCAATAAAGATAATCTGCACCAAAAGAGCAAAAGTATGCTTCAGTATGTGTTTGCCTCAGCATATTAAGAATGCAGTCCTCCCCTTAACCGTCTCTCCTCCTTTTGTGTTCAGCTAGGAGATATGAAAGTGACTAGATCTGCCTTCCCTAGAATAATAGTGCTATTTTCCAAATGACTATGAAGACGACTGTTAGATTACATTAACAATTGCATTCATGTACAGAAGTATAGTTAAATGTATAGAGAATAAGTATGGTGAGAATGTGCTGCCTGGCTTTTTAACTGAACTTCAGGTGTCTTGCATTTGAAGGGGAAGGTCACAGTTAATCTTTTATCTCTGTACCTGCATAATGTATGTACAAATGATAACTTTTGAATACAGGATTTTAAACAGAAAAATGGACTGAATCTCTGTTTTCCCTTATGTTATTTTAAAATGCAATGCAATGCAAACCTGGCCTAATTCAGAGTGACACCAAAGGATGGCACATGCACACCTTCTTTTCCATCCTATTTCCCTTTCTATTGCGAAACCTCAAGATTTGCAGGGTGGGTTAGTGTTAACAGGGAGAGAAAATTGCCCCCTCTTTTTGCAAAACCTTTTAATTAAATTTCACATATCAGCTATGATATATAAATAAGAAATTTATCAGTAAAATAGAAGTTTAAAGTTGGAAAGAATCATTAAAATCATTTCTAGTAATCCAATTATCTTTGTTGTCCTTCTCTGAATTGGTTCAAGAATAATTTCTATGAATTTTTCTTACAGTGTGATGCCAGACCTGGATATGATATTAAAGATGTGGTCTGATAAAAGCATAATAGAGTGGAATGATTTCCCATGAATTGAAAATTATATTTCAGTTAATGCAGACTAAAATAAATCTGTCTTTTTTGCAACCACTTCATACTTCCGGCTCTTATTAAATGCAATCAAGTACTTTTAATTTAAAAATGGAAGATCTTTTTAACATTTAGTGCTACCAAGTATTCCTAAACTAATATTTGTGCATTTGATTTTTATTTCATAAGTGAAAAAAATTCTACTTATCCCTAATAAATTTAATTCTATTACTGCAATTTTCCGATCTAGCATCCATGAGTTTTAATTACCTACTGATCTGATAAGCATTCCCTCTACCTTTTCATCCAAATAATTAATAAAAATATTGAACTTTAGATGATCCAGAACTGATTGCTGTGGCACCTCATTCAATCACTCTTTTCAAATTGATGATTAATTATCAATCAACATTCCAAGAATATAAATTTCAGTCCATCTTTTAATCCACTTAGTTGTGATGTCATCCAATGCACAGTGAATAATATGCATGTCTCAGATTACTTTGTCAGATATTTTGCTAAAATATCCTAAAGGGCCCCAGTCTCAATGCTGCCAGGCGCAAGTTAAAATCTCCAAGAAATATAAACTTGGGAACAGCAGGAGTAGCAGCCCCACTTCACAAATTTATGCAGATCTCATTTAATTATTAAACGGTGTTCAAAATGCTTCTATACTGGTCTTGTTATTATCTATTCCAGAATCTTCCAAAGCCTGGATGTCATACTGACTGGGTCTGAAGTTTGCTGAATCTTTGTTTATCATTTTTTGAAGATAGGAGCATTTGCTCCAGTCATCCAACAATTTGTCAGTTCTCCAGAATTATTTGGGAAAGTATACAAGCGTATGGTCATACCATCAACCAGTTTGTTTCAGTATTTTAGGATGCAATCCATCTGGACCTAAACTACTTGAAAATAAAGATAGGGTATCCAGCTATGGTTGAAAATCTCAAGATTTAATTCTCTCCTTTCACTGTGTTCTCTGCAGAAGTTTGTTAAACAAGGTTGAAATAAAATAATAAATGAATATAAAATATCTGCCTTTTTTGTGATATCCAATGTATTAGCATTTTTGCCATTTTCATTGAGCAGCTGTTATACCTATCTTTATGTTTCCCTTTTATTTTGAACATATCCCCCCATAAGCCCCTTTCTTGCCATTAGCATCCTGACACCAGTGCTGCAGTGTCAGATGATCTGTCTGTGGTCTTCCTTCACAGCCTGGCACTTTTTCCTGTTTGCTATATATGATTTTCAGATCTCCATTAAGCTTTTTATTTAGCCACACTGGTTTTGTTTCTCTTTTTTTCCCCTGTACATAAGAATTATTTTCAATTCTGCTTTTAATATGTTTTCAAAAGTTTGAACATTGTTTAAGAATTCTCCTTAATCCTCTTCTTTTTAGCTTCTCCTACCATGATATCCTACTCATGTTGTTCTGTGTTTTTAAGCCTCACATTTTATAAAGTTGAAGATATATGTTTGAATATCTTCAGTTTTACAATAGTTTCTCTTAATGAGAAGAACTCAGGTATTATGTCACCTTTGCCCAGTCTTGCTCCTACTTCCACTTCCTCAGCTAATTCTAATTCCTAGAGTTAGTGAATTTGAATTAGTGTTGGTTATAATATCTTTATAAAGGCAATGAAACATCTATACTTATATTGTTTTTCCCTTCTTCAACAAAGCACCATATTAATTGAATAAAGTGTCACCAAAATAAAAGAGCATTATATCTGGCAACCAACATAATCTGCAAAGGTTTTGCTTTTAGGCATCTGTGATTACATTTCCGCTTCACTTCTTATGACACATGACTTGTATTTACTACTCCTCTCCTAAATCTATTAAAATGGCTCTTGTTTGCTATGAATGCCCCTTGTGTGGAAGTATTCCCAATGCTTCTTATGATGAAAGTTGGCGCAGATACAGGATCTCATTTGTATTTATGTAAGATCCTTCTCCTTGTTTCTGATTACCATATTTTGGCATTAATGTTCACACAGCAGATGTCATGAAACACCATTTAAAACAAAGTACCCTTTTCCAGAAGACTTCAATGGAATACATTTCAAAGGATAATGCTGATGCTTGAAGAACCAAGCTCTTTTGTAAGAGTACTTTCTGAATGAATCATTGCTTAAAAATTTAGATTTGCTGAATTTGATCCAGGTATCAGCCAAATGTGTTGATTAGAAAATGCTGCTCAAATAATTCAATCAGTATTAGTCACACTTGGAAGTGTAAACCAGAATATTTGTAAAACAGTACTGAAAGTAACCTGCAAATTGTAACTATTGTGAATTCTTTTTCAAAGTATAGGCTAAGAAAGCTAGAGGGGATTGCAATTTATGGAAGCTTTTCTTCTCTGTAAATACTTGTGAACTTTGTGCACTTTTTTCTTAGTTGGGAATCCTCCTTTCTTTAAACCTTACAGACTAAACAAAAAATAAAAAATAAATAAAAATAAAATAAAAAAAATAAATAAAAAGTGAATAAAGAACATCAATAACTTGATTTTTATTTTACCATACCTCCATAACCTTCTCAACCAGCAGAGCCTGTTTTGCCATGGTGCATATGACATATGATAACATATTTTTCAAATCCAACTTGATTCCTGGTGATTTCATAGAGCGCTTGTGCTGTTATCTTGGCAACAGTACAGAGTATATAGAGAAGAGCATTTTCAAATCCAAAGATGAATTTTTTCACTAGAGTAAGTGAAACTTGGCATGCCATCAACTGAAGTTGTATGACTTCACCATCGTGCCTCCTGTCCCTGTCCTATTGTCCCCATTTAATCATACCTATTTTCTGTATTCTTACTCATGTTTATACTTATACCTATTATTTTGTAAGCAACTGACAAATCAAATAAATAAATAAATAAATTACATAAAATAAATAAATAAAATTTAATATAGACCACTCGAGATTTTGCAATGAGACTGTTGGACAATATCTAACAAAAATCAAGAGACAACCAACACATTAATTTTGTAAAATAATAATTCACAAGAGGCTTTCATTGTTTTGCTGCTAAAATTAAAGCAGTAAATAATTCAATAAAATGTTGATGTCAACAGCTGTTGCCCCTCAAAATGAGACCTTTTGCTGGTTTTGCAGCTCTAATTACAATGGAGCTTTTAGGGAAATTAAACTAAGAATGCAAAGATATCCAAGAATTTGTGATAGAGGTAACTTCTATTTGGCTTTTTAAAATCTGGGTTATACAGTTAAAAATTAGTATTAATATTGGGAAGAAAAAAAGGCATTTCCCAGGGGCTTAATAATGGAAGATAGTTTTTTATAGCTGAATATACTTAATGTTAAATATAAGTGCCTAAAATAATATTAGTTCTCTTCCTGAATCTATAAAACACCTGGAAATAAAGAAATGTAACAATTGGAATTTTTTGCACTCTTCTGTCATTGCTGTAGGAGTGGAAAAATTCTTTACTAAGTGCATGTCTTTATAGTAATTGTTAAAAATACAAGCAGGGGCAATAGAAATATTGGCTTAAGCCCATTGATGAGTTTAAATTCAGTTTGGGTGAATAGAGCAGAAAATTGTTCCAGGCAAATATCTTATTCATCAGTATTCATCAGTCCCTCGTGGCTTTCTCCTGAAATTTCTGGAGGCTGTGGTGAATGCATCTGGGCAATAATACATATATATGAAACCATACCTCTGATGTTTCTCCTACAGACATTTTATTTGGATATCCCCTTCTAATAAAATTATGCATACATTTTGGAGGGTTGCCAAGTTATCAAACTATGAAAAAAATGAATTTTGTCAATTGTCTTTTCTAAGCACCTACTGTAAAATATATATTCTGAAACAGGCATTTTGGCTTTTGATAAATCAAATTTGATTCATAATAACTTTCTGATTTTTATATTATTAAACATGAAACAAACATATTATCTTATTCAGAACAGGCTACAGGTATCATTAAAAAAACACCCTTGTATTAATGCTAGTAGCTAAGCAAAATAAAAGTGTGACTACTCTTCTTTTTAAAGCTATTATAAAATACACCTCCTTTAAAATGTGTCAGTGTCCCGTTCAGTGATGATTTAAGTAGTCATAATCCATATTTGGGATGTTGGTGGTTTTTTTTGTCTTATTTCTCTCCCTGCCATCAGGGTTTTAATGATTTGTGCCTTGAATAAATTAATTTACCTTCATTTTATTTTCTTATTCATAATTTTTCTTCTTCATGGCTTTTTAAGAATCAGTGGAAGCAGTGACTGAGATGGGATATCTGGCTTGATTCAGAATAGGAATAATGGTAAAAAAAATCCAAATACTTCTCTATATAATCTTTAATTCCCTGTGGTAGCTTGGCAACTGGAATGTAATTGGTATTTAAAAAAAGTCCTGTTCATTAAGTGCAGAGTGCCATTGCCACATCATTCCGTACCAGCCTTGTAAACAGCTCTCCAAGAAAATATTTGATGTATAAACAGACTGGTAGGCTTGGTACCAGAAGCCCAAATACTCAAACTAAATGCCTTTAGGATTCCCTAAAAAGTAGACCGAAAACCCTTTCTTTCATCAGAGCATTTTATATTTCAAGAGAGAGGAAGGAATTCCTTATGATGATTTTTTTGTGCTCAATGTGATGCTGAAGAGGAATTCATATTTCATCTGATATATCACTAGGCTTTCTCATTCTCATGGATATTGTATCTGTCCAGGATGCATATGAAAAAAAACAATTTTGTCCAAAAAAATAAAAAAATAAGATTTTTTTTTTGAAGTTCTCAACAGAATGAGAACTCCATCCAATGCTTGATTGATGAGCCTAGATCAACTATGAATCCAGGCATGGGATGCACCTGTCATTCAAGAAGTCTTGATGGCTTTCAGAAGCTGTGCTGTTCATATAACTGGATGTGAAATCCTTTGGCTGACAGTTAGGCTCTATAGATAATGCACTTTCTTTGTGCTTCATCTTAGTTTGGCACACCCGGAGGAGAAAAATATTCATGTGGGAATGCTGTTATTTTAGTTCAGCATTCAACACAATCATTCATCAGCATTTGGTAAACAAACTGGGCCTATAGGTTTTAATATTTCTTTATGTAACTGGATACTTGATTTCCTTATTGATAGGCCCCAGTTTGTGAGAGTTGGAAGAAAAGTTTTCAATTCCATCTCAAGTATATGTTTCTCACAGGCTGTGTCTTGAGTCCTTTATTGTTCACCTTGATGACCCATGACTGCTGTGCCAAGTCTGCGACAAATCATATTGTGAAGTATTTGGACAACACGACAATGATGGAGCTTATCCGGGATGACAATGAAGATTCTTATAGGGAGGAGGTGAAGTCTTTGATGGACTGGTGCAATAAAAATAACTTGGTTTTGAATGTTAACAAAACAAAGGAGATCATTGTTGATTTTAGAAAGAAAAAAGCAGAGTCTTTATATCAAGGCTGCAGCTGTAGTGGTGATCAATAACATTAAGTATCTGGGGGTGCAGATAACTAATCATTTGAACTGGTCTCTCCACACATCATCCTTAGTGAAGTGTGAAAACCAGCATCTGCATTCCTTGCATCAGAAAAGGAGAGCACATTTTTTCCTTCTGTCCTGGCCACTTTTTACAGAGGCACAATTGAGAGTGTGTTAACAAACTGCATCACTGTTTGGTTTAGTGGAAGCAGTGCCTCTGATAGAAGGTCCATACAGAGAGCGGTAAGGACAGCTGAGAAAATTATAGGAAGCTCGCTTCCTATTATTCAGGATATTGCTTATAAGTGCTATGTGCTTAGAGCTCAAAGCATTGTTAGAGACCCCACACGCTCACTTCACAGTCTGTTTATGTTACTCCCCTCTGAGACAAGGTTTCGAAGTATCTGTAGCAGAACTACTACTAAATTCTGTAACAGCTTTGCTCCTTATGCCATCCATCTTGTAAACTCACAGGATTCTTTTTTTTTTTTTGCCATGTATGTATACATTCAAACTAGACTGTGATATTTCTCTGTGTCATGTGTGCATGTGGATATATGTATAATGTTTATCTTTTGAGAGCTGAATGCAATTTCATTTTAATGTATACTAATTAGTGTACATTTAAAGTGACAATAAAGATTCCATCCCATCCCATCCCATCCCATCTTATTCGACAGTCGTTATTCTTATACTGGTCTCTCTGCTATAAAGCAGCATCCTTCCTGATTTGCTTAACTTTTGTTACTGCGCTAACAGCTAGGTCCCTAAGGTTACTAGATCTTGGAGATTTTAACTTACCTCATGGCAGCATATAGTCTGAAGTAGTTCAGGAGTTCATGGCTGCTGTGACAACCATGGATCCAAATAATCAAGAGCCTGTCTTGCATTGGGTGGGGCATACTAAATCTGGCTTCAGAGTAGTTGCAAAGTTATTTGGTAATGTATCTTCAGTTATGAAAGAAAGATCAATCTTTCATTGCTTTTTTGACTTGCTGATGTTACTTCAGCCTGCAGACAGGGTATGACTCATTCTGTCCCGGGCAAGTAATGGATCTGTCTGTACCAGGCAATTAACAGCTTCAAAGAGAACATGGGGTTTTCTCAGAGGTTCTGATAGGCATTTAAGGCAAGACCTTAGTTGTAGCCTAGAATGAGATTGTTTCTATTCAGCCTCTCACTGCGATTGATTGTTGATCCCATGGTGCTCTTTGATTTTCTCAATAGCTCTGGGAGATGAAAAGCCAATGAAAATTCCTGGAGCACATTGGAGAAAGATGAAGAGTAAACATAACCAAACAAGGTTTAGAATAAAAGTCCATTTTAGACATTATACCATGGCATCTGAGGGATGCCTATAGAAATATTCTAGCTATCTGATCAATAAAGTCATTGAGATTTGCTCATAGTTCCACTGTGACTGGGCAAGTCCTGTTAAGATACTTAGGTATAGTCTTGCAAGTTTAGCTGGGATGTTTTAACCCACTACCTTTTTGTTAGACCCATGATCCTCCTGGCAAGGGTGGGGGGTGCCCTTCCTCTGTGTGTAGTTCTAGTTGATGGGGAAGAAGAGAGATTGAGTCTGAAGCCTCTAACCTGTGAGATGCTTCAAAGCTTGATGCTTTTACTCCATATAATATCTACATGAGGCCATTGGCTGAAGTCATTTGATGGTGTGAAATGATACACTCTTTTATTGACCCTGGGCTATCCAAGTGATGCTGTTGGATGCCAGAATGTAGAAAGGACTTGGTCATTTCACAGCCTGCGGGCCACATTTGTATATCCCTGTCTGAACTGTGGCTGGGAGGTGGGGTAGTAGCAGACCGCGGTCCTCCACAACAGTCCCAGGATTTCATGTGGCCTCTTCGGGAAAATTAATTGCCTGCCCCTGGTCAAAAGGTTATGAGGATCAAGATGGATAGGAACAGATTCGGGTTCAACCCTAGTATTTGAGCCATTGTGAATATTTAATTTTGGACAGGTTTGCATTTTCCCATTTAGGAGTGGTGTGTAATCTGAAGATTTTTCTAGTTCCTCCACAGAAGTGAGGTGATAGGTCTTGCCAAGAAATCTATTGCACAGATCCATCTTGTATGTTAGCCATGCCTGCTCCTGGACTGGAGTGGCCACCTATCAAAACAATAATTTGTACCTTAGTCACTTCATGTGTGGACAATTGCAATGTGTTGTAAATGGGATTGCCCTTGAAGATCCCTTGGAAGCTATAGCTGGTCCAGAATGCATCAATGCAGATAGTAATGGGTGCGCCAGACTATGCTGGTGTAACACTATTGCTCATGAACTGCATTGGTTACCAGTTAGCTTTCAGATACAATTCAAATTGCTGGGTTACCGCAAATAAAGCCCTTTATCCATAGAACTTGGCTGCCTGTGATACTATGTATCTCTGATGATTTTTTCCTGTCCTATACAGTTCAACAAGAATTGTTTTGCATTACGCTCATTAAAACATATTGCCTGATGGGCCAAGGAAGCAGGCTTTTTCTTGTTGCAGTATCTGCCCTCCGAAACAATATCCCCCATAGAACCATATTGGACTATCTTCAAAAAGCACTTCATCACCTGGCTTTCCCCCAGGGCTTTGGTTAGTGTGTGTGATGAGCCTTTGATATAATTTTGCATATTAACCTGATGGTTTCATTCTTGGCACAAAGAAACTTATCTTTCTTTTATTGTTTCTTACTATTTTAAATGTTGCATGCTGTACAGAGCACTTAATGGAGTTTGGTTGCATTATAAATATGATCAATCAGTTGATCTGTCAATAAACACAAACACTGGATGAATATAATTATCCAGCCTTGATAGAAGCAGCATAATTGAATGGTAGTTATGCCCCTTGAAATATAGAAAATGTAAATTGTTATCTTTTAAGCCCTAACCGCATTATATTCACTAATGATTGAATTTATTGGGCCATTGTATTAAGGTACTATGTAGATCCTTGCTTTGGCAGGTGAAACTTGGTTCTGATCATTTTTACACAAACCCACAATTATCTGTACGGAGGTAAGTAACTGGAGATTTACAGTGATTTAGCCTTGCAATTTTACAAACGGAGCATAACAGGAGGCATTTTAAAATTAAAAACATTTGAAGCAATGGCTTCATGATGATTGAGGGAATATTGTAATCAATTATTTGGAGCAAGGAAAATGGAAGGGGGATGATGATAATGATGATTCTGCCGATAAAATGCCTAATGCATGTTTTCTCTTTCTCTCTTTTCCCTTCCCCCACCTTCACCTGGATTTGCTGCAGGTGCATAGGCCCACGCCTTGAGGACTGCATTGGTTTCATGGATAGGTACTTGCTGAGCACTTGCTCCTCTTGCCACACCTCCCATATTCCATGTGTGCGCAAAGGTGCTTGTGTGTGCATGGCCCCTGTGAATGGTGAATGATCTTTTCTGTTCTGTAATTGCCTGCAGGTGTAGAGGCCCCACTAGGCATGACTGCATTTACTATCCATGGACACGCCAGTCCATATTACTCCAGCACGCTAGGTAACATCAGCCATCCCAACTTTTTGTTCTTTTTGTTCTTTCTTTGTAAGGAGTAGGATAATCACATTACCCAGTTTAGTGAGTGGAATCCTAAATTTGTATTCATCCATTCAAATCCTTTTGAGCTATTTTCTATACTATTGACTGAATTACTGAATTAAATAAATTTAAGCATGCACTCTTAAACGTAAGATTGCAGGTCACACATGCTTCTTTTTGGAATTTGAATGTTAAAAGTATACTTTTAGTGGAGGCTTAAATGGAGATTGTGTAAGGCTGGCTGGGGTCCTTAAGACATTCCATAGCCTGTATTCAAACTACACTACTGGTATGGGAGGAGGGTGGGACAAAACTTGTTGCAACACTACCAGTATATATATATGTGGTGTGTGTGTGTGTGTGTGTCTGTCTGTCTGTCTGTCTGTGTGTGTATGTGTATTCCTCATGAGAACCAGCCTAGCGTAGTGGTTAAGGCTCAGACTTGAAACCAGGAGACTGAGTTCTGGTTTTGGCTTAGGCACAAAGCCAGCTAGGTGATCTTGGGCCAGTCACTCTTTTTCAGCCCTAGGATGCAGGCAAAACGAAACCACTTCTGAAATCTTGCCAAGACAACTACAAGCACTTGTCCAGGAAGTTTCCAAGAGTTGAGTTGAAAAATAGAATAGATCCTTTCTGGTTATATATCCCAAACTAATCAAACTGGTTAATGTGATTTTCTGCCTCAAATATTCTGACTAACCTTTCATCCACTGACCCTTCTTTTTCTTTAGATCAACATTATCTTGTAAAATGTAGTTCTTTTTGTTACGTGTATTTAGATATAATAGTTGTTTCTGAAAATATTGAAGGAATTGTCTTAATTATCTGATAGTTCTTGAGAGGTATTTATTTATTTATTTTTATACTCGCCTATCTTAAGAAGTTATTCTGGGTGGTGTATATGATAAAACATATACACACACACACACACACACAAAAACCTGTTGCCATGGATGTTAATTCAGGCAAGAAATGGAGTCCTTAACAATACTCAGGGTCTCAGATCTGGGCACATCATTGTCACAATCTTAAAAAAAGCAATCAGGGTTGAAGCTATCCTGATTTCAGGAGGAAAAATGTTTCAGAGGGCAGGTATATAACAGAGAAGCAGAGGTAGGATTCAGCAGGCTCTGACCAGTTCTGGAGAACTGGTAGCTATTATATTCTTTCTAAGAATGAGCTGAGGCAGGCATTGAAGAATGAAACAATATTTATTGTAACAAAGAAACAGGTTACCCTAGTCTGCCCATATGTTGCTGAATCAGCCAGCTGAGAGGTAACAGCTGATGCTGTCTGACAGCTCCCTTTTATAGTTCACTGTCAGGCTGCTCAGCCAATCAGAACAAGCAAAACTCCTGCTCAAAATGCGGACCAACAAATAGAACTTCTGTAGAACACAATAGCAGCAGAAATTTTGAGTAATTCAGAAAGCGGCCAAATACCACCTCTGACTGGAGATTTTACAGTATCCTTCCCATGCCATGCCCACCAAGCCACACCCACAGAATTAGTAGTAAAAAAAAATTAAATCCCACCACTGCAGAGAAGACATTCACCTGGTCTCCACCAGCTGACGTGCCTTGGCTGACAGGAAACTCTAAGATGCCTAATCTGCTGAACCAAATTAGTATTGTCTCATATTACAGTGTACAATTTTTATTAAAAATACAAATGTGCTTCTATGACACATTTTGATCCTGAGGCTACATCGTATATTAACAAAATAAGTTCAGATCAGCAGAAAATTGTATATAGATGGGCATTGTTAAAATACATTTATTTTAGCCCAATAACTAACTATTCCTATCCCTACCCAGGAACTTGGTTAATACAGTATATTGCCAAAGGCTAGGTAAAAGATTATTTGACCCTGGAAGAGAAACCAACACATTTCAGTTCTAGGATATTGTTCTTCTCAATGGAACAAATACATTGCAGATATGGGCAAAGGAATATGTCCTACTGAAGTCATGATGGCTTCCTTCTGAGCATAGAATCAAGCTAGGAGCTAACTAAAGTGAGCAAAAAGTTGATGTTTATGAATGGGAATTAGATCAGTATACTTATGTGATAAGATTCCCCACTGCTGTCCAATATATACAGTAGATATCACTTGAAGGCACAGAAGAACTGTACACTGATCCATGCTAACATATAGATTTGGAATAGAAGTAGAATAAGTATAGGAATAATCTCCTATTAGTTATCAATAGTAAGGAGCCAGATGTGTCCCAGTTTTTGCCAGTAAATAATTCCCTCTTATAAAAAAAACTGGCAAAAAATGGACTTAAAAACCAGCATTGGAAGCACATACCAAGAGAAAATAAGAGAGGAACAGAGACTATACCAGAATTAGCTGGCAATCTTTGGTAGGTTGGCAGATTGCTTCTAGTTTGCTTATTGTTGTATTCCCCCTTACTAGCTGTTGCAAGCTTTTGCCATGCACTTATTATATCATTTTTTAAATGACCATTTTAACTGTACTGGGAATTAGCTTTATTATAACTTATAGTTTGAAAATCATGAAAAACTGAACTGATGAATACTATAGTGATGAAGGGATTTTTAAATAGTCAGAATGTCCGCACAGAAAGCATCACATATCTGCTTTCACACTGCAGACTGCTTTGAATTTTGCAGTCCAAGTCTTCGCTCAAAAATGCATAGTCTTCTATGGCCCATGCTTGATTTTAAATTATATTAGCATCTCTGAATTTAATTAAAAGGAACACTGTGGAATATGTTGTTAGGGATACACCCTAGCAGAATCTGCACGGCAGGCAGGCAAATATGTGAGATAAACATTTTTGTAGCTTACACTCAGTAAAACAGATACACTGTGCTAGTTAAATAGTTTATTCCAGTAAGAGTTTTAGCATAGTCAAAACAGTCCATACATCATTCACTAGTTCAGTCCGTTTTGGGATTATTTAGTTGCAAAGTCCAGTGTTGAAAAAGAGGTCAGTAAATTTACAAATATCAGTCCAGTTATATATCTCCTCGCAGTAGAGATATAAAGAAGTCAAACCTCCTTTTTTCCTTCAGCGGCAGGGAACACGCAGTTAACAAACCATCAATCCATCATCGTCAGCAAGCAATCCAATAAGCTAGCAATCAATCAAGTTCTCTTGCTCCCTCTTATGACAGTTTTACAACCGCACCCAAAATTACATGCTTTGCAGTTTAAAGTGACACACACTTACTATCATAGTTTATATATATTATTTTACCCAAACTACATTAGGTAACCTTGTTATTCCTAACATATGTTACTTCATTTTAAATTATTTTGCCTAGATACATTAATAGATGTTAAAGAGGCTCAAATTATAATCTTCAACACCATATAGTGTAATTGCCATAAAGGCCTAACTCTAAGCCTAACTTTGTTTGCAAAACTACTACCTATAGTGCCAATATAGCACACGCAATCTCAGTTGTAAATAACTGGTTCCAAATGCCATCCAGTTCAGTGATACTGGAAGCAACTCAAAGATGTGGAATAACTGCCATTCCTGTCCTCCCCATATATATTGCCAATTGGTACCAGAAGACAAACTGAGACAATAAAACTTAACAAAATGAATAGTAATTATTGTGTAGTGGGCTTCAGTAGGCAAGAAGCAGATCAGCATAGCTACAACAGCATTTACTAACTCAAACTAGAACTGAGGAACAGCAGGCAAATGGCCTTAACTAATCATAAAACTCGAAAAAGCCCACCCAAATATGAATGTTCTAAGTTTCCCTCCAAAACAGTTGGAGTTAACAGTTAGGGTCATCTAAAGGTTAGTTTCACTTTAATAGGGCTTAACACAACTATATATATTCAATACATATCAGTAATAATGATTAGGTATGAATGTGAATTTGAAGGAGAAAAGAAATTGAGAGTATATATGGACATATACATAGTGACATCTCCTTGAACTAAATTAATCATTTTGTATAATGGTGAAGAACCAAGAAGAAATGCTGTTTTTCTTAAATGATTTTCAAGAGAACTATAAGAGCAGATTCACTTTCCCCTCTTTTTAATCCAGATCACTGAATAGATCTAATAATGTTTGCTTCCTTAATGTCTGGAAATGAATCAATCCAATATTTCACTCTTAACTCACCAACCACTTGCCTATTGTATAGTGCTGTAACAAAAGGAGGACAAGGGATATGGAAACAAGTAGTTTATTAATCGTTCTACTGTAAAGTATTACAACTTTTTACCATAAAGGAAGAGTGAGCTTTACCATAAACTGCCCAAACCAATTAAGTGGTGGCAAGCCCAATGGTGCCTCATGCTTAAAATCAAAAATTCAAACACTCCTTTATTCTTTCACTGAGGAACCAAGGCTTGATTCTAAACAGGAAGAAAGTAGAAGGGGAAAGAGGATAATACCTCTACTATGTAGGATTTTCCAAAGCAAACCTGTTATGTTTTGAGCATGGGCGAGAAAGAATGGAGACAAACCTCTGAACGGTGAACTTCAGCTCTTTATTTACATTGTGACTTATATTTCAATAGCAGTTAAACCTGCCTTATATAGGCAAAACCTGTAACTTTTAACTAATAATGAGCTAGGAGTGCTAGCTCTTATAACCAATAGAAACTCTCTGTTAAGGGCCAATCGGATTCCCCGGGACGGGCCAATCCGGTCCGGCCGCTTAACAGCCAGTCAGAAGTGCAGGACCAGAACCCTGCACTTAACTCCAAGCTCACACTTTATTAAATCATTATGAATACACAACAAAACCTATACGTTTTCTTCCATTTTCATCCATCAATGAGGGGTGAATATTTTAAATAAACTTAGAGTCTCCCTTTATAATAATTTCATGGACTGTTTACTTGGCAACAGGATAGGAGAAGTTGGCCCTTGCCATCTTCCAGGGTGATTTTCAACTCCCCAGAATAGCTTTCAGGACTGAAATTGTCTGGAGACTACTTGGGGACTAATCCAGATGGTCCTGGTTAGCTTCCATGCCCAGGGCTTTCACTGCTGATACAATGAATATATAAAACTTGCTGATACCCGTGCTTTGCGATGAATCAATGTGGTCGGGCTATGCAGGAGAAATTCGGTTCACAATCCGTTGCCTCAGTGGTGGTCAGTGATTGAAACACATAAGGGTTTCCTTTCTTTTATTTTATTTTATTTTCTTTTCCTTTCCTTTCCTTTCCTTTCCTTTCCTTTCCTTTCCTTTCCTTTCCTTTCCTTTCCTTTCCTTTCCTTTCCTTTCCTTTCCTTTCCTTTCCTTTCCTTTTTTTCTCCTTTTCCTTCCCTTCCTCCTTATCTATCTATCTATCTATCTATCTATCTATCTATCTATCTATCTATCTATCTATCTATCTATCTTTTCAGCAAAAGTGTTGTAAAATACAATCCTCCAACTGTTGTTCGAAAGGTGCTCTTTTTCAGGAGACAACTGGACTTTCTGATTTTTCTTTAACAATGTTTTGCTTCTCATCCAAGGAGCTTCTTCAAAATACTACAACCTTTGATGCCAAAGTAGCTTCCCGTTTGAAAATGTAGTTTGCATCCTTTTAGAGAGTCATGGAGGTTTTTGTCTGTGTCCTCGGGTCACTTGAGTGGTGCAAATGGCTGTGGAGTTACTAAAGTAACAGAATGTGAAGTAATGGAATGTGATACAACTGGCAGTTGGAACAGAGTTCTTTTCAGGTGGGGAGGGGGAACAGAGCTCCTTAGAATCAGAGCCAGAGGTGGTATTCAGCAGGTTTTGACCAGTTCTGGAGAACCGGTAGTGGAAATTTTGAGTAGTTCAGAGAACCGGCAAATACCACCTCTGACTGGAGATTTTACAGCATCCTTCCCCTGCCATGCTACAGAACCAGTAGTAAAAAATTTGAATCCCACCATTGATCAGAGCATGGTAATTACTGTATTAAGAAATACTAACGATCTGATAGTCATTTAGAAAAATCCTTTCTTAGTGAGCACCTAGAAGCCAAGATGAACATACGTGCCAAATTTCAAGTATGTAGGCTTTACGGTTCTGGAGATTTTGTGATGCTGCGTGAGTGGTCTTTTGCTTTCATATATATATATATATATATATATAGATGATGATCTATGAGACCATTAGACATGATTCTACCAAGGAGGCACACTCCAAAGTTTATCCCTGTTCTGCCACCTGAGATCTTTTGTCACAGTACTCCTTCTGCAAGACTTATCTTCCACTACCTAGACTTGACTCACTACCTAGACTTGAAACGTATAGAGGTCATGCATAACTATTGCCTTCCTGGTATGTTATATTAAGTACCTAGAACTTCATTTGTGTACCAGATGAAATATCTTGAGCCAGAAAGTGATGAAATATTCAAAGCCTAGCAGCCCAACTGAAGAGCTTATTCATGACTATATTTCGGGGGGAAATGCTAACATTTCAGCTTTCAGAGCAAGCATTCAAGGTATAATTAAGAGCAAAAGAATCCATAAAATGAAAGGGATCAGTTCAGGGATTTTTCTTTTTCTGATAGATAAGCAGTCATAATATGGCAGATGTAATCAGTATAGGGAAACAATGTTTTAATATTTCCTTCTCTAATCAGATGTATGTATTGATTTATACCCTAAATAATAGTCCCCCTTATTTTCACATATCCCCTTTTAACTAACAGGAACTAATTAGCCAAATCTTTCCCACAGAGAAATGGTGGGGTAAAACTGTTCGTATATTAATGCTCTTCATCTTTTCTTCCAGCTGAACAAAAGCACATTTCTTCTTTCACATCACCTTTTATAAATACAAAGCTTTCTTTTTTTGTTGACGGTGTATGTATACAGAAGCTAATTAACAGCAAATCCTTTTTAAAGTAGTGAAACCTTTTCCTCCTTATGTTTGATAACCACTTCACAGCAGGATTTCATTATAATTTCACAGTAACTCAGCAATACAGAATACACGATAGGAAAGGGAAACTTCCATTAATAAGTTCTACAGGTTTATAGATGACTTAATTTTTATAGCACTATGCTCTCCTGTATCGATTACAGTTTTCTATATGTTCCAGTTGTTTATAAGTTAATTGTACTCTATATAATTAAGTAAGAACTACTTAAACAAGGGTTTCTTAAAACAAACAAATGGCATATAAATAGAGAGGTAAAATTTTCTAAGCTGAAATGAAATAATTGATTTTTAATTAACAAAATCCTGCCGTATTCTCCATTTACAATAAGATTTTGGTAAAAATAGCCAAATAGTCAAGGATTATGACAACTGTAGCTCTCATGCAACCAATCTCAGAAAAACAGTTCAGAAATTAAAATATTTATCATTGAATAATCGAGCTGAACAAGTGACATGACTGAAACTGTTTTCATAATCTTTGTATCCTTTCAATTTTGATGCCAAATTAATCCTATTGCTTTGAAAAAGTTAAATATAAATTATCTTACTACATTAGGATTTGTTACATTTGTTTTAAAAAAAACCCATGCTTTTGAACATTCACTAATTATTACTGTCAAATTAATTTCAGAAAACTTTACCTTAGAAGTGAATGATAGCAATAGTGACATTTTAAAAATAATGTGGATGTTGCTATTGAAGAAAATGCTTTGTAATTTCCCCAGATACCAATATATTTCTTCACAGAGGGATCCATACCCTGCAAAGCAGAAAAAGAAATAATCTGGTTATTCAAACAATTTGTTTACTTCATAGACCAGTAGTAGGCAACTTAGAGTTATCCGATGCTTTGATCTATATTTTTGCTCTAGGCTATACGTCCAATTATTGTGGATTATACCCATTATAGTCCAAAATATCTAGAGGCCACCATATTACCTGCCTCTGGCACATTATATACTTCTATTGTGGTATCAACATTAATTTAAATGTCTGCGTCCGCAGAAGTGGATCATTTTCAAGTTAGCTCTTCAATTTTCTTTCTTTCTGGTTATTTTGGTAGTGGTGGCAGTGGGGAATTTATGTAGAACACTGAGTTCTTGTTTATTCTAAGCTTAACTTTTTACAGCTTCATTTAGCTATAATTACAAACAACACCTGAAAGGTAAGCATCATTAAGAGGAGAAGAAATACAAAATCTGCTACTTGGGGATATTTCAAGATTCTCTAGTGCCTCATTAATAAGAAAGGCCCAAGAATCTCAGTAGATGAACTTACATTCTAAGCCTAAATTTCTGCCACTGTTTGCAGTTTCATCCCATGGAAGACCACCTGTTCTGAAAAGTCCTACCATTTGTTAAATTGAGAAACAGAATCTATTTTTGAACATAAATATTAGCTTGCACGAAGTATCTTTTTCACTGTGGGGATAGCTGTCAGTGAATTTTGGATCAGATAGAGTGGCAGAATTAATATACCAAACCACAGCATGTTTCTTTCTGTACAAGAGGTAAACAGATTTTGTGGTTACTCATTTGAGTTCCTTTTAAAGTCAGCAGGGACCATATACAATCATTTAATGAGTGCAAGCTTCAACTAGCCTGATATTTACAGCCCCAATTTTGTGACCGGAACATAGTGGAAAAGTTTAGACGGAAGGATAGATATATTATCCTATAATTCTATAGAATATAATTTTATATACTGCAAGTAAGTGAGTCCTTTAATTGTTATGCAGAAATCCACTTCATGCTTATCCCTTCTTTTCATAGGAAGAATGATATAATTACACAAACACACACACACACACACACACACACACACACACAGAGAGAGAGAGAGACAGAGAGAGAGATCTATATGGAACAACTGCCTTATGTCTCAAGCAGTTGCTCTAGGCATTATTGGATCAGTACTTTTCTTTTCCTCAATTGCAGAGAAAGAGAATTGGATTGATTGTGTAGGTTCCAACACTCTCACCCCGTTCCTGCCTTTTCCTCTGCTATCAGATGTCCCTGTGATACAATACAAACTCAAGGTAAACCGCACCAAACTTGATTGCAGGAAATATGACTTCAGCAACAGAGTGGTCAATATCTGGAACACTCTACCTGACTCTGTGGTTTATTCCCCAAACCCCCAAAACTTTAACCTTAGACTTTCTACTATTGACCTCACCCCTTTCCTAAGAGGTTTATAGGGAGCGTGCATAAGCTCACCAACATGCCTACCGTCCCTGTCCTATTGTTTCTTTTCTGTTTCTTATATGTATCCATGTATTCATAACTATGTTTTTACTTATACCTATTATCTTGTAAGCAATTGACAAACCAAATAAAATAAATAAAATAAAACAATTTAGGAAAGTCAGGATATGACTTGGCAAGTATGCAGTGAGGACTTGAAGGCTAAAGGAGAATGGAACAGCAACAGCAATCCTTCTTCCCTCCCTCCTTCCCTCCATGAGGTGCTGTCAACAGAAGTGTGACTCATATGGTTGCAAAATTTTCTTTCCCTTCAGTTGTAACATATTTGTAAAAGGACATCCACTTTTACTAAGTTAATAAGTTCTGGATCTCTTCCCCCATATGTTGTTTTCAGTGTTATATTTTATAATTATTGCTGATATTTTGGCTTCTATGGATCTTTTATGATAGACTATAGATAAGACGGGAGCTTGTTTCTTTCAACTGATGTAAAGATTATTTTAGTAACTAAAATACTACAAGGCCCTCCCTTGACACACCCATACCTGAAGCCCTTTTAAACAGAACACTGACACTGACATTCCCTAAACTCTGCTGAAAATGTTACATAGCCTGGTAACAAAACGTTCAGAAATCACAAGCTTGGAGAATGAACCTTCACCCTCATCCTACACCTACAGATATTCACCACTATTGCAAATATAGTATTATTATTTATCTTTCCTATCACAAATGGCAGGAAAGTATTTCTCAAATTTGTAGTCAAAGATGAGTTGACTGATACAAAAAAAGGGTGGGGGATAGTTGCCTATCCTTTAATAGATTTACCTTAATTTGTACCTAGAAAGCTAATACTCCTAAAACTGACATCCATTCTTATCATCTTTTTTTGGGGGGTGGGGGGCAGGATTTGATGTCAGATTCTTAAATTATCTTGCTTAAAGTTCAGTGAAGAATATCCTTGGAATATTTTCTGGTTGTGTGATTATTTTCCCAACACTAGCAAGCGTTGTTCAATATCAGCATTTGATGTATTAAATGTATTACAGCAGCAGTCAACTTTTGATGATAATGGAGAGTAGGCATACCACTGCATTAAGAATTTTATAGAATCAGACATGAAACATTATTTGTCTCCCTTTGACAAATGATATTCAACTATAGGTTATGTGAGAAACCTATAATAAGATTTCTCCTTTTACTTTCTTTGCCTGCAATTGTACCTCTGTTAAAAAAAAAAAAAGAGGTTCTAGTTTATTTTTCTTGCTTCCCGTGGCATCTAACCAGAAAGTATTCCCTGATGATAACCATTACATTACTACTATATCCAGGATGGGGTATAGTATCAGAATATGGATCAGTGGTGATATTCTACCCGTTCGGCCCGGTTCTGGCGTACCAGTAGCGTTGAAGATCAGCTGGCAGAGAACCGGTTTACTGCAAGCCTCTCCAACACTCTGCAGTTGGGCCCACCAGCCCGCCTCTACTCCTAGGTCCTTTTTAACTTCTTAGCTGTTTGGTGCGGCAGAGCAGATTTCTGAGGTAAACAGCTGAGAAGTGCAGTAGCTTAGCTTTTACTGTTTTAACATGTGCGCAGAGAGAGTGTTTGGTGCATGCATGCACACAATTGCACAATCATGCAAGGCACACAATCCCACCCCTGCAGCCTCACCCACCAAGCCACACCCACAGAACTGGTGGTGGGAACTTTTGAATCCCACCACTGATATGGATTATATATCAGTCCTGCATCTCTGCCTCTGGCTGAACAGGCTGCATAGCAGAAATTCTGACCTGGACCCTGCAAGAGTTTGATGAGGAAAAACAGCTCTGTCTATGATCTATGAAGTTGGTAGAAGGTAGTTTTAGTTCAATTCTAGTAAATACTATCAAAATGAAGTGACTGCGGATTCAAAGGCTTACCGCATCCAGATATATTTTATCTTTAATTCTAGATGGGGTTGTACTTTCTCATATAAAGTTGACTCTCAATAAGGGGGTTCTCCTGGACCCTTAATTCCTGCTAAAAGCACAGATAAAGACCACAGCTAGGAGAACCTTTGCACAATTGCATATTCTATGGCATCTCTGTCCATTTCTGGATCAAGAACCATTGTGCAAGATTATTCATTCCCTCGACCCCTGTGGATGAACTACTCTAATTGTCTCTACATGAAGGTGATGCTGAAGTTCATTTGGAAACTTCAGCTGGTCCAGCATTTAGCTTCCTGGATAGTAAGGATCAAATTGAAATTTACTTGTATAACATCCCTATTTTAGCTATCAGTTAGTTTTTGGGTGCAATTTGAGATGGTGTCATCATTATAGTCCATCATGGCTCAACACCTGGTATCTATGTGATTGCCTTCTCCAGGCTCAATCTGCCCAGCAAGTAAGATAAAGGATTGCTTACTCCCAGATTTTATTTTATTATTATTTCATTTTATTATTTCATTTTTATTATTTTATTTATTATTATACTTGTATGCTCCCCATCTTACCAGAGGTGAGATATCCAGTCCTCTTCCTCCTTACTGAGCATCCAAAGGGCTGTAAAGATCTGGCTCTTTAGGAAGGCACTTGGCATATAGAGGTTGGTCTATTCCTGTGAGATGGTATGTTCATTGTTTGGTGTGGGTTTGTTCATGTGTTGGGTTTTCAAATTATTATGTTTAAACTTTATTATGGCATTTCCTAAAATTGCTTATAGCCCATAGTAATTTAGCAGACCATGTAATTGTCATTTAGCAACCGTTTATAGTGATAACAGTGATGAAAAGTAATTTTACTTTATATTTACAAACTTTGCAGGTCTGTTATGCAAAGGACAACTGAAGAAAGATCATAAGCACAGTTATGATTTCACTTATTGACTGCTTTGCTTAACAAGTTGCTGGATCCACTTAGGTCACTAAATGAGGACAACCTGTATAGAAACCTAAATAAACAAACAAACAAACAAGAAGCATAATGTTGAAATTACAATTATTACCAAATAATAATGTAAAAACACAATTGCACAAAGCATATTATGAAAGAGTTAAGGAAAACTGCAACAAATATCAGTTTGCCACTAAGGACATGTAATTCATTTGATATTAGAAATGTTTGGCAGCTCCTCTACAGTAGATATGCAATAATCAGCATTCAGCAATATTTGACAGAAGACATGAAACAGAATAGGTCAGCTATTCTATAACACCTATTGAACATCATGGATCAATTAATTTGCAGCAGAACTGTATATTATTTGCATTTATTTAGTTATTGAGAAAGGATGTTTTCAAATGTTGGTTCAAATTTGTCCAAGATGGTGAGTTTTGAAATACTGCCCAAACAACAACAATAGAAAGCTTGGAACTACTTTTGGCTAAACATGAATAGATGACTATGGTATGAAAGTACTCCAATTCCTTGGTTACACCATAAACATTTCAGTAAATTATTGGAAGTAAGGGACGCAGTGGCTCAGTGGCTAAGATACTGAGTTTGTCAATCAGAAAGGTCAGCAGTTCGGTGGTTCCCTTGCACCACGTAACAGAGTGAGCTCCTGTTACTTGTCCCAGCTTCTTCCAACCTAGCAATTCGAAAGCATGTAAAAATGCAAGTGGAAAAATAGGGACCCCTTTGGTGGGAAGGTAACAGCATTCTGTGCACCTTCAGTGTTTAGTCATGACGGCCACATGACCATGGAGAAGTCTTCAGACAGCACTGGTTCTTTGGCTTGTAACAGAGATGAGTACCACCCCCTAGAGCCAGAAACGACTAGCACATATGTGCGAGGGGAACCTTTATTTTTACCTAAATTATCAAATCTTCACCTTATTCATGCTTATAATTGAATAAGTTCAGTTGGAAACATTAACCTCTGCATAGGTTTAGTCTGAAAACGAATACAGTGAAAGACATCAAAAGCTTATTTCATTCTAATTCTGATAAATTATTTATGTCTTTTTTTCTGGAACATAGTTCCAGAAGGCATAGTTAGCAAATATTTCCAGTGTAAAATGTTATTTATATAAAATATTGATCTACTTCCTGTCATGGAGTATATGTCCAAGTAATATTCAATACTTAAATCATATAATAAATATTCACTACAAAGCATGGCTTAAACAACCTTGTGAATGATCAAAAGTAATTTTTTCATAAATATAATATATGCTTGAACTAAAATGTATGACAAGCATGTTCTAAAGAGGAGCGTCAAAGTGAAAAACACTGCACAGATACAAGGAGATATTTTTAAAAATCACAGTTTTTTTATAGTTAATGTCCACTGAGCAAGTCATTTTGCTGGCACAATATTGGGCAGCTATATGACTAGACTTTTATCTCTTTTTCAACAGTCACCTGGGATTTGATAATCAGAATATTACTTAGGTAGGGCATTTACATAGATAGAATGCTATACTTGTACTGTATCTGTAATGGTGATAGATCAAAAGTCACATCAGAAGTATCAGATATTACATACTTGGGATTTTTTTTTGCTGCAAGCTTGAATAATTGAAATTTATGAGTGCAAGATTTTTTTATCTCATATACTTCAAAAAGTTAGGGAGCATCTTGTATTCAAGTGTAAATACTGGTTTATTCTGCATAAAATAGTTAAATTCTAATATACTGGAAGGAATTTACAGAGGTTCTAGGGCAGACATAATTTAGGGCTTGACTGGCCTGTTATTATATTCAACTAAAAATCACTATTTGACCTAAAGAAAGTTGGAGTAAAGATAAATATAACATGCTAATAAGGTTTAAACACTTGAAACAAAGTACAGGTGGCATGTATTCAAACTGTTTCATCATATTGTAAGTGTTATAACAAACTGCATTCTAAGTGTACCTTGATCTGCAATAGATGTACAGGTTGTCCTCAACTTATGATGACAATTGAACCCAAAATTTCTGTGGCTAAGTGAAAACTTTGTTAAGTGAATTTTGCTCCATTTTATGACCTTTTGAGCTATGGTGATGCAGTGGTTGGAATGCAGTATTGCAGGCTAATTCACTGCTCACTGCCAGGAGTTTGACTCAACCTTTCTATCCTTTTGAGGTCAGTAAAATGAGGACCCAGATTGTTGGGGACAATGTACTAACGTAAACTGTTTAGAGGGGGCTGTAAAGCACTATGAAGTGGTATATAAATCTAAGTGCTATTTCCATTGCTATTTCTTACCTCAGTTATTAAGCGAATCACTACAGTTGTTAAATTAACATGGCTATGAAGTGAATTTGGGTTCCCCATTAACTTTGCTTATAAGAAGGTCACAAAAGTTGATCACTTGACCCTGGGATACTGGAACTGGCATAAATATACGTCAGTTGCCAAGCCTATGAATTTTGGTCACATGACCATAAGGGTGCTGAAATAGTCCTTAGTGTGAAAAATAGTTATAAATTCCTTTTTTCAGTGCCTTTGCTCCTTTGAATGATCACTAAATTAACTGTTGTATGTCGGGGACCACCTCTAATATTTGTCACTGTTCATTCCTAAGTAGAAAAAAAGTGTGACCACATCTAGTTTATGATTAATTTGATCCTGCGACAGAAAAGACTAATACACTGATCCTTGTGTTCTGGATTAAATATGTATTTGCTGCATGTACTTTTCTACAAAGTTGAATCAAAGGCAAATTTTCTTGCATATTTTATGTGCATATTGCAATATTGATTTTTTTTTCCTGAAATGCCAGCTGAGGTTTCTGATTCCCCTCAATTGATTTAATATGAATTGGGTTTGGATTTAGTCTTACTGAAATAACATTTAATGGAGGAGAACTATAGAAACAACTCTGATAGCTCATGATTTATTTATAGAATCTTTAAAATGATTTGTTCTGGAGGGTTTTTGATTTTACTAAACCAAAGCACAACTAGATTAAAAGAAGGATAAAAAAAATCAGTCCCAGAATATACACATGCGTTATCCTGATTTATAATGTTGGGTGTGAAAAGCAGTATTGACAGAAAGTAGAAGAAGGCAGTGATCACTTAATAGAAACCTTTGTCTCATATTCATGCCCTATTCCATGAATAGAATACTCATATCCCGTAAGAGATAAGAAGATAGGAAGCTGACTACACATTTTTCCCTCTGTTCAATTGTGTCCAAATTTTAGTGATCGTTTAGACTAGTCCTGCAGCTTGCTTGGCAAGGCTTTTCAGAGGAGGTTTGCCATTGCCTTCTTCTTAGAATTGAGAGAATAGCCCAAGGTCACCCGGCTACTTTTGTGCCTAAGATGAGACCAGCATTCACAGCAGTGGTGGGATTCAAAAATTTTTATTACCGGTTCTGTTGTTATGGTTTGATGGGCATGGTAGGGGAAGGATACTGTAAAATCTCCAGTCAGAGGTGGTATTTGCTGGTTCTCCAAACTACTCAAAATTTCCGCTACTCCAGAACACGTCCTCCAGTTCTGCCGGTTCTGGAGAACTGCTAGTTCTCCAGAACTGGTCAGGACCTGCTGAATACGACCTGTGATTTACAATCTCCTGATTTCTAGCCTGATGCTAGTCAAACTGGTTCTCTTTGCTACATTAGTCCTACCTAATCTGGCTCTCTGCAGTATTCTGTGGACTAGCTGGCCACTTGTTATCTGACGATAGGGATTAAAGCCAATTAGTTTCAGTATGAAAATGTATAGCCACTGCATTATTGCAGTAGTTGGTGAGAGACAGGAACTTCCTTTTCTTTTGTAGGACAAACTAATTAAGACAGTAAAAACTGTCCTCATCTGTAACTGTTGGGAGCATGTGAGGGGGCTTCTGTCTGGATAAAAACAAAGAGCAAGCACTTCCACAGTGCTGACTGGCATTTCTCCTGGCTTCAGCTGATTAGTTCCAGCAGAAACAGGTCATAACTTCAGCCAGAGGCTGAATCTAGTTGGACTACTTTGGACTAAAGTTGTGTCTATGGACTTGAAAGGAATCCCCATGGAGCAATTTCTGCCAATGAATCTTCAGAGACTGGCAGAAAGGCAAGTATATATGTAGATACTATATAGTTCCATTTCTGGGAGTGGGGGAATGCCACCATGGGGAGGGAGGGAGAGGGCCAAGTCTACCTTCTGATTATTGGATCTCTCCAATCCTAATGTTTCTTAGAAATGGTCATCTTGCAATAGATGTGGTCATTCCAAAATAAAGAATAGTGAATGGTCATTGTAATACATTGGTTAATATCTGAGTGAGATACAAGTGCATTCTGAAATTAGGTTGTTTTGTATTAAAACCATGAGACTGATCAGTTGGTTGAATGTCCTCAGCCTAACATGATCATTTGTTTTCCATCAATACAATGCAGTGTATAATGCATACTTGATTAAATTTCTCAATTAAATAACACTGGAAGAAAACATCATATTGATTTTATTTGGCTATTCCTGCTCCAGCTAAATGCCAAGCACATCTGAGCTACTGAATCACTAGAAAGGATGTCACCATAGCAAATTGACCCCTTAGCATATAACATGTTTCTGTACAATGTGGTACGTGCTTATAAGTGTGGAAAGCACATTTTTGTTCAATATACCAAAATAGAGTGAACCCACATGTGATGTGACTAAGTGAAGATACTCTTACTTGATTTGCAATGTGTAACATAGAAGTTTCAGTCATGAAAAACAATCTGGATAAAAGTTATAGGTTCAGTTTGCAAATCATGTTTTTTGGTTTGGCAGTCATAGACTGTTTCTGTCTAGAGGGCAAGTTTTTGTTATTTGCCTTTTTTCTTGAGTAAAACAAATAAAGATAAATAAGATATAAAAAGAATGGCTCTTTCCCTTAGACTAAACTTGCTTCACCTGAAAAACCAATTCAGCTATTTTTGACATGATTAACTCATACTAAATTAGACATCAACTTGCATATTTGAAATTAAGTGCTGTTTCTTTTAACAAAATTAGATGTGATGGAAGTTTGTGAAAGTTCATCTGTTAATTTTTCCAATTTTGTACTATATTGTACTAATTTTTCCAAATATTGTACTATATATTTACAATTTTTCCTGCATATGCTTACCACATTTTAAATTATTTTCATTAAATCTGCATAATTTAAATCAGTCTACTACTGATGCCATATGATTTTTCAATTAAGAAGTTTATTTCATGGTGTAACAATATCAATTTCTATCATCCCTTCACAAGAGCTTCTACAGATCTGTGGGAGAATGATGGGTGTTGATGCTTTAGGAGGTCATATAATATAAATTTGGGTGACTGTTTGGTATGCTTCTGGGAAATTCAAATATGAATGAAGTCCCCCCTCCCTATTTAAAAGATCACTTTTTCCTCTTAGCTGCCAGACTTCACCAATCCATTGTTTGAACTAGAAGGTTAACAGAACGATTTGGAGACATACTATATCTCTTGATAAGAGGTTTATTGTAGGCATTAGAAAAGCAGTTATTTTAGGACTTCTGGCTGGGTCTCCACACTCCCATGCTGAGTTCTCCCCATTGGAAGGCTCCAAAAGGAACTAAAGCTACCCTGTAGGGGCGGTGAAGAAAAGAGGGGCTCCTGAAGGTTGCAGGGAGCAGCAACTCTTCTGCTTGGCCCAGGGCTTCTTCCCTCTCATCCACAACAAGGAGAAGAGGCAGTCATCATGGCTGCCATGAAGCTGGGACAGCCAAGGCAACAAAAAAAATGTGCAGGAGCTGTGTAGATGAACAGTGACTGGAGCTGGGTGAGAAGATTCCTTTTTTATTTAGACCCTAAACTTAAAAGAAAAAAAAGGAGGAAAATCCAGGAAAAGTTATTCTTAAAACTATTTCTTAAAGCAATGAACAACCATAGAGAGAAAAATCCTAGACCTGAAAGAAAGAAACTAAGGGGAGAAAAGTTGAAGACCTTTTAAAACATAGAAAATTGGATTTTTAAACTGAATAGACATTGTTTTGGAAAGGAATTATAAAATGCTGGAACTATCTACTTGAATAGCTGACTTTGCTTCCATAAATTGAACCTATGCTTCACTCTACTGGTGAATGGAATAAACCACACCCCTACAAGTCTAGGAAATTCATGATAAGAGAAATGAACAACATTTATCTGGAGGACTGTGGTGAAACTTACTATTCTATAACTATCTACTTTATGATTACTGGATATTCTGTTGTAAGAATAAGAAAGACTCTTAAATAAAGCAAAATGACTTGATTTTTGGAAGCTGCCTCGACTACTTAAATGGAACTGATTAATAATCTTGAGATGTAAAGAACTATGATTATTGAACTTTTGGAGGAGCATCATTGGACTTGAATATTTTGTTTTTGGACTTGAGTAAGAGTGGGATTTATTAAAATAAGACAGGATGCTCTATCAGGGGGAAATGAGTGAGCTTTCAAGAGAAATGGTGTTGATGTTTCAAAGCATTAAGGACACTATGTCATAGAATCACAGAGAGATAAAGAACCTAATGCAAGGCATAAATGGGAAAATAGAAAATACGTTACAACTGACAATGAATGAAGATCAAAGAGTCCAGGAAAGAGAGGAGACAGCAGGAAGAATGGAGGAAAAGATAGAACAGACAAATCAGCAAACAAAGCAAGAAGATATGAATAAGAAGACGATAAAGATAATAATGACTGATGAAAGAAACCAAGGGAAAAGTACTTTAGGAGATTTAAAAGTGGAATTGGATAACCTGGAAGATATTTTTGAAACGGAAATAGGGGTTTGGTTGGACACTCTGGAGACCTGCTAGCTTAGGAGGATAGAGATGGGAGAAATATTCAGATTGAATGGTGAAGACACATGCTGATAGAAACAAGATCCAAAAGAGAAGTATGGGAGGCAAGCCCAAAAACAAATAAAAATTGAAGTATTAAATTGGACAAGAGATGATGGTAGAAAGGATTATTTTTTTTTTTTTTTTTCTCATATAATGATGGCCTGATTAAAAACTGGAATAGAAGTAGAAATAAGAATACACATCTTTATACAATACATCTTTATATAAAGCAGAGGGGAAAATTGGAGGTTGAAACATGGTATATTAGATATGTTTAAATAATAGGATGACCGATACTTGAATGGCGTACTGTGACTTTGAACAGCCAAATAATGAAGGACTATGTCTTGTTATAAACATGTGTATTAACACTAGGATTAGTAATGGTGAGCTGACTAGAAGCTACAATAGAGGTAGAAATCAGAAATAGGGGGAATATTAGCAGATATAATTTTTATATACTAGAATATGTAATAATTAGATGGAAAGATTAGAGGTTGAAAGATGGTATTACTATGTATGTTTAAATATATCATTGGTATTAAAGGCACATTGAAATATTGAATAACTACTCTAAAACAATCATGTTTATCAATACTAGGATTATATGTTTGATTAATGTAACAACTATTATTGTTATTGTTATTGCTGTTTATATCAAAATGAATTATACCCAGAGGCCATAGTGTTCATGTATTGATATTGATGTATCAATTAAATCCAATAAAACTTAAAAGAAAAGCAGATAATTTAACCCACATCTATAGCACATCCAATATTCAAGTCTTGTATCTTTTTCTTTTGTATGTTGGTAATGGCAGGATGAGAGTTAAATCATATCCTTTGGGAGGTTATGATGGTAACAGGAATGTGCTTTTCCCTTTTAACTCTTGCCATGGAATTATGGTATGGTATCCTCAGATTGGGATTATTAGAAATATACTGGCTCAGAGCAGGCAGAAATGTGGGAGGCACTTGCAAAATCAAGTTCCTCCCTTTGTCCAATGGGCAATCTAACCAGTCCATTACCTTGTATATGTATGTATGTATGCATGTCTATATATACCATGTTTTCCCCCAAATAAGACCTGGTCTTATATTTATTTTGGCTCCAAAAAATGCATTAGGACTTATTTTCGGGGAAACAGGCTATCAGGGTGATCAGCCCAGCTGGACGCCCCACCTTCTGGCATGAGCACAGGGCCAACGGTGTCCAGCAGCAGCTACAGCCCACCAACCCCTTGGTCAGTGCACTTTGTGGTTGCATGGTCGGCACAGTGCAAGTGAGTTCATTATCTGTCCAAACAGCAGATGGAGGCAAAGATGTGGCGGGAAGGCATACAGAAAGCCAAGTGTCAGTGCGTAGGAGTGGTTGTCTGGCCGTGGGAGGCTGGTCTTTGTGTGGTGGCACCAGCAGCAGATGGCGGCAGAGGCATGGAGGGGGGAGGCAGGCAATCCCAATGCATTGTGCAGGCCACAGGCTAGCCAAAAGATGTGAAGACAAGCCTCCTGTGGCTGCCTGCCTACTCCATCCTACTGTCTCTCAGCTTGCCTGCAACCCACATGGTGCTTTGGGATTGCCTGTGTTACCCCCGTGCCTCTGTCTCTGTCTACTGCCAGTGCTACTACATAAAAACAACATTCCCATGGATAGCTGCCTGCTCCGGCCCACTGAATCTCAGTTTTTCCACAGTCTGCAAGGCATATCCAGATCTTTTGCTTCCCCCCCATCATGCCTGTGCCTCCATCTGCTGCCAGTGCTGCTGCATAAAGATGACCTCCCATAGCTGCCTGTCTACTCTGGCTCACTGATTCTCAGCTTTCCCATGGCTTGCTCAGCACATCTGGATTGTGTGCCTCCCCAGCTTGCCTCTACCTCTGCCTGCTGCTTTGATAGGTAATCAACTCACCTGCTGCCAGACACCATCAGCCATTGCACCCTCCTTGCCTCTTTTGCTGGCCATGCTCGCACACACACACACAGTGTCACTGCTGTTGAAGACATTTACTGGGACTTATTTTTGAGGTGTGGCTTATGTTAGCATGCAAAAAATGAGGCTAGGGCTTATTTTCTGGTTATCTCTTATTTTGGGAGATTTGTTTATTTATTTAGTGTATGGAACATGTTAAACAGGGATCACCGAGGTGGCTGGCTGCCTCTGTGAAAGGAATTTTTCAGGTGGTGTTATTTTTACCTGCAGGATGCCTGAATGCCAGTAGGCATTCGGATGAGGCACCTTTCTTGTCCCTACATGGTTTTTGCGCTCACAGGAATTGAATCGCCGAGCTGCCAACCTCAGCAGTATGCAGGCCCAGCATCTTACCATGTGAGCCACCGCAGCCCCATTTTTGGGGAAACATGGTATATATGTACATTTCCATTTATTCTGTACAGGAACATCTGCTGCAATTCACAATTTTAATCTATTCTAGATTAATACTATATTTTTTGTTCTTTAACAAGTAAACTTTAATTATAACTAATGTAATCTTTATAAAGTAATCATTTTTTAAATATAAATTAAAAAATTATATTTTTGACTTTCTTGACTGTTTTTATTCTTCAATCTTCCTTCAAAAACTCATCTAATGTTTAGATAGAATCCCATTTTGTTAGCATATTGGGCCAAAACATCTTTGTTTTGTCAATAGGGATCTTATCAATTTAACAATGTGTTTGCAAAACAAACTTTATACATCAGCATGATTTGTAAACCCAATTGCTTTAAATTACACTTTGATCTGTTCATTGTCAGAATAAATGCTTAGGAAGGGCATAGAACTGGATAGAAGGAATCAAATTACTTTGCTTTGTATTTAAGGACAAAAAAGAGCAAGGAAAACATTTGCATTTAGCATTTATAGTTTTCTTTTCCATGTCACATGTTACCTTTGTAGTTTCCAGTGATAAGAGAATGCCATTCTGTTTTAAATATGATAATGTCAGTGTTTTTTGGTGAATGTATGTGAACCAAGGTCAATCGTAGCTATTGCAATATTGTAATACATCAGACAAGGAATGTGTTAATTAACTCATCCCAGATGGTGTTCAGCCTCCAAAATCATTAAACAGTGTTTGTGACACTAGAAAGGATAAATGTTATGGATCAAGTGTTAACTCTAGCACTTGTACCGATAAAGAGCATTCAGGTTAAAATCTTTGTCTGCTTTGGCAGCAACTTTTCTTTGTGTTTATGTGTTCTTTGTTTTTATGGGTAAAATGTTAATAGCAGTTATGCTGTAGAACTGAAGTACAAAAGCTGAGCCATATGTGGATTGTATTCATATTCTCCCAGCAATCAGACTCCTCAATTTTAGCAGTCAAAGCAAGATTTGAAAATACAGATCTAATGGGATCCATCCAGAAAAGAGAATACTTGCACTCGATTCTTGAATGTGTCCTAACCACGTGAGCCACCCATCTCCTAATTCATTGAACAATAAGAAGGAGAAGACGGTACAGCAAAATCTGATGGGCAACATTCTATTATTATAAGCAGTTTCAGTAAAAGTAATGTGCGCCTTCCTGTGGAGATGATTTCCTGGCTCGGTCTACTTAGTGGGGCTTACAGGAAAGCAGATTCTGCCTGCAGAAGATGGTCCCCTAGGGAGGAGGGACCCAACCCATATTGGGCATGTTACTGTTTTTTCATTAAATATTTTCAAGTAATGCTTTCTTTTTTCATTAAGTATTTTCAAACTATACTTTGGTCTGCCTTTTCATTCATCTAGTCCCTTTTTATTCTCCAAAGCTTGCATGATGGCTGTTTGTGTTTCTAACAACAAAAATTACAGAACAAATGTGATAAAAATGTTGCCACTCCTTTTTTGTTGTTGTTGCATTATTTAGAATGTAGCAAAACTAACTGTACAATTTCATAAATGTACATATATTTCTAAACATTAATTTGAAAGTATGCACATATCTTATTCCTGTGATTCAGCAGTCTTCTTGGGTTCTGATTTGCAGAACACCCCTGATTGCTGCAGGAGTGATTGGAGGACTCTTCATCATCGTCATTTTGGGCCTTACATTTGCAGTTTATGTGAGACGTAAAAGCATTAAAAAAAAGAGGGCTTTACGAAGGTTCCTGGAGACTGAGGTAAAGATTTATTCCTTTTTCTGTAAATATATGCCAGATGCTTAAAAAGTACTGCTGTTTTTCCTTTGTCTTGAATTTTTCATTCTTCTATGTATGTGCAAACAGACATATATATATATATATATATATATATATATATATATGTATATGTATATGTATATGTATATGTATATGTATATGTATATGTATATGTATATGTATGTATGTATATATATATATATATATATATATTTGTTTTCTTAAGTTTTCGCGGGTACTTACATGTCTGGCATTCAACTTTGTTCGGGTATTTTCCCACGTCATAATAGTGGTGCTTTTAAAGTTGTAGCAACGTTTCAGCAGAATCTCATCTGCCATCATCAGGCTTCCGTATGGTGTTTGTCTGAGTCAAACTTTTACAGTGGTTTCAGATTTAAATTTGGGGCAGCCTATTGCTGTGTCAGAATGGGTTTTTTTTCTTTTTTTTTCTTTTTTTCCTTTTTTTTTTTCCTTTTTTTTTTCTTTTCTTCCTCCTGATTGGTTGAGAGTCTTGGTCTATGTTTATTGGTCTTGGAGTTTGCTGTGTTCTGCTACTAATATCTTCTGTCTTTTTTTTGGGGGGGGGCTCTTTTTGTATCTAACTAATGATAGCCGTCCATTTACCCGAAGCCAAGCTGCACTAAAGGCCTCCAATAAAGTAACACAATGTTGCCAGCCAATCAAGATACAAAAAGAGCCCCCCCCAAAAAAAAAGACAGAAGATATTAGTAGCAGAACACAGCAAACTCCAAGACCAATAAACATAGACCAAGACTCTCAACCAATCAGGAGGAAGAAAAGAAAAAAAAAGAAAAAAAAAAGAAAAAAAAAGAAAAAAAAAACCATTCTGACACAGCAATAGGCTGCCCCAAATTTAAATCTGAAACCACTGTAAAAGTTTGACTCAGACAAACACCATACAGAAGCCTGATGATGGCAGATGAGATTCTGCTGAAACGTTGCTACAACTTCAAAAGCACCACTATTATGACGTGGGAAAATACCCGAACAAAGCTGAATGCCAGACATGTAAGTACCTGCGAAAACTTAAGAAAACATATATATATATATATATTTTATATATTTAAGAAAATTCTTCTGTTCCAAATATCTATGAAGAAACTAAAGCTTTAACTGCAGAATAGTAACAGCACATTAAGGAATCCCTTGTACTTCTGCTTTTGATACCTGGATATTATATAAACAAAGCATGATAATAAGTTATTTGTTTCAGTTTTTGGTTCCTTTAATCCACTTACAATCTTCAAAAGGCAGGAATGTGCTAATTTCAGAAGTAATTTTAGATTATATCAAAATTTATCCAGAAAGTTTAAACTGGTGTGGACAACATACATACAAACAAATTGATCCATTGCTAATATATTTAATCAGTATATATTTTATTTATTTTTATTCACATATATCTATTTAGATTTATCTACCAGAAAGATCAATGGATTTTAGGTGGCATACAAAATAAAACAAATTAAAAATGTAATATAAAACCACATATACAAATACATTTTTACAATCTTTTAAACTGACAAATTTTGAGTCAACAACCCTTGCATCTTAAGTTAAAACAAAATTTTAGGCCAGAAATGTCAAGATCATAAATTTGGAGGGGAGGGAGGAGTCCCTCAATACTGAATATCTCATTTAGGGTAGTGGGAAGAAATATAATTTGCTTAATCTTCCCAAAACTTTGTGGCTAATTGTAAATTTTGACCTCAAGAATACTAAGTCCCATTTTTACAATACTACTTCCCGGAAACCAGAATAGAAAATGACCCTATTGTGAGTTTTGCAAAATGTGGTTTGCAAGATTATGGTAGTTTTATGGACGTAAATCATAAATTGCCCACTACCACTACTTCTAAAATAAACATGAAAAAGATTTATACCATGATAATAGCATTTCAGATTTTGAATATCACCTGTATACAATTTTGTTCCTCCTTACATTTTTATTTAAACTTTGACACCTTCATTCTAGTACCTGAAAATTAATTAAGGGAAGTGGTGTGTAAAAATTATTGTGTCAGGTTTACATCCGAAGCTTTTTCTCTTTGTTATTTGTTTTTGTTCTCAACTAATAATGTAATCCCCTGCTCCCCATAATTTTGCGTGCACAGCAAAGACTGTACTCAGCTAATTAAGTCATCTACAATGTTCATAGAGGCGTGCTAATGATGCTCAAAAGGCAGCAAATGGGGCAGTTAGCCCTGCAAACAGACTCCTTGAAACACTGCAGTGGCTTTTTAATCCAATTTGAGCAGGAGTAGTTTTTAATTATTTTCCTTATCCTGAGAAGAGACAGGCTATTTGTCAGTGTTTAGAGGCTAGCCTTTTCCCATTTATTTTTAGAGAAAAATATATTTCCAATCAAAAGCTGGGCAGCATTCTAATCAAGTGACATTTTCTGACTAAGTTCCATTTTCTTTCGTCGTTGGGTAAGAGCACAATGAATCCAAGCTCCATTCTTGACTGCTATTGCTGCATAATCCTGGAAACTGCAATTTAGCACTGGACTCCTTTACCACTACCACAAAAAGGAAGTCTTTCCTTGTGAGATTTTTTAATTATTTTTTTTAATTTTAATTATTATTTCCAAAATGGGTTGAATTTCATTTTAATATGTGCTTGTTTTTTATGGCATTGTTTATTGCCATACAATAGTAAGTCTAATGGGATAGATATCAATGGTTTCATAAATAAAATATTTGTATAATACATAAAATGGCATAATAGCAATTAATGCATTTTATCAATGTTTGACATTTATATGAGTTTAAACAAAGATGACAAGGTATAAGCTATATACTTTTTAACCAAGTGATATGCCTCAATGAACTTGGTAAACAGACTGAACAGAGACATATAAAATTCAGTGTTACACATTTATTAGAAAAGACAAAAGATAAAAATGGTATCATCGATCCCAACTTGATTAGTTAGCAAAGAAAGACTCTTTGGTCAAAAGTTAACCAAAAGTATACTTTTTGAATGCCAAGGAGAAGTAAAGCTGGATCTGAGGGTTTTCTGACCAAAGTATATGGTTAATCTTTCCATGTCCCCCTCCACCATCACCACTATCTGGTTATCAAGAAATATCCAATTAGGTGCTAACAAATCATTTTGGGAAACAGTCCCTGTCTTCACAGCTGATATTCCTTTTTTGACTTGAAGCAGCCAGTGTTTCTCATGGGACGGTCTGAGGATTGGTTTCATTTCCTCATGGTATCCCCTGGCAACCCTCCCTCTCATTCCACTGGCAGTTTCTTCTATGGCAGGCTGCCAGTGGCAAGCAAGTTGCAGCATAGCTTAACAGCAGCCCTAAACAAAAGTCAAGGTGTATGATCTTGAAGCCTGTGTGATAAATCTATGTTCTATGTTCTAAACGATTTGGGTAAGTTTTCCATTGCAAACAGAGAAAATTGCTTAATGCAGTTTCAGTCGAATCATCCCAGTGAAGCAGATTTACAAATAACACAATGTGCAGCAAACTGGATGGATGCCAAAATGACCTGCTATGTTAAGTGTTTAATGACACAATCATGCAAATAGTGCCATTAAATTTTGAGTCTTGATGCAAATATATAACTTACAGCACTGTGTGATGACATACTGGTTGAACATAGAATAATAAAGTTGGAAAGGACCTTGGAGGTCTTCTAGTTCAACTCCCTGGCCTAGTAACAGACTATACCATTCTAGTCCAATGGTTGTCCAATCTCTTCTTTAAAAATTCCAGTGATAGAGCACCTGCAAGACATGCCACTGATTAATTGTTCTCATTGTCAGGACATTTGTCCTTATTTCTAGATTGGATCTCTCTTTAATGATCTTCTACCTGTTATTTCTTGTCCTACATTCAGATGCTTTGGAGAAGAGGTTGACCCCTCTTCTCTGTGATAGCCCCTCAAATACTAGTCACTCTGTTTCTTAGACTAGACATATTTAGTTCCCTCAACCATTCATCACACTGGAGGTTAAACTGCACATATACTTTGGGCAGTTTAACCTTCAGAGCCCTATTTTTGTTGTTGTTGCTCTTCTCTGTACTCTTTTGAGAGTCTCAGCATCTTTTTTATATCACACTGACCAGAGCTGAATGCAATATTTCAAGTCTGGTTTCACCAAACAATATAAAGTGGTACTGTCACTTCACATAATCTTAACACTATCATTCTGTTGATGCAGCCTAGGACTACAGTGGCTTTTTGGCAGCTACTGGCTGTCTTCCACTAGGATGTCTAAATTACTCTGACTGTTACTATTGAGGCAGGTGCCACTTATTCTATATCTGTACATTTGACTTTTCTTGCCTATATGTAGGCCTTACTTTTCTCACTACTGAACTGCATTTTGTTCTCTAAGGCCCAGTATTCAGTTCTGTTAAGATCCTTTTTGAATCTTAAGTCTGTCTTCCAAAGTATTAGCTATTCCCCCCCCAGCTTGGTGTCATTTGCAAATTTGATGAGTGCCCCTTCTATACCCTCACTTAGATCATTTATGTATATGGTGAAAAGTACTAGGCCCAAGACAGAATCTTTCATGTTTCCCTCCATGTAGATCTAATTCCATTGAGGACTATGTTATGGACTAAGCCAACGCATCAGTAACAACCCTAATAGCTTTACTTTAACAGCAGGCTCGTAATCCTGCACTTCTCATTGGCCCGCGAACAGCAAGTCGTGATTGGTCGTTTCTGGCCGATCTGATTGGCTGACAGAGGGTCTCTCTGATTGGACGCTTGTTAGAGCGGTAAACTCAAATCATTGGTTGTTTTGACAGCAGCCAGCTCTATAAAAGAGCTGCTGCTGCCACCCAAGTAGTTTGCTCTGTTCTGAAGTCATTAATAAAGAGTTGAAATCACAGTTAGATGTCTCGTCTCCATTCCTTGCGCCCATGCTCAGGACTTAACACTGGTGACGAGGGTGGGATGCGGAGATGATAGATCTGACTAAATAGTCATCGAACAAGACAGAGCACGTGGCTGAGAGCGCACGCAACAAACGGCAGAATGACCAGCGGCGCCATACCACCTGCTCCATATGACCCGGCAAACGAAGACTGGGACTCGTATATGGACCGTTTCCAGATGTTCCTGGAGACCAACAATCTGAAAGATGCTATGCCTGGCAAGAAACGAGCGGTGTTCCTGACCCGCTGTGGCCCCGCCGTTTTTAAAATGGCTAAGTCACTTGCCAAACCGGCGGAAAGTGAAGACCATGGATTGGGATAACCTCGTGCCGATCCTCCAGGCCCATTACGCACCTGCAGTACTTACACTGATATGAAGACATGAGTTTTACCAGAGGGACCAACGGAAGAACGAGAGCGTTGGGGACTTTGTAGCCGACCTCTGGAACCTGGGAGGACTCTGTGGTTTTGCAAACCTCGAGGAAGCCATGAGAGACCGAATAGTTCTGGGATTAGATGACCACGCATTACAGAGCAAGATCATGGCAAAAGGAGAAATCAACCTTGCAGATGTCATCGCCGACGCTACTGCCGCAGAAGCAACCAGGAAGTCAGCTGCTCGAATGCGCCGAGCGAACGCACCGCACCGCCAACTCGCTAGTGATAGTCCACCTTCCTCTGTGAGGCACACTATTACCACCCATCATGAAAACCTCGAGTCATCCTCAGACAATGAGGAAGAGGAGGTCAACTGGCTCCACTCGGAACAAGAGCAAAGGAACCAGAGACGTCCGTGCCAATGTGCTGGTTGCGGGGAAACCACCCGCGATCAGACTGCAAATTCCTTGACGCACTCTGCCGTTCCTGTGGGAAAAGAGGCCACATTGCAAAGATCTGCAGAAGCAAGCGAGAGTCCAGTCCAAGCCAGAGGGAGAATAACCTCCAATGGGAGACAGGCAAACCACCTGGAAATCGGGATTGCCTGAACCACCAATGGAACAACCACTACTACAGCAATCGAGCACCTGCCGCTTCAACGAGACAAGAAGAGGCACACCAAACTATCACTATCGGCCACGCTTCATCACTAGATGCAAGAAAAATCCACGTAAAGGTCACTATTGAGAATCGACCGTGTGTGATGGAAGTCGATTCGGGGTCATCCCTATCGATGGTCTCCTGGAAAACCCTCAAACAGCTGATCCCTGCCATCTGTCGCCAGGACCTCAGCACTCAAACAATCATCCTAAAAGACTACCAGGGGAACAGCATTCCGGTTGTCAGTTCCAGCCACGTCCAAGTATCCTTCAAGGACCGCACCGCGACGCTTCCCCTGACTGTCATCGATTGTGACCGGCCTAGTTTGTTAGGGTTACAGTGGTTCGCCCCACTCAGAATTGAAATAGCTGGTATACACCAAACCGGAAGTGATGACTGGGAAGAGGCCATCATCCAGGAATTCCAGGATGTGTTCACAGAAATGTTAGGCAAGTACAAGGAGACCCCTATATCATTTAATCTCAGTCCCGATGTGGCTCCCATTCGCCTTAAGCCTCGTTGGGTGCCTTTTGCCCTCAAGCCAAAGATCGATGAGCAACTAGACAAATTAATAGTCCAGGGTGTGTTGGAACCGATTGACCATGCCCGATGGGAAACTCCAATAGTAACACCCATCAAGCCAGATGGCTCGTTAAGAATTTGTGGGGATTACCGGGCCACCCTCAATCACGCGCTTCAGCAGAGTGCTTACCCAGTACCGGTGGTCCAACACCTTCTTCACTCCCTGGGTGGCGGAAAAATATTTGTGAAATTGGACTTAGCTCAGGCGTACCAACAGCTACCCGTAGATGCGACGACTACAGAAGCCCAGACAATAGTTACACATAGAGGTGCCTTCAAGTGCAATAGACTCCAATTCGGAATAAGCGTGGCGTCGGGCATTTTCCAAAGTTTGATGGAGAGACTTTTACAAGGCATAAAAGGTGTCGTGCCTTATTTTGACAATGTCTTAATAGCTGCCCCTACTAAAGAGTTATTAGGACAACGACTCAGAAGGGTTCTTCAAAAATTTAAAGACGCTGGCCTGAAAGTAAAAAGGGACAAGTGTCAACTTTGTACGGAGAGAGTGGAGTTCCTGGGATACCTTCTCGACAGACAGGGAATCCACCCCACCGAAAAAAAACTAACTGCAATCAAAAACGCCCCGAGACCTAGAAATAAGACAGACTTCCAAGCCTTCCTGGGACTCATTAACTTTTTTAACATCTTCTTGCCCCAGAAGGCAACCGTAGCCGAGCCCCTACATAGACTTCTTGACAAAAAGGTTTCCTGGGTCTGGGGACAGCGTGAAGAATGAGCATTTCAACAAGTAAAGGACCTCTTAACTTCTGATGCTGTATTGATACAATACAACGAGACTCTACCCTTAACGGTTACCTGTGATGCCTCACCATTTGGAGTGGGAGCCATTTTAAGCCATGTCCTGACAAACGGTAATGAGGCACCTATTGCGTTCTTTTTGAGAACTTTGTCTAAAACCGAAAGGAACTATAGCCAACTTGATAAAGAGGCTCTCGCCATTGTATCCGTAATTAAACGTTTCCATGAATATGTGTATGGGAGACCCTTTGCCATAATTACAGACCACAAGCTGCTACTTGGCATTTTAGCAGGAAACAAACCAACTCCCCACATCTTATCACAAAGAATGACATGTTGGTCGGAGTTTTTAGCCGCATACGATTACCAACTGCAACACCGCCCAGGGAAAGCCATTCCCCACGCTGATGCTTTGAGCCGCTCTCCACTACCAGATGTCTTAAATGACCCAGCTCCAATCCTAGCCGTATTGCAAATCGAAACTCTTAAATCGCTGTTGCTGACCGCTCGGGACATCGCCTCAGAAACGAAAAAGGACCCTTCTTTGGCACGAGTCCTTCAGCTGGGTGGAACGGGGTTGGCCGGACAGCGAACCCAATGACACTTTCAGGCCGTTCAGGAATCAACAGATAGAACTATTCTCTCAAAAGGGCTGCATCTTGTGGGGAGACAGAGTCGTCATCCCGGAGAAATTCAACATAAAGTTTTAAAAATGTTGCACAATCGGCATCCAGGCATCGTGCGGATGAGGCATTGGCAAGGAGTTACGCATGGTGGCCAGGTTTAGACAAGCAGATAGAGACCTGGGTGGTGACGTGTAGCAAGTGCCAGGAGACTCGCTCTGCTCCTCCAAAAACATCCCCAACTCAGTGGGAAATGCCTCGAGGTCCCTGGTCCTGTATCCACATCGATTTTGCGAGACCCACAAAAGGACACACTTTCCTTCTAACCATGGATGCCTATTCTAACTGGCTCGAGGTCCACAAAATGAAAAGCACCACCATGGAGGCGGTCATTAAAAAACTGAATAAGCTATTCACTGCCCACGGATTGCCAGATGTCCCGGTCTCCGATAATGGCTCTCAATTCACTGCCCTGGCATTTGAACAGTACCTAGCAGACCGGGGCATCCGCCACGCCTTAACATCGCCAGCTCACCCTGTGGCCAACGGTAGGGCTGAGCGAATGGTTCAATTTGTAAAGAAGACCTTACACAAAATGGACCAGGGTGACATTGATGACAAGATAACCGGGATGCTTCTCCTCCAACATATTACTCCAAGCAGCACCACAAAAAGAACCCCAGCTGAACTCCTGATGGGCCGAAAACTTCACTCACATCTCGATTGCCTCCACTCTGCTTACACATCTGAACAACCCCTGGGATCCAGCAGCAAGTGTCGATCATTCCAGGAAGGCGACCCTGTTTTCACGAAAAACTTCTCGGGCGATCCATTGTGGGTCCCCGCTACCATAACGCAACTTACGGGACCCCAATCCTATCACCTACAAACTGCAGATGGCAAAATGTGGAAGCGCCACATAGACCAGCTTCGATCCAGACTAGCATCTACTCCCATCTCATCCCCTGAATCTCAAACCAGGGGGGGAAGGGAAATCGAGGGGGCCGAAAAAGAAATAACAGATGACTTAACAATCGGAACCCAGCAGTCTACACAACCAACCATGGGATACTCACCACCAGAAGGAGAACCGAGCTGGGAGGTTGCCTTGCCACATGACAGCACCGCGATAGAAACAGATCCAGGGAGACCAGATGACAGCATTGGCAAGAGCAGAGAGGACAGCCCAGAGCCATTCGGTGAAACAGCGGGACCATTTTCACCGCCCAGCTCAGCGGGCAGCCCAGTGGAACCAGAGCCAGAACAGAAACCGGTGGAACAGCGCAGATCAAGCAGACAGGTGAAGCGACCTGCCTACTTACAAGAATATGTCACCCCACCCCTCAGACGGAACCTAGGGGGGAGGGGTGTTATGGACTAAGCCAATGCATCAGTAACAACCCTAATAGCTTTACTTTAACAGCAGGCTCGTAATCCTGCACTTCTCATTGGCCTGCAAACAGCGAGTCGTGATTGGTTGTTTCTGGCCGATGTGATTGGCTGACAGCGGGTCTCTCTGACTGGATACTTGTTAGAGCGGTAAACTCAAATCATTGGTTGTTTTGACAGCAACCAGCTCTATAAAAGAGCTGCTGCTGCCCAAGTATTTTGCTCTGTTCTGAAGTCATTAATAAAGAGTTGATGTCACAGTTTGATGTCTCGTCTCCGTTCCTTGCGCCCATGCTCAGGACTTAACAGACTACATGCTGGGTGTGATTGATTTGTCAATTGAGAATCCATCCTGCTTGCTTCTAGTATCGTAATTGCCTTGCTAATTTCTAAGTGTTCACATATTCACTGCTTTTCCAGGATTTTCTCAGGTGTTGATGTTAGGATAATCGATATGTAGTTTCCTAGATCTACCTTTTTATCTTTTTTAAAGATTAGAACCATATCTGCTTTTTTTCAGTCCTCTGGTAGTTTCCCTGTACTCCAGAACCTCTGAAAGGTTTCATTCAGGGGTTCTAAAATCATATCTGCTAGTTCCTTCAAAACCATGGGATGTTAAACCATCTAGTCCTGGCAATCTGAACTCTTCTACAAAGGATAATCGTTCTTGTCTATTTTGACATGCATTCCTGTTCCGTGTCCTACGGTGCTGCTTTTGATAGTTGGACTATTTTTTCCCTTTTGAAAGATGCAAAATAAATTGAATTAACTAGTTCCACTTTCTCCCTACTACTTGTTATCTCTTTGCCAATATACTGTGTATTGAAAAGAACTTTTTTTCCCATCATTTTTGGCGTTTGTTGTAAGTCTTACTTCATTCTGAAACTTAGCTTTCCTGGCTCATTTCTTGCAGATTCAGGCTATTTGCTAGTATTCTGTCTTACTTATGTGTCCCTTTTTCCCTTTTATATATTTGTTCTTTTTGTCTTTCAGTTTGTTGGATAGTTCTTTATGCAACCATGATGGTTTCATCTGGGGTCTCTTGTTTGCTTTCTCTGTAGTATTGTGTTAGACTGGGCTTCTATACTCATTTTTCACGGTTTCAAGTATCTTTAGCTGTTTTTTCCTTTAGGGCTTCCATCCATGGAATCCATCCTAAATTGTCTCTTACTTATAAGTGAGCTCTTTTGAAGTCTAAGACACTAGTTTGACTTTGTTCAGTAATTTGTGCCTGCATTATATTGAATTCCAGCATGACATGGTCACTTTCTCCCAAAGTTTCCACAATTACAGCTCCATCTATCATTTCATTCCTATTACTAATTGCAATATAGCTGATTCTCTACTTCCCTTCTCTACCTTTTGGATGACAATGTTGTCAGCTAGGCTGATCAGGAACCTGCTTGATTTTCCACTTGCTACAAAGTTTGTCTCCCAGTTGATGTAAGAGTAAAGTCCCCAATACTACTGTGGTATGTACATGTATAATCATTTTATCACCATACAGGATTAAATGAAGATCCATCTCCTTGTAATGAATGGATATGAAGTATTTCACAAAGGTGTGCTTCAAATTAGATGCTTTTCCTGCTGTTTCTGGGAATGTTATGGATGATGTGCTATTTTAAAATCTTACTTCTGTGCATGGAGAATGCAGGGACAGGATGGGAGATGTAATTTGTGTTGCTCATTACTGTTTCCCACTTCAGAAATTGTTATATAAATCAGCCTTTGATAACTTTATTTGCAAGAGAGATTGCCAGATGCAAAACAAACAAGCCAAATAGAACAATATGCCAAATCAGGCCAGATGATTCATATGCAAAAAAAAAACAATATTCCAAAAATAAAACTATATGCCCTGCATTCAGCAACAAAAGCAAAATACATTCTATGATCACCCCAATACCACCCTATGGATCCATGGGACAACCAAAAATATTTTTACTGTCCAAATGGATACAGCATTGATCCATTGATGCATTCTGTAACTCATCTTAACTTTCTAGAAACTCAGTTGCCACAACAGCAGATCAATTACTTGAAAAAAAGGACAAAAGCATAAAATATCTAATCAAAATCAACTGACTTGGTTAAATTGTTGTAAGAAGAATATTCAAGTATGTTGATCATTGTCAGGACCAGATCTTATCTAAAAACTCATCAATGAAAATAGTTTTAATAAACACAGGTTAACTTGTCAGCACTACAGAATTAGTGTTAGCTAAGAATGAATAGAAATTAAGGAAACTGACATATGTTAAAACAATGGATATGTCTTGTATTATTGGGGCACTATAAGAAACTAGAAATCCTTCAAGATTCCCATCTTGCCAAATTCTTTATCACTTAACTGGAAATCAATGGATTAAACTTTTGACACACATTGTACAAATGTATTCCCTACCATCCTTGGGAGAACTTAGATCTTGGAATAGAGGCAATATTAGAGCCAGCCTTTTTGAAAGGGATACTAATGAAGATGTTGCTGTCGTACAATTATCCAGATGTTCATGTTGGTATCACCCTTACACAAAACAGAAACACCCTTCCCAGAAGTGGACAACTTATCCAGTGCCTTACTGAGAAATGCTTTAGCATCCTTCTGCCTACAGACCAAGCCTTTAACTTATCTCAAAGGGAGATTTTTGTAAGCTCTCTGTTGAACAGCACCTCTGTCCTTGTAATGCTGGTCAAGCAGAGAACCTTATCCATTATGCCCTCCACTGCCCCATTTACAGTGAGAGCAGGCCAAATTATTAACGGCAAATGAACTCAAGGACTCTGACCTTGAAAAATTGAATTATTTCCTGGCAGATGTGTTTCCAAATGTCAGCAACCAAGTTGCTATATTTGCTCAGCTGTCATTTAAACTTAGAAAGAAATAGTTAAAGTTCTTAGTTATGGCTTGGCTTTATTTTGTTGTAACCTTTTTGTCTAATACTTCCACCATACTGTTTTATAATTTCATTGTTTTTATCATTCTATTTTTATTGTATTTTATGGCATTCCTATGTTATGATCTATAGTTACAAGGATAAACATATTACTTACTTCGCAAAGAACATGTTGCAAAAACAGAATGATTCCTACAGTAAAAGAGAAGTGATGCCTGAAACAGTTTTTACAATTGTGAATTCAGTTTGGTTCTCCACAAACATGACTATTTTTCCTCTAAAAAATTAGTGAAAGGTTTATAAGCAGTTTATAAATAAATAAGCTAAGTTAGCTTGCCAGTTTATAAAGAACAAACAGAAGCAAACATGTTTCTGCAGAACAAACCTGTTTCTGCAACATGTATACTGTAAAAACTCCAGGTATTTCTTTCTAAGTTTAAATGGCAGTAAAGCAAATATATTACATTAATTTACATAGTTTTACAATGCCAGGTGCCTTACGAATTTATTTAGTGTAATGGTTAAAGCATCAGACTAGAAACTGGGAAGCAGCGAGTTCTAGTTCTGTCCAAAAACCAGCTGGGTGATATTGGGCCAGTCACTCTCTCTCAGTCCTAGGAAGCAGGCAATGGAAAGCACTCCTAAAAACCTTGCCTAGAAAACTGCAGGGGCTTGTGCAGGCGGTTGTAGGAAACAACACTGATTTGAAAACACACAAATATATACACACACACAGCTAAAAAAAATTTCCACATAAACTATAAAATATTTGCTGTTAAATTAATGTCTTTGTTGTCTATAGAAATTTTAAAAAAGAAAAAATTTGCTACCCAGATAATTAAATCATAGGAGTTGGAATGATACCTTTTAACGTGAAGAAGAAAATCCATTGTCATTCTTAAAACTGACATTCTGTGGAATGCTTCATATGGAGAGAAAGTGAAACATTGTTAAACATTCTGAAGTCAAATGCCAAAATTTCACTCAGAGCCATTCCAGTGCAGGTTCAGGTAAAGACTGGTCTCAGCCAGAGAAGCTCCCTGGTTCTGAAGGAAAGTTGGTCTATAACAAAGAAGCAAATAAATTCTCTCATTTTAAAATTTCTTCGTTATATATGTAATCCATAATTAAACACATGCCAAATCCATTGATTTATTTGGAAATTGTAAGAGATTTGTTTCTCATTTTACTGTTAAGGCAGTGCAATCCTGTGTCTACCTCTTCAAAAGTTGGTCCTACTGAGTTCAGTGGAGCTTACTTCCTAGTAATTGTCTAATCACAGCTTTCATTATCTTAATTTTTGCTGGATGGCATCAAGAGAAAATAAAAGCACAATAAGGAGTTGCATGAAAAATTAGATACAAACAATATACAATACTGGTATGTTAAAATTCAATGACAGATAGTGCTTTCCATGGCTTCTTACGATGTTTTGTTGTTGTTGTTGTTATTGTTGTTGTTGTAGCTGGTAGAACCTTTGACTCCTAGTGGCACAGCACCCAATCAGGCACAACTTCGCATTTTGAAGGAAACTGAGCTAAAGCGCGTCAAGATCCTTGGATCGGGGGCCTTTGGAACTGTCTATAAGGTATGCTTCCTTAACAGCAGTCCTTCAACAACTATTGTTTCCAGGATCTGGTGGTTATCCAAGTGGAAAGGCTTCTAGAATAGGATATCAATCTTCTTTTCCTATAAATGTTCAGCTTAATATAAACCCTCTTGTTTCTTCTCTCAATGAATTGAATGGCCACTAAGAAGCTGGAAATGGTTGGCAAGAATTGGAGGACCAAATATTGTGCAATTTGCTTTAGTAGTGCCTAAGTCAGCTTGTACCTTCAAGCACAGTCAATACTGTTGTCCTATTGCCAGTGTCAAAGTGTAGTGGTATGGTCAAATTATGGTCAAAGAGGACTATTTTACCATTTGATGAGACATGCTGTTGTTCCCTTTGTCATCACTTTTTAGGGCATTTGGGTTCCTGAGGGAGAGAGTGTGAAGATTTCTGTAGCAATTAAAATACTGAATGAGACAACTGGTCCAAAGGCTAATGTGGAGTTTATGGATGTAAGTAATATTAATGTCCCATTTCAGTGATATGTATGTTATTGATAGTTTTAAGAGGGAGAGGGATTATTTGTATGCTTCTTCCAATTTACAAGCTAACAACTTCCATATCATTACAAAAGCAACATTTACACACATACATACACACTGCATCTGAATAATAGCAATGGCAATAGCACTTAGACTTATATACTGCTTCATATGTTTTACAGCACTCTCTAAGTAGTTTATAGAGCCCACATATTGTCCATAACAATCTGGGGCCTTATTTTACTGACCTCAGAAGGAGGGAAGGTTGAGTCAATCTTGAGCCCATCAGGATTGAACTCAAAAGCTATGGCAGAATTAGTCTGCAATACTGCATTCTAACCATTAGGGAGCCATTAGGACTTCTATTAATTATACATAGACAACCACTAGCCAACCACGGTATTAATTCTAGGGATGCCATCAGGATATGTTCAGAAAAGTTGGTGACTGTAATAATGCAGCCGAATCGCCACTCATTTTTTTTAATGTACAAAGCTCTGTTTGTTTTTTATATGCATCATACAACCCTCTATTTGCTAACTCTAGTTCCTTAGATTGTTCTAAGCACCAACTCAGACTAGAAAGCAATTTTCTTCATCATTACCAAGTTATCTCTTCTCAAACACTGCACCAAACATAATAAAAAGTAGTATACAGTGGTACAATTGTTATATTGCTTTGTTTTCATTTATTTTCGATCTTATTTCTCCACAAATTATAAATCAGAATAGAGCTGGAAGGGACCTTGGAGGTCTTCTAGTCCAACCCCCTGCTCAAGCGGGAGACTCTATACCATTTCAGATAGGTGGCTGTCCAGTGAGCACCCACAACATTGGAAGGCAAGCTGTTCCACTGGTTAATTGTCCTCACTGTTTGGAAGTTTCTCCTTAATGCCAGGTTACTTTTCTCCTTGATTAGTTTCCATCCATTGTTTCTTCTCTTACCTTCTTGTGCTTTGGAAAATAAGTTGACCCCCTCTTCTTTGTGGCAGACCCTCAAATACTGGAATACTGCTATTATATCACCCCTTCTTTTTTATAGACTTACCATGCAGGTCAGTGGTGGGATTCAATTTTTTTACTACCGGTTCTGTGGGTGTGGCTTGGTGGGTGTATCTAGGTGCGTATGGCCGTGTGACTGGGTGGGTGTGGCTTTTTTGCTGTTCTGCAGCCACCCCCACCCATTTTGGGGCTTTCTGGGCCTCAGAGGAGCTTCTAGGGGGACATTTTTCCTCCCAGAAGGCTCCTCTGGGGCTCAAGAAGAAACAAAATGCACCCCCAGCTCCATTTTGGGACCTTCCTGGCCTCAGAAGACCTTCGGGAGGGGGGCGTTTTTGCTCCCAGAAGGCTCCTCTGGGGCTCAGGAAGGGGAATCCTGGCACAGCTGATCATATGAACAGCTGATTGTTGGGAGGGAAAAGAAAGAAAGAAATACTTTAAGGGGTGAGAGTCAGGTGGGCAGGGTGAGCGAGCATTGGTGGTTGGGGCAAGCCAGCAGTGACCAGGCATGGCGAGCCAGAATTTACTACCGGTTTGGCAACCAATGCCAAATTCTTGCTACCAGTTTGCCCGATGCAGTGCGAACCGGCTGAATAACACCACTGATGCAGGTGTTCTTCATATGTTTTTGTCTCCAGGCAATTGCTCTGACAGATAAAATCATCTTAGTTGTTCTTCTTTACATTTTTTCCCAAAGTCTTGACTTTTTTGTAATTTGGTGACAAAAACTAGATGAAGGTGTGGTCTTACTAAGGATTTATAAAGTGGTACTAATACTTCATGTGATTTTGATTCTATGCTTCTGTTTATACAACCAAGGATTGTGTTAGCTGTTTTGACTGCTGCCATACATTCCTGGCTCATATTTAAGTCATGTTTACTAGGACTCCATGTTCCCTCTCATAGTTCTGTTTTTGAGCCAGGTTTCTGTACTTGTATCTTTGATTTTTCCTGCCTAAGTATAAAACGTTGCTTTTCTCCACATTAAATTTTATGTGGTTGGATAGAGCCCATTGTTCAAGTCTATTGAGATCTTTTTGGATCCTGAGCTTGTCATCTGGGATTTTGGATGTTCCTGCCAAGCTTGGTGTCATCTGCAAATTTGATGAGTTTCCCTTCTGTTCCCTCATCTAAGCTATTTATGAACATATTGAATAGTACTGGGTCTAAGATGGAACCTTGTGCTACCCCACTGCTTACTTTCCTCCATGAACCATTAAGGACTACTTGTTGAGCATGGTTTGTCAGCCATTTGTTAGCTAGATAGCATCATCATCTAGTGATGATGCTATCTAGCCCACATTTTTTTAGTTTACCAAGAAATAGGTTGTGTTCAAGAAGAGTAAATTTAAAATACAACTAAAATAGTAGTCAAACTAAAACTGTATTTGCCTGCTGGCAGAAAATAAAAAAATGCAAGAAATGGATAATTAATATATTTTCCACCAAGTTTGCTGGAAAAAAAAATCACAGCTTCTTCAAGCTAATTTGTAATTTCAAAATTTGACAGTTTTTCTCACAGAAAAAAACATGTATTAATCATGGATGAAAACTTTGAATGGCTTAGAAATGATAATAACAATCAACATTTATTCGATAGTAAGGATGGTTAGATTTGGTGTGGGGAGATTGAACAATTCAGATTTATTTGATTCAGTTTTCTGAATCAGTTTTTTGAGGCTTTTGCACAATTGATTTGAATTGATTTGATTCACCTCAAATCACTGATCTGATTCAGAAAGTTGATTTGATCCAGAGGTTCAACTGAATCACTGTTCAGAAGAATATCTGAATCATAACTTTGCTCAATTCTGTTAGATATTTCTTCAAACTTGAGTAGCAAGACCCATTATTAAATCTTACTGTTTACACACACACACACACGCACACATTCAGTTTATAAACTGAGTTATTAATGTGATTTATAAATGAAATAGTTGAAAACAAGCACATCCAGTACATTCAATATGAATTATAAATGATACCATTGGAAAAGAAAATGATGGGAAAAAGAAAGGAAAGCCCACAAAAACTAAGCAGCAAATAGGCTTGCTGGAATGAATATAACCAGCAAGTTGCATTAGGTTTCCTGGAATTTTATTTTGGAGAACAATGGAGTTCATGTGTTTCATAAAATAGATATCTCTGTGATGTTCTTCCAGTATTTCAATATTAAGAGATCTTTTGGACTTTAGTAAGGTACATTTACTAAATATATGCTTAAGAAAGTTAACTTTGTGATATTTGCCTGTTTTACCATGGAATAAGATTCCATGCTGCTGACCATTCTGTGCTTCAGCAATTCTACTTCCTTCTAGAAAGAGCAGCCCAGCTGCTATTTTCTGCCTTCTGATGACTTCTAGTTTTGATTACCATAATGAGTATGGTCTCCTTTTGGACACACATTGCTAATTGAGACTGGATGATGGAAATCGACTTCAAGTGACTTGTTTCTGAATGCGGTTCAGCATGCTAATATGCCTCGAAATCATAAATAAGCCAGAACCTGTTTTCCTGAAGGGTTGTCTTCTTGAAAAAGAATCTGCCTATGTTGATGAGAGCAAAGGAAGGATCATGGTTGTATCTCTGTGCAATAGCTCTTCTGTGATAAAGTTGCATACTCAATCAAGGCTGTTCAAGCCAGTGTTTGATACAACCTTTTCTTTAGAGGTAAAGATAGGCACCTATTTGATTGATTATACAAACAGACCTCTCCCACAAAATGACAAAATGAACCCTATATCATTGCCATGTTGTCCCTTGAGCTAGCTTTTGGAGGTAAAAATGGCTCTTGGCTCCTTTTAAAAGATCTTTGGCTTATGCATTTTGGATAGTTACCAGTCTCAAATTTAAGGCTCCATTTTCTTTTTACTGCAAAGATTTTGACCTCAGCTGTTGCTTTTGATGGTATGTGGGGGGAATAAGATGTCATATGATATGGTGACTGTTTTATTCTGACTCATGCATAAACTCATAAATAGCATAACCCATTAGAGTGATAGTACAAAAGATATGCAAGTGGAATGCCTGCTTTCTGTGGAAGACCAAGTGATTAGCACTAGGAGCTTGGCTTTCTCTTCACTCTCTGAATGATATCAAAAAGAAAAGGAGAGCAAGGAGTGCTTTTTGTTATCAGATGGGCCCTTAAATGTTGCACTGCTAGAGGAGAATAGGCCACAGAAATTCTGTAACTCATCTGTCATTTCAGAGTCCTTGAACATTTTCTAATGTACTCATAATGACTATAATGACATAATGCACCTTGTAACTAGATGATGTGGCAGCTCCTTCCTATATTGATCACAACAGGAAACAGTGAAGTGAATAGCAAAGAAAATCCCAAGGTTTGAATGGTGGCTAAGAATAGAATAAAATAGAATAGAATAGAATAGAATAGAATAGAATACTTCATTGGCCAAGTGTGATTGGACACACAAGGAATTTGTCTTGGTGTAAATACTCTCAGTATACATAAAGAAAAGGTACATTCGTTAAGAATCAAGAATCATAAGGTACAACACTTAATGATAGTCATAGGGTACAATCAACAATCAAATTGTACTAGGAAACAGTCACTATAAATCGTAAGGATACAAGCGACAAAGTTACAGTCCTACAATCACAAGTGGGAGTGGATGGATGATAAGGAGTGATGAGAAGATTAACAGTAATAGTAGTGTACACTTTGTAAATAGTTGAACAGTGTTGATGGAATTATTTGTTTAGCAGAGTGATGGCTTTCAGGGAAAAACTGTTCTTGTGTCTAGTTGTTCTGGTGTGCAGTGCTCTATAGCGTCGTTTTGAGGGAAGGAGTTGAAACAGTTTATGTCTGGGATGTGAGGGGTCTGTAAATATTTTCAAAGCCCTCTTCTTGACTTGTGCAGTGTACAGGTTCTCGACTGAAGGCAGGTTGGCACTAATTATTTTTTCTGCAGTCCTAATTATCCTCTGAAGTCTGTGTCTGTCCTGTTGGGTTGCAGAACCAAACCAGACAGTTATAGAGGTGCAGATGATAGACTCAATAATTCCTCTGTAGAACTGTATCAGTAGCTCCTTGGGCAGTTTGAGCTTTCTGAGTTGATGCAGAAAGAACATTCTTTGTTGTGCATTTTTGATGATGTTTTTGATGTTAGGTGTCCATTTTGGTCATGTGATATAGTAAAACCTAGAAATTTGAAGGTCTCTACTTTTGACACTGTGTTGTACTATATTGTAAGAGGTGGTAGTATGGGAGGGTTTCTTTTCCCGCTATCCTAGTTCTTTTTGTTTTCATTCATTTTTCTTTTGCTTAAACAATAGAAATCTTATTAGAATTTTATGGGATTGAAACCCATAAAATCCCAAAGTTCCCTGAACTAGATTTATTTTTACTCTTGAGTTAGGTGGCCTCAGTTTAATGGCTGAGAATCTGGATAATTTAATTTTCTCCTACTGTATGTATCTCTATTGCCAAGAAACCTTATGTGGGTTTTCTTCCCCCCTCCCCAGTTAAAAGTAACTTGAATAGCCTTGGGTACAATGTATATTGACTTTGAGGCATCATTTGTTACTCTACTTTAGAGAAGAAACTATCTCAGCCATACTTTGAACAGAGAAAATCACAGAGCTCAGCTGTCTAACAACTTTTTATATTAACTGTTCTTTAAAGAAAAGAGACTTTACAAAAATACTCAGCTGAGATTTGAAGCTGGAGCCTTGCAAAAATTCTTAAAGAGATATGTCTTGATAATTAGATTGCAAGAACAAAACCTGTTATAAGCACATTTCTGCTGTTCTAAATGTAATTGTTTTTTTATGAAGAACCTGACTTGTTTTGAAAATGTGAGTTTAGAAGGAGCTGGGATTTCTTATAGATTTTCTTTAGCTACTTCTACTTGCTTTATTGTAATTATTTAGGGAAATGATCAAAATGCAATTAATAGCGATTCCTGCATGTGGTTGTAATGTGCAACTTCACTTGACCCGTGTCCACTTACTTAGCAACAACAGTCCTGGCATTCTCCTTTGCCATTGTTAACTGAATTCCACAAGTCATTAGCTGAGGATCTACCCAATCCAAGCTATTCTGCACTTGGTCCTTCCCAGCCCCAGGTCTTAGTAAGGGAAACCCCCTCAAACCGCCTGTTCCTGCTCATTTTTGCTGTTACCGCCATCCTCACACATTCTCTCTTGAGGACAGCAAAAAGCCCCGGAACCATGCAACTCTGGAGCTGCTTGCTACACTATGATTCAGGGATTTTGGGGCATGCTGTAGCTCTGGGGCTACAAGAAGCCCCTGAACTACAGTGCAGTGTGAACCTGCAACTGCCCAAATCAGTTCAAGCCCTCCCAGGAAGCTCCAGCAGTACAGTACAAAGCCCTTGCTGCCTCAGAAAGCTCCGGATGACCTGCAGCTGCCCTTGCTCCCATTACTCCCACAATGTGTGCCTGCGAGGCAGTTGCTGGCCATGTGAGGACAACGTCCTTAGGTTTCTCAAGACAACTGCTGTGCATGATCTTGGGAAGAAAGCCTCATGTGGTAGCAGCATGCTTAGTTAGCAGAGGAAGCAAGAAGAGGTCAGCTAGATCAGCAGGGGGCCAAAGGGGAATAAATAGGGGGATATGGGCAAGTGGAGAGTTTATTTTATTTTATTTTGTCAAGCAATTATGAGATAACAGGTATAAGTATAAACATGGTTATGAATACATGAAATGAGTACGAATATGAAAAAAAAAAGAAACAATAGGACAAGGATGGTAGACACGTTGGTGCACCTATGCATGCCCCCTTCAGACCTCTTAGGAAAGGGGTGAGATCAATAGTAGACAGTCTAAGGTTAAAGTTTTTGGGGTTTAGGGAAGAAACCACAGAGTCAGGTAGAGTATTCCAGACATTGACCACTCTGTTGCTGAAGTCGTATTTTCTGCAGTCAAGTTTGGTGCGATTAACCTTGAGTTTGTATGTTTGCTCTTGTATTGTTATGGTTGAAGCTGAAGTATTCATTACAGGTATGACATTGCAATGTATGATTTTATATACTGTACTTAGATCGGACCGAAGGCGGCATAGTTCTAGGTTTTCAAGGTCAAGAATTTCAAGTCTAGTGGTATAGGGTATTCTGCAACGAGTAGAGGAGTGGAGAACTCTTCTTGTGAAATATTTCTGGACTTTCTCAATTGTGTTAATATCAGATATGTAATGTGGGTTCCAGACTGATGAGCTGTATTCGAGTATTGGTCTAGCAAATGTTTTGTATGTTCTAGTTATTAGTATAATATTACCAGAGAAAAAGCTTTGTAAGATTAGGTTAACAACTCTTAATGCCTTTTTGGCTATGTAGTTACAGTGGGCTCTAGCACTTAGATCATTAGAGATGAGTACTCCAAGATCCTTAAGAGAGTTTGGATCATCAACAAGGTCTTGACTATTCAGCCTGTAATTTATTTTCTGATTTTTTTTTGCCAATATGTAAGACAAAGTATTTATTTGTTGAGATTTGAAGTTGCCATTTGTTTGACCATTCTGACACATAGTCAAGGTCTTTTTGAAGGGTAGTAGTATTGTCGGTGGTGTTGAATAGCTTTACATCATCAGCAAAGAGAACGCAGTTGCTCTTAATATGACCACAGATTTTATTTATGTAGAGTATGAAGAGAGTTGGCCCTAGAACACTGCCCTGGGGGATACCACTGTTGACAGATACAGAATTTGATAGGACGCTCCCAATTTTGACCATTTGTTGCCTGTTTGACAGGAATGCTTCTATCCAGTTTTGCAGGTGTCCAGAGATACCATAAGATTTTAGTTTTAGGAGTAGTTTGTCATGTATTACCACTGAATCAAAGGCTTTACAGAAGTCTATGTAGATTGCGTCTTTTGGTTTGCCCTGATAGAGTTGTGTAGTCCATATGTTTCTGCAGTGTAAGAGTTGCAGATTACAGGATAGTTTTTTTCTGAATTTACCCAAAAGGTTTGAATTTGCACTCAGTCAGGAGTGCAGAGAACATAAGTAGACAACTGCCCATAGAGCTGTGTAGGAAATTTAAAACAAGTTTAGTATAACTGGAAAATGTGGGAAGAGGATTTTAAAGCAAGAGGTTGGTTAAAAGCAGGTTATTAGATGCTATCAGCAGAGGGAACAGGCTTTAGTTCTGATGTGACAAGAAACATTCAGACCTGAGAATGCTTTGTGAGATTCTGGAAAGCTTCAGCCAAGTTCTAGCCTACAAATTAAACCTAATAGTCTGAAGCTCTTAACTGATTCTTGCTTCAGAAAAAAAATAGCTCTTCAAAGAAATGTTAACACTTATGCTATGCTTAACCCTTCTGATTTGTTTTAATACAGAGTAGATCATTTCATTTGAAAGTAGTTAGTCGAATATTGTTTATGATCTATCATCAGAGTGTCAACTCTCCTCAGTGGAGTACATTCATGATTAGAATGTAAAATAAATTATTTAGAATATTATATAAAACAGAAAAATTAAGCGCCTCTATCCAGTTGTCCTTGCAGTAGATAAAGATAAGAAACATCCCCGGATGAAAGCTTGATTCCTGACACATCCATGCTGTTTCCTTGGCAGTGTTACAGAAATAATTTGTCATTGCCTTCTTTCTGGGCAGTTTTGAATTCCCAGACTAGCCTACAGCCCTGATATTCCCTAGTGATTTTATTCTTCTATACACTTAAATGTTTCATTATCTCTCTGAAAATAATTAGGGGCTGCAAGCATAACTCTGCATGCATAGACTTCTTTGGGAGTCCCCAAGCTCATTGATATGAGGACAGTTTGACTGATCTGGTTAGCCAATATTGGGCCAGAAACTAATAATAGAAGACACTGCTGCTAAGTTTGCTAGCAGAAAGTTAAACTGAAGGTTTGAAGATATGATTTAAAGTAATCATCCTGTATTCATTTATTTCCTGATAACAAAGCCTGTAAATTGGATTGGTTTTATAAGTAAAATCCAAGTCAACTTCTTGGTTTCTTCCACATCTGGCTCTCTAATATCTCTGGAAAGAAATCTTGCTAACTGGAGATAATATTTTGTTTAGCTATACATGAAGAAAGAGGAAGAGGGAGTGAGAGAGACTGATATTTATCTATGTGTCTACACCGACTCACACATCATCATCATCATTATTATTATTATTAATATTATTATTATTATTTTATTATCCATCATCCTCCACTTAGAGACAAACAACCTACTCTCTAATAAACAATTTGGTTTCAGGAAAAAACTATCCTGTAATCTGCAACTCTTAACACTGCAAAAACATAAGGACTACACAACTCTATCAGGGCAAAGCAATAGACGCAATCTACATAGACTTCTGTAAAGCCTTTGATTCAGTGGTGCATGACAAACTACTCCTAAAACTAAAATCTTATAATATCTCTGGATACCTAGATTACTGAATAGAAGCATTCCTGTCAAACAGGCAACAAATGGTCAAAATTGGGAGTGTCCTATCAAATTCTGTACCTGTCAACAGTGGTGTCGCCCAAGGCAGTGTTTTAGGACCAACTCTCTTCATACTGTACATAAATGACCTCTGTGATCACATTAAGAGAAACTGCGTTCTCTTCGCTGATAGTTAGTAGTGTGATATTACCAGAGAAGAACTATGTAGGATTAGATGTAAAGCTATTCAACACCACAGACAATACTGCTACCCTTCAAAAAGACCTTGACTATGTGTCAGAATGGTCAATCAAAATGCAACTTCAAATCTCAACAAATAAATGCTCTGTCTTACATATTGGCAAAAAAAATCAGAAAATAAAATACAAGCTAAATAGTCAAGACCTTGTTGATGATCCAAACTTTATCAAGGACCTTGGAGTACTCATCTCTAATGATCTAAGTGCTAGAGCCCACTTTAACTACATAGCCAAAAAGGCATTAAGAGTTGTTAATCTAATCCTACATAGTTCTTCTCTGGTAATATCACACTACTAACTAGAGCATACAAAACATTTGCTAGACCTATACTTGAATACAGCTCATCAGTCTGGAACCCATATCATGTATCTGATATTAACACAGCTGAGAAAGTCAGAAATATTTCACAAGAAGAGTTCTCCACTCCTCTACCAATTGCAGAATATGCCACCAGACTTGAAACTCTAGACCTAGAAAACCTAGAACTACGCCACTTCCGGTTCAATCTAAATATAGTATATAAAATCATACATTGCAATGTCCTACCTGTAATGAATACTTCAGCTTCAATCATAACAATACAAGAGCACACAATAGATACAAACTCAAGGTTAATCACACCAAACTTGACTGCAGAAAATACGACTTCAGCAACAGAGTGGTCAATGTCTGGAATACTCTACCTTACTCTGTGATTTCTTCCCCAAACCCCAAAAACTTTAACCTTAGACTGTCTACTATTGACCTCACCCCCTTCCTAAGAGGCCTGCATAAGTGCACCAATTGTGCCTACCGTCCCTGTCCTATTCTTTCTTTTTATTTTTCTTATAAGTATCTATCTCATGTATTCAAAACTATGTTTATTCTTATACCTGTATCTTGTAAGCGATTGACAAATCAAATAAATACTAAAAAACCATAAAAACATGGTAATGAATACAATCAGCCAATGGTTCCTTTTTTCAGCATACTGGAAGTTCTGGAATAGGTATAGCCAGGACAATTAAGTTTAATTCTTCCATTATTAGTAGGCATAATTTTTATTTTAGAAAGCAACACATAATTTATTTATACATAATACAGAGTCATGCAGAAGAGAAAGCTTATTTTGTTGTGTCAAAATGCAGTAGAAATGGCTTCCTGCTGTAGCACTCCTTTTTCCTAGGAATACAGTACTTTGTCCTTATATATTTTCTGGAAGCACTGTGAAAAATCTGATCCTTATTGAGGATCAGTTCAGAAAAGGAAGATTTTTCAGTTATCATTCAATAGATAGACACTGCAGTGTATGAGTTCCTGAGAGGAACAAACAGTCTTGCTTACTTGAGGATATCCACTCTTGAAATTGGTGGAGAAAAAGTGTCATGTACTAACTCCTTGGAGCAATCAACTTATAAAAACCAGAAACTGGGAGGCAAGTCAAACCCATTCTATTTGTCATTTATGAAGGTCTACTCCTGATTTAAATTGTAGACTCATCCTCTTGCTGAATCCCAAACAGTAAATAAACCTTTTAAACAAATTTCTATTTTAAAACTGTTTCTAAAACAGCTTTTCCAAAATAAAAAATACAGTGTACTTTCCTTCTAAATTTGGCAGAACTTGAGGCTGAATTTTGCTAAAGCTAAAGCAATGTTTGCATAGGAATAGACCATGATTTCATTCTGCACAAAAGTACAAAACCTGTGCCTGTCGGATCTTCAATCCTTCCCTTCAAAGCATCTTATACCTTGTATTTCCATATGGGGACTGTTCCCTTTCCAGATTTATGGAAGATCATTGTTTGTTTTACCTGAAATATTCAGATCTGTTCAAATGTAGAGGTGGAGCTGGGGGAAGAGATGTGTGTACCCCCCCCTTCAGTCACAGTTTTATTCCATATAGCATTAACCTTGTGAACTCACAAGTTTCCTCTTTCTGCTATCTATTCAAAATAGACAGTGATGTATGTATGTATTGTTGTGTATGCATAAAGATTAATAAAGTGTGAGCTTGAAGTAAGTGCAGGGTTCTGGCCCTGCATATCTGATTGGCTGTTAAGTGGCCGGACCGGATTGGCCCGTTCCGGGGAATCTGATTGGCCCTTAACAGAGAGTTCCTATTGGTTCTAAGAGCTAGCGTTCTTAGCTCGTTATTGGTTAAAAGTTACAGGGTTTGCCTATATAAGGCGGGTTCAACTGCTGTTAGAGTGAGAAGTCACGATGTAAATAAAGAGCTGAAGTTCACCGTTCAGAGGCTTGTCTCCATTCTTTCTCGCCCATGCTCAAAACTTAACACTGGCGACGAAGGTGGGATGTGGAGAAAGCTGAACCAACGAAACTTCGAAAAACACCGAGCACGTGATAGACGACGCCAACAACGGAACCATGTCCGGCGGCATCGTACCACCCGCTCCGTTCAATCCAACACAGGAAGACTGGGAGTCTTACATGGATTGTTTCCAAATGTTCTTAGAGACGAACAACTTAAAGGACGCCACAGCCGGGAAGAAACGGGTGGTGTTCCTAATGCATTACGGTCCAACCGTATTTAATATGGCTAAAGCACTAGCCAAACTCCGAGAAGTGAAGGCCATGGATTGGGACGACCTCGAACCTATCCTAAGGGACCACTATGCCCCGACCGTGCCTACGCTCATGAGACGCCACGAGTTTTATCAGAGAAGCCAGCGAAAGGGAGAAAGCGTGGCTGACTTCATAGCAGACCTCCGAAATTTGGGAGGCCTCTGCGGATTCACCGATTTAGAAGAGGCACTAAGAGATCGCATAGTTCTGGGATTAGATGCACCAGGCGTCCAAAGCAAGCAAAAGGCAACATCAGCCTTGCCGACGCCATCGACGATGCTACTGCAGCGGAAGCAACCAGGAAGTCAGCTGCACAACTACGCCGAAACCGCGCTCCGGTACCACCACCGACAGCGAAATCTCACCTAGTTCAGAAGGGCAGCTTGCGACAACGTACCACGAGGACCTCTCTTCGTCATCAGACAGCGACGAAGAAGGGGTCCATCAACTGCGGTCCTACCAGAACCACCACCCGAAGCCCTTACGCCCTTGCGCTAGCTGTGGAGCCAACCATGCCAGGTCCGAATGCAAATTCCGCAACACACTCTGCCAGGAGTGCGGGAAACGAGACCACATCGGACGGGTCTGCCGCAGCTTGCCGGGACCCAGCCAGGCCTCAAAAGGGGCTAACTATCGCCAATCGACAGGAAACCGTCCTGTACGGTGAGAGCCAGTAAACCACTCCTACAGAAATCGAGCTTTGCAGAGAGAAGAGGCTCACCATACTTTCACTATCGGTCATGCCTCAGCCTTGGACACTAAGAAAATCCGAGTCACGGTAGCCATCGAAAACCAGCCTTGCCACATGGAGGTCGACTCGGGATCGTCCCTCTTGATGGTGTCCTGGAAGACACTCAAGCAGCTCATCTCCACAATTCAACGCCAAGATCTCCGCTTCCAACGCCTCATCCTCAAGGACTACCAAGGGAATCGAATCCCCGTCGTCAGGTCCTGCCGAGTCCGAGTCTCCTTCAAGAAGCACACAGCGTACTGACCTTTAACGGTCATAGATAGAGATAGGCCTAGCCTACTAGGCCTCCAATGGTTCGTGCCACTTGGCATTGAAGTGGCCGGCGTAAACCGAGTCAGTGGCTGTGACTGGGAGGAAGACCTTGTCTATGAGTTCAGGGATGTCTTCGCGGACAGCTTAGGCGAGTACAAGGGGACCCCGATTTCATTCAGCCTAGATCCAAAGGTAGCGCCCATTCGCCTAAAGCCCCGTCGAGTTCCATTTGCCTTAAAATCGAAAATCGACGAGCAACTCGACAAACTGATAGCTCAGGGGGTATTAGAGCCCATCGATCACTCCCCTTGGGAAACCCCTATTGTAACACCCATTAAGCCAGACGGGTCAATCCGAATTTGTGGGGACTACCGGGCCACTTTGAACCACGCCCTACAGCAGAACGTGTATCCAGTTCCAGTGGTGCAGCACCTCCTCCATTCCCTGGGGGGCGGAAAAGTTTTCGCTAAATTAGATTTAGCTCAGGCATATCAGCAATTACCAGTAGATGAAAAAACGGCACAGGCCCAAACTATTGTGACGCACCGAGGTGCCTTTAAATGTACCCGGCTGCAATTTGGAGTTAGTGTAGCCCTGGGGATTTTTCAGAGCATTATGGAAAGGTTATTGCAAGGAATTAAGGGCGTGGTCCCCTATTTTGACGATGTATTAATTGCAGCTCCTACAAAAAAAAATCTTACAGGACCGGTTAAAATTAGTCCTAAAAAAATTCCAAGAGGCCAGTCTTAAGGTTAAAAAAAACAAATGTAAATTATGTACTGACAGTGTTGAGTTTTTAGGGTACCTGATTGATAGCCAGGGCATTCACCCTACCGAAAGTAAATTAAAAGAGATCAAAAACGCTCCCAGGCCACGAAACAAGGCCGATCTCCAGGCGTTCCTAGGCCTCATCAATTTTTATAATGTATTTTTGCCGCACAAAGCAACTGTCGCTGAACCGTTACACCGGTTGTTTGATAAAAAAGCAAATTGGCTATGGGGTTACCATGAAGAACAGGCGTTCCGAAACATTAAAAAACTGCTCACTTCTGACTCTGTACTCATGCAGTATAACGAGACTTCGCCGTTAGTTATAACCTGTGATGCATCGCCTTTCAGGGTGGGTGCCATTTTGAGCCACGTACTGCCTAATGGGAACGAAGCCCCTGTTGCATATTTTTCAAAGACTCTTTCAAAGACTGAGCAAAACTATGGACAAATTGATAAAGAAGCCCTCGCAATTGTCTCAGCTGTGAAAAGATTCCACGAATACGTGTATGGCCGGGTTTTTACTATTGTGACTGACCACAAACCTTTATTGGGGATAATAGCCGGAGATAAGCCGACTCCCTACATATTATCCCCAAGGATGACCCGATGGTCAGAATTCTTAGCTGTTTATAACTATCAGCTGCAATACCGCCCAGGGAAAGCCATTCCCCACGCCGACGCATTGAGCCGAGCACCACTTCCAGAGACTCTCGACGATCCTGCACCAACGGTAACCACGTTACAAATTGAGGCACTCAACTCGCCGCCACTAACCACCCGAGATATCGCGAGAGAAACCAAACGCTACCACACCCTAGCACGAGTCCTAGGCTGGGTAGAACGCGGATGGCCATTGGACCAGCTATCAGATGACTTCACACCATTTAAGACTCGACAAACTGAGATTTTCTCCCAGAAGGGCTGTGTCATCTGGGGCGATAGAGTCGTTATCCTAGAACGACTCCAGAAAGCGCTGCTGAGAACCTTACACAATGGCCACCCTGGCATCGTGCGAATGAAAGCCCTTGCGCGCAGCTACGCATGGTGGCCAGGCATTGACAAGCAAATCGAACAGTGGGTTAAAGCTTGTCCCAAATGCCAAGAAGTCAGCAACGCCCCACCAAAAACCATGCCTACTGAATGGGAGACACCACGTGGACCCTGGTCCCTAATTCACCTGGATTTCGCGGGGCCTACAAAAGGCGACACCTTCCTGCTTACCGTCGACGCCTACTCGTATTGGCTTGAAATCTATCGCATGACGACTACGACCTCCGAGGCGGTTATCAAAATCTTAAACAGACTCTTTGCAACCCATGGATTACCAGACGTCCTGGTATCCTATAACAGCCCTCAATTTACCGCACTAGCGTTCGAGCAGTACCTCGCTGACCGCGGCATCCACCATGAGCTCACCTCGCCTGTGCACCCTGCGACCAATGGCAAAGCAGAACGCATGGTCCAATTTGTGAAGAAAACCTTGCAAAAGGTAGACTATGACAACATTGTCAACAAGGTCAATCAAATCCTCTTCTTGCAACACATCATCCCACATAGCGTCACCAACAAAACTCCCGCCGAACTGCTAATGGGACGAAAACTCCGCTCCCACCTTAACTGGTTGCACCCAGCTTACGAACCGGAGAAACCATTAGGATCCAGCAGCCGCTGTCGTACCTTCCAGGCAGGAGACCTGGTTTATGCTAAAAACCTATCGGGCGACCCGTTGTGGGTGGAAGCGACAGTAGTACGTGTAACCGGCCCCAGATCCTACCTTGTACAATGCCTTGACGATAAACTTTGGAAACGGCATATTGATCAGTTATGATCGCGGCTTCCAGCGGCCAGTCCGCAACTCCCCTATGACCAAACTGGGAGGGGGGAGATACGGAAGAAGATGAATTCCTAGGAAACCCGTTCGAAGGAAACGGTGGTTTAATAGAAACTCAGGAAGCGGAGCTGGAGGGAGAAACGGTTGCATTTCAGGGAATTGCAGAGAATGTGGGCAACGACGTAGAAGTGAACTCTGAACCAGAAACAGCCCCACTGCCAAACAATGATCTACCTCAGCGTGATTGCAGCCAGCCGATACAACGGAAATCAAAGAGACTAATAAGACAACCGTCCTACCTAAGGGACTATGTAACTGCACCCTGCAAATAAGAAGCCAGGGGGAAGGGGTGTTGTGTATGCATAAAGATTAATAAAGTGTGAGCTTGAAGTAAGTGCAGGGTTCTGGCCCTGCATATCTGATTGGCTGTTAAGCGGCCGGACCGGATTGGCCCGTTCCGGGGAATCCGATTGGCCCTTAACAGAGAGTTCCTATTGGTTCTAAGAGCTAGTGTTCCTAGCTCGTTATTGGTTAAAAGTTACAGGGTTTGCCTATATAAGGCGGGTTCAACTGCTGTTAGAGTGAGAAGTCACGATGTAAATAAAGAGCTGAAGTTCACCGTTCAGAGGCTTGTCTCCATTCTTTCTCGCCCATGCTCAAAACTTAACATGTATGTATGTATGTATGTAATATATGATGCAGGTATATATTTATGTATGCATATAGCATGTGTATATGTGTGTTATATCTGTGTTTGGGTAGATATAGACTTTTCTCTTGACAGCAGGCAACAGAATTTCATTTGTGGGCCAATGTTCTCACAGTAAAAAAAAAAAGATAATAAAAGTTATCTTACCTCACTCATCTCATCTCACCTCACCTTATCTTATCTTATAAGTGATATGTATCCAGTCTCCTAAGGAAGTAAGAGTCAGCATACTCACTCTCACATCATAATGTCAGATATCGTTTTCTCCAATGTAGTACAGGTTTGCTTATATTTTTCAGTAATTCTGATTCTTAAAATTACTCTGTAGGCTGAAGCTAGATTTTTCTTGTTTATTCCCCGCAAACTCAGCATTTGTCTTTTAAAAAACAATAAAAGTAAAATATTAATATTAAATAAAATTAGAGCTATTGTCAAACAACAAGGTTCCTCTTTTGTAAATAATGAAAGAAAGAAGCATTGAGTTTTAAAGCAATATTTGTTATCTAGAACTGTGCAATTAATAGCAATACTTTTTAATACTGTAAGGGATTAATAGTCTATATCAAAGAACTTACTATTATTCAAGAGATTTCTCTTCATTCTTCTAGCTTTTTTGGCCATTCAGAATAGACGTTTTGGCATTTCAGTTTCTAAATGGTAATGGATTTGCCAGGCTGTTACTAAGTAAATGTTTTTTGGGATCTGTATTAATAATACAAGATATTATTTTCTTTAGTTATATGTAGGAGTTTTTTGATGATTGAAGATTAACAATCAATCGGCACATGCTTTACTGAAGCAGAGCTGGCTAGATAATAGATAAGAGATAATCAGAGTTAGAAGGGACCTTGTAGGTCAACTAGTCCAACCCCCTGCCCAAGCAGGAGACCCTACACTATTTCTGACAGACGGGAATCCAATCTCAAGTGATGGCGCTGCCACAGCTTCTGAGGGCAAGCTGTTCCAGATATTGAAGCCATATGTTGAAGAAGTAGAGCCCAATGGAAAAAAAAAAGAATTTTGTAACCATTTTTCCAACTAACAAATCTTATTAAAAGGTTTTCATCAGCTGCACCTCATTTCATCATATGCATAAATGGCTGGATGGAAGTGGGATTTAAAATGGGATGAGAATAAGAGGGGAAGATCAAGTGCTAATGCACAGGCAGCAGAAAGGTCTTAGGAAATCTGATTCCTCATTTTTTATCATTATGTAAAAACAGCCTGAACTTTGGACACCAGGGCAGATACAAATTGTATGAGAGACCTATTAGGAGTACCTTATCAATTAATAACTGTAATGTAGTTCAATATTATTGAACATAGAATTCTATTTGTTGAGACTTTCTGAGATTGCCTAAAACCATTTGATTTATGAGAGTGCAGCTGTCTCTCACTCAGTGGTGCTGTTAAAATCTTATTTTTTCCAAAACTGTCACTTTAAAGTCTGCTATAGAATATCCTGGGAGACTGAAATATTATTTTGCCCTTGTTTTGACTCTTGATGACAGATCTATATGTGTCCATTAATTCTTTTATACAAATGGGTATGTTTGTGTTTCCAGCTAAATAATTTTTAAATCATTATTTGCTGGAGGAAAAAAAACTCTTCCCCCTCCCCCACCCAAAAAACCTCCTGAAGAGTTAGATTACTCTTTATCTGATGGAGGATGATAGAATGATAATACCTCTGAGTTAAGTGACTTGGAAGTCAGGAGCCAAACATAGAAGCCATAAAAAAGAACAGTGTGCAATTAATCATCCCAGTTTCAGTGTGCTGAAGAGCCAAGAGTTTAAAAATTTAGAGGTTTAGACAGATTAGGTTAAGGACATCAGACAGATTTTTGCCATTGTGAATTAGATCAAGTGCTAATGTACAGGCAGAAGAAAGGTCTTAGGAAATATGATTCCTCATTCTTCATCATTATGTAAAAACAGCCTGAACTTTGGACACCTGTCAAATCTATTCTCATGCTGAACAAATGAACAAACAGAATCCCCAGCAGGAGGAGAATCCTATCACATCCTATTTCATGTAATATGTACTTCTGTATTTACAGACCCTAAATAATGATAAATGAAAATGAAATAGATGAAATGTTCCCAGCGCTCTGATTTAGTTAAATGTCACCCAAAACTGAACCCACAATTTTCAGGAATATTTAACAATGCTTTTCTATTCATCATTTTTTAAAAAATAACAACCTTCTCCTTGCAAAAATATTAACCATAAAACTATCCTCAGACATCCTGATTTTCAGAGTGCAAAAAATAAATTCCTTAATGTTCTATGTACTCCTTGGTTTTGGAAAAGAACCTCAATGAAATTCCCTGTGACAATGGCAGCTTTTTAAGAAAGTCCAGACAAGAAGCACCAACCATCAGTACTAATACTATCTTCATTTTAAGATTGTCGTAACAGAATCTTGAAAAACTGAAAATGTTACCTCTCAATCTTTACCTTAACCATCCAAGAAACTAGGGAGGGTCCCTTTTGAGACTTTTTGCCACACCCTCATTGCTTCTGTGGACTAAATTACTGCTTATCTGACAGTTGCCTAGTCCAGTCTGTGATCTGTCCTCCTCCTCCTCCTCCTCCTCCTCCTCCTCCTCCTCCTCCTCCTCAAGGACATTCTCATAGGTCATTATACATAGGAAAAACTATTTACATAATTTGGTTGACTCACAATATAGAAAATCTGCAAAAAAAAAAAAAAAAAAGCAGGCCAGATAATTAAAAAAGACTGAGATAGAAGAGAAACAACCACTGAAAGCTATCTTCTCTTACCTCTGATGCTAGCATCCAGGGATGCTATTACCAATAATACTTAGAGCCAGGAAAGTCCATTATTGAGTCATAAATCCTTTGTTAAAGAAGGTAGAAAAGTTTTTAAACAAAATATTTCAGATGCTGATAGCTGCACTTTAGCTATATACAAGTCGACCTCAGCTTACAACCACAATTGACCCAAATTTCCATTGTTAAGCAAGACAGTTGTTAAGTGAATTTTGCCCCATTTTATGACCTTTCTTGCCACAGTTGACTTTGAATGGTCACTAAACAGAGGGTTGTAAGTCAAGGACCATCTGCATATCTCAGAAAAAAACATAGTAATTGTATTTGTAATTTAGGAAACAAGAGGTTATAAGTTGTATGCTCATCAACATGTATTAGATGTGAGGTATGAATCATAAAATAAATACCATATTAGGAAGAATATAAGAGGAAAACTCATAAGAAACCATTTCAACTTTTGAAAAGCATCAGCTGATACTTATTATATTAGACCTCTTCAGCTAATACTTTACATCATAGTTTTTTTAATACTAGTATGCCATGTTAAATTAACTTAACAATCTTTGATATGATTTTTGTCAGTTTTAACCTGTGACAGTATTGAGTTGCAGTAAAATGATATTTTACTTCAAATAATATTTGAGAAATATAAATCTGCATTTAAAATCCAAGAGAAAATTAGATAGAAACTTGCACATGATGGGGAACATTGTACAAGTGGGATTCCAAATGCTATGACAACTGCAGTGGCATCTAGCTGAAAATAGAATTCCACAGCACACCTTCCCTATCCATTTAAGAATTGTTGGCACAGGGAGTAACAGAAGGGATGAAATTTCTGCTAATTGCACAATTATATAGCCAAATGTAACTGACTAGCTTAAAATGTTTGAATTTACTTTGGAAATAATTCTGAAAAGGTCCATCAAGTATATGGGAGCACAAAAGAAGCAATATCTGCAACTATTTCACTGAAGACTTTTTCTAACTTTATGTATCAGCTACATCAAGGGTACTCAATCCCCAGTCCGTGGACCAGCACCAGTCTGCAGCATGCCAGAAACCGGGCCACTCAAACAAGTGAAGCCCTATTCTTGGGATGAAAGCAGCATGTGAAACCATGACCCCTCTGGTCCTTGGAAAAACCTCTCTCCCTAGTGCTCAAAAGGTCAGGGGCCACTGTGCTACATGATGAGAAAAAGTACAACTACTTTAAAGGGTTTCAGACAAGTGCTATGTTTAAGCTCCACTGTGCTTCAAAGAATCCTTCCTGAATTATTTTTCAAGGTACTATATTACTTTATTTTGGTTGATTCAGATTTGAAAGGCAGGTGTGTTCTAATCAAAAACTATGTGTAACCACATAGAGAGCCACTGCTAGATCATGTATCAAGCAGGAAGCAAGTAAACAAAAAAGACAGATAACTCAATCTGCCTGAATAAGAAAACCTGCAGTCCATGCCTATATTAAATTTTAAACAATGCAGCAAAGTGCAGTGCAATACAGGTGGTCCTCAATGTACTACAGGTCATTTAGTGACCATTCAAAGTTACAATGGCACTGAAAAAGTTAATTATGACCATTTTTCACACTTACAACTGTTGCAGCATCCCAATGCTCACATGATCAAAATTTGTCCGCTTGACAACTGACTCCTATTTATGATGGTTGCAGTACCCCAGGGTCATGTGATCACCTTTTGTGACCTTCTGATAAGCAAAGTCAATGGGGAAGCCAAATTCACTTAACAAGTGTGTTACTAACTTAACAACTGCAGTGATTCACTTAACAACTATAGCAAGAAAGTTCGTAAAATGGGACAAAACTCACTTAACAATTGTCTCATTTAGCAACAGAAATGTTGGCCTCTATTGTGATAATAAGGACAACCTCTACTACAATAGATTAAATAGAGATTAAATGCAGACCTATGAAAGTGCTATCCTTGAATTTATGTAATTAGGGATTCTAAGTTCCAACTTAGCTCTGGAATCTGTGTCCAGAACTCTCCAAGAAAGATTAAAGCAACTAATATTGATAATAATGATGGAAGATGAAATAAACATGCATCATTTTAATTTTGCTGTTCTTCAGCTGCCAAATATTAGTGCTTATGATCTATATATGCAGTATAAGATCTCTCTGGTGGCTCTCATATTCTCAGATGACACATTCTAAGATACATCCTAGAATATGCTTTCATATTCTAAATTGCTATCAAACTGGACAAGGAAAAAGGGTGCTGTATCTCTTAAAATTTCAGTACAATAAGTTTTTTTCCAATTTACTCAGATTAAAAGGTGAAAGTTGCTTTTCGTAAAAATGTAAATATTTCATTCCAAAAAGAAATGTTCTCATAGATGAATTTAAATTTGGATGTAGAATATAATCAGGTAATTTATAAATAACCTATAAATGCACTTAGGAAATTAACCAAATTACATGAGTATGAAGACCTAGAAACAAAGGAGATCTAGTGGAGAAAACAAATATCAGAAAACATTCTTGATAAATATCTGCAACACAAAATGGGAAATTGAATAAAGCATTTGCTATAGCTAAAGTATGTGAAAGTGATGAAGAAGAAAGCTGCCTCAAGGCAATATCTCTTTAAATTATTTCATTAATTGTGGAAGTATCAGCAAAATTTGATCCAAAGTTCTCTGGGGAGACAGTGTTCCAGGAGTCAAGACAGTTATAGAGAAAAATTTTTATTATCACTGTGGATTATGGCACCATTTCAGAGAATATATGAATTGTTGTGAATTAATAAAAGTGTTGAATAAAGCTTGTTGAAACCTTAAAGCAAAGTGCAGGGTTCTGGCCCTGCACTTCTGATTGGCCGATAATAGCGATATCGGATTGGTCTGTTCAGGAGAGTCTGATTGGCTATTAACGAGCCCTTCTCATTGGTTAAAAGAGCTAGCGTTCCTGTGTTTTCATTGGCTAAATACCCAAGAGTTTGCCTATATAAAGGGGGCTGTTGAGGCCGTTTGTAGAGCTGTTGCACCATGTTAAATAAAGAGTTGAAGTTCACTGTTCGTCGACTCGTTTCCGCTTCTTGCGCCACGCACCGAACTTAACACTGGCGACGAGGGTGGGATGTGGAGACGTCCGAGCTGACTGAACACTACAAAAAGCGATAACAGAGCACATGGCTGAAACGCACCAACGGCGGAACCATGTCCGGCAGCATCATACCACCCTCTCCATTCGACCTGGCACAAGAAGACTGGGACTCATATATGGATCGCTTCCAGATGTTTCTGGAGACCAACAATTTGAAGGATGCCACTACCGGAAAGAAACGGGCGGTATTCCTAACTCATTGCGGGCCAACCGTATTCAAGATGGCCAAAGCACTAGCGAAACTGGCAGAAGTGAAGTCCATGGACTGGGACATCCTCGAACCCCTGCTAAGGGCCCACTATGCACCGACCATACCAACGCTTGTGAGAAGGCATGAATTTTACCAGAGAGATCAGCGGAAGGGCGAAAGCATTGCAGATTTCATAGCAGATCTCCGGAATCTAGGAGGCCTATGTGGGTTTGCCGACCTTGAAGAAGCCCTGAGAGACAGAATAGTTGTAGGACTAGATGCACCAGGCGTGCAGAGTAAGCTGATGGCGAAAGGCGACATCAGCCTTACAGATGCCATCACTGATGCTACTGCAGCAGAAGCAACCAGGAAGTCGGCTGCTCGAATGCGCCGCACCCACGCTCCTCTTCGCCAACTCGCCAGCGAAGTTTCACCTCACCTAGAAGAACCGGCAATGACAACCCACCACGAGGACCTCGAATCATCATCAGAAAGCGATGAAGAAGAGGTCAACCGGCTCCGGTCTGAACGAGACCAATGCCAGAAATCGCAGTACCAATGTGCTGGTTGTGGGGCAAACCACCCCCAATCAGACTGCAAATTCCTCGACGCGCTCTGCCATGTGTGCGGGAAAAGAGGCCACATCGGACAGGTCTGTAGAAGCAAGCAAGGACCCAGCCAAACCCTGAGGGGGGTTAATTACCACCAATCTACAGGAAGCCATCCTGCAAAGCGAGAACCCTTAAACCACCAATGGAACAACCACTCCTACAGAAACAAACCCCTAAACCACTCAACAAAGCGAGAAGAGGCACACCAAACTATTACGATTGGTCATGCCTCATCACTGGACGCCAAGAAGATCCAGGTTAAGGTGGCCATCAAAAACCAGCCTTGTATGATGGAAGTCGATTCAGGATCGTCCCTTTCGATGGTTTTCTGGAAGACTCTCAAGCAACTCATTCCTACCGTCCGGCGACAAGACCTCCGGTTCCAAAGAATCATACTCAAAGATTATCAAGGAAATCGAATTCCAGTTGTTGGATCCAGCCAAGTCCGTGTCTCCTTTAAAAATCCTACTGCATCTCTACCCTTGATTGTAGTCGACAGGGATCGGCCTAGCTTGTTAGGCCTCCAATGGTTCGCTCCACTTGAAATTGAGATAGCCCGCATTCACCGAGCCAGCAGCAACGACTGGGAAGAGGCTCTCGTCCAAGAATTCCAGGACATCTTTGCAGACAAACTAGGTGAGTACAAGGGGACCCCAATATCATTTAACCTCAATCCCGAAATAGCTCCCATCCGCCTTAAACCTCATCGAGTCCCATTCTCCCTTAAACCAAACATTGACGAGAAGCTTGATAAATTAATAGCCCAGGGGGTGTTAGAACCAACCGACCATTCTCCCTGGGAAACCCCAATCGTGATAACCATCAAGCCGGATGGATCATTAAGAATTTGTGGGGACTACCGAGCCACCCTGAATCACGCCCTGCAGCAAAACGCTTACCCGGTACCGGTGGTGCAACACCTTCTCCATTCCCTGGGGGGCGGAAAAGTCTTCGCTAAACTAGATCTAGCCCAGGCATACCAACAACTGCCTGTAGACAGAAAAACGGCAGAGGCTCAAATGATCGTTACGCACCGAGGTGTGTTTAAATGTAACCGACTCCAATTCGGAGTAAGCATGGCCCCGGGAATCTTTCAAAGTTTGATGGAAAGACTATTACAAGGGATAAAAGGCATTGTCCCCTATTTTGATGATGTTTTATTTGCTGCTCCGAATCAAGAAATACTAAGGGAGCGCCTGGGGTTGGTTCTTCAGAGATTTAAAGACTCGGGTCTCAAAGTTTAGAAAAACAAGTGTCAACTATGTACTGATCGAGTAGAATTTTTAGGATATTTAATAGATAAACAGGGCATTCACCCCACCAATAGCAAACTTAGGGCAATCAAAAATGCCCCAAGACCCCTTATCAATTTTTATAACGTCTTCCTGCCTCACAAGGCAACCGTAGCCAAACCCCTACATCATTTATTAGATAAAAAAGCAACCTGGGTTTGGGGGCACCGAGAGGAACAGGTGTTTCGACAAGTAAAAAACTTATTGACCTCCGACACTGTTTTGATGCAGTATAATGAGACCTTGCCTTTGACTGTTACTTGTGATGCATCATCTTTCAGAGTGGGCACCATTTTGAGCCACGTTTTACCAAACGGAAGTGAAGCCCCTGTTGCCTACTTTTCAAAAACACTGTCAAAAGCAGAACGCAATTACAGTCAAATCGATAAGGAAGCTCTTGCTATTGTATCTGCTGTTAAACGATTTCATGAATATATTTATGGGCGAGCTTTCACTATAATAACTGACCACAAACCTTTACTGGGAATAATAGCAGGAGATAAACCAACCCCTTATATATTATCTCCCAGAATGACTCACTGGTCAGAATTCTTGGCTGCCTATAATTATAAGTTGCAACACTGCCCGGGGAAAGCCATTCCCCACGCTGACGCATTAAGCCGTGCACCGCTTCCAGAAACTGTTGACGACCCTGCTCCGACCATCACAACACTGCAGATCGAGACACTCCAAAAACCACCGCTGACAGCTCACGATATCGCAATTGAAACTAAACGCGATTCCGTTCTAGCACGTGTCCTCAGTTGGGTAGAACGTGGATGGCCATTGGACCAAATCGCTGACAATTACGCCCCCTTCAAAAGTTGACAGATGGAACTGTTTTCCCAGAAGGGCTGCATCATTTGGGGCGATAGAGTCGTTGTCCCAGAGCAGTTACAGCGAGCGGTACTGAAAACCTTGCACGATGGCCACCCCGGCATCGTGCGCATGAAAGCACTCGCACGAAGCTATGCGTGGTAGTCGGGCATAGACAAGCAGATCGAAGCCTGGGTAAAGACTTGTTCCAAATGCCAGGAAGTCAGCAATGCCCCACCGAAAGCAACCCCAACAGAATGGGAAACACCCAGGGGACCATGGTCCCGTATTCATCTGGACTTTGCGGGACCTACGAATAGACACACATTTTTATTAACAGTGGATGCCTACTTGAACTGGCTCGAAATCCATGAGATGAAAAATACAACAACTGAATCGGTCATCAGGAAATTGGACAAATTATTTGCAACACACGGATTACCGGACGTTCTAGTATCCGACAACAAGCCCCAGTTTACCGCGCTTTCTTTTGAACAGCACCTGGCGGACCGCGGTATTCACCATGTGCTAACTTCACCGGCGCATCCTGTGGCTAATGGAAGAGCCGAGCGCATGGTACAATTCGTCAAAAGAACTCTACATAAAATGGACTATGGCGATATCGAAGACAAGATTAACTGGATACTCCTTTTGCAGCACATCACTCCACACAGCATCACCAACAAAACTCCCGCTGAGTTATTGATGGGACGGAAACTCCGCTCCCACCTGGACCGACTACACCCATCGTACAAACCTGAAAAACCACACGGATCCAGCGGGAAATGCCGAAATTTCCAGGTAGGCGACTTGGTTTTCGCGAGAAACTTTTATGGCGACCCATTGTGGGTCGAGGCAACTGTAATCCAAGTAACCGGACCCAGATCATACCGAGTGAAATGTCGCAGTGATAGAATATGGACGCGCCATATTGATCAGCTGCGTTCAAGGCTGCAGTCGGGGGTCTGCGATTCCGGTGATTTCCAAACTGAGGGGGGAGGAGACACCGAGGAGGTTGAGTTTGGAACTGCGGAAGGCACAAGCGGAACAAACGACCACTCAGACTCATCATGTGAAGAAGGATTGGGGACAGGGGTTAACTCGCCTCAAAGAGATATCGAGGACATTAATGGGAACAGAAGTTTAGATACAGAACCAGAGGCACCCTGTTCACCAGATAACGTGCTACCCCAACAAGACTCTAGACAAATACCGGGAGGATAGCATAAATCAAATAGACAATCAAAACAACCTGCCTACCTCAAAGACTACGTTACCGCACCCCTTAAACGGAACCCGGGGGGAAGGGGTGTTGTGAATTTATAAAAGTGTTGAAAAAAGCTTGTTGAAACCTTAAAGCAAAGTGCAGGGTTCTGGCCCTGCACTTCTGATTGGCCGATAATAGCGATATCGGATTGGTCTGTTCAGGAGAATCTGATTGGCTATTAACGAGCCCTTCTCATTGGTTAAAAGAGCTAGCGTTCCTGTGTTTTCATTGTCTAAATACCCAAGAGTTTGCCTATATAAAGGGGGCTGTTGAGGCCATTTGTAGAGCTGTTGCACTAAGTTAAATAAAGAGTTGAAGTTCACTGTTCGTCGACTCGTCTCCGCTTCTTGCACCACGCACCGAACTTAACATGAATATTACTGAAAAAACATATATATTTTTACTGCAAATAAATTTAAAAAATTAACCTGACTTTGTTCTAAGAAAGCCAGGGATGCTTCTTGTAACTAGGACTTAAGACAGATACACTGAAGGAGTCTTTAAGGGTTGTTAGGACAATGGACAAGGAAAATTATTTTTAAAAGATTTGTTGTTTTTATAAATTCTGGAGAAATAGCTGGCACACCACCAAAAATAGCTGGCACACCAATAAGCTGTTTGGCAATACAGCAGTTAAGCTGTCTGTGTTGAGAGGCCTGGAGGCATTGGAGGCACTTGGCAAAACAAATGTTATATTATGCAGGCCTGGAGTATGTTATCAAAAATCCATAGTCATTATTTCGGTGAAAATTTTCCTTTGCCCTTGATATTCTTCTGAAAGAAAATTCTGCGGATGATATCACATGCTACTACTGCTTATGCTCTGAGTCATCTGGATTAATTGGAACTGTACCACTTCTTATTTAAAGGGCTTAGACCAATTTCTGAATATTCTTTGCATTTCAGTGGATCAGCTTATTGCACCTGATGCATGGCTCCCAATACACACACACACACAATGCTAAAAGATGTGAATGTTGAACCAGAGAAAATGTGGGAGGATAGTATTTTAAAATGCATTAAACCATACAGCATATAGAATATCAAAGAAAGATACTAATGAAATCTGTCTTTGTATTGATCAGAGGTCATAACAAGATATAGTGGGAGACTATCATTTTTTTAGCAACAACATGCAACATTTTGATGCTATACAAAGTGCATGGAGTTTTGCTGATTGGTTGTGACCAAGGATTTTGGCAAGTAAAATTGAGTCCAATATCTCACAATTTGACATCCTTTACAAGTGCTATATTTCTTATACTTTCTATAAATTTTCATTTAGATTCTTAACTATCCCCATTCCCCACCCCCACCCCTTATCAAAAGGTGATAGACTTTCTCCTGCAGGATTTCCTGGCATTGTGAGAAATATGGAAGATTGTTATCTACATAGCAACTGTTAAGGAGCTCTAAACTAAGGCCACTTTGATCTTGAAGAGATTATTATCTATTTTATCAACCAATGGAATTAAGTTTGCAAGCTCCAATTTCTGAAAAACTGGATTTGCTTTATCCTTTGTTAAAGCCACCTTTAGTTATCTCAATATATTTATTGTTAACTATGTAGAAATTTCAGAACTGCTGCACCTGGTAACTTGAAAAAGAGCCACTTGGCACTGGCTTGCACAGCTGAATTTGCTGTTCAACAATTGAAAGATGGATTAACTAATGAATCTTTATGTCTTATTTAAAATCTGAGTACATCAAATTTATGGTGATGGTTTACAGTCCTATGGAACTAGATGTCATCTTGCTACAGATTCAGAAAGATCAAAAAAGTGTATTTCATATATTATCAACTTTCTTTCTGGAATAGAGGAAATAATTTTGGGAAGTTTGTGGGCTCTAATGTCTTGCTGCAGATTTCAATCATACACACTCACACAGTTGCTAAGGAGATTACCATTTATTATGTCAAGCTAAAGGGATAACAGCAAGTAAGAGGTGTCAACAAAACAGAAGAGTTTGTATTTAATTGAAGTATGCAGAAAAATAGTCAAAATTCAATCCATGGTTCTGAGAGCAAGGTCAAGGTTGTAATCTAGTTCAAACTTCAGAAGTTCAAATTTTCTTATATGAACAGGATTCTCAAGAAAAGAGCCAAAGATCAGATAGCGTTTCTAGCAAAAGGAACATGAATCAGAGCTGCATCTTAAATCAACCTGCAGCTAGTCATCTATTCTAAAATCTGCCGTAAGAATTCTCTATAATACAATATTGTTTGAAAAAAGTCATAGCATTTTTTTGTATAGCCATTTTTATTATAGATTAAACTTTTCCCCCTTCTTATGATAAAATATAACACTAAAACTCAAAATAAAACAAGTGATTCCAGGCCATTATAAAATTGGTAGTTAGAAAAATAATAGTGGCCCCTTTACTGAGATTTTGTCTTTACAAAGAAAGAAGGATTTTGCTTTGTTTCAAAATGGAGAAAGAAAGCATTTTTTTTCCGAGGGAAAAAAGTAAAGAAGTGATAACCTTAGGCCTCAGTTTTATTTTACCCACTTGTTTTATCTTCTCAAGGAAAATGTTGGGGTTACTGGGAGATATAATACCAATTTGCTTGTGATAAGAGTGATATTAGCAATCAATACCACTTTGCAACTGGTTCATTAATCAGGTTGCAAAGGCATACCATGAGATGGGGAAATATTGACTGTTTTTCCCATGGAGAAAACAGAACAGCTGCCTTGTGCTCAAAGCATGAGTTCTCGCAAATAATTTCCTTTAAACTTAAATGAGATCATCCTTTGAGTTTTTATAACAAGCGATTGTAAGACTAAGATTTATTCAGACAAATGTAACTTGCAAAATGTTTAGGAATTATTCCCGATGAGATTCATGTTCATGTTTTTTGCACCTCTGAAAAAATATTGTGCACGTCAAAATATACAGTTGATTGTCTTCCTCTTCCTCCTTCCTGCTTTACATTTGATAAAATATATATTCTTGTCTTTATTGCAAGGTAAACACTTGCAGCCTCTTATAAATATTGTTCTGTGAACAAGATCCTGCATACTGATTTGATGACCTTGGTGATAAAAACTCAAATGGCATGGTATTATGATGCAGAATTATCAGAGGAGCTAGAAAGGACAAGTGTGAATATACTAGTATTTATTTCAAGTAATAAACCTGTTGATTTTTTTTTTTTGAAAGATTTGCATCTGTCTTGTAATTTGCAAATTACAAGGTAAAGAGAGAAGGCAGAGGGGAGAAAAGTTTTCACAGAATATACTTCCCAACTAATTTTCTTGTTTATCTTTCACTTGAAAGAATTTATGCGGTGTCACCAGTCCCAAGTGTATTATGTATGGTGGTTGAGGTGAAACAGAATTGCTTATCTGGGATGCCTATCTGTGAGAGTCGGACTAGCGGTCCTTTTTTCAGGTTCAATGAAGTTGGCCAGGAGGCAAAGGTTCCAATATGTGTATTAGCTCTGGGAAGGGAATGGGATTGATGTTGGTCTCAAAAGAAGTGACAGGAATGTTTCCTTTCTTCCCCTTCTATTCCTATACCTATGCTCCATTGTCCCAAAAAACCTTTCTTCCCTTCCTTGAACTGGGATGAGTCCTTTCCTGAATCATGGAGCACTGAAAATAAAGTAGAGAAGCTGGTTGTACATGTTAAGTTTGGAGCATGGGCGAGAAAGAATGGAGACGAGCCTCTGGAACGGTGAACTTCAACTCTTTATTTACATGGTGACAGCTCAAACTCAATGGCAGTTATAGCCCTCCTTATATAGGCAACCCAATAACTATTTAACCAATAACAATCTAGGAGCGCTAGCTCCCTTAACCAATATGAACACTCCGTTAATGGCCAATCAGATCCCCCGGAACGGGCCAATCCGATCCTGCCATTAACAGCCAATCAGAAGTGCAGGGCCAGAACCCTGCACTTGACTCCAAGCTCAAGATAAACCTTTATTAAACCTTATGCATTCACAACAGTACAGGTTCCCTGTTTGAGGGTTTGTATGTGCTATAAAACAACAGGATGCAGAATAATGAATTTATGTTAGAAGAAGACAAAGTCCAGTAAGAGAAACAATGGGGCCAATTACACGGAAAGTGACGAGTGTTTGTGAAGTTCAAGCAGGGCTAGGCACATCATTAAGTAGGAGGCTCCTTCCAATTCTAGGATTCCATCTATTTTTTAACTAGGTAAATATATGTCCCCCCTCCACAGTGGAACAGCTGCTTCCCGAAATTGTGCGTACTTCATTACTGGAGGTTTTTAAGAAGAGACTGGACAGTCACTTGTCCGAAATGGTATAGGATCACCTGCTTGAGTAGGGGGCTGGACTAGAAGGCCTCCAAGCTCTATTCTATACTATAGTCACAACATCACACATTTAACTTAATTCTGAAACAAATCAGCCCTACTGCCAGAACCCCCAATTAGAAGCAAAGCCAGGAGTTTTATGCCTTGGAAAGGCCAGCAAGGGTAGTGCAAGCCAGATCTCAAGTGTGTAAGTGTGTGTGGTGGTGTTGTAATTCAGAGGGCAGGCAGCAGGACAGATGCTGCCTATAGAGGAAGGAACATCTGTCATCAGCAAGGGCTGTTGCCTGATCACTTCTGATCTGACCCTGAGCCAACCTTCAAAAACCAAGGCAATTTATTCAGTCAATTCTAGCATAACACTATGTTTCAAAGTTTGCGTTAGAGCTTTCGGTAAAGGGCACTTTTGAATCTAACAACCTACATATAATTAAACACATTTCAAAAATTAAATTGCATGTGGCTACATTAACTATATAGTCAAGTCTAAAGGGATGTGTTCTGCAAGGTTTCTCAAACTTAGTATGCAAGCAAAAATATGTTGGCTACACATCAATTTGTAGCTGCTTCTTTCCAAAGACACCTCAGTTATGCATTATAGACTTGTTTCTTCACTGAATCAATTACAGGTACCATAAAATAAATGTTTAAAAAAATCTGCCCATTGGAATATCTTTCTCCTGTTGTGCAACCTATGGTTCAAAGAATTCCCAGTTTGCCACAACAAATGTTTTACTATATATATAGTAAATATAGTAAGATATAGTGTGTGTGTAAGTTTGTACGTTTATTGGATTTAATACAGGAAGACAATGATTTATTTCAGTAAGGCAAGAAGTTCTAGCCTGTTGTTTGAACCTGCCTTTCTTAAAGGGCCCAACAAGTGGCACCACTTAGCTGACCCTGGTTGAATTTAGGCAAAATTAAGGATTAGTAACTTAATTTAATTTCTCAATTTTGAGTGGGCACGATCTGGGTAATTTTGAGGCTGCCTGACACCTCAATATTAAAAGAGAATTAAAAAGAAGATAATAGATCCAAACCATAACACTTCCCACTCCAAAAAATAAATAAATATCCCAAACCAAATCGGCTCAAGCATCTTAACCCAAAGCCTGGGGAACAATCAGGTTTTTAACAAATTGTGAAAAATCAGGCAGGATTAGTAGTGGTCTCCAGTGGGATATTATTCCAGAGGGCAGCAACCATTCATTACCAAGATGCCATGTTTCCTGAATACTGCAAAGTGACATTGCTAATCAACAGGATCCAGAGCATGCCCACTCTGAATGACCTCACTGGGCTTGCAGAAGTATGGAAACAGATGGTCCTCAGGTAACTAGGCTCTATGCCATGAATGGCTTGGTGGTGGTAACACCTTGAATAGTACCCAGAAGAAGCAAGCATAGCTTGCAAATCAGCGAGGGCATTGCACATATACAACACATCTATTACTGCTTATGCCTCTGCTTTCTGACTATGTGAAGAGCCTTCTAATTCAGGAATGGGCATAACTAGTGCACCAAATGAACCACTTGACAAAAAGCTACCACCTGTTTTTCAAGTAGGAGCTGTGAGTTCAATAGGATCCCAAATTCTGATATAAGAAGGGGATTCCCCATGACAGCTAAAGATGTTATATCCCCAGAACTTGGGGAGAGGGGTCAGACAAAGTCACTTGATCTTGTTTATTAGGACTGAACATAATAAGTCTATTCCTCTCCATCCAGGCCTACACAGTCTCCAGGTTGTGGTTAGGACTTTGAAAGCATTATTTGGTTGGCCTGGGGTCAAGATGCATAATTGAATATCATCAGTATATTGATGATATCTCACCCCAAACTGACAGATCCTCTTGCCCAGTGGCTTCACATAGAAGTTAAAGAATTGGAGATGTAGAGTGGTATTTTGTGTCAGAATGCAGGGGCGACATCTGACCCCTGTCAACATTGATTGAAACTGGACACTATAATACAACCTCACCCATTCCAAGCTCCTGAAGCTGGCCCAAAAGAATGATGTATTGAAAGCGACTGGGAGATCTTTATCTTTTACTCTTTATCTTCCTTCCATGGCATCTTCATGTCCTAGAGCTGCTCAGAAAGTCAGGGGGCACCTGGGGAGAAGCCACACAGGGACAATATGGTCCAATGCCTCAATCATGCACCTAGTCCAGACTGCAATTAGAGCTTCAGCTGAACTGCTCACCAAGTCCTCAGGAAAAGCCCTAAGCTCCCTCTGGAACTCAACTGGGTCAATCAAATGCTTAGAGCAGGCCTACCCAACTGGCTGTCTCTCCCTATAAGTACTTGGATAGGAGAAAGAACACAAGGAAATCCAAAGCTATAGCCTTTAAAAATCCCAGCCAACTTAAAAAAGATTCTGGCCCAGAGAAAGCAGTAGCAAATGATTAATGTTTGCTGCCAAGTTAAGTGTGTGGATGTGTCCAGGAATTTATTAACATTTTGATAGAAACAGAGAAATTGAGCAACAATCTTTTGGAGTTTATAATGGAAGTTTCGTTAAAAGAATTACCATCATCACACTGAACACACCACAGAGTAGTAGCACATATAGAATCACTCTCCAAAAACAAAACATTTTGTATGGGGACCAATGCTAACTCCATTTTCCCTTACCCAGTTGCCTTTATGCAGCCTGCCTTTTCTTAAGGCTCTGTTTTGTCTATTTTACTGCTTCATTTGCTTCCTTGTGTTTGCCATCTCCATTCGTTTCTCCATGTCTCTTAGGCTTCTATCCCTTTATTTGCTTCATGCTTCTCATTGTCTGGCTAGGATTCTCAGCAGATCTATTTGGCCTACACAATTCTTAAACTTTATTCAAGATTGGCAGAACTATTGGCAGGTCCTTGTGTGTTTTTAAATAAGAATTCAAAATCACATGTAACAATGCAAAATCTTCTTTATATGTTTTCTTGAGAAATAGAGATAGCAGTTCTTGTTCTGTCCCCTCATTTGAATTCTTGAGATCCCCGTGCTTTGATTGGCCAAAACACGGGGCGATCGGATTGGCTAGGCGAGCTGCGCCGATTGGCTCGCTAAGAATCTCCCGCGATTGGTCGATACGAATCGCGGGAGATTCAAAGTGGTGACATTGGCCGCGGCCGCCGCGGCTTGGAAATAAAAAGCCGCAAAGTTTTCCGTTACCCCAGTTCGGTTCCTGACTTAATAAAAGAGCTTGATACACAGTCACCGACTCCTGGCTTCCTTCCACGCGGACTTAACACTGGCGATGAGGATGGGATCCTTATCCTGAACCGAAGCACATGTCCGACGGAAGCCAGCCAACCGATGAGATGGCCAGCATCGCGCCACCAACCCCCTTCAACCCCGCCAGCGAGGACTGGGAATCTTACACGGACAGATTCCACGTTCCTCGAATGCAACGATCTGAAGGATGCCACGGGAACGAAGAAAAGAGCCATCTTTCTAACGTACTGCGGGCCCGCAGTGTTTAAGATGGCAAAAGCGCTAGCCAAGCCCGTCGATGTTACCGCGATGGATTGGGCGGACCTCGAGCCATTACTCCGGAAACACTATGCTCCAGCCGTACCCATTCTCATCCGACGACACGAATTTTATCGGCGGGACCAGCGGTTGGGCGAGAGTTTCAGTGATTTCGTTGCAGAGCTGCGGCACCTGGGAGGACTATGCGAATTCTCCAATATGAACGAGGCCCTGTAGGACCGAATCGTGCTCGGCCTTTGGGACCCCGTTCTCCAAAGTCGGTTGATGGCTAAGGGCAACATCGCTCTCGCCGATGCCATCTTCGAAGCTGCGGCAGCCGAAGCAACCCGACAATCAGCAGACCGCATGCGGAGACCGAACGCCGGGGACCGCACCGCAAACAACAACCCTGCAAGGTCGACCGAGAAACTACCACCCACCAGGGAGACTTCCACTCCACCTCGGGAACGTCAGACGAGGAGGAAGACATCCACCGTCTCCAGGCAGGCCACGACCAGCGCAGCCGGCGGAGTCATAAGTCGAGGACCGCGTGTGCCAGTTGCGGAGGCGACCACCCCAGATCCGAATGCCGGTTCTTCGACTCCGTTTGCAGGCACTGCGACAAGAAAGGCCACATAGCCCGCGTCTGCTGCCTCAAAAAAACCCACAGCCCCAGACGATGGGACCCAAGCGAGCGGAAACGAGAGAGCCCACACCCCAGGACCAGAGACCACCCAGCAGGCAACCGTTGGGGATGGAACGGACGAGCCCAACAAGGGGGCAACAGCTGGTGGAGAGAAGAGACACATCAGACGGTCACCATCAGCCACGCAACTACCACAGACGCCAGAAAGGTCTACGTGGAGGTAGGCATCGAAGGCGAACCCTGTAAGATGGAGGTGGACTCCGGGTCCTACCTCTCGATGGTAGCATGGCAAGAAATTAAACGCTTGATGCCTACCATCCAGAGGAGGGAACTAGAAAACCAGAGACTAATCCTCAAAGACTACCAGGGAAACCGTATCCCTGTAGTTGGAACAGGAAAATTCACAGTGACATACAAGGGGCACACCGAAAGACTTCCCCTGACCATCGTCGATCGAGACCGACCTAGCCTACTGGGACTTCAATGGTTCTCACCGCTAGGCATCACAGTCACGGACATCGACCACATCGCCGAAGCCGACTGGGAGCAGCAACTGGCCCGGGACTTCCAAGAAGTGTTCGACGGCACCCTAGGCAAGTACCGAGGGCCCCCTATATCCTTCAGCCTAGACCCAAACGTTCCCCCAAAACGCCTAAAACCAAGGCGGGTACCTTTCGCACTCAAACCGAAAATCGACGAGCAAATTGACAAGCTCATCAAGCAAGGGGTCTTACAACACATAGACCACACCCGGTGGGAGACCCCCATAGTCACCCCAATTAAGCCTGATGGGTCAGTGAGAATCTGCGGGGACTATAAGGCCACCCTAAATGGCGCCTTGCAGTAAAGCGCTTACCCCGTCCCAGTAGTGCAGCATCTCCTACACTCACTGGGAGGGGGCAAAGTTTTCACGAAACTCGACCTGGCCCAAGCATACCAGCAACCGTCGGTCGACGAGGAAACTGCAGAGGCGCAAACCATAGTCACCCACCGGGGAGCCTTTAGATGCAACCGCCTCCAATTTGGAGTCAGCGTGGCACCGGGAATTTTCCAGAGCCTCATGGAAAGACTCTTACAGGGCATCAAGGGGGTGGTCCCATACTTCGATGATGTACTAGTATCGGCAACCAACCAGGCCGAACTAGAGACTCGCCTTAGGGAGGTGCTAACGAGATTCAAAGAAACCGGGCTGAAAGTGAAGAGGGAAAAATGGCAGCTGTACACAGAGTGGGTCGAATTCCTAGGATACCTCCTAGACCAACACGGCATTCACCACACCAACAAGAAAATTAAAGCCATCAAGGAAGCCCCCACACCCAGGTCAAAAACAGAACTGCAGGTGTTTCTGGGGCTACTTAACTTTTATAATGTCTTCTTGCCCCAAAAGGCGACCGCAGCGGAGCCTTTGCATAGGCTTTTGGACAAGGCGGTTACCTGGACTTGGGGGAAACACGAGGAAGCCGCCTTCAGGAAAACCAAGGACCTGGTCACTTTGGATGCCGTCCTCATCCAGTACAACAAGACCCTACCACTAGCCATCACATGTGACGCATCATCACTCTTCGGCGTCAGCGCTGTCCTCAGCCATACTCTCCCCGATGGAAAGGAAGCACCCATTGCGTTTTTTTCAAGGACCCTCACCAAACCGGAGTGGAACTACAGCCAGCTGGACAAAGAGGCTTTGGCTATCGTCGCTGCCGTAAAAAGGTTTCATGAGTACCTCTACGGCCGGACCTTTACCATCATCACCGACCACAAACCGCTGCTGGGAATCTTTGCAGGGAACAGGGCCACCCCGAACATTCTGTCTCCCTGAATGACAAGGTGGTCCGAATTCCTGGCTGCCTACAACTACGGACTCACACACCGACCTGGTAAGACTATCTCCCATGCGGACGCCTTAAGCTGCTCACCGTTACCTGAACCAGACACTGACCCAGCACCCACGACGACCACCCTCAGCATAGAGACTCTACCCAACCTACCCATCACTGCGTCAGACATTGCCCGAGAAACTAATAAAGACAAACATCTGGCGCGGGTTTTGCATTGGGTAGAGAAAGGGTGGCTGGAAAAGGACAATGACGAGTCCGTCAGGACATTCCGGAACCGGCAAACGGAACTCTCGTTACTAAAAGGGTGTATACTATGGGGGGATAGGGTGGTCATCCCGGAAAAACTACAAGGGAAGGTTTTGGAACTGTTACATGAGGGGCACCCGGGCATCGTTAGGACAAAAGCCCTGGCCAGAAGTTATGCTTGGTGGCCAGGGATGGACAAACAGATCGAGGCCTGGGTAGCAAGGTGTCAACGGTGCCAGGAAACTAGACCAAGCCCACCCACAGCACCCATCCTAGAGTGGGAAACCCCCAGGGGACCGTGGTCTAGGATCCACATAGATTTCGCCAGGCCCACAAAAGGACACACTTTCTTAATAACCGTAGACTGCTTACTCCAACTGGCTGGAGGTAAGCAACATGAGAACAACCACCACGGAGGCCATGACCAAAGAACTCTGCAAACTTTTCGCAACACATGGCCTCCTGGACGTCCTCGTCTCCGACAACGGGCCCCAATTCACCTCGCTAGAATTCAAAAAATTCCGAGCGGAAAGGGGCATACAACACGCACTGACAGCCCCGGCGCATCCGGTGGCTAATGGTAGGGCGGAACGGATGGTTCAATTCACAAAAAAACCCATCCAGAAAATAGACCACGGGGAGATCCAGGACAAAATAAATAAATTACTTTTCATACAGCACATAACCCCGAACACCACAACAAATAAAAGCCCAGCAGAACTGCTAATGGGGAGGAAAATAAGGTCCCCACTTGATAGATTACACCCCACTTACTACCCAGAGAAACCCCCAGACTCCACCAGCAAACACCGAACCTTCGCACCAGGCGACGCCGTCTATGCGAAGAACCTAAACGGAGACCCATTATGGGTACCAGCAATCATAACACAGCTAACAGGCCCACACTCGTACCGGATACAAACAACCGACGGATGAGTGTGGAAACGCCACATCGATCAGTTAAGATCGAGGACGACCACACAAGACACCACTGACACGCAACCAAGCAAAACCAACCCCCTCAACACAAACCAAGAGGGGAGGGGATACCCAGGGAACCAAAACCCAGAAAAAAGAAACCAGCCATACTCACCTGCAAGCAGCCAGCACGAAACCTCGCCAGGAAGAGACAGCCAGGCCAGCTCAACCAACCCGGGAAGACTGAGCGGGAGCAGCGAAACCCGCAGCTCAACCAACCCGGGTAGCCCAGGAGGGAGCTGCGGAGAGCGGCCCGGCCAGACAGACCAGGCAGTTCCCACGACGGAGTCCGGAGAAACAGAGACCCCGACCGAACCGGCCGGGATCCAACCTACGACTGACTTGCGCAGGTTCAGTTGGCAAAGACGGAGCCCCGCCTACCTATGGGACTACGCTACATAAGGACTGAACCAAGAGGGGAGGGGTGTTCTGTCCCCTCATTTGAATTCTTGAGATCCCCGTGCTTTGATTGGCCAAAGCGCGGGGCGATTGGATTGGCTAGGCGAGCCGCGCCGATTGGCTCACTAAGAATCTCCTGCAATTGGTCGATTCGAATTGCGGGAGATTAAAAGTGGTAACATTGGCCGCGGCCGCCGCGGCTTGGAAATAAAAAGCAGCAAAGTTTTCCGTTAGCCCCAGTTCAGTTCCTGACTTAATAAAAGAGCTTGATACACAGTCTCCTGGCTTCCTTCCACGCAGACTTAATAGTTCTCATATTTTCTGCATGCAAGTTTAGCTGTTATTTTCTTCTCCAACAAAAGCAAACTATTACTGAGAGTTTAATGTATTATATTTCCTTCATTTTCATAGGAACATGAACAAAAATAATTCTTTTAGATTTTGGAATAATATCTACTGCTGTTGATTTTTGCACTATTCCTGATGCTCCTCAATATTCTTTCCAATTGTATATTGAAGTGATTTGCACGAAGATAAGCAGAATTGAACTCTGAATTGTGGTTGTGTGGTGGCACATTAAATCAGCATGGTGCTGACAGTCATTTAAAAATACATCAGAATTGAGAAGAGAAAAGCAGTCTGGTTTAATAAAATCTGTTCAATGTTAATAATAGTTAAAAGGACACACACACACACACACACACACACACATTATAAGGCACTAGACTAGAGGGGGGAAAAGGCAACCCCCAAAGTAGCCCTCCAGGATCAGCTGTTATTTCATCTGGCTAAAAGTGAGAGAATGGCAGGGTTCATTTTGCTCACAGATGGAATGTTGAAGAACTCTTCTCCATCTCTATTGTCTCGTTGGTCTACACAGGTAAGAGACCGGCAATTTAAAACAGAAATACTCATTCCATTATTAAAGTGTGGTAGGATGGAAAAAGATGCTAATAAAGAGATGCCAATATTTCTTCTTGACCTCATATCGGATTGATGAAAGAATGGAATATTAATTTTAACACAGAACAAATGATTTTTCTGTCTGCTTCTACTCCTCATCGCCCTACTCATTCTTTGCCATTAGTTACACTTAGATCGTAATCTACCCCTCCAAAACCATGAAAAGCTTTACAAGATTTCAAAAAATAAAAGGTTAAGACATCTGTTATATCTCCCTCCTTATAATTAGTGTCTTGTTCGTCTACTTTTTTATATATATAAAGCAACTATTATGCAAATATTCAGCAATTTTGTTTTGAATCTTCTTTGTACTTGGATGAGCAATTTTGTGTAATTTTAATTCAACTGCCTCTATCACCATACCCCGTAATTTTTTTCCTGTTCCCTTCTACCCTTCCATCTTGTGTTTATGATGGCGGTTTAGATGATTATAATTTTGGAGTGGTTATTATGAAATATGTTTATGCTTAGTGAATCAAGCTTTGAGATGTTCATATGAAATAAAGTCACTTCACAGTTCCTTTCTTATAGCGGAATACTTACTTTCTACCCCTTTATAATATAGTATAAATATTATAAATAGTCATTTATAGATCTATGGGAATTAAATTTGATCCTATTCTAATCACTGATTCAATTTGGTTAATCAAGTTGATTTTATTTAATTTTAGTTATATTTTCTTTTGCTTTTCATCTTTCATTTCTTTGTCATGTCTAAGGAAAATCTATCTTTATTGTCATTGACTATTGCGATCCTCTCTGGATAATTGGTTTCATTGTCAAACCTTTCAAACTCTTATGAATATTTTTTCTAACATTCAGTTGGAATCTGTTTCTTAAATCTACCATGTCATGTCCTACACACTGGAATGAGAGAATAAGTCTCATTTTTTAATCTGACATCATACGAGGTGTATAAATAAAACTTCATAGGTTTACTTTCTAATCCGCAACTATCTTTGTTGATTCTTTGTGGAACTTCGCTGAACTCTTTTTTAAGTCATAAAGCCTACAGTAGGGCAAGGTTCTGGAAGTAGGATCTGACAGATAAAATGTAAAGGAATGATTACTTCCTGTAAATTGAAAATTATACTTTGGCTAGTGCAGTCTAGAATTAAATGTGCCTTTTGTGTAGCAGTAGTAGGACTTATATTGATAATCAACTTCTATTCCAGTTTTTTTTTCAAGCCAGATATTCCCCACCTATACCTGTGCATTGATTTTTGTTTCCTAACTATTGTATCATATACAGTTTTGTTTAGTATTCCTTCAAACACTTTATCCCAATCATTAATGAATAGGGTGGCCCAGGACTGACCCTTGCTACATCCATTTGATCTTTTTCTATTTTTTTTAACTCTCTCTCAGTACAATTTTCAATCCAGCTATGTATTTATTTAATCATGATGCCATCTAGCACACACTAGCTAGGCAGTATATTTTGGAGTACCTTGTCATATGCTTTGATGAAATCAAGATATATTGAATACAGGAAGTCCTTAAATTATGACAGGTCACTTGGCAATCATTTGAAATCACAACAGACATCCCCAGGGCTACTTGCAATGCAAATTTGAAGTTTTGCACCACCATCCCTGCAGTTGCATGATCTCATTTTGGATGCTTGGCAACCATTTATGGCCATTTGCAGCATCCTATGTTCCCATGGCCATTGTAATTTACAATATTTTTGCCAGAAATGGCAATTCCAGGTTTGCAAGGTTTCGGCAGTGGCAGGGATTCGCGATACTGTGCGATCCCTGCTGCGTTCACCGCCAAGGTTCCCCTGATCTGTTTGGATCTGGGGGATATAGCTGCCCTTTAGAGGCATCTGAAGACAGGGGGATCCGGACAGGGGCTTGGGGGTGTCGCAGACCCCCTCCCCAGCCGGCAGAACCCCTTTTTCCCAAGGCGGAGGAGCGGCAGTCAACAATGGCCGCCACGAAGAAACCTGCAGCCGGACAAGCTGGTGCAGGAGGGAGAAAGTTGGAAGAATTATGAAAGTGGCTTTCCACCGGGACAAGACAAGAGAAAGTGTCCTGGAACCTTGAAGGCTGCTAAGGATACATTGTTTCCAGAGAGAGTTACAAGCGGTCAATATCCTAAAAGGGAAAGTTGTTTTTTTTTTTCGTTTCACTCTCCTTCCTAATGTGACAGTGGATGGAATTATAAGAGAAATCCAAAAACCTGCATTGGAAGTAATTGAATGCTGAAGGGATAAGGATTTCTGAACATTTAAAGGGGAAAAAAGAAAATCTTTTCGGCTGTGAGTGGGAAGGGAGAGGAAAAAAAAATTGGAGCAAAATTTGAAAATAAGGAGAAGATTGCCTAGAATTCTAAAGAGTTACCAAACATCAATAAGACTTCTAAAAGATATATTTTAAAGGGAACTTTGTGACTGAACTTTAACCCCAGAAAAAGAAAGTGAAGAAGGAGAAAGTATTTAAAAGAAACAGCTTGTTTGGATTGTTTGGTGATTTTGGAACTTCTGATAATTATTTCTAATTAAAAGCACTTGGGTGGTTGTTTGGAAAAACTTTTTCTCTACACAATGGCATCACTTGTGGATGGACTGAAACTTGTATACCAAAAATATGAAAAAGAAAAGCAAGACGGGAAAAATGTCCTTGGCACTCTTTTTCAATTTTTAGAAATGGCGGTTTGTATTTATGTAAAGGTGAATGAGCAACAGGATGACTGGAACAAAGAAGAAGCCATCTTTGATGAACAACTGACTTTGGCCGAGGGAAGGAAAAAAGAAAGAGAAAAAGTAGAAGAAGACTTTAAGACCTGGACAAACAATCCAAAAAGAGAAGAATAAGGTGAAAAGGGGATATTATGTTAGAAAACAACAGAAAGGAGGAAAGCAGAATAAAAGGGAGATGGAGAGACAAGAGGGTAAAGAGGACAAGGAGAAGAAGAAGCAAGAGAGAAAGGAAGGGATGAGAAGCCTTAATGGTGGGGAGCAAGACGCAAAGAAGCAAAAGTTTTTTAGAGATAATGGATAAATTTTATTGAAAAAGGGATTCTAGAAAGGTACATAAGATTGTATTTCTACATTTGTACTTAGAAATAACCATAGAAAATTGGAAGTAATATGCAATTTAAAATCTGATAAAATATTTAGTATAATGTAGTGAAATTTTTGTTAAGAAAAGGGGAGTACGTCAATGAAACAATGATTTAAGATATGTGATGTGGGGGGGAGAAAATAATTTTGGAAAGCATAAGTGTTCCCACAAAGGCATGATATTTAACTGAAATGGGTAAAATGTTTAAGATATAAAGGATTGTTAATATTAATGATTAGACTATGTTATCCTAGTGAAACTTTTTATGAAATGAGAGATTTGAAGTAGGAGAAGGGGGAACATCGTAATGAAATAATGATCTATAATATGTGATGTGGGGGGGAATAACTATGGAAAATAGGTGCTCCCATAAAAGTATGTGATTTAACTGAAAAGTAATGTGCCAAATGTTTAAGATATAAATGAATATCAATATTAATGAATAGATTTGTATTGGTTTTGATAATACTGTATAATTTTAGAACGTACCAGACAGAATCCCAATGTAAGCTATGTATTCTATTTTAAGTATAATAAATATAGGGGAAAGAGATAAAGGCATCATGTTCCAATTAGTGTACAGAAGAAGTTTTCTTCAAAGAAGAAAGATAAATGGATAGCTGGAAATAGAACAGACAAAGAATAATAAATATTATGATTCAAATAGAGAGGAGATAAATAAAATAAAATTGAGAAAATTTAAAAGAGAAGAGAAGTTATATAGAAAATTGAAAATGCTAATAAGATATGGAATGGTATGTAAAATGAATATGAATTTGAATTTGTGTCTGTACCAAGAGTTTTAACCTGGAACTAAGCAACTTTCAGAAAAGAGATTTTTTATGCTTTTATGTTTTGTGTTTCTGTGTATTTATGTTTTGTATGTCTTTAAAAATTAATAAAATTTGTTTAAAAAAAATTTTTTTTTTGCCAGAAACTAGTATTTATTTCTGGTTTCTGGAAAAAAAATCTATTGTGGACAATGGATTTGTTTAATGACCACCGTGGTTCACTGAACAAATGCCATAAAAAAGTTCAGAAAATTTTGCACAGCTACATGTTGACTTGCTTAATGACTGACATGATTTGTCAACAACTGTAATTCCAGGTCCAGTTATGGTTGTAAGTTGAAAACAATTCTCAAAGTAGGAAGTCCTGTTTTTCTGTTCTCTCTTTACTCTTAACCTATAAATTTTATTAGAAAAGACTGAACTAAAGTAAGAGTGGGATAGCTCTGATTTTTATTTGATATTACCATTTCTATTTTCCCCTTTTATTTTGAACAAACCTAAGATGCCATTCTTATTCTTCTTTACTGATCTCAACTTATTCCAAACATTTACTTTTGTGACTTCATCTGAAACAGAGCAGAGCTGGAAGGGATCTTCTAGTCTTCTAGTCCAGCTTGCTGCTCAAGCAGGAGACTATATGGCATTTCAAACTGTCCAGTGTCTTCTTAAAAACCTCTAGTGATGAGGTATCCACAATTTCTGATGGCAAGCTGTTCTTTCTCCTTAATTGCAGATTGCTTCTCTCCTTGATTCGTTTCCATCCATTGTTTCTTGTCTTGCCCTCTGGTGCTTTGAAAAATAAATTGACCTCATTCTCTTTGTGGCAACCTCTCAAATACTGGAATACTGTTATCATGCCCCCCACCCCCAGTCATTCTTTTCTCTAGACTAACTAAACCCAAATCCTGCAACCGTTCTTCATATGTTTTAATCTCCAGGCCTTTAATCATCTTAGTTGGTCTTGTTTGTACTTTTTCCAAAGTCTCAACATCTTTTTTGTCATGTGGTGACCAAAACTGGATGCAGTATTCCAGGTGTGAAGCGGTATTAATACTTCATGTGATTTTGATTCTATGCCTCTGTTGAAACAACCAAGCATTGTATTAGCTTTTTTGGCTGCTGCCACACACTGCTGACTCATATTTAAGTAATGTCCACTAGGACTTCAAGCTTCCTTCACAGTTACTGTTTTTGAGCCAGGTTTCTGTACTTTTATCTTTGGTTTTTCCTGTCCAAGTGTAAAACCTTGCTTTTTTCTGCATTAAATTTCATTTTGTTGGATAGGGCCCATTGTTTAAGTTAGTCAAGATTTGGGTCCTAAGCTTGTCTTCTGGGGTGTTGGCTATTCCTGCCAGCTTATGTATGGGATCACAGCTCATCTGTGGAGTCCTGGGCTATCTATCTTTATAGTTCATCCATTTCTTGTAGGTGTTCTTTTAAAAATATTCTCCAAGCTTTTTATGCAGTCAAATAAGTTTTGTTTTGATCTGCAGAATTATCTGAATCCTTCAGATCTCCAAACTGAATATTTATCCAATCTGTTAATCAGTGAATTCAAATGTAGATCCTAGTGCCAGTTTGTGACATTTCTGTGCTGTTATAGCCATTGCAAAATGCAGAACATCATGCTATATCTGTGCCTTGGAGGTGAAGGAACAATAATAGATGAGAAATTTTTTAAAAAATTGAGTAAAGTTGAATTAAGATATCACGGGATTGCAGTTAATGTTGTACATAGTCCTTTCTCCTTCAAGCAGGAAGAAAAATCCACATAGAGTTCTTTAAAAGGAAATTATGTAACTAATCAAAATGCCAAAGCATCCAAGTTGTGCTTCTAAATCGGATTGTACCTAGGAGTTTATATATTTTGGTTTCTTGTCAAATACATTTTTTTTGCAATTGGATAAAAACATGAATAGATTTGAAACTATAGATTATGGGACCTTGGAGAGATGACTTTTCTGTGGCCATCCTTGCCCTCTCAGATAAACCCACCCCCAATTCATTTAGGGAAGTTCTAAAAACGTAGCTCTTTCAGCAAGCCTTGAGGCAGGGTGATCCTATACTGATACTGGGATTTTATTACTTACTGATGTAAATCTAGTACTATATTGTTGTTTATTACTTGTTTTATTGTTTTAATAATGCTATATACTGCTTGGAGTTGGTTGGAGGATTGAGGTGACTTATACATTCAACAAGCAAGCAAGAAATAGTTTTGCTGAAAACTGCTTTCTCTGAGGAAATTCCATTAAAACGGTGTCTATTCAGCAAGGTTTTCTCCAAAACCATATGAAGATTTTCTTTTTTAAAAATTCTGAGAAAATAGATGGAAGGAATGATATGCAACAGTGGTAGTTTGGGACTTAAACTAATCCACATATCCTTAAATAATACAAAAAAGAACAAACTATTAAAAATCACATTACAAAAACATTAGCAATATAACTCAAAGAAAGAAATTAAATTAATCATCCATGAAATGATTAAGAGAATAAAAGGTACTAAAAAAAGGGAAGGCAAGTATCTCTGGGAACAATATTCTATAATCAGGTTAGCATCAGCAGAATAGACACTATTATCAGATAGTAATTTGAGCATTGCTATAAGATGAAGATCTTAAAAGAATGTGCTGGCTCACAGGGGAGAAAATGGACTTTCCTGAATTTCTTATTTAGCGTTTCTGTATTTAATTGGAAGCAGAAAATATCCTTTGTGTTAGAACACTGAGCTATAACTTAATTTTTTTCTTTTTCTTTTAGGAAGCACTTATAATGGCAAGTATGGACCATCCACATTTGGTTCGGTTACTAGGAGTCTGTCTGAGCCCCACCATTCAACTAGTTACTCAGCTGATGCCCCATGGTTGTTTACTAGACTATGTACATGAACACAAAGATAACATTGGTTCCCAGGTTTTGCTGAACTGGTGTGTTCAGATAGCCAAGGTAAGCCATTATTAATGGGCTAGAACCTGTCACTCATTTTCACTTTAGATTTCATACTGTTTTGAGATATGTGTGTGTGGGGGTTGCTTTGTTTTAAAATTATTTCTGTGTAGCATTAGGCTAATTTATAAATTACATGATTCTAACTATAAAGGACAAGGGAAATTTCAAATTCTTTTACTAAATTGTAATATCTTTTCTTTTGTTGAGTAGAAAAACCTTCATTTTTAGTACTGATATGGTTATTTTTCTGAAGCAAAATTAGTATCTGCCAAATTATCACTTTTTGAAATTGTCTAATACAACAGTCCCCAACCTTTGCAGCTTGGTGGCCATGGGGGAGGGGGGACAGGGGAATCAGGTCACATGAACAGTGGGCTGGTGTGCTCACATGCATGTGCAGTTTGACTTGCACAAGCAGTGGGCTGGCACACTTGTGCATGTGTGCGCAGCTTAAGTTGGGCTAGCTCACATGTGCAAGTTGAGCTGTGCCCACACACTGGCCCGCCACTCAAACAAGCTGAGTTGCGGGCGCACGCAGGCCTGCCAGCCCACCACTTGTGGGGCCTGGTTCTAAATAGGCCATGGCCCGGTAGTGGGCCACAGCTCAGAGGTTGGGAACCCCTGGTTTAATAGAATAAAATTTTACAAAGAAGATATTCTAGATTGCTGGATTATAGAGATTCTTTGTGTATAGAAGAAATAATTGCATTTTGATAAATTTAATCACCCATGCTTGAAACTGGTTGAACAGTTTGACAAAGGAATCCAGAGGAATTATTAGCCTCTATGATAATACTAAGTGGTATATTGGACTTTATGTAGTAGTGAATGATCATCTTTATCTGTTCATATTTTAATTACAATTTAACTAATTTATACTAATATGTGAACTAAAATGCTATAGTTCAGAGCGTATATAGGCAAGAAATGTGCATAGAAATGTTTTTGTTAGTAAAAAAATAATGGCTTACATATTAGGAAGTTCAATTGCTGTATGTTTGTTACGTACTATATGTTACTATACATTACTGCTGTATGTTATATATACCCTTGATGGCGAACCTATGACACACGTGCCAGAAATAGCATACAGAGCCATTTCTCCAGGCATGCCAGCCATCGCCTCTTGCTCTTCTGGGTTCCAGTGAGTGCATGCGTGCAAGCTAGCTGTTCTTCTCACGTGTGTGGGAGTGCAGAAACCAGAAGAGCAGCTCCCTAGCACGCATGTGCATGCTGGCCAGCTGGTCTTCACGTGTGCATGCACATTAGAAACTGGAAGACAAGTTGGCCAGCGCACATGTGCGTGCTGGGAAACTGAGCTTCCAGTTTCCAGCGCTCCCATCCAGCATGCCGAGGAGCTGCTCTTCCAGGTTTTGGCACATGCACTTGCATGCATGCACACTCCCATTTCACTACTTGGTGCTGAAAAGTTTCGCCACCACTGATATATACTATATATGTTCATTATATATGTTTTTAATTTTTTGCTTTTCTCGACCTGATCTGGCTTGCAAAAGAAATAGTTTATTGCATGTAGGGGAGGCTAAAAATGTCAGCTGATTTACAATTAACCCAAATGCAGTTATGTTTCGGATTTCATACTTGGGTCAAATAGTTCAACTCAAAAAAGTTGCATTTTTTGATTTTATACAAAAATGCTCCAAACAATGTATTTTTTTTTCCTGAGAAATTCATGTAATATCTATTCTATTCCCAAATTCTCAAATCAAGTCAGATTGAGTAGAAAATTAAGTGCCATTCAGGGGCTTCCAGAGAATCATGCTACTTTTGTGCATTCAACTTTGCAACACGAAAAGGGATATGGCTTACATTGTGACACCATGACACTGCTTTTCTTACACGGACCTCCTCCCCTTGCCCTTGCATTCTGCTGTGACCACTGCTGGTCACATTACAGAATATGTGAAAAGATGTGTCGTATTAGAATATCTTCTGGACCAAATTGTGTAAGATTAATTTATGCTGCTGCAGCCTCAGAAAGTCGGATGTTAATGCCTCTTTATAAGATGTTAATACCAGAAGCCTTGAAAGTAACCCTTCCTCAAAAATGTTCCCTAGGTTCTTCCATTTGGACATTTTCATCCAAAAGACTAATACTGCCTTTTGGGTGAGGTGGTCAAACAAATGATAACTGGTCAACTTCAATAGTGCTTGGATGAAAGGGATTTTCTGCACTCATTTCAATCTGGCTTCATGCTTGATTGACTTTATATCTGATCTGTACTGGAAAAAGAAAGGAGAGCATAGCCCTGATGATTTACCTTGATCTCTTGGTTGTTTTAGATAACATCAATCATTACATTCTCTTACCACAGCTCTGTTAAATGGGATTTTGACATTTGTGATACAGTCCTTTATTTTTAAGCTACTGTAGGAAGTCATTTAGGGATTTGTAATTATTATACTTCAGATCCATTTCAGCAGATGAGATAAGGCTGCGATCAGAAGTATCGCTCAGAGTTGAAGACAGGCCTATTGATATTTGGATCTTGTTAAATCCTGAGCATGGGCACAAGGAATGGAGACAAGACATCGAACGGTGACTTCAACTCTTTATTGTGAAATAAGAACAGAGCAAATACTCGGGCAGCAGCAGCTCTTTTATAGAGCTGGCTGCTGTCAAAACAACCAATGATTTGAGTTAACCGCTCTAACAAGTGTCCAATCAGAGAGGCCTGTTAACAGCCAATTGGACTGGCCAGAAACGACCAATCACGACTTGTTATTCGTGGGCCAATGAGAAGTGCAGGATTACGAGCCTGCTGCAAAGTAAAGCTATTTAGGGTTGTTACTGATGCGATGGCTTAGTCCATAACACCCCTCCCCCCTAGGTTCCAACTGAGGGGTGGGGTGACGTATTCTCGTAAGTAGGCAGGTTGCTTCACCTGTCTGCTTGATCTGCGCTGTTCTACGGTTTCTGTCCTGGCTTTGGTTCCGGCGGGCTGCTTGCTGAGTTGGATGGTGAAAACGGTCCCGCTGTTCCGTCGAATGGCTCTGGGCTGTTCTCTCTGCTTTCGCCAGTGCTGTCTTCCGGGTTCCCTGGATCTGTTTCCATCGCAGTACTGTCACACGGCGAGGCCACTCCCCCGCTCGGTTCTCCTTCTGGTGGTGAGTATCCCCTGGTTGGTTGTGTAGACTGCTGGGTTTTGATTGTTAAGTCATCTGTTATTTCTTTTTCGGCCTCCTCGATGTTCCTTCCCCCCCCCAGTTAGAGATTCAAGGGCTGAGATAGGACTAGGTGCTAGACTGGAACGGAGTTGGTCTATATGGCGCTTCCACATTTTACCATCTGCAGTTTGTAGATGATAGGATCAGGGTCCCGTAAGTTGCATTATGGTAGTGGGGACCCACAATAGGTTGCCCGAGAAGTTTTTCGCAAACACGGGGTCACCTTCCTGGAATGATTGACACTTGCTGCTGGATCCTGGGGGTTGTTCAGGCGTGTAATTAGGGTGGAAGCGATAGAGATGCGAGCGAAGTTTTCGGCCCATCAGGAGTTCAGCTGGGGTTCTGTTTGTGGTGCTGCTTGGGGTTATGTGCTTTAGGAGAAGCATTTGGGTTATTTTGTTGTCAATGTCGCCGTGGTCCATTTTGTGTAAAGTCATTTTTACAAATTGAACCATTCGCTCAGGCCTACCATTGGCCGCAGGATGAGCTGGCAATGTTAAGGCATGGCGGATGCCCCGGTCTGCTAGATACTGTTCGAATGCCAGGGCTGTGAATTGGGGGCCATTATCGGAGACCAGGACATCCGGCAATCCGTGAGTAGCGAATAGCTTATTCAGTTTTTTAGCGACCGCCTCCATGATGGCTACGGTTGCCTTCTGGGGCAAGAAGATGTTATAAAAGTTAATGAGTCCCAGGAAGGCTTGGAAGTCTGTCTTATTTCTAGGTCTTGGGGCATTTTTGATTGCAGTTAGTTTTTTTTCGGTGGGGTGGATTCCCTGTCTGTCGAGAAGATATCCCAGGAACTCCACTCTCTCCGTACAAAGTTGACACTTGTCCCTTTTTACTTTCAGGCCAGCGTCTTTAAATTTCTGAAGAACCTTTTTCAGTCGTTGTACTAATAACTCTTTAGTAGGGGCAGCTATTAAGACGTCGTCAAAATAAGGCACGACGCCTTTTATGCCTTGTAATAGTCTCTCCATCAAACTTTGGAAAATGCCCAGCGCCATGCCTACTCCAAATTGGAGTCTATTGCACTTGAAGGCACCTCTATGTGTAACTATTGTCTGGGCTTCTGCAGTCGTCGCGTCTACAGGTAGTTGTTGGTATGCCTGAGCTAAGTCCAATTTCACAAATATTTTTCCGCCACCCAGGGAGTGAAGAAGGTGTTGGACCACCAGTACTGGGTAAGCGCTCTGTTGAAGAGCATGATTTAGGGTGGCCCGGTAATCCCCACAAATTCTTAACGAACCATCTGGCTTCATGGGCGTTACTATTGGACATTCCCAACGGGCATGGTCAATCGGTTCCAACACGCCCTGGGATATTAGTTTATCTAGCTGCTCATCGATCTTCGGCTTGAGGGCAAAAGGCACCCGATGAGGCTCAAGGCGAATGGCAGCTACATCGGGGCTGAGATTAAACAATATAGGGTTCCCCTTGTACTTGCCTAATGTTCCTGTGAACACGTCCTGGAATTCTTGGATGAGGGCCTCTTCCCAGTCATCGCTTCTGGTTTGGTGTATGCCGGCTAGTTCAATCCCGAGTGGAGTGAACCACTGTAACCCTAACAAACCGGGCTGGTCACGATCGACGACAGTCAGGGGAAGTGTCGCGGTGCGGTCCTTAAAGGATACTTGGATGTGGCTAGAACCGACAAGTGGAATTCTGTTTCCCTGGTAGTCTTTTAGGATGATTCTTTGAGTGCTGAAGTCCTGGCGGCAGATGGCAGGGATCAACTGTTTGAGGGTTTTCCAGGATACCATCAATAGGGATGACCCCGAATCGACTTCCATCACGCACGGTCAATTCTCAATAGTAACCTTTACGCAAATCTTTCTTGCATCTAGCGATGAAGCGTGGCCGATAATAATGGTTTAGTGTGCCTCTTCTCATCTCGTTGAAGAGGCAGGTGCTTGATTTCTGTAGTAGTAATGGTTGTTCCATTGGTGGTTCAAGCGGTCCCCATTCCCAGGTGGTTTGCCTGTCTCCCGATGGAGGTTGTTTTCCCTTCTGCTTGGACTGGACTCTCGTTTGCTTCTGCAGACTTTCGCAATGTGGCCTCTTTTCCCGCAGGAATGGCAGAGTGCATCGAGGAATTTGCCCCGCAACCAGCACATTGGCACGGAAGTCTCTGGTTCCTTTGCTCCCGTTCCGAGCAGAGCCGGTTGACCTCCTCTTCCTCACTGTCTGAGGATGACTCGAGGTCTTCGTGGTGGGCGGTAATAGCGTGCTTCTCAGCGGAGAGCGGGCTATCGTTAGCAAGTTGGTGATGTGGTGCGTTCGCTTGGCGCATTCGAGCGGCTGACTTCCTGGTTGCTTCTGCAGCAGTAGCGTCAGCGATGACATCTGCAAGGCTGATGTCTCCTTTCGCCATGAGTTTACTCTGCACAGTGTGGTCATCTAAACCTAGAACTATGCGGTCTCTTAGGGCTTCCTCGAGGTTTGCAAAACCACAGAGGCCTCCTAGGTTCCAGAGGTCGGCTACGAAGTCCCCAACGCTCTCATTCCTTTGTTGGTCCCTCTGGTAAAACTCGTGTCTTTGTAGGTACTGCAGGCGCGTAATGGGCCCGGAGGATTGGCGCGAGGTTATCCCAATCCATGGTCTTCACTTCCGCCAGTTTGGCAAGTGCTTTAGCCATTTTGAAAACGGCGGGGCCGCAGTGAGTCAGGAACACCGCTCATTTCTTGCCAGGTGTAGCATCTTTTAAATTGTTGGTCTCTAGGAACATCTGGAAATGATCTATATACGAGTCCCAGTCTTCGTTTGCTAGGTCAAATGGAGCGGGTGGTATGGCGCCGCTGGTCATTCTGCCGTTCGTTGCGTGCGCTCTTCAGCCACGTGCTCTGTCTTGTTCGATGAGTACTTAGTCAGCTCTATCGTCTCTGAATCCCACCTTCGTCGCCAGTGTTAAGTCCTGAGCATGGGTGCAAGGAACAGAGATGAGACATCGAACGGTGACTTCAACTCTTTATTGTGAAATAAGAACAGAGCAAATACTTGGGCAGCAGCTCTTTTATAGAGCTGGCTGCTGTCAAAACAAGTTTATCGCTTTGAGTTTACCGCTCTAACAAGCGTCCAATCAGAGAGGCCCGTTAACAGCCAATTGGACTGGACAGAAACGACCAATCACGACTCGCTATTCGTGGGCCAATGAGAAGTGCAGGATTACGAGCCTGCTGCAAAGTAAAGCTATTTAGGGTTGTTACTGATGCGATGGCTTAGTCCATAACAGATCTAATAAGAGTTTTTACGACTATATTTTCTGGATTTACAGTACCCAGTGACTGCATATTTGGATTGTTATGGTCAACCTTTGTAGCACATCTAGTCTACATTTTGGAGCATATTTAGTCTACATTTTGGAGCATATTTAGTCTACATTTTAGCTCTAGTCAATACCAGAAGCTAGCCATAAAACAGATACTATTAATTTTCATACACCTTAGTTATAGAACCATTTTGAAGTTAAAGTACAAACTGAAGAATAATTCAGTAAACTTTATTAGAATGCAGTTTTTCTGAATATTATTTTTATTTATGGTGATAAACAAAACTATTCACTTTTGGAGTATGTGGCCAAAGTTGCTTTGCCAAACTGCAGTGGATTTACTCTCAGGTGTAGATTTCCTAAAGCAGTTTGGCAAGATTTATTGTGCCTGTCTAGAAGCTGCCCAGAGCACAATCCAAAATATCCACTGACGTTTCAGTGGATTTCAGACAGATATTTGTATGGCCTGAAGTTGGTTTAGATGTTTGCTTTTTATTAACTGTATCTTTGTCTTCTGGTGACAGTTTTCTGTGCTGAGGCTGAAGAAGAAGGTACAAAAGGTCTTTAGTTTTATTGTGAATTTTGTTATGTGAATGGTTTAAAATGAGGTTATCTCTGCTGTAGTAGGCATCAGCTCTAGTGTGTTTGTCTTTGTCTGCTTTTGTGCAGTGTTATTTATTAGAGCTCCTGGTTCAGATAAATTGTTTGGCACGAAAGTTCCTTTCCAGCTGTCTCAAATTGTGTATGAAAAGCTACAAATACTGGAAAGAATTTTGTTCTGCCAGGAGCAATATGCTTTTCATAATATAATTTTTGGAAGGGGTAATTGGTTAATATTATTGAAGGTTATCCATTTAGGATTCAGATATTTGTTGTCATTTTTGTACATCAGTGGTGTTTATATGAGAGCATTTGCAATGAGACAAATTCCTTCTGTGTCCAATCAATTTGGCCACTAAACAATTCTATTCTATTCTATTCTATTCTATTCTATTCTATTCTATTCTATTCTATTCTATATGTTTTAAAAACAAAAGAGGAATTATAATATATATTTGCAGGAAGTTTTCCTTTCCCAGAAAAGTTTACAAAAATGTGTGCGTTTTTATATGCCATCAGACTCATCGCGCAACTATTTTTTGCCTGTTTTGAAACAAATTCCACTAAGATTATCGGGAGAATAGAATAGAATACAATACTTTATTTAGCCAAGTGTGATTAGACACTCAAGGAATTCGTCTCCAGTGTAGAAACTTTCGGTGTACATGCAAAGCAATAGAGTAACAATAATAACCATCATAATAATACCAATAGGTGGGGGTAGTAAACAGTTAAGAAGAAGAATAATAATTACATTACAGATGTAAAACATGGATAAATATACATAGACATTAGACAGTACTATGAGAATTAGATGTTCAGCAGAGTAATGGCATGAGTGGAAAAAAATGTCCCTGTGTCTTATTGTTTTGCATGCAATGTTCTATAGTGGCATCCTGAGTGGAGGAGCTGAAATAGTTTAGGATGTGAGGGGTCTATAAATATTTTCTTAGTCCTCCTTCTAACCTGTGCAATATACAGATCTTCTATGGAAGGCAGGTTGCAATTGTTTGTTCTGCAGTCCTAATTATCCATTGAAGTTTGTACCTGTCCTGTTTGGTTGCTGTATAAATAATTTTTCTGTAAAACGGTATCAATAGCTTCTAGAGTAGTCTGAACTTCCTGAGTTGATGCAGGAAGAACATACTTTGTTGTGCCTTTTTAATGATAGTTATAATGTAAGGTGTCCATTTTAAATCCTGGGAGATTTTAGAACCTTTTAGAAATTGAAGGTCTCTATTGTTGACACTATATTGTTGAATATTATAAGAATAGGAGAATAGAAGGGCTCCTCCTAAAACCCACAGTCTTATTCCTCAAAGCCAAGGTATAGTGGCTTTGATATTTCTGAATGTGTCCATCACACTGTTTAGTCATTAGGCTAGACAGGTACCTTCTTAAAAGGGAAAGTATTCTACGTTCTCTCTAAAAATATTGTTAAGATTAGTATGAGACATATCCAAATTCTTGGTTTGTGGCATTTAACATTACAAGTTTGTCAAATTGTGAACATTATAAGTTTGTCAGAATAAGAAATGAACTCTCTCATTGCAAGAAGTTCGATTTCATTTTATACCATGTCCTCTGCACAATGCTTCGTATTCTCAAAAAGACTGAATTTCAAGTGAATTAGGTGAAAGGATGAAATATGCTTTTTTCATGCTTTAGCATCATGGTCTAGATTATAATAATTGGAATCTGATTTTGAAAATTCTGTCCTATTTCAATTATTTATGAGGGCATGGGTACTGAAATAATATTTGGTCTTTTTTTCCCAGATTATCAAGCCTCCTTTCATATTTTATAATCCAATAATTCTGTAACTATACTATTCTTAATAGTAATAATAACAACAAGAACAAGAAGCCACAGTGATAAGCAATTTTGTACATTGGGAAATCAGTGAGATCCTGGGAAATCTCCTTTTAACAACTTTTGGGTAGAAAATAATTCCAAAATTAATCTTCACAAAGTGTAAGTTGGGGGAGAAAGTACAATAATATTAGCCTTAAAACATAAGAATCATTTTTTTTTCTCAGAAAAAAAGTCAATTTGTTATTGTTTTATCTCCATGGAACTTGCTTCCCATTAGTTTAAAAGAGAACTTTTTTTTTCATTTGCAACTCAAAATGGAGATGCATTGTTTAGGCATCTACTGTACTATAATAAATCCACTAGTTTTCATACATTCATGAATTAATTGAACATTTTTATTGAGAATGCTGCCTTCCTCATCACAAAATTAATAGGAAATGTCAGAATTCTTGAAGAAATCACATATCTGTAGGACTGATCCAAGGACTACAGGACTATCCCAAGTCACTTGAGTGTTCTGGAATTTCTCTTACTAGATCTCAACATAGCAACTTGCAGATAATGAGTTGTTTCCAGTTTTAATTTACTGTACATACAGTTTTGAGGTGTAAGACATTCAGAACATGTCCTTTTTGGTTGTTCTGGGAGCTGATGGAAACCATATGTCATATGCTGTTAACCGAGTACTGAATTGCTGCTGTCATTCCACATCCATTAAGGGTAGGTATAGCACAAATGTATGAAATTGATGCTCCTAAGGGATAAAACCAATGGAATTAGTTCACCTTGCATAACTTAACTGTTACTTTTAGATTACCATATCTCTATGCATGTTAATACTGAGATCAAGATACTCACCTAGTATTCAGTAGGATCTCCATGGTTACACTAGCTTAAAAATCAAGTTCAAGGAACATTATAGCATTTCCTACACCTCTCCTTTGTGAATCAGCAGCCACAGTGATTAGCACAGAGAGAACAAGCCTTCACAGTTAAAATAGCTTTTTAAGATTAGGGCCATTTTGGCTGTATTGTTAGAGAAGAGCTTTTTTCCTTTTATTCTCCTTGGCAGCATTTGATTGATAAGCAGGCTAGTTAAAAGCAGCTTTTGTTATTTTGAAGCAGCCAGGAGTGAAAGATGGGCAGACTGTGTGTGCAGTAGGAGGAAGCAAGGGTGAGCAGAAAGGTTGAGAAGAGGTGAAGGGATGTAGCTGTGGTTCAAAGTCTTTCTTTCTTTTTATTAAGCAGCTCTAGCTTACAGTTTATAGAAAACCTGCTGGGGAGTTTACAAAGGATGAGGTTAATGACAGTCATCTATCAGCTGCTTGTATCTGAAAGTTCAAAATGTCTGTATTCCCAAACTTCATGGCATGATAGGGCTAATTGTATAATTATTATGCTGCACCAACAATATACTTCAGCTAGTAAGAAGCAGGACTAAAGGCTATTTAATTGCCACCCTGGGAGAGTTCATTTACCAAAGCAGAGTTTACAAATGGAGGCGCTCTGAATATACCTACAGTATCCAGCTCTACAGTTTTTTTAGCAATATTCTTCCCATTTTGCTCCAAAGGATGTTGGTTATAGGGTGTGGATCAATCTTACCATTTCCCCCTTTCTATGGAGTCTTGATCTAAAAGCTTCAGCCTTGTACCTTTGGATCCTCCCTCTGCCATCTTTACATTAGGCAGCCAACTCACTGACCAGCTCCATCGCAGTCATACTAGGGATAGCAAAAATAATGTCAAGCAGCATCTCTTATCTTATATATTAGTATTTGAAGAATAATTTTAAAAAAACCAATTAAATACATAGAAACAAAAAAAGAGAGACGATGCAGAAGGGCAGCTAAAAAGAATCCCTTTCCCACCCAAATGTTGCTTAAACATTTGTTTCTTTTATATAGCCATCTTTCTCACCTAAGTGACTCTGGGAGGGCCATATCATTCAGTTAGTAGGCTGAAACAAATAATTTCTTGCCTATTTCTGGAAAACAAGAAAGACCACTAAAAGCTTTTCTTTTAAGGGAGTTCAGTAATAGTGAGGATACAATCAGAAATGTTGCATCCCTAGTGGTCCTTTGAACTCCATGGAAGAGTGATGTGAAAGGACAAGCCAGTTGGGGGAGCCAAAAGGGATGGAGCTCAGTGGGGTTTTGGGGTGGAATCTGGCTTCACTTGAGCCTGGAAAAGGCTTATTACCAAAGAGGAGTCATTGCCCCAGCTCAGGCCAGATCATTTGTGGAACAAAGGGACAGCATATAAACAGGGCAAGGAATTAAAGGACACTAAGAATTCATACTTCCCTGCCTCCAAGCAAAAAATATTATAATAAGCTGGGAGATTGGGGGGGGGGGGGGGGCGCTATCTTGTTTCAATGAATCAAAAAAGCAGCTACTGAATAGGCAGTCATAATATTGTACATCTTTTGAGGCATCATGAACAGTTAGATTTATCAAAGAACTCTACACATTTATAGGTTTCTATTTACATAGCCACATTTTGTATTTGCTAAAATGCATAATGCAATATATGGCAATCTATGGACATTTATAGTGTTCTCATAGCATTACTAGCTATCACTGGAGTGATATAATGCCTGCCTTTATTGCTATTATCTTGGAATAGTGATGGATAGATAATTCTACAAGTGGCTAAAAGTTGCTAGCAGGGAAATAATTTAAATTCGATAACATGTACTATATAACTCATAGTATTTCCTGTATTGTACATTCCTAAATCTATTACTGTATTTAGTTATTTATTTTGGTAATCTTGTCACTCAAGGGAAAAATGGGGAAAAGGAAAGAAAAATCCTGTTCAATATAATACTCAGCCTGCTTTTGCACCTGATGATGTGGTCCAATTTGTTTATGTACTCTCTTCACTCATACAGATGGTCTAGTAGAAATGTAATATTATATTCTTATAATTTAATGTATTTTAATATGAGGCTATTATACAATAGCTGTACTCCTAAAGTAAGCTGTTTGTAAATCTGTTTATAATATCTGACAAAGATCATGCATTTACTTCACAGTGACTGAGTGTGAGTGTGTTTCTGTTATGTGTCTGGTGTTTCCATCTTTAATAGAACATGTAATGGGATGTATTTCAAATTGATACCACAGTATCAATATGGGATGGCTGACCTGAAGTCTTCTAGATACTGCTGAGCTGCAAAAGCTTTCAAACGCTTTAACTGGCAGAAACAATAGATGCTGGGACTAAAATGTTCTCTGTATTCCTGGTCTTTAAGAAGGAATAATACAACATTAGAAACCCATTCCTCATATAGTCTCTTATGGTACACTTGCTATTGCAGTTGCTTCCAGAAGTCTAATGTGAAAACAAATCTTGACTAGGAAAAAGAATGGAGCAATACTGATTCCCATCTAAGGGCATTCATTGATGAGAAAAGACAGCACTTGCCTCATAAAACTAAAAGAACATTATCTAAAACTTTTACTTGGGATCTTTATTTTAAGGATATGGTGGGGCTTTCTGAGAGACAGAGAATGGCCACTTCTTTATTTTCCCTGAATTCTGGAACATGAACAGGTTTTAGCAGAATGCTGAGTCTTGGGAAAAATCACTCTGGGTGTGGATTGTGATCTTATATACGTGTTCAAACAAATAGCCTAGCAGAAGAAATGGGGGCATGGATGGATTTGTCATATTTGTATGCTTTATTCATGTGATATTTCTGAAGAAAACATAGCCATCCATTTTTCGTCAACACTAACTAATAAAAAATGCTGACTAGATAAATATGTGTGTAAAACTGTAATTTAGTGGACTGAATACTGTTATTTCCAATAGAAGCCAAGTGCCAAGTCCCCCTGAGTCTTTTTGAAAACTACAAGACTCATCAGACTATGTTCTTCTAATTACTACAGCATTATTAATTATGGCTAACACATTGCAAAAGAGGGCAGCCATTATGCCCTTGGAGAGCTGCAACTGAAGCATAGTATACAATTACAGTAATTAAGAATTGTAGGGTGGGATATTTTTTGTTCATTCTTCTCTATTTTCAAATTTATTCTTCCTCTTGTATAATCTTTTGACTTTACCTTTCTTTATAATTATTCTACTACCTTTCTTTTTTTTTTTTGTAAATTTTATTTGAGTTTTCACAAAAAGAAAAGAAATACAATTAAAACATCTTTTTTTGAAAGCAACATAATCCCGGGTTACATTTCTTCATTCAGACACAAATTCAGGTTCATGCTCATTTTTATATTCTGTTCCATATCTTATTAAAATTTTACATTTTCTACATGGCTTCTCCCCTCAATTTAATTTCCTCAATTTTATTGTATTTATTTCATCTCAATTCAAATAATTATATTTATATTTTTTATCTGTCCTGTTTCAATTGTCTATTATCTTTTCTCATTAAACAAAATTTCCCCTGTAATTACTGATTGGAGTATGAGGCCTTTATATCTTTCCCCTAAATTTATAACACTCAATATAATACATAACTTCCATTCGGATTCTGCTTGGTACATTCTTAAATTACTCACAATATTCTTCAAAAAAAAGAAAAGAAAAAAAAATTATAAATGTATATAATTAAAACAACATTCCATTCCAATTCAATTCTATCATTAATATTAATATTCATTACAGTCTTAACATTTTTCACATTACTTTTCAATTAAATATCATACTTCTATGGGAACAATTATAAACTTTCCATAATCAATTCCCCCCCCCTTCAATTATATTTTATAAAACATTGACTGATTAAAATGTTCCCATTCCTTCCTAATTCAATTTTCTCATTTATTTTATTTCATTTACTTTATTCATAAACATTTCACTAAGTTACACTAACCATTCTATCCCTCCTTCTAATCATGTTTCCAATTTTCTAAAATTATTTCTATTTCAAATATAACAACACAATTTCATGTACCTTTACAGAACCCCCCTTTCAGTTAGATTTTCACCCATTATCTCTAAATAGGTCCTGTTTCTTTATATCTTTCTCCGGACCTTTGTAACTTCTTTTCCTTTCCTTCTTCTCTCTCTTCTTCTCTTTCCCCTTTTTACCCCCTTGTTTCTCTACCTTTATTTCCCTCTTCTGTATTCCCCTTTTCTGTTGCTTTCCAGTATTATACTTATTTTTCAAATTATTTTTCTTTTCTTTGGTTGTTTTTTTTAAGTCTTAAATTTTCCATCCTCTTTCCCCCCCTTTCCTTTTTCTTCCCCATATAGAGTTACTTGTTCATTAAAGATGGCTTCTTCTTTGTCCCAGTCTTCTTGTTTTGCAGTCTTTTCTTGTTGTTTCTCATAGTTCCAAATCTCCATTTCTAGAAATTGAAAAATGAAGCCAAAGGAACCCTTCCCTTCTTGTGCATCTTCTTTGTACTTTTTAGGTTCCGTTTTCAATTCAAAAGTAATACCATTGTAGAAATTTTTAAACAACCACCCAATTGATTAAACATTGTTTACCCTAACTGGTTTAGGTAAAATAATAAATATGTAATCATAGTTTATAAGTTAAAGTGTCTGCAACTTTAAATATGGGAATGTAATTAGGGGAGTGGTTGTGAAAGCACTTTAAAAGAAGCAAGACGACAGCTTGCTCTCTCTCTGGCTTTGATAATCCCTAATTACTGCATGGACTCAGGACTGCGTTACTCGAACGGGAGAGAGACAAAGGACTGATTTGTAAGTGAACTGACATAGGATATTCCACACGGACTTTGCTAACTGAATATCCTTGAATGGACTGACTAAATGATACATGACTAATGGACTGTTATTTTGACTATGCTATAAATGGAATAAACTATATTTTTGAAAGCACAAGCGTATCTGTTATTTTTACTGTATGTTAATAAAACATACAAACTTATATCACTCATTTATCTGTGTGCCTATCTGACTAATGCTGCACATTCTGTTTAGCTTTTCTCCTTAACCCTGGTTGGGGATCCCAGGCTTAACATTAGTCATTCAAATATAATAGCCAAAAATCCAAAAGTCACCAAGTAGTCCAAATACACACAAGCTGTTTCTTTTTGCTCTTTCTTTTTTTCCCACTTTCTCTTCCTGGGGTTACTATTTAGTTGCAAAGTTTCAGTTAAAATGTGTCTTTTAGAAGTCTTATTGAAATTTTACTTTAGATTCTTTTAAAGCCCAGGCAGTCTCTTCCCTCTTCCAGAACCTGCCCTTATTCTTTTTCTCTCCCTTCCTGCTTATAGAAGAAAAAGGTTTTAATATCCAGAAATCTTTATTGTCCCTTTGGCATTTAGTTATATTTTCAGCTTAATTGCCTATTGATGCCAAAGCGGATTTTTTAAATTTCTTATTCCTAATTGTCAATATAAGGAAGGAGAGAGAAGAAAAAAAATCAAATCTTTCCCTTTTCACTTTCTTTCGCTGCTTCCGACTCTTCTTTGGGAGCGATGTTGTTTCTTGTAAAATTTAAATTCCAGGGTACCTTAGTTATTGCTTTTTCAACTTAGCCTGGTCAGCCAAAACTTTCACTACTTATCTTCCTCCTGCACGTTCTTTTCTGATTGAGTTCTTCTTTGAGGCGGCCATTTCTGACCGCCGCTCCTACCGCTTTCGGGAAAGGGAGTAATGGCCAGCTGAGGAGGAGAGATGCGGCTCTCCTCGACCCTGCTGGCAGTCTCCCCCTTCTTTGCCACCTCTACGGGGTGGCTTAGCCCCGAAGCCAGCCGGCTCGGGGCACTCCAGCGGTGAGCCCAGGCAGAAACCGCTCACGATCGCAGATTCCTGTCTGTCGCCGAAGCCCTTCAAACCGGAAGTTCCCCATTATTCTACTACCTTTCTGTTAGTTAGGTTTGTAGTTTGTTTCAAGGTAACTTTGATTTTCTTTTCTTTCACCATGAATCACTTTTTGTGAGGTTTTGTTTCCTCCTAAAAGCTCATTTCAGTTAGGATGTTTGTATATTAGGGATGTGAATTGGACCACCCAGATCAGATTCAAATTCAAGGTTTAAGAATGGCAAGATTCTAGAATTGATTAAATAAAAGATGTATCCATAAGATGTATGGGGAAAGCACTACCTGCAACTGCTTTACTTTTGGGAACAGAATGGGATGAAACTGGAGGTCTGAGTGAACACCCATGGATTTCTCATGGATAAAGACTGTGTCTTTCAATCACATGTATGGTCTGTGCCTTTCAATCACATGTATGGAAAGTGTGAGTAATGATGGTGACCTATTATGCCTCTTTTTCAGCCTTGGATCATTCCCCCTCTCCCACACACACATTTTGTATCTTAAAATGGCAGTAAACCAGGACATCAGATGTAGGTAATGCAAGAAAGAGGTTTGAGAGGCAGATGTAGCCTTTGTCTCTTCTATCTAAACAAATCCTGGCAGAAGAATAAGAGGCTCAATCAGCAGAGAAATACTCCCTAAACACGGTGATGCTATCAGAGAATCTACCACAGAAAGTAAAGCGCTCTACTTTGTTCACTTATGATTGCAACAGTATTTGAGATTCTATGAATCCCAAATATTAATTGAAACTCCACAATGCTGGTTTCACCAAATCTCCTTTAAATCAGATTGAAAATTTTCTCCAGCTATATTATATACCAAACAATTTTCAGTTTCTACTTAGTACCCTATTTTATAGAAGTAGAGTGAACTATTTTATTGCTAAGATTACCTTAGTAGATTACTGTTTTTATGAATTGTTTCATTGCTCCTAGTCTGAATCCTATTCAGTCGTAGTCCTGAGTCCTATTCAAAATGTTATAGAATTTTTCTTCCATCTGTTTTCAATGAGAGACATCACAGTGAGTTGAGTTTTAAGTCTTGCTTAAAACCGGTTATCAAAACTAACCTCTTCCACTAATCTCAGAGGTTTTCTCTATCCCTAACTGTGGTTTTTAAAGTCTGGTTCTTATTTATTAAATTGGACAAATGTTCATTTTACAGTTCCGATTATAAATAAAATGAGCATTCATCCAATATAGAACAGATCCAAAGAAATGTTACTGGTGAATATTCTTTTTTTTTTTTTTGAAACAAATTTTATTAATTTTAAAGATAAAACAACACATCATTAACCATTAAATACATAAATACATAAAACCTCTTAACACTATAAATTTTTACAAGTCGAATAAAACATTATTTTTATACAACATAATTCTAATTTATCCCATTTCCATATGGACACATAAATATCTTTCAGCAAATTTCTCATTATTTCTCTTTACTCTTATTCAATTTCATTTCTTTTCTATATTTATCCATTTTATAGTCATCATATTCATTTCTTTCTGGCTTGTTTACCATTATTCTCATCTAACATTCCTCCAAGGTTTTATTGATTTTTTTTTTTTTTTTTTATAAAAAACAAATTTTATTAGTTTTACAAAAAACACAATACACACAAAACACAAAACATAAACAAAACTAAAAGATCTTTTCTGAAGGTTGTCTGTTCCCGGGTTAAAACTCTTCACACAGACACAAATTCAAACATCATATTCATCCCATATATCCTTCCATATCTTATTATCATTTTCTTTTTTATATATATATATAAAAACCATTTTTATCAGTTTTATAAAAACAATGCACAAAGAGTCAAGGCATAACAGCTTATAAATTCTTTTCTAGGAAAAAATAATAATAAAAGACCAATAAGACATAACATTTCCAAATTATAATATCAATACTTCATATAGTATTAACTTCATATCTTATCCCTACTTCTCCTTTCCATCCCAATTATTTCTTATTAATTAAAATTTTATTGCCTTTTATCAATATACAAAATCCATAAAAAAAGCATATATATCCTTCCATATTACCATTTTCAACAACATTCTTTGTCTGTTCTATTTCCAATTATCCATTCATCTTTTTTTTTTCTTTTACTATACTTCTCCTGTACACCAATTGGAGTAATATCTATAACTCATTACCCTAACTTAAAAATACTTCGTATAGCAATTTTTCTTGGGATTCTGTTTAAAAGATTCTAAGATTACATAATGAATTTTATATTCTAAATACACATATAAAAACACAAACTTATGTACCCTCCAGAATCCCTCTTTTATCCTAAATTAAATTCACCCATTGTCTCTAAATAAACTTTTTTTCTTTAGGTCTTGCTTCCCCCCATTAAGGCTTCTCCTCCCCCCCTTTCTCTCTTGCTTATTCTTCTCCTTGCCCTTTTTACCCCTTTGCTTTTTCTCCTCGCTTTTCTTGCTCCTTTTCCTTTGCTTTCTAACCTTGCCTCCACCTTTTCGCTCATTTTTCTCTCTTTGGGTTGTTTTTATAATTCTTAAAATCCCCTTTTTCTTATCCTTTTTCTCCTCCTCTCCGGAAGGGACCCATTGTTCATCAAAGATGGCTTCTTCTTCCTCTTCTTCCTTGTCCCAGTCCTTCTGCTGCGTAATCAACTTTTCATAAGTACATAACGCCATTTCTAAGAATTGAAACAAAGTGCCCAAAGTATCTTCTTTTTTATATTTTTGATATTCAATCTCTAGTTCATCCACAAACGATGCCATTATGAAAAGGGAAACTTTTTCCAAAACAACCACAAGTATTTTTAATCAAAAACAATCAAAAGCAATTAAAAAAAAAAAGTTCCAAAAGTTAATACTTTTCTTCCTTCTTCTCTTTCTCTTTCTGGGGTTAATTTTTAATCAAAGAGGTCCAATTACCATATATCTTCCTTTGGGATTCTAGGCAATCTCCTCCTTTTTCAGCTTCTGCTTCAATTTTTTTTTCTCTCCCTTCCCACTTGCAATGTCAATTTTAAATAATCAAAAATCCATACCTCCAACAAGGGTTTTCCAATTTCTTAAATTTTTCAATGTCCAAGAATCCTTTTGTCTCTTAGCTTCAACTCTCAAAGCAATTCACTTTCAATGTCCAATATATCCAAATATTTCTGCTGTTTCCATGGGGTGGGAGAGTAAAGAAAAAAAAAAAAAGTTCCCTTTAACAGCTTCTCCGCCGCTTTTCGCTCTTCTTAGGGATACAATGTATCCTCCAGCAATTCAAACAGCTCAGTTCCAGGCAATTTAAAAGATGTTACTTGACCCGGCTCAGACAGCACTTTCACTCTTCTTACTTCCTCCAGCGCAATCTTACCCGGTTGCTGGCTTCTTCGTGGCGGCCATTGCTGACCGCTGCTCCACCGCCTTGGGAAAAAGGGGTTTTTCTGGAGGAGGAGGGGGTCTGCGACACCCCCACCCCCCTGTCCGACTCCCCTCTCTCTTCAGCTGTCCCTACAGGGCAGCCATATCCCCCTGACCCATCTGGATCGGGGGTACCTCGACGGCTAGCACAGCAGGAATCGCGAGCTGTCGCGAATTCCTGCTGCCCCGAAGCCACGCGAAACCGGAAAAACCGTTACTGGTGAATATTCTAAGGCTCATATATTTATTTCATCTTAAACTCCAGAAACCTTTTAGTAGGTGAAAAGCAAAAATTACCTGGTATAATTGATATATGATATTAGATTGATAGAACATTCCTTCTATTATATATTTCTAATATATTTTTCAACAATATTGGGAATTATCCAAGAATTATTCCATACTTGTAGAAGTGACTATTAGAATGAGCCCATTTTCATAGTTATTAATCTGTATCAGTAGAAATATCCAGAATATTAACACAAAGTGGTATTATTTTAGTGTGGTAATGCCAAACCAAGCATACCTTATGAAACCAATATGAGGCCAGGCAGCATATATTAGAGTTAAAGGCACCAAAATAATATTCAATAAAATATTTTGACTATTATCAAATATACTGAGGCACTTGGAAAAAGAAACCCATTAACATTTTTTTAGCAGTTCCCAATAGACTGTCTTGGAAAAGTCTTATTGAAAACCTCTCCTAAATCAGATTCAAGATATTATAGCAGCTTCTATGAAGGTCTGTCAGGAATTCCATTATAAACCCACATTTTTCATGTTTTTAAGATAGCCACTCTTTTTTTCCTAGATAGTGACTTGGTATAAGAAGTCTTGGTTTGAGGCAAATTTTATTTTTTATTATACAAGGAATATATATTTAAGGGCATTTTGGGTTACTTAAAAATTAAACTGAATGCCGTTGTTTATTGCAGTAAGCTTTTTAAAAAAACTTATTTTCTTATATTTTAACATGTTCAAAGCTGCATATTTATTGCAAACTAATTCCTTACCAATAACTATTAAAGCAGAAATATTTTATAAATAAAGCACGAATATACTCTACTGTGCATCTTAAATGTATGACAATAATAAGATATTAACTTTTGATTAATAAGTATATGTTATTACAGTCTGTTAATAATATTATGACTGGATATAGAGTGTGTCATTTCTTGATCTGCAGAATTAAGATTTCTAATACATGTGTAGGACATCAACAAAGTTCATTTCAAATGGATAAAATTATCATTCCTAAATGTATTTGTTTTCACTGTAAGTGAAAAATTTAAATGCATGTTGGAAATGGAGAAAATGTGTTTCATTATGTAATTGATATGATTGATCCCTTGCACAAGGATGTAGAAGTTTCATGAATATTTACTTATTAACCATGATAAATATCTATGGAAAGGGAAGGAATTTTATTCTAGCAACAATAAAGCATGAAAGAGATAGACTAGCCTAATTTATTATTTTTCCTGCCCATCATTGTTTTAGTTTTTTTTCTTGTTGCAAAGACAGGTTGATTTATTGCTTTAAGAACTCAGAAATTCTCTCCTTACACAGAGTCTACTGGATTCTGTATTAGTTGTTCCAACAGCAAAATCATAGCCATGTGGATGCTGAATTGCCTTGAATACTCTTAAGCTTCTGATATCTATGAGGCTTGGGGAAAGTTAGTTAAAGTCAGGGAGTCAGAGCCTTTTTGGTTGTTTTGTTACTTCAGCTACATTTTCCCTTTGACATGGCCTGCTATAAAAACAGGAACCTTCCTCCAAATATTGCTTGCTTCTAGATTCCATAACATTTATACATTCATAAAATTCAATAATTCAAGAATAATTTTAAGGATAAAATCTAAAAGAATCATTAAAAATAAAAGTTTTCCCCATAATAATATCTTTCAAAGTTCGTACTAATCCACTGTTGCTTCCACAATGATTTAGTATGAACTAATTAGTACATATCAATGGAACATATACTTAAGCCCAAGATCATGGTTACCTATTTAATAATAACAATATAAGGAAGGAAAACCTGAAATCAGAACCACATGGAACTTGGCACAGTTTTGATATCAAGCCAGCATTTAAGCCCATCTGGCAGTCAGGTATCATTAGTTGACACCATCTTCCTCTTTCCATCTCCACCATCTGTTTTCATCAATTCCACTTGTGTAAATTAACTCTCAGCATGCCACCATTCTCACTCTTGTCAAGATTCTTCTTGTGTCCTACAGTTTTTCTCCTAGGTCAGGTGCAGTGAGCTATATTTAAGACCTTTCCTAAAATCTTTAATGCATTTCTTTTGCCCCTTAGGTATCCTATGGCATCAGTCTCATTGCACAAGCAGGCCCAGTGTGACTGGCTGGGACTGTAAGAAAGCAGCAAAGACTTCATTGCTTCTTTATTTTGCGAGTCCATATCAGTCTTTTTCCAGCCTGTGGCCATGTGGTGCCCCTTACATTTCCTTCCTTTTATTGTTTATGGTTCAGCCTTAAAATGCATGTAGTATCCTCTTCCACTCCAGGCTGATCATTTTCAAAAGTGGACTTAGGAGGGGAGATACAGCAAAAGGCACAGGAAAGGCTCGGCTGAAGGGTTTTCCAAGCACCCAGACATCACAAAGCCTCCACTCTGTTCCTCTACCATCTCTAAGGATACTATTTTCTACAATCCTACACTTTAGCTATACACTTATAATCTTTAACTTTTTCTGTGTTGCAGAAAACTTTCTTGCAAACTACTAGGTTGCACACCAGGGACTATTTATTTATTTATCATATGGCACATTCACATTACATTTCAATAAAAATACAGACTAGAAAATATAAAATCTAAAAATATCATAAATATATGTCTAGATTATATATATCTTTTCCTTCATTTGTCACAGTGAAGAAATCAACAAAGTCTCCATTATAGGCCCTATTTTGACACAGTCACTATTGCTTTTTGGCCCCACAATCACAATTCGGTGATGGTGCTTTGCCCCCACCTATAAGGGGGATCTGCACATCTATCTATCTATCTATGCGAATTTGGTTCAGTGTTGCCCTATCACATGAGGCTGATCAAATCCAGGAGGTTTTTCCAAGATGCAATATGCAAACTTCAACACTGGAGAAGGAGGGGGGAAGGAATTTCTATCCAATGTTGTTTCTATACATCGTGTATGTTAACACTATCTTCAACAAGTATTTTAGCAGTACAAATGGCTGAGTATCTAGATCAGGGGTCTCCAACCTTGGCCCCTGGAAGCCTGGTGGACTTCAACTCCCAGAATTCCACAGCCAGCTGGCTGTGGAACTCTGGGAGTTGAAGTCCGCCAGGCTTCCAGGAGCCAAGGTTGGAGACCCCTGATCTAGATCTTAATCTGTTTCACTTCAGACAGGCTATGTCATTCAATATTAGCAACTGGGAGTTATGAATAGTCTTCAAGTATTTTTTCAGGAAAGCACTTTGTATGAGAAGTGAAACATCTTCAAAGAAAAACAAGAAAATCCAACTGCTTCTTGAAAAAGGGATAGATATCTGAGTCTGAATTTGTTAGGTTTACCTTCCTGAGTTGAGTGCTTTCCAGACATTTCTTATTCTACTATTCTTGCTGCTTATATCTTACATTCTGAATTAGCATTCCATGATTTAGGCTCTTGATGTTTTCCTGGAAAGAAGAGAAGTAGAAATGAGAGACAATAATTCTGGAAAATTCTGAAAATTTTCTTATTGAACGCCAATAATTTTATTGTACTGACATGCATTACATGGTTCTGTCATATACACTTGGTTTTATAGTTACTGCAGTTACATTTCTGCTATCTTGGAATTATTTTCAGAGTATAATTTGGTGTCAGGGAATATGTACTGAATTTCTTTCAGACCAAACTAAGGTGAATGTCACTAAAAAGATAAAATTCTAAACGGAATTGTTCTGAAGCCTTCTGAGCAGTTTCAGAGGGATTCAGCAGTAGGCTATATGTCTGCAAAAATGAATACATTTCCCCCAAGCAGCTCATATGCTGAAAATACCAAGGAGAGGAGAGAGGGAAAGTTGCTTTGAAGCTGACCTAACTCCAGCTCCAAAAACTTTTACTAAGGTTCTTCAGTGCTGGAGCTCAGTTAAAGAAGCAGCATTCATTTGTAAAGGAACTGCAATATTTACAAGTGAGTTCTCTTTTTATCAACAAAGTAATGGCTATAATAATTAATGTTGGCAGCAGAAATTTCTTGGATATTTTATGTATCCATGACATTAAATAATAATCTGATGAGCTTCAGTTTCAATAGATATTAAAGAAATTATGTATACAATCTCATTTGCTCGAATAGAGTAACTCTTCTAAAAGGCAGTTCAGCATTACTGATCAGACTCAGTCTAATTTTGTTCATCCAGGTTATGCTACCACAATTATTATTACTGAATTTATAGCTTTTTTGTGCCAATGGGAAATGATATGTCCTTTACAAAAGATTCAAATCTGTGCTTCACTGACGTTTGATGTATCTTGAATTCATGAAAGATATTCAGTTGGAAGTGGTATTTATTTATTTATTTGTTTTATTTATTTTTGTCAATTGCTTACAAGATAATAGGTATAAGTAAAAACATAGTTATGAATACATGGATACATATAAGAAAAATAAAATAAATAAAATAAACAATAGGACAGGGAAGGCAGGCACGTCGGTACGCTTATGCATGCCCCCAACAGACCTCTTAGGAAAGAGGTTAATAGTAGACAGTCCAAGGTTAAAGTTTTGGGGTTTCTGAAAGAAACGCCAGAGTCAGGTAGAGTATTCCAGACATTGACCACTCTGTTGCAGAAGTCGTATTTCCTGCAATCAAGTTTGGTGCAATTAACCTTGAGTTTGTATCCATTATTTGCTCTTGTGTTATTAAGGTTGAAGCTGAAGTATTCATTGACAGGTAGGACATTGCAATGTATGATTTTATATACTATACTTAGATTGGACCGAAGGTGGTGTAGTTGTAGGTTTTCTAGGTCTAGAATTTCTTTAATTTGTATTCCGTAAATTGAATTCAAACTATTGCAGAAGATGAGATCGAGGCAGTTGTTAAGTCTAGTGTTGTTGGTTACTAGTTGTTCTAGTCCCAGATTTATTACTGCATTGTAGAAGGTTGCATGTGTGGGCTCAGTTGTACATTCGTTAAGGGTCCAGTTAATATGAGGTAGATTGAAGTCACCAAGCAAGATAAAATTGTGTGGGCAGAATGCTGCCCATGTTAGTAGTGTATTTAGCTTGTTTGTATGTTCAATGTCATAATCAGGGGCTCTTTAACACAGTAAGAACCGAAATGTGATATTTAAGGACAGTTCACAAATGATGGTCTCAGGAATAGCAAGCTCCTGGGTAACTTGGATGTTTTTTAGATTTTTTATAGAAGATAGCAACACCACTATGGATTTCACAATCTGATCGGTAAACATGATAGTCTCTTCCTATGGTCATGGAATCAGGGAGAGATGCGTTGAGCCATGTTTCACAGACAAATATTGTTGTGGAGCGGTGGCAATGACTGAGACAGACGCAGGCTCAAGTTAACAGGCTTTATTCTGAATGAATAAAGGGTCGTCGCCGCTGCTGAGGCTAACTGGCAGTCAGCTGGCAGCGACAGCTGATACCGTTTGACAGCCCCTTTTATAGCCGGCTGTCAAACGGCATCAGCCAATGGGAGCGATCGGCGCTCAGGCAGCGGACCAGAGGGAGGACTTGTCAGTCAGCGGACATAGCACTCCTTCCCCCTGGCCACACACATGCGTAGTCCTGCAGCCTGGTAGGCCGTCTTCGCTTGTGGAGAGATCATCGAAGGACTAGAGGCCTGCTTGCAGGTAAAGTGTCCCTTGCTTGCTGGGAGTCACTCAGAGATCCTTGCTGGCCATCAGGAGTCCTTGCCCTAATGTCTGGCTGCTGACCAGGTAGGTTTTTTTGACTGGTTTGCTGCGGGGACAATTCGGGAATTGGCCGGGAAGCGGTTCGTGGCTGCAGAGTAGACCGGGTCGCTCGGCTGGTCGGCTTCAGCGGATGGTTGGAAGATCGGGGTCTCAGGCAAGTAGGCTTCAGGCGGCTGGTAGGCTGGCATGTCTGGTAGTCCCTGGGAGTTGGCTGCAGCTCTTGCACAATGCCTCCTCAGCTGGTCTATGTGCCGGCGCCACACTCGGCCATCTTCCAACAGGATCCGGTAGGACTTGGGTCCTGTAACAGAAACTATCTGCCCTGGAATCCATAGAAGGTTCCCTGCATAGTTCCTGGCATAAACCAGGTCCTGCAGGGCAAATCCCCTGGCAAGGCTGTCAGAGCCTAAAGGTGCCAGGGGTATAGTGGGGGTGCAACCTGTCCAAGGTAGTCCTGAGACGCCTGCCCATCAATAGTTCTGCAGGGGACTTGTTGTTGTTGGTGCATGGAGTAGAATGCTGGCTTAGTAAGTAAGCAGACAGCTTGGAGTGTCAGTCTGCCTGGCCAAACCTTGCTAAGGCTTCCTTTACAGATCTAACGGCCCTCTCTGCCATCCCATTGCTTGCAGGGTGAAAAGGGGCTGTGAGGGCATGCCTGATACCCAGGTTGGCTACAAGGACCCCAAACTCACAAGAGGTGAACTGGGGGCCATTATCTGATATCAAGCTGTCAGGGAGGCCATGCGTGATGAACAGTCTGGTCAGGGCTCGCATGACAGCCAGCGTAGTTGTGGAGGGAAGTAGAGCCACATCTATCCATTTCGAAAACAAGTCTACTACGACCAGGAAGGTCCGCCCATGCACAAGGCCAGCCAGGTTAATATGCAGTCGGGACCAAGGGGCCCCAGCATCCTCCCATCGAGTTGGCACAGCTGTTGGAGGTGCTGATCTGATTGCCTGGCAAGGCTGGCACGTGCTTACCCAACTGGAAATATGGGCATCCAGGCCTGGCCACCACACGTAGCTGCGGGCCAGAGCCTTCATCCTCATGATGCCTGGGTGGCCTTCGTGAAGGGCTTTTAGGATTGGCTCTTGCAGCGTGGTGGGTATGACCACCCTGGTCCCCCATAGTAAGCAACCCTGTAATGAGGATAACTCATGCCTGCGGGTCTTAAATGGGGTGAATTCAGAGGTGTACTGAATTTCAGGCCACCCCCTCCCCACCCAGTCCAGGACTTGGGAGATTACCTTGTCCCTTCTGGAGTGGGCAGCAATGTCTTCAGCTGAGATTGGTAGGTTGAGTTCGTTGCAATCAAAAATGGCAGGGATTGGAAGGGGTCTTCTACTGGTGTTGGCAGGGGACATCTGCTAAGGGCATTTGCATAGCACAGGTTCTTCCCAGGGTGATGTACCAGCTTATATGAGTAGGCGGCTAGGAACAGTGTCCATCTGGTCATCCACGGGGACAGTACCTGTGGGGTTTGCTTGTCTCCTGCTAAAAGGACTAAGAGTGGCTTATGGTCTGTTATGGGTTCAAAGTAATGACCATAAAGGAATTCATGGAATTTTTTTACAGCAGCCACTGCTGCTAAAGCTTCCTTGTCAATTTGACTATAGTTCCTTTCTGCTGTGGAGAATGTTCTTGAGAAGAAGGCAATTGGGGCCTCGGAGCCATTGGCTGAGTACTGCCCCTATGCCAAAAGGTGAAGCATCTGCAGCTAGAACTAGGGGAAGTTCTTGGTTAAATTGGACCAAAACTGCATCTGAAGTTAGCAGGGATTTGACTGCTTGTTTCTGCCCTCAGTGCAAGTGGACTTTTTTTTATCTAAGAGTCTATGTAAAGGTTCAGCTATAGAAGCCTTGTGTGGCAGGAAAGCTGCATAGAAATTCAGTAGTCCTAAAAAGGCTTGTAGCTCTGTCTTGTTAGAGGGAGTAGGTGCCTCATGTATTGCCCTAACTTTTGTTTCTATGGGATGGATTTTAGAGGCGTCAATTCGATAACCAAGGAGTCTACTTGCTTAGTGGCAATGGTGCACTTGTCCTTTTTTAATTTTAACCCATGCTGCCTAAAACAGTCAAGAACTGACCTAACCCTGAGTAATAATTGTGTTTTGTTAATGGCAGAGACTAAAATGTCATCAAAGTATGGAATTACCCCTGGGAGTCCCTGGAGGATCCTTTCCATCAGGGACTGAAAAATACCTGGGGCCACACTAACTCCAAATTGTAAACATTTACATCTGAAAGTCCCCCTGTGGGTAACTATTGTTTGCAAGTCAGCAGTGTGGTTGTCTACTGGGAACTGCTGATATGCTTGGGACATATCAAGTTTTGAAAAGATTGTGCCTGGCTTGAAAGAGTGCAGCAGGTGTTGAATTACAGGGACTGGGTATGCACTAATTTGGAGATAACGGTTGAGGGACGTTTTATAGTCTGCGCAGATTCGCACACTGCCATCTTTTTTTAGGGGGGTGACTATGGGGGTCTCCCATTTTGCGAAATCTACTTGTTCTAGTACCCCTTGTTTAATTAGCTTATCTAGTTCCAGATCCAATTTAGGGCGAATGGCAAATGGGACTCTACGAGGTTTTAAACGAATGGGGGTGGCTTGTGGGCTCACATCAAATGAGATAGGGGCACCAGAATAACATCCCAGCTCATTACTAAAAACATCAGCGTAGTCCCTGAAAAGGGTGTCTACCTCAGTATTCACCACAGAGTGAATACCAGTTACACTAAGGCCTAGTGCAGGGAACCAATCTAGCCCCAGCAAACTGGGAAGGGCAGCATCTATAACCACCAGAGGCAAGTGGCCTCTAAAGTTCTGGAATTGAATAAGGAACTTGCCTTTCTCTAGGACTGGAATGGTCTTCCCCTGATAGTCTTGAAGAGTCAGGTGGCAGTTGAGCAGCTTCTTCTTGGAGAGTGTAGAGAGCAGCTTCTTCAGGGTGGCCCACGAGATGATTGAGAGGCTAACTGGCAGTCAGCTGGAGGCGACAGCTGATACTGTTTGACAGCCCCTTTTATAGCCGGCTGTCAAATGGCATCAGCCAATGGGAGCGATTGGCGCTCCCACGCTCAGGCGGTGGACCAGAGGGAGGACTTGTCAGTCAATGGACAAAGCAAATATAATGTCGAATTTAGCCGTATTTAGTAAGAGGAGAAATTCAGGTATTTTATTTACAAGGCTTCTTGCATTGAGTAGCTTGCATTTAAGACCAGTTGTGTTTGGAATAGAGGTAGTTAGGGGCGTGCATCCCTAGTTTTGAGTGATGTTGGATTGGATGGGGTGGGGTTGGATGCAGAGTTGTGTGTTGTGTGACTTTTTTTGATGCAATCAGCTCTGTAGTCAAGGTATAGATCCTTTTCTCCATTGTATGGAGAAAATAGGTATGGGTATTTGAATCCAGTTATTCATTGAAGGTTCAGAATATGATCATTTCCAAGCTTCAAATGATTGTTGTTATTTCAACATTAGTAGCTGATTTAAGCCACAAACGTATGCTCTATCTATCTATCTATCTATCTATCTATCTATCTATCTATCTATCGTTCTATCGTTCTATCGTTCTATCTATCTATCGTTCTATCTATCTATCGTTCTATCTATCTATCTATCTATCTATCTATCTATCTATCTATCTATCTATCTATCTATCTATCGTTCTATCGTTCTATCTATCTATCTATCTATCTATCTATCTATCTATCTATCTATCTATCTATCTATCTATCTCTATACCTATACCTATACCTATACCTATACCTATACCTATACCTATACCTATACCTATACCTATACCTATCTATCTATCTATCTATCTATCTATCTATCTATCTATCGTTCTATCGTTCTATCGTTCTATCGTTCTATCGTTCTATTTGTATGCTGCCACATCAAAAATTACTCCCAGTAGCTCACATAAAAATGCAATATAAAACAAGTCTCATATTAAAATTCAAAATGCAACACTGAGACAAATGCAGAAAGAGAATAAAAGATAGCAACAGGAAGAGTCTCAAAAAAGTTCAGTGTTTAGAAGCTTGTAGAAAATCAACAAAGAGGGAGCCAAACTGATCTTCACCAGGAAGCTATATTGGTGCTTCAACAGAAAAGCAGGAGTTTCTTTCTTTAGTTCTCAGAACCCATGGATGGGCTTCTGCCAGTTCCAACCAGTTCAGGCAAACCAGTTGTTAAGTTTTTGCACAGTTCGGAAAACCAGCAAATCGCACTATTGTCTGGTCCCACCCCTCCTGCCCCACCCAATCACTCCTTTTCTCACCTCGCCCACCTTGGCTGATGCCTAGAGTCATGCCTGCATGCTGTTGCTCTCTAGTCCCTACCCCTTGCTTGCTTCAACCACGTGGCCCAGATCTCTGCCTAGTGAGCCTTCCTTTGCTGATCTCTGCTCCTTGCCAAGCTGCCTCCCAGCCACTCTTACCTTGGCCTCAGAAGATAAGATCAATGGTGGGGGAGGACCCCCACTGTGCTCTGCCGAAGGGCTGTGGGGAGGATCTGGGAACACAGCATCCCAGCACAGTGCTCTTCCCCAGCAGTCACCTGTCCGCTCGCCCACAAGTGGTGAGTTGCCCCATCACAGGTTGGATGCAGGACCTGAGGTGGAGAGGAAATGTGAGTGGGCGGCAGTGAAGCTGGGCCCGAAAGGAGGCAGTCCTTTGGCTGAATGCGGCAGTCCAGAGTGGGTCTCCCTCCCACGTCATCTTGGCATTTCTGCATTTAATTTTGGAGCCATGTGGGTGAGGGTACTGGTAAGGACTATTGGGAGGGAAATGGACAGGGGCTTGGGAGAGAGAGAAGTATCTGATCCAACCTCTCTCTCTCTCTCTGTGTGTGTGTGTGTGATTGTGTGTGTGTGTGTGTGTGTGTGAGAGAGAGAGAGAGAGAGAGAGAGAGATTCAATCTCAAAGACGCACAAACACACAAGTTTGATCTTTCTTTCCTCCCACCCCACTCACCAGAGACCCTTGGATTCCCACCTGGGCCATACAAGCATCACCGTGAATGACGTAGAATTGGCTATGCCCACTCAGTCACATGACCCAGCCAGCCATGCCCAGCCAGCCAGTCATTAGGGAGAACTGGTTGTTAAATTATTTGAAGGCCACCCCTGTCATAATCCCTGAAGTGTGGGTTTTGCAAGGGTTTCTAGCCAGTTTCTTTCAGTTAAATTTAGTTGGACAAGCGAAAGTTTAATGGAGTAGGTGGTACTAAATATAATCAAATGCCAAGCCATGAAAGGTTTCATAGGTAAACTAGCCTCTTAAATTGTATACAGAAACCAGTTTTGCGGGGCCCACAAAATTGATGTTGTGTGGGAGCTCAAAAAATGCTAGCTGCTTCATTTTTAACATGGTGCTTTTCAAATATTCTGTAAGAGTTTAGTCTTACATCTTCACCAGGTCTAATCTAAAAGGATGGTAAAAAGGGAATGAATTATTGTTCCATATCGTCCTGTTTAAGGTAAGAGTTTAATTGACACACCACTAAATTTGGGCATAATTCCTTCTGGCCATGGTTTCCAGCAGCTATGAGTCTAGAAGGACTCCAAATCATGAACCTGAAGCAAGGATTTAATATCTTCTTGTTGATTTTTGAGACTGTTTCTAATATATCTTTTAAATGAGGTAACTTTGATGCCAGAAAAGATATATAACTAAAAATCCAAGCACCTTTGGGAAAACCAGGATTGGTTGCAAATCCTCATGATAAGTCCATTCATATGTTGATTCACTAAATTACCACTTGTGGAATGGGTCCAACTCTGTGGTGGGATTCAGCCAGTTCTCGCCTGTTTGCCCAAACCATTAGTTAATTGCTTATGCAGTTTGGAGAATCTGCTAAAAAATAGTGCAAGAGAAGGGTTTTTTTTTTTTCTTTCTCCCTTCAGTTATTAGCTTTGGGCAGACAGCCAAGAACCATTTAACAGTTGCAGCTGGAATGCAGCTGACACACACTGAATCAAGTCAATAAACAACAGAAACTGACAGATCAGAGCAGGGAAACCCATCAATCACACATCTAGGGATGGGATTAACCTCTTCCCTTCAGGAAGAAGGACAAGATTACAAACAGTTTCATTACAAAGATATTAAGTAACACTTCTGTGATCTGCTGATATTCCCTGGAATTCCCCAGGACCTTTTATAGCTGCTGCAGTGTTTGGCTATTTCTTGTTTCTTCCTGGCGGGAAAGATATAGGAGGGGGCAATGATGCAGCTTGATTATACAGGCTGTGAATTTAATCAATGTGTGGTCCAACCAGCTGTATTGCTGTGAAGCACCCAATTTTGAACATAGAGAACATAGAATGTTAGAATTGGAAGGGTAAATGGCTTTTGGCGGCATACCTAGGCTTTCAATTAGCTTGAACAGCTGCTCTTAAGTTTCCCTCTCAGCTGCTCTTAAGTTTCCCTCTCAGCTGCTGCATTTGCTTTGGAGTTGACTTTTTTTTAAAGGGGAATGGCTGTTTTAAGTTTTCTGTATTGTTTTAGTGGTTCCTGGCATTGTCCTTTTGGGGTGTACTTCCTTCACTCTTTTTGAAAGCCTCTAGTGCTGGAGCACCCACAACTTCTGAAGAAAAGCTATTCCATTGGTGGATTGGTCTCACCCTTAGAGAATTTCTCCTTACTCTGCTTCTCTCTTTGATTAGTTTCCATCCATTGTTTCTTGTGCCTTTTGGTGCTTTTGACTCCCTCATTTTTGTAGGAGCTTCTCAAATTTCCTGATATAACAATTAATCAGTAAAACAACTGCCTCCAGAAATTGTAAATGCTCCAACACTGGAACTTTTAAAGAAGATAACCTTTTGTTTGAAGTAGTATAGGGTTTCCTGCCTAAGCAGAGGGTTGGACCAGAAGACCTCCAAGATTCTTTCCAACTCTAACTGTTATTCTATTCTATTCTATTCTATTCTATTCTATTCTATTCTATTCTATTCTATTCTATTCTATTCTATTCTATTCTATTCTATTCTAAATGTTAGAACAGTGCTATTTTATTGTACTATTTTATTGTGAGTTGGACTAAGGAGACATTCCCTAAGGGTGAGACCAATCAAGTTGGCCATGGCCACCAGTCACATGACCACCCAGCCATGCCTACCCACCTCATTTGGGCAGAGAACCAGTTGTTAAATTATTTGAATCCCACCACGGGTCCAGTTGCTTCTTTAAGTTTGCTTAACTGGATTTCAGATGATCAAGGCATTCCCAGAGATCATTAACAGACATCTTTAGAGACCAATTAAGCAATAATATTTTATAGCCACAGGAAACAAAACCATGTATTTTAGCCACAAGGAAAACAATCTGAAGCCATATTTGGACAGTTCTTTAATTAGCCCAGTTCATATAGCAATAGCATTCAAGTTGTTAAATTCTTTAAAATTCTTTATGAGGCAAGATGGTAAACAAAACCAAGAAAGAGAGCAGACGGGAAAAAAGGTTAATGGGAGTTGAAGCTTTACATTCTGTGCTTAGTTATAATGTTCAAATGTTGTGTGAGATATTCCACATATTTTCTGAGAATGTACCTCTAGAAAGTGAAATCACAGTTTTGGTGGTACAACATCTCTTCCTGCAATACAGACTGAAGAATTAAATTTGTATTCTTCAAATTATACTTGCATTCCACGCACATATCCAAACAAACAAAACAGAGATAACCGTGCTGGCTGTAAGAAAAATTCCCAGTGCAGACACAAGACATTTAGGTGATATTTTGTAATAGCGGGTCAGCATTCTTTAGGGTCCAGCATTCTGGACCTTAGAGATTCATGAGATTGTTTAGGAAGAAGTTGTGTAGATTCATTCTCTCAAAAGATTAGTAAGTGAATTTAAATCTTTTGACATTCAGTAAAGGTTTGGACCAGAAGAAAATGAAAGATAATATTTATCCATCAATATACTGCACAACTGTGATTTTATCACATACACACACACACACACACACACACACACACACACACACACACAATGTAATCCAGGGGTGGAATTCAGCCACTTTGGGCCAGTTCAGGTGAACTGGATGTTAATTTACATCCAGTTCGGCGAACTAGTAGTTCTGACAACCAGCTGGACCCGCTCCACCCTGCCCCTCCCCTCCCAGGAGTCCCCATTCGTGCCCCCGTGCCCATTTTGGGCCTAATAGACCTTCTTGCAGCCACCTGGGAGCAAAAATGGGACACGGGGGGGGGTGTGGTGAAAGAAAGAAAGAAAGAAAGAAAGAAAGAAAGAAAGAAAGAAAGAAAGAAAGAAAGAAAGAAAGAAAGAAAGAAAGAAAGAAAGAGGGAGGGAGGGAGGGATGGGAGAAAGAAAAAGAGGGAGGGAGGGAAAGGAGAAAAAAGAAAGAAAAGAGAAACAGGGAGGGAGGGAGGGAGGGAGGGAGAGAGGGAAAGGAGAAAGAAAGAAAGAAAGAAAGAAAGAAAGAAAGAAAGAAAGAAAGAAAGAAAGAAAGAAAGAAAGAAAGAGGAAGGGAGGGAGGGAGGGAGGGAAGGGAGAAAGAAGGAAGGAAGGGAATGAGATATGGTTGGATGGACAGAGGGATGGATAGAGGTAGGGAGGGACAGAGAGAAAAAGGAGATGAAGGAAGGACCACAAACCCTGGCACTGGATGCAGCTTCAGAGGATGCTTTGAAACAGCACAGCAATTCAGGGCTGGAAGGGACCTCAGAGACCTTACATCATCTTGGTTATTTTGGTGCCTCTAATGCAGAGGAGAAATTCCCAGAAAAGATAAAGAGTTTACTAGGCAAGGCTGCCATGCAGAGGAAAGCAGAGATAGTCCTCGACTTATGACAACAATTGAGCCCAAATTTTGGTTGCTTAAGCAACAGCATTGTTAAAGTGAGTTTCTGTGTTTTGATCCACTCAGCCACATGACTACGTAGCCATGCCCACCCAGTCACATGACCGCCACACCTGCCACGCCACGCCCACAGAATCAGTAGTAAATTTTTTTGAATCCCATCACTGATGTAATCTGATTATTACAAACGTCTCATAAAACAGGCAGAAGTATTATAAATAAAAAGTTTAAGGATACCTGAAATGTGAGATGGAAAGTTGTATGTTGCTAATCTATCTAGAACCTAGCAATGTTTTTCCTATTTTTTTAATTAATGAAAATTAATTGAAGGTAACATTGACCCAAGAGCTTAATGTTTGACCAGTAGGTATTATATGAAACGTAACGGTATCCAGCAGCCCTCAAAGCCTCTGATAGTTCAAGTGTCTTCAGATATGCTCTGAAACTGATGAAAAATGAATGTCTGCTACCCATCAAAGTAAAAGCAGCTTTTTGAAGAGAAGAAAAAGCAAATGAGATTAGATCATTGATCTGTACACAACATATTCTTTCTAAAGCCTTCTCTTGTGCTGATATATTGAATCTTCATTTTAGGATAAATGCTTTACAATAATATTAACTTCCATTTTATTTTGTGATTGTGTGCAGTTATGTTGTTTTTCAGATGACAAAATTGGAAAATTGTATTTATCAAAAATCCTTTCAATGTATACAATATTGGGCTAAATAAAAGTTGCATAGTAATTATTATAGATATTTATAATATGAGAGATAAGATAAATTACATCACTAACACATAAATATTTAGATGTGGATGAAGAGAACTATTTCAAGCGTAGAATCTTTAAGCATCACACCATTTTCATAATCCTAAACTGACTGTGCCTTTAGTGTCATATATTTTTTTCTGAATTTTTATGCAATTTTTTGGATTGAGCCTACAGTCCTTTAATTATTGGGTCAAATACTAGCAATTTCAACAAAATTATCCTATTTCAGGCAGATCCTCATTAAATTTATGACACGAGCATAAAATCCATTAAGCTTACTGGCCCTGACAAGCTATTGAATAGAAAAAGATTAATTTTCACTGAAGAGTAGGATTTGAGTTAGTCATAACTAATATTTCATAATATTTTGTTGGCTCTGAGTAATACCAAGTCAAAATCTATTTCTTGTTTCTGGTGAATTTTGAAAAGAGTTTCTGATGGTGGATGTTCAGAAAATGTCTGTTTGGGACCTCCTTGTAGATGTCAACTGTGAAGCAATAAGGAAGTCCAGTTATAATTACTGCTCCTTGAACAATTATTACCTTCATTCCAATTTCTTTCTAATATCTCCATATTGAATACAGAAAGATGAAAAGGCAAATAACACTTGTCACCTAGTGCCAAATTCAACAGCCAACACCATAAGATACTTGGCTACATTATACACTATGATTTAGGACTGAGACAGAATATTATTATTTTTTCCCCAGGATATGCAATCTTATTCTGTTGTATTAGGGAAGGGTCTCCCCTCACATTTTTATAAAATTGCCATTTTTCCACTTTTGATTCAATCTCATTTTGCCTCAGTAAAAAGTAAATTGGTTCCTGAATATTATTAACAAACTTTCAGATATTTTTTTACATTTTTATATTTGCTTCTAATTGAAATAGTCTCACAGTGTATAAAGGAATGTGTGAATAGCAAATCATGTCAATAATATTTTCTCATTCAGTGTGATAATTACTTTCTTTGTAGTTCTCCAGGAACACAATATACAGGTAATGCTCAACTTATAATAGTTCATTTAGTGACCATTCAAAGTTACAATGGCACTGAAAAAAGGGACCATGACTGTTTTTCACAGTTATAACCTTTGCACCATCCCCATGATCATGTTAACAAAATTAAAATTCTTGGTAACTGGTTCATACTTGTGATCATTGCAGTGTCCTTTTGCAACCTTCTGACAAGCAAAGTTTAATGGGGACACCAGATTCACCAGGTTACTAATTTATCAACTGCAGTGATTCACTTAACAATTCACTTAACAACTGTGGCAAGAAATGTTGTAAAATGGAATAAAACTCACTTAACAAATGTCTCACTTAACAACAGAAGTTTTAGGCTCAATTGAGGTCATAAGTTGAGGACTATCTGTACATATGTTCCAATAAAATGGAATCTATGTAGCTCAGGATTGAACTGTGGAGTCCTTTGTGGTCTCTGAGCTTGGCTGTATGCTTGCAGACAGTAACTGATTCTGAATGTAGAAATATCGGGTAGTGAAACAGTACTGAACACCTTGAAGGTCTTCTAAAATGTCATGCTTCACACCACTGTATAACATCCCATTCTGAAGTATTGAGTGGGTGACACATCTCCTTGTTCATTTCATCATTTACCTATCAATCTTTGAACAGGGTACTTAGGCATCAGTGCTTTGATCTTCTTAGATCCAGTCTTTATGGTTCACTTGCTTTAATTACTTTCTTGCTTCCTTCAGATACAAAACTAAGATGCCACTAAAAAAAATTAGTTCAGGAACCAAGAATGATAGATTGAATCAAACCAAGCCGTAGCAGATCATTGAGAGAATCTGTGATGCATTCTTAGAAGTTAACTTTACAAGATAGTATAAAAAGTCAGCTGTCACAGCAAATCTAATTTTAAAATATGTAATACATTATGACAGTAGGCTATTAGGATAAAAGGTACAGAAAATATAACATTTGTTCTGAAGTATTTTGGCAATGACTGTTTCAGATAGCCATGGATTAATAAAATCATGACTGAAGTAATTTGAGGCGACTGCTTCCATTATAGCAAATGTACCTTCAAAATTCAACATTTTTGAAGTAGTTGGTTAAAAGAGCAGCTAATCATTCCAATAATGCATCTTGTATCCTTTAGAAATCATAGTTTTTATTGGAATATAATGACCTATTTTGGGATATTCACAGCTTCTAATATAACAAATTTTTCTCACACATATCTTAAAGTAGGTTTTTGCCACAGTATTTTTATATTTCCTTCTTTAACTTCCCCCTTATTTCAGATTACCCATAATCCTTGCCTGTGCTCATTCAGGAATGCAGGTCATTAAATTAATAGACAATCAAAGGGCTGGAAGAACCCTTTAAGGTCTTCTAGTCTAACACCTTGCTCTAGCAGAAGCCCTTATTCCATTTTGGACAAATGGCTGGCCAGTCTTTTCTTGAAAACCTCCAGTAATGGACCATCCACTACTCCAGGAGCCAAGCTGTTCCATTGATTAGTTGTCAATAAATTTCTCCTTAGTTCCAGATTGTTATCGCTTTTTAATGAGCTTCCACCCATTGCTTCTTATCCTATCCACCTTCTCTGTGACAGCCCCTCATATTACAAAACTGCTATCATGTCATCCCCAATCCTTCTCTTTGTTAAGCCAGATATATTTATGGCAGTTCCATTAACCATTCATCATACAGTTTAATCACCAGACCCCTTATCCTCTTTGTTGTTCTTCTTTGCACTCTTTCTAGAGTCTCACATTTTTTGTATTGTAGTGACCAGGAATAGATCCAGTGTTCTACGTTTGGCCTCACCAATGCAGTATAGAGCAGTACTATGACTGAGTGCACGTTAGTATCCTCTAATTTATGCAATCTAGGACTACTTTTGTCTATTTTGGTAGCTACAGCACATAATTGGTTCATGTTGAAGAATTGGGAAGAAAATAAGCAGGCAAGGGAGTTAATTAAAATGTGGCCAAGGAAAACAATTTAAAAAGAACCATAACTAGCAATTGCAATACAATCTACCGTATTTTTCAGACTATAAGATCCACTTTCCCTCCCCTCCCAAAGTGGGTGGAAATGTCTGTGCATCTTATAAAGTGAATGCTGCTGAAGCCCTGCCCACCCACCAGCCCCCACCCTTCAGCCTCTGCCTCCCAGCAATTTGCCTCCTTGCAGAAAACAGCAAACAGCCTGGTCAGCTTCCGCACAGCCTGATTAGCATGAGCAGCTGATTGGTGGTTGGATTGGCCTCCCGGAATACCGAAAATCAGCTGTTCCAGGCTTCAGGGATCACTGTCACCCATCAGCATTCTTGCTGGCTATCACCACTGCCACCTATCACTGCCTCTGTGTGCCCCATTTTCAGCCTCTGTGTGTCCTGTTTTCGGGCCATTCCAGGCAGTGGAGATAGGCAGCAGCGTTGGTAATATTGTAGTTCCCCGATGCTCCAGGCTTTTTGAAAGATGTGGTACAGTGGTTCTGAGATTATATTATAAATATAATTATAATATAAAACACATCAGTTAATTAAGAATATGAAGATGAATACGCATACAGCAAGAATTCATATCTACTCTAACTCTGATTTTTTGCATTCAACTGCAGATTAAAAAACTTCATCTACAGATTTAACAAATTAAAGACATTTCTTTGAAAATATTTATTCATCAGTTAAGTGACAATATTTTAAGAAATACCCCTAAAATACCATCTTTTTTAAAATACTAAGGCTAGATGTATCAGAGCTGCTGTGTCCTCCTAGTGAATTGAGTTGGGGTTGATCCACCTTGGTCAGTTAACCACTCTCAGAGATATGCATAGAAGTTACCCCACTAAGCAAAATAAAATGAAGGAGGTGCCCCACTTTAATTTCAGGAGTGGAAAACTTTACTCATATTTGCAAGACCTGTTGAATATATTTTGATATTTTAAACTAACAGTTGCATAGCAAATTGAAATGGGAAGTCATCCTATATAATTCAAAATAAATTAAGTTTTAATCAACAAGGTATAGATAAAATTTAGAAGATATCAAAATATACAAAAATAATTAAAATTATCCATACATCCCTAAACCTTAACACATCTGCACCATCTACACACATACACACACACATTCACTCTCTCTTGTTCTTTTATTAGTTGGATTATAATAGTATTCTAATACTCAGAAGAGTTTGTTACACATTGAATTACTTTTTCTATGAAGATGTGTCCTGAAACTCACCAGGATGTGTTATGTATATATACATTTGTTTTCTATAGTTGCCTATCTGGGCAGCATACATTTAACTTCATTTGATTTTTTTCCCCAATTATTTTTAATTCAGCTGTGTTGGAATAAGAGGAAATATATTAAAACATTTGCATAGTTAAGGATACCTTAAGCTTGTCTCAAGGGCTAAAGGCAAGGTGTAGCCAATATCATAGCAGATTATAATAACTAGTTACCAGACAACTTATGCCCTCTTCAGAGGTACTAGATTCCTTATCAGATTCCTCAATGCTTTCATCAATGACAGGGCTTCTAGTGTACTGGAAAAGTAACTCTTTTTGAACTGTATAGCACAGTCAAACAACAGCAGTTTACAATGGGAAATTCTTTATGACATGATGTACTATATCATAAAATGCTTTGTGGTAATTTTTAGATCATAAAATGTTTTATAAGATTTGCCAAATTTCAATTCTGTGGCAGTCATGGGCTCTGGATTTTGGATGCGTTCTGTAAGTGAACCCAATTGAAAAAGTTTTGTCCTAAGATACTCTGTTTCGTTTGAGATTACAGACACAAGAGTTTTAGTAGTACACTAAGATAACAATACAGGTAGTCCTTGGCTTAGTCATTCAAAATTACAACAGCACTGAAAAAATGACTTATGATCGTTTTTCATACTTATGATTCTTACAGCACCCCTGTGGTCATGTGATCAAAATTTGGTTATTTTGCACTTGACATGTATTTATCACTATTGCAGTGTCCCAGGGTCATGTGATCACCTTTACTGACCTTCTGACACGCAAAATCAGTGAAGAAACCAGATTCACTAATGTAACAACTGCAGTGATTCACTTAATGCAGAAAAGGTCATAAAATGGGACAAAACTCACTTAACGTCTTGCTTAGCAACAGAAATTTTGGGCTCAATTGTGGTAGTAGGTTGAGAACTTACTCCATGTTTATTTTATTACCTTTTAGTAATAAATTTGTGCCATGATAATATAGATATTTGTGTCGTGTTCTTTAAAACATATAACCTTGAATGTCTATGGAGACTCTCAGTCACCCAGGTCATGGTTGTCCTAAAGGAGCTCTTTTCAAAAGGCAACTGAACTTTTTTGTTTTTTCTTTAAAGATGTTTTGTTTCTCATCCAAGAAGCTTCTTTAACTCTGACTGAATGGTGGGGAATGGAAGGATTTATACTTCTTGCAGACAGCTAGTCATTTGTGTTAAGCCTGGTTTCCCCAACCAGGGTTAGGGAGACAAGCTAAACAGAATGTGCAGCTTAGTCAGATAGGCACACAGATAAATGAGTGAGCTAAGCTTGTATGTTTATTAACATACAGTAAAAATAACAGATACGCTTGTGCTATCAAAAATATAGCTTATTCCATTATGAGTTCATAGCATAGTCAAAATAACAGTCCAATAGTCATGTATCATTTAGTCAGTCCATACAGGGATATTCAGTTAGCAAAGTCCGTGTAGAAATATCCTATGTCAATTCACTTACAAGTCAGTCCTTTGTTTTCTCTCCCGTTCGAGCAATGCAGACTTGTTTCCTTGCAGTAATCAGGGATCATCAAAGCCAGAGAGAGAGCAAGCTGTAGCCTTGCTTCTTTTAAAGTGCTTTCACAACCACTCCCTTAATTACTATCCCACAGTTAAAGTTGCAGACACTTTAACATACAAACTATGATTACATATTATTATTTACCTAAACCAGTTAAGGTAAAACAATGTTATCCCTAACATTCTCCCCTTTTAGGAAATAATAATATAACTATTTACATCTTTAAATCATATTTGTTACAACTCTCTTTAAACTTAATTACTCCTTGAGCTTTTGTAAATTGTTCTGCAATGTTTTCTTCTGTCATGCAGTATTCCAATTTAATTAGCCCATTCTTTACAGATTCTCTAACATTTAAGTATCTTAAATCAGTATGCTTTGATCTAGTTTTTACAGCAATACTAGTAGCTAATTTTATAGCTGCCTGGTTATCCTCGTACACAATAATGGAATCTTTTACAGTTATACCCATATCTAATAATAACTGTTTGTACAAAATCAAGTCAGTGCATAATAATGACAGACATGAAAATTCCGCTTCCATTGTGGACAAGCTAATATGCTGTTGTCTGATTGACCTCCACCCTATTAGTGTCTTACCAAATAATATAACCATCCCAGATGTTGATTTTCTTATGTTTATATCAGTTGCAAAACTTGCATCTGCATAGGCACTAAGACTCAAATCACCCTTTGGTTCTATATACAATGCATGGTTCATTGTTCCTTTAAGATATCTTAAAATTCTCTTTAATGATTGCCAATGACATTGTTGTGGATCTGAATTAAAACGTGCTAGCTGATTTATACTATAAGCTATATCAGGCCTTGACCAATTGCTTATATATGATAAGCTACCAATCAAAGATTGATATATGGACTTATCAAATTTGGGACTTTGATCATCAGTTTGGCAAACTTCCTGACTCATTGGAGTCTTTGCCGGTTTACAAAGTTCCATTTTAAACGTTTTGATTAATTGGCAAATTTTATCTTCTTGAGATATCTTAAAACCATTTTTTGTTTTGTTAATTGTCAATCCTAGATACTTTTTAATTTCACCTAAATGCTTTAATTTTATCTTTTTGGCTAATAATGATATAATCTCATTAGCTTCATTATTAGTCTTAGTTATCAAAGCAATATCATCTGTAAATAATAACAATAATGACACCGTTCCATTATTTTCTCTTTTAAACACACATGGATCTGCTAAACCAGATTTAAAACCTATGTTGTTTAACTCTTTCACAATATATTGGTTCCACTCAAACCCAGATTGTTTCAATCCGTAAAGACTCTTTTTGAGTTTCCAACAATCATTACTATTTACTTTATTGTCTTTTATACCTACTGGTTTTCTTAAATATATAGTGTGCTGCAATGGTGCATGTAGATAAGCAGTTTCTAAATCTAAATGGTTAATGACATAGTTTTTCTTAGCTGCCCACACTAATGCTGCTCTTAAAGATGTTGCTTTAAGACTTGGTGCAAAAACTTCATCATAATCAGATGCAGTTTGATTAAATCCTTGAGCTACTAACCTAGCTTTATGGGTAACAGTCCCATTATTTCCAGTTTTTACTTTAAATATCCATTTGCACCCAATGGATTTTTCTCCTGGAAGTAATTTAGCATCTTCATAAACTTTCATTACCTTTAATGAATTTAGTTCTTTTTCCATTGCCTTTTGCCAATTCTCCTGATCCTTAGTAGGATACATCCTAAGTTCATCTACACTAGTTGGAACTTTAGTTATTTGGCAAACTATACTTGCTTGATACCTATCAGGTGGTCTAGTTACACGTGTAGTACGTCTAGGTATTACAGGACTTACAGGTGGACTTTCTTTTATGAACTCTTCTTGATTATCTAACTCTTCCCGATCAACTGTTTCCTCTTGTTCTGGTCCTATTTGCTCTTCTTGGACTTCTTCTTTAATTGGACTCTTCTTATAACTAATCTGATCTTTCTGCCTTTTGCAGGGTTCAACAATTACTTCATTATTTAAATCTTGCTCTAATCTATTCCATCCTACATGTTCTAGGAATTTTGCACTAGCATTGGTGTAAACTCTAGATGTACCTGGTTCCCAGAATCTATAAGATCTATGATTAGATGTATATCCTACAAAATATAATCTTTTAGCTCTATGTTGTCCTTTTTGTCTAAGTTGTGAAGGGATATGCACCCATGCTGGTGCTCCAAATGTGTGCATGTAACTTAAATCAGGTTTTGTACCATGCCACAATGTGAATGGTAATTCACCTGTTGTTGAATTAACAACATTATTTAATATATGATTACCACACATTATTGCTTCTCCCCACAAATTGTCAGGTAATCCTGAATCAGACATCATAGTTTGTGTCATTGATTGTAATGTTTGGCCTCTTCTCTCTATAAAGGCATTATGTTGTGGCCTATATGGTGCAGACATTTTATGTTGAATACCTAACATTCTTAGTCTGTTCTGGAATTTATTATTTGTAAATTCTGTACCATTATCTGTTATAAGAGTTACTAATTTCTTTTTAGTTTTCCTTTCTGCAAATTTAATCCAATTAAAGAGATTTTGATACATTTCAGTTTTGCTCTTCATTAAATAGCAAAACCCATATCTAGAATAGTGGTCCATTATACTTAGTATGTAACGAGCTCCTCCTACACTTGGTTTTTTAGGACCTATTAAATCTGCAAATACTACCTCTAAAGGTTCTTTAGTCGTAAATCCATCAACTCTATCAGCCGGTATGACCCTTGCTTTGCTTTGATTGCAGATATTACATTGCAAATACTTATTACAAGGTTTCAAACTTATTCCCTTAGATAATTCAACAGTTTTCTTAAGCATTTTAAAATTTAAATGCCCTAGCCTTCGATGTAACAAGTGAATACATTCATCATGAGGTTTCTTATTTTCATAAACTGTGTTAGCCACCTTTAAACCATCATCATTTAACACATATAATTCACCTCTTAAAGATGCAGTAATTTTCTTATCTTCTTTTTCAATTATGCAGTTATCTCCTTTAAATGTAACTACATATCCTAGTTTAACCAAAATTCTAACTGAAATTAAATTAAACTTAAGTTGTGGTACATATAACATTTTTACATTCTCTTTTATAAAAGAACAATATGCTATACCTTGACCTTTAGCTTTCAGTTTCCAGCCATTGGCTAACGATATCTGCTGTGTACTCTTGGACATTTTAATAAAATTTTTCTTATCATTAGTTATACAATGAGATGCTCCACTGTCAACCACCCATAAATTATTTTTTACAGCTTCGTTACTATACATGGCTAACTCTAAATTTTTATTTTTATTTTGATGACTTTTTGTATTCTGGCCAGCGTTCTGGCGTTTTGCCTTTTTACAAAATCTTGCCAAATGTCCTCTTCCTCCACAATTAAAACACTTTTTAATTGCGTATGCAGTAGGAGTTTCATTATCTTCTTTTTGAGGTTGCTGCCTCCTTAACTCATCTCTTTCAAGCCTTCTTCTGGCCTCTTCAATCAATCTGCCAGTTATATCAGTTAAAGTTAGGCTTTCCTTTGGCAATATTTCAAGTGAAGTTACGTAGTTATCATAGCTTTCGTCAAGGGAAGATAGAATTATATAGACTTGATGTAATTCAGAGAAAATAAGCTCTTTCTCGTGCAGTTCTTGAAAAATGCTTTGCATAGTTTTTAAATGACTCAGCATATCACCATTCTTATGGAGATGTGTACTGAAAAGTTTCCGTGTTAGATTTATGTGAGCACCAACATTATCTCGAACATAAATCCTCTTCAGCTTCTGCCAACACCCAACAGCTGATTTCTCTCCATGGATATAAACAAGTTGCATATCAGTTAAGGTTAAAGCAATAATGCAAATAGCTTGTTGATTTTTATGCATAAATTCTTCTATCTTTAATTTATCTTCATCATCCTCTGGATCCCATTCTTCTACGTTTGATGGATTTTCAATTATGTTCCACAAACCTTCTCTTCGTAGAAGCAGACTACATTTCATAGACCATGATACATGTTCCATCCAACTTGGATATAAGGGACAAACTTTGTTGATTGACTTGTGCCATGTTTTCTTATATGGATATAAAACTATAATTAATAAAACACAGCTGTCTGTTTACTGTAATGTATAACAACACAAACTCTCACTTTTTACATAAATCTGTTTTATCCTAGTTAAACTGACTTTGCAGCCTCTGGGCGCATAACCAGTGTTAAGCCTGGTTTCCCCAACCAGGGTTAGGGAGACAAGCTAAACAGAATGCGCAGCTTAGTCAGATAGGCACACAGATAAATGAGTGAGCTAAGCTTGTATGTTTATTAACATACAGTAAAAATAACAGATACGCTTGTGCTATCAAAAATATAGTTTATTCCATTATGAGTTCATAGCATAGTCAAAATAACAGTCCAATAGTCATGTATCATTTAGTCAGTCCATACAGGGATATTCAGTTAGCAAAGTCCGTGTAGAAATATCCTATGTCAATTCACTTACAAGTCAGTCCTTTGTTTTCTCTCCCGTTCGAGCAATGCAGACTTGTTTCCTTGCAGTAATCAGGGATCATCAAAGCCAGAGAGAGAGCAAGCTGTAGCCTTGCTTCTTTTAAAGTGCTTTCACAACCACTCCCTTAATTACTATCCCACAGTTAAAGTTGCAGACACTTTAACATACAAACTATGATAACATATTATTATTTACCTAAACCAGTTAGGGTAAAACAATGTTATCCCTAACAATTTGCATTCTTTTAGAGAATTGTTGAGGCCACTTGGAGGTTTGTCAGTGACTTCAGTATCACCTGAGTAGTGCAAATGAGTGTGGAGCCTTCCTGGAATTGTTGAAAGCATTGTGTTGTAGATTGGAGATAGATGATACCTTATCCATCTCCCTCTGTTGAGAGAGGCTATTCAATTTTAACATAGATGGCTCTTTGATCCCTCTTTCAAACCCAAATGTGGACTTTGCTCTCTTCAAAAGGGTGGCCTTTATCTTTAAATGCAGATGGACTGCTGAATCTTGTCCGGATAGGTTTGTTTTCCTATGTGATATCATGCATTTATGAAGTGATTGTTTTGTTTCCCCATTGTAAATGCAAAGTTTGGAATGACATCATTGCTTCATGTTTTGTTTTCTTCTTTGTCTGTTATGGAGGAGCTCCTGCTGGATCTTTTTGGGGATTTGATGAAGGCCTACTTGAAATAGCCACACATTCTGAGGGCTTCCTTGATATGTTTTGGTTCCTTTTCTTTCGCAATTTTGATGCTAGGCATCAGCTTGGTGGTATAGGTTTCTGATAACTCCCGTTTTGTGCTCCAGAGGGTGGTGAGAATCAAAATGTAAATATTGATCTCTGTGTGGTGGTTTTCTGTAGACTTCATCGTTAAGGTTTCTGTCTTCCTTAATGTATACTGCATAGTCCAGGAAGGCTAGACTATTTTCCTTAACATCTTCCCATGTCAATTTGATATATCTGTCCATAGAGTTGATATGTTTGGTGAACACTTTTAATTCCTATGTTTTGATTGTGACCCAAATATCATCCACATACCTATACCAGTGAGTGGGTGGAATTCATGTGAAGGAGTTTAGGGCTTTGGTTTCCATCTCTTCCATGTAGAGATTGGCCACAAAGGGGGACACAGGTGAACCCATGGCACTGCCATGTTTTTGTCTGTAGAAATCTTCATTGTATTTAAAATAAGTAGCAGTCAGGCAGAGCAGCCTAGCAGACATGTGTTCTGTGCAGGTTGATCTTATCACTTAAGGTTCCATCTTGTAGCAGTCGTTTCTTCACTACCATGACAGCTTCAATTGTTGGAATGCATGTGAAGAGGGAAGTCGCATTATAGGAAACCATGGTCTCATCCAAGTCAAGTTTTAATTTCCAAACCTTGCTTCTGAAGTCTTGTGAATTGTTGAGTTGATGGGTAGTGTTGCCAACTGGAGGAGCTAATAATGTGGCTAGATATTTTGGAATGTTGTAGGTGACAATTGGCGCTGCTGACAATTGGTCTGAGCGGAGTTTCCTCTTTGTGGATTTTGGGGAGTCCATATATGCATTTCATGGCTTCCCCAGGGTAAAGATGGTAGCGTTGTGGCTTGTCAATGGCATTGTCCTTCAGTAGTTGTTACAAGAAATCAATGACCTTTCTCTTGTATCTGCTGGTGGGATCTTTCTTTAGAGTCTCATACATGACAGTGTCCTTCAGAAGAATGTTCACCTTGGCCTTGTAGGCATCTGTGTTCAGGATGAATGTGCATCTTCCTTTATCAGCTGTCAGAATGGTGACATTTGGGTCTCTTCCTAGGATGGATGTCACTGCTCTACTTTCTAGAATTGTGAGATTGGGTGGGGGTGTTTTGGCACTGGCGAGGACTGCAGATATCTTCATCCTTAATTGTTCTGCCTTTGGATCTTCCAGATTATTGTTTCTGATGGCTGACTGGAGATGTGCAATTGGTAGCTGTTCTGGTGTTACTGCAAAATCCGGTCCTTTGGCTAAAACATTATTTTCTGTTTGGGTAAGCTCTCATTCAAACAGATTTCTCACACATTGTCAGTTTTCTGAGACATGTCACTGCCCATCTGGGTTGGTTCTTCTGTTTTGTTTTGTTTTTCTTGTCTAAGCAGGGTAGGAAATTTGCCTTTTTGTCATTCTTTTCTCTTGTTGTGTTGTGCTAATTTTTTGTAAAATTCTGTGACCTGTTCCAACACTTCTGTTAGTAGAAGTGATTTCAGCTCTTGGAGTTTGTGTTCCATTTTTTCTTTCAAAGCCTCAATTGTAAAATTAATCAGTCTTTTCTTTCATTGAGATGTTGGAGTTGTGCTTTCTATAGGACGTTTTCTGCCCTGTGTCCCTTCACTGTTAAACACAGGCATAGGCAGTTGGGGATGAATCCGTGTTGTCTGCATCTCAAACTGAAGCACAAATGGTTCCTGTAGTCTGCAATTTTGCTGGAAATCCGTTCACCATTCAAAGAGTGCTCATCCCCAGGTGTGTGAATTGCTGAAAGGACTGTGTTGTAGATTTGAGATAGATGATGTCATATCCCTCCCCTCTGTTGAAAGAGGGCTGTCCAAAGAGGCCATCTATGTCACAATTGAATAGCTCTCCTTTCAGCAGTTCCAAGAAAGTTCCACACCCATTTGCACTACTTAGATGACACTGGAGACACAGATAAACCTTCAAGTGGCCTCAACAACTCTCTAAAAGAATGCAAATGATTAGCTGTCTGCAAGAAATATAAATCCTTCCATTTTCCACCATCCAGTCAGAACTGAAGAAGCTTCTTGGATAAGAAGTGAAATATCTTCAAAGAAAAAACAAGAAAGTCTAGTTGCTTCTTTAAAAAAATAGCTCCTTAGGGACATGACCTTGAATGTTTGAATCTTTTTCTGTTTGATCATGTAAGGTAAGTAGAAGTCTGGGTATTATATATCCAGTTTTATTTTATTCTGTTAGGAACACTATATAGCATACAATTTGCACCATTAGAATCATACAACTATGACAGTATCATGACTTTTAACAAATGCCTGGAACTGACCAACTCATAACTTATGCCCCATAATAAAATTCTGGGCATTAAGATCAGGATCTTGTTCCATTTACAAGATCTGAAGAAATTTCTTCTTTGTTATAAGATAGAAATTCTTTGCAGATACCCACCCCTGATCATGTCAAGAGTACTAACTGAACTACAGATGGTAGGAGAAGTTTAGAAAAGTACGACAAAGTTATTATTGCAGCTAAGGCCTATCTGTTCTGATAGAATACTGAATTCTCATTTGATAACCTATCACATAGAGATGCCTCTTTTTGAAAAGCAGAAAAATATGAAAGACTTGCCTTTTTATTTTTCTGATCCAAGTCCATTCTTCCTCAGGAATAGATTTATCAGAAAAACAATATGCATAAAATATTTGCCTTTTATTTAGTTGAAGCTCAGAAACAGAAAAAGCAAGCGTTGTTTACAACTCTTCAGCAAAGAGCATTTTCTGCGTGAGAAAATATCAGCATCTGCCATTCCTACTTGACTAAGAACATCTATATAGCATCAGCTTATCAAGTTCAGGCAAAATACCCCCAGAGGGCATAATGCTTTATGCCCTCAGAGGATCATTGGCATCAACTGTATAAAGGGTAATTTTGATAGAGGATATTTGCAAAGTTAGCCACATGGGTTTTACTATGTGCCCTTTAAAAGACTCAGATTCAGGCCTTGATTTGTAGTTTAGTAACTGTAAAAATTAGCTGATCTTAACATAAAAGAGAAGGACTAAGGGACGTTCTACTTCTTCCTGCTCTGCCAGGCCACATAACATTCCTCTCCTCCCCTAGTAAAATTGAAGCAGACTCTGCCTCTTCAGCAGAAGCTCTATGAGTCTCAGTTAAGAGAAATCCTAAGTTAAAAAAAAAAAAACCTCCTTATCCCAAGAGATCAGCTGATGAAAGCCCTGTTGAAGGGCAAGTCTCTTTGTTTCACCAAGCAGCATTAATTTCATCAGACTAAAGCTGATTCCGATAAGATCGGAAATCAGTTGCATCAGTTGCTACCTCTTCCTAAAACCTATCCAGCTGATTTTATTTCAGACTATAATATTATTGGTACCTGAGGTAGCTCCCCTTCTTTGTTGTTCTTGTTGTTGTGTTTTTTATATTATTATAAATTATACAATGCAACAAGGATATGGATCTGAAAATGAATGAATAAAATAGCAAAACATTTTGACAGGGAAAATGGATTGAAAAATTGAAAACTGGCAAAAAGCTTCAGAAAGTGGCTAAGTTTGTGTACCTTGATAGAACATTTGTTAAACATGGAAAAATAAAGACAAACATTTTAAGATAGGCAAATGGTGGTGAAAAGCAATATATGGTATGTTGTGAGGAGATGACATTTGTTGAATCCAACCCAAAATAACCACTGGAGTTGGTTTCTATTTCTTTTGACTACCATTTAATCTGAATTGCTGAGCTCAGAAAGACTAGCTTTAATAAAATAGGATGGTAGAGAAAGGTCTCTCATTGTGTGTCCAGAAGTAAACACAGTGCCCTTCTACCCTTTCCCCTGGGAAAGAGTGCCTAGATCAGGGATATTCATGGAATTGGTAAAATTGAATTAAATGAAAGACGTTTGGGTTTTTCTTCTACCTCTTCACTGAAATTAATCTTTAAATTGGCCTTTCACCCTCAAAACCTGTTGTGAATTAATAAAAGTGCTTGAATAAAGTTTGTTGAAACCTTAAAGCAAAGTTCTGGCCCTGCACTTCTGATTGGCCGATAATAGCGATATCGGATTGGTCCGTTCAGGAGAATCTGATTGGCTACTAACGAGCCCTTCTCATTGGTTAAAAAGAGCTAACGTTCCTGTGTTTTCATTGGCTAAATACCCAAGAGCTTGCCTATATAAAGGGGGAGAGCTGTTGCACCATGTTCAGAGAGCTGTTGCACCATGTTAAATAAAGAGTTGAAGTTCACTGTTCATCGACTCGTCTCCGCTTCTTGCGCCACGCACCGAACATAACACTGGCGACGAGGATGGGATGTGGACACGTCAGAGCTGATTGAACACTACAAAAAGCGATAACAGAGCACGTGGCTTAAACGCACCAATGGCGGAACCATGTCTGGCAGCGTCATACCACCCGCTCCATTCGACCTGGCACAAGAAGACTGGGACTCCTATATGGATGTTTCTGGAGACCAACAATTTGAAGGATGCCACTACTGGAAAGAAGCGGACAGTATTCCTAATTCATTGCGGGCCAACCATATTCAAGATGGCCAAAGCACTAACGAAACCGGCAGAAGTGAAGTCCATGGACTGGGACGTCCTCAAACCCCTGCTAAGGGCCCACTATGCACCGACCGTACCAACGCTCGTGAGAAGGTATGAATTTTACCAGAGAGATCAGCAAAAGGGTGATAGCGTTGCAGATTTCATAGCAGATCTCCGGAATCTAGGAGGCCTATGCGGGTTTGCTGACCTTGAAGAAGCCCTGAGAGACAGAATAGTTCTGGGATTAGATTCACCAGGCGTGCAGAGTAAGCTGATGGCGAAAGGTGACATCAGCCTTACAGATGCCATCGCTGATGCTACTGCAGCAGAAGCAACCAGGAAGTCGGCTGCTCAAATACGCCGCACCCACGCTCCACTTCGCCAACTTGCTGGCGAAGTTTCACCTCACTCAGAAGAACCGGCAACAACAGCCTACCACGAGGACCTCGAATCGTCATCAGAAAGCGATGAAGAAGAGGTCAACCGGCTCCGGTCTGAACTAGACCAACGCCAGAAATCGCAGTACCAATGTGCTGGTTGTGAGGCAAACCACCCTCGATCAGGCTGCAAATTCCTCAATGTGCTCTGCCATGCGTGCAGGAAAAGAGGCCACATCAGACGGGTCTGTAGAAGCAAGCAAGGACCCAGCCAAACCCCGAGGGGGGCTAACTACCACCAATCTACAGGAAGCCATCCTGCAAAGCGAGAACCCTTGAACCACCAATGGAACAACCACTCCCACAGAAACAAACCCCTAAACCACTCAACGAAGAGAGAAGAGGCACACCAAACTATTACAATTGGTCACGCCTCATCACTGGATGCCAAGAAAATCCGGGTGAAGGTGGCCATCAAAAACCAGCCTTGTATGATGGAAGTCGATTCAGGATCATCCCTCTCGATGGTTTCCTGGAAAACCCTTAAGCAACTCATCCTTACCGTCTGGCGACAAGACCTCCGATTCCAAAGAATCATACTCAAAGACTATCAAGGGAATCGAATTCCAGTCATTGGATCCAGCCAAGTCCGTGTCTCCTTTAAAAATCGTACTGCATCTCTACCTTGATTGTAGTCGACAGGGATCGGCCTAGCTTGTTAGGCCTCCAATGGTTCGCTCCACTTGAAATTGAGATAGCCAGCATTCACCGAACCAGCAGCAACGACTGGGGAGAGGCTCTCGTCCAAGAATTCCAGGACATCTTTGCAGACAAACTAGGTGAGTACAAGGGGACCCCGATATCATTTAACCTCAACCCCGAAATAGCTCCCATCCGCCTTAAACCTCGTCGAGTCCCATTCGCCCTTAAACCAAACATTGACGAGAAGCTTGATAAATTAATAGCCCAGGGGGTGTTAGAACCAACCGACCATTCTCCCTGGGAAACCCCAATCGTGATACCCATCAAGCCGGATGGATCGTTAAGAATTTGTGGGGACTACCGAGCCACCCTGAATCACGCCCTGCAGCAAAACGCTTACCCGGTACCGGTGGTGCAACACCTTTTCCATTCCCTGGGAGGCGGAAAAGTCTTCGCTAAACTAGATCTAGCCCAGGTATACCAACAACTGCCTGTAGACAGAAAAACGGCAGAGGCTCAAACGATCGTTATGCACCGAGGTAATGAGACTTTGCCTTTAACTGTTATTTGTGATGCATCACCCTTCGGAGTGGGCACCATTTTGAGCCATGTTTTACCAAATGGAAGTGAAGCCCCTGTTGCCTATTTTTCAAAAATGCTGTCAAAAGCAGAACGCAATTACAGTCAAATTGATAAGGAAGCTCTTGCTATTGTATCTGCTATTAAATGATTTCATGAATATATCTATGGGTGGGCTTTCACGATAATAACTGACCACAAACCCTTACTGGGAATAATAGCGGGAGATAAACCAACCCCTTATATATTATCTCCCAGAATGACCTGCTGGTCAGAATTCTTGACTGCCTATAATTATAAGTTGCAACACCGCCCAGGGAAAGCCATTCCCCATGCTGACGCATTAAGCCATGCACCACTTCCAGAAACCATTGATGACCCTGCTCCGACCGTCACAACACTGCAGATCGAGAAACTCCAAAAACCGCCGCCGACAGCTCGCGATATCGCGATTGAAACTAAACGCGATTCTGTTTTAGCATGTGTCCTCAGCTGGGTAGAATGTGGATGGCCATTGGACCAAATCCCTGACAATTATGCTCCCTTCAAAAATCGACAGACAGAACTGTTTTCCCAGAAGGGCTGCATCATCTGGGGCGATAGAGTCGTTGTCCCAGAGCGGTTACAGCAAGCGGTACTGAGAACCTTGCATGATGGCCACCCTGGCATCGTGTGCATGAAAGCACTCGCACGAAGCTATGCGTGGTAGCCGGGCACAGACAAGCAGATCGAGGCCTGGGTAAAGACTTGTTCCAAATGCCAGGAAGTCAGCAATGCCCCACCGAAAGCAACCCCAACAGAATGGGAAACACCCAGGGGACCATGGTCCCGTATTCATCTGGACTTTGCGGGACCTACGAATGGACACACATTTTTATTAACAGTGGATGCCTCCTCGAACTGGCTCGAAATCCATGAGATGAAAAATACAACAACCGAATCGATCATCAGGAAATTGGACAGATTATTTGCAACACACGGATTACCGGACGTTCTGGTATCCGACAACGGGCCCCAGTTTACCGCACTTTCTTTTGAACAGTATCTGGCGGACCGCGGTATTCGCCATGTGCTAACTTCACCGGCGCATCCTGCGGCTAACGGAAGGGCCGAGCGCATGGTACAATTCGTCAAAAGAACTCTACATAAAATGGACTATGGCGATATCGAAGACAAGATTAACCGGATACTCCTTTTGCAGCACATCACTCCACACAGCGTCACCAACAAAACTCCCGCTGAATTATTGATGGGAGGGAAACTCTGCTCCCACCTGGACCGACTACACCCATCGTACGAACCTGAAAAACCACACGGATCCAGCGGAAAATGCCGAAATTTCCAGGTAGGCGACTTGGTTTTCACGAGAAACTTTTATGGTGACCCATTGTGGGTCGAGGCAACTGTAATCCAAGTAACTGGACCCAGATCATACCGAGTGAAATGTCATGATGATAGAATATGGAAGCGCCATATTGATCAGCTGCATTCAAGGCTGCAGTCTGGGGTCTGCGATTCCGGTGATTTCCAAACTGAGGGGGGAGGAGGCGCCGAGGAGGCTGAGTTTGGAACGGCGGAAGGCACAAGCGGAACAAACGACCGCTCAGACTCAACATGTGAAGAAGGATCGGGGACAGGGGTTAACTCGCCTCAAAGAGATATCGAGGACATTAATGGTAACGGAAGTTTAGATACAGAATCAGAGGCACCCTGTTCACCAGATAACGTCCTACCCCAACAAGACTCTAGACAAATACCGGGAGGACAGCGTAAATCAAACAGACAATCAAAAGAACCTGCCTACTTCAAAGACTATGTTACCACACCCCTTAAACGTAACCCGGGGGGAAGGGGTGTTGTGAATTAATAAAAGTGCTTGAATAAAGTTTGTTGAAACCTTAAAGCAAAGTGCAGGGTTCTGGCCCTGCACTTCTGATTGGCCGATAATAGCGATATCGGATTGGACCGTCCAGGAGAATCTGATTGGCTATTAACGAGCCCTTCTCATTGGTTAAAAAGAGCTAACGTTCCTGTGTTTTCATTGGCTAAATACCCAAGAGCTTACCTATATAAAGGGGGCTGTTGAGGCCATTCAGAGAGCTGTTGCACCATGTTAAATAAAGAGTTGAAGTTCACTGTTCATCGACTCGTCTCCGCTTCTTGCGCCATGCAGCGAACATAACAAAACCCATTTAATATTGTCAGTTAAGGAAAATAAAAAATTAAATTAGAAGTGAAAGACAAACTGAAACAATATCTGGACCTGACACAGGGATTCATTTCATCTTGAACAAAGTTTTCTCAGTGAAATCATGACATTTCTTAACTAAAAGTCACTATTTAAGATTATTTAATGTCCAGCATGAACACCCTGTATTTAAAATAGTATTTATAAATATAAACATATTTTGAAATCTGAAATAAAAAATGTTGACATTATAAAATTCCTTTGTTTTATGCTCCTTCCTTTCTCCTGCCCCACTCCCCCCATCCTTATTTGTTCTAAGGATTGCCAGCTTGATGCCTCAACTCTTTTTAAATTGATGTTACAAAGACTTTATATAGCCTGCATTGCCTTCTGAGAGACAAGGATGTAAAGCATCTTTTCTTGTTTAAGAATTTAAGTATGCATTGATTTACTTTCTTTGCAGATCCAAGTTTACCCTAATGGGATTAATCAAGAGTTCAAAGGAATAAGGATCTTAATTTAAAAAGACCATTTAACAATAGTTACTATACAAATTTACACTTTTAATGTTCTAGTTATTTGTGAATTAGTTTGTAATTTTTGTTCTTAAGCCACCAAATTCTATGCTCCATCTGTTTACTTTGCTGAGTTCACCCCCAATTTCTTGTTGAATAATTATGTATTCTGGGGAATTTTCAAATAATAACATGTGAAGTTTACTATCATAATGATTTATAATTTTTTTGAAATATTGATAATATTGTTCATTTCAATTCTGGATGTTTTATTAACTAACAAGAAGCAGCAATATTTCTTAGGTAGGTTAAATGCATAAATAATTTTCCTCGCTAAAATTCAAAATATAAATGATAAAAAGCTACACTTATCAACAAGATGCATAATTAAAATGAATATAAAGCAATGAAGCAGTATAATACCTAAGGAGATGAAAAGTGGCCAGGCCAATGCCAGGAAGTCTGATCGTTGCTGTTATTGGTATTAAGAGAAGAGTTTCTTGCTTCATAAAAGTGTGTATAGCATGATTTGGAATGTTAGGATTATAAACTAAAGAAAATGTGAAATTGCCAAAGTGGAAATTAAGCAAACAAATTGCATATCTTAGAAACAAGCAAGCTTAAATGGGCCAGAATAGGATGAGTTGATTACATGAGAGTATACAGAGGAATGGATTGACATTGATGCATAGTTCAATGAAGTGAAAGATTTGTTTTCTTTAGCTGAATAATAGATAAAAATGGATGTAGTTTAAAATACTAATCACTGTTCTAACTATGTGTATTATGTTCAAAAGAATATTTGAATATAATTTAAATTTAGATGCATGACAGTAGTTATGTTAAGTAAGAATAAGGTGGCCTGAAAAATATTCCAAAGCCCTGGGGTTGTTTATAAAATGGTAGTTTATATAATATAATGGTAGTTTATATTATAATGTATTGCTAAAATGAAAAAAGTTAAGGTTACTTCTGTGTATACATGGCACAGGTACTTGTTTTGCACATTGTAAGGTAAAATAACAGCATCTGAATGACATATTAATACAAAGCATGTGGTGATCAACATGTAGTGTAAAAGTATTGTAGCTGAATTTAAATTGCACAGGCTGATGCTTTGCAGCATGCCAGGTTCTTGTTTAACTAAAAATCCTATTGACAACCAAAGTCCAATAGGCCAAATATTTGTCAGAAACAAAGGAAATATTTATCTATATGAATATAAAATATATGAATATAGAGAGAGTGTATGAGAAAGTGTAAAATGCAGTATCATGTACACTAAAATACCTAAAAGGAATACCTAAAAGGATTGAATTGATATGCGTAGTTATGATTTCAGATTTTTGGAGATGGCAGTGATGGCAAAATGGTTTCAGGGGAAGGTTTTTTTGCATTAGAACCAGTGATTATTTAGGACAAGATGTCAATCCAACAAACTAACTCACCAGGGGTGGGATGCTACTGGTTTTGCCCAGCTGTACAGAACCGGTAGCTCTGAAGAGCAACAGACATAGGACCGGTTCTGTGTCTGCTGCTGTTTGGCCCACTCACCTGCCCAGGCTGTTACCTAACCTTTATTTCCTGCTTTTCAACCTCAGCTGCTTTGCGTGGCATAGCTGAGGTTGAAAAAGCAGTAAAAAAGGTGTTTTTTGAGCACTGTGCACCTGCGTGCAGCGCTTATAGCTGTCCGGGAAGCACAGCTTTAGTTTTATTTCACACATGTGCAGCAAAACATAATTACCAAAATGGTAGTAATGCCAGTTGAATCCCACCCCTGTAACTAACTAAATACAACTTCAGCAACAGAGTGGTCTATGCCTGGAACTCACTACCTGTCTCTATTGTTACATCCTCAAGCCCCCAAACCTTTAACCTTAAACTGTCTGCTGTGGACCTCACTCAATTCCTAAGAGGTCTGTAAGGGTGCGTGCATAAGCACACCAGCTTGCCTACTATCCCTGTCCTACTGTTCCATTTATTCATACTCATTTATTATGTATATACTTATACCCGTTTATACTTATATGCTTATATGTTATGTTCATACTTATACTTGTTTTCTCATACATGCTTGACAAACTAAATTAAATAAACTAAACATAAAATAAACTAACTACATGGAAAGGTGGAGCAGGATTGTAGACACTGTAGCTTTCTTCCTCCTAAATTAAGGACAGAAATTCAGTAGGTTAATTATTCTAACCCTTGAAAACATATCTAATTAATTTCAAGTATGATTAGAATAGAATAGAATAGAATAGAATAGAATAGAATAGAATAGAATTCTTTATTGGCCAAGTATGATTGGACAAACAAGGAATTTGCTCTTGCTGGACATAAAAGTAAAGATACATTCATCAAGAGTAAAAAATCATAAGGTACCACACTTAACAATAGTCATAGGGAACAATAAGCAATAAAATCATACTAGGAAACAGTCAATATAGATGGCAAGGATATAAGTGACAAAGTTATAATCATACAGTCACAAGTGAGAGGGGATGGGTGACAAAGAGTGATGAGAAGATTAATAGTGATAGTAGTGCAGACTTTGTAAATAGTTGAACAGTGTTGAGGGAATTATTTGTTTGGCAGAGTCATGGCATTCAGGGAAAAACTGTCCTTGTGTCTAGTTGTTCTGGTGTGCAGTGCTCTATAGCATTGTTTTGAGGGTGGGGTTAGGGTTAGGTAGTGATATACAATTTAATAGTGAAGCCATGTGGCAAATATAAGAAATTATGCCCTTGGTTAGAAATTGGTTGTGAAATATGCATAAAAATTAAATAATGATCATATTATTAAACAGCATGTTATTATGGCATCCTTAAAAAGTTAGAGATCCATCTTCCATGCTCTATCTCAAGCTGACTTGGTTTTATGGCATAACCAACTCAAGAATCTACTTTATTCTGTCTTTGAACATCTAAGCTTGACTGAACAATGATGTTACTGTCACACATGATAGTTAAAGTCTTTCATTTTTATTAACTCTCTGTCATAGAAATGATCAGAGAAATGAAGGTAAAAGTGGCACATGGTAACAATTTGAAGGGCAAAAAGAAAAAAAGCATGTAAATTGACAGGGGGATGGACAGTAGAAGCTTCACAATACAATGGTAAATAAAAATCCATTCCATTTAATTATTCTTGGGCTTTAGACAGCTCAAACAAATGAAAGGCATTCATTTAGAAAATAGCACAATATTAGGCACCTACAAAATTGAATGTTTTACTTCATATGATGGATATAGAAAGAACTACATAAAAGTAAACTAATAAAATATAAAAGTAAAATATGCTGAAGATTAAATTGAGCCTTTGCTTCTTTATGTATCATACATTTCCACCCTCAACTTATGTTGTGAAACAGATGTTCTAAGCACTGTGTGTGATTGTGTGACATCTCATTCCAAAGGTTAATGAAAATCACTGCCACTTTGAACAGGGCAATGTTATTATTCTCTTTTGTGCTCAAGTAAAAGTGTTATTTCAAAAGTGATGCCCACAAATAGCAACAAAGTCCTATGAGTACCCTAACTTCCTATTCCCCAGGAAAGGAGTTCGCCACATTCTATAGCTCAAATTGTGAGCAATGTTGAATTCTCTATCCAGTGTTCCTCTGCAGGTTCACTACACCAATTTCCTGGTGCAGCAAGTGACACTTAAGGTAGCATCATGATGCTAACCTGACAGAATCAAGCATAGATATTATACTGAGAAATCAGGCAGAGTTATTCTAAAAAATTTTTGGCTATTACTGCCATCTCAAGTGGATATACAAACAGGAATTTCCAGTGGAGTTAAACAGGAGGAAGAAAAGAGAATCACTATTAAAAAGAGTTTGTTCTGAAGGATTATGTTTCCACCTGGGGACAGTGAAAATATTTATTTTCTCAGAATATATCCTGATAGTAGATAAGTGTCACTGTGGATGACCAAATGGCTTCTCCCTACTGACCAAGTGGAGAAGAAAAGAATGGTAGGGAGCGATTTACTAAATGAAACAGAAACAGAAATTTGTCAGGCGAGTTTGAATTCCTATCAATTCCTTTTCATAAGCCAACAGTATTCAGTTGACTAACCTATAAGGAACCAAAGTAAAAATAAATAAATAAATAAATAGAATTCTACAGTCATGATTTGTAATGTTTCTGGTTTGACGTTACTTCTGCCTTATACATGACTGAAAACAAGGTGTATATTTCTTATCCAAGGACAGTCTGGATAATATTTGCAGCAAATGTAAGGTTGCAGTGCTCATTGTAGAAAAGGCAAGATATCTAAGGGTTCACAAGGTGTTGTCATCCAATCTTTCCATTCATGGGAAAGGACCAGGAAATAAAAAAACAAACAAACTGAAAAGTAAATGATTGCCAAACAAATAGTAATTGTGAGAGAGATTTTGTTTCTAAGGACATTGTCTGAATTTTCTGGATGATGGATTATTGATTAAGGCAAGGTCTGGAAAAAATGTTTGATCAAAATAGACAACTTTAGGGGGCTTTCAACTGAATCTGTCAGAGCTGAATATTAAAACCCTGAAATAAAATTTTTGATAAAGACATGCACCATAGAAAAAAACTGGAGTGTTGCTATAATGAGTCTCTTAAACCATTCAGTGAAAACTCAGAAGATAGTTCATACATTTTACTGCCTTTATTGTCTATACAGCAATACTCAAAACTACAAGAAATAAGTTTCAACTTATCCTATAGTAAATGGGGACTTACTGGAATGATTCTTATGACTAAAATGTAGCACCTGAAAAATACAGCTTGTTCAAAACAATCTGCACTATAAATTAAAAATACACATACCTTAGAAATTCAAGGGATTGAACTTGATAATGTTGGAGAAAGCATTTGGGCTAAAACAGTGGATGAATTAATAAAAAGCAGTTTGCTGTTATTCTATCCAAACAGGAATATGATGCAAATAATAATTTCAGAAAAACAAATTATAGATATTTCAAAGAGACATGAAATAGTGGTGAAGAAGTAGTGGTGATATCTTAATAACTACTGAGAAAAAACATCTTCCAGTCATGATTTCCCCAGGAAATGTTTGATTTATCTTGATAACTGCTTTCTCCATGAAAGGGTATGGAAGGCACAAGAGCCTCGGATAGCCTTTATTTGATTCTAATCAATACAGAAAATTTAACTGAAGAAAGACAAGAAGCTGAAACATTTACAAGGAATAACAATTCATTTTTAACAGAAACTAAACTTAAACATACTTAAATACAAATCTTGGAATTTTAGAAAGTAGATTGTAGTAAACTGAGAATAATGCTAAGTTATATTATATGGCAGAAAAAGCTAATGGGAAAAGGAAATCAAGATGGATGGAATCAGTGTAGCCATCCAAAATATTTTCTGAAGATCTGAAAGCTGAAATGGGCACTTAGTAAATAAAAAAAGTTTGGTGTTGAAAGAGCACCAGATAAATATAAACAAAAGTTAGAGAAGCAGGTAGAGAAATAACCGCAAGATAATTGAAGCCTAACATGCAGTGATGTGAATGAAAGTTGTTTAAAACATCAAACATATTTATTTAGAAATGTTCAAAATACATACAAAATAATAAATATACCACTTGCTCTCTAAAGACATCAGAATGTTAACATGTATGAAAGAAAAGATATTGACACACCATCTACTTTGGCTTAGGTTTCAATAATGGCGCATCTACCAGGCAAGTGTGAAAGCCACAATGACAAGGGTAATTGAAACCAGATATAGACTAAAACGTGATGAGGAATATTTATTTACTTTAAATTAGTTTAAATCTCTAGAGCCAGATTAATTGCAAAGAAGGATACTGAAGGAATTTGCTGATGGCTGACCAAATCCTTATATATTATCTTTGAGAAATCCTGGAAAATAGGTAAATTCCCAAATGACCAGTGAAAATCAAATGTATATTGAAAATGAGAGAAAAGGAAGATAAGCAATCTACAGGCTGGCTGGCCTTTCTCAGGTCTTGTGAGAAATTAAAGGAGGGCAGGAAGAGTAATATTTAAGAAAATAATACAATAATGGCCAGATGTCAGAAACAAGGTCTGTCAAATTAATTGTATTACTCTTTTTAAATCAGGTAGTATAGATAACATTGCAAAAGTTCCAATTACTGGTCTTCATCAAATTGGAATTCATTTGTTTATTTGTTAAATTTATTTGCTACCTGTCTCAACATGGAGCTACTCTAGGCAGCTTGCCACAATAGAAAGGAAGACATTAAAAGAATGTAAACAGAACAGAAGATGATAGAAGAATAACATAAATGAAATAAGCAAGAACACAATGAGAACACATCAATATTATAACTGAAAAGAAGGATGGGTGAAGAGTGAGGGGGGATGGAAGTGGAGTCAGCCATCAATCTAGCAACCACCTCCAGCGTGGACTCCATTTGGACTCGAGGCCAATCAGCAAAGCCAGGCATTCTGTGGAATGAAATATCAATTTCCAAAAGGAAAAATAACAGCTTCAGATCTTTGAACACTTTAGCAATTTTACTGATTATTTGAATTAAGATGTTGAGGAAATCTTACTAAATTCATAGATACAATCAGACAGGTTATCCTGTTTCCAATGAGTCACACCTGCCCCAATCTGATCCCTTAGGAAAGAAAGACCCTGGGCTCCACTTAATTGAAGCAATAGATTCTTTTACTAAAAGATGCTGGCTGCAGTATAGTCAGGCTAGAATTAAATTTCCCACATGAAAGCATGAAAACATTTCCTATCAATCCATCCCATCTACCCCCTGTCCAGTCCAACAACAGCCAATGAGCTGATATCTAGGTGTTTGGGGAATGTCCACTGTTTGGAGCAATCAGCATTCCTTTCCCAACATCTCTGGCATCTTGGTTTTCTTGAAAGCTGGCATGAACTGATTCAAAGCATCCCTGGTCTTCTTCAACTCTCATTCCCCCCCCCCCCTCCCTATTTCCCATCACATACTAACACAGATTTATTGCCCATTTATTCACACATATCCCAATACCCCCTCCCCCTTAGCTTTTGATGGAAGGATGCCAGCAAGGCACCAAGCCAAAGATGGAAGACCTGACAAAATATTTAGCTTTAAGAGAACATAGCAATCTTCAAATAGTAAGATAGAAGACCTCTCTTTCACTATCTGAAATTTCAGAACATGAAATAATAAGTTTTAAATATTAATATTAACAGTAAAAACAGTTTGATAATAACACTAAGAGAGAGGATATGAGCTCTCAAGAGGATTCTTTCAGTGTAGCATTTCAGTGTAGGTTTCAGTGACTTAGATGGTCCCTTCCAATTGTTTTCTGGCTGATTCTCAGGAGGAATTTGCTTGGCTAATATCTTTTAACTTTCTCCATTTACTCCTTCAATTTATATAGAGCAGGGGGGTATCAAACTCAAAGCTCAGGGACCAGATCTGGCCTGTGGGGTGCTTAAATGTGGCCCATGAGGCCACCCTGGAAACAGCAAAGGACCAGCCTGTGGTGCCTCTGCCAGAAAAATGAAGCCCAAGCTCCACTTTTGTTGGCAGAGGGTTGCAGGAAGCCATTGGCAGCTGAAAACAGAGCTTGGCAGAGCACTCGGGCCACCACAGGTACCCCGACATGAGTGGGGCCATGCCTGCCCTGCTCCCACCAGGGTCAAACACAACCCTGATGCAGCCCTCAATGAAATCAAGTTTGACATCCCTGATATAGAGACGAAGCATAGTTCCCTGTTTTTGGAGAAAAAGGCCATTGTTTCTGTAAATCTCTTACTATCAAATTGTAATACCTACTATCAGTGATTAGCAAGGAGTCAGTAATATCATCTTGAGCCTGTGGAAATGACAAACCAATGATTGGGGGTTTCAAATCTGGTCTGACATGAAAAGTCTTACAATACTTTGATATAATATGCAGTATTTGGTGTGATGACAACACTGAGTCTTGTAGTTTCAAGTTGTTCCACAATGGTGAAACAAGAAGCAGACAATAGTTTCATAAACAGTAGCTTGATCATCAGATGATTTGTTTCTAGTTATGGATGTATTATCTTTCAGTTGATATGAGGATGTTCAAATAACCATGTATGTCTACATCTGCTGATCTTTTCATTCTTCTGCTTTTTAAAATGGTTCCAGCTATAAAATACCAAACTGCAAATCCATCTCTGATCTCCTACATGAATGTCACTCTACGAACGTTTTGGCGCACTTCCCTGCTAAATGCAAACAGTCAGTTACACGGATAGCAATTACAGAGAAATTAGAAAGACAGGATGTCATATCAAAGTGGCAGTATTTGTTCTTGTTGTAATTTAATGAGGGCTAATATTCGCAGCAATACTCACATACTGAACTTGTAGCTGAAGCTGTCAGTATCTAATGAGTCCTTTCCAGAGTATTTATCCAGCTTTTGCTATTCATTTACATAATATATACATTATGGATACAGGGCTACCATAGTATTCAAAACTGCAAGAAATATAGACTGAGAAGGTTTACTGAGAATAGAAGCATAGTACAAAGAGGGGATAAAATATAGCTGTGTACCACTCCAGGACTGTTTTTTACTCCACCCAAAATTGACCCATAGAGTTTTCATAAACTAATTTATCTGACACAGTTAAATCATACTAGTATGTTACAAGATTTTAAAGAATCAGCCGTTTTACCTAGTGGTTATAGCAGAAGATGGTGAGTTCTAGTCCTACCTTTGTCAGGAAAGCCAGTTTGGTGATCTCTCATTCAGCCTGACTCATCTCACAGAATTATTGTGGGGAAAATGGGAGGAAGAAGGATTACTAGTATTGTGTTATTTGTAAATAAATTAATTAAATAAATAAATAAATAACAATAAAAATAAACTTAATATCAAATTGAGTAAGTCAGTTGTCCAGGAGAACAAAGGAGAAAATAAATCTAATGTCACAATTTTCTGTAGATGAATTTTTCCCCATGTAAAAAAAAGCAAAAGTTTTCTTGATTCTACTGAGGGAAAGGTTGCAATGTTGATTGAAATTTGTCTTGGAATTCATGGTTTGGGTGAAAGTCTGTATAAAACATATTTCCAGAACACATTAAAATAACAAATTAATAACATTAAAAATGACCAATATATGAACAAAAGTGTCTAAGTCTGATAGTTCCTCATTAGATTCATTGCTGGCAAATCTAGTTTTAAGAAACAACAAAATTTATCATTTGCATTTTAAAGTGATACAATCCATTTTTGCATCTTAGCATTTCATTTCCTAGAATGGACACAAGAATTCAATTCTCTAAATCACTAGGGCATATTCTCTTCCCTCTCCCAACTCATCTTTCTTTTAACTTAGAAAAGTTATGGTTTTTATTTATTTATCATTAAATTCATATGCCACTCATCAAAGATCAAGTGACTCTGGGCAGTTTACAATGTTTTCTTCATTCATTTGCTTTTGAAATCCAAGAGTGGATTTGAGCTAAGGTAAGAGCTAAACAGCCATTAAACAGTATCACAGGACACTGGGCGTTAATTGTTCTCTTTTCTTTCTAAGAGAAAACCTCTTGAAGAAGGATGTCCTGGGAAAACTGCCTGTAGAAAGAGCATTTGATGATAGACAGGCTGGCTGGCTGCTTTTGCCCACTCTCCTTTCTGCTACTCCAGGCATTATTTATGTATTTATGGTAGTGATGGAAGAGAAGCTGTAAGTTGGGGAAGGATATTCCCCCTCCAGCTATGCTGGCTCATTACATGCAGGATCAGGTCTGGACTCTTCCAGAGTTCTGCACAATAGTTTCAGCTGAGGCTGTCTGGAGAGCTGCCAGCTTTCTCATCTCTGCCAGTCTGGTTGACATTGCAAAACATTAAGTCATAAAGCACAGACATATACTATTGTGCTATCTTTTGAGAGTATTTTACACACACTCTCTGCTTTGTACAAGAGAAAATTTTGTAGAGAAGAAAAAAGTGCCTTCTTTTCTTCATATGTCTGCCGGATCCAAATTATCCATTGCTAAGAATCATCTCTATAATAAATCCCAGGCTGGTTAATTTTTGTTCACTAGATTCTCTTTATAGAGCCATCCATCTAATATTTTTCCTATCAGTCAATCAATATTCCTATCCTTATTTTCTATCGTACAGCAACTGATATCTTATTACAGGTACATTCATAAGTGCAAATCTATCTGACAGAAAGAGTCAGGTGAATCTTATGTGAGATATTTTTTCACCTTCCTTTTCTCTAGCCAAGTAGAAATTCGCCTTTCACAGCAATGAGATGGATTTTCTTAGCAGTGGCTTCACACACAGGTCGTCCACCAGAACTCTGCTTTGTTTTGTCAAATAAGCTTCATGCATCAGTTCTCTCTGCCCTCCACATCTCAGCTGGAACTTATGTACATCCTGGCAACCTTCATTCGCATGCAGTGGGTTTCTTCTGCTTATAGAGGCAGGTGTTTGATCTTAGTTTCATGGGTACAGATTTCTCTTTTTTTTTCTTTGCATATGTTCAAGAGACTTGGCATTTACAATCTTCTACCAATATTGGCTTCAGTTTGCATTCATATTCATGTTGTATTAATCAGAGCAGGGATTGTTTAAACATTACAGTCTGGTTCAGCCAGCATGAGAAGCCTGCAATAAGAGAACCCTAGCCCAAAACTTTCCAGAAAAATGCTATTTGTTGATCAATAGTGACAACTTAAGAACAAAAATAAAATTGTATATGGAGGATTTTATACAATTTGTTTTAAAGGGCTTTAACATTACTCACTTTCTCTGTTCCTTTCCTTCTTTGTAGAATAAGCTTATAATGGATGGAAACAAATGGCTTAAATATTTTGACCTTTGATAAGTTATGTTACCATTTTCTCATATTACATGCTTGTGCCTAGGGTAAGATGTATCTATGACACAATCATCTCTACTGCCTTTTTTGTTTTCTCTTAAATAAGTTTGAGAAGAAACCAGAAAAAAAAAAAAGCCAAAATGCAGGCTGTATAGATTTCGTAATACATTTATTTGTAGGTAATTTCGTTAGGGTCTTAGAAAATCGTGTTGGTGAACATGGAAATGGTTCCCTGCCTCTCCCCCCATGTTTCCTTTACGCAAATATATTATCCAATAAATCTTTATGCAGTATATTAGCCAATAAATTAGTTGAACAGCTTAATTTCAGAAGTTGTGAATATCACTGGAGGCTTTTAAGAAGAAACTAGAGAGCCATTTGGTATAGGGTTTCCTGTTTGAACAGGGTTTGGACTAGAAGACCTCCAAGGTCCCTCCCAACTGTTGTTCTGCTACCATAGTGAGGAGGAGAGAAGGAGAGAAGGAGAGAAGGAGAGAAGGAGAGGGACCATTCAATACCACCGTCCCCAGTCAATAGCTGCCATCAAGTTACTTCAGAAATAATATAATAAGAATATGGGGGTGATGAGCCTCTTTCTGTTTGTGTTCTTTCTAGTCTGTGCTCTTTTGAAATCCAGTAAAGTTTTTTGGAAAAAAATAAAAGAATAGGAAAAATTTGTGAAAGGGCAGAACTGTTTGTATAGGCTCTGAGAAGACCACCATTTTGCAAGGACTACCAGTGGCTTTTTTCTACAGTAAAAGCACAGCTTGTCTTTTGATGTACTCAAAGTTTCATGTAAACTCAATGTATATTGCTCATAAAGCTGAACTATTTCCTATTTTATACATATGCATTATCATGAGTTGGTCTACAAAAAGGAACAATTGGACCCTACGCATGAGCCATTATCTCCAGATTACCACCTTCCATTTTTTAGAGAGAGGAAAAGAGAGAAAGAAAGAGAGAGAAAGAGAATGAGAGAAAGAGAGACAGGGTGAGAACCAAAATGTAGAACTATAAAGAAAAAATATGTAGCCATTCTTTTGCCTGTTTTAATAGGAAATCCTGCTCCTTTTTTCCTTCTGAAATATTTTATTACAGAAAGATTGATAAAATACCTTTGTAGAGCAATATTATGTACAAATGTTACATTATTAAAACTTACCAAAACCAAATAATATCCATTATGTTTTTTTTAATTGAATTCTGTCCTTTCTTGCTTAGCAATATGTTTACTCAATAAATAAAAAGTTTCCTAATAATATTTGACATATATGCCATCTAGAAAAATATTTCCTGAGTGATTGCTTTGTTTAAAAACAGTTCAGGTTTCTGATGTAACCGAGATAAAATTTTAGTGTAACTAACTTATATCAAAAGGTAAGAAAAAATGTAGACATTTGTAACATTTCTAACTTGGATCTTATATTAATAATTGGCAATTTATATCTGCATGTAAACATTTAAAGAGCTTTCCTAACAATATAGCCATAGTGCAAATATATGTGAAACTATTTATTCTGGTCTTTAAAGCAAGATTCTTTTCTTTTGTGACTTCCTGTTTAGAAATTAGTTAATAGTTCTGTTCTGGAGATTGCCACTGTTATGAACTAATAAAACGCTTAAATAAAGTTTTATCAAACCTTTAGAAGTAGCAGGGTTCTAATCCTGCACTTCTGATTGGCCGATAATAGCAATATCGGATTGGTCCGTTCAGGAGAATCTGATTGGCTGTTAACGAGCCATTCTCATTGGTTAAAGGGGTTAACACTCCACGTTTCTCATTGGTTACTAGATCAGCAGCTTGCCCTATAAAAGGGCTGCTGCTCTGTTCATTAATAAAGAGTTGAAGTTCACTGTTCACTGCCTCGTCTCCGTTCCTTGCGCCCATGCGCAGAACTTAACAGCCACTTTTCAATATTACTAAAAAAAATCCTAGGAATGGAATACAGATTGATTAGATGTCATTGCATAATTGAAGAAAGCCAGTGAAAGCATTTATTTATTTATTACAAGTAAATCCTGCTTTTCCCTGCAAAACACAACACAAGGCGTTTTACAATTCCTTGGTCTGCCTTTTGACCAACAAGGACACTTTTTTCTTATCTACATTACATATCATTACATATAGTCCTTGATGCAGAAAACTGCTCTAAATTTCAGCCCTTAAGGATTTTAAACATAGAGAGATATCTGGATTTCAGCTTTACTCACTGGAAAAGGAAAGAATCATTGTGAACTTTTGTCCAGACTGCTAGGTCACCAGAGCTTGTAGAAATGGTATCCCTCTTTTTAGAGCCTGTTGTTATTGTTGCTGTTGTTAGTATTTCAAAATAATAAAGAAAAAATGGTTCTCATTTACAATGGGGAAAAATGAGGTTTAAATTTCCTCTGTCCAGCCATGATCAACTCAAGGCAGAGGTGGTATTCAGCAGGTTCTGACCAATTCTGGACAACTGGTAGCGGAAATTTGGAGTAGTTTGGAGAACCAGCAAATACCACGTCTGACTGGAGATTTTACAGTATCCTTCCCCTGCCACGCCTACCAAGCCAGAACCACAGAACCGGTAGTAAAAAAAACGAATTTCACCACCGACTCAAGGGGACAATGCTCATCTCCTATTCTCAGCCAAGGGAGCCTGCATTGTCCGAGATACACTTCAACATGCGGCCAGCATGAGAATATGGAATGCAGTAATCTTCCTGCTCAAGCACTACCTATTTATTCACATTTGCATGTTTTTGAACTGCTAGGTAGGCACAGCTGGGGCAAGAAACAGAAGTTCACCCCCATCTCGTGGAGCTCAGGACTCGAATCCAGGCTGTTGGCTTTCCGTTGACAAGTTCAGTGTCTTAACCATTGAGCCATCATGCTCCAGCTTACCAACTGCCATCAGTTCTGATCCCAAAACCTCCACAAATTCACTTCTTTGCTTTATAGAATAATTATAGGAATGGATGTAGCTCAGGGATAGATTTTCTAATTTACTGCATATGCAGAGAGTTCCAGGTTTAATCTCTGGTCTTTCCAGATTCATCTACAAAAACCTCCAGTATGAAATCCTGCTGCTAATCAGAGGAAACAGACCAGAGACTGATATGATATAAAATTGTTTTTCATATACCAAGTGAAGTTGTCAAAATATGAAAAAGTTGATTGTCAAAAAATATCAATAACATATGAACGAATAGACAGATGTATTATTATACAAATTATAATTGCATTAGACATTGCAGCTTTGCCCTGGTCCCAGAAATATTTCTGTAGCTCTCTCTCTCCCCTCCCTATTCCCCCTTTCTCTTTCTCAGAGAGACAGCAATAGATACAACAGCTAGGGTTATCTTAATAGTCTGCAGGTGGCCTAAAGATAAGATATTGGCAATTGTGAACAGAGTTTTATTTTTCTGCTCTCCAAGAAAGAAAGAAAAAAAGCAATTTTCCATGTAAACTTAAGTTTAACTTGTCAGAGAGTTCTGTGTTGATTTAAGTGCCCTTCCTTGGTGACCTTTATGTCTCTGTGCCTTCAAGTTGTGAGACACACTATTGACACAAGCAAAGGCCCCAGCTCCCTGAACTCATATGATATCCCAGATGCTGCCAAGTTTGGCATGTTTGATATTGCATAGAACTATCCCCCAGACAGAGTAAAAGCAGCAGAAAATATTGTGTTGATCTAGAAAGGATTGCTGAGCAGTATAAAAATCCTACTTTAAAAGTATGTGTGTATATGTGTGTTGGGGAGAAGGCAAGAAACCCCTGGCTTCCTCCTTTTCCTTCCTTATTGCTGGTGCACACATGAATGGAAAGGTGAAATCAGTGGGCTGATCGTTTTAAGATATATCTTAGAAGAATTTTGCATTTGTAAAAGCTACTCGGGATCTTTATTGCAATAATGCAGGCCTTTAGAATTGAGCAGATTCTGTATTAATAGTTTGGTACACATTTTGCTTTTGCTTTTGTGTTTTGTGTTTAACTTAAATAGGGAGAGCAGAAAGAGGTTTCATTGAAAAATAATTGAAATAAGAGAAAATTGTGAGGAGAAGCCAGCAGCAGAAGAAAGCAGATGTTTCCTAAACTGATAACCAGTAACTTTGCCAAACTCTGTGTGTATGTGTGTGCGTGCACACACGTGCATTCATATATATGAATGAGTGATTTGCAGGATATTTTAATTTTTCTTGCACATTCTGCAGTAAAAAGAATGTATGGGTGAATCATTAAAATAACTGAAATAAAAGCTGTGCATAAAATCTCCTTGAAATAGACAAAAGAAAACACAGCAAGTATATTTTCATAGTGCCTGCTTTCTCACTGAAGGCACCTGAAAGGAAATAGCATGCTTTGCTACCTCAAGATGTCTTCTTCTCTTCTCCTATGTAGAGGAAGCCCCTTTTAGCCAGTCACATTGGTTCTGACAAAGTAAAGCAAAGAAGGCTTTAACATCTACAGTATAGAGCATTTACTGTTCAACTACATGTCCCCTCATAAATTTGTTTTGGAATTAGACAAGAGTTTTCCACAGCTTTAGTTTCATTAGTGTTTTTGCCCTTCTGTGTTGCAGATTTGAGCATTTTCATTAGAAATACATGGGAGGAAAAGTTAATTCGATACAATTATATGCAGTACTGTTTTGGGGAAATATTATGATATCACATACATACATACATACATACATACATACATACATACATGAAAAAGAATGTATCATATATGTATTATTATATATTTGTTTGCTATTTATCCTATGCTTTAAGATAGTAATCGGTGTAATGATGTATTAGGGTATTTCTGGGCATCTTTTGTGAGGAAAGACTGTGAACTGAAACTTGGTACTGATACATGGCCCAGAAAGGAACAAAAATGCCTCTCTTAATCCTGTCTCTTTTCTGGATCACTATTGATTTAAGTGTTATTCACACTTATCTTGCTCTTCCCACCATCAGAGTTTCATTGTGGTTTGCAGTATAAACATCTTGGGGGGGAGGGTACCCTGCTTTTCATTGTAAAATCATATTTCTGGTTGTTATTATTAGGGCACTCCCTGGCTTCCCATGAAGTCAATTAAATTCCATGCAGAACTTCTACTTTTTGGTTGGAGTGCGACTGTGACATTGCCAAGAGGAAATCCCATCCTTGAGAAATTGTTGGAGAATTTTTTCTTCCCCTATAAAAATGCAAAAAAAGAAAGAAGAAAAAAAGAAGAAGCCATATTTCCAATTTTCTCCAGCCACAAGTTTGGTGACAAATTTTGTAAGATCATTTGTACTCTGTTCTAATGTTATGCATTCAAGAAGACCTTCTGCTATTATAGCTGAATACTGTTTTAGCTATAGTAACAGATTTGGGTGCAAGTTTACAGAGCAAAGAGGAAGGGAGCAATATGTGTGTATCTCACAAGTTTAAGGTCCTATTTTAAAATACCGTATATACTCGAGTATAAGTCGACCCGAACATAAGCCGAGGCACCTAATTTTACCACAAAAACCTGGGAAAACTTATTGACTCGAGTATAAGTCGAGGGGTTTTTTTTCAGCACAAAAAAATATCAAAAGAATAATCAGATTTCAGAAAAGAAAGAGATAAATGAACAGATAGGTATCTGGTTAACAAAAACAGCAGATGGTCAACAAAAACAGCAGATATTTACCTCTCTCTATTGAAAACAGTAAAACTCTTTATTATGCAGAATGTGGAATATAATATAGCTAACCAATGTTTCAAAATACCTGATGATTCTTCTTTGAAGTAGCTACAATGAACAAGAAGGTATTGTTAAAAATCAAGTTAGAAGAAACAGACTTGTTAGGTAGCTCAGGCTGATGAGCAAAATTGTAGGTCTAGTTTAAAGCTCCTCCCCGGGGGAGGGGGGTGCAGAACAGGAAGAGGTGGAGGTCAGAGGGAACTGCTGGAGTTCCTTGGTTTGTGTGTGGGGCCAGTCCCGTTACCGCTTTATTCTGCGTGTGTCTTATATTACAGCAATGCTGCCTGCACATCAGTGGCCAGAGAGGGGAGAAGGGAGAAGGGAGGAAAAGCCTGCTTACACAGACTGCAAACCGCCTGGGGAATAATGCAGGAAAGGAAGTGAGCCGGCTCTCTGTCTGACTGCTCTAACTTCCTGCTCTTTCTCTCTCTTTCTCTCTCTCTCTCTCACACACACACATTTCGCACACACACACTGGGGGGGGGGTGGAAGGGAGAAAGAAACAAGGGGAAAAAGTCAGGATCTCATTACAAAAGCAACAGCGTTTTAGAGGACTGTCAGCATGGAAAACTGGGGGATTCTACGCAGCTCTCTTTAAAATGGAGAGAAGAGACTGGCGAGAAGCCCACCAGACCAGGGGCTGGGTACGTAATTCGAAAGTTGGAAGGGAGTCTGGAAGTGAGGAAAAGGGTTGTCGGGGAGACAGGTGGGAGCCAAATGCCAATGCAATGCTTCTGGGCTGCTATCGATTGCAAAATAACTTGCACACACACACTTGGGGGGGGATGGAAGGGAGAAAGAAACAAGGGGAAAAAGTCAGGATCTCATTACAAAAGCAACAGCGTTTTAGAGGACTGTCAGCATGGAAAACCGGGGGATTCTACGCAGCTCTTTCATTGCACGGTGGAGTCCATGAAGTGGGGCTTGCCTGCAGGAAAGCGGCTGCCCAGCTCCGGAGCTCCACACCATTTTTTTTTTCAGAGGGGAATCTGACTTGAGTATAAGCCGAGGGCGGTTTTTTCAGCACAAAGAATGGGCTGAAAAACTCGGCTTATACTTGAGTATATACGGTAGATCTGAATTCTTGGGAGTTGTTACTAGTTTTATATATATATTTATATTCCAAATTTGGAGCTAAACTATGAATAACTATGCCAACAAACCTGATTCTGTTGTCACATGCTCAAACCCTCACTCCTTTACCCTCAAACTAACCTCTATTGACTGCATCCCATTCCTATGAGGTCTGTAAGGAGTGTGCATAAGCACACAAGTGTGCCTACCATCCCTGTCCTATTGTCCCCAATTATTAGTACTTATTTCATGTATTTATACTTATGTTTATTCTTATTTCTGTTACATTGTAAGCATCTGACAAATTAAATAAATAAATAAAATAAAAATATTCTTAGTATTGGGATTCTACAACACATAAATGTGTGCATTGTTAATTCTATTTTTTCTCCACCAAATGCAGGACTCACGGGATTTTTGGGGACTGAATTTTGTGTGTGTTTATACACACACACACACACACACACACACAAATTCACTGAAGACTACTTTGCAAATACTTGCAAATCAGCTGTAAATCAATTATAAAGCCTGGAAACTCATCATTTACTCTCATATATTCTTTCCTTTATTAGCAATACATGATGTATAGGGAGTTTTCTGGAACTTTGAAAATATATTTGTGCTTTATAGATAAAATATTTTGATAGAATGGGTCATGTAATATAACATACCTCTTGGAGTCAGAAATAAACAGGTGGCAAGAAGTAATATTAGGGTCACAGTTTAGAATGGATCAGAAATGGGTTAAATGTCTATTTGGTAAACTCTGTTCATCCATGATGAATTTCCTTGTTGGATATCTGCCTGTTGGCGTGTGGGTGAGGAGAGGATAGTTTGCCACCCAGTGGCCTACTTATAGTTGCCAGCTCATTTATTACAGAAAGAACAGCAGGAAGAGCTACACCCTAGCCTTTTTGAGTTGTTAGCAAAATATTTTGTAGATCAAGTTGTCATACTTGCCATTAACTTGTCTGGAATGGTACTTGGAACAATATTTTCCAGTATTATCTATGACTACTTTTGTCCTGTGAGGGAGATGAAGCAGAGAGGGAGTTCTTTAACATAATATCTATTACTTGAGCTTTCGATCCACATTTCTCCTGGCACCTTTGAATGACCAAAGGAGAGCATGACAATCTAGGTCTAAGAGGGAGTCACCACTTCTTTGAGTTAAGAGATAATGCCAGCTGCATTGAGAAGAATCTGGTATGCTCTGTTCCCAAGAAGCTTTTCCAGGACTCAGATACTGCCCAGACTCCAGTCTTTTTTGGGGGGAGGGGAGGTGGGGGTAAATTATACAGTATTCTTGAGGAAGCAAATTATTTCAGTTCTAATTCAAACCAGACATGGAAAAGGAATAGCAGTGATATCTCTAGTTGATGAACTTTGGCCTTTGTTTTCCTAACTGACCATGTCTTGCATACAGGATGTGTGTATCTGAAATTATATTCAGTACTATTACTAATCACTGTATCCTTATGTACCATCTTAAGAATTAGGTGTTGGGTTTGCTCCTTCCTGTAGCAGCAGTTATACTTAGGAGAGAGATTGACTCACTGGGCACTTACTGGTGGATGCCTAAAGACTCAATTTTCTACCTCCTACTGCACAGGTAGGGGAGATCGTTGGTCTGTTTGGGATGACACAAAACTTGAAATCATCATCCCAAGTCGGGGAAGGAGTGCCAAAGAAATGTAGACCTGATGGCTGAAAACTGTGAGAGTCTGGTGGGGCAAACAGACTGAAGCTAATCCCAAGAAAATGAAAGGTTTCTGCCAGCTCTAATCATATGACAGTCCCTCTGATGGACAAATTCTTCAACTTGGGGTTCTGTTTGGATTTTCAGCTGGTATTTTTAACCTATATAGTTGGCCTTCCACAGGCACTTTGATAAACACCTTTTTTTGTGTGTGTGAAATCAGATCATTGGAAATAAGATCTGAGACAAAAAAAATTTAATTATACCCCCTTATCAAGGTTTAAGCGGCAGGATTTCCCAGAATATTTTTCCTTTGCTTCCCTTTTTTAAAATAGACTTGCTTCCCCCAACTTAGGTCACATCAGAACCACACTTCAACAGCCCCCAAAGCTACATCATCCTGACAAGAATTGTTGCATGCTATTTATCTCAATGACCTCCTGTAACTTCATTGCTGCCCTGAGAATGTGGTCTAAGTAGAAATTCTTTACTACCAAAGGAAAAAAAATGTTGCTTGAGAGGATAAGTAAACAAGATATTTGTTCTTGAAATCAGTCATAGTTTCTAGTTGCCACATTTTCCATCCCCTGCTTCTTCTTTTTTTTTTAAACAAATTTTATTAATTTTACAGAGAACACAATAAAACATAAACAAAACTAAAAGATCTTTTCTGAAGGTTGTCTGATCCTGGGTTGAAACTCTTCACACAGACACAAATTCAAACATCATATTCACTTTATATATCCTTCCATATCTTATTATCATTTTCTTTTATATATATATATATAAACCATTTTTATCAATTTTATATAAACAATGCACAAGGCATAACAGCTTATAAGTTCTTTTCTCAGAAAAAATAATAAAACCTTCTTTGGTTGTTTTTATAATTCTTAAAATCCCCTTTTTCTTATTCTTTTTCTCCCCCTCCCCGGAAAGAACCCATTGTTCATCAAAGATGGCTTCTTCTTCCTCTTCTTCTTTGTCCCAGTCCTTCTGCTGCGTAGTCAACTTTTCATAAGTACATAACACCATTTCTAAGAATTGAAACAAAGTGCCCAAAGTATCTTCTTTTTTATATTTTTGATATTCAGTCTTTAGTTCATCCACAAGCGATGCCATTATGAAAAAAGAAACTTTTCCCAAAACAACCACAAATATTTTTAATCAAAAATAATTCAAAAAAAAAATTCCAAAAATTAATACTTTTCTTCCTTCTTCTCTTTCTCTTTCTGGGGTTAATGTTTAATCAAAGAGGTCCAATTACCATATACCTTTCTTTGGGATTCTAGGCAATCTCCTCCTTTTTCAGCTTCTGCTCCAATTTTTTTTCCTCTCCCTTCCCACTTGCAATATCAATTTTAAATAATCAGAAATCCATACCTCCAACAAGGGTTTTCCAATTTCTTAAGTTTTTCAATGTCCAAAAACCCTTTTGTCCCTTAGCTTCAACTCTCAAAACAATTCACTTTCAATGTCCAATATGTCCAAACATATCTGCTGTTTCCATGGGGTGGGAGAGTGAAGAAAAAAAAGTTCCCTTTAACAGCTTCTCCGCCGCTTTTGATCTTCTTAGGGATACAATGTATCCTCCAGCAATTCAAACAGCTCAGTTCCAACAAATTTGAAAGATGTTACTTGACCCGGCTCAGACAGCACTTTCACTCTTCTTACTTCCTCCAGCGCAATCTTACCCGGTTGCTGGCTTCTTCGTGGCGGCCATTGCTGACCGCCGCTCCACCGCCTTGGGAAAAAGGGGTTTTCCCGGAGGAGGAGGGGTCTGCGACACCCCCAACCCCCTGTCCGACTCCCCTCTCTCTTCAGCTGTCCCTACAGGGCAGCCATATCCCCCTGACCCATCTGGATCGGGGGTACCTCGGCGGCTAGCACAGCAGGAATCACGAGCTGTCGCGAATTCCTGCTGCCCCGAAGCCACGCGAAACCGGAAACCCCCCTGCTTCTTCTTTGATCATTCATTTTATTAATTTTGACTGCATTTCTTGGTTTATAGATTCTGTTTGTTCATATAAGCATGTGCATAATTTTTCAGTATTACTTGTATATGTGGAAGAAAAGAAATATGAATTGGCTTCAAAAGAGGCATAAATAAGCACAACATCATCCCCTCCATATTATTGTTTTATATGTGTAAATTTATTCATACATTATTTCATGGTAAACTTTTATTTCAGAATGAAAGTATTATAGAGGCTTTGAGGGTATGAAATAAGTATGAGCACATGAAATACACAGTAAAAGTTTGCAATGTTCAGACAGTATATCAACTTTGATAAAATTGTGCAACTAATGAACATGAAGAGACAATGCTATCTGTCCTTTCAAATAAATGCCTGCTGGCTATAAAATAAGTTTTTAAAAAACTCTACTAATTTTGATATCTGCAAAATTCGTAATGTAAGTGGCAACCTAAAATAATGTTGTTGTCTCTTTTGTGATGGTTGTGAATTAATAATGTTAAACATTTCAAAGATTCTTTTGTTTTTGACATTTAATGAATCAGCCTTATAGTGTGAGATCAAATAGTGTGAAGAAGAAATATGATAACATGGATTTATAACCATTCTCCGCTTATTTCATAGCAATTCATAGCCTGGCCTATCAATCGATGTTATACCTCATCAGCTTGGACCATACTTGCCAGGTTCATTCCATATGATTTTTCCCACAACCATATTCTGATTTAAATCAGTATATCATAGTTTTTCCCAAAAATGGTCATTCAGAAAGATAAATTATATTGTAAAATGATAAAGAAAAATTGAAAGATGTGGCTACTTAAACGAGAAACAGTGTTTAAGTGTACATTTTCTACTGGTATAGTTTCAGGATGATATTCTCAAAGTAACCTGCCCAATTTTCTGGTGAGACGAAATTCTTCACTGTGAGGAGGAAGTTGTGTCATGTGTCTTTTATCATTTAGGAAAACAAAGACCAAAGATCTGCATACTGGGCTTATTAATATGCACAGGGAGAGTCAATACATGAACAATAAGTGTCATGTGATTGACCTGTATTTTTAATTAACACTCAAAATCACAAAAGAAGAAAAGGTTTGATGAAGGGTTTACAGCTTTTGGGGGCTTTTGTTCCTTGCAAATTGCAGGCAAGAACCATGCATGAAACAAGTGCTTTAGTTGGTCTGGCTCAGGGAGAAATTTGCTTTTTGCATTACTGTAAAGGATGATTACAGTAAAAGGAGCTGGACTTGAAGTTCCTTCCTCAGAATAATGATCTGAATTTCAAATGTTTGTTGCAAATTTCCTTTCCTATATTCCTGGACTGTCCCAGAAAGCAATTCTTCAGAGAAGGAAGAGGATGCATGCTTTCTGTTTTCCATTAAGCTCCAATCTGCTTCAAAGTTTGCTCATGTAAAGCTGCTCCCAAGAGCCTTTTGCATTCTAGTAGTTGTCACCCCCCAAAAAGCACTGGCTCTGTCTGGTCCTAGAAGGAAGAGGATGGCAGTAGTGAATGGTAGTAGCTTTATTATGCATATTGCAGCTTTTAAACCCTAAGGGGATATGAGAGAAGTTTACTGGCTTTCTTATTTATCTTTTAATAGGACCTATGAGGACATAAAAGGAAAACAATATTTAGGACAATGTTTGCTGGAGCTTCTGTGGAATGGGATGCTCTGTCTGAAGACAGATGATGTCTTCACACGTATACACACAAAAGAACACCAAAAACCTTTGGCTCTGGAAGCAATCCAGACACTGAATAAATTCCTATGTCAGTATAGATTTCATCTTCCCAACTCTATAAGTACTAATTTTGGAAAATTAACAAGAATTAAAAGATTCCATTGCGGCTGAAGTATATAATGTTGCAACCCTTTGCCTTTATCTAGGCAAAAATGCAATGGAAAGTTTTTTTGCCTGAGGATATTTGCACTCACACCTGCCCAGTCTTAGAATGGTGGCCTAAAACCTGGGGTTTTTCTCTCTGCCTGGGAGTATGCATCTGCTAACCTCTCATCATTTGTCTTCCCATCAGTAGGGATTTGTCCTTATTCCAGTTTTCTACCTGGAAATTTGTATGTCAAAGGGAGGGAGCTGATCTAATGGTTTTCAATTTGTTTATTACTACAAAGCTATTTTATGAGCGTGCTGAATTGCCTCCTTTTCCTAACAATGAATATCCAAATAGCTAATAAACAATAAGAAGTCCACTCATATAACATTTGATATAATCCACATATTGGGAATGATTGCAAGGAGTCCCTTCATATTAGTGAAATTAAAGTCATTAGAGCAGCCTGAATGAGTAGCCTACCTACCTGCTCCCAGCTTCCTTTGGCTCGGTTGGCTGGCTAAACTGCCATGCGGCACTCTCCCAGCTCTCCCTACCATGTGGCAGCTGCAGTGCAAGGGCCTGTGGCGGCGGTGCTCCAAGCATTAGGGCAGTGGACCTGGCTGCCTCCCATAAGCAGGACTGTCACCGTAGTGTCTCCGCCACCTCTGCTGCCTCCACCCACTTCTCCCTGGGGCAAAATGAAAGGAAGAGGGCGGAGGTGCTGCGGCGATGGTGCTGCTTAAAGGAGGCAGCCAGAGCCAGGTCCGCCACCTCTGCCACCCGTAGAGATGTTTTGGGAGGGCTAGGGGGTGCTCAAAGTGCCACCACCATTTACGGGAGGCTGCTGCTTACAGGAGGCCGCTGCAACTTATGCAAGTCAGACAGAGCCAGGTGCCACCCGCGGAGGTGTTTTGGGAGGGCCTGGGGGGTGCTCAAAGCGCCAGCACCACCGCTTATGGGAGGCCGCTGCTGCTTATGGGAGACTGCCACCACTGCTTACAGGAGGCCGCCGCTTATGGGAGGCAGCCACCCCCACCACTGCTGGGGGCAGCCAGAGCCAGGTCTGCCACCTCTCCCACCTGTGGAAGTGTTTTGGGAGGGCCCGAGGGGGTGCTCAAAGTGCCACTGCAGCTGCCACCACCACTGCACATGGAGGTACTTTCTTCCTTTTCCCACCGCCTGCTGCTGACTGGAGCTCACCGGATCATTCAGTTCATCCTAGATCAGGTGTGTGTGTGTGTGTGTGTGTGTGAGAGAGAGAGAGAGAGAGAGACAGAGAGAGAGAGAGAGAGAGACAGAGACAGAGAAGAGAAGAGAAGAGAAGAGAAGAGAAGAAAAGAAAAGAAAGAAAGAGCAAGAAAGAGGAAGGGAGAAAAAGAGAGAGAAAAAAAGAGAGAAAGAGCAAGAAAGAAAGAAGAGAGAAAGAAAGAGAGAGAGAATAAGCAAGAAAGAGAGAGAGAGAGAGAGAGAAAGAAAGAAAGAAAGAAAGAAAGAAAGAAAGAAAGAAAGAAAGAAAGAAAGAAAGAAAGAAAGAAAGAAAGAGGAAGGGAGAGAAAGAAAGAGAGAGAGAGAGAGAAAGAGCAAGAAAGAAAGAAAGAAAGAAAGAAAGAAAGAAAGAAAGAAAGAAAGAAAGAAAGAAAGAGGAAGGGGGGGGGAGAAAACTCTGTGCTATTATTTTTAATTGTTCCATTATTTATCATATATTAATATTTTACACTGTCCCTACACCTAGAATGATTTTACTGCCTTTTTTTTGCCCAGGTATTTTTCAGGGTTTAAATACATGTATTCAATGTCTGTAGTCCAGAGCATAAATACATGTGTGTTTAACAGAGTTGAAAGGGCCTTTGGAGGTCTTCTAGTCCAACCCCCTGCTCAGGCAAGAAAATTGAGGGTGTCAAACTCTAAGTAGAGGTCCTGGGAACGGTGCTAGAATAACAGAATAATATTTAGAAGGGACCTTGGGGGGAGCCCTATACCATTTCAGATAAATGGCTGTGCAGTCTTTTCTTAAAAACCTCCAGTGTTGGAGCACTCAGAACTTCTGGTGGCAAGCAGTTCTACTTGTTAATTGTTCTCACTGTCAGGAAGTTTCTCCTTAGTCTTGGTTTACTTCTGTCTTTGTTCATTTTCCATCCATTGCTTCTTGTTTGCTTTCTGGTGCTTTGGAAAATACATTTCCCCCCTTTCCTTGTGGCAGCCCCTTAAAAGCCTGTTGCCTATCACACTCTTGAGTAAAGCATGTGAGCCATTTCCTCCTCTCAGTGGTCCATAAAAGTACATTTAGAGCACATAGATAATAAAGTCAAAAAATGGTGAACAATATTTTTACAGAACTATAGATAAGTTGAGGCTGGGTGTGACAAGGAATGGCTGGGAGGGGAGGGGCCAGGCGAGGCACCCCTTGATGTGAGTGACATTGAGTTGGTCATGCCCACCCAGTCACATGAACACCAAGCCATGCCCAGCCAGTCATGTGACCAGCAAGCCATATCCAGCCAGCAAGCCACACCTACCCAGTCACATGACAACCAAGCCACACCCACAAATTAAGCCATGCCCACATAACCAGTTGTTAGGAGATTTGAATCCCACCCCTGAGCTAAACTACACATTTTGCATTGATTCAGGTACTCTTGCATTAATTTTTTTGATAAAGATGTTGCAGGGGAGCTTTGAGATTTTTGTTTCTTCCTTAAATATAAGGAGAAGTTATGCTGAGTTATGCAGTGCAGTGAGTTTATTTTATCTCTTCCCTCTCCAGTTATATCCCAACCAAAATAATTTCAGCGTTGGAGCTTCTAGAGAAACAATATTTTCTTTTAGTAGGAATGAAAATGGTAAGAAAGAAAACTTCCTCCATGAATTGCATGCTGTGATCAAACAAAATAAATCCAACTGTGAATATGCAATGAATGGTATGGTAAAATGAAGACAATGTTAAAAATCTGAAAAGATTGACCACATAAATATTTAATCAAATTTACATTCAAAACCATTAAACTGTCAACTTTTGAAAGACATTCTTGGATTGCAGCTAATAAAAATCTCATCTTGTCATTATACAAAATAATATTGTTTTTCTTGCACAATTATATATATAGATACAACAAAATGGAGAAGGAGATTGAATGCTAAAATGATACACACAAATGTAGTTGTTCATTATATCTATACACTACCAAAACATTTGTGTCTGTTAGTTTGTAATCTTCAGTTGGGCAAAATAATGCCTCACAGGCAAAATTTTTAAAAATGGTGGTACCTCAAATAACTAATTTACAGAAAGCTGTGATTCATTATTCCTAGGGAAATGAAATTTGCTTCCACTACACCAATCACACACTCCCACTCTTTCCAACTCATGTTATGCCTTCAGATACTGTCCTCCACACAGCACTTCTTGTCTACCCCCATGCACACTTCCCAATCCATGGGGAGGTATGTGGAGGTGTGTGAGAAGCTCCATATAGTCAGTGGGTGCATGCAGGAGTGCAAGAGAATGCTGTGCAAGTTGGGGAGATTGTGCAGGGGTGCATGAGTAAAGAAGCTAAGGAAATATTTTTGAAATGAGCCAATAGGTCATGGGTTGTTTAGTTTTAGAATATAAAATAACAGAGGGAAGGGATTCTCGTCTAACCTTACCCTGCTCAAGCAGAGACACTATACCATTCTGGACAAAAGACTATCCAATCTCTTCTTTAAAATCTCCACTGATGGAGCATCCACAGCTTCAGAAAGCAAACTGTTCCATTGATTAATTGTGTTCATTGTCAGGAAATTTCTCTTTAATTCTAGCTTGGATCTGTCTTTTTATTATTTATTTCTATTTATTTTTCAAAGTTGCATTCTGCCTATCTCACCAATGACAACTCTAGGTGGCTTACAGATACTGAATAAAATGCCATATAAGATAATTACAACAATAAATGAATATATAATATTTGATCATCTTCCACCTGTTATTTCTTGCCCGCCCTCAGGCTAACCAGACAGTAGACCCCAAAACATTAGTAACTAGGAGAAAAAGTTACATTAAACAGAATTTTGAAATAACATAGAATAATGTTGGAAGGAACTTCGGAGGTCTTCTAGTTCAACCCCTGCTCAAGAAGAGACCTTACACTATTTCAAATAAATGGTTGCCCAGTCTCTTTTTGAAAGCCTCCAGTGATGGAGCACCCACAACTTCTGAAGGCAAGCTATTGTATTGGTTGATCGTTCTCATTGTTTGGAAATTTCTCCTTACTTCTAAGTTGCTTCTCTCCTTAGTTAATTTCCAACCATTGTTTTTTGTCTTGCCTTTTGGTGCTTTGCAAAAGAGTTTGACCCTCTCATCTTTGTAGGAGCCCCTCAAATATTGGAACAATACTATTATGTCACCCATAGTCCTTCTTTTCTTTAGACTAGACATACCCATTTCCTGTAATCATTTTTTGTATGTTTTAGCCTCCAGCCCTCTAATCATTTTTGTTGCTCTTCTCTGCATGCTTTCCAGAGTCTGAATATCTTTTTTATATTGTGATGACCAGAATTGGATGCAGTATTCCAAGTGTGATTTTACTAATGCTTTGTGAAGCCATACTAGAACTTTACATGATCTATCCCTCTATTAATGTCTAGGATTCCATTGGCTTTTGCTGCACACTGTTAATTCATATTTAAGTGATTGTCCATTAGGATTCCAAGATCCCTCTCACAGTTACTGACATGAAGCCAATTTTCATCTAGTCTGTACCTATACAGTTGGGTTTTTCTTGCCTAAGCATAGAACCTTCCTTTTATCTATGTTGAATTTGATTTTGTTAGATAGGGCCAGCATTCAAATCTGTCAAGATCTTTTTGAATCTTGAGGTTGTCTTCTGGAGTGCTGGCTATTCCTGCCAGCTTAGTTTCATTTGTAAATTTGATGAGTTCCCCTTCAATTTCCTCATCTAGATTGTTTATGAAAATATTAAAGAATACTTGGTCTAAAACAGAAGCTAATATTAATTAAATTTTATAGAATATATAGTTTAAATGTGATGGAAATAAATTTCTAATGCAGAGAAATGTTCTACCTGAACATTAACCAGAAATATTCTGCTTCTTTAGTGTAAATAGATATGGTACATTAAAAAAGAATTACATACACACATTCCTTTGAAAGAAAGCTTTGTAGTATAAGAGTCAGAATCCCAAGAAAAATCTGATTTTTTTGCATTCTATTATCTTTAATACCAATATGCCTAAATTGCATTTGTACTACTTATATATAGCAGTTGAGGAAGGCAGGGACAGTATCTGTTAATCTGGAGGTTGACTTATTAATGGGCTGCACACTTCATTGATTTTTAATTAATTTGTAAAGAGACCACAGAGGATAACCAGTACAGCCTACAGATATCACAAAACTTAACTGTAATCCACATCTCTATTGATTGACTACTGAAGAAGCAGAAGTCATACATTTAAAATACACTTCTTGGAAAAAGTGCACTTGCTATATAATGTAGTCTCCCAGTTGTAATTGTATTGGCAAAAGGTCAATGATGAAGCACAAAGAGGAGAGAGAAAGGCAAAGAAGAGTTGTTATTATTCTGCTGGCTAGTAAGAAGGCCCATACATATGTAGTTAATATTTTGGGAAAGCCTCATTCTCCTAATCTAAAGCATTGCTTCTCTTCCTGGATCATTTATTAAAACAAAACAAAACACACAGACACAGACACACACAAGTTCTTTATACTGCAGCTATATTTCATTCTCTATCTATCTATCTATCTATTTTTATAAGGCCACCCAATTCAAACAATGTGACTGAGTGACACACAACAATAAGAAATATCTGCCCCTCCAATATCCCATCATACCATGTAACATTAAAACATTGGCAATATAAATTTATATTTATATGAAATATGAAACGGCGGTCAAGTATCATGTAACAAAACAATCAAAATGTAATTCCGCGGATGGCTATGAGTAAAAATAAGGGACACAAGAAAAGTATTTTCACCTTAGAGTTATAGCAATGTATAACATTATCAGAAAGAATAAAGAATTATAGCAAACCTATAGAAAGCAAAGAGGAGGCTTGCCATTTTTGTGAAGATAGGCTGGTCTGCACTTATTCCTTGGTTTGATAACTCCTATTCATTTTATCCATAGGAAAAATACTCTCATACCTCATCGAGTTCCATTTGCCCTTAAACCAAAGATTGATGAGCAGCTTGATAAATTAACAGCCCAGGGTGTGTTAGAACCAACCGACCACGCTCCCTGGGAAACCCCAATCGTAACACCCATCAAGCCGGATGGATCGTTAAGAATTTGTGGGGATTACCGAGCCACCCTGAATCACGCCCTCCAGCAGAACGCTTACCCGGTACCGGTGGTACAACACCTTCTCCATTCCCTGGGGGGCGGAAAAGTCTTCGCTAAATTGGATTTAGCACAGGCATACCAACAACTGCCTGTAGACAAAAAAACGGCAGAGGCACAAATGATCGTTACGCACCGAGGTGCATTTAAGTGCAACCGACTCCAATTCGGAGTTAGCCTGGCCCCAGGAATTTTTCAGAGCTTGATGGAGAGACTACTACAGGGTATAAAAGGGGTTGTACCTTATTTTGATGACGTTTTAATTGCTGCTCCAACTAGAGAAATACTAAGGGAGCGCCTGAGGTTAGTTCTCCAGAAATTTAAAGACTCTGGCCTAAAAGTAAAAAAAAAAATAAGTGTCAACTGTGTACGGATAAGGTAGAATTTTTGGGGTACTTAATCGATAAACAAGGCATTCACCCCACCAATAGCAAGCTAAGGGCAATCAAAAACGCGCCAAGGCCCCGAAATAAGAGTGATCTCCAAGCTTTCCTGGGCCTTATCAATTTCTACAATGTGTTCCTGCCCCACAAAAGCGACCGTAGCCGAGCCCCTACATCGTCTGTTGGACAAAAAGACAACCTGGGTCTGGGACACCGAGAGGAACATGCGTTCCGACAAGTGAAAAACTTATTGACTTCAGATGCTGTTTTGATGCAGTATAATGAGACTTTGCCTTTAACGATTACATGTGATGCATCACCATTTGGAGTGGGTGCCATTTTGAGCCATGTGTTACCAAACGGTAGTGAAGCCCCTATTGCCGACTTTTCAAAAACACTATCAAAAGCTGAATGTAACTACTGTCAAATTGATAAAGAGGCTCTTGCTGTCATTTCTGCTGTTAAACGATTTCATGAATATATTTATGGGTGAGTTTTTACTATAGTCACCGACCACAAAACTTTGCTGGGGATTATAGTGGGGGACAAGCCAACCCCTTATATATTATCTCCCAGAATGACTCGCTGGTCAGAATTCTTGGCTGCATATAATTATAAACTGCAACACCGCCTGGGGAAAGCCATCCCCCACACTGACGCTCTAAGCCGTGTACCTCTCCCTGAAACCGTTGACAACCCAGCTCCAACCGTCGCAATGCTCCAGACTGAAACACTTCAATCACCACCACTAACAGCTCAAGATATCGCGATCGAAACCAAACGCAATCCCGTTTTGGCGCGAGTTCTTAGCTGGGTCGCGCGAGGATGGCCATTGGATCAAGTCCCTGACAACTTCAGTCCTTTCAAGAATCGACAGACGGAACTGTTTTCCCAGAAAGGTGCATAATTTGGGGGGATAGATTCGTCGTCCCAGAGCGGCTGCAACGAGCAGTATTGAAAACCTTGCATGAAGGCCACCCTGGCATTGTGCGCATGAAGGTGCTCGCACGAAGCTACGCGTGGTGGCCGGGTATCAACAAGCAAATCGAGGCCTGGGTAAAGACTTGTTGCAAATGCCAGGAAGTTAGCAATGCTCCACCAAAAGCAACCCCAACAGAGTGGGAAACACCCAGGGGACCATGGTCCCGTATTCATATTGACTTTGCGGGACCTACTAAAGGACACACATTCCTAGTAACGGTGGATGCCTACTCAAACTGGCTTGAAATCCATGAAATGAAAAGTACCACAACCGAATCCGTCATCAGGAAATTGGACAGATTATTCGCAACCCATGGACTGCCAGACGTTCTGGTATCCGACAACGGGCCCCAGTTTACCACGCTTTCTTTTGAACAGTATTTGGTGGACCATGGTATTCGCCATGCGCTAACTTCGCTGGCACATCCTGCGGCTAATGGAAGAGCCGAGCGCATGGTACAATTTGTCAAAAAGACCCTACATAAAATGGACTATGGCGATATCGAAGATAAGATTAACCGGATACTCCTTCTTCAACATATCACTCTGCATAGCGTCACCTACAAGACTCCAGCCGAATTGTTAATGGGATGAAAACTCCGCTCCCACCTTGATCGACTACACCCATCGTATAAACCAGAAAAACCAAACGGATCCAGTGGGAAATGCCGTGAATTCCAGATAGGCAACTTAGTCTTTGCTAGAAACTTTTCTGGCGATCCTTTGTGGGTCGAGGCAACTGTAATCTAAATCACAGGACCCAGGTCGTACCGAGTAAAAAGTCGCGACGGAAGAATATGGAAGCGACATATTGATCAGCTGCATTCAAGGCTGCAGCCTGGTTTCTGCGACTCCGGTAACTTCCAAACTGAGGAGGGAGGAGATGCCAAGGAAACCGAGTTCGAAACAGCAGAAAGCACGAGTGGAAGAAGTGAGCATTCGGAAGGATCAGAGAGGGAGGTGGACTTGCCTCAAAGAGACACCTCGTCAGAAGCAAGCCCACAAAGGCTAGAGGACAACGAGGACATTAGTGGCACCAAGTTTTTAAATGAAGGACCGGAGGCACTCTACTCGCCAGAAAACGTCCCGCCCAAACAAGATTATAAACAAGTACTGGGGGGACAGCGAAAATCCAACAGACAATCTAAACAACCTGCCTACCTCAAAGATTACATCACCGCACCCCTTAAACGGAACCCGGGGGAAAGGGGTGTTGTGAATTAATAAAAGTGCTTAAATAAAGATTATTAAAAATCTTTAGAAAAGTGCAGGGTTCTGGCCCTGCACTTCTGATTGGCCGATAATAGCGACATATGATTGGTCCGTTCAGGAGAATCTGATTGGCTATTAATGGGCCTCTTTCATTGGTTAAGGGAAGTAACGCTTCCCGTTTCTTATTGGTTATTTGATCAGCAGCTTGCCTATAAAAAGGGCTATTGCTGCCATAGTTTTTGCTCTGTTCCACAATGTTAAATAAAGAGTTGAAGTTCACTGTTCATCGTCTCGTCTCCAATCCTTGCACCCATGCGCAGAACTTAACAGTATCCTTTTATTATATATAACTATACATCTCATATAATATGAAAGCAACAGCAACAGCATGATAAGACATAATATGGCTATTGCAATTGAACATTAGACTTTGAAAATAATGTATCAGTTTGCTGGTTATCTTAACTACATTACAACTTTAAAAAAATGAGGATAATCCCATTTTTGAAGCTATATGTCATAAAGAATAGAGGAAACCTTCTTGAGTGGATTTCGGGGCTCTCATTGAAATGCAAAGAGAACAGTTGCTCCCTCAGCTTTGAAAATGCAAAATTCATTAATATAGTTGGATTCTTAAAAACAATTTCAATCCTTTGCATCATATAAGAGTTCTCTTACTGATGAAATGAATATCAATCACCAAAACAAAACAGTTCACAAATGAGACAAGTTTTGCACTAAAAGATATAAGCAAAGAAATGTTCTTTAGTTTTAGTTTGTCTACATATACTTCTCATTTGAAAGTAAAGTACCACTAGAATTCTTGTGTTTGAACTTTTTAAAGTTTTAAGATTTATAAGTAAAAATAAATATAACAAATCAAAACTCTTTGCTACTTAATATTGGGATTGTTTATTTATAAAAGGTATTTAATCCATTTACTAATTCTAAGCAGGGATGGGATTCTACCAGTTCAGACCGGTTCTATAGAACTGGTTGTTATGATTCTACACAGTTCAAAGAAGCAGCAAATTGTGCCCCTAGCTGGTCCTGCCCCTCTCCACCCCCTCCCCCTCCCTACCCAATCAGTCCTTATTGTACATGCAGGACATTGCATGCATGCCCGACATCGCTGACTGCATTCTCCCCCACCCAGTAATTCCTTAAGGTATTTCTTTCTCTTTTTTCCCTCCTGACAATCAGCTGTTCTGACAATCAGCTGTGCCAGGATCCCCCTCACTGTCTTACTGCTTCACCCAGGAGGCTTCCTTGAGGAGGCAAAAAGGGGCACACAGGTGTGTGTGTGTGTGTGTTGTGCTGCGCAGCCCCCCTGTGCTCCATTTTTTGCCCCATGGAAGCCTTCTGGGAGCAAAAACGCCCCCCAGGAGGCTTCCTTGAGGCCCAGGAAGCAAAAAAAAATGGGGGGGGGGTGCTGCAAAAAGATGAAGAAGGAGAAGGAAAAGGAAAATCAGCCACGCCCACCCAGTCATGTGGCCATGCCCATCTAGCATGCCCACCTAGCCACGCCACCTAACCATGCCCACAGAAGCGGTTGTTAAAAAATTTGAATCCCACCCATCTAAGGCTTTGTTTAAGGTTGAGTTCCTAGAATTGTTGCTTTTGCACGGCCAGGAAATTCAGGATAATTCCCAAATGCTAAAAGATGTAGCTTTTATCTCTTAAGTTTGAGCTACAAGGTCTGTGTTGCAAAATCTGGATCAATACTAACTACATGGCAGCAGAGAAAACTCCCTCTTATTGTCTACAAAGTATCAGGTAATTGTCTAGATTTCTGCAATTCAGAATTGTTGATTTTCTGCAAGCTACAGTACAAATGGAATTTAAATGACTGTTTACATTTCTATGTTGCATTCACAAAATTAATAGGCTATAAGCTGACTCAGCTAAATCACCACCTATTCCCCTTTTCTCAATCTTCCACCATCTTGAATCATTCTTTAACTCCTTCTTATCTCCATTCCTTCTTTATTCAATTATTAGAAGTATCTGAATGTTTGCTAACTGCTTGCTAAGTCAACTCAAGACCACATTTGTCTTTTTTACTTCTGTGCTTCCAGTAAAAATGCACAGGACTGTATTATAGTTATTGTTAATACTGATTTGTGGATCTACTGTTCTGAAATTATTTTTATAAATGGTTTGTTTTAGTCATGTAGCACATAGCAGCTAAATTACGTTAGGGTAAACATGGATGCAAACTGGTCTGAAAATCCATTAATTTCCCCGGTGAATATGTGTTTTGCAGTTTCAATTTAGGCATTTTTTCCCAGGGGAATTGAATGTTCATCAGCATTATTTTTGCTGCTCATGAAAAGGCTCCTTTCCTGTAATCATTGCTTACCTCCAGGTAATCATATGGATTCCTGAGCAGAATTGGATTACTGCATGGTTACTTGGGTTAATAACTGGGTTCATGAACCTACACCATGTAGCCACTAGGACTGGGATTTTGCATCTGTTAAATAAAAGAGAAAAAAGAACGTCCATCAGTATCAATGCTTCTTTTAACAAAAGGAATAGAGAATTCAGTATTTTGTTTTAGGGAAAAGCCTCATCACCCTCTCCAAGTTATTGTCATTCCAACATTTATTCTACCATTTTAGAAAGAATGCCACATTGCTTATCAATTATGTGTAATATTTAAAAGGGAGGAAGAGAAAAGACTCCCTCAGTTTCTCAGTTGTGCATTTTCCTTTCCTAGTTACAAAAAGCCATGTTGCTTTTACAATTTAACCCTCCTGAAGAAGAAGGAAAACGATGGTGATTCCCGGGAGCATTAAAACAGTAGATGGAAGAAAATAGTCCTTACTTTCTTGCCTGGTTTTTTTGGGGGTGGGGACAGGTCCCTAGTTATTGCTGCATTTCATTTTTCACCCAGATCCTGGCAATCCATATGTGGATGATATGAGAAAAGAGCATGAAGTAACTTTATGCTCCTTTGCCACATCAGATGTAGGCTGGGATTTCAACACCAGTATTTTGATTCTGTTGTTTATGTCAGTGTAAACAAATCAAAAGAAAAGAGAAGTTGTGGATTTGTCCTCTTTTAGAAGGGCAATTTGAGATAACTATATTGTCATGTCCGTCGCGGGAAAGAAGACTCGGAGCCAGTGACTCAGTTTCAGCTCTTTATTAGGTCCCGAGATCGGCTCGGGATTCAAAGGGAAAAACAGCGGCTTTTATTCTCTGGCCGTGGCGTCCGCGGCCAATGGCACCACTTTGAATCTCCCACGATTAGTTTCCACCAATCGCAGGGGATTCGTTACGGGCCAATCAGTGCGGCTCGCTCGGCCAATGAGATCGCCGTGCGCTTTGGCCAATCACAGCGCAGGGCTTGCAAGTATGCTAATGACTGTACAGAACACCCCTCCCCTCTTGGTATGGTCCTATGTAACGTAGTCCCGTAAGTAGGCGGGGCTTCGTACTTGCCTACTTGACCCGCGCAGGTTAGTTGTTGCTTGGCTCCCGGCCGGTTCGGTCGGGTTCTGTGTTGCTCTCTGCCTCGTTGATGGAACTGCCTGGAAGGCCTCACTGGACCTTTCGTCGCAGCTCCCTCCCGGTCTACCCAGGCTGGTTGAGCTGCGGTTGTTGCCGCTCCCGCCTGGTCTTTCTGGGCTGGTTGAGCTGGCCTGACTGCTTCTCCCTGGTGAGGCTTCGAGCTGGCTGCTTGCCGGTGAGTATAGCTGGTTTCTTTCTATTGGTCTTTGGTTCCGGGGGTATTCCCTCCCCTCTTGGTTTGTGTTATGGGGGCTGTCTGTGTCTGTTTGCATGTCGGTTGTGTTTCCTGTGGTTGTTCTCGATCTTATTTGATCGATGTGGCATTTCCATGCTCGTTCGTCAGTTGTTTGCAGCCGGTACGAGTGAGGACCTGTCAGCTGGGTTATAGTTGCCGGTACCCAAAGTGGATCTCCGGTAAGGTTTTTTGCGTAGACTGCGTCACCTGGGGAAAATGTTCAGTTTTTGCTTGAGGAGTTTGGGGGGGTTTTCTGGGTTGTATGTGGCGTACAGTCTGTCGAATGGGGACCTTAATTTCCTCCCCATTAATAGTTCTGCCGGGCTTTTGTTGGTAGTCGTGTTCGGGGTTATGTGTTGTATAAAGAGCATTTTGTTTATTTTTTCTTGGATTTCCCCGTGTTCAATTTTTTGGATGGTTTTTTTTTTTTTTGTGAATTGAACCATCCGTTCCGCCCTCCCGTTTGCTGCCAGATGTGCCGGTGCTGTCAGTGCGTGTCGTATGCCCTGTTCTGCTAGGAATTTTTCGAATTCCAGCAAGGTAAATTGGGACCCATTATCCGACACGATGACATCTGGGAGGCCGTGGGTTGCGAACAGCTTGCTGAGTTTCTTGGTCACGGCCTCCGTGGTGGTGGTTTTCATGTTGCTTACCTCCAACCAGTTGGAGTAAGCATCTACTGTGATAAGGAATATATGTCCTTTCGTGGGCCCGGCAAAATCTATGTGGATCCTGGACTATGGTCCCCTGGGGTTTTCCCATTCCAGGATTGGTGCTATGGGAGGTCTTGGTCTGGTTTCTTGGCAGCGTTGACACCTTGCCACCCAGGCCTCGATTTGCTTATCCATCCCTGGCCACCAGGCGTAACTCCTGGCCAGGGCTTTTGTTCTAACTATGCCTGGGTGCCCCTCGTGTAACAACTCCAATACCTTCCCTTGTAACTTTTCCAGAATAACAACCCTATCCCTCAGAAGTACACAACCTTTTTGTAATGAGAGTTCTGTTTGCCAGTTCCGGAATGTCCTGAATGATTCGTCATCATCCTTTTCCGGCCACCCCTTTTCTATCCAATGTAACACCCGCACCAGACGTTTGTCTTTATTAGTCTCGCGGGCAATGTCTGATGCGGTTATGGGTAGATTGGGCAGAGTCTCTATGCTGAGGGTGGCTGTCGTGGGTGCTGGGTCGGTGTCTAGGTCAGGTAACGGCATGCGGCTCAGGGCGTCTGCGTGGGTGATTGTCTTCCCTGGTCGGTGTGTGAGCCGGTAGCTGTAGGCGGCAAGGAATTCGGACCACCTTGTCATTCTAGGAGATAGAATGTTCGGGGTGTCCCTGTTCCCTGCCAGGATTCCCAGCAGTGGCTTGTGGTCGGTGATGATGGTGAACGTGCGGCCGTAGAGGTACTTGTGAAACCTCTTTACCGCAGCGAAAATAGCCAGGGCCTCTTTGTCCAGTTGACTGTAATTTCTCTCCGGTTTGGTGAGTGTCCTCGAAAAGAAGGCGATGGGTGCTTCTTTTCCGTCGGGGAGCGTGTGGCTGAGGACGGCACCGATGCCGAAAGGTGAGGCGTCGAATGTGACGGCAAGTGGTAGGGTCTCGTTGTATTGGATTAGGACGGCATCTGAAGTGAGCAAGTCCTTGGTTTTGGTGAAGGCGGCTTCCTCACGTTTCCCCCAAGTCCATGTGGTCGCCTTGTCCAAAAGCCTATGCAAAGGCTCCGCCACGGTCGCCTTTTGGGGCAGGAAAACATTATAAAAATTAAGCAGTCCTAGAAATGCCTGCAGTTCTGTTTTATTCCGTGGTGTTGGGGCTTCTTTAATGGCTCTGATTTTTTTCGCGGTTGGGTGGATGCCGTGTCGGTCTAGGAGGTATCCTAGGAACTTGACCCACTCTGTGTACAGCTGGCATTTCTCTTTTTTCACCCTTAGCCCGGCCTCTTTGAATTTGGTTAGTACCTCCCTTAGATGGCCCTCTAGTTCTTGTTGGTTGGCCGCTGACTCCAGTACGTCGTCAAAGTAGGGCACCATCCCCTTAATTCTTTGCAAGAGTCTCTCCATGAGGCTCTGGAAAATTCCCGGAGCCACGCTGACTCCAAACTGGAGTCTGTTACAGCGAAATGCTCCCCGGGGGTGACTATGGCCTGTGCCTCGGCGGTTTCTGCATCGACCGGCAACTGTTGATAGGCTTGCACCAGGTCGAGTTTCACAAAGACCTTGCCTCCCCCCAGTGAGTGTAGAAAGTGCTACACTACTGGGACAGGGAAGGCACTTTGTTGTAAGGCGCAATTTAGAGTGGCCTTATAGTCCCCGCAGATTCTCACCGACCCATCGGGCTTGACTGGGGTGACTATGGGGGTCTCTCACCGGGCGTGATCGATTGATTGTAAGACCCCTTGTTTGATGAGCTTGTCAATTTGCTCGTCGATTTTGGGCCGGAGTGCAAAAGGTACCCACCGTGGTTTTAGGCGTATTGGGGGAATGCTGGGGTCTAGGCTGAAGGAAATAGGGGGCCCTTGGTACTTGCCTAGGGTGCCGTTGAACACTTCCTGGAAGTCCCGTGCCAGTTGCTCTTCCGAGTCGGCATCTGCGACGTGGTCGACACCCGTAACCTCGATCCCGAGTGGTGTGAACCACTGTAGTCCCAAAAGGCTAGGGCGGTCTCGGTCCACCATCATCAGGGGAAGCTTTGCTGTGCGGCCCTTGAAGGTCATTTCGAACTGTCCGGTTCTGACTACTGGGATGCGGTTCCCCTGGTAGTCTCTGAGGATTAGTTTCTGGGTTTTCAACCTCCTCTTGTGGATTTCTGGCACCAAACGCCTGATTTCTTGCCAGGCAACCATGGAGAGGTAGGACCCAGAGTCCACCTCCATTTTGCATGGTTCGCTCTCGATGCCCACTTCCACGTATACCTTTTGGGCATCTGTGGTTGATGAGTGGCCGATGACGACCGTCTGGTGGGTTTCCTCTTTCTGCCAGTTTTCGCCACTTCGTCGGTTCCGTCCGTTTCGGTTCCAGTGATTTTCGGCTTGGCGGTCTCTGGCCCTGGGGATGTGCCATCTTGTCTCCGGTTGCTGTGATCTCACCGACGGGGGCTGTAGGCTTTTCTCAGTTGGCAGACTCGGGCGATGTGACCTTTTTTATCGCAGTGTCGGCAAATCACATCGAAAAACCGGCACTCCAATCGAGGGTGGTCGCCTCCGCACCCGGCACATGTGGTCCCCAACTTACAATTCCACCGATCGCACCGATCTCGTCTCGTCTAGAGCCGATGTATTTCTTCTTCCTCGTCCGTGGTGTCGGATGCGGAGTGGAAGTCGCCATGATGGGTGGTGGTTTCCCGGTGGCTTGCTCCTGGGTGGGCCTTGGTCGCCTGGCCCGTCTTGGTGGTTGCGGTGCATTCCCCAGTGTCTGGTTTCCGCATTCGATTCGCCGATTTTCGGGTTACCTTGGCTGCGGTGGCTTCAGCGAGGGCGTTGGCGAGGGTGATGTTGCCTTTTGCCATCAGCCGGCTTTGTAGGACTGGGTCTCTGAGTCCGAGCATGACACAGTCCCGCAAAGCCTCGTCCATGTCTGCAAACCCGCACATGCCTCCTAGGCTCCGTAGATCAGCCACAAAGTCGCTGATGCTCTCACCCGATCTCTGGTCCCGCTGGAAAAAATCGTGCCACCTGATGAGGGTGGTTACGGCGGGGGCATAGTGGTTTCGGAGCAACGGCTCGAGGTCGGCCCAGTCCATCTCCTTCATGTCCCCGGGTTTTGCGAGAGCTTTTGCCATCTTGAACACTGCGGGCCAGCAGTGTGTTAGAAAGACGGCTCTTTTCTTCTGCCCGGTTGCATCCTTCAAGTTGCTACTTTCAAGGAACATTAGGAATCGGTCTGTGTACGATTCCCAGTCCTCAGTAGCTGGGTTAAAGGGTGCGGGCGGTGCGATGCTGGCCATCTTGTCGGTCTCGCTTGCTCAGGACACGTGCTTGATGGTGGTTAGTCTCAGTATCCCACCTTCGTCGCCAGTGTCGTGTCCATCGCGGGAAAGGAGACTCGGAGCCAGTGACTCAGTTTCAGCTCTTTATTAGGTCCCGAGATCGGCTCGGGATTCAAAGGGAAAAACAGCGGCTTTTATTCTCTGGCCACGGCGGCCACGGCCAATGGCACCACTTTGAATCTCCTGCGATTAGTTTCCACCAATCGCGGGGGATTCGTTACAGGCCAATCAGTGCGGCTCGCTTGGCCAATGAGATTGCCGTGCGCTTTGGCCAATCACAGCGCGGCGCTTGCAAGTATGCTAATGACTGTAGAGAACATATATATTGGCTGTTCTTGCTATTTAATATATTATTTTTTTCATGTGAAGATTCCAATGATAGTACCTCAATATGACTTTTATTACAACTGCTGGTGATGTGTGCTTGACTTTTTAATGTCTTTAGGCTCTATTTCAAGGAATGTTTCAATACTGGAGGATTTCAGCAGCAGTTGTCCTTGTAATGATATGCTCAGCAAGGAAAACCTGATAATGATGAGCAGTATTATAGTTTGAGCTCATTCTTATGTGTCAGTTAGAAGGCAAGTGGTAGATATATGCTTTTAATTTACATTTTGACCAAAAGACTGATGATAAATGACAGCATTTAACAGATTAGTTACTGCTGCTACAAGAAAGGAAAGGATGACAAAGAGATACCAAGAAAATAACTACCTACATTAGATACTACTGACAGATAATTCTGGCCTTACTTTATACCTAGCCATAGTTGAAGATTAATTGAAAGAGTCTACGGGTCATATAGTAGTTTGCTTTCTCTAGGAATCTTTATGTGAAAGAAAATTATATCTTTCAAATAATTTATTCCTCATGGCATATTAGCAGTTTTCCTGGCCTAACACATCTTTTAGGAATTTTGTAACTACCTGTGAAAATATATGTCCTTGTCTTGAGAAAAGAGATATTCTGTAAGTTGAAGAATTCCTACATTCAAATATAAAAACCATGAAAGTCCAATATTTTTCATAGCAGTAAGTTAAGTTTGCGCTTCAGTTATTATCTAGCTTGTAATTGTTATTAGATCTAAAAATAAATTAATAGGTTAAAATCTTCCACTCTTGAATTCTGCTTAGCCTAATATTTTATTCAGAAAATATTCCGAGTGAGAAGGTGGCAGCATTGTTTTTGCCAAGGTTTTCTTTAGTTTTCAAATTTACCCTTATTCAAACATATTTAAACTAGGATTCACCATGACTACCCCCTCATGTCATACATTTCAGAATATTTGAAGACTGAATAGGCCCAGCTTTCCATTGTGATTATTTTTTGTTATCGCAGGAATATTTCCTTGGAATTCTTATGTGTTTTTTGGCTTGTATATATGTAAATTTATTCCATAAAATTCATAGATTGCTTAATTGTTTATGCTTCCTGTAAAGGGAGATGTAATGTCATGTTTATCATGCTTGAAATGTCAAATTAAACACCCAAGGCAAGAGATACCTAAACAACATCCTCAGTGAACAATAGTAAATAGCTTAACCTTCCTTTTCTGGCTTCTTTATTTTGACCAATTTTGTTTTGAGTTTTAGTATAACAGTACTTTTGTTTATTTTTGTGTGTGCTCAGACACCCTCAAACTTCCTTAACAGGATGCTGAGAAAAATCAATATGTAGTTTACTGTGACAGTTTTTAAGATGAGATGCAATAGTAAAGTGTTTACTATTCGCCATTATCCTGGAATGGAAGCTAAATTAAATATGTTTAGAGTAAAGAACTGCACTGTTACAAGATAACTGCTGCCCATGAGCAAAGGGGAGCTTCTTGCCTTAAATAGTGAGTTAGGAGGAATGGTAGACAACTGCATGCTGTTTATCTGACACTGATCTTGTGACCTCATGTACTTCCACTATCAATGCATCCACCTGTCTGTCCTGTTTGCTGATTTTCTCATTCCTATCCATCCACATTTGGCTATAGGCCCATCAGAACCAGAGATGCGATGCCTTCTTAAAACAAATAAATGAATGGAGAAGCAAACAGGGAATAAAGTTCAAGAATAATGCTGAATTAGAATTTTGCATATTAAACAAAAAGGAGGATAGAAAAGCCCAGTTAAATATTGGTATTCTATTTTGCATGTTTCTGCATGTCCTTTACTCCAAGTTTCTCATTACTAATTCGGCATTTGTTAATTTCCACAGGATTACTTCTGGGTGGATTGTGGCCTAATTAGACTGTAGAGTCTTGACATATTTGTGGTTCTACCATGTTAATATTTGGCTCCAGGGACTATCTAAACCTATTTGCTATTTTTTGCTTATGAGGTGCATACTGTATAGATCTCCAACATCTCACCCTTTGTGTGTGTGTCTCTGTGTTTTAGAGATTTAGGTTTGATATCAGAAAGGCTAAACCTTCAATTTTCTATATCTCTGCCATTGAATAGCTAGCAGCATTGATTTGCAACTGGCAAGAGAGAATGTGCTTGTTTTGTCCCATTAAAGCCGTGTGAAAATAATATAGTGTATTTTTTGTCCAAAGTATTTTTTTAGCCCTCTTCAAGTCAAATACTGTAAAATCTATTGTAATAAATGAAAACATGAGCAAAATTCTGATTATTATTCTTTATTTATTTCAAGAACCTTCATATAAATTTCTTCTTCAGAACACCTAGTAAAATATCTTTATAATAGCCATCAACCTGTTTTCCTGCAACACAGCTATATTTATCTATACCTATACTTCTAGAAATGTAATTTTTCTTTTAAAAACAATTTGTGCAATTATCTTGGTAACTTTTATTTTCAAGTAGCTTAGGGTAATAGAAATGCTTTTGAAGCATAGCATGAAATAATGTGCTGAAGGTCACAAGGGCAGTGATGTACAGTTTTTAAGTATCTGCATATATAGAGCCCTATTAAACCACAACTTAGTTAAAAAAATGAAAAAAGAAAGAAATATTTGCATTAATTATTTTAATATTCCATTTGTTACAAAAGGTTTTATTCCCTACATTTACTCCCCCCCCCCATGACAGTCTTCCAATGGGATAAGATTGGACTAAGAGATATTAACTGATTCAAAGTTCCTATAGTAACCCTGACAGAGAATGTGGGCCTAAGCTATCCCATTTATCACTGCACTACCTGGGATCTTGACTCTCACATTGCTGCAATGTTATGGTTACCATTCTGAATCTCTTAAGATTAAGTCATGATATGCTTTGTTTAGGGTAGCTTTTGTTGCTCAATTTGGTGTGCCCTTTATTCTGAAAACCTTGCCTGTGAGGAATTAGCCTCTTTTAAAAGTATTTTTGGTTACATCCAATCAGACAGATTCACATTGCAACCAATTACCCTTTCATAGGATTTGCTGATGTGGAGACGCTAGACATTTGTTAGGATGCTTTAATTTGCATTCCTACTTGATGGTCTAAAGAATCCCTTCCAACACCCCTTGAATTCTGTGATTCAATAACTGTAAGCTAATCAAGAGTGTTTGGATTAAATCAATTCAATATTGAGAATTTGGGGGGCTATTTTATGCTGAAGACATCAGCATGTCTCTGTAGATACAGATGTGAAAGAAGGAGATTGTCACTGAACTGAGAAGAAAAGGACCCTATAATAAATAAAAAACAAACTACACTAATAGATTGTTAGGTAGCAATGTTAGTTTTCTTGGAAGAGGATTCATGTTTTTAAAGCCTTGTGGCTGATTTTAACCATACATCTTAAGGGTTTCTGGTGCTGGCATTCTGCCGCCTTCTCTGCTACTTGTAAAATTGGAAGACTGATTTCCTCTTCTATCCTCTAAGGCTAATTAGCTCTAAAACTTTGTAAAATCATTCAGAATAAATTGGGGAATGGGATGAAAGGGGAGGGGAAAAAGGATCTACCCAGTGGTCTTTAGCACAGTATTCTATTTTATTTTACATGCTATAATATCACATAGTATCTATGTCAAGCCAATAACTGATGTTGTTCTGAAGTTTGGACTACAGTATCAACAGTTCCAGGAAGATTATGGATCTCATAAACAGTGTTTAGAGGCAATATTAGATATATTGAGAATAAAAAAGCTAAAATTTAGATATGGAAAATGGCAAGTATAACTTCAATAATTAAACTGGTATTTAATAGGACTTCATTTTTCCTGAAATACTTTTCCTGAAGGACCAGATTGTAACACAAAGTCTTTCTGGACTTGTCCTATTTGGATAAATACTGCTGCTAGAAGTGTTTTTCTATTTGTTTTAGTTCATCAGCTCTGAACTCAACTAGGTCAAGTGATGTGATCTCAATTTTGCATGATCTAATTATATCTAGAATTGACTTTTATAATCTGTATATGAGACTGCCTTTCAAGATGACTCAGAAATTGCCTAAAATGTGGCTCTTTTATATCTGTGGGGACAGGTGGAAGAAATAATCAGATCACATTAAACTTGTTTTGTATGAAGTATACTGCTTGTAAGTTTGTTTTGAGGTGCAATATTTAATATTAAAAATAAATCAAAACAGTTTCAATCCAGTTTACTTGAAGGATCTCCTACACCCAAGTGAATTTGATGAATAAGATTGTTTCAAGCCCCTGGGCAATAGCACATCACCATAATCAACTAGTGGGCAGACACCAGAAAAGGGCTTTCTTTGTGGCAATCTTATGAAGTTCCCTCCTGAAATATCCTGATCCAATTCATGGCTATGTTTAAGAAATTTTAAAAAGCCTATCTAATCACACATTATATTTTGTATATTATTCCATTAAGAGAACCAGCTGGATGTAGTAGTTAACACAACAGTCTAGAAATTGGGAGTTCAGGAGTTCTAGTTCCTCCTTGGGCACAAGGCCAGCTGGGTGATTTTGAGCCAGTCACTTTCTCTCAGCCCTAAAAAAGGAGGCCATGGCAAGCCACTTCTAAAAAACCTTGCCAAGAAAATTGTAGGGACTTCTCCAGGCTGGGAGCCAGATGTGATCGAATGGAGGAAAACAGATTCATTAGTTATATATAGTAAATAAATAAACAAACCTGAAAAGCGGTGGAAATGGATGAAATAAATAAATAAATGGCTGCTTGTAAGACAGCTCTAATACCTATTACACAGATAACCATATTGTATAACAAACACATTTTCATGGTTTTGCTTGTTAGGGAATGATGTACCTGGAAGAGAGGAGACTGGTTCATCGAGATTTAGCAGCACGAAATGTCTTGGTGAAGTCTCCAAATCATGTGAAGATCACAGACTTTGGCCTGGCTAGGCTACTGGAAGGTGATGAGAAGGAATATAGTGCTGATGGTGGAAAGGTAGGTTTCTTTAAACTCATAAAATAGACCAGGCCATTAACACCCAACATAAAATGGGAAAGTGGTCATGGTAAAAAAAAAAAAGATTTTAAAAAAATTAATGAATGCATATTTATTGCTTTCATGAACCAAGTTTCTCTTCCCTACATTTATTTTTTTTTAAATCAAGTCAAAATAGAGCTAATCCTTAATGTTAATGTCTATCCACTTTCTTTTACCTGTTAATCTATAATTTATAATGTGTACCAACCAGAACTTACCTTAAAAATGTGCCTTTTTGAGTCAATTTTGTTTCAGAGGCCATGGCTCATATATATCTAAGTTCTACTTTTTAGAGACATAAAAGATTTGTTCCTGCTCCAGGGGTGTAATCAGTACACTAACAAAAACTCTTATGTCTGAACTCTTTGACTGGGTGAAACAGTGCATCCTAGGGAAAAACTTTTTTAACCAACGTACCTCAAATGAGGTAGATACATTAGAAATTTTGCCATTGTTGAAGGCATTGAGGTATCAGGTAAGGAAACTGCTATCTTTGAAAGGATGACCAATGGCAATACTTTTGGAATATGAAATTGAAAATCTCATTTTTCACTTTGTTTTGAAAGACATTTAATAGGGAAATATGCTTGCTAACTGATTTTATTTCCCCCTTTTTTTCATTCTAGATGCCAATAAAATGGATGGCTCTTGAATGTATACATTATAGGAAATTCACACACCAGACAGATGTTTGGAGCTATGGTAAAATAAAATCTATATTGAATTATATTCTGTAAATTATAACAATGTAAGGGGGTCACTCTGGGTCAATGTACCACTGAGGTTGACGGCTTGATTCCCGTGAGCAAATAAACCATGCAGGGACAAGAGAGGAGCTTCCCCCAAATGCCTACCAGCATTCAGACATTCCATGAGTGAAGATAACACTGCCCAAAAAAATTCCTTTTACAGAGGCAACCAGCCACCTCAGTAATCCCTGACTAACATGTGCTTTTTATAACCTATTTTTAATAATACTGTGTTTCTCCAACAATACAGCCTCCACCAATAGGAAGGCCTGAGGTGAAATTAAGCCCTGCCCCCAAAATTTAGGCCTATTTAAACCATGCGTTTCCCCACCATTTCTCACATCATTCTTTAGAACTACACAAAGTGAAGAGAAATGGGCAGGGGAAGGGCGGGGGGATGGGGAGAAAACTTGCCTTTAGGAGTCCCCTGCAGGTAGCCTAGGCTAGAATACTCCGATAGCCGATAGAAGCTCCCTGAAGGCAGAGTCCCCAGCTGCTTCAGGGCATGGCGTGGCTACCCATGTCCCCTCGCCTTTAGGCAGTCTCTTTCGGGCGATGGAAGCTCCCCAAGTGCAGTCACTAGCCACTTCGATCAGCCGGTAGAAGCGGCCTCGGGGTGAATGCACACACACACACTCCCCTTGCCACAAGGCCACTTCTCTCGGCAGATGAAAGCTCCCTTGAAGGCAGAGTCCCCAGCTGCTTTGGGGCAAGGCGTGGCTGCCCGTGTCCCCTCACCTTTAGGCAGTTTCTTTCAGGCAATGGAAGCTCCCAAATGCAGTCACCAGCCACTTTGATCAGCCGGTAGAAGCGGCCTTGGGGTGAGCACACACACACACTCCCCTCGCTGTGAGGCTGCTTCTACTGGCCGATTGAAGTGGCTGGTGACTGCATTTGGGGAGCTTCCATCGCCCAAAAGAGACTGCCTAAAGGTGAGGGGACATGGGCAGCCATGCCTAGCCCTGAAGTGGCTGGGGACTCTGCCTTCAAGGGAGCTTTCATCTGCCAATAGAAGTGGCCTCGTGGCAAGGGGAGTGTGTGTATGTGTGTGCGCACGGTTGACCCAAGGCCGCTTCTACCAGCCAATCGAAGTGGCTGGTGACTGCATTTGGGGAGCTTCCATCACCCAAAAAAGACTGCCTAAAGGTGAGGGGACATGGGCAGCCATGCCTCACCCTGAAGTGGCTTGGGACTCTGCCTTTAAGGGAGCTTCCGTCTGCCGAAAGAAGCGGCCTCGTGGCGAGGGGAGTGTGTGTGTTTGTGTGTGTGTATGTGCTTGCCCCGAGGCCTCTTCTAGCGGCCGATCAAAGTGGCTGGTGACTGCATTTGGGAAGCTTCCATTGCCCGAAAGAGACTGCCTAAAGGCGAGGAGACATGGGCAGCCACGCCACGCCCTGAAGCAGCTGGGGACTCTGCCTTCGGGGAGCTGGGGATTCTGCCTTCGGGCAATTGAAGCTGGAGCTGGGGACTCTGCCTTCGGGCGATTGAAGCAGCCTCACGGCGAGGTACGTGTGTATGGTCCTCTCTAGGTGGGGGAGGAAATTAAGTCACCCCCAAAAAGACAGCCTAGCCGTTTTTTCAGGGGTCCAAAAAAAATAAGGCCTGGCCTTATTTTGTGAGAAACATGGTAGTGAGAAAAAGCAGGTAGTCCATTGGCTAGATTTGTGTGTCTCAATTTTTCCCATTAAGCATATCTTGGAGCAGCAGTTCTCAAACCTTTATATTCTTAAAAATGATTGAGGATCCACACATGACTGCAATTCACTATGTTTTTTGTCAGTTTCCAGCAACAAATTGATTTGCTTAATTATTGTGGCATTTGCTTAATGATCACTGCAAAACAGGCTGGAAAATTACTTTCAGTCATATGGATGCCTTGACTTATGACAACAGTGACTTTCAATCACAATTCCATCCTACATTACGAACAGAAGTCAAGGATTATTCAAATATATATATATCAATATTTATTGTACTAAAAATTAAAGCTGAGAAATGTTCAAATATTTAATTATTTGACTTTGTGGATAAAAGAGTTTTGGAGACCTTCAGTGTCCCCAGATAATACTTCAAGAGCTGCTGTTTTCGAGGATGCAGTAAAAGATGTTTTCCTGGGTTCTGGGAATGCAATGATTTGACTTTGAAAGTGATGGTCCTAGTTTACATGTTGTTAACCAAACTTATATAACTTTGTTTCCACATAGTAGGTGAACTTTTTTTTTTTTTAAAAAAATCTGTATAATATTTGTTTTATATATTGAAAAAAAAAAAGGATTTTCATTAAGCCATTATGTTAGCTTCTTGAAACCACCAGGGGTGGGCTGCTACCAGTTTGCTCTGGTTTGGACAAACCCTTAGCTAACCGGTAGCTAATTTTATGGCTGGTTCAGTGAACCAGCAAATCCCACCCCTGGCTGGCCTCATCCAACTTGCCCCTTTCCTCCCAGGAGTCTCCATGCAGCTTGTTTTGGATGCCAGGTAAGTGCAGGGCCTGTGTGGAGGCTCGTGGATGGGGGAAAAACAGGTCTCCCTGAGGCTCCAGAAGGCCAGAAACAGGCCCGTTTCTGGCCTTCAGAGGGCCCCTGGAGTCTGGGGAGCCTGTTTTCTCCCTCCCATAGACTCAAGGAAAGCCTCCAGAGCCCAGAGAGGATAAAAACACCCCCCCCGTTCTGTACGCTCATTTGCATTCTTGAAACCCCGCGTTTTGATTGGTCAAAGCGCGGGGTGATCTGATTGGTTTAGCGAGCCGTGCTGATTGGCCTGCTGAGAATCTCCCGCGATTGGTGGATACGAATTGCAGGAAATTCAAAGTGGTGCCATTGGCCGCGGCTGCCACGGCTTGAGAATAAAAAGCCGCTGTTTTTCTCTTGGAACCAGATCGGTTCCGGGGGCTAAATAAAAAGCTGAAACCATAGTCACTGCCTCCTGGTCTCCTTGCCGAACGGACACGACACTGGCAATGAAGGTGGGATCCCGAGGCTGAACCCCAGCGAGCATGTGTCCGACGGAAGCAATACCGACGAGATGGCCAGCATCGCTCCGCCCGCGCCCTTCAATCCCGCTAGCGAGGACTGGGAATCCTACATGGACAGATTCCTCATGTTCCTCGAATGCAGCAACATGAAGGACGCCACCAGGCCGAAAAAACGAGCCGTCTTCCTTGTTAGGGATAACATTGTTTACCCTAACTGGTTTAGGTAAAATAATAAATATGTAATCATAGTTTATATGTTAAAGTGTCTGCAACTTTAAATATGGGAAAGTAATTAAGGGAGTGGTTGTGAAAGCACTTTAAAAGAAGCAAGATTGCAGCTTGCTCTCTCTGGCTTTGATGATCCCTGATTACTGCTTGGAATCAAGACTGCATTGCTCGAATGGGAGAGAAACAAAGGACTGATTTGTAAGTGAACTGACATAGGATATTCTGCACAGACTTTGCTAACTGAATATCCTTGAATGGACTGACTAAATGATACATGACTATTGGACTGTTATTTTAACTATGCTATGAACTCATAATGGAATAAACTATATTTTTGATAGCACAAGCGTATCTGTTATTTTTACTGTATGTTAATAAACATACAAGCTTAGCTCACTCATTTATCTGTGTGCCTATCTGACTAACGCTGCACATTCTGTTTAGCTTGTCTCCCTAACCCTGGTTGGGGAAACCAGGCTTAACACTGGTTATGGGCCCAGAGGCTGCAAAGTCAGTTTAACTAGGATAAAACAGATTTATGTAAAAGTGAGAGTTTGTGTTGTTATACATTACAGTAAACAGACAGCTGTGTTTTATTAATTATAGTTTTATATCCATATAAAGAATACGTGGCACAAGTCAATTTACAAAGTTTGTCCCTGATATCCAAGTTGGATGGAACAAACTATGTATCATGGTCTATGAAATGTAGTCTGCTTCTACGAAGAGAAGGTTTGTGGAACATAATTGAAAATCCACCAAACGTAGAGGAATGGGATCCAGAGGATGAAGAAGATAGATTAAAGATAGAAGAATTTATGCATAAAAATCAACAAGCTATTTGCATAATTGGGTTAACCTTAACTGACCAACAGCTTGTTTATATCCACGGAGAGAAAACGGCTGTTGGGTGTTGGAAGAAGCTGAAGAGGATTTATGTTCGAGATAATGTTGGTGCTCACATAAATCTAACACGGAAGCTTTTCAGGACGCATCTCCAGACGAATGGTGACATGCTGAGTCATTTGAAAACTATGCAAAGCATTTTTCAAGAACTGCATGAGAAAGAGCTTATTTTCTCTGAACAACACCAAGTCTACATAATTCTATCTTCACTTGATGAAAGTTATGACAACTACGTAACTTCCCTTGAAATTTTGCCAAAGGAAAGCTTAACTTTAACTGATATAACTGGCAGATTGATTGAAGAGGCCAGAAGAAGGCTTGAAAGAAATGAGTTAAGGAGGCAGCAACCTCAAAAAGAAGATAATGAATCTCCTACTGCATACGCAATTAAAAAGTGCTTTAATTGTGGAGGAAGAGGACATTTGGCAAGATTTTGTAAAAAGGCATAGTGCCAGAACGCTGGCCAGAATACTAAAAGTTATCAAAAGAAAAAGAAAAATTTAGAGTTAGCCATGTATACTAACGGAGCTGTAAAAAATAATTTATGGGTGGTTGACAGTGGAGCACCCCACTGTATAATAAATGATAACAAAAATTTTATTAAAATATCCAAGAGTACACAGCAGATATCGTTAGCCAATGGCTGGAAACTGAAAGCTAAAGGTCAAGGTATAGCATATTGTTCTTTTATAAAAGAAAATGTAAAAATGTTATATGTACCACAACTTAAGTTTAATTTAATTTCAGTTAGAATTTTGGTTAAACTAGGATATGTAGTTACTTTTAAAGGAGATAACTGCATAATTGAGAAAGAAGATAAGAAAATTACTGCATCTTTAAGAGGTGAATTATATGTGTTAAATGATGATGGTTTAAAGGTGGCTAACATGGTTTATGAAAATAAGAAACCTCATGATGAATGTATTCACTTGTTACATCGAAGGCTAGGGCATTTAAATTTTAAAATGCTTAAGAAAACTGTTGAATTATCTAAGGGAATAAGTTTGAAACCTTGTAATAAGTATTTGCAATGTAATGCCTGTAATCAAAGCAAAGCCAGGGTCACACCGGCTAATAGAGTTGATGGATTTACTACTAAAGAGCCTTTAGAAGTAATATTTGCAGATTTAATAGGTCCGAAAAAACCAAGTGTAGGAGGAGCTCGTTACATACTAAGTATAATGGACCACTATTCTAGATATGGGTTTTGCTATTTAATGAAGAGCAAAACTGAAACGTATCAAAATCTCTTTAATTGGATAAAATTTGCTGAAAGGAAAACTAAAAAGAAATTAGTAACTCTTATAACAGATAATGGTACAGAATTTACAAATAATAAATTCCAGAACAGACTAAGAATGTTAGGTATTCAACATAAAATGTCTGCACCATATAGGCCACAACATAATTCCTTTATTGAGAGAAGAGGCCAAACATTACAATCAATGACACGAACTATGATGTCTGATTCAGGATTACCTGACAATTTATGGGGAGAAGCAATAATGTGTGGTAATCATATATTAAATAATGTTGTTAATTCAACAACAGGTGAATTACCATTCACACTGTGGCATGGTACAAAACCTGATTTAAGTTCCATGCACACATTTGGAGCACCAGCATGGGTGCATATCCCTCCACAACTTAGACACAAAGGACAGCATAGAGCTAAAAGATTATATTTTGTAGGATATAAATCTAATCATAGATCTTATAGATTCTGAGAACCAGGTACATCTAGAGTTTACACCAGTGCTAGTGCAAAATTCCTAGAACATGTAGGATGGAATAGATTAGAGCAAGATTTAAATAATGAAGTAATTATTGAACCCTACAAAAGGCAGAAAGATCAGACTAGTTATAAGAAGAGTCCAATTAAAGAAGAAGTCCATGAAGAGCAAATAGGACCAGAACAAGAGGAAACAGTTGATCAGGAAGAGTTAGATAATTAAGAAGAGTTAATAAAGGAAAGTCCACCTGTAAGTCCTGTAATACCTAGACGTACTACATGTATAACTTGACCACCTGATAGGTATCAAGCAAGTATAGTTTGCCAAGTAACTAAAGTTCCAACTCGTGTAGATGAACTTAGGATGTATCCTGCTAAGGATCAGGAGAATTGGCAAAAGGCAATGGAAAAGGAACTAAATTCATTAAAGGTAATGAAAGTTTATGAAGATGCTAAATTACCTCCAGGAGAAAAATCCATTGGGTGCAAATGGATATTTAAAGTAAAAACTGGAAATGATGGGACTGTTACCCATAAGGCTAGGTTAGTAGCTCAAGGATTTAATCAAACTGCATCTGATTACGATGAAGTTTTTGCACCAAGTCTTAAAGCAACATCTTTAAGAGCAGCATTAGTGTGGGCAGCTAAGAAAAACTATGTCATTAACCATTTAGATGTAGAAACTGCTTATCTGCATGCACCATTGCAGCACACTATATATTTAAGAAAACCAGTAGGTATAAAAGACAATAAAGTAAATAGTAATGATTGTTGGAAACTCAAAAAGAGTCTTTACGGGTTGAAACAATCTGGGTTTGAGTGGAACCAATATATTGTGAAAGAGTTAAACAATATAGGTTTTAAATCTGGTTTAGCAGATCCATGTGTGTTTAAAAGAGAAAATAATGGAACGGTGTCATTATTGTTATTATTTACAGATGATATTGCTTTGATAACAAAGACTAATAATGAAGCTAATGAAATTATATCATTATTAGCCAAAAAGATAAAATTAAAGCATTTAGGTGAAATTAAAAAGTATCTAGGATTGACAATTAACAAAACAAAAAATGGTTTTAAGATATCTCAAGAAGATAAAATTTGCCAATTAATTAAAACGTTTAAAATGGAACTTTGTAAACAGGCAAAGACTCCAATGAGTCAGGAAGTTTGCCAAACTGATGATCAAAGTCCCAAATTTGATAAGTCCATATATCAATGTTTGATTGGCAGCTTATCATATATAAGCAATTGGTCTAGGCCAGATATAGCTTATAGTGTAAATCAGCTGGCACGTTTTAATTCAGATCCACATCAATGTCATTGGCAATCATTAAAGAGAATTTTAAGATATCTTAAAGGAACAATGAACCATGCATTGTATATAGAACCAAAGGGTGATTTGAGTCTTAGTGCCTATGCAGATGCAAGTTTTGCAACTGATATAAACACAAGAAAATCAACATCTGGGATGGCTATATTATTTGGTAAAACACTAATAGGGTGGAGGTCAATCAGACAACAGCATATTAGCTTGTCCACAATGGAAGCGGAATTTTCATGTCTGTCATTATTATGCACTGACTTGATTTTGTACAAACAGTTATTATTAGACATGGGTATAACTGTTAAAGATTCCATTATTGTGTACGAGGATAACCAAGCAGCTATAAAATTAGCTACTAGTATTGCTGTAAAAACTAGATCAAAGCATACTCATTTAAGATACTTAAATGTTAGAGAATCTGTAAAGAATGGGCTAATTAAATTGGAATACTGCATGACAGAAGAAAACATTGCAGACCAATTTACAAAAGCTCAAGGAGTAATTAAGTTTAAAGAAAGTTGTAACAAATATGATTTAAAGATGTAAATAGTTATATTATTATATTTATTATTATTTAACCTAAAAGGGGAGAATGTTAGGGATAACATTGTTTACCCTAACTGGTTTAGGTAAAATAATAAATATGTAATCATAGTTTATATGTTAAAGTGTCTGCAACTTTAAATATGGGAAAGTAATTAAGGGAGTGGTTGTGAAAGCACTTTAAAAGAAGCAAGATTGCAGCTTGCTCTCTCTGGCTTTGATGATCCCTGATTACTGCTTGGAATCAAGACTGCATTGCTCGAACGGGAGAGAAACAAAGGACTGATTTGTAAGTGAACTGACATAGGATATTCTGCACGGACTTTGCTAACTGAATATCCCTGAATGGACTGACTAAATGATACTTGACTATTGGACTGTTATTTTGACTATGCTATGAACTCATAATGGAATAAACTATATTTTTGATAGCACAAGCGTATCTGTTATTTTTACTGTATGTTAATAAACATACAAGCTTAGCTCACTCATTTATCTGTGTGCCTATCTGACTAACGCTGCACATTCTGTTTAGCTTGTCTCCCTAACCCTGGTTGGGGAAACCAGGCTTAACAATCCTGACACACTGCAGGCCTGCAGTGTTCAAGATGGCGAAAGCCCTCACGAAACCTGCTGACGTCAAAGAGATGGACTGGGATGACCTTGAACTTTTGCTCCACAACCACTACGCCCCTGCCATGCCCACCCTCATCAGGCGGCACGACTTCTACCAGCGGGACCAGAGACCGGGCGAAAGCATCAGCGACTTTGTTGCAGAGTTGCGGAACCTAGGAGGCATGTGCGGATTCTCCGACATGGACGAGGCCCTACGGGACTGAGTTGTGCTCGGACTTCGGGATCCAGTCCTACAGAGTCGGCAAATGGCCAAAGGCAACATCGCCTCGCTGACGCCATCGCTGACGCCATCGCTGAAGCCACCGCAGCCAAGGCCACCCGGAAGTCGGCGAACCGCATGTGGAGATCGGACGCAGGGGACCGCACCGCAACCACTGACTCTGGACGGGCAACCGAGGCCCAACCGGAAGCAAGTCACCGCGAGACCACCACCCACCATGGCAAATTCCACTCCGCCTCCGACACCTCAGACGAGGAGGAAGAAATCCACCGGCTCCAGGCGGGATGCGACCAGCGCAGTCGGTGGGGTCGTAAGTCGGGGACCGCGTGTGCCGGTTGCAGAGGTGACCAGCCGAGATCTGAGTGCTGTTTCTTCGACGCAGTCTGCTGGTACTGTGACAAAAAGGGTCACATCGCCTGCGTCTGCCGATTAGAGAAAGCCTACAGCCCCAGACGGTGGGACCACAGCGAGCGGAGACAGGACAGCACACCCCCCAGAACCAGAGATCGCCCAGCTGACAGCCAATGGGACCGGAGCGGGCGAACCCAACGAGGTGGTGAGACCCGGCGGAAAGAGGAAACGCACCAGACGGTCATCATCGGCCACGCATCAACCACCGACGCCCAAAAAGTCTATGTGGAGGTAGGCATCGAAGACGAGCCATGCAAAATGGAGGTGGACTCTGGGTCCTACCTCTCCATGGTCACCTGGCAAGAAATCAAATGCTTGGTGCCTTCCATCCACAAGAAGGGACTGGAGAACCAAGATTACCAGGGAAACCGCATCCCGGAAGTCGGAACTGGACAATTCAAAGTGACATTTAAGGGCCGCACTGCGAAGCTTCTCCTGACAATCATGGACCGTGACAGACCCAACCTTTTGGGACTGCAATGGTTCGCGCCGCTCGACATCGAAGTCACGGGCATCAACCACATCGCCGAGACTGATTGGGAGCAGCAACTGGCATGGGACTTCCAGGAAGTGTTCGACGGCACCCTAGGCAAGTACCGAGGGCCCCCCATCTCCTTCAGCCTAGACCCTAACATTCCCCCAAGACGCCTAAAACCACGGCGGGTGCCTTTTGCACTCAGGCCAAAAATTGATGAGCAAATTGGGGTCCTACAACCAATTGACCATGCCCGGTGGGAGACCCCAATAGTCACCCCAGTCAAGCCCGATGGGTCAGTGAGAATCTGCGGGGACTATAAGGCCACCCTAAATTGCGCCTTGCAACAAAGCGCCTACCCCGTCCCAGTAGTGCAGCATCTTCTACATTCACACGGGGGGGGGAAGGTTTTTGCGAAACTCGACCTTGCCCAAGCATACCAACAGCTGCCGGTCGATGCAGAAACCGCAGAGGCACAAACCATAGTCACCCACCGGGGAGCTTTCCGATGTAACCGACTCCAGTTTGGAATCAGCGTGGCACCTGTAATTTTCCAGAGCCTCATGGAGAGACTCTTGCAAGGCATCAAGGGGGTGGTGCCCTACTTCGACGATGTGCTGGTGTCGGCAACCAACCAGCGAGAACTAGAGGGTCGGCTAAGGGAGGTGCTAACCAAATTCAAGGAAACCGGGCTGAAAGTGAAGAGGGAAAAGTGCCAACTTTACACAGAGCGGATCGAGTTCCTGGGATACCTCCTAGACCGGCACGGAATCCACCCAACCGCAACCAAAATCAGAGCCATTAAGGAGGCCCCCACACCCAGGACTAAAACGGAACTGCAGGCATCTCTGGGACTGCTTAATTTTTACAATGTTTTCCTGCCCCAAAAGGCAACCGCGGCGGAGCCTTTGCATAAGCTCTTGGACAAGGCGGCTACCTGGACTTGGGGGAAACGCGAGGAAGCTGCCTTCAGGAAAACAAAGGACCTGCTCACCTCGGATGCCATCCTCATTCAATACAATGAGACCCTACCACTCGCCATCACATGCGATGCCTTACCCTTCGGCGTCGGAGCCGTCCTCAGCCACACAATCCCGGAGGAAGAGAAGCACCCATCGCTTTCTTCTCCAGGACACTCACCAAACCGGAGCGGAACTATAGTCAGCTGGACAAGGAGGCCCTAGCCATCGTCACAGCAGTGAAGAGGTTCCATGAGTACCTCTATGGCCGCACGTTCACAATCATCACGGACCACAAGCCGTTGCTGGGCATCCTGGCAGGGAACCGGGCCACCTCGAACATTTTATCTCCCAGGATGACAAGGTGGTCCGAATTCCTTGCCGCCTACAGCTACCGGCTCACACACCGACCCGGTAAGACTATCACACATGCAGACGCTTTGAGCCACTCACCTCTATCTGATCTAGACACCGACCCAGCACCCACGACGAGCACCCTCAGCATAGAGACTCTGCCCGAGCTACCCATAACCGCGTCAGACATTGCCCGAGAAACTAATAAAGACAAACGTCTGGCGCGGGTGTTACATTGGATAGAGAAAGGGTGGCCGGAAAAGGAAAATGACGAAGTATTCAAAACATTCCGAAACCGGCAAATGGAACTCTCGCTGCAAAAAGGGTGTGTACTGTGGGGGGATAGGGTGGTTATCCTGGAAAAACTGCAAGGGAAGGTATTGGAATTGTTACATGAGGGGCACCCGGGCATAGTTAGAATGAAAGCCCTGGCCCAGAGTTACGCTTGGTGGCCAGGGGTGGATAAATAAATCGAGGCCTGGGTGGCAAGGTGTCAACGCTGCCAAGAAACCAGACCCAGCCCTCCCATGGCACCGATCCTGGAATGGGAAACCCCCAGGGGACCTTGATCTAGGGTCCACATAGACTTTGCCGGGCCTACCAAGGGACATACATTCCTAGTAACCGTAGATGCGTACTCCAACTGGCTGGAGGTAAGCAACATGAAATCCACCACCACAGAGGCCGTGACCAAGGAACTTTGCAAACTATTCACAACCCATGGCCTCCCAGATGTCATCGTGTTGGACAACGGGCCCCAATTCACCTCGCTGGAATTTGAAAACTTCCTAGCGGAACGGGGCATACTGACAGCTCCGGCGCATCCAGCGGCGAATGGAAGGGCAGAATGGGTGGTTCAATTCACGAAAAAAACCATCCAGAAAATCGAACACGGGGAAATCCAAGACAAAATAAATAAAATGCTTTTCATACAACATATAACCCCGAACACAACAACGAACAAAAGCCCGGCAGAGCTACTAATGGGGAGGAAAATAAGGTCCCCACTCAACAGACTGCACCCCACGTACAACCCGGAAAACCCCCCAATCTCCTCCAGCAAGCACCGGTCTTTTGCGCCAGGCGACGCCGTCTACGCAAAAAACTTAACCGGAGACCCACTATGGGTACCAGCAACCATAACCCAACTGACAGGTCCCCACTCGTACCGGTTGCAAGCAACCGACGGACGAGCATGGAAACGCTACATTGATCAAATAAGATCGAGAACATCCACAAGAAACACAACCGACACGCAACCAGACACAGACAATCCCCTTAACACAAGCCAAGAGGGGAGGGAATACCCCGGGAACCAAAACCCAGAAGAAAGGAACCAGCCATACTCACCAGCAAGCAGCCAGCTCGGGACCTCACCAGGGAGAAGCAGCCAGGCCAGCTCAACCAGCCCGGAAAGACCAGGCGGGAGCGGCGAAAACTGCAGCTCAACCAGCCCGGGTGGACCAGGAGAGAGCTGCGACAAGCGGCCCGGCAAGGCCTACCAGGCGGTTCCATCGACGAGGCCGAGAGACACAGAGAACCCGACCGAACCGGCCAGGAGCCAACCAATGACTGACCTGCGCAGGTCCAGTAGGCAAGTGCGGAGCCCCGCCTACTTATGGGACTACGTTACGTAGGACCAAACCAAGAGGGGAGGGGTGTTCTGTACGCTCAATTGCATTCTTGAAACCCCACGTTTTGATTGGCCAAAGCGCGGGGTGATCTGATTGGTTTAGTGAGCCGTGCTGATTGGCCCGCTGAGAATCTCCCGCAATTGGTGGATACGAATCGCGGGAGATTCAAAGCGGTGCCATTGGCCGCGGTCGCCGCGGCATGAGAATAAAAACCCGCTGTTTTTCCCTTGGAACCAGATCGGTTCTGGGGGCTAAATAAAGAGCTGAAACCATAGTCACTGCCTCCTGGTCTCCTTGCCGAACGGACACGACACCCCCAACATGGTGCAGGAGGCCAACTAGGTCACACCCACCACACCCACCCAGCAACCAGGCAGAGAACTGGTTGCTAAAATTTTTGAAACCCACCCCTGGAAACTACCCTTGGGCAGTGTTTTGCCTTACTGTTTGTAGGAGAAGAAGTTACAAAACCTGAGGGCAAAGTCAAAAAAGGAAAAGCCTAGAGTCTCTAGGTAGCCACAAATGGATTAACTCCATCCCTTTTGAATTCTGTTGAGCCTTATCTAATGCCAATATAGTGCTAATCTTTAGTTGGATAGATTCATGTGCATTGGCATGATTAATAGTAAATAAGTTTAATTGGAACTTTACATGTGATCCTGGTCTTTCATGACTGATATTAATGTGCTACTTCTTGTCCTACATTGATTTCATAATGAATATTTTTCTTACTGATTTTTGAATGTATAAAAATGATTATGTATTATAACATTTCTTATATTCAACATTTATATGTTTAAAATATATAAATTGGGATGATGATGATGATACCATCTTACAGAAATAGAAGAATTTTATCCCATAATTGATAAATTATCATATCACAGAATAAATACAGGGTTAGAGAATTTAAGGTTTGAGCTGAAAAAACTTACTAACATGGGAATTTCACAAGCAACCCTGCCTTTACAAAAAAGCACAGATACATCTATAAATCCATACCTATAGAATTTAGTTAATGTAATTAATTGGAATGTCAAGCTAATTTTATTGGTGCCAATTTTATTGGTGCCTACTTGAACAACTACCTGACTTGTTTTAGTATGATTTATCTGCCCCTTTTGTAAAACAGAATTGCATTTTAAGAGGCTATATATCTCTGATGCACTAATGGAAAAAAAACACCCACTTTATAATATATTCCACTATAAGTAGCTGAAGTCTCATCAGAGACAATGTGTTTTATCCAATATTTTATTCAACTTTTTTCCAAAGCAGTTAATTTCATATACTCTGTAGCTAAGAAAGCTAAACATTGTGGTTTTAATTGTTCATCTATAAAATACATGTTCTGTCCCTTCTATTATTGCTTCATTTTGCAACCTAGCTATGTTCATTGATAATGGTTAATTATACTCTGGAAAACTGTCCAACATGAACTTTTAATCAAATCTAAAGTCTGGGTTTGTAGGCTGTTCCTATTTTAACTTTGCTCATAAGTAAACCAAAGTATATTGGAACTAAACTATTAGGATGCTTTCACAGCCTTATTCCTAGTGCCTCTTAAATGAGAAACAATTAATCTGTTTAGTGTTACAACATTGAATAACATTAATAATACATGGCTGCTACTGTCCTACTTTTAATTTATTGACTATTACATTTATTTCCTATGGATTTTCAATGTACATAGTTTTTTTAAAAAATTGGCTATAAGCCTTTTTCCTCCTTTATTAAAATATTAGCTCTTTATCAAATATTCCCCGTGTGTCTGAGTGTGTGTTTGCACATGCATGTAATTTGTTATGGAGTTTGGAAGAGCAGATCAATCAATAAAGATATGTAGTCAAATTATCTTGCAAACCATCATCTGATCCATGGACATATTCTGGGGGAAGAGGATCAAAAAAGTTAAAGTGTAACAATGCAAGTAAAAACTGGTGGAGCTTTGATGGTGACTAGCCCTCTCTCCTCGTAGATATCTTTGAACTTATTCATTACCTATTCTTCTAAATCCAGGTTAAAATTCACTTGAGGTTCATTTTGGTTGCCTTCATTGTTTTCAGCTATGTGCTAATATTAAATGTAATTGATATGATCATATTATATGTAGAACTTTCAGCTTTTCAGTTAATCAAACCTACTCCTTTCTATCTCAATGCTGATAGACAGTAGAACTTAGAGAACTGCAGTATCACCCTGTTAGTATCACCCCCGAAGAGAACCAATAATACTAGTCTAAACTCTTTTCATTGTCCATTCTTCTGTTCAGTGTTGTTGATGGTAATGAAACTTTATATCTTAAAAATGCTAAACCTGCCTGGCCCACAAATACATTACTAACCTAGGGTTTTTATGTATATACATCTTGCTGTGAGAAAAGGTTGGAGTAGTTGTATTGTATGTGAAGGAGAATTGGTGTTTTCAAGCAAGAAAACAGGTGGGCTGTTAGTACTGCGGCTCATACCCATAGGAGTCATAGTGAAACCACTTAGTGATGCCATGCTGGCATATCAATGTGTCTCTAATGGGTATTCCACAAAGAAAATGTTGGAGCTTGTTGATGGAAAGATTGCATGAAACTACTCAACTGGCCTTTAAGTAAACATGATATATTTTAAAAGGAAATGGGGGAAGGGGAGATTTGCTCTGTAATTTGGCCAGATTCTATATTCTATTATCCAAAAAAATGCTTGGCAAAAGGAGGGAAAGAGAGCACGGAGCAGAGTGAGGCTGTTCAGAGCTTGACTGCATTCAAGAAGGAACAGGAAGTGAGGGGATGTTCCAAAAATAATACCCAGTGATAGGGCACTGATAAAAGTCAACATCTGGCTGAGATAGGAATGAAGTGCAAAATAGCAATACTTTTCCATTTCAAAAAAGGAACTTGATTGGCAGTATTGAGATTTGTAACCGTGGCTAAAATGGAACTGGAATAGAAATGTAATTCAGTTGCATGCAATGGTTATGATACTGTGTGATTAAAAATCAAAAGGAGGCCTTTATTTGGAAGAGCTCTTTGTATCACACTTCCCTACATCAAGAAAGCACATTTTCAAACCTCATAATTAAAAGTCAAAAGGAGCAAACTGGGTCTTTCCCATGTTAATAATTGTTCTGCTATTATTGTATATTTGGAGCAACTTTGTGGGATTCTACCATGGAACAATAACTCCCTTGTTGCACTCAGTGTATGTAAACAAGATCAACATATTAGGTTTAGCTTCCAGATGTATGAGTGTAAAAAAGAAATATATACATATTACACATTTACTTTTTTATTTTATTTTTGAGAGTTAAAAAAGTTCTTAATTTTCTTCATGTGTAAAAATGGATTCTGATTTTAATTTAATTAATTTAATTTAGGATCATTTCTATTTAAATTGTATTCTTGCTTCTTATTGCAAATTCCTTTATTTGTTTCTGTTGTTTTTTCTGTGAGTCTGATAATGGAAATGCACAAGGATTCACTAAAGAATTCCTGTTGGCTGAGCAATATGTAATCCTGCCCTGAACACCAAGACATCCAAAGGATTGCCAGTTCAGTGCAGGAAAACAGGAACCCCCCAGGAAAATCTTTTTACAAAATTAGAAAGGAAAGAAGCAAATCAGAGTTGAACTTGGATAGCTGTGGCTCCACACAGGACAGATTTGTCTAAGTGCATTATTTTAAATATGTAGAATACAACATTTTTTCTTAATACTAGTGTAAGCATATAAGAGTCCAACCTGGACTGAAATGTCAGTAATGAGAAGGTGAACCTTTATATTTTTGCACTCTAATGGACTTCATAAAATTCTTTGTACAGAGGACTTTTGAGGAGGGAAAATTCAATGGAAAGCTGACACCTGCATCCAGAAGGATTTAGAGAGTAGGTGCTCCTTTATATGCTATCTCCACAAAATGGAATGTGAAGGTACTGCAAGTTGCCTCCTGAAGAGCAGAGGGACCAGTTTCTCCAAACCTAACTAATTTCTGTGTTATTTTGGCATGGTGGAATCAGTGCCTGTGGGAGCTTCCTTGCCTTCTTCCAGAAAATATAGAAAATACAGGAACTATGAGGCTCATGGGTGGGAGCTAACTGCCAGATTATTTTGAAAGTCTTTTCCAAATTTGAACCCATTGGGTTGTAGTAATTAAGGCATCAAGCTAGCAACCCAAGACCCTGAGTCCAGCCTTGGGCATAAATCCAGCTACATGAGTCTCACTCTCATAGTTCTATGAATCAGGCATAGGTAAATCACATCTGAAACTTTGCCAAGAAAACTGCAGGAACTAATCCAGGGGCCAACACTGACTCCAATGCACAAAAACAAAGAATATTTTAAAATTATTTTTCCAAATTATGAGTGTTGAGATGCACATCTGGAAATTTTTTTTAATAAAGTTTTATTGAGTTTTAACAAAACAAATAAAACATCTTATTTGAGTACAGCATGGTTCCGGGTTATTACATTTCCATACAGACAATTTCATATGCATATTCATCTTATGTATTCAACTTCATATCTTATTACTCTTTTTCCAACTTCTCACTATTTCTCCCTTTACTTCTCTTAATTATCTTTTATGGTTATTTCATTTTCTTCTTATTCAATTATATTTCTTTTACCTAAATTTCTATATCTTTTTATTCATTGTACTTATACTTTCGTCTGTCTTGTTTACAATTTCATATGTTCTCTTCCAACATTCTTAAGAAGCAAAATTCCCCCTATGATTGCCAGTTGAAGTGCAACACACCTTTAAATCTTATTGTTTATTATCATATGAAATCTCATTAAACATTGAATTTGTGCATTCTAAAATTATAACATTCAAATTTCTAATATCTATTTTATATCATGTAAATCTCATCATTCAGACTCTGCTTGGTACTTCCCCTTGAAAATGTAAAAAGAAAAATTCTAAAAACATAGCAAAAACAATATATATATATAAACATTAGTAAACCAAATAGTTATTCAAAATCATTCTAGTACTGGTATGAACCCTGTAAATCTTTCACGTTTCTTTTCAATATCTATCAATCTTTGAGAACAATTGAAATGTTTCCCTCCCTTCTTCATTATTACTTAACTGTTAATAAGCATACCATTGGATAGTTATACAGTTTTATCTTATAAATTATTTACTATTAATAAGCAAAATAATTATTCAAATTCATTCTAATAACTGGTATAAATTTCCTTATAAATCTTTCACATTTTTTTTCAATATTTTATCAAACTTTAGAAATAATTGCAATGTTTCCCTCTCTTCTTTATTATTGCATTAATTATAAACATACCATTACATAACAATAGTTTTATCTCATAGATTATTTACTTATTTCATTTCTAACTCATTGCAGTATTCTACTGTCACAACACTATCTTTTGTACCTTTGCAGAATTCTCACTTTTAACTTAATTTAACCATTGTCTGTGTTTTCTAGCTGAGCAAATACCTTTAATCCTAGTACATTTCCCCACTCCTTTCCCCACTTTCCCCCTTATTACCACACTTTGCATTATTTGATCATTGAAAATGGCTTCTTCTTTGCCCCGCCCTTCTTCTTGCTCTTGAAGCTTTTCCTTTTGCTTTTCATAGTTCAGGATCTCCATTTCAAAAAATTCAAATACGAAGCCAAAGGATCTTCCTCCCCTTTCTGCATCTTCTTTCTGTTTTTTAAGACTCATCTTCAATTCCTCCAGGAGTGATGGCATTTTAAACACTTTTGAACAACCACCCGATTGAATTTAAGTAAAAACAGAAAAAGAAATAAAAAACCAAAAACTTTTTTTTAAAATCACCAAATGATCCCAGACTGTTCCTTTTTGTTTCTTTCCTTTACTTTTCCTTTCCATGGGTTACTGTATCTTTTAATAAGATTTCAGTTACAATGTATCCTCGGGAGTCTTTTCAAAGTTTCACTGTCAATTCTCTTTATTTTTCCCGGTGGCACTCCATTTTTACATTATTCCAAGTCCCACCCTTTTGCTCTTCTCCTTTTTAGGGCTTTAAAATGACCAAGAAAAAAAAAATCATTATTCTCCTTTTGACACTTAGATTTCAGCTTAAGGTTGCCTATTTGTGTCAAAATAGATTAATATAAATTTCTTTCCATACCATTGGTAATTGCCACTATAAAGGTAAAAAAGGGGTTTTTAACCTCCTTTTCTCTCTCCTTCGCCACTTAAAGATCTTCCTTTAGAAGTATCCCTCTAGGTACTTTTAGATTCAGGGTACCTTGCTTAGATGTTCTCTGTTGTTTAGCCCGGTCTGTCCTGCTTTCCTCTTTGTCTTCCTCCTGCACAATCTTGTTAAGTCTGGGAAGACGGGCGCAATAACGGAGACGAGACCTCGGATAGTAACTTCAACTCTTTAATAGTGACTTCAGATCGGAGGTGAAAAGCCTAGCAGCAGCAGCTCCTTTTATAGAGCTGGCTGCTGCTAAAGCATCCAATGACAGAGATTTGAGCTTGCCGTGCTTGGAGCGACCAATCGCAGCAGCCCGTTTACCAGCCAATCGGATCAGCTCTAAATGACCAATCACGACCCGCTGTTCATGGACCAATCAGAAGTGCAGGATTACGAGCCTGCTAGTTCGGAACAATCTTATTCAGTCGGGTTCTTCTTTGAGGTGGCCATTTCTGACCACTGCTGCAATGGCCTTCGGAGAAGGGAGTTTGGACCACCCAAGGAGGAGAGATGCAGCTCCCCTCCACTCAGCTAGCAATCTCCCCCTTCTTCACCACCTCTACGGGGTGGCTTCAGCCCCGAATGGGGTGCTCCAGTGGTGAGCACAGATTGAAACCGCGCACGATTGCAGATTTCGGCCTGTTGCTGAAGAGCCCCAAACTGGAAGTTCCACATGTGGAATTTTTTTAAAGAAGGCACTGGAACTCATCCCAGTTCCAATTTCTTCTTAGAAATTAGGAGAGCCTTCTAAAGATCCAAACTTACTAGTGATGATCAGATACAGGTGGCCTATAACTTTACCTCAAATTGCGGTATACATCCCTTGAGTGATGGAACTGCACAGGAAATGGCATTGCCTGAAGCAATACAGAATCAAAGTTCCATCAGAAAGAAGATGCATTTGGCAAGAGCAGAAATGAATAAATTATAAGAAAGGATTGCTTTCTTTCCCTCCTAATGTGTTCTCATTAAAAGATGGCAATGTTTTACCAATATGCAAACTGTCAAAAAAAAAATTTCCTGAAGAGGTAATCCCAAATGGGAAAGCCTGAGAAACAAAAATACATTGTAATCAATAAGTAGGTATGTGTGTCTTTATACTAAATTTCTGGGTTTTGTGTGTGTGTGTGAGGAGTGTCCTATGTCAGTTTGTTGAAAATGAAAAAAACAACAAAAAGAAACATATTTTAGTCGACCTCCTCTCTCTCTTTTTTCAGTAGGGTCTTCAGTTTCCATTTCCTGCCTGATCTCAGAAAGGCAGGATATTTGTTATCCCAGTAAACTTCTCCTCACCTCTGTGATTCCTCTGGTTGTGAGAAAGAAGCCTTTTTCCTTTGCTTTTCCCTTTCCCTTGTAGTATTCAATATCTCCTTCTCCACCTTCTCCACTTTCTACTCACAGCAAAAGTTCTCTCACAAACAGCACCTGGCACCTGATTTTTTTCTTCTTAACAGGCTATCCTTTTCACAGCAATGATCCGTTGTAGGGAGGTTCTTCCACCCTCAATCCATCCAGACTCTTTCCAGATTAGGCTTTTCTTTTCCTCCTGCCTTGCATGTTGTACCTGTATCTTGAGGATGGTGTACAGTGTACAGTGGAACTCAATAAATCCAAGCAAAATATAGTTAATAATGCTAGGGAGAGATTAATAATGAATGTATTATATGCATTTGTAGAGATCCTAGTGTTTTTGTATGTTTCTGTATATGTGGTTGTGTTGCTTCTGGAAGTTAAATGTGACAGATGTTGATGCTTGTAAGATGTGCTTCCTTGCTTAATGACATATTTTAAATTATCTTTAAAATAAAGCAAAAATATGCAAGTCTCATTTGTTTTGAATAAATGGAAATGTTAATAACATCTGATGCTCTGAACTAGAAAAGCAATAATTTTAGGTCAACTTTGTTTGCTTGCTTACTCACGAAGAGACCAAAAATAGCAATTACTCCCTCCTCCCTTCCTTTGGCCTCGTAAGTAATTTTCTCAGCATTCACTCACTTCAAATTATATTTTCCTTGCCTCTGATAATCCTTGTACTGGCTCCTTCTATATGTCTCAATTTATGTTTTATAGGTTTACAGAGTTTTGCAATTTATGTTTTATAGGTTTACAGAGTTTTTAAGTTTTTGAGTTAAATTGACAGGCATTGCATAGATATTTCCAGCCTTAAATAGGGCATTCTTATCTTACACTGTGGAGTGTCGTGATGATGGACCACTAGTAATTGCAAAGCTCAGGTGAAAAGACTGCTGAAGTGAATTCACTTTCCCTATTCAACTGGTCCTTTCACTCTAGCTGCTCTGTCTGATATCCGATACCACAGGCAAATGGGAGAATCTTCTTTATGAACTAATTTGTGAGCCAGCAATGTTAACTTGTACATTTATAAGGATAAGGGGAAAGATCGGAGGTTGGAATTACTTGAATCCAGAGTATCCACAGCATTTCATATGCTTTCCTAACACAATATTGCCAGGAAGACCAACCGAATTATGAGAAAACTAGAGTCATGGCATTTGTCAAATGGCACAGGAACCATTCCTGGAGGATATATGACCAGGAGATCGAGCAGGTCTTCTATTTTAAAATACCTGGGAGAGCTGCTTCATTCTGCCAACACTTGGAAACCCCATAGGAATTGCACTACTGAAAATGCACAGAGGAATTCATCTGCTATTCTTAAATTCCTTAAAAGGTGCCCTTTCCATATTCCTTCAGCACTCAAAATTATTCAGAGCCAAGCCACTAGCACAACGTATTTACGATTTTGCTATTTTATACCACTAGAACTTGTTCAATCTAAATGTCTTAAGATCACCTTTTCAAATCCCAAAATGTGTCTCTAATGGCATTCTGAGACTAGAGACAGGGTTTGTGAAAGTGAATGCTAGAGTATGGGTGGCCATACTCCATACTCAATTACTGGCTCAAACTATTCTCTTTCCTCCTTGGCCTTGCCTAGTTATCTATGAGGATGATTGTCATTAACATAGAAAAAGACAGTGACAACTAAAATCTCACCCTTGGGCTTTTCTACTCAGAACTGGATATGATCAGATTTTCATTAAATACTGGGCAGAAGACACAGAGTGCCAATTGGATCTAATCAAATCCCCAGCCTTTATTGTCAATGTATCCTATAGGTAGTCTGCCTTCCCTATGGTATACCAAGCTCAAAGTACCTAACCAGAAGTAGCTTTCCTCTGGCATGAGGTCATGCCCTTCCCTCAGTTGTCCTTGAAGGCTGATACAGGAAGATTCCCTACCCAGAGAGGCAATGAACCTGCAACTCTGGACATGTGGAAACAACAGAACATGTACTCCTCTAGTGCCTATACTACAGAGACATTCATACTAGCCTCATCTCACCAAAATTGCACAGGATACTCAGGACAATTCTATACCTTCCTACTGCTTTCAGATACTAATCCTGCTACAATGTAATGTTGTGAAGTTTAAACACAGCAGTGTTTAAAATCCATTAGATACTGTGCCATAAAGTAGGCTTAATGGGCATCTAGTTCATCATTCTTAGAGTGCTCTCTACTGTGATAGATTTTGTCTGCAAATGCAGACCTTATGCTCTCCTACCTCCATCTAATGCTCCTACCTCTCCTTTTAGATTCCTTTTACATTTTTGTTTTTAGATATGCATTTCAGTTTTATATGTTTTAGCTTTATATATATTTATAATAATTATTTTTTAGACTCTCATGTATTTTTATGCTTTTTAAATTGACCATCCTCCTTTGAGGATGACCATAATAACAATTTGATTGATTGTGATGGATGCTTTCTTTTGGACTTTTTTAACGTGAAAGTATTAAAAGTATTAGAAAGAAAATGTTGGAAAGAAAGCTCCGAAGATTTCCAGGAATCAGAAAATGAAATCCAATATTAGTGTCAGCTGGTGCTCCATTCAAAATCCAAGAAAGAAATACTTAGACTCCATTAATTAGAGAAAAGATATCTTTTACTGAAAATCAAGTGGTAGCATCAAAGGAATTCTGAATCTGAGAAAATGAACACGTAAATCACATATACAAAGTGAGGGCAATGTTCCCACCCACAATAATTCAAACTGTCCATCCAATTAACAGTTGTATGTAACGTCATGTGGACATCTTCAGGTGGTAATGTGGCATCTGTCCATTGACCTTGACTTATTTTGATAAAGAGGTGCCCTTGCGTATAGCATAAGAAAGAAGCATAAACAAGAAACTTCCCCCCCAATTTATACAGTTTGTTCTCTGAAACCTCCAGCTCGCTTCCCATAACTATTTCACCCCCTCCTCCCCCCCCCCGTTACTCATGACAGCCGAAAGATGCAAACCAAAGGAAAGAAATATTGAAGGCTGACATTCGGTCCTCCTGCAAAAGTGGCGTTAGCCCTATAAAAGAAAGAGAGTACAAGATAAAAGAAGAATATACATGTGACACAATACTATAATATTTTAAGGTTTGTCAGGATATTTAGCACAAAATGCCTGTACAAATCTAGGGGCTCGAACATCCTTTTCATTTACCCATTCTGACTGGGAAGGAGGAAAGTGTTTCCAGACAACTAAATATTGAAGTCGACCTCTTTGTTTCCTAGAATCCAAAATTTCTTTAATTTCAAAATGTTGTTCACCCTCAATTAGAAGAGGAACAGGGGGATCAACCTGAGACAGGATGGATTTCTCTAAGGGTTTTTGGTAATCACAATTGGACTGCCATGGGATTCACAATACGTTCAATCGGAAAAGGTCCAACATATTTAGCCCCAGCTTTTTTTACTTTTGTGTGGTCTGTAAATACAAAAAAACTTTGTCTCCAACTTGATATTGTTTCTGTAGAGCTCTCTTTTTGTCTACAAACTTCTTATGAGAGTGATGAGCATCATCCAATGCTTTACGGGTAACCGGCCAGATAAGCTGGAGTTGGGTTATCCGCTCACTCAATGACTGAATATTAGGTTTCTCCTGTGGAAGCTCAGGTATGGGTACAAAGTCTTGTCCCAAAGCCACTTTAAATGGAGTAAACCCAGTACTACTATGAACCGAATTGTTATATGCCACCTCAGCAAATGGCAATAGGTCAGCTCAATCATCTTGTTGATAATTAATATAGCATCTAAGATATTGGTCCAATATCTAGTTACTTCTATCACAAGCCCTATTGGTTTGAGACTGGTGGGTGGATCTTAAACTCTGGGCAGAGCTCAATAACTTCAGGAACTCTTTTCAAAAGTTTGAGGTAAATTGGACCCTATCTGAGATTATCCATTCAGGAACCCCATGTAACCTATAGACATGTAAAATAAACAGTTTAGCTAAGGTTTTCACAGGTGGGATTTTTGCACAAGGTTAGGAAATGTACCTGTTTGGAAAACAAATCTGTTACTACCCAAATAACTGTATTTCCTCCGCTTTCAGGTAATTCCACTATAAAATCCATAGAAATTTCTTTCCATGAAGCAGTCGGTCTAGTTACATTTTGTAGTAGGCCTGCTGGTTTACCAGGCGGCCGTTTGGCTGAGGCACAGATAGGACAACTAGCCACATAAGTTTCAATGTCATTTTTCAAAGTAGGCCACCAAAATTGCCTTTTAACCAAGTGTAAGGTTTTTACGAACCCAAAATGTCCAGCAGTTTCAGAATCATGAGCTTGTTGTAGTATTTGGTTCCTCAACTTTGCTGGCACATATAATTTAGCCCCCACCAATACCAATCCCTCTCTAACTGTACAGTTATTTGAGTGAGTCAAGAACCAATCATCAAGTTTCAGAGCTTCTTTTAACTGTGCAGATAAATCCTTTGATAAATCAACTTCACCTTTTTTCTGAGCCCTGGTAACCATTGGAGCCACCAACTATCTAGTTGGGACAATAGGGTGGATCATTTCTGGACAGGCACTATTATATTGAGGCAATCTAGATAATGCATCCGCCATGAAGTTCCTCCCCCTTGGAATGTACTTCAATGAAAAATTAAAGTGTTTGAAGTATTGCGCCCAGAGAATTTGCTTAGGTGACAGTTTCCATGGAGTTTTTAGAGCCTCTAAAATCTTATGATCCATCCACACTTCAAAGGGGTGTTTTGTCCTTTCTAGAAAACATCTCCAGGTTAATAGAGCCCATCGAACTGCAAAAGCTTCTTTTTCCCAAATGCCCCATCTCTTTTTGTCTCAGTTAATTTATAGGAAGGATATGCACACAGCTGCAGAGTCCCCGTCTCGTTTGCTTGTAGTAACACCTTCCCCACTGCTACATCACTCGTATCGGCTTGGATTACAAAAGGGGTGTCCATGTCCAGGTGTTTGAGCACCAGATCAGCGGCAAAAAGTTATTTCAGCTTCTCAAAAGTGGTTTGACACTCTATGGACCACTCCAGCAGCCTACTAGGCTTTGATTTCACCTCCTCCTGGTTTTTAGGAGATTTGTAATAGGCAGTACAATCTTTGCAAAAGGCAGCATAAACTGACGGTAAAAATTAGCAAATCCCAGGAAACTTTGTAATTGCTTCCTGGTGCAGGGAAGGGCCCATTCCAAAGCAGCACGAACTTTCCCCGAATCCATATATACCATCGTGTGATATACGATAGCCCAAATAGTCAATTTTCTCTTGGTGGAATTCACACTTGGATAGCTTTGCGTACAGTTCAGCAGCTTGAAGTTTTTCTAAAACTGAGCGCACTAGTTTCACATGTTCATCAAGAGTCTCAGAGTAGATAAGAATATCATCAAGATAAACCAGCACCCCTTTGTATAAACGTTCATGCAAAACTTTATTTATCATTTGTATGAATACCATAGGAGCCCCCTGTAGACCATATGGGAGAACGTTGAACTGGAAACATTCCATTGGGCAATTAAAAACAGTTTTCCATTCATCTCCTTCCTCGATTCAAATTCGGTAGTAAGCTTTTCTCAAATCGAGTTTTGTAAAAATTTTCCCTTTGGCCAGGTGGGCCAACATGTCCTTCATTAAGGTGAGGGGGTACACATTCTCCACTGAAATTGCATTTAAATTTCTATAATGAACACATAAACAAAGCGAGCCATCTTTTTTCTTGCTGAACAGTACTGGGGTTGCTACCCGAGGCCTAGCAGGTTGGATGAAACCTCGTTCAAGATTTTTATCAATAAATGACTGCAGCTCCTCTAGCTCCCATGGTGTCATCGAGTTCAGTTTAGGCTTTGGGAGTTTCACTCCTGGCAAAATTTCAATACTGTAATCTGTTGAGCAATGGGGGTGAAGCTCGTCTGAGGCCTTTTCACTTAACACCTCCTTTAAATCCCAATATTCTTCAGGAATTTTCTCCTCCCCACCTCAGGTTCTCACTGCCCATAGATGCCAGCTCTGTGGAATTCTGGGTTTTTGGTTGAGATTGCCCCTTCCCTTCTGGGGGTTGGTCAGAGCGTATGCATAATGACCCCCTCCTCCAATCCACTTGGGGGTTCCACTTTCAGAGCCAAGGCAAGCCTAGCAGTAGGGGGTGCTCCATCCCAGGAGCAACAATAAAACACAAAGTCTCTCTATGCCTCCCCATCGTCATTTCCACTGGTTCCATTATGAAATGTGCAGGGCCACCCCAGCTACTGATCCATCCAGTTGGCAAAATGCTACGGGAGTTTTTAAAATTCTTAGATATAAACCCAGTGACTTTACAACTTCTGAACTGATTAAGTACCTTGTGCACAAAGAGTCTAACAAGGCCAATATTTCCCCTTGGGGTCCCGATGTGGATATCCTTAATCTCACTGGGATAGTCATTGGGCCCTTGTTTGGACTTACCAGAGGGTCGTCTTCTGATTTGGATTCACTTTCACCAGAAGAGGTCAGAGTTCCCAGCTCCTTTCCTTTCAGAGGGGCGATCTCTACAACCTCCTCCACCTTAAGAGCCATTTCATGAGGCTTGACTGGAGTTTTTTCAGGTTTTCTTCCTCCTCCTGGTGCCCCCTTTGGCTCTAGCTTGGCACAGCAGCCTGCAGCCTGGTGACCTTCCTTCCCACATCAGAAGTATGCAGTAGTTTTGGGTTTTGCTGCCAGCCCTCCCTTTTGAGGTTTTGAGGCTTCTTGAGGGCTGGTGGGGGATGATTTGCTTCAACCAAGCCCCCCCGGCATCTGTTTTGGGTCAGATCAATTTCCACTTCTGCAGCCAGCACGTACCACAGCTGCAACTCACTGGAGTCTCTTCTGGCAATGCAGCTCTGATAAACATCTTCGTTCAGCCCATCTTTAAAAGCATCTATCAGGGCTCCCTGGGACCAGCCTCAAATATGACATGCCAGGTCTCTAAATTCTTGAGTGTATTTGGCCATTGATCTCCACCCCGATTTATGTTTTCATCCTAATCCTAGCTTTACGTTCAGCTAGTGGGTCTTCAAATCTGGCGCGCAACGCTGTCATGAACAGGTCATAATTCATCAGCTGGGGGGCATTATCATTATGCAAAGTCACCATCCATTTTGCAGCTGTCCCTTCCAAAGCCCAGGTAACATATCTGACTTTAGCTGCTTCTGAGGAAAAATCCTCCCCATATTCTTCCATGTGGCTCCAGACCTGGGCTAGGAAGAATCCTAACTCCTTGGGATCTCCTCCATATTTTACTTCCAATGGAGGCACCTTTGAAGTTCGATGCCTTCAGGCAATTGCTCCTCCCACCGGGGCCCCCTGGGCTGCTGCTGCCTGTTGCTCTGGCCCAGGTTGATTTATGGGGATAGCTGCTTGGGCTCTCCCAGATGCCTCCCCCTTTTCCCTCTCATACCTTTGATCAGCATGAGTTCCTCCGACAGCTTCATTCAGAAGATGCAAGGCTTGAGCTAATAAAAGATTCCTTCTTTCATCCTCTTGCCATGGTTCTTCTCTTCTACGCTGTTGAGTAGTGGTCAATCCTGGAGGGGTTTCTTCCTCCAGATCCTTCCAGCCGACTCCCAGAGATCATTTAGGCTTTGCAGCTGGTTTCTCATCAAGATGTAGCTCTGCTAAAAACTGAGCTTCCTCTGCAACATCTAGAAGCAGGGAAATTGGCCTTCCTGCCACTCCCACATCTTCTTGGTCGATGGCTGGATTAGACATTGTTTACAGACCCCCTCGGAAGAAAAATATTAATTCTCTGGGTGGGCTGGTAAACTGAGATTCAGAATAATGCCAGCTGGTGCTCCATTCAAAATCCAAGAAAGAAATACTTAGACTCCATTAATTAGAGAAAAGATATCTTTTACTGGAAATCAAGTGGTAGCATCAAAGGCATTCTGAATCTGAGAAAATGAGCATGTAAATCACATATACAAAGTGATGGCAATGTTCCCACCCACAATAATTCAAACTATCCATCCAGTTAAATGTTGTATGTAACGTTATGTGGGCATCTTCAGGTGGTAATGTGGCATCTGTCCGTTGACCTTGACTTATTTTGATAAAGAGGTACCCTTGCATATAGCATAAGAAAGAAGCATAAACAAGAAACTTCCCCCCCCAATTTATACAGTTTGTTCTCTGAAACCTCCAGCTCGCTTCCCATAACTATTTCACCCCTTCATGCATTTTTTATATCTTGATTTTGACAATGCTCTTACAGTTTCAGGTTAGGATAGATTAAATACAGTTTTTAAAATGAATGGTCTCAATCCACCATGCAGTGCTGCAATGCTTAAAAGTGCTCAAGAGATTTAACATGCAAAAGCTCAATTTTTCATGTCAGGGAGGGTTCAAGAAAAAGGAATGGCAAAGGAAGTGCTAAGGGTGGATAAAAGAAGTAGAGATACTTGAATGATGGTGGGTGCCAAGTGATACAAGTATGGACACTTGTCTTCTATTTTATTTTTTTAACTCGTGGAAAAAGTCTGTTCTGCATATTATTAACAAGAATTGCCCCTATAATATTCACTACAATATTATAGTCAGGTAAATGATTATGTGTTTCTGGTATGCATGGACTATAGCAAGAATTCTCACTTTTGCTTTAGGTGTCACCATTTGGGAGCTTATGACCTTTGGTGGAAAGCCTTATGATGGGATCCCAACAAGAGATATTCCTGACTTGTTAGAGAAAGGAGAACGGTTACCGCAGCCTCCTATCTGCACCATTGATGTTTACATGGTAATGGTGAAATGTGAGTAGCTTTAATTTGATTCTAGCTTTTTGTATGTGCGAATTTTACTGAAAGGGTTTTCCTTGCAGCTGACTGCCACAAATCCTTTGTAGTAATGCTTGCCATTTTGAAGTATTAAAGCAGTTATGTAAATTATATTCAAATAATATACACTGCTCAAAAAAAATAAAGGGAACACTTAAACAACACAATGTAACTCCAAGTCAATCACACTTCTGTGAAATCAAACTGTCCACTTAGGTAGCAACACTGATTGACAATCAATTTCACATGCTGTTGTGCAAATGGAATAGACAACAGGTGGAAAGCATAGGCAGTTAGCAAGACATCCCCAATTAAGGAGTGGTTCTGCAAGTGGTGACCACAGACCACTTCTCAGTTCCTATGCTTTCTGGCTGATGGTCTGGTCACTTTTGAATGCTGGCGGTGCTTTCACTCTAGTGGTAGCATGAGACGAAGTCTACAACCCACACAAGTGGCTCAGGTAGTGCAGCTCATCCAGGATGGCACATCAATGCGAGTTGTGGCAAGAAGGTTTGCTGCGTTTGTCAGCGTAGTGTCCAGAGCATGGAGGCGCTACCAGGAGACAAGCCAGTACATCAGGAGACGTGGAGGAGGCCATAGGAGGGCAACAACCCAGCATCAGGACCACTACCTCCACCTTTGTGCAAGGAGGGACAGGAGGAGCACTGCCAGAGCCCTGCAAAATGACCTCCAGTGGGCCACAAACGTGCATGTGGCTGCTCAAACAGTCAGAAACACATTCCATGAGGGTGGTATGAGGGCCTGGCGTCTACAGGTGGGGGCTATGCTTACAACCCAACACCGTGCAGGACATTTGGCATTTGCCAGAGAACACCAAGATTGGCAAATTCACCACTGGTGCCCTGTGCTCTTCACAGATGAAAGCAGGTTTACGCTGAGCACATGTGACAGACGTGCCAGGGTCTGGAGATGCCGTGGAGAACATTTTACTGCCTGCAACATCCTCCAGCATGACCGGTTTGGCAGTGGCTCAATAATGGTGTGGGGTGGCATTTCTTTAGGGGGCTGCACAGCCTTCCATGTGCTTGCCAGAAGTAGCCTGACTGCCATTAGGTACCGAGATGAGATCCTCAGACCCCTTGTGAGACCATATGCTGGTGCGGTTGGCCCTCCTAATGCACGACAATGCTAGACTTCATGTGGCTGGAGTATGTCAGCAGTTCCTACAAGATGAAGGCATTGGTGCTATGGACTGGCCCGCCCTTGCCCAGACCTGAATCCAACTGAGTACATCTGGGATATCATGTCTCACTCCATCCACCAACGCCACGTTGCACCACAGACTGTCCAGGAGTTGGGGGATGCTTTAGTCCAGGTGTGGGAGGGGATCCCTCAGGAGACCATCTGCCACCTCATCAGGAGCATGCCCAGGCATTGTAGGAAGGTCATACAGGCACATGGAGGCCACATACACTACTGAGCCTCATTTTGACTTGTTTTAAGGACATTACATTAAAGTTGGATCAGCCTATAGTGTTTTTTTCCACTTTAATTTTGAGTGTAACTCCAAATCCAGACCTCCATGGGTTGCTAAATTTGATTTCCATTGATAATTTTTGTGTGATTTTGTTGTCAGCTCATTCAACTATGTAATGAACAAAGTATTTAATAAGAATATTTCATTCATTCAGATCTAGGATGTTTTATTTTTGTGTTCCCTTTATTTTTTTGAGCAGTGTATATTAAAACCTTGAAGTTTGTAAGGAGATGAATCTGACTGAAGGGCCTTGCATTAGTTGAATCCTTATTGTTAGTAGATAATATCACACAGTATTGCCATGTATCAAATCCATTGCACACAAATTGCATTCTTTTTGAATGACAACTGGTTTATTAGACGATAGCATTTCATGTTCTAGAATCATATAGGAAAAGTTGTAAAGAGATTAACATTTTTTTTTCCAAATTACAATATAAAAAATAGAATGAAACAAAACTAGTTTACGGAAATAGTTTTCCTTTGTACAATCAGTACAATCATTTATAGATGTTGGTATGTCATGCTAACTAGAGTGCATCTCTATGAGCAGATTACAATCAAGGAGAATCTGGAGACAAATTATTTTGTTTATGTTTGCATCTGGATTCTCACTTGGCATATCTCCCTCCCCAACTGTTCAACTGCTAGAAGATGTAAATCCTGGAGCTCCAGTTTTAATTTTGAAAGAATTAAGAAATACTCTGTGGTATTTCTGGTTTAATTTAACTGAGATTAACAAACAGTCATTTCTTCAATATGGCTTGCTGCTCACGTATATATATGAAAACATTATCATAAGATACAAAGAAGATGATCCCACTTATGGTTTGAATTGAGTGGTAGCAGTCGGGCACAGCAATTGGATAGGAAGCATCAACTTTCTACTGGCTAACTGGAAGAAGGAGAAGGAAAAGGAAAAGGAGAAGAAAAAGTTTTCCTGCTTCTTGTGTTATATGCCAGATGATAATCAAGTCTGATAACCAAGCACATGAAAGTAAAAAAAAAACCAAAACCAGAACTGATATCAACCCAAATGTCAAAAATATCATAATGCAGGGAATGCGAAAGACATAAAAATATCCAAAATTAATGTGGGATATTTTGGCCTTGACTCATCAAAATCATGGTCAATGGTAAACTGATCCCATTAACTGTGATAAATGTTAGTTTAGTTTGGGTTCTCTTAGAAACAGTTAACACACGGGTGTCAAACTCGCTGCATCATGTTGCCATCACATGAGGTTTCACGATATTTTCCCTTTTGGAGAGCTGGGGTGGGCGTGGCCTGCATCAGACCTGTGGGCTATCAGTTTGACAGCCCTAAGTTCTTTTGTTTTTGTATCTGCTTTTCTCAGAGTACACTTCAATACAAGAAATTTAAATGCACGCTTTCACAAGAGCATAATTTTTTAGATTTTTGTAAGTAACACAAAAATAAATGCATTTTTCCTTTTGGAAGCTTTACACTGCAACAGTTGTCATTTAAAGGATGAATTGTTTTGTCACCTGCTGCCTATCAGACTGCAAGTGGACCTACATATGATTGAAAATCCATCCACAAAAGTTATTATTTGTCCATAGAAAACTTTTATTTAATATACTGGTTGATATAATTTCAGTGGGCAAATACAAGTTTTTTTATTGATTCTTCTGACATAAACTTCAGTTGACAAAGATTTAGATCAAGTCTGAATTATTCATGTCAGACAGACTAGATCAGAATCTCACACTTTGCACTGGAAACTAAAAATTTATTTGAATCTTCAATTTTTATTGTAAGCTGCTTTAGAAATGTGCAAATAAATAAATTATTATATTGATAATAAATAGCAAAAATACTAATTCTGAAAATAAATTATTAGGCTTTGTCATTTCATTATTCATTTTTTCCTCAGTTTCTTTAATATAGTTATCCTAATTATTTTTGATTCATTTAAAATAAGTGAGGTATTATGAGCAATAGAAAAAGTGCTCATGATGATTTATTCATCCCTCTTTTGGTGGAATTAATTACATGATCGTGGTTGGAAAGTATGAATCTATATGAAGTGGATCCATAATTCTTCCGATGAATTTTTCTACTGGACTGAGTGATCCTATAACATCTGAGGACATAGATATGATTGCATATTAGAGGCAATTTCACAAGTTGTCTTTGTTGTCAGTCATGCATTGCAACTAAACAAAGAAAGGTTTTACATAAGCAGGTAAGACTCATTGTATTGGAACTTCATGTTGAACAATGACAGATTTGAAGGCACATCAATGCTATCTTCAATTAGGCTTGCTCTAAGATAGGCTAGGGACCTATTGCTGAGGAGAATCCAAGAGTTAGTAATGCTTTGTACTCTTTGGCTTACAGAAGAGAAGTAGGGCAAAGTAACCATTTCTTCTAAGCTTTGTAATGCACAGTAAAAAGAAACTTTCTTTGCGTGGCAAATGCTTCTCTAGCAGCCACAGACAATAACCAGGCTGTATATGCCCAGAACTGTGGTGGCACAGTAATTAAAATGCAGTATTGCAGGTTAATTCTGCTGACTGCTAACTACCAGCAGTTTGAGTCTCACCAGCTCAAGATTGACCCAGTCTTCCATCTTTCTGAGGCTGGTAAAATGAGGACCATGACTACCGCGGGCAATATGCTGACTCTGTAAACCACTTAGAGAGAGCTGTAAAGCATTGTGAAGCAATATGTAAGTGCTATTGCTATATTCATCATTAACAGATACACAGAAATATTAATTATGATAGGCATAAAATTCAGTAAAAAAAACCACTCATGGATCTTGTCATGTTTAGCCACCTTTATGGTTTTGAAAAATGTTTATTTTTAAAAATATTGGTTACTTGAAATACAAAAAAGATCATAATAGATGTACCTGGTTGGGAATATTAGAGACAACCAAAATCTGCACAGCAGCTGGAACTGAACATCCAATTGTCAGGTTCAGACTGGGATTCAGAAGTTGGAAGATGGACATTATAGTTCTCAGCCACAAGCAGAAAGAGAAATAACTAAAATGCTTTACAGACAGATAACTCAATCACAAACACAAATTACACATCTGATAATGTGTAAAGCAGAATGAACAGTAAAAAAGAAAAGAAAAAAGAATATATGTAAAATGCATATAGTAATTGCACCTTATACCAGTGTTTATTGCAAGTCAGGTCCTACTGAATATGCTTAGTTTCAGAAAGTTTTTAAAAAGTAAGATGGTTGACTCGCAGAGTGTGGTAAAGAATAATAATATTTAAAATGGAAATATGAGGACATTACCAAATTGAAGAGTTTTAGAAATAACTGCTTAATTTCCAGTGGTCTCTTCATTATTACAATTTTAATTAATCATTTATGAAAAAAGAAAGTCTTGTAACAAAAGCACTTCTTCTCTCTTTTTACACATGGCTATAGGTTGGATGATTGATGCTGATAGTCGACCAAAGTTCAAGGAGCTGGCTGCTGAATTTTCTAGAATGGCTCGGGATCCTCAAAGATATTTAGTCATTCAAGTAAGTGGCCTGAATTCATCTTCTTTTCTTTCTCCTCCTGTTTCATAATGGCTATATACATGTAAACATTTTCTCAGCATTTTGTGTTTTTTTAACCTTGAATTTTTGAAATGCCTATGCATTTTCAGAACAGTTTCTAGCACTTTTGGGGCTTTTGAGAGTAGTTGAAGTGTTCTCAAGTCTCTGAAAACAGATAAATTAAGACATATGTTACTTCTGTTCTATTTAGTAAAAAATGAAATATGCCGTTTTGTGTTAAAAGCCCAATTACCTCAATAGTTTTGCTAATCACAATGCTTTCAAAATATCCTCTATATAAGGAAGGCTATATTTGTAGCTCAAATCACAGCATCTGAATATGTTCACCTTTGTGAAGATGGTCCAGATTAGAGGCTGTAAATATTACATGTTTATTTGCCTCACTGAGCTTAGTATTAGCTACACTAAGGTTAGCTACAAATATGTATTAGATCAGCAAACCTCCTTTTCCCTGCCTCAGATAGTGGGTTATTTTTCTCCTGTGCTATTTTTGTGTTTATTTTATCATTAGGTAGAACAACAAAGATTGCCCCATATTTCAGTAAAATGAAATATTTTAATTCTCACCCAATTTCTCTTTGTACATCCATTAATAGTTTTGAGCTTTAAAAGATTGGACTACTTTGAGGATGTTTGGAACAGCCACAAAATGCTTCTAGCAAAATGAAAACACTTGTTTCTATCTCAAGATGTTCTGGATGTGCTATATTTGTGTTCATCTCATCATTAGCATTTGCACCCATTTTTTTCATAAATCTATCGGATTCTTCTGTAAACATTAACAGCAGCAACACAATGGATACTTTTTATTAATAGGAAACTAGCCATTAAAAATATGTAGTTCTGTTCAGCAAAAGCTTTTTAACTGTGGAAAGAATATGCATTAAAGTTAGGAAAAAAAAGCGCATATTCTCTTTCTTCCTTCAGAGGCTATTCTGGTCAATGCTAGTACAGATTAGCTTAAATGAAAAGCCTGAATATCAGTACACAGAATTGTTAAAATACATCAAGAATGGTTGGTAACTTGAACACTTTCAATTTTGAACTCAAGAAACATTCTACACAGTCCCCAAAGTTAGCATTTCTGTTCCAGCACCTCAAAAGAAAAAGAGTGAGGCTTGGGAGCAAGATGATAGTGTGACAGATAAAGACAATTTCAACAATCCCAGGATTCCCCAAGGAACAAAGAAAAGAAAGTTAAGACAGTCAAAATCCCACTGCTAGAACAATAGATTTCCTTTACCTATAGATTTCGTTTACCTATTAGAATTATATTTCTTTAAACCAAGAAGCCATGAAGAAGAATTCGTGAAGAAGTTGCCCTACATGACATTAATTATTTGTCATTTAGCTCAGAATAGTAAACTGAATGGGAGCATCCCTCAAAGATTTCAGACAAAGATTTTCTCCAGCATCTATTAGTAGATTTCACTAGAGATGCTAGAGACTTAATCTGCAAAGCAGGTTTGTCACTATAGAGTAAAGATGTTTACTTTTCCCTTGCCACAATTAGACTTCTACAAGCCACTAAATCTTAGTTCTCTTGATATAGAAAACAAATGTCCATTATGAGGTTGTTATAAGCTTTGTTTCTGTACAGCTAGGTATATAATTAACATTGTAATAATTGTATTTTAGGAAAGTAGTAACATATCACCATCTCTTTTGCTGGGATTACTCCTCTCCATAATACTTTTTCTGATAAAACAGTTGAAATACAAGGTTTTGATTTGGAATTGACATAAACTGGATACTTAGGAAAGAATACTATTGAATATTTTTTTAAAAATTGTTTTTGCTTTTTGTGGAAAAAACAAGGGTATTCAATAAGGAGAAGTTTGAAAGAATATAATATAACTAGATTCATAGAATCATAGAAGGGCTGGGAGGGACATTGCAGATCTTCTAGCCCAACTGCCTCCTCATGACAGGAATCTTATACCATACCAATCAAATAGTTGCCCAGTCTAAAACCTCCAGTGATAGCTAATAGCAAGCAGATGGATGATCGATGTGATCATCAGTGTAATCATTTTTAATTTTCTGTCAATGGGACATTGTACAGGGTGATGATCGCATGAAGCTACCAAGCCCAAATGACAGCAAATTTTTCCAGAATCTGCTGGATGAGGGAGACCTGGAAGACATGATGGATGCTGAAGAATATCTTGTCCCTCAGGCATTTAATATTCCTCCACCTGTCTATACCTCAAGGACAAGAATTGACTCCAACAGGGTAAGAAGAAAAAAAAGGCTTGGCTGAACAAAAGGGCACATGTACACACACATACACACAGAGAGATCACTGGCGAAGCAATCCACAGAATAATTATTATATTCAGATCTTTGCTTGGCTAAGTAGCTACAGGAGATGGAAAATGTCTTTGTCAGTTTTGTCAGTGTTGTTGGGACTTTGAAAGATCATTAAATGAATGGTTTTGAAAATCAAGAATTACTTGTACTCCACAGAGTATCCAATATAGATTATGTCACTCAGGCTTCTAACAGAATTAGCTGATGTACATGGGTGCTGAACTGACATTGCTGCCTTTCAGGAGAGAAGGGAAGGATCACCATAAAGTATATCCATATTCTCATTCAATAAATGTGTTAGCAGAATAAACATGCCTGTCTCCTGAGAAGTAAAAGCTCTCTTTTCAGCACAGTCAGGCTAATACCCTTAGAATCTGTCACAAATCCAAAGAGAAATGGCCCATGCATATTGTTCCAACAAAACCAAGAGGTGGGGACTCTTTCTTTTTAAATGCATGATTCATGAAACATTCAAAACAGATTGTCTTGTAAAGATGCTCATCTTTGTCAGCAGCTCCACAAGCTCTCTTGTACAAACAGTAGTATCTATTTCATCTGGGGATAGATTTTTCCAAATATGATTTGTTTGTATCTCTTGACTGACCTGCCCTAACAAGATATCTGTCATATAAAATACACGTGTACAATCCACAGAAAATAAATGTGTCTTTCAGGGCTGCTAATCTGGATTTACATTCTTATCTGAGAACAAAATGGCTGGAGACATAGCAGTAGGCATTCTGGTGCAGTTCTTGTTTGGACAGGAGCAGGAGGAAGCAAGTTGATTTTCTTGGCCTTCAGAGTTGAATACAATGTGGTTTATTGGGCCATTGGTCACTGTCTGATTCTCACCCTTGTCACCAGTCATTCACTTGCTGTGATGATTTAATAAAAAGGCGCTTCAACAAGTTCACATATAGGGTTAATGATGAATGCAGCTCACATGTTTACCACCACAAATTGTATACCAGACAGAATAGGTTGGTATGGATGTAGAATGATTCTTTTTTTCATTGTTGAAAGAGAAAAGCAGTTGGAATCAGATAATCCTCAAGTTACAACTACAATTGAGCCCAAAATTAATGTTGCTAAGTGAAATACTTGTTAGGTGAGTTTTGCCCTATTTATGACCTCTCTTGGCACAATTGTTAAGTGAATCACTGCAGTTGTTAAGTTTGTAACATGGTTGTGAAATGAATCTGGCTTCCCCATTGACTTTTCTTGTCAGAAGCTTGAAAAAGGTGATCACATGACCCTGGGACACTGCAGCCGTCTGTTGTGGTCCACCAGTGGCCTGTGGAGCTGGGGGCAGAGTCAGACAGTGGGGAGGAACATGGGCCAGTCTGGGAGTCTGGGGAAGACTCGGACGAGGGATCTGTATCCGACACAGAGATGGGGCCAGGGCTATCTGAGAATTACGTGTGGACTCCGGGGCCTCCAGAATCTGGTATCAGTGAGACAGAGAAACAGGAAGAACCTGTTCCCAGTGTGCGTTTGCGCAGAGCTGCCAGAAGGCAAGAACAATTCAGACAAAAGGGGTGACTCGGGAGTAAGGCTTGGAGATGATTGGCCCCTCTCATAAGACATAAAGGAGGAGCAAAGGGACATGAGCCTTTTCAGGAAGCAACATTGTTCATTCTGGTCAGTTTAAAATCTCAAGCTCCATGTTCACTTTGTGCTCCTTTTGGCCTTGTACAGCTAATTGGCAATTTAGTCATTGGCAGCATTTCAAGGGAAATAAAGGTGGGTACTTATCAGTCCTATCCCAAAAGACTGTGACAGACTTCTGTTGGACTATTCATAAACTATTTGGGGCTCATTACAGCTGTGAATGCATATAATTCACAGCCATTGAAATAAAAACAAGATTTTTGGGAACAGCGTGTGGTTGTTACTGTCTCAGGAAGCCTTGGTCAGAACACCATCGTAAACATGAACCAGTTGCCAAGTGTCTGAATCTTGATCATGTGACTGGGAATGCTGCAATGCTCGCATGTGTGAAAAAGGGTCATGTCACTGTTTTCAGTGCCATTCTAACTAGATGAACTGTTGTAAATCAAGGACTATTCATATTCTATAGAAAAAGGAAGTTTAAACAGTTTCAAGCACTTTAAAGGAAGAGAACTGAACAGGATTGTTTGTTATGCTCTCTTTTCATCAGGAGAAGCAGGAGGAAATAATTGTTTATGTCCAAGCTTCAACCCCTTTGCCATTCAAACATATGCTTCATCTAAATATATTTTTGTCTTGTATTTTTGTCTTGTATTATTTCCATGAGATTGAAGTTCTTTCTTCTTTCCTTTGTCTAAAACAGGGGTGTCAAACTCACGGCCTGCAGTCTGGATGCGTTACGTGCTGGCCCCACCCGGTTTAGCAAAGGGCGGAAAAGTCCCAATACGATGCAAGTTTGACATCCCTGGTTTAAAGCACCATGTAGAATATAGAATAAAATGTATCTGCACTCCTTTCTGCTGCTTGACCCAACCCAAAACTTAGTAGAAAAATAATATTTCCCTTACTTGGATCTCTGGCCGTTCCCTCAAACTGTATTAGCTGTCAGGATTTTAAAAGTCTCACCCGAGAACCTGTAGAGATTCCACCAGCATAACAGAGCACTACTACAGTAAAGAGCATTTAACTCTGGCTAAATATGAAACACATTTGGAGCTTTTCCTCTGCAAAGGAAAACACATATTAAAACATATTAAACATTGTTCATTGCAAGGCTGAAAACAGAACCAGTGAAATGAACTCCAAGTTCAGTTTTTACAATTACTATTCTTTGGCATACCTCTTTCTTGGGCTTACTGGAAAGTAAACTTGTTTGTGCTAATGAATATGAATATTAAATGGACCTATTGCAATTGATGGCATTACCACGAATGGGAAATAAATTGAAGCAGCTTAAGCTGTTTATACTAATTGTTACTGGGAAATGAAATTTTATAGTAAAGTTTCTATGCTCTTATATAGAATCTATAGCTATGAAATCTTTTCTTTGAGTTTAATGAAAAAGTGACTTGCCTCATTAAATTATAAATTTATTTGAATATTTATACAATAAATTAAAGAAGATATTTCCTTCTTTGTACTAATTTCAGGGTTTTTGAACTCCTCGTATAAGATATTTCAGTGGAGAATTTTCTCATGGAGATTTTTAGCTTTCTTGCAAAGTTAAAGATCGATGATACTCATGGATTAATGTTTCTTGACCTTATAAATAATGTGTTCCTTGCCCTTTACAGTTATGCCTATGCATATATTTTTTTTAGAAAAATACTATTCTTTGGTTATGAAGTAAAAAATGGGCTGTCAGGAAGATTTTCTATGAACTACTCTGCTGTTGCCAGAAATTGTTTATGATTGTTTTTTTCATTTGAATTGCTTTATGTCTATGGCAAATCCCACTTTTAAGTCCATTTTCTGCTTAAAAGGATCTGGGGTATCTCTTTGTAGGACTGGTGTTCTGGAGACAGTATATCTGCTGTAGTGAAGTGGGTGCTTTTGCACTGTACACAGGGGGTTGTATTCTGTTGGCCTCTCTAGCTTCCTCACATGGAGATGAGCCTTTCCGGTAAAATCTCTGTTATTTTGTCTGCTACAAGGAAGAGCTTATTTGGTAGATTCCTCCATCCACACCTTGACAGAGAATTTTTCTTTTTGAATCTTGACTTGGGAAGAAAAGTGGAGAAGACCACTTAATTTTGACTTTTTTTGGCTTTTCCTTTAACTATCTAAAGCAGCTAGGATGTGTTGGTTTTGTGTGTGTGTGTGTGTGTGTGTGTGTGTGTGTGGTTATGAGGTTAAATACTTTACCCTATCAGAGTCTGCATACTAGTTTGAAAAACTGCAAGTTGCTTTATGTAATTAAGGTTATAGAGCTAATTAAGAGTTGGAAGAAATAGGAAAAAGGAGAAAGAAAAATACCATGACTCTTCTTTTTTTAAAAAAACTTTTTATTAAGAAATTTTAATTACAATAGTAAAAAACAAAATACAAACTAAATTTAGAGAATGGAAAGAAAAACTAAAAAGTACAAGGAAAACAAGACAGAAGAAAAAAAATGATATATAATAAAAAATATAAAAAACTGATAAAATTGATTTTAACTCAACTAGTATAAATACATTTAATAACGTTATATTCCCTATAAGATTAAAAAGATGTCTCTTAATCACATATCCCATCCCTTATCTTTAAGAACATCCATATAGGATCAGCTTTTCAATTCGTATGTCAGCAAAAAACCCATGTCATTGCCAGAACATTGCAACAAAATGTTTTATTTTAACATTGATCAAATAAACCAATTTTATATTCTTCCCTTTTACTTCTAACAGTTTTATTTCAATCAGTAATATATTTAAGTCAATCAAATATTGTCATAGTATTTTATTTATTTCAATTCTTTATCTCATTGTCCAGATTTCTTGAATGTTTTAATAAGCTTCTTTTGTAGCTCAATAAGAAAACATTTTCCAGGTTATTCTCTTAGTTTATCATTTGAATTTCTCTGTTTAACAATTTCAGCCAGTTTCTTTGGTATATCCAGTAAACCATTCCTTTCTGAATCACTGCCTTGGTCTGTCATTTGTAGTTCCACATTTTGTACTTTTTCTGTCTTATCAAATAAATGTTTTCTATATCTGTCATTCTTTAATTAACTTCTTTTAGACACAATCTATAAAAACAAATATCATTACTCATATCTCAGTGTTAATATTGTAGTTAATATTGAAGTTGACTTCTGGCTCCATTCTTCAAAATCTCTTTTAATATTTCCATTGTTACAGTGTTGTCCTTATGTAAGTCCCAATATTAATTAATATCAGGTTTTAGTACAAAATGTCCAATGTCCAAATTGTATTAGTGCAAATAGTACTATTTTTATAATTCCACATGCAAGGTATCTTCCTATATGAACATTGTATTACACAAGTCATAAACAATAACATATGAGTAGTGCGGTATTCCTTTCTGGGAAAAATAAATTCTCCTAACAATCTTAACAATGATGGAAAAACTATTTAAGTGAACTCTGACTTACTGGGATTTTTTAGTCTTCAAATTGATAGAACAAGGTTGAATTTCCTTTAGCTTTTATTTTGTCTGAATATTGGCTAGAAACCAGGAAATTGTGACTTTTAATTGCATTTTAGGCATGAAGCAGTGAGTGACCTTGTACTAGTCATTCTCTCTCAGACTTAGAAAGCAAGCAAAGGCAGACCACTTCCGAAAACCTGCTAAGAAAATTTCACCAACTTGTCCAGGCAGTCACCAAGAATCAACACTGACTCAAAGGCCTACGTACACAAACATTTGTGTTACTGTTTTGTCATAATGATAATCTGTACTGTCCAGAGCTCTATGAGGGAAAATACAATTTACTAAAAAAGGAGGTTGCCTTCTTCATTTGTTGCTGTTCTTAAGGAATAAACAGAAATAACCCTTATAAATAACAAATAAGAGTTAAAAAAGGAAACCCAAGAAGTACGAAGGTTTAGACTTAAAATGGTAATTATTATTTTCTCTCTTTAAATATTTTTGAATGTATTATTGTAGTAGATTCCAAGATCTACATTAACTCATCTGAAACAGAGAAAAATTCATCAAGACAGCTATTATTTCCTTTCTTGGGCCTAGAATATCCAATTCTGGTTTTCTTTATCTCTTACATAATGAAATTGAGAATATTATCATCAACTTTGTATTCAGATGTTTAGACTGTCTCCTCTTACCACTCATTCAAATCTCTCTCTCTCTCTCTCTCTCTCTCTGTCCCCCCTCCCTCTCCCTAAGACCTTCCCTTTTGCTTCTACAAGGATTGCTTCTGTAAAAGCTTTAAAGAAGATGTGCTCCATTTCATTTTCAATGAGGGAAGATGGCTTTTGAGAGGTTCAGAATATCCTTTGATTACTGGATAAAGTAGAAGGAGGGGGAGCAACGAGAGAAAGGGTAATAGGGAGGGGGCAAGTGAAACATGTTCATCAAACCTTTTTTGTGTTCCCCTTTCCTTCTGCTGCTGCTGCTGAGCATGTGGCCTTTTGATTCATTCCTGCTTAAGAAGCGTTCCCACTTAAAAGTTCAGAATTCCAGGCCTCCTATGTTGTTTAGTTTCCTTTTAAATCCTCTGGATGTTTAAAAATGTATATAACAGCCAGGCAAGATCGAGACTTTAAGACATCAAAACCTTTTGTTGTTGTTGATATTGTCACTCTGATGGTGTGGCATAGATAGAGAGGTCACAAAATGCATGAGATCATGCATACAAAGGAAAACTAGTATTGAGAAAAGGAAAGAGAATTGGAATTGGACAAGGAAAAAGATATACAGGCAACTAGGAATCTATAGTCCTCTCTCTTAATTTTGCCTCTTCTATTGCTTGATACACAAATATATTAATGTAAAGAATCACTCCTCTAGATATATCAGTGGAAAGCTCTGTGAGTTGTTTCGTTTTGCATACCCCACAGTCAATTAGAAAAAGCACACACTCTTCAACATTTGAATCTTGAAAGTCGGGCCATCCTTGTTTCCTCCACATAGCTTGAAGCCAAGCATCAGTGACCATCTTTCCTGCAGTTACGATGCAATACAGCACTGAAGGCATTTTGTTTTCTACCTTATGAAATTGTATAATTCATTTGCTTTGAAACTATTCTGGCCACTGAAGGAAAGTTTATCATTAAAGTGATTTTAACCATATTGTTTGACAAGCAAGGCAGTTCAAAAGTTTATTCTTAAGCTTCTGTACTATAAATGAGTAGAGGGAGCCATTGTGCCACCCATTGATATAATGTGGTGCAGTCCAATCTAGTCTGGTAGCAATAACAACATTATAAACATGACATAATCAATAGCACTTTCAATTCTCTCATCCCATGGAGGCAAGCCAAGGATACTTTACTACAAGAGTAGTAAAACATAGCCACAGCCTTGACTTTCTAACTACATTTTCATTCACTTCCTGAGGAAGGACATACGATTGGCTGTGATTCTTCATTCCTCATTTTATCTTCCTAAGAGGAAGTGGTTGTCCAAAGTCACCCAGTAGGCTGTGTGAGGCTTTTGACCTCCTCCTCCAATCTAATTCTGGCACGCTGTCATTCAGTCCATGCAGAGCTAGGGCAAAATGCCTCCCTGACCTTGTTCTATTCCTCCTGCATCCAAAAGCAACAGTAAAGGAGCCCACACAAGCCTCTGCAGTGCACACTCACAACTATAACAATATTCAGCAAGTCAGACTTTCAACAGCAGATGGAAACCCAATCTTCTCATCATGGTATCTAAACAACATTTAGTGGAGGTAGAATGGACAGCGATGATGGGATTCTGAGAAGCAGTAGCAATAGCTTATATACTAATTCACAGTGCTTTTACCGTCCTCTCTAAGCTGTTTACAGAGACAGCATATTGCCCCAACAATTTGAGTCCTCATTTTATCCACCTCAGAAGGATGGAAGGCTGAGCCTGGTGAAATCAGGTGAAATCAATTTGAACTGCCAAATTGCAGGCAGCCGGCAGTCAGCAGAAGTAGCCTGCAGTACTGCACTCTAACCACTGCGTCACCATAGCTCTTAAGAAGAAAGCATTTATGGAGAAATCAAAATTGAGATAAGAGGATTGAATATTGCTCAAAAAGAGAATCCCATTAGCAATCTGATTGAACAGAGAAAGGTCAACACCTATGATGAAGACATTTTGATTTACCCTAGCTGAGATTGAGAAAGGAGAGGAGATGAAAAAGGAGATAGGAGTGACAACATATATCTTATTCATTTCATGATAACTTTGGTCAGAAAACTCCATACAGATTTCAAACTTTACTCCCAGATTTAATGCTGGAAGGTGTCCTCTGAAGAGCAGATGAGGAAGAGCTATAGCTAGTCAGAGCCACATTTTGTCATTTTAGATAGCTTAATGTATGAAACAACAGCTCTTTTTGCAAGTTACTGTACTTGAGTCATCTCTTAACATCCCTGTCATCATTGATCTGGAAACATCTGTTACTGAATAGTTTATTGGAATAATACTATGTGCAATTATCCAATCAAGTTTATTACAGTAAAAGACCAGAACAACTATAATGTTCTGGCAGCATAAATGTAGGCTCCAATAGTACAACATACTCAAGAGTGATTTTACAGTTTTTTTCTCAATAGAGCCTGATTTTTAAAGATTGCCTGGACAAATCCCTGCAGTTTTCTTGGCAAGGATTTTCAGAAGTGGTTTCCTTCTTAGAGCTGAAAGAAAGTGATTGGCCCAAGATCACCTAGCTGGGTTTGGATTAGAACTTGCAGTTTCCCCATTTCCAGGCTGATGCTTGAACCACTTCATTAAACTGGTCAAATCCACTAAGAGACAGGGCTGTACCCGAGCTTCATCATTGTTCTGTGTGCATCCATTACAGTGGTGGAATTCAAAATTTTTACTATCAGTTTTGTGGGTGTGGCTTGGTGGGTGTGGCAGGGGAAGGATACTGTAAAATCTACAGTCAGAGGTGGTATTTGCCGGTTCTCCGAACTACTCAAAATTTCCACTACCGGTTCTCCAGAACTGGTCAGAAGCTGTTGAATACCACCTCTGGTCCATTATAAACTACAAAGTAGAAAGAGAGATATAGGACAAAAAAAATGTGGGGGCAGGAGAATCTATGAGGTAATAATAGCTTCAGTGCCATATTTCCCATTGTAATCAAGGTATGTTTCTTTGATAGGAAGTATGTGTAATACAATGCATTGCCATCCTGTGGACAAACAGCAAAAGGATAAAAGGCTGCTCACAACAAGCCTCCTTTGAGCTCCTGTTGTGACACCCTGAATGTCTGCTTCTCTAGTCCCAGCTCTAACTGGCATCATCCTGGACATAAAGTTTTTAGAACTGGTGGAAAAGTGATAGTAAAGTCAGCTGACAATTCCCTGCTGATCGTTTCCTTTGTAAACAAAAGCTCCTTATGTATAACAAGAGCAGACTGAGGACTCAAACTGAGGATGAAGCCTCTGATTGATGGTCTGTTTTCCTGGTACATCCTGCAGTTAATGCTCAGGGAATGGTTAGTCCATCTTACTGCTGTCAAGGTAGAGTGCTAAGAGCCTGCTAACCGGCTTTGTATTTTTTTTCCCTGCAAAAATTTTTGAAAAGGGAAAGGTCTTATCCCCTTGCCATATCCATATACTCTCGTCTAATTTGCTATGTTTCTTTGAAAATGTCCCTGACTACTATGGTTGCAAATTGAAATATTCTTGTAAATTCTCTTCTGCAAAGCAGTGTCTGTTTTCCCTTTGGTGCTCTTGGGGAAGAGACATGTCTTCCCCTGGAGAGTGTCCTTCAATTTGATTTCATTTTGGTTTAGATCTGTTGTAAATACCATCCTGTTCTTTTGAAATATTTGCTCTGAGCTGGTGAGACAGCTCTATATTATATTTTCTAGCTGTAACACCATTGGGGTATCTGCAGCATATTATAAAGATCTACTTGCATAAACCAGCTGTCTGTATTCCACACAGACTTTTCCTGAATTTCTTTCCACTTAGGGCAGCAGCCGTACCATATATAGGGCAGGTAGCTGTGGTTTAGGATCTTTCCGCAACTATTAGTACATCCTCACTGAATAATTGATAGCTTTGAATTAAAACTTAAATAAAATAAAAAATAAATAAAAAGTCTAACTTGAAAAGTAGAGCTTGTCTGAGCTATTGAAGAATGTACCATTTGGTACCTAAAGCAATATAGAACTCAGAAACCAGACTCCACATTATGCAGCATTCTAGGTAAGATTAAATAAAGTCACTCAGTCACTCAGACCCCGGTCATCTCTCATCTGGACGACTGCAACACACTTTACATGGGGCTACCCTTGAGGAGTATTTGGAAGCTACCATGGCATGCAATGCCATTGGCATAGGTCCAGGTTACCTGAGGAACCATCTCATACCAATGGGATTGGCTGACTTTTGCATTGGCAGAAGGGGTTAGAATTAGATGATTAGGGATTAGGGTTAGGGTTAGATGCTGTGAACCCTGTCAATTAAGGAATTCTGGCTGGCAGGTATATCCTTAGCTATTATTGTTCATTTTAATCTTAATATTTATCATTTTGCTATTTTATATTGTGGTTTTTATCTTGCTCTAAGTCTCCTAGAGTCACGATGGTAAGATGGGTGGCATATCAATTTAATAAATAAAGTTAATAAATACATAAAGCTGGGATTTACAAGAAATCATATTTTGCTCTTAGTAGCCAATCGGATTTGAATTCTGAAAAGCTTCAGTTTTCTTCAAGATAGCTGTCCTTTTTCTTTGATTACTGAAATATGAATATTAAATAAGCAAACAGATTTCCATTAATTTGCATGTTCTTAACAAAAAAAAAATCACACAAGTAAAATCTGGATAAATACCAAGAATCTCTCAGGCATTTTTCTATCTCCATTTTTTCATTTTGTTTTCAGTTGATAGTTTTTTAGCTATTTCAGGTGTGTGCCTGAATTTATTTTGGTGATATAAAAAGCCTTTTGTTGTTGTTAAGTTTCAATATTTGTGGTTTTCACTGTGGCTTTTCCTCTTATGATGACCTGCTCAGTCTTTGATAGTTTTTGACATCTTTCACCAAGCTTCTGCTTTCCTGACAACATTTCTCCAATTCCAGCCTTTTTTTTTTTTTTTTGTAATCACATTGGCTTCTCCATTATTTTTCAGTTTGCAAATGTTTATTTGGAGTTTTTTTTTTCTGGGAAATCCTATTGATACTGACCTTTTCAGCTTATCTTCTCCTGCCATGGGACGCTATTTATCAAAGCTGTCAATTTATTCAATTGCTTTTTTGAAATAGTACATCTTTGAGTTTAACTTCTCTTAAAACTAAATGCCCCAGGATTAAATGGGCGCTATCTCTCAAAATGGCTAGTAATTACATTTCTTCAACTAAATTTTAAAGATAGGGTCAAGATTGACTCAGCCTTCTAAGGTCTGAAAAATGAGGACCCAGATTGTTAGGGGAAATCTGCTGACTCTGTAAACCACTTAAAGGGGGCTGTATAGCACTGTGAAGCAGCATATAAGTCTAAGTGCTATTGTTATTTTAAGCCACCCAGAAAGTGTTGTAAAGCACCATAGTGTTAAGCATATAAGTCTAAGTGCTGTTGCTATTGCTAGGTAGAAGTTGATATTTGATAGTGTTAAGGGTATCATCTCAGGATGTAAAGCTGTCTTCTGCAATTGACTGGTGGTGATTTTGTCAATGCCAAGTAGTGTTCTAGATGTTTTAGGATTGCACCGAAGGTATCTGTTACTGTTAGTGTTATTTATGCTTTCTTTTGCCATAGTCATTCTACTTCCATTTACAGGTCTTAATATTAGTATTATACTAGTATTATATGTATTTTAATATTAGCATTTTATGATTTTCTCCATTTCTCTCTCTTCTGTTCTGCTGTTTCCAAGTACTGCCATGTCCGCAGGGTGGCAGGCTACTATTTAATTGTAATTTATTTTCTGTCATTGAAGAAAATCCAAATTCATAACTCAACCATAATGTCTTCATTTATTTTGGGTTAGTCCCTTCTTCACAGAATTGTCTATGCTTTAGGGAAGATGGGGAAACAATTTGCAACAGTATGTACCAGCTTAACATTTTTGAGTATCACTATAATTAATTATAAATGTATTATTCAGAGAACAACGTCTTGGTCTAGTGGTGAAGATGTTCACCTCCTACTCAGTAGGTTGACAGTTCAGTCCTAGATTGCAGCAGATGTTTTTTCCCTAGGGCACAAAAAAATTCCAATATCTGCTGTGAACTCTGCTTCAGGTGTCAGGAAGAGCATCCCAGCCAATAAAGCTCCATCCGGTTGTCCCAACTCTACTTGAATTATGTGATTACAGGGTTGTAAAAAGGGTTTTTTTTATTGGTAACAATTCAAAGTTAGAAACTTGGCAAAATAGGATTTGAATAGGATGCTAAGTAAGTTATATGTTTTTGTAGGGCAACCAATATTGCTACTAGACTTGGACTAGGCAGTGTTTTGAGGATAGTAATCCTGATGCTGTGTCTTCTCTTTTTAAACTACTCTCTAAGCAATCTGCTGTTATAAGTATGATTTAACTTGGAAAAAATGCATACAATGAGGGTCACTTTCTAAATTTGCCCCATGTAATGTCCTCCATTTATATTGCATATCCCTGTCTCTGTTTAGTAGGTTATCCTGCTGGGGCCCTTACAAAGTAGTCACAGCATGCCACAAAAGAAGGCTGAACTTTCCCTCTGGACCATAATAGAAGGAATCAAGGGAGATAAGACTATCTCTGGTGGATAAATCTAATAGATATCATGAGAGTTTTCAACCTTTGATAAAATATCATTAAGAAAGAACATACTCCAAAAATAGCTGCCCTTTACCTTGATTTCAATTCAGTTTCAATTTAATGTGCTACTGTCAAAGACTAGTACAAGTAGAGTACTCTGTGAATATGTGTGTGTGTGTGTGTGTGAGAGAGAGAGAGAGAGAGAGAGACAGAGACAGAGACAGAGACACAGAGAGAGAATAAAATGTAAGAGAAAGTTAAAATACATTTATAAAACAAGCTATTTCTAAACCACAAAAGAAAAAAAATGGCAATTAGGAAAAGAATGAGGGAATATATAAATATACCATGGAGAAGATTGATGTGTAAGGATAAAAGATATTGATTTATAGCAAGAGTAAGATGTAATGGTAAAGAAATAAGTAAATACATATACTGAAAAATGTAAGGAGATGCAAAAGATGCCTTGATGTGGTAACAATGTATAAAGTTTTATTTTATGTTTTTAAAATTTGAAAACTTAATAAAATTTACATTTAAAAAATATAAAACAAGCTAGTCCAAATGAGGACTAGATTAAAATCTATAAATTATAAAGCAGATATGTTATGTTATGATATTTTATGTTATGTATTAATATTATATTATATTTCTGCTTCCCAGAGTGACATTGTACAGCTTACAATCAATACAAAGAGAGACATAAAAACAATTATAATTATAGGAACAATTAAAATGACAAAACATAAATAAACTATGAACCAAGGGCTTGCATGGATGGTGCTTTTTTTTTTTTTTTTGAAACAAATTTTTATTAGTTTTAAAGATAAAACAACACATCATTAACCATTGAATATCATAAACACATAAAACCTCTTAACATTGTAAGTCCTTACAAGTCAAACAAAACATTATTTTTATACAGCATAATTCCAATTTATCCCATCCCCATATGGACACGCAAATATCTTTCAGCAAATTTCTCATTATTTCTCTTTACTCCTATTCAATTTCATTTCTCTTCCATATTTATCCATTTTATAGTCATCATATTCTTTTCTTTCTGGCTTGTTTAAATTATTCTCATCTAACATTCCTCCAAGGTTTTATTGATTCTTTTTCCCTTTTTTTTTTTATAAAAAACAAATTTTGTTAGTTTTATCATAAGCACAATACACAAGACATACAAACACAAAACATAGACAAAACTAAAAGATCTTTTCTGAAGGTTGTCTGTTCCCGGGTTAAAACTCTTTACACAGACACAAATTCAAACATCATATTCAACCCATATCTCCTTCCATATCTTATTATCATTTTCTTTTTTATATATATATATATAAACCATTTTTATCAGTTTTCTAAAAACAATGCACAAAAAATCAAGGCATAACAGCTTATAAATTCTTTTCTGAAAAAAATAATAATAATGATAAACCAATAAGGCATGACATTTCCAGATTATACTATCAATATTTCATATAATATTAACTTCATATCTTGTCCCTACTTCTCTTTTCCATCCAAATTATTTATCAATTAACATTTTATTGCCTTTTATCAATATACAAAATCAAAAAAAAAAGCATATATATCCTTCCATATCTTATTACCATTTTCAACAACATTCTTTGTCTGTTCTATTTCCAATCATCCATTCATCTTTTTTCTTTTACTATACTTCTCCTGTACACCAATTGGAGTAACATCTATAACTCATTACCTAACTTAAAAATACTACATATAGCAATCTTTCTTGGGATTCTGTTTAAAAGATTCTAAGATTACATAATAAGTTTTATGTTCTAAATATACATATAAAAACACACTCTTATATACCCTCCAGAATCCCTCTTTTAATCTAAATTAAATTCACCCATTGTCTCTAAATAAACTTTTTTTCTTTAAGTCTTGCTTCCCCCCATTAAGGCTTCTCCTCCCCCTCTTTCTCTCTTGCTTATTCTTCTCCTTGCCCTTTCTACCCCTTTGCTTTTTCTCTTCACTTTTCTTGTTCCTTTTCCTTTGCTTTCTAACCTTGCCTCCATCTTTTCGCTCATTTTTCTCTCTTTTGGTTGTTTTTATAATTCTTAAAAACCCCTTTTTCTTATCCTTTTTCTCCTCCTCTCCGGAAGGGACCCATTGTTCATCAAAGATGGCTTCTTCTTCCTCTTCTTCCTTGTCCCAGTCCTTCTGCTGCGTAATCAACTTTTCAAAGGAACATAACGCCATTTCTAAGAATTGAAACAAAGCGCCCAAAGTATCTTCTTTTTTATATTTTTGATATTCAATCTCTAGTTCATCCACAGACGATGCCATTATGAAAAGGGAAACTTTTTCCAAAACAACCACAAGTATTTTTAATCAAAGACAATCAAAAGCAATTAAAAAAAGAGAAAAAAAAAAGTTCCAAAAGTTAATACTTTTCTTCCTTCTTCCCTTTCTCTTTCTGAATTAATTTTTAATCAAAGAGGTCCAATTACCATACATCTTCTTTTGGGATCCACAAAGACGTTCTAGACAGTCTCCTCCTTTTTCAGTTTCTGCTCCAATTTTTTTTTTCTCCCTTCCCACTTGCAATAACAATTTTAAATAATCAAAAATCCATACCTCCAGCAGAGATTTTCCAATTTCTTAAATTTTTCAATGTCCAAAAATCCCTTTGTCTCTTAGCTTAGCTTTCAAAGCAATCCACTTTCAATGTCTAATATCCAAATATTTCTGCTTTTTCCATGGGGTGGGAGAATAAAAAAAAATAAAAAAAAGTTCCCTTTAACAGCTTCTCCGCCGCTTTTCGCTCTTCTTAGGGATACAATGTATCCTCCAGCAACAAGCAGCTCAATTCCAGGCAATTTGAAAGTTGTTACTTGACCCGGCTCAGACAGAACTTTCACTCTTCACACTTCCTCCAGCACAGTTCTTACCCGGTTGCTGGCTTCTTCGTGGCGGCCATTGCTGACCGCCGCTCCACCGCCTTGGGAAAAAGGGGTTTTCTCGGAGAAAGGGGGGGTCTGCGATGCCCCCACCTCCCTTTCCGACTCCCCTCTGTCTTCAGCTGTCCCTACAGGGTAGCCATATCCCCCTGACCCATCTGGATCGGGGGTACCTCGACGGCTAGCACAGCAGGAATCGCGAGCTGTCGCGAATTCCTGCTGCCCCGAAGCCACGCAAACCGGAAGTTTTTCTTGGATGGTGCTTTTTTCAGTTGCTTGACCAGTCACCTGCACCTATACAAAGTATAATAATATCTAAAATAACAAAAAAGTGATCATACCTAAAATTAAAGTGAATTATAATTACATAGAGTATGTTTGGTTCGTGAAAAATTGCCCCACTAGATTGATGGATTTTCTATGTTGGTGCACAAAACACAGCTACATGTGTTGTAATGAAAGGCAGTTCATCCATGAGTGGCATCAGGTCAAATAGGATAAATCTAGTTTGAATGTTTCTGTAAAAGGAGTAAGAAAAAAGAACAAAATGGCCAGTTGTTCTGCAAGTGTTTTTTGCCAGTTTCCAAGGCCTGGAGAACCCTGGAGAGGGCAAAGCGAGGCATGGGCAGCTATGAGACGCTACGAGGAGGGCTGGGCGAGGCCCGGGCAAGGCTTGGGCAGCTATGGGGAACTCAAAGTAGATTTGAAAATGCAAAGCAGCAAGCCCCACCGGTCCCTTATGTCCTCCTGCTGCCACCACCACCAGCCTGGTCGAGTGCTGACTCCTGGGCTGGCCGCTGCTGCCTTGTCCACCCGGTGGTCACCATCTTGGCTAGGACAGCTGGCGGCCGCCATCTTGGCTAGGATGATGCTACCTTCCCTCACCTGCCATGATCCAAGGGTTGCTGCCTTGCCTTCCCACCACCGATTGGTGAATGAGGAGGCAAAGCAGCAAGCCCTGCCGGTCGTCTACCTTTTCCTGCTGCCGCCACCGCCGCTGCCAGCCTTGTTGAGTGCCTACTCCCAGGCCAGCCAGAAGCAAAATGAAGACTGAGGAGGACCCCGAAATAACTAGCCAGCTAGCCAATTTGCCTGCCTCATTTTTGGTAAGTTGTTTTTTTATTTATGTATTTATTTATGTATTTTATTTAAATAAATAAATAAATACATAAATAAAAATTATTTTACTATTTTATTATTTACTATTCATCTTGATGTTTCTTTCTCCTTTGTTTTTTCCTATTAGGAAAAAGCAAATCAGAAAGAAATATCTCTATATAGCATGTTATATATAGATACTTGTTTCTGATTTCCTTTTCCCCATTGGAAGAAACAAAGGAGAAAGAAACATCAAGATGGATAGTAAAATAATTTTTATTTATGTATTTATTTATTTATTTAGTGTCTGTTCTGCTTTTATGATTAATAAAAACAAAAGCAGATACTAATAAATAAATAAATACATAAATAAAAAAGCAACTTACCAAAAATGAGTCAGGCAACTTCTTGTTACATTGTTGTTATATATTACCTGTTTCTGCTTAAATCAATATGTAGCAACAATGTAACAAAAACCTGCATGCATACATAAATGGAATTTTTTTAAAATAAAAGTTTTTATTTTTTTTAAACAAACAAAACAAACATAAAACATAAACCATTTTCAGTTACATACAGTGTGTCAGTTGGTACAAATCATTTGTCCACAATCTCTGCAGTCTTTCCCTTCCAATTTGCATTAATCCTTATATCATAAATCCACTATATATATTAATATTATTACTTAAATATCAATAAGTACAGCACTGTAACAGAGAAATTATTTAAATTTCTTTGTATTGGCTTATTTCTAATTTTGGTAATTATATCAACATGTTTATAATTATCAATCTTCTGTATTTAATTCATAGATAGCAATGATCATTCTCCGCCTAATTTCTACCTCTTATCTCTATCCATTTCTGCACATTGTAATTTTTTAATTTCATTTTCATCTAGGGGGATCTCTTCATTTTTCCACTGTTGTGCAACATAATTCTAGCCGCTGTTAACACATACAACATTAAATATGTACTGTACTCCCTTTATTTACGTGGGTACCAACAAAAATATTTCTGGTTTTAAAATTTAAATCTATATGTTGCTTTACCATTTTTGCTAACCTTGACACTATATCCTCTTGAGTAGCTACACTAGCAGAGCCCAATACAATTCATATATTCCAGTTTTTTAAACTGAGGAATAAATTTCAGAAAAAGAATTCAGTATTGCTCTGTGAATTTACCTATCAATTCCATTCTTAATCTAACTTCTTAGATGATTTTGTACTATTATCTCTTTTTGTAATATATATATATATAAGAAAACATATATATATTAAGAAAACATATATATATACACACATATACATATACATATACATATACATATACATACATACATACATACATAAATACATATATATATATATATATATATATATATATATATATATATATATATATATATATATATATATATATATATATATATATATATGCTTTCTGAGGTTCTCGCGGGTATATACACGGGAGAAAACCCGAATAACCAAAGATCCATATATATATACATACATACATACATACATACATACATATCTGCATAAGGCTGTAAAAAGCTTCAATACATTTTTAAGCTGCATTCTAAAAAGGTTAGACGACCAAACATGGCTTCCCCTGGCTTCTCTCTCTCTGCTATGGAGAGAGCATTCCATTAGGGACTGTTGGTCCAGGTAAGCAGTCTTGGCTAGGAAAGATTTTTGTGCAACTACTGGCACAAAATAACAAAGTCCCTTGGTTTGTTAATAGTATTTCCATTTTAAGTGTTTCTTTTTCAATTAATGAATTGTAATTATGAAAATATCAGCCATTCTTTTATATACATAGTGCAACATCTTTTTTATAAACTGTCATTCTCACTCACCAATTGGTGGTGGGAAGGCAAGGCAACAACCCTTGGGCCGCAGCAGGTGAGGGAAGGTGGCATCATCCTAGTCAAGATGGCAGCTGCCAGCCGTCCTATCCAAGATGGTGGCCACCGGGTGGATGAGGCAGCGGTGATTGGCCCAGGAGTCAGCACTCAACCAGGCTGCTGGCAGTGGCGGTGGTGGCAGGAGGAGGTAGGGGACTGGCGGGGCTTGCTGCTTTGCCTCCTCACTCACCAATCAGTGGTGGGAAGGCAAGGCAGCAACAAGGGCCGTGGGTGAGGGAAGTTGGTGGCAGGCAAGGCAGGGAGCGTCAGTGAGGGTGGTGGGCATCCCAGGAGTAGGCACTTGACTGGGGCTGGTGGTGGCAGGCAGGCGTCCAGGTCCTACTTATCTTTCCGCATCTTCAGAGGCCAGGGTAGGCAGTCCATGCAGGCAAGGACGGCTAGCGATGGCAGTGGCCAGGGCTTGTGTCTTCTTTAACGGCAGCTGTTGAGGTATTCCCTGTTAGGAGAATGAGTGCACTCAGGGAAATGTAGTGAGAGTGGTGAGGAATAACACACAACCAGCATACAGATACACTGAATAGTAAAATGTAGGTTTTACTTCCAGTAAACGTGTAAACAAAGTCCAACAAACAGTCCAAATCATACACGGCTAAAGCAGTTAGTATCAGTCCAGGGATAATCCAAAAACAAAGTCCTTTTCTTTAACAGTATCATAAACAAAGTTCAGTAAACGGAGTTTGCTAACAGTTGCAAGACTCACAGCAATCCAAGCAGAATGACGATCAGGCAAAAAGGCAACAGGGAAATGCAAGAAGAGAACAAACCAGGTTTCTGCCTCTTATGGCCATTGGAAGAACCTCAGCCAATCACAATTACAGCACTCTCTTAAAAATACAACAGTATTAAATAATTATCCTGGTTTATATATTGCCAACCCAACTGTTAGTTGACTATCATTCCTAACATTCTCCCCTTTGGGTAGGACAATATGTAAAACCTTACAGTTTAAGTCCATATTCCTCACAGCAAGCCTTATGTGCCTTGGGCTTTTGTAAAATGATCTGCAATGTTATTCTCTGACATGCAGTACTCCAGTATAATCATTTTACTTTGAACACATTGTCTCACATTTAGATATCGTAGATCGGTGTGTTTTGATCTTGTCTTTACAGCAAGATTGGAAGCCATCTGAATTGCTGATTGGTTGCCTTCATATACAACAATAGGTTCCTTTACATTAATTCCCATTTCTATCATTAGTTGTTTATAACATACTAAGTTTGTACATAATAGAGACAAACAGGAGAATTCAGCCTCCATTGTTGATAAGCTTAGATGTTTTTGTTGAATAGACTGCCATCCAATTAACACCTTTCTTAATAACACTACAATACCTGATGTTGATTTACATGTAGGTACATCTGTAGTGAAACTTGCATTGGCATATGCAGTTAAACTTAGTTCATCCTTAGGCTCCAAATATAATGCATAATGCATCGTTTGTTTAAGATATCTCAACACACGGTTAGCAGCTTGCCAGTGCCTTTCAGTAGGCTCAGCATTAAACCTGGCTAATTGATTGACACTATATGCTATGTCTGGCCTAGACCAATTACTAAAATTGGATAAGCTACCACTCAATGATTGATAAATATCTTTATAAAAAACAGGACTTTGCACATCACTGTGGCTAAACTCCTGGCTCATTGGCGACTTAGCCGGCTTACAAAGTTCCATTTTAAAGTTCTCCAGTAACTGGTTAATTTTATCTGCCTGTGAGATTTTGTAGCCTCCCTTAGTTTTTTCTATTTTCAAGCCAAGATACTGTTTAATCTTACCTAAATATTTTATTTTAAATTTCTTCTCTAACAGTGAAATAATCCCAGTAGCTTCTTGCTCATTTTTGGTGATTAATGCTATGTCATCAGTGAACAATAGCAACAATGAAATTACACCATCACTTTCCTTTTTGAATAAACATGGATCAGCCATGCCAGCTACAAAACCTATCTTAGTTAATTCCTTCACTATGCACTGGTTCCATTCATAGCCTGATTGCTTCAAGCCATAAAGACTTTTTTTTAAATCTCCAGCAATCAGTTTTGTTATCAGTTTTTATACCCAAAGGCTTCTTTAAATATATAGTATGTTGCAACGATGCATGAAGATATGCTGTCTCCATATCTAAATGGTTTATTTTGTATTTATTCTTAGCTGCCCACACTAATGCTGCTCGTAATGTGGTAGCCTTCAGACTAGATGCAAATACCTCATCGTAGTCATTGGCTGACTGATCGAACCCTTGTGCTACTAACCTGGCTTTATGACTAACAGTCCCATCCACACCTGTCTTAATATTATAAATCCATTTTGCACCCTATGGCTTGCTTACCTGGTGGAAACCTGGCATTTTCACAGACCTCCAAACTTTGTAAAGATTTCAGTTCCTTATCCATTGCTTCCTGCCAAGTAGTCTGATCCTTAGCAGGATACAGTTTCAATTCATTATAGTTACTAGGAGCTGCATTTACTTGGCATACAATACTTGCCTGATATCTATCTGTTGGTCGTGTTATATGGGTTGAACTCCTAGGCAACTCAGGGCTTACTGATGGACTCTCCTGTTCCACCTGCTCCTGTTCTTCTACCTCCTCATGTGCCTGTTCTTCCCCTTTAATTGCTATTGATGGTTTAACAATCTCATCATTAGGGACTATTTGGGTGTCGATAACAACATCATTGTTTGATTCCTGTTCTAGTTTATTCCACCCAACATGCTCAAGAAATTTAGCACTAGTGCTACAGTAAATATTAGCTGTGCCTGGATCCCAAAATCTAAATGAAATATGGTTGGCCTTGTAACGTATGAAAAATAATTTCCTAGCTCTATGTTGCTTTTTCAGTCTGACTTGTGAAGGAATATGCACCCATGCTGGAGCTCCAAATGTGTGTAGATAACACACATTTGGTTTTCTGCTATGCCAACAAGTGAATGGCAATTCACCAGTTGTTGTGTTCACCACATTGTTTAACACATGGTTGCTACACATTATAGCCTCACCCCACAGTGTTTCAGGCAAATCTGAATCAGATAACATAGTGCGAGCCATGGCTTGTAATGTTTGCCCTCTTCATTCTATAAACGAGTTATGTTGTGGCCTGTAAGGTGCAGAACATTTATGCTCAATACCAGCCAATTTTAACATCATTTGGAATCTATTGTTAATAAACTCAGTCCCATTATCTGTAACTAAAGTAATTACTTTATGTTTCATTTTCCTTTCTGCAAATCTTAGCCAGTTAAAGAAATGTTGGAATGTTTCTGTTTTGTTTTTCATTAGATAACAGAAACTCTACCGTGAGTAATGGTCCATTATACTCAAAACATAACAGGCACCTTCCAAACTGGGTTTATTAAGACCCATTATGTCAGCAAACACAACCCCTAAAGGTTCTTTGGTCTTAAACCCATTCAGTCTGTTTGCTGGAGTAACCTTGCTTTTCTCCTGAATACAGCCATTACAGTTTAAGTATTTGCTACAGGATTTTAATTTTACTCCCTCTGACAATTCAACAGTTTGTTTCAGCATTTTGAAATTAATGTGCCCCAGGCATCTATGCAGTAAATGTATACATTCATCATGTGGCTTAACATTGTTATAAACTGAGTTAGCTATCTTCAAGTGGTCATCATGTATCACATATAAATCATTCTCTAAAGTAACAGTAACACTTTTACCCTCTTTCTCTGTTATACAGTTATCTCCTCTAAAGGTTACTACATAACCAATATTAACAAAAGCCCTTACTGATAACAAATTAAATTTCAGTTTAGGTACATATAACCTAGTTAAATGCTCATTTACCCATGAACAATATGCAGTACCTTCACCAGATGCTTTCATCTTCCATCCATTTAACAATGATACATGTTGCTTACTTGTGGACCTCTTTTCAAATCTCTCTCTATTTCTAGTAATGCACTGTGATGTTCCACTATCAATTACCCACAAATCATGGTTTACAGTTGACTTGCTAGACATAGCTAAATTAACGTTCTTCTTAGCCTTCTGGGGATTACCAGTATTCTGTCATTTTCCCTTCTTATGGAATCTAGCTATATGTCCCCTAGCCCCACAAGAAAAACATTTCCAAACAGTATAGACAGTTGAAGACAAATCCTCTTTTTGTGGTTGTTCCTTCCTCAGTTGGCCCCTATCCAGCCATCTTCTTGCCTCTTCTAACAACCTTCTGGTTATGTCAGTCAATGTCAGTTTATCTTTGGTCAGGACTTCCAGTGAAGATACGTAATCATCATAACTTTCATCCAATGAGGAAAGAATGATGTAAATCTGATTCAGCTCTGAAAAAATCAGTTCCTTTTCATGTAGCTCTTGAAAAGTTCTTTTCATGAAGTTCAAATGAGCTAACATATTTCCACCTTTCAGAAGATGTGCTCTAAACCGTTTACGTGTAAGTTGTATATGTGCACCTACACTGTCACGAACATAAATCCTCTTCAAATTCTCCCAAGACCTAGCAGCAGACTCTTCTCCACGAATATAGACTAGCTGCTGGTCTCTCAGTGTTAGTCCAATTATACAAAGAGCTCGTTCATTGTTCTGTTTAAAGGCAGCTAACTTTTTGGCATCATCCTCATTATTTGGATCCCAAGCATTTACATCCAGTGGATCCTGAACTGCAGCCATAACCCTTTCCTACACAGAAGTAGACTGCACTTCATAGACCAGGAAACATAGTTTGTTCCATCCAACCAGGTTATCAGTGATAGACTTGTTGACAGGTCTTGTGCCATCTTTACCAGGACAGTAACCCACAATTAAATAGTAAACAGCTGTCTGTATATAGTACTGTGTATTCACACTAACTCTCAGTTATCTGAGCCTGGTATGGTCTGGGCCCATAACCAGTGTTGAGGTATTCCCCATTAGGAGAATGAGTGCACTCAGGGAAATGTAGTGAGAGTAGGAGGAATAACACACAACCAGCATATAGATACATATAGAATAGTAAAATGTAGGTTTTACTTCCAGTAAATGGGCAAAAAAAGTCCAACAAACAGTCCAAATCATACACGGTTAAAGCAGTTAGTATCAGTCCAGGGATAATCCAAAAACTAAGTCCTTTTCTTTACCAGTGTCATAAACAAAGTTCAGTAAGTGGAATTTGCTAACAGTTGCAAGACTCACAGCAGTCCAAGCAGAATGACAATCAGGCAAAAAGACAATAGGGAAATGCAAGAAGAGAACAAACCAGGTCTCTGGTTCCATCTTATGGCCATTGGAAGAACCTCAGCCAATCACAATTACAGCACTTTCTTAAAAATACAACAGTATTAAATAATTATCCTGGTTTATATATTGCCAACCCAACTGTTAGTTGACTATCATTCCTGACAGCAGCTGCCGCGGGAGGCAGTCCAGGCAAGGCATGCAGGCAGGCCTGGGAGGCAGGCCGACCAGGCGAAGGCGGTTAGTGGTGGTGGCGACTGGGGCTTGCGGCTTGCCCTCACTCACTCAGCAGGGCAACAGAAAGCAGGCAGTGATGGATGGATGGATGGATGGCTGGATGGATGTCTGCCTTGGCTGCTACTGCTGCTGCTGTGAGCAATGGCACCAGGCAGGAAATTTTTTGTAGGTAGCGCACATGCACTATAAGTAGGGGCAGGGCAGGTGGGGGAGAATGAGGCAAGGATTTTTGCACATGCGTGAAAAATGTCGCACATGCGTAGTTAAAAAAAACCCAGTTTTTGGCCCTTAGGAGCAGTGGAGAGGGGCGGGGCCAGCCAGAGGTCAGTTTTACTGGTTCTTAGAATTACCGGTGATGTTAACAACTGGTTCTATGGAACCAGTGCAAACCGGTAGAATCCCACCCCTCAGGCCATCATTGGCTAACACTGATGTATTATGCAGATTGTTTATTAATGATTTGAAAAAGATTTTGATTTTTATCCTTGTAAAAATATCCCACTTCTGTATTTTCTTAGTATCTTTCTATATTCTAGTAATACAATTCATAAAAATACACGGATCAAATTGCAGTACTTCCTCAACAATATTGCTGATACTATAAAGTGTTAAATTTTATTTATTTTCAAATACATACATAATCAAGAAGGAAAGCTGTGAGACCATCATATTATAGAGTGAATTGCCATCCAGAAATATCATGATCTAAGAGAAAAACCAGTTGTGATTATGACAGTTTTGTATATTTAAACATTAAACTGCCTCAGTCATCTATAAACAGATTGTTGGGGTATAATAGATTTTGCCTTTTGTATATCATTAATTATTATCCAGTTTTAAAATGAATGCACATCTGAAGATTAGAGTGCTGGTAAATGAACTTAGCTAAGAAGAAAGATGTTTGGGAGAGAATATCCAAAGCTAAGTTGGAGGCCAAGTGGAGATGCTTCACTGCTTATTGCTGCTGAGCAAACTGGGTTCATCCTGACCAAACATTTTCAGCAAAATGTCTCTGCAACAAGACTTTGAATAAAAATCTATGTATAGTCACTATAAATTGAGACGGTCAAATAGTTTTTGTAGTTTTTCTTTCCTTTAAATTTTTTAAAGATACAAGCTTCATCAGTCTCATCACAGCCAAACCTGCCCATCTATTGACTCTCTACTCTCTACTCCAACTTTGACATAATTAAGAATTATGAAAAGGTAGATTTGACATACAGTTTCACATTTTAGTGACATATTTCTTATTCATGCACCATTTGTCTTTCAAATGCTACCTCCTCTTTTCCACATGATATAAGTAAATCCATATGTAAGCACCAGAAATACCATGATCACATTTATTAGTAGCATTCTAGGAAAAACATGCAATCAGTAACAAGGAAAAGAGATATGCTTGAGAGAAAAATGAAAATTGCTAAATGATGAGGACAGACCAATAGTCATTTTATTGGGACTAAGTAGGTATGGACAGATATTGATGTTAGAGTTCTCTTTAATCTTCTTGCAGCTAAATTCCAATTCTAAATAGAGTCTGCAGCAAAATAAAACTCCATGCCAGGAAAACTGGAAATGTCAAAAGGGACTATTCTGGCTATGTGAATACTATTCTGCTTTCCAAACCCTCCTTACAGAGAAGCTTGCATAAAGAACATGGTCATTTTACTGATGATGCATGATGTCTGTCTTCATATATAATGCGTACATTATGATGCATACATGTTCATTATATTGATATTGGGAAGGGGGTGTTAGAGAAATAAACATTCTGCATCTGTTGCTAGGAAATCTAGCAATAGATGCAGGACATTAGAACATTTCTGGAACCAAAACTTAGAAGCATTCAGCGATAGAGACTTATCTTTCTGTGTTATTGAACTACAAGCATGTTAATTTTTCAGTCATTGAAAACCTGCTAGACAGACAGGTATTTTTTTATCTGCTGTCTTTTAGCCAGATTATAGAGAATGAATATTGTGTGATTGTAATTATTCAGGTGAAATATCTGTGTTGTCTTCATTGTTAAGCAGTATATCCTTTGTCTTCCTTTTAGACCAGGTGAGTAAGTAGTAGATCATCCCATTTGAATCTTCATTTTAGAGGGACAACTGACTTGCTGCATGCTAATCATTCTTTTCTGCAAAAAAAGTCCTACCTCTTTTCAGAATTTCCTTAATTATTCTACAGTCAAATCCTCCATAATTTGAATTCACACAAAACTGCCTCTGGAGATGTGCTGAGCAAGAAGGGGTGAATTTGACTGGTGTTTGAATAAATCTCTCTAATTTGTTCATGGTTTTTTCACCAATTCACAGAATTCATATGACTTACTTTCATCCATGTAACCCCTTACTATATTGGTCATTCCATTTTTCTTTCCTATTAGAGTGAAATTGGACACAGCCCTCCTCCTGCCTACACCCCTATGTCAGGAGTAAGTATTTCATAATCAACCTTCATCTTTTAGGATTTGTTTGTCTTTTTAAATGTATCCTTCTTCTTCTCTCTTCATGAATTCCACCATCCCATATATTCTTTCATTGTCCAAGGGTAGGTGAACACTAATCATGTTTTGTTGCTGAGTGTCAGTCTGTGCTCCCTTCAAATCCCAAGAAAGAAATACTCAGACTCCAGGGGTTAGAGCAAAGTTATCCTTTTACGGGAAAATAAAGTGGAAGCTGCAGATTTAATTCCGAATCTGAGAAATTGACGCGCAGATTACATATACAAACAAATGGAAATGCTCCCACCCCCCTAAGTCTAAATGACTCCTCCAATTAAAAATTCTGAATATGATCATGTGGCCATCTCTAGGTGGTGATGAGGCTTTTGTCAGTTGACCTTGACATATTTTGATAAAAGTTCGCAGTTGCGCAAAAAGGGACAGAAGCTAGCCAAGAAATGGAAAGTTAAAGAAAGGAATCCCCCTCCCCTTGCTAACCTAGAAAAGGAATGCAAACCACCTCCAGCCTTCTTCCCCTCCAAATTCCCCCCTCCCTCCGTTGCTATTGACAGCCTAAAGAAATAGATTGGCAGAGCAGCAAAGAGGCAATAATTAAGCAGCAAAGAGGCAATAATTAGAATGCAGAATATACATATTATGGAAGATATCTTGAGGCTGACATTCGGACCCCCTAGAAGAAAGACATTAGTCCCTGTAAGAAAAATATAATAAACATGTGTTAACATTGGCATACATCTCTAAGGTTTATCAGGGTATTTGGCATAAAAGTTCTTGAGCAGTTCAGGAGCCCTAATGTCTCTCTCATTTACCCATTCAGCATAGGACGGAGGAAAATGTTTCCAAGCTACAAGATATTGGATACGACCCCTCCATTTCCTAGAGTCTAGAATTTCTTTAATCTCAAAATGTTGTTCACCCTCAATCAACAATGGTATGGGGGGATCAGTTTAGGCCGGTCTCAAGGTACAGGTATGTTCAGGTTTTAACAAACTGATGTGGAAAACCGGATGAATACGATGAAGAGTCTTTGGTAAAGTCGACTGAACAGTCACAGGATTTACAATCCGCTCAATGGGGAAAGGCCCCACATACTTAGGGCCCAACTTCTTCGATTTCTGGGTAGTCTGCAAATATTTAGTCGAGAAGAATACTTTGTCACCCACTTGATACGACATCTGCGGGGCTCACTTTCTGTCAGCAAATTTCTTATGAGACTGGTGTGCCTCATCCAAAGCTTTACGAGCGACCGGCCAATTCAGTTGAAGTTGAGATATCCAGTTGCTCAACGATTGGACATTGGGGTTTTCACGAGGAAGTTCAGGTATGGGCACAAAATCTTGCCCAGTTGCCACTTTGAAAGGAGTAAACCCCGTACTGCTGTGGACAGAGTTATTATATGCCACCTCCGCAAAAGGCAATAGATCCACCCAGTTGTCTTGCTGGTAGTTTATGTAACATCTGAGGTATTGCTCTAGCACCCCGTTAGTCCTCTCGCAAACCCCATTAGTTTGGGGGTGGTGGATGGAGCTTAAGCTCTGGGTGGAGCCTATTAACTTCAAAAATTCCCTCCAAAAGTTTGGGGTAAATTGGACCCCTCGATCAGAAACTACACGCTCAGGAACACTGTGCAACCTGTAGACATGTATAATGAACATTCTGGCCAATGACTTCGCTGATGGGATCTTGGAGCAAGGGATGAAATGGGCTTGTTTGGAGAACAAATCAGTCACTACCCAGATGACTGTATGCCCAGCACTCTTGGGTAGGTCTACTATAAAGTCCATGGAAATTTCCCTCCAAGGGGCAATTGGCCTAGCCACATGTTACAACAGACCTGGTGGTTTACCAGGAGGTCTTTTTGCTGAAGCACAAACTGGACAGCTCGCTACATAAGTCTCAATGTCCCTTTTCAATGAAGGCCACCAGAACTGCCGTTTCACCAAATGTAGGGTCTTCACAAACCCAAAATGACCAGCCACTTTGGAGTCATGAGTTTGTTGTAACACTTGGCTTCTCAGGGTTTGAGGTACATACAATTTCGCACCTATCCAGGCTAGACCATCTCGAACGGTGCAATTATTTGCATTTGCCAGGAACCACTCATCCGTTTTCAAAGCCTCCTTAAATTGTTCCATGAGGTCAGTGGACAGATCCCTCTCCTGGTTCCCCTTTTGCGCTCTGGTAACTATAGGAGCAGCCAGCTGTGTAGTGGACATGATTGGTCTTATCACTTCTTTATGGATACTATTGTATTGAGGCATTCTAGACAAAGCACCTGCCATAAAAATTTTTCCCCCTGGGATATACTTCAAGGAGAAATTGAATCGCTTGAAAAACTGAGCCCACCTAACTTGATTAGGGGATAGCTTCCGAGGAGTTTTTAAAGCTTCCAGATTTTTATGGTCAGTCCATACCTCAAATGGGTGCTTCGCTCCTTCCAGAAAATGCCTCCAAGCTAGTAAGGCCCAACAGACTCCAAACGCTTCCTTCTCCCAAATGGCCCATCTCCTTTCAGTGTCAGTCAATTTACGGGAGGTGTAAGCGCACGGTTGTAATGTCCCCTTCTCATTTAATTGAAGTAAGAACACTCCCACCGCCACATTGCTCGCATCAGCTTGGATCACGAAAGGGGCATCCATGTCTGGGTGTTTCAGTACTGGTTCTGCAGCAAATTGTCTTTTAAGCTTTTAGAATGCAGCTTGGCACTCCATGGTCCAATTCAACGGTTGGCTGGGCTTTAGTTTCGATTCCCCTTTTGTCTTCAGAAGGTTGGTGATGGGCATGGCTATTTTAGCAAAAGATGGGATGAATTGCCGATAAAAGTTAGCAAATCCAAGGAAACTTTGAAGCTGTTTTCGGGTTCTCGGTGGGGCCCAGTCCAATACGGCTCGCACTTTCTCTGGGTCCATCTCAATGCCCTCGGGTGAGATACGATATCCCAAGTAGTCAATTTTTTCTTGATGGAACTCACATTTGGATAGTTTGGCGTACAATTTGGCGGCCCTCAGTTTGTGCAGCACGGAGCGTACCAGTTTCACATGTTCGTCTCCAGTCTCCGTGTAGATAAGAATATCATCAAGGTAGACCAGAACCCCCTTGAATAAATGTTCATGAAGCACTTGATTGATCATTTGCATGAAAACAGCAGGTGCCCCCTGTAGGCTGAAAGGGAGAACGTTGAACTGGAAACAACCCATCAGGCAGTTGAACGCAGTCTTCCACTCGTCTCCCTCTTTAATTCGGATTCGGTAGTACGCCTCCCTCAAGTCCAACTTTGTGAAAATCTTCCCTTTTGCCAGGTGGGCTAACATGTCCTTCATCAGAGGGAGGGGATACACGTTCTCCACGGACAGTGCATTTAAGTTTCTATAGTCCACCATCAAGCATTTGGAGCCATCTTTCTTCTTGCGGAACATCACAGGGGCCGCCACTCGAGGTCTGGCGGGTTTGATGAAACCACGTTTCAAGTTCTTGTCAATAAACACTCTCAGTTCCTCCAGCTCCCCCGATGTCATCGAATACAGCTTCGGTTTTGGGAGCGTCACCCCCGGTAGAAATTCAATACTACAATCAGTTGACCGATGAAGGGGAAGTTCGTTGGAGGCCTCTTCGCTAAACACCTCTCTTAAGTCCCAGTACTCCTTCAGGATTTTCTCCTCCCCCTCCACATGTTCGGCACCTGAGGAAGCTGTCTCGGCCGGAACCTGGGGCTTCGGATGGGATTTCTCCTCCCCTTCCGGGCAGGGTTGCTCCTCCCAATCGGTGGCCGATCGGTGCAAATACGTATCCACCCAGTTCACATGGGGATTTCACTTCCGAAGCCAGGGCAATCCCAATATCAGAGGCTGTTCCATCCCAGGGGCCACAATAAAACACAGGGTCTCACGGTGGGATCCCATTGTCATCTCTAGGGGCTCCATTATAAAATGTGCGGGGCAATCTCCCGCCTCCGATCCATCCAGTTGGCAGAAGGATATGGGCGTTCTTAAAGTTCTCAGTCCAATACTCATATCCTTGACTACCTTCATGTTAATTACACACCTTGTGCACCCCGAGTCCAATAAGGCCAACATCTCTCCCTCGGTCCCTGAGGTGGGCACCCTTAATTTTATTGGGATGGTCATGGGCCCTCAGTTAGGACTTACCAGGACATCATCTTCCGAGTCGGTCTCGCTCTCGTCAAGGGGGGTCGGAGGTCCCAGCTCCTCTCCCACCAGAGGGGCGACCTCTATAACCTCTCTTATCTTCAGCCCGGTATCGCGAGGCATGGTTGGGGATTTTTTGGGTTTCCTCACTGGGCCCCGCTTTCTCTTTGGATCCGGCTTGGCCTGGCAATCCGCCATCCGGTGGCCCTCCTTCCCACAATGAAAACAGGCCATGGATTTGGCTCTTGCCGTCACCCCTCCCTTTCAGGGGTTGGAGGTCTCTCGGAGACATGGGAGGAGCGGTTTGCTCCAGGCGGGGCCCCCTCTGCATCTGCTTCGGGTTAGATCTATGTCCACCTCTTCCGCCAGCAAGTATTACGACTGCAAATCATGTGGGTCCCTTCTGGAGATGCACATGTGGTATATATCTTCATTTAAGCCATCTTTATAGGCTTCTACCAGGGCCCCCTCAGACCAGCCTCGGATGTGGTATGCCAGCTGCCTGAACTCTTGGGTGTAGTCTGCAACCGATCTCCCCCCTTGGATTAGACATTCTGATCCTGGCCCTTCTCTCTGCCAGAGGGTCCTCAAACCTTCTCCTCAAGGCAGTCATGAAAACATCGAGGCTCCACAGTTGGGGGGAGTTATCATTGTACAAAGTCACCACCCAGTCTGCTGCCATCCCTTCCAGGGTTCTGGTCACACATCTAACTTTGGCTGCTTCAGAGGTGAATTCCCTTTCAAATTCTGCCATATAGCTCCCGACTTGTACCCCCAAATCTCTGGGGTTTCCTCCAAACTTTACATCTAACGGGGGCAGATGGCGTCTTCCAGGAACCACACCTATTGCTGGGGCTCCCCGGGCGGCAGCGGGTGGCTGCACTGGCATAGGCTGGGCTAGGGGGGTGGGAGTAGCTCGACTTCCCCTGGCTGAGTTCGCTCCCCCTTCCCTCTCATACCTTAAAGCCGTGCTGGGCTTCTCAGAAATGTCCATAAGGAATTTCCCGGCTTGATCCAGCCTGCATTCCATCTCCTCCCTCTCTTGCCACAGCCGTTCCCTCGCACCTCTTCGACTTACAGTGATCCCAGGAGGAGCGGGGTCTGTAGGGTCTCTCCAACCAACCCCCAATGACCATCTGGGCATCTCAGCTGGGGTTTCTTCCAGAGTCAGGTCGGCCAGCAGGTCAGCAGCCGGCATCTCTGGTAGCAGCATCGACTACCCCCCCCCCCGCAGCTCCCTGGTCATCTTCATCACTGGCTGGGGACGACATGAGATGAAACCCCCTCGGAAGAAAAGTTGATATTTTCTCCGGGTGGGTTGGTGTGGGAGATTCGGCATAATGTCAGTCTGTGCTCCCTTCAAATCCCAAGAAAGAAATACTCAGACTCCATAGGTTAGAGCAAAGTTATCCTTTTACTGGAAAATAAAGTGGAAGCTGCAGATTTAATTCCGAATCTGAGAAATTGGCACGCAGATCACATATACAAAGGAATGGAAATGCTCCCACCCCTCCAAAGTCCAAATGACTCTTCCAATTAAAAGTTCTGAATATGATCATGTGGCCATCTCTAGGTGGTGATGAGGCTTTTGTCAGTTGACCTTGACATATTTTAATAAAAGTTCGCAGTTGCGCAAAAAGGGACAGAAGCTAGCCAAGAAATGGAAAGTTAAAGAAAGGAATCCCCCTCCCCTTGCTAACCCAGCAAAGGAATGCAAAACACCTCCAGCCTTCTTCCCCTCCAAATTCCCCCCTCCCTCCATTGCTATTGACAGCCGAAAGAACTAGATTGGCAGAGCAGCAAAGAGGCAATAATTAAGCAGCAAAGAGGCAATAATTAAGCAGCAAAGAGGCAATAATTAGAATGCAGAATAAACATATTATGGAAGATATCTTGAGGCTGACACTGAGCCCTGCTGAAAAGCACAAATTTTATTAACAGGAAATTCTAGGACAGAATCAGATGTTACTAGAGATTAATTTCTGCCTTAAGATAAATGTTTGCTTTGTTTTGTTAAACAGGGTTCTCTGGACATTGTTAGGTTGCAACTTATAATAATATAATAAAATTAGGGAGTGCTAAACATTGTAAGATTATCCTGATTATCCTGATTCTAAAAGTATTTGAGAGATTCAAAGTGTTATCTTGGGTCCATAATATTTTTTGAAGCAAGGATGGATGTGTCTGTTCTAGTTTAGGTTGGTTTAATGATACTGAAAAAGCTTTGTGCTTCATAAGTTTAAACCTTCTCTGAAAAAAGGAATCAGAAAAAACAACTGGAGGGACAATTAGCTTTTGTGATATCTGATAAGCCTAACAAAACAAAACCTAATAAACAACCAAAAATTGCTACATTTAAATTCAGAAGAGTTCATATAGCTTGAAGGCAAATATAAAAATTAAGCTTGAAAGGAAATAATAATTTTAACATGTGTGTATGGATTCAAAAACAATACAGATGCAGATCCACAGAAAATACAGTATAAGGTTATTAAATGGACATTAATGATAGCTATGGTAATTTCTTTAAATGATTAGCTTTAAAAAGTTCTAGTGAGTCCCACAAGAAGAACTAATTGTTAATTTCTCAAGAACATTCTCCTTTCCTCTTATTTTATGAAAAACAACAACCAAGTTGATAAATCGCATTCCTGGAACAATATAAAGAAATACTTGTTCAATTATATTTGTTTTAAATAATGATGTTAAATGCTGTACTCTAAACAATAATCTTATGGGGATAAGGAAGATATCTTAGAATCCACTGGGTAGTTCAGATCTCCTCTTCAAAAAGAAAGGAGGTGGTCTGCTCTTCATGGTGATTGTCCAAATATCTTCCAGCCTGCTGTCATAAGAGCTCCAACGTCATCTTACATATAGTCCGTCCTTTCTCAGGGAGGAATGGGAGAAATTGGCTGGTCTTTCAAAGATTTCAAAATCCTCTAACCCTTTAGTCCTGCTCCTGAAATAAGTAGAATTACATATCAGCTCAAGAACTGGCATGCGTAATTTCACTCCTATTGTTATTGTTGTTGCTGCAAATTTAATCTTCAATTCACAGTCTGGGATTGGTTAAGTCTTAACCAAGGACCTAAGCGCTGTCAAGCTAATGTCTGAGTATACAGGCAGTTCTGAGTAAGGTGGTTTTTTGCAAAGTCAAAATATTCAGGCCTGATAAGTTCAAAATTTTGATGTATTTAGGCAACCCTTTGGGTATTGCTCCAAGGGCTCCTATTAATATTGGTAAAATCAGTAGAAGTAGTAGTAGTAGTTATTATAGTTGTTGTTAAGTTCTGTTCAAGGGCTTTCTCCTTCCAGGAGACTGGTGGCCAAGAGTCAGTATTGCTTCTATCTCTGTGCCATTCTTGCACATTCTTCTAGACCATATACATAGTTAAGTAGTAATACATAATTCAGTCAGCCTACTGTTTGAGAATTATGTTATTGTTGTTAAAACTAATGAACTAATTCAAAAAGGGGGAAACAATTTTGTCTCAGTTTCACTTAAAGCAAAATTTGGAATGCTCGTGTAAAAATGCTTTCACATATTATTCTGACTATTAGGTCAGAAAAGGTAATAGGGTCTTCTGCTTGAGCAGAGGGTTGGACTGGAGGACCTCCAAGGTCCCTTCCAACTCTGTTATTCTATTCTATTCTATTCTATTCTATTCTATTCTATTCTATTCTATTCTATTCTATTCTAATCATATGAAATATAATGATTCTCAATGACTAATATTTAGAGCATGTTTTTATTGTGTAGTAAAGTAACTGTATAGTAAGGGAGATATGAAGTGCTAGGAGAACTTCCAAGTAAAAAATTGTACAAACTCTATACACTCTACGGTATTGTTATAGTAATTCAGGATAAAAACAAAAGTCATAAACATCTGTGTGTGTGTTTGTGTGTGTTTGTGTGTGTGTGGACACACACACACACACACACACATATATATATTTGTAAGAGAGGATAGAGGGGAAAGTACTGCTGGCAGAAGGCATTCACTTGTACCCTGCTTGTGAATGCCTTCTCTCAGCAGCACTTTCCCCTCTATCCTCTCTTACAGAGGACTACTAACTTGGGCTCCGTTGTAGAGGTCGCTGAAGGAATCTTTCTGCAGGCCAGTTAATTTCCAGAGTTATGACATTTTGTGTCCTTTCCTTACTAACCCTAGAAATGTACATAGAAGGTAATGTGTTATGATACCAGGGATTTTTTTAAAAAACAACACAGAAATACCATATAGAGATCAAGAGATTTTGGAAATATGTTGAATAGAATGTGATCCTGATTTATTTACATTTAATGTTGAATTTAGATATGATACTGATAGATTGATGGATTAGGATTGGCCTTTTATTTGAGTTAACAGATTATTTGTATGGTATTCTGAAATCCAAGAAAAATGCCCTAAGTTTCAATTCTTGAAATGTAATATTTGAAAAGCACAAATAAGCACCTTGAATTACTTTAAGCCAATGGAATTTAAATTGAATCCAGCAATAATACAAACCTATGCATATGGAATTCATTGAGTTCCTTTAGCCACTGCTTGCAGTCAAACATTAAACTAAAAAAATCTGTGTAATGTTAACTGAAACAGTTACAACTAAAAATTCATAGCAAAGGTACCCATTGAGCAAATAATTGAATATTTTATATGCATGAAACTAAGCTCTAATGTTAATTCTGTGGGGTTTTTTTCACATGATGTTTTATGTTTCTTATAGAATCAGTTTATCTACAGAGATGGAAGTTTGTCTACAGAACAAGGAATTCCTTTGCCATACAGAACTGCCATACCTGGCATAGCTCCAGAAGCTCCCATCAGGCAAGGAGCTGCTGAGATCTGTGATGACACTTGCTGCAATGGGACTTTACGGAAACAAGTGGCAAGTCTTGCACAAGATGACAGTATCACTCAGAGGTATAGCGCTGACCCAACAGTTTTTATCCCAGAGCGAGGACCAAGAACTGAGCTGGATGAAGAAGGGTACATGACTCCAATGCCAGAAAAGTGCAAAACAGGTATATCTCTCAGAGACATAGTGATAATAATTCCTCCTCCCTGCCCCCCATCCCCAGTATCAATGCTCAGATATTATTCTGGTTGAAGCTCTTTACAGATAAAATAAACCCTAGCAAGAATGGCTGACTTCAACTGGTGCTCATATCTCTCCCATGCCTTCCTCCAAGCTGAACTAAGATTTATTTGGATGAAGGACCATTGCAAGACAGGAGAGTATCAACTTTTCCATCCAAAGAGCCATAGGTTCCCAGGTTGAAGTTTGGCCCACACATGCTTCATGAGCCAATCCATCCATATACATATACATATAGACAAGTAAGCATATAGCCAAAGAACCATAAATCTTTAAAGCCTTACAAGCATCAAACCAGGTTCCTCATGGGGCTACTTATCCCCAGAGCATGCCCACCTGCTATCACAGGATAGCTATGCTCTGATTCCCCTTGGTGCACCTGGGAAGACTCTGGAAGCAGGAAAAGGCCACTGTCTTTGCGACTTAACGTCTGCATGGTTCTTGTATCGTACTGGGTTGTCTGAATTATTATCTGTTTCAGTGAAACCAATTCAACCTGTAAAATGAAAGGCACATCTATGCGCATGCTTCATGCAACTAGCATAACAGACTCCTAGAATCAAAGTCTTGTTTTTTTGCATTGGCTTTTCAAGTTCGAGGGAAGAGTTTATAGGACCTCACACTCTTGGCATTTTATTTGTAGCATTGAGAGGAGGCTTGACTTATCGATTACCTTGCAAACTTAGCTACAGAGTAGAGCTTACTTTCAAGTAAAAGGGTTTCTTTTTCTTTTCTTTTTTTGCTTTTCCCAATGTCCAACTGAACAGCATGATCACCGGGCTAAGAGGAAACGCATCATTAGTTTCCTGCTGCCCTTAATGTACTCAACCATATGGAAAAGAAAATGGATAGAATTTCCCTGTTATATTCATTGCCTTTTCCTAACAAGAGGTAATCCTGATTAGTTAAGCTTCAACATTTGGCACTGTAAGTAATTAAAAAGTATATCACTCATTCAACAGCCCATGGGCTTTTATGAAACACATTGCTTCCTGAAAAATCAGTCAGCTCAAGTAACCAGAGTTAAAATACTATGGCATTCTCTCTGCTCTCCGACCCCCCCCTTTTTTTAATTCTACAAGAATAACTTAGCTTCCTTATATAGCTTCTGTTTGTGTGTTTGTTTTAGTCTGTATGTTTATGTTAATGTTGAAATGCAAGGAAACTTTTAAAAAGCAAGGGATATTTTGATCTTTTCCATGATCAACATTGAAATTCAATATACAACCAATTAAACATTAGTTATTATTTTCTCTCAGTCTTGTACATCTTTCAAAATCCCTTTTGTCACAATAAGATAGATAACATTTTGGATGTAAGTGTTTTGTTCCCTTAAGAGTTAATAAGGCAATGTAAAGAAACATTTTTGCATCATTGATTTTAATATAGTTGAGGCATGTGTGCAAAACTGTCAGTAGAATGAGCTCAACTCACTTGAAAATGAACATGCCGTTTTACTATCTAGCATCTATTGGGTGCCAGTTTCAAGCTATCTTATGGGTAAGGTTGGGTGAAAATTAGTTTTAAAAAACCCACAGAATAAGAATGTAATAATTAAAATACTTCTTAGCTTTTTAAATATATTTTCCTAAAGCCAAATTATATGTTTCTGCAGACCAAGAGGTAACAACCCAGTTCTTTGATTCTGTATTCATCTATTCTTAGTGAGCAGATTGTTTTGGCTTACATGATATGTGACTGAGTTTATCTCAGTTGAAAGTCATGTTAGCAAGACAGCACCTTATGGTTATGAAGATATAGCACTCTAAGTATAAACATAAAAGCATAAAAGCATAACAATAATGCAACGCTGTAGAAAAACCAGTAATAGATAAACATATACCCAAAATGTTAGGTGTACAATAGCTGGCAATGCTTGATCAGAGAAGTGCTTTTCCCCAAAAGGAAAAAGGACTCAGAGAAATATTTCCATTAGGGATATTAAAGTATGGATAGGCTGACATAGATGGAATAGTTTTGTCCATTACCTTTAGCCTCAGTTCCTACCCTTAAGTTCCTTTAGTCATTTCCATGAGTGCTTCCAAATTTGTGTTTTAAGTGCATGGAGTTTTGTTTGTCTTTTCACTCAGTTATGCACTTTTGTATGCATTTTTCTAGTATATATGCGTATATATTTACAAACAGTTTTCCCAAGTCTTTAATATTATATTTTCTTAATGTACACATTGCAGTAGAAATTATTTTAATTTCAGTTAACATCTCTTTTCCTTTTTCCAAGATCACCTGAATCCAGTAGAGGAGAACCCATTTGTTTCTCGGTGGAAGAATGGTGATCTTCAAGCTCTGGACAACCCAGATTATCACAACAGCCAAACTGGGCAGTCCAAAGTTGAGGATGAATATGTGAATGAGCCCCTGTACCTCAACACCTTTGCAAGCGCCTTCGAAAAGGCAGAGTACCTGAAGAAAAATGGGCTTCCGTTGCCAGAAAAGCCCAAAAAGGCATTTGATAACCCAGGTTATTGGAATCACAGCCTCCCTCCACGAAGCACCCTACAGCATCCGGACTACCTGCAGGAATACAGCACAAAATATTTTTACAAACAAAATGGAAGGATCCGGCCCACTGTGGCCGAGAATCCTGAATACCTCTCAGAGTTTTCCCTGAAGCCTGGCATGATGCTTCCCCCTCCACCATACAGACACCGAAACACTGTAGTGTAATCCCAGGGAGAAATGAGGAAACCATACCAGCACTCTCCTCCTCTCCTTCCTCCTTGTTCTTTTCTCCTCCTTTCCCCTTTTCTTACTTTCTCTTGCCAAACCTTCCCTCCATTTGATGTCTGCGAAAAATAAAAAATAAATCAACAATTCCAGGAATTTAGAAAGAAGTAAAAGGGGGGAAAAGTCTGGTTTTTCTTCCTTTCCAAGCACTTCTTTTAGAGGAAGAAAAGATCAGACCAGCCACACAGGCTAGGACCAGTCCTTGAAGTGGTTGCCTGCTGTTAGGCGGTGTTCTTATAGGGATCCAGCTTGGGGGCTGCCAAGAAAGTCACCCTGGACAGTTTCTATCATCAGGATGTGCCAGAGTCACCGAAGCATTACCACAGAAGGCAAGGCAGTTTGAAAAGGTGGGAAGGGGGGTAGAAAAAGACAATTTTATACCATAGGTAAATGACCTAATGACTGAGATTGAAAGGCCAATTTCTTTAACCTTTTTTTATTCTGCCCCCTAATCAAGATGTCTAATTCTGCTTGCTTATGGCCAGTTGCTCTCTTTGCTTTTGCAGGTGTGAGTTCTTTTCCAAGGCAGAGACCTCATTCATTCTTGTTCTGGTGCATGAAATTACAGGTAGCTACAAGTCAAAAATTGTATCAGGACACACACAAATTAGCTTGGGCTTTTTGAGGGCACAGTGCAAATGAATATTGAATATTTATATAAAGAGAGCCTCCTGTTCATATTTTATACACATTGAATGCAACATGTAATAATTCTCCCTCCATTTCTTTATCAGCATTATATAGCACTAGAGAGCTGAGAGCATTATATAGTACTAGAAGGAAGAATAACACTGGATTTTTAAACAATTTATAACAGGCAGGTCAGGAGGAAAAAGGAAAAAGAAAAAAATAAGGACAGGTAAAACACACTCGGGAAATCACTGGAAAATTAGTTTGCACTTATAATTTTCTCTTTCATTTTCTTTTCTCTTTACTCTGAACTTTGTTCTGGAATCTGAATGAAGCAATATGGAAATGACCAGCAAAATAAAATAATTTAAAATGTAAAATGAATAATAATATAAATATATGTATGTGTATATATATATATATGTATGTATATATATATATATATATATATATATATATATATGTATGTTTTCTTAAGTTTTCGCGGGTACTTACATGTCTGGCATTCAGCTTTGTTCGGGTATTTTCCCACGTGGTGCTTTTAAAGTTGTAGCAACGTTTCAGCAGAATCTCATCTGCCATCTCATCTGCCATCTCATCTGCCATCTGCCACTTAAGTCTGACTCAAGACAAACACCATACAGAAGCCTGATGATGGCAGATGAGATTCTGCTGAAACGTTGCTACAACTTTAAAAGCACCACGTGGGAAAATACCCGAACAAAGCTGAATGCCAGATATATATATATATATATACTTTCTCTATATATGAAAGGTAACTCTGGAATTGCCAAAACAAAGTGAAAGTCAAGCCTTTGGAACTTCCTTCATCAATGCAACTACTACTCCCAGGAATAATATTGAAGTACCAACTTTAGATATTGGCTCTTACAAGAAAAGGAGCAGATATGAAGAAGGGAACTCTGAAGGTAGAAGGGAGAAGGACTGATTTACGGAGCTCCCCAGTAAAGACTATTGTGAGACTGTTATTGAGTGGTTTTGTTCTAGCACAAGAAGAAACACAAGACAAATTAAGGCTGTTTGTGGCTGTTATATTCTCAGTCAAATCTGTAAGTAATCTCCTAGCATTTGCCCATTTATTTTTTTACTTTTGGCCTTTACATGTTGAATTTAAAGAAAAAAATTGGTTCCTTGAAATTGTAGCATTGAAAGGCACAAGAATAGAAACAGAACCACCTCCATTCTCCTATCAATATATTTTGAATGCACTTTTAAGAGGAATCAGTCACTTTAGTGCGTGCAGTCTATTATTTATTAATTTCAAAGCAGAGAATAAAGATAGAAGAACAGAGATTCAGTGTAGAAATAAGATTTGTACTTAACTGTGATAAACAAAATTTAAGGAGTACAACAAGATAAGGATTGTCTTCAGAAATATAAAGAAGCATACTAAGAAACCCTTGCAAGAGGTAGGCTTTGGACTTCCTTCCTTAAAAGCTGATGGATATAAAAGCTGATACTCTTAAATAGTGGGTCATTATTCATTCATTCATTCGGTATGCTCTATGAAAGGCACGTTCTTTTGGGATTCAGCAAAGAACAAAACATATCCCATGAGGTTATCAGCAACAGAATGATTTTACTGGAGATTAAGGAAGAGCCAAAGTATGGCGCACATAGCGAATAATCTGGACAGATCTTACAGAACCAATTGTTAAAATGCCTACAGCTGTGACCACAAAGGACCCAAACAAGTAGGTTAGATAAAAAAAGAACCAATCAAATCTTGCAACCCCAAATCCCTTTTCCAATGTAATTTAGAAAGCACATAATACAAAATTAATTGTTCTGCCCATGATTGATCTAGAATATTGCTTGCTAGTATTCTCAAATGAGAAAACTCATATGTTAATGATATTTAGAGAAGTATTTGAACTTGTCATCTAAAAACAAGCTTTCTGATTTTATATGGATATTTATTTTTCTTCAGATAAGCAATTTATTTTTCTTCAAGGTGCAGCTTGTTGGATATCTTTAGCCCCAAAATTCTCAAACTGAACTCCACATACTCTGCAGGTATCCATAGAAAAAGTATAAAACAGTAAACAATTTCTCTGCTTAAATGTGCATGATGGTTTCCTTTTTTCCTTCTTCCTATTTGATATGAAATGAAATGTTGAAGAGGACTAGATTTTCAATACAGAACACTGGGGTGGTTTGTATCAGAATATCACAATATACATTCTGCCACATGTCCTACTTCTTGCAGACATCCATGCCTTGCTTCAAACCTTGATTTAAAAAAAAAGCACTGCAGCCTTCTAATTCTTCCTTAAAATGATAGTGAATTTACTTTTGTTGCAAAAAGGAAAAGTAGTTAAAATGTAAGTCACAGATAGGCTTTTATTTTAAAAGAGAAAAGAGTAGTCTTAAAAATCAGGAATATTTGGAAATCATTGCTTTATCTTCTGTAGCTGTCTTCATTTAAAGAGCTTGTGTCTCCTAGTTGCCCAACTTACATTTATAATCAGCCATAGCCTTGTGACCAATATTTATTGGCTGAAGGGCACCATATGGGACCTAATGTGTGATCTATGTATGTTGTAGTCCAGATGTCTAAATCATTGATTTTCCAGGTTTGATTGCTTGTTAAATCCTGCAATTAGCAGTAGCTTCCATTGTTCTCAACAGTTATCGCTCCCTACCTATGTACAAAATTTGCCAGAAGGAGCCATGAAACTTCAACACTTCTAATTTTCCAGAGAAATAGCCATTAACTGGCACATTTCTATGTCCCGCCTATAAAGTCCTTAAGAGCTTCCAGTGTAAATTGGACTGGAAGAGAGCCTGGCAGGTCAGGCTCCTTATTATTCCACTGCTTGCTCCAGTGAAATTCACAAGATCTGGTTTTAATTGTGGACATTATAGTAATGGAGTTGCAGAGCCAGTACCTAGAACAAACTTCTTTTCTGTTGCAATACAGGACCGCTTATTTAAACATGTTTTTATGAATGGATAGCTTTTTTATGAATGGATTTGAAATGAATGTAATCCGTTCCTCTACATTTCATGCAAATGCCGCTCATTATATTCACAGTTTCTTTTAAACAATCCCACAATAGTTATGAGGTGACATTTTAAAAACTCAGTAATTAAGTAAATAAATCAAACTAATTATATTGCAAATTTCTCCATGCAGTAATTAGGACATCATTGGACATAAGGTTTGTTTCTCTCTATACTTCATCATAAAGACCAGGCAGATTGAATCCCAACTTCATCATATTAGCTTTATTTTCTCATGTAAAATATTGGACTGTATAATAATAGATGTTAAAATTTAGAATTACTATTTTTCCTTAGGATTTTAGAATGAAAGTATTTGAATCAGAAAGATAGCATAAAAATTTAGTTTTTCCAACCTATAGTTAATTCAAAATCTCATAGGAGCCAAAGCTATGAAACTGTGATTATCATTGATCTTTAAAGTATTGTCCAAGCTATTAAGATTAGTATTCCAAATGACAGTACCAAAAAAAATCAGTTGAAAAATGAACTAAATGTACTACTGGCCAGGGTTAATATCCACAAATATTTCAGTGAAATCTATTTGTGGAATTTACATAATTCTCATTTGTCATACGAGGCACATAATTAGTGCACAATGGTAATAAGGAAATCCACCATGCCACTATTTCCTGCTGGTTCAAGATTGGTGTACAACTTGTTTGATCTCATACTATCAGATTGTTAGAGACTTGAGACAGCATTGTCATGGCTCAGGCATCTGAAATTTACCTGAAGCAGCTTTTAATTGCTGTTCTGAGAATCCTGTTTTCTCAATGGAAGGAACTTCTGTTTCATCCCACTTCCTCCTAGCAACATAAACCAGCAGCCATATCTCAGCTTCTATTGCATTGGCAATAAATATCTGCTCTGGAAGGAAGAAGGAATGGTGTAAAAGTCAACCATCCTGAGCAATTTTCCTTTGCTTTCGCAGCAGCAATCCCCAATGCATCCTTCAGCAATCGGGATTCGACCATGAGCTCTCTGAAGGAAGGCCCTCGTTAAAAACCTTCTGTCAGAGTGCTATGTCTACTTTCCAGCAGCCATTGGGGACTGACTGAATGAAAGGCAGCAGCTTCACAGCCAGGATCATATTTCTTGTGCCAAAACACATTTACACCAATGACCACACAAGTGAACCCCACATGCATTGCAAGTAAGGTTAGTAGATTGGGAACTAGCACTGTCATCCTTTTTGCAATGAGCAGGAATTTTGTTTCTCTAGGAGGGTCTCTTTGAAATGGTATCTTTTATGCTCTCAGCTAGAAGGGCCATCAATTGGCTAATGGTTACTTCAGCAGTTCCCTGCATGTTGGTGAGCAGGAAAGAGTAGGAAAGCAATGGCATGTTAATGGTGGTAGTGCCTCAAAGTGAAGGCTAGCGTGGTTCTCAGCTGCAATTCAACAGCATCCCTTGGGGTTCTTTTTTATGCCACCTATTCTATCAGCATGGATTGTTGCTGCTTGCAATTGTTCTGATGCCTCAGAAAGTTTTCTACCCTTGGTGGAGGGAGAAATCCCATAGGTGTAATTGTATGCCCATGGATTATACAGGCAAATAAAGGAATACAATTCTATGAATCAGAGACTATAGTGAATCAAAGACTATGGCAGTCTTTCAAAGCACCTGTGGGCAGGACAGGAAGTAATGGATGGAAAATTATTAAACAGAGATCCAACCTAGACATTTCCCAACAGTGAGAACAATTAATAAAGGGAACAGCTTACCTCCAGAAGTTGTGGGTTCTTCATCACAGGAGGTTTTAAAGAAGAAATTGGGCAACCATATGTCTGTAGTGATATAAGGTCTCCTACTTGAGCAGGGAGTTGGACTAGAAGACTTCCAATGTCTCTTTCAACCCTATTATTCTAGATCTAAGTTCTAAAACTAGCTGAGAACTGAAACATTTCACAAGAAAGTGTACTTCAGCAAGCACTACCCCTACCCCTAATACTTATATTTTTACGTTCAATACTGTGGGTCAAATGTCTGATATAGGAATCCTTATCAATCTAGTTGGAGAGAAAATGTTTAAGGCATCAGAAAGTCATAACATTTGAATGCTGAAAACCTCAGACTGAACTGAGCCGGCTTACATCAGAACCCTTCTACAGCCAATAGACTGAACAAAAGCTATCATCCGCAGACAACTCTCAGCCAGTATATGATATACCATTGTGAGTCAAATGCAATTGAAGGGTATATAACGTTTGGTTCCAAAATTAGTATGTGGAAATCCTGTGCATACCACACGGTGTTTGAAATGGAATACTTCCTTTGTACTAGAACCACTTTTCAAGAGCTCTTTGAGCACCGGAGCATCCTGTTGCAAACTAAAAATAGAAGACTAGTTACATGCTGTAATTTTCTGCATTAAAACCCTCACAAAAGAGTAAAAGAAAATAGAAATCTTTTTTTTTTCTGCCATAGCAGTAATTTCTCCTCTGGATCACTTTTTTCAAATTCTGGAAAACACAGAAATTAAAAGGAAATGAAGTTTATCCTAAAATGATTTAAACTGTATCTTAATATAAAGTTATTCAAGCTGTATCTTAAGACCCAACTACATTGCATGCCATGTGAATTAATTTTCATCCTGTTAGGTTTCCTGTAGAGAACAACCAAAACTGTGAAGGGCACTTTTAACATTGTGTTCAATTGTGCAGAAAAAAATCCAAGCAAAAACTATACTGTAAAATGGCATAGGATGTAAAATTTATATTCTGCTCTAAGGTGGCCCCAGCTATCATTCCATTCTTTCCCTTCCCCACCCAAGATATATTTGCAAATGTGAGCCAATTTGGTCTAGTGATTAAGGCATCAGGCTAGAAACCAGAAGGTTGTCAGTTCTAGGCCTCCCTTAGACAGAAAAGCTTAATTTCACAGGGTTGTTGTTATTGTGGAGAAGAAGAAGGATTAGATATATTTCTACTTTGTTATTTATTAAAATAAGAAAGGGGGGAATATAAATAAAGAAAATGTATTAAGTTGTCACTCTCCGGCAAAAGGACCATTGACTTGAATGAGACAATTTACTTACTACAAAGGGAAATTTCTATATGTGCTGTAAATTCCTCTATATATGTAAATCTAGACTTGCCCTCTCTCAGAAAATTTCACCAACATGTACATGTAGATTTGAAAGTGTCCACTTTAGTCTCCTCTCCCCCATTTGCAGATTCTAGTCCTTTGGCAAAGAGCATTGCCAGTTACTGCAATCTGATCTGTTCTAGAAAATTAATACGGATTCCTAATACATCTTAATCTCCATCTCATTTAAAAACATTCCTTGCTTTAATATCCAACCCATTATTCATTTAAATACAAAGATATTGAATAGGATTAATATGCTGGGGTCATATTGCTACAAAAGTGTATAAAGGTAAAGGAAGCCTTCTGAATCACTGAAGTGAATTCAACTTCAGAATTAAGTTCTTTCTGCCAGCTGGTTTACAGCACATGTTCTGTATTTGTAGAAGCTATAAGAACCAACTCGATCAATTTATCAAATAATTATGATACCTAGCCACACCTTATCTTAGTCTTCCATAATTAACATTTTTGCAAACCCTTGCAAAAGCATTCAGTAATTAATGCTTGGACAGCCAAGTTTTGAAGACAGGGATTTGACTATGGAGTACTGTGGCTAATATTCCAACTCTTGAAAGTTATATGTTCCAGGGAAGAAATTGTTACCATTATAATCATCATCTAATTATTATAACATTATTCTTTGTTGATAGATTAGCCTAGCCTATTGTGGTATTTCAGGTTTAATCTTCGATCATGCCTGGTCTTGAGAAAGGTGAAAAAAGACCAACGTACAATAGTTTGAACCAAGAGAGAGTCAGATTGAAGGCTTCAGAATCAGTGAAAACCTATGATAAAGAATTTTCTCTATATCTAATTATTATGTTAATATCATGTTTGTTCCTCATGAGATAATTTTATTCTAATGAGCTAATGCTTTTTTTGTTTCTGAGATGGTGGACAGAAAAAGTCACCAGTTGAGTGATTTGGGGCCAATAACTCTCAGCCCTCTCACTTTTTGAAAGTTATTGATGTGAGGAAAATAGGATGAGGAAGGAGTTATGTTTGTTGTGCCAACAAATCCACCCCCATTCAAATCAAAAGTCTCTAGCCGCATCTCAGAGAAAAGAAAATTGATTTATTAGAAGTGGCCATGTTGGCGTTTAGCTGGGTGCAGCTGATACTAAATTAGATCATATATTTCCCCTTTGACCCTGGTCTTCCCCCACCACCTGGATGTGATTTCTCCAATGGGACACATCCATCTCCAAGAGTCATCCATCATGCTCTCCAATAACTTTCTTACGCTCTGACAACTTTGGGCTACCGGGGTGGTTATCTAGGCATTTAAAGAATGCCTTGTTTTCCCCCTCTCCCCTTTTCTGGCAGCTAAAAAGACCAAAGGAATATCTTTTAGCTGACATTTGTCACATTTATAAAAATAATAAAGGCAGGATAAAACTAAGTAAATACTATTCCATTCTTGGGATGTTAATATATGTGTTTGGATGAAATTTTTGAAACCATTACTCCAGTGCTGCTGCTTTGTCTTTTTAATACTGTCACTCTAAATTAATAAACCATTTCCATTTTTAAGACAAGGTGAATTTTTATTAGCAAATCTGACTTTTGCTATCTCCATATAAATAGCTAAATTTTATTCAGTTGCAATTACAGTTAGGAAGGGTTAGTCTTGAATTCAGCCTTAGGATTTTTTATATTTTCATTTTTATGAGTTTTTACTCATTGCATATCACCTGATTGTTGTAGCTGACTTTGGCATGTGACTATAATGACAGCATTCCTGACATTGTACAAGATTTTCTTGAAAACGTGACAGACAAGTATCCTGAATTAAAGCGAAGTAGCTCACATGACAGCAGCAGCTGACTTGTTTAAACAACATATTTTTTCATTTGTAAAGTTCTCACATTGCAGAGATTGAGCATTCTGGTAAAACAGAATAATTTGGGAATGGAGATATCCTGGCTTAAGTTTTCATTTAGATCTAATTTTTATGATTATATGTATATATTTTTTATTCTACACTATTCTATCACACCTATTTTCATATGATACTCTGCTCTTCCCACATGAGCAGTAAATCTGTTATGTAAGCATAAAAATAAATAGGCTTAGAATTAGTGATAGTGCCCTTCAAACAAAGGCATCTTACAAGGAAATATTGAATTTAAAAGATTTCCTTGACATATGTGATGTCTTCTTTTTCTGCCCACACTTTTTATCTTTTTAACATTTTAATTAACTTTGTAGTCTTTATATTTTAATTTTCTGAGTTATTTTCAGTAGTTTAAGGTAATAATTTTATACTGAGCTTTTTTAAATTTTAAAATCAGTTTTCTTTAATTCAACCTTTTCAGTTAAACTCTTACTACTTAATATTATAGGTATCAAGCATTACCTTAATAAATATGCATGCATGCCATGTTTCTACAATAGGCATTAATTTAATAAGGTGCAGATATTGTTCAAAGCCTGGGTAATTGGTATGTTGTAACTGCATTTGAGCTTGCTGCATTTGAGAGCAAATAAAGGTGCTACAGGGTGAATAAAAATAATGTAAATTTGTTCCTGTTCTAAACCTTTCAACCAGACAGTGTTGCTTAGCTGAATCAGGCCCTTTAGTTGACTCATAGAATCATTGCTCTGGTGAAAGCATTTAGAATTTGAAGGTTGTTTTTCTCAATCACTTTGCTAAAACTTTTATAGAGGTGCTATAAACAAAGCTGGGACATATCCACATATGCCAACTACAATCCTCCATAGCCAAAGGCAAGAATCCTCAAGCAAACTGGCAGAAGTTGTATACATAAAAAGGAGTGCAGTTTCAGCATACAGTCACAGCTGCCATTTGCTCTTTTTGACACAACAAATGCCCTACAGACACCTCTGTAAAACTCTTCTATTTATTTCAATCTACTTCAGGAAATTGGTATTCAGCTTAAAAGGAAATGATAGATTTCTGTACATCTATTTCCTTGTGGGATAATACTGCACAGAAAAAGTGTGTATTTAGTGTTAATTATTACTGATCATAGTGGAAACAATAGGGAGCTGAGTAAGATTATTGACATCATATAGTGACACACCACAGCCACACTCTGAAAAAATGCACTTACCTGAGCAATGAACCTGAATCACCTGGGGCCTGAGTAGGCAAAGTGGCTGAGATGCTTTAAAGCTATTGGCTTTATATTTAAAAAGGGGTGAGTTATTTTTTCCCCAAAATATTCCCATAAAGGATTACTTTCTTTAGTTTCAGAAGGCAAGGGCTGTTTACATTCTCATCCAAAGTCAAGAGAACTGATTGAGAATTATTAATACTTATGAGGGGGTCAGTTTGAAAAGTTTTGCTATGAACAGCTATGAAAAGTTTTGTTTTCAGCCAGTAAAAAGATATTTTAGAAAATTTGATCAGAATAATTAGGCTGGAACAGCATAAGATAGAGATAAGTCATATGGCACTCAGAAGCTATGCCTACTGCTCACAACCATCTATTTGCAGACAATCATGGACTGTTTTCAAATTAATTTGGGACATAAAAGTCGAAACTTTATCATCCTAGGATGTATTCTATGATGTTTACCAGCGGCCAAAGGCTTTTTTATATATATATTAATTTTCAGGGATCTTCAACTTTAGAGATAGAAATTGATTCTCTAATTCCACCCTCTTGCACATATCCTCACTGATTGCAGACTTCTGGAAACAGGAAGGGGGTGGTGGTGAGAGAGAGAATCAGTCCCCTTCCCCATTATCTCAGCCTAGAAGGCTATAGGCATGTCCAGTGCAACAATATTAAAATACTCTAAGATAGGCTGGTAATTCCCCAGTCAGATTCTTAAAACTCCTTAAAAGACCTGCACAAGATAGGATCCCATGGCTGTGGATACACAAAAACACTTTAGCAGATCATAAAAAAGGAGGAAAGAAAAATGGGCAACAGATCAAATTTGGGACTTTAGCTGATGATGAGGTTGATTGTAGAAGATGGAATAGGCACTATTCAGGATAACTGAACGCACTGCAAGAGAAATCAGTTGAAATGCACCTTTGGCATATTTGCAAGGAAAAGCACTTTCATTGGGATGAATTTAATAAACTTCATTGAAAAGCAATTGCACTCCACTGACATGAAAGTCAGCTTGGGTGACTTATAAGCACTCCAGAGCCTAAAGTATTTTTGGGGGAATACCCACAGTAGTAAACTGTGAATGCTATTTTATAAATGTAGATATGTAATCTGTTATTTTGAAGTGAAATAGTATGAAATATGTAGCATAAGTTGGTACTACTGTTGAATGGGTCGATAATTAAACAAGCAGCTGTGCAAAGGACAAGCTAACTTTGAATTGCAGGGAAACAAATGGATATTGTGTAGGTAGAAAGTTTATAATCCAATTAATAGATCAGTTACCTTCTATCAAAATAATTAGCCAAGTGATATGGAGCTCTGTTTCTTATGTGGCCATGTTCATCTGAAATCATTTAAATTGTGCAAAAATTAAAGAGCAACCTAAATATTCTGAACAGATTACAAATCTTGCAAGTTCTGAAGATTCTACTGAAGACATTTCAACCGTCCATGGACTAAATTGCTAAAATCTCTATTATGCCATGATTGAGCAATAGATCAAACTCAAAACCTGTGTAGTTTTTTCTTGATTCATATGCAAAAATAATTATAGATAGGTACAAATATTCTGAATATTTTTTTAATTACAGTGTCCTTCTGTACATAGATATGTAAACAAAAATATCCAGGACTCTGTTCTTTACCTGTCTAACTGGATATTTGACTGCCATTCTAGAAATGGTTTGTAGATCCATGTATTTATTTAAATAAATCAGTGATATAGATTTGTAATGACTAGCTTGATATTTTTAGGATGCTAGCCATTGCTCTCTAATTTAAAAGTAACTTCAATTTTATCACTGCATTTGCTGAAATAGGCACAATTTTTTGAAAATGCAGTGCATAGAGTACTAGAGACCCCATCTGTAGATCTAATCAATCCCCCCCTTTTAAAATCATATTATTTATTATTTTTTTTAAAAGTATGTGCATATTTTTCTTCTTAAAACAAATTACTAAAATTATTAATACAACATACATGAAAACACTAAGATATTTCTATTCAATGTGTTATTTTGGACATATGATTTTGAGAAATACTGGATTATGGCTTCCTTTGTAATGAGTGGTGCTCTTGGGGGCAGGAATAGTGGTTTGTTTATGAATTTCTAAACTTCCCATTTATGATTTCCAAAACTTGCAATTTTGTATTGCTTGGAAACTGAAATGTAGCAATTTCCCTATGTTCTGAGTATTCTCATTTAACATGCTGATAAAAAGACCATAATCTTGCGAACCCCTTCCGGGAAAGGCTGGTGAAACTATGTTTTGAGTTTTGCAACTTCATTTCATGTTACACAATGCATTCAAAGTTAGCTGACCTTTTGAAGCAAACATGAAAAACAAAAGCCTATTGTTTGTTAATTTGAAAATGTGAATAGTATTTTTATAGCTTGTTAAAGATATGGCTAGTTGCATTATGTAAATAAGGTTAATGTAGCTTTTATTTCCCTTTATGGGCATCATTATTTGGAACATGATTGTCTAAGGTTGATTTGTATATAAGTAAATGGTCTGTGATTGCCCTCCTCGCTGCCTTCTTCCCATTTCTCCCATTTTGGTTTATCTCTTTCCAGATCTGACTGCATTTTGACATTCTGTGTGATTCTGTGTTAGCACTATTGTGGTTTGTTCAACTTCCTGCACTTACTTACACAGTAGGATATTGTGTGTGGTGTATTGTTATTTTAACTTTTAGGCTTTTTTTTATTTTTCAGCTTTGAAGGAACACGCACTGTTGAAAATACACAACTGATTTTTGTTAATATTACTAGGCTAAATATTTTAGTATGATTTTCCTTTCATACTGGTTTTTTTTGTTGTTTGGGAAGCTGGGGGAGAAACCAGTGTCTTCTTTTTCTAAGTGTGATTTCTTCCCATTCAACTTCTCTATCAAGGTCCTTTAGGGTAGAGCTTTACCTGTTTGTTAAGGCAAATGTGGACTTCAGCCTGCTTTCGCTTCATCTTACACTGATCATCCCAGCTGAACTATTTGAAAACTGTTCTGCTTTTTTGTTACATGAATCTGTCAGAAATATATTTTTAATTTAATATAAACAAACTTCAATAAAATAGCAAACAAAAGGTTTTTTGTGTCAAGGTTTATGTTTGTTACTAGAACTACTGGTTGCTTTCTTAACATGCTGTTCCAAACCAAAATAGCAGAAGGTGGTGCTGATTGCCATCTTAGGCCATCTCGGAATTGGCATCACAGCAAAGGCATGGAAGTGGAGCAATCTAGACCCTGGGTTGATATGTACTGCTTGAAATCAAGGCCATTCTGAAATATGAGATTTGGATATAAGAGCAAGCAGACTGTTGTGATCCAGAGGTGTCCCTAGTGAAAGACTTAACTATGAACATTTAAAGAATTACAGAAAATAAATGAGTTAGAACAGTGGTGCATATTTCTATGCAACTGAACAGTGCAACAGTGCCAGCTTTGCAGACTGGCAGCAGAAGTGGCAGTGGGGGTGGGGAGAGAGGATGGTTCTGTGCAAAGAATGGGTGAGCACCTTCACAAAATTGGAGCTCTGCACACAAGCACATATATGCCACCGCTCACACAAGTGGAGCTGCAGGTACTTGCCCACTATTTGTGCAGCCTGGTTCTGAATAGGCCACAGGCAGGTACCAGGCCGAGCACGAGAATTGGGGACCCCTGTGTTAGAAAGCACTTTGATATTAGCCTGGTCAACAATAAAACACCAACTATAATCCACATATGTATGATTGATTGCATAGAAATATTCCCATTATAAAAAGCATTATAATAGACTGAATCATGTCTAATTTAATGTTATCTACTATAGATGCTAGATTACCAGGTCAATGAGCTGTGACATTTTTAGAAGGATTACTATAACTAGCAGCTACAGACAGATTTCCATTCATGTTTCTTTGCATCATCTTATGTTTGGAATTCAAACAATGCCATTGAAAGTACACTACAATCAAATATTATAATGAACTCTCTATCTGCTGGCCTCCTCTTCAAATTTTAAACTATCTCTGAACACAAATTCACTAAGAGAGCTTTAAACAATGGTCTAAAGTGGGTTTAGCTAATTGAACTAAATTGCTACACATAGATCCCTTTCAATTAAATATGTTTTTATTGACAAATAAGGCACCTTAAATCAAAGTATTGAAATAATTATTTTGGGCTGGAAATATAGCTCATTTGAATAATTTTAGCTAGGGAAAATAAGTCAATTTAAAATAACAAAGAGTAGATTGGGAGCCATCTATGGGGTTATTATAAGATTGGCAGCTATATATTAAATAAAATAAATTAAAATAAAATAAACACACACATACAGTCAGAGTGACTGAAATAAAAATGTGGGGAAGCTCCTGGAAAATCTGAAGTGAGAAGAGAGATGGGGAGGTAGATTGGTGGACTTATGCAAAAGGACAATACAATTGATTCAGGTTAGATGGTTCATCTGTTCCCTTTGTCTTCCCATGGATGGGATCATACAGCTATAGCTGCCTTTGTACTGGAGACCTTGAGGAATTTCCCTTCAAATGAATTCTAATGGTCTTTATTTCCTCAGCCAAGAAGTAGGAACTGCTAACAACAATGGATATAATTAAGAAAAACTAGAAATCCTTAACTCAAATCTAGGGGGGGTCTTATTTTAGTGGGGCTACCAAGGTTCCTATAAAAGCAGCACTCCAGGACTCCCCCCCCTTCATCTCCTAGGAAGATAGAATTATCCTAAATGAAGGGGGTGTCCAAGCTAGTTTTGGGTACTAGCAATAAAGATAACAGAAATCTTCACTGGCTTTACTATAAAAGTCAAGGTCAATGAAATGAGGACCCAGATTGTTGGGGGCAATTTGCTGGCATTGTAAACCACCCAGCGACTGCTGCAAAAACTATGGCATGGTATATAAATGCTGTTGCTATTACTATTTAGTCCACCAAAGCCAAAAGTCACCTTGAAAAGGATAGGAGGAGTAGAAAGGTTCTTCTTCAAGAATGCTTGGCTTTAGCTAGAGTGGTTTTTTAATCTGGGAAACACGCTCTGGACTGGATTTTATATGACGAGCAGAAATGATAAAGCTGGTCTGATCAGTCTCCCTAGAGTTATGTTTATCACACAGATGCCCTTAGCAACACAAATGTCTTTTTTGTTTCAGAATTTAAACACCTTTGAAAATAGTTTTAGAACTATTTTTATAGCAGTCTTCAGTATCTAAAGGGCTGCTGTAAAGAAGACAGGTTCAACCTGAAGACAGAATAATAAGCAATGGATGGAAACTAATGAAGGAGAGAGGCCAAAACTTAAGTTTTAAGGCCTTAAAAGGCCACTCTCAAAATGTGATTTCATCTTCTGGATGAAACAGATTCACATGCCTTGCAGCTCTCATTGGTAGTTTAAGAGGAAGGAGACTAGTTTGATGCTTAAACTTCTCTCGCTTTTTTGTCATGAGGGCATGATCTCTCTCTATCTCTCTCTCTCTCTCTCTCACACACACACACACACACATCACCTACCCTCTATCTTGCCATATTCTAAATAAAGAAATAAATATCTATTTTTAAACAGAGAAAGAACCTACATTTAATAAAATGCAAAATACAGTGAAGTCCCTACCCTTTTAACTTGTTTAGAACTTAGAAGTTAACTTAGAAGTTTTTACAAAATGTTAAACATAGAATAGAATTACAGGGTTGGAAGTGATCTTGGAGGTCTTCTAGGCCAACCCTGTTTGGAAATCCTATATCATAACACACATGAGGTTGTTCAATCTCTTTTTGAAAACCTCCAGTGATAAAGAACCCACAACTTTGGAGGCAAAATGCTCCAATGATTTATTGTTCTTACTGTCAGGAAACTTCTCAATTTTAAGTTAGATCTCTCTTTAATGTCTCAGAAGTGCTTTTTCAAGAGGCAACAGGACTTTCTGGATTTTCTTTGAAAACATTTCACTTCTCACCCAAGAAGCTTCTTCGGCTATCTTTAATGATCTTCTGTCTGTTACTTTTTATCCTTACCTCAGATACTTCAGAGAATAAGTCAACCCTGTCTTGTCTATAACAGTACTGGAGACAGTTATCATATCACTCCTAATTCTTCTCTTTGATAGACCAGACAGATATCATTCCCTTAACTGATCATTATATGATTTAGCCTCCAGACCCCTAATCTTTGTTGTTATTTTCTGCACTCTTTCTAGGACTTCAGCATCTTTTTTGTATAACAACAACCAGAACTGGATGCAGTATTATAACTAGTGCAGTGTAGAATAGTGCTACCATATTTTCCCAAAAATAAGACCTAACTGGAAAATAAGCCATAATGCATCTTTTGGAGCAAAAATGAATGTTAGACCTGTTTCAGTGAAACACAATATTACTTCTTGTGATCTTGATGCTATCTCTCTGTTGATGCATCCTAGGATTGTAATGGCTTTTTTAGCAGCTACACTGCACTGCTAGGTCATATTTAAGTGATCTGTCCACTAAGGCACCCAGATCCTCTCACTATAAAATGCATACAAATCCATTTCTACAGGCCATGTTCAAGTCGTCATTGCATTTTTATGATTGCAATAACAAGGGGACCATTCCTTTCTGACATGCAATTCTTACACCTGACTCTCTTTCCGATGTTTTTTTCTTGGATTTCTGCTCACAGTATTTTGATGACAAATGGGAAATGATGCAGACATGAAAACCAACTGGCTGACTTCAATGAAGCGGACACAGGTTGCATCACTTTGTTCCTGGGGAAAGATGTGTTTCCAAAGGTTTTAACATTTGGATTTATCTCAAATACTTCCATAAAAGGTGCATTTGCTTGAAGTATCTTTTCATTCATTTTATCACTTCAAGCAGCCTGTTTACTATTTCCTGCCTGCTGGTGAGCTGCTGGTTCCAGACTGTTGCCTCCCTGCAAAGCCTTCCATGGCAGGAGTCCTGATTACGCTGTTTCTGAACATTCAATCCATTTGTAATTTCTCTTTGCCATCTGGCTTTCCTCTACACCACAATTAACCACAGGAAATATGAAGGCCATGAAGTAAATGGGAATTTAGCTAACTGTTCCCTAGAGCAATTGCTGTGAAATGACTAGTTTTCTGTTGTCCATCCTGGAGAGGCCACGCAGGATACAACATAGAAGATAAAACCACTGGTCAAATGTATGCTTTTGTGGATATGTGTATTCCAAACCTGTATATTAAAATTCATCATCATTGAGAGAGGCTCATTCCTTTTTATTAACATATTTATATTTTTGAAATAAATTAGTACTTAAAGGAACCTAGATCCCAAATAATTTTCACCAAATGTATTACCAAATCACCAAAGCCTGCAACCAATCATTTCCTCTTCAATTTTCAATCCATTTGGGGGGGGGGGGGGAGAAAAGCAACTATCCTTAGCTTAATACCATTGGTAGGGAAGACTTAAGATTATTGTCATCCAGAAACCCAGCATTAAATTACCCTGCCTTGGAGCAGAATGCAGAGATTGACCAAAATGACCCAAAAGTCTCTTGGTTGAGTTCTCTGGGGGAAAGGAAGCAGATGAAAGTGGTTCTATAGGCAGAAGTGAGCCTTCTGCATACTAGAAGAATTGGCACTGAAAACAATGATGCTGAGAAAACAGGCTTCCATGCAAAGGTCTTCAAACTTGGCAAATTTAAGACTTGTGGACTTCAGCTCCCAGAATTCCTGAGCTAACAAGACTGGAGGAGGAATTCTGGGAGTTGAAGTCCACAAGTCTTCAAGCTGTCAAGTTGGAAGACCCCTGAGTAGAGAGTAAGAACCATGACCTTACCTGAAAGGGGGGAAAACATTCAAGTAAATCACATGTGGAATATGCAGAAGAGCCTCAGAAAGTTGCCTCATCTAATTCACCTGGGTGTAATAATAGAAGGAATCACAGAGCAATCAGACTTGCAACATTTATCAAGATTCTAGGCAACTTTGAGAAAAGTACAGTAGTTTAGCCTACAAGTGGTGTTGGTTCTTGGTTTGGTCTACCTGGTAAATAGAAATATTTACAGTGTGACCTTCAACCTTAAGGATGAATGAAAACTCATTTTGCATTATCAATTTATTTACCTTTTACAGTATACTTTGCAAATCTCAGGAGATTTATTCAAAGTATATTCCAGCAGTTTCCACAAGACTCCACATATATCATAAGGCTAGAATAGGATTAGGCAAATTGAAGGATCTCCGCATCCTAGATGTCATATGCTGGATATTGGCACTACGAAGAAAACATACCTCCCACAATGCATTGCCCGCACATTATAAAACAATATACTGTGTGGTATATTGCAGACAAGGTTAGTTAGATTTGCTGAGGAAATTATGGATTATTTTCTGGAGAAAGTGTCCATTGCTGATTGGTTAGTTCCATTGATACTGCCCCTCATCATCTTGCTTTTTTGGCTTCCTCTTCAGTCCTGGGTGTTTATTTCTTTGCTCTGCTCCTCTCAAGGAGCTTTTCCTGCTCAGGAACTTCTCATTTTCACTGGTGTTCTACAGGACAGAAATTCTTTTCTCAAGCCCCTTTACTTTATCCTCTATTAAGAATGCAAGCTTTCATTTCCAACCAGCTATGGTGTGGATTCTCTTCAGATAGGGGGACCAATGTTGCAGATCATTAAAAAAAATTCCCTTCACCCTTTGCTGCATCTCTATCTATCTCCAAACTCCCATGAAGAACTACCAGTATTTTTCTCCTGATTGTCAATGAGAAGTTTAAAATGCTTTATCCCTGCCACCAGAGGGCAAGAGACATTATATAGGAAGTCAGATTTTGATTTTATGTTAGAAAGGTTTCCTAACAAAAAAAATATGAACTCTTCTTCATTGAATATATTTAAACAGATCCACATATCTGGGATGCTTTAATTTGGATTTCTCCAGGTTGGAATTGGCTTCTTCCAATTCTGTAATTCTATAAATCTATTATTCTTTGAATTTATGAAATATGTACATTGATTTACAATATTGAAATCTGTATTGAAATCAAATATTGACCACACTATCACCAAACAGACAATACTGTCCAGGTATGTCTTATGACTTGTCACAAATTATTTTTTGAAATTGCTTTCTTTGTAGTCTAGAAAGACAAATCAACTCAATTCAAATTACTGGGATTGGTCATGTAGTTTGTACTGGTCTCTGTTCTCTGCAATAAAACATGTAGAGGGAAGCAAAGGGTCATTTTGCAAATTCCCAATCACTTGGATTGACTTTTGTGGTCAACTTGGTCCAACTTGAAGCAGTGGTCCAAACTGGAGCAAAGCCTTAATGAGGTGCAGTAAGTATAACTGGAGATAAAATGTGTTTAAGTCAGTCTAAGTGGATGGTTTTATCTCATCCCTGATTCAGAACTCTTCTCAAAATTCTGGTCCTGATTTGTTATTTTAGACATGTATCTAAAGTGGAGGTGCTATATAACCTCACAGAGAGGAAGGGGAAAGGATTGCATCTATTTGCATAAAAGCTCTGTTTTGATGAAGAAACAGTGTCCATACTAGCACCCACTTCTAAGAACAGAGGTTGAGGAATTTTACAATAAAATTTTTGAACAATATTTTGGGTGCAGTGAAACAAAAAAGAAAAGAAGTATACTACAGTATAGTTTAAAAACATGATTGCTGGTGTTGGCAACAAGACTGCCTTTTGAAGTGTCATCCATTATAATTAAGTAAATGGATTGTAAAGGTGAGGAATATCAGCATAAAAGCTGAAAAGATTGCTTGTTTCAATTCACAGTATTTTATTTGCTTGAATTTTAGCTCTGTGGTTTAATTATCAACTTAATTGAAAGTTAAACTACATATTCTATACTTCAACATTTGGAGACTGATGTTTAACATCAAGAAGAAAAAGAGTTTTGTGACATTAATTGGAAAATATGATGTGAATAATAGATAAAATATGGTTTATAAATTGTACATTAAAAAAAGAAAAACCACACAAAGCTTAATTCAAATCACAGAATCTGAAGGAACGTAATTCATCTAGAAAGCCAGTGCTTCATGTCTTTGTTTGCAGAAGATGCTTAGCATACTCAAGGAAGCTGGAAAAGGCCACAACCCACAATCATAATA